>CM057341.1:758591461-763391461 GCA_030015575.1 Agapanthus africanus
TTGTTCCAGTTTAGGGACGTGGTGGTCCATTGCCAGTTTAGGGACGTAATGGTCCAAGTTCCAGTTTAGGGACATAGTGGTCCGATGGTAGTTTAAGGACGCATAAGTCCATGGGTTTAATGACCCCACAGTCCATATGAGTGTGTTTAAGGACGCATTAGTCCGTTAGTTTAAGGACGCATAAGTCCGCGGGTTTAAGGACCCCGCAGTCCGTATCTTGGTTTAAGGACGCATAAGTCCATGAGTTTAAGAACCCCACAGTCCGTGTTGATGTGTGGTTGTCAGGACCCGTCACCTCTCTGAAGACGTTGAAGGATTACAACGACAAATATCAGAGGAGTTCAGAGATGTACCATAAACCAATGAGTTGGTTGAAAGAGCAGATGTGCTCAGTTCAAGATGATTTGAGGACTTATGGCCAGTTTGGGCTAAGTCCAATTATGTTTGAAATGTTGGCCCTTTGGCCATTAGACATTTGTCTGAGTTCAGCCCCTCATCATTCAGCAATGCTAAACAGAGGTTTGGAGGCTCTGACAACATTTTATCTTTGATTTCCTCAATTTTGAGATTCATTTGGAGGAAGGACTTTTACCTCTGGAAAATTAGCCAATTTGGCTAAAAGTAGTGTTAAACACTAAAGAACAACAGTGTTAAACACTGGAGGTAGAACTCTCAAATTAGTGTTAAACACTAAAAGGCAATCGGTGTTAAACACTGGAAATATAATTTTCAATTTAGTGTTAAACACTAGAAAACAATCAGTGTTAAACACTGGAAATATAATCCCCAAATTAATGTTAAACACTAAAGACAGAGGGGTCACGTGTGGACACGTGAGAGCGCCCAAAAGTGGGACCAGATCCCTTTTCTTCGTTCTGCAATTAAGTGTTAAACACTTCTTAATTTTCATAGCCATCACGTGTAGGCACGCGATGTATACCCATGCCCTGTTTTATTAAAAGATTTATTAAGGGTCACGTGGTAACACGTGAGAGCGTCCAAGGGTGAGGCCAGATCTCCTCGCTCTGTTCTGCAAATAAGTGTTAAACACTTTTTGACTTTCTGTCCATAACGTGTTGGCACGTGATAAGCATTCATGCACTGATTTGTTAAGGCATTTATTAGGGGTCACATGGTAATACGTGAGAGCGCCCAAAGCCTTCATTTCCTTTGCTTTCCTTTCTGCGTTTTGTAAGTCACGTGGGAGCACGTGAGGCATTGCCTCAAAGCTTCTTTCCTTTTTGTCTTTGGGGATCTTTTTAGGGGTCACGTGGGGACACGTGACCTCAGTTCTATTCCTTCTTTTCTGATCACTGCGGATTGGGGGTCACGTGTCATCACGTGACCAATGTTCTTTATGTGCATGGAGATCTTTCAAGTCTCTTTATTTTAAGAATTAAATTCTCTGTAGGATTAAGAATTAAATTCTTATGTAAGGTTAAATCCTAATTTCTTTTTAAAGGAATTGAATTCCTGTATATGTAAAAGAATTAAATTCTTGTATAGGGTGAAACCCTAATTTCATTTTTAAGAGGAATTAAATTCCTGTGAATTTGAGAGAATTAATTCTCAATTGGGGTTAAACTCTAGTTCTGTTTTGGGAGAATTAAATCTCTAAACTCAATTCCCCCTCTAAGTTTCGGATCTGCATGGCAGGATCTCAACCCGATGAGAATTAAATTCTCATCCTATGGGGAGATGTGCTCTGTACAGATCTTCAACCAGAAGAAGAACTAAGTTTTTTATTTGCAGAAGAGTTAAACTCTTAGATTTTGAGAATTAAATTCTCTTTTTGAAGTTGATCTTTTTCCCTTTTCTCACCTAGGGTTTTCTTTGTTGAGAATTAAATTCTCCTTTCTTTTCTCTCTGCAATTTCAAGATCCCAGAAATTCTCTCCAAAGTTTTTTCTCTCCAAATTCTATATCCCCTTCTCTTCTCTTGGCTCCTATTTATACGAGGAGGAAGAGAATCAATTTGTTTAGCAAATTTTTCATTGAAAGGTTTGATTTGTTTTCATAATTAATATGATCCTTTAAATCATTCAGTGAATTTTATTCACCGTTGGATTTTAAATCCAAAGATATTATGTTTGTTATTTCTGGTGAGATTTTAGGGAAATCTTTCCTTGTATCAAATCTTTCCATAAATTGGTGATTTTTAATCACCCTTGGATTTTTAATCCAACGGTCCCCATAATCCTTTTCCATTTGGAAAGATTTAGAGAAATTTAGAATTTTAATTCTATTTGAAAAGATTTAGAGAAATTTAGAATTTTAATTCTATTAAACTGTGAGGCTTTCGGATCCAGTCACGTGCTGACGCGTGACCCTTGGTCACGTGTGAGCACGTGACCCCCAATTGAGTCCTTTTCTCAGCGTTTATTTACGCTTCAGTTTTAACCATCACATGTCAACACGTGACCATTGGTCACGTGTGAGCACGTGATACCTCATTGAGGTATTTCCTTCAACCATTTGCTTTTATTTCTGTTTTAACTATCACGTGTCAACACGTGACCATTGGTCACGTGTGAGCACGTGACCCCCAATTGGGTCCTTCTTCAGCCGCTTGTTTTTATTCATGTTTTAACTATCACGTGTCAACACGTGACCATTGATCACGTGTGAGCACGTGATACCCCATTGAGGCAATTCCTGATTTTTAATCAGGGAACAATGCATAGCATATTTGCTCATAACTTTTGATCCCGGATGAATTATGAAGCCCATAATATATCAAATCGAAGGGTTTTTTGAGATGCTTTCGATACCATCGGAATTTAACAGTTTCTCCTTCGGGAGTTTATCAAAATACAGGCCGGAAGATACTGGTTCGCATTTCCTTAAGCGTATCGCTGCCATTTGATACCTTGGGCTCTTTTGCGCAGAAATTTTTGGCGGGAACAACATTAAATTATTAAATCAATACTTGATTCAATAATCCGGCTATATCACATACAACCGGCTAATATCAAATGTAACAATTTATCGAATCAAATCTTGATCCGATAATCCGGCTATATCACATATAACCGACCGATATCACATATCGCGAGAATAGAATACGATATCACATACGCGCATTAATCTCGGTCCCGCACATATCACATATGTGCTCCTACTTCGTTTCGCATGAACCAGGAAACCTCTGTGTAGGACTCTAAAGACTCGTCAATATGTCGGCAGTAGATGATGATCATATCAAACACCCACAAGCCGCAAGCGGTCTGCTAAACGTGACGGCCACCCGGATATTGAGCGATCAGAAGATCAACAAGCAATCCTGCTCATACTCTTACGAATCCAATCAGTAACACTGTCACGCTCCGCTTCCCAGAGTACGCTAGATTGGGCACGTGACATAGCCAACCATGCTACCTGTGGGTAGGAAGTATCCATCCACAGTCACATTACGGCTGTAGAGATATCAAGAACAAGATAAAACTATCTAAAACATGTCCATAATCCAGAATAATAGGAGTCAATAATAAATAAATGCGGAAGCAAATGATCCAATACAAATAACTGAAATGTATGTCCCATAATGCGGGCTCACATCAGGAAATAAATGCAGGAAATAAAACTAACTACTACCGAACTCACAGCTCAGCCTGCTGGCTGAAGTACTCCTGCTCGGACTGCAACAGCGGTACGGAATCTGGGCCATGCAAAACCCAGACGTCAGCGCGTCATGTCAACAAGTAATATAATATGAACAGTGTAACAGGCAATGCAAAATAAACATGAATAAAACGAAAGTAGCAATAATGTGAATCAAGCAGTGCAGGGTAATGTGCAGTGGGTAACTAAACTGTTTTATCAGGTTTTCTATTCTAAAGTCTTTAAAATCAATTGATGAATCATCGATGTAACTCAATAGTATCCCGTGCATGCCCGGGACCACGGTCAAGACCCTCGGGGCTGAATCCGAGACGTGCCGCTAGGCAGTAACAGGTAGCAGGATGGGCGAGTGATGTCAGCATCATCACTCCGGGGCTGGCCTAGCCCGTAAGACTGATCAGAACAGGTATCGAACTGTTGAGTTACAAGTCAGGTTTCACCTTTGATTTCCCCATACCCCCAAGTTATGTATGTCAAGTCAGGTATTCAGTAATCAAGAACTAATGCCAACACAGGATCAGGTAAAAGCAGGTTTGTCTGGATAGACAACAGGAACGGTCCATGAGGACTACATGTCAGGTTTGTTGGCATTAGACACAAGATCAGGTAACGGGTCGGGTCATAGTACATCAGGTCAAGTCAACAGTATACGGTACCATGTCAGGTATATCAATATATATGTGTGTAGCAATGTCAGGTCAAGATGTAAACAATATCGTGGGTGTGCTCACAATCAGTTATATAATCTAGCATGGGTATCACAACATGAGATAACCAATGGATTACGTAAGAGACAGTTTCATTCAATTTGCAGTACAGTTATCAAATTTGTTACAGAAATGATTACAATAGTGTAGTAAGACAAGTATAGCCGTTTAGTCATGTTAACAGCTTTAAGAACCCTTAGAGGTGCAATAATTTATGTAACGGTTTAGTACAGCTATTTCAGGTTAATTGCATACGAGTGTCCGAATGTAACAGAATTACAGGGATAAATGCCATAAGCTACGTTAACGTTAAAAAATGTGATTAAACAGGTAAATATGGTTAACAGGTTCAATTTGCAAACTGTAGGTTCCAAGTGTAGCGGTAAAATGATATAATGCAATACTGTACACGAAAAATGAGAAATGATTGTACCAAAACTAAATCTACAGATTTAGACTGTCACAATATATATGTAAATATTGTATAGCATGTAGCAAGGGGTACTTGCCTCGACGGGTCATGAACCGAGAAAACGGAACGTAACGTCGGCGGGGAAACTCGCGACGGACGCACGGTTCACGGATTGAACCCAAACAACGAACAGTGGAACCACACGGATCGGGGTACCTCGCTGGAACGTCGGATCACGTCGTCGGCATCGTCGGATTCCGGTGAAAAGGTGAACAGTGAATGAAACATCATGGTATGAAACACGGGAGAAAAGAAACACAAGGAAATATAAAGAAGGAGGGAAAGAGGATCTGAGCAGGATGCTTACGATGATCAGCAGAGAGGTTGGGAAGGTTGACGACGTCAACGGAGCTCCGGCGGCCAGCCGACAGTAACCGCAATAAGAGGTCTGTAGATTCAAGAATGCATTAGCCGAGAATGGAAAAGGAAGGGAAGAGAGGAGGGAAGTTATCTCACCGAGGGGTGTTCCTGCGAGGCCGGGGACACGGGAACAGGGTCATCGGCGGCGACAAACGGCGGTCCAACGGTGTGCAGGGGATGTGCAAGCGGCTGTGGCGCTGGTCGGGGTGTGCAAGCGCTCGGGAATCGATGAGAGAGAGGGCGAGGATGGTGAGGGAATGACGAGGACGATGGCGGAGGCGACGACGAGGTGATCGTCGGCGGCAAGACGCAGGAACGGGTGCAGGTGGTCGCGGCGGGGTGAGCAGGTGGCTGGGAACGCGGGGAAAGGAGGAAGAGGGCTTAGTGAGGTGAGGTGGTGAGGGCGCAGGCGACGGTGATGCCGGCGTGGGTTGCGGCGGCGAGGAAGGAGACGGCGGTGGCTAGGGCAGCCCTGCGATGGGGTTCTCTAGGTTTTCTCGTGAGAAAAAAGGAGAGGAGGGAACAGGGATTTAAATAAAGGAGAGAGAGAAAAGAGATTTGAGGGGGAGAGAGAGAGATATGAGAGATAGAGAGAGAGATTATGGGGATAGAGAGAGAGAGAGAAAGAGAGAGAGAGAGAAGTGGAGAGAGGAGGTGGGGCCCGCGGGAGATTTAAAAGGAAAATGATTGGTGAAAGACTGTAGGAGATTAGGAAATTATATAAAAGATTTATAATATCTGGGGGGAACAATAATATATATAGTTTAAGAAAAATATTCGAAGGTTATAAGAATATTAAAATTTGGGATTTTGTGCTAAATAAAACATTTCCAAATCGCGCCCGGGTCGGGTCCAAAAATTTGAAATTGAAATAATAGGATTTTAAGCGGGATCCAAATTTTAAAATGAAGTGTCTTATGATAAAAAACATACCCCCAAAACGGACACGTGTACGCGCGCGTAGCTGTTCAAACTCGCCCGTTTCACTGAACGGGACGAGAACACGATACACGGACGCTACCACGGGGTTAGGGGTGTCAAGTAGGCCATGATGAATATTTTTAATTTTATTTTAGATGCCAAAATTTGTTATATGCTGAAATGACTCTACCGGGTAAAATTTTACAGTAAGTAATAATTAAGCAGGCTAAATGAAATGAGTACCATATTATGCTCAAACAGTAACTGAAAATAGTAGCATTGTGCTTGGGTGTTACATTATACCCAACTACAAAAAGAATTTCGTCCTCGAAATTCCAAGAATACAAAGATAGATAACTACACAAAAAGGTGAGGAAACTCCAGCCGGATTTCATCTTCTCGTTCCCAAGTGGACTCTCCATGCGAGCGATTTCCACAAGAAACCAGTACAAGAGGGATAATCTTGTTCTTAAGAACCTTTTCCCTTCGATCCACAATTTCAATCGGTCGCTCCTCAAAAGTCAAGTCTTCTCGTACTGTTAACTCCGAATGATCCAATACGTGCGTTTCATCTCGAACATACCTTCGTAGTTGAGATACGTGAAACACATCGTGCACATTTGCCAAGGACTGCGGTAACGCCAAACGGTACGCTACCTCACCAACACGCTCCAAGATCTCGAAGGGTTCAACGAATCGAGGACTAAGCTTTCCTCGACTCCCAAAACGAATCACCCCTCTAGTCGGTGATATCTTCAAGAACACCAAATCACCCACGGCGAACTCTAGAGGTCTTCTTGATGTGTCTGCCCAACTCTTCTGTCGGTCTTGAGCTGCCTTCATATGATTTCTGATAGTGTTAACCTTCTCGACTGTCTGCACAACCAAATCTGGTCCCAATAATCTTCGTTCACCGACATCATCCCAACACACAGGTGAACGGCATTTACGACCATACAAAGCTTCAAACAGAGCCATCTGGATAGTTGCCTGAAAACTGTTGTTGTAAGAAAACTCCACCAAGTGTAGATGATCCTCCCAAGAACCCTTGAAGTCCAACATGCAAGCCCTCAACATATCTTCAAGAGTTTGGATCGTTCTCTCCGACTGGCCATCAGTTTGAGGATGATAAGCTGTGCTAAACTTCAATCGAGTCCCCAAACTTTCCTGTAAATTCCTCCAGAAGTGTGATAAGAACCGAGTGTCCCGATCGGACACGATGCTCACCGGTACCCCATGCAACCTTACAATCTCCTGCATGTATCGCTCTGCCAAAGTCTCTGTTGATTGACCAACCCGGAAAGGAATAAAGTGAGCTTCCTTGGTCAATCGATCAACAATTACCCATACTGCATTGTTGCCTTTTGGACTCCGCGGTAAAGCCGTCACGAAATCCATGGTTATATGTTCCCACTTCCACTAAGGAATCGGAAATGGTTGCAATAAACCAGCAACCCTTTGATGTTCAGCTTTAACTTGCTGACACACCAAGCACTTAGCCACAGAGTAAGCAATCTCCCGTTTCATGCCTTCCCACCAGAATTGCTGTCGAATATCTCGGTACATCTTTGTGCCTCCTGGATGTACATAATAAGCTGAACTGTATGCCTCCTTCATAAGCTCTTCACGAACACCTCCCTTTGGCACACACAAACGGCTACCGTACCTCAACGAACCATCTTCGTGGATCAGTAAATCTGTTCGTAGTCCGGCTTCAACCTGCTCTCGAAACTTTTGCAGTCTAGGATCCTGCGACTGAGCTGCTTTAATATTCTCAATCAAAGACGACTGCACTTGCAGCTGCATCAACTGTCCCGTAGAACGCGGTAGCACAACCTCCAAGTCAAATCTTCGAAAATCTGCAACGATCTCCTTCTGCGTAGTTAACACCTGAATTGCTGGTAACCGACTAAGCGCATCCGGCACAACATTAACCTTCCCCGGATGGTACTTAAGATCAAGATCGTAGTCAGCCATCAGCTCCAACCATCTACGCTGCCTCATATTAAGCTCCTTCTGTGTGAACACATACTTCAAGCTCTTATGATCAGTAAAGACTTCGACTCTTTCGCCCAAAAGGTAGTGTCTCCAAATCTTCAAAGTGAAAATCACAGCCGCAAGCTCCAAGTCATGAGTTGGATAATTCTTCTCATGGGTCTTCAATTGTCTCGATGCGTATGCTACAACTTTCCCATGCTGCATCAAAACACATCCCAATCCTTTCCCAGATGCGTCGCTGTGAATCACCAATCCTCCGGAATTGTCTGGCACGGTTAGAATAGGGGCGGTTATCAACTTCTGCTTCAACGTCTCAAAAGCTAACGCACATATATCCGTCCATACAAAAGGTACTTCCTTGCGCGTAAGCTTGGTTAACGGCTCTGCCAGACGAGCAAAGTTCTCCACAAATCTTCTGTAGTATCCGGCGAGTCCAAGAAAGCTTCTTATCTCCACAACATTCTTTGGAATTGGCCAATCACGAACTGCTACAATCTTTTCGGGATCGACGACAATTCCATCGCCCGACACAACATGCCCCAAAAACTTCACTTCCTCCAGCCAAAACTCGCACTTACTCATCTTCGCATACAATTTCTCCTGTCTCAACGTCTGCAGTGCGATCTTCAAATGCTCAGCATGCTCCTCAAAACTCTTCGAGTAAACCAGAATATCGTCAATGAATACCACAATGAACTGGTCCAAGAACGGTGAAAAGATTCGGTTCATCAAGTCCATGAATACTGCCGGCGCATTCGTTACTCCGAAGGGCATCACTAACTATTCGTAATATCCATACCGAGTTCGGAACGTCGTCTTGCAAATATCTTCTGCTTTCACTCGAACCTGATGATATCCGGATCGCAAATCCAGCTTCGAGAATACCCTCGCACCACTAAGCTGCTCAAAAAGTTCTCCAATGCGAGGGATCGGGTACTTGTTCTTAATAGTCACCCGGTTTAATTCTCGATAGTCGATGCACATTCTTCTTGTGCCATCCTTCTTATTTACTAGAAAAACTGGAGCTCCCCAAGGCGAGTTACTGCTTCGAATCCAACCCTTCTCAAGCAATTCAGCAACCTGTTTCTTAACTTCTTCCAACTCTACTGGTGCCATTGGATAATACGCTTTGGATACTGGCGCTGCACCAGGAATAAGATCAATTGCGAACTCCACGTCTCGCTTCGGCGGTAAACCCGATATATCTTCAAATATGTCCATAAAATCGCGAACAACCGCCGGCTCTTCACCATTATCAACTTCCATTGCTGCAAGAATATTGTTTGTCGGCCTAGCCCTAAACTCGACTGGCCCGACAGAACTGCTCCCTCCAGTGAAGGTAAACTCGGGATGTCCGGAAATCTGGAAAATTACTCTCTTTGCCCTACAATCAATGTAAGCGTGGAAAGTGCCAAGAAAATCCATTCCCAAGACGACTTCGTAGCTGCCCATATCGATCACCAAGAAATCTGCAAAAAGCTCCCGTCCGCACACAACAACTGTACAATCTTTACATTCCCTACTAGATATGATTTTCCCATTCCCAGTGTGTATGTCCCAGAAACTAGACAGGGTCGTGCAAGCAATCGAGTGTGTAGTTATAAACTTGGATGACATAAAACAATAGGATGCACCAGAATCAAATAATGCCAAAGCGGGAAAACCATGAACAAGTAGAATACCTGAAACGACTTCTCCAGATGCCTTAGCTTCCTCAGCTGTCAAGGTAAAAGCTCGAGCCTGATTAGGTCCTTGAGTCAGCTGTTTCTGCCCTTGGAACGGTTTCTGCGGAGGCTTCTGAATATCATCCCTCGTACGAAGCTTTGACGGACAAGCACCAACTGCGTGATCAGCCGCTCCACAAACCAAACAAAGTCCCAGCCTCCTTCGACACTCCTTCTGCATGTGCCTAGGTAAACGGCAGTAGTCACAAATCACGCTCTTTCTTCGATCAACGATCACAGGCTTCTTCATGGGTGCTACACCTCGACGGTCCACTGGAATACCTCTGCGACCATGAGCTCGGTTAGGTACAAATGCGGGCTTCCTTGCCGCAACTGCTGTCAGCTGCAAGCTCCCTTTCATCCCAGATAAATTCTGTTGTTCCCGAGCTGCCGTAAGAACCTGTGAGAAAGTGGTCAAACCCAAGGAGACAATCTGCCTCTGGATGTCCACATCCAAACTGCGCATGAACCTTCGTGCCTTGTCTGCATCAAGGTCCAGCTAATCTGCTGAGTCTCGTCCACTCTGCTGCATGCACATCCACGAGTGCTCCATTCTGCCTTAGCCCAATAAATTTCTCTTCCATTTCCTCCCGTGCAGTCCGCGGGAAGAACTTCTCTAGGAAACTCTAAGAAAAATCCGCCCACTTGATCGGCTTGGGCAAATGGGTCTCCTCCACAAGCCACCATTCTCGGGCGTAGTCCACTAACTGAATGCGTACCACATCAACTCTTTTGCCATCTGGAATCTGTGCCGCAATCAGCAAATTCTCCGTGTCAACTAGCTACTGCTCGGCTGGCAACGGCTCCTCCAAACCAGTAAATGTAGACGGACCCAAACGTCTGAAATCTGCCACGGTCCCAACTCGATCAACTGGTTTAGCTTCAACCTTATCTACGGACTGCTGAACGGTCCGCAAACCTTCCTGAAATGATTCTGCTTGCTGCTGGATCAGCTCGGTCTGTCTCTTTTGATTTTCCAGCATTCCTCTTATCACTCCAAGCATGGCGGCTTCGTCCACACGCCTCTGGTACGTCTTGAAATTCTTATCTGCCATATTCCTGAAATCAAAAACACCCAACATTAGCATGATGATAGATTCAATATATAGATCAAGGCTAGAACTCCAAGATACTTAAATAGAGTACCGCATTGTAACTATGCCGCGGTATCATAGCCACAATTACTTAACTCCACCCAAGTCGCCTAAGTCCTAGAGATAACAAGAAATCAGGTTTTTTTTTTCGAGTCGATATGCAAAGGAAGTTTGCACATCGTAAAAGATATAATCAGGACGAATGTGATTCAAGAATGGTAAACGGCAAAATGGCAGGACATGTTTCCTAAACACGGGTATTCTGATTCGTGTATTGGGTACAATACCCAACTACAAAAAGAATCAACCCAACTAACCTATGGCTCTGATACCAAAAGAACCATGTCACACCCCGCTTCCCAGAGTACGCTAGATTGGGCACGTGACATAGCCAACCATGCTACCTGTGGATAGGAAGTATCCATCCACAATCACATTACGGCTGTAAAGATATCAAAAACAAGATAAAACTATCTAAAACATGTTCATAATCCAGAATAACAGGAGTCAATAATAAATAAATGCGGAAGCAAATGATCCAATACAAATAACTGAAATGTATGTCTCATAATGCGGGCTCACATCAGGAAATAAATGCAGGAAATAAAACTAACTACTACCGAACTCACAGCTCAGCCTGCTGGCTGAAGTACTCCTGCTCGGACTGCAACAGCGGTACGGAATCTGGGCCATGCAAAACCCAGACGTCGGCGCGTCATGTCAACAAGTAATATAATATGAACAGTGTAACAGACAATGCAAAATAAACATGAATAAAACGAGAGTAGCAATAATGTGAATCAAGCAGTGCAGGGTAGTGTGCAGTGGGTAACTAAACTGTTCTATCAGGTTTTCTATTCTAAAGTCTTTGAAATCAATTGATGAATCATCGATGTAACTCAATAGTATCCCGTGCATACCCGGGACCACGGTCAAGACCCTCGGGGCTGAATCCGAGACGTGCCGCTAGGCAGTAACAGGTAGCAGGATGGGCGAGTGATGTCAGCATCATCACTCCGGGGCTGGCCTAGCCCGTAAGACTGATCAGAACAGGTATCGAACTGTTGAGTTACAAGTCAGGTTTCACCTTTGATTTCCCCATACCCCCAAGTTATGTATGTCAAGTCAGGTATTCAGTAATCAAGAACTAATGCCAACACAGGATCAGGTAAAAACAGGTTTGTCTGGATAGACAACAGGAACGGTCCATGAGGACTACATGTCAGGTTTGTTGGCATTAGACACAAGATCAGGTAACGGGTCGGGTCATAGTACATCAGGTCAAGTCAACAGTATACGGTACCATGTCAGGTATATCAATATATATGTGTGTAGCAATGTCAGGTCAAGATGTAAACAATATCGTGGGTGTGCTTACAATCAGTTATATAATCTAGCATGGGTATCACAACATGAGATAAGCAATGAATTACGTAAGAGACAGTTTCATTCAATTTGCAGTATAGTTATCAAATTTGTTACAGAAATGATTACAATAGTGCAGTAAGACAAGTATAGCCGTTTAGTCATGTTAACAGCTTTAAGAACCCTTAGAGGTGCAATAATTTATGTAACGGTTCAGTACAGCTATTTCAGGTTAATTGCATACGAGTGTCCGAATGTAACAGAATTACAGGGATAAATGCCATAAGCTACGTTAACGTTAAAAAATGTGATTAAACAGGTAAATATGGTTAACATGTTCAATTTGCAAACTGTAGGTTCCAAGTGTAGCGATAAAATGATATAATGCAATACTGTACACGAAAAATGAGAAATGATTGTACCAAAACTAAATTTACAGATTTAGGGTGTCACAATATATATGTAAATATTGTATAGCATGTAGCAAGGGGTACTTTCCTCGACGGGTCGTGAACAGGGAAAACGGAACGTAACGTCGGCGGGGAAACTCGCGACGGACGCACGGTTCACGGATTGAACCCAAACAACGAACAGTGGAACCACACGGATCGGGGTACCTCGCTGGAACGTCGGATCACATCGTCGGCATCGTCGGATTCCGACGAAAAGGTGAACAGTGAATGAAACATCATGGTATGAAACACGGGAGAAAAGAAACACAAGGAAATATAAAGAAGGAGGGAAAGAGGATCTGAGCAGGGTGCTTACGATGATCAGCAGAGAGGTTGGGAAGGTTGACGACGTCAACGGAGCTCCGGCGGCCAGCCGACAGTAACCGCGATAAGAGGTCTGTAGATTCAAGAATGCATTAGCCGAGAATGGAAAAGGAAAGGAAGAGAGGAGGGAAGTTATCTCACCGAGGGGTGTGCCTGCGAGGCCGGGGACACGGGAACAGGGTCGTCGGCGGCGACAAACGGCGGTCCGACGGTGTGCAGGGGATGTGCAAGCGGCTGTGGCGCTGGTCGGGGTGTGCAAGCGCTCGGGAATCGATGAGAGAGAGGGCGAGGATGGTGAGGGAATGACGAGGACGATGGCGGAGGCGACGACGAGGTGATCGTCGGCGGCAAGACGCAGGAACGAGTGCAGGTGGTCGCGGCGGGGTGAGCAGGTGGCTGGGAACGCGGGGAAAGGAGGAAGAGGGCTTGGTGAGGTGAGGAGGTGAAGGCGCTGGCGACGGTGGTGCCGGCGTGGGTTGCGGCGGCGAGGAAGGAGACGGCGGTGGCTAGGGCAGCCCTGCGATGGGGTTCTCTGGGTTTTCTCGTGAGAAAAAAGGAGAGGAGGGAACATGGATTTAAATAAAGGAGAGAGAGAAAGGAGATTTGAGGGGGAGAGAGAGAGATATGAGAGATAGAGAGAGAGAGAGAGATTATGGGGATAGAGAGAGAGAGAAAGAGAGAGAGAGAAGTGGAGAGAGGAGGTGGGGCCTGCGGGAGATTTAAAAGGAAAATGATTGGTGAAAGACTGTAGGAGGTTAGGAAATTATATAAAAGATTTATAATATCTGGGGGGAACAGTAATATATATAGTTTAAGAAAAATATTCGAAGGTTATAAGAATATTAAAATTTGGGATTTTGGCGCTAAATAAAATATTTCCATATCGCGCCCGGGTCGGGTCCAAAAATTTGAAATTGAAATAATAGGATTTTAAACGGGATCCAAATTTTAAAATGAAGTGTCTTATGATAAAAAAACATACCCCCAAAACGGACACGTGTACGCGCGCGTAGCCGTCCAAACTCGCCCGTTTCACTGAACGGGACGAGAACACGATGCACGGACGCTACCACGGGATTAGGGGTGTCAAGTAGGCCATGATGAATATTTTTAATTTTATTTCAGATGCCAAAATTTGTTATATGCAGAAATGACTCTACCGGGTAAAATTTTACAGTAAGTAATAATCAAGCAGGCTAAATAAAATGAGTACCATATTATGCTCAAACAGTAACTGAAAATAGTAGCATTGGGCTTGGGTGTTACAAACACTACCGTACAGTCCGGTCTCTTTGTCAGATATGTCGCATATCGCAGCCTGGGGTGGTATAACGTCAAACCCCAATAGCCTAATAAGTCATGCCGATGCAAGGTCCATAACGGTTCGAGAAACTACTGATAACACTTACCAGTAAATCTCAGTAACCCTGGCCAGGGATTTCTTGTTATGGCCAATCAAGCATAGCGCAATATCAACCCCCAATACCGGGAGTGACGAATCCCCTCCTATCGTTGATTGCCTCCATATGAATCGGGACTGTTCCCAAAAACCACCGTTTTGAACGATCTCTTGAACGTGGTAAGGTGGAAATCAAAGCACGGTAGGAATCACACAAGACTCGATGACGATCTCGGGTCGACAGACTAACCTGTACCAGTGTCACCAGAGCACTGCTATCTGACGATAAGTTTAATACCATCTAGGAGTTCTCGGCGAGTCCGTCCAGTGTACCCAATCTCCACTGAGCACCACCTTCTCTGATGTCAAACACCAATGGATATGGGATCATCCATCGCCCATCATATGGGTCAAGAAGCGCATACGCTAGTCTACTCTGGAGTATTGATACCCTGTCTCGATACTCCCACGACTAGGAACAATAGAAGGATGTACTTACCGACTACCATTGCCCCACTAGTATGATCTGCATCATAATCTTGGTAGTCAAGTACTCATCCTAAGGACTTTATCAACATGTAATAGAGAGACTATAAGTGTACATGTTAAGATAAAAAGCAACCAGATAGCATACTATCATGTCGAGCAAGAAAGTCCTTCCTATATATGTCCAAGCATCTACTACAATATACATCACATGTACAGTAATGGCCTTTAGGGCATACATATAACTAACAGTATTATCAACCGTCCGATTAAAGTCTGTGCAGCCTGTACACAAATTTAATCGGACACCTGTATGTACTAATATACATCATCTACACCATATCGCCTGAACCGTGAAAACCCTCTTTGTGGAACTCTAAAGTCTCGTCAATACGCTGGCAGTGGGTTTAACCACAAGCACGTCGGCGGCACTAGTTGTACGTAACGGCTACCCAGGTATTGAGCGAAAGAAATGTCGACGAGCAAACTCATCCAAACCCTTACCGAGCCTGACAGTGACAATATCCGTACAGTCCAGTCTGTTCGTCTAAGAGTATCGCATATCGAGTCTAGGGGGGTGGATAAAGTCAGACCCTAATAACGCGATAATTAGTGTTGGTATGAAACCCATTACCACCTGAGAAATTATCGATCCTAGATCGGTAATTCTCGTCTACCCCGGCCGAGGATTTCTGGTGATGGCCACCCGTGCACAACGCGACATCAACCCCCAATACCGGGAGAGACAAATCCCCGACGATCCGCTCACTGTCTTCATGTGGCTCGGGACTGTACCTAACTAAAATCTGTTTGCACGACTCTTTTGAGCTATGGTAAGGTAGTAATCAAAGCACAGTGGGAACTCACACGAGACAAATGACGATCTCAAGTCGACAGATTAACATGTACACATGTCACCAGGGAACTGCTATCTAACAATAGGTATAATACCAACTAGCATGTTCCCGGTGAGTCCGTCCAGTGTACTCATAACCCAATGAGCACATATATACTATCTTAGGTGAACAAACTAACACCAATGGCTTGTGAGACCTGGCCACCATCTCTCGTCGGGGTCTCGATCAGTATACACTAGTCTACACTGGAGTATCGATGCCCAGTCTCGAAACTCCCACGACTAGGGACATTTAAGAATTTGCTTATAAACCCCCAGCTCTCACATATATGATCGCCATCATAATGCTGGTAGTCAAGCAAGAATTCTATGGGCTCTATCAACATATAATAGTGATGATAAAGACAAACCAGATAGCATACTATCATCTCGAGTAAGACTGTTCTACCGGTATAGCTCCTCCCCCAATCATCATAATCACCTGCCTGCGACTACGATAATTGCCTTGAGGGCACTATAGCCAATAACGTATGGATGTGCTTACTTGTCGACCTTTCTTTTGATTAATATCTGGGTAGTCGTTACGTACAGTTAGTGCTACTGACGTGCTTGTGAATTAACCCGTGAGTGGATTGATCTGAAAGTGTTTCAGATCAATCAGATATGATCCTAACCTACTGTCAGCGTATTGATTGAGTTTTTAGAGTCCCACACAGAGATTTTTCCCGCTCAAACGAAACGATGTAGTGTGCGTAAGGTGATACGTGCGGGGGTTCGATTAAATACGTGTATTTGATACATGTATATTAATCAGACGTTTTTAATACTATCCAGTTTATGCTTAAGCCGGACTATTAAATCAAGTGGTGATTATATATATATATATATATATATATATATATATATATAAATATATATAGAATCAAGTGGTGATTATATATATATATGAGGTTAATGGAGAGAAGAGGCCATAGGATGGAATTTCCTCCTATGGCATCGAAAAAGTATGCCCTACCTCATTTTTTCCGACGATCGGCACCCATCATCTTCATCGTTATCATCTAAGACGTGGGTACACCAAATTTCATGTGATTCTACAACCTTTTCACCGTTGATTTAGCAATGTAAAAAGTTCTGTTGTCGGTAAACCGTTAATTTTGAACCCACTAAATCAACGGTGAAAAGGTTGTAGAATCGCATGAAATTGGGTGTACCCACATCTTAAATGATAACGATGAAGATGATGTGTGCCGATCGTCGGAAAAAATGAGAAAGGGGGTACTTTTTCGACGCCATAGTAGGAAATTCCCTCCTATGGCATCTTTCCCCTCTCTCTCTCTCTCTCTCTCTCTCTCTCTCTCTATATATATATATATATATATATATATATATATATATATATATATTCATTTTCAATTTATCTCTCATTTGGTATTTATATATGATACAAATATGTGTATATGTATACGATACATATACTTGTTGATATTTTATGTATGTGATGTATAAATACATCTAGAAGGGATTCCTCATTTCATTTATAATAAATAAGAAATGAGTCTTTTCTTTTTATTATAAAGAAATGAGGAATGATAGAAAAGAGAAGAGCAGAGATTAGTGGTTGGTTCTAACACATTGTGGATTTGATGACAAGGCTAGAATGGTTATCTCTTTCTCTTTTCTACATCATTCCTTTATTCTTTTTCTCTCTATTGATGAGAGAAAGAGATTAGAAATAATTTTAAAGAGTGAATTCTATATTTCTTGATCTTTTTCATTAGCAGAGAAAATGATTATGTTACTTCACAAGTCGTTTACATATGGTGGAGTTGAAGTTTGGGCTAGGGTTTTCTCGATATGGATCATCTTCGACGAGGAGTTTGGCTTGCAAGCTCGATCCGGAAGCAACGGAGTTTAGCATGGGTCTTTCACGCTTATGTGGACACGCTACTGTTCCTGCCAAAATTTTGGCTCAAAACCCGCTCCTTATAAATTAATAAAAAGAAAAAGAATAAATAAATAAATAAATAATAATAATAATAAAGGAGAAAATCTCCCTTTCAGAGCAAAGCTCTGTTCAAATCCCAAGGCAGGAAACGAAGCAGCGCTTCTGTTTCCCCCAATCAGAGCAAAACTCTGTTTAAAATTCAAACTTTAATAAAGGAAGCAACGCTTCAGCTGACCTGCGCTCTGCGTTGCGCGACACATGGCAGCGCAGTTGCGCTGCGCTCTGCGCTGCCATGTGTCGCGCGCAGATGCATTTGCGCCAATGCCAGCACCAAAACAGAAAAATTCTGGAAAGATCTTTCTTAATTTTGTTAAAAATAAGAAGATTGCCTTATGTAAAATAGAAGCCCTTGGATCAAAAATCCAATGGTGGGGAAACATCCCCAAATCACTCGGAGAAAGATCTCTTTAACTAATTTAACAAACTAATTGGCACTATAAAAAGGCCCCTAGACTCCAAGTCTAAAAAAAAGAAAGAAAGAAACACACAGAAACACAAAGAGACACAGAAATCCTAAAAAGAAAGTTTGAGAAGAAATCAGAAAGAAAGGTAAACCTTTGAAAAGAAGAATTTCTTCTGAAAAGATTAATGATCTAAGAACAAGATCAAGATCTTAAAATAAAAAGAAAAGATAAAATAATAAAAAAAAAGAAGTAATATACTTCTTTTTTAGATCATTTGATCTACACAAAGGCATTGCCTTTTGATGAACCAATGGTTTTGGAATCTTAAAAGATTCTTTTCTTGAATCCAAAATTGGATCAAGATATTAAAACAGTGCCTTGCACTTGTAAATCTGCACTGTTGCACTCTTGGGTTGGCGCAAGCCACCAGAGAGCACCACGTGTCAACTCCAGAACAACTACGCTATGCGCTTTTAAATAGAGCACTGCTCTCTTAAATTGGCGCAACTTATCAGAACGCGCCACGTGTCAGCAGCGCAACAGCGCAGCGCACTGCGCTTGCGCTCACCAGAGCGTGACACGTGTCACCTCCACATGCGCTTGCGCTCATTAATTGGCGCAAAGCGCCTGACAAGCCACATGACACACTGTCAGAAGATTTAATGCTCTGTATTATTTAAAAGAAGGACATAGCCCAATTAAAAAGGCCTAACAGGCCTGATAAAAATGCCATGCATTATTTTAATAAAGGGCAGAGCCCAAGCAAAGGCCTAACAGGCCAACCACAAAAAAAAATGTTGAACATTCTCGACTGGACTTAGCCCGATCATGGCCATAAGTCCTCAAATTAAATTGACTGAGCACGACTGCTCTCTTAAATCAATTTACACCCGGTTCAAGGGTACATCTCCGAACTCCTCTGACATTTGTCGTTGTAATCCTTCAACGTCGTCAGAGAGGTGACGGGTACCGACAACCACACATCAATATGGACTTAAGCGTTCTTAAACCAACTCATGGACTTAAGCGTCCTTAAACCAACTTATGGACTTAAGCGTCCTTAAACTCATGAACTTAAGCGTTCTTAAACCAACTCATGGACTTAAGCGTCCTTAAACCAACCTATAGACTTAAGCGTCCTTAAACCAACTCATGGACTTAGGCGTCCTTAAACTCACGGACTTAAGCGTCCTTAAACCAATAGACCCCCATGTCCCTAAACTGGAACATGGACCACTATGTCCCTAAACTGGAACAATAGAGCCCCCAAATGCTCTTTTGTCGGATCTAAATGATCCCGTTTAAGTTGATCTTAGTCTCAAATAGGGCTAACGTATCTTTAAACCCTCAAACGGACTTTAGTCCTAAATTGGACTATAGACCCCCCAATCAACTTCGGTTCAAGGGTACATCTCTGAACTCCTCTGACACCTGTCGTTGTAATCCTTCAACATCGTCAGAGAGGTGATGGGTCCCGACGGCCATACACGAAATGGACCACTATGTCCCTAAACTGGAACAATAAAGCCCAAATGCTCTTTTGTCGGATCTAAACGATCCAGTTAAGTTGATCTCAGTCTCAAACTGGACTAACGTATCATTAACAAACGTTTGAGTTGATCTTAGCCTCAAATACGGCTAACGTATCCTCAAACCAAAACCCCAAACCCAAATCTAAGAAAACACGGATTTGGACTAATCCACGTCCTACGGGTGACGACATAAATTGGTCTCCGTATACAATCCACGGGCAACCACAAACAAAACAAACACCTACGACACGAAGTGAAATTCTGGAGAAGGAGAAAGTTGTTACCGTGAAGCGGTAGCGTAATTAACTGCAGGGGCTTGCGCCTGCAGAGAAGAGCGTCCCCACAATCAAAAACCCTTCAAGCGAGGGGGAATCTGACGAAGTCTGTTACATCGGCCGCATCCGTCCAAACATCCGATACACGGTGCCATAAATCAACTTGGCATCTTCGGAGAGGTGGACGGATAAAACCAAATAGCATTTGTCCCGAATCACAGGCAAGACGTCCCCACGTCGTCTTGGCCGCCATTCGGAGGGGAACAGCTACAAATGTTGTAGCACCCTAAACTCCCCTCTTTGTTTTCTTGAATTCTATATGTGTTGCAATAATTAGTAAATGATGCATCTTGAGTTTGGAATTGGTGTTATGTTTTGTAAAAGTATTGTTTTATGCTTCTGTTGGGTCTGCAGGTGTTGCAACCCGAGCACCGATTCCCTTCATCTGAGTCAAATATCCAAAAAAAATAGATAGAATTAGCGGTTGAGCTAGTGCGGGTAGAAGATACAGAAGTTCCACTAAAGCCAAGACTCAGTACAACAATATTCACAATCTCTGTTGTCTACAGGGGGAGAATGAGTCTGATAAAACCACGCTAAAGACTGCTGATGTGGTATGAGAAACTGCTGAAGATACTGTTGCAGCTGGAGAGCAATTGCGATAGCGAGCAGCTGAACGAGTTTGGACATTCGTCAATTTTTACTGGAAGCACCGAGAGATATGATGTCTAGACTTCTTACAATAGGTACAAACTCGTTTGGCACTAGGAGGAGAAGGCGGTATTGGAGATGTGACGGATCTGGCGGGTGTGGTTTGTGCAGCCAAAACAATAGCCGGTGATGCAACACACGAGCTCGTATCATGAGAACCAGATGATATCAACATCTGGAACGATAAATAATAAATGTTTATCTCCTTCTGCTTGCGCGGTAAAAATTCAAGAGTTCTATGTCCTATGTTCTTGACTAATATGTCCAGTTTATAAAGTTACGAGATTTGTTGCAATTATCGTCGAATAAACTATGCTTATAAAATAGATTAGCTTGATGAATGATTGGACTTGGGCCGGGACATTTATAAGGTATCCAATCATGCATATAAACATATTCATTGAACCATTGTTCCTTTTAAGGCGTTTATTTAGGGATACATTCTTCATTCATGTAATGGGATTCAACACATTATACCGTATTCAAATTACATGATATGCTTTTATACATAATATTTCATGTCATTGAATTTTGTCAAATCATTCTTATCTTGAGAAAGATGGTGATTTCTTGATTCAATGCATTATTTTAAATGTTTAAGGCTATAAAAGAATTTGATGAGAATCCAACATCCGTTCACAGTTGATGTATTGGATGCAAATTTAACGGCTTTTCAATAGTACAACATTTTTAGTATTTTTACATCATAAAATCAATAGTGAAATTGTATTGGATTCACGTCAAATTTGGTGTATCCATATCTTGCACAATGAAGATGAAGATGAAGATGGTGGATGCGGATCGGCGAAAAAATTGGTGGAGTGTTGATTTTATTTGACGCAGTAGGAGGAAATTTCGTCATGTGGCCCATAAGATTATGTTTTCTCAAAATATTAACATTTTTATAAAATCATCTGGAAAAAATATATAATTCTCTGAGGATAATAGTTTTGATTTATATGATACCAATGTAGGTAATTTCTCTCACCTAGAGTTGCCTAGTAATTTGTAGTAATGCTAGTTATAAATATGAGATCGATCTTGACAATTTGGTTCTAACCATAAGGAAATAATCCAATTATTTGATTATTACTGGGATATAAATTAAACATAAATGACATAATTTGAACGCATGCAGTATAAATTCATAAACCTAGCAACTACTATATTTAAAAGTCGAATATATATTTAAATTCGTTTTTTATCAAATATATTCTTTTTTTTAATCAAATATATATAGAAAGCGTATTTTCTTACAGCTCAAGGAAAATTTTCGTACCTACTTTGGCAATACGATTTTTAGCTAATTTCACAACTTTAAGGACTAACAATTGATAATAGAGTTTACTGTATTGCTATAACATGCATTATGCTTAATTATAGAATATCTTGAAAATCTCATTTAGTTATTTGATCATACTATTAATTTAAATTGTTTTTCTAATTTATAGGCCTCAAAATCTTCAAGCTAAGGTGAGGATCAATGTCTCGTATGCAGCAGGAGCATTGGTAAGCAGTAAACTTCTTAAGCGTAATTGTTATCACAAGATGTACCATTTATTTTACACTAGTGTCTTACATGTGTGATGGCCGTGCCTGCCATAAACCTTGGTTTGCATCCGAATGATTTTTAGGAATAAATTAACCATCCCTTTCTCATTATTGGAATAACCCCGTGCTCTCGAACCGGGTCTCTCCCAATAGGATACTCAAAGCCCCACCAATAGATGTGAACTTACAGCTGAAAAATCTTTGCACTTGAACAAGTGTGAACTTACAGCTGTTCCGTATACTTTTGTGTGTGTAACATAATACCCTTGTTATTCCTTGCAAAATTGTTTAAAGCAGCAACAAAATTTTTAGGAATCCAACGAATCATATACTCTCTCTGGTTTTTACTGGTCTTTGTTTCTTCTTGCACAGTTGTTCTGTTTATGCCGGCCGCAAGCTGTATTGGATAGTCTACGATAAGAATTCGCCGAGCACCGTGACGCCCACGGTGGCGTTTGATGTCGCAAACGAAAAACTGACAAGGGTCAAGCATGTTCCTGCTCTCGTTCGCTGGTTGACTCATGATGACTTCAAATTTGAGGAAATATGCTACAGGATTGAACTAATTTGTATTGTCGCTCGTAGTTCTAAGTCTTTGTAGCTTTAAATAACCTATCCAAGGGGTGAAAGGAGTGGAAGAATTGGTAGAAAATGAGAAGCTCGGCGCAAGCTATCGGGTCTAACTCCAATCAAATGCATATCAATCAATATAAAGAGACAATGCATCAAGGGAAAGGTTGTTTCTGACCTAGGATTTGATGAAAACCCTTGGGTTGTGCATTGCATCAAACAGTTGGCGTGCATAGTTGAAGCGCTCGATGAGTGTGAGGTTTTGGAGGAGGAGGAGGGTCGAGAGGCTGTTCTGGTGAGTGAAGCCTGTGGTTAAGAGAAGTGCATGGATTTGTTTTGGGTTGGGTTGGGTTAGTGTTTGAATTTAGGAGAGAGGTGAAGGCTTGTCTTGATTTTGGTGGTGGATGATAATGGCTCATGAGATTGAATAGGGTTTTGGAGAGATGAAGGGTTTTTGGAATTGATAAAAATTGAAGCATTGGCTTATTGTTGATTGAGGTCCAAATAAAAAAATTACATGAATAAATACCAGCTAATGATCATGGAGGGAAAAGGAAATCATCAAGCACATATTTTTCAGGGGTATTTATTAAAAGGTTTATATACAGAGAGAGAATAACGGAGAAAAGAGACCATATGATGGAAGTTCCTCGAGTCGAAAAAATACAACATCCACCATTTTTTCCGACGATCGGCACCCATCATCATCATCGTTATCATCTAAGATGTGTATACACCAAATTTCATGTAATTCCACCACCTTTTCACCGTTGAATTAGCAATGTAAAAAGTTCTATTGTCGGTAAACCATTAATTTGCATCAATTAAATCAACGGTGGAAAATGGTATAATCACATGAAATTTGGTGTATCCACATCTTAGATGATAAAAATGGAGGTGATGTATGCCGATCGTCGAGAAAAATCATGGAGGCTGCATTTTTCCGACGCCATAGGAGGAAACTCCCTCCTATGGCACATTTCCTCCATTAACCTAATATATATATAAAACTCCCTCCTATGGCACATTTCCTCCATTAACCTCATATATATAGAGAGAGAGAGGCCCCCCAAAACATTGTTAATTTGTAGAACGTCCCCTAAAACTTTATAGTTTTAAATACACCCTCTAAAACTGTTAATTAAACTAAATTGGTCATTATGCTTAATTATCATCCCTAACATCTTTAGAAATCTCCGTTAAGAAGCTAAAATAATAACTTTAAGATGATAGTTTGGAAAATAAGACTAATGGGTTTTGTAAAAAAAATAAAAAAAAGATGTACGTTTTAATATTACATAAGACTTTTTATCTCACAATCCATCATATTCGCTCTGCTCCAATTATTTTGTAAAAGTTCTTAATTGGAACTCTATATATTTCATTATATTCAAAAATCTAATAATATAATTAATTCTATTGGAAAATAATTATTAATTTTTTTTTTTGTTATTTTGGTAGGAAGATGTCGCATGTTTTGTTAAGATATTATCGGTTTGCTAAATAGTTTTCTATCTCATTTGGTTACATAGTTCATATTGCTATTATAATAACATGTAAATACTATATAGCAAGCAAATCGCTATAGTTTCCGTAGAATCGGATAAAGATATAATATATTGATATCTATGGTAGTGTATCGTTGTCTTAAAAAAAGAAGTATCACATTACTCTCTTAAACAAAACAAAGTTATTCTTCATATAAAAATTTAGTTCAATCTATTATCCACGGAAAAGTGCAATTAGCGCCTACTCCGTCATTCTTTCCTACATGCTACACAGCAATCACTTAGCTTGACCAACCATTCAAAGTTAACATTGATTTGGAAAATTATACAAGATAATTGCAAAGAAAAATAAAAGGGTAAACTAATTACCAAAAGAAATAAAGAAATAAAAATTTTACAAATAACGAAGATTCCATATTAGTGAATCCATATTAGTTGTCATTTTAGATCATCTTTGCCATCAACATCATCATAGACAAAAGCATTATAGTTGATCGGGAAGCATGAAAGAATAGGGGAAAATATCATTTTTTAAGATCCGAACTCTTCTTAACAACCTTCTTAATAAATGATGAGAATGTAAATGGATTAAATTAATCCCCTCTTTTCCTTTCAACATTCCTTAAACTTATTATCTCTTTGTCACAATATCTATGCTTTATAATTCTTCTATCCTTTTTGGTGTAATACAGAGTATACCGCAGTAGAAAAATTAAGATGAAAAAGACCAAGAAATAGGTCATTAAAGGGTCTGAAATATAAAGAAAATAAAAGGGTAAACCGCAGTAGAAAAATTAAGATGAAAAAGACCAAGAAATAGGTCATTAAAGGGTCTGAAATATAAAGAAAATAAAAGGGTAAAACAGTTAATACCCTTAACTATCATAGATTTTCACTAAAATATCTTAAGGTTTTTTAAATTACAGTAAAGTACCTTAATTGATACTTCTAAGGATATTTCGGTGAAAAATTATATTGAAAAACATAGTTAAAAATATTTTACTGAAATAAAAATACTTTAAGGCATTTTAGTCCCAAAATGAAAAGAAATTAAAACCAAACTCAACACAAAATGGAAAAAGCCCAAGCCTTGAAGGATGGCTTTTAGCCGAGGGCAATTTAGGCAATGTCAAGAATAGCGCTTTTTTCTTTTAGTCAAAAGATTCTCTTAGTTCTCCTGTGTATTAGATATATGAAAGAACCAGCCTGTTAGCATGAGGAATATTTAACAGGCCTTGATCCAGCACAATATGAAGTACCCAAATGGGCCTACTAAAATATCAAACAATTTGAAGAGCTCTTATACTCTTCAAGGTGTTAAGAAGCCCATCAATTCAGCCCATTTACAACCTTAGATGCATGCATGTGTCCTCCATTAAATATTTGGGTAAATTGTTGAAAAGCCCCCGGCCCATCAAAAACAACTGAAAAAGTACCCGATATTTTCGAAATAGGGGAAAGGACCTATTGTTCAAAAACTTGGTCTAAATATCCTTGGCACAAGACCTGAGTATTGGTGCAGGAACGAAAATATTCTTCCTTCCACCATGCAAATTTCTTCTCCTTTCTTTCTCTCTCTCTCGCCTTCGTCCTCAAAAATCTGAACCTCATCCTCGTCCTCACCGCCATCATCATCGTCGTCTAAAGGTAAGCTCTTCCTCTCGTCGCACTCAGAAAACCCAATTCGCCTCTCATTGTTGTCGTCGCAGGCTTTGCCATCGTCGTCACCGCTTTTGTCGTCATCGTAATCTCGCCTTCCCAGCCGAGAACCAAGAAAAATACAAAACCTTCTCTTTCTTCGATTTTTTTCTTTTCTCAAGTTTAGAGAATTCAAGGAAGCTCAAATCGTAGGGTTGGCGATGGCGAGCTCTCTTCAGGATTCGTTCGATTTGATGCTCTACGGGATTGCGGCCAATTCCTGTAGGGCTTAAGAAGATGGATTGCAAAGGTTAGTATCTTAATTAATTTATTTCAGTTGTGGTTGATTATTGAACTTTTATTGATAACTTGAAATGGTCCTTAAAGCATATGGGAATTATGGCTTATTTCAGTTATAAAAGGGATTTTGAAATTGAATTCAGATGTTGATCTTATGCTTAGTTTTAAATTTTAATTCATTTGATCAAATGGTTATGGCTGAAATTGATTATTAGGTTTGATATCTAGTTGTACAGTCAAATTGAGCAAATTGAAAACATATTGGAATTTATCTAAAATTAAGTGGAATTAGAGGCCATGCTTTTGCTAATTGCATCGGAATTTTCTTAATTTTTTATGGAATAAAGTTCTTCTTGGATTTCATTTTAGTACAGATGCTTATTGTTATCTTTTCTATGTAATCTGATTTTCATTCTAACCACTTGGATTTCATCTAACCACTTGCCTCTGACTTCTAAGCAGTTGCATATAACTTATAAGCACTTGAATATAACTTTTAAACAGTTACCTGTAATTTCTAAGCACCTGCATGTAACTTCACAGAGATTTGAAAATAAAATTTTCCATCACCGTGTTGGGGTCAAAAATTACACCCCGGTTGACCAAGTCAAAATCAAAGTCAAGCCCAGGCTAGGTGGGCCCATACCCAAGTCGAGCCCCGCGGCCGGCTCCCCAATGCCAAAATGAAATCATATAATAAATAATTTTGATGTAATTTTTTATGCATGAATGTAAGCAAAATGGGTATAAAGCCACATTTTTGTAAAGCTCATGGCTCATGTGTAAAAGAAATGAGCACATGAGGCATGAGATGGGCAAAATGCCATTTTGTAAAGCCCAAGGGGCTATGTGTAAATGTGTAAGCCTATAAAAGGCAACATGATAATGAAATAAAGAAGATGTTCCCTCATAAAATATCAGGAAAAAACCCTAATGGGGCATCACGTGCCCACACGTGACCAGGGGTCATGTGCTGACACGTGATGGTTTTCTGGGGACTCTGTTATAATAGAACCGAATTCTAATCAAAAGGGATCACGTGCCCACACGCGACGGGCCTTTCAACCCCCTGAAAAAAGATTAAAAGATATAATACAACAGTAAGGAATACCTCAATGGGGTATCACGTGCCCACACGTGACCAGAGGTCACATGCAGACACGTGATGAGTTCCTAAACTCGCTGATTAATAGAATTAAATTCTAATTAAATAATCAATTGAAGGGGGTCACGTGCCCACACGTGATGGGCCTTTAAAAACCCACTGAAAAGAATTAAAAGTGTAATAAAACAGCAAGGAATATCCCAATGAAGCATCACGTGTCCACACGTGACCAAAGGTCGCGTGCAGACACGTGATGGGTTCTTAAGCTCTTTAACTAATAGAATTAAATTCTATTTAAATGATCAAACAGTGGGATCACGTGTCAACACGTGATAGGCTCTTAAGCCTTCTGAACTAATAGAATTAAATTCTATTTAAGAGGGAATCGAAAACCCTAACTGGAAAAATATTTCTCTAAATCTTTCCAAACAAAAAAGATTGTGCTCTGTAAAATGGAACACCGTTGGATTAAAAATCCAATGGTGATTAAAAATCACCAATTTATAGAAAGATTCTATACAAGAAAAGATTTCCCTAAAATTCACCAAGAATAACAAACAGAATATCTTTTGGATTAAAAATCCAATGGTGAATAAAATTCACTGAGTGATCTAAAAGATCATGTTGGTTACAAAATCAATTGAAATCTTTCAATGAAAGATTGCCTAAACAAACTGATTCTTTTCTTTCTCCTATAAATAGAAGCCAAGAAGAGCAGAAAGGGAGGATTGATTTTTAGAGAGAGGAATACAAAAGAAAAGAGAATTTAATTCTCCAGAGAGAAAAGAAGGTCTCTTGAGGAAAAAAAGAAATTCTAGATGAGGGATCGTTCTATAAACCCCCACAAAATAAAGAGAATTTAATTCTAAATCTAAGAGTTTAACTCTTCTGAATAAGAACTTAGTTCTTTCTCTGGTTGAAAGTCTGCAGAAGCAGGTCTCCTTATAAGTTGAGAATTTAATTCTCATCGGGGAGATTCTGCCATGCAGATGTAAAACTTAAGTGAAGATCTAAGTTTAGTGTCACGTCCCGCTTCCCAGTATACGACGAAGGGGACGTGACGAGGTCCGTTACGTATATACTCAGAAGTACATACGCTAAGCGTATCTAAGCAATATAAAATAAATACACAAGAAATAAGAATAAAAAGAACAACAACTTTTATTTATTAACATTCTTTGTACAATACATGAAAGGAAATACAACTGAAATAATAAGATGCCTAAACAGTGGCATAACAGGAAATGAAAAGTACAGAAAGGAAAAGTGTACAATGAAACTACAATGCAGGGTCTTCAGTAAACTGCCCCAAGTCTTCTTGCGATGGCTCAACCTCTGCCGGGTCCAAATCATCTGACGACATTCAAAGAAGAGAGAAACAGAATGTCGTCAGCGAACAGGTCGCTCGATAAGTCCCAAAGGTAAGAGGGAAGTAGAAAAAGACAGAATAAGAAAATACATTTTAAAGTGTAAACTATTGTTGTAATGTTATGTCAACGCTGTTGTTTGTAGCTTGGTACAGAAGGATGCCAGTGTATACGAGGGGAGTCTCTACATGCCAGAGACCAAGGGCACGTATAGTACAAGGTACCGTTTATGCCACGGTACAACAGCAACTGGATTCATGTTAGGTGTGTTAAGTCTGACCACCTCGTGCTACCTTTAACACCTTCCGTACCAATCTACCCCTTAAACCCCGCGATGTCTTGTTTGTATTGTTATCTTGTAAATTGTGTTGGTTGTATGATTGATTGACTGACTAACCGAAACCATGATATCAGGAAACGGTTATAACCGTAGAGTCATGTAAATGGAATACTGAGAATCATGTAAAACGAATATATATCCATGGTTCGGTTCGGTCAAGTTGTGTAAATTGATGATTGTATTCATGGATTCATGTGTTCATATTGACTTAGAATCTTGTAGATTATAAATTGACTTGAATCATATTCAAGTCAGATTAATCAGATCCAAACCCGAGTCAGACAATCAGAAATGTGAATCGAAGTCTTATAATTGCTAGGATCCTTAGGGTAATAAATAAAACTTGAGGGGGTTTTATATAAAAATACTTTTATATACTTTTCCAAAATACACCTCAAGTATTTATTGTTCGTCTTTAGAGTTGTAATGAGGGTGGATTTTATGTTGTAACATGAAAATATCCTAGTTTTATAAATAAAGGTATTTATCTATAATATTAATTTATTTGAAGTTCATGGTATTTTAGTGTAAAATTTATTCTTAAGATTTTTAGGAAAAGGTGGAAAATTTATATTGTAATAAAATAGATATTTAAGTGATAAATATACATATATTTATACAAAAATAGTTTTAATAAATATTTTATATTCCAAAAATCTCATCTTCTTAAGATGTCGTATTTTAAACCTTTCGAGACCGAATGCTCCTTGCGGAGGTCTGAATCTCGCACTACTAGCCCGAGGGTGCGCGATAAACCGCATGATCCCGAACGGGTTCCCCAAAGACGGGTTGTAGCGGCGCTTTGCAAAGATTGTAAAATACTAATCCTTTAGAAAACGGTTTTATAAAGTAAAAGGTATTTATTTGCAAAGTGTAATTTTCCGTATTTTAGGTTCTAGGATTTGCTAAGCCAACTAGCATATTTCTAAATGGTCTAAACGACAAGTCGTTAGAAGTCTCAAATCGTCTCTTCACCGCCAATTGTGGCCAGATAAGTGCCAGGTGAGTGGGAGACTCTCCACTACAAGTAGTGGCCCTAATTAAGTAACCACTCGCTTTAGACACACTTGCCTAGACACCATAAAATCAGGTTTAGATAAACGATCGATGTCCACAACTTATCGTGTTTTTCTTAATAAGAGGTATTCACTTAAAAGTGTACCAAGGCTAAAACTTTTAGAATTGATTTTATTAAGAAAATGGTATTTAAATGAAAGTATTGTTTTTATCGTATTCTAAGTTTTGATGATATCACTTAGGGTTGTATTTGCGTGTGTGTGGAGGTAGGTCATTATCTCGTGCTCTACTTTAAATGTATAGCAAAGTTAAGGGGTTAAATGTGAAATTGAAACATGATGGTATTAAAGTGAAAAAATACGGTAAGTTAAAAAGGTTATCATTTCATGTGTGAAAACTTATTCAAATTGATTTATACAAGTTTAATAATCATGATAAAGATGTTTAGACATGTTTGAATTGATTAGAAGTGAAATTTTATAGAAAACCGAATCGGAAATCGGATTTGTTCCGATTCCGTCGGGTTTCGTAATTTCGTATTTTTTGAGAATTAGAAAGGGAGATAGAATGGGACTTACGGGTTTCGATCTATACTAAAGAGTATAGAGGAACTAAAGAAGTTGCCGAGGCGTTACTTCGTCGCCGGTTGTTTCTAAAAACGTCGCTGGAATTCCCGCCGGAATCTCGTCGGAGCTTCGCCGCGAACTTGTTTTCAATGAATACACTTCTTGGAAAACTTTTGAGAGAGTGGCTCAAGATTTTGGGGGTGAGAAGGTAGTGTGTACGGTTGGTATTTATAGGGTTAGGCTAGAGTTAGGGTAGATGAAAAGTTAAAAATAAAAATGTGATAAAATGTAATAAAAATGTATTAAAAGTGGAGTAATTGGGGTTTTTAAAGAGCTCTGGAAGTGGTCTGAGGCTGAAATTTTGCAGGTGCATAGGGAATATGAAAAGACATAACTTTCATGTTGTGGCCGTCGCCGGAATTGGTCGACTCGGGGGTGATTCGGCCGTGACTCGGTCGGAGCACTGAGTCGGCCGAGTCAAGGCCAAGTTGGCCGATTCCCGGCCGAGTCCGGCGGCCTGGATCCCCCTCCCGACGGTTCATCTAACTCCTGCAAGTGTTACATGTTTGGGTGTAGTGGGGTTTTTGTGAGATATGCACGTGTAAACTCTTGGTAGTCTAAAGGTTTTTAAAAAAATCAATATTAAAAATAATGTGGGGTATGGGATTTGAACTCTGATGGCTTGGTTCAGCAGTGCAAGGTCTTACCAGTGAGCCACAAGCTCTTTCTTGTAATTATTGTGGGAAAATAAATACTTAAACTGGAAACAGTAACATTAAATACTCCAAGTATACTTCAAATTTAAATCAATTTTATGTATACAAAAATTGGAGTTGTTACAATCTACTCTCCTTACAAAAATTTCGTCCTCGAAATTTACAATTTTTATTTGAGGACTAGTTTACAAAGAGGTGAGGATATCTTGCACGCATTTCATCTTCCCTTTCCCAAGTGGATTCTCCTGGAGTGTCTTTCCTACACATTACCCGGACCAAGTTAACTTCCTTGTTCCGAAGTGTCTTCACTTTCCTGTACAGGATCTCCACAGGTTGTTGCTCACAAGACAAGTCGGGCTGTATAGTGAGCTCGGAATGATCAAGTACATGGCTGGGGTCACTCACATATTTTCTGAGTTGGGATATGTAGAACACGTTATGCACTCCTTCCAATGAGGGTGGAAGCGTTAAGCGGTATGCCACTTCACCGACTCGTTCGAGTATGTCGAACGGTCCAATATATCTCGGACTCAATTTACCCCGTTTTCCAAATCGGATCACTCCGAGGTTCGGAGATATCTTCAAGAATACATGGTCTCCTGGATGGAACTCCAAGTGTCGTCTCTTTGCATCAGCCTAGTGTTTCTGTCGATCTTGGGCTATGCGCATTCTTTCCCTGATAGTACGAACCACATCAACGGTCGCTACTATCATCTCTGGTCCAAGAAGTTCCCTATCTCCGATGTCGTCCCAACTTAATGGTGATCGACACTTCCTTCCATATAATACTGCAAAAGGTGTCATTCCTATACTTGCTTGGTAGCTGTTATTATACGCGAACTCCACAAGATGCAGGTGATCTTCCCACGATCCTTTGAAGTCTAGCATACACGCTCTGAGCATATCCTCCAAGATCTGAATAGTTCGTTCCGACTGACCATCTGTTTGTGGATGATAAGCTGTGCTGAAATTTAGACTTGTTCCCAAACTAGCTTGCAGACTCTGCCAAAATTGTGATCGGAACCTGGTGTCACGATCGGAGACAATGCAGACCGGTACTCCATGAAGTCTCACAATTTCCTGTATGAGTTCATGGGTATCAGAGATAGTACATTATGAAGAGTTTTTAAATCTTAATTAGATTATTACCTCCATGTACTTCTTTGCTAGTGTCTCAGTTAATTGGCCAACCCGAAATGGGATGAAGTGAGCCGACTTTGTGAGTCGATCCACGATGACCCGTATAGCATCGTTACCCTTTGTGCTGCGAGGAAGAGCAGTCACAAAGTCCATTGTGATGTGCTGCCACTTCCATTCTGGGATTGGTAACGGTTGAAGTAGTCCAGCTGTCCTGTGATGTTCAGCCTTTACTTGCTGACACACCAAGAATTTTGCGACGCTTCACGCTTCATTCCATGCCACCAATAATTCTGACGTAGATCTTTGTACATTTTGGTACCTCCAGGATGTACTGAGTAGGGAGAGTTGTGAGCTTCTTTCATTAACTCTTCCCGAACAGGACCCTTTGGTACACACAATCTGCTGTCGTATCTCAAAGATCCGTCTTCATGGATGATGAAGTCTGTTCTGAGTCCATTCTCCACTTGTTCTCTGATCCTTTGCAACTTAGCATCACTTGCTTGAGCTGCTTTGATCTGATTGACAATGGTTGATTGAACTTGTAGATTCATCAAACTTGAAGCATTACCTGGCATGACTACTTCAATCTCCATCTGATGTAAGTCTTGCTGAAGCTTCCACTGAGCGGTGAGATTCATCGATAAGGGTTGGCGACTAAGAGCATCAGGTACTACGTTCACCTTCCCTGGGTGATATTGCAAGTTGATGTCAAAGTCCGCCATGAGTTCTAACCATCTTCTCTGCCGCATATTCAACTCCTTCTGAGTAAACACGTACTTCAGACTTTTATGATCTGTGTAGATGTTCACTCGTTCACCAAGTAAGTTGTGGCGCCAAATCTTGAGAGCAAAGATGACGACTGCCAACTCCAGATCATGCGTCGGATAATTGCGCTCATGAGTCTTCAGTTGTCTTGAAGCATAAGCCACAACCTTACCGTGCTGATGTAGAACACATCCTAATCCCTTACCGGGTGCATCACAATGCACTTCGAATCCTCCAGATTGATCTGGTATTACGAGAATAGGTGCAGATGTCAATCTTGACTTGAGTTCTACGAAAACTTGTTCGCATGCTTCTGACCACACAAATTCTTCATCTTTTCGTGTGAGCTTGGTCAGGGGTGTTGCTATCTTTGAGAATCCTTCAATGAACCTTCTGTAATATCCAGCTAAACCCAAGAAACTCCGAATGTCTTTCACCGACTTTGGTGTAGGCCATTCGCTAATTGCTGAAACTTTGGCTGGATCCACAGAAATTCCTTCTCCTGATACGATATGTCCAAGAAAACCAACTTGATTTAGCCAAAACTCGCACTTGCTGTACTTGGTATAAATCTTATGTTGTCGAAGAGTTTCCAGGACAATTCGTAGATGTTCTGCATGCTCTTTCCGATTCTTAGAATATACCAGGATGTCGTCGATGAAGATGACAACAAACCTGTCTAAATACTCCCGGAAAACTTGGTTCATTAGGTTCATGAATATTGCTGGTGCATTGGTCACTCCAAATGGCATCACTAGAAATTCATAATGTCCACAGCGAGTTCTGAAAGCTGTTTTGTGAATATCAGCTTCCTTGACCTTCACTTGATGATAACCTGAACGAAGATCCAATTTAGAGAAAACACAAGATCCACTTAGTTGATCGAATAAATCATCGATGCGCGGGAGTGGATACTTGTTCTTTATAGTGACTTCGTTCAAGGCCCTATAATCGATGCACATTCTGTATGAACCTTCCTTCTTCTTCACCAATAGTACAGGTGCTCCCCAACTTGAAGTGCTGGGACGAATCCATCCTTTCGCCAATAATTCGTCCAACTGTGTTCGGACTTCCTTCAATCCTTCCGGACTTAGTCTATAAGGTGCTTTGATCACCGGTTATGCTCCTGGTACTAAATCAATACTGAATTCAAGAGCTCGATCGGGAGGCAAACCTGATATATCGTCAGGAAATACATCGTCGAACTCTCGAACTACCTCTGGTCTTAATTCTTCTTCCGCTTGAGCTGCCGCAACTACTGCTTCTTTTGGCTTCGCTTTGTAGGTACCTGGCTCCAGGGTACGATCTCCGCTCTTGAAATAGAAGACCGGATGGTCTGGAATCTCGAATACTACCCTCTTTTGACGACAGTCGATGGTAGCATAAAAGGTTCCAAGCCAATCCATTCCTAGAACCACATCGAAGTTCGGTATGTCCAGTACTTTGAAGTCAGCATAAAACTCTCGACCGCAGACGATGACTGGACACAGGCTGTATCCCATAGTTGCCTTTAGAACGCCATTTCCAGAACTGACATTCCAGCTGGATACAAGCGGTGAGACTGGAATCGCATGGGTTCGGACAAACCGTTGCGACATAAAGCAGTGGGATGCTCCAGTATCAAACAGTGCAAGTGCAGGTAGTGAAGCTACTAGGATTGTACCTAAGCTATATGGGATATGTTTTAGGTATAGGGAAAGTGTGTATATAATCAGGACTAAAAGATAAGTTTGAGAAGGAAAGTTTACCAGTAATGACTTGGCCAGTGGCCTCAGCTTCTTCCACAGACATCGTGAAGGCCTGGCGCTTGGGTATATTCCTCCTGGTCTAAGGAGCATTCCTCGGAACGTTCCTTTGAGCTTGATAGAACTGACGAGGAGGTGGTGCAGCTTGTGGTCCTCTGGGTGGTGCAGGCAGTGCAAGTCTTGGAGCAGGGGCTTGGATGGCTGGACGCTGTGGATAATTGTTTGCTGGCCTGGGTGCAGGAATTGGGTTTTGTTTATGAGGACAAGCCCCAATACCATGAGCAGCTGAGCTGCAGATCAAGCAAAGGTTGTTCGCACGACGGCAATCTCTCGCCAGATGCCCATTTCTCTTGCAGTAGTTACAAAAGGCTGGGCTGGGTCTGCTAATTGGTGCTCCAGGACGTCTTGGCACAAAAGGTGGTCTGGACGAGGCTCCATCTGCCATCTGGTTGGCAGGGCGCTTGACTCCTGCAGACTGAGGTCTGCCCCTTGCTTTTATCACTGCCTCATAACTGCGGGCAGCTTCCAGAGCATCCTCATGAGTCAAAAATTTTCCTGTGGCTAGAGAAGCCTGAATTTCCGTGTCCAGCCCTTGTTGAAAGCGACGGGCTCTGATCTCGTCCGTCGGTATCAAATGTGCCGCGAATCTGTTCAAGGATAGTGTTAGCTGTGTGGTATGTGATATTTAAAACTGAACTATTGCGACATATCTTACCGGCTTAACATGGTGAATTCAGCGTCGTATTCATCTACCGATTTGTCCCACATTGATCCTTGCTGTAATGAATGAACTGCTGCTCCATGGAAAACCTGGCAGTCACAGGGAAGTATTTCGTGTCGAACTTCTCGCGAAACGTTTTCCATTCAATAGGCTGTGCAAGACGGCTTTCTTCCGCCTTCCACCAGTTGCGAGCGTTGTCCGTGAGTTGTAGTTTCGGAAAGGCGGAATCGAATCCTATTGGATATGGTTCGCTCCATGATGAGTAAGGCTGAGTTACCGCGATCCTTCTGGGGTTATGCACTAGAATCAGCTGCATATCTTTTGAACCAGGTTCCTGCTAAGTCAATGCCTACCACACCATATCATATGTGGAGTGGGAAGAAACCCTATCTTAAACACTTTAAGACATGGGGATGTACAACTTTTGTTAAAAAGCAGCATGCGGACAAGCTCGAGACACGCTCAGTACAGTGTAAGTTTGTGGGATACTCAAAGAATTCCAAGGGGTATGTTTTCTATTACGCAGAGGAGCAAAAGGTCTTTGTTTCTCGTCATGCCCGCTTCTTGGAAACTGAATTTTTAGAAAATCAGATAAGTGGGAGCGCAATAGAACTGGAAGAAATTCCAGAACCACAAGCTATTACTGAAAGCTTGGTAGAACCAGAGGTTTCAGAAGAACCAGACATTCCAGCGCCACTCCGCAGGAGTAGTAGGCAGTCTCATCCGCCTGAGAGATACTACGGTTTTCTCATAGACGGGGATCGAGAGAATTGCATCATTGACAATGATGAGTCTACTAGCTTCCAGCAAGCCATTCAGAGCGGTGACTCGGTAAAATGGCTGGATGCAATGCGTACCGAGATAGAGTCCATGTACACCAACAAAGTATGGACTTTGGACATTGTTCCAGAAGGGGTAAAACCCGTAGGATGCAAATGGATCTTCAAAAAGAAGATTGGTGTAGATGTGCAGGTTGAAACCTATAAAGCTAGAGTTGTTGCAAAGGGTTTTCGTCAAAGACCTGGTTTGGACTATGACGAAACCTTTTCTCCAGTGGCTATGCTCAAATCCATTCGGATCCTTCTTGCCATTGCTGCCTTCCACGATTATGAGATCTGGCAGATGGACGTAAAGACAGCTTTTCTAAATGGAAATTTAGAAGAGTGTGTCTATATGGATCATGTTAGTGTATATGCCCTAGAGGCCATTACTGTATCATACTAGTTTGTTTATTACTTAATGGAAGCTTGGGATATTCACAGTTGTATATACAATCTTGCTCGAAATGGTAGTATGCTACTTGGTTTGTCTCTGCTTTAATATGTGCATGTGTTTCTTTTAGCATATTGCTGGTATACATATTAGTAGAGCCCTTAGGATCTTTGCTTGATTACCAGCGTTGTGATGGCGCTCGCACTCGTGGGAGCTGGGTGATCTATAAGCACATCCTTATACAGGTCCCTAGTCGTTGGACTATCGAGACAGGGCATCGATACTCCGGAGTAGACTAGCGTATGCGCTTCTCATCCCAGTGAGGGAGACGGTCTGTCCCACAGCCGTCAGTACGTCGTACTTGAGATAGTATACGGGTGCTCGTTAGGTTACGAGTACACTGGACAGGACTCGTCGGGAACTGTTGGTTGGTATTATACCTATCGTCAGTTATCAGTTCCCAGGTGACATGAGTACAGCTTAGTCCGCTGACTTGACACTGTCACTTCGCCTCGAGTGTGTTCCCACTGCACTTTGATTACTACCCTACCACGACTGAAAGGAGTCGTGCAAACAGGTAGTTTTTGGGTGCAGTCCCGAAGCACTTGGAGGCAGTGACGGTTAGACAGGATTCGTCTCTCCCGGTATTGGGGGTTGACATCGCGCTGTGTCCAGGAGAGCCATTACACGAGTAGTCCCTGGCCAGGGCAAGCGAGATATACTGGTAGGTTTCCAGTGTTATCTCAGGGTGTTCTGGGCTACACTCCGACACGACTTGTACCGCTATTAGGGGACTGACGTTCACCGCCCCCTAGGCCCGCCGTGCGATGTATCAGACGAACAGACCGGACTGTACGGAGACTGTCACATTCAGGCTCAGTAGGAGTGCAGATGGGGTTCACCTCGTCAGTCTTCTTATCGACATCTACCTGGGGACCGTTACGTACAGCTAGTGCCGCTTGCGGTCTGTGGTTAAACCCACTGCCAGCGTAGTGTCGAGTCTTTAGAGTCCCACACAGAGAGCTATTCGCCTTTAGGCAAAATGAGTAGAAGTCGCATGGTTTTGCGACAGGGTTCGTTCGCATCCGCGCACTTGTGCACGTTTGCTATCCGGACAGTTTATACTAGCGGGCTTTGGTTTAAGCCGGATCCTAGTATATGATTTGAGATTGGTTTTTCTCAGTGTATTCGTGTTCCTCGGATCACGAATGCGAGTGCGTATGCACAGTTGCTTGAGATTGGGGGAGAGGACCTTGTTTAGGGTTAATGGCTATTGTCATTTTATTAACCCTATTGCTTATGTGTGTAATATAGTTAATTGATAATTAGCTTAATAATTGTGCATGGTTGTTGTTGTTGACCTTTTGACTTCATTGACTTGTTGACCTAGGTTGACACTTTGACCATCATCATTTCTTTTGGAAGATGCTCTTTGATCTTTGCAAAATTGAAATGATAATGGTCATGTCATGATTTACCATGACAATTTTCAAGCTAATTATTCAATTAAAATTATTCACACATATTAGTGAGAATGGCTCAATTATTTCTCATTCTCTCATATCATTTCTCTCTCTTGCTCATCCTCTCCCTCAAGCTCTCTCCCTCTCATGTGTTGAGAAACAAAAAGCTTGAGAAAAACCCTCACTTGATCTTCTCTACTCTCTTCTAGGGTTCAAGTCTTAGCATTTCTTGCACTCTAGTTACTCCTAGCTTGGAGTTGAAGCTAAAGGTCGAGGCTTTCGGGTGGATCCTTCTTTGACGGGAGAAGACAAGCAAGGTGACCTCTTTCTACCATTCCAAGGAGCAAAGAGAAGGACTTTGAGCTCAAGGTATAACCTTTCCATCACTTAGCTACTTTGTAGTTAGCTTTAGCAAGTTCATGTTTAGCAAAGATCCTTAAAGCTTGGTCCATGTTGCCTATAGTTGATAAAAATCCAATTTTTATTATGTTTTCCGCCTCCCCGTAAGCACCGGGGTGGGCAACGTGGACTTACAGTGGTATCAGAGCCTAACTAAACATAAACTAGCTAAGTAGTTAAGTGTAACGAAGTTTCGAAACCGGAAAATCGAAAAACCAAACTCGCAAAACCCTAAGTTTCTGTTAATTTTTTTTCTGGTCAAAATAAAATTTGTTATACACCAAAAATTATCTCAGGGTTTTGTTAAGAACACCACCAAAAACGAGACAGAGAGTCGACCAAATGGCCGCGGATCCGCGGCAGTAGGAAGCTATTGAGCCGCGCATCCGCGGCCGTCTTGTCTCCTCTCTGCCTCGATTTTGGTGCAGTGTATTTCTGTGTTGGTTTTGTGATTTTTAGGATATGTTATATGTGCCCAGATTTTCCAGAACTAAAATTTACTTTTGGGGGCCTATAAATCCGTATTTTTCCGGAACTTCACTACACTTTAACTATATCGGTTATATCTGTGTTGCTTGCATGTATTGAACGTCGGCTAATCGCTATAAGTCGATTAGTCGGGGTTATACATCTCTGTGATCTGTGATTGTTGTTGGTTTGTGGATATGAATGGATTGGATTGTCGCGGGTGAATAGCCGGGGTGGATGTGAGATGAGCGTTATTTTTCTTTCATTCCTTTGTAACATGTAAATTGATATAATAATATTATTTGTATGGCCGCACAACCGGGTCGGGGTTGTAGCCGTCATTGTATATTTCTTTTTACTGTTTTTGCTCCTAGGATAGACCCATGGAGGGGGTGCACAAACTACCGGGTATCTCGAAGTGCCGAGTGGCCTACTCACGGTGGTGAGGGAGGTTGCTTCGCTTCGGGTGCTTAGCGGGTAGTTTGCCGCACCCGTAGGGGTCTTGGGTGGGGTATTGGCTATTCACCGCGACCGTGTAATCCGCTTTACGTTGCAGGCTCGAAAGCATTGCGGATTCCTAGTATATCCAATGTATTCATCTGTGATCTGTAATGTCTATCATTGCTATATATTTATATATAATAACTATTTAGGCGTTGCTTATGTTTTACAGCCGCGCTAGCCCAGCCCCCGCTCTGTCGTTAGTTAAGTAACCTAACGGGTGATGACGGGGCCCCGTGGCGAATGCGAATGGCATAAGCGTACGTCATATTTTGGTTGTTTTCTGCAATGGTAGGATTAAATGATGGGATGCATTAAAAGAACTAATGCAAGAAAATAAACCAAGTAAAAGTCGATTGGAACACTTTGAAAACCGCTCGGTTCTTTTCAAAACTAAACTTTTAAACGCGGAGCTTGAACCACTCCTTTTAAAAGCTATCTCGTTCCATCGATTATATCAAGTTCACTACGTTCACGGTTTCGCCAAAACCATTCGTAGCCCTCCGTCATTCCACATGAATGGTCAAAAGTATTCAAGCTATGTATTTTGGCCAAAGTCAAGGCATAGTGATTGGTAGCGTTTGGGTATTCATGTGCAGCATAGATAGATGCGTTGATTTGGGACAGTCGTGCTGCCATTTTGGCCAAAGTCAAGGGTAGGTACGGGTGGGTCCAAATTAACCAGGAGAATGACGGGTAGAACTTGACATGTGACTTATGATATTTTGGCCAAAGTCAAGGTCATAAGAGCATGGGGCAAAAATCCACATCGGGAGTTTCATAAGTACTGAAACTTGCTAGCCTTGCATACCATTTGGAGTGTGATGATTCTGGTAGGATTCCTTCGGTTTTATCACGCGATGATATTTGGATCCTGATCCTACTGTGAGTATATGCTACTCCTCGGGAGAACTCTCACTTAACGATCAATGCTATAAACCTAGTAGGTGCCTAGAAAGGTGTTAGCGGGGCTACGCCCACAGGGAAAAGGGGTTACTTAATTAAGGAACTTCGCGAAAGCGTTGGAAAACCTCCCTCGAAGTACCGACACTGGCCTGGCTGAACGGTTAAGCAAGTATTGTACGGTAAGAGTAATCCTGACTAATCCTTTCTTTACGGTTTGAGAAGGGATTCGAGAGACAGTGGGAGCCATCCAGTTTAGACAAATTAAAAACCACTCTAAACTTTCAAGAGCATCATGCTAAAGTGTTTCTTTTCTCTCTCCTAATTGCAGCGACCATTCAAGATGACCGGACTTAAGTTATTATTAGATAAAAATAAACTGACAGGGCCAAACTACAAAGATTGGCTCAGGAATGTCAAGATGGCTATCACTTATGACAAGTTGGGGTATGTACTTACCACCAAAGCTCCCCCTGTCCCAGGTCCCACCTCCAGCGTCGCGGATGTAGAAATCCGTAAGACATGGGAGATAGATTGCGCGAGGGCCAGATGCCTCGTACTAGCCTCGATGGACAACGAACATCAGAGGAGGCACGAGAATATGGACCTAGAGTCCATATTTCTCCATACAAAAGAACTGTATGGAGAGCAGTCTCGTATCGCAAGATACGAAGTGTCGAAGAAGCTTTTTTCGGCAAGATTGGCCGTCGGATCATCGGTAGCGGAACACGTGCTTAAGATGATTGGCTACATTGAGGAGCTCGCGGACCTTGGGACCACGTTGGAGAATGAACTCTATACTGATTTGATTCTCCAGTCCCTTCCTTCCACTTACGCCCAGTTCATTCTTAACTTCAACATGCAAGGAAAGGAGGTTGAACTTTCCGAACTTCTGAACATGTTGAGGATTGCTGAGGGCACCCTACAGAAGGGTAGGGAGACATCCACTTTGTTTGTAGGAGGATCTTCCTCTTCTAGGTCCAGGGCGAAAGCCAAGGGCAAGAAGAAGAAAGCCCCCGCCAAACCAAGAGGCGGTGTCAGTAAAGTGGATACGAAGGGAAAAGGAAAAGCAACAAAGGTAGCGGGAAAGCTGGTGGGGAAGGAAGAATGCTTCTACTGTCACAAAAGTGGTCACTGGAAACAGGATTGCAAGGCTTGGAAAGCCAGAACACAGGATTTGAAGCGAGTTGCAGCTTCAGCTTCAGGTGTGTATGTAATTGAAAACTGTCTATCAATAAACTCTACTTCCTGGGTATTGGATACCGGATCAGTATCTCATATCTGTAATTTTTTGCAGGCGTTGAGAAAGCGTAGAGTTTTGAAGGCAGGTGACATGACCCTCAGAGTTGCGAACGGTGCTAGCATGGATGCTGAGGCCGTGGGGGACTATCACCTGGGATTGTCAGATGGACATTTTTTGGTTTTGCGTAGTTGTTATTATGTACCAAATGCAACCTGTAATATCATTTCTGTATCTTTATTGTCTAAAGAAGGTTATGAATTTGCATTTGTAAGTAATGTAGTGAACATTCACCTTAATCAAGCTTTGATTGGGTCAGGTACATTGAACAACGGTATATACGTATTAAACCAACCACAGATTTTCAATGTCCAGAATACACACAAAAGAAAGTCTCCAGAAATCAATAAAACTTTCTTATGGCATTGTAGACTGGGTCACATCAATGAGAGAAGGTTGACTAAGTTACACACAGAAGGATATTTGGATTCATTCGAATATCAATCGTATGCAACTTGTCAATCCTGTCTCAAGGGAAAGATGACAAAGACTCCGTTTACTGGACACGGAGAAAGAGCGAGCGAGCTCTTGGGACTCGTACACAGCGACGTGTGCGGTCCAATGTCTACACATGCGCGAAGCGGTTATTCTTACTTCATTACTTTTACGGATGACTTTTCAAGGTACGGTTATGTCTTCTTGATGAAACATAAGTTCGAGGCTTTTGAAAAATTCCAGGAATATAAGAATGAAGTAGAAAAACAAACAGGCAAAAGTATAAAGACACTAAGATCTGATCGAGGTGGTGAATACTTGAGTGCCGAGTTCCTGGGTTACTTAAAAGAGAATGGAATTCTCTCTCAGCTTACTCCTCCATACACTCCGCAACATAATGGTGTATCGGAGAGACGGAACCGAACCTTATTGGATATGGTACGGTCCATGATGAGTAATGCTGAGTTGCCGCGATCGTTTTGGGGATATGCGCTAGAATCAGCTGCATACCTTTTGAACCGGGTTCCGACTAAGACTGTGCCTACTACACCATATCAGATGTGGTGTGGGAAGAAACCCTATCTTAATCATATTAAGACATGGGGATGTCCAGCTTTTGTAAAAAAGCAGCATGCGGACAAGCTTGAGGCACGCTCAGTACAGTGCAAGTTTGTGGGATATCCAAAAAACTCCAAGGGATATTACTTCTATTGCGAAGAGGAACAAAAAGTCCTTGTTTCTCGCCATGCCCACTTTCTAGAACACCAGTTCATAGAAAAAGAATTAAGTGGGAGCGCAATAGAACTGGAAGAAATTCCAGAACCACGAGCTATTACTGAAAGCTTGGTTGATCCAGAGGGTTCAAAAGATCAGGACATTCCCACGCCACTCCGCAGGAGTAGTAGGCAGTCTCATCCGCCCGAGAGATACTACGGTTTTCTCATTGACGGGGATAGAGAGGATTGCATCATAGACTGTGATGAGCCTACTAGCTTCCAGCAAGCCATACAGAGCGTCGACTCGGTAAAATGGCTGGATGCAATGCGGACCGAAATGGAGTCCATGTACACCAACAAAGTATGGACGTTGGACATTGCTCCAGACGGGGTAAAACCCGTAGGATGCAAGTGGATCTTCAAAAGGAAGATTGGTGTAGATGGACAGGTTGAGACCTATAAAGCTAGACTGGTAGCAAAGGGTTTTCGTCAGTGACCTGGTTTGGACTATGACGAAACCTTTTCTCCAGTAGCTATGCTGAAATCCATTCGGATCCTTCTTGCCATTGCTGCCTTCCACGATTATGAGATTTGGCAGATGGACGTAAAGACAGCTTTTCTAAATGGTCATTTAGAGGAGTGTGTCTATATGGATCAGCCAGAGGGTTTCATTCAGAGTGGGAGCAGCGGAAAGGTGTGCAAGTTGCTTAAGTCCATTTATGGACTAAAGCAGGCATCGCGGAGTTGGAACATCTGTTTTGATGAGACGGTCAAGGAATTTGGCTTTATCAAAAATCCAGATGAACCGTGCATCTATTGTAGATTTGTAGCGAGAACTGTGGTATTCCTCGTTTTATACGTGGATGACATTCTCTTAATAGGAAATGACATTCCTATGCTACAATCTGTCAAGGGGTTCTTGTCACACAGGTTCTCCATGAAAGACCTGGGTGATGCCTCATAAATTCTGGGTATCCGGATCTACCGTGACAGATCCAAGAGGATATTGGGACTTTCACAGTCCAGGTACATCGACACCATACTGAAGAGATTCAGTATGGAAGATTCCAAGCGCGGTAATTTACCGGCTTGTCACGGGATCACCCTCTCCAAAGAGATGTCTCCCAAGAATGATTTGGAGAGGGATCGCATGTCTATTATACCCTACGCTTCTGCGGTAGGCTCTATAATGTATGCGATGTTGTGTACCAGACCGGATGTGGCTTATGCACTGAGTGTAGTAAGCAGGTATCAGTCAAACCCAGGGGAGAAACATTGGATAGCAGTAAAGAACATTCTCAAGTACCTGAGAAGGACTAAGGAGATGTTCTTGGTGTATGGCGGAAAAGACCTGCAGATTGAGGCCTTTGCTGACTCCAGCTTCCAGAGTGACAAGGATGATTCCAAGTCCATGTCGGGTTTTGTCTTCACCTTCAATGGAGGGGCGGTGTGTTGGAAGAGCTCCAAACAGGAAACCGTTGCTGACTCGACAATGGAAGCGGAATACATCGCTGCATCTGATGCCGCAAAAGAAGCTGTCTGGATGAGGAAGTTCTTGAGAGAACTTCAGGTGGTTCCGTCCATTGTTGTCTCAATACCTCTGTATTGCGACAACAACGGGGCTATAGCTTTAGCGAAGGAACCCAGATCCCATCAGAAATCCAGACACATCTTAAGGCGGTATCACCTGATCAGGGAGATCGTGGATCGCCAGGAGATCGAGGTCCGGAGAGTTGCATCAGAGGATAACACAGCGGATCCATTCACCAAGGCCTTGCCCCAGACTCAGTTCGAGCGGCTGATCGAGATGATAGGTCTTCGATACGCCAGTACATGGCCTTAGTGCAAGTGGGAGATTGTTAGTGTATATGCCCTAGAGGCCATTACTGTATCATACTAGTTTGTATATTACTTAATGGAAGCTTGGGATATTCACAGTTGTATATACAATCTTGCTCGAAATGGTAGTATGCTACTTGGTTTGTCTCTGCTTTAATATGTGCATGTGTTTCTTTTAGCATATTGCTGGTATACATATTAGTAGAGCCCTTAGGATCTTTGCTTGATTACCAGCGTTGTGATGGCGCTCGCACTCGTGGGAGCTGGGTGATCTATAAGCACATCCTTATACAGGTCCCTAGTCGTTGGACTATCGAGACAGGGCATCGATACTCCGGAGTAGACTGGCGTATGCGCTTCTCATCCCAGTGAGGGAGACGGTCTGTCCCACAGCCGTCAGTACGTCGTACTTGAGATAGTATACGGGTGCTCGTTAGGTTACGAGCACACTGGACAGGACTCATCGGGAACTGTTGGTTGGTATTATACCTATCGTCAGTTATCAGTTCCCAGGTGACATGAGTACAGCTTAGTCCGCTGACTTGACACTGTCACTTCGCCTCGAGTGTGTTCCCACTGCACTTTGATTACTACCCTACCACGACTGAAAGGAGTCGTGCAAACAGGTAGTTTTTGGGTGCAGTCCCGAAGCACTTGGAGGCAGTGACGGTTAGACAGGATTCGTCTCTCCCGGTATTGGGGGTTGACATCGCGCTGTGTCCAGGAGAGCCATTACACGAGTAGTCCCTGGCCAGGGAAAGCGAGATATACTGGTAGGTTTCCAGTGTTATCTCAGGGTGTTCTGGGCTACACTCCGAAACGACTTGTACCGCTATTAGGGGACTGACGTTCACCGCCCCCTAGGCCCGCCATGCGATGTATCAGACGAACAGACCGGACTGTACGGAGACTGTCACATACAGGCTCAGTAGGAGTGCAGATGGGGTTCACCTCGTCAGTCTTCTTATCGACATCTACCTGGGGACCGTTACGTACAGCTAGTGCCGCTTGCGGTCTGTGGTTAAACCCACTGCCAGCGTAGTGTCGAGTCTTTAGAGTCCCACACAGAGAGCTATTCGCCTTTAGGCAAAATGAGTAGAGGTCGCATGGTTTTGCGACAGGGTTCGTTCGCATCCGCGCACTTGTGCACGTTTGCTATCCGGACAGTTTATACTAGCGGGTTTTGGTTTAAGCCGGATCCTAGTATATGATTTGAGATTGGTTTTTCTCAGTGTATTCGTGTTCCTCGGATCACGAATGCGGGTGCGTATGCACAGTTGCTTGAGATTGGGGGAGAGGACCTTGTTTAGGGTTAATGGCTATTGTCATTTTATTAACCCTATTGCTTATGTGTGTATTATAGTTAATTGATAATTAGCTTAATAATTGTGCATGGTTGTTGTTGTTGACCTTTTGACTTCATTGACTTGTTGACCTAGGTGACACTTTGACCATCATCATTTCTTTTGGAAGATGCTCTTTGATCTTTGCAAAATTGAAATGATAATGGTCATGTCATGATTTACCATGACAATTTTCAAGCTAATTATTCAATTAAAATTATTCACACATATTAGTGAGAATGGCTCAATTATTTCTCATTCTCTCATATCATTTCTCTCTCTTGCTCATCCTCTCCCTCAAGCTCTCTCCCTCTCATGTGTTGAGAAACAAAAAGCTTGAGAAAAACCCTCACTTGATCTTCTCTACTCTCTTCTAGGGTTCAAGTCTTAGCATTTCTTGCACTCTAGTTACTCCTAGCTTGGAGTTGAAGCTAAAGGTCGAGGCTTTCGGGTGGATCCTTCTTTGACGGGAGAAGACAAGCAAGGTGATCTCTTTCTACCATTCCAAGGAGCAAGGAGAGAAGGACTTTGAGCTCAAGGTATAACCTTTCCATCACTTAGCTACTTTGTAGTTATCTTTAGCAAGTTCATGTTTAGCAAAGATCCTTAAAGCTTGGTCCATGTTGCCTATAGTTGATAAAAATCCAATTTTTATTATGTTTTCCGCCTCCCCGTAAGCACCGGGGTGGGCAACGTGGACTTACAGATCAGCCGAAGGGTTTCATTCAGAGTAGGAGCAGCGGTAAAGTGTGCAAGTTGCTTAAGTCAATTTATGGACTAAAGCAGGCATCGCGGAGTTGGAACATCTGCTTTGATGATACTGTCAAAGAATTCGACTTTATCAAAAATCTAGATGAACCATTCATTTACAGTAAGATTGTAGGGAGAACTGTGGCATTTCTCGTCTTGTACGTGGATGACATTCTCTTAATAGGAAATGATATTCCTATGCTACAGCCAGTCAAAGGATTCTTGTCACAGAGGTTCTCCATGAAGGACCTGGGTGATGCCTCCTACATTCTGGGAATTCGGATCTATCGTGATAGATCTAAGAGGATGTTGGGACTTTCGCAGTCCAGGAATATCGACACCATACTGAAACGATTCAGTATGGAAGATTCAAAGCGCGGTAATCTACCGGCTTGTCACGGAATCACCCTCTCCAAAGAGATGTGAAAGGGCTCGCATGTCATCTATACCCTACGCATCTGCGGTAGGCTCTATAATGTATGCGATATTGTGTACCAGACCAGATGTAGCATACGCGTTAAGCATTGTAAGCCGGTATCAGTCGGACCCAGGGGTTTAGCACTGGATAGCAGTAAAGAACATTCTCAAGTATCTGAGAAGGACTAAGGAGATGTTCTTGGTGTATGGCGGAAAAGACCTCCATATCGAGGCCTTTGCTGACTCCAGCTTCCAGAGTGACAAGGATGACTCCAAGTCCATGTCGGGTTATGTCTTTACCCTCAATGGAGGGACGGTTTGTTGGAAGAGCACCAAGCAGGACACCGTTGCTGACTCGACGATAGAAGCAGAGTACATAGCTGCTTGCGATGCCGCAAAAGAGGCTGTCTGGATGAAAAAGTTCCTCACAGAACTTCAGGTGGTTCCTACCATTGTTGATCCAATACCGCTGTATTGCGACAACAACGGCGCTATAGCTTTAGCGAAGGAACCCAGGTCCCATCAAAAGTCCAGACACATTTTGAGGCGGTATCACCTGATCAGGGAGATCGTTGATCACCGGGAGATCGAGGTGAGGAGGGTAGATTCGGAGAATAACACTGCAGATCCACTCACGAAGGTCATCCCTCAGACACAGTTCGAGAGGCTGATCGAGATGATAGGTCTGCGATACGCCAGTACATGGCCCTAGTGCAAGTGGGAGATTATTAGTGTATATGTCCTAGAGGCCATTATTGTATCATACTGGTTTATATATTATTTAATGAAAGTTTGGGATATTCACAGTTGTATTGACAGTCTTGCTCAAAATGGTAGTATGCTACTTGGTTTGTTTCTACTTCAATATGCGCATGTGTTTCTTTTAGCATATCACTTATACATATTAGTAGAGGCTTAGGATCTTTACTTGATTACCAGCGTTGTGATGACAGTCACACTAGTGGGGGCTGGGTAATCTACAAGCACATCCTTATACAGGTCCCTAATCGTAGGATTATCGAGACGGGGTATCGATATTCCGGAGTAGACTAGTGTATACGTTTCTCATCCCAGCAGAGGAAATGGTCTGTCCTACACATTAGTATGTCGTACTGGAGATAGTATGCAGGTGCTCGTTAGGTGTGACAATCCTAAATTCCCTGTACAACTTTCTGTGCAAATTTTTCAAAATTTAAAGAAAAGGGTATTTTTGCCTGAGCACAAATTAAATACTTGTTTTGCTAATTAATAGCAAGAAGGAGCTTGTGGCTCATTGGTAATACCTTGCACTGCTGAACCAAGCCACCAGAGTTCAAATCCCATACCCTACATTATTTTTAATATTGATTTTTTAAAAACCTTTAGAATACCAAGGGTTTACACGTGCATATCTCACAAAACCCCACTACACCAAAAAATGTAACATTTCCAGAGGATAGATGAACCGTCGGGGGGGGGGGATTCCGGCCGTCTGATTCGGCCGGAAATCGGCCAACTCCCCCTCGACTCGGCCGACTCAGGCCTCCGAACGAGTCACGGCCGAGTCACGACCGAGTCGGCCGATTCCGGCGACGACCCCAACATGAAAAATGTGTCTTCTGGTCTCCCCTGTACACCTGCAAAATTTTATCCTCAGACCATTTCCAAAGACCTCTTAATACCTCAATTACTCCACTTTTATTACATTTTAATATATTTTTTAATACATTTTTTCAATTAAACTCTTCATCTATCATAACCCTAGCCTAACCCTAGAAATACCACTCCTACACACTACCCCCTCACTCCAAAATTTTGAGCCAACTCTCAAGAAAATTCTTAGAACCCTAGTGTGTTTTGAAAGTGAGCAAAGAGGCGAAGCTCCGGCAAATTTCCGGCGACAACCCTAGGAGATCCTGGCGACGAAACGACGCACCGGCGCCTCCTCCTGACTCCTATTCCTCTCCTCTAAGTCCTAAGCCAGTAAGTCCCGTCTTCCCCCTTCCCTACTCTTTCTAAAAAGACGTATTTCTAAAACCCGACGGAATCGGAGCAAAATCCGATTTCCGATTCGGTTCTTCTTAAAACCTCATTTTTCTTTAATATAATCATGCTACAACCACTGCATGTTGGCTATTAATCACTATTAAACATGTTGAACAAGTTTCATGGCAATCTAATTCCATTTGTAACTTTTACCGTATTTTTTTCATCAAAATACCATGTAGTTTTATTTCGGTATTTAAACCATTAAAGTTGCTATACCTTTAAGTAGATCACGAGGTAATGATTTACTTCCTCACACACTCATATGCAACATAGCACAATACCCTCGGAAATATAGAATAGGGGAAAACAACACATTTTCAAATAAATACCATTACTAATAAAACCATTTCCCTTAATGATTAGTATTTGACACAAATCTTTGCAAAGCGCCGCTACAACCCATTTGGGGAACCCGTTCGGGATGGTGCAGATTATCGCACATCCTTGGGCTTAGTAGTGCGAGATGCAGACCTCCGCAAGGAGCATTCGGTCTCGAAAGATTTAAAATACGACATCTTAAGAAAATAAGATTTTTAGAAATAATAAATATATATTAAAATTATTTTTATATAAATATATATATAAGTAACATTAAAATATTTATTTTGCAAATAATATAAATATTCCAACTCTTTTCAAAAATCACAAGAATCACTTTACATTAAAATACCATGAATTCCATGTAAGATCAATATTACAAGTTAATACCATATATTATGAAAATTAGGTCATTCTTACTAGAAATGTCACATGTATAAAATCTACATTCATGATAACTTCAAAGACGATAACCAAATACTTGGGGAGTATTTTGAAAAGTATATAAAAGTATTTTTATATAAAACCCCCTCAAGTTCTATAAATTACCCTAAGGACCCTAGTAAACATAGGTTTAAGCGGGACCAATCTCTTGAGCCTCAGGGAGCCGGAGAAGTGGGTGCTTACCTATTTAAGGTAGACAACTTAACAACGGTGTTATCAACACGGTAATCGTTTTTGAAAAAAACACAAATCCTGCCGCCCATGTGCAGCGGTTACCGATAATATCAAAACAATCAGGACTTTAATTTACTTTTCTAATTGTCTGACTCAGATTGAGTCTCTCTATAATCTGACTTGAATATGATTCAAGTACAATCTACAATCTACAATATTACAATTCAACACGAATCCATGAATCTATTATTCCATATATTTAATCTATCAATCTATACAACTTAACTGAACCAAACCATGGATATACATTCCATTTACATGATCATCCAGTTTACACGATTCTCCAGTTACATACATGATTCTACAGTTACATCCGTTTACTGATATCATGGTTTCGGCAAGTCATCCAATTATACAATTCAATTTACAAGACATTACAATGTAATACAATACTATCAATACAATAACTACACGGGGTATTGGGGTAGTTCATTCGTGAATCCAACAGAATCTCAAGAGTCCCCCTAGATCATGAATCCATGTCTACTAACACAAGCAAGCAATCATGAGGGCCCATGTTTCCATGCTCCTGGACTATGGCCTGTTGAGTTTGGAATACTTCGGCGATGGTCGAAGTCCCGCTACTAACATATCATTCGGGCCCGTAGTTCCCTATCCCTGGACTATGGCATGTTGGGTTTGAGAACACTCTTGAGATTAGGTGATATTCATCCTTGAACTTACGATAATAACAGCATTAACATTATAACAATATAATAAAAATTTAAAAGTTACACTCTCTCTTTCTTCTTTTCTACTTCTCCCTTATCTTTGGGACTTACCGAGCGATTTGTTCGCTGACAACATTCTCTTTCCTTCTTCTTTGAATGTCGTCAGGTGTTTCGGACCTTCTAGAGACAGAGCTCAGCATCGAAGACTTAGACCAGATTATTGAAGATCCAGAGCTCTAGTTTCATTGTACACATTTCATTCCAGTACTTTTCTTTTTATGTTATACCATTGTTTAGGCATTGTTTTCATCAGATGTATTTACATTTCCATGCATTGTACAGAAAGAATGTGAATAAATAAAGTTGTTGTTTTATTATATCTTGTCTCTTGTGCTTTTACTTTTATATTGCTTAGATACGCTTAGCGTATTTACTTCAGAATAAATACGTCGCGGTCTCATCACGTCCTCCGCCGGTATACTGGGAAGCGGGGCGTAACATTAGGTTACGAGTACACCGGACATGATTCGTCGGGAACTGCTGGTTGGTACTATACCTATCGTCAGATAGCAGTTCCCAGGTGACATGAGTACAGCTTATTCCGTCGACTTGATACCGCTACTTCGCCTCGAGTGTGTTCCCACTGTACTTTGATTACTACCCTACCATGGCTCAAAGGAGTCGTGCAAACAGGTAGTAGTTGGCTACAGTCCCGAAGCACTTGGATGCAGTGGCGGTTAGACAGGATTCGTCTCTCCCGGTATTGGGGATTGATATCGCGCTGTGTCTGGAGAGATATTACACAAAGTCCCTGATTAGGAAAAGCGAGATTTACTGGTAGGTGTTTCAGTAGTTTCTCAGGGTGTTTTGGGCTACACTCCGATACGACTTATATCGCTATTAGAGATCCGACGTTTACCGCCCCTAGGCCCGATATGCGATACTCTTAGACGAACAGACCAGACTGTATGGAGATTGTCACATTCAGGCTCAGTAGGAGTTCGGTTGGGTTTTCATCATCGGCCTTCTTATCGACATCTACCTGGGGACCGTTACGTACAGCTAGTACCGCTTGCGGCCTGTGGTTAAACCCACTGCCAGCGTAGTGTCGAGTTTTTAGAGTGTCACACAGAGAGTTTCCCTGCACTGGGCAAAAGGTGCAGAGACCGTATGGTTTTACGGCAGGGCTACGATCACTTACGTGCACTTGTGCGCGTATGATGATTCAGGCGGATAATACTAGTGGACTTTGGTTTAAGCCGGATCCTAGTATTATATTGATGGATCAGTTTTGTCTCTTAGTATTCGTATTCTTCGGAATGCGGATGTGGGTATGTATGCACGGATGTGAGGAATGAAGAAGGAGATGCCTCATTAGGGTTTCGACCATTGATTTGATTAAAACCATTATGAGGTGGAGCAAATTGTTTACTAATCCTTTTATTATGATAATTGTGTCATGGCTAATAGGGTTTGACCATTTGACCTTGTTGACTTTTGTTGACTTAGATATTTTGTTAAGCACTAGATATTTTGGCTTAGCATTTATTATGACATGATAATGGTCAAATCAACTTAGCCATCACAAATATTATGATAAAAGATTAGTTTTCTTTTTTCTTATGGATCATTATCTCATTTGCTTTCTCTCTCTTCATGAGATCTCCCATGCTTGCTCCTTCTTCTTCCTCACTAGAAAATCCTTTAGCACTCATGTGTTGAGAAAATAAGGATTTAGATAGACAAACAAAACCATCTTCTTACTCTACATTATCTAGGACATCAAGCTTAGCAAACTTGTTACCCTAGTTATCTCGGTTTGGAGGTGGAGCTCGGACTATAGACTCTCGGGTGGATCGTCTTCGACTCAAGGAGGCCGTGGAGGTGACCAAGATCCGGACCGATCCTCGGAGCTCACGTAGACGAGGAGGACAGCGGAGAAGAACCGAAGGACCGGTATCATGAGGTATAATCTATCTATCACAGTAGATTAAATCTCTAGTCTTTGTTAGCAATGGTTTGGGAAGGATCCTTTTGCTTAGTCTATGTTACCTTTGTAAGAAAATTTTGATTTTTACCCGTTCCGCCTCCCCGCTAGCTTACGGGGTGAGCGACATAGACTTACAATATAGACGGCTGATGAAGAAAATTTCCATTTTCAAATCTCTGTGAAGTTACATGCAAGTGCTCAGAAATTAAAGGCAGCTGCTTATAAGTCACATTCAAGTGTTTAAAAGTTACAGGTAACTGCTTACAAATTACATGCAGTTTCTTACAAGTTACAGGCAAATTCTCCTTCTTCTTCTTCTTCATCAAATCTATCATATTCTATTTATTCCTCTTCTTCTTCATCATCTTTTGGTGGGTCTTTCAGGGGGATGCATTTGAGAAATCTTTCTGGGTGTTATGAATGTAATTTGCGGTTCATCCTCTAATTAGAGTTTCAAAAGTTTCTTCACTTGGTAGGAGTATTGTAATTTCTAATAAGTTGCCTATAAGTTGTAAAAACTTGCATGTAACTTGTACATGGATCTGCTTACAAGTTACTTGCAACTGCTTTCAAAAATTAATCATACTGCAGACGTCTGGTACAGACGTCTGCTTAGGAAATTTTTGACAACCAGAGGTCTGGTGAAGAAAATTTCCATTTTCAAATTTATGTGAAGTTACATGCAGGTTCTTAGAAATTATAGGCAATTATTCAGAAATTACAGGCAAGTGCATAAAAATTATAGACAACTAATTAGAACTTACTGGCAACTGCTTTCAAAATTTAGTCATACTGCAGACGTTTGGTTCAGACATCTACTTAAAAAATTGACAACTAGACGTCTGGTAAAGGAAATTTCTAAGCATTTGCATGTAACTTTTAAGCACTTGCACGTAACATCACAGAAATTTGAAAAATGAAAATTTCTTTCACTAGACGTCTGGTTGTCAAAAATTTCTTAAGCAGACGTCTTTATACGTTTGCAGTGTGACTAAATTTTGAAAGAAATTGCATGTAACCTATAAGCAGTTACCAGATCGTCTGGTTGTCAAAAATGAAGGGGGTTCCCGCATTTCAGGCTTAATTTAATCCACATGTATTTTAAGAAATTAAAGAAAAACTTTAGAAAATTTTCTGATCAATCAAAACATCTAAAATATGTTAAGAAGGATGCGTGGAAAATCACCGCACCTAAGTTTGTAATTTCAAAATAAGAAAAAGCCCAAAAAGGGTAAAAACTATTATGAATCAAAAAAATTTGTTCATGTACACGTAAAATGGCTGATGATAGATGATTCTTTGTTTATGTATACCGACTTTGCTTCACTAAATATATGCATACGGATAAAGTCAAATAATAGTAAAAATCAATATTGAAGTGATTCGCCCTTGCCCTACCATGAATTATGCTTTAAGTAAATGTATGCGATGGCTCCTAAACGAACTTCTTCTCTACATCCGATCTACATCTGATCGTGTGTTGGAATTTTAATAAAACGTTGTATTTTAACTTTTAAGGTCGTTGTATATTTACTAAGGCAAGCAATTTTGATCAAATTGATTCGGTTAGTACATATCTTCAGCTTGCATCTGACCAAGTCAAGAAAAATAAAGATGGCATTGCTTTGGCATTTAAGCCAAAAATGTACGCATTTGTTTGTCTGCTGAATTTTGGGCCACGGTTATTTTGGATCAACATGGTCTTTAATGGGCCACTCTCATTTATTTTATCAACTCCATCAATTTTTAAGATAAATCATCCCAATTTATACACCTTATAATATAACTAACTAATAACTAATAATCCTAACAATGAATTCAAATAAAATAATTAAAATATGAGAAAAAATCGTTAGAATTAAGATGATTCATATCATTCACTTTTACACGTGTTATGCAGCTATGTTTATGTTAATATCATAAACAAAAGATATGAAAATATTTTTTGAGACCACAAAAACCATCCAGTAATATAGCATATGTTCCCGAAAGCACCTTTGAGATTTTATCGTGTGCATAAACCCCCTAAGCTTTTTTCCGTTAAACCCGATCCCCCTCGAGACCCTCTAGTGCTAATTTCTTTATGAAATGACAAAAATACCATGTCATATAGTGGACTCTCAAATAGAAGACGAAAATGGCATTTTCGAGAGAGAGAAAAAAGTAAAATTTTAACTTTAAAAGTTTAAATTTTAACGGGGGTGGTCGCATGTAACGGAGAAAAGTTCGGAAGGTTTTTGTGCACACAAAAATCTCCATAGGGTTTTTGGGAACATATGCTACAGTACATTGTGGGTTTTGATGAAATTTCTCTATTTTTAAATACTTTTCGTTAAGATAATAGGATTGTGGTTACTTTTAGTCAAGATAATGAAAATATTTACATTCAATCTTTATCATATATACATGCATGGCACATGTAAAATACTGGTAAATTTTCTCTGTATGTAGACCATTTAGATATTTGTTAGGTTTTTTTTTGGTGTATCTATTCCTTAAGGGCCAGTTTGGTTGCAGGATTTGTTTGGATTTGGATTGTGGAATTCTAAGATTCCATAATTTTGTGTTTGGTTGGAGTATTTGGATTTCTAGGATTCCTTTGTTTTTTATGGAGCGCCCACCACAAAACAAGAATTCATGAATCGTAAAAACTTTTAAGGATTTTCAAGGATTTTGCGCTATTCATTGTACTTTTAGATGAGACACCGTATACTTTATTTATTTAATAATCCTCTCTCTAAAATCCTAAAATCCAAATCCCATTTTATTTTCACCAACCAAATAAAAATTACCAGAATCTACAAATCCAATATTAGAAATCCAAAACCAACCAAACAACAAATTACCAAATCCAGAAATTTTCAAACTTACTATTTTGAAATCCAAATTTCATAATCTTGCAAGAGGGGTAAAACACTCATATTTCAGGGACTTCTTATTTTTATTTTCTTATTTTGTTTTAGGTTGTTTTAAATTTTAAAAAAGGGGGAGGTAAAAAAAATCCAAAAAAATACAGTACATTGAAAACAGCTTTTCTTGTTCCATCACTGTCACACACAAATCACAGCTACTGTCCAAATCAATGCTTACTGTTACCAGTCCTTTTCCTAACGAAAATCAATCCCTTTCCTCTTTTATTAAGGGCGTGTTGCGGGTAGCATTATGAAAGATTTAGTCCGTGCAATCCAAAAATTTAAGATCATTTCTATAATTTTGTGTTTGGTTGTGATATTTGGATTTGTAAGATTCCTTTGTTTTTATGGGGGCCACCACAAAACAAAGATCTTGAATCCTAAAAGAATTGGAGAATTTGCAAGGATTTGACACTATTCATTTTACTTTTAGATGAGACCCGATACTTTATTTATTTAATAATCCTTTCTCTATCTCTCTCTCTCAGAAATCCTCAAATCTAAATCTCACTTTCTTTTCACCAACCAAACAAAGATGATAAGAATCTACAAATCCAATATTAGAGATCTAATACCAACCAAATAACAAATTACCAAATCCAGAAATCTTCAACCGGGCTAATTTGGAATCCAAATTTCATAATCTTAGCAACCAAACAGCCCTTAGTCAATGCTCGCTTATCCTCACCGCAATCAAAATCAAATTCACCGTCGGTAGGCCCCGCTGTCGCCAAACGTCACATCGGCTCAGGAAACGTCACGTCAAGGCCCCCCTTTATGGCAAAAACAAACGCCCAGATTCGCTAACAAAGGTTTCCAGAAAAGGAAACAAAGGCCACTGTTCGGCCCGAGCCCATGTGGGCCTGGCCCACAGATGAGGTGTTTGAGGTTATTTTGTTTTGTGGCTGAATGAAAGGCACGTACAAGGTGTGCTGTGTTTTTGATTTGCGTGTGGGGCTTTTCTGCACATGGAGGGAATCTGACACCAGAGGTTATTGGGCCACATTAGTGTGGGCTCCCCTGGGCTAATCACAACCCAACTCCCAGTAACTTCAAGTTTAACTTGATCTTTTATCTCGCAAGAGGGAGGGACGCCCACATGGTATTCTCAAGTTTATTTGGAAATAACACTTTATTTTTAGGTGATCCACGTCATCTATTTTTTCCATGTGTGACGCACGTTGATGATGGCTTATGGATTTTCATGATCCTACTATTTAGTTTTTGACGATATTACACAATATTAATAGATACATACATGTGTTTCGTATTGCATATTTCATAACAGTATATATGAGTCTGGTCGTGTTTAATAAAAATTTCAGAATATCAACCGACACAAGCCTACGATTGAGTATAGAGGAAATTGAGCTAAAACGACAAATCAATTGGAGATTGGAGGATAATGGACCAGAACTCCTCAATTATCACATTCAAGTTTCAAGAAGCTAAGGAGCCAAATGTCCAAATTCAAAAGAATTCAAGAAATCGAAAATTCAAGAGCTCGTGTCGAAATATCGGAAGATTCAAGAATTGGTAAAAAGAAAGATATCGACGTAAGAAACAATGTAAGTACTCATGACTATGGAAAATATCACATTAAGCTGTTGCACACACTCTTCGTATTGTTTGTGAAACTCTTGGTGAAAAACTTGCGTTGGTTTTCGTTTAAAATTATTTTCAAAACCAAGTTTCAAAGTAGTCTGAAAAATCTTTTTTCAGACGTTTTTCCCATTATGCTTCAGACATCAGTTCTGTTTTTCAAAACATACACGAATGTCTGATATCAGAATTTTCAGAACAAAACAAATGTCTGAAGCCTTAGGAAAAAAACGTCTGTGTTTTCATTGGCTTAAAATTTTTGACAGAACAAACGTCTGCCTATCCTTCTTAAGACGTCTGTTTGTTCTCTGTATTTTCATTGGCTTAAAATTTTTGACAGAACAGTCGTCTGCCTATATTTCTTCAGACGTCTATTTGTTTTCTGTCATTGAATTAAAACTTTTGATAAAACAAACGTTTGTCAATACTTCTTCAGACGTCTAGTAGTTTGCTGTGTTTTCATTGTCTTAAAACTTTTTGAGAGAACAAACGTTTGAACCTATTTGGCACAAACGTCAGAAGATTAGAATTTTTGAAAATCTTTTCTTTTTCAGACGTGTGTCACTTGTTCTTATGACTTCAGTCTATTTTCTGTACTGTCTTTGGCCATATTTTGAAAACCACGGCAAATGTCTGACGCTCTTTAAGACAAATATCTGAAGCTCAAAATTATTTGAAAACTTTTCTTCTTCAGACGTTAGTGCTCCCTTCTTCAGACGTCTGTTTGCTTTCTTTCTGTGTTTTCTTGCCTTCTTTCAAGAACTATCGGCAAACATCTGAAACATCTTTATACAAACGTCTGAAGCTATATTATTGTCGTTGCTGTTTCTTCTTCAGACGTCTGTCTGGTTGAACTTCGGACGTCCGATAACGACTCTTTTTGACTTTTTTGACTTGTATCGGCTTAGTTTTTCTTGTGTAGTATTTATTGAGATTTGCTTTGGGTTTTGAGCAGCCAAGACTTGCAACATTTATTATGAAACATTCCAGTGCTTTTTCTCATCTCTTGTGGGAGCAAAATCTTGATTTTGATTATCTTTTCTCTCGCACATTCAAAAATATCAAACAACTTAATTTGATTAATCTATACTCATTGAGTAATAGTTGTGAGTTTTGAGAGAAACTATTTTGAGAGTATTGTGCTTCATTGTAAACCCTCTTTTTATCTTTTTGTGAGGATCCTTTAGTGCAAGGGTGACTTTGTAAGTGAGAAGAGTGAGCGTTGTATTTCTTTCTTTGTGTGAGGATTCTTGAGTGCAAGAGTGCCTTGATAAGAAAGGAGTGCAAGATTTATAAAAAAAGTACTGCTCTTGTGTCGAGCAACACGCTGTCTTGATGGAGACGTGTTTTAGTGGAATGGGCTCGTACCCCTAAAGATAGAGCACTAGGGGATCATCCGAACCTCTCTAAATCTTGCGTGTTTACAATTGATAGCGGTTGCAATTTCTTACTTTCTAGTTTTAGTGTTATAACTTAGAAATTGCTCAATTGCATGCTTGTTCCCTATATTCTCTTTACTTGCTCTTAATATTGGTCTTGCTATATATATTGCTTGTTTCACGATTGTAGTTTTCTTAGCCACTATTCTTTATTGGTATATCGCTTGTTAAGCTTTGCATTTATAATATTTCTTCTTAGCCACTATTCTTTATTGGTATATCGCTTGTTAAGCTTTGCATTTATAATATTTCGTTTAGTAAGTGTTTAGAATTTTTAATTTGGGCTTATCGCTAGCTTCTTCCTATTCCCCACCCTCTAGGAATAATTTCAATTGATATCAAAGATTGGTACTCTTTCTTTTTAGGATTTACATTCTAGAGTGATCCTATGACTTTCTTCTCCCGCAATTCTCGCGCTATCGAAAGCGACTATATGTTTGATCCTCCTCATTTCGATAGCAAGAGATTCGATTTTTGGAAAATAAAAATGCAATGCTTTCTTGAGTCTCTTAGTAGAAATTTGTGGTTAGTTGTTGATCGTGAGTACTCTATTCCTACTATTAGCAAATCTATATGGAGTGCTCGTGAAAATGATTTCTTTGTTTCGAACACCAAAACTCTTAAATATCTGAATTGTGCTTGATGTAGTGAAGCTATTAACAAAGTCTCTTCTTGCAAAACGGCTCTTGATTTATGGTGCTCCTTGGAGAATATTTATGGAGAGCAATTTGTTTGCAATAATGAAGAGAATACCGAGAGAATGACGCCAATTGTGGCTTTGGATGAAGCTCAATCAACAGCACATCAAACGAGTTCATCCAACTGTATGGAGCCGGTAAAAGAAAATGATGATCATGAGGTTGTAAGTGTTGGATATAGGTGCCCTCAAGGCAATTATTGTAATTGAAAGAGGACTTATATGAGAGAATAATCTTACTTGAAATGATAGTATGCTATCTGATTTGTCTTTATCTTTCATAAGATGCGTCTTTTTATTATCACATTTGGTTTAGATATGAGATAAAACCCTTAGGATTTTGCTTGATTACCAGGACGATGATGTAGATAGTACTAATGAGGCATAGGTAGTTGATAAGCACATCCTTAAATGTCCTTACTCGTAGAATTATCGAGACCGAGTATCGGTACTCCAGTTTAGACCAGTGTGTATGTTTCCTGACCCGGTAGGAGGGCGATATCTGATCATGCAGCTATTGGTGTTTGGCATCAAAAATTGGATATAGGTGCTCATTGGATGAGTTACACTGAATGGACTCACAGAGAACTCCTACTTGGTAATATACCAATGTCAGGTAGCAATTCTCTGGTGACATGAGTACAGACTAGTCCATAGGACCTGAGATCGCCATAGTGTTTCATGTATATTCCCACTATACTTAGACTTCTACCCTACTATGGTTTAAAGAAGTCGTGCAAATAGGTTTTTGTTGGTTATAGTCCCGAAACACGTGGATGCAGTGAGCGGTAAAGGGGATTCGTCTCTCCCGGTATAGGAAGTTGATATCGCGTTGTACAGGACATGACTGCAACCACAAGTCGGTGGCCACCGCAGTGGAGATAAACTGATAAGTGTTATCAGTTGCATCTCCGGATGGTTATGAGTCCTCTATCGCATGACTTATCGAGTTTTGGGGTTTGACAGATTCCAAACGCTAGACCTGATATGCGATACTCTTAGATGAAGAGACCGGACTGTATGGTGATATCACTGATAAACTTCACAGGGTTCGGAAGGGCTTGCTCGTTGACCTTCTTTCGATCAATACCTGGGTGCCGTTACGTGTAGCTAGTACCGCTAACGTGCTTATGGGTTATAGATATGATGCTAAGCCACTGTCAGCGTATTGTTGAGTTTTTAGAGTCTCACACAGAGATTTTCCAATACAGGCGAAACGATATAGGGCACATATGAGGATATGCGCAAGAGTTCGATTATGCAAGTGTATGTATACATGTAATATAATCGGGTGTTTAATGATATTAACTGGTATATATATGATATAACCGGATTATTAAATTAAGTGTTGATTTAATAATTAAATGTATATTTATATATGAGAATAATGGTGGAAAGATGCCATAGGAGGGAATTCCCTCCTATGGCGTCGAAAAAATACAATCTCCATCGTGTTTTCCGACGATCGGCACTCATCATCTTCGTCGTTATCATCTAAGATATGGGTACACCAAATTTCATGTGATTCTACAATTTTTTCACCGTTGAATTAGTGGGTTCAAAATTAACGGTTTACTGACAATAGAACTTTTTACATTGCTAAATCAACGGTGAAAAAGTTGTAGAATCAAATGAAATTTGGCGTACCCACATTTTAGATGATAATAATGAAGTTGATGGATTCCGATCGTCGGAAAACACGATCAAGGGCGTATTTTTTCGACGCCATAGGAGGGAATTCCCTCCTATGGCCTCTTTCCTCCATTATTCTCTTTATATATTTATATATTAACTAATATCACGCTCACTTTATTTTTCCTTCTCTTTATATATATATATATATATATATATATATCATTTGTCATGGTTCTATATACACATTAGATGCGTGTATAAGAATCGTATAGGATTCAAAAATAAGGATAAATGATATTTGCTTATTTAACCAAATGAAACAATGAGTCATTTATTAGAATTGTGTAGACTTTAGATGACTCATTTTGTTTTATTCATTTAAATATGCTATAATATATTTGTTCTTGTTTTTGAGAATTCGTAGCCATAACCTAATTTGCTTTTCTCATTCATGCTTGAAGAGAGAAAAAGAGAGAGTTGAAAGAAAAAGTAAGAGAGGAGAGAGTTCTTAATTCTACATCAAATTCATCTTCATCCTTAGCAAAGATAAAGATTGTAATAGTAGCTCAAGCGGCCTCTCCTTCAAGTGGATCATCTTTGACGAAAGGATCGGCGACCAAGATTGTTCCGGCGATCCAAGGAGTTTGGTTAGAGTCTCTTGACCATCCTAGGAGCCAAAGAGAAGGACTTGAACTTTTTTGTATAACCTTCATCTTTGTAGTGTAGCTCCTATGGTTTTCAAGTTTCAAGTTTAAATCTTTAGATGTTTTATGGGTGTAGTTTGTCATGCTAGATAGAAAAATTTTGTTTTGCCATTCCGCTTCGTACTAAACCTTTAGAGGGATGCATGAAAAACTTACATTGGTATCAGAGCCTAACTAGAGATTTAAACTTGGTTTTAGTGGCCTTTTGATTCATTAAAGTCGGCAAAAGTTTCATCGCAAAAACTGTTTTTTAAAACTGTAAAAAACAGTAACCATTTCCATGTTTTTTCCGGACCCACATGCTCACGGTTCATACTGGGGGCCCGGTGATGAGTCGGATGCGACCCATGGGAAGTACCGGAGAGGTTGAGGGTGGGGGCCACCATTCGAGGCCGCAATTTTGCGGCCCCGAGTGGTGGCTTGGCCGAGAGCACCTTGCCGGCTGCTCTCGGCCAGCCCCTACATATGGCCACACAATTGTGTGGCCATGTGTAGGGGTACCACCCAAAGAAACCCCCGTGCCCTCTCGGATCATGACGTGTTTTTTGTTAGAGTTTTGAGCGTTTTTGGCGACGTTCGGAGCTCGATTGGGACTGTTTTTGACGTCAGGGCTGATTTTGAGTTCAAAACGTTTCAAATTCATATTTGTGGCTCCGCGGATTTTTTTGAATCATTGGCCACTATTCCGGATTAACGAAATCAAAGAGTTTGATGGTATTGATACGTTTTCCTTCTTGATTGGTAGCAAGTATCATAGCGTGGCAAAATTTCATTGAATTGCTATATGGAAAATTCGATGAAATTATGGACTTAATACTTACATATTTTTGTTCTTGTGATGGTGAAACTGATTTTCGTGTGAATAGCCGAGTGAGATGTTTTATATGTAATTCATTCAAATGTAAATTTGCAATATTCTTTTATCGGGGCACTCTCGGGAGTGAGGTAGCTGCCACCGTTTGATATATATTTGTATTTACTTTTTTGCATATAGGAGCGACTCATGGAGGGGTGCACAATTTACTGGATTCTAGAATTCAGTGGGTGACCATCACAAGGAGTTGAGATCTGGGTCACCCAATTCTTGGATTGGCGGGTATCTTAGCGCGGAATGCCCTAATGATGGCGTCTCTGATCTATGGTTGTGGCTATTCACACCAATGTGGAATTTCGTATTTCGGTTGATGGTTTGATCGAAAACGTTTTTTCCTAATATATCCGTTTCCATTACTCTGTGTTGTTTCTGTGATGCTTATATTCATGCCTGAGATGAATGCTATATCTATATATGATATAAATAAACGCTATTTATGTTTTGCATCCGCGCTAGCCCTATCCCCGCTCTGCCTTTAGTTAAATAACCTAACGGTGCATGACGATGCCCCGTGGAGAACGTGGATGGCACAAATGTGCGTTCTATTTTCGTTTGTTTTCCTGGTGTGAATAGGTTATAAAAGGAGGGACGTCATTAATGAGATTAATGAACAGAAATAAACTTAATAATGATGTTGTAAGAACCATTTGAAATCAACTCGATTTTTTCATCAAAAACTAAACTTTTCAAATATGAAGATTAAGCAACTCCTTTTCAAATCACTCGGTTCTTTCAACAATATCAAGTTCATTACGTTAAAAGTTTTCATCAAAAAACAGTTGTAGCCCTCTGTCATTTCAAATAGGTGTCTAGAAAAGTGTTGATTGTGTCAAGACGTAGTGTTCAGTAATTGAGTGATGCTTTTCTTTAGCATGAGATGCGATAGATTAGGACAATAGTATGATTTTATTGACTGTGTCAAGGGTTATGCGGTTCGGTTTAAATCAATCATGAAATGACGGGTTGAACTTGACTAACGACTTATGGTTTGTTGACCGTGTCAAGGTCATAAGCCATTAAGGGTAAAAACCTTATCAGGAGTCTCAGGTTAGAAATTTGCAATGAGATTGCATACCTCCTATGTGATAGTTGGGTCCCGATTCCCACTGGAGTAAGTGTTACTCCTGTAAGAATTTTTCACTTTGCAATTAGCTAAATCAAATAGGTGTCTAAAAAGGTGTTGATGGAGCAACGCCTCTAGGGAAAAGATGTTCTCTGTAATTAAAGAACTCGGCGAAAATATTGAAAAACCTCTTTCGAAGTACCAACACTGGCTTAGCCGAACGATTAATCGAACTTGTAGGGTGCAATTAATCCCGGCTAATCTTTCCTTTTAAGGTTTTAAGGAGGATTTGATAAAAACAGTGGGAGCCATCCTGATTAGACAAGATAATAAACCATTCTAATCTTGCACGAGCATACGTTGAGCGTTTTCTTTTCTCTCCCTCTAACAGGCAGCGACTATGACCGGACTAAAACTATTATTAGAAAAGAATACGTTGACTGGACAAAATTACAAGAACAGGCCGAGGAATGTCACCATTGCCTTCACTTATGACAAAGTGGCATATGTCCTCACTGGTAGGCACCCTAGACCCCAGGTCCCAATGCCACGTTGCGGACATCGAGGTCCGTAAAATATGGGACGAAGATTGTGTGAAAGCCAGCATAGTGCTGGCTTCAATGAATAATGAACTTCAGAAGCAGCATGAGAATATGGACGTACAATCAATATTCCTCCATTGTAAGGATTTGTATAGAGAGCACTTTCGTATCGTAAGATACAAGACCTCAAAGAAATTGTTTCAAATGAGGATGGCTTCCGGATCATCAGTAGGAGAACACGTTTTAAAGATGATCGGTCTTATTGAAGAACTCGCAAACCTGCGGTTCGTGTTAGAGAATGGGTTGTACATCGACTTAGTTCTACAGTTCCTTCCTTCCTCCTATACTCAGTTCGTATTAAATTACAATATGCACGCAATGGAAGCTGATCTTCCAAAACTCCTCAATATGTTGAAAGTAGGTGAGAGCACCTTAAAGAAGGAAAAGGTATCCGTTCTAGTTGTTGGGAATTCTTCTTCTTTCAAGTCCAAGGCAAAGGCCAAGAGAAAGAAGAAGAAGAACCCTACCAAACCGAAAGATGGTGTCAAAAAGACGAAAGGCAAGGACAAAGCGGGGGTTGTGGAATCGGAGAAAGGAGAGTGTTTTTATTGTCACAAGCAAGGGCATTGGAAGAGAAATTGCAGGGCTTATAAGGCCAGCCTCAATGACAAGAAGCATGATGATGCTTCAGCTTCATGTATGTTTGTAATAGAAAACTGTTTTTCCATTAACTTTGTTTCCTGGGTATTAGATACTGAATCGAGTTCTCACATCTGTAACTCTCTGCAAGCGCTGAGAAATAACAGATTTTTGAAGAAAGGAGATATGACTCTCAGAGTCGGGAATGGCGCAAATGTTGACACCATAGCAGTTGGGGATTATCATCTTGGATTACCAAGTGGCAACTTTTTGATTTTGAAGAATTGTTATTTTTTACCAATTATGATGTGTAATATTATATCGGTTGCTTTATTAGATAAAGAAGAATATAATTTCATATTAGATAGCAATATTATGAACATTCACCTTAATCAAATGTTGATTGGAGCTGGTACACTTAATAACGGAATATATACTCCAAATCAACACACAGTTTTCAAATCCAACACACCAACAAAAGAAAGTCTTCAGAAATAAATGAAACTTTCTTATCGCATTGTAAACTTGGTCATATAAATGAAACAAGACTGAATAAGTTACATAAAGATGGATATTTAGATCCGTTTGAATATCAATCTTATAAAACTTGTCAATCTTGTAAAAGGAAAGATGACCAAATCTCCGTTTGCCGGACACGGAGAACGAGCTACCGAGCTCTTGGGTCTCATACATAGTGATGTATGTGGACCGATATCTATACATGCACAAAGCGAAGATTCCTATTTCATAACTTTTACTGATGATTTATTAAGATTCAGACACGTGTTCTTGTTGAAACAGAAGTCTGAAGCCTTCAAAAAGTTCAAGGAGTATAAAAGTGAAGTAGAGAAACAAACAGGAAAAAGTATCAAATTACTTCGTTTGGATCGAGGTGGTGAATACTTGAGTACCGAATTCCTTAAGTTCTTAAAAAAGAATGGGATTTTCACTCAGCTTACTCCTCCGTATACACCACAGCACAACGGTGTATCAGAGCAGAGAAATCGCACCTTATTAGATATGGTGCGCTCTATGATGAGTAACACCGAGTAACCGCTTTTTTTTGGGTTATGCACTGGAGACAGCAGCATACCTGTTGAATCAAGTTCCAACTAAATCCGTGCATAAAACTCCGTATGAAATATGGAGTGGAAAGAGCCTATATCATAAACAAGTTAAGATATGCGGTTGTCCTGCTTTTGTTAAAAAGCAAAGTCCAGACAAACTCGAGGCACGATCAGTATTATGTAAGTTTGTGGAATATCCTAAATATTCAAATGGATATCTTTTCTACCACGCAGAGGAACAAAAGATTATTATTTCTCGGAATGCCACCTTTTTGGAAAAGGAATTTCTTACAAAAGAAATTAGTGGAAGCACGGTACAATTGGACGAAATTCAAGAAACACAAACAACAACTGAAGATTTAATGGACCAGAAATTCAAAAAGAACCTGACGAACCACAGCCACTCCGCAGAGTTAGTAGGCAATCTTATCCTCCCTAGAGATACTGCGGTTTTATCATAGACGGAGATCGGGAGGATTGCATCATCGATGATGATGAGCCTACCAGTTTTCAGCAGGCTATCACGAGTAGGGACTCGGTGAAGTGGCTAGATGCTATAAGATCCGAAATGGAATTCATGCACACCAACAATGTTTGGACTTTGTACGTTGCACCTTCTAGGGTAAAACACGTTGGATGCAAGTGGATCTTCAAAACTAAGATTGGTACTGATAGACAGGTGGAAACCTATAAAGCTAGACTTGTTGCAAAATGTTTTCGTCAAAGACAAGGTGTGGACTATGATGAAATCTTTTCTCCAGTGGCTATACTTAAATCCATTCGGATTCTACTTGCTGTTGCTGCATTCTACAACTATGACATCTGGCAGATGGATGTAAAAACCGCTTTTATATGGATCAGCCGGAGGGTTTCATTGACAGTGGGAGCAGCGGGAAGATATGCAAGTTGCTTAAATCCATTTATGGATTAAAGCAGGCATCACGGAGTTGGAACATCTGCTTTGATAATACCATCAAAAAGTTTGATTTTATCAAAAACGTGGATGAACCTTACATTTACAAGAAAATTGTAGGGAGAGCCGTTGTTTTTCTCGTATTGTACGTGGATGGCATTCTTCTGATGGGAAATGACATTCCCATGCTACAATCAGTTAAACCTTTTCTGTCACAAAAATTCTCCATGAAAAACCTGGGTGATGCCTCCTACATACTGGGGATTAAGATCTATAGGGATAGATCTAAATGACTTTTGGGATTGTCCCAGTCAAGCTACATTGACACCATACTAAAGTGGTTTAGTATATAAGATTCCAAGCATGGCAATCTGCCCGCCTGTCACGGAATCACCCTCTCCAAAGAGATGTCTCCTAAGACTGATAAAGAGAGGGATCACATGAGCATTATACTCTATGCTATGGCAGTCGGGACTATAATATATGCGATGTTATGTACTAGACCAGATGTAGCTTACACACATAGTGTGGTAAGGCGGTATCAATCGAACCCAGGGGAGAAATATTGGATAGTTGTGAAGAACATACATAAGTACTTGAAAAGAACTAAAGTTAAGTTCTTGGTGTATGGTAACGGTGACCTCCAAATAGAGGCATTTGTCGATTCCATCTTCCAAAATGACAAAGATGACAGCAAATCCAACTCGGGTTATGTGTTTACCCTCAACGGAGGAGCGGCCTATTGGAAAAGCTCCAAACAGGACACCGTTGCAGAATCGACGATGGAGGCTGAGTATATTGCTGCCACTGATGCTGGCAAAGAAGCAGTCTAGATGCGTAAGTTCATTACAGAGCTTGAGGTGGTTCTGACCATTGCTGATCCAATACCTTTGTATTGTGATAATAATGGAGCTGTAGCATTAGCGAAGGAACCACGGTCCTATCAGAAGTCCAGACACATCTTGAGATGGTATCATCTGATCAGGGAGATCGTTGATCGCAGGAAGATTGAGATACAGAGGATAGATACAAAAGAAAACCCTGCGGATCCATTCATGAAGGCCATTCCCCAAGTACAGTTCGAGCAACTCTTCGGGTTGTTGGGTATGAGATACGCCAATAACCGGTCTTATACCCAATAACCGGCCCTAGTGCAAGTGTGGAAGATTGTTAGATATGTATGACCTAAAGGCCATTATTGTATATTATATTAGATGTTGGGACATATGTATGTATAGAACAATCTTACTCAAAATGATAGTATACTATCTGGTTTTAATTTTATCTTAACGTGTATACATTTATTCTTACTCTTACATATACATGTTGATAAAGCCCTTAGGATATTTGCTTGACTACCAGGACTATGATGTCGCTCATACTAGTGGGCCTTGGGTAGTCGATAAGCACATCCTAAAAGTTTCTAGTCGTAGGGGTATCGAGACAGGGTATCAATATTCTAGAGTAGACTAGCATATACGTTTCTTGACCCCGTATGGAACGATGGTTGATCCCACAACTATTGGTGTTTGACACCAAAGATTGTATACATGTGCTCATTAGAGACTGAATACACCGAACAGACTCGCCGAGAACTCTTAGATGATACTATACCTATCGTCAAATAGTGGCTCTCAGGTGAAACGAATACAGGTTAGTCTGTAAACCTAAGATCGTCATAGTGTCTCATGTGGTCCCACTGTATTTAGATTACTATACTACCACTTTAAAAAGCTATGCAAACAGGTAGTGATTGGGTACAGTCTCTGATCATGTGGAGGCAGTGAGCGATCGGAAGACATTCGTCTCTCCCGGTATGGGGAGTTGATGTTGCACAGTGTGCGATTGGCTATAACCATAAGTCTTTGGTCAGGGCAAGCGAGATTTACTGATAAGCGTTATCGGTAGTTTCTCATTTGGTTATGAGCTTAATATCAGCACGATTTATCGGGTTATTGGAAATCTGACGGATTCCACCTCTCAGGCCCGGTATGCGACACTCTCAGACGAAGAGACCGGACTGTATGGTGAGTGTTATCGATTGGCTTTTGTAGGGTACGGACAAGCTTGCTTGTTAACCTTTCCTTCGTTCAATACCTGGGTAGCCGTTACGTAAAGCTAGTACCACTGACGTGCTTGTGAGTTGCGGATGTGATCCGGTAACTCACTGCCAGTGTATTGTCGAGTCTTTAAATCCCACAAAGAGGGATTGACCGCTCGAGTGAAATGAGTGTACATATGGGGATGCGTGTGGGGTTCCGGTTAGACATTTGTCTTGAATCGGACAGATTATGATACTATCCAGTTTATGATTAAATCGGGTCATTAAATTAATTGTTAATTTAATGACATGATTTATTATATGATATAATACGATAATACATGTAATTAATCTAGTATTACAATCTTTTCTCTCTCTTTTATTTTTGTTCCATGTGATGAGAACAATATGTCATGTTTTATTTAAACATAACATATCTTTTTTTCTAATTTAATTTTTTCTTTTTCTCTTTATTGCATGGCTAAGGGTGAGGTGGAACCATCTCTCATTCCTTATAACATGTGTTAGCATAAAAGGTGAAAGGGGTGTTGGTTATGTTATGGATATGGCATTACTCTTGCAATAACCTAATTTGCTTTTCTCTTTCATACTTGAAGAGAGAAAAAGAGAGAGTTGAAAGAAAAAGAAAGAGAGAAGAAAGAGTTCTTAATTCTACATCAAATTTATCTTCATCCTTAGCAAAGATAAAGATTGTAGTAGCAGCTCAAGTGGCCTCTATTTCAAATGGATCATCTTTAACGGAAGGATAGGCGACCAAGATTGTTCCGGCTATCCAAGGAGTTTGGTTAGAGTCTTTTGACCATCCTAGGAGCCAAAGAGAAGGACTTGAACTTTTCGGTATAGCCCTCATCTTTGTAGTGTAGCTCCTATGGTTTTCAAGTTTAAATCTTTAGATGTTTTATGGATATAGTTTGTCATGCTAACTAGAAAAATTTTGTTTTACCGTCCTGTCTCGTACCAAACCAATAGCGGGATGCATGACAAACTTACAGTACTCGCGTTTAAATATTTTCCCTAGTTCAATTTAATTATTTTTGAGAGATACGCTAAGATTATGAGATTTGATTTGTTTTGATTTGTTGTTATTTTGAAAACTGATTTTAAAAAAAACATAATTAGCATAAAAAATTGAGTTTTATGATATTTTCGAACAAGTCTAGACGTCAGTCTAACTCTTGTTCAGACGTTAGTTGTCGAAATACGTCTGAACAAGAGTTAGACTGATGTTTGAACTAAGGCTTCCAGTTTGTTATATATATATATATATATATCATGTGGAGTTTTCTCTCTCTCTCTCTCTCTCTCTCTCTCCCCCCCCCCTTTCATCTCTCTGTCGAGCCCATCTTTAAAACTCTAACCAAGAATTGTAGCCCTCCTCCACCATTTCCTCAAGGAAATATACATCAAAATAAAAAAAACTCCCTCTCAAATCAAAGCCTTAATTTCATCTCTCTTTCCAAATCCTGATTTTGTCTCCCAAGCCTTACCCTACATCAATGGCTCCTAAGCTTGTTACCCGAGGAGATATTGAAAAGAAGAAACATAAGGGAGAAGGATCGTCCCAAAGTGCAGGTTTTGATCATCGCCTCTTTCTCAATGCTTCTTGTGTGAGGTTGTTCTCATCGATCCAAGCCCAAAAGGTAATCTCGGGTTTCTGGATTACTTTGATTGATTATAATAAGTAACATCTTCAAAGTCTATTTAGAACCCAAGGTTGGATTGACTATTCCTCTATTGATGAACCATTCTACCCTAACCTTGTAAGGTACTTTTTCGCCAATCTCTCCGTTTCAAAAACCAATGAAATCATCTTAAATTCTTTTGTACTTTGTAAGAAAATTGTTGTTGATGAAGCTCCCCTCCAAAAACTTCTTGGAGTTCCATCTGGTGGAGCTATTGTCCTCCCTTTCAACCTTAATAACTATCTCTTCTATGGGATTAGAATCTGGTATCCGCAACCAATTTTCTTCATATTAGGTCGGTTCACCCTCTCTACTCCACAGCCGCTAAATTGAAATTTGAAGTTAAAGTCGTTGGCAATGCTCCCAGAAAGGTGGTTCTTTTCAAACTGGGAGATAGGGACGCTTTTAGGGGTTGTCACAAGATCTTGGCCATCATTTTTTGGCACAGGCTCAAAATCAATCTCCCTAACCTCATTTTGGAAGTAATCTTGTCGGCAAGCAATTTTGGACCTTCAAAAAACCTGCCTTTTGGAATGATTTTCATAAGGATCTTCAGGCATTTCAAAGTTCTATTGGAAGGACAACAGTTAGGCACTGTAGATGCACCACTCGATATGTGCACCATAAATCTGATGAAATTCACGACTGAGCATGCGATGAGACAAGGTGGTGTGGAATAGGATGCGGAAGAGGAAGAGGAAGATGCTCCCAATCAACCCATGCACGATCCTAATGTTACAATTATTTTTTATTGTTTCGATACTTTGGAGCGAGAAGTGAGATATGTGAGGGCTCATCAAGATGCTTTGACCGAAAATAAGGATGCTTTGAGAAGAGAAAGCCGGAAGTCCCACGAGTATATGATGACATATTTGGGAGAGCAATTTAGGAACATCAATACTAGATTTGAGGATATCCAAAGCGGCAAAGGTGGGAGTTCAAAAAGCAAGAGTTCCAAGAGTAGCAATGGTGATAATGTCAGCTGGGATACCGTGGGGAGTAATGATGATGATGATGAAGCTTGGTGAGGAGACGAGAGATGAGATCATCTTTTTGTTTCTTTTTGCTTTAGTTTTTATTTTGTGTTGGATGGAAAATGGATATGGTTTTTCGTTGGTTTAATCAGTGTTTAGTTTTTTTTGTATCCTCTTATAGCAAGAGATGTCAGTGTTGGGGTAAAAAATTACACCCCGGTTGACCAAGTCAAAATCAGTCAACCCCTAGTAAAGTGGGCCCGAGCCCAAGCAACTGGGTCCGAGCCCAAGTCAAAACCGAACGTGGAAGGGGCTGGCTCCATGCCAAAAAGAAGGAAATAAATTAGTTTAAATATATGAAAAATGGGCAAAAATCCCAAATTTTGTAAACCCCATGGCTTATGGACAAAAAGAAATAAGCACATAAGGTATGGGAGGCACAAGTGCCATTTGGAAAAACCCAAAGGACTATATGTAAAGTGTGTGGCCTATAAAAGGCTAAAATGATGAGAAAATCAATAATAACATTCATTCTCTTAAAAATTCTAGGATTTGTGCCTCCATCTTCTCTTCCTCAAGATTTTTTTCTTTTCCTCTTCATTTCCAATTAAATCAAGAGCTTAGGTCTCTTTTTCTCAAAACTAAATAAAATTTCACCATAAAACCCTCAAAGGGGAGTTTAGATCTTCCATCAAATCCCCAAAAGGGAGATTTTCCAATCTCACCTCCCTTTTCCCCTAAGATCCAGCAAAAAGATAGGAGGAGGAAGAAGACTCACCTCCAAAAATCCCGCTTTGGGAGGATCCAAGGCTCAAGGAAGAAGAAAGGGGTTCTCTTTGATCATCTCCGAAGATTTTTGAGGAGTTCAACTCCAAGATCCAAATTCTCAAAGGAGTTTAACTCCAAATCCAGATCCTTTAGGAGTTTAACTCCAAATCTACACCTAATTTCTGTTCGGGAGTTCAACTCCAAGCCCAAGGGTTTAGCACCTTCTTCTGCTGGTATTCCCAGCGGTCGCGTGCCACGCATGTGGCCCGTTGGCACCCAGCGGCCACGTGCCGCTTACGCGATCCGTTGGTGCCCACCGGCCGCATGCCGTTCACGCGTTCCGCTGGCTCCCACCGGCTGCGTGCCGTTCACGCGTTCCGCTGGAGCCCACTGACCACGCGCTACGCATGTGACCCGCTGGCGCCCAGCGCCCACACGCCTGGCCCGTGACCCGCTAGCGCCCAGTGCCCACGAGCCATGCATGTGGCCCGCTGGTGCCCAGCGGTCATCTGTTGTCTCACGCGTCCTTAGGACACTCCTCACCTCTATTTTTCTCACACGCTCCACACTCAAAACACTTCCCCTGTTAGAAAAATTTTCTAACGGGGTGCTATCCCGCATCCTGTAAGGGGGCTGCTAGCCTCTTGGACCCCCAGCCCGCTATCCGGGTAGCGAGACCCTCGTAAACTATATAAGGCCCCCGATACGTCCAAAACACGATATACGCACACCGCACATTGAGTTCGCATGACTAGTTTTACTCGTCAATCAGAGATTCTCTCGCTCCAAAAGTGAGTGGTAATTAACGACAGTTTAGTTCACGGCTGCCAGAGATTCAGATCCTCACAATCAATAAACCCCGCTTTACCCCAGGCAGAGGGAATCTGTAATATGCTTGACAAGCAACACGTATTTCCTATCTCAATAGAGTGACGAAAAACACTCTATAGATTCTGGCACGTCCGGTTGGGCCTTTCACTCTTCTCATATCCCGGGTCAAGCGTTCATGCGAGCTCATTTAACATATATACCAATATTTGTACTGAAATAATGTTTTTCCATGCAACAATCAATTTTCAATGACGATGTCTTCTAAGATGAATTCAGCTTCCGACACGATCCCGATCCCGTACGTGGTCAAGATCAATGCTCACGTGGTTCTCCCCGCAAGCCTCAGTCGGCAGAGGGAGAAACCACCCTGCCAATTTGGTTCCGTCATCATCTACCCTGCCGGAAGCGCTCATCTGGTAGAAATCCTGACAAACCAGGTGGCCAAGCCGGTCTCAAAGGGCAAGAAGCCGAACATTGTGATCACTAAGGTACCACAACCCAAACTTAAGACGGTGTCCGAACGAATCTCTGGTGCTCCAGTTAGGGGCAAGATTTCCGGAACAAAAGGCATCATCAAACGTCGCAGACGAGCTCAGGCAACGACTCTGTTAGATATAGTGCCCTCAAGTCAATCATTGTAATCGCAGGCAGGCGATTGTGATGATTGAGGGAGGACCTATATGGGTAGAACAATCTTACTCGAGATGATAGTATGTTATCTGGTTTGACTTTATCATCATGTACATGCATTAGGTGGTATTACAGATCACTATTATATGTTGATAAAGCCCGTAGGATTATTGCTTGACTATCAGCGTTATGATGGTGATCATATATGTGGGGGCTGGGTAGTCTATAAGCACATCCTTAAATGCCCCTAGTTGTTGGAGTATCAAGACTGGGCATCGATATTCCGAAGTAGACTGGTGTATACGTTTCTAGACCCTGACGAGGGGTGATGGTTGGTCGCACAACCATTGGTATTTTGCACCTAAGATCGTATATAGGTGCTCACTGGGGGTAAGTACACTGGACGGACTCGCCGAGAACTTCTAGATGGTACTATACCTATCGTCAGATAGCAGTTCTCAAGTGGCATGAGTACAGTTTAGTCTTCAGATCTGAGATCGTCATTTGTCTCGTATGAGTTCCCACTGTACTTAGATTACTACCCCACCAGGGCTCTACTGAGTCGTGCAAATAGATTTTAGTTGGATACAGTCCCGAGCCACATGGAGGCAGTGAGCGATTGTTGGGGATTCGTCTCTCCCGGTATAGGGAGTCGATATCGTATTGTGTTCGATTGGCCATCACCATAAGACCTTGGCTAAGACAATTGGGATTTACTGATAGTTAAATTAGTAGTTTCCCGGATTGGTCCTGAGCTACATCGACACGAATTATCGGGTTATTAGGGTCTGACGTTACCACCCCTAGACCCGATATACGATACTCTCAGACAAAGAGACTAGACTGTATGGAGATTGTCACAGATAGACTCAGTAGGGATCCGGATGAGTTTGATCGTCGGACTTCCTTTTCGACAGGTACTCGGGTAGCCGTTACGTACAACTAGTGTCGCTGACGTGCTTGTGGTTATGGATTTATCCAGTAACTCACTGTTGGCGTACCGTCGAGTCTTTAAAGTCCCACACAGAGGTTTTCCTTGTTCAGGAGAAATGATGTAGTAGCTGTATTTTGATACGTGCAGGGTTCCGATCGAATGATTGTACTTGTTACCCGGACTTTCGATCGGACGGTTGATAATACTAGCCGGCTAAATTGAGACGGATTATTAAATCGGGTATTGATTTACGTATATATATATTTAGATATGTATATTCTAGTATTATATTCTTTGTGCTATTTTATCTCTTTGGGTATTTGTATTTTGATACGAATACGGGTATGTATATACGGTAGAGTGTATTCCGTGTTTATACGGAAAACATTCTAGAAGGTGGACACCTCATTTTAGATTTATGCATTTATTTTTAAATGGAAATGAGGTGTAAAGATAGTGAGGTGAGAATGGTGAGAGCCACGCTTCAATAGTGTTGAAAAATGAATTGAATATTCAGTGCAAACTATTCAAGCATGGTTATAATTTTATATTGGAAAAATGATTTATACAAATTGATGCTTCATGATTTTCTCTTATGATGATGCTTGGATAGAATCATTCTCACCATTTTTGCTTATCTCTCCTCACTAGCCTTTCTTGAGCTTCTCCTCCTTCTTCTTCAACTTCCTCCCTACCATCTCATGTATTGAGAACCAATGGTGGAAGAGAGATAAATATACACTAAGAACAACTCACTTCATCCTAGACACTCTAGATTAGTAACCTAGTGCCTCTAATTGCTCCACTAGATTTTTAGTATGGAGCTAGAGCCATGAACCACATCTCTCGGGTGGATCATCTTCAACGGAGGAAGACCGGCGGTCAAGCTCGATCAAGGAGACCTCAAAGAGCTAAGGAAGAGAGTAGAAGATCGAAGGACACAGATCTTTTGGTAAAACAACTCTATCACAGTAGCTAATCTCTTTATAGCTTACTAATTTCATATTTGGTTTCGATTCTAGGTAGTTGTTTCTAGCGCCGAGTTTTTTAAACACCAAAATTTTTCGTTCCACAACAGCCACGGTTTGTGGCCAGGACGCTAGGAACCCTAACAGGCTCCAACAAGTGCACAATCAGGCGTATCTCCAAAACTTTCCATCACTCGGTCTATGGCGGCTTCCCGAAGAGTCAAAACCTGTAAAGTGCTAAAAACAGAAAAGTTGAGACAGAAGCGGCTCAGATATGGAGCAAACAAGAGAGTTAGGACTCCGGCCAAGTGGAATTTCGTGAGGTTCCAAGAACAAGATTACCCCACAATGATAGCTGAGTCGGCCGTAAAAGTCTGCAACTCCTTCAAACCTCTGAAGTGGATTCAGAAAAACGCCATGACCGCCGAAATTAAGAAGAAAAAAATTCGAACAATGCTATAAAGAGACGTGTGCCAACCCCGATATAGAAAGCATGACACCGTCTCTTCAAGAGTCTATCAGGCGCTATGTGCGGCACCAAGGCAGCGGGGCAAAACCAGAAAAAAAGCGCTAGCACCACTCAAGGATCTGGTTAGGCCAACCGTCTTCAATCGACTGTCCGTTACCGAAACAGAAGGGCTACAACATCGGTCCACAAAATCATCTGTCAATGATGAAAAGATGTCCGGATATATTATCTACACGGTCTACAAGGCAGGCACGCGTCCCAGCGACATCCTATACAACAAAAGCAAGAAGGAGGCCACCATATCCCAAGTCCAATCTGGCTTGAATGTGGTTGCCACTCCCCAAGATCAGCCAACGCATAACGACGAAAACCCTCTTGTTGAGGACGATTGGTAGAAAGTCCCCTCAGTCCATGCGGAATCAAGCTCGAATAGCGAGGAAGAGTCTACTTTCCGCCCAAGGACCGCAGAGCAAGAGCTGCTTCAAGATCTCCGAAAACAACTCATGAGCAAAGATAAAGAGACGGCCGAACTTTATTTAAAAATTGATGACCTGACGAATGTCTTGGGGCAACTCACGGCTCAAGTTGCTCGGGCGCCCTCCAATCAAGCTCAAGTCTCTACTCATAAACCGGGTGATAACAACCCGAAGCAATCGGTACATGTCTTCTTGGGTCCAAGTTTAGGCGAGCAGCATGAAAGCCGGCCATATTCCACTTCTGGGGACACCTTAGTGCCGAATGGCACTATCCCCCTAACACAAAATCAGATAATGGATTTGGTCACCAGCAAGGTTAAAACATTGGTGGCCGAAGCCGAAACTTAAAAAGAAATTGGCAGTAGTGGGCGGCCATATTCCGCACAGTACGATATGATCGAGTTTCCCAGCGGCTATGTCATTCCTAACTTCGAAAGATTTGATGGGACGGGAAACGCAAATCAGCACGTCGTCCAATTTAAAGCATTGTGCGGAAATACAGAGGGCAATGATGCACTCCTTCTTCGTCAGTTTGTCAACAGCCTGACCGGTGTCGCTTTCGACAGGTACACGAGCATACTAAACGGGTCCGTCACTAGTTTTGCCCAAATGGAGTCTCTGTTTCAGCAAAGGTTCATAGGTGTCAGTGATGAGGTCTCCATTGCTGACCTTATGAGGACCAATCAGGGTAAGAACGAAAGCAACACGGACTTTATCGCTCGATGGCGTAATCTCATGGTTAAGTGCGAACCGCCGCTGGAACAGGACCAGTCCATCAACAATTGGATGGTCTCATTCTTATGTATAGCAGGCCTCAAGATGTTTCAAAAGCTGACCAAAAGAGTTCAAATGTTGGAACGCTCAAACAAGAGTCTGCCTTGGACTCTCAAAGTGACATGCTTTGGAAGAACTAAAACGATGACAACCGTAAAAGAGGGAATTTCAATAATACCAATGCCTTCAATGCGTCTGACAATGAAGACAAGCAAAAGACGGGAGGACAAAAAACGGATCGGTCCCAAAAGCCAGTGCTAAGAGGAGAATGCCCTTCCCTAGAGGAGGAGAAGAACAAGATTTACTCTTTCAAGAGGGATAAGGTCCGCAAGATATTCAAGGTTACCCTGAACAATGGACTACAGTTGCCGGAGTCGAAGAGACCTCACGAAGCAAAAATGACCGACAATCCCCAGTATTGCCCGTGCCACAGAGTAGTGAGCCATGCGATCGAAGATTGCTACATTTTCAAAGACTGGGTCGAAAAGCAATACAAGACCGGAGAGATTGAGCTGTCTAAGAGTGTGTTGGTGAACAATCAAGCTACAACCATCAACTTTATACAAATAGAAGCTGAAGCCTTCTGGGAGTAGACGGCTGAATCCGCTGTCCAGAGAAATGAATCTGACTCACCGCAGTCTCCGTAGAGTATGCACATATCTAATAAGACGAAGAAGATGCTAAAGCTACTTCATAAAAATCCCAAAACATAATGGGAGGAGCACAAGTAGCCCACCGTTCCAGCTACCAATTCGGCTCAATTGGGCTCAAAATCTAAAAAGCTAAAGAAGAAGAAAAGGAATGGTGCGGCTCGAAGAGAAAGTGAGTCGGCGGGAAGATTGACCATTCAAAAATATATCGATTCCCTCGAAAACTACGAGCAAAAGGAAAGAACTCTGATTCAATTGAAGGAGTTCTTCCCCATAGAAGCAAATGAAATTCTGGAAGAGCTAGAAGAAGACTCAAATGAGAAGATCCTTATCGTGACCTGCTACGTCATCCACCTTGGTAGCGACCCTGAGGAAGAACTTTATTTTCCTGAAGAGGATGAGGAGCTCGCCATGGAGACCAACCAAATCCAGCTTTGGAGCGGTAAGGCTCTACCGGCAAATCAAGGCAACGCCCCAAAAGGGAAGGGAAAAAAAGCCGCTAGTGAAGAAGATGGTGGAGAGATTGCTCATGAAGACTCGAGTCCTTCCCCGGTGGACTATAATGTCTTGTCTCATCTCCAAAAGTTTCCGTCTCTCTTAAGCATCTATGATGCTCTGGTTCTATCCAAGGATCTCAGAGATGTTCTCATTCATGCTCTGCAAAATCCCGTGCGGTATAACACTAGTTTCGTGGAAATTAATATGAAAGAGACTCAGTACACTCTACAAACAGCCGTGGTCACATTTTAAGATGAAGACTTGTTACCGCGAACGGCTGAGCATAACCGACCACTTTACGTGACTGGGTACAGTGACGGAGATCGGATTAATCGCATATTGATTGATACAGGGTCCTCTGTGAACATCATGAACTTGCGGACTTTAAAGAGTTTTTCAATGGACGTCCGACACCTGTCAAGGAAAAGGATTGTCATTCAAGATTTCAATTAAAACTGCCAGCAAGTTCTGAGGTCCATAGATCTGCCAATTAAATTTAGGGATTTGCAAACCGAAGCTAAAATATACGTGATCAACTCTGACACATATTATAAGATTCTCCTGGGACGGCCGTGGTTCCACTATTACGGCATCGTTTCGTCAACTCTCTATCAATTCATGAAGTATATTAAAATGGCAAAGAAAAACGCATTGACGAAGACATACAGCCGTTCGGTGTGCATGAAGTCCGATATGAAGATTCCCGATACTTTGTGAACCCCCAAAATGCTAAGCCACAATTAACTGAGGACAGAACAGCCTCGAAACTCAAAGGCAAATCTAAGCCGGCTGTCACTTTCAAAAGAAAAAATCCCCAGGTGCATCCGCGTTTCGGCAGTGACACTGATGAGTGTCCCCCCAAAATTTAAACAATATAAAAAGAGCTAAGCACTGTTGAATTTTAATGAGGCAGCGCCTCACGTGCTCTTCACGAGGGCGCCAACGCCAATCTTGTCGGATTAAATCTTATGATGGCGCCGTACGTGCTCCTCAAGTGGGCGCTAATGTGCAAAACACAGAAGCGCTTATTATATAAGAATTAGATTCTTATATGGCACCGCACATGCTCCTCACGTGGACGCCAATGTTTAAAATACAGAAGCGCTTATAAGAATCAGATTCTTATATGGCGCCGCACGTGCTCCTCACGTGGGCGCCAATGTGCAAAGCACAGAAGCGCTTATCATAAATAAGAATTAAATTCTTAAGTGGCCCACGTGCTCCCCACGTGAGCGCCGGCGCCCAAGTCAAAATTAGTAGAATTAAATTCTACTTGAGGATATTTTCCTAACAAAAAGTTGAGATATTCTCTGTTAAACAGAGCCGTTAGATCAAAAACCTAATGGTGATGATAAATCATCAAACAATAGAATTAAATTCTATTCTAAGGAATATTTGTCCTCAATCTTTACAAACAAAAAATATCGCTCTCTGTAAAACAGAGAACCCTTGGATCAAAAATCCAATGGTGATTAAAAAATCACCGCTTGACAGAATAAAATTCTGTATATGGGAAAATATTTTCCCCATCTTGTTAAAAACAAGAAAATATATTCTATAAAACAGAAATCATTGGATCAAATATCCAATGGTGAGTAAAATGCCCCAAACCAATTTTGAGACCAATTAAATCAATTGGAATCTCTCAATAAGAGATTTTCTTACAATTAATTAACAAACTTGCCTCCACTATATAAAAGACCTGAGACTTCAAGTCTCAAATAGAGGGAACCTCCTATAAGCTTTTGCAAAAAAAAATACAGGGAGATATCAAAAGAACAGAGAATTCAATTCTCAAAGAAGAAGATCCTCCTTCTCAAAAACCCTATGTAAAGAAAAAAGAAAAGAAAAAAATATCTCCTTTATCTATCATATCACACCTAAGGGTTTAACCCTTTTAAAAGAGCTTAGTTCTTTCTCTAGACTAAGATCTACAAGACAAATCTCCCATAAGTTGAGAATTTATTTCTCATTGGGAAAATCTTGTTCTTGAGAATCAAACATTCAAGGAAGAACAAGTTTAAAAAGAAAGAACATGGAGTCCATAATACTCCAGAAACTTAGTTCCTTCAAATCAAGAACTTAGTTCTTTAAAAACCTAACCCAAAGTCCTTAAAAAAATAGTGGTTTTGGTGATCGTTAATGGCCAAAATACTATTGACAGAGCTTTAATCTCTCTGAAAACATCAACAGAGATTAAATCTTCATATAAAAAAAAACTCAACGCCTCACGTGAAAACACGTGGGCGTCCAAGCCAGAAGGCCGACGCCTCATGTGCTTCCCACGTGGGCGCCCTCAAACAAAGGCCCAGCACCTCACATGCTTCCCATGTGGATGCCCAAGACAGAAGGCCAGCACCTCACGTGAAATACACGTGAGCGCTGAATTAAAGCGCTGAATTAAAGTGCTTATATTTGACCAGAGATTTCACCATCGGTTAACATATTGAACCTAATTCTCGTTCGGTCTACCCTTTCGTTGACCGGCGTCGTCATGGTAGCATGTTCGTTCTCATTAGCAAATCCCAGAGAGTAGAGCATAACCATCTCGTCGAAGGTATTCACGGAGTCATTCAGGAGTTCCGCATACCATTCGAAGGCAATGCACGCCAAACAGCTGACGAACTGTCAGAAGAGAAGTTTATCATTCTCTCCAGTGTTACCGCACATGGATTTAAATCGCGCGATATTCTAGTGAGGATTCCCGGTTCCTTTGTATAAGTGGAGTCGGAAGTACGTATTCTGGCGAGTACTGTATTTGATCGTAGCACGCCGGATACGGTCGACCAGTCTTGATTGGCCTATTTGAGGCTTCACTGGCATAGTGAGTTTTGACTTGCTAAGCGATATATGTGTCCAGCTTTGCTTTTGGAATCATTTCCTCTTCGGCCGTTGATGAGACTCTTAGAGGATTTGAAATGTCACCCTTGTCTTTAAGAGCGACTACCGGCAGTTCACTTGATTGTGGTTCCGATTGAACCATCGTTCCGGACATTTCTGCCGCTTCTTCATCCTTCTTTTTGAGAGCGTGATTTAGGAAATCAATATCCAACTCGTGCTCTGTTCTTTCTCCAGGTGCGTCTTCAGGATTTTCCTTAGACGATGGATTAGCAGTGATGCCGCCTGAGCAAGCATCTCCTGCAGCTTTTCACGTTGCAGTTGATTTTTTGTCAGGGACCGAGTTTGAGGTCGGTGACTAGTAGAAGCTCGAACTTTGTCTTTGGAATTTACCACATAGACTATGTGAACTACCATGCCCCCAGGCTTGGGGTGTTTGGAGCTTTGGCCTTTAGAGTTTGCTTCGGGCACTTAGCTTTATTGGGCCTCTCTTTTTTTGTGAAAAGCTGCTTTTATTTTGTGAGGAACCACTGTATCAGGATCCGTCTTGGGATGAGTCCCCTTCACCTGCTTCCACACTTTCTATATAGATGAGGAAAGTTGTCTCAGGGAGCGAACTGATTTCTGCTCTCGTGGGATCTCCATGGGCTGCGGAGACTTCTTCAATATTGCGGTAGGAGAATTTATTCTGACCCTTCGCAACAGTTTGAAGCTGTTCCCAGTTGGAACAACAACATTTACCACTGGGGTTGAAACAGGACCATACGGGGAACTGCCCCTAGCTCATTTTATATGATGCCGATATCGACGTCGACCATTTCTTACAGCCGGGATTTGAATAGCTTCAGGATTTAGCTGAGCCTACCCCGTGTTTCCTTTAAGAGTTTGAATATTCTGCCCTTTGCATCGACCTTGGTCCTCGGCATGTGCCAATTGTTTGAGGACTGATTCCGTCAGCAAAGCTGCATTTTAGGGAACCAGCCTGTGGAAGACAGACTTCCTCTTGGCTTCCTCCATCGGCGTTGAGGCACCGAGGGTGAGAGATGAGAGTATCGACCCAAAGAGAAGCCCGTTGATTTCTTGAAGATCCGGATTGCAGAGATTTGAGGCTGCAAGTGGCCTATACTTGACTCCACCAGATATAACAGAGCCCGAGTTGGTAGGGTGGGAGCAAACGCCATTATTCATAGAGACGAAACGCCGGCTTCAGTATCCTATCACCCAAGGGCAACTACAAACATATATACCATGATTATTTGATCGCGGAAAAACACGACACACGAAGTGTGGAATGGAAAGAAGAAAAGGTCTCACCGGGCATGCCAGAATCTGTTTACCGCCGAAAACCGAGAAAGACGAAAGTATTGCCTGAATTTGGGGGCAGATGCTTTTTGGTTTTATTCGTCCACCTTTGTGAAGATACCAGGTTGATTTATAGCACCGTGTATCGAAGGTTTAGAGAGATGCGGCCGTTGTAGCAGATTTCGTCAGATTTCCCCTCGTTGTGAAGGGTTTTTTTTATTGTGGGGACGCTCTTCCCTGCAGGCGCAAGCCCCTGCAGTTAATTACGTTACCGTGTAGCGATAACCACTTTCTCCTACTCTAGAGGTTCACTTCGTATCGTATGTATTTGTTTTATTTTTGGTTGCCCGTGGATTGTATACGGAGACTAATTTATATTGCCGCCCGTAGGGCGTGGATTAGTCCAAATCCGTATATTCTTAGATTTGGGTTTGGTTTAATTTAAGAATCGTTAATCTTGTTTGAGATTAAAATCAACTTAAATATTTGTTGAGGATACGTTAGTCTAATTTTAGACTAAGATCTACTCAGCATGATTTTGGGATCATTCTGACCCAACAAAAGAGCATTTTGGCTCTATTGCATTAGTTTAGGGACGTTACGGTCCGTAGATCACCATTTTTGGTATGAAGGTTTAGTTTAAGTATGTTGTGGTCCACAACTAGTTTAAGGACATTGCGTTCCATAGATCACCATTTGGCGGTGAGGGTTTAGTTTAAGGACGTTGCGGTCCACAGCTAGTTTAAGGACATTGCGGTCCATAGATCACCATTTTGCGGTAAGGGTTTAGTTTAATAACGTTGTAGTTCACATCTAGTTTAAGGACGTTGCGGTCCATAGGGATGTGCTCATGGGTTTTGGGTTGCACCAAAGAGCTATTGGTTGTCGGGACCCTCCACCTCTCCGAAGACGTTGAAAAATTACAACGACATGTATCAAAGGTATGGAGAGATGTACCCTTGAACCAAATTCCAGATTTGAGGGGAAAGATCATAGTGGCCCGTCCAAGAATCATTAGTCGTTTTTGAGAGACTAAGATTAACTTAGGAGATTGAGGAATCATCATCAGTTTGGGAAGTCATGAGCATAGTGGCTCGGTCTATTAGGAAATCCAAGATGTTTTAATCCTCAGGGAGACTTAGACAATTTGGAGTTGGAGTGGGCTTCCTATAGTGTTAAAAACTAATATATACTCAGTGCTCACGTGCTCCCACGTGAGACTCCAAGGCAGTGTTAAGCACTAAAATTTGGGGGAGGCTCACGTGTGGCACGTGAGGCTCTTGAAAGTTGGCGCTGTTCACTTTGGTTTATTCCCTTGTTTTTTTTATAAGTGCTAAGCACTATTGGGGGTCATGGGGGATCACGTGAAGCGCCCTAAAATTGGGAACTGTTTTGATTTATTCCCCTTTCCTTTTACAAGCGCTAAGCACTAATAGGAGGTTACGTGAGGCGCCCCAAAATGGGAACTGTCTTTGATTTATTCCCCTTTTCCTTTTGAGAGTGCTAAGCACTATTAGGGGGTCACTTGGGATCATGTGACTCGATGTCAGTTGTTCATTTTTGTTCCTCAGAAGTGCTCACGTGGGAACACGTGATCTATTACGTAGCGTTTGAATGCTAATAAATCATCGGGCTGTTCTTTTATGGTTCTGAGGAATCAAGTTCTCCTTTTGTTCTTTGCAGGGATTAAATTCTTTTTAAAAGAATTAAATTCCCATATGTTTTGTAAGAGTTAAACTCTTTTGAACTTTGTTCTTTTCCCTACGTTTTGAATCTGCATGACAGAATCTCTCCGATGAGAATTAAATTCTCAACTTGTGAGGAGATCTGCTTCTGCAGATCATAACCAGAGAAAGAAATAAGTTTTTTAAGAAGGGTTAAACTCTTGGTTTGAGAATTAAATTCTCTTTTTGTTTTGTGGGAGCTTTTAGGAGGGGTTCCTCTTCTTTCTAGAGAATTAAATTCTCTCTCTATATTTTTCTTCCCCTTTCTCTGTGTGTATCGCCTCTCCTTTTTTCTCCTCTCATTGCTCCTATTTATATGAGAAGAAAAAAGAATCAATTTGTTAAGAAAATCCCTTATTGAGGGATCATGATTGATTCCATGATCTTTTAAATCAATTGGTGAATTTTATTCATCGTTGGATTTTTAATTCAAATGCTCTCTGTTTAACAGAGAAGATTTCTTATTTGTTTAGCAAGATTATGAGTATCTTGTTAGTTTTAACAAGATCAGAATTTTATTCTATCATATCTTTTAATTTAACAAGATCAGAAATATATTTTCTAATATAGAATTTAATTCTATCATATTGATATCTCGTTAGTTTAACATAGAATTTTATTCTTATCATATGAATATCTTGTTAGTTTAATAAGTTAAGAAAATATTTTCCTGTGATAGAATTTTATTCTGCTAGATGATCACCGTTGGATTTTTGATCCAAAGATCCTCTGTTTAAAAGAGAAGATCTTTCTAGTTTGAGAAAGATCAGGAAAATATTTCCTAAATAGAATTTAATTCTAGAATTTGACAGAAGCATTTTAAATTGGGGCGCTCACATGCTTTGCATGTGTGTAGCAAGAGAACTCACATGTTTAACACATGACCCCTAATATGGGTTTTAGCCTGTTTATTTTCAGTGCTCATATGCTTTACATATGAGCGCTCACGTGTTTAGCACATGAGGCCTGTTTAGCCAATAGTTGTTTATTTTCATCGCTCATATGCTTTACATATGAGCGCTCACGTGTTTAGCATGTGAGGCCTGTTTGGCCATTAGTTATTTATTTTCAGAGCTCATATGCTTTACATATGAGCGCTCATGTGTTTAGCACGTGAGCTTTGTTTAGCCATTAGTTATTTTCTTTCAATGCTCATATGTTTTGCATATGAGCATCCACGTGTTTAACACGTGAGGACAAATTTTAAGAACTCTCCCACCTTTTTTACATGGGAACATGTAGCTCTTGGCCGAAAATTTTGGCGGGAACAAATTCCCCCGACTACTTTGCCCACGTATGTATGTATGTGGGTGAAGTAGTGCAAAGTAATGTATGGCCATAGAATTGATGGCCTAGGAGATAAGTTTGGGGTCCTTGTAGCCTAAAACTTTCCAACTTTATGAGCCGTGAGTCGAGACGAGTCGAGAAGTTCTCGCAGGAACATTATTTTCCCTACGAGTCGAGACGAATAGAGAAGTTCTCGCAGGGACATTATTTTCCCTACGAGTCGAGACGAATCAAGAAGTTCTCGCAGGGACATTATTTTCCCTACGAGTCGAGACGAATCGAGAAGTTCTCGCAAGGACACTAATTTCCATACGAGTCAAAACGAGTAGAGAAGTTCTCGCAATGACACCAATTTCCTTACAAGTCGAAACGAATCGAGAAGTTCTCGCAAGGACACCAATTTCCTTACGAGTCAAGACGAAACGAGAAGTTCTCGCAAGGACACCAATTTCCTTACGAGTCGAGACGAATCGAGAATTTCTCGCAAGGACACCAATTTCCTTACGAGTCGAGACGAATCGAGAATTTCTCGCAAGGACACCAATTTACTTACGAGTCGAGACGAATCGAGAAGTTCTCGCAAGGACACCAATTTCCTTACGAGTCGAGACGAATCGAGAATTTCTCGCAAGGACACCAATTTCCTTACGAGTCAAGACGAGTCGAGAATTTCTCGTAAGGACACTAATTTCCTTATGAGTCGAGACGAATCGAGAATTTCTCACAAGGACACTAATTTCCTTACGAGTCGAGAAGAATCGAGAAGTTCTCGCGAGGACACAAATTTCCTTACGAGTCGAGACGAATCGAGAAGTTCTCGTAAGGACATTAATTTCCTTACGAGTCGAGACGATTTGAGAAGTTCTCGCAAGGACACTAATTTCCTTACGAGTCGAGACGAATCGAGAATTTCTCACAAGGACACTAATTTCCTTATGAGTTGAAAGGATCTCAAAGGTGTATTTTCTCCCTAGAAATCGTGAGGATTTCTAAGTGTTCGTCACCTCCGTGAGTCGTAAGAATCTCACTCGGGTATTTTTCTTTACGAATCGTGAGGACCCGTAAGTAGCCTCTTTATTTCATCGGCGAATATGGCTTTGGCAAATGTGGCCCGTAGATAGTCCATCTTGACCTCCTTATAGGGCAGAAATGACTTAGGAAATAGGTTTGGATCTGCCGCTTAAGACTTTTCAACTTCATGAGCCATGAGGGTCTCATAAAGACTTTTCTCCTACGAGTCGAGAGGATCCCGTAGGTGTATTTTCTCCTTAGGAGTCATGAGGACTCCTAAGTGCGTTTTCTCTTGAGAGTCGTATGGATCTCATAAGAGAACTTTTCCCCTTACAAGTCGAGAGGACTCGTAAGTGGTTTTTTCCCTCCTTGTCGATATTCGACTTTGGAGAGTGTGGCCCGTGGATAGTATACAATAGTCCATCTTGGACCTACTTGCAGGGCAGCGATGGTTTAGGAGACAGGTTCAGATCTGCCGTCTAAGACTTTTCAACTTTATGAGCCGTGGGGGTCTCATAAAGGGTTCTCTCCCTACGAGCCGAGAGGATCACGTAGGTGTCTTTTCTCCTTAGGAGTCGTGAGAACTCCTAAGTGTGTTTTCTCTTGAGAGTTGTAAGGATCTCATAAGAGAATTTTTCCCCTTACAAGTCGAGAGGACTCATAAGTGGTTGTTTCCCTCCTTATCAATATTCGATTTTGGAGAGTGTGGCCCATGAATAGTATGCAATAATCTATCTTGGATCGAATTGCAGGGCCCCAGTACTTAGGAAACAGGTCCTTATCCCTATTGCCTAAGGCTTTTCCCTACGAGTCGAGACGAATCGAGAAGTTCTCGCGAGGACACTAATTTCCTCACGAGTCGAAAAGAATTGAGAAGTTCTCGCAAGGGTGTCCTAACGTCATAGTTAACTCCTGCTAATAAAAGTCCGTTAGGGTCTGTGGTACTAGGGTTTTTTACCCGTCGCATCGTCGCGTTGGTCAATATATTCCTCGATATGCAATCTTTCTGTTCGGGTAGCATCGCGACTGTCGTGTCTCTGATCCTTTCGGGGGCTGGACATGACGTCTTCAAGTAATCTTCCATGTAATATTACCGTCGAAAGAGCAAGCGTTAGGAATATTCCATGTCGCTTTTTACTTGAGGTTAGGCTCAGTTTGGGAGCCCCGATGAGCCATGACCACTCCGCACTGGAGTGGGATGGTCTTCGATAGTCTTTCAGGTCTCATTTGAGTTGCTGTCAAGACCCTAAAGCTAGGGATCTTCCTTTTCTTCTTTGGTTGACATTGTGTCAATATTGAGACGAATGTCAATAGTGTCTCTGGGTTGTCTGTAAACCGTCAAGATTTGGAACTAGGGAACTTTGCCATGGCTCCGTTTTTTGGTATTGCGTCTGTATCTTGCTGGAGGGAGGAAGAACGATGTTGTTGATCTCTAGGCTGTGGATGCTGCCATCGAGACTTGGAACTAGGGACTTTGCCATGGCTCTGAGGTAGTCTCTAGGTTGTCTGTGAACCGTCGAGATTTGGAAATAGGGGACTTTGTCGTGGCTCCGAGGTAGTCTCTAGGCTGTCTGTGAACCGCCGAGATTTGGAACTAAGGGACTTTGCCGTGGCTCCGAGGTAGTCTCTAGGCTGTCTGTGAACCGTCGAGATTTGGAACTAGGGGATTTTGCCGTGGCTCCGAGGTAGTCTCTAGGCTGTCTGTGAACCGTCGAGATTTGGAACTAAGGGACTTTGCCGTGGCTCCGAGGTAGTCTCTAGGCTGTCTGTGAACTGTCGAGATTTGGAACCAGGGGACTTTGCCGTGGCTCCATTTTGCTGACGTTGTATCTGCTTCTGGTTGGAACGAGAAGGAACATCGTTGTTGATTTCTAGGCTGTAGATGTAGCTACCGAGATCTGGCTTCCCTTTGACGTAGCCCGGTGGGGGTAATATGGTTCCCTTTCTGTTTGTGCCCATGGATTGTATACAAGGGTCAATATTGAACCGCTTGTAGGGTAATCTGGGGAGTGTGATGGCTTAAGAACAGCTTTAGATCCCTGTAGCTTAAGGCTTTCGAATCCTACGAGCCGTGATGGTCTCACAAGAGGAATTCTTCTCACGAGTCGTGAGGATCTCGTAAGTGTAATTTCTCCTTAAGAATCATGGGGATCCCTAAATGTGTTGCTCCCTTATGAGTCGTAAGGATCCTACGCAGGTGTTTTCTCCTCACAAGGCCGAGAGGACCTCACAAGTGTGCATGAACTTTTTTTTACAAGTCTGCGCCCTTTCGGGTTTTCACGAACTCGCCGGCAGTCCTGCTGTTTTTTCTCATGAAGCCCTTTCGGGTTTTTATCCGTGCCTATTTTGCTTTTGGACGTACCTTCTTTTTTACAACTCTCTCGAGAGTGTATCGCCGTATCTGGAGCGATGCACTTAATTTAAGGACGTTACGGTCCATTGTTGCCGTTTGAGGCGACGCGCTAGTTTAGGGACATCTCGGTCCACGTTTAGTTTAGGGACATCTCGGTCCATTGTTAGTTTAAGGACATCTCGGTCCATAGCTAGTTTAAGGGCGTTGTGGTCCATTGTTAGTTTAGGGACATTTCGGTCCGCAGCTAGTTTAAGGACGTTGCGGTCCGTTGTGATATTGAGGCGAGGTTTCGCCGGATACTACTTATAAAGTTTGGACTCAGGAAGATAGCAAGCGGACACGAGCATCGTCATCCATCATTAACCTGAGCCGTGACTTGTCAAGCATAGTATTTCTTAAGGAACATGCCGTTTATTGGCCGGAAAGGTCTTTCGCTATGCATATCCATGAACAAGTAGGCCCCGCCTTGGTAGACTTTGTCTATGATGTATGGTCCCTCATAGTTCGGCTCGAATTTTCCCCGTTTGGCACGGTTGGGGATCATAGGTCTTTTGATAAGTAGCACGAGTTTGCCTTAGCAAAATGCTCTTGTCCTAGTTAGTCTTTCGTATGAGCGCGTCATCCTTGCTTTATAAGTTTCTAGGTTTTGCTGCACCATGAGATGAGTTTCATCGAGGGTATCGAGCTCCTCAAGCCGAAGGTGGGCATTTTCTTGATTCGTCAGCTCATGTCGGACCGCCACTCATAAAGAAGGTAGCTCTATCTCTAAGGGGAGAGCCGCTTTCGTTCCGAATACCAACACGAATGGCGTTGTATTCGTGGCCATCTTGAACGTGGTCCGATAAGCCCAGAGAGCTTCATGGAATCTCTCGTGCTCCTATTTCTGGACACCGTCTTCTTTATGATCTTTGTCAAGGTCTTGTTGAAAGCCTCAGCTAGACCGATAGCTCGAGGGTTATAGACTGAAGAATATCTCCACTCTATTTTATGCTGTTGTGCGAAGCGACTGATCTTGTGGCTTCTGTAGGCCGACCCATTATCCGAGATGATTCGTCGCGGAGTGCCTAACCGGTAGATAACATGTGTCTTGAAGAAATGGAGGATGTTCTCCATCTTCACATCTCTTACCGGTATTGCTTCTACCCATTTAGAGAAGTAATCGGTTGTTGCTAGTATGAACCGATGTCCCTTGGATGATACTTGTTCGATGGGCCCGATTATATCAGTTTCCCATATTTCGAATGGCCAGCTAGCCAATGTTGGGTGTAGCGGATTCGGATGTTGGTGGATGAAGTCCCCGTGAATTTGGCATGAGTAACACTGCTTCGCATATTCGAGGCAGTCCTGAATCATCGTGGGCCAACAATAGCCCATTCTTTTAATTTTGAACTTCATCTTTGTCCCAGCTTGATGGGAACCACAGAATCCGTCTTGAGTTTCTTGGTCAACTCTCCTTGCTTTTTCTAGTCCCAGGCATCTCATCCACAGACAGTCGAATGATCTCTTATATAGAGTATCATTGATGAAGGTGAAAGACAGAGTTCGTTTCATGAGCTGATGCCTTGAAGATGCATTTTCGGGCATTCGATGGGATTTGAAGTAGCCTATGAAGTCTTCTCTACAATCCTTAGCCATTTCTTCGTCCTCTACTTGGAATGCCGCTTGTTCGGCCGCTTCTTTTTCTTCAGACGACTCCAGAGACATTTCTGCTGGCGCGAGAATCTGGCGGCTTTGCACAATGATCCTTACGTCATCGAGGTTTTCATCGGCCAATTCTTTAGCGAGCTTGTCTAACGCATCTGCCTTGCTATTTTCTGTCCGTGGTATGCTTTCCAGGACCTAGGAGGGGATTTGAATCAGCAGTTGCCGCACTCTTTCGCCATATTTTATGAACTCTGGCTTGCATGTCTGATAGTCGCCCTTTACTTGGCTGACGACCAGCTGGGAGTCTCCATATATGAGAAGGTTCTCGATTCCCATGTCAATGGCGATCTCGAGACTAGCTATTAGAGCCTCGTATTCAGCCTCGTTATTTGTCCTTGGCTCTGTTAAGGAAGGGGTGAAACGCATTATCCTTCCTTGCGGAATCATGGGGATATGGCTCACCCCGGCTTTGGTTATGGGGGTATTTTGCTTTCGCTTCTTCATAGACGATGCTCCATCGAAATAAAATTCCCATCGGGTATCACTCCCTTCTTTCTCCCCGTCGATTGTGTTGAATGCATATTTATACGGCAGCTCGCAATTTAAAGGAGAGTCAGCTGATATTGGATGCTCAGCGAGAAAGTCGGGGATGGCCTGGCCTTTTATTGCCTTGAGGGGTCGATATATTATCGAGAACTCCATCAAGAGGAGGGCCCATTTGGCAAGCCTTCCCGTTAGTATGGCTCTTGGCATCAAATATTTGAGAGGATCTACTTTTGATATGAGATGGACCTCATGTGTCAAGGCATAATGTCGAAGCTTCGTTATCGCGAAGATTGGTGCCAGGCAATACTTTTCGATGGAGGAGTGGTTATTTTCTACTCTCAGGAGAACTCGACTAAAATATTAGAGAGCTCTCTCCTTTTCCCGATCATTCTCTTGTGCCTAAAGAACCTTCAAGGGCTGTTGTATACAGGATGAAGGGCTTTCTCTTGACCGGAGCGGCCAGTACCGATGGGTTCAACAAATGTTGCTTGATTTCGTCCAGTGCATTTTGGCATTTATGATCCCAAATGAACGGGGTCCCCTTCTTCATTAGATGGTTGTAGGGACGACACTTGCCGGAGAGGTTGACTCGGAGTTTGATACTTGTTTAGGCATCAATATCGCTACAACTGGGATAGTGCCAGGAGCGAATCATCATTTGCCCCTGTCGATTTGGAAAAAGGTGGCTTAGTAGACAGGGTTAGGATCTTGTCGACTAAGACTTTTGACTTTATGAGCCGTAAGGGTCTCATATAGGGTTTTCTCCCTACGAGTCGTGAGGATCTCGTAGGCGTATTTTCTCCTTAAGAATCATGGGGATTCCTAAGTGATGTCTTCTCTTGTAAGTCGTAAGGATCTTGCAAGAGTGTTTTCTCCTTATAAGTCGAGAGGACCTACAAGTGTTATTCACCATATGGGGACATTTCTTGCCATTTGTAGAACTTAGCAAAGAAATATTTATCCGTGCGCCTGGATTGTGTACAAGGTTCAATATGGACCGCCTGTAGGGCAATTTGGGGGATATGACGGCTTAAGAACAGGTCCAGATACCTGTAACTTAAGGCTTTTGAATCCTATGAGTCATGAGGGTCTCACACAGGGATTCTCCTTACGAGTCATGAGGATCTCGTAAGTGTATCTATTTTAACGAGGTCGTGCTCTTCCGGGTTTTCACAAGCTCGCCGGCAGTCTAGCTTTTTTTACTCATGGCGCCCTTTCGGGTTTTCATCTGTGCCCATTTTGCTTGTGGACATACCGTTTTGTTTTGTTTTGTTTTTTTTAACGAGATTGCGCCTTTCCGGGTTTTCACAAACTCGTCAGCAATCCTGCTGTTTTTACTCACGGCGCCCTTTCGGGTTTTCATCCGTGCCGATTTCGCTTGTGGATATACCGTTTTTTTGTTTTTTTTGAGCGGGGCATTCCATTAGATTGTAGGACCTGTTTGTAGGCCCCTTAATATCTTTCCTACCTTTTGAGAAGAAAGGACCATTCTACATAGAGATTCTTCCGCCAGTGAGGAATATGCCCCCTGTGTATGTCTCAGGGGGAACGAGTACCCACGCCTTTGCTATTTTGGCGACAGGGTGCTTTAGAGCCGCTTATTTTTGTTGAGCGTAGGAGACAAACGCTATCTTGCCTCCGCTTTTTTACTCATCATCATCGGATGAGAAAGAGCCTTGACCCATTTGATCCAATCGAGCCATTTTATCTATGAGTTCTTGGAAGGTCGTCGGCTTGAAGAGGGCCATATACGAGGACGCCTTTGAATTTGGGTCAAGGGTGGCTATGAGCATTCCCATGGCTGCACTTAATCTATGCGTTGCTTGTATTTGACCAGAGATTTCTCCATCGGGTAATATATTGAACCCAAGTCTCATCCGGTCTACCCTTTCGTTGACCAGCACCGTCACGGTAGCATGTTCGTTCTCATTAGCGAATCCCTGATAGAAGAGCATATCCATATCGTCGAAGGTATTCACGGAGTCATTCGGGAGTTCCAGATACCATTCGAAGGAAATGCATGCCAGACAACTGATGAACTGTTAGAAGAGAAGTATATCATTCTCTTTAGTGTTACCGCACATGGATTTAAATCGCGCGATGTGCTAGTGAGGATTCCCGGTTCCTTTGTATATGTGGAGTCGGAAGTATGTATTCTGGCAGGTACTGTATTTGATCGTAGCACGCCGGATACGGCTGACCAGTCTTGATTGGCCTATTTGAGGCTTTACTGGCATAGTGAGTTTTGACTTGCTGAGCGATATATGTGTCCAGCTTTGCTTTTGGAATCATTTCCTCTTCGGCCGTTGATGAGACTCGTAGAGAATTTGAAATGTCACCCTTGTCTTTAAGAGCGACTACTGACAGTTCACTTGCTTGTGGTTCCGATTGAACCATCGTTCCGGACATTTCTGCCGCTTCTTCATCTTTCTTTTTGAGAGAGTGATTTAGGAAATCAATATCCAACTCGTGCTCTGTTCTTTCTCCAGGTGCGTCTTCACGATTTGCCTTAGACGATGGATTAGCCAGTGATGCCGCCTGAGCAAGCATCTCCTGCAGCTTTTCACGTTGCAGTTGATTTTTTTGTCAGGGACCGAGTTTGAGGTCGGTGACTAGTAGAACCTCGAACTTCGTCTTTGGAATTCACCACATATACTATATGAACTACCATGCCTCCAGGTTTGGGGTGTTTGGAGCTTTGGCCTTTGGAGTTTGCTTCGGGCACTTGAGCTTTATTGGGCCTCTCTTTTTTGTGAAAAGCCGCTTTGGTTTTGTGAGGAACCGCTGTATCAGGATCCGTCTTGGGATGAGTCCCCTTCACCTGCTTCCACACCTTATATATAGATGAGGATAGTTGTCTCAGGGAGCGAACTGGTTTTTGCTCTCGTGAGATCTCCATGGGCTGCGGAAACTTCTTCAATATCGCGGTAGGATAATTTATTCTGACCCTTCGCAATGGTTTGAAGCTTTTCCCAGTTGGAACAACAACATTCACCACTGGGTTAAAACAGGACCATATGAGGAACTGCCCCCGGCTCATTTTGTATGATGCCGATATCGTTGTCGACCGTTTCTTACGGCCGGGATTTGATTAGCTTCAGAATTTTGCTGAGCCTGCCCCCTGTTTCCTTTGAGAGTTTGAATATTCCGCCCCCTGCGTCGACCTTGGTCCTTAGCATATGCCAGTTGTTTGAGGACTGATTCCGTCAGCAAAGCTGCATTTTAGGGAACCAGCCTGTGGAAGACAGACTTCCTCTTGGCTTCCTCCATAGGCGTTGAGGCACCGAGGGTGAGAGGTGGGAGTATCGACCCAAAGAGAAGCCCGTTGATTTCTTGAAGAGCCGGAATGCAGAGATTTGAGGCTGCAAGTGGCCCATACTTGACTCCACCAGATATAACAGAGCTTGAGTTGTTAGGGTGGGAGCAAACACCATTCTTCATAAAGACGAAACGCCGGCTTTAGTATCCCATCACCCAAGGGCAACCACAAACATATATACCGCGATTATTCGATCGCGGAAAAACATGACACACGAAGTGTGGAGCGGAAAGAGGAAAAGGTCCCACCGGGCGTGTCAGAATCTGTTTACCGCCGAAAACCGGGAAAGACGAACGTCTTGCCTAAATTTGGGGGCAGATGTTATTTGGTTTTATCCGTCCACCTCTCCGAAAATGCCAAATTGATTTATGGCACCGTGTATCGAAGGTTTAGACAGATGCGGCCGTTGTAGCAGATTTCGTCAGATTCCCCCTCGTTGTGAGGGGTTTCTGATTATGGGGACGCTCTTCCTTGCAGGCGCAAGCCCCTGCAGTTAATTACGTTACCGCGTAGCGATAACCACTTTTTCCTGCTCTAGAGGTTCACTTCATTTCATGTGTGTTTGTTTTATTTTTGGTTGCCCGTGGATTGTATACGGAGACTAATTTATGTTGCCGCCCGTAGGGCGTGGATTAGTCCAAATCCGTATATTCTTAGATTTGGGTTTGATTTGATTTAAGGATCGTTAATCTTGTTTGGGATTAAGATCAACTTAAATGTTTGTTAAGGATACGTTAGTCTAATTTTAGACTAAGATCTACTCAGCATGATTTTAGGATCATTCTTACCCAACAAAAGAGCATTTGCGTTCTATTGCTTTAGTTTAGGGACGTTACGGTCCGTAGATCACCAATTTTGGTGTGAGGGTTTAGTTTAAGGACGTTGTGGTACACAGCTAGTTTAAGAACATTGTGGTCCATAGATCACCATTTGGCGGTGAGGGTTTAGTTTAAGGATGTTGCAGTCCACAGCTAGTTTAAGGACATTGCGGTCCATAGATCACCATTTGGCGGTGAGAGTTTAGTTTAAGGACGTTGCGGTCCACAGCTAGTTTAAGGACGTTGCGGTCCATAGGGATATGCTCATGGGTTTTGGGTTGCACCAAAGAGCTGTTGGTTGTCGGGACCCTCCACCTCTCTGAAGACGTTGAAGAATTACAACGACATGTATCAGAGGTATGGAGAGATGTACCATTGAACCAAATTCCAGATTTGAGGGGAAAGATCATAGTGGCCCGTCCAAGAATCATTAGTCGTTTTTGAGAGACTAAGATTAACTTAGGAGATTGAGGAATCATCATCAGTTTGGGAAGTCATGAGCATAGTGGCTCGGTCTATTAGGAAGTCCAAGATTTTTTAATTCTCAGGGAGACTTTGCCAATTTGGAGTTAGAGTTAGCTTCCTATAGTGTTAAACACTAATGTATGTTAGTTGTATGTATGCCTTAGAGGCCATTATTGTACATGAGATGTATATTATAGTGGATGCTGGGACATATATAGGGAGGAATTTCTTGCTTGATATGATAGTACGCTATCTGGTTGCTCTTTATCTTAACATGTATGCTTACTGTCTCTCTGTCACATGTTGATAAATCCCTTAGGATGTGTACTCGACTTCCAGGATTATGATCCAGATCATGTAGTCCATGAGTACATCCTTCAATGTTCGTAGTCGTGGGAATATCGAGACGGGGCATCGATATTCCAGAGTAGACCCAAGGAGGGGAGCACAAGTAACCGAGCTTTAGAGTCCAGTAGGAGATCACCTCGAGGAGTCGAGTCCGGGTTTCCTAACTTTAGAATTGGCAGGGTTGCTTGTCGCTCTCGTAGGGGTCTAGGGGGTGTGGGTTTGTCTATTCATCACGACCGTGGAATCCGTATTTTATATAGGCTTAAAATAAAACACAGACATCCTAGTATATCCAATATTTCATATGTTGTTTTCTGCTGTGTTATCTGTGATGTGATTATGTGATATGTTCAGATAGATACTGTATATAGTATATATGATATATTATATAGACGTTGCTTATGTTTTACACCCGCGCTAGCCCTGCCCCGCTCTGCCGCTAGTTACCTAACCTAACGGTGCATGACGAGACATCGAGGCGAATGCGGATGGCATAAGCGTACGTTGTATTTATCTTTGATGTTTAAGTGACTTAAATGATGAGACATTCATTAATGAGATTAATGAAAGAAAATAAACCTAAATGATGTTGTGGAATTGAATTTCAAAAATTAGGTAACTCTAGTTGTTGCTTTGCATAGCGGTGTTCCTTGTAGAACATCCAGCACCTTATTCGATAAGGAAAGAGCCGAGATCCTTTCACCGGGAGTGACCTCTTTAGCAATAACCAGCAGATGCTACAACCTTCGGTTTGTCTTTTGATTGCTTTTCTAGTTCTTGCTTTGCATAGCGGTATTGTGAATATCCAACACCTCATTCGACGAGGAAAGAGCCGAGATCCCTTCACCGAGAGTGAACTCTTTAGTGAAACTAGCAAAAGCCTCAAAGACACTCCATTTTAAACCATTTGATTCTGCAACGAGATCAAGTTCAAAGCGTTAAAGGTTTTTCTTAAAAACCATCCGCAACCCTCCGTCATTTTAGGAAGTAGAGTACTTAGTATTCGTGCTGTGTTTGTTGACCTTAGTTAAGGCACAGTGTACGGTAGCTAAGTGATGTCTTCTTATACCGCATATGATGCGATTAGTTAGGACAGTCATGTGACTTTGTTGACCTTAGTTAAGGGTCATGTGGGTGGGTCTAATTAATCACGAAATGATGGGTAGAACTTGACTAGTACTTATGATTTGTTTACCATAGTTAAGGTCATAAGTGCTAGGGGTAAAAACCATTATCGGGAGTTTCAAGTGTTGATATTTGCAATGAGATTGCATACCTTCTATGAGATAGTTGGATCCTGATACCCACTGCGAGTAATTGTTACTCCTGGGAGAGTTTTGCACTTTACAATTAGCCGATCAAGTAGGTGTCTAGAAAGGTGTCAATGGGGTTACGCCCTTAGGATAACGAGGTTTATTTTAATTAGGTCCGTGCGAAAGCACGGGGAACCTCCCTCAAAGTATCGGCACTGGCCTGGCTGAAAGGTCGGCGAACTTGTAGAGTGTAATTAATCCCGGCTAATCTTTCCTTTTAAGGTTTGAAGGAAGATTTGATAAAAACAGTGGGAGCCATCCTGATTAGATAAAATATATAACCAATTTAATCTTGTAAGAGCGCACGCAGAGTGTTTTCTTTTCTCTCTCTCTAGGGAGTGACCATGTCACGCCTTAATCAAGATAATAATATAGATTTATTGACCGAACCTGCTTGTTATACTGAGCTGGGGAACGTTGGTCCCGCTCCAACTTATAACTGTTATAAGATCGAGCAGGAAATAGGGGAATACCATGATTACCATGCCGCCTAAACGAAGAAAGTACATGTTGATGGATCTTCTTCGGGTGTGTTCATTACATAGAACTGTTTCTCAGTATCCTCTACGTCCTGGGTATTTGATACCGGATCAGGATCCCAAATATATAATCTGTTATATGGGCTACAGATAAGTAGAGTACTGAGAACGGGTGATAAGTTTCAAGAGTTGAAAACGATGCAATTATTGCAGCCAAAGTGTGTTAGTGTATATGCCCTAGAGGCCATTACTGTATCATACTAGCTTGTATATTACTTGATGGAAGCTTGGGATATTCACAGTTGTATATACAATCTTGCTCGAAATGGTAGTATGCTATTTGGTTTGTCTCTGCTTTAATATGTGCATGTGTTTCTTTTAGCATATCGCTGATATACATATTAGTAGAGCCCTTAGGATCTTTGCTTGATTACCAGCGTTGTGATGGCGCTCACACTCGTGGGAGCTGGGTGATCTATAAGCACGTCCTTATACAGGTCCCTAGTCGTTGGACTATCGAGACAGGGCATCGATACTCCGGAGTAGACTAGCGTATGCGCTTCTCATCCCAGTGTGGGAGACGGTCTGTCCCACAGCCGTCAGTACGTCGTACTTGAGATAGTATGCGGGTGCTCGTTAGGTTACGAGTACACTGGACAGGACTCGTCGGGAACTGTTGGTTGGTATTATACCTATCGTCAGTTATCAGTTCCCAGGTGACATGAGTACAGCTTAGTCCGCTGACTTGACACTGTCACTTCGCCTCGGGTGTGTTCCCACTGCACTTTGATTACTACCCTACCACGTCTCAAAGGAGTCGTGCAAACAGGTAGTTTTTGGGTGCAGTCCCAAAGTACTTGGAGGCAGTGACGGTTAGACAGGATTTGTCTCTCCCGGTATTGGGGGTTGACATCGCGCTGTGTCCAGGAGAGCCATTACACGAGTAGGTTTCCAGTGTTATCTCAGGGTGTTCTGGGCTACACTCCGACACGACTTGTACCGCTATTAGGGGACTGACGTTCACCGCCCCTAGGCCCGCCATGCGATGTATCAGACGAACAGACCGGACTGTACGGAGACTGTCACATACAGGCTCAGTAGGAGTTCAGATGGGGTTCACCTCGTCAGTCTTCTTATCGACATCTACCTGGGGACCGTTACGTACAGCTTGTGCCGCTTGCGGTCTGTGGTTAAACCCACCGCCAGCGTAGTGTCGAGTCTTTAGAGTCCCACACAGAGAGCTATTCGCCTTTAGGCAAAATGAGTAGAGGTCGCATGGTTTTGCGACAGGGTTCGTTCACATCCGCGCACTTGTGCTCGTTTGCTGTCCGGACAGCTTATACTAGCGGGCTTTGGTTTAAGCCGGATCCTAGTATATGATTTGGGATTGGTTTTTTCTCTTTGTATTCGTGTTCCTCGGATCACGAATACGGGTGCGTATGCACAGTTGCTTGAGACAGAGGGAGAGGACTTTGATTAGGGTTAATGACTATTGTCATTTTATTAACCCTAATGCTTATGTGTGTATTATGGTTAATTGATATTAGTTTAAATAATTGTGCATGGTTATGGTTGTTGACCATTTGACCTCCTTGACTTGTTGACCTAGGTTGACACTTTGACCATCATCATTTCATTTGGAAGATGCTCTTTGATCCTTGCAAATTGCATTAAAAATGAAATGATAATGGTCATGTCTTGATTAACCATGACAATTATCTAGCTAATTATCTAATTGCAATAATTCACACATATATGAGAGAATGCTTCATATTTTCTCTCATTCTATCATTCACTTTCTCTCTCTTGTTCTTCCTCTCCCTCAAGCTCTCCCCTCTCATGTGTTGAGAAACACTTAAGCTTAAGAAAAACCCCTTCTTGATAATCTCTACTCTCATCTAGGGTTTAAGGATTAGCACTTCTTGCACCCTAGTCACTTCTAGCTTGGAGTTGAAGCCAAAGGTTGAGGCTTTCGGGTGGATCTTTCTTCGACGTGAGAAGACGACAAAGGTGACCTCTTTCCACAACTCCAAGAAGCAAGGAGAGAAGGACATAAAGCCCTAGGTATAACCTTTCTAACACTTAGCTAGTTTCTAGTTAGCTTTAGCTTGTTTTTGTTTAGCAAAGATCCTTCTTTGTCTAGTCCATGTTGCCTAAGTTGATAAAAATTTGATTTTTATTCCGTTTTTCGCCTCCCCGCAAGCACCAGGGTGGGCAACGTGGACTTACAGTGGTATCAGAGCCTAACTAAACATAAACTAGCTAGGTAGTGAAAGTGTATGGAAGTTTGATCGAAAAAATCGAAAAACCAAAATATCAAAACCCTAACTTTCTGTTAATTTTTTTCCTGTTCAAAATAAAATTTGTCATACTCCAAAAATCGTCTCAGGGTTTTATGAAGAAAGCCACCAAACCCGGTCCAGTGACTCGACCAAGGCGCCGTGCAACCGCGGCCGAGTTGGCTCGTCTCTGGGTCGAGTTTGGTGCAGTGTTCTTCTGGCATGGTTTTGGGATTTTTAAGATGGTTTATATGTGCCCAGATTTTCCAGAATAGAAATTTGTTTTTGGGGGACTATAAATCCGTATTTTTATCGAACTTCACTACATTTTGACTATAAGGGTTATATCTGTGATGTTTATATGTATTGAACGTCGGTTAATCGCTATATGTCGATTAGTCGGGATTATACATATCTGTGATCTGTGTTTGATGATGGTATGTGTATATGAATGTGTTGGATTGTCGCGGGTGAATAGCCGGGGTGGATGTGAGATGAGTGTTTCTTTTTCTTTCATTCATTGTAACATGTAAATTGATGTAATATTATTTGTATGGCCGCACAACCGGGTCGGGGTTGTAGCCGTTATTGTATAATTCTTTTTACTGTTTTTGCTTCTAGGACAGACCCATGGAGGGGTGCACAAACTACCGGGTATCTCGAAGTGCCGAGTGGCCTACTCACGGTGGTGAGGGAGGTTGCTTCGCTTCGGGTACTTGGCGGGTAGTTTGCCGCACCCGTAGGGGTCTTGGGTGGGGTATTGGCTATTCACCGCGACCGTGTAATCCGCTTTTCGTTGCAGGCTCGAACGGATTGCGGATTCCTAGTATATCCAATGTATTCATCTGTGATCTGTAATGTCTATCATTGCTATATATCTATATATGATAACTATTTAGGCGTTGCTTATGTTTTACAGCCGCGCTAGCCCAGCCCCCGCTCTGTCGTTACTTAAGTAACCTAACGGGTGATGACGGGGCCCCGTGGCGAATGCGAATGGCATAAGCGTACGTCATATTTTGGTTGTTTTCTGCAATGGTAGGATTAAATGATGGGACGCAATAAAAGAACTAATGCAAGAAAATAAACCAAGTAAAAGTCGATTGGAATACTTTGAAAACCACTCGGTTCTTTTCAAAACTAAACTTTTAAACGCGGAGCTTGAACCACTCCTTTTAAAAGCTATCTCATTCCATCGATTATATCAAGTTCAATACGTTCACGGTTTCGCCAAAACCATTCGTAGCCCTCCGTCATTCCACATGAATGGTCAAAAAGTATTCAAACTATGTATTTTGGCCAAAGTCAAGGCATAGTGATTGGTAGCTATTGGGTATTCATGTGCAGCATAGATAGATGCGTTGGTTTGGGACAGTCGTGCTGCCATTTTGGCCAAAGTCAAGGGTAGGTACGGGTGGGTCCAAATTAACCAGGAGAATGATGGGTAGAACTTGACATGTGACTTATGATATTTTGGCCAAAGTCAAGGTCATAAGAGCATGGGGCAAAAATCCACATCGGGAGTTTCATAAGTACTGAAACTTGCTAGCGCTGCATACCATTTGGAGTGTGATAATTCTGGTAGGATTCCTTCGGTTTTATCACGCGGTGATATTTGGATCCCGATCTTACTGTGAGTATATGCTACTCCTCGGGAAAACTCTCACTTAACGATCAATGCTATAAACTTAGTAGGTGTCTAGAAAGGTGTTAGCGGGGCTACGCCCACAGGGAAAAGAGGTTACTTAATTAAGGAACTTCGCGAAAGCGTTGGAAAACCTCCTTCGAAGTACCGACACTGGCCTGGCTGAACGGTTAAGCAAGTATTGTACGGTGAGATTGATCCTGACTAATCCTTTCTTTACGGTTTGAGAAGGGATTCGAGAGACAGTGGGAGCCATCCAGTTTAGACAAACTAAAAACCACTCTAAACTTGCAAGAGAATCATGCTAAAGTGTTTCTTTTCTCTCTCCTAATTGCAGCGACCATTCAACATGACCGGACTTAAGTTATTACTAGATAAAAACATATTGACAGGGCCAAACTACAAAGATTGGCTCAGGAATGTCAAGATGGCAATCACTTACGACAAGTTGGGGTATGTCCTTACCACCAAAGCTCCCCCTGTCCCAGGTCCCAAAACCAGTGTCGCGGATAGGGAAATCCGTAAGACATGGGAAATAGATTGCGCGAAGGCCAAATGACTCGTACTTGCCTCGATGGACAACGAACATCAGAGGAGGCACGAGAATATGGACCTAGAGCCCATATTTCTTCATACAAAAGAACTGTATGGAGAGCAATCTCGTATCGCAAGATACGAAGTGTCGAAGAAGTTGTTTTCGGCAAGGTTGGCCGTCGGATCATCGGTAGCGGAACACGTGCTTAAGATGATTGGCTACATAGAGGAGCTCGCGGACCTTGGGACCACGTTGGAGAATGAACTCTATACTGATTTGATTCTCCAGTCCCTTCCTTCCACTTACGCCCAGTTTATTCTTAACTTCAACATGCAAGGAAAGGAGGTTGAACTTTCCGAACTTCTGAACATGTTGAGGAGTGCTGAGGGCACCCTACAGAAGGGTAGGGAGATATCCACTTTGTTTGTAGGAGGATCTTCCTCTTCTAGGTCCAGGGCGAAAGCCAAGGGCAAGAAGAAGAAAGCCCCCGCCAAACCAAGAGGCGGTGTCAGTAAAGTGGATACGAAGGGAAAAGGAAAAGCAACAAAGGTAGCGGGAAAGCTGGCGGGGAAGGAAGAATGCTTCTATTGTCACAAAAGTGGTCACTGGAAACAGGATTGCAAGGCTTGGAAGGCCAGAACACAGGATTTGAAGCGAGTTGCGGCTTCAGCTTCAGGTGTGTATGTTATTGAAAACTGTCTATCAATAAACTCTACATCCTGGGTATTTGATACCGGATCAGGATCTTATATCTGTAATTCTTTGCAGGCGTTGAGAAAGCGTAGAATTTTGAAGGCCGGCGACATGACCCTCAGAGTTGCAAACGGTGCTAGCATGGATGCTGAGGCCGTGGGGGACTATCACCTGGGATTGTCGGATGGACATTTTTTGGTTTTGCGTAGTTGTTATTATGTACCAAATGAAACCTGTAATATCATTTCTGTAGCTTTATTATCTAAAGAAGGTTATGAATTTGCATTTGTAAGTAATGTAGTCAACATTCACTTTAATCAAGTTTTGATTGGATCAGGTATATTGAACAACGGTATATACGTATTAAACCAACCACAGATTTTCAATGTCCAGAATACACACAAAAGAAAGTCTCCAGAAATCAATAAAACTTTCTTATGGCATTATAGACTGGGTCACATCAACGAGAGAAGATTGACTAAGTTACATGCAGAAGGATATTTGGATCCGTTCGAATATCAATCGTATGCAACTTGTCAATCCTGTCTCAAAGGAAAGATGACAAAGACTCCGTTCACTGGACACGGAGTAAGAGCGAGCGAGCTCTTGGGACTCGTACACAGCGACGTGTGCGGTCCAATGTCTACACATGCGCGAAGCGGTTATTCTTACTTCATTATTTTTACGGATGACTTTTCAAGATACGGTTATGTCTTCTTAATGAAACATAAATCCGAGGCTTTTGAAAAATTCCAGGAATATAAGAATGAAGTAGAAAAACAAACAGGCAAAAGTATCAAGGCACTGAGATCTGATCGAGGTGGTGAATACTTGAGTGCCGAGTTCCTGGGTTACTTAAAAGAGAATGGAATTCTCTCTCAGCTTACTCCTCCATACACTCCGCAACATAACGGTGTATCGGAGAGACGGAACCGAACCCTATTGGATATGGTACGGTCCATGATGAGTAACGCTGAGTTACCGCGATTGTTCTGGGGATATGCGCTAGAATCAGCTGCATACCTTTTGAACCGAGTTCCAACAAAGACTGTGCCTACTACACCATATCAGATGTGGTGTGGGAAGAGACCCTATCTTAATCACATTAAGACATGGGGATGTCCAGCTTTTGTAAAAAAGCAGCATGCAGACAAGCTCGAGGCACGCTCAGTATAGTGCAAGTTTGTGGGATATCCAAAGAACTCCAAGGGATATTTCTTCTATTGCGAAGAGGAACAAAAGGTGTTTGTTTCTCGCCATGCCCACTTTCTAGAACACCAGTTCATAGAAAAAGAATTAAGTGGGAGCGCAATAGAACTGGAAGAAATTCCAGAACCACGAGCTATTACTGAAAGCTTAGTAGAACCAGAGGGTTCGAAAGATCAGGACATTCCCACGCCACTCCGCAGGAGTAGTAGGCAGTCTCATCCGCCCGAGAGATACTACGGTTTTCTCATTGACGGGGATAGAAAGGATTGCATCATAGACTGTGATGAGCCTACTAGCTTCCACCAAGCCATTCAGAGCGTCGACTCGGTAAAATGGCTGGATGCAATGCGGACCGAAATGGAGTCCATGTACACCAACAAAGTATGGACGTTAGACATTGCTCCAGATGGGATAAAACCCGTAGGATGCAAGTGGATCTTCAAAAGGAAGATTGGTGTAGATGGACAGGTTGAGACCTATAAAGCTAGACTGGTAGCAATGGGTTTTCGTCAGCGACCTGGTTTGGACTATGACGAAACCTTTTCTCCAGTAGCTATGCTGAAATCCATTCGGATCCTTCTTGCCATTGCTGCCTTCCACGATTATGAGATTTGGCAGATGGACGTAAAGACAGCTTTTCTAAATGGACATTTAGAGGAGTGTGTCTATATGGACCAGCCAGAGGGTTTCATTCAGAGTGGGAGCAGCGGAAAGGTGTGCAAGTTGCTTAAGTCCATTTATGGACTAAAGCAGGCATCGCGGAGTTGGCACATCTGTTTTGATGAGACGGTCAAGGAATTTGGCTTTATCAAAAATCCAGATGAACCATGCATCTATTGTAGATTTGTAGCGAGAACTGTAGTATTCCTCGTTTTATACGTGGATGACATTCTCTTAATAGGAAATGACATTCCTATGCTACAATCTGTCAAGGGGTTCTTGTCACACAGGTTCTCCATGAAAGACCTGGGTGATGCCTCATACATTCTGGGTATCCGGATCTACCGTGACAGATCTAAGAGGATATTAGGACTTTCACAGTCCAGGCACATCGACACCATACTGAAGAGATTCAGTATGGAAGATTCCAAGCACGGTAATGTACCGGCTTATCACGGGATCACCCTCTCCAAAGAGATGTCTCCCAAGACTGATTTGGAGAGGGATCGCATGTCTATTATACCCTACGCTTCTGCGGTAGGCTCTATAATGTATGCGATGTTGTGTACCAGACCGGATGTGGCTTATGCACTGAGTGTGGTAAGCAGGTATCAGTCAAACCCTGGGGAGAAACATTGGATAGCAGTAAAGAACATTCTCAAGTACCTGAGAAGGACGAAGGAGATGTTCTTGGTGTATGGAGGAAAAGACCTCCAGATTGAGGCCTTTGCCGACTCCAGCTTCCAGAGTGACAAGGATGATTCCAAGTCCATGTCGGGTTTTGTCTTTACCCTCAATGGAGGGGCGGTGTGTTGGGAGAGCTCCAAACAGGAAACCGTTGCTGACTCGACTATGGAAGCGGAATACATCGCTGCATCTGATGCCGCAAAAGAAGCTGTCTGGATGAGGAAGTTCTTGAGAGAACTTCAGGTGGTTCCGTCCATTGTTGACCCAATACCTCTGTATTGCGACAACAATGGGGCTATAGCTTTAGCGAAGGAACCCAGGTCCCATCAGAAATCCAGACACATCTTGAGGCGGTATCACCTGATCAGGGAGATCGTGGATCGCCAGGAGATCGAGGTTCGGAGGGTTGCTTCAGAAGATAACACAGCAGATCCATTCACCAAGGCCTTGCCCCAGACTCAGTTCGAGCGGCTGATCGAGATGATAGGTCTTCGATACGCCAGTACATGGCCTTAGTGCAAGTGGGAGATTGTTAGTGTATATGCCCTAGAGGCCATTACTGTATCATACTAGCTTGTATATTACTTGATGGAAGCTTAGGATATTCACAGTTGTATATACAATCTTGCTCGAAATGGTAGTATGCTACTTGGTTTGTCTTTGCTTTAATATGTGCATGTGTTTCTTTTAGCATATCGCTGATATACATATTAATAGAGCCCTTAGGATCTTTGCTTGATTACCAGCGTTGTGATGGCGCTCACACTCGTGGGAGCTGGGTGATCTATAAGCACGTCCTTATACAGGTCCCTAGTCGTTGGACTATCGAGACAGGGCATCGATACTCCGGAGTAGGCTAGCGTATGCGCTTCTCATCCCAGTGTGGGAGACGGTCTGTCCCACAGCCGTCAGTACATCGTACTTGAGATAGTATGCGGGTGCTCGTTAGGTTACGAGTACACTGGACAGGACTCGTCGGGAACTGTTGGTTGGTATTATACCTATCGTCAGTTATCAATTCCCAGGTGACATGAGTACAGCTTAGTCCGCTGACTTGACACTGTCATTTCGCCTCGAGTGTGTTCCCACTGCACTTTGATTACTACCCTACCACGGCTCAAAGGAGTCGTGCAAACAGGTAGTTTTTGGGTGCAGTCCCGAAGCACTTGGAGGCAGTGACGGTTAGACAGGATTCGTCTCTCCCAGTATTGGGGGTTGACATCGCGCTGTGTCCAGGAGAGCCATTACACGAGTAGTCCCTGGCCAGGGCAAGCGAGATATACTGGTAGGTTTCCAGTGTTATCTCAGGGTGTTCTGGGCTACACTCCGACACGACTTGTACCGCTATTAGGGGACTGATGTTCACCGCCCCCTAGGCCCGCCATGCGATGTATCAGACGAACAGACCGGACTGTACGGAGACTGTCACATGCAGGCTCAGTAGGAGTTCAGATGGAGTTCACCTTGTCAGTCTTCTTATCGACATCTACCTGGGGACCGTTACGTACAGCTAGTGCCGCTTGCGGTCTGTGGTTAAACCCACTGCCAGCGTAGTGTCGAGTCTTTAGAGTCCCACACAGAGAGCTATTCGCCTTTAGGCAAAATGAGTAGAGGTCGCATGGTTTTGCGACAGGGTTCGTTCACATCCGCGCACTTGTGCTCGTTTGCGGTCCGGACAGCTTATACTAGCGGGCTTTGGTTTAAGCCGGATCCTAGTATATGATTTGGGATTGGTTTTTTCTCTTTGTATTCGTGTTCCTCGGATCACGAATACGGGTGCGTAAGCACAGTTGCTTGAGACAAAGGGAGAGGACTTTGATTAGGGTTAATGACTATTGTCATTTTATTAACCCTAATGCTTATGTGTGTATTATGGTTAATTGATATTAGTTTAAATAATTGTGCATGGTTATGGTTGTTGACCATTTGACCTCCTTGACTTGTTGACCTAGGTTGACACTTTGACCATCATCATTTCATTTGGAAGATGCTCTTTGATCCTTGCAAATTGCATTAAAAATGAAATGATAATAGTCATGTCTTGATTAACCATGACAACTATCTAGCAATTATCTAATTGCAATAATTCACACATATATGAGAGAATGCTTCATATTTTCTCTCATTCTAACATTCACTTTCTCTCTCTTGTTCTTCCTCTCCCTCAAGCTCTCCCCTCTCATGTGTTGAGAAACACTTGAGCTTGAGAAAAACCCCTTCTTGATAATCTCTACTCTCATCTAGGGTTTAAGGATTAACACTTCTTGCACCCTAGTCACTTCTAGCTTGGAGTTGAAGCCAAAGGTTGAGGCTTTCGGGTGGATCTTTCTTCGACGTGAGAAGACGACAAAGGTGACCTCTTTCCACTACTCCAAGGAGCAAGGAGAGAAGGACATAAAGCCCTAGGTATAACCTTTCTAACACTTAGCTAGTTTCTAGTTAGCTTTAGCTTGTTTTTGTTTAGCAAAGATCCTTCTTTGTCTAGTCCATGTTGCCTAAGTTGATAAAAATTTGATTTTTATTCCGTTTTCCGCCTCCTCGCAAGCACCGGGGTGGGCAACGTGGACTTACAAAGTGTTGGCAGTTATCACCTTGTATTACCAAATACATTGATTCTAAACGAATGCTATTAGATATCGAACCTGATATACAACATCATATCAGTCTCTTTATTTAGTAAAGAAGGATATAATTTTGTTTTGATGCATAATGTTTTGAACATTTCCTATATCAAGGGTTGATCGGTTCAGGCATGTTATCTAAAAGCATATACGTTCCAAATCAAACCACAGTTCTTAACGTACAGAACACACACAAGAGGAAGAGTCCAGAAATGAACGAATCTTTCTTGAGGCATTATAGACTAGGTCATATCAATGCGACCCGACTTGTTAAGTTACTTTTAGATGCATATTTAAATTAGTTTAAATTTACATCTTATGAAACTTGCCAGTCATGTCATAAAGATAAGATGACCATAGCTCCGTTTACTTGAAACAGAGAAAGAGTTGATGAACTCTTGGGACTGATACATAGTGATGTATGAAGGTCCCCAGTCTACAAATGCCAGGACTGGTTCTTTATACTTCCTTACATTCACTGATAATCTCTCAAGATTCGGACACATGTTCCTGTTGAAACACATGTCTGAAGGTTCTAAGAAATTCAAAGGATATAAGATAGAAGTAGAGAACCAATACAGGAATAAGTATTAGGTCCTATGATGTGATCAGGGAGGAGAATACTTAGGCATAGAGATCCTGGACTATTCTAAAAGAGAATGAGATTCTCTCTCAGCATTACTCCTCTGTATACACCACAGCACAACCGTGTATCGGGGCGGAGCAATCGCACCCTATTAGATATTGTGCGCTCTATGATGAGTACTACTGAGTTACCTGTTTCCTTTTGGGGGTTATGCACTTGAGAAGCTGCATACCTATTGAATTGGGTTCAAATCGAATCAGTGCCTGCCACTCCATATGAGATATAGTATAGGAAGAGCCCATGTCTTAAGCAAGTTAAGATTTGGGATTGTCCGGCCTATGTCAAAAGCAAAATCCGGACAAGCTCGAGGCAAGGCCAGTTCTGTAGAACTGGAAGGAGTTCCAGCTATACAAACTACAGCTGATGATTTGGTAGAACCAAAGGATTCAATAGTTCCCGACGAACCTCAGCCTCTCCGCCGATCTAATAGGGTTCCTCATCCGCCCGAGAGATACTTCGGTTTCTAGATGATAGTGGGAGCGAGGATTGCATCATGAGATGATGATCCAACTAGTTTCGAGCAGGCCATCAAGAGTGGGGACTCTATAAGAATGGCTGGATGCTTAGCGATCTGAGATGGAATCCATGTACACCAACAAAGTATGGACTTTGGCTGCTATATCTGAAGGGTTAAATCCCCATCAGGAGCAAGTATATCTTGAGAAGATTACTTGGTGTAGATGGAAAAGTTGAGACTTTCAAAGCTAGACTTGTTAAAGGTTCTCGTCATCGACCAGACATGGATTATGATGAAACCTTTTCTCCAATAGCTATGCTTAAGTCCATCCAGATCTTACTTGCCATTGCTACATACCATGACTACGATATCTGGTGATTGGGTGTCATGACTGCTTTTTTAAATGTTGATTTAGAAGAGAGCGTCTTTAAGTACACAGCCAGAGGGCTTCGTAAACAGTGGGAGTAGCGGAAACGTGTGCAAGATGCTTTATGGGATAAAGCAGGCATCGCGGAGTTGGAACATCTGTTTTGATGTGGTATTCAAAATGTTTAACTTTATCAAAATGGTAGATGAACCTTGTATATACAAAAAGGTAGTAGAGAGTAAGGTGGTCTTCCTTGTATTGTACGTGGATGACATACTCTTGATAAGAAAGGAGTTTCCTATACTGAACTCGGTCAATCTCCTCTTATCGCAAGGATTCTCCATATAGGATCAAAGTGATACCTTCTAAATCCTGGGTTTTGGATCTATGAGATAGATCTAAATGGATGTTAGGATTCTCACAAGGTATAGTGAGATGGTATCAATCGATCTTGGGGAGAATCACTGGATAGCTTCCAGGGTGGTAAGGACGACTGAATGTCAGTCACAGGCATTGTCTTTACCCTCAGTGGAGAGACGGTATATTGGAAGAGTTCCAAGCTAGATACCGTGGCAAACTAGACGATAAAGGCTGGATACATCGCTACCAAAGATACTACCAAAGAGGCAGTTTGGGTGTATATTAGTTCATGAGATGAACTAGGTTCCTACCATTGTGTGACAATGGAAGTGTGACTTTGGCCCAGGAACCCCGGTCCCATCAGTGACCCAGACATATTCCAAGGCAGTATCACCTGATCATGGAGATAGTTGATCTCCAGGGAGATCGAGGTTAGTAGAGCAGACTCAGAGGACAACACGGCGGATCCACTCACAAAGGCCTTTTCCCCAAAGAGAGACCTTTATGGGATGGTTGAGTATGAGATACTATAACCACCGCTATATGATAGCCCTAGTGCAAGTGGGAGATTGTTAGTTGTATGTATGCCCTAGAGACCATTATTGTGCATGAGATGTATATTATAGTGGATGCTGGGACATATATAGGGAGGACTTTCTTGCTCGACATGATAGTGCGCTATCTGGTTACTCTTTATCTTAACATGTATATTTACTATCTCTCTGTCACATGTTGATAAAGCCCTTAGGATGTGTACTCGACTTCCAGGATTATGATACAGATCATATTAGTGGGGCCTAGGTAATCCATGAGTACATCCTTCAATATTCCTAGTCGTGGGAATATCGAGACGGGGCATCGATATTACAGAGTAGACTAGCGTATGTCTTCACGACCCATGTGATGGGCGATGGATGATCCCATATCCATTGGTGTTTGACATCAGATATGGTATACGGGTGCTCAGTGGAGACTGGGTACACTGAACGGACTCGCCGAGAACTCCCAGATGGTATTATACCTGACGTCAGATGGCAGTTCTCTGGTGACACTGGTACAGCTTAGTCTGTTGACCCGAGATCGTCATAGAGTCTTGTGTGTCTCCCACTGTGCTTTGATTTCCACCCTATCATGGCTCTACTGAGTCGTGCAAACAGGTGGTTTTTTGGTACAGTCCCGAGTCATATGGAGGCAATGAGCGATAGGAGGGGATTCGTCTCTCCCAGTATTGGGGGTTGATGTTGCGCTATGCTCGACTGGCCATAACTGGAAATCCCTGGCCAGGGTTGATGTGATTTACTGGTAAGTGTTATCAGTAGTTTCACACTCGTTATGGACCATACATCATCATGACTTATCAAGCTACTGGGGTCTGACGTTTACCACCCCTAGGCAAGATATGCGACATATCAGACGAACAGACCGGACTGTGTGGTAAGTGTTACTGATTGGATTCGCAGGAATGTGAGCAGGCTTGCTCGTTGATCTTCTGATCGCTCAATACCCGGGTGGCCGTTACGTTTAGCAGACCGCTTGCGGCTTGTGGGTGACTGATATGATCATCACCTACTGCCGGCGTATTGACGAGCCTTTAGAGTCCTACACAGAGGTTTCCTGGCTCAAGCGAAACGAAATAGGAGCGCATATGAGATATGTGTGGGACCGAGAATGATACGAGTATGTGATACCGTATTCTATTCTCGCGATCTGTATCATCGGTCGGTTATATGCGATATAGCCGGGTTACCGAATCAAGTGTTGATTCGATATATTGGTACACTAGATATTAGTCGGTTATATGCGATATGACCGGATCATTAAATTAAGTGTTGATTTAATGATTTAATGTATAATTATATATTTGATATATTACTTTACATTAACTTGTATTGGTTCACTTAAGATTGTTTTTCTCACTTGATGTGCACATAATGTATATGTGATATATGTTTGTGTACATGATTGTATCATGCTTGATGATACATTCAAACTTGGGTGTGTGTATGACTTACACCATATTTAAGTTAATGGTAAAGGTTTATATTTATTTTGTAATTCAAAATTAGCGAGCACTTTGTCATCCTTGGAGCTTCATGATGCTTTAAGCATCTTTCACAAAGTCCACTTACTTTGTTTTACTAAAGATATTTATTAACCAAACCATTAACTTAAATGGTTTAGTCTCTACAAAGGTTAGTGGATGATACTAACTCACTCATGGTTGCATTATGATAATGATCTTCACTTATTTATTCATTCTCATTCAAATTTTTCTTCTTCTTCTTCTTCTTCTTCTTCATCCAAAAGAAGAAAAGCTTGCTAGATTTTTTTAGTGAAGAAACAAAGTGAGAAATCAAAATCTAAAGTGAACCCATTTCCTATTTCATCATCCTCTACTACTTCCCATTTAGTTTAGGGTCTTCTCTTCACAAAATTCTTGACCTAAGTAAAGACGGAGCTTGAGTTTGGGTCGCCTCGACGTAGATCATCTTTCGCCTCGAAGTCAACGAGCTAGCTTGATCATTTCTCTGGGGAAATCCATTCTAGAGTTCGGGACTACGATGATCACAGTGAAGGGACGTCAACACGGAGTTTTAGAAGTGAAGGACCGGATCTACAAAGGTTGTATTTTCATTCACTTCTCTTTGTAATGTTGGTTTACATGTTTTGTTACCCTAGTTTTCTAGTATGTATCCTTGGTTGATTTCTTAGCACCCCCTTTAATTTTTGTTGTGGTATGTGTGATGCTTGCAAACCCTAGGCTAGGTGCTAAGGAATCCCAACAATGTATACTCAGTGCTCACGTGCTCCCACGTGAGACTCCAAGGTAGTGTTAAACACTGAAATTTGGGGGAGGCTCACGTGTGGCACCTGAGGCTCTTGAAAGTTGGTGCTGTTTACTTGGGTTTATTCATTTGTTCTTTTATAAGTGCTAAGCACTATTGGGGGTCACGTGGGATCACGTGAGGCACCTTAAAAATGGTAACTGTTTTGATTTATTCCCCTTTCCTTTTGCAAGCGCTAAGCACTATTAGGGGGTTACGTGGGATCACGTGAGGCACTCCAAAATGGGAACTATCTTTGTTTTATTCCCCTTTTTCATTTTGAGAGTGCTAAGCACTATTAGGGGGTCACGTGGGATCACGTGACTCGATATCAGTTGTTCCTTTTTGTTCCTCAGAGGTGCTCACGTGGGAATACGTGATCTGTTACATAGCGTTTGAATGCTAATGAATCATTGGGATGTTCTTCTAAGGTTCTGAGGAATCAAGTTCTTCTTTTGTTCTTTGCAGAGATTAAATTCTTTTTAAAGGGTTAAACTCTAGTTTCAGAGGAATTAAATTCCCATATGTTTTGTTCGAGTTAAACTCTTTTGAACTCAGTTCTTTCCCCTTGGTTTTGAATCCGCATGACAGAATCTCCCCGATAAGAATTAAATTCTCAACTTGTGAGGAGATTTGCTTTTGTAGATCTTAACCAGAGGAAGAACTAAGTTTTTTGAGAAGAGTTAAACTCTTGGTTTGAGAAGTAAATTCTCTTTTAGTTTTGTGGGAGCTTTTGGGAGGGGTTCCTTTTCTTTCTAGAGAATTAAATTCTCTTTATATATTTTTCTTCCCCTCTCTCTGTGTGTATCTCCTCTCCTTTTTTCTCCTCTCATTGCTCCTATTTATATGAGAAGAAAAAAGAATCAATTTGTTAAGAAAATCCCTCATTGAGGGATCATGATTGATTCCATGATCTTTTAGATCAATTGGTGAATTTTATTCACCGTTGGATTTTTAATCCAAAGGCTCTCTATTTAACAGAGAAGATTTCTTTTTTGTTTAGCAATATTATGAGTATCTTGTTAGTTTTAACAAGATTAGAATTTAATTTTATCATATCTTTTAGTTTAACAAGATCAGAAATATATTTTCTTAATATAGAATTTAATTCTATCATATGGATATCTCGTTAGTTTAACATAGAATTTTATTCTTATCATATGAATATCTTGTTAGTTTAATAAGATTATGAAAATATTTTCCTGTGATAGAATTTTATTCTGCCAGATGATCACTGTTGGATCTTTGATCCAAAGCTCCTCTGTTTAACAGAGAAGATCTTTCTAGTTTGAGGAAGATCAGGAAAATATTTTCCAAATAAAATTTAATTCTAGAATTTGACAGAAGCGTTTTAAATTGGGGCGCTCACATACTTTTCATGTAAGTAGCATGAGAACTCACATGTTTAACAAGTGACTCCTAGTATGGGTTTTAGCCTGTTTATTTTCAGTGCTCATATGCTTTACATATGAGCGCTCACGTGTTTAGCACATGAGGCTTTTTTGGCCATTAGTTGTTTATTTTCAGCGCTCATATTCTTTACATATGAGCGCTCACGTGTTTAGCACGTGAGGCCTGTTTGGCCTTTAGTTATTTATTTTCAGCACTCATATGCTTTACATATGAGCGCTCACGTATTTAGCACGTGAGGCATGTTTGGCCATTATTTATTTTCTTTCAGTGCTCATATGTTTTGCATATGAGCGACCACATGTTTAACACGTGAGGCCAAATTTTAAGAACTCTCCCCTCTTTTTTACAAGGGAACAAGTAGCTCGTGGCCAAAAATTTTGGCGGGAACAGTATTTTCGGAGAAGTGGATGGAGAAGTCTAAATAGTATCTTCCCCCAAATTCAGGCTAGACGTCCCAACGTCTCAGTCCGGTCTTTCGGCGGTAAATAGATTCTGGCACGCCCGGTGGGACCTTTTCCTCTTTCCACTCCACACTTCATGTGTCATGTTTCGAGAACAAAATCACGGTTTGCTGTGGTTGCCCTTGGATTCGAGGTACTAAAACTTGGTGTCTTGCTCTTGTGCAGAAAAATCGATAGCTTCCCAATGCACTTCATGCAACAGCAACTCTCACTCCACCTTAACTAGAGGAGTGACTTATGGGCCCAACGCGGCCTCTATTTTCTCAATGCCAGTAGGGCAAGTTACGCAAACCACTACTGGATTGTTCTTTGGGACCATCCTTCCACCGGTGAGTTTCGGTGCCTCAGTGCCACAAGAGGAAGCTCCTAAAAGGTTAGTCTTCGATCGACTGGCAACCACAACGACCCCTCTCAACGGGCTGTCCATATCTGACATCTCAGTCTTCAACAGGCTGAACAAGAACCCAAAAGGGCCAGCAAACAGGCACATAATAACTGAAGAGGCTGTCCCAAAATGGATAGCCCTCCCAACTCCTGCTACGGGCGAAGCCGTCAAAAGCGCTTCCCCCATCAGAAAGTCGGTATTTGAAAGATTGGCCGGCCCTCCCCAAACTTTAACAAGGAGTCGGTCTTCAATAGGCTGACGCCAACAGCAGTGCCTCAGCAAAACAAGGGGCATGAAGAAGCCGCTTCTAAAACTGAGGCGGTCCCTTCTGCAAGGCACGCTCGACGTCGCTACTGGCGCCGGGTGATAAAAGATGGGGGCCACTCCCCCTCTGGACTTACCCCACCAGCTCCAATGGTGGATGTCGATGCTGCTGTTCCAACTGGGAATAGTTTCAAACCGCTCAGGAAGGTACGTAAGAACTCCCCAACGGCGGTGCTGAAGAAATCACCTCTGCTAGTAGAGGTGTCCCGGTTCAGGCAGAGCTAGAGCAGCCCCATCAGCGTCTCTCCTTGCAACTTCATAGGTTCTGGGGAAAAGTCCAGGACTCTGTGATTGACCAGAACCACTCTCGTCGACCGAAAAAATTGAAGGCTCGACAAGCAAAAGACCACTCCTCCGTCATACAGCGAGGGACTTCTTCTACACGGGTGCCTGTTACAACGGCTCCTTCAACTTCAACCTCCTACAAAAGGACGAGGCTGGAGAAAATCCCACCGCCTGCGGCAAATTCCAAAGGCGATGTACCCAAATGCCCCAAGTCTGGGGCATGATCGTACATACGGTCCACATGGCTTCAGGAAAAAAGGAAAGCCATGCTTTCATGAGTCACTGACCGCAAACTTGGTCGCTAACAAAAGCTCAAGAGCAACAACAAAAGCTCCAGGAAATGCTGACCAAAATGGTAGAACTTACTAAATAGAAAGAAACTCCGGACAAAGAGGCCGAACAGCGCCAAGAGCAGGAGACCGATACAGAGTTCCTGCAAAGGGTGCTTGAGAGAAAAGACAAAGAAGCCGCTGAACAAACCGCCAACATAAAGCAAATGGCTCTTTTGTTCCAAGACATGGTTGAAATGATGATCTAACCGGAACCCTCGGCCGAAGATACGCCGATAATCGTCGACGATGACAGAGGAGAAACATCAAACCCTCCTCCGGACTTATCAATAGCCAAGAGAAAATGATCTCCAAGGCCGCCCTTGATGATTATATTGCTCAACAAATAAGAGGTCATCAAGTTAATGAAGCTGCTGGCCAAATCGTCAGAACCGGGCGACTGTATCCAGGCTGGTATGATCAAATCAAGTACTCGCTAGGATATATGATCCCTAAATTCCAAGTATACCAAGGGACAGACAACCCTCACCAGCACGTCGCGCAATTCAGAGCTCTTTGCGGCAACACTGGAGGCGACAAAAAATTGTCGCTTCGCCAATTCGTCGGCAGCCTGTCAGAAATAGCCTTTGAATGGTACTCGAAGCTCCCAAATGGCTCCATAAAAATATTCATAGAGATGGAACTTCTGTTCATTCACACAGCGGTTCGATAGCACGAGCGAGCGCACTCAAATTACGGCATTAATCAATGCCAGGGTAAAGCCGGGAAAAACCTGGGTCCAATACGCGATCCGGTGGCGGAACCTATGGTCTGAGTGCGAACAACGCATTGAAGAATCTCCTGCCATGTGCATGTTCATCGGGACCTTTGATCCTCAAATGACTGTGTCCCATTTCATGACATTCTTCAAACCAATAACCTTCCAGGCTCTAATAGATAAACTGGCCCAAATAGACCGGATGGGCCATGTGCCTTTCACCTCAAATAAAGACCCTCGAAATAATAAGGGTAAAGGGAAAGCGGTATTCGTTGCCAACAAGCATCAACAACCGAGTGGCCCAAAACCGGCTGCTCGCCAAAACAACGCGCGTCCGCACCCATCCTTGGAAGAAAGACTAGGACGCGCCTACTCGTTTCCCGACGATAAGATGAGGAGACTGTTCGAGTTAGCAATACGTAATAAACATATCACATTGCCAAAACCGCGGCATCCACCATAACCCGGCGACGTCAACAATCCTAACTACTGCTCCTAGCACAGAATGGTGAGCCACCCAATTGATGATTGCTACGTCTTCAAGAACTGGATCGAAGACCAGTATCAACAGGGAAAATTCACGCTGTCTGATAACTGGAGAGTAAACCCACCCCAGAAGCACACTCCTAAAATGGTGGACGCGCAGGGGGCATCATGCTCACTCGTGGAGAAACTCCGTGGGAAGTCGTTCTTTCAACAAAAACCAAAAGAATGCTGAAGGATCTACAGGCATGTCTAGCAGTCAGGTGGAAAAGCCCGCTTGAACTCGAAATCATCAAAGGGATGCCAAAACCACGTCCCACACCGAAAATTGTTGATGAGGGGAAAAACCCCCAAGTCAAGCCTTCGAAGTCTTCGAAGAAAAAGAAGAAGACTAAGAATCTTGTGCAGCCTGCCGAGTATGATGACAAGTGCACAAACCTGCAAAAATACATTAACTCGCTGGAGGAGTACAACCAGAAAGCGCGGACATCGGTCACGCTCGAAGAGTTCCTCAAGCATATTCTTGAGGACGAAAATAGTGACTATGATGAGGAAAATGACTCATCAAAAGACACCGAAGACCGTGTAGCAAGTTTCCACATGGTCTCCCATTCATCGTTATATGGCAAAGAAGCCCCCTCAGCGTCAGAAAACAACGTAGAGGAACTGGGGGCAGAATCGGCGCTAAAATCCCCGGAACTGCCAGAAGTCCCGATCGATAGGCTGTTAAACGAAGCCTTTCAAAAAAGAAAAGTTGACCGAGAACGTGAAACGGCTATATACGAAAAGGCTAAGTATCAGCGATAGGACAAAAAGCAGCGGCAAGTGTAACACCCCACGCCCCAGTACAGATGGTATTGTCCGCTTGAATCGAAACCGCACGGTTTGTCCTTTAGAGCGAACCGAACCCGACCAGGGGCCACTTCCCAGGAGGTCACCCATCTAAAGACTTCTCTAGCCCGAGCATGCTTAACTAGGAGTTCTCAAGCTCCTGTAGTGCCGATTCACTTAAAAGGCGCCTCTATAATTAAGGTTGGTAGTATTACATTTATAATGCAGTTCGGTCCTCTTTCGGAATATGTTCCGAAAATTCTCTATTGTTCTACAGTGGGTCCCATGGACTTAAGAGGTGACCCTCGCCCACTTGGCATAACAATTGGCATGACACTTTGTTCCGTGAACAAGAACCGGGTCCCGCCATTCTCCCCACCTTTGAACAATGGTTCGTCCTCGAACTACAAACCTACTACTGAGGGACCTGCATGGGCCACCATAAATATAACGCTTCATGCCCCAGTATAGATGGTATTGTCCGCGCTGGCCGAAACCGCACGGTTTTGCCCTTTAGAGTGAACCGGACCCGACCAGGGGCCACTTCTCAGGAGGTCATCTATCCTAAGACTTCCCTGGCTCGAGCATACTTAACTACGAAGTTCTCAGCTCCTATAGTGCCGATTCACTTAAAAGACGCCTTTGTAATTGAAGGTAGTAGCATTACATTTATAATGCAGTTCGGTTCTCTTTCGGAATGTGTTCCAAAAACTCCCCATTGTTCTACAGTGGATCCCACGGACTCAAGAGGTGGCCCCTGCCCACATGGCATGAAAATTGGCATGGAACTTTGTTCTGTGTGGCACTTTGTTCCATGAACAAGAACCGGGTCCCGACAGCAAGGATGAGTCGTAAAGTACTCAAACCAAACCATAGCACACCTGCTACAAATAAGATCAGGATCAAAATAGAGAAGCAGTTCGCTAAAGCCCTGTTAATGGGGATGAAGCTGCCACCTCTCGTAAGAAACACTCCCGGGGTTATATTCCTCGATGGAGAAGATTCACATCCAAACTACTGTCTATATCATCAGAGGGTTACCTACCCCACCGAGGAATGCAGTGCCTTTAAAAAGTGGTGGCAAGGATACGTTGCCTATCAAAAACACTTCAAGAGGATGAAGCACGAAGCTCGTCGACGGAAAAATAGTGCGACAGATGCTCATGAAGAAACGATTGGCAACTGTCATATGGTTGGTACCAGTTCGGAAGGGGGAAAACCCCACGTTCTTACCTTCGGGAGCGATTATGAGGATGAAATACTCCTCTGCCCTCTCTTCAAATACCCCCTCCGAAAAGAAGAGTTGGAGAAGAACTGCGAGAATATTCAGCTGCGCAACCACACGCTGCCTGAGAAGAATCTCGGACCAACAAACAAAGGTTCGGGCAAAAATTACAAAGGGAAAGAAAAAATCTCTGAGGAAATTGCCCTCGACGATGGAGTTGTCAAAGAGCTCGCAGCCAGGGACCCGCCTAGGAAAAATAAGGTGGATTACAATGTCCTAGCACATTTGAGGAAAATACCCTCATAACTGAGCATATTGGATGCTCTCCTCCTGTCCAAAGAGGCACGAGATTCTCTGATCAAAGCATTACAAGAGCCCGATCAGTTCCAAGCTTTCTTCACGGAAGAGAAGATGAAAGATGAACCTGTAGAGGTCCACACGGCTGACATTACATTCAGCAATGAAGATTTCCTCCTCGGTATGTGCGAATATAATCGTCCGTTATACGTCACCGAGTACTGTCACGACATCAAGATAGGGAAAATCTTTGTCGACAACGGATCCTTCGTCAACCTTCTCAACGTGAGGGTGCTGAAGAAAATTTGCAAGAACGTTCTGCACCTCGTCTAAGATAAAATTACCATCTCCGGATTCGACTCACAGTCGTCACGGACGCTTGGGTGCATAATACCGACGTTACGCTTCGGGCTGCTCGTCACTGACATCAAATTTCATGTCATTGATACCAAGACTTGCTATAACGCTTTGCTCGACAGACCTTGGTTACACGAGTACAGCGTCATCCCTTCTACACAACAACAGTGTATGAAGTATTTTAAGGATGGCCCGGAGTACACCATCACGAAAGAGCTAAATCCGTTCTCTGTAAACGAAGTTCGGAAATACGAAAACGCAAAGTACTTCCTACCAGACTTCGAGGATACGGAAATGTGTCATAGACCGGAGGAAAAACAGAAGTCCGTCGCCACTATCCCGATCTTTGGGAGCGATACCGAGAAAGATGAAGAAATAGTCTACTCGGGACAACCGCAAAAGGAAAATAACAAGCCCGGACTATCTACTCCTATTTTGGTTTTTGGTAGTGACTGTTAGGACGAGACCAACGTGGTGTTCTCCGTCCGCCCGTCAATGCAAACTTTTGCCGGAACAAATCAGAGTCTACAAATTACAATGGCTCCGCCTCGGCATTACAAGGAACTTGATGCGCTCCATACACACAGCGTACAAGAACTGCAAACTTTCTATGTCCTTCCCAGATGAAAAGGTGAAAAGATGATCCTCTTCTACCAATCTACGGAGACCAAAGTAGAAAAAGAAGTCTGGCGTGGTACCGATTTCGCACTCGATAAGCTTCCACCAATCCGTCTACCCAGATATTACGCGGAGGGATTGAAAAGGCTGTTAAGATGCCAAGGTATACCCCTCGAACAAACTGTTTGACAAGCCCAATTCTACAAAAAGATTTGGGATATTCCCGGGAATCAGCAAAATATGCCCAACGGAAAGATGGAAACAACCGGGCTCGGATACGTTTGGTCCAAGAAACGGGAGCGGTTCTACAGTTGCCACGTCATAAACAGCTCCGGTGAAGGGTAAAACGCTTTTCCAAATAGTTGTGACATCGAAACAGAGCAAAATCCCGCTCTAAAAATGTTAATTCCGTCACTCGAAGAACAAATTGACAAGATAATAAAAGAAGCTTGTCAAAAGAGTCGGGATAACCACAACCAAGAAATGGCCATTTATGAAAAGGCCAGGACGCAACGTCACAATCAGCAATCTGCGGAGAAGGAAGACTATAATGCTCTTCATCCCCGGCCCACTGTATGTTCTCGCGAAAGGGGAAATCCCGAAATAGAGGCAAAATCAAGGCAAAGAGCGCAAACAATGTTCGAAAACAATAGAGTGGATCCAAGACGCTATGCAATCGAGAAAAACTCGGTTGGAGCCCGTCCTTTATAAAGAATATGGGGTCAGGAATACTCTTTCTCCCAAGACAAGACAAGGAAAATATTCAACCTTGTCATGAAGTATCAAATGGTGACGCTTCCGGAGTCTCGGCATCCTGAACAAATAAATGAGGTCTATCATCGGGATTATTGCTCCTACCACCGAGCAATAGGTCATCCCTTTGAAGACTACTTTACTTTCAAAGATTGGGTAGAAGACCGGTATCAAAAAGTCAGGTTCGCTTTACCCGACAGCTGGAGGGTAACCCCACCACAAAAGCATGAGCCAAAGAGAACCTATACCGTGAGGATACGACCAGTTCAACATCAAGGATGGAAGCGAACTCGTACCTGCCATATGATAACACTTTCAAAAGAGGGAGGGCACGAGACTATGGATGACCTCTACATGTGCTTCGTAAATGAAGACCAGGAAGAGGTGATCTCAGAGTTTCCGCCAGCACCAAAAGAGCTGGAAGATAGGATACACACCACGGTGGACAACCTAAGAAAAATTGATTTAGGGACAAAAAACGATCCGAAGCCGACATTCGTCAGTGAGCTACTATATGAAAACCAGGTAGCCACGTTAAAAGACGTGCTCATGCAATATAAAGACTGTTTCATAGGGAACTATTTCGAGATGCCGGGTCTAGATCTAAAGGTAGCAGTACATAAATTGACCATATTGCCGGACATAAAGCCAGTCAAACAGGCGCCAAGAAGAACGCGGCTCAAACTTGAGATGAGTATCAACGCTGAAGTCAAAAAACTAATCGACTCCGGTTTCATCCAATAAGTTCAATATCCTGACTGGATCTCTAACATCGTTTCAGTGATGAAGAAAAACGGGACGGTGCGCATCTGCGTGGACTTTCGAGACCTCAACAAAGTTTGCCCAAAGGATGATTTCCCAGTACCTGTTACTGAGCTGATGATCGAAAACTTATCTACCCATGAGGTCTTCTCGTTTATGGATGGATCTTCAGGATACAATCAAATAAAAATGCATCCCGAAGACCAAAAGCATACTGCCTTCCGAACCCTATTGGGCATATTCTGCTATAAAGTGTGCCCTTCAGTTCGAAGAACGCTGGCACTACCTACCAGAGGGCCATGATAAAGATCTTTGATGACCTCATGAGATTGTCGAATGCTATATCGACGATCTTGTGGTTAAAAACAAATCTCATGAGGAACATTGGGAACATCTAAAAATAGTGCTCCGATGTTTTCGGAAATATAATCTGAAGATGAATCCTCTAAAATGTGCGTTTGGAGTCTCCTCAGGCAAATTCCTAGGATTCATCATACGACACCGGAGTATCAAAATCTATCCCTCAAAGATTAAGGCGATTATGGAAATGTCCACACCAAGAACTCTCAAACTGTTACGATATCTTCAAGGAAAGCTCGAATATATCCAGCGGTTCATAACCAACCTCTCCGGAAAATACCGTCCCTACAGTCATTTGATGAAAAAGGGGACCCCGTTCGGCTGGGATAAAAAATGCCAAAATGCACTGGACGAAATCAAGCAATACCTGCAAAATCCACCAGTATTGACCGCTCCCGTTAAGGGAAAACCCCTTATCCTATACATAACGGCCCTTGAAGGTTCTCTAGGCCCGCTATGGGCATAAGAGAACGATCAGGGAAAGGAGAGAGCTCTGTACTATTTGAGTTGAGTTCTCCTGGGGGCAGAAAACAACTACTCCCCCATCGAAAAGCATTTCTTGGCACTGATCTTCACAATAACGAAGCTCAGACATTACGCTTTGACACATGAGGTATATCTCATATCGAAGGTGGATCCTCCTAAGTATCTAATGTCGAGGGCCATACTAACAGGAAGGCTTGCCAAATGGGCCCTCCTCGTGATGGAGTTCTCAGTAACGTATCGACCCCTTAAAGCAGTAATAGGTCAGGCCATAGCTGACTTTCTTGCGGAGCATCCGATACCAGCCGACTCCCCGTTAAATTGCGAATTGCCAGACGAACATGTGTTCGACGCAATCGAAGAAGAGAAAGGAGAAAATGATTCTCAATGGGAACTCTACTTCAATGGAGCATCTTCCATGAAGCAACAAAAGCGAAACACCCCAATAATCAAAGCCGGGGTATGCCTTATCTTCGTAACTCCACAAGGAGGGATATTGCGTTATTCCCTCTCCTTAATATAGCCAAGGACTAATAACGAGATTGAATATGAAGTTTTGATAGCAGGTCTAGAGATCGACATGGGAATCAAAGACCTCCTTATATATGGAGATTCCCAGCTGATCGTTAGCCAGGTAAATGGCGACTATCAGACATGCAAGCCAGAGCTGATAAAGTATGGCGAAAGAGTGCGGTACCTGCTAACACAAATCCCTTCCTACATCCTGGAGAGTACACCGCGTGTAGAAAACTGCAAGGAAGACGCATTGGCCAAATTGGCTAAGGAACTGGCCGATGAAGACCTCGATGATGTAAAGATCATTGTGCAAAGCCGCAGGGTTCTCGTGCCAACAAATATATTTTCGGAAGATTTAATAGAGCTATTCGAAAGAAAAGAAACGACCGAACAAGTAGCCCTTCAAATAGAGAGCAAAGAAAAGGGTAAGGACTGGAGGGAAGTCTTTATAGACTACTTTAAATCTCCACGAACGCCCAAAAATGCGCCGTTTGGACATCAGCTCATGAATCGAGCCTTGTTTTTTCCCTTCGTCAATGATACTCTATATAAGAGATTGTTCGACTGTCTATGGCTAAGATGCCTGGGACCCGAAGAAGTAAAGAAAGTCGTCCAAGAAACTCACGACGGGCTCTGCGGGTCTCACCAAGTTGGACCAAAGATGAGGCTGAAGATAAAAAGAATGGGTTACGAATGGTCCATAATGATTCGGGACTGCCTCGAATATGCGAAGCAGTATCACTCCTGCCAAATTCATGGGGACTTCATCCACCAACATCCAAGTCCACTACACCCAATAATATCTAGTTGGCCGTTCGAGATGTGGGGAACTGTTCAGTCAAAAATATTGCACATTTGATGGAATATTTTCCTTACTTTTGTTAAGTACTTAAAGGTGTTTATCGTAAATATGGAGCATATATGGGTTTATCTGTAAAATATTCTTTATCATATGTTTCTACATTATAATTAACATTATGAAGGAAAAATATATGCTTAAAATATTTATATAAAATACTAATAATTAAAATTTGCATATCATATCAAATATCACTAATCAATATTCTTAAAATATTGTATCATATAAAATGGTTAGGATAATATCTCAAAATAATAAAAAATGTTACTAAAAATATGAATTGAGATATTGTGCAGATATGAGCTCAGATGTGGAGATCGGGAGATCCAAGATGTCGGGAATAAAATCTGCCGATAAAGATGAACTAAATCGTAAAATCAAGAATGGCAGAGACTCAGAATAAGATTTGAAGAATCCAGACATTGAAACAATCTCCACGTGTCAACACCAAACAGCAGAAGAAGTTTCAAATCTTAATCTCTCCAAACCACCGCCCTACGGCGGCCAAAGATACCTAAATGCGGCGGATCCGCGGCAAGATTAGGGTTGTGAAATTTGAAATTTTTTAGGTATAATCATAACAACCAATCTTCACCTATGGCAACTAGGGTTTGTATCTTCTGTAATATTTAAAAGACCAAGAGCTGCTCTTGAAAAATCATCACCTTTTACATCACCTAATAAATCAAAACCGAAGAGATCAAGAGTTCCAAGACGATCCACGTATCCAGGTTGATCATCAGCTGTTCATCTACTTCCAACGAGAATAGAGATCGGGAGCATAAAGTAAGGTTCTTGTACTCTAAATTCAACGGATTTGTAAATGATAGTTGATTAATAAAAAGGTTGATCTTTAATTTAGTTCTTTGTATTTTACATTCTGCATTTAATTTCTGCATTACTTTCTACATTTACATTAGGATCTCCTTCTTCATCTTCTCTTCTATCTCGACCATGCGTGAGTAATTCCTCGCTTGATAGGGTTCGTAGAATTAGGGAAGATCAATAGTTGATAAAATCTCTTAACTTCTTTTATATCTTTTAAAATTTATAAACTTTAGCAAAGTAACTGTTAACATCCTAATCGGGCGCACTATCAATTTATTGATAGTCTCGACCGCGATTTGAGATTAGATTAATAATTATTTTGGTAAAGGCTACACATGAATAGAGGTCAATGAAAAGATAAGGGTTAAGAGTGGGAACTCTATTCCCTCCAAAAACCCTAATCTTCATTCATCACTAGCGATCTAATTTTAAATCTATTAAAACATAAAAGAAGTCATCTTTAATTAATTATCCATTACTACTAAATTCTATGAATCCTACAATCCGCTTCTTCATAAAATCTACATCCGTATATCATAGATCTAGAACAAACCATCTATATTTCAATCAACTCGTCTAAAGCAAGTAAAAGGTTCGGCGTTTCCCTGAAGACGACCCGTACTCGTCTCGGCTAGCTACAAACGACACCGTTATTGATTGCGGTTACTTTACTTTAGAAAACACTTTTCTTCCAAATCTAGAATCAATCAAATGGCGCCGTTGCCGGGGATACATGCCTCATTTTTTCTTGCTATTCGTCTTGAATTCTTTTAAAATTCAGCAAGTATATTATAAAAGAGAACCAAAACCGTATATTGTATTTAACGATTAGTGTGCGAATTTTTTTGTGAGGGAATCCGGAGTAATGGTAGCGAGGAAATATCGATTAAGATACTTTCAGCGAGGACCAGAGGATCATAGGAGGGCACTGAAATTTTTTTTGTCAAAGGATCTTTCATTTCTGCAGCGGAACCGCGGCAACAATGTGCGTTTGGCCGCAGTTGGGCGACGGCTTTGTGGATTTGTGCCCCCAAAATGTTCTGGTGTATTCCTCATATCTTCCTCTCTCCTCTAGAAATCCGATAATATAATTTTCTGCAAGATTCTTTGCAAAATATCGCCGCTCAAAAATCTTTTTGCGTGTTTTGATAATGGTTTGTTTGTGCATATTTTTAAAACAGACTTTAAGAGGCAAAACCAAAATTCAGATTAGGTGGGGATTTCATCACCCTTTCTAGGCCCCACAAATCACAAAACAAGAATCCGCATAACCTTACATTAATTAAAAAATATCTAAACCAAGTTTCTAAGGTCCGCCGCGTTCAATTAGGACAGAGGAGGGTCGTGGGTAATCTATCACTTATCCGCATCTTTCTTGTGGTGTTTAGGCAAGTGTGACTAAGGAAAGTGGTTACTTACTTAGGCCCGCTATTTTCGGTGATTCGTATTGCGGATACCTCCCATTTACCTGGCACTTACATGGCACTTACCTGGCCATAAGAGTGATAAAGAGGTGATAGAGGTTTGATCCTGCGACTTGTCCTTTAGAAGTCTAGGAGCGGTCTAGTGCTTGACCTTGGTAACCTTAGTTTTAGGGTTTCATTGTGCATTTTTGTGATTTGTTGAGTCAAGCCTCAAGTCGGACACTTTTTCAAAACAAACCCCTTTTTAAATAGTTCTTACATACGCTGCCACGTGCGCTAAACCCGCTTAGTGCATGATCGGCTGGACACGGGATTCTAGTGCCCGTCTTGTCCGCGTTTCTGCTATCGACTCCGAAGTCAAAACTTCTTCATCTTCTATTTCCCCTCCACCTACCACATCGACCGAGATGGACGGTTTTCCATCAGATTTTACCAGCACACCCCTGCCATCTCCTGTAGGTGCGTAGAATCCACCGCACATCTCTCTTCAAGAAAGATGTTACCCGATACGCGGTTCTCTTCCTACTTGTCTATCTATTCCACCAGCTAATAGGGATAATTTCGAAATTAAACCCTACTTCATCAACCTGTTTCCTAAATTTCACGGTCTCAAATCCGAAGACGCATCCAAATTCGAAAATGTATGCGCAATGATGGGCACTACACAACTTTCTGTGGATGCTGTGAGATTATGTCTTCTCCCTTTTACCTTGTGCGATCTAGCAGAAAAATGGCTTTATAGCACTACTGCACACTCTATTACCAAAAGGGATGAATTCATTATAGCATTCCTTAAGAAATTTTATGCAAATCATAAGACCTCCTGTATTCAAAGCGAGATTAACCAGTTTATCCAACTTCCCAACGAACCATTTTGGAAATTCTTTGAACGGTTTAAAGATTTTCTTGTCCGATACCCTCATCATGGAATCAATAGATGGGATCTTTACCGAATTATATATGAGGGTATTAATCCAGCGACAAAACAGATGCTTGAAACCATTTATCAAAGCCATTTCATGTCTAAAGACGATGGTGAAGCTTGGCAATTTCTGGAAGATCTCGCCGAACAAACTTTGCAATGGGAAAGCGTTAGACCAACATCATCTGGGGAGGTATCCATCAGTTTGATGTTTCAATCGCAGTAAAAGAGGAAATGGCCGCGATACAAAGGAAATTCGAAGCTATAGAAACCAAAGTCTCTTCGGCCTCCCTAAACCAAGTTACGCTTCCCAAAACCATGTGTGGTTACTGTTCCAACCCATCACATTTGACGGAAGAATGTGCTTTGAATCCTCCGTTTCATGGACAAGAACAAACTAATGCTGCTTTTCAGCAACGACCTAGAAACAATCCTTATTCTTCCACATACAATCAGGGATGGAGGAATCATCCTAATTTTGCTTGGAACCAAAACCAAACTCAAAATCAAAATCCATTCCCAAGCCAAAATAACTATCAAAGGCCTCCTCCATAGTAACAGCAACCACCACAATAGAGTCAGCACCCCTTTCAACCGCAAACTTTTCAATATCCGGCCAACAACTCTACATCTTATAATAATTCTTCCCCAATGGCCGGAACCTAAAAATCCTCTGCACTCGAACGAAGATTGGAAACATTTATTAAACATTCCATGCAAACAACGGCTAATTTAATATCTTCTATCCAAACGTTAGTGCAGCACACCGCTTCCCACGGTGAAAGCATAAAATCAATAGAAGCAGAACTTGCACAGTTAGATGCTGCAACGGGTGAGAGAGAGAAAGAGAAACTTCCATCTCAACCTCTACCGAATCCTGGCCACTCACAAAGTCATAATGTGAGTGTCGTAACCACATTGAGATCGGGAAGAGTGTTGAACAATCATGTCGGTGAACAGGTTGATGATGTTGAGTCAGATAAAACCCCGGCGTTTTTTTCTAACCTTAATTCGTCTAGCCCACCATCTTCTTCTGAGCCTATTCTCCATTTTCCACTAGGTTCAAACCCTCCGCCCACTCACTGGAGTTAACCTAAAACAATTCCAACTCCAATTCTGGGATCGATTCGATCCCCACAAACTTCTCCACCAATGTTGGACCCAACCCTTATTGATAAAGCTCCTTTTTCCAACAGGTTGAGGGCCAGCAAACCTAATACACAAATGGAGAATATTGTGAATATGTTTAAGCAAGTTAATATAAATATTCCTCTCCTTGATACTATTCAACAAGTTCCGTCTTATGCGAAGATCCTTAAGGACTTGTGCACTATGAAGAGGAAAACTCAAGTGCCAAAAAAGGCGTTCTTAACTTGCAATGTGAGCACGGATTTTACTCAACAATTACCTAAGAAATGTAAGGACCCCGGTTGTCCTACAATTGTTATTAATATGTATGCCCTAGAGGTCATTACTGTACATACGATGTATATTGTAGTGGATGTTTGGACATATATAGGGAGGACTTTCTTACTCGACATGATAGTATGCTATATGGTTGCTCTTTATCTTAACATGTACACTGATTGTCTCTATGCTACATTTTGATAAAGCCCTTAGGATGAGTACTTGACTACCAGGATTATGATGTAGATCATACTAGTGGGGACAGTGTAGTCGCTAAGTACATCCTTCAAATGTTCCTAGTCATAGGTGTATCGAGACAGGACATCGATATGCCAGAGTACACTAGCGTATAGCTTCTCGACCCATGTAGATGGGCGATGGATGATCCTATATCCATTAGTGTTTGACATCAGAGACAGTATACGGGTGCTCAGTGGAGATTGGATACACTGGATGGACTCGCCGAGAACTCCCAGATGGTATTACACCTCGCGTCAGATGGCAGTTCTCTGATGACACATATACAGGTTAGTCTGTAGACCCGAGATTGTCACAGAGTCTTGTGTGATTCCCACTGTGCTTTGATTTCCACCTTACCATGTTCAAGAGAACGTGCAAAATGGTGGCTTTTGGGTACAGTCCCGAATCACATGGAGGCAATGAGCGATAGGAGGGGTTTCGTCTCTCCCGATATTGGGAGTTGATGTTGCGCTGTGCTCGATTGGCTATAATAGGAAGTCCCTGGCCAGGGCTGCTTCAGAAATATATTGGTAAGTGTTTTCAGTAGTTTCTCGACCCGTTATGATCCTCACATCGGTACGACTTATCGAGTTACTGGGGTTTGACGTTTACCACCCCTAAACGAGATATGCGACATATCAGACGAAGAGACCGGACTGTACGGTAGTGCTACTGATTGGATTCGCAGGAGTGTGAGCAGTCTTACTTGTTGATCTTCTGATCGCTCAATACCCGGGTGGCCGTTACGTTTAGCAGACCGCTTGCGGCTTGTGGGTGTTTGATATGATCATCACCTACTGCCGGCGTATTGACGAGTCTTTAGAGTCCTACACAGAGGTTTCCCGGCTCAAGCGAAACGGAGTAGGAGCACATATGTGATATGCGCGGGACCGAGATTGATACGATATGAGATACCATATTCTATTCTCGAAATAAGTGATATCGGTCGGTTATATATGATATAGCCGGGTTATCGGATCAAGTGTTGATTCGATAAGATGATTCATTTGATATTGGTCGGTTATATGTGATATAACCGGATTATTAAATCAAGAGTTGATTTAATAATTTAATGTATAATTATATATTTTATATATTGCATTACATTAACTAATATTAAGCTCACTTATGATTTCTTTTTCTCACTTTGTGCATAAGTATATATGTGATATATATAAGTGTACATTATTTTGTGTCATGCTTGATGATACATGCAACAAAGGTGTGTGTATGACTTACACCTGCTTGGTTTAATTGCTAGGGTTTTTTTTATTTAAGTAATTCTAAAACTAAATGATTTTGTATTGGTTGATAAGCTTGTAGAAGCTTGTAGTTCTTTGACTAAGTCTTCAAGTTTTGTTTTACCTAAGATATTTGTTAACCTTACCAATTAACCTAGCCTTGGTTAAGTCTCTACAAAGGTTAAGTATATGATACTTAAAACACCATGGTTGCTTCACTCTCACTTGATGAGTTCATTCTTCTTCTTCTTCATCACAACTCCAAAGCTTTCTAGGTTTTGGATTAATGAAGAAATATTGTGAGAAAATCAAATCTAAAGTGAGTCCACTTCCTACTTCATCATCTTCTACTACTTGCCATTTAGTATAGGGTGTTTGCTTCACTAATTCCGTAATTAGTGAAGAGATAGCTTGGATTAGTGTCTCCTCGACGTAGATCATCTTCGGCCTCGAAGACTTCGATGCAAGCATGTTCATTTCTTCATGGGAACCTCTCTAGAGTCCGGAGTTTACGATCGCAGCGAAGGGACAACTATATGGAGCTATTGAAGTGAAGGACCGGTCTATAAAGGTTGTATTCCTTGCTCACTTTACTTGCAAAGTGTTTGCATTTCATTCTGTCGGATTTCTAGTATACGATTCTAGGGTTAGGGTTAGAGTTAGCTAGAACAGAAACAATTTGAATTTGGCATGGACGATACTTCCCGAAACCTTGATGCCGTGCTAGGGAACCCTGCAACAATATCTATAACTATTGGGGGGTAAAAGCATCAATCGTGCTCTACTTGACCTAGGCGCTAGTGTTAACTTGCTCCCGTATTCATCTATGAGCAGCTAAGTATTGGAGAGTTGAAACCTGCACACTGAACTCTCCAGATGGCTGATCGATCTATCATCCAACCTAGGGGTGAGTTAGAGGACGCGTTAATCAAAGTCGGGGAATTTATATTCCCTGTGGACTTTATTGTTTTAGATACACAGCCTGTGGCGAACCCATGAAACCAAATTCCGGTGATTCTCGGTCGGCCATTTCTTGCAACTTCCAATACTATAATAATTGTCGTAACGGTTCTATGAACTTATCCTTTGGGAAGATGACAATTGAGCTTAATATTTATATGCTAGGAAGTCAACCATTTGAACCTTCTGCTCATCTAATCGATATCTGTTCTGTCAACGAGATAGCTTCCGACAGCTGCAAAGTTGAGGGACTTTGCGACAATGATCTCGACGACACTAGTGCGTCATTATTTGATATAGCAAATTACTATACTAGCGAGGAGACCTTTGACGAGTCCACCCCCGAGTTCGAATCTTTTGACTCATCACAAAAGTCAGTTGAGCTTTCCGAGTCAATATCCTACGCTTGTTATGAACCTCTCAGGGAGTCCGAGTATAATTCCCCTACCCTACCTTCTATCGTCTCTCCGCCAACACTAGATCTCAAGCCGCTACCTTCTCATCTTAAATATGCATATTTAGGTGAGAATGAGTCTTTATCCATGATCATATCCGCTTCTCTAGCTTTAGAGTAAGAGAGCGCTCTTTTGTCGGTCTTGAGATCAAATCGGCAAGTTTTTGGTAGGACAATGACAGACATCAAAGGGATTAGTCTCTTGATTGTTGAATATCATATACATTTGATGGATGAAGCCAAACCAACTCGAGTCCAACAAAGACGGTTGAATCCCGTCATGAAGGAGGCGGTAAAGAAAGAAATCGCCAAGTGCCTAGATAGTGGCATAATTTACTCAATATCTGATAGCCAATGGGTAAGTCCTATTCATTTGGTCCCTAAAAAGTCTAGTCATGGTCATAACTAATGAGGCTAATGAGTTGATCCAAACACGCATCCAAACTGGGTGATGAGTATGTATTGATTATAGAAAACTTAATGCCGCAACGAGGAAAGATCACTTCTCTCTACCTTTCATTGACCAGATGTTAGAACGATTAGCTGGGCATGAATAATACTGTTTCTTGGACGGATACTCCGGCTATAACCAGTTCCCCATCGCCGAAAAGGATCAAGATAAGATAAGATTTACTTGTCCTTTCTGTACTTTTGCTTATAGACGCATGCCCTTTGGGTTATGCAATGCTCCCGCTACATTTCAGTGGTGTATGATGGGGATATTCTCGGACATGGTCGAGAATTTTCTGGAGATATTTATGGATGATTTCTCCATATTTGATGACTCCTTTGAGGAATGCCTTCTTCATCGTGACGCTATTCTTACCCGCTGCAAGGATAAGAATTTAACTTTGAATTGGGAAAAATGTTATTTCATGGTTCAAGAAGGTATTTTCCTTGGGCATATCATTTCATGAAAAGGCATGGACGTAGACAGAACTAAAATAAATGTCATCCATAACCTTCCTCCTCCAAAATGCGTCAAAGATGTACGATCCTTCCTTGGTCATGCAGGATTTTATAGGAGATCCGTTAAGGATTTTAGCAAAATTGCTAGAGCTTAACTCTTCTCTTAGCTAAGGATACAACATTTCACTTCGATTCGGATTGCGAGGCTGCTTTTGAATCACTTAAAAGCTCCCTCACTACAGCCCACATTCTGTCATCTCCAGACTGGAATCACCCGTTTGAGCTTATGTGTGATGCATCAGATTTTGCTATTGTTGCAGTCTTAGGACAGCATATTGATAAAATGCCACATGTAATTTACTATGCAAGTAGGACCTTGAACGATGCACAAATTAATTATACAAGTACCGAGAAAGAACTCTTGGCAGTTGTATTTGCATTAGAAAAATTCAGGCCCTACTTAATTGGCTCGCCTATAGTGGTTTACACCGATCACTCCACCCTACGACATCTTTTATCGAAGAAGGATGCTAAAGCCAGGTTTATATGTTGGATCCTATTCTCACAAGAGTTTGATCTTGTCATACGAGACAAGAGTGGATGTGGAAACGTAGTAGCCAATCATCTTTCATGCATCTCTTCTTCACCAACGTTGACCGTGCCAATAAACGACTCTTTTCCTGACGAACAGCTCTTGACCATATTCAGCAAACCTTGGTTCGTGGATATTATAAATTATCTAGCGACGGGAATTATACGCAGCGATTGGTAACAGTCTTGCTCGAAATAGTAGGATGCTACCTGGTTTGTTTCTACCTCAATATGTGCATTTGTTTTCTTAGCATATCGCTTATACATATTGGTAGAGCCCTTAGGATCTTTGCTTGATTACCAGCGTTGTGATGACAGTCACACTAGTGGGATCTGGGTAGTCTATAAGCACATCCTATACAGGTCCCTAGTCATAGGATTATCGAGACGGGGCATCGATACTTCACAGTAGACTGGTGTATATGCTTCTTATCCTAGCAGGGGAGATGGTCTGTCCCAAAGCCATTAGTACGCCGTACTGGAGATAGTATGCAGGTGCTCATTAGGTTATGTGTACACTGGACATGACTCGTCGGGAACTGCTGGTGGGTATTATACCTATCGTCGAGTAGCAGTTCCCAGGTGACATGAGTACAGCTTAGTCCGTCGACTTGACACTGCTACTTCACCTCGAGTGCGTTCCCACTGTACTTTGATTACTACTCTACCACGGCTCAAAGAAGTCGTGCAAACAGGTAGTAGTTGGGTACAGTCCCGAAGCACTTGGAGGCAGTGGCGGTTAGATAGGATTCTTCTCTCCTGGTATTGGGGATTGATATCGCGCAGTGTTCGGAAGGCCATTACACAAAGTCCTTGGCCAAGGCAAGCGAGATTTACTGGTAGGTACTCCAGTAGTTTCTCAGGGTATTTTGGGCTACTCTCCGACACGACTTATTGCGCTATTAGGGGTTTGACGATTACTGCCTCCTAGGTCCGATATGCGATACTCTTAGAAGAACAGACCGGACTGTACAGAGATTGTCACATACAGGCTCAGTAGGAATTCGGATGAGTTAGCTTATCGGCCTTCTTATCGACACATACCTGGGCAGCCGTTACGTGCAGCTAGTACCGCTTGCAGCTTATGGTTAAACCCACTGTCAGCGTAGTGTCGAGTTTTTAGAGTCCAACATAGAGAGTTTTCCTAATCCAGGCAAAAGGTGTAGAGGCCGTATGGTTTTACGGAAGGGCTTCGATCACTTACGTGTGCTTATGCACGTATGTTGATCGGGCGGGTAATACTAGTGGGCTTTGGTTTAAGCCGGATCCTAGTATTATATTGATGGATTATTTTTGTCTCTTTGTATTCGTATTCTTTAGAACAAGGATGCGGGTATGTATATACGGATGAGGGGCATTCTCGTAATTACTCGGGAAAGCTTCTAGAAGGGACACCTCATTAGGGTTTCTTTTTTCTTTTATGGATTAAAGAACAATGAGGTGGAGAAATGAGGTGGAGATATTTTCTATGGATGACTATGAGTCATCAGTTGACAAAATAGATATTTTTGAACCATGGTTAATTGTTGTGAGATATTTATCTCAACAATAATTCATTTGGTTCAACTATTCATCACAAATGAAAACTCATTCTTCATCCAAGCTTTTCTTCTCCTCTCTCATTTTTCTCATGTGACCTTCTTCCTGATCAAAACTCTAGACTCTCATGTGTTGAGAATCTTAGGGTTCCAATAGACAAAGCATTCTATCTTTTTACTCTACACCCTTTAGGACTTCTAATTTAGCGTACTTGAAGCCGTAGTTACCTCGGATTTGAGGTAGGAGCTAGGACTATTGAATCTCAGGTGGATCGTCTTTGACTCGAGGAGGCCGTCGAGATTGCGTCGATCTGTTCCGATCCTTAGAGCCTACAAAGACGAAGAGGACAGCGATGAAGACCCGAAGGACATGTATCGTGAGGTATAACTTCATATCCGAGTAGTTAAACCTCAAGTAGTTTGCTAGCTATGGTTTATGTTCGATCCTTGGTTCTGGTCGGTGTTGCGAAGCCTATAAAAAATCATTTTTTGTAATTTCCGCCTTCCCGCGAACACGTGGGGTGGGCGACATCGACTTACAATGGTATCAGAGCCTCTCATAAACTTTAGATAGCTAGTAGCAACATAAGAAATCCGTCGTTTTTGTCGCGCAAAAACTGCCGACAGAAACAGTTTCCAAAAATGATGTTTTGAGTTGCTTTCACACCCCGCGGGCTTACGGTTTGAACCGAGAAGCCGTGGGGTGAAGCGTGTATATCCCAGAGACACCCCAGGGGGTACCAACGGCCAGGACCACCCCCAAGACCACCACAAGCTGGCCTTGGGGGCTAGTGACTCGAGAGTACCAAAGATTGGTGCTCTTGGGTCTGCCTCCCCTTGGGGGCGAACTCGTAGTGGCCCTCGGGGGTGGGTACCCCCCCAGGACCCCTATTCAACTGTTAATTTTTGTTTCTTCGCCTTTGCGAAGATTCAGGCGGGTTTCGAGTTCGTTTCGACTCCCAGATTGGCATAAAACGATCGTTTTTGGAACTTTAGCTCACTGGATTTTCAAGTTTTGGAAAATTGGTTAAATTTGCTAATTGCGTGCGGAATTCTAATGTCGCTGTTAGTTTACAAGATTTGTGATGTATATATGTGTTTGGAAATGTCGACTAATTTCTATACGTCGATTAGTCGGGGTTGCACATATCTGTGATGTTGTTATGTTGGTTTGTGTATATGAACTTGTTGGATCGTCGTAGATAAATTGTCGGGGATGTGAGATGAGAGTTTTCATTCTTTCATTCGATATAAAATTTGTAAAGTGATGTAATATTATTTTTGAGGGGCACATCTGGGTTGAGGTTGTAGCCACCGTTGTATTATTTCTTTTACTGTTTTTGCTCCTAAGACAGACCCAAGGTGGGGTGTACAAACTACCGGGTACTTTGAAGTGCCAAGTGGCCTATTCACTTTTCTGAAGGTGGTTGCTTCAATTCGGGTATTTGGTGGGTAGTTTGCCGCACCCATAAGGGTTTAGGATGGGGTTTGTCTATTCATCACGACCGTAGAATCCGTCTTTCGTTACAGGCTCAAACGATACGCGGAATTCCTAGTATATCCAATATGTTCATCTGTGATTTGGAATGCCTATTTTTGCATGAGATTAATGTATATATCTATATATGATATCTATGAGGCGTTGCTTGTATTTTGCATCCGCGCTAGTCCAGCCCCCGCTCTGTCGTTTATTAAGTAACCTAACGGGTGATGACGGGGCCCAGTGGCGAATGCAGATGGCATAAGTGGACGTCATATTTTCGTTTCTTTCTTGATGATAGGTGTAAATGATGGGACTGCATTACATTAATGCAAAGCTGAATCGTTGGAACAAAATTTAAAACCACTCGATTATTTTAAAAGAGGAGACTTTTAAATGTGGAGCTTAAACCACACCTTTTAAAAGCTATCAGGTTCCTTCGATTATATCAAGTTCACTACGTTCACGGTTTCACCAAAACCATTCGTGGCCCTCCGTCATTTCAGTTGAATATTCAGTAGTATTCAAGCTATGTATTTTGACATTCGCCAAGGCATAATGATTGGTAGCTGCTGGATATTCATTTGTAGCATAGATAGATGCGTTGGTTTGGGACAGTCATACTACTATTTTGGCCTTCGTCAAGGGTATGTACGGGTGTGTTCAAATTAACCTGGACAATGACGAGTAGAACTTGACATGTGACTTATGATATGTTGGCCTTCATCAAGGTTATAAGAGCATAGGGCAAAAAAATCCACATCGCGAGTTTCTAAGGAAACTGAAACTTACTAGTGCTGCATATCATTTGGAGTGTGATAATGTTGGTGGGATTCCTTCAAGATTATCACACAATGATATTTGGATCCCGATCCAACTGTGAGTATCCGCTACTCCCCGGGAGATTCTTCACTTAACGATCAATGTTATAAACTAAATAGGTGTCTAGAACAGTGTTAGCGGGGCTACGCTTCCAGGGAAAAGAGGTTTTTTAATGAAGGAACTTCGCGAAAGCATCGTAAAACCTCCCTCGAAGTACCGACACTTGTCTGGCCGAACGGTTAAGCAAGTATTGTACGGTGAGATTAATCCTGACTAATTCTTATTTTATGGTTTGAGGAAGGATTCGAGAGACAGTGGGAGCCATTCTGTTTAGATAAATTAAAAAAAACCTATCTAAACTGGCAAGAGTATCATGCTGAGTGTTTTCTTCTCTCTCTCCTAATTGCAGCGACCAGGTGACCAGATTAGGTTACAGATAGATAATAAAATGACTGAGTTATACTATATTGGGACTGGCAAAGGTTTGTCTAGATGTCCATTACCTATGACAAGTTGGACCACCTCATTACTACTCATAGCCCCCGCCGTCTCAGGTCCAGTTTCCACCGTCGCGGATGTTGATATCCATAAGACAAGCGAAAAAGACTGTGTGATTGCCAAGTGCCTCGTGTTGGCCTCAGTTGATGGTGTATACCAGAGGCAGCACGAGAAGATGGACTTAGTTTCTATCTTCCTCCATAACAAAGTTTTATATGGAGAGCAATCTCGTATCATAAGATATGATACCTCGAAGGAATTGCTTCAAGCGAGATTGGTTGTCGGATCATCTGTAGGGGACCACGTCCCTACAATGATTAGCTATATTAAAAAGCTCACAGACCTGGAGACCACGTTGGAGAACGAGTCATATGCTGACTTGATTCTACAGTCCCTACCTCCTACTTACGCCCAGGGGAAGAAAGTTATACTTCCAATTGAGGGCACCCTGAGGGAAACCAGAGAGACACCCGCTCTGCTTATTAGGGAATCTTCCTCTTCTGGATCTAAGGCGGATGCCAAGGGTAAGAAGAAGAAGACCTCCACAAAACCGATAGGCGGTGTCGGTAAGGTAGAAGAAAAGGGAAGGGCAAAAGTTTCGGGGTTAACTGCAGGGAAGGAGGGTTGTTCCTATTGTTACGGGAAAGGGCATTGGCAGAAGGGATGCAGGGCTTGGAAAGCCAGAATCCAGGATCTGAAGCACGTTGTAGCTTTGACATCGGGTGTGTTTGTGATTGAAAACAGTCTATCAATTAACTCTACTTTCTAGGTACAAAATACCGGATCAGGATCTCATATCTGTAATTCATTACAGGTTTTGAGAAACCGTAGAGTTATCAGGAAGATGATATGACTCTCAGTGTTACTAACGGAATGAGCATGGATGCGGTATCCGTAGGGTATATCATCTAGAATTGACAAGTGGGCAGATATTGATTCTACGTAACTGTTTGTGTGTACCAAGTCTAGTTTATAATTGATGTGGTTCACATCCACCTAAATCAAAGTTTGATTGGGTCAGGTACACTAGAGGACAGTATATACGTGTTAAATCAAGCTCAGGTTTTCAACGTCCAAAACACACATAAAAGAAAGTCTCCAGAATTAAATAAGACTTTCTTATGGTATTGTAGACAAGGTCACATCAATGAAATATGGTTGACGAAGTTATATAGAGAGGGATAGTTGGATCCGTTCGAATATCAGTCTTATGCAACATGTCAATCTTGTCTCATATGAAAGATGACAAAGACTCCGTTCACTAGACACAGAGTAAGAGCGAGCGAGCTCTTGGGACTCATACACAGCGACGTGTGTACTCCAATATCTGCAGATGCACGAAGTGATTATTCCTATTTCATTACTTTTACGGATAATTTCTTTAGGTTAGGACATGTCTTCTTGTGAAAGCATAAATCCGAACCCTTTGAAAAAATCCCGGGAATATAAGAATGAAGTGGAAAAACAAACAGGCAAAAGTATCAAGACACTGAAATCTGATTGACGTGGTGAATACTTAAAATTGTCGAGTTCCTGGATTACCTAAAAGAGAATGGAATTATATCTCAGCTTACTCCTCCATATTCACCACAACAAAATGGTGTATAGGAAAGACGGAACAGAACCCTATTGGATATTGTTCGTTCCATGATGAGTAATGCTGAGTTGTCGCGATCCTTCTGAAGTTATGCACTAGAATCAGCGGCATATCTTTTGAAAAAGGTTCCTACCAAGACTGTGCTTACTACACCATATCATATGTGGAGTGGGAAGAGACCCTATCTTCAGTATCTAAAGATATAGGGATGTCCGGTTTTTGTTGAAAAACAGTATGCGGACAAGCTCGAGGCACGCTCAGTACTGTATAGGTTTGTGGGATACCCAAAGAACTCCAGGGGGTATCTTTCCTATTATGCATAGGAACAAAAGGTTTTTGTTCCTCTTCATGCCCATTTTTTAGAAAATCATTTTTTGTAAAAGGAAATAGTAGGGGCGCAATAGAACTGGAAGAAATTCCAGAACCATAAACTATTACTGAAATTATGGTAGAACCAAAGGTTTCAAAGAACCGGATATCTCTACGCCAATCCATAGGACTAGTAGGCAGTCTCATCCGCCCGAGAGATACTACAGTTTTCTCATAGACGGGATCGAGAGGATTGCATCATTGACAATGATGAGCCAACTAGCTTCCAGTAATCTATTCAGAGCGGCAACTCGGTAAAATGGCTGGATGCAATGCGGACCGAAAAGGAGTCCATGTACACCAACAAAGTATGCCACTTTGAACATTGCTCCAGAAGGGGTAAAACCCGAAGGCTGCAAATGGATCTTCAGAAAGAAGATTGGTATAGATGGACTGGTTGAAACCTATAAGGCTAGACTTGTTGCAAAAGGTTTTTCATCAAAGACCTGGTTTGGACTAATGATGAAACCTTTTCTCCAGTGGCTATACTCAAATTCATTCGAATCTTTCTTGGCATTACTGTCTTCCAAGATTTTGAGATCCGGCAGATGAACGTAGAGATGGCTTTTCTAAATGGTTATTTGAAAGAATGCTTTTTTACGAATCACCCAAAGGGTTTCAATCAGAGTGGGAGCAGTGGGGGCAGTGTGCAAGTTGCTTAAGTCCATTTATGGACTAAAGCAGGCATCGCGGAGTTGGAGCATATGTTTTTATTGAGACAGTCAAAGAATTCGACTTTATCAAAAATCCAGATGAACTATGCATTTATAGTAAGAAATGTGAAATTCCTCGTTGAGTATGTGGATGCCATTCTCTTGATAAGAAATGACATTCATATGCTACAATCAGTCAAATGATTTTTATCACAGAGGTTCTCCATGAAAGATCTGGGTGATACCAACTACATTCTGGGGATCCAGATCTATCGTGATGGATCAAAGAGGATAGTGGGACTTTCACAGTCAAGGTACATCAACACCATACTGAAAATATTTAGTATGGATGATTCTAAGCGCGGTAGTCTACCTGCTTGTCACGGAATCACCCTCTCCAAAAGGGCTCGCATCACATCTATACCCTACGCTTCTACGGTGGCACTATAATATATGCGATATAGTCTACCAGACCAGATGTTGCTTACGCACTCAGCGTAGTAAGCCGGTATCAGTCAAACCCAGGGAAGAAACACTAGATAGCAGTAAAGAACATTCTCAAGTACCTGAGAAGGACTAAGGAGATGTTCTTGGAGTATGGCGGAAAAAACCTCCAGATCGAGGCCTTTGCTGACTCCAGCTTCCAGAGTGATAATGATGACTCCAAGTCCATGTCGGGCTATGTCTTTACCCTCAAAGAAGGGGGCGGTCTGTTGGAAGAGCTCCAAGCAGGACACCGTTGCATACTTGACGATGGAAACGGAGTAGTTCGCTGCATGAGATGCCGCAAAAAGAGGCAGTCTGGATTTGGAAGTTCTTAACTGAACTTCAGGTGGTTCCTTCCATTTGTTGGTCCAATACTTTAGTATTGAGACAACATACGACGCTATAGCTTTAGGGAAGGAACCCAGGTCCCATCAAAGATCCAAACATATCTTGAGGTGGTACCACCTGATCAGGGAGATCATTGATCCCGAGGAGATCGAGGTGAAGAGAGTAGATATGGAGAACAACACTGCAGATCCACTCACAGAGGCCATCCCTCAGACTGTGTTCGAGAGGCTATCGAGATCTTCGGTCTGCGATATGCCAGTATATGGACTTAGTGCAAGTGGGAGATTGTTGGTGATATATGCCCTAGAGGCCATTATTATATCATACAAGATTGTATATTACTTAATGGGATCTTGGGATAGACACAGATATAGTAACAGTCTTGCTCGAAATGGTAGTATGCTACCTGCTTTGTTTCTACCTCAATATGTGCATATGTTTTCTTAGCATATCGCTTATACATATTGGTAGAGCTCTTAGGATCTTTACTTGATTACCAGCGTTGTGATGGCAGTCACACTAGTGGGGGCTGGGTAGTCTATAAGCACATCCTATACAGGTCCCTAGTCATAGGATTATCGAGACGGGGTATCGATACTCCATAGTAGACTAATATATACGCTTCTCATCCCAGTAGGGAAGATGGTCTGTCCCATAGCCATTAGCACGTCGTACTGGAGATAGTATGCAGGTGCTCATTAGCTTATGAGTACACTGGACAAGACTCGTCGGGAACTGCTGGTGGGTATTATACCTATCATTGGGTAGCAGTTCTCCGGTGACATGAGTACAGCTTAGTCCGTCGAATTGACACTGCTACTTCGCCTCGAGTGTGTTCCTACTGTACTTTGATTACTACCCTACCACGGCTCAAAGGAGTCATGCAAACAGATAGTAGTTGGGTGCAGTCCCGAAGCACTTGGAGGCAGTGGCGGTTAGATAGGATCCGTCTCTCCCGGTATTGGGTGTTGATATAGCGCAGTGTTCGGAAGGCCATTACACAAAGTCCTTAACCAAGGCAAGCGAGATTTACTGGTAGGTACTCCAGTAGTTTCTCAGGGTGTTTTGGGCTACTCTCCGACATGACTTATTGCGCTAGTAGGGGTCTGACGATTACCGTCCCCTAGACCCGATATGCCATACTCTTCGATGAACATACCGGACTGTACAGAGATTGTCACATACAGACTCAGTAGGAGTTCGGATGAGTTAGCTCATCGGCCTTCTTATCGACACATACCTGGGCGGCCGTTACGTGCAGCTAGTACCGCTTGCGGTTTGTGGTTAAACCCACTTTCAGCGTAGTGTCGAGTCTTTAGAGTCCCATATAGAGAGTTTCCCTGCACCGGGAAAAATGTGTAGAGGCCGTATGGTTTTACGGCAGGGCTTCGATCACTTACGTGTACTTGTGCACGTATGATGATCGGGCGGGTAATACTAGTCGGCTTTAGTTTAAGCCGGATCCTAATATTATATTGATGGATTATTTTCGTCTCTTTTTATTCGTATTCTTCGGAATACGGATGCATGTATGTATGTACGGATGAGCGGCATTCTCGTAATTACCCAGGAAAGCTTCTGAAGGGACACCTCATTAGGGTTTCTTTTTTCTTTTATGGATTAAAGAATAATGAGGTGGAGAAATGAGGTGGAGATATTTTCTATGGATGGCTATGAGTCATCAGTTGACAAAATAGATATTTTTGAACCATGGTTAATTGTTGTGAGATATTTATCTTAACAATAATTCATTTGGTTCAACTATTCATCACAAATGAAAACTCATTCTTCATCCAAGCTTTTCTTCTCCTCTCTCATTTTTCTCATGTGACCTTCTTCTTCATCAAAACTCTAGACCTCTCATGTGTTGAGAATCCTAGGGTTCCAAGAGACAAAGCATTCTATCTTCTTACTCTACACCCTCTAGGACTTCTAGTTTAGCTAATAGAAGCCGTAGTTACCTCAGATTTGAGGTAGGAGCTCGGACTATAGACTCTCGAATGGATCGTCTTTTGACTCGAGGAGGCCATCGAGGTTGCGTCGATCCGTTCTGATCCTAAGAGAATACGAAGACGAGGAGGACAACGATGAAGACCCGAAGGACATGTATCGTGAGGTATAATTTCGTATCCGAGTAGTTAAAGCTCAAGTAGTTTGCTAGCTATGGTTTATGTTCGATCCTGGTTCTAGTCGGTGTTGCGAAGCCCGTAAAAATCATTTTTTGCAATTTCCGCTTCCCACAACACGTGGAGTGCGCGACATCGACTTACAATTTTCCCAACTCTTTTGGGAATTTATACATTTTACTTGCGGTTGATTATGTCTCTAAATTGGTGGAAGTAGTACCGTTTCGCACTAATGACAACAATGTTCTTATTAAGTTCCTTAAAGAAAATATCTTTTCGCTATTCGGACACTCTCGTGCTATAATTAGCGACAACGGTATGCATTTCTGTAATCGGTCTTTTGAGGCTTTGATGTGGAAATATTCAATCAATCACAAACTTTCTACGCCCTATCATTCCCAAACGAGCGGGCAAGCTGAGATCTCCAATCGACAGATCAAACAAATTTTGGAGAAAACGGTTTCTAAGATCGTAAAGATTGGTCCACCAAATTGACGGATGCTCTTTGGGCATTTCGCACCGCTTATAAGACCGATTTTGGTATGTCTCCATACCGACTTATGTTTGGGAAGGTTTCCCACCTTCCTGTCGAGATCGAATATAAAGCAATATGGGTTATTAAAGAGCTTAACTTTGATTTTGATCAAACCTGCAGCTATCGGAAAATGCAATTAAATGAGCTAAGCGAACTCTGTGATAAAGCTTACGATAAAACGGTTATAGTAAAAAACCAGACTAAAGTGTTCCACGACAAAAACCTTTTTAGAAAATCTTTCACACCGGGACAACAAGTCCTTCTTTACGATTCCCGTCTCCACCTTTATCTGGATAAGCTTAAATCTCGTTGGAAAGGACCTTCGTGGTGCGGTATGTGTACCCGAACGGGCCAATGGATATAGAAAATGTTAAAAATGGTTCTATTTTTAAAGTAAATGGGCATAGATTAAAACCGTATTTTTCCGCTGATTCAACGGAGGAGCTCCAGTTTTTACAAGAGCTGCTTTATCATAACTAACTCTCCTCCGCCTCACCTCCATATTTCGGTAACACTGTTTCATATAAGAATGGAGGTGAGTGAACTAAGATATAATTGAATAACTGTGCGTGCCATAAAACAAGTTTGGGTAGTATTTCATTATTATTTTACCCCTATTATTCTCCTCCAAAGTCTACAGGTCCATACGCTCATAAAACAACATCAGTGAGGATACTGCTGAAAACAGGTTTGGGGGGAGGTTTGTATTTACTGAAATATCATTTGGCACTAGGCACTATATAAATTTTTTGACTAGCTGAAATTTTTTTGATAATAAAAGATTAGAAAGTGAAAAATTACATATGAAAGATGGGAAAGGTATAAGAAAAACAAGAAAATTAGATGTTTTATAATGAAACTAGTAATAGGTAGTCAAGAGCTGTTGTCCCAAAGGTTAGTAAGATGAAGGGAATCACTAATCTGAGTATAAAATTAAGTCTAAAAAGTAGTCCCTATTCTTGAGTCCAAACTTTTGAACGTTGATACCCTACTATACGTACTTGCACACGTCTTGAAATTTGGGATAGTAGAGAATACCTTGAATGCTCTTGTCTAAAAGCCTTAGTATGAAATAAAATAAATATACAAACAAAAATATAAATGAAAAAATGGTGAAGAAAAACGAACACTGGTTTTGTAATTACTTAAGGCAGCATAAAAAAAATTTAGCGTGGGTGCTTTATCACCTAGTGCCTTAGACCAACTGGTTTGGGAGCTACTGCTAAGACTTAGGTGTTGCAAGACTTGGATATTGCTAATTACGCCTAAATAAGTGAGCACATTTGGTAATCGGTCGGTTAGTACCTCAAGAAGCGTTAATGGTCGCATGAAAAATGTGTGAGCAATTACATCTAAAATATTCACCGACTAAAAAAGTACTGAGAAAGATGGACAAGAGTATGATAGCTTGAATTGAATTCTCTAAGTTTAGGAATGTCTTTTACACACACGTAGGGGTATATGATCGATATTTGGAAGAAAAGTAGGGAGGAAGACTAAAGGCGATATTTTATTGAGTGATGATGTGATTGCTGACATCTTTTCACGACCATTAAGATAAAGCTCATGGCAGCTGAAAAGATGGTATAGTTTGGAACGCTTCTTTTCAAGTTCTTTCTTTTATAAATTCTTATCTTTGTATGTAATTTTCATCTTCTTTCTTTTATTATGGAATTTTGTGGGTGTAATCCGTTGAAAACCCTCAGAAGACAACATTCCTCCTACTAGGGACACCTAGAGGTTTAAAGGCTTGTTGCACGTGCTCAGTGCAATCGTGATTGCCTACGAAAGTATACTAGGTTTTTCTTTTTCTTTTTCTTTTTTCTCCCTCTCTTGAATAACTAGTTTGCTCGGGACGATCAAAGTTAAGTTTAAGGGTATTGTTCAGTCAAAAATATTGCACATTTGATGGAACATTTTCTTTACTTTTGTTAAGTATTTAAAGGTGTTTATCGTAAATATGGAGCATATGTAGGTTTATCTATAAAATATTCTTTATCGTATGTTTCTACATTATAATTAACATTATGAAGGAAAATATATGCATAAAATATTTATATAAAATATTAATAATTAAAATATGCATATCATATCAAATATCCCTAATCAATATTCTTAAAATATTGTATCATATAAAATGATTAGGATAATATCTCAAAATAATAACAAATGTTACTAACAATATGAATTGAGATATTGTGCAGATATAAGCTCAGATGTGGAGATCAGGAAATCCGAGATGCCGGGAATAAAATTTGTCGATAAAATTGAACCAAATCGTAAAATCAAATGGAAGAAACTTAGAAGAATCCAGACAATGAAAAAATGTCCACACGTCAACACCAAACAGTAGAAAAAGTTTCAAACCCTAATCTCTCCGAACCACCACCCAACCGCAGCCAAATATACCTAAATACGGCGGATCAGCGGCAAGATTAGGGTTGTGGGATTTGGTTTTTTTTTCATGTATAATCGTAACAACCAATCTTCACCTATGGCAACTAGGGTTTGTATCTTCTGTACTATTTAAAAGACCGAGAGCTACTCTTGAAAAATCATCATCTTTTACATCACCTAATAGATCAAAACCGAAGAGATTAAGAAGTCCAAGATGATCCACACATCCAGATTGATCATCGGCTGTTTATCTACTTCCAACGAGAACAGAGATCGGGAGCATAAACTAGGGTTCTTTACTCTAAATTTGACGGATTTGTAAATGATAGTTGATTAATAAAAAGGTAGATCTTTAGTTTAGTTCTTTATATTTTACTTTCTGTATTTAATTTCTGCATTACTTTCTACATTTACGTTATGATCTCCTTCTTCATCTTCTCTTCTATCTCGACCATGCGTGAGTAATTTCTTGCTTGATAGGGTTCGTAGAATTAGGGTAGATCAATAGATGATAAAATCTCTTAACTTCTTTTACATCTTTTAAAGTTTATGAATTTTAGCAAAGTAATTGTTAACATCCTAATCGGGCGCGCTATCAATTTATTGATAGTCTCGACCGCGATTTGAGATTAGATTAACAATTGTTTTGGTAAAGGCTACACATAAATAGAGGTCAATGAAAAGATAAGGGTTAAGAGTGGGAACCATATTCCCTCCAAAAACCCTAATCTTCATTCATCACTAGCGATCTAATTTTAAATCTATTAAAAGATAAAAGGAGTCATCTTTAATTAATTATCCATTACTACCAAATTCTATGAACCCTACAAGACGCTTCTTCATAAAATCTACATCCGTATATCATAGATCTAGAACAAACCATCCATATTTCAATCAACTCGTCTAAAGCAAGTAAAAGGTTCGACGTTTTCCTGAGGACGACCCATACTCATCTCGGCCAGCTATAAGCGACACCGTTATTGATTTCGGTTACTTTACTTTACAAAACACTTTTCTTCCGAATCTAGAATCAATTAGGAACCGATATAATTGGTCCCATTGAACCGGCATCGTCCAAAGGATATCGATTCATACTGGCAACGACCAACTACTTCTCCAAGTGGGCAGAAGCAATACCACTAAGAGAGGTAAAGATGGAGAATATCATCCATTTCTTCAAAACCCATGTCATCTACCGGTTCGGCACTCCGCGACGGATAATCTCGGATAATGGGCCAGCTTATAGAAGTTATAAAATCAGCCGCTTCACACAACAACATAAAATAAATTGGAGATACTCTTCAGTCTATAATTCTCGGGCCAACGGTCTTGCTGAAGATTTCAACAAGACCTTGATAAAGATTGTAAAGAAAACGATTTTCAGAAACAAAAAAGCTGGCATGAAAGGCTACACGAAGCTCTCTGTGCGTACTGAACAACATTCAAGACGACCACGAATAAAACCCCATACGCGTTGGTGTTCGGTACGGAAGTAGTACATCCCATGGAAATAGAACTCTCTTCTCTACGAGTAGCGGTTCGATATGAGCCGACAGATGAAGAAAATTCTCACCTTCGGCTTGAAGAGCTCGATGCCCTCGACAAAACTCGCCTTATAGCACAGCAAAACCTGGAGGCTTATAAGGCTAGGATGACACGGTCATACAAAAAACTGAATAGGCCGAGAACATTCCGCCAAGGAGAACTCGTCGTAGTTGTCAAAAGACCAATGATCCCCAATTGCGCAAAATGGGGGAAGTTTGAGCCGAACTATGAAGGCCTGTACATCATAGACAAAGTCTATCAAGGTGGAGCTTAGCTGCTCATGGATATGCATGGTGAAAGACCCTTCCGGCCAACAAACGGCTGATTCTTCAAAAAATACTACGCTTGAAGAGTCAGGACTTAGGTCAGTGATAGATGACGACGCTTGTGTCCGCTCGCTGTCTTCCTGAGTCAGAACTCTAAGAGTAGTATCCAAAAAACTTCGTCTTAAACATGGAAATAACGGACCGAGATGTCCCTAAACTAACAACGGACCGAGATGTCCCTAAACTAACAATAGACCGAAATGTCTTAAACTAATATTTGACCGAGATATCCTTAAACTAATATTCTTCCCCAAAATGGGAACGACAGACCGAGATGTCCCTAAACTTACAACGGTCCGAGATGTCCCTAAACTAAAATTTCGCCTTAAACATGGCGATAAAAGAAGATTGGTGTAGATGGTCAGGTAGAAACCTACAAATCTAGACTTGTTTCTAAAGGTTTTCGTCAAAGACCAGGATTGATTGGACTATGACGAAACTTTTTCACCAGTGGTCATGCTTAAATCCATTCAGATCCTACTTGCTATTTCTGCCTTCCATGACTATGACATCTGGCAGATGGATGTTAAAACCGCTTTTCTAAATGCAAGTTTAGAAGAGTTTTTTTGCATAGATCAACCAGAGAGTTTCATAGACAGTGGGAGCAGCGGAAAGGTGTGCAAGTTGCTCAAATCCATTTATGGTGTAACAACCCTAAATTTTATGTACAAAATTTTTCCAAAATACAGAAAGGAACACCTGAGCCTGACCACAAGCTATAAATTTGATTTGCTTTTGAACAGCAAGAAAACACTCGTAGCTCATTGGTAAACCCGTGCATTGCTGTGACATAGCCCCTGTGATCGAATCCCCTCGGCTACAAATATTTTTTAATTGATTTTCTTTTAATCTTTTAGAAGCCCAAAGGTTTACACATGCACAACACGTAAAACGAAAAATCACAGATTAAACAAACACTTGCACTGAGTTGTACCAAGCGACAAGAAAATGTGGTGAAAATCCCAAGCTCCATCGAAGGAAATTGACCGGCGAGATCCTTGGCAAGACCGGCACCGCCGGGCCCCTCGTAGGGGATGCTCCCCAAACTTCAACCCTTGAACCCCTTAGCCTACCCCACTACCCCCATGTTGTTTGATTTCTCTGCATTCATCCAGAGAGTGTAATTTCACTCTTTAATTCTAATTTTAATGCATTCTTTAACCCTCAAAATCCTAATTTTCCCTATAAATTCCACACTCCATTTTACCCCTCCTAATTCAGAATTTCATCACAAAAACTCCCTAAAAATTCCAAGTCCCAAGTTGTGCAAGTGGAGTTAGCAAAGGGCGAAGTTCCGACGACGTTTCGAGGAGATTCCAGCATCGAAACGATGCCCTGACGGCTCCAAAGTCTTCCTCCTTCTCCCCTCTTTCTTTATAACTTATATGTCCCCTCTTCCCTTCTCAATCTCTAGTCTAACACTTTCACTTTTCAAAACTCGTGGGAAGCGGAGTTATTCTGACTTCTGATTTTCTTTTCTTTAAAAATCTATTTTTTCTTAATAACAAACCTACAAATTTTTAATAAATTGTTTAGTAATCATTAAAAAATACATTATAACAATTTTCATCTCAAAAAAATCTATTATGCAACTTTTATCGTATTTTTACGGTTAAATACCATATACTTTACTTTCGAAACAATTCAACACATTTCCTTGTATTACTTTTAGATAACTCATGAGGTAATGACCTACCTCATCACAACACACATTTTTGATATAGCATGATGAATTTTGGAACTCTAGTTTATGGGAAAATACGAGATTACGAATAAATACCTTAAACATTCAGAGCCGTTTTCTTTAAAAAGAGTGTTAATTAATTCCTTACAATTACGTCTCTACAACCCATTTTGGGGACCCCGATCGAGATGGTGCGGGCTATCACAGGTCCTCAGGCCAAGTAGAGCGAGATGCAGACCTCCGCAAGGAGCATTCGATCTGGATGGAATTTTTAATACAATTTTTAAGAAAAACGTGATTTCTATTTAATAAATAAACTATAATTTTTTTTATAAATATTAGATATATAAATATTATCAAAATATTTATTTTAAATATAATATAAGAATATTCCATGTTTTCTAAATCAAAAGAATCATAAGTTCATGAAGCTACTATTACAATTCAAGGCAATTCCAATATTTCATTAAAATACCATGTACAATGAAATCTAGGTTTTATTTATTAGAAAATTTCACTTTTATAAAATATACATCTATGAAAACTCTAAAAACAATAATTAAATACTTGAGGTGTATTTTGAAAATATATCAAAACTATTTTTACATAAAACCCCCTCAAGTTATATCAATCTACAATAAGGACCCTAGTAAATATAGGTTTAAGCGGGACCAGTTCTCTTGAGCCTCGGGGAGCCGGAAAAAATGGGTGCTTGCCTATTTAAGGTAGATAACTAAACCGGGGTTATCACACGGTAATTGTCTTGGAAAAAGACACAAATCCTGCTGTTCATGTGCAGCGGTTACCGATAACTTCAAAACAATCAGGACTTCAATTCTGTTTAATAGTCTGACTCAGTTCGAGTCAAGGTCAAATTTGAATACAATCTGACTTGAATTTAATTCAAGTATAACTGCAGTACAACATGAATCTATGAATGCCAGAATTCAATCTATATCAACATGAACATGACCGGACCGAACCATGGATATACTCTGTTTACATGACAATCTATTTATATCCATTCCGTTTACTGATATCATGGTTCCGACAGGTCTTCCATTTACTGCAAGACAATACAATACAATCAGTACAATCAATACAATCAATACAATAAACATTACGGGGTTTATAAAGGGGTAGACTGGTACGGAATATATTAAAGGTGGCACAAGTTGTCACTAAAAGACGTAATTACATCCATGCCATTGTTCCGTGGTATTTTCGATGGAGCCGTGTACTACGGGTTACCAAAGTCCACGGTGTAAGTTAGACTCCTCTCGTATACACTGGCATATTCTGTACCAAGCTATAAACACTACGCTAACATAATAATCAAACATTACACTAGATATACTCTCTTTTTGGTCTATTCTACTTCTCTCCTTCTTTGGGACTTACCGGGCGATTGTTCGCTGACGATATTCCTATTTCTCTTCTTCTTTGGAATATTGTTAGGAGGACTCGACTATGAAGAAGTTCGAGACCAGCCAGGAACACTTAGAGTAGCACACTGAAGAACCCAAGCTATAGTCACTTGTACATATTTTCTTTTCAGTTCAGGCCATTGTTTAGGCATTACTTTCCATTCTTGTATTTACATTTCCAGTTGTACCTGTAAAAGAATGTTTAATAAATAAAGTTGTTCATTATATTCATATCTCTTGTGTATATTTTACTTTATATTGCTTAGATACGCTTAGCATATTTACTTCTGAGTAAATACGTAGCGGACCTTGCCGCGTCCCCTTCCCGTACTACGGGAAGCGGGGCGTGACAAGTTTTGTTGGTGGCCCATGCAGGTCAGTTCTGTATGGACAAGCGGGTCAATTCTGCATGAAGTCCTAAGCAGTATAACACAAGAATCAACAACTAAAAACATTCTTTATATTTCATATTCCTTGAATCTTACAATTTCATATGCTTTGAATCTGTCCTAACCCTATTTTTCTTTCAAGGTTATGGATTCTCCAAACAACACCGGCACCAACTTTAACAACACTCCACCACCTCTACCGGTTACGCCTACCGTCGCTGCTCTGATCAATGAGCAGACGGTACTGCTTGACGCAATCTGAAGTCCCCTAGAAGGACAGCAGCAGCTGACTGCTATTCTGATGAACCATGCAGAAGCGAAAGCGTCCGGAGTGAAGCAATTCCGGGCATTGCACCCAAAAAAAATTCGGAAAAAGAGAGCCCACTGGATGGTGAAGAATGGGCTCAAAGTATTGAGGATGATCTGGCAGCAGCACAAGTGTCAGAGATCACTTGGGTTCGAGTTGCGAAGCTGCAATTCCCCGACAACGCCCGAGTTTAGTGGAAGGTGGAAGAAAACCATTTGACCAACCGATCGAATGGAAAACCTTTCACGACATGTTCGATGCGAAGTACTTTCCAGAGACTACCCGAATTGACATAGAACAACAATTTATCCATCTACAACTGGGTTTGATGTGGACCAAATCCGTAGATGAATATGATGCTGAGTTTACCATGCTTAGTAGGTAAGATATGTCTTGATGTTCGAAATCTAATATCACATACTACACAGTTAACACAAGATCGCAACAGGTTCGCGGCACACTTGATATCGACTGTTGAGATCAGGTCCAGATGATTTCAGCAAGGGTTAGATCTGGAGATCCAAGCTACCTTAGCTACAGGGGATTTCTCAATCCACGACCTCGCTTTGAAAGCTGCCCGTCGATACGAGGCAGTGGTGAAGAAGGACAGACCTCAATCTGCCGGAATGAAGTGCCCTACTACTCAGATGGCAGGAGGAGCCTCTTTAAGGCCAACTTTTAAACCCAGGAGACCGGAAGAAACAAATAACTGGCCAAGCCCAGATTTTTGCTTCTACTGCAACAGGGATGGACACCTGTGGAAGGACTGTAGGCATGCAAAAAGCCTGTGCTTAGTTTGTGGCGCATCCAATCATGGAATTTGAACATGTCCTTATATACGCAACACAGTTCCGACTCACAACACTTATCCGCAGCGGCCAGCTATCCAGGCTCCTGCACCTCGTCTTTCTCTTCCAGCTCCACCTCCACGTGGACCTCCTGCACAGCCTAATCGCCAATTCCATCAGGCACTGAGGAACATGCCTCGAGGGCAGAGAAACATGCCCCAAGGACAGAGGAATGTGCCTCCAGCTAGGAGGAATGTACCCCGACGTCAGGATTTCACATAAGCAGCCGTAGAAGCCGAGACTATAGACCAAGGTAACCCTGGTAATTCTCTCACATCTGTCCAAAACTTTTGCATTCTTTCATTCTTCCACATATTTTTCATGCACTATCAACAGTTCTATCACTAAAATTTTCTTGAATCTGTTACATTTTCCTTTTACAAATTCAAGGACGAAATTTTTATAAGGAGGGTAGAATGTAACAACCGTAAAATTTCTATACAAAATTATTCCAAAATACAGAAAGGAATACCTGAGCTGAGCACAAGTTATAAATTTGATTTGCTTTTGAACAGCAAGAAAACACTTGTAGCTCATTGGTAAAGCCTTGCACTGCTGTGACATAGCCTCTGTGATCGAATCCCCCAGCCACATATATTTTTTAATTGATTTTCTTTTAATCTTTTAGAAGCCCAAAGTTTGCACGTGCACAACACGTAAAACGAAAAATCACAGATCAAACAAATACATGCACTGAGTTGTACCGAGCGACAGGGAAACGTGGTGAAAATCCCAAGCTCCATCGCCGGAAATTGACCGGCGAGATCCTTGCCAAGACCAGCACCGCCCCCCCTCCGTAGGGGATGCTCCCCAAACATCAACCCCTGAACCCTTTGGCCTACCCCACTACCCCATGTTGTTTGATTTCTCTGCATTCATCTAGAGAGTGTAATTTCACTCTTTAATTCTAATTTTAATACATATTTTTAATGCATTCTTTAACCCTCAAAACCCTAATTTTTTCTATAAATATCACACTCTATTTCACCCCTCCTCATTCAGAATTTCATCACAAAAACTCTCTAAAAAATTCCAAGTCCCAAGTTGTGCAAGTGGAGTTAGGAAAGGACGAAGTTCCGACGACGTTTCGAGGAGATTCTGGAGACGAAACGAGCCCCGACGGTTCCAAATTCTTCCTCCTTCTCCCCTCCTTCTTTATAGCTTGTAAGTCCTCTCTTCCCTTCTCAATCTCTAGTCTAACACTTTCACTTTTCAAAACTCGTCGGAAGCGAAGTTATTCCGACTTTCGATTCTCTTTTCTTTGAAAATCTAATTTTTCTTAATTACAAACCTAAAAGTTTTTAATAGATTGTTTATTAATCATTAAAAAACACATTAGAACAAGTTTCATCTCAAAAGAATCTATTATACAACTTTTATCACATTTTTACGATTATATACCATATACTTTACTTTCGACACAATTCAACATATTTCCTTGTATTACCTTTAGATAACTCATGAGGTAATGACCTACCTCATCACAACACACATGTTTGACATTGCATGATGAATTTTGGAACTCTAGTTTATGTGAAAATACGAGATTACGAATAAATACCTTAAACATTCAAAACCGTTTTCTTTAAAAAGAGTGTTAATTAATTCCTTACAATTACGCCTCTACAACCCATTTTGGGGAATCCTGATCGGGATTGTGCGGGTTATCACACGTCGTCGGACCTAGTAGAGCGAGATGCAGACCTCCGCAAGGAGCATTCGATCTCGATGGAATTTTTAATGCAATTTTTAAGCAAAATGTGATTTCTATTTAATAAATAAATTCTAATTTTTTATAAATATTAGATATATAAATATTATCAAAATATCTATTTTAAATATAATATATGAATATTCCATATTTTCTAAATCAAAAAAATCACAAGTTCATGAAGCTATTATTACAATTCAAGGCAATTCCAATATTTCATTAAAATACCATGTACAATGAAATCTAGGTTCTACTCATTAGAAAATTTCACTTTTATAAAATAAACATCTATGAAAACTCTAAAGACGATAATTAAATACTCGAGGTGTATTTTGAAAATACATCAAAACTATTTTTACATAAAACCCCTCAAGTTATATCAATTTACAATAAGGACCCTAGTAAATATAGGTTTAAGCGGGACCGGTTTTCTTGAGCCTCGGGGAGCCGGAGAAAGTGGGTGCTTGTCTATTTAAGGTAGATAACTAAACCGGGGTTATCACACGGTAATTGTCTTGGAAAAAGACACAAATCCTGCCGTCCATGTGCAGCGGTTACCGATAACTCCAAAACAATCAGGACTTCAATTCTGTTTAAAAGTCTCAGTTCGAGTCAAGGTCAAATCTGAATACAATCTGACCTGAATTCAACTCAAGTATAACTGCAATACAACATGAATCCATGATTGCCAGAATTCAATCTATATCAACATGAACATGACCGAACCGAACCATGGATATACTTTGTTTACATGACTATCTATTTATATCCATTCCGTTTACTGATATCATGGTTTCGGCAAGTCTTCCATTTACTGCAAGACAATACAATACAATCAGTATAATCAATACAATCGGTACAATCAATACAATCAACATTACAGGGTTTATAAAGGGGTAGACTGGTACAGAACATGTTAAAGGTGGCACTAGTGGTCACTAAAAGACGTAATTACATCCATACCGTTGTTCCGTGGTATTTTCGATGGATCCTTGTACTACAGGTTATCAAAGTCCACGGTTTAAGTTGGACTCCTCTCGTATACACTGGCATATTCTATACCAAGTTACAAACACTACGTTAACATAACAATCAAATATTATACTAGATATACTCTCTTTTCTGTATATTCTACTTCTCTCCTTCTTTGGGACTTACCGAGTGATTGTTCGCTGACGAAATTCCTATTTCTCTTCTTTTTTGGAATGTTGTCAGGAGGACCTGACTCTGAAGAAGTTCAAGACCAGCCAGGAACACTTGGAGCAGCACATTGAAGACCACGAGCTATAGTCACTTGTACATATTTTCTTTTCAGTTCATGCCATTGTTTAGGCATTGCTTTCCATACTTGTATTTACATTTCCAGTTGTACCTGTAAAAGAATGTTTAATAAATAAAGTTGTTGTTCATTATATTCATGTCTTTTGAGTACATTTTACTTTATATTATTTAGATACGCTTAGCGTGTTTACTTCTAAGTAAATACGTAGCGGACCTCGCCGCGTCCCCTTCCCGTACTTCGGGAAGTAGGGCGTGACATATGGATTAAAAACAGGTATTGTGGAGTTGGAACATCTGCATTGATGAAACGGTCAAGGAATTCGATTTTATCGAAAATGTAGATGAACCTTGTATTTATAAGAAAATTGTAGGGAGAACTGTGGTATTCCTTGTTTTATACATAGATGACATTCTCGTGATAGGAAATGATATTCCTATGCTACAATCGGCCAAGCTGTTCTTGTCACAGAAGTTCTCTATAAAAGACCTGGGTGATGCCTCGTACATTCTGAGGATTAAGATCTATCGTGACTGATCTAAAAGAATGTTGGGACTTTCAAAGTCAAGGTACATAGACACCGTACAAAAGAGCTTTAGTATGGATAATTCTAAGCACGGTAATTTACCCGCTTGCCATGGAATCACACTTTCTAAAGAGATGTCTCCCAAGACTGATGACGAGAGGGCTCGCATAAGCATAGTACCCTACGCTTCGGCGGTAGGCTCAATAATGTATGTGATGTTATGTACCAGACCAGATGTAGCTTACGCACTTAGCGTGGTAAGCAGGTATCAGTCTAACCCACCCAGGTGAGAAACATTGGGTAGCAGTAAAGAACATTCTTAAGTACCTGAGAAGGACTAAAGAGATGTTTCTGGTGTACGGTAATGGGGACCTCCAGATCGAGGCTTTTACCGACTCTGTCTTCCAAGGTGATAAGAATGACTCTAAATCCGTCTCGGGTTATGTGTTTACCCTCAATGGAGGGGCGGTCTGTTGGAAGAGTTCCAAACAGGACACCATAGAAGACTCGATGATGGAGGCTGAGTACATCGCTGCTTGCGATGCCGCAAAAGAGGCAGTCTGGATGAGGAAGTTCATTTCTGAACTTCAGGTGGTTCCATCCATTGCTAATCCAATACTTTTGTATTGCGATAACAATGGAGCCATGGCTTTAGCAAAGAAACCACGGTTCCATCAGAAATCTAGACATATCTTGAGGCGGTATCACTTGATTAGGGAGATCGTGGATCGCCAGGAGATCGAGGTGCGGAGAGTTGATACAAAGGACAACACGGCAGAACCATTCACCAAGACCATCCCTCAAGTCCAGTTCGAGAGACTGTTCGAGATGTTGGGTATGCGGTACGCCAGCAACTGGCTCTATTGCAGACTTTGGGTACTTAATATGCCAATAAAAGGCCTTGGTGCAAGTGGGAGATTGTTAGTGTTATATACCCTAGAGGCCATTATTGTATATTACTGGATTGTACATTATATTTTGGAAGCTTGAGATATACACAGATATTATAATAGTCTTGCTCTATATGATAGTATGCTATCTGATTTGTTTTTACCTCAAGATGTGTATATGTTTCTTATAACGTATCGCTAGTACATGTTGGTAAAGCCCTTAGGATCTTTGCTTGACTACCAGCGTTTTGATGGCAGTCACACTTGTGGGAACTATGTAGTTGATAAGCACATCCTTAAATGTCCCTATTCGTGGGAGTATCGAGACTGGGCATCGGTACTCCAGAGTAAACTAGTGTATACATATCTAATCCCTGACGAGGGGCAATGGATTGGTCCCGCAGCCATTGGTGAGATGCACCTAAGATTGTATACAGGTGTTCACTGGGGGCGAATACACCGGACGAAGTCGCAGAGGACTGGCTAGATGGTATTATACCTAGCGTCAGATAATAGTTCTTTGGTGACATGAGTTCAGATAGTCTGTCGACATGAGGTCGTCATTCGTCACGTGTGAGTTCCCACTGTGCTTTGATTACTACCCTACCACGGCTCTACTGAGTCATGCAAACATGTTTTATTTGGGTACAGTCCTGAGCCACATGGAGGTAGTAAGCGACTGTTAGGGATTCGTCTCTCCCGGTATAGGGAGTCGATGTCTCGGAGTGATCGGTTGGTCAACACCATAAGTCCCTGGCCAGGGCGGATTGAGAATTACTGGTGGTTGGACCAGAAGATTCTCGGATGGTCTTGAGCCATACCGACATGACTTGTCTGGTTATCAAGGGTCTGACGTTGTCCCCCCCCCCCGACCATGCATGCGATACTCTCAGACGAACAGATCGAACTGAACGGAGATTGCCACGGACAGGATCAGTAGGAGTTCGGACGAGTTTGCTCGTTAACCTTCTTTTCGACATGTACCTGGGTAGCCGTTACGTACAGCTAGTGCCACTGATGTGCTTGTGGTTAAACCCTCAGCCAGCGTACTGTCGAGTCTTTAGAGTCCCACAAAGTGGGTTTCCTTGGTTTAGGCGAAACGATATAGAGGCTGTATGGTTTTACATGCAGGGTTTCGATCATATACGTGTACAGGCTACATGTATTTTTGATCGGACGGATAATACTAGTGGGCTTAGGATTAAGCCGCATTCTAGTATTATAGTATTGGATTATTTTCGTCTCTTGGTATTCGTGGTATGAATACGGGTATGTAAATACGGTGAGGGGCATTCTTGTAATTACACAAGAGAGCTTCTAGAAGAAGACACCACATTTATGCTTTAATCCATTTACTTAAATAGATAATGAGGTGGAGGTATGAGGTGTTATATTGATCATAAATGAAGCATGGCTAATTTGGTGACTCATTCTCATTTGGATGACTATTGAGGCATGGTTGAATTATTGTGATGATTATTATTGTTGATATGCTTCATAGTTATCAAAGCTTAGCCATTCTTCACTTCATTATCTCTTCAACACTCTCTCTCCTCTTAAGCTTTCTTCTTCTCCCTCAACCCTAAACACTCTCATAAGTTAAGAAATTTAGGGTTTTTGAGACATATTAATCCATAATCACTCTTTACATCACCTAAACTACCTAGATTAGCATACTAGGTACTTTAGTTACCTTAAATTAGAAGTAAGAGCATGAACTACAAACTCTTGGATGGATCTTCTTTGACATCAAGGAGGCCGATTAACAAGCTCGATCCATACACTCGAGGAGCTTAGGAAGAGGCTAAGAAGACCTGAAGGACTTTGACACGGAGGTATAAATCTCTTCATAGTAGATTAAAACCTCCATATGTCTTGCTAGTTAGGATTTATGTAAAGATCCGAGTTTTAGGTCGATGCTGCTTGCTACTAAAATCGTTGTTTATTAATTCCGCCTCCTCACAAACCATGTGAGGTGTGTGACATCGACTTACAGGGCCAAAGCAAAAATAGAGTCATAGCAAAATCCTAGCTCCAAGTCTTGACGGTACATATACCACCTAGAGACTATCCATGTGTCCCCCCTCACTCCAGTAAGGGCGGACACAATAATCAAATAAAATGAAGTGACAGAAAAATCCTATCTTCAAGTCTTAATGGAAACATCTACAGCCTAGAAATCAACTCGACGTACTTCTTATGCCAGCAGGATATAGATGCAATGTCAACAAAGTGCCAAGGGTCAAATAAAAATGGAGTAATGGCAAAATCTTAGCTCCAAGTCTTAACGGTTCATATACAACCTAGAAACTATCTCGGCGTTCCCCCTCATTTCAGCAGGATGCAGACGCAATTATCAAATGAAATTGGAGCAATGGCATATCCCTAGCTCCAGATCTTGATTGCAATATACACAGGGTAGAGATCATACATATGTTTCCCGACTTCAGCAAAAAATCGGCACGACATAGTCAAAACAAAAGAAAAAAATGAAGTGACAGTATATTCCCAGCTTCGAGTCTTGACGGAAACTCATATAAAGCCTGAAAGACCATTAGAGATCATCTTACTACAGAAGGGTACGGTTGTGGCTCATCGGAGCTCCAAATTGAGCCTAACTTCAGGTAAAAAGCATCATGGCAAATTCCTAACGCATGCTCTTCCGACGGTAATATGACCTAAGGAGATTACTTGAAGATATCTTGTCCAGCCTCCGAAGAGATCAGAGACATGACGGTCGCGGGGCTATTCGAATAGTGGCTTAAAGACTGCATATCGAGGAATACATCAGCCAACGCGACGGTACCACGGACTAAAACCCTAGTACCACAAACCTAACGGACCTCTGTCGTAAAGAATGAGGGTTATCTACATACAACGTTAGGACAGGTTTGCCTGTAAACCCAAGGAAGGTAAACTAAAGATACTCCGAAACGAGTGAATAAACTACAAACTCCGAGATGAGTACATAAACTAGAGGCTCCGAAACGAGTGAATAAACTACAAACTCTGAAATGAGTAAATAAACTGAAGACTCCGAAATGAGTGAATAAACTACAAACTCCGAAATGAGTAAATAAACTAGAGACTCCAAAACGAGTAAATAAACTAGAGACGCTGAAATGAGTGAATAAACTAATTAGCGCTAAATTAAGACACCAAACACAGAAGAGAGCATGCAAAAAAAATGTATTTTCTTTATTCATGAATCAAAGTGTTTGAAAGATACAATTTAAATAAAAAGGGGGAATAAAATTGTAGCCGTTAAGAAGGCGGGGTTTTCAATAAAATGGCAACCCGTTCGCCCTCTTGCCGCAGCTCCTCCTCACACGCCACTATTGCAGCCAGCATCGCTTCGACTTGAGCCGTTGTTGCAAGCATGATAAAAGCTTCTCAGCAATTTCCTGCTTAGTAACTTCGCAATCTTGCATTCCCCGTTCGATAGAGTCAAGGTTCTGCCTCAACGCCATTCCTTTAGACACGCAATGTTGAAGGTTTTCAAAAATAACTTGCAGCTGCGCAGCATTCGCTTCGACCAGGGCACACAATTGGCTAGATTCGTCAAAAGCCATCTCTTGTTCCTTTTACTTCAGGACCAACTTCTATTCGAAGTATTGAATGGAAGCGGCACTTTGCTCGATCCATGCAATCAGTTGAGCCTTTGAGGTTAATGCTTCAGGCACAAGACGTTTGTGCTCGATCTCATGGAGACAAGCTTCAATTTGCTTACAGTAGTCAACCCAAATGTCGACGAAATCTTCATGGTGGAAAGTCACAAGCGTCGCCAGCATAGGGTTGACCTCGTCCGCAAAGTCCGCAGCAGAAGTGGGAGCTTCAACATTGAGGTCCTTAATAAATTCTCTTAGTATCCGCCTGCTATTTGCCGCACCCCTGGAAGATTGACGCTTAACGAAGGGTCCCGCGGGCATAGAAATGCGAGACTCAAGAGGAGTCAAAGCCGATGTAGCTGCTGCAGAATAAAGTACGCACAAAGAAGGGTCAGATTTCAGCCTAAAAATAAAAAAGGATGATGATGAATAAGATTTAACATACCAGTAGTCAAAAGTGTCAAATCAGGAAGCGTGGGAGGCTCTATTATTCCTTTGTTCTCTCCTTCGAGCCGTATGACTGTGGTCAATACGAGAAAAGTTTAGCAACAGAAAGATTACTCGTAGAAAGATGAAATAAGTCATGGAGAATATACTAACCAACGCCCGAAAGAGGAACGAATTCCGATTGGAAGGTGAAGTGCGAGCTTAACATTTGGCATAAGCGATCAAAAAGCACTCCTACAAGATTGCAACAATATATGGTAAAGAAATTAATCCGAGAAATAATATCTATACCGAAATAAGGAAATGAGAAATCTTTACTTTCCATCATTAAACCCGGGAAAACTCGGGGGGTACAAAAGAGATAGGAGGAGCAGCGACAGTCATAGCAACGGCTGACGATGATTCTTCAATCAGCGCGGCACCGGGGTTTACCGCACATATATTCAGAATAAAGTAGATATCAGCGAATATGTCCAGCAGGATTGAGAACCCAAAAGAAATAACACGTGGAATACCTGACGGGGTAGAGACCATAACGGTGTCTCGAGCGCCACTAACCATGACGGCTTCCTCGGTTTCCACCATCCCCGGGGAGATGGATTCAACGTCGACACCTTCGTCCCCCGAATCAATAAGGGCCATCATCATACTTGCATTAACAGCCGATGCCCGGGAGCCACAGGGGGAGGAAGCGGCAGTTGGAACAGTCCCCGATTCGATATGAAGGCCTGATGCCCCAGACTTCAAACGCTGGCACTTCCCTCGCCAAGTTAAAACCTAAACTCGGCCCTGCCATGTTATTCAAAGGCAAAAGTGTTATAATTCAAGAAAATTGCTATGGAAAGAAACCTGGAAAAATCAACAAGTCCTACTAGGTTTCAATAAGGAATCGTGCGCTGTTTTACCTTGAAGTAACCGCTCAGCCTCTTCACGAGCCGCACGCGCAATCTTCCAATGAGCGGTGAACAAGGCAGAAGGAGTTTTCTCCATTGGAACGTCAGGGGGTCGTGTATCACTCGACCCCGCGCCTATGGCTAAGTTTGCATGATACTCTCTTGCTGCGTGCTTTCTGCGCTTCCTCTCAGCTTTAGCTGTATGAAGAGATCTCGTCAAAACCTCCGACAGAGGAACGTCTTTGTCCAAATCAGGCTCGGACTCTAGATATGCTGCAACATCTATCATCGGATGCTTTAGCGACGCTTCCCATGATGGTCCTGGGGCGACCTCGACAATAGCCGGTAGCTCTGAAGGCTCCTCAGCACCACCACCTAAGGATGGCATAGCACTCGGAACAACATGAGTTACGGTGGTTCCTATAATAAAAAGGAGAAGGGAGTCAGGGTAACGAAATGAATATTCAAAGGCGACGCAAAAAAAATGAATCATACCGAGACCCATAGAAATGCGAAGCCTCTCCTCTTTCTCAAATGTCTTAAGGGACGCCAAGAGAGCCTCTTCAGTGGAGATTCCTTTTAAGAAAAAAGCATTAATAAAGCATAATAAATTCAAAACAATATACATAAGAATATAAACGAGATATACCAGACTCCTCCAGAGAAGCAAGCGCTGCTTGCTCACGGGCTAATCTCTTAGAAGCCTCAATAGCGGCTTGAAGATCAGTAGCAGCATTCTCATTGAGAGAGGCTTCGAACAGACCATCGTTGATGTTGTATTCGGAAAAGCCCTCACTGTAAGGAGTATGAGACTCCTGAACGAATACAACATCAGCCAAGAATTAAGATTTCTTCTTTTTCTGCGAACTGGCAACAACACCCGACAACAAAAGTTTTCGCTTGACGAGCTTCTTTGGACGGCGAGTCCCGATCTTCGAGCTAATTCCCGACTCAGGGGACACCGCAGCCCCCGCAGTCATCGAAGCACTTACATCCAGTCATGGCTTAGCCGGAAAGGCTCACAGAATTACAACTGTGGTGTTCTCTCTCAAAGAAGGATGAACAACCGCCCGTCGCTTCAGCAGAACCATAGGATTCCCAGCCAGGACAGAATCCTTATGGTCAAGAAGCATCTGCCTTTCCTCCTTGACGATGGCACCCATGGTGTGCTGATACCATGTGATATAAGCATTCGAGGCCTTCGAGATATGGCTCAGCTCACTGATCAGGAAATGAGATCCCGTATTTAACCGCATGAAATGATGCACCGTGTTGGAACGCACTCTTCTGTAGCAACTGGATCAATGAGAAACGCTTCAAGGGGAACGCCTTGGTTGTAACCAGATTGCTGGGCAAAACGATGCTGGTTGTATCTCATAAACAATGCCGAGGCATTCTGTTTGAATATAAGGAAACCCGGCCTGATAGAATATAAACGAACAATCTCCCGGGCCCTCAAAGTAGAAGCTCCATCCTTGAAAACATCGTGGAGCGGCCAGATTACTTAGGAGGGTTCCTTACCAATGCTTAGAACCCTGTCGATGAAGGTCATGCTGTCCCCAACCATGCACATGCGAAGAAGCAATCGCCGAGCCTCTCGCTGTGTTGGGTCTGGAGAAGAAGCATCGACCAGTTGCATGACCCTAGGGAAGTTGTATCCTTTATAAAACCTAGGTTGTTTATGCACGCCAAAGGCACCAAACACGTGCATCTCGATCCACGAGGTGCAGTAGTGCAATGGAATATTTACGAGCTTCAATCCCGACTGAGCAGTGTCGGTCGCTATACTCAGACCATGATACAAATGCGCTAATCCTGCAACCCCAATAGCCTTACGTGTCCCCATCACAATGCGGTGAGCTGGATAAAAGACAGATGGCCTCATCTAGCGAGGGTGCATTGGAAGCGCAAACCTGCTCAGCCACAAGCCAATGAACCCCGTAAAGAACGTCTCCTCATCAATGTCCGGAGCGGTAATCTCTGCGAAAGGGACGATTGGGATATCCAGAATAAAGAATTGCTTTAAATCCACCTCCGCAGTTGGCAGTTTCTCCAAACCAAATCCGAATGGATCATCGAGCTTAGCAAACTTCGCAGCTTTCTTCGATAAAGCCTCCGGACGAAGAAAGCGGGTGACAAAGTTCTCGTATATGTTCAATACTTTTATCAAGCTCGGAAACTTGTGTTGAACAGCATTTTCCGGGTTAAGACCCATAACCACTGATTTAGTAGCGAAGACATACTCGTCAGGAGAGAGTATCTCCTCATAATGCTCTCCTCTGACGAGTAACCCGGATGTTTCCGCGAATTCCTCCAGCGAAATTGATACCTCCTGATCCGATAAAAGAAATGTGTAGGTCGGAATATTCCACTGCTCCAGGAAGGATTTGACCCACCACACATAAGGAGTGTGGTAATAAAAGAGAGACGCGTAGATCGATAGGTATAACCCGGTCTTCAGCAGAAGCGACTTCTTGGCAGACAAAATGTAACGGGGCTACTGCAGATAACCAGCCGGATGTTAGGGGGTCACTCCTATCGTATAAACCTGAACTCAAGGACGCGCTTCTCCTTGACATATCCGATGCCCCAGAATGTTTAGGGCCATCGGCGGCTGGACCGGTATCGATGCCATAAAAGGTTGGAGACGACCTTTCGAGGTCCAGTTAACCTCTTCAACTGCATAAGAAACTTGCGGAGGATCAGCGTAATGAATCGACGGGATCGGTTCTGATGGCACCGCACAAGTAAAGCTGAGCCGACCCCTGATAATATAATTGTACCACGATCCCCACAGATGAAGAGACTTCTGCTCTGGGCCGTAGTCCCAAATTAGTGCAAAGACATCCCGATCTGTAGGTGCATCGGCAAAAGCACTCTCCGAACGAACGTAAAGGAAAAAGGAATCAGAAGCCATAGTACCGGAAAAGAAAAACCCGTAGAGAGTTAGTTATCGGCACAATGTAATTAACTACAACTAAGGGCCTTAGCATCTGTACTCCACTGTGGCATATTAAAATCACTACAGTCCAAGGAAAAAGGGGGACAATAGGCAACACAAAATCAAGGTGATGCCTTATCAATGATGAGACATGCACTCATTGTGAGAATCCAAAAGGATTCTCATTAAATGAAAATTCTCACTGAGCAGTGGAGTTCAAAACTCCCAATGTTCTTGAAGAACGTGTTCTGCAACAGATCCAAATCTATGAGAAGAATAGAACCCTAAAAAGAAAATAAGAAAGAGGAATAAAATTCCCAAAAATTCTCAAAATTTCTCAGAGTTAAACTCTGTAATATAAACTGGATTAAAATTCCTTCGACGATGAGATTAAATCCTAGAAATTCCTATGGGAAATAAAATGTAATTAAATTCCAGAGAGCCCTAAAAAATCAGAGCCAACAATAGGGTAAAATCCTAAGATCTTTAAGACGCACGGTCTACCCAAATAAAAGGTTTCTTAAGATCTCTAAGATATCATTTCAAGAAAAGAGCTAAGCTCTGTTAATGGGTTAAAAATCCAAAACGAAAAGGAAGGTTCTTTCAAGAGTTGAACTTTGGTCATGATCCTTACCAATTTTTTTAACAGAGTTTAACTCTGAAAAAGTTCTGTGGACAGAGATCTAAGCTCTGAGATGAAAATTAAATTCTCAAGGAAGAAGATGATGAAACGACGGACATCTCAAGGGCCAAAGGCCCTATTTATAGAATGTAAAGGGACGGTTCAACTCCCTAGGAGATCAAACAGTGGAAAAAATGACACCGTTGCACCCACGTGTGAGCCACGTGAGAACAGCGGTGGGGGGGCATTTGTTCCCCCAAAATTTAAACAATATAAAAAGAACTAATCTCTATTGAATTTTAATGAGGCAGCGTCTCACGAGCTCTTCACGAGGGGGCCAGCGACAATCTTGTAGGATTAAATCCTATGATGGGGCCGCACGTGCTCCTCACATGGACGCCAATGTGAAAAGCATAGAAGCGCTTATTATATAAGAATTAGATTATTTTATGGCGCTGCATGTGCTTCTCACATGGGCGCCAATGCGCAAAGCACAGAAGTGCTTATTATATAAGAAGTATATTTTTATATGGCGCCGCACGTGCTCCTCACATGAGAGCCAATGTGCAAAGCCCAGAAGCGATTATAATAATTAGATTCTTATGTGGCGCCGCACGTGCTCTTCACATGGGCGCCAATGTGCAAAGCACAGAAGAGCTTATAAGAATTAGATTCTTATATGGCGCCGTACGTGCTCCTCACGTAGGCGCCAATATGGAAAACACAGAAGCGCCTATCATAAATAAGAATTAAATTCTTCAGTGGCGCCCACGTGCTCCCCACGTGAGCGTCGGCGCCTGAGTCAAAATCAGTAGAATTAAATTCTACATAAGTATATTTCCCTAACAAAAATTTGGGATATTCTCTATTAAACAGAGCCGTTGGATCAAAGATTCAATGGTGATGATAAATTATCAAATAATAGAATTAAATTCTATTTTGAGGAATATTTGTCCTCAATCTTTACAAACAAAAAAGATTGCTCTCTGTAAAAACGAGAACCCTTGGATCAAAAATCCAATAGTGATTAAAAATCACCGCTTGACAGAATAAAATTCTGTATATGGGAAAATATTTTCCCAATCTTGTTAAAAATAAGAAAATATATTCTGTAAAATAGAAATCATTGGATCAAAGATCCAACGGTGGGTAAAATGCCCCAAACCAATTTTGAGACCAATTAAAACAATTGGAATATCTCAATAAGATATTTTCTCAAAATTAATTAACAAACTTGCCTCCACTATATAAAGGACCTGAGACTTCAAGTCTCAAATAGAGAGAACCCCTTATAAGCCTCTGAAAAAAAATACAGGGAGCTCTCAAAAGAACAGAGAATTCAATTCTCAAAGATGAACATCCTCCTTCTCAAAAACCATAGGTAAAGAAAAAAGAAAAGAAAAAATATCTCTTTTACCTATCATATCACACCTAAGGGTTTAACCCTTTTAAAAGAACTTAGTTCTTTCTCTAGATCTAAGATCCATAACACAAGTCTCCCAAAAGTTGAGAATTTAATTCTCATCGAGAAGATCTTGTTCCTGAGAATCAAACATTCAGGGATGAACAAGTTTAAAAAGAAAAAAGATGGAGTCCATAATACTCCAGGTACTTAGTTCCTTCAAATCAAGAAGTTAGTTCTTTAAAAACTCAATCCAAAATCCTCAAAAAAAATAATGGTTTTGGTGATTATTGATGGTCAAATACCATTGACAAAGATTTAATCTCTCTAAAAACTTCAACAGAGATTAAATTTCTATATAAAAAAAACTCAGCACCTCATGAGAAAAACACGTGAGCGCCCAAGACAGAAGGCCGGCGCCTCATGTGCTTCCCACGTGAGCGCTCTCAAATAAAACCCCAGCGCCTTACATGCTTCCCACGTGGGCGTCCAAGACAGAAGGATAGCGCCTTACGTAAATTACACGTGAGTGTTGAATTAAAGTGCTTAGCACTTCATATGCAGCCAAAACGGCTAAGTGCTTAGCACTGATTGGGCAGCGCCCAGCGTCGCACGTGCACCTTACGTAGACACCGTAAAAAGTGCTTAGCACTTCATGATTAGTCAAAACGACTAAAGTGTTCAACACTTATTGGACATCGCCCATGACTGATATACATGTGAGCACCAGAACTCAAATAAGTGCTTAGCACTTTTACATAAAAAGAAAAGGGCTGAATAAACATAACCCAAATAATTCCTTAACACTTTTGAATGAAAGAAAAGAGAGAGAGAGAGAAAAGACTAAGCCCAAATTGTCTAAATCTCTGAAGTTTTCTTGCAGCTGAGCCCAAATGCTCTTTTGCTGAATCTTAAGTAAAAATGATCCTAAAATGTTGTTAAGTTAATCTTAGTCTCAAATAAAACTAACGTATCCCTAGCGAAAACAAATTGAGCCCAAATGCTCACTTATATATTTAAGTTGATCTTAATATAAAACTAGATTAACGGCCCTGAAATAAAATAAAAATATTTTTTGAACTGAAGGAATATATAACCTAAGTTCAAAACCCCGTCAAGCAAATCCTTGACCTAAACCTAAATCTAAAACATACAGATTTGGACTAATCCACGCCCTACAGACGACAACGTAAACTAGTCTCCGTATACAATCCACGGGCAACCAAACTAAACAAAAGTACACACAACACGGAGTGAACTGCTGGAGCAGGAGAAACTAGTTATCGTAATGTGATAACGTAATTAACTGCAGGGGCTTGCACCTGCAGGGAAGAGCGTCCCTACAATCAAAACCCCCTCATAAACGAGGGGGGATCTGATAAAGTCTGCTACAACGGTCGCATCTGTCCAAACCTCCAATATATGGTGCCATAAATCAACTTGGTATCTTCGGAGAGGTGGATAGAGAAGTCCAAATAGTATCTGCCCCCAAATTCAGGCTAGACGTCCCAACGTCTTAGTCCTGTTAGGGTAAAAATTTACACCCCGGTTGACCAAGTCAAAATCAAAGTCAACCCCAAGCCAAGTGAGCCCAAGCCCAGATCAAGTGGGCCTTTGCCCGGGTCGAGTCCGAACATGAAGCGGCCTGCCTCCCCCCGTGCCAAGATAAAAATTTTGTAATAAATAATTTTATTGTATTTCTTTTATTTTATTTTATGAATGAATGTAAGAAAAATGGGCAAAAAATTTTTGTAAAGCCCATAGCTTATGTGCAAAAAGAAATGACACATGAGCCATAGGATAGGCAAAATGCCATTTTGTGAAGCCCAAGGGGCTATGTGTAAAGTGTATAGCCTATAAAGACAAAGATAATGAAAATATCCCAACAAATTTTTCTTTCTCTAAGAAAAATCTAGATCTGAGATCTTTCTCCTTCCTCAAGGTTCTAAAACCTTTTTCTTTCTTTTGAATTAAATCAAGAGTTTTACTCTTCCTTTTATAAAACTAAATAGTTTTTCACCACAAAACCCACAAAAGGGAACTCAGATCTTCCATCAGATCTCAAAAAGAAGAGATTTTTAAAATCTTACATCTCTTGATCTTCAAGATCCTGCCAACAGAGGAGGAAGAAGGAGACCCGTATCCAGAAACCCCACTTTGGGGAAGAACTAAGGCTCAAGGGGAGAAGCCCTTCATCAGCTTCAAAACAACCTAGGAGTTTAACTCCTCATACACACACACACACAAAAAAAAATAATAATAAGTGCTCCATTCTGAGAGTACAACTCCCATTGCAGGGACCAAGTCCCTTTTAGCGCCCGAGCGCCCACGTGCTGACACGTGGAGCGCAAGCGCTAGTGCCCAAAGCGCTAGCGCCCGAGTGCCCACGTGCTGACACGTGGGGCGCTAGCGCCCGAGCGCTCTAAGCGCTAGCGCCCGAGCGACCACATGCTGACACGTGGAGCGCTAGCACTCAAAGCTCTAGCGCTCTTGCGCTCAGAGCGCTAGCGCCCAAAGTGCTAGCGCCCGAGCGCCCACGTGCTAACACGTGGGGCGCTAGCGCTCAAAGCGTTAGCGCTCTTGTGCTTAGAGCGCTAGCGCCCAAAGTGCTAGCGCCCGAGCGTCCACGTGCCTGGCACGTGGGGCGCTAGAGCTCAAAGTGCTAGCGCTCTTGCGCTCAAAGCGCCAGCGCCTAAAGCGCTGGCAGTTTTTCCCACGCATTCTTTGGATGCCCCTTTCCCTTTTTTTATTTTATATATGTATATATATATACACATACACATACTCTACAACACTGTCCCTCTCAAAAAAAAATTTGGGCCGGGGCGCTGCCCCGCACCCCCTAAGGGGGCTGCAAGCCCCCTTGACCCCCAGCCCGCTATCCGGGTAGCGGGACCCCCGTAAAAACTCTGCGGGGCCCCCGATATATCCAAAATCCCTCCAAAACACACCACTGCACATTGAGTTCGTATGACCAGTTTAACCTGTTAATCGGAGGTTCCCTCGCTCCAAAGACGAGGGGTAATTAACGGCAGCTTAGTCCGCGGCTGCCGGAGATTCGGATCCCCACAATCAATAAACCCCGGCTTACCCTAGGCAGGGGAAATCTGTAGTATGCCTGACAACCGCGTGTGTATTCCCATCTCAATGGGGTGACGAAAAACACCCTACAGATTCTGGCACGCCCGGTGGGACCTTTCTTTCCTCCCATATTTCGGGTTAAACGTTCATGCGAACCCAATCATATACATATCGATTGCCTATACTGAAATGATGTTTTTTTCCGTGCAGCAATCAACTTTCGACGATAATGTCTCCCAAGACGAGTTCAGCTTCCAACGTGACCCCGATCCTATACGTGGTCAAGGTCAATGCTCGTGTAGTTCTCCTCGCAAGCCTCAGTCGACAGTGGGAGGAACTACCCCGCCAGTTTGGCTCCGTCATCATCTACCCTGCCGGAAGCGCTCATCTGGCAGAAATCCCGGTAAAACAGATGGCCAAGCCGGTCTCAAGGGGCAAGAGGCCGAATGTTGTGATGCTAAAGCACCACAACCGAAGCTTAAGACGGTATCTGAACGACTCTCTGGCGCTCCAGCTGGGGGTAAGACTTCCGGTACGAAGGGCAACATCAAATGTTGTGGACGAGCTCAGGCGATGACTCTAACAAATGCACAATCGAGCGTATCTCCAAAATCCTCCATTGCTCGGTTGTCGGCGTCTTCCCGAAGAGCCGAAGTTTGCCAGATGCTTAAAGCAAAAAAGTTAAGGCAGAAGCGGCTCAGGTATCAAGCCAACAAGAGGGTCAGGACTTCGGCCAAGTGGAATCTTGTGAAGTTCCAAGAGCAGGGTTACTCTGTGACGACGGCTGAGTCGGCCGTAAAAATCAGCAATTCCTTCAAACCTCTAAGGTGGGTTCAGAAAAATGCCATGACCGCCAGAATCAAGAAGACAACGGTTCGAACGTTGCTAAAAAGATACGTGTCCCGGCCCTAGCAGAAAAAGTATGACACGGTCCCTTCAAGAGTCTATCAGGCGCTCTGTGTCGCACTAAAGCAGCGGGGCAAACCCAGAAAAGAAGCGCCAGCACCATTCAAGAACCTAGTCAGGCCAGCCGCCTTTAATTGACTGCCCGCTACCGAAATAGGGGGGGTCAAGACAGCGATTTGTGAAACCAGCCGCCGATGATAAAATGACGGCTGGATATATTATCCATACGGTCTATATGGCGGGTGGGCACCCCAGTGACAACCTTCGCAGCAAAAGTAAGGATGGGGCCACCACATCCCAAGCCCAATCTGGCTTGAATATGGTTGCCACTTCCCAAGAACAGCTGCCTCCGCCGGATGATGAAAACCCTCTCGATGAGGACGATAGGCAGAAGGACCCTTCAGTCCAGGAAGAGTCAAGCTCGGACAGCGAGGAAGAGCCTACTTTCCGCCCCAGGACCGCGGACCAAGAGCTGCTTCAAGAGCGTCGAAAACAGCTCAAGAGCAAAGCAAAAGAGATGGCCAAGCTCTATTCGAAAATCGACGACCTAACGGACGTTGTGATGCAGCTTACGGCTCAGATTGCTCGAGCGCCTCCCAATCAAGCACAAGTCGCTACTCATCAGCTGGGTGATGACAATCCGAAGCAGCCAATGCCTGTTCCTTTGGGTCCAAAGATGGTCAAGCCGCACGAAAGCCGGCCACATTCCGCTTCTGGGGACGCCTTGGCCCCAGATAGCACTATCCCGCTAACACAAGATCGGATAATGGATTTGGTCACCAACAAAGTTAAAACATTGGTGGCTGAAGCTGAAGCTCAGAAAGAAACCGGCAGTAGTGAGTGGTCATATCCCGCACAGTACGATCTGATCGAGTTCCCGAGTGGCTACGTCATTCCTAAGTTCGGAAGATTTGACGGAACGGCAAATGCAAATCAGCACGTCACCCACTTCAAAGCATCCTGTGGAAATATAGGGGGCAATGATGCGCTCCTTCTTCGTCAGTTTGTCAACAGCCTGACCGATGTCGCTTTTGACTGGTACGCGAGTATACCAGACGGGTCCATCATTACCTTTGCCTAAATGGAGTCTCTGTTTCGGCAAAGGTTCATGAGTGTCAGTGATAAAATCCCCATTGCCGACCTTGTGAGGACCAAGCCGGGGAAGAATGAAAGCAACACCAACTTTATCGCCCGATGGCGTAATGTCACAGTCAAATGCGAACCGCCGCTAGAGCAGGACCAGTCCGTCGGCCTTGTTGGGGGAAAAATTTACACCCCGGTTGACCGAGTCAAAGTCAAGGTCAACCCCAAGCCAGGTGGGCCCAAGCCCAGGTCAAGCAGGCCCATGCCCAAATCGAGCCCGCGGTCAGCCTCCCCATGCCAACAACAAAATCATGTAATAAATAATTTTTATGTAATTTTTTATATACATGAATGTATATAAAGCGGGCAGAAAGCCAAATTTTTGTAAGCCCATGGCTTATGTGCAAAAATAAATGGCACATGAGCCATGGAATAGGCAAAATGCCATTTTTGAAAAGCCCAAGGGGTTATATGTAAATATGTAAGCCTATAAAAGGCAACATGATGATGAATAAAGCAAGACTTTTCATTCCCTCAAAAAAAACTAGGGTTTGTGCCTCCACTCTCTCTTTCTCAAGTTCTTCCTATTCCTTTTCATTTTCCAAATAAATCAAGAGCTTAGCTCTCCTTTTTTTTAAAAAAAAAACTAAAAAAAGGTTTTACCATAAACCCATCTCCCAAAACTCCATCAAAAGAAGAAAAAGGGTCTCTTTTTTTATCATCCAAGATTTAGATCTTGGAGTTTCAAGAGAACTCATTTTGGGTTTCTTCTCAAAGGAGAAAGGAGAAATTCTTTTGGAGTTCAACTCCACAAATAAAAAACTCTTGGAGTTCAACTCCACTACAGAAAATCTTTTAGAGTTCAACTTCACAAATAAAATTCTTTTGGAGTTCAACTCCACAAATAAAATTCTTTTGGAGTTTAACTCCACTGCAGAAATTCTTTTGGAGTTTAACTCCACAGTAAAAATCTTTTTTTGGGGAGCTTAACTCCACATTATAATTTTTTTAGCCATATAAAATTCTTTTGGAGTTGAACCCCACGTCAAAAAAAAAAAAAAATGTGTGTGGTGGTCACATGCAAAGCATGTGACGGGCGTCACATGCAAAGCATGTGACGGGTCACATGCTAAGCATGTGACGGGTCATATGCTAAAGCAGCCCCATCACATGTTTAACATGTGACGTGGGTCACATGCTAATGTGATGGGTCACATGCTGAGCATGTGACCCCCCGCCCTCACTTGAGGGGTCACATGACCCCCGCCCTCACTTGAGGGGTCACATGCTAACATGTGACCCTCCATGTCACATGCTAGCATGTGACCCTGCTCATATGAGGGGTCACTTGCTAACATGTGACCCCACTTTTTAAAAAAAACATAATTCACTTTTCTTCTTTTCTTCTTTCTTCCTGTTTTTTTTATTTAAAATAAAAATAAATAAATATTAAATAAATAAAAATAAATTATAAATAATATTTAAAAATTTAAAAAAAAACATAATTATTTTCTTTTCTTCTTTTCTTTATTTAATCCATTTTTCTATTTAGAAAAAATATAAAATAAATAAAATTAAATTATAAATAATATTTTTAAATTAAAAAAAATAATAATAAATTAAAAAAAATTCTCCAAATATTTATTTACTTATTTATTTTTGTTTTTATATATAGAAAAATATATATATATATATATATATATATATATGTATATATATCTTTTTTACAAGTGGAACAAAACAAAAAAATACACACGCACCAACGCACTGCATATTGAGTTCGCATGACCAGTTTAACCCGTCAATCGGAGGTTCCTTCGCTCCAAATGCGAGGGGTAATTAACGGCAGTTTAGTTCGCGGCTGCCGGAGATTCGAATCCCCACAATCAATAAACCCCAGCTTACCCTAGGCAGGGGGAATCTGTACTGCGCCCGACCAGCGCGCGCGTATTCCCATCTCAATGGGGTGATAAAAAAACTCCCTACAGATTCTGGCACGCCCGGTGGGACGAATCTTTCCTCCCATATTTCGGGTTAAACGTTCATGCGAACTCAATCAATTTACATGTCTATATTTATACTAAAATAATGCTTTTTCATGCAGGGTTTTCAAGCAATCGCCTTTCAACAATGTCTCCAATGATGAACTCAGCTCCTATCTGTTACACGATGAAGATGGACTCCAGGACGGTCCTCCCAGCCAGTCTTGGGCGACAGTGGGAGGAGCCGCTGCTACCGTTCGGCTCTATTCTGTTCGTGCCCGCTAACGTCATTCCCGCTCCTCAAGCTCCAGCAACAGACAGACCGGTCTCGAAAGGAAAGAGACCAAATGTGGTGATCTCGAGGGCGCCCCAACCCAAACGCAAGTCGGTGTCTGAACGACTTTCCTTGGCCCCAACTGGGGCCAAGGCCATCAACACCAACAAAGCTACAACGTGTCTTGAGCAATCTCCAGCGGCGCCTCCGACAACTGCTCGATTGGGTGTCTTCTTATGCCTCCCTATCACTCAGCCTATGGCGGCTTCCCGAAGAGCAGAAGCCTGCCAGACGCTCAAGGCAGAAAAGCTGAGGCAGAAGCGGCTCAGATATAGAGCCAACAAAAGGGCTAGGGCTCTGGCCATGTTAAAATTTATGAATTTCCAAAGCCCGGACCGCTCCGCGAAACCAGCTGCCAGTGATGAAAGAATGGCTGAGTGTGTTATCCACACTGTCCACATGGCCGGACATGAAGAAACGAACCCTCCTCTTTTTCACAGCCATGGTGATGATATGGTTGACGCTACCCAGCATCGGCTCGATCTAAATGATGAAGAGCCCGCTCAGGCCGATAAGCCAGAGGAGCCCATGGTTCCTACAAAATTGAGCTCAGGCAATAAAGATTACCCGGTTGTCATAGCCGGAACTACAGAACAAGCATTATTCCAATGGCTTCAAAGGCAATTTCAGGACAGGGACGAGAAGATGGCCGAGGTCTATTCCAAAGTCGACGAGCTGGCAAACTTCGTGGCAGATCTCGCGACCCAAGTCGCCCGATTGCAATTACAGCAGAATCAAATTTGGCTCATGAGCCAGGGATTGATACCCGGGGGCAGCCAACTGATATCCCTTTCAACCTAAAAGCGGAGCGCCTTCGTGAAAAACGGCCGCAATCAGCCTCCAGTCCCTCCGATACATACGCCGGGGGGAATCGCCTCTGAAAGAGAAGCTGGAAAAGGTCTATTCCTTCAAGAGGGAAAAGGTCCACAAGATATTCAGGGACGCCCTAAGAAACGGTCTACAACTGCAAGAATCAAAGAGACCGCAAGAAGAGAATATGACCGACGACCCAAAATATTGCCCCTATCATAGGGTAATAGGTCATGCCATTGAGGACTGCTTCGTCTTCAAAGATTGGGTCGAAAGGCAATACAGGACGGGAGAGATAAAACTGTCTAAAGGCGCGTTAGCAAACAGTCAAGCTACGACCGCCGATTTCATGCAAATGGAGACCGAAGCCTTTCGGGAACCTAATCCTCCCAGACATGTGCCATTATCTGAAAAGGGCGAACCAAAGACCGATCGGCCTCGAGGACCAGCATCAGTAAAGGCATCTACTCCAATGGAGAGAAAGAAGAAGGTATACTCCTTCAGGAGGGATGAAGTCCGCAAAATATTTATGGACGCCTTAACGGTCTGCAACTGCCTGTTCCAAAGAGGCCACAGGAAATGAACATGACCGGCAATCCCATATACTGCCCATATCATAGAGTGGTGGGTCATGCCATCGAAGACTGCTATATTTTCAATGATTGGGCAGAGGACCAATATAAGCTTGGAAAAACCTCACAATCTTCGGATGTATCGGCAAGCCACAGAGCTAGGTCATCAACACAGCTCCGCCAAGATCAAAGTTCAAGGAGCTGGGATAAGCAAAAAAGACCACCACGTCATTAAACTGGGAACAGTCGACCGCCACGTCATTAAACTGGGAACAGTCGACCGCCACGTCATTAAAACTGGGAACAATCGACCACCACGTCATTAAACTGGGAATAATCGACCTCTAAGTCGTTAAACTGGGAATGTAAAAATATATATATATATGTAAATAGACAAAAAAAATGTGTAAATAAAAGAAAAATAGAGAAAAGCCGAAATGATATGGCAACTCGCAATAAAAATCAGCGAGTAAAATAAAGATGAAAATAAAGCCGAAATGATGGGGCAACCGCGAATAAATAGCCGAAATGATGGGGCAATCGCGATCTTCGCGATAAGAAAAGCTGAAATAATAGAGCAATCGCGGTAAAACAAAAACAAAACAAAAAAAACGTCGAATGATGAGTCGTTCCTGGTACCATATTCCAGTGCAGCGATGCAGACGCCGACCAAAATCCAATTTCTCGAAATTCCTCCGGCACTACGGCCAGTCCCTAAATTGACTGCCGTATACAATCCACGGGCTCAAATAATCCTCAGCATACCCATGCCCCACCGCAACCACCAGTTACGCGGCTGGCCTCCGCCTTTGGAATTATACTCCATTGGGAAGACCTACTCATGTATCCTGGCACATGTGCTTCAGTGTTAACAACGCTGATGCCGGCCCCTATCCCAAAATTCCAAATCAATCCAATAGACCTCTAAGTCTTTAAACTAGAAACAGATGACCACTACGTCGTTAAACTGGAAACAGATGACCACTACGTCGTTAAACTGGAAACAGTAGACCTCTAAGTCTTTAAACTGGAAACAGATGACCACTATGTCGTTAAACTGGAAACAGATGACCTTTAAGTCGTTAAACTGGAAACAGCAGACCTCTAAGTCTTTAAACTGGAAACAGATGACCTCTAAGTCGTTGAACTGGAAATAGAAGACCTCTAAGTCTTTAAACTGGAAACAGATGACCTCCACGTTGTTAAACTGGAAACAGATGACCTCCACATCGTTAAACTGGAAATAGATGACCTCTACGTCTTTAAACTGGAGACAGACGACCACCAAGTCGTTAAACTGGAAACAACAGACCTCTAAGTCGTTAAACTGGAAACGGCAGACCTCTAAGTCGTTAAACTGGAAACGGATGACCACCAAGTCTTTAAACTGGAAACAGATGACCGCTAAGTCGTTAAACTGGAAACAGATGACCACCACGTCGTTAAACAGGAAACAGATGACCTTTAAGTCGTTAAACTGGAAACAGTCGACTTCTAAATCATTAAACTGGGAACGAAGGAAATCCACTCATGTGTCCTCGCGATACATGAGGAGAACAAACCTTTGTGGGATCCTTACGACTCACAAAGGAAAAGCACACTTAGGAGTCCTCACGACTCCTAAGGAGAACATACACCAGCGGGATCCTTACGACTCGCAGGGAGAAAATATCTTTATGGGACCCTCACGGCCCATAAAATTGAAAAGCCTTAGGCGATAGGGATCTAAACCTGTCTCCTAAGCCATCGCTCCCCAGTCCCTAAGTGGCGAATGATGAGTCGCTCCTGGTACCATATTCCAGTGCAGCGATGCAGACGCCAACCAAATTCCAAATCCAAATCCCTAAGTGGCGAATGATGAGTCGCTCATGGTACCATATTCCAGTGCAGCGATGCAGACGCCAACCAAATTCCAAATCCAAATCCCCAAGTGGCGAATGATGAGTCGCTCCTGGTACCATATTCCAGTGCAGCGATGCAGACGCCAACCAAATTCCATATCCCATACCCCAACGGCGAATGATGAGTCGCTCCTGGTACCATATTCCAGTGCAGCGATGCAGACGCCAACAAAGTCCCGAAACGTTTATGGCCCTACGGTCTGGATCATACATCCTGCAAAACCGTATACAATCCATGGGCGTAAAACAACCCAATCTCTCCAAAAATAATAAAATAAAAATAAAAAGAGGTATGTCCACAAGCAAAATGGGCACGGATGAAAACCCGAAAGGGCTCCGTGAGTAAAAACAGCAGGATTGCCGGCGAGTTTGTGAAAACCCGAAAGGGCGCAAACTCATGAAAAAAAGATGAAATGCACTCACAAGGTCCTCTCGACTTTGTGAGGAGAAAATTCCCGCGTGAGATCCTTACGACTCACAAAGGAGCAACACACTTGGGAGTCCCTACGACTCCTAAGGAGAAAATATACTTACGGGATCCTTACGACCCGTAGGGAGAAAATGCTTTGTGAGACCCTTACGGCTCACAAAATTGGAAAGTCTTAGGTGATATGGACCTAAAACCTGTCTCCTAAGCCATCGTTTCCTAATAAGCAAACGCAAATGATGATTCGCTCCTGGTACCATATTCCAGTGCAGCGATACTGATGCCAAACAAAAACCAATTCCCAAATCCTCTCGGGGCAAATGATGAGTTGCTCCTGGCATTATTCCAGTGCAGCAATGCAGATGCCAAACAAAAACCAATTCCCAAATCCTCCCGGGGCAAATGATGAGTTGCTCCTGGTATTATTCCAGTGCAGCAATGCAGATTCCAAATAAAGACCAATTCCTAAATCCTCCCGGGGCAAATAATGAGTTGCTCTTGGCATTATTCCAGTGTAGCAATGCGGATGCCAAACAAAAAACCAAATCCAAATCCGCCCGGGGCAAATGATGAGTTGCTCCTGGTAGTATTCCAGTGCAGCAATGCAGATGCCAAACACAAAAAAAACAATTCCTAAATCCTCTTAAGACAGATGATGATTCGCTCCTGGTACCATATTATAGTGTAGCGATGCTGATGTCAACCCAAATCAAATCAAACCAACAACCTCTATGGCGGAATCATGCTCCGTCCCAGAATTTACCCCGTGTCGAAATCATGCTTCGCCTCGGGATATCTACCTTCCCTGCCGGAATTATGCTCCACCTCGGAATTAAATCAACCCGACACTCCGCGCCGGGGAAAAGTCGATCAGCAACACTCCGTGCCGGGGAAAAGTCAACCCGACACTCCGCGCCGGGGAAAAGTCGATCAGCGACACTCCGCGCCGGGGAAAAGTCGATCAGCGACACTCCGCGCCGGGGAAAAGTCAACCCGACACTCCGCGCTGGGGAAAAGTCGATCAGCGACACTCCGCGCCGGGGAAAAGTCAACCAGCGACACTCCGCACCGGGGAAAAGTCGATCAGCGACACTCCGTGCCGGGGAAAAGTCAACCAGCGACACTCCGCGCCGGGGAAAAGTCCATCAGCGACACTCCGTGCCGGGGAAAAGTCAACCCGACACTCCGCGCCGGGGAAAAGTCGATCAGCGACTCTCCGTGCCGGGGAAAAGTCAACTAGCGACACTCCGTGCCGGGGAAAAGTCAACCCGACACTCCGCGCCGGGAAAAAGTCAACCCGACACTCCGCGCCGGGGAAAAGTCCATCAGCGACACTCCGTGCCGGGGAAAAGTCAACCCCCGACACTCCGCGCCGGGGAAAAGTCCATCAGCGACACTCCGTGCCGGGGAAAAGTCAACCCGACACTCCGCGCCGGGGAAAAGTCGACCAGCGACACTCCGCGCAGGGGAAAAGTCCATCAGCGCCACTCCGTGCCGGGGAAAAGTCAACCCGACACTCCGCGCCGGGGAAAAGTCGATCAGCGACACTCCGTGCCGGGGAAAAGTCAACCCGACACTCCGCCCCGAGGAAAAGTCGATCAGCGACACTCCGTGCTGGGGAAAAGTCAACCCGCGACACTCCGTGCCGGGGAAAAGTCCATCAGCGACACTCTGTGCCGAGGAAAACTCAACCCGACGCTCCGTGCCGGGGAAAAGTCGATCAGCGACACTCCGTACCGGGGAAAAGTCAACCCGACACTCCGCGCCAGGGAAAAGTCGATCAGCGACACTCCGTGCCGGGAAAAAGTCAACCCGCGACACTAAGCGCCGGAGAAAAGTCCATCAGCGACACTCCACGCCGGGGAAAAGTCAACCCGACACTTCGCGCCGGGGAAAAGTCCATCAGCGACACTCCGCGCAGGGGAAAAGTCAACCCGACACTCCGCGCCGGGGAAAAGTCGATCAACGACACTCCGTGCCGGGAAAAAGTCAACCCGACACTCCGCGCCGGGGAAAAGTCGATCAGCGACACTCCGTGCCGGGGAAAAGTCAACCCGACACTCCGTGCCGGGGAAAAGTCGATCGGCGACACTCCGTGCCGGAGAAAAGTCAACCACCGACACTCCGCGCCGGGGAAAAGTCGATCAGCGACACTCTGTGCCGGGGAAAAGTCAACCACCGACACTCCGCGCCGGGGGAAAGTCGATCAGCGACACTCCGTGCCGGGGACACGTCAACCAGCGACACTCTGCATCGGGGAAACGTCCAACACAGACACCCCACATCAGGGAAACGTCAACCAGCGACACTCCGTCTCGGGGAAACGTCCAACACAGACACTCCGTCTCGGGGAAACGTCCTACAGCAGGCACTCCGTCTCGGGGAAACGTCCTACCACAGGCACTCCGTCTCGGGGAAACGTCCTACCACACTCCGTCTCGGGGAAACGTCCTACCACAGGCACTCCGTCTCGGGGAAACGTCAACCAGCGACACTCTGCATCGGGGAAACGTCCAACACAGACACTCCGCATCAGGGAAACATCCAACAACGACACTCTGTCCAGGGAAACGTCAAGCAGACACTCCGTCTCGGGGACACGTCAACCAGCCGATATTCCGCCTCAGGGAAACGTCAAGCAGACACTCCGTGCCGGGGGCACATCGACAACAGACGCTCCGCCTCGGGAAAACGTCGACCAGCGACACTCCATGCCGGGGGCACGTCTACCTAATTACTCTGGGCCAGAGAAACGTCTACCACAGACACTCCATCTCGGAGACGGATCAAGCGTCGACCGTCCACGTCATAAAAAGGGCAGTGCATCTTAAAAGATGGGAACCAAAACAAGTCGCCTCCACGTGAAAGAAGATCCATCAATTTCATGCACACGACCCACAAATGTGTTGTGCATTTTTTGATGGGGGGCAATTTGTTGGGGTAAAAATTTACACCCCGGTTGACCGAGTCAAAGTCAAGGTCAACCCCAAGCCAGGTGGGCCCAAGCCCAGGTCAAGCGGGCCCATGCCCAAATCGAGCCCGCAGCCAGCCTCCCCATGCCAACAACAAAATCATGTAATAAATAATTTTTATGTAATTTTTTATATACATGAATGTATATAAAGCGGGCAGAAAGCCAAATTTCTGTAAGCCCGTGGCTTATGTGCAAAAATAAATGGCACATGAGCCATGGGATAGGCAAAATGCCATTTTGAAATGCCCAAGGGCTATATGTAAATATGTAAGCCTATAAAAGGCAACATGATGATGAATAAAGCAAGACTTTTCATTCCCTCAAAAAACACTAGGGTTTGTGCCTCCACTCTCTCTTTCTCAAGTTCTTCCTCTTCCTTTTCATTTTCCAAATAAATCAAGAGCTTAGCTCTCCTTTTTTAAAAAAAAAACTAAAATAAGGTTTTACCATAAACCCATCTCCCAAAACTCCATCAAGAGAAGAAAAAGGGTCTCTTTTTTTATCATCCAAGATCTAGATCTTGGAGTTTCAAGAGAACTCATTTTGGGTTTCTTCTCAAAGGAGAAAGGAGAAAATCTTTTGGAGTTCAACTCCACAAATAAAATTCTTTTGGAGTTCAACTCCACAAATAAAATCCTCTTGGAGTTTAACTCCACTACAGAAAATCTTTTAGAGTCCAACTTCACAAATAAAATTCTTTTGGAGTTCAACTCCACAAATAAAATTCTTTTGGAGTTTAACTCCACTGCAGAAATTCTTTTGGAGCTTAACTCCACAGTAAAAATCTTTTTTTGGGGAGTTTAACTCCACATTATAATTTTTTTAGCCATATAAAATTCTTTTGGAGTTGAACTCCATGTCAAAAAAAAATGTGTGTGGTGGTCACATGCAAAGCATGTGACGGGTCACATGCAAAGCATGTGACGGGTCACATGAATGTGTGTGGTGGTCACATGCAAAGCATGTGACGGGGTCACATGCAAAGCATGTGACGGGGTCACATGCTAAAGCAGCCCCATCACATGTTTAACATGTGACGTGGACGGGTCACATGCAAAACACGTGACGGGCGTCACATGCTAAGCATGTGACGAGTCACATGCTAAGCATGTGATGGCCTTCTCACATGCTGAGCATGTGACGGGTCACATGCTGAGCATGTGACTCCCCCTTAGCATGTGAGGGGTCACATGCTAGCATGTGAACCCCCCCTCACATGAGGGGTCACATGCTAATATGTAACCCTCCATGTCACATGCTAGCATGTGACCCTCCTCATATGATGGGTCACTTGCTAACATGTGGACCCACTTTTTTAAAAAAACAAAATTCTCTTTTCTTCTTTTCTTCTTTCTTCCTCCTTTTTTTTATTTAAAATAAAAATAAATAAATATTAAATAAATAAATAAAAATTATAAATAATATTTAAAAATTAAAAAAAAACATATTTATTTTCTTTTCTTCTTTTCTTTATTTAATCCCTTTTTCTATTTAAAAAATAAATAAAATAAATAAAATTAAATTATAAATAATATTTTAAAATTAAACAAAAATAATAATAAATTAAAAAAATTCTCCAAATATTTATTTACTTATTTATTTTTGTTTTTATATATAGAAAATATATATATATATATATATATATATATATATATATATATATATATATATATGTATATATCTCTTTTTTACAAGTGGAACAAAACAAAAAAATACACACGCACCAACGCACTGCATATTGAGTTCGCATGACCAGTTTAACCCGTCAATCGGAGGTTCCTTCGCTCCAAATGCGAGGGGTAATTAACGGCAGCTTAGTTCGCGGCTGCCAAAGTTTCGAATCCCCACAATCAATAAACTCCAGCCTACCCTAGGCAGGGGGAATCTGTACTGCGCCCGACCAGCGCGCGCGTATTCCCATCTCAATGGGGTGACAAAAAACTCCCTACAGGCCTTCTCATTGGGAACCTCAGCAATTGGATGGTCCCATTCTTGTGTACAGCATGCCTCAGACATTTCAAGAGCTAACAAAGAAAGTCCAAGTACTAGAACGCTCGAAGTAAGAGTCTACCCCGGACTCTCAGAGAGGCAAAACTTGAAAAAGCAAGAGGGACGACAACCGTAGAAGCGGGAGTTCCAGCAGTACCAATGTCTTCAATGCATCCGGCAATGAAGAAAAGCGAAGGGCGGGCGAATCCAAAACCAACCGGTCTCGAAAGCCGTTGCTGGGAGGAGATGGGCCTTCCCCAGAGGGGAAGAAGAACAAAGTTTACTCTTTCAGAAGGGACAAGGTCCGCAAGATATTTAAAGATGCCTTGAACAACGGCCTACAATTGTCAGAGTCGAAAAGACCCCAAGAAGCAAAAATGACCGACAATCCCCTGTATTGCCCGTACCACTGAGTAGTAAGCCATGCAATCGAGGATTGCTATATTTTCAAGGACTGGGTCGAGAAGCAGTACAAGGCTGGAGAGATCGAGCTGTCCAAAAGTGTGTTGGTGAACAATCAAGTTGCAACCACCAACTTTATACAAACAGAAGCTGAAGCCTTCTGGGAGCAGACAGCCGAACCCGCTGCCCTGAGAAATGAAACGGACTCATCGCGGCCTCCATGGAGTACGCACGTATCTAATAAGACGAAGAAGATGATAAAGATACTTCGGAAAAAAGCCCAGGATGAAATGGGAAGGGCAGAAGAAGCTTACCTTTCCAGTGCCAATGCGGCTCCATCAGGCTCAAAATCCAAAAAGCTCAAGAAGAAGAAAAGTGCAGCTCGACACGAAAAGGAGTCTGTAGGGAGATTGACCATTCAAAAATATATCGATTCCCTCGAAAATATGAACAGAAGGAAAGAACTCTGATTCAATTGAAGGAGTTCCTCCCTGTACGAGCGACTGAAATTCTGAAAGAGTTAGAAGAAGACTCCAATGAAGAGATCCTAGTAGTGACCTGCTACGCCATCCATCTTGGCAGCGACTCTGAGGAGGAGCTCTATTTTCCCGAAGAGGACGAGGAGCTCGCCACTAAGGCCAACCAAATCCAGCTTAGAAGCGGCAGGGCTCTACCGCCAAATCAGGGCAACGCCCTAAAAGGGAAGGAAAAACAGGTTGCTAATGAAGAAGATGGCAGAGAACTTGCTCATGAAGATTCGAGTCCTTCCCCAGTAGACTATAATTTTTTAGCTCACCTCCGAAAGCTTCCGTCTCTCCTCAGCATCTACGATACCTTGGTTCTATCTCAAGAGCTCAGAGATGTTCTCATTCATGCTCTACAAAACCCTGAGCGGTATCAGGCTCGCTTTGCAGAAATTAATATGAAAGAAGCTCAGTACACTTTGCAAGCCGCCGCAGTCACGTTTAAGGTTGAAGACTTGCTACTAAGAACGGCTGAGCATAATTGGCCGCTTTACGTGACCGGGTACAGCGATGGAGATCGGATTAATCGCATATTGATTGATACAGGGTCCGTAATGAACATCATGAACTTGCAGACACTGAAGAGTTTGTCAATGGACGTCTGACACCTTTCAAGGGAAAGAATTGTCATTCAAGACTTCAATCAAAACTTCCAGCAAGTTCTGGGGTCTATAGCTTTGCCAATCAAATTCGGGGATCTGCAAACTGAAGCTAAGATATACGTGATCGACGCCGACACGTCATATAAGGTTCTCTTGGGATGGCCATGGCTCTATGATTACGGCATCGTTCCGTCAACTCTCCATCAATGCATGAAGTATACTAAAAATGGCGAAGAAAGATACATTGACGGAGACATCCAGCCGTTCGGTGTGCATGAAGTCCGATATGAAGATTCTCGGTACTTTATGAACCACCAAAATGCTAATCCATAACGACCGAGGATAGAGCAGCCCCAAGACTCAAAAGCAAATCTGAGCCGGATGTCACTTTCAAAAGCAAAAACGCCCAAGTGCGCCCTCGTTTCGGTAGCGACACCGATGAGTCCGACGCTGGAAGTCCGTCCTTCCGTAAAACTCGCCCTCGTTTCGGTAGCGATACGGACGAATCTGTTACTGAGACCCCATCTAGCAGCAAAGTCCGCCCTCATCTTGGCAGCGACACTGAAGAGTCAGAGGAAGAGGACCTTCCGTGCAACAGCTGTGCAGATTAGACCCATATACAACAAACAAAACTACGAGAGACCTTCGAAATTACAGAAGGGCCCCTAGCTGTCACAAGCGTGCCGGAGCAGATGTGCAAAGAGCTCGATGTATTATCAGTCTCCATCGTTGACCAGCTGAAAACTTTCTACGTTCCCGGAAGGAAGAATGGACAGAAGGGCATCCTGTTTTATGGGTCAAACCCTGTTGTGCACCCGGACGATTTGTCTGTCGCATGCCTTCCCTATGAAAGAGGCATAAGGTCCGTCCTCAATCCCAGATACTATGCGCCCGAGATGCGGGAATAGTTTAAAAAGTGTGAATGTCGGTTATATCAAACGGAGTCCGAAGCAAAGTTTTACGAAGGGTTATGGCATCCGCCCCAGGTCCGAGCACTCATCGATGGACGAATTCCAGATAGACGGGGCATAGGCTTCATTCAACCTGATTCCAAAACGTGCTATATGATCCATGTTGGTGAAACCAATAAAAGATCAAATGATGATGACGAGATAGCCGAGCCAGAAGAAGCTCCTCAGGAGCTCGAAGATGGCGGACAAGCAACCTTCGACGAACTAAACGAGACTGACTTAGGAACGCCCGATGATCCAAGGCCGACCTAAATCAGCTCACTCTTATCAGTGGAAATGAAAGCGCAAATAATCGCCCTGCTGCATGAGTTCGTCGATTGCTTCGCGTGGACGTATAAAGAAATGCCTGGACTTCCCCCCGAAGTGGCCGTGCATAAACTGGCTATATCTCCTGATGCTAAGCTAGTCAAACAAGCTCCTCGAAGAATGAGAAGGGAACTAGAAGAAAAGGTCATTGAGGAAACCAAGAAGCTCATCGATGCCGGCTTCATCAGGGAGGAGAAATATGCGGATTGGATCGCATGCATAGTCCCAGTGAAGAAGAAAAATAGGCAGATCCGAGTTTGTGTCGATTTCAGGGACCTCAACAAGGCTTGTCCTAAAGACGACTTTCCGCTACCGGTCATGGACATGATGGTCGATGACACCTCAAATTACGAACTATTCACCTTTATGGATGGCTCGTCTAGATATAATCAGATCAAGATGTCGCCTGAGGATGAGAAACGCACAGCATTTCGAACCCTGATCGGAATATATTGCTACAAGGTGATGCCGTTCGGACTGAAGAACGCAGGTGCTACATACCAAAGGGCAATGACCAATATCTTTGATGACCTAATTCATAAAGTCGTTGAATGTTATGTTGATGATCTGGTCGTCAAGACTAAAAGCCAAGGCCGATCACATCCAAGATCTTAGAACTGTCCTCACCAAACTGAGGGAATATGATCTGAAAATGAATCCTTTAAAGTGCGCTTTTGGCGTGTCATCGGGAAAATTCCTAGGCTTCATAGACCGACATCGAGAGATCGAAGTTGACCCATCAAAGATAAAGGCCATCATGGAGATGCCCCTTCCAAAGAGCCTGACACAGCTAAGATCTTTTCAAGGTAAGCTCATTTATATACGGAGGTTTATCTCAAATTTATCAGGAAGATGTAGGCCCTTCTCAAAGCTCATGAAGAAAGGAGCTCCTTTTATCTGGGATGCCGAATGTCAAGCAGCATTCGAAAGCATCAAACAATACTTGTTGCACACTCCAGTGCTGGTCGCTCCCATTCCAAATAAACCGCTGATTCTCTACACTGCCGCGCTAGATGAGTCACTCAGTGCGCTCCTTGCCCAGAATAACGAGGAGAGAAAAGAAAATGCCCTCTACTACCTCAGTCGAACTCTAGTCGGGGCGGAATACAACTATTCCCCAATCGAAAAGCAATGCCTGGCTCTGATATTTGCTGTAAAGAAGCTGAGGCACTATCTGCTCTCTCATCGGGTTATGATGATCTCCAAGGTCGACCCGCTTAAACACTTGATGACCAAAGCAAGCCTAGCCGGCAGAATGGCAAGATGGGCTGTCATGCTACTTGAGTTTGACATAGTTTATACTCCTCATAAAGCAGTAAAAGGGCAAGCTCTTGCAGAATTTCTCGCTGCTCATCCCATACCAGAAGGGTCACCACTCAATTGCGAGTTACCCGACGAACAAGTGCTGCACCTCGAGAATGACGATCCATGTTAGGAGCTCTACTTCGATGGGGCCTCATCGATAAGGACCTCCAGTAAATCAAGCATCCCGGAGATAAAAGCAGGGATAGGATTGGTGTTCATCACGCCATCAATGGGAACCCTACGGCGTTATTTTGCTCTCACCGAACCTCGTACAAACAATGAGGCCGAGTATGAAGCTCTGATAGCTGGTTTGGAGCTTGCCATAGAAATGGAAATCCTTTGGCTACGGGTTTACGGTGACTCCCAGCTTGTCGTCAACCAAGTAAGCGGCGACTATAAGACATACAAATCTGAGTTAGCTCGGTACAAAAGCCGGGTGGTGGAACTCATGAAACGGTTCACTCACATTGAACTAACGAGAGTCCCTAGAGCATTGAACAGAAAGGCTGACGTACTCGCTCGCTTAGCCAAGGAGCTGGCTAATCCTGACATGGATGAAATTTTGATCACAGTCAGGAGCCGGCAAATTCTACCCCCTGTCTCTCTACGAGAAGAGGAAAGCGCGGAACAGAAGAGCGGTCCCGCCGAAGAAGCTTCGATCGTTCAAGACGAGCCCGATTGGAGAGAACCATTCATAGAGTACTTCCGATACGACAAGCTGCCCGAAGGAAGGTCTGTGAGGGTTCAGCTGAAGAAGAGAGCTCTCCGATACGTGTTTGTAAATGACACGCTATACCGCAGGTCATATGACCAACTCTGGCTCAAGTGCCTGTCATCGGTTGAAGCCCAAAAAGTCATGAAAGAAGTTCACTCAGGCGTTTGCGGTGCTCACCAATCTGGACCCAATATGCGACTTCAAATTAAACGGCTTGGGTATTACTGGCCCACCATGATATCGGATTGCAGAGAGCATGCAAAGAAATGTTATATCTGCCAAATTCACGGTGATTTCATTCACAAGCATCCCGATCCGTTGCATCCTACGGTGGCGTCCTGGCCCTTCGAAGTCTAGGGAACCGACATAGTTGGCCCAATTGATCCTTCGTCATCCAAAAACCACCGGTTCATATTGGCCGCAACTGACTATTTCTCCAGATGGGCTGAAGCTGTCCCGCTAAAAGAAGTTAAGACAGGAGATATTCTAACATTCTTCCAGCATAATATTCTAAAATGTTTCGATACACCAAGAAGAATCATATCTGACAACGGGCCTTTTTTCAAGAGCTTCAAAGTCTCAAAATTCGCTACTCAGTACGAGATAGACTGGAGATATTCCTCCATCTATAATCCAAGAGCCAATGGGCTAGCCGAAGCCTTCAATAAGACTCTATGCAAACTCCTGAGGAAAAATGCTTCAGCCAACAAGAGAGACTGGAATCTAAACTTCACGAGGCGTTGTGGGCATATCGTACCATGCACCGTACTCCAACTCAGTCCACTCCATACTCATTGCTCTTCAGAGTGGAGGCGGTCCTCCCCCTCGAAGTCGAAGTTCCAAGCTTAAGAATGGCTGTTCAGCACGAGTTGACGAAAGAGGAAAACGTGCTCCTTCGGCTTGAAGAGCTCGACGCCCTCGAAGAAAAGAGGCTTGCAGTACAGAAAAATCTGGAGCTATACCGATCCCAAATGTCACGGGCCTATGACAAGGTAACCCGTCTCCGTGCTTTCAAAAAAGGTGAATTGGTGTTGGTCCTCAAAAGACCGATCATCCCCAATCGACATACCAAGGGAAAATTCGAGCCAAACTAGGAAGGACCATACGTCATCGAGAAAATGTTCGACGGAGGATCCTACCAACTAATAAGTGCCGAGGAAGAAAGGCCCATGCCACCAATCAATGGCCGATATCTCAAGAAATACTGCACGTGAATGTTCCAAGTCACAGGCGAATTGAGCACATCAACCCTACGGTCTGGATCATACATCCTGCAAAACCGTATACAATCCACGGGTGCAAACGAACCCTATCTCCCCCAAGTCCCGCCGGTGAGACTACTTTGAAAGTCCCACCAGCGACAAAAAAAATACGGTATGTCCACAAGCAAAACGGGCACGGATGAAAACCCGAAAGGGCTCCGTGAGTAAAAATAGCAGGACTGCCGGCGAGTTTGTGAAAACCCGAAAGGGCGCAAACTCGTGAAAAGAGATGAAATACACTCGCAAAGTCCTCTCGACTTTGTGAGGAGAAAATCCCTGCGTGAGATCCTTACGACTCACAAAGCAGCAACATACTTAGGAATCTTCACGATTCCTAAGGAGAACATACACCTGCGAGATCCTCTCGACTCGTAGGGAGAAAATGCTTTTATGAGACCCTTACGGCTCATAAAATTGAAAAGTCTTAGGTGACAGAGACCTAAACCTGTCTCCTAAGCCACCGCTCCCCAACGGGCAACGGCAAATGATGAGTCGCTCCTGGCATTTCGCTTCAGTGTTAGCGGTGCTGATGCCGACCAAAAACCCAAATCCAAAGTCCTCCCGAGGAAAATGATGAGTTGCTCCTGGCATTATTCCAGTGCAGCAATGCTGATGCCAAACAAGATCCAAATTCCAAGTCCCCAAATGGCGAATGATGAGTCGCTCCTGGTACCATATTCCAGTGTAGTGATGCAGACGCCAACCAAAATCCAATTTTCCAAAATTCTCCCGGCCCTACGGTTAGTCCCCAAATTGATTACCGTATACAGTCCACGGGCTCAAATAATTCTCATCACACCCATACCCCACCGCAATCACCAGTCCAGCGGCCGGTCTCCGCCGTTGGACTTATGCTCCACTTGGGAAGACCCACTAATGTGTCCTCACGATACATGAGAAGAACAAACTTACGGGATCCTCACGACTCGTAAGAAAGCACCTTCGTGGGATCCTTACGACTCACGAAGGAAAAACACCCTTGGGAGTCCCCACGACTCCCAAGGAGAAAGTACACCTACGAGATCCTTTCGACTCGTAGGGAGAAATGCTTTTATGGGACCCTTACGGCTCATAAAATTGAAAAGCCTTAGCTAATAGGGACCTAAACCTGTCTCCTAAGCCATCGCTCCCCCAGCAGGAAAAGGCAAATGATGAATTGCTCCTGGCACATGTGCTTTAGTGTTAGCAACGCTGATGCCTACCCTAACCCCAAAATTCCAAACTCCAATCCAAATGACCCCTAAGTCGTTAAACTGGGAATGAGGGAAATTTCCTCATGGCAAATGATGATTCGCTTCTGGTACCATATTCCAGTGTAGCGATGCTGATGCCAAACCAAGACCAAAATCCCCAAATCCTTTCATGACAGATGATGATTCACTCCTGGTACCATATTCCAGTGCAGCGGTGCTGATGTCGACCCAAATCACATTGAATCAGCAAGTCAACTTCAACCCTGACACCGCAAGAAGCGGAGCAAGTCAAATCAAGAACCGACCGTCCAAGTCGCTAAAAGGGCAGCATCGACCGTCCAAGTCGCAAAAAGGGCAGAACTGACTGTCCAAGTAGCAAAAAGGGAAGAACCGACCGTCCAAGTCGCTAAAAGGGCAGTATCGACGGTCCAAGTCGCAAAAAGGGCAGAACCGACCGTCCAAGTCGCTAAAAGGGCAGCATCGACCGTCCAAGTCGCAAAAAGGGCAGAACCGACCGTCCAAGTCGCTAAAAGGGCAGTATCGACCGTCCAAGTCGCAAAAAGGGCAGAACCGACCGTCCAAGTCACTAAAAGGGCAGCATCGACTGTCCACGTTACAAAAAGGGCAGAACCGACCGTCCAAGCCGCTAAAAAGGCAGCATCGACCGTCCAAGTCGCAAAAAGGGCAGAACCGACCGTCTAAGTCGCTAAAAGGACAGAACCGACTGTCCATGTCGCAAAAAGGGCAGCACCGACCATCCACGTCTCTAAAAGGGCAGCACCGACCGTCCAAGTCGCAAAAAGGGCAGAACCGACCGTCCAGGTCGCTAAAAGGCAGCACCGACCATCCAAGTCGCAAAAAGGGTAGAACCGACCGTCCACGTCGCTAAAAGGGCAGCACCGACCATCCAAGTCGTAAAAAGGGCAGAACCGACCGTCCACGTCGCTAAAAGGGCAGCACTGACCATCCAAGTCGCAGAAAGGGCAGAACCAACCGTCCACGTCGCTAAAAGGCCGACCGTCAAAGTCGCAAAAAGGGCAGAACCGACCTTCCACATCGCAAAAAGGGCAGCATCGACCGTCCAAGTCGCTAAAAAGGCAGCATCGACCGTCCAAGTCGTAAAAAGGGCAGAATCGCCCGTCTATGTCGTAAAAAGGGCAGTGTCGGCTTCCCAAAAGCGGGAACGAAATCAAGTCGTCTCCACGTGAAAGAAGATCCATCAATTCTATGCATACAACCCATATGTGTGGTGTGCATTTATTGATGGGGGCAATTTGTTGGGGTAAAAATTTACACCCCGGTTGACCAAGTCAAAATCAAAGTCAACCCCAAGCTAAGTGGGCCCAAGCCTAGATCAAGTGGGCCCATGCCAGGGTCGAGTCCGAACATGAAGCGGCCGGCCTCCCCCCGTGCCAAGATAAAAATTTTGTAATAAATAATTTTATTGTATTTCTTTTATTTTATTTTACGAATGAATGTAAGAAAAATGGGTATAAAGCCAAATTTTTGTAAAGCCCATGGCTTATGTGCAAAAAGAAATGGCACATGAGCCATGGGATAGGCAAAATGCCATTTTGTGAAGCCCAAGGGGCTATGTGTAAAGTGTATAAAGGCAAGGATAATGAAAATATCCCAACAACTTTTTCTCTCTCTAAGAAAAATCTAGATCTGAGATCTTTCTTCTTCCTCAAGATTCTAAAACGTTCTTCTTTCTTTTGAATTAAATCAAGAGTTTTACTCTTCCTTTTATAAAACTAAATAGTTTTTCACCACAAAACCCACAAAGGGGAACTCAGATCTTTCATCAGGTCTCAAAAAGAAGAGATTTTTAAAATTTCACATCTCTTTCTTTTCAAGATCCTGCCAACAGAGAAGGAAGGAGGAGACCCATCTCCAGAAACCCCACTTAGGGGAAGAACTAAGGCTCAAGGGGAGAAGCCCTTCATCAGCTTCAAAACATCCTAGGAGTTTAACTCCTCATACACACACACACACACACACACACACACACAAAATAATAAGCGCTCCATTCTGGGAGTACAACTCCCATTGCAGGGACCAAGTCCCTTTTAGCGCCTGAGCGCCCACGTGTTGACACGTGGAGCGCTAGCGCCCAGAGCGCTAGCGCCCGAGCGCTAGCGCCCAGAGCGCTAGCGCCCGAGCGCCTATGTGCTGACACGTGGGGCACTAGCGCCCACAGTGCAAGCGCCCGAGCGCCCACGTGCCTGGCACGTAGGGCGCTAGCGCTCTTGCGCTCAATGCGCCAGAGCCCAAAGCGCTGGCGCTTTTTCCCACGCATCCTTTGGATGCCCCTTTCCCTTTTTTTATTTTATATATGTATATATACATATACATACACACATACTCTACAACACTGTCCCTCTCAAAAAAAAATTTAGGCCGGGGCGCTGCCCCGCACCCCGCAAGGGGGCTGCTAGCCCCCTTGACCCCCAGCCCGCTATCCGGGTAGCGGGACCCTCGTAAAAACTCTACGGGGCCCCCCATATATCCAAAACACACCACTGCACATTGAGTTCACATGACCAGCTTAACCCGTTAATCAGAGGTTCCCTCGCTCCAAAGGCGAGGGGTAATTAACGGCAGCTTAGTCCGCGGTTGCCTGAGATTCGGATCCCCACAATTAATAAACCCTGGCCTACCCTAGGCAGGGGGAATCTGTAGTACGCCTGACAACCGCGCGCGTATTCCCATCTCAATGGGGTGACGAAAAACACCCTACAAGTCCGATCTTTCGGCAGTAAACAATGAGTATGGCGCTGGAAGTCCGTCTTTCTGAAAACCTCGCCCTCATTTCGATATCGATATGGAAGAGTCTAATATTGAAAGCCCATTCAGCAGCAAAATTTGCCCTCGTTTAGGTAAGGACACTGAAGAATCAGAGAAAGATGACCCGTCTTGCAATGGCTGTGCAGATTGGGATCTCATGCAAAAAGCGAAACTAAGAGAAATCTTCAAAATTATAGAAGGATCCCTATCCATCATAAGGGTGCCGGAGCGAATGTGCAAAGATCTCGATGCATTGTCAGTCTCCACCATGGACCAGCTGAAAACCTTCTACGTTCCTGAAAGAAAGAGTGGAAAAAAAGGCATCCTTTTTATGAGTCAAATCCTGTCGTGCACCCGGACGATTTTCCTATCACATACCTTCAATATGAAAGAGGAATAAGAGCCGTCCTAAACCCCAAATATTATGCGCCCAAGAAGCGGGAATATTTTAAAAAGCGCGGGTTTCGCCTATATAAAACGAACTCCGAAGCGAAGTTTTATGAAGGGCTATGGCATCCGCCTCCGGTCCGATCACTCCTCGATGGACGAATCCCAGACAAACGGAGCATAGGTTTCGTTCAACCTGATGTCAGAGCATGCTACATGATCCATGTTGGTGAAGCCAGCGAAAGGTCAAATGATGACGATGAGCTAGCCAAGCCAGAAGAAGCCCCTCAAGAGCTCGAAAATGGTGGACTAGCGACCTTCTACGAGCTAACCGAGATTAATTTGGGAACACCCGATAATTCAAGGCCGACCTACATCAGCTCACTCTTGTCAGAGGTAATGAAAGAACAGATAATCGCCCTGCTACATGAGTTCATCGACTGTTTCGCGTGGACGTACAAAGAAATGCCGGCCTCTCTCCTGAAGTGGTCATGCATAAGCTGGCTATATCTCCTGATACCAAGCCAGTCAGACAAGCTCCTCGAAGAATGAAAAGGGAGATAGAAGAAAAGGTCATCAAGGAAACCAAGAAACTTATCGACACTGGCTTCATTAGAGAAGAGTAATATGCGGACTGGATCATATGCATCATCCCAGTGAAGAAGAAAAATGGGTAGATTTGAGTTTGTGTCGATTTTAGGAACCTCAACAAGGCATGCCCTAAAGACAATTTCCCGCTTCCGGCCATGAAAATGATGGTCGACGATACCTAAAATTACGATCTGTTCACCTTCATGGATGGCTCATTTGGATATAATCAGATCAAGATGTCACCCGAAGATGAGAAACACACAGCATTCCGAACCCCGATCGACATATACTGTTACAAAGTGATGCCATTTGGACTGAAGAACGCAGGTACCACATATCAAAGGGCAATGACCAAGATTTTTGATGATTTAATTCATAAAGTTGTCGAATATTACGTTGATGATTTGGTCGTCAAGACTAAATCCAAGGCCGATCACATCCAAGACCTTAGAACTGTTTTCACCAGACTGAGAGAATGCGATTTAAAGATGAATCCTCTGAAGTGCACTTTTAGTGTGTCGTCGGGAAAATTCTTAGGCTTCATAGTCTGACATCGGGGGATCGAAGTTGACCCGTCGAAGATAAAGGCCATCATAGAGATGCCTCCTACGAAGAATTTTACGCGGCTAAGATCCTTTCAAGACAAGCTTGCTTATATACAACAATTTATCTCGAATTTATCGGGGAGATGTAGGCCTTTCTCAAAGTTCATAAAGAAAGGAGCTTTTTTGTCTGGGATGCTGAATGTCAAGATGCATTCGAAAGTATCAAACAGTATCTGTTGCACCCCAGTGCTTACTGCTTCCATTCCAAACAAACCGCTGATTCTCTACACTGCTGCACTAGACGGGCCACTTGGTGTGCTCCTTACTTAGAACAACGAGGAGGGAAAACAAAATGCCCTTTACTACCTCTTTCAAACTTTAGTCGGGACGGAACACATCTATTCCCCGATCGAAAATCAATGCCTGGCTCTGATATTCACGGTGAAGAAGCTGAGGCACTATATTCTCGCTCATCGGGTTTTGCTAATCTGCAAGGTCGGCCCGCTTAAACACTTAGTGGCCAAAATATGCCTTGCCGGCAGAATGCCAAGATGGGCTGTCATGTTACTTGAGTTTGACATAATCTACACTCGTCAGAAAGCAGCAAAAGGGCAAGCCCTCGCTGACTTTCTCGCTGCTCATCCTATGTAAGAAGGGTCACCGCTAAATTGCGAGTTACCCGACAAACAAGTGCTGCACCTCGAGGATAACGAACCATGCTGGGAGCTCTACTTAAATGGAGCCCCATCAATAAGGACCTCCAGTAAATCAAGCATCATGGAGATAAAAGCAAGGATAGGATTGGTGTTCATCACGCCATTGATGGAAACCCTACGACGTTCTTTCGTTATGGGATTACAGTGACACCCAGCTTGTCTAGGATTGGTGTTCAAACAACGAGGCTGAGTACGAAGGTCTGATAGCTGGTCTGGAGCTCGCCGTAGAAATGGAAATCCTTTGGCTATGGGATTACAGTGAGACCCAGCTTATCGTCAACCAAGTGAGCGGCGACTCCAAGAAATATAAGACCGAGTTAGCTCAATACAGAAGCCGGGTGGTAGAACTCATGAAACAGTTCACCCACATTAAACTGATGAGAGTTCCTAGGGCGTTGAATGGGAAATTCGACGTACTCGCTCGCCCAGCCAAAGAGCAGGCTGATCCCGACATGGATGAAATTCTGATCATAGTCAGAAGGTGGCAAATTCTGCCTCCAGTCTCTTTACGAGAATAAGAAAGCGTAGAACAAGAGAACAATTCTGCCGAAAAAGCTCTGATCATTCAAGACGAGCCCGATTGGAGAGAGCCCTTCATAGAGTACCTTTGATGCGACAAACTGCCCGAAGAAAAATCTGCGAGGGTTCAATTGAAGAAGAGAGCTCTCCAATATGTGTTTGTAAATAATACGTTATACCGCAGATCATATGACCAACTCTGGCTCAGGTGTCTGTCATCTGCCGAAGCCCAAAAAGTTATAAAAGAAGTTCACTCGGTCGTCTGCGGAGCTCACCAGTCCATCCCCAAAATGCGGCTTCAAATCAAATGGCTGGGATATTATTGGCCTACCATGATTAGGGATTGCGAAGAGCATGCGAAGAAATTTCATCTCTGCCAAATTCACGGTGACTTCATCCATAAGCATCCCAACCCGCTGCATCCTACGGTAGCGTCATGGCCCTTTGAAGTTTGGGGCACCAACATAGTTAGTCCAATTGATCCTCCGTCATCCAGTGGCCACAGTTCATATTGGCCACAACTGATTACTTCTCCAGATGGGTTGAAGCTGTCCCGCTAAAATAAGTCAAATCAAAAGATATTCTGACATTTTTTAGACATAATATTCTATACCGCTTCAACACCAAGAAGAATCATTTCTAACAACGGGCCTTCTTTCAAAAGCTTCAAGGTCTCACGGTTCGCTACTCAGTATAAGGTAGATTGGAGATATTCCTCCATCTATAATCCAAGAGCCAATGGACTAGCCGAACCCTTCAATAAAACTTTATGCAAGCTCTTGAGGAAAAATGCTTCACCCAACAAGAGAGACTGGAATCTCAAACATCATGAGGCGTTGTGGGCATATCGTATGATGCACCGTACTCTAACTCGGTCCACTCCATACTCACTACTCTTCGGAGTGGAGGAAATTCTCCTCTTCGAAGTCGAAATTCCAAGCCTCAGAATGGCCATCCAGCACGGTTTGACGGAGGAGGAAAACGTTCTCCTTCGGCACGAAGAGCTCGACGCCCTCAAAGAAAACAGACTCGCAGTACAGCAAATTCTGGAGCTGTACCGAGCCCAAATGATATGGGCCTATGACAAGATGACCCAATTCCGTACTTTCAAGAAAGGAGAATTGGTGTTGGACCTCAAAAGACCGCTCATCCCCAATCGACATGCCAAGGAAAAACTCGAGCCAAATTGGGAAGGGTCATATGTCATCAAGAAAGTGTTCAATGGAAGATCCTACCAACTAATAAGTGCCAGGGGAGAAAGGCCCATGCCACCCATCAATGGTCGATAGCTCAAGAAATACTACGCATGAATGCTCCAGGTTGCAGATGAATAGAGCACAACGGCCCTACGGTTTGGATCATACATCCTGTAAAACCGTATACAATCCACGATCATAAACGCCCCCTATCTCTCCTAAGTCCTACCGATGAGACTACATCTGAAATCCTACCGGCGATGAAGCTCCACCAATGTATAAAAACAACGGTATCTCCACAAGCAAAACGGGCACGGATGAAAACCCGAAAGAGATCCGTGAGTAAAAACAGCAAAACTGCCGGTGAGTTTGTGAAAACCCAAAAGGGCGCAAACTACTGAAAAGAGATGAAATAAACTCGCAAAATCTTCTCGACCTTGTGAGGAGAAAATCCCCGCATGAGATGCTTACAACTCAGAAAGGAGCAACACACTTAGGAATCCCCACGATTCCGAGGGAGAAAATACACATGCGAGATCCTCTCGACTCATAGGGAGTAAATGCTTTTATGAGACCCTTACGACTCATAAAATTGAAAAGCCTTAAGTGATAAGGATCTAAACCTATCTCCTAAGCCATCGCTCCCTAACGGGTAAAGGCAAATGATGATTCATTCCTGGCATTACGCTTCAGTGTTAGCAGTGCTGATGCCGACCAAAAACCTAAATCAAGTCTTCCCAGGGCAAATGATGAGTCACTCCTGGCATTTCTTCAGTGTTAGCGGTATTGGTGCCGACTCAAAACTCAAACCCTAAGTTTTCTCAAAGGAAAATGATGAGTCTCTCCTAGCATTACACTTCAGTGTTAGCAGTGTTGATGCCGACCCGAAACCCAAATCCCAAGTCTTCTCAGGGCAAATGATGAGTCGCTCCTGACATTGCTTCAGTGTTAGCGGTGCTGATACGGACCAAAAACTCAAACCCCATGTTTTCCCAAATGCAATGATGAATTGTTCCTGCTACTACGCTTCAGTGTTAGTGGTGCTGATGCTGACCGAAAAACCAAAGCTCAAATCCTCCCGGGGCAAACGATGAATTGCTCCTGGCATTATTCCAGTGCAGCAATGCTAATGCTAAACAAAATCCAAATTCCAAGTTCCTCTCAAATTCAAAAGTCCCGTCAAACAAGGCAAAAATCAAACATATCAAATCAACATCCCACCTGGCAGCGCATCCAAGTTCAAAAGTCCTGCTGGATGGGTAGGGAACTCCCAAAACAAATCAAATCAAACAAGTCAACCAATCACCTCATAGGGGGAGTCAAGCTCCACCACGGAAATAAATCAATCCTGACACCGCAAAACGGAGCAAGTCAACTTCAATCCCGACACCGCAGAAAGTGAAGCAAGTCAAATCTAATCCCGACACCTCACGAAGTGTAGCAAGTCAAATCAAATCCTGACACCGCAGAAAGTGGAGCAAGTCAAATCAAATCCCGACATCACGAGAAGCGGAGCAAGTCAACTTCAACCTCGACACCGAAAGAAGTGGAGCAAGTAAAATCAAGTTTCGACCGTCCAAGTCGCAAAAATGGAAGTCGTAAAATTAGAAGCACCACCTGTCCAAGTCGCTAAAAGGGCAGTATCGATCCTTCACAGTTAACCAAACCAAATTAATCTCCATATAGAACAAGATCCATCAATTTCATGCACACAATTCATACACACGGTGTGGATTTATTGATAGGGGCACTTTGTTGGGGTAAAAAATTACACCACGGTTGACCAAGTCAAAGTCAGTCAACCCCCAGCCAAATGGACCTAAGCTCAAGTAAGCGGGCCCATACCCAAGTCAAGACCGAACGTGGAAGGGGCTAGCTCCATGCCAAAAAGAAGGTGATAAATTAGTGTAAATACATTACTTTTATAAATAAATGTATGAAAAATGGGCAAAAATCCAAAATTTTGTAAACCCCATGACTTATGTACAAAAACAAATAAGCACATAAGGTATGGGGAGGCACAAGTGCCATTTGTTAAAGCTCAAAAGTTATATATAAAGTGTGTAGCCTATAAAAGGCCAACATGATGAGAAAATCAATAATAACTTTCATTCTCTTAAAAATTTTAAGGTTTGTGCCTCCGTCTTCTCTTTCTCAAGCCCATCTATGAGAAAACCGTAATATCTCTCGGGCGGATGAGACTGTCTACTAGTTCTGCGGAGTGGCACAGAGATGTCATGTTCTTTCGAAACCTCTGGTTCTACCATGCTTTCAGTATTGCTTATGGTTCTGGAATTTCTTCCAGTCTATTGCGCTCCCACTACTTTCTTTTTCCAAAAATTAATTTTCCAAAAAGTGGGTATGACGAGAAACAAATACCTTTTGTTCCTCTGCATAATAGAAAAGATACCCCCTGGAGTTCTTTGGGTATCCCACAAACTTACACAGTACTGAACGTGCCTCGAGCTTTTCCGCATGCTGCTTTTTTACAAAAGCTGGACATCCTCATATCTTCAGATATTGAAAATAGGGTTTCTTCCCACTACACATCTGATATGGTGTGGTAGGCACAGTCTTGGTAGGAATCTTGTTCAAAAGATATACAGCTGATTCTAGTGCATAACCCTAGAAGGATCGCGGTAACTCAGCGTTACTCATTATGGAACATACCACATCCAATAGGGTTCTGTTCCGCATTTCCGATACACCGTTGTGTTGTGGTGTGTATAGAGGAGTAAGCTAAGAGAGAATTCCATTCTCCTTTAAGTAACCCAGGAACTCGGCACTTAAGTATTCACCACCTCGATCAGATCTCGGTGTCTTGATACTTTTGCCTGTTTTTTTTTCCATTTCATTCTTATATTCCCGGAATTTCTCAAAGGCCTCGGATTTATGTTTCATCAAGAAAACATGTCCATACATAGAGAAATCATCCGTAAAAGTAATGAAATAGGAATAACCACTTCGTGCATATATAGATATTAGACCACACACGTCACTGTGTATGAGTCCCAAGAGCTCGCTCGCTCTAACTCCGTGTCCAGTGAACGGAGTCTTTGTCATCTTTCTTATGAGACAAGATTAACAAGTTGCACAAAACTGATATTCGAACGGATCCAATTATCCCTCTCTATGTAACTTTGTCAACCGTGTTTCATTGATGTGACTCATTCTATAATGCCATAAGAAAGCCTTATTTTATTCTGGAGACTTTCTTTTAAGTGTGTTCTGGACGTTGAAAACCCGAGCTTGATTTAACACGTATATACCGTTATCTAGTGTACCCGACCCAATCAAACCATGATTAAGGGGATGTGGACCACATCACTTACAAATGTAAAATCATGTCCTTCTTTAGAAATTAAAGATACAGATATGATATTACAAGCTAGACTAGGTACACACAAACAGTTACGTAAAATCAATATCTGTCCACTTGTCAATCCCTGATGATATTCCCCTACAGATACAGCATCTACGCTCATTCCATTAGCAGCCCTGAGAGTCATATCACCTGCCATGATAAGTCTACGGTTTCTCAAAGCCTGTAATGAATTACAGATATAAGATCCTGATCCGGTATCTAGTACCCAGGAAGTAGAGTTAATTGACATACAGTTTTCATTCATAAACACACCCGAAACCGAAGCCACAACGTGCCTGGGATCCTGGATTCTGGCATTCCAAGTCCTGCATTCCTTCTGCCAATGCCCTTTCCTGTGACAATAGGAACATCCCACCTTCCCTACTATTAGCTTCGAAACTTTTGCCCTTCACTGTACCTCTACCTTACTGACACCGCCTATCGGCTTTGTGGAGATCTTTTTCTTCTCACTCTTGGCTTTCGCCTTGGATCCAGAAGAGGAAGATTCCCCAATAAGTAGAGTGGGTGTCTCCCTGGTTTCCTTCAGGTTTCCCTCAACTGGAAGTATAATTTTCTTTCCCTGGGCGTAAGTAGAAGGTAGGGACTGTAAAATCAAGTCAGCATATGACTCATTCTACAACGTGGTCCCCAGGTCCGTGAGCTGTTTAATACAGCTGATCATTGTAGGGACGTGGTCCCCTACAGATGACCGGACAGCCAATCTCGCTTGAAACAATTCTTTCAAGGTCTCATACCTTGTGATACGAGATTGCTCTCCACATAAATCTTTGTTATGGAAGAAGATGGAAACTAAGTCTATCTTCTCGTGCTATCTCTGGTTTACACCATCTACTGAGGCCAACACGAGGCACTTGGCATTCACACTGTCTTTTTTCGATGTCTTATGGATATCATTATCCGCGGCGGTGGAATCTGGACCTGGGATAGCGGGGCTTGAGTAGTAATGAGGTAGTCCAGCTTGTCATGGGTAATGGATATCTGGACAAACCTTTACCAGTCAATATAGTATAACTCGGTCATTTTATTATCTAGCTGTAACCTAATCTTGGTCACCTGGTCGTTGCAATTAGGAGAGAGAGAAGAAAACACTAAGCATGATGCTCTTGTAAGTTTAGATTGGTTTTTAGTTTATCTAAACATGATGGCTCCCATTGTATCTCGAATCCTTCCTCAAACCATAAAAGAAGAATTAGTCAGGATTAATCTCACTCTACAATACTTGCTTAACCTTTCAGCCAGGCTATTGTTGGTACTTTGAAGGAGATTTTCCAACGCTTTCGCGAAATTCCTTAATTACATAATCTCTTTTCCCTGGAGGCTTAGCCCCGCTAACACCGTTTTAGACACCTACTTGGTTTATAGCATTGATTGTGTCAGTGAAAAATCTCCCGAGGAGTAGCGGATACTCACAGTAGGATCGTGATCCAAATATCATTGTGTGATAATCTTAAAGGAATCCTACCAAAATTATCACACTCCAAATGGTATGTAACACTAGCAAGTTTCAGTTTCTTTAGAAACTCCCGATGTGGATTTTTACCCCATGCTCTTAAGACCTTAACGAAGGCCAACATATCATAAGTCACATATCAAGTTCTACCCGTCATTATCCAAGTTAATTTGAACCCACCCGTATATGCCCTTGACGAAGGCCAAAATAGTAGTACGGCTGTCCCAAACCAACGCATCTATCTATGCTACAGATGAATATCCAGCAGCTACCAATCACTATGCCTTGGCGAAGGTCAAAACGCATAGCTTGAATACTACTGAATATTCAACTGAAATGACGGAGGGCTACGAATGGTTTTTGGCGAAACCGTGAACGTAATGAACTTGATTTAATCGAAGGAACCTGATAGCTTTTGAAGGAGTGGTTTAAGCTTCGCATTTAAAAGTTTGTTTTTTGAAAAAACCGAGTGGTTTTGAAATTGTTCCAACGATCCATCTTTGGTTTATTTGCTTTGCATTAATCTGATATAGTCCCATCATTTACACCTATCATCAAAGAGAGCAACGAAAATACCACGTCCGCTTATGCCATCCGCATTCGCCACTGGGCCCCGTCTAACACCGTTAGATTACTTAACTAACGCTAGAGCGGGGGTTGGACTAGTGCGGGTGCAAAACATAAGCAACGTCTACTATATAGAATATATATAATAACCATTCGTCTCACGCAATAATAGGTATTCCAGATCACAGATGAACATATTGGATATATTAGGAATTCCGCGTTTCGTTTAAGCCTGTAACGAAAACGGATTCCACGGTCGTGATGAATAGCCAAACCCCACCCTAGACCCCTACGGGTGTGGCAAACCACCCTCCAAATTCCCGAAGTGAAGCAACCTCCCTCGGTAAAATGAGTAGGCCACTCGGCACTTCAAAGAACCCGGTAGTTTGTGCACCACACATTGGTTCTATCCTAGGAGCAAAAAACAGTAAATGAAATAATACAACGGTGGTTACAATCTCAACCCAGATGTGCCCCGCAAAATAATATTACATCACTTAACAATTACATCGAATGAAAGAAATATAACTCTCTTCTCATATCCCCCGGCTATTTGTCATCGACGATCCAATATTCCATGTACACAAACCAATATAGCAGCAGCACAGATATGTGCAACCCTAACTAATCGACGTATAGCGATTAGCGGACATTTCGAAACACATATAACAACTGAAACATGTTAAACTACGTTAAAACAACGACTTCGAAATACTCCGTATTGCCACAACAGTGAATTAACAGTATAATCAAAATTGGCAAAATCAAACACCACCTGAAACCTTAAATCCAAGCAAGAAGATCACAGAACAAAACTTAAGCCAATTCCATACTAGAAAACCGGTGAGGCCGGTCAAAAAGCTTAATGGCCAGCCAAAATCCAATGGAATTGTCTCGTTTTTGTTGTGTGTTCATATCACAAGTAAAGGAGCACTCTGCAATTGTTTAAAACATTTTTAGAGCCTCCAAAAAATTTAACAGAAACTTGGATTTTGATTTCGATGTTTCGGAGTTATTTCGGTTTCGTAGTTTTACACGTTGTCTAAACTGTTAGCTAAGGTTTAGAAGGCTCTGATACTGCTGTAAGTCGATGTCACGCACCTCGCAGGTTCGCAGGGAGGCGGAATACGTAAAAACGATTTTTACAGGTGTCGCGACACCGACTTGAACTTCAGGATCGATACTAAACCCTAACTAACAAAACTGTGTGAGGTTAACTACTCGGATAGGAAGTTATACCTCACGTTACCATGTCCTTCGGGTCTTCTTGTCGTTGTCCTCCTCCTCGTCATAAGCTCCAAGGATCGTTTGGATCGATGCCTCCTCGTTGGCCTCCTCGAGTCAAAGACGATCCACCCGAGAGTCTATAGTCCGAGCTCCTACCTCAAATCTGAGTTAACTACGGTATCTAGTTCGCTAAACTAGATATCCTAGATGATGCAGAAAGTGTGGATAGATTAGTATGCCTCTAATAGCCCTAAATTTCACAACACATGAGACATGAAAGGCCAGAGGTAGAAGAAGTGGAGCTTGAGGAAAAGCTAGTGAAGAACGAGCATTCGAAAATGAGATGGCTATCTCTTGTTGACTTATGAAGCATACTAATAATTCACAAGTATAAATATCTATCAAGCTTGAAAAATATCTAACATGCTTGCAAAATATCTAGCATGCTTCAATGAGTCACCTAGTGAGTCATGTCATGAGTCACCACATGAGTCACCAAGTAGCCATGCCTCATTCAATGTAAACCTTCACCTCATTTCCTCCACCTCATTAATCTTTTAATCAAAAGATTAAAAACCCTAATGAGGTGTCTTTTTCTAGAAGCAATCTTGAGTAAATTACAAGAATGCCCCTCATCCGTATATATATACCCGTATCCGTATTCCGAAAAATATGAATACAAAGAAATGAAAATAATCCATCAATATAATACTAGGATCCGGCTTAACCAAAACCCACTAGTATTATCTGCCCGAAAATCATACGTGCACAAGTACACGTATGCGATTGAAGCCCTGCCGTAAAACCATACGGCCTCTGCATTTTTTGCCCGATGCAGAGAAACCCTCTGTGTGGGACTCTAAAGACTCGACACTACGCTGGCAGTGGGTTTAACAATAAGAACATCAGTGGTACTAGCTGCACGTAACGGCTGCCCATGTATCTGTCGATAAGAAGGCCGATGAGCAAACTCATCCGAACTCCTACTGAGCCTATCTGTGACAATCTCCATACAGTCCGGTCTGTTCGTCTAAGAGTATCGCATATCGGGCCGGGGGCGGAAATCGTCAGAACTCTAATGGTGCAATAAGTCATGTCGGAGTGTAGCCCAAAACACTCTGAGAAACTACTGGAGTACCTACCAGTAAATCTCGCTTGCCTTGGCCAAGGACTTTGTGTAATGGCTTTCCGAACACAGCACGATATTAACCTCCAATACCGGGGAAGACGAACCCTATCTAACCGCCACTGCCTCCAAGTGATTCAGGACTGCACCCAACTACTACCTGCTTGCACGACTCCTTTGAGCAGTGGTAGGATAGTAATCTAAGAACAGTGGGAACACACTCGAGGTGAAGTAGCAGTGTCAAGTCAACAGACTATGCTGTACTCATGTCACCTAGGAACTGCTACCCGATGATTAGAATAATACCCACCAGCAGTCCCCTAAGAGTCATGTCCAGTGTACTCATAACCCAATGAGCACCTGCAAACTATCTCCAGTACGACGTACTGATGGATATGGGACAGACCATCTCCCATGCTGGGATAAGAAGCGTATACACTAGTCTACTCTGAAGTATCGATGTCCCATCTCGATAATCCTACGACTAGGGATCTGTATAGGATGTGCTTATAGACTACCCAGCCCCCACTAGTATGACAGCCATCACAACGCTGGTAATCAAGCAAAGATCCTAAGGGCTCTACCAATATGTATAAGCGATATGCTAAAAGAAACACATGCACATATTGAGGTAGAAATAAACCAGGTAGCATACTACCATTTTGAGCAAGACTGTAACTATATCCGTGTATATTCTCGGCTTCCAATATGTAATATACAAACCAGTATGATACAATAATAGCCTCTAGGACATATAACACTAACACAGACGCCCAGCGGTCACGTGTTGTCTCATGCGTCTATAGGACGCTCCTCACCCCTCTTTTTCTCACACGCTCCACACTCAAAACACTTCCCCCGTTAGAAAAAATTTCTAATGGGACGCTGCCCCACACCCTGCAAGGGGGCTACTAGTTCCATTAACTCCTAGCCCGCTATCCGAGTAGCGGGACCCCTGTAAGCCCTCGATACGTCCAAATCACAATATACGCACACCGCACATTGAGTTCGCATGACTAGTTTTACCCGTTAATCAGAGCTTCCCTGTAACGACTATAATTTCATTGTAAAAAAAATCAAGTTAATGTATATAATAGAGTTTCAAGCCTGAGCACGAGCTATAAATTAAAATTGTTTAAGAACAGTAAGAAAGCACTTGTAGCTCATTGGTAAAGGCTTGCACTGCTGTGACGTAGCCCCTGTGTTCAAATCCCCCATCTACATATTATTTTTATGATTTTTCTTTTAAAATTTTTGGAAGCCTAAAAGTTTACACGTGCTATACAAGTAAAATTGAAAAGTTTGATAAAATCAAACATGTGCTGAATGATATACGAACCGACCTAGACACATGGCAAGAATCCGACGACCCAACTCACCCCATTGGCCGGCGAGATCTTCTTTTAGGCCGGCGCCATCGGGCTAAACCGTAGGTAATGCCCTCAGGTTTTGCACACCAGTCTTTTGGCCTCCCCCCTTAACCCCAGTACTGTTTGTTTTCTCTGTAATTATCCAGAGAATTAAAATCCAGCGTTAATCCAAATTTTAATGCATTTTTAATTCTCTTTTCAATTCCCAAAACCCTAATTCTACCCTATAAATACAACCCCACACCCTAACCCTCTTCATTCTGAAATCTATTGTTAAAATTCTCAACAAAAAAAATTCCAAGCCAAAAAAAGGTATAAGTGGAGTTAGCACTAGGTCAAGTTCCGACGAGAATTCGAGACGATTCTGGCGACCCCGTGACTCTGCGAAGCCAACAAATGTTCCCTCAAGCTCTCCTCTCTTCTCTAAGCTTGTAAGACCCCTCTCTTCTCCTCTCTTCCTAAATTAAAAAGTACTCTTTTTAAAGATCGTCGGAAGTGGAGTTATTCCGACATCCGTTTCTAAACTCGTTAAAAAACACAACTTTTCTTAATAACCATTCATCTATATTATTACAACTTGCTTAGTAATCATGAAACAACATTTCAGAACAAGTTTCACCTCAAAATACTATGTTACGTACCTTTTATTTGAAATTTTCGTTTAAATACCACAAACTTACATATGACATATTTTAATACCTTTCCTTATACTGCCTTTAGGAAAATCTCATGAGGTAATGGCATACCTCTCACAACACGCATCATGACATAGCATGATTTCCTTTTAGCAATATTTTCGGGACAAATACGACTTTTACATCAAAATACCATAAACTATTAAAAACCGTATTCTTTGAATTGTGTTATTTACATTCCTTGCGATTAAACCTCTACAACCCATTTTGGGGAACCTGATCGGAATGGTGCGGATTATCGCACATCCTCAGAACTAGTAGAGCAAGATACAGACCTCCTCACGGAGCATCCGATCTCGATGGAATTTTTAATGCAATTTTTAAGAAAAACGTGATTTTCTATTTAATAAACAAATTTTATTTTTAATAACTATATATAAATATTATCAAACCATATATTTTAAATATATAATAAATTCCATATTTTTCTAAAGAAAAGAAAAGAAGCACAAGTTTCAAGAAAATACCATCAAGAATCCATACAAGTAAAATTTTTAAAAAAAATACCATGAACTATTCAACTAGGTATTTATTCACTAGAATACCTCACTTTTAAAATTTACATCCATGAAAACCATAAATACGATAAATAAATACTTGAGAATTATTTTGAAATTATACTTAAAATATTTTTCATAAAACTCCCTCAAGTTATATTAAATTACAATAAAGACCCTAGTAAATATAGGTTTAAACGGGACCAATTATCATGAGCCTCAGGGAGCCGGAGAAAGTAGGTGCTTGCCTATTTAAGGTAGAAAACTAAAACAGGGTTATCAATGGTAATTGGCTTGGAAAAAGTCACAAATCCTGCCGTCCATGTGCAGCAGTTACCGATAACTCCTAAACCTAATTCAGGACTCAAATCTGTCTAAAGTATTTGACTCAATCTGAGTCTTAATCTAATCTGAATAGAATCTAAACATGAATCCAACTATAATTCCATTTCAACATGAACCCAATGTATCAACATAAACACTTGAACATGAACATGCAACATGACTCGACTGGACCGAACCATGGATATATTTTGAACTTGACTACATGACTATCCGTTTACATCCGATCCATTTACATGAACAACCTATACCATGGTTTCAGCAAGTCTTATACAACAAATCATTACAATCAATACAATATGCATTACTGGGTTTTAACAGGGTGGATTGGTACGGAATGTATTAGAAGTGGCACGAGACGGTCACCATAATACACTTAACCTGAATATACGTGCCGTTGTCCCGTGGCTTGATGGGTCCTTATACTCCGTATACCTTAGTTCACGAAATAGTTATACTCCTCTCGTATACACTGATGCATTCTGTACCAAGCTACAAACAACTGCGTTAGTATAACAAAAACAGATAAATTACCAGATATATTTCATTACTTGATCGATTCTTATCTCTCACTTGGGACTTACCGAGCGATTGTTCGCTGACGAAATTCTTATTTCTTCTTTCTTTGGAATGTTGTCAGGATGACCCGACTCTCAGGAGATCGAGCCCAGCCAGAAAGATTTGGAGCAGTTCACTGAGGATCCAGAGTTCTAGACTTGTACTTATCTTACTTTCAGTTCATATGCCATTGTTTAAGCGTCGCTTTCCATTATTGTATTTTACTTTCAAGTGTATGTAAAGAATGAATATAAATAAAAAAGTTGTTGTTTCATTACATTTCTTGTCATTCTTGTGCTTTACTTGATATTGCTTATTTACGCTTAACGTGTTTACTTCTGAGTAAATACGTCGCGTCCCTGCCACGTCTTCTTACCCGTACATTGGGAAGTGGTGCGTGACATGTTTTATTGGAGGCCCATGCAGGTTAGTTCTGCGTGGAAACCTACATAACCTTGCAGGGTCAATTCTGTATGGAATCCTAAGCAATATATCACAAGAATTATAAAAATCGGCAAATAAACATTCTTTACATTTCATATTCCTTGAATCTATCCTAACCCTATTTTTCTTTCAAGGTTATGGATTCACCAAACAATACGAGCACGAACGTCAACGAAAACACCCCACCATCACCTCTTCTACTTACACCTACTGTAGCTGCTCCGATCAACGCGCAGACGGTTTTACTTGAGGCAATCAAGAGCCTCTTGGAGGGACAGCAGCGGCAGGCTGCTATTCTCTTACACCGCCCAGAATCTGAGACACCCAGAGTGAAGCAATTCCGGGCATTGCACCCTAAGAAATTTTCGGGGAAAGAGAGCCCTTTGCAGAGGAATGGGCTCAATTGATTGAGGACGATCTGGCAGCGGCACAAGTGCCAGAGATTGCTTGGGTAAGAGTTGTGAAGCTGCAACTAACAGACAATGCCAGGGTATGGTGGAAAGAAGAAGAAAACCGTCTTTCCCAGCCAATCGAATAGAGGATTTTTCGCGAGATGTTCGACGCGAAATATTTTCCCGAGACTGCCCGATTTGATATGGAGCAGCAATTCATCCACCTGTAACAAGGTTCGATGTGGACCAAATCTGTGGATGAGTATGACGCTGAATTCACCATGCTGGGCAAGTAAGATATATCTCAAATATTCGATTTTCTAATATCACATACTACACAGCTAACACAAAACCGTAACAGGTTTATGGCCCATCTCATACCGACTGCTGAGATCAGAGCATGACGATTTCAGCAAGGGTTGGACCTAGAGATCCAAGCTGCTCTAACTACAGGGGATTTCCCAACCCATGACCTTATTTTAATGGCTGGCCGAAGATATGAGGCAGTGGTGAAGAAGAAGGGCAGACCTCAATCTGCCGGTATGAAGCGTCCTGCTACTCAGATAGCAGGAGGAGTCTCTTCCAGGCCACCGTTTGTACCAAGGAGACCGAGAGTAACTATTAACCGGCCCAGTCCAGACTTTTGCACCTACTGCAGGAGGAATGGACACTTGGTGAAAGACTCAGGCGTGCAAACGGCCTGTGCTTAGTCTGCGGCTCATCCAATCACGACATTGGTGCATGTCCCCATAGACTAAATCCGAATCTAGCCTCCAGACCAGCCATCACTTATCCGCATCGGCCAGCTATTCAGGCACATGCTCCTCGACTTGCTCTCCCAGCTCCACCTTCTTGTGGACCTACTGCACCTCCTCCTCATCAATTCCATCATGCACAAAGGAACCTACCTCAAGGACAGAGGAACGGACAGAGGAATGCTCCACCGGCAAGGAGGAACGTACCTAGGCGTCAGGCTTTCACAATGACTGTGGAAGAAGCTGAAGCCACTGGCGAAGTCATCACTGGTAACTTACCATCTTCCAAATCTGTTCAATACTTGTTTATATTCATATATATCTTTTCCTATATTTAAACATATCCCACACAATTTAGGTACAATATTAGTAGCCTCCCTACCTGCTTTAGCACTCTTCGATACTGGAGCATTACATTCCTTTATGTCGCAACGGTTCATCCGAACTCATGCGATTCCAGTCAAACCACTCGTATCCAGCTGGAATGTCAGTTCCGGGAATGGCGTTCTAAAGGCAACTTTGGGATACGACCTGTGTCCAATGGTCGTCTGCAGCAAAGAATTTTATGCGGACTTCAAGGTGTTGGATATACCGAACTTCGATGTAGTATTGGGTATGGATTGGCTAGGAACTTTCTACGCTAACATCGACTGTCGTCAAAGGAGGGTAGTGCTCAAGATTCTAGACCATCCGATCTTTTATTTCAAGAATGGAGACCGTACACTGGAGCCTAGCACTTACAAAGCTAAACCAAGGAAAGCAGTGATTGCAACAACACAAGCTGAAGAAGACAAGCCAGAGGTTGTTCGAGAGTTCGAAGATATATTTCCTGAAGATATCTCAGGTTTGCCTCTCGATCGAGCTCTTGAATTCAGTATTGACTTAGTACCTGGTGCACAACCGGTGATAACATCGCCGTACCGTTTAAGTCCAGAAGGATTGAAGGAGATCCGTACTCAATTGGACGAACTTCTGCAGAAAGGATGGATTCGTTCCAGTACTTCAAGTTGGGGATCTCCGGTTTTGCTTATGAAAAAGAAGGAAGGTTCATACAGAATGTGCATTGACTACCGAGTTCTGAACGAAGTCATGATAAAGAACAAGTATCCACTACCGCGAATCGATGATCTGTTCGATCAACTAAGTGGGTCTTGCGTTTTCTCAAAATTAGATCTTCGTTCGGTTTATCATTAAGTGAAGGTCAAAGAGTATGATATTTTGAAGACGGCATTCAGGACTCGCTATGGTCATTATGAGTTCCTTGTGATGCTATTTGGAGTGACCAATGCACTGAATCTAATGAACTATGTTTTTTGAGAGTATCTAGACATGTGCGTTGTCATTTTCATCGAAGACATCCTGGTATACTCAAAGAATCGGAAAGAGCATGCTGAACATTTGAGGATTGTCCTAGAGACTTTGTGACAGCAACAACTCTATGCCAAGTACAACAAGTGTGAATTTTGGCAAAATCAAGTCGGATTTCTCGGACATATCGTTTCAGGCAAAGGAATCACTGTGGATCCAGCTAACGTATCAGCGGTAAGCGAACGGCCGACACCAAAGACAGTGAAGGACGTTCGAAGTTTCTTGGGATTAGCGGGATACTACTGAAGATTCATAGAAGGCTTTTCGAAGATTGAAACACCCCTGACCAAGATCACACGTAAAGATGAAGCATTCGTGTGGTCAGAAGCATGCGAACATACTTTCGTAGAATTCAAGTCAAGATTGACATCAGCGCCTATTCTCGTAATATCGAACCAATCTAGAGGTTTTGTTGTGCATTGCGATGCATCCAGTAAAGGATTAAGATGTGTTCTACACCGGCATGGAAAAGTTGTAGCTTATGCATCAAGATGGTTGAAGATTCATGAGCGCAATTATCCAACGCATGATCGGGAGTTGGCAGCCGTTATATTTGTACTGAAGATTTGGCGTCATTACCTTCTTGGAAAACGGGTAGATATATACACTGACCACAAAAGTCTGAAGTATGTGTTTACTCAGAAAAAGCTGAATATGCGGCAGAGAAGATGGCTAGAATTTATGGCGGACTTCGACATTAACCTACAATATCGTCCAGAGAAGGTGAATGTAGTTCCTGATGCACTTAGTCGACTGCCGTTATCAATGAATCTCACCGCACAGTGGGAGCTACAGCAAGATTTGCACAAGATGGAGATTGAAGTGGTTATGCCAGGTAATACTTCAGAGTTAATGAATTTACAAGTTCAATCTATTATTGTCAATCAGATCAAAACAGCTCAAGCAAGTGATGCCAAGTTGCAAAAGATCAGAGAACAAGTAGAAAGTGGATTTAGAACAGACCTCATTATCTACGAAGATGGATCTTTGAGATACGGAAGCAGATTGTGTGTACCACAAGGTCCTGTTCGGGAAGAGTTGATGAAAGAAACTTACAACTCTCCATACTCAGTACACCCTGGTGGTATAAAGATATACAAAGATCTGCGACAACATTACTGGTGGCATGGAATGAAGCGTGAAGTAGCCAGAAGCGTAGCCAAATGCTTGGTGTGTCAACAAGTAAAAGCTGAACATCATAGGACTGCTGGTTTACTTCAACCATTACCTATTCCAGAATAAAAGTGGCAGCACATCACCATGGACTTCGTGACTGCACTTCCTCACAGCACGAAAGGTAACGATGCGGTATGGGTTATTGTGGATCGACTCATAAAATCGGCTCACTTCATCCCATTTCGAGTTGGCTAATCTACTGAGACACTAGCAAAGAAGTACATGGAAGAGATCGTGATATTACATGGAGTATCGGTTTGCATTGTCTCCGATCGTGACACCAGATTCCGATCGCAGTTTTGGCAGAGTTTGCAAGCTAGCTTGGGAACGAGTCTGAACTTCAGCACAGCCTATCATCCACAAACAGATGGTCAGTCTGAGCGAACGATTCAGATCCTTGAAGATATGCTAAGAGCGTATATGTTAAACTTCGGAGGATCGTGGGAAGATCACCTATATCTTGTGAAGTTTTCATACAACAATAGCTACAAAGCGAGTATTAGAATGACACCCTTTGCAGCTCTTTATGGAAGAAAGTGTCGTTCACCATTAAGTTGGGACAACATCAGAGATAGGGAACTCCTTGGACCAGAGATGATCATAGCAACTGTTCATGTAGTTCGCACGATTAGGGAAAGAATTCGCATAGCCCAAAACAGACAGAAGCACTGGGCTGATGCAAAGCGCCGACACCTGGAGTTCCAGCCGGGAGATCATGTTTTCTTGACGATCTCTCCAAATCGTAGAGCAATCCTCTTTGGCATGAGGGGTAAGCTCAGTCCGAGATTTATTGGACCGTTCGACATACTCGAACGAGTCGGAGAAGTGGATTATCGTTTGGCACTTCCACCCTCATTTGAAGAAGTGTACAACGTATTCCACATATCCCAGTTTCGAAGATATGTGAGCGACCCCAACCATATCCTTGATCACTCCGAGCTCATTGTACAGACAGACTTATCTTGTAAGTAACAACCCATTGAAATCCTGAACAGAAAAGTAAAGTCACTTCGGAACAAGGAAGTAAACTTGGTCTGAGTGATGTGGAGAAAAGATTCACCAGGAGAATCAACGTGGAAAAGAGAAGACGATATGCGTGCAAAAGACCCTTTTTTATTTGTAAATTAGTCATTATATATTTGTAAATTTTGAGGACGGAATTTTTGTAAGGAGTGTAGAATGTAACGACTCTAATTTCATTGTACAAAAATTTTCAAGTAAATGTACAGAATAGAATTTCAAGCCTGAGCACTAGTTATAAATTAAAATTGTTTAAGAACAGCAAGAAAGCATTTTTAACTCATTGGTAAAGTCTTGCACTGCTGTGACGTAGCCCCTATGTTCAAATCCCCCAGCCACATATTATTTTTTATGATTTTTCTTTTAAAATTTTTGGAAGCTCAAAAGTTTACACGTGCTATATACGTAAAAATGAAAAGTCTGATAAAATCAAACATGTGCTGAATGATATATCAACCGACCTAGACACATGGCAAGAATTCGACGACCCAACTCACCCCATTGGCCGGCGAGATCTCCTTTTGGGCCAGCGCCACCGAGCTAAACCCTGGGTAATGCCCTCGGGTTCTGCACATTAGTCTTTTGGCCTCCCCCTTAACCCCGGTACTGTTTGTTTTCTCTGTAATTATCCAGAGAATTAAAATTCAGCATTAATCCAAATTTTAATGTATTGTTAATTCTCTTTTCAATTCCCAAAACCCTAACTCTACCCTATAAATACAACCCCACACCCTAGCCCTCTTCATTCTGAAATCTATTGTTAAATTTCTCAAAAAAATTCCAAGCCAAAGAAGGGTACAAGTGGAGTTAGCACTAGGTCAAGTTCTGGAGAGAATTCGAGATGATTCCGGCAACCCTGCGACTCCGCGAAGCCAACAAACGTTCCATCAATCTCTCATCTCTTCTCTAAGTTTGTAAGTCCCCTCTCTTCTTCTCTTTTTCTAAATTAAAAGTTCTCTTTTTAAGGATCGTCAGAAGTGGAGTTATTCCGACATCCGTTTCTAAACTCGTTAAAAAACACAACTTTTCTTAATAACGATTCGTCTATGTTATTACAACTTGCTTAGTAATCATGAAACAACTTTTGAGAACAAGTTTCACCTCAAAATACTATGTTACGTACCTTCTATTTGAAATTTTCGTTTAAATACCACAAACTTATATATGACATATTTTAATACCTTTCCTTATACTACCTTCAGGAAAATCTCACGAGGTAATGACCTACCTCTCACAACACGCATCATGACATAGTACGATTTCCTTTTAGCAATATTTTCGGGACAAGTACGACTTTTACATCAAAATACTATAAGCTATTAAAAACTGTATTCTTTGAATTGTGTTATTTACATTCTTTGTGATTAAACCTCTACAACCTATTTTAGGGAACCCGGTCGGGATGGTGTCAGTTATCGCACATTCTCAGAACTAGTAGAGTAAGATGCAAACCTCCTCACAGAGCATCCGATCTCGATGGAATTTTTAATGCAATTTTTAAGAAAAACGTGGTTTTCTATTTAATAAATAAATTTTATTTTTAATAACTATATATAAATATTATCAAATCATCTTTTAAATATATAATAAATTCCATGTTTTCTAAACAAAAGAAAAGAATCACATGTTTCAAGAAAATACCATCAAGAATCCATACAAGTAAAATTTACAAAAAATACCATGAGCTATTCAACTAGGTATTTATTCACTAGAATACCCCACTTTTAAAATTTACATCCATGAAAACCATAAATACAATAAATAAATACTTGAGGATTATTTTGAAATTATACTAAAAATATTTTTCATAAAACTCTCTCAAGTTATATTAAATTACAATAAAGACCCTAGTAAACATAGGTTTAAACGGGACCAATTATCATGAGCCTCAGGGAGCCGGAGAAAGTGGGTGCTTGCCTATTTAAGGTAGAAAACTAAAACGGGGTTAACAATGGTAATTGGTTTGGAGAAAGTCACAAATCCTGCCGTCCATGTGCAGCAGTTACCGATAACTCCTAAACCTAATTCAGGACTCAAATCTGTCTAAAGTGACTGACTCAATCTGAGTCTCGGTCTAATTTGAATACAATCCAAATATGAATCCAACTGTAATTCCATTTCAACATGAACCCAATGTATCAACATAAACACTTGAACATGAACATGCAACATGACTCGACTGGACCGAACTATGGATATATTTTGAACTTGACTACATGACTATCCGTTTACATCCGATCCGTTTACATGAACAACTTATATCATGGTTTCGGCAAGTATTAACAACAAATCATTACAATCAATACAATACGCATTACGGGGTTTTAACGGGGTAGATTGGTACGGAGTGTATTAGAAGTGGCACAAGACGGTCACCATAATACACCTAACCTGAATATCCGTGCCGTTGTTCCGTGGCTTGATGGGTCTGTGCTCCGTATACCTTAGTCCACGAAATAGTTGGACTCCGCTCGTATACACTGATGTATTCTATACCAAGTTACAAACAACTGCGTTAGTATAACAAAAACAGATAAATTACCAGATATATTTCATTACTTAATCGATTCTTATCTCTCACTTGATCGATTCTTATCTCTCACTTGGGACTTACCGAGTGATTGTTCGCCGACGACAATCCTGTCTTTTCTTTCTTTGGAATGTTGTCAGGAGGACCCGACTCTCAGGAGATCGAGCCTAGCCAAGAAGATTTGGAGCAGTTCACTGAGGATACAGAGTTCTAGACTTACTTGTACTTTTCTTACTTTCAGTTCATATGCCATTGTTTAGACGTCGCTTTCCATTATTGTATTTTACTTTCCAGTGTATGTAAAGAATGAATATAAATAAAAAAAGTTGTTGTTTCATTACATTTCTTGTCATTCTTGTGCTTTACTTTTATATTGCTTATTTACGCTTAACGTGTTTAATTCTGAGTAAATACGTCGCATCCCTGCCACGTCTTCTTACCCGTACATTGGGAAGTGGGGCGTGACATTCCATCGCTTCAAAAACGAGGGGTAATTAACGGCAGCTTAGTCCACGGTTGCAGGAGATTCGGATCCCCACAATCAATAAACCCCGTCCTACCTCAAGCAGGGGAAATCTGTAATACGCCTGACAAGCGACGTGTATTTCCTGTCTCAATAGGGTGACGAAAAACACTCTACAGCCAGTTCTAAAAGAAGTTTGATTACGAACCGATGGTTGTGTAGTTTATGTTTTGAACAATCTAGTTTCTTTTAATGAATAATATGTCATGTTGGTTTTATGGTTTAATTCATTGTTTTGTGAGATGTGCCTTATTAAATATGATGATTCCCTTATCATTTCCTATAATTTCTTTAAAAATTCGTGGTGTTTGTAGGCCATAACTTGAGCACTTTAAACTCTATGATTATTGCCTTTTTTTCCAAAGAATTTGTATTGGGCTATATATATTGATGAATGAACATCGATGGTATGATGGACTATATTATGTACTTAAGCTCTAATGGTTACTTTTTCAAAGTGTATGAGATATAGGGATTGCGATCCGTGTGCGTGAACGGAAATAGAGAAAACATTGTACAAGAATGGTATATCTAAACTTCTTTTTATTCTCTTGTTGCATATATGATACTTTATTTATGAGCTCAAACAAGTTTCATATATAATTGGTTTTTGTATCATTTTTTTCAAAATGGCATCCGCAACTCTCGTTATGGGAACCCAGTTGTGAATTTGTTATTTATAACATATCCTAGGATCCAACGGAGTATGTCTAGAGCCTTCATGGGTTTGACGACACTAAAGATGAGAAAACCCTATTTTTGCATATTCTTCTATCTCATCTTTTCAACCATATGATATTAGAACTTCAGTATATATTGCATATGGTTTTGTTGCATGTATCAATTGCTTTCCTTTATCTTATATACATGCTTATTGATGTGAGTCATACGCTTGTCTTGAAAGTTATTCAAACGTTTAACTTTACTTTTACTCACATCAACTCCTATTAGTCTTCCATGCATACATTTAGGGGGAGTTATTCAAACGTTTAACTTAATTTTGGATGTACGCATTTGTTTAAGAGGAGCTATTCAAACGTTTAACTTAATTTTGGATGTACGCATTTGTTTAAGAGGAGCTATTCAAACGTTTAACTCCTTTTGACACCCTTTTTGATTATGTCAAAAAAGAGGAGAGTAATAGGTCTTATCAATAAATTGAAGTTATTCAAACGTTTAATTTTAATATATTGGTCTTTTTATCGATTATTGAAGTTATTCAAACGTTTAACTTTCAATATATCGACATCTTCTATTAATATTTTGATATCATCAAAAAGGAGGAGATTGGTGGCTTATGAATTTTCATAATCCTACTATTTAGTTTTGATGAAGTTATACAATATTAATAGATATATACATATGCTTCATATTGCATATTTCATAACATTTTATATGAGCTTGGTTGTGTTTGAGAAAGATTTTAGGATATCAACCGACACAAGCCTACGATGAAGAATGGAGAAAATTGAGCTGAAATGGCAAATCAATTGGAGGTTGGAGGATAATAGATTAGAGCTCCTTAATGATCACATTCAAGTTTCAAGAAACTAAGGAGACAAAAGTCCAAGTTCAAAAGAATTCAAGAAATCAAAGAAATCGAAAATTCAAAAGCCCGTGTCGAGATATCGGAAGATTCAAGAATTGGCAAAAGAACGATATCAACCTAGGAAACAATGTAAGTACTCATAACTATGGAAAATATCACATTAAGCTATTGCACACACTCTTTGTATTATTTGTGATACTCCTGATGAAAAACTTGCGTTGGTTTTCGTTTAAAATTATTTTCAAAACCAAGTTTCAAAGTTGTCTGAAAAATCCTTCTTCAGACATTTGTCCCATTGTGCTTCAGACGTCAGTTCTGTTTTTCAAAACATGCATAAATGTCTGATATCCAAATTTTCAGCACAGAACAAACGTCTGAAGCCTTGGTAAACAAACGTCCGGTTGTTCTCTGTGTTTTCATTATCAAAAAACTTTTTGAGGGAACAAACGTCTGAACCTGTTTGGTACAAACTTCTGAAGATTAAATCTTTGAAAATCTTTTCTTCTTCAGACGTGTGTCACTTGTTCTTTTGACGCCTGTCTATTCTCTGTACTTTCTTTGGTCATATTTTGAAAACCACGGCAAACGTCTGAAGCTCTTTAAGACAAAAGTTTGAAACTCAAAATTATTTGGAAACTTTTCTTCTACAAACGTTAGTGCTCTCTTCTTCAGACATATGTTTGCTTTTTGTGTTTTCTTGCCTTTTTTCAAGAACTATCAGTAAACGTCTGAAGCTTCTTTATATAAACGACTGAAGCTGTATTATAGTCGTTGACATTTCTTCTTCAGATGTCTGTCTGGTTGAACTTCAAACGTCTGATAACAGCTCTTTTAAAATATTTTGACTTGTATCGGCTAGTTATTTTTTAGTAATATTTATTGAGATTTGCTTTGGGTTTTGACTAGTCAAGACGTGCAAAATTTATTCTAAAACATTCCAAATCTTTTTCTTATCTTTTATGAGAGCAAAATCTTGATTTTGATTATTTTTTCTCTCACACACTCAAAAACATCAAATAGCTTAATTTGATTAATCCATACTCATTGAGTATTAATTGTAAGTTTTGAGAGAAACTCGTTTGAGAGTATTGTGCTTCATTATAAACCCTCTTCTTGTTCTTGTGTGAGAATCCTTGAGTGTAAGGATACCTTTATAAGAGAGAAGAGTGAAAATTGCATCTTTCTTTGTGTGAGAATTCTTGAGTGTAAAAGTGTCTTGGTAAGAAAGGAGTGTAGGATTTGTAGAGAAAAGTGTTGCTCGTGTGTCGAGTAATATTTTAGTAGAACGGGCTTGTACCCCTAAAGATAGAGGACTGGAGGATTTCCCGAAGCTTTCTAAACCTTGCGTGTTTGCAATTGATAGTGTTTACAATTTCTTACTTTTTAGATTTAGTTTCCTAACTTATGAATTGCCCAATTGCATGATTGTTCCCTATATGCTCTTTACTTGCTCTTAATGTTGGTCTTGCTATATCTATTGCTTGTTTCACAATTGTAGTTTTCTTAGCCACTTTTGTCTATTGATATATCGCTTGTTAAGCTTTGCATTTGTGATATTTCGTTTAGCAAGTGTTTAGAATTTTAATTTGGGTTTATTAGTAGCTTATTCCTATTCATCCCCGTTTAGGAATAATTTCAGTTGATACATACTAGCACTAAACAGTCAAAATTTAAAAAGATTTGCACATGTGGCGCGTTGATACATATTAGTATTAAACAGCCAAGATTTGAAAAGATTTTTAATACTTTTAGTTAATATAACAGATAATTTGAAAACTTTTAGTTAAAAATAAATAAAATATCCACAACAAAACTTGAAATAATAAAGGAGTAAAATCTTTACACATGCTTTTAATATATATGTTGTTCAAAATATGCATACATGCATCGCACGTGCAAAATACTAATGTTCTTTAATAATTGGTCATGGCCTAATGCAAGCAGTTTTCACGCACAACTGCAAAGAAACTTTAATGACAGGATATAATGACATTCGACTTGGTCTTCTTTTCTAAACACTATTCATTAACCTGAGTCATCATAAAATTTTCAAAAGACGCTTCACGCATGAGGATAACCCTCTTTTTAAAACTAAAATAGATGGGTTAAATGAATCCACTAACATCACATCGGTTTTTTTGTGAGGGAAAAATGGTTCTGGGTCTAGTGGACCAAGAGGACGGTAGGTTTTGATCCATGGGGTTTAAAATGTTGGGCAAATTTTTTTTCTTAATATATACTCTTCATGTTTTTAGGTCCTCAGGCCTTTCTTAAGGCTTTGACCGATTTATTACATATCCATAATATCCTTCCTAACCTTCATGTCTCCATTTGCTTGTCAAGTCCATTGGTAAACGGTGAAACTGTCATTTTGCAAACTATTACACATTGCATGTTAACTAGCAGTGGTTAATATAGAAGGGCATTATGAGCAGCCTAGGGATCTGGAACACATAACATATATGTATAGGGGATTTTTGCCAAACATTTTAAACCTCGGTGGCCGAAACTTGTTGTCTTTTTCCTTTTTCCTACGGGCCAAAAACCATGGCCCCCCACCGCTATAAGTCTTCTGTACCAATCATAATTCTAATGATATTTGCAAATTATTTAATAGTTAAAGGTTTTTTATGCAAAATATTTAAAGATCTTAAGCCATATAAACAAATTTAAAAAGTTTAAATTTTAAAATATTAAGTATTAAAAGTTCGGGTATAATTCGGCAAGGTCGAAAATTCGGATTCGGAGAACTATTCAGAAAAAATCGGAAGGTATTCGGGAAAGATTCGGTAAGTGTTCGGGAAATGTTCGGGAAGGATTTCGAGCAAGAAATTAATATATGAGACGTTTGGTTTTGATTTTGTGAATTATTTGCTGTTTTTTGAATTATTCGCTGTTTTTTCACATAATTCGGGAATAATTCGCAAATAATTCGCGAATTATTCGGCCCGCCGATTAATTCGGCGATTAAGTCGGCCGATCAAAAATTCGCGAAATATTCATGAATTCGGCGAATAATTCGCGAATTATGTGCGAATTATGTGACTATGATCAGGAGCGGGCATGAAAAAATTAAATGAAGAAAAAAATAAGATTTTCGATTTAGGCTAGACTGTCTAATCTAGACCACCCTTGTCCCCGCCGCTGAATTGAACATGATTAAAAGTAAGGGGTGATATAAATAACATTTTCAGGATGCATTAACTAAATCAACATAGGATTCTTTGTTTTATATTAGAAAAAGTCGTTACCAGCCTTCATTTATGACCACGATGGTGTAAGCAATACAGAAAGAACTAAAGAAATCATTGTGTGGTGTGACCGGCTTTCTTTCCTTCGCAATTTACAATGCATGCGCCTTGCAAGAACCGAAGCTCATGAGGCTCGATATCGTGACTCTCCAGATGCAGGCACGTTGCAGATGACATGTCCCAAAACCTACAAGAAAGGACTAAGAACTTTGGTTGGGATCACACATCGGGCCACCTGTCTGAGGAGTCTCCCGACCTTCGGTGGACTTCCAGACCACTCCATGGCTCGCCTCCGAGCTATCACAGAACCAAGATGCCTCGGCCTCCTGCTCATGCCCCGAGCCTCCCGCCAAGGTGATCTTCCTCGATCTCACCCTGGCCGACCCGCAGACGCCTCCGCCACGGCTCCGCGAATCTCGCCATGCGCGAGATATCCGCCGCCCACGATCCCGCGTTCCACGACATCATGATCCCCCATTAACAAGCATGTCTCTTCATTAATGCGGGATCCCGCCTATCACGCGGGCGTGACACAGGGACGTAACGAACGGCGTGATTCTTGCGCCAGCCTGTCTATTGCTGCCGCTATATAAACCCCTTTCTCAAACGACCGAGGTAAGCAATTTTTACTCCACTAGGCCGTTACTCTGCCAAAATATCCGGTCTAACTTGATCGTCGGAGGGTCCCCGGTGGCACAACCATCCCGGGACTTCTTTGCAGGTAGCTCGGCCACAACCACTCAAAACCCATTGAGATCAACGCGCTGTAGGAGTCAACCCTCCAACTCAATCTCAGCTGTCCATCAATACTCGCATCATATCAACGAAAGATAACATCTGAAGGAGATCCAGACCTCCATCAATTGACGCCATCTGTGGGAAGTTAGTTCCACTGAACCAAAGTTCATCTTCCGATTTCAACCTCATGGCGAGCGATCACCGCGACGATCCAAGCGCTAGCCGCCATCTCCCGCACAACGGAGGCGCAGACGAATCTCCTCCCCCGAACGCCATTAACGCCCTAGCCGCTCGGATTGACCGGCTCGCGTCCGTCGTGGATGCCCTCGTCCGTGTCCAAACGGCCGGAGAAGCTCCCCAGGTCGCCATTTCCCCACCTCGGAACGAGACCCCTGCAGAGTGAGGGAAGACTCTGCCCGCGTTGGCACGACCAATCACCGCTTCGCTGTCTCCAACAGCCGCAGGTCCCTCGGGGTGACGTACTCAATGAACCGGTGGGTGCCGCATAGCTTAACCCCAAGGTCTTACGACAGAGCACCTCGCCCCGAGCCCCGTCACGCCCCTGTCCCTCCCGAGGACGTGTCTGTCAGCTCGCCTACACCCAGGCATGACCGACGCCCCCTCCCTCAACAGGGCCGCGCCTACGGGACTCGCCACGGCAGCTCGAAAATGACCTCACCGGGAGACCTGAGGAACGTCATCAAGTGAAATCGGGGCTATGGCCATGCAGAGGCCTCCAGCGGCAGGGGCCAAAGATCGGAGTATGCCGACTCATCTGGGCACCACGGCCGACTTGACGCCCTCGAAAAGAAGATCAAGGGCATGCACAGAGAAAGTCGTCATTCGAGCGACGGGGATAAGTACGCCGCCGACTCGCTCACGAGGCCATTCACAGAGTAGCTCATCGCCGTCCATGTCTCCTCCCGGAACAAGCCCCCAAAGGTCTCACTCTTCGACGGGAAGTCCGACCCGAAGGACCATTTAGACGCTTTCACGGCCGGGATGAGTTTCCAGGATTATTCTGACGCCGCCCAATGCCGCGCTTTCCCGGCCACTCTCATCCGCTCCGGACGAGATTGGTTCCGAGGACTTTCGCCACGCTCGATCTCGATCTCGACCTTCGACGAGCTGACCATCCAATTCCTCGGGCACTTCATTGGGAACAGACGTCAGAAGCTGACCGTCGACCATCTCTTCACAATAAAGAGCGGGGACAAAGAAAGTTTCAAAGGGTACGTAATCCGCTTCTACAACGCCCTCCTTGAAGCCCCGGAACATAAGGACGAGACGGTCATCCCAGCACTAAGATCGGGTCTTAGGCACAAGGAGTGGATACGCTCTTTTGCATTAGCGCAACCTAAGACCATGGCCGAGATGAAGGCCTGGACCGAACGAGAAATACAGCTTGAATCCGAAGTGAATTCCAACCTACCCCGGACAGAACAAGTTGATCAGAAGAAAAGGGGCCGCGAAGAGAAAAGGAAGCCTGAGCGACCGAAGCCCTATTCCCCGAAGTTTCAGGAGTACACCCCGCTCAACGTCTCCCAGACGGTACTGCTGGAGGAGGCAAAGGGCGAGAGGTTCATTAAGCTCCCCTCAGTCTCGCGCATGGCGGCAAAGCGCACCTGGGGCCCCTACCGTGGCTTCCACCGGTCGCAAGGCCACTCCAAGGAGAACTGCAGGCAGCTCCAAGACTACATCGTGGAGTTAATCCGCTCGGGGCACCTGGCAACGTACTTGCGGGACAAGCGGCAAGCTGACCGTGAACAAGAACAACGTCCCCCTCCCGGCGAATTGATAATCGGCCAAATCATGGCCATATCAACGGGGGGTACAGCGAATACTGACGAGGCCCGGCACCCCTCACCGATCGAGGGAACTGACAAACATCCGAGGAAGAGGGCCAGGGCAGCCGAGCCGATCATTTTTAATGAAGGGTGTTCCCTCCCGAAAGACGGCGCACAGGACTGCGGTGTCCTGACGCTGAGATTCGGGGCAGATGCTATTTGGTTTTATTCGTCCACCTCTCCGAAGATGCCAAGTTGATTTATGGCACCGTGTATCGGAGGTTTAGACGGATGCGGCCGATGTAGCAGAATTCGTCAGATTCGCCCTCGCTTGAGGGGTTTTTGATTGTGGGGACGCTCTTCCCTGCAGGCGCAAGCCCCTGCAGTTAATTACGCTACCGCATCGCGGTAACAACTTTCTCCTTCTCCAGAATTTCACTTCGTGTCATGTGTGTTTGTTTTGTTTGTGGTTGCCCGTGGATTGTATACGGAGACTGAGTAATGCCGTCGCCCGTAGGACGTGGATTAGTCCAAATCCGTATTTACTTAGATTCGGGTTTGGTGTTTTAGTTTAAGGATACGTTAGCCATATTTGAGGCTAAGATCAACTTAAACGTTTGTTAAGGATACATTAGTCTAATTTCCAGACTAAGATCAACTTAACGGGATCGTCTAGATCCATTTTCAGTTTAGAGACATGGTGGTCCATTGCCAGTTTAGGGACATGGTGGTCCATAGGATGTATGGCCGTCGGGACCCATCACCTCTCTGACGACGTTGAGGGATTACAACGACAGATGTCAGAGGAGTTCAGAGATGTACCCTTGAACCAAAGTTGGTTGGGTGATCTATAGTCCAATTTGGGACTAAAGTCTGTTTGGAGGTTTGGGTTTAAGGACACGTTAGCCATATTTGAGGCTACGATCAACTTAAACGTTTGTTAAGGATACGTTAGTCTGGTTTGAGACCAAGATCAACTTAACGGGATCGTTTAGATCCGACAAGAGAGCATTTGGGCTCTATTGTTCCAGTTTAGGGACATAGTGGTTCATCGCCAGTTTAGGGACTTGGTGGTCCATTGCATGTATGGCCTTCGGGACCCGTCACCTCTCTGACGACGTTGAAGGATTACAACGACAGGTGTCAGAGGAGTTCAGAGATGTACCCTTGAACCAAGTATAAATTGATTTAGGAGAGCAGCCGTGCTCGGTCAATTTAATTTGAGGACTTACGGCCATGATTGGGCTAAGTCCAGTTGAAGATGTTCAACGTTTTTATCTTTGACCTATTAGGCCTATGCTAGGGCTTTGCCCCCTTTTAATAGTGCACTGCATGCAGAACATCTATTTTGTTTGGGCTCTGCCCTTTTAATGCATTGCATTTTTATTTTGTTTGGGCTCTGCCCTTTTTATTGCATTGCAATTTATCTTGGCCTACTAGGCCTTTTTGATTTGGGCCTGGCCCTTCAGTAAACTTTGCAGTGCATTTGTCAGGCGCTTTGTCCCACCGGGTGTGCCAGAATCTGTTCCCCTCCGAAAGACGGCGCACAGGACTGCGGTGTCCTGACGCTGAGATTCGGGGCAGATGCTATTTGGTTTTATCCGTCCACCTATCCGAAGATGCCAAATTGATTTATGGCACCGTGTATCGTAGGTTTAGACGGATGCGGCCGATGTAGCAGACTTCGTCAGATTCCCCCTCGCTTGAGGGGTTTTTGATTGTGGGGACGCTCTTCCCTGCAGGCGCAAGCCCCTGCAGTCATCGCGGTAACAACTTTCTCCTTCTCCAGAATTTCACTTCGTGTCGTGTGTGTTTGTTTTGTTTGTGGTTGCCCGTGGATTGTATACGGAGACTGAGTAATGCCGTCGCCCGTAGGACGTGGATTAGTCCAAATCCGTATTTACTTAGATTCGGGTTTGGTGTTTTAGTTTAAGAATACGTTAGCCATATTTGAGGCTAAGATCAACTTAAACGTTTGTTAAGGATACATTAGTCTAATTTCCAGACTAAGATCAACTTAACGGGATCGTCTAGATCCATTTTCAGTTTAGGGACATGGTGGTCCATTGCCAGTTTAGGGACATGGTGGTCCATAGGATGTATGGCCGTCGGGACCCATCACCTCTCTGACGACGTTGAGGGATTACAACGACAGATGTCAGAGGAGTTCAGAGATGTACCCTTGAACCAAAGTTGGTTGGGTGATCTATAGTCCAATTTGGGACTAAAGTCTGTTTGGAGGTTTGGGTTTAAGGACACGTTAGCCATATTTGAGGCTACGATCAACTTAAACGTTTGTTAAGGATACGTTAGTCTGGTTTGAGACTAAGATCAACTTAACGGGATCGTTTAGATCCGACAAGAGAGCATTTGGGCTCTATTGTTCCAGTTTAGGGACATAGTGGTCCATCGCCAGTTTAGGGACGTGGTGGTCCGTATTCCAGTTTAGGGACGTGGTGGTCCGCTATTAGTTTAAGGACGTTTCGGTCCACGAGTTTAAGGACCCCGCAGTCCATATCCATATGTGGTCGTTGGGACCCGTCACCTCTTTGACGTCGTTGAAGGATTACAACGATAAGTGTCAGAGGAGTTCGGAGATGTACCCTCGAACCGGAGGTAAATTGATTTGAGAGAGTATTTGTGCTCAGTTCAATTTAATTCAAGGACTTACAGCCAGAATTGGGCTAAGTCCAGTTGAAAATGTTCAACATTTTATTTGCATTTGGCCTGTTAGGCCTTTACTGGGGCTCTGCTCCTGTTTAATAATGCATGGCATTTTTGTTTGGTCTATTAGACCATTATTTGGGCTCTGCCCTTTTATAAATGATGCACAGCATCTGTTTTTATTTGGGCTCTGCCCTTTTTATTGCATTGCAATTTATCTTGGCCTACTAGGCCTTTTTGATTTGGGCCTGGCCCTTCAGTAAACATTGCAGTGCATTTGTCAGGCGCTTTGCGCCAATCACTGAGCGCAAGCGCTTATGGTGATGACACTGTCACGCAAGCGCAGTGCGCTGCGCCAGTGCGCTGCGCTTGCGCTGCTGACACGTGGCGGGCTCTGGTGAGTTGTGCCAGTTTCAGAGAGCAAGGCTCTATTTTAAAAGCGCATAGCGCAAGTTGTTCTGGAGCTGACACGTGGCGCTCTCTGGTGGCTTGCGCCAATCCAGAAGCGCAACAGCGTAGTTTGCAAGTGCAAAGCACTATAATTTGAGAATCTTTTTTAGAACCAATGGTTCATGAAAAAGTGCAAAGCACTATTTTTATTTTGTTTTTATTAAAGATCATTGATCTTGTTTTTAGATCAATGATCTGTCAGAAGAAATTCTTCTAAAGGTTTTTTTTACCTTTCTTCTTGAAATTTCTTCAGAGTTCTCTCTATTTGAAATTTTTGATTTCTCCCCAAAAAATGTTCTTCCTTTTGAACTGAGGTCTAGGGTCCTTTTTATAGTGCCCACAAATTAGTTAAAGAGATTTTTCTCTGAGTGATTTGGGGAATTTTCCCCACCGTTGGATCTTTGATCCAAGAGATTCTGTTTTACAGAAGGCAATCTTCTTGTTTTAACAAGAACAGAAAAATCTTACTCGAATTTAATTCTGTTTGGCGCAAACGCCCCAGTGCGTGACACGTGTCGCGCAGCGCACAGCGCAGCGCACCTGCGCTTGCGCAACTGCGCTGACACGTGTCGCGCAGCGCAACTGCGCTAGCGCACTTGCGCTGCCACGTGTCGCGCAGCGCAGAGCGCAAGTCAGCTGAAGCATTGCTTCTTTATTAAAATTTGAATTTTATTTGAAAACAGAGCCTTGCTCTGATTGGGGATGCAGAAGCGTTGCTTCATCTTCCGTCTTGGAATTTGAACAGAGCTTTGCTCTGATTGGGATAAACAAATGCCCTCCCACTGTTGCGCTTACGTGGCCCTCCAAACGTGAGCGCAACGGTGGCAGAATTCCAACCGTCGTGACAACTCTTGGAAGTTGAAAGGGCATTTGATACTTATAAATAGGACCTTTGGTCCTCGACAGTTGATTTTCATCTCTTAGGATTTTTACTTTCAAAACTTCAGAGCCTTGCTCTTGCCTTCAAGAACTCCAAGAGTTAAAATTTCTTTAGAAAACACTTTTTAGGTAAACATTTTAATTAAATTAAATTAATTTTCATTGACAGAGCCTTGCTCTCAATAGATCCCTGATCTAAAGAAAACCCATTTAGGGTTTCACTTAGCAGAACTTTGCTCTAAGGGGGTCTAAAGAAAACTAAGGGGAACTCTATTAGAGTTCCATTAGTAAAGCTCTGTTCTCTAAAATATTTTCCTTGCATTTTCTCATTTTATTAGTGGAGCTTTGCTCCTTCCAAATCATACAAAAGAGCTCTTAGGAGTTTTTTTTATATTGATTTTGGAGTTTAAAGATAGCATTTTATTCCTCGGTGCATTATATCGCTTTGCTTAATCAGTCTTTCTGATAATTTTGTTGATTCTCTTTCACAGAAACAATGGACGCCCACATGTACGATCTTGACGAGATCATCTCTTACGGGGACATCCGCCGACTTGGCCGTTCTCAAAATCGAGAGTTCACAAACGCGGAGTGTGCTGAAATCATGAGCCGCTTCGACGCATATAACGGTCAACTGCTTCCCTGACGTTCCTCCCTCCTGAAGCTTATCGTGGGAGCCATCTGGGAAGCACTTCCCCTATTCTGTTTCGGTGTGCCGCTTAGGGCGTTGGATGCCGCCGAGGATAAGGTGCACTCGGTGTATCTGATGAACTTAATCTCGAAGAAACGGCGAGACGATCTTATCGATCTCCTGCACCAGGCCTTCCAACAGTCCGCCATACTCGCCGCTTATTGGAGGGAAGAGGACATCAGGGGGACCCCGACGCTTGTGCTCGCGAAAGAAAGCACACCAGGATGGTTCGCCAGGCCTGGAAAGTCTTAGATAGGGTTACTTTCGAGTTCCTCAATCCATGTCCTGGGTCCGAGGTTATACCATTGTAAACATTTCAATAATGTTGCTATTTATTTCTTTATGATTGTAAGAACCCTTTTGCAATATGAATGAAAGAGTTTTATTTCGGCTTGTCTTATTCCTCATTCTGAGTCTTTTGCACATGTATGAATGAGTGTGTCTCGAATGCTTGCTCCAACGCAAATCAGATGTTCTTTCTGTCGCTTTCTTCTTTCTCTTATTATCAGCATGCTGTCTTGATAAACACGGTTGACAGATAATAGAGTAAGCGTCTTGGTTCTTTCACGAGATAGCGATGGCTTAGGCCGCAGGTTCAGATCTGCCGCCTAAGACTTTTCAACTCTATGAGCCGTGAGGGTCTCATAGAGACTTTTCTCCCTACGGATCGAGAGGATCTCGTAGGTGGGTTTTCTCCTTAGGAATCGTGAGGATTCCTAAGTGTGTTTTCTCTTATAAGTCGTAAGGATCCTATAAGAGAATTTTTCCCTCTTACGAGTCGAGAGGACCCGTGAGCGGTTGTTTCCTTCCTTGTCGAAACTCGACTTTGGAGAGTGAGACCCGTGAATAGTCTGCAAGAGACCGTTTTAGACCGACTTGCAGGGTCCCATTGCTCAGGAAACAAGTTTTTTTTTAATCCCTGCTGCCTGAGGCTTTATCTTACGAGTCGAGTCGCATCAAGAAGTTCTCGCAAAGACATCAATTTCTTCATAAGTCGAGACGAATCGAGAATTTCTCGCAAGAATATTCTAACGTCGCAGTTAGCCTCTACTCTTTACGACAGAAGTCCGTTAGGGTCTGTGGTACTCAAGGTTTTGGCCGTCGTACCATCGCATAAGCTGATATATTCCTCGATAGGCAATCGTGCTGTTCGAGTAGCCCTGCGACTGCTGTGTCTCTGATCCCTTCGGGGGCTGGACAAGGCGTCTTCAAGCAATCCTCCTTGGCAGTTTGACCGTTGTAAGAGCAAGCGTTAGGTATTTTGCCATGCCGCTTTTTACTTGAGATTAGGCTCATTTTGGTGAGCCCCGATGAGTCATATCCACTCCGCACTAGTGTGGGATGATCTCCGATAGTTTTTCAGATTTTATGTGACCTGCCGTTAAGACCCTGAAGCTAGGAATTTGGCCTTTGCTTCGTTTGTTGGTATCGCGTCTGCTGTATCGAGACGAATGTCGCGGTGGGAACTAGGGATTTTGCTGTGGCTCCGTTTGTTTGATTGTCGCGTCCGAACCCTGCTGGAGGAAGAACGCTGGGGTGACATCTCGTCTGCTGTATCGAGACGGACGTCGCAGTTGTCTCTAGGTTGCTTTGTGAACCGTTGAGGCCTGGAACTAGGGGTTTTGCCGTGGCTCCGTTTGTTTGATTGTCGTGTCCGAACCCTGCTGGAGGAAGAACGCTGGGGTGACATCTCGTCTGCTGTATCGAGACGGACGTCGCAGTTGTCTCTAGGTTGCTTTGTGAACAGTTGAGGTCTGGAACTAGGGGTTTTGCCGTGGCTCCGTTTGTTTGATTGTCGCGTCCGAACCCTGCTGGAGGAAGAACGCTGGGGTGACATCTCGTCTGCTGTATCGAGACGGACATCGCAGTTGTCTCTAGGTTGCTTGTGAACCGTCGAGGTTTGGAACTAGGAATTTTGCCGTGGCTCCGTTTGTTTGATGATGTTGCGCCTGCTGTGTCGAGACGAACGTCGATGTGGTGACCATCCCGCACTGGTGTGAGATGATCCCCAGTTGTCTTCCAGGCTTTATATGACTTGCCGTTAAGACCTTAAAGCTAGGAATTTGGCCTTCACTTCGTTTATTTGATGATGTTGCGTCTTCTATATCGAGACGAATGTCGCGGTTGTCTCTAGGTTGTTGGTGAACCGTAGAGGTTTGGAACTAGGGACTTTGCCGTGGCTCCGCTGTTTGATGATGTTGCGTCTGCTGTGTCGAGACGAACGTCGAGGTGGTGACCACTCCGCACTGGTGTGAGACGATCTCCGGTTGTCTTTCAAGCTTTATATGACTTGCCGTTAAGACCTTGAAGCTAGGAATTTGGCCTTCGCTTCGTTTGCTGGCATTGCATCCTCTATATCGAGACGAATGTCGCGGTGGAGCTGGGATTTTGTCGTCACTCCGCTTTGCTGACCATGGGGTCTTTTGTTGACGTTGCATCTGCATCCTGCTGAACTGCGAAGGAACGCCATTGTTGACATCTCGTCTGCTGTATCGAGACGAATGTTAAGATGAAGCTGGGATTTTGCCGTCGCTTCGCTTTGTTTCGACCGCGAGGTCTTTTGTTGGCGTGGTATCTTCATCTTGATGGACTGCGAAGGAACGCCGTTGTTGACATTGCGTCTGCTGTAACGGGACGAATGCTGAGGTGGTCTCTAGGTTGTCTGTAAACCGCCGAGATTTGGCTTCGCTCTCTAGTGGAGCCTGTTGGGAAGGTATGCTTCCCTCTTTGTTTGTGCCCCTGGATTATATACAGGGATCGATGTGATCTCACCCGTAGGGCAAAAGTTTTATCATCATTTTTTTGTTTTATTTCCGCGATGCTCTATCATTTCAGCTTTTATATCGCGAAGGTCGCGATTGCCCAATCATTTCGGCTATTTTTCGCGGTGCCCAATCATTTCGGCTATTTATTTTATTTTTACTCGCTGCTTTTTATTGCGAGTTGCCCAATCATTTCGGCTATTTATTTTATTTTTACTCGCTGCTTTTTATTGCGAGTTGCCCAATCATTTCGGCTATTTATTTTATTTTTACTCGCTGCTTTTTATTGCGAGTTGCCCAATCATTTCGGCTATTCTGCATGCACACCTTTTACTTGCTGCTTTTTATTGCAAGTTGCCCCATCATTTCGGCTATTTCGTATGCATGTGCGGCCAACTGGCTTTCCGCCGTAAACCTGGAATTAGACATCAATTTCGGCATCAACACTGCTACAACTGGGATATTGCCAGGAGCGAATCATCATTTGCCTCCGTCGATATCGAACAAAGGTGGCTTAGCAAACAGGGTTAAGGCGCTGTCGACTAAGGCTTTTAACTTCATGAACCGTAAGGGCCTCACAAAGGTATTTCTCCCTACAAGTTGTGAGGATCTTGTAGGCGTATTTTCTCCTTAGGAATCGTGAGGATTCCTAAGTGCATGTTTCTCTGTAAGTCGTAAGGATCCTACAGGAGGGTTTTCTCCTTGTAAATCGAGAGGATTTACAAGGGTCGTTCACCATACAAACATATCCCCAGCCACGGATGAGACTTGGTTAGGGAAATGTTTATTCGCGCCCGTGGATTGTATACAAAGGTCAGTATGGAGCCACTTGTAGGGCAATATCGGAAGTTGTGGGGGTTGCTTAAGCACAGGTTTAGGTCTCTGTAACTTAAGACTTTCAACTCTTATGAGCCGTGAGGCTCCCATAATAGAGTTCTCCTTACGAGTCGTGAGGATCTCGCAAGTGTATTTTCTCCTTAGGAATCGTGGGGATCCCTAAGTGTGTTGCTCCCTTGTGAGTCGTAAGGATCTCACGCGGGTGGTTTCTCCTTACAAGGTCGAGAGGACCCTATAAGTGTCTTTTAACGAGGTTGTGCCCTTTCGGGTTTTCACAAACACTTACCGGTAGCCCTGCTGTTTTTACTCACGGAGCCCTTTCGGGTTTTCATCCGTTCCCATTTTGCTTAAGGACATACCGTTTTTCTTTTTTATTTCTTTTTATTTTCTTCTTCTCTTTTTTATTTTAACGAGGTCATGCCCTTTCGGGTTTTCACGAACACTCGCCGGTAGCCCTGCTATTTTTACTCACGGAGCCCTTTCGGGTTTTCATCCGTGCCCTTTTTGCTTATGGACATACCGTTTTTATTCATTATATTTTTCTTTATTTATATTTTTTTTATTCACCTCGTCAGCCTAAAGATGCTGCGGTATTAGTTTAAAGACATTTCGGTCATTTGCAAGTTTTAGGACATTGCGGTCCATCATTAGTTTAAGGACGTTTCGGTCCGGTGTCGCCGTATTTGAGGCGAATATCTAGTTTATTGACTTTTCGGTCTATAGGTCATTCCCCATGAATGAGCATGATGCCCCCGGCGTATCCATTTTTCTCGGAGCGTGCAGTTGTGGCGGACTCACCTTCCAGTTTTCAGACAGCGCAAACTCGCCCTGTTGGTATTGGTCTTCAACCCAGTTTTTGAAGACTTAGCAGTCCTCGATCAGGTGACCTGCTGTTTGGTGGTATGGGTAATAATTAGGATTATTAACATCGCCTGGCCGCAACGGACGTTTTGGACCCGGCAGATTGATGAGTCTGTCACACACTGCCGGCTCGAACAGTCCTCTCATTTTATCTTGCGGAAACGAGTAAGGTCGTTTCAACTTTTCCTGGAGGGGTTGCCGCTTGTTGCTTTGGCGAGCAACCGGTCTAGGGTCACCTGATTGTTGTTGAGCGCTGGCAACGAGGGCCATTTTTCCTTTTCCTTTATCCTTTTTGGTCGATTCTTTGTTTACGGGGCCGAGATTTTTTCCGAGTAGCATGCGATTGCACGGCTGAACATTCTCGCAGCTTCTCAATTCCTTTATTTTTGAAATAGATTCCCTGAGGGAAGAGTTGGGGGTAGCTTCTTCGTCAGAGTCGCTTCCAAAGGTGATAATTTGCGATCCCTTGAAGTTGGCTATATGACAGTCGGCGGCGGCTCTTTTGCGCTCATCTATCGCATTTTTCCGATGTCCACAAGCTTCACACTTTGTCCTGTCGAAGTGTCGCTTTTGAGCGACATACCCTTGCCACCAACAGTTAAAGGATTCCCAGTCTTCGGTAGGATGTATGATCTTCTGATGATATAAACAGAAGTGAGGGTGCATCTCTAACTCAGCGAGAGTATTTTCTTCAGAGGGCGGTAGCTTCATTCCTACTGATAGAGCTTTGGCGAACCTTTTCCTCGTCTTGAATTTATTTTTATCCGCAGTGGATGGCTTTTGATTTGACGGAAATACCTTGGCTCTTTCCAGTATGGCCATCTCACGCTCTTGATCGGCTTTTGCTTTCAGACGAATTTCATTTAGGAAGACATCGATTAACCCGTCTGATGGCTGTAGAGTCTCCGGCTCAGGGTTCGCCATTGGTTTCTCGGCGCAAGAAGCCTCTTCATCATCTACCAGTGAGTGAGAAATCACATGACAAGTCGCTACGTAATCTTCGGATTCATTTGATGAGTTTTCTCCATCGTTTTCATCCTTGACTAAAGAACAAGCTGCCCCCGGCGTGCCCGTTTCTTTGGAGAGTGCGGCTATGGTGGGTTTACCTTCCAGTTTTCCGACAGCGTGAACTTGCCTTGTAAGTACTGATCCTCAATCCATCCCTTAAAGACGAAACAATCCTCGATCGGGTGACTTACCGTTTGGTGGTAAGGGCAATAATTGGGATTATTAAGATCGTCTGGCTGTGACGGATGCTTTGAACTCGGTAGATTGATGAGTCTGTTGCGCACTGCCAGCTCGAACAGTCTTCTCGTTTTATTTTGAGGAAACGAGTAAGGACGTCTTAGTCTCTCCTCGAGGGATGGGCGCGGACGCACATTGTTTTGGCGAACGACCGGTTTTGAATTGCTCGGCTGTCGTTGAGCATTGGCTACGACGATCGCTTTCCCTTTTCTTTTTTCGTTTTGAGAATCAGGTTTTGGAGGAGACGGTCCGTGGCCCATCTGGTCCATTTGGGATAATTTGTCAATCAAGGCCTGGAAGGTGGTCGGCCTGAAGAACATCATGAATTGCGAGATGGTCGCCTGCGGATCGAGAGTGCCCACAAACATGCCTACCGCAGGTGCCTCTTCTATGCGTTGTTCGCATTTCGACCATAGGTTCTGCCATCGTGTTGCGTATTGGACCCACGTTTCACCTGGCCTTATCCTGGCGTTAATCAGTGCTGTTATCGGGGTGCGTTCACTAGCACTCGCGAATCTTTGTGTAAACAGTAGCTCCATCTCCGCAAATTTTTCGACAGAGTCGTTAGGTAGCTCCGAATACCATTCAAAGGCTGTTTCTGCTAAGCTGCTGACGAACTGGCGAAGCAAGAGTTTATCATCGCCCCCGGTGTTGCCGCATAAGGCTCGGAATTGAGCGACATGCTAATGCGGATTCCCTGTCCCTTTATATACGTGGAACTTAGGGATCGTATATCCCGGCGGGTAACTGATTTGGTCATACCAGCCCGGGTAGGGTCGTCCGGTTTTAACAATTTGCCCAGCCGCCTTATTCTCCTGATGAACTCGTATTTGGTGAGCAATATAGTCATCTAGCGCAGCTTTGGAAATGGCTTCTTCCTTGGCTGCTGAAAGAGCCGGAGGAAGATTAGATGTCTCCCCTCCGTCGTCTCCAACAATGATCGGAGGGTCTTCAGCTGGAGGGTCCGGCTGTAACATTATCCCTACCATATCTTGGAAGAGAAGCGTCATTCGCTTTATGTTAGCCGCTTGCTCTGCAGCTTCTTTGTCCTTCTTTTCGAGGACTCTACGTAAGAAGTCAGCATCGGTTTCTTGCTCGCGGCGCTGCTCTGATGATGCTTCCGGGCTTTCTTTTGGCCCGGTAAGTGCGGCCATGGCAGTCATCATTTCCTGAAGCTTCTGTTGCTGCTCCTGGGCTTTTGTCACGGATCGGGTGAGCGGTCGGTGACCCGTCGAAGCGCGGCTATCCTCTTTCCCGGATGCCATATAGACAGTGTGCACCACCATGCCCCCAGACTTAGGGCGTTTAGATTCAGTGGTTTCACGGTTCGCCATATTCACAGGGGCTTTTCGCGGCCTCCTTTTCTTTTGAGTGATTAACGTTGAGGGAGCCGTTGCAGTGGGCACCCTGGCGGTTGTTGTCCTTTGCGGTTTAATAGGACGGTCTTTTTCTTCTTGCACTTTCGCCCTTTTCTGTTGACAAGAGTGATCTTGGTCAATCACGGAGTCTTGAACCCTCCGCCAGACTTTATAAATTTTGGAGGATAGCCGCTGAGGGGGCTGCTCCAGCTTCGTTTCCGGAATCCTCTCCACAGGTGGAGGAGATCTTTTCAGCATAGCGGTAGGAGAGTTTCTGCGCACCCTTTTTAGCGTTTCAAAGCTATTTCCAGTCGGAACAGCGGCATTGATTTCCACCATTGGAGCTGGCGGAGTTATCCCAGAGGGGGAGTTGCCCCCATCTTTCCTTATCCGGCCCCAGTGGCGACGGCGAGAATGTCGCGCGATTGGAGTTGGTTCAGCCGTAAGGGCGATCTCCTCATGCCCCCTGTGTTGGTCAAAATTTGCTGGTACTAATCTTTTAAAGACCGACGTCCATTGGATGGGGACAGCCAACCTATCAAAAGTGGACTTCCGAGTAGGGGAAGCAACCATGGTGATTTCGCCTGGAACGGGAGCAAGGATAGTCAGTCTTGTGAAGACCGGCCCTTTGGCAGGAGAAGCCGCCTTGACGATTTCGGGAGCAGGGATGGCTATCTGCTTCGGGATAACACCTTCTGGTATCGCAGGCTTCTTCATAGGCCCGTTGGAGCTCTGGCCTAGTCTGTTAAAAACTGAGGCAGTGGAGTTGGGCGACCCGTTGAGAGGGGCTGCGGCAGTGGTAAGTCGATCAAAGACCGACTTCTTTGGAACTTCTTGCGACACCATTGGGGCATTGAAGCTCATCGGTGGGAGCATGGTCCCGAAGAATAGTCCAGTGGTGGCTTGAGTTACCTGCTCCACTGGCATCTTGAAAAGTGAGGCCGCTCGGGGCCCATAAGTCACTCCTCCAGCAGGGACGGAGCGAGAGTTGCAGTTGCAGGTAGTGCAGTTTGAAGCCATTGATCTTCTGTTTTCTGCACGGAGCAAGACACCAAATCTAAGTACCTTGAATCCACAGGCAACCACAGCAAACCGCGATTCGTTCGCGAACACGACACATGAAGTGTGGAGTGGAAAGAGGAAGAGGTCCCACCGGGCGTGCCAGAATCTGTTCCCCTCCGAAAGACGGCGCACAGGACTGCGGTGTCTTGACGCTGAGATTCGGGGCAGATGCTATTTGGTTTTATCCGTCCACCTCTCCGAAGATGCCAAGTTGATTTATGGCACCGTGTATCGGAGGTTTAGACGGATGCGGCCGATGTAGCAGACTTCGTCAGATTCCCCCTCGCTTGAGGGGTTTTTGATTGTGGGGACGCTCTTCCCTGCAGGCGCAAGCCCCTGCAGTTAATTACGCTACCGCATCGCGGTAACAACTTTCTCCTTCTCCAGAATTTCACTTCGTGTCGTGGGTGTTTGTTTTGTTTGTGGTTGCCCGTGGATTGTATACGGAGACTGAGTAATGCCGTCGCCCGTAAGACGTGGATTAGTCCAAATCCGTATTTACTTAGATTCGGGTTTGGTGTTTTAGTTTAAGGATACGTTAGCTATATTTGAGGCTAAGATCAACTTAAACGTTTGTTAAGGATACATTAGTCTAATTTCCAGACTAAGATCAACTTAACGGGATCGTCTAGATCCATTTCCAGTTTAGGGACATGGTGGTCCATAGGATGTATGGCCGTCGGGATCCATCAGCTCTCTGACGACGTTGAGGGATTACAACGACAGATGTCAGAGGAGTTCAGAGATGTACCCTTGAACCAAAGTTGGTTAGGTGATCTATAGTCCAATTTGGGACTAAAGTCTGTTTGGAGGTTTGGGTTTAAGGACACGTTAGCCATATTTGAGGCTACGATCAACTTAAACGTTTGTTAAGGATACGTTAGTCTGGTTTGAGACTAAGATCAACTTAACGGGATCATTTAGATCCGACAAGAGAGCATTTGGGCTCTATTGTTCCAGTTTAGGGACATAGTGGTCCATCGCCAGTTTAGGGACTTGGTGGTCCATTGCATGTATGGCCGTCGGGACCCGTCACCTCTCTGACGATGTTGAAGGATTACAACGACATGTGTCAGAGGAGTTCAGAGATGTACCCTTGAACCAAGTATAAATTGATTTAGGAGAGCAGCCGTGCTCGGTCAATTTAATTTGAGGACTTACGGCCATGATTGGGCTAAGTCCAGTTGAAGGTGTTCAACGTTTTTATCTTTGACCTATTAGGCCTATGCTAGGGCTTTGCCCCCTTTAATAGTGCACTGCATGCAGAACATCTATTTTGTTTGGGCTCTGCCCTTTTAATGCATTGCATTTTTATTTTGTTTGGGCTCTGCCCTTTTTATTGCATTGCAATTTATCTTGGCCTACTATGCCTTTTTGATTTGGTCCTGGCCCTTCAGTAAACATTGCAGTGCATTTGTCAGGCGCTTTGCGCCAATCACTGAGCGCAAGCGCTTGTGGTGATGACACTGTCACGCAAGCGCAGTGCGTTGCGCCAGTGCGCTGCGCTTGCGCTGCTGACACGTGGCGGGCTCTGGTGAGTTGCGCCAATTTCAGAGAGCAAGGCTCTATTTTAAAAGCGCATAGCGCAAGTTGTTCTGGAGCTGACACGTGGCGCTCTTTGGTGGCTTGCGCCAATCCAGGAGCGTAACAGAGCAGTTTGCAAGTGCAAAGCACTATAATTTGAGAATCTTTTTTAGAACCAATGGTTCCTGAAAAAGTGCAAAGCACTATTTTTATTTTGTTTTTATTAAAGATCATTGATCTTGTTTTTAGATCAATGATCTATCAGAAGAAATTCTTCTAAAGGTTTTTTTTACCTTTCTTCTTGAAATTTCTTCAGAGTTCTCTCTATTTGAAAATTTTGATTTCTCCCCAAAAAATGTTCTTCCTTTTGAACTGAAGTCTAGGGTCCTTTTTATAGTGCCCACAAATTACTTAAAGAGATCTTTCTCTGAGTGATTTGGGGAATTTTCCCCACCGTTGGATCTTTGATCCAAGGGCTTCTGTTTTACAGAAGGCTATCTTCTTGTTTTAATAAGAACAGAAAAATCTTACTCGAATTTAATTCTGTTTGGCGCAAACGCCTCAAGCAGCGCACAGCGCAGCACAACTGCGCTTGCGCCACTGCGCTGACACGTGTTGAGCAGCGCAAAGCGCTTGCGCAAACGGCGCTGACACGTGTCGCGCAGCGCATCTGCGCTGCCACGTGTCGCGCAGCGCAGAGCGCAAGTCAGCTGAAGCGTTGCTTCTTTATTAAAATTTGAATTTTATTTGAAAACAGAGCCTTGCTCTGATTGGGGAAGCAAAAGCGTTGCTTCATCTTCCGCCTTGGAATTTGAACAGAGTTTTGCTCTGATTGGGGTAAACAACGGGAACTGACGAGGACCTCGACGGGATATCCCCTCCCTCGGATAGATCAACCAGTCTACAGCTCATAGGCTACGAGTTGCTTGGATTCGTGGATGCGTTTTGTTTTCCGGCTACAACCAGATCCGTATGAATCTGGCAGACGAGGATATCACCGCATTCACGACGGACCGGGAGGTACACTGCTACAAGGTGTATCTCTGAAAAGTGTATCTATGCGTATTTCTTCTTTCCACGAAAGCATTGTAAATTCTCCTAAATTCTTTTTATCTAAACAAACAAGAAGGACAAAGTAGTCGAGCATTGCAGAAAAGAGGAATTTTATTAATTCAAAAAGGTATTGTGGGCTTCTCAGCCGTACATTGAGGAAAAAAAAAGAAAGAACAATTACAGTGGCGGGGGAAAGCGTTGCAGGAAACATTGCTCGTGGTACTCCGAGCATATTTTCGCCAGCCGAACCATCGCCGTCTCGGACCTTTGCCTCTGATGCCGTTCACGAACGCCGGTGTGATGCCTCAGTTGGTAGCACTCGAGGACAGGTGCCACCGAGCGATCTCGCCGACCCGCCAAGATCAGGCCGAAGCGGCACAAAGACCTCAGCTTACCGACCGCCTCGTTCTTCAGCTGCTCGGACAAGGGGTTGTGCAACCCTGGCGACGTCCTCAGATTGAGTACATCAACAGCTGGAGCAGGGGTGAGCGCCAGCGAAGCAGTCGGCCAAAATGATCCTCGATGTGGCCTATAACTACCTGCACTGTATCCTCGGTGCAACAATGGTCGTACAGGTACACGTCCTTGAAGTTTATGATGTCGGGGATGGTGAAAGGAAAAGTGTCCATTCTCGATGGAGAAAGGAGTGCTCAACAAGCCCTCCATTCTATAGCCCCACTGCGCCCTCAAGAGTCCAACAGTCGCTCGTTCCTTCCAATGCCGTGCCACCACGTGGTGGATATCCCGTCTCTTTCGGCGAACCCAAATCGGAACGACGCGGCTCTTACACTTCGCCTCCCCCCGCGCGTTCACAACATGTGTCACCCGCGACGGTCGCTCTTCCCAGCGCTTACGCCACGAGCCTAGAAGGCACAGGCGAAACCTCACAAGGCCGAGCAGCTACCCTTCTCGATAAATGCTTAGCTGGTAATCTCTTACCCATGACGCTAAGGATCAAAGCCCTCACCAAGAAACAACTGAGCAGCTACCCTGCTCGGTTATCCTTGGCCGGTAGTTCCCTACGCTACGACGTCAGGGATCCAAGCCCTCACCAAGAGGCAATCGAGCAGCATACCTGCTCGGTTATCCCCGGCTGATAGTTCCTACCCCACGATGCCAGGGATCCAAGTCCTCACCAAGAGGCAATCGAGCAGCTACCCTGCTCGGTTATCCCAGGCAGGTAGTTCCTACCCTACGACGCCAGGGATCTAAGCCCTCGTCAAGAGGCAGCCAAGCAGCAACCATGCTCGGTCTATCCTTAGCAGGCCTCCCTATGCCCTCCCGCGCTAAGGATCGAAGCCCTCGCTAAGAGGCAACCAAGCAGCTACCCTGCTCGGTCCTTCCTTAGCATGCCTCCCTATGCTCTCCCGCTAAGGATCAAAGCCCTCGCCAAGAGTCAACCGAGCAGCAACCCTGCTCGGTGCATCCTTAGCATGCCTCCCTATGCTCTCTCGCTAAGGATCCAAGCCCTTACCAAGAGGCAACTGAGCAGCAACCCTGCACGGTCCTTCCTTAGAATGCCTCCCTATGCTCTTCCGCTAAGGATCAAAGCCCTCGCCAAGAGGCAACCGAGCAGCAACCCTGATCGGTCCTTCCATAGCATGCCTCTCTATGCTCTCCCGCTAAGGATCAAAGCCCTCGCCAAGAGGCAACCGAGCAGCTACCCTGCTCGGTCCTTCCTTAGCATGCCTCCCTATGCTCTCCCGTTAAGGATCAAAGCCCTCGCCAAGAGGCAACCGAGCAGCAACCCTTCTCGGTCCTTCCTTAGCATGCCTCCCTATGCCCTCCCTCTAAGGATCAAAGCCCTCCGCAAGAGGCAACCGAGCAGCTACCCTGCTCGGTCCTTCCTTAGCATGCCTCCCTATGCTCTCCCGCTAAGGATCAAAGCCCTCGCCAAGAGGCAACCGAGCAGCAACCCTGCTCGGTCCTTCCTTTGCATGCCTCCCTATGCTCTCCCGCTAAGGATCAAAGCCCTCACCAAGAAGCAGCCGAGCAACAACCTTGCTCGGTCCTTCCTTAGCATGCCTCTGTTCCCCTCCGAATGGCGGCTCGACGACGACGTGAGGGACGTCTTGCCTAAGATTCGGGGCAGATGCTATATGGTTTTATCCGTCTACCTCTCCGAAGATGCCAAGTTGATTTATAGCACCATGTATCAGAGGTTTAGATGGATGCGGCCGATGTAGCAGACTTCGTCAGATTCCCCCTCGCTTGAGGGGTTTTTGATTGTGGGGACACTCTTCCCTGCAGGCGCAAGCCCCTGCAGTTAATTACGCTACCGCATCGCGGTAACAACTTTCTCCTTCTCCAGAATTTCACTTCGTGTTGTGGGTGTTTGTTTTGTTTGTGGTTGCCCGTGGATTGTATACGGAGACTGAGTAATGCCGTCGTCCGTAGGACGTGGATTAGTCCAAATCCGTATTTACTTAGATTTGGTTTTGGTGTTTTGGTTTAAGGACACGTTAACCATTTTTGAGGCTAAGATCAACTTAAACGTTTGTTAAGGATACGTTAGTCTAATTTGAGACTAAGATCAACTTAATGGAAGAGCATTTTAGGGCTCTATTATTCCAGTTTAAGGACATAGTGGTCCGTTTAATGTGTGTGGTCATCGGGACCCATCACCTCTCTGACGTCGTTGAAGGATTACAACGACAGGTGTCAGAGGAGTTCAGAGATGTACCCTTGAACCAAAATTGGTTAGGGGGTTTATAGTCCAATTTGGGACTAAAGTCTGTTTGAAGGTTTAAGGATACGTTAGCCGTATTGAGGCTAAGATCGAATTAAACGAGATCGTTTAGATCCGACAAAAGAGCGTTTTGGAGGCTCTATTGTTGCAGTTTAGGGACGTAGTGGTCCATGTTCCAGTTTAGGGACGTGGGGGTCCATAGGTAGTTTAAGGACATTGCGGTCCATAGGTAGTTTAAGGACATTGCGGTCCATTATTAGTTTAAGGATGTTTCGGTCCAATATTAGTTTAAGGACGTTTCGGTCCACGAGTTTAAGGACCCCGCAATCCATATTCATGTGTGGTCGTTGGGACCCATCACCTCTCTGACGTCGTTGAAGGATTACAACGAGAAGTGTCAGAGGAGTTCGGAGATGTACCCTCGAACCGGATGTAAATTGATTTAGGGAGCACCCGTACTCAGTCAACTTAATTTGAGGACTTATGGCCATGACTGGGCTAAGTCCAGTTTCAATATTCTTTCGTCTTTGGCCTATTGGACCTGTGCTAGGGCCTTGCCCCTTCACTGCATTATTTTTCTTTGTTTTGGTTGGGCTCTGCCCTTTTATAAATGATGCAGAGCATCTATTTTGCTTGGGCTTTACCCTTTTTAAAATGCATGGCATTTTTTATTAGGCCTGTTAGGTCTTTTAATTGGGCTATGTCCCTTTTCTTTAATAATGCAGAGCATTAAATACTCTGACAGTGCCCCCACATGGCTTGTCAGGCGCTTTGCGCAAATTAAAGAGCGCAAGCGCATGTGGAAGTGACACGTGTCTCGCTCTGATGAGCGCAAGCGCAACAGCGCAGTGCGCTGCGCTGTTGCACTGCTGACACGTGGCGCTTCCTGGCGGCTTGCGCAATAGTGCAGTTTTGGCAAGTGCTGGGCACTGTTCTTATTCTTTTGGATCAATTTTAGATCAAAGAAAAACAAGTTTTTTCCTGCTTTTTAAAGAACCAGTGGTTCATAAAAGGTGCAAGGCACTGTTATCTTGAGAATCTTTTAGATTCAGAACCCATGGTTCATAAAAAGAAGTGCAAAGCACTATTTTTTTTTTTATTTATTCTTTTCATTAGAGATCTTTGATCTTGTTCTCAGATCAATGATCTATTCATAAGAGTTTTCTTTTTTTCTAAAGGTTTTTTACCTTTTTTGTTCTTGAGGAATTCTCTCCAATTCTTCAGAGTTCTCTCTGTTTGATTTCTCACAAAATGTTGATGCCTTTGATTTGAGGTCTAGGGGTCTTTTTATAGTGCCCATAAATTGGTTAAATTTGTTAAAAAGATCTTTCTCTGAGTGATTTGGGGAATTTTCCCCACCGTTGGATTTTTTATCTAAGGGCTTCTGTTCTACAGAAGAAAATCTTCTTGTTTTAACAAGAACAGAAAGATCTTATTAGAATTTTAATTCTGTTTGGCGTAAACGTCCCAGCGCTTGACACGTGTCGCGCAGCGCAACGCTTGCGCAGTTGTGCTTGCGCAACTGCGCAGACACGTGGCGTGCAGCGCAGCGCTTGCGCAGCTGTGCTTGCGTCGTGCAGCGCAGCGCTTGCGCAGCTGTGCTTGCGCAACTGCGCAGACACGTGTCGTGCAGCGCAGCGCTTGCGCAGCTGTGCTTGCGCAACTGCGTAGACACGTGTCACGCAGCGCAGCGCTTGCCCAACTGAAGCGTTGCTTCCTTTACTTTTTATTAAAGAGCCTTGCTCTGATTGGGCACGTCTTCTTGGGCGCTGCGCCGAAATATCAGCGCCTGACACGTGGCGCGTTGCACACAGCGTAAGGAATTTGAAGCGTTGCTTCATTTATTTTAACTTTAATTTTCACTTCGATTTTCAAAACAGAGCTTTGCTCTGATTGGGGGAAACAGAAGCGTTGTTTCGTCTCCCGCCTTGGAATTTGAACAGAGCTTTACTCTGATTAGGGTAAACAAATGCCCCCCCACCGTTGCGCTTACATGGCGCTCCAAACGTGAGCACGGCGGTGGCAGAATTCCAACCGTCGCGGCAACTCTTGGAAGTTGAAAGGGCATTTGATGCCTATAAATAGGACCTTTGGTCCCTTAGATGATTTTCATCTTCAAAATTTTACTTTCAGAACTCAGAGCCCTGCTCTTTATTTTCAAGAATTTCAAAAGTTAAACTCTTAAAACTTTTAGGTGAAAATTTTAATTTGAATTAGATTAAATTAATTTTCATCGACAGAGCCTTGCTCTCAATAGATCCCTGATCTAAAGGAAACCCATTTAGGGTTTCACTTAGCAGAGCTTTGCTCTATAAGTCCAAAGGGATCTAAAGAGAACTAAAGGGAACCCTGTTAGGATTCCATCAATAGAGTTCTGCTCTCTAAAAGATTTTCCTTGGCTTTTCTTAATTCATTAATGGAGCTTTACTCCTTCCAAAGCATATAGAAGAACTCTTAAGAATTCTTCATGGATCTTGGAAGTTAAAGATGGCATTTGGTACTATTATTATTATTATATCATTTTTTCCCAGAGCAAAGCTCTAAATGTTCTTAGGGGATTTTCCTCAAATTCTCCTCATAATTGATTTTGACAGGTGTCACTCCTGTCTATAGAGCATTGCTCTCGAGGAGTTTTAACTCTCTATACTTTTTCCTCATTGCTAATCTTCCAATGATGTCTCTTTCAGGTATTATGGCGGTGCGTCTATATAGTCAGCACGAATTCATTACCTACGAGGATATCCGTGCACAGGGCCATCAACAGAACCAAGAGTTTACGGACGCCCAATGTGCGGAGGTCATGGGTCGTCTGAACGCACGCACCGGTTGGCTGCTCCCTCGCCGTTCCGCTCTTTTGAAAGTCGTGCTGGGGGCAATCTGGAGAGGACTCCCAGGGTTCCACGAGGCCTTACCGTTCAATGCGCTGGATGATGCCGAAGACATGGTGCATTCAGTGTACCTGTCAGGGCTGATCTCGAAGAAGCGGCGGGATAGTCTCATCGACATCCTGCATCAAATTTTCCAGCAGACGACAATAGTCGCTGCTTATCGAAGGCTGGGAGGGCTTGCCGAGGATCTTGACACACATGAGCGCGAGAGGCCGCGCATAAGAATAATCAGAAAGGCCAGAAGAACTCTGGATGGCCTTACTTTTGACTTCCTCAATCCGTGCCATGGATCTGAGGTTATTCCATTGTAATAATTGTACGAACCTCTTTTTATGATATGAATAGAAAATTTCCATTTCAGCTTGTCTTATTCCTCGTTCTGAATCTTTTGCACATGCGTGGATGAGTGTGTCCTGAATGCTTGATCCAATGCTAATCAGATGCTCTTTCTGTCACTCTATTTTTTGCTATTATTATCAGCGTGTTGTCTTGATGGACATAATTGACAGATAATAGAGCAAGCGTCTTGATTTCCTCAAGAAATAGTGATGGCTTAGGTCGCAGGTTCAGGTCTGTTGCCTAAGACTTTTCAACTCTATAAGCCGTGAGGATCTCATAGAGACTTTCCTCCCTACGGATCGAGAGGATCTCGTAGGTGGATTTTCTCCTTAGGAATCGTGAGGATTCCTAAGTGTGTTTTCTCTTATAACTCGTAAGGATCTTATAAAAGAATATTCCCTCTTACGAGTCGAGAGGACTTGTAAGCGGTTGTTTCCCTCCTTGTCGAAATTTGACGTTGGAGAGTGAGACCGGTGGATAATATGCAAGAGACCGTTTTGGGCTGACTTGCAGGGTCCCAGTGCTTAGGAAACAGGCTTCTTTTATGCCCACTGCCTAAGGCTTTATCTCACGAGTCGAGCCGCCTCAAGAATTTCTCGCAAAGACATCAATTTCTTCACAAGTCGAGACGAATCGAGCGTTTCTTGCAAGAACATCCTAACGTCGAATTTAACCTCTGCTCTTTACGACAGAAGTCCGTTAGGGTCTATGGTACTTAGGGTTTTGGCCATCGTACCGTCGCATAAGCTGATATATTCCTCGATAGGCAATTGTGCTGTTCGAGTAGCCCTGCGACTGCCGTGTCTCTGATCCCTTCGGGGGCTAGACAAGACGTCTTCAAGGAATCTTCCTAGGCAGTTTGACCGTCGGAAGAGCAAGCGTTAGGAATTTGCCATGCCGCATTTTACTTGAGGTTAGGCTCATTTTGGTGAGCCCCGATGAGTCATAACCACTCCGCGCTGGTGTGGGATGATCTCCGATAGTCTTTCAGGTTTTATGTGAATTGCCGTCAAGACCCTGAAGCTAGGAATTTGGCCTTTGCTTCGTTTTGCTGGCATCGCGTCTGCTGTATCGAGATGAATGTCGCGGTTGTATCTAGGTTGCTGGTTAACCATTGAGGTTTGCAACTAGGGATTTTGCCGTGGCTCCGTTTGTTTGATTGTGGCGTCTGATCCTGGCTGGAGGAAGAACGCTGGGTTGACATTTTGTCTGCTGTATCGAGACGAAATGCCGAGGTGGAGCTGGGATTTTGCCGTGGCTCCGTTTGTTTTGATTGTTGCGTCTGATCCTTGCTGGAAGAAAAACGCTGGGGTGACATCTTGTCTACTGTATCGAGACGAACGTCGGGGTGGAGCTGGGATTTTGCCGTCGCTCCGTTTGTTTTGATTGCTGCGTCTGATCCTTGATGGAAGAAAAACGCTGGGGGTGACATCTTGTCTACTGTATCGAGACGCACGTCGGGGTGGAGCTGGGATTTTGCCGTGGCTCCGTTTTGTTTCGACCGCGGGGTCTTTTGTTGGCGTTGTATCTGCATCTTGAGAGGCTGAGGAGAAACGCCGTTGGTGATCTCTAAGTTGTCGACGTTGAAACCCTGAAGCTAGGGATCTTCCTTTGCTTCGTTTGTTGACATTGTGTCTGCAACATCGCGACAAATGTCGAGGTTGTCTCTAGGTTGTCTATGAACCGTCGAGATTTGGCTTCGCTTTCTGATGGAGCCTGTTGGGAAGATATGGTTCCCTCTTTGTTTGTGCCCCTAGATTGTATACAGGGATCGATGCGATCTCACCTGTAGGGCAAAAAGTTTCATTCTTTCATCCTTCATTTTCATTTTTATTTTATTCTTTCCGCGACGCTCTATCATTTCAGCTTTTTTTTTATATCGCGAAGATCGCGATTGCCCAATCATTTCGGCTATTTTTCGCGGTGCCCAATCATTTCGGCTATTTTTCTTTTTTTACTTGCTGCTTTTTATTGCGAGTTGCCCAATCATTTCGGCTGTTTTTTTCTTTTTATTTTACTCGCTGCTTTTTATTGCGAGTTGCCCAATCATTTCGGTTGTTTTTTTTTATTTTACTCGCTGCTTTTTATTGCGAGTTGCCTAATCATTTCGGCTATTTCGTATCCATGTATGGTTCGTTGATTTTTTTTTTATCGCGAGTATGGAATTTGGATTCTAACGCCAATCTCAGCATCAGCATCGCTACAACTGGAATATTGCTAGGAGCGAATCATCATTTGCCATGAAGGGGCTTGGAATTTGATACCGGTTTAGGCATCAGTATCGCTACAACTGGGATATTGCCAGGAGCGAATCATCATTTGCCTCTGTCGATGTCAAACAAAGGTGGTTTAGTGAACAGGGTTAAGGTCCTGTCGACTAAGGCTTTTGACTTCATGAGCCGTAAGGGTCTCACAAAGGTATTTCTCTCTACAAGTCGTGAGGATCTTGTAGGTGTATTTTCTCCTTAGGAATCGTGAGGATTCCTAAGTGTATGTTCCTCTGTAAGTCGTAAGGATCCTATAAGAGGGTTTTCTCCTTGTAAATCGAGAGGACCTACAAGGGTTGTTCATCATACGTACATACCCCCAGTCACGGATGGGACTTGGTTAAGGAAATGTTTATTCGCGCCCGTGGATTGTATACAAGGGTCGGAATTGAGCCACTTGTAGGGCAATATCTAAAGTTGTGGGGGGTTTGCTTAAGCACAGGTTTAGGTTTCTGTAATTTAAGACTTTTAAATCTTATGAGCCGTGAGGGTCCCATAAGAGAGTTCTCCTTACGAGTCGTGAGGATCTCGCAAGTGTATTTTCTCCTTAGGAATCATGGGGATCCCTAAGTGTGTTGTTCCCTTGTGAGTCGTAAGGATCTCACGTGGGTGGTTTCTCTTTACAAGGTCGAGAGGACCCTATTTGTGTCTTTTAACGAGGTCGCGCCCTTTCGGGTTTTCACAAACACTCGCCGGTAGCCCTGCTGTTTTTACTCACGGAGCCCTTTCGGGTTTTCATCCGTGCCCAATTCGCTTATAGACATACCGTTTTTTTTGTTTTTTTTTTAACGAGGTCGCGCCCTTTCGGGTTTTCACGAACACTCGCCGGTAGCCCTGCTGTTTTTACTCACGGAGCCCTTTCGGGTTTTCATCCGTGCCCATTTCGCTTATAGACATACCTTTTTTTTTCAGCCTGAGGATGTTGCTGCAGTAGTTTAGAGACGTTTCGGTCGTTTGCAAGTTTTAGGACATTGTGGTCCACCGTTAGTTTAAGGACGTTTCGGTCCACCGTCGCCGTATTTGAGGCGAATTTCTAGTTTACTGACTTTTCGGTCTATGGGGCTTTCTCTATGACTGAACATGATGCCCCCGGCATATCCATCTTTCTCGGAGCGTGCGGTTGTGGCGGGTTCAATTTCCAGTTTTCGGACAACGCGAACTTGCCCTGTTGGTATTGGTCTTCAACCCAGTTCTTGAAGACGTAGCAATCCTCGATCAGATGACCTACCGTTTGGTGGTAAGGGCAATAATTGAGAGCGTTAACATCTCCTGGCCGTAACGGACGTTTTGGACTCGGCAGATTGATGAGTTTGTCACGTATTGCCAGCTCGAACAGTCCCCATGTTTTATCTTGCGGAAACGAGTAAGGACGTTTCAACTTTTCCTGGAGGGGTTGCGCTTGTTGTTTCGGCAAACAACCGGTCTAGGGCCACTCGATTGTTGTTGAGTGTTGGCGATGAGGGTCATTTTCCCCTTTCCTTTATCCTTTTTGCTCGATCCTTTGTTTACGGTGCCGATATTTTTTCCGAATAGCGTGCGATTACATGGCTGAACGTTCTCGCAACTCCTCAATTCCTTTATGTTTGAAATAGATTCCCCGAGAGAAGGGTTGGGGGTAGCTTCTTCGTCAGAGTCGCTTCCAAAGGTGATAATTTGTGATCCCTTGGAGTCGGCTATATGACAATCGGCGGCGGCTCTTTTGTGCTCATCTATCGCATTTTTTTGGTGTCTACGAGCTTCACATTTTGTCCTGTCAAAGTGTTGCTTTTGAGCGACATACCCTTGCCACCAACAGTTAAAGGATTCACAGTCTTCGGTAGGATTTATGATCTTCTGATGATATAAACAGAAGTTAGGGTGCATCTCTACCTCAGCGAGAGTATTTTCTTTAGAGGACGGTAGCTTCATTCCTACTGATAGAGCTTTGGCGAACCTTTTCCTCGTCTTGAATTTGTTTTTACCCGCAGTGGATGACTTTTGATTTGACGGGAATGCCTCGGCTCTTTCCAGTATGACCATTTCACGCTCTTGATTGGCTTTTGCTTTCAGACGAATTTCATTTAGGAAGACATCGATCAACTCGTCTGATGGCTGTAGAGTCTCCGGCTCAGGGTTCGCCATTGGTTTCTCGGCGCAAGAAGCCTCTTCATCATCTGCCAGTGAATGAGAAATCACATGACAAGTCGCTACATAGTCTTCGGATTCATCTGATGAGTTTTCTTCATCATTTTCATCCTCGACGAAAGAACAAGCTGCCCCCATTGTATCCGTTTTCTTTGGAGTATGTGGTTGTGGCGGGTTTACCTTCCAGTTTTCAGACAGCGCGAATTTGCCTTGTAGGTACCGATCCTCGATCCATCCCTTAAAGACGAAACAATTCTCGATCGGGTAACTTACTATTTGGTGGTAAGGGCAATAATTGGGATTATTAAGATCGTCTGGCTGTGACAGACGCTTTGGACTCGGCAGATTGATGAGTCTGTTGCGCACTGCCAGCTCGAACAGTCTTCTCGTTTTATTTTGAGGAAACGAGTAAGGACGTCCTAGTCTCTCCTCGAGGGATGGGCGCGGACGCACGTTGTTTTGGCGAACGATCGGTTTTGAATTGCTCGGCTGTCGTTGAGCATTGGCTACGACGATCGCTTTCCCTTTTCCTTTCTCGTTTCGAGAATCAGGTTTTGGAGGAGACGGTCCATGGCCCACCTGGTCTATTTGGGCTAATTTGTCGATCAAGGCCTGGAAGGTGGTCGGCCTGAAGAACATCATGAATTGCGAGATGGTCGCCTGCGGATCAAGAGTTCCCACAAACATACCCACTGCAGGAGCTTCTTCAACGTGTTGCTCGCATTTTGACCATAGGTTCCGCCATCGCGTTGCGTATTGTACCCACGTTTCGCTTGGCCTTACCCCGGCGTTAATCAGTGCCGTCATCGGGGTGCGTTCACTGGCGCTGGCAAAACGCTGGGTAAACAACAGCTCCATCTCCGCGAAAGTCTTAATAGAGTCGTTCGGGAGCTCAAAATACCACTCGAACGTTGTATCTGATAAGCTACCAACGAATTGGCGGAGCAACAATTTATCATCACCGCCGGTGTTGCCGCAAAGCGCCCTGAACTGGGCAACATGCTGGTGGGAATTGCCAGTCCCCTTATACACATGGAATTTTGGTATTGTATAACCTGGCGGGTACTTGATCTGGTCGTACCAGCCCGGATACGGTCGTCTCGTTTTTACGACTTGACCCGCTGCTTCAGTCGCTTGATGAACCCGGATCTGCTGAGCTATATATTCGTCCAGGTCGGCTTTGGGGATTGCCTCCTCCTTGGCTGTTGATAGAGCCGGAGGAGGATTCAACGTTTCTCCCTATCATCTTCAAAGATGATCGGGGGATCTTCGGCAGGTGGATCTTATTGAATCATCATGCCCACCATGTCCTGGAACAGGAGGGCCATTTTCTTTATGCTGGCTGCTTATTCCGCAGCTTCTTTATCCTTCTTCTCCAATATGCGACGAAGGAACTCCGCGTCAGTTTCCTGTTCCTGACGTTCATCTGAGGATGTCTCAGGGGTTTCTTTTGGCCCAGTGAGTGCGGCCATTGCGTTCATCATCTCCTGGAGCTTTTGCTGTTGCTCTTGAGCCTTGGTCATTGACCGTGTGAGCGGTCTATGACCCGTTGATGTGCGGCTGTCCTCTTTACCGGATGCCATATAGACGGTATGAACTACCATGCCCCCAGACTTAGGGCGTTTGGGTTCACCACCTTTGATATTCACCGTAGGTGTAGGGACTTTTTCCGGTCTTCTTCTCTTATGGGCTGTAGAAGTTGAGGGGGCCGTTGCTTTGGGCACCCAAGCGGTCGTCGTCTTTCGTTGTTTGACCGGGGGATTTTCTTCTTGTCGACCTTTCGACTTCTTGTGTTGGCGAGAGAAATTAGGCTCGATCACGGATTCCCGGACTCGTCGCCATGTCTTGTAAATCCTGGAGGACAGCGATTGAGGAGGCTGCTCCGGCTTTTCTGCTTCCATAGCGGTCTCCATCGATGTAGGAGATCTCTTGAGCACCGCAGTTGGCGAGTTCCTGCGTACCCTATTCAGTAGCTCAAAGCTGTTCCCAGTTGGAACAGCAGCGTTGACCTCCACCACTGGAGCAGGTGGAGTTAGCCCTGAGGGGGAGTTAGCCCTGAGGGGGAGTTGCCCCCTGCCTTTTTTACTCGCCGCCAATGGCGACGTCGAGCATGACGAGCCGTTGGGACTGACTCGGAGATAGAGACAGCTTCTTTTTGCCTCCTGTCTGAATGAGGCGTCGCTGGTCTTAACCTCTCAAAGACTGAAGTTGTCCTTTGAGGGGTGATATTCAACCTGTTGAAGACAGATCCTCGAGCAGGGGCAAGGGCAGGAGCATGAATAGTCAGTCTTGAAAAGACTGACTCTTTGACGGGAGAAGCCGCCTTGACGACTTCTGGAGCAACGGTTATTGCCTTCCTTGGGACAGCCACCTTAAAGTTCATGGGCTTCCCAGCGGGCCCCTCGTAGTTCTGATCCAGCCTGGCGAAGACGGAGGCTGTTGGTTTGGTAGTGGACGACTCGTTGACAGGGGCCGTCGTAGCAGTGAGCCGGTCGAAGACCGACTTCTTGTTCGCTTCTGGTGCAGGCATTGGCATAGAGAAGCTTGCGGATGGGATCATGGTCCTGAAAAACAGGCCGGTGGTGGCCTGGGTCACCTGTTCTACCGGCAGAGCGAGGAAGGAGGCCGCTTGGGGCCTATATGCTACACCTCCAGGTGAGGTGGAGCATCCGTTGCAGTGGCACTTCGAGCAGTTGGTGCAATTAGAGGCCATTGATGCTTGAGTTCTGCGCCAGGCAAAACACTAAATCTTAGTAACTTGAAATCCAAAGGCAACCGTTAACAAACCGCGATTGGTTCGCGAAGACGACACACGAAGTGTGGAGTGAAAAGAGGAAAAGGTCCCACCGGGCGTGCCAGAATCTGTTTCCCTCCGAATGGCGGCTCGACGACGACGTGAGGGACGTCTTGCCTGAGATTTGGGGCAGATGATATATGGTTTTATCCGTCTACCTCTCCGAAGATGCTAAGTTGATTTATGGCACCGTGTATCGGAGGTTTAGACGGATGCGGCCGATGTAGCAGACTTCGTCAGATTCCCCCTCGCTTGAGGGGGTTTTGATTGTGGGGACACTCTTCCCTGCAGGTGCAAGCCCCTACAGTTAATTACGCTACCGCATCGCGGTAACAACTTTCTCCTTCTCCAGAATTTCACTTCGTGTCGTGGGTGTTTGTTTTGTTTGTGGTTGCCCGTGGATTGTATACGGAGACTGAGTAATGCCGTCGCCCGTAGGACGTGGATTAGTCCAAATCCGTATTTACTTAGATTTGGGTTTGGTGTTTTGGTTTAAAGACACGTTAACCATTTTTTAGGCTAAGATCAACTTAAACGTTTGTTAAGGATACGTTAGTCTAATTTGAGACTAAGATCAACTTAACGGAAGAGCATTTTAGGGCTCTATTGTTCCAGTTTAAGGACATAGTGGTCCTTTTAATGTGTGTGGTCATCGGGACCCGTCACCTCTCCGACGTCGTTGAAGGATTACAACGACAGGTGTCAGAGGAGTTCAGAGATGTACCCTTGAACCAAAATTGGTTAGGGGGTTTATAATCCAATTTGGGACTAAAGTCTGTTTGAAGGTTTAAGGATACGTTAGCCGTATTGAGGCTAAGATCGAATTAAACGAGATCGTTTAGATCCGACAAAAGAGCGTTTTGGAGGCTCTATTGTTGCAGTTTAGGGACGTAGTGGTCCATGTTCCAGTTTAGGGACGTGGGGGTCCATAGGTAGTTTAAGGACATTGCGGTCCATAGGTAGTTTAAGGACATTGCGGTCCATTATTAGTTTAAGGATGTTTCGGTCCAATATTAGTTTAAGGACGTTTCGGTCCACGAGTTTAAGGACCCCGCAATCCATATTCATGTGTGGTCGTTGGGACCCATCACCTCTCTGACGTCGTTGAAGGATTACAACGAGAAGTGTCAGAGGAGTTCGGAGATGTACCCTCGAACCGGATGTAAATTGATTTAGGGAGCAACCGTACTCAGTCAACTTAATTTGAGGACTTATGGCCATGACTGGGCTAAGTCCAGTTTCAATATTCTTTCGTCTTTGGCCTATTGGACCTGTGCTAGGGCCTTGCCCCTTCACTGCATTATTTTTCTTTGTTTTGGTTGGGCTCTGCCCTTTTATAAATGATGCAGAGCATCTATTTTGCTTGGGCTTTACCCTTTTTAAAATGCATGGCATTTTTTATTAGGCCTGTTAGGTCTTTTAATTGGGTTATGTCCCTTTTCTTTAATAATGCAGAGCATTAAATACTCTGACAGTGCCCCACATGGCTTGTCAAGCGCTTTGCGCAAATTAAAGAGCGCAAGCGCATGTGGAAGTGACACGTGTCTCGCTCTGATGAGCGCAAGCGCAACAGCGCAGTGTGCTGCGCTGTTGCACTGCTGACACGTGGCGCTTCCTGGCGGCTTGCGCAATAGTGCAGTTTTGGCAAGTGCTGGGCACTGTTCTTATTCTTTTGGATCAATTTTAGATCAAAGAAAAACAAGTTTTTTCCTGCTTTTTAAAGAACCAGTGGTTCATAAAAGGTGCAAGGCACTGTTATCTTGAGAATCTTTTAGATTCAGAACCCATGGTTCATAAAAAGAAGTGCAAAGCACTGTTTTTTTATTTATTTTTTCTTTTCATTAGAGATCTTTGATCTTGTTCTCAGATCAATGATCTATTCATAAGAGAATTTTCTCTTTTTCTAAAGGTTTTTTACCTTTTTTGTTCTTGAGGAATTCTCTCCAATTCTTCAGAGTTCTCTCTGTTTGATTTCTCACAAAATATTGATGTCTTTGATTTGAGGTCTAGGGGTCTTTTTATAGTATCCATAAATTGGTTAAATTTGTTAAAGAGATCTTTCTCTGAGTGATTTGGGGAATTTTCCCCACCGTTGGATTTTTGATCCAAAGGCTTCTGTTCTACAGAAGAAAATTTTCTTGTTTTAACAAGAACAAAAAGATCTTATTAGAATTTTAATTCTGTTTGGCGTAAACGTCCCAGCGCTTGACACGTGTCGCGCAGCGCTTGCGCAGCTGTGCTTGCGCAACTGCGCAGACACGTGTCGCGCAGCGCAGCGCTTGCGCATTTGAAGCGTTGCTTCCTTTACTTTTTATTAAAGAGCCTTGCTCTGATTGGGCGCGCCTTCTTGGACGCTGCGCCGAAGTATCAGCGCCTGACACGTGGCGCGTTGCGCACAGCGCAAGGAATTTGAAGTGTTGCTTCATTTATTTTAACTTTAATTTTCACTTCGATTTTCAAAACAGAGCTTTGCTCTGATTGGGGGAAACAGAAGCGTTGCTTCGTCTCCCGCCTTGGAATTTGAACAGAGCTTTGCTCTGATTGGGGTAAACAGCCTCCCTATGCCCTCCCGCTAAGGATCAAAGCAGCTACCCTGCTCGATCCATCCCTGGCTAAAATTTTCTTACGCCACGACGCCAAAGATACGAAGCCCTCATCTAGAGGCCGCCAAGCAGCTACCGTGCTCAACTCCCTACACGCCTTACCAAGCGATCTCCACCTCGACTTCGGGGCCATGGAGATATCGACCTTTCACCGGTCTTTGCACACTTGGCAAATGGTCGACTTCAACTCTCAACTCGACGTGCAATCGCTAAGTGGAAAGCCGACTTAACATGAAGGCAGTACCATGCAAATACAAGTGTTTACCAACAAAAGGAAAATACGCACGCAAAGACTCCTGCAAAAAGAATTTATTCATAAAGTCAAAAGTCTTTACAAAGGTATTATTGGCTCCCCAGCCTTATCAAATGCCCGGAGGCTTACAAAATTTCAGAGCAGCAAAAGAAAATGAGAAGGCGAGGGGCCTCAGGCCTCAGGGCCGGGGAGAACCTTGACGAGCCGCACGTCCACTGCTGCCACCGGGCCGACATCTTTTGGGTCGGCACCCACGACGGGATCCTCGGTGCAGGCAGCCGAGACGACCGACTTACCCCTCACGCTCCCACCGGGGGCCTCTTCCCCTGCATCGTCTCCAGGGGCGTTCCCCTGCGCGTCATCCTCGAGAGGGTACGCAGTTTGGAGCTCGGCGTCGTGGAACTCCGGCATCTGAGCCTTGACAGCGTCGAGGGCGTCGTGCCAGATAATGCCGGCGGCTGCAGCAAGGTCGGTGTAGAACGGGTCCGGCTTCTTGTAGCTTTCTACCTCCTCCGACACCAGAAGCTCAGCCTTCGACGCCCAAAGCTCGACAAGCCTCATCCCCTCCTTCGCCGCCTCATTCTCCTTCTGGAGGGCACTCGCCGTCTTCTTCATGGTGGCGACGACCACCTTGGAGTCATCCAACCGGGCCTCGGAGCCTCAGGCGGCCTCTCGGTACCGGGCGACCTCCCTATTCCCGGCCTCCACCCGATCTTCAAGGGCAGCGACCCTCTCCATCGCCGCCCCCCAGCTCCTGCCTTAAGCTCTCCTCCCGCAAGGAGAACTCGCCTGCGGCCCGCATCGCCGGGATAATCTCTTCGTCCTCCATGTTGACGGCGAGGGTGACGTGCTGGACGACCTGCAGAAAAGAAAGAAGATTAAAAAGGAAAGGGAGGAACCCGACCACATGAGCAAAAATGCTGAATGAAGAACCAGGCGAAGTGAGAACACTAACCTGCACGGCCTCTTGAGCTATCGCCGCCACTTGGGCCCGGAGAGTCCCTCGAGGGATTCTGCCCCCGGCCGACCTCTCCATCTCCGAGAGCAGGCTGTCGGCGACGGAAAGACCCGAGGGCACCTCGAAGCAAAGCTCCCCATCGTCCACGAGGATAGGGGAAGCCGGGGAGTGGGGCGCCGTCCTATAAAACCTCTTGAGGAGCGACACGGGAGAACCAGTCTCACCACCCTCCTCGGGAGCCTGGGGCTCTTGCTCCCGAGCATGCTTTCGGATCGGCGCACGACTTGACTCGGGGCCCCTGGGCGCGTGTGGGCATCTGGATGGAGCGACCGCCGGTGGAGCCAGAGCCGACGACGGGCGAGAAGGGCCGACACATCCGGCCTTCTTCCCCTTCTTCACGTCGACCACTACCGCCCGAAATTTGCTTAGGTCCATGGGTCCTGCATAAGACAAAAGAACGAGGAGTCAGCAATGCCAGAAAGATTAAAGAATGCACTAGTCTAAATAGGTCGTCTGAAAGCTCATAACTAACCCGCGTACTCGGCGGGGTTGAGCTCGGCCCAACTGAGGGCCCGCTCAGACAGCAGCACATCAACCCGAGGGAGGGGCTCCCACTTTGACACCGCAACCACGTCGGGATTATTCGATGGACTCACCCGCGGACAGCTAGCCCTTTGCCACAAGGTGGGCACAGGCCAATCCTCACCCTCGGGCGGCGCAATAAAGAAAAACTTCTTCTTCCATTCGTAAATGGAAGAAGGTATTACGACGACCCCCGACCCGGGGGCGTCCCCCTGTTGTCTTCTAAAGGAGAGGTATACACAGCTCGACCCACCCCTACGAGCACCAGGGTGGTTTTTGTAGCAAAGGGAAGAAACGAGGAAGCTCAGGCTGAAGGGGATCTCACTCAGTCTCAACTGGACCAAGAACCCGAGGAGGATCCTCCAAGAGTTCGGCACTAGCTAGCCCAGGGCTAACCCAAAACAATTAAACGCCGTTATCATCTCAGGGGAGAAGGGCAGACGCATCCCGGCCCAAAAGGCCTCCAGATACAAGGCAATTTCCTTGCCCTGTACCTGGTTCGCTCTCTCCACCTCCTCGGCCAGACGAAGCGAATAGCCGGGAGGAATGAGGAAACGAGTCTTGAGGTTGACGAGCTCCTCCGCATGCCTCAGCGAGGATCGCATGCTAAAAACACCCACGACCTGTGCTCTGGGGACCACCCCCGTCGCACGACCCCGGGGAGCATTACTAACCCTGGCTCCCCGGGGGGGCTCCGACTCAGAAGCAGAAGAAGAAGCTTCAGAAGACTCCCTAGACTCTACTCGGACTACGTCTACATACTCCTCGGAAGAAGACATCTAACCTGATCAAAGGGGAGGTGTCCTCGGAAGCTCAAACGCAAGAAATCCGACCTGAGGGGAAGAGCGCCGAGTTAACACAACTGGGGACGAGAAAATTAAGAAGAGGTATGGGCCCTGATGGGGATCCCACCTCTATTTATGGCTCCCGGCGCACGCATCTTACGGCTCTGATCGTTTCCCGTCAAAACGACGTTTCGCAACCTACGGCCGACAACGCTCCACCTGTCGCGCTCACATTGGATGCATCCCTTCGAGCGCGGGAATGCCTGCGACACGTCTCGCCAGCCAACCAGCGGCAGACACGTGGTCTGTCGTTTCGACGAACGTACGAATGATCCGGCGCTTCCCCTCCAACGCGTGATCTCTCTCCTGATCCGCTGACGTCATCAAGAAAATACCACTCATTGCCCGAGAATGCACGCCGACGATATCTTCGAATGGGAACTCGCCTCGGGTGATCCGTCGGACCACTCTCGACCCGACCTAGGAGCAGGTCGAGACGAGAGTGGGGGGCTAATGATGAGGCTCAATATCGTGACTCTCCAGATGCAGACACGTTGCAGATGACATGCCCCAAAACCTACAAGAAAGGACCAAGAACTTCGGTTGGGATCACGCCTCGGGCCACCTGTCCGAGGAGTCTCCCGACCTTCGGTGTACTTCCAGACCATCCCCTGGCTCGCCTCCGAACTATCACAGAACCAAGATGCCTCGGCCTCCCGCTCGTGCCCGAGCCTCCCGCCGAGGTGATCTTCCTCGGTCTCACCCTGACCGACCTGCAGGCGCCTCCGCCACGGCTCCGCGAATCTCGCCATGCGCGAGATATCCGCCGCCCACGATCCCGCGTTCCACGCCATCATGATCCCCTATTAACGAGCATGTCTCTTCATTAATGCGGGATCCCGCCTATCACGCGGGCGTGACGCCAGGGGCATAACGGACGGCGTGATTCTCACGCCAGCTTGCCTATTGCTGCCGCTATATAAACCCCTTTCTCAGACGATCGAGGTAAGTAATTTTTACTTCACTAGGCCGTTACTCTGCTAAATTATCCGGTCTAACTTGATCGTCGGAGGGTCCTCGGTGGCACAACCACCCCGGGACTTCTTTGCATGTAGCTCGGCCACAACCACTCAAAACCCATTGAGATCCACACGCTGTAGGAGTCAACCCTCCAACTCAATCTCAGTCGTCCATCAGCACTCGCAGCAGATCAACAGAAGATAATATCTGAAGGAGATCCAGACCTCCATCAGAAGCGGTTACCACCCTTAACCCAAGGAGGAGGCCCAAACATCGACTCGAAGCGTGGGCCCAAAGGGGACTCCCCATGACCTACGCTGATGCTGGGCCTTTTCCAAAGCTTCCTCGCTTCGATGCGCAGAGAGGCCTCAGGCCTCACTCAGCTGCGTAGGCACGACGTATCGCCATCTCACATTCCGTGTGTCTCACGCGATCGACCTAACCCTGCCATGGGGGACTTACCCGTGGGCCCCACGTGTCAGTGTCGAGGTTCAAGACGGAGGGTGGATGGTTCTGGTGCCGTCGGCGTTTAGTTCTCGTCTGGTAAAGAGGAAAAGGCCGTGGGATTTTGGTCACGAGTGTCTTTCTCACATGTGGATCACGTGCTTGAAAACTTAGCTGGCTGGTGTGTGTTTACCGTCGTTTAGGGCTGATTATCATCAGAGGAGAATTTGAAGACAGTGGTGCATGGCAAACACATTATTCATTAATCCATGTGCAAGTTTGCTTTGTAAATTCAAGAATCCTTTTGATTGATATAGAAAACACGGCCGGACGATTAATGCGTGTTGACGTGTGTCCCGCCACCGCAAAGCATTCCTACATCATCATTGAAAATTTCTATCCTCATTTTATTAATAGTTTGTGAATAATGAAGTGAAGATTTTAGGAAATGGAATTGATAAGGAAGGGATAATATTCAGTGATTAGTTGATAGGATATAGCATTCATGTTGTCTTAAGCTAATTCCTGTTTGCTCTAACGAGCCAACAGATGATTCAAATATTAATTTTACCTTAGTAAGTCTTTAAGATTCTATACAAACATAAACTTAAGAAATGCTCAAACTAGGTACGAGAATTTTATCTTATAGTCGCCATAATATACTCCACAAGTTACTAGAATTGAGTCTCTCTCTCTCTCCTGCCTCGAGAAAAGGCAAGAGCTTCTCACTTCCCAATGAAGCAAAAGCCTGAAAACAAACAATTAACAAACGAATTGATGTCTCCGAGGCTCTCTCCACAAAAGATCCCTCTCAAGATTTATATGAATGAGAGATTGAGAAGAGAGAGAAAAAGACCTCTCTCTCTCTCTCTCTTTCTCTCTCTCTCTCCATCCATCAATCCCTATGGACATGCATCATTCAAACCCCCATCAATAAGGGGGTTAAAAGTCATTAGCGTGTTAATTAGGGTTTCATAACATCTATGTCATCATCTCTTCCTACTGAAAAATGAAGTAGTATGTTTATACGAGCCTTTTTTAATTAAAAAAAATCTGAAGTTGCTTGTCCGTGTTTTACTTCAGGCTTTTAAAATCGAGATATATATATATATATATATATATATATATATATATATATATGTCTGTGTGTGTGTGTTTTTTTTTCTGACGATCGGAATGCATAATCTTCATCGTTATCATCTAAGATATGGGTACACCAAATTTCATATGATTCTACAACTTTTTCACCGTTGAATTGGTGGGTTCAAAATTAACGGTTTACCGACAATAGAACTTTTTATATTACTAAATCAACGGTGAAAAGGTTGTAGAATCACATTGAAATTTGGTGTACCCATATCTTTGATGATAACGATGAAGATGATGCATTCCAATCATCGGAAAACACGATGGAGAGAGAATAATGGAGGAAAGAGACAATAGGAGGGAATTTCCTCCTACGGCATCGAAAAATACATCCTCTCTGATTTTTTCCGCCGATCGACACCCACCATTTTCATCGTTATCATCTAAGATGTGGGCACACCAAATTTCATGTGATTCTACAACCATTTTACCGTTGATTTAGCAATGTAAAAAGTTCTATTGTCGGTAAACCGTTAATTTTGAACCCACTAAATCAACGGTGAAAAGGTTGTAGAATCACATGAAATTTTGTGTACTCACATCTTAGATGATAACGATAAAGATGGTAGGTGCCGATCGTCGGAAAAAATGAAGGAGGGTGTATTTTTTCGACGCAATAGGAGGAAATTCTCTCCTATGGCCTCTTTCCTCCTATCGCCTCTCTTTCCTCCATTAATCTCTTATATATATATATATATATATATATATATATATATATATATATATATGAAGTTCTAGATATCCCTAATTGAAAGAACCAATAAAAACTATCATAGGATAAATTATGAATTTATCATCAATGGCGTTTTAGATTTTAGGATGGTCCTAATTTTCTTATTAAGTGCAAAATAAAAATACGACTCCTAAAATGAAACAGAAGGAGGACTTCATATCCCCATGAGAATGTCGATTAACAGCTGGTATCAATCAATTTACCTTAAAATTATTGGTGCTAATTGAATTTTAACCCCCAATCCACTCATTTCTTTACCGAATGATCTGATTGAATTCAATTATTTTATTTAATTAGGAAACGTAATCTCCGATCATGTCCTCTGGCTTGACCCGTTTTTTACATGAAGTATAATTAAATAGCATTTTAGCCAAGTTAATTTGTTACCGCGCTTCAAAAACGAGCCAAAATTATCTGTAAGCGTATAATACAAGTGCAAATTCAAAAACAAAAGCATAACATGATTTTATAAGAACGGGACATGAAAAAAGATCAATCTTATACTCATTGTTATTGATGGCCATGACTGATATACCATGGATTCATATGAAGTTTGGTATTCCTGTTTAATTCATGATAAGGGCATGTTTGGTTAGCAACAGAAAAAAAAATCGCATCATGCAACAAATGTTACATACGACATTCGTTACAAAAAAAAAAATTGGCCCAAATCCTTTGTTTTGTTATCTTCGTGTTTTGCAATTGAATTTCAAAATCCAGACCATTTTTTGTGTTTGGTTGAACAAAAAACTAAAGAAAATGCAACATTTGTTGCAAATTTGCATATTTTACATATACAAGGCTTATGCGGCATCCCATAATAATTACTATACGCACCATTCCCAAGATTACAGCTCTTGTTACAATCAAAACGAGCAAAAAAAATATCGCAAGAATTTGATGACTTTGGCATCTCCCCATTTCCATTTCCTACTCTACTTTGCATAAAAACCTTCTTGTGATTTAAATGTATCCTTTGTATCTTGACATGTTTTCAGTTACTTCTCACATGCTGCACACATGCTGCATCAGGTCAGAATCAAGTATATATTCAACATGTATATAATGATAGGCATAAGAAATACATGAAACATGTACATAAAGTAGTCTACTCTCCAAGTGAGTGAGGTGCTTGTTCTGATACGGCATTATTTTCCTTCAAGTTGATGTGATGACATTGATTGAGATGACATGTAAACATCACTGGAGCTGGAAAATTGCCTGCTTGATAGTGATTGAGTTTGAGATTAAAGTTGAAGTCGAGACATCTTGTGATGGAGCTGAGACCATGAATGAATTAAAGTCCAACAGCTGGGAAAAAGAATGACTGCTATTATAAAAATAAAAATAGAAATGCCTTTGTAAAATTTCTGATCATAAATTTTACGTGCACGTAGAATACACCAATACCAAAGTGCTTCCTGTTTTATACAAAATCTCGACTGTTGCTTTCGATTTTGGATAAGTCTGGACCGTTCATCCCAATAGGATGGGTACTATTATTGCTGCTTATAGCAGCCACTCTTACTCCCAACAACTGGGATGCTTTCATTGGAATTTTCAAAAATAACAATGAAAAGAGAAAGTAAAAGGAAAGAAGAGGAAAGGAAAGATTACTTTTGAGATTAATCTTAGGGGTCACATGTTTAGAGTTTATGAACATTTGATCAGCATAAAACTTATGTATAAGAGTAAGCGGATTTGACTCAGGCTCTCTTTGGTTACAAAATTTTGAGATAATGATTTGCAAATTTGTCGGATTTCTTAAATCTGTTTGTAATGAATTATATATATTGGAAATTTAAGGATACAAATCTGTATATATATATTTTTTTCATTGTTTGTTTCAGAAGGGAAATATAATTGCAAGGGAATAGAGCAGATTGACAAATTGGTCGTATAATTGGTACGTTCGAACTTGAAATACTTCTCCATCCATGTATTCAATCACAAACCCGATAATTTAAGAATTTTTCAAAAATACCCAAGATCTGTTCATTTGAAATAGTTTATAATATCCGTATATTTCCAAGACTCGTTAGGTAGATGGATAAGGATTACATCGGTTATACGAGACAGCCATGATGTTTATCGGTTGAGTACTGCACTGGAAATCAGATGGGAAAATTATTTTTCATTTTGAAAACACATTCCACCAAACCCCAAAACAAACCTCGCATCATTTCCCACGCCCTAATGTCCCCATCTCCCATCATTTTCAGCCAGACAAGTTCACAGCAAGAAGAAAAATCAATTCAATTACATTAACTTAAAAATGCAGTAGTTTTGACACGGAGGGAGCTTTTTGTGACTCCTCACACGTTCCCATGCACACACTTCCCCATATCCTCTCTCTCTCTCACCTCTCTTTCTCTCTCCTCATATGTGTGTGTTTTGTGGTAACAGCCACTCTCCCATGATATTACATCACTCCCAAGCTCTCTGTAGCTTTCAAAAAAGAGAGAGTCTCCCTCTCTCTCCCTCTCTTCTTTCACTTTCTTTCACTTTCCAACAGTGATTTAACACCACCCCCTCTGTTTTGTTGTTGGTTGGCATAGTGAAGTGAAGTGGACATGAAAGCACGCATCTTTTCTTGTCCATCATCACATATCTCACCAATCTTATCAAGGAATTGAGTTGTCTTTGGGTGCTGGGCATCTGTTTCCTCTCCTTCTTTGTTTTTTTTTCCTGATTAGAGATATGGGATCTTTGGGAGTTGAGGCAGCTGTGAAGAGGAAGAAGGCAATGTGGTTGTATCCTAAAGCTCTTGGCTTCAACCCTTCTGAGAGATGGGGGCACTCTGCTTGCTTTTGTGATGGTACTGTTTATGTTTTTGGGGTAAGCTTTAAGATATGAACTTTGTTTAAATTTTTGATAATGATGTAGGTAATTTGTATTTTTCTTGTTGTGCTCACCATTTTTCATGTTTAGAACTTTTTTTAGCACATATTCATGTGCAATAGGTTTTTTATTTTTGTGCTTATTGGGGACAAAAAATTTTTTTGTACCATGTCCTTCTTTTAGTCCCTGTTTGGGAATAGGTAACCAGGGTTTCATAGAGTTATGTAAACTTAACTCCAGAATCCTGACGATGCCATGTTTGTGATGGTTTTTGAACTTTAGTAAACTAAAGTTGAGATAACCCTGTTTTACTGAACTCCAATCCAACCAAAGTTTTCTGAACTCCAAAATTTGGAAAGAAAACATTAGATGACTACAAAAGCCAAATACCCATCAAAGTTGAAGTTTTAAGGCTATGTTTGGGAACGGAGTTAAGTTTTCTACACTGCAGTTTCATAAAGTTAGCAAAACCCAACTCCAAAATACTGACTTTGCCTTGTTTGGCAACCATTTTGGAGTTGAGATAAGTGCAGTTATCTCAACCAAAACTTAAGAGCTTCAATCTAACCAAAGTTTTATAAACTCCATTTTTGGAGCTTGGGCTGACAAACCACAATTTACATCGTCTATACCTCCACTTAAAAATAAATCACAGTTATCCTAACTCCATATCCAAACAGGGCCTTATAGTTATGAATATTTGCCTCTTGCTAATTATGAAACTCAAATGTTTCTAAGAAGATAATTATGCCATACTCATCCTTAACCTTGTTCAGTCAAGTTCTATTGTTTTCACCCATATTATTGTGGATGCTTGGTAGTAAATTTTCATGCACAGCAGTTGTCCTGTGCTTATTCATATGTTTTAGCGTGTCTTTATGTATACATTTAAGAACATAAGATGGTGAAAAGGGGAGGTTATTTTATTTTTAGCAGGCATTTCTATTTGATTATTGTTTTCTGCAGACAGGAGTCAAATTTGTGTTCTGTTTTTCTAAAAGGGTTGTCAAGATTTCTATGGAACTCCAAAATCTCTAAGTGCTCTTTTTAGAGCCTGTTTAGCTGAGGTCTCATAAGAACTATATTGAAAAGGTCCTATTTACACCAATTTCTTGATCTCTGTTCATATCAGCTCATGAAGAAAATTCCATTAATTGATCAATTTCCTTTCTTGTTTGGTTCAATTTGCAACCAACAACTCATCATCATCTAAACCTTCCCATCAAAATGGGATCGATTATGAAGCAAAGGCTTCATAAATTCCTGACAAAGATTTACAACTGGCTGTCGATCTGATGTCAATCCTGTCGTAATAAGCGCTGAATTTCTCAATGAGAACTTTGAAGAGTGGGGTTTGTCATGATAAACATGTTCTGCTCATAGCATATTGGTATGAGTCTAAGGCGTCTTTTCACCATAATGATATAATGTTTAATTTTTGCAGGGTTGTTGTGGTGGCTTGCACTTTAGTGACATACTCACTCTAAGTCTTGATACGATGACATGGACCTCCCTCAAAACCATGGGTCAAAAACCCGGAACCCGAGACAGCCATAGCGCTTCCCTCATAGGTCAAAAAATGATAGTCTTAGGCGGCACTAACGGTTCAAGAAAAGTGAACGATCTGCACATGTTGGACATTCAAACTAAAGAATGGAGCAAACCCAATTGTAAAGGAATCCCACCCTCGCCTCGGGAAAGCCACACTGCTACAGTTGTAGGTGATGACAAGCTCGTGATTTTCGGGGGAAGCGGTGAAGGTGAAGCGAATTATTTGAATGATGTTCACATATTAGATCTTAAGAACATGACGTGGACTTCCCCGGAAGTGAAAGGTGAGCCTCCAGCTCCTAGAGATAGCCACACTGCAGTCGCTATTGGAAATAAGCTTCTTATTTACGGGGGAGATTGCGGGGATCGTTACCATGGGGAGGTCGATGTTCTTGATATGGAAGCTATGGCTTGGTCGAGGGTAGGATTAATTTTCATTATTGTCCATTTTACTAGCCATTTTTAATAATTTATTGAATTATATGCAAGTTCCTCCTTGGCCGAATGCTTTTGTCGAAATATGCTTCAATGGTATGCTAGTATTATTCTTTTTCCTTAAAAATCTCTATTTATAGTTTAGATTATCAAGAAAAATGACATTATGATTCAATTGCATTTTACAAAAAAAAAATAATCTCATTCCCGTTTTCAAATATATTTAGAGTTTATACCCCTTGAGTTAACTTGTGATTTACTAATTTACACTATAATAAACCAAGAGCGTAGTGGGATAGGAAATTGGTTTAAGCCTAATTTATGGTGAGAATATTATGGAAATTCCTTTCAACGCTCTTTAAAATAATTAGTTATTTCTTTAGAAAATTATATTCATATAGGATAGACATTAAAAAAAAACTTATTCTTTAAATATTACCTCTCTGTTGCAGGTCGAAGTTCAAGGCCCTTCGCCAGGAGTGAGGGCAGGTCATGCAGCAGTTAATATTGGAACCAAGGTAAGTTCCCTGACAATATCTAAAATACGAAAATATATCAACTAGTTTCGTACTAATGAAGAACTCCTTCGATATTTTATCATATAGGTTTACATCATTGGTGGAGTTGGAGATAAGCAATACTATAGTGATGTGTGGGTTCTCGATTTTGATACTTGCACGTGGACTCAGCTTGATATCCGAGGTCAGCAGCCACAAGGGCGGTTTTCTCATACTGCACTGGTTACTAACACTGACATCACAATATATGGAGGGTAAGTCCCCAATCATTTGACCAATTTTCTTTTAAATTATTTTTTTAAGGCATATCAACATCATCGACGTGAGGGATTTTGGGCATAACTATCGAGTATTTCATAGAAGTTAGAAACTTATTTTGGTAGTAGATTCGCTGGGATTGACTGATGTGTAGTTAAAAAAACAAAAGCTTGCCGGCTTTGTTGGGAGAAAATCGATCTACGGAACAATGCTACGACGCAAACAATCCACGCAACAACAATTCAAATACCGACGAAAAAACAATAAAATAAAATACGCGAGAACAAAATAAAATCACAAACTAGAGAGCCACAAGGATTTGTTAACGGGGTTTACATACCGTATGGCTAGTCTTCGGTAGAGCGGATTTCTTTCAAATCTCTCTGGATCTAGCCCTCACCCTCCCAATACAATGATCTCTCTATTTTTTGCTTTGGCACGGACTTCTTTCTGCGTTTTAATCCATACAGCCGTCTCCTTTAATTCTGGCTCCGGAGATTAATATTTTTGGCCGCAGACCTTGGTCAATCAAGGCTCTGAATTATTCTTTAATAAAGCCACAACAGCATCTAATATTCTTCTCTATTGAATTTATATATAGGAGGTTTCAAATAAGAGATAAAGCCAAAGTTTTAGATTTAGAGATTTACTCAATTAATTGAGCTTCTGCTGAAATCTCATAAGCACAAGATTTCTCCTGTTGGGCTTTGGGCCTTTTCTTTTGGGCTCCGAATTTGCAACAAAAAATCAACAATTTCCACCTTGATGCAAATTCACCATAATCTATAGAAAGATTCTTCACAACATAACATTTTCCCACTTGGAGATTTCTTCCGTCTTGATTCCCAACGCTATTAGACTTCATACGATTCCGCTGCTGCTATCTCCTCATCAAATTTTTATAGAGAAGTTCACCAAAATGCAACAGAGATCCAGCTTGTCTCTGTCTACGATCTTAGTGAACATATACGATGGATTTTTTCTCCAGCAATCTTTTGCAATATCAACCCCTCTTCAATCGCTATATGAACGAAGTGGTATCGTACTTTGATTTGCTTCGTCCGAGAGTGATACGCTGTGTTCCTCGCCAAATGTATCGCATTTTGGCTGTTGCTCCATAAGGTATTAAAGTCTTACTTTCCCAATTCTTCAAGTAACCTTTGCAACCGTATCATCTCCTTGCTTGCTTCCGTGATCGCCACGTACTCAGTTTCTGTAGTTGACAATACTATCACTTTTTGTAATTGAGAGACTCAACTCATCGCTGTTTCCCCAACCGTGAATACATATCCTGTTGTGCTCTTTCCGTTATCTTGATCTCTCGAATAGTCCGCATCAACGTATCCTTGCACCTTTAAAGAGTCACCCCTGAAACATAAGCAATGACTAGACGTGTCACTATGATACCTTAAAATCCGCTTCACCGCATTCCAATGTTCCTTCCTCGGGTTCTGCATATACCTGCTCACAACTCCCACTGCATGTGCAATATCTGGTTTCGTACTCACCATCGCATACATCAAATTCACCACCGCAGAAACATATGGTAGTTTCGCTATCTTGTCCTTCTGCTCTTGAATTGCCGGGCACAACTCTTTTATGGGTTTGAAATGCTTCGCTAAGGACGTACTCACCGGTTTTGACTTGACGATATTGAACCGCTTCAAATCCTTCTCGATGTAATCCCTTTGCAATAACCACAGCTTCCGCTCCTTTCCATCTCGAACGATTTTCATGTCCAAGATTTGCTTTGCCGCTCCTAAATCCTTCATAGAGAATTTCTCAGTCATCGTTTTCTTCAAATTTTGAATTTTCTCGAAATTCGGATCCGCTACCAACATGTCATCCACGTATAGTGATAGAATGATGTAGTCTCCATCCTCAATATTTTGAATGTATATGTAGTGATCTGATTCACTCTGTACAAATCCAGTCTCTAACATAAACCGATCGAACTTGAGATACCACTGCTTAGGAGCTTATTTGAGACCGTAAAAGCTCTTTCGCAGCTTACATACCATGTCTTTTTCCCCTCCTCATATCCCGGTGGCTGCATCATATAGATCTCCTCCAAATCGCCATGAAGGATCACAGTCTTCACGTTAAGCTGCTCTAAGTGTAAATCCTCTACCGCCACAATACTAAGAATTAGCCGAATGTATGTCATCTTCACCACAGAGGAAAAAATCCCTTGATAGTCAATTCCTTGCTTCTGCACGTAATTCTTGACTACCAAGCGAGCCTTGTATCTCTTCACACCATCGGCCTCATCTTTTATCATGTACACCCATCTATTGAGCAACGCTTTCCGATCCTTGGATAGCTTCAGTAGCTCCCACATATGGTTCTTTTTCAAACATTCCATCTTCTCGTCCGTAGCTTACTCCCACTGCTTGCTAGCGCCATCGCTTGTCCCTTCTTCAAGAGATTCGGCTCTCCTGCATCTGTGTACAAAATGAAGTCAGTCACAAGTCTTTCAGGTATCTTTCTTTCTCTCGTAGATCTTCTCAGAACTGGTACATCTGGTTGCTGAATAAGGTCACCATCTTGTTTTTGAACCTGATCCTGCACTGCGGCTTCCTCCAAGTTTTAATCACCTGTAGGTTACCTGAATGCTCTCTTGAGTTCCATCTAACTCGACGAACTCACGTACCGCACCTTCCTTGGTTTACTTTTCTTCTTTGTATAAGTGCTGCTCATCAAAATTAACGTTCCGGCTTCGTATTACTTTCTTACTTGTGTAATCCTACAACCTATATCCGAATCCATCCCCACCATATCCGATTAAAGCGCACTTTCTAAACTTGGAGTCAAAGCTTACTCTTTTTCGTCTTATCAACTAAAGAATACGCAACACACCCAAATACTTTTAGGTGCGAGTAATCAATCGGTTTACCTGACCAATTTTCTTCCGAAATACCTCCATCAAGCCCACTTGCCGGGCTTTTGTTGATCAAGCATACAGCAGTATCGATCGCCGCTGCCTATAGGAACTTAGGCACATCCGCATCCAAGGTTATATTTCGCACTCGCTCAAAAATCGTCATGTTCGTCCTTTCAGCGATGTCATTCTGTTGTGGCGTCCTTGGTATCGTCTTCAGCCAACGAATACCCTTCTGCGAGCAAAAACGTCTCGAACTCTTGTGTGCAATATTCCCCCCTCCCTCATTATCGGATTTAAGGCATTTTATCTTAGCTCGTGTGGTTCTCAACCTGCGTAATCTAGTGTTTGAAGATACCAAATACATCGAACTTCTTCATGGCATATACCTATCTCTTTGAGCTTGCATCGTCGATGAACGTCACGAAGTACCGATTCCCGCTATAAGACTCCGCCGAGGCCGGACCTCGTACGTCGGTATGCACCTCTCCAGCTTGGTATTTTTCACTACGCCTCCAATTTGAAACCTAAGCGTGCATTGCTTCCCACAAATGCAACTCTCACATAATCTCAACTCCACCTTCTTCAGCCCCGAAAAACGCCATATCCTGAAGAATTTTCTTGTTCTTCTCATCGAGGTGCCCCAATCTTCTATGTCATAATAAAGTCTCCGAATTTATCTTTGAACTCGTCGCCAACGCAACTGAACCTCCGCTACTCCTACTGAATGAGTATAACGAACCATTCAATTTGCCCTTAGTAACCACCAGTGATCCTTTTGAAAGCTTCTAATGAGAATTTCCAAACATCGTAATAAACATTTCATTGTCTAGCTGACTAGTAAAAATCACTCTTCTTCAAATCTTGAATATGACGGGCATTTTTCAATTTAATTTGACCACCTGTAACATGATCGTTCCCTTTCCAACGATCTTACACGGCCGACCATTCCTCACCATTACATGTCCAAGATCCTCTGAACATACTCACTGAAATGATGCCGCCCTGAACTGCAATAGAAGAATGCTCCTGAATCTAGGAACCAAGTATCCGTCTTTGTGCTCACACTCGCCTATAAACAAAGACCTTGTTTCCCTTGTTCTTGTGTAGATACCACATTAACTTCCTTTCTATCTGTCTTCTCATCCAAGTCTTTCTTCAAGAGTCTACATTCGGATTTCCTATGACTATTCTTTCTACAGTTCCAACAGTCGTCTTGGATTTTCGTCTTCGATTTTCCTCGGCTTTTATATTTGCCCTTCTTGCCCTTCCCTTTCCCCGTTCCATCGTTCTACCACAATTCTCCACCGAAAGTGTAGAAGTTCCCAAACTCCCACTCACGGCATTTCTCCGCATCTCATCGTTTAATATGTAACTCACTGCATCATTGAACGTGAAAGTCTCCGAGATCGAGTTACTAACCGCCATCACTAGGTTCTCTCAACTTTCCGGCAACGAACAGAGAAATAGAAGTGCTCGAATCTTGTCTTCAAAGGTGATTAAAACCAACTTAAACTGGCTTGTCACGTTGAACTTATTTAGGTGCTCCGTTACCAAACCGTTTTCAGCCATTTTCATGTGCTTCATCAAAAATATTTTGTTTGATGTCGAAAACTTTTCATACAACTTCGCTAACGTCATCATTAGCATCTTAGTTGTTTTCTCCTGCAAGATGTTAAAGGCCATCTGGGAAGTCAATGACAACCGGATTGCCGCCAAGGTTTTCCTATCCAAAAAGTTCTACGCCTCATCGGCCATCTTCTCGGGCATCTCTCCAAGCAACGGAAGAAACAAGTCTTTTTGATAGAGGCAGTCCTCCATCTGTATGCGCCACCAATTAAAATTATGACCATTGAATTTTTCGATCTTTATCTTATTCTCCACCACCTTTCGTCTATATCGCCCTAAGCTCAACTTCTCTCTTAATCTGAACCAACACTTTCAAAACGACGATCTAAAAAGGTAAGGAAGGGCATGTAGCTGTCGTTACCCACCGTTGACTTAGATCATAAATTTGAAAAACCCTAGGTTCCTTAACTACACTTTGATACCACTTGTTAGGAGAAAATCGATTCACGGAACAATGCTACGACACAAACAATTCACGCAATAATAACGCAAATACCGATGAAAGAACAATAAAATAAAATACATGAAAACAAAATAAAAACACAAACCAGAGAGGTATAAGGATTTTATTAACGGGGTTCACCTACCGTATAGCTAGTTCCCGGCAGAGCGGAATCCGCAAACGTCTACTATTTTTGAATCAAGTTTACAAGCAGCCCTAGAAAGAAGATTTTTTTTTTCAAATCTCTTTAGATCTATCCCTCACCCTCTCAATACAATGATCTCTCTATTTTGGCTCTGGCGCTGACTTCTCTTTGCGTTTTAATCCATGCAGCCGCCTCCTTTAATTCCAGCTCTGGAGATTAATATTTTTGGCCGCAGACCTTGACCAATCAAGGCTCAGATTTATTCTTTAATAAAGCCACAGCAGCATCCAATATTCTTCTCTATTGAATTTATATATAGGAGGCTTCAAATAAGAGATAAAGCCAAAGTTTTAGATTTAGAGATTTACTCAATTAATTGAGCTTCTGCAGAAATCTCGTAAGCACGAGATTTCTCCTGTTGGGCTTTGGGCTCCGAATTTGCAACAAAAAATCAACAATTTCCATCTTGATGCAAATTCACCATGGTAGGAAGATTCTCCAAAACATTACGGGCTTCCCATATAAGCCACTTTGCTAACAAGTGTATAATTCATAAAATTTAGTTTGTTATAGAACTTTGAGTTCAAGGGGGTTCACTAAATAACTTTTAGGGTATTTTATTTCATCAATTGAAATAATTTGTATTTGATTATTGATAGATGCGGAGAAGATGAACGACCTCTGAATGAATTGCTCATTCTTCAGTTGGGATCCGAGCATCCTAATGGTCGATACAACATTTCGATGTGCAAGATTTTTGGTAACCACTGGAGCCAAGAAAAGAGGAGATTTCTAAGGGGAGCCGAAAGTCACGTAAATAATACTATTTTTTTTATCTCGTGATTCACACTTGTAGAATGGATAGCAAATACGAAGTCGAACATTATATGCATGCATTGATGTTTGTTTCCTTGAATCATGCAACAGAGAAATATGGTCCCGAAGAATGGTGAAATGAATCAGCAATCTTGTGATTTGGATGTGGAACTAAGGAGCTCCACGCTGCCGAAACTTGGTTAGTTTCAATTCTATGTTATGTTTTCAAATTTTTTCGATCTCTCGATGAAGTGGTCTTTATTGTCATTTTATTGCTACACCGTTCAATTCATTATTACCGGATGTGTCGTTGAGACGCATCAAATTGCATATTTTTTTCACACAATCAATTTAGGACATGGTTTTGAAAATAGGAAAAAGAAACTTATTTGTGCTCTTATCTATTATTCACAGATAATTCAAATCATACAAAGAGGAGGAGACTTGGCGATGCGAAGGTATGGGATGTAGAGTTGGAACAAGAAGAGCATTCCCTTTCACTCTCCCAACATTCTTCGCCGTCACAATCCGATCAAGAACAGAACAACATTCAAAAACTTTCCGCCTTTGTCAAAGAGTCGAAGTCGCCGCCGCAACAATATCTCGCTTCGAAAGTACACCAAAGGACTCCTCAAGAAGTACAATTGATGTGTACAGAATTGCCTCGGAACTCCAAAACCGAGGAGTATTTGCGCGCCATTCCTCCTCTGAGGCAAGAAGTGCAGTTCCTAGCCGAGCAGAAGTCACTGATGAGACCTTCGGTTCCTCATCTTGTAAGTCCCAGTTACTGCTCTGCTTTTGTTGCATAGATATGCGATTTGGTAAAACAATCGAATCCTAGTAGTTTAGGTCGGCTATTAACACCTGATGATATTGGAATCGCATACCTTCTAGATATTTCTGAAGATAGGTTACGCGTACACTGTCGTCGATCATTAAATTACTCAACCAATGAAATACTGGGTGAAAATTTCAGGGTTTAGTTTTATGAAGGCAGTTTGTCTAATTTGCCATTTTCGTGTTATCGTTATTAGGCTGCTCAAATTAGTCCCAAAAAATTTAAACAAAGGGGGACTGCTAATCATCTTCCATATTTTATTCAAAATCTATCGCTTCTTTCGGTAATTCTGACTTATGGCACAGATCGGCGCAGAAGTTCGTGGCACCGTGGATGGTGCTTTTGATTCCGGGTATCTCATGACTGCTAACGTCAATGGCCAGATTCTTCGAGGCGTTCTGTTTGCTCCTGTAAGCTTCATTTCTCTCTTGATTCTTGCATTTCATATCCGAGTTGTTTAGAATAGAACGAGTGTCTTTGAAGGTTTTGATGGATAAGCTAGCAGAGTTTTTTTTTATTTTTAAAATCTTTAATAATGAAAAAAGGGCTGAGGGTGCTTCTGCTAATAAATTACCCGAGCGGTTATAAGTTCTAGATGGGTTAAACTACGAGGGTTCTGTGAAATTAAAACTTTGTATCAAGGTCGGTCTCTCCTCTCGTGTTTGGGTATACTCGTCACCTTCTTGTCACGATTCTCATGTCTCACAACTGCACCAACCCTTAGACCACTTGCAATTAAAATTGAACCTTTTTTAGACTTGAACTAATCCCAGAACTATTCTCACTACCAGGGACCAGGAGTCGGAATTCCTCGGCCATCGATTCAGCCTCAAAGCCTAGTTTTAGCAAGCAACTCCGTCGTCGCTTCTCAACCATGTTCGGCTCCATTAACACACGCGATACCGATTCATATGAGTCATTCGTCAAGTTTGAATGCCTTCGACTGTGGGCATCGAGCGAGGCAAGCTCACACGGGCCAAGCAGCTAAAGCTCAGTCGCCGAGGCTCAACAGCGATCTCCAAGGCGTTGTTCTTACACTTGGAGGCTCCAATGGGGGATCTTAGAACCGATGTGATAAGCTAAAAGCTTGGACATGTTTTTATTCTTTTTGTTCTGTTTTGTGTAAATTTAGTGTGGGAAATAAGAGCAGAAGATTTTTGAGTTTCTATCGAGTTTTGGTCAATTTGTTGGAGGTTTCTTTAGTTAGGATATTGTTGTAATTTTCCCTGAAGTGTTGCTTTATAAATATGTAAAATTATTATGTACCATGGCTGCAGGAGATTTGAAATTACATGCTAATTTCTACAAAATAAACACAATAACTGCGATTTCAACATGAAAAGAAAATTACTTTTTATACCTGACCGTGGCAGCTAGATTTCACATTTGCTAGTGATTGGATACATGAGCGGGAACAAAAGTCCTAGTCGTTGTGCTTTTTGTCTCCATCTTGTAGTTACCCCGTTGTAAAAAAAAAAAAAATCGAAAGCTGAACCTTGAATTTGCCCACAGTTGGGTTTCTGGTGTTTGTTCATGAGAAGTAAAACATACTTTAACAGCAATGAAAAATAAGAGATGAAAGTTTGTGTTCATTGGAGCAATGGAGATAAATTACAGATAGAAAGATGAAAGTGGTGAGAGACAGGATTATTACTAGTGAGTAAATAAATTTTTTCTTTGGGAATTCTGCTCTGCCCAAACCATCAAGATAGCGAGATCGGTTGAATACGAAAAAAGGCAACACATTGGATATACATGGATCAACTACCTCAACCTATATCCATGGAGCAATCATCAGAAATTGGAACTCACTAACAGAAGAACGATACATACAAAAGACTCCACGCTCTTGTATCTCACGTGTCTATCTCATCTTTCATCCCTCGTCTTGCTCTCTCCACATAGGAGAGAGAGCCCGCGCAAACAAAACATGAAACTACATTTTCAGCCATAAGCCCCCCTACTCCTCATGCAATTAAGAGCATGCATAGTGTTACAGACCTAAAATTGTCCCGGTTATTGGTAGTCTGCACCAACAAATGACCCAGAAAGCTCAAGTCTGAGTTGGACTTCACGAGATCTAGATGCATTACGGAACAACTCTTAGTCCACGCTTGCCCAAAAGAATCCGATCCCCAGATTTCGACCATTCTATATTTGACCTCTAGAATTGGAAGTCTAGAAGTATGATGTCTAAATAAAGGGTGGAAATTCAAGTTAGGGTTTCAACTCCTGATTTGCCTTATTCTCCAAGTCATGTGAAACAAACTGACGCTGATTTTTATATATACATCACTATCACTCATTGTAGTGTTATCACTCGACGGTTTTTCGGCTTTTTTGATGGTTTGAAAAAAACTGACTAATCACTTGCCAACTGCTGCATCATGCTTGGCATAAAAACACAACAAACTTTTTATTTATTTCGTTCCTTTTTCCCTTTTATAAAACTTTAAATCCATTGAGACAAAAATTTATGTTACTGATAAACTGTTAAATATGTAATCCTTTGTACATACGGAAGAAGTATCAAAAGATTTTTTAGTATGCATATCTTAAAATATGTTGATCAAAATGATCTGCACCGATGATTTAAACGCGAGAAGTGCTATTTCTACTGTTTCTTGGATAACATTTGAAGAAACAATGATGGGGATTGTGATTTTGGAGGGCCCCACTGAAGAGATGTTATCTGTTGCATAGAGGAGATCAACTCCTCTCAATTTATGGGCCATTTCTCTTCCCTACACCTCCCAAACTACACCGATACTTCTCAACGAAATCGATTTCCACGATCTCTACGCTCTCCACGTACCTCGCGCTTGATGCGGTCGCGAGCGAAGAATCCTAAACGAACACGGTGTTTGTTTCTCTCTAACAACCAGTAGATTGGGCCTGGTCGGATATGATCCATTAGGCCATAAGGTCACAACACTTGCATCTCCCATTTGGTCGAAATGGCCAAATGCTTTCCGAACATACTCGCACTATTAGTGAGATGTGACTCAAGATGTAGATATACATACTCTTACTATCCGTGAAATATGTGCACTTTTCACTCTTCGTGAAAATCGAGACTACCATTATCCATAATTAATCTCTTTTCGATCTTCATGAAAAATCTTCAACTTAGACATTTCTAAATTCCATCAAATCAACATATTTGATGAATATTTCTGTTGGGATTCCTTTCGTCAAGAGATCGGCTATCATGTCACTAGTAGGAATGTAAGTCACCTTGACTTCTTCCTTCTCCACTATATCACGAATATAGTGATGTTGAATTTCAATATATCTTCCATTCGAACTATTTGCACCACTGTGAATCAAGCTGATGGCTGCTTGATTATTATAGTAAATCTCAATTGGCTCATCTACCAGATTGAGATCCAAGTTCTTAAAGAACCATCTAATTCAGACTGCATGAGTAGTTGCCATACTACTAGCAATGTACTCAGTTTCTTGTGTGTACCTAACTATACATCCTTATTTCTTGCTACCCCAAGAAACAACTGTAACTTCAAAGATAAACAAATGTCCTAAAATGGACTTCCTATCATCTTTATCTCCTCCAAAATCAATATCGGAGTAACCAAGAATCTCAAACGAGTTTGCTTAATGAACTAACTTATAGTGCACAGTACCCTTCAGATACTTCAAAATCCTCTTAACAGCTTCCTAATGTGTTGGACCAAAATTGCTTTGGTATCTACTAACTAGACTCACTAGGTACGCCAAGTCAGATCTAGTACACAACATTATATACATCAAGCTTCCAACTGATTGAGCATATGAGACATTAAGTGGTTTCTGTCATTCTCTAGGACATTATTATTCACACAACTGCTTTCTTATTACCAATGGTGTAGGTGCCGGATTGCAATCCTGCATCCCAAATCTTCTAAGTATTGTGTGCAAATATTTTTCTTGGTTTAAACTCAACATCCCAGATTTTTTATCCCTAAGAATCTGTATTCCTAGAATATAAGATGCTTCTCCCATGTATTTCATCTCAAATTCTTTACTAGGTTCTAACTTGATTTCATTCAACATATTCATGTTATTTCCAGCGAACAAAATATCTACATATAAAGATAATAAGGAAAACTTGCTCCCACTCTTCATGACATATAGAAAATTATCTAATTTATTTGCAATGAAAACAAATTGAGTAATTGTATTATGGAATTTGAGATACAATTGTCTAGATGACTGTTTTAAACCGTATAAAGATTTCTTCAATCTGTATAACTTATCCTCTTGTTCTTCTACCTGAATATCTCAGGTTGTCTCATATATATAGTTTCTTTCAACTCTTCGTTGAGAAATACAATCTCGACATCCATTTGGAAAAGTCCTGAGTCAAAATGTGCAATGATTGCTAAAATCATCCCGATGGATGCAAATTTAGCGACAAGAGAATATATCTCCTGAAAATCTATACCTGCCTTTTGATTAAATCCCTTGGCAACTAATCAGGCCTTGAATTTATCAATGGACCCATTAACACGATATTTCTTCTTTAGTATTCATTTGCATCCTATCGACTTCCTATCTTCCAGTAAGTCGCATGGTTCCCATACCTTATTCTTTTCCATGAAATCATGTTCTTCTTTCATGGCCTCTAACCATAATTCTGACTGATGCGATTTTATCGCATCAATAAATGTCATGAGATCTGTATGTTCATCAATATCTAAATCAACTGAGAAACATGATAATTCACATAAGTACACGTAATAATCATATATCCATACTGGTGACGTTCTAACTCTCTTGTTGTCAGTTAGGTTTGCAGGTTCAATAGGTTCATGAACATTTTCATTTTTGAACAGTTTCAGATTGTATATCTACTATAGATGTATCATCAATTATAGGTTCATCTTCCAAAATGGGATGATCTATCTCATCTTTAATAACTGGGTCATTTACCGAAACATTATTGTAATAGTCATCATCTATTACAATCAGAGGTTCTATTTCCACCTGAATTTGTTCCTTTTCCGCTAGATTTTCTAGAAATGTAGCATCTCTAATTTCAATGACCCTATTTTCTTTATTGAAGATCCTATATCCCTTTGACTTTTCTGCATACCCTATAAATCTACACCTCAAAGTTCTAAAATCCAACTTATCTTTAAGTTGAGATGGAATAAAAATATGGGATATACAATCCCACATCTCAAGATAACTCAACTCGAATTTGTGCCCATTCCAAAGTTCATATGGTGTTGATTCTACTGATTTAGCGGGAATTCGATTAAGAATATAATTTGCACTCAACACCGCTTCTCTCCAAAATTCCTTAGAGAGGCCAGAATGAGATAACATATATGTTATTGCATTAAACAATATTCTGTTCTTTCTTTCAACCACACTATTCTGTTGTGGCGAATAAGGCATTGTTGTATGCCTTTTAATTCCGCATTGAATGCAATAGTTATCAAATTCTTTTAAATTGAATTCCCCACCCTTATCAGTTCTCAATATTTTAATATTCCTTCCAAGTTTACATTCTATTTCAGCCTTATATCTTTTAAAATATTCAAAAGCTTCCAATTTTCTTTGCAAAAGATATACAAAAGTAAATTGGAAATTGATGATGCTCGATATCGGTGATCTCCCAGATCATGACACGTGGCAGATGGCGTGTCCCAAAGCTCACAAGAAAGGACCTACAGTGGCCGACCAGACCACTCCTGTGCCCATCCCACGAACAAACGCTGGCTCACCTCCGGGCCCCCAGCGCAATTGGCCTCCTCGGCCTCACAACTCGCCTCCGAGCTATCACAGGCCCAAGCCTCCTCGGCCCTCTCAGCTCGCCTCCGGGCTCGAGCAGAACCAAGATACCTCGGCTCTCCTGCTCGTCCGCGAGCTCTCCCACCGAGGTCATCTTCCTCGGTCTCATCGACCGACCAACGGCACTGCTCACAGGCGCAACCGCCATCCCGCGAATCTCGCCATGCATGAGATTTCCGCCGGCCACATCCCACATTCCACGCCATCACGATCCCCCATTAACGAGCCTGTCTCGCCATTAATGGGAGATCTCGTTCATCACGCGGGCGTGACGTCGGGAGCGTAACAGCCGGCGTGATTCGCGCCTGCCCTGTTTGCTGCCATCGCTATATAAACCCCTTCTTCAGACGGTCCAAGTAAGCCATTTTTACTCTACTAAGACGTTACTCTGCTCGGATTTTCTCTCTAACTTGACCGTCGGAGGGTCCTCGGTGGTACAACCATCCCGGGACATCCTTACAGGTAGCTCGACGCAAACAACCTCAAACCCATTGAGATCCACACGCTTCAGGAGCCAGCCTCCAGATCAAATCTCAGCCGTCCATCGCCGCCATCAGCAGACCAACGGAAGGTAACATCTTGACGTGCGGATCCCCCCCGCGTCAGTTGGAGCCGTCTGTGGGAATCTTGATTCCACAAAAGCAAAAGTTCATCTTCCAATCTTAATCTAATGGCGAGCGATCATCACGACGACCCCAGCACTAGCCGCCGCCTCCCCCTCAACGGAGGCGCGGAAGAACCTCCTCCGCCGAATGCCATCAACGCCCTTGTCGGTCGGATAGACCGACTCGCGTCTGTCGTGGAGGCGCTCATCCGTGTCTAAACGGCAGGGCAAGCTCCCCAGGTCGCCGCTCCTCCGCCTCGAGACCAGGACCCCTACAGGGGGAGAGAAGACTCCGCGCACGTCGGCACTGCCGACCACTGCCTCGCTGCCTCCCATGGACGCAGATCACCTAGGCCAATACCTTCTGCGACTCACTGGGCGCCCCACAGTTCAACACCGAGGTCCGTCACCAGAGCACCTCGCCCCGAGCCTCTTCGCGGCCCTTTCCCTCCCGAGGAGATGTCGGTCAGCTCGCCTGTTCCCAGGCATGACCGACACCCCCTCCCTCGACGGGGTCGCCCTGACGGGGCTCGCCACGGCGGCTCGAAGACCACCTCGCCGGGGAATCTGAGGAACCTCATTGTGAGGAACCAGGGCCGCCCCCAGACGCAGGTTTCTAACAGCAGAGGCCAGAGATCAGAATGTGCCGAATCGTCGGGATACCACGGCTGACTCGACGCCCTCGAGAAGAAGATCGAGGGTATGCATCGGGAAGGTCACTGCTCGAGCGACGAGGCTAAATACGCCGCCGACTCTCTCACCAAGCCATTCACCGAGGAGCTACTCGTCATCCACGTCTCCTCCTGCAACAAGCCCCCAAAGATCTCTCTCTTCAACGGTAAATCTGACTCGAAGGACCATTTGAATGCGTTCACCGCGGGAATGAGCTTCCAAGATAACTCCGACGCCGCCCAGTGCCTAGCCTTCCCGACCACTCTCATCCGCTCCAGACGAGACTGGTTCCGAGGACTCGAACCTCGCTCGATCTCAACTTTCGATGATCTGGTCACCCAATTCCTCGGCCACTTCGTTGGGAACAGGCGGCAAAAACGTATAGTCGACCATCTCTTCACGATCAAGAGCGGGGACAAGGAGACGTTCAAAGTATACATCACCCGCTTCTACAACGCCCTTCTCGAGGTCCTAGAGCACCGGGATGAGACCGTCATCACAGCACTTAGGTCTGGTCTTAGACACATGGAGTGGTTACGCTCCTTTGCATTAACGCAACCTAAGACCATGGCCGAGGTAAAAACCTGGACCGAGCGCGAGATCCAGCTCGAATCCGAGGAGAATGCGAATCTCCCCCAGGTAGAGCAAGCCGACCAGAATAAAAGGGCAAAGGAAGAGAGAAGGGGACCTGAGCGGGCAAAGCCCCATCTCCCGAAGTTTCAGGAATACACCCCGCTCAACCTCTCCCAGACAGTGCTACTAGAGGAGGCCAAGGGCGTGGGATTCTTCAAGCTTCCCCCGATCTCGCGAATGACCTCAAAACGAACCCGGGGCCCCTACTGCGGTTTCCATAGGTCACTAGGCCACTCCACGGGGAGCTGCAAGCAGCTCCGTGACTACATTGAAGAGCTCATCCATTCGGGGCACCTCGCAGCATACTTGAGGGACAAGCGGCAAGCTGACCGCGAGCAAGAGCAGCGTCCCCCTCCCGCCGAGATAATCATCGGCCAAATCATGGTCGTGTCAGCGGTGGATACGTCTGGCACCAATGAAGCTCGATACCCCATGCCGGACATAGATGCCAACATACATCCGAGGGGCTTAAGCTGCACGAATAAGAACATCTACTACCATGTATTTTCTTTCCAAAGCAATGTACACCTTTCTTGAGATCTTTTCGTTCATATAATAAAAGGGATCAATAAAGCATTGCAGAAAAGAAAAATAATCTTATTCATTCAAAAGGTACCATGGGCTCCTCAGCTGTACATCAAAAAAATTTTACAATAGCGGGGGAATGGGGTGCAGAGAACACTGCTCGTGGTACTCTGACGATATTTCCGCCAACCGAGCCCTCGCGGCATCTAACCTATGCCTTTGATGCCCTCCGCTAGCGTCGGCATCGAGCCTAAATTGGTAGCACTCAAGGACGAGCGCCTCCGAGCTGTTTAGCCGACTCGCAAAGATCAGGCCGAAGTGCCTCAAGGACCTTAGCTTGCCGACGGCCTCGTCTTTCAGCTATTCTGATAAGGGGTTGTAGAGCCCCGGCGACGCCCTCCAGATGGAGTATCAACAGCTGAAGTAGGGTGGAGCGCCGGGGGAGCAATCAGCCAAAATGATCCTCGATGCGGCCTATCACCAACTGCACCGTATTCTCAGTACAGAACTGATCGTAGATGTACACGTCCTCGAAGTTTATGATCTCGGGGATGGTGAAAGCGAAGTCCTCCATTCTTACGTTTTGGGTGTGAATAAAGGAGTAATCAACGCTCTTTCCGCTTTATAGCCTGCTGCGCCCTCGAGAATCCAACAGTCGCCCGTTTCACCCACAACTGTACCGCCACGCTGCAAACCTCGAGCCTTTCTTGGCGAAATTGAAATGACGCGGCCCCGTCGATTCGCCTCCCCCACGCGTTCGATACACGTGTTGCCGGTGACTGTCACTTTTCCCCATACTTACACCGGGAAGGTCGGATAGAACCTCATAAGGAGGCGCCCACCGTGGGGCTGCCCTGCTCGGTCATCCATGGCCGGGGGCTCCCCTACCCCGCAACGCCAGGGATCAAAGCCCTCGTCAAGAGGCAGCCAAGCGGCTACCCTGCTCGGCTATCCCTGGCTGGTAGCTCCCCTACTCCACAATGCCAGGGATCAAAGCCCTCACCAAGAAGCAGCCGAGCGGCTACCCTGACCCTGCTCGGCTATCCCTGGCTGGTAGCTCCCTACCCCACAACACCAGGGATCAAAGCCCTTGCCAAGAGGCAACTGAGCAGCTTCACTGCTCGGTCCATCTTTAGCGGGCCTCCCATGGCCCCTCCAGCGCTAAGGATCGAAGCCCTCACGAAGAGGCAGCCGAGAGGCTACCTCGCTCGGCTATCCCTGGCTGGTAGCTCCCCAACCCCACAGCGCCAGAGATCAATGCCCTCACCAAGAGGCAACTGAGCAGCTTCACTGCTCAGTCAATCCTTAGTAGGCCTCCCATGGTCCCTTCAGCGCTAAGGATCTAAGCTCTCACCAAGAGGCAGCCGAGCGGCTACCCTGCTCAGTTATCCCTGGCTGGTAGCTCCCCTACTCCACAACGCCAGGAATCAAAGCCCTCACCATGAGGCAGTCGAGCGGCTAACCTGCTCGGCTATCCCTGGTTGGTAGCTCCCTACCCCACAACGCCAGGGATCAAAGCCCTCGCCAAGAGGCAACTGAGCAACTTCACTGCTCGGTCCATCCTTAGCAGGCCTCCCATGGCCCCTCCAGCGCTAAGGATCTAAGCCCTTACCAAAAGGCAGCCGAGCGGCTACCATGCCCGGCTATCCCTGGCTGGTAGCTCCCCTACTCCACAACGCCAAGGATCAAAGCCTCACCATGAGGTAGCCGGCTGGATACCCTGCTCGGCTATCCCTGGCTGGTAGCTCCCTACCCCACAACGCCAGGGATCAAAGCCCTCGCCAAGAGGCAACTGAGTAGCTTCACTGCTCGGTCAATCCTTAGCAGGCCTCCCATGGCCCCTCCAGCACTAAGGATCCAAGCCCTCACCAAAAGGCAGCCGAGCGACTACCCTGCTCGGCTATCCCTGGCTGGTAGCTCCCTACCACGCAATGCCAGGGATTCAAGCCCTCACCAAGAGGCAACTGAGCAGCTTCACTGCTTGGTCCATCCTTAGCAGGCCTCCAATGGCCCCTCCAGCACTAAGGATCGAAGCCCTCACTAAGAGGCAGCCGAGCGGCTACCCCACTCGGCTATCCCTGGCTAGTAGCTCCCCTAACCCACAACGCCAGGGATCAAAGCCCTCACTAAGAGGCAGTTGAGCGGCTACCCTGCTCGGCTATCCCTGGTTGGTAGCTCCCCTACACCACAATGCCAGGGATCGAAACCCTCACTAAGAGGCAGCCGAGCGGCTACCCCACTCATCTATCCCTGGCTGGTAGCTACCATACCCTACAACGCCAGGGATCGAAGCCCCCACTAAGAGGCAGCCGAGCGGCTATCCCGCTCGGCTATCCCTGGCTGGTATCTCCGCTACCCCACAACGCCAGGGATCAAAGCCTTCACCAAAAGGCAGCCGAGTGGCTACCCTGCTCGACTATCCCTGGCAGGTAGCTCCCCTACCCCACAACGCCAGGGATCGAAGCCCTCACAAAGAGGCAGCCGAGCGGCTACCCCACTCGGATATCCCTGGCTGGTAGCTCCCCTACCCCACAACGCCAGGGATCGAAGCCCTCGCCAAGAGGCACCAGGCAGCAACCCTACTCGGCCATCCTTAAGGATCAAAGCCCTCGCCAAGAGGCACCGGGCAGCAACCCTGCTCGGCCATCTTTAGTAGGCCTCTTACGGCCCCTCCCGCGCTAAGGATAAAAAGCCCTCGCAAGAGGCAACCGGGCCCACCCTTGCTCGGTTATCCCTGGCTGGTAGCTTCCTACCCCAACACACCAGAGATCAAAGCCCTCGCCAAGAGGCACCGGGGCAGCAACCCTGCCCGGACCATCCTTAAAAATCAAAGCCCTCGCCAAGAGGCACCGGGCAGTAACCCTGCTCGGCCCATCCTTAGTAGGCCACTTACAGCCCCTCCCGCGCTAAGGATCCAAAGCCCTCGAAAGAGGCAACCGGGCCCGCCCTTGCTCGGTTATCCCTGGCTGGTAGCTCCCTACCCAAATACATCAGGGATCAAAGCCCTCACCATGAGGCACCGAGCAGCTACCCTGCTCGGCCTATCCTTAGTAGGCCACTTACGGCCCCTCCCGCGCTAAGGATCCAAAGCCCTCGAAAGAGGCAACCGGGCCCGCCCTTGCTCGGTTATCCCTGGCTGGTAGCTTCCTACCCCAACACACCAGGGACAAAGCCTTCACCATGAGGCACCGGGCAGCTACCCTGCTCGGCCCTTCCTTGGTAGGCCACTTACGGCCCCTCCCGCGCTAAGGATCCAAAGCCCTCACTAAGAGGCACCGAGCAGCTACCCTGCTCGTCCCCGTCCTTAGCATGCCTCTCCGAGCCTCCCACGCTAAGGAACATGACCTCACCACGAGGCATCCGGTCTGTCTACGTCTGAGTGATCTCCACCTCGACTTCGGGGCCATGGAGATACCGTATTTGCATACCGGGCAAATGAACAGATTCAACTCGACGCGTAATCGCTAGACGAAGAACCGACATAACACAAAGGCAGTACTATGCAACTATAAGTGTTTATCGACAAAGGAAAATATGCGCACAAATACTACTGCAAAAATTCTTTATTCACAAAGTCAAAGTCTTTACAAGGGTATTGGGGGCTCCCCAGCCTTACAAAATGCCCGGAGGTCTACAAAATTCCCGATACAACAAAGAAATGAAACAAGAAGACGAGGGGCTTCAGACTTCAGGGCCAGGCGCAGCCTCTGGAAGATCAGCGCCCATCACAGGAGCCTCGGCGTCGCCCTCACCTCCGGGGCCGTCCCCCTGCTCGTCATCTCCATGAGGATATTCAGTTCGGAGCTCGTCGTCAACGAACTCCGGCATCCGAGCCTTGACGACATCGAGGGCCTCGTGCCAGATGGCAGTAGTGGCCGAGGTTAGGACGGTGTAAAAATGTTCCGACTTCTGGAAATTCTCCACCGCCTTCGCCGCTCTGAAATCGGCTCACTTCACCCCCTCTACTGCTGCCTCCAGCTCCTTCAGGAGGGTGCTCGTCAACTTCTTCAAGGTGCCTACGAGCACCTTAGAGTCCTGAAGCTTGGCCTCGGCGGCCTCGTGATACCTAGCGGCCTCCTGCTTCGCGGCCGCCACCTCCTGCTTCCCGGCCGCCACCTCGCCCTCCAAGACAGCGACCCTGGCCATCACTGCCTCTAGCTCCCGCTTTGAGCTCTCCTCCAGCGAGGAGATCTCGCCCGCAGCTCGCACCGCCGGGATAATTTCCTCGTCTTCCATATGGATGACGAGGGCGACGTGCTGGAGAACCTGAAGAAGTCAAAGGGGGTCAGAAAGAAAGGAGAGGCACCAAATCTCACGAATGGTAAGAAGCTGAAGCAAAAGTCAAGTAAAATATGAGCACTAATCTGCACTGCCTCTTGGACAATTGCCGCCATCTGTGCCCTGAGAGTCCCCCGAGGGATCTTGCCCCCGGCCGACCTCTCTATGTCCGACAGCAAGCTGTCAGCGACGGAAAGTCCCGAGGGCACCTCAAAGCGGAGGCCCTCCCGTCCACCAAGATCGGGGAGGCCGGGGTCGGTGGAACTGTTCGGAGGAACCTCTTGAGTGGCGACGGCGGAGAGCCGGTCTCCATCTTCGAAGACTGGGCATCCTTTCCCCGAAACCGTTTTCTTCTCGGCGCTTGGCTGGGCTCCGGGGCTCGGCCCGCAGGCGAAAGCTGGGGTAGGACAGCTGCCAGGGGAACCGGGACAGACGTCGGACGAGAGGAGCTGGCACCTCCGGCCTTCGATCCCTTCTTCGGCTTGCGCATGGGTGCTCGGAGGTGGCTCAAGTCCATGGGTTCTGCACAAGACAAAATACGATGGAATTAGAAACACAAACATAAATGAAGACAAACGCAAGCTCCTAACTTACCGACGAACTGGGCGGGGCTGAGCCCAGCCTAACTAAGGGCCCGCTCAGAAAGCAGCACGTTGGCCTGAGGAATGGGATCCCACTCCGCCACTCTCACTGCGTCGGGATCGTTGGACGGACTTCCCCGCCAGCACCTATCCTTAGACCATTGGGTGGGCATGGGCCAGTCCTCACCCTCTGGCGGCCCGACAAAGAAAAACTTCTTTTTCCAATCATGGATGGAAGAAGACAAGACGACGACTCCCGACCCGGCTGCACTCCCCCGTCGTTTCCTAAAGAAGAGGTAAACCCACCTCGGGTCGCCCGCGCGAGTGCCGGAGTGACCTTTGTAAATGAGAGAGGAGGCAAGGATGGACAGACAGAAGGGGATCGTCTGCAACTTCAAACGGACCAGGAACCCGAGGATAATCCTCTAGGAGTTCGGCACTAGCTGGCCCGGGGATAACCCGAAGTAATTCAGCGCTCTAACAATCTCGGGGGAGAAGGGCAGGCGTATTCCGGCCCAAAAGGCTTCTAAGTACAAGGCAATCTCCTTGCCCCGTACCTGATCTTCCCTCTCCCCTCCCTGGCCAAACGCAACGTGTAGCCGGGAGGAATATGGAAACGAGTCCGAGCATTGGTAAGCTCCTCCTCGTGCCTCACTGTAGACGGCACGCCAGACGCATCCGCGACCTCCACTCGGGGGGCCGCTCCCGTCGCGCGACCCTGGGAAGGAGACCTAACCCTAGCTCCCTAGGAGGACTTCGGTCCAGAAGGAGAAGAGGAAGAAGAAGAAGAAGGGGAAGAAGAGGAAGATTCTACACCAACTATATCTACAGACTTGTTAGGCACGCTTTATTACATTTTAATACCACTCATTTCCTATCATTTTTGTCAATAAACAGTGCTATTAATCTCTTTCTGCTCATTAGTACAGAACACAGGTACACAGGCAAAAACACTGGAGATGGTACACAACATGAACGGAAACGACGGTTTTTAACCAGAACTGCAAACGGGCAGAATACAGATCAAGATTAAAAGAGTTTGCAACAAAGAAAGGGTGTGACCAAGTGTGAAACATGTGTGAACATGGACTTACCCATGAATTGCTCTCTGTTCATTGCTCCAGAATTCACTCAAGAGATCATTTGACTAAATTGCAATTACAGGGAGATATTCAACTAATCAGAAGACTATTGTATCAAGGTGGGACCCACTCTCTAAGACCTGGCCGCCAATTTATTCAAAACAGCCGCAATTTGCGGCCCAGACAATGTATAATTGGTTCGTTTTCTTTGTGTGGGTCCCCCATTGTGTACTTAGTCCACTTGTGGTTGTCTCTTTTTATTTTGGGTTGCTTACAAATAGCAGATCTGAGATGTAGTTCATATATGGAATTTTGGAGCAGATATTCCGATATACTTGTGCACTTTTGTAAAAATTCTTGTTGCTCTTGGAATTAAGTTGAGTTCTTTGCCTTCCTCTGGTCTTGCAACCTCTATTTTTGAGCTTGCAAGATTAGATTTTGGTAGTTGAACTCATTACATGTATTTTGAACCATTGCAATAAACACCTATTACATTCAAGTTTGATTGTTGTATCTTTTTTTTATTTCGGCGATTCTTTTGATTATTCAGTTGTGATATTCATATAATGATATGTGAGTAGTTGCTCTTGGGCTATGGGAAGGTAGGATGTGGAATGACTTCACTTCCAACCCCTCCCTTTTGATTCTTGCATTTTTTCACTTCTTTTCTTAACATCGCAAGTTTATTATGTTTTGCTTGATAGGATATATCGTTTTGAATGGTTGCAAATCAACCTTTAACATATATCCTATCCTTTCTTTACATCCTTTCGTTGCTATGTTACGACTTGAAGAAGGCGTGAATACGGAATTAAGTTACATGTCGCAATTAGCTAGATAGGATATATAGCATTCTTGTATATAGTTTATACTTGCTACTTCACTTAACTAATTCCATATCCACTCCATTATCAACCTCATTCTTGTTAGTTTCTGTTTTTCTACCCTTGATATCGTATTTCATCCCGATACATGTTTCGGATAAATACGGCATACTTTCGCTACTCAAATAGAAACTAAAAGAATGAATCTTGAATCAAAATGGAGCGTTGGGGGTAAATGTCGTATTTCACTCTTACTGAACCTCAGCCCAAGTTTTCGTATCCCAAAACCTTGTTTCTTTTAGGCAGTACACCAAATCGTGACAAAAACACCATTCTCCAATTTATTGATCCATAACTCAATTTGATGTCATGATATCCACTCCTTGTGGTTCGACCCGTGCTTTCCGGCTCGCTACAACGCGCCGTGCACTTGCGGTTTATAAATTTTAAAACTCGATACTCACGTCGTGCACTATTTTTCCGACAAAAACCGACATATCCGACATTGACCTTATTTTCCAAAAAGCACGTCACCGTGGGTTTCGAACAAGTTTTTGGCGCCGTTGCCGGGGAGTGGCAACACCACAAAGATTATTTTGAGTTATCTCTGTATATATTTTGTATAAAACAAACAAAACACCAAAAACACCTCAAATATCCGACTCGTTGCTCTCTGTGTTTTCTGTTCTGCTGTTGATATAATTGTGCTAAAATTATTTTGCAGATAGAAAGGGTATACTAACAAAAATAAAAGAATACACAGAGAAAACGGAGCAATAAAACCAAAGTCTGGCCGCAATTTTATCCATATTGGCCGCAAATTGCGGCCTAACCCTGGTGTTTTGCTCCAAATTTTCTGTCACTTCTCTAATTTTCTGTTGTTAGTCCATTTATGTATGCAAAATTATTTCATTATATATCTACAGAAATTTGGCCATAAATATCGTATTATGCACTAAATATCGTATTTTTTTTATCAAATTCCAGATTTCAACTGAAATACGAAGTACGATCGTGCGGAGCTGAGAACAGAATTCTGGAGAAAGGCGTTACGAAATTAACAGTGCCAAAGATTCGGGTAGATCGACCCGTACAAGCAAACTTTCAAGTGATCACGGATCAAGTCAACGGGAGTTTCTAAACTCAAAAATTCAAGGTACGTATTTTTCCTAACCCCTTCTCCTCAAATCCGACGCTCCAATACTTCAATTTTGTGCAGGATTTCTTTCGCAAACTTCGCTGCACAAGTGCCAAAAGAAACTAACCGTATTTTTTTGTAGCGCGCCGCTTATAACATAAAAAACGATTGATTGATGATTTGAACAACTTTTATTGTTTGCGCATTGCATGAGTTTAATATGGACTTAAGGGCAAAGAACCTCAACAAGATACGGTAAGGGATTTCATCACCCTTCTCCGTGGCCCACAAACCACAAAGAACGAGCATTTTCACACCCTCATTAACTTTAAAAGAAATTAGACTTTCAGTCTCTAAGGACTTCGCGCTCACTAGGGTAAGTTAAGTGTATTTCGAACACCGCCGATCGGTACATTGTTCCTGAAGTATCTAGGAAAGTGTGAAAGACGCAACCGCCGAAAGAGAGAAGGTTACTCTAATTAAGAAACCTCGCGAAAGCAAGGGAAAACCTTCCTTCCTCTCTGCACTTACCTGGCTTCTCGATCAATCTATCTTGGGCCCGTTTCGCAGTACATTTTTACTTCAAAAGGCAAGTTTTTTTTTGAGCAGGTCTAGTTGACCTAGATGACCCTAGACTGTTTAGGTGTGTGCAGTGTGCCTTATTTGTGATCTTGTTATACCTTGTGTGTGATATTTGTGGTTGCGAATATTTTGGTTGAAAAATATTTTTTTTCCCTTCTTTTCTCTCAGTCTTTCCAACCACTCCCGGATAGTGCATGTCAGCTTGGACTAGAGATTCACAATCTCGATTAGTTCGGTTTGTGCCTATATCTTCCGATTCTTCTTCACCTTCTGATTCCTCGGAACCTTCTGAGACATTCTTACCTTCTGCCTCATCGGAGCCGTCCGATTCTACACCTTCACTTTCTTCTCCTACACCACCAACAATGATGGAGCAAACAATCGTTGAGCAACAGGAGGCGGCATTACAGGACAGATGTTACCCACACCGTTCATCCCTTCCTTCATGCATAGTATTGCCCACCATTGCGGCAAACAACTATGAGATCAAACCGCAATTCATACCACTACTCCCCAAATACCACGGACTCGAGTCCGAAGATGCTTACCTGTTAATCAGTGAATTTGAAGTAGTATGTGCGATGATGAAGATTCACGGAGTTGGAGAGGATGTCGTTAAGCTCAAATTCATTCCCTTTGCGCTTAAGGATAATGCGAAAAGCTGGTTAAACAGTTTACCGGCTAGATCGATCACAACATGGGATGACTTTGTGAAAGTTTTTCTTAAAATTTTTTACCCTATTCATAAAACCGTGCGAATTCGCAATGAACTCCACAATTTTAAACAAAAAGAGGGTGAAATTTTTTGGAAATGCTTAGAGAGATTTAAAGACATCTTAATCAAATGTCCCCATCACGGGTTAGAACAGTGGAGGTTATGTCAGATTGTCTATAAGGGGTTAGATTCCAGTTCACGCATGATGTTAGAATCCATGTGTCAGTGTAAATTCCTGAGCTATGGTGCTAAGGACGCATGGAACCTTTTGGAAGAACTGGCTGACAAAACCATCCAGTGGGAGAGTGTGAGTGGGAAACCATCTGTGACCAGGAGCGGTGCACACATAGTTGACACCTCTATAGCTGCCGAAGCCAAAATCGCCGCTCTTGTACGACGAATGGAAGCTTTAGAGGGCAAAAATTCACCGCTACCAGTCAATCAAATTTCTCCGACTTTGTGTGCTAACTGTCAGCATCCTAGCCACATAACGGAAGAATGTCCGTTTCTCGTTGGGTCCCAGGGACCTGAAAACGTTAATGCGCTGTATCAGAACCAGCGCCCCAGGAACGACCTTTTTGCACCGACGTACAACCCTGGTTGGAAGAATCATCCCAATTTTTCTTGGAATCAGGCTCCTTTTCAAAACAACAATTCAAACCCGCCTTTCTAACAATTTCAAAATTCAAATTTTCAAAACCAAAAATTGGGATATTCAACTAACCAGCCCCAGCAGCCCCAACAGCCGAATCAGCACAACCCAACCTTTATACCCCCTGGGTTCGCCCAAGACGACAAGAGGGTGACATCCATCGAAAAAGGGTTGGAAGCTTTGATTAAAACTTCTGCGCAGACTTCATCTAGTCTGGCTACTTTTATGCAAACATCCGGTCAGTTGCATAGCGCTAACACTCAAGCGATAGCCAGATTAGAAATCCAAATCAGTCAACTGGCTGCAGCAATTAATGAACGTGAGAAGGGAACATTTCCCTCTCAACCCGTGATAAACCCAAGAGAACGGAGAAACAACAACGCTCATGTTGTTCAGACGAACAATATTGAGAATGCGAACGCCGTCACCGTCCTCAGATCAGGACGAACGTTTGACAACAAGGTTGTCAACCCCAGCGAATCATCCAAGCTTGCGGTTGTCAGTTTGCCAGCACGTAGTTCATCTCCTGCTCCTCTTTGTGATCCGTCGTCATCTTCATCACCTTCTTCTTCTTCTTCTTCTCCTCCTCCTGCTTCTTCTTCGTCATCTGCTGCGCATCCTTCAAAGCAACATGAGAATTCGCCACACGACAACACTGATGATCCAGCAAGAACATTCCCATTTTCTGCACCTATTCCATCTGCAGCTTTTCCAAACTCAGTGTTTGGACCTAAGGCTCCCTATCCTAATAGGTTAAAATCAAAGAAGCCTTCTGCAAACATGGAAAAGGTGTTGGAAGTTTTTAAACGCTGTGAGGTCAACATTCCTTTGTTGGACGTCGTCCAACAAGTTCCGGCATACACAAAATTTCTGAAGGACTTGTGCACCCAAAAACGACGCACAAACGTCCCCAAAACCGTCTTCTTGGCTGCCACTCTGAGCGATGTTTTGTCCAAGTCCATTCCTGTGAAATATAAGGACCCAGGCTGTCCTACTATTTCTTGCACCATTGGGGACAAACAAATTAACCGAGCCTTGTTAGACTTAGGGGCAAGTGTGAACCTCCTTCCCTACTCAGTTTACAAACAACTGGGATTGAGAGAACTCAAGCCGACCAGAGTGACTCTGCAACTGGCAGATCGTTCAACAAAAGTACCGAGGGGAGAAATTGATGGTGTTCTAATCAAGGTTGGGGAATTCATATTCCCCATAGACTTCATTGTGTTGGAGACTGAGCCTGTCACCAATCCCAGCGGTCAAATTCCAGTCATACTAGGACGGCCTTTCCTAGCCACATCCAACGCGTTGATAAACTGTCGTAATGGGTCCATGAAACTTTCTTTTGGGAACATGACAATAGACCTCAACATTTTCACGCTAGGAAACCAGACGAGTGAGAAACACGATGACACTTTTGAAGTCAACGCTGTATACGATATGTCTGAGGAGGGGACATTTGACTTCAAAAATGAGTGTCTGGACGAGACTTTTGAAGAGCTGTTTTCTGAGGAGCTTCTTTTCCTTGAGAAGCTAAATCCTGAACATGCATCCTACGCACATTGGGGGCCCCAATTTGAAACTCTTCGCAACGAACCAGCCCCTGAAGTGCGACCATCTGTAGAGGAGCCACCGAAACTTGACCTCAAAATTCTTCCTGACCACCTCAAGTATGCGTACTTGGGAAATAATGAAACGCTTCCAGTAATAATTGCAACCGACCTTGCGCCTGAGCAAGAGTCAGCCCTCATGGATGTTCTGAGAAAGAACATGGAAGCGATTGGGTGGTCAATGGCTGATATCAAAGGAATCAGCCCTGCTATCTGCCAGCACAGAATCCATATGACTGATGATTCCAAACCCTTCAAGGATCCTCAACGCCGGCTTAACCCGGTAATGAAAGAAGCGGTAAGGAATGAAATGCTGAAGTGCCTGAACAATGGAATCATCTATCCCATATCTGATAGCAAATGGGTAAGCCCCATTCACGTGGTACCAAAGAAATCGGGACTCACCGTTGTCACGAATGAAGCAAATGAGCTAATCCCAACCTGTACACAAACGGGATGGAGAGTCTGTATTGATTACAGAAAGCTCAACGCAGCAACTCGCAAGGACCATTTCCCGCTGCCCTTCATTGATCAAATGCTTGAACGCCTAGCCAGACACGCCTACTATTGCTTCTTAGATGGGTATTCCAGCTATAATCAGATCCCGATTGATCCAGAGGATCAGGACGAAACAACCTTCACTTGTCCTTTTGGTACCTTCGCCTACCGCCGCATGCCCTTTAGGCTGTGCAATGCACCCGCAACATTTCAGCGGTGCATGATAAGCATCTTCTCTGATATGGTAGAGCGATTTTTAGAGGTTTTCATGGATGATTTCTCCGTCTTTGGAGATTCATTTTCTGAGTGTTTGAGGCATCTAGAGCTAGTAATGCTACGATGTAGAGAAAAGCACCTCACACTCAACTGGGAGAAGTGTCATTTTATGATCAAACACGGTATCGTGTTAGGCCATATCATTTCTGAATAAGGAATTAAAGTCGATAGGGCAAAAATCGACGTTATCTCAAGCCTCCCACCTCCACGGACTGTCCGTGACATTAGGGCATTCTTAGGCCACGCCGGGTTTTACAGGCGTTTCATCAAGGATTTTAGCAAACTGGCTAGACCCTTGACTTCTTTGCTGGCCAAAGAAACACCCTTTGATTTCAACTCTGAGTGCCTTCACGCGTTCAAGCTTCTAAAGTCGGAACTCACTTCTGCTCCGATTTTAAGCGCCCCAGACTGGAACGAACCTTTTGAACTAATGTGCGATGCTTCTGACTTTGCAATAGGATCTGTCTTAGGACAGCGATTTGAAAAGAAGCAGCATGTTATCCATTATGCGAGCAGGACGTTGAATGACGCACAGCTAAATTACACCACGACTGAAAAAGAACTCTTAGCTGTTGTGTTTGCACTTGAGAAATTTCGTCCCTACTTGATCGGAACCCACGTCACTATTTACACTGATCATTCTGCGCTTAAGCACCTCTTTGCAAAAAAAGATGCCAAAGCCAGATTAATACGTTGGATCCTCCTTCTTCAGGAATTTGACTTAACCATCAAAGATAAAAAGGGGACCGACAATGTCGTAGCCGATCATCTGTCTCGCATACCAAATGCACCAAATGAGGAAATTCCAATCAATGAGCATTTTCCGGACGAACAACTTCTTTCCGTATCAAGCGAACCATGGTTCGCTGATATCGTGAACTTTCTAGTCAATGGAGAAACACCATCTTTTTGGCCGAATCAGGACAAGTATAAATTTCTCTCCCAGGTCAAATTCTTTTACTGGGATGAACCATACCTGTTCAAATACTATCCAGATCAGATCATTAGATGGTGCATCTCTAATTCTGAGACAAGAAGTGTTTTGTCCTTCTGCCATGATCAAGCCTGCGGGGGCCATTTCGGACCCAGAAAAACAGCTGAAAAGGTTTTGCAAAGCAGTTTCTACTGGCTGACACTTTTCAAGGATGCTTTCGAATACTGCAAAATCTGCAACCGATGCCAACACATGGGCAAGATTGGAAAACGGAATCAAATGCCCCTACAGTCCATTCTGATTGTGGAAATTTTTGATGTCTGGGGCATTGATTTCATGGGGCCATTCCCAAACTCCTTTGGGAATTTGTACATTTTGCTGGCTGTAGACTATGTGTCCAAATTGGTGGGGGCCATCCCTTGTCGAACCAACGGCAACAAAGTTGTCATAAAATTCTTGAAAGAAAATATTTTTTCTCGGTTCGGTACGCCTCGCACCATCATTAGTGATAATGGAACGCATTTCTGCAACAGATCTTTTGAATCACTAATGAAAAAGTATTCCATCAGCCATAAATTGTCAACACCCTACCATCCTCAAATTTGCGGTCAGGTTGAAGTTTTCAACAGACAAATTAAACAAATTTTGGAAAAGACTGTCAACAATAACCGCAAGGATTGGTCGTTGAAGTTAAGTGACGCGCTCTGGGCATTCCGCACAGCCTTCAAAACGAACCTAGGTATGTCCCCATACCGACTCATCTTTGGAAAGGCATATCACTTGCCTGTTGAATTAGAGCACCGCACTTTCTGGGCAATCAAACAGCTCAATATCGACTTGGAAAAAGCCGGCGAAGCGCGAAAACTTCAATTAAACGAACTTGACGAGATACGCAATGATGCGTACGAGAATGCCAAACTGTACAAGGAAAAGACGAAAGTCTTTTATGACAAGGCGATTCTCAGAAAAACGTTCACCGTGGGGCAAAAGGTTCTGCTCTATGACTCCCGACTTCATTTGTTTCCCGGGAAGTTGAAATCACGATGGAGAGGCCCATTTTTTGTGCGCACCGTTTTTCCGCACGGTGCTGTAGAAATTGAAAATCAGCAAACTGGCAATACGTTCAAAGTTAATGGCCAACGGCTAAAACCATTTTTAGAATTGCCCGCGGAAACGGGGGAGCTCATGTTTTTGTATGAGCCAAGTTACATCGATTAAAACACCCCCCATGTTTTCTTGTATATACTCTTTTTGGAGCCTTTTTGTAATTTTAGTTTTCTTTTGCAAATTCTTTTTTATAAAGGGGTGTCTTTGTAAATAATCCTTTATAAGCTGTCCCAATCCCAACCCGAGACTTCATTTCTCATTTTGCAAAAACTCTGAATCTCTCTGCCCAAACGAAACCCAACCTAGAAACATAAGCCCCAGATCTTCATCTTCGGCCGCCGAAAAATTCAAGAAAGCCGCAATTTGCGGGTTGATCTACTCCTACAGCCCCGATCTCCTTTCCCCTCTGTAAGATTTCATCTCTTCTTGTTCAATTTCCACTTAGAATTTCAAATCTAAAATTGTAGCTTTCGATTGTGAGAAAAATTTCTTTGAGATTTTCTCCGACGCAACCTATGGACAATATTTCTACAATGAAATCTGTCAAAGAGGGTGGGAGTATTTAATCTACAGAGGAAATAATTTATTTGCTGTGAGGGAATTGGTAGAGGATTTTTATGAAGCTTTAAGAAATAGCAAATCGGATGCGAACTTCATAGAATTTTTTTTCCAAGGACGACGTAGAATCTTTCAGGCCGATACCATTTCTAGAGTCACAGGTATCCCCATGAGACTCGGAAATCAAGAACCGCAAGAATTGGCGGTTTACAGATCATTGATGGGGGACTTTGTGGAATTGAAAGATAAGGGTCTGAATCCAGCCCAGATGTACCGAAACGTGCTTGCGGTTTGCCGATGGGCAAACCGCAACATCAGGGGAAAGAGCCGTGTTTCTTCCTTCCCGGCTGGGGTGGGACATATTGTGCATTGTTTGATGGAAAAGGACCAATGTTTCTGTGTTGTAACACAATTGTTCAACACAATCATGGAGGGGGTGGCCCAGAACAAACTCCTGCTGCCAGTGCTAGTAACCCAACTTGCGAAGTACTATATGCATGAGATTGAGTTTGAGGGATTTGCGATTGTTTATGCACATTGGCCAGTCGAAATAGAGAGAATTTCACAAGGATACACCGGCAGCCACTATGAGCAGAAAATCTGGTCAAGGGAGGACCCAAGCGAACATCCGGGTCCCGAAAGCTCGACAGAAGCACTTTTGAATGAGCCAGAACCAGATAACGATAAGGACCTGCAGCGCCTGACATTTAGGAGTATTCGCCACATACTCAAGAAACAACAAAAGATGCAGGAGCAGCTAGACAGGATTGAAGCGGCTCAACAGGAATCGCATGACGACGCCAGCGGGAGCAAGAAAGGAAAGGGAAAAGCAAGACGACATTGAGGACAATGCCAGTTTTCAAGTTGGGGGTGGTAGCATATAGTTTGCATTTGCATATTTCCTGCATTTCTGCATTTACTTGTTGTATTTTTCTTTTCTTTTGCATGTAGTTGCATTTCATATCTGCTTTTGTACTGGATTGTATAAAAATTGAAAAAATTGAAAAATTTATAAAATTTGAAAAATTTATAAAAATTGAAAAAATCCTTAAAAATTATAAAAACTTTGTCGGTTGGCTAGCAGGGGAACATTGATTCGAAATCTGACGGTTAAATTGAAAAGGTAGAAATAACTAAATTCAAGAATTGAGATTGACAACCTGAAAAATAACCCGCCTGTGCGTTTAACCTTAGCTGATACACGTCTTTTATATCACTTACACGTGTCGTATGTTTTTGCGAATTTAATGAATGTCTGACATGTCTGTAAAAACTTTTAAAGTGTTAAAACATCCTTAGGATCAAAAAGGTTTGGCTGAGTTAAGTAATATCAAGGATAATTCATACAATGACGTAGATATGAAGAATTTTATAGAGGCTTTTACAGAAGCTACAAGTCCGAAAAGTAACCCATCTGGAACTTTGTGGAGTAATTACACACCTTATCATATGTAACGTCTTCTGGTTTTAAAAGGAAAAAAAACTGGCTATATCTCCGTTTTACTAAAGTGCTAAAAATTTAAAATGAGTCTTTTGTTTTGTGGTCTTGGTAACTTGGGTAATTAAGTCCTTGGGGTGTCTCCACACCTAATGCCCTAAAACCATCTGGTTTGGGAGTCATTGACCCAAAGCCCGCTAAGTTTCCAATCGCTTGATAAAACAAGCTAAGCAAGTGTCCTCTCCGAGTTAAAAGTCCTTATGGTTCTTTATGGGAGTATAATCTTGGCAGTGACAAATTTTCTAGTAAAACAGTTTTTTCGCGGAGATATGAAGGTTTGTATTTATTAAGACGTTTTGCACAATATTGAAGGGTGTGTATGAACAAAAACAGGTGAAAGATAGGAGTGAACATTACGACTATGGTACTCTGTTAAAATCGATATATATTCTGACTTGAAGCCTAACTGGAGAATAAAAATTGAGAAAATCATAACTCTTTTCGAACTTGTATGATCCTTTAGATGTTTACCTTGGTCTGTAACTTTTGACATGATGACCCTAATCAAATTCTTAAAAACATGACGACACCACCGCACTATCACGAAAAGACGCATATTAGCTTGTTAAACAAATTGCGAGGAGTGAAAAATAGGGTTTAATGTTTCTAACTTGGGTGATAGAAGTTCTAGCTTTGATACTTAACCTTAAGATTTGGATCAACTGTTTTCTAGCAAAACTAACTTGACTGGATTTTGTGGGTGTAATCCGCTGAAAACCCTCAGGAGACAACACTCCTCCTACTAGAGACACCTAGAGCTTTAACGGCTTATTGCACACACTCAGTGCAATCGCGTTCCCTGCGAAAGTGCGGTTAGGATTCTCTTTTGTGAATAAATGGTTTTGCTCGGGACGAGCAAAAGATAAGTTTGGGGGTATTTGTTAGGCACGCTTTATTACATTTTAATACCACTCATTTCCTATCATTTTTGTCAATAAACAGTGCTATTAATCTCTTTCTGCTCATTAGTACAGAACACAGGTACACAGGCAAAAACACTGGAGATGGTACACAACATGAACGGAAACGACGGTTTTTAACCAGAACTGCAAACGGGCAGAATACAGATCAAGATTAAAAGAGTTTGCAACAAAGAAAGAGTGTGACCAAGTGTGAAACATGTGTGAACATGGACTTACCCATGAATTGCTTTCTGTTCATTGCTCCAGAATTCACTCAAGAGATCATTTGACTAAATTGCAATTACAGTGAGATATTCAACTAATCAGAAGACTATTGTATCAAGGTGGGACCCACTCTCCAAGACCCGGCCGCCAATTTATTCAAAACAGCCGCAATTTGCGGCCCAGAAAATGTATAATTGGTTCGTTTTCTTTGTGTGGGTCTCCCATTGTGTACTTAGTCCACCTGTGGTTGTCTCTTTTTATTTTGGGTTGCCTACAAATAGCAGATCTGAGATGTAGTTCATATATGGAATTTTGGAGCAGATATTCTGATATACTTGTGCACTTTTGTAAAAATTCTTATTGCTCTTGGAATTAAGTTGAGTTCTTTGCCTTCCTCTGGTCTTGCAACCTCTATTTTTGAGCTTGCAAGATTAGATTTTGGTAGTTGAACTCATTACATGTATTTTGAACCATTGCAATAAACACCCATTACATTCAAGTTTGATTCTTGTATCTTTTTTTTATTTCGTCGATTCTTTTGATTATTCAGTTGCGATATTCATATAATGATCTGTGAGTAGTTGCTCTTGGGCTATGGGGAGGTAGGATGTGGAATGACTTCACTTCCAACCCCTCCCTTTTGATTCTTGCATTTTTTCACTTCTTTTCTTAACATCGCAAGTTTATTATGTTTTGCTTGATAGGATATATCGTTTTGAATGGTTGCAAATCAACCTTTAACATATATCCTATCCTTTCTTTACATCTTATCGTTGCTATGTTACGACTTGAAGAAGGCGTGAATACGGAATTAAGTTACGTGTCGCAATTAGCTAAGATAGGATATATAGCATTCTTGCATATAGTCTATACTTGCTACTTCACTTAACTAATTCCATAACCACTCCATTATCAACCCCATTCTTGTTAGTTTCTGTTTTTCTACCCTTGATATCGTATTTCATCCCGATACATGTTTCGGATAAATACGGCATACTTTCGCTACTCAAATGAAAACTAAAATAATGAATCTTGAATCAAAATGGAGAGTTGGGGGTAAATGTCGTATTTCACTCTTACTGAACCTCAGCCTAAGTTTTCGTATCCCAAAACCTTGTTTCTTTTAGGCAGTATACCGAATCGTGACAAAAACACCATTCTCCAATTTATTGATCCATAACTCAATTTGATGTCGTGATATCCACTCCTTGTGGTTCGACCCGTGCTTGCCGGCTCGCCACAATGCGCCGTGCACTTGCGGTTTATAAATTTTAAAACTCGATACTCACGTCGTGCACTATTTTTCTGACAAAAACCGACTATCCGACATTGACCTTATTTTCCAAAAAGCACGTCACCGTGGGTTTCGAACAAGACTCCTCAGAGGAAGACATGTAACCTGATGAAGAGGAGTCCTCGGAAAAGCAAACGCTGAAATCCTGACCTAAAGAGGAGAACGCCGAGCTAACAAGACCAAAGACGAGGAGATTATGAAGAGGAATGGGCCCTCACGTGGACCCAACCTCTACTTATTGCCACCGGCGTTCTTATCCAACGGAGATAATCATCTCCCGCCGAAGTGGTTCAGTACACTCGATGGCCACGATCGCTCCACCTGTCACATGCATATTGGCATATCCCCTCAGACGCCAGAGGTCTGCGACCCGTCGCGTCAGCCAACCAGCACCCGACACGTGGACTATCGCTTCAGTAAACGTACACACGATCCGGCGCACCCTCTTTAATGCAGAGATCTCTCCCCTGATTCGCTGGCATCATTCAGAAAATACAACAGATTGCCTGGGAACACGCCCCGATGATATCTTCGAAAGGAGCTCACCTCGGATGACCCGGCAGACCACTCTCGACCCGACTCGTCAGCTGGTCGGATCGAGAGTGGGGGGCTAATGATGATGCTCGATATCGGTGATCTCCCAGATCATGACATGTGGCAGATGGCGTGTCCTAAAGCTCATAAGAAAGGACCTACAGTGGCCGACCAGGCCATTCCTGTGCCCGTCCCACGAAGAAACGCTGGCTCACCTCCGGGCCCCCAGCGCAATTGGCCTCCTCGGTCTCACAGTTCGCCTCCGAGCTATCACAGACCCGAGCCTCCTCGGCCCTCTCAGCTCACTTCCGGGCTCGAGCAGAACCAAGATACCTCGGCTTTCCCACTCGTCCGTGAGCTTTCCCGCCGAGGTCATCTTCCTCGGTCTCATCGACCGACCAATGACACCACTCACAGGCGCAACCGCCATCCCGCGAATTTCGCCATGCGCGAGATTTCCGCCGGCCACATCCCACATTAACGAGCCTGTCTCGCCATTAATGGGAGATCTCGTTCATCACGCGGGCGTGACGTTGGGAGCGTAACGGCCGGCGTGATTCTCGCGCCTACCCTCCCTACTGCCACCGCTATATAAACCCCTTCTTCAGACGGTCCAAGTAAGCCATTTTTACTCCACTAAGCCGTTACTCTGCTCGGATTTCCTTTCTAACTTGACCGTCGGAGAGTCCTCGGTGGTACAACTATCCTGGGACTTCCTTGCAAGTAGCTCGGCGCAAACCATCTCAAACCCATTGAGATCCATACGCTTCAGGAGCCAGCCTCCAGATCAAATCTCAGCCGTCCATCGCCGCCATCAGCAAACCAACGAAAGGTAACATCTTGACGCGCGGATTCGCCCCGCGTCAGAAATAGTGATCTATAAATATTATGAAATATTCCTCGTCACCGTGAGTCTTAACACTTAAAGGCCCACAAATATCTGAATGAACTAAACTCAACAATTCATTTGCTCTTTGACCTACTAAAATGGTTTTCTAGTCATTTTTCCGGTCAAGCAATATTTATAAAGTAATCTTCTTACACCTGTTAGGGTTGATAACATGTTCATTTTAATTGTCTGATTTATCTTAGATGTACCTGTGTATCCTAATCTCATATGCCAAAGATCATGATCAGATAAATAGCATAAGAAATAATTCAAATCAGAAACTTTATTAATAGCATCATCGGTCACTACAGGGAGACAATAAATTATGTTCAGGTATAAATTTGCCCATGGCAAAAACTTTCTTATTTTTCCCTATTGACACTCGATTATTATAGAAAAGGACCTCCAGTCCATTTTTTAGCAAAGTAGAAATAGAAAACAAATTATGCCTAATACCTGTCGCATAGTACACATATTTGAGGACCATAACACTGTCCCCAAGATCCAGCCTATATGTTCCAATAGTTTCAACATCTAGATAGGTATTATTTCTCATATAAATGCGTTGTTCTTCTTTCTTCAGTCCCTTCATATATGACAATCCTAGTCGGGTCTTTGCAATGTGCCTAGTAGCACCTGAGTCAATCCACCCGCCATCAATGTCAACACTTACAGCATTACACTCGATCACACCTACGAACTCCCGCTTATATGGTGCTTTATTTCGAGAATGCTTTGATATACCCGAATTAGCTTGTTTTCCTGGACAGTCGTTATTAAAATGACCAAATTTTCCGCAATTATAACAAGCTCCTTTTGGTACTTTCTTTCGAGTGCCTTACTGTTTGAATCCCTTGAACCGAGGTCTTGTAGTCCCTGCATTCCAGTTCTTACTCTTATGTGCATCACGTGAAGGAATATTCTGCATAACATTCAGCTCTTCATCCTCCACAAAATTCATTTCTAGAACTTTCATTCTATCTACTAAATCCTGCTCTATTGCTAACTGAGATGGCAAGTGAGTGACACATTTAATGATACCAATCAAACTAAGCATTGCGGCGGCTGTATCAAGTGATGGTGGTAAACTATTCAGAATTGTAGTTATTTGCATTTTCTTTGGAATTTCAGTTCCAGCGAAAGCAAGATCTTTAACCATGACAATCATCTTATTACAATGTTCAATAACATTATCATCTTCTTGCATACCAGAAGAGTTATATCTCCTTAATATAAGACTTGTATGTTCACCTCAGATGCGGTGTCATACTTTTCCTTAATTGCATTCCATAATTCTTTTGCACTTTCATAAATTTCAAAAACTTTTATCAAGTTATCTTCCATGAACATTAATATAAGACTTTTAGTTTTCTTGGCATTTAATTTCTACAGCTCATATTCTCTCTTTTGTTCCACGGTAGGATCATCTCTGAAAATAGAAACAGTGTCTTCTATGACGTTATCTATGTTGTCATGGATAAGTGCATATCTAATTTTCTTATGCCACGTATTATAGTTGGTACCATTAAGACGTTCTATCTTAGTCAATTCAGAAGTAATTAATTTACCAGCCATTCTAGAAAGGTTTCGAAATATTATGCAAAAATGATTTAATTTGGTGATAAATTGTATGAAAACGTTCAAAAGGGAGTAAATGTGGGTTGGTAAAACAATTAAAGATTTATAACTAATTGATGCTAAGTGACTACAGATATTAAAGTAATATTAAAAACAATACTTAGATTATTAAGCAATTTAAGCACAAAATTATTAAGAACAAATAGATGCAAAATAAAAAAAATTACAAACTGAAGAACCAAGCAAGAATAGATGAGAATAGATGGGAACATGAATTATAATATGAAGCGCTAATTTCAATCTAAAACTAGAGGAGAAAAATTATGTAATTTGAGATAAAAAAAATTCTAACTTGTCAAAAAATTGATACTTATGGCAATAAAGATTTGATACTAATAGACAATAAAATCTTTGTATTTGACAGAAAAATTGCTACTAATATTAGTAATCAAAGTTAATACTCAGGACAAAACCGTGAAGAATAATAATAATCCTTATGAACAAAAAGCAGTAAAAAAACGAGGCAGCATACAAAATTATTAACTAGCAGATCTAAGCATGAATTATATAACATAAAAATTATAAAGGCATAATTGTTACTGACTTGCCAGAAATAAAATAATTACTAAGGAAAAAAATGGGATTCGTTCGGTGTTGAAATGGACATGCCAAGCCCAAAATAATTTGAATCGTGCCAGAAAAGATTGGGGCAGAGAGTTGGGTCGAGAAGTGGTCGAGTTCGTCGGATGTGCGGTTGAACTCGTTGGAGTCGAGTTCGTCGAAGCAGCCGGCGTAATGGTGTAGGGCAGTCGAGACCGTATCGGAGATGGGGTCAGGATGTGTCGGAGATGGGATCGATTTCGTCTGGGAAGAGATTTGTTCGCCGGAGCACCCTCGGGATCGATGGATCAAAACAGAAGAAATATTGGATGTCATTGGGCACGAGTTGGTCGGATCTCGTCGGGTTCGAAGAGGATCCGTTCGGGCTCTGATACCAATGAAGAAACGATGATGGGATTGTGATTTTAGGGGGTTGAAGAGATGTTATATGTTGCATAGAGGAGACCAACTCCTCTCAATTTATGGGCCATTTCTCTCCCTATGCCCTCAAACTGCCCTGATACTTCTCAGCGAGATCGATTCCCACGATCTCCATGCTCGATGCGGTCACGAACGAAGAATCCTAAACGAACCCGGTGTTTATTTCTCTCTAACAACCAGTAAAATTGGGCCGGGTCGGGTATGATCCGTTAGCCCACAAGGACACAACACTTGCAACATTGACACCAAAACGGAAAAATTAGAACCCCAAATCATTGAGAGAGATTCCACTGGCATTAACTGAAGACGGTGGGCCCCACCTACTCGCCTCCCGAGCTTTTCGGGCGAGCACCCGTCGCTGTCATCCATCGCCTCCGTCATGACTTTTGCGCAGCGATTTAACGGCGCGTCACGTCCCAACGACGGAATCCGTGTCGTGCTGCCACGTACGAATAAGTTGCTTTGAGATTCTGATGGCGACTAAATAAGACGGCGATGCTCTGTGAGTGGACCCCACTGATTCTTCTCTCGAAGCGTGGGCCACACAGTCCAGGTCCAATGGCACCCATTCAGCCCAATAATTTTTATGGGCCTTTTTGTTTTGGTTTAAATTTACGTCTAAACATAGCAACCAATACATTCAAAATGTATATTCATAAGAGTAAATTTGATTGATTTTACTAAAGTTAAAGTTATAAATAGCACTTGTAAATAATTTTTTGAGCAGACATAAATGAAGACGAAGAGTTGTGAATATTCTTATTATCCCCGAATAACACGAGCCTAAGTTCTAAATTTATATCCACTCCTTTCTTGGTGGCCCGTTTAAGTATTCTAAGTCCAGCAATTGCCCACCACATTCTCTTTCTCATTTTCACTCGCTAGTCAGGCTGGACATGGATCCAACCCATATCAGACTATAAAGTTCGGATTTGGTATAGATCTGTGAAGGCTAGATACAACCCGACCCAAACTTGTTTTATGGCTTAACAGGGTTGAAACTCGACGCATCCGTTTAGCTTTAATTTTATTGCGGCATAATTTCAGTATAAGATTTGCATGTCGTCATGCATCTCACCCATGCTATTCATTCAATCGAAATTACTCGTGCTTTTCTCCTATATATTTTGTAAAAAATGAAAAGCAGACCAGCGTGTCATAGTATACAAATTTAACAGGTCTTGGTCCATTTTGTATAGGCCCGTCATCAGGTAAACACATCATCTGAGTTCATAGAAAATAAAGGGTATTGGAACCAATGAGCAATAACCCAGCTGATATGACACTCCCTCTTTTAGAAAGAGTGTAGGTTTGATCACTAGGAGAGGAAGTGACTAATATTTAACGCCTTCAAGGCAAATTTGTGGGTCCTTTGGCTGCGTGTGTTTTGTGTGTTGTGCACGCACAGGTCAGGATTACAGGCCGGCTCCAAAAAATAAAAAATAAGAGTATGCTTGGTAGGAGATAAACTAAGTGGTAATTCTAGATTACCATGAAATATTATCACGCTTATTTAGGTGTAAAAAATATTTCCGGGAATATATGATTACCATGATAATCAAATGACCCAATTTCATGGTAATCCTATTCCCCATAAAATATTTATCTATCCTAAATTACCACGAAATCTTCCCGCCAATCAAGAAATGAGCTATAAACATTCGCCGCCGGCGCCCTCGTCACCCGCAGCCGGCCGGCCGACCCCGTCGCCTATAGTCGGTCGTCCGCCGACCGCCCCGCCGCCGATCAACCGTTCACCACCGGTCGGCCGTTGGTCACCGTCGATCATTCACTGGCATGTTTGCCACCGATCGAATTTTCACCGCCGGCCGGCCATAGTTCGTCGATCTGCCGTCCGCCAGTCATCATCGATCATTTACCGACATGTTCGCAGCCCATTGGATTTTTGTCTCCAGTCAGCTGTAGTTCGCCGATTGGCCATCTGCCGGCCGGCCCACCGTCGATCGATCGTTTGTTGCCGGCCTTACGGCCATCTACCGGCTTTTCTCTTGCCTCACCGCCGGTGACTCAATGCAGCGGAAACTAGTTGTGGCATTCATAGGTCTCTCAGCAGCTACTTTTTACGTTGTTCTCTCACGACGGAGTATAACCCGCCGGACCATTTCGCACGAATCACCCTAGAGGTAAGAGCCCGCACTTCGCCACTACTGTAACACAGTGAGAATCCCTCATTGGTCGGCATCCCTGCTTAGTAACTATGATACCAGTGTTGGTACTCCAAGAGAGGTCCTCCGTGCTTTCGTACAGACCTAATTTAATAACCCCGTTTTCGCAGAAGCATAATCTCATTAACATCTTTCTCGATACCCAATGGATTAGCTAGTTGTGAAGTGAAAATCTCCATACAGTGCTTCGTCTGAGAGTATCGCTTACCGGGTCTAGGAGTGGATAACATCAGACCTCTAATAACCCGATAAGCCATGCCGGTGTCAAGCTTATCACCTACCGAGAAAATATCATTGTGTGATAACCTTAACGGAATCCAACCAAATTCGCCACACTTCAGAAAGTTTTAAAATATTTGTTCGGGACGAGCGGTCGACTTGTGGCCGTCGTTTCTGCTTGATTTATATTCTTTTATTGGGACTCGACCAGGATGCGGTCGATGTTACCCGTTGTATATATTTCATTTCTACACTAGGATTAACCCAGGAGAAGTGCTTGAGTAGTCGGGTTCTAGAGTACGGTAGGTGGCCGTCTCATGGTGTTTGAGACCGGGCTGCCTCGCTCTAAAATTGGCGGGTTGCTCGCCGCACTTGTAGGGGCTATAGGATAGACCGGCGGAGAGGTGCTCAAGTTACCAAATTTGTAACACCCGAGCCCAGTGCTACTATTTTCAGTTACTGTTTGAGCATAGCGTGGTACTCATTTCATTTAACTTACTTGTTTGTTGCTTACTGTAAAATTTACCCGGCAAAATTATTTCTACATATAACAAATTTTGGCATCAAAAGTAAAATTGAAAATATTCATCTTGGCCTACTTGACACCCCTAGCCTCGTGGTAGCGTCCGTGCATTGTGTTCTCGTCCCGTTCAGTGAAACGGGCGAGTTTGGACGGCTACGCGCGCGTACATGTGTCCGTTTTGGGGGTATGCTTTTTAATCATAAAACACTTAATTTTAAAATTTAGATCCCGCTTAAAATCCTATTATTTCAATTTCAAATTTTTGGACTCGACCCGGGCGCGATTTGGAAATGTTTTATTTGGCGCCAAAATCCCAAATTTTAATATTATTAAAACCATCGCATATATTTTTCTAACTAACCTGATATCTTACTGTTCATTACTTATCTTTTAAATATTTAAGTTAACCATATAATATTTTTACAATCTTTTATATCCTTCTTAAAATATTTCTCAGCCAATCGCAACCTCCCCTTTAACCCCGTGGGCCCCACTTTCTCTCTCTCCCTCTTTTCTCTCTCGCTCTCTCTCTCTCCACTTTTCTCTTTCTCTCTCTCTCTCTCCCCTCATATATTCTCTCGTACTTCTCTTTATCATTCTTTCTCTTCTTACTTCATGTCTCGTTTCTCATTTTTTAACTGTTCTTTTGTTGCCGGAATTCCGTCGTGCCGGTGACGCTTCTCGACGTTCCAGCGAGATACCCCGACCCGTGTGGTTCCTTTGTTCGTCGTTTGGGGTTCATTCCGTGAACCGTGCGCCCGTCGCGAGTTTTCCCCGCCGACGGTTAACGTTTCGTTTTCCCGATTCGCGACCCATCGAGATAAGTTAATCTTGCTACATGCTATATAATTCATTTTATACCTATTTAAATAAATACCATACCTATAGTTTAAATCTAGTGCCCCATGTTTAATTTTATAATGTTTCGATGTTCCGTTTGCATCCGTTTATATCATATTAAATCTAGATCATGAAAACTTATCTTGTGACATACTAGATTACATTATACTGCATCCATATCAATTAAAATATACATCGTCGTAATATTTATTATTATCTTTAATTAGTTTATAATCTTCATTTTATAATATTATACATTTGAAAATCTTATAGTTTACACATGAAACGTCGTTGAAAAATCGGATATGACAAATCTGAAATTTACTGTACACCTTACCGTATAAAATTCATTATAAATCATATCAAAATCATTAGTATACATTCTTTAGTTCGTTACGAAACTAACTCAGAATACTATAACTCTATGAAATATTTACTTGCAAAATAAATTATTTAAATAACGTAAAAGGCAAATGAAAATGTCTCCAAACTGCTATCCAAGGAAATTCCAGCAGCAAACTTTCAACTTCGAATATTCATAACTTTTTGTAGGGACAACCTGAGATGCTTATACTTATAAAACTGAAAACCTTATTGAATTATCTTTGTTTTGGTTTAAGACACGTCCCTTTTGGAGAAATTTTGTTATTTTTAAGCTATTTTACAAATTAGGGTGACGCTGAATTTCTGAACGGAACTTTCTTGTGCATGGTTAATCAATACCACTTTTATAGTTATTAATCGCTTTGAATATGCTATCCATATTAATATTATTATATCAATATTTATATCACATATTGCTTAGTTGTACATCCCACATTACCATTTTATAGTTTTATAACTTTTCGGATACCCGTTTGCATCCATCGCATTTAAGATACATATAATTGCATCCATAGATCACATTACTACATAATAATGTGATATTAACACTCCATGTTTAATAAATTGCATTCTAATTAATATTGGAACTATAAATGTAACCCTAATCGATAACTGTGCATTCATATCCTTGAAATTATATCTATTTGCATATCATATTACATGTTCCAGTTTATTGTTCTGATGGTACTCATGCTTATTTATTTATACACATGCTTATGTTAGTTTGATTATGAGCACCCACATGACATCTTGTGCTTCCTGACATGACCTGTTACACTTCCTACTTGACATGACATGGTACCGTACACTCTTGACATGACATGACACCTTTATACATTACCTGGCTGGACATGATGTACCATGACCTGATCCGTTACCTGATCTTGTGTCTAATGCCAACAAACCTGACATGTAGTCCTCATGGACCGTTCCTGTTGTCTATCCAGACAAACCTGTTTACCTGATCCTGTGTTGGCATTAGTTTCTTGATTTCGGGATACCTGACTTGACTTGCACATATAACTTAGGGGTATGGGGAAATCAAAGGTGAAACCTGACTTGTAACTCGACAGTTCACTACCTGTCCTGAGTGTACACATTCCTGTTTTGTGCCTAGCGGCATGTCTCGGTTTCAGCCGAGAATATTGTGGCCGTGGTCCCGGGTATGTACGGGATACTATCGAGTGTACACATTCCTGTTTTGTGCCTAGCGGCATATCTCGGCTGCAGCCGAGAATATTGTGGCCGTGGTCCCGGGTATGTACGGGATACTATTGAGTTACATCGATAATTCATCAATTGATTTCAAAGACTTTAGAATAGAGAACCTGATAGAACAGTTTAGTTTACCCACTGCACGCTACCCTGTACTGGTATGATTCATATTATTGTTATTCTTGCTGTATTCATGTTTATATTACATTGCCTGCTATACTGTTCATATTATATTACTTGATGACATGACGCGCTGACGTCTGGGTTTTGCATGGCCCAGATTCCGTACCGCTGTTGCAGTCTGAGCAGGAGTACTTCAGCCAGCAGGCTGAGCTGTGAGTTCAGTAGTAGTTAGTTTTATTTCCTGCATTTATTTCCTGATGTGAGCCCGCATTATGGGACACACTCTTCAGTTATTTGTATTGGATCATTTGCTTCCGTATTTATTTATTATTGACTCCTGTTATTCTGGATTATGGACATGTTTTTAGATAGTTTTATCTTGTTCTTGATATCTCTACAGCCGTAATGTGACTGTGGATGGATACTTCCTACCCACAGGCAGCATGGTTGGCTATGTCACGTGCCCAATCTAGCGTACTCTGGGAAGCGGGGCGTGACATGGTTCTTTTGGTATCAGAGCCATAGGATAGTCGGGTTGATTCTTTTGTAGTTGGGTATTGTACCCAATACACGAATCAGAATACCCATGTTTAGGAAACATGTCCTGCCACCTTGACCGTTTTACCATTCTTGAATCACATTCTTCCTGATTATATCTTTTACGATGTGCAAACTTCCTTTACATATCGATTCGAAAACCTGATTCCTTGTTATCTCTAGGACTTAGGCGACTTGGATGGAGTTATGTAATTGTGGCCATGATACCGCGGCATAGTTACAATGCGGTACTCTATTTAAGTATCTTGGAGTTCTAACCTTAATCTATATTCAAAATCTATCATCATTCTAATGTTGGGTATTTTGAGTTCAGGATTATGGCCGGTAAGAAATTGAAGACATACCAGAGGCGTGTGGACGAAGCCGCCAGGCTTGGAGTGATAAGAGGAATGCTGGAGAATCAAAGAAACAGACCGAGCTGATCCAGCAGCAAGCGGACTCGTTTCGGGAAGGTTTGCAGATCGTTCAGCAGTCTGTGAACAATGTTGGAGCTAGACCAGTTGACCGAGTAGGGACCGTAGCAGATTTCAGGCGGTTGGGTCCGTCTACATTTACTGGTTTAAAGGAGCCGTTGCCAGTGGAGCAATGGCTAGTTGACACAGAGAACTTGCTTTTTGCGGCACAGATTCCAGATGACAAAAAAGTTGTTGTGGTACGCATTCACTAGTGGACTACGCCAGAGAATGGTGGCTTGTTGAGGAGACCCGCTTGCCCAAGCCGATCAAGTGGGCGGATTTTTCTAAGAGTTTCCTGGGGAAGTTCTTCCCGCGGACTGCACGGGAGGAAATGGAAGAGAAGTTCATCGGACTAAAGCAGAAGGGATCACCCGTAGATGTGCATGTAGCAGAATGGACGAGACTCAGTAGTTTCGCTGGACCTTTAGTTGCCAACGATGCAGACAGGGCACGGAGGTTCATACGCAGACTGGACATGGACATCCAGAGGCAGATTGTCTCCCTGGGTTTGACCACTTTCTCACAAATACTTGCAGCAGCCAAGAGCGGCAGAGTTTATCTGGGATGAAAGGAAGTTTGCAGCAGACAGCAGTTGCGTTAAGGAAGCAGTTCGGTCAGGCCGGTCGAGTTTAGGGCTAGGCCGACAAACAATATTCTTGCATCAATGGAAGTGATGAAAGTAAAGAGCCGGCTGTTGTTCGTGATTCTATGGACGTGTTTGAAGATATATCGGGTTTACCGCCGAGGAGAGACGTGGAGTTCGCAATTGATCTTATTCCTGGTGCAGCGCCAGTATCTAAAGCGTATTATCCAATGGCGCCAGTAGAGTTGGAAGAAGTAAAGAAACAGGTTGCTGAATTGCTTGAAAATGGTTGGATTCGAAGTAGTAACTCGCTTTGGAGAGCTCCAGTTCTTCTAGTAAAGAAGAAGGATGGCACAAGAAGGATGTGCATCGACTATCGAGAATTAAACCGGGTGGCTATCAAGAACAAGTACCCGATCCCTCGCATTGGAGAACTTTTTGAGCAGTTTAGTGGCGCGAGGGTATTCTCGAAGCTGGATTTGCGATCCGGATATCATCAGGTCCGAGTGAAAACAGAAGATATTTGCAAGACGGCGTTCCGAACTCGGTATGGACATTACAAGTACTTAGTGATGCCCTTCGGAGTAACAAATGCGCCAGCAGTATTCATGGACTTGATGAACCGAATCTTTTCACCGTTCTTGGATCAGTTCATTGTGGTATTCATTGACGATATTCTGGTTTACTCGAAGAGTTTTGAAGAGTATGCTGAGCATTTGAAGATCGCACTGCAGACGTTGAGATAGGAGAAATTGTATGCGAAGATGAGTAAGTGCGAGTTTTGGCTGGAGGAAGTAAGGTTTTTTGGGGCATGTTGTGTCTGGCGATGGCATTGCCGTCGATCCAGAAAAGATTGCAGCAGTTCGAGATTGGCCTATTCCAAAGAATGTTGCTGAGATAAGAAGTTTTCTTGGATTAGCCGGATACTACAGGAGATTTGTGGAGAACTTTGCTCGTCTGGCAGAGCCGTTGACCAAGCTTACGCGCAAGGAGGTACCTTTTGTATGGGCGGATAAGTGTGCGTTAGCTTTCGAGACGTTGAAGCAGAAGTTGATAACCGCTCCTATTCTGACCGTGCCAGACAATTCCGGAGGATTGGTGATTCACAGCGACACATCTGGGAAAGGATTGGGATGTGTTTTGATGCAGCATGGGAAGGTTGTAGCATACGCATCGAGACAGTTGAAGACCCATGAGAAGAATTACCCAACTCATGACTTGGAGCTTGCGGCTGTGATTTTCGCTTTGAAGATTTGGAGACACTACCTTTTGGGTGAAAGAGTCAAAGTTTTTACAGATCATAAGAGCTTGAAGTAGGTGTTCACACAGAAGGAGCTTAACATGAGGCAGCGTAGATGGTTGGAGCTGATGGCTGACTACGATCTTGATCTTAACTGCCATCCGGGGAAGGTTAATGTTGTGCCAGATGCGCTTAATCGGTTACCAGTAATTCAGGTGTTGACTACGCAGAAGGAGATCATCGCAGATTTTTGAATATTTGACTTGGAGGTTGTGCTACCGCGTTCTACGGGATAGTTGTTGCAGCTGCAAGTACATTCGTTTTTGATCGAGAATATTAAAGCAGCTCAATCGCAGGATCCTATACTGCAAAAGTTTCGAGAGCAGGTTGAAGCCGGGCTACGAACAGATTTATTGATCCATGAAGATGGTTCGTTGAGGTATGGTAGCCATTTATGTGTGCCAAAGGGTGATGTTCGTGAAGAGCTTATGAAGGAGGCACACAGTTCAGCTTATTCTGTACATCCAGGAGGCACAAAGATGTACCAAGATATTCGACAGCATTTCTGGTGGGAGGGAATGAAGCGGGAGATTGCTCGCTTTGTGGCGAAGTGCTTGGTGTGTCAGCAAGTTAAGGCTGAATATCAAAGGGTTGCTGGTTTATTGCAACCACTTCCGATTCCTCAGTGGAAGTGGGAACATATAACCATGGATTTCGTGACGGCTTTACCGCAGAGTCCAAAAGGCAACAATGCAGTATGGGTAATTGTTGACCGATTGACCAAGGCAGCTCACTTTATTCCTTTTCGGGTTGGTCAATCAACAGAGACTTTGGCAGAGCGGTACATGCAGGAGATTGTAAGATTGCATGGAGTACCGGTGAGCATCGTGTCCGATCGGGACACTCGGTTCTTATCACACTTCTGGAGGAGTTTACAGGAAAGTTTGGGGACTCGATTGAAGTTTAGCACAGCTTATCATCCTCAAACTGATGGTCAGTCGGAGAGAACGATCCAAACTCTTGAGGATATGTTGAGAGCATGCATGTTGGACTTCAAGGGGTCTTGGGAGGATCATCTACTTTTGGTGGAGTTGTCTTACAACAACAGTTTTCAGGCAACTATTCAGATGGCTCCATTTGAAGCTTTGTATGGTCGTAAATGCCGTTTACCTGTTTGTTGGGATGATGTCGGTGAACGAAGATTATTGGGACCAGATTTGGTTGTGCAGACAGTTGAGAAGGTTAACCCTATCAGAAATCATATGAAGGCAGCACAGGACCGACAGAAGAGTTGGGCAGATACGTCAAGAAGACCTCTAGAGTTCACCGTGGGTGATTTGGTATTCTTGAAGATATCACCGACTAGAGGGGTGATTCGTTTTGGAAGTCGAGGAAAGCTCAGTCCTCGATTCGTTGGACCCTTGAGATCGTGGAGCGTGTTAGTGAGGTAGCGTATCGTTTGGCGTTACCGCGGTCCTTGGCAAATGTGCACGATGTGTTTCACGTATCTCAACTCCGTAAGTATGTTCGAGATGAAACACACGTTTTGGATCATTCGGAGCTAACAGTACGAGAAGACTTGACTTTTGAGGAGCGACCGATTGAAATTGTGGATCGAAGGGAAAAGGTTCTTAAGAACAAGGTTATCCCCCTTGTGCTTGTTTCTTGGGGTAATCGCTCGCATGGAGAGTCCACTTGGGAACGAGAAGATGAAATCCGGCAAAAGTTTCCTCACCTTTTCTTGTAGTTATCTATCTTTGTATTCTTGGAATTTCGAGGACGAAATTCTTTTTGTAGTTGGATATAATGTAACACCCGAGCCCAATGCTACTATTTTCAGTTACTGTTTGAGCATAGCGTGGTACTCATTTCATTTAACTTGCTTGTTTGTTGCTTATTGTAAAATTTACCCGGCAAAGTTATTTCTACATATAACAAATTTTGGCATCTAAAATAAAATTGAAAATATTCATCTTGGCCTACTTGACACCCCTAGCCTCGTGGTAGCGTCCGTGCATTGTGTTCTCGTCCCGTTCAGTGAAACGGGCGAGTTTGGACGGCTACGCACGCGTACATGTGTCCGTTTTGGGGGTATGCTTTTTAATCATAAAACACTTAATTTTAAAATTTGGATCCCGCTTAAAATCCTATTATTTCAATTTCAAATTTTTGGACTCGACCTGGGCGCGATTTGGAAATGTTTTATTTGGCGCTAAAATCCCAAATTTTAATATTATTAAAACCATCGCATATATTTTTCTAACTAACCTGATATCTTACTGTTCATTACCTATCTTTTAAATCATTAAGTTAACCATATAATATTTTTACAATCTTTTATATCCTTCTCAAAATATTTCTCAGCCAATCGCAACCTCCCCTTTAACCCCGTGGGCCCCACTTTTTCTCTCTCCCTCTTCTCTCTCTCTCGCGCTCTCTCTCTCTCCACTTTTCTCTCTCTCTCCCCCCCTCATATATTCTCTCGTACTTCTCTTTATCATTCTTTCTCTTCTTGCTTCATGTCTCGTTTCTCATTTTTTAACTGTTCTTTTGTTGCCGGAATTCCGTCGTGCCGGTGACGCTTCTCGACGTTCCAGCGAGGTACCCCGACCCATGTGGTTCTTTTGTTCGTCGTTTGGGGTTCATTCCGTGAACCGTGCGCCTGTCGCGAGTTTTCCCCGCCGACGGTTAACGTTTCGTTTTCCCGATTCGCGACCCATCGAGGCAAGTTAATCTTGCTACATGCTATATAATTCATTTTATACCTATTTAAATAAATACCATACCTATAGTTTAAATCTAGTGCCCCATGTTTAATTTTATAACGTTTCGATGTTCCGTTTGCATCCGTTTATATCATATTAAATCTAGATCATGAAAACTTATCTTGTGACATACTAGATTACATTATACTGCATCCATATCAATTAAAATATACATCGTCGTAATATTTATTATTATCTTTAATTAGTTTATAATCTTCATTTTATAATATTATACATTTGAAAATCTTATAGTTTACACATGAAACGTCGTTGAAAAATCGGATATGACAAATCTGAAATTTACTGTACACCTTACCGTATAAAATTCATTATAAATCATATCAAAATCATTAGTATACATTCTTTAGTTCGTTACGAAACTAACTCAGAATACTATAACTCTATGAAATATTTACTTGCAAAATAAATTATTTAAATAACGTAAAATGCAAATGAAAATGTCTCCAAACTGCTGTCCAGGGAAATTCCAGCAGCAAACTTTCAATTTCGAATGTTCATAACTTTTTGTAGGGACAACCCGAGATACTTATACTTATAAAACTGAAAATCTTATTGAATTATCTTTGTTTTGGTATAAGACACGTCCCTTTTGGAGAAATTTTGTTATTTTTAAGCTATTTTACAAATTAGGGTGACGCTGAATTTCTGAACGGAACTTTCTTGTGCATGGTTAATCAATACCACTTTTATAGTTATTAATCGCTTTGAATATGCTATCCATATTAATATTATTATATCAATATTTATATCACATATTGCTTAGTTGTACATCCCACATTACCATTTTATAGTTTTATAACTTTTCGGATACCCGTTTGCATCCATCGCATTTAAGATACATATAATTGCATCCATAGATCACATTACTACATAATAATGTGATATTAACACTCCATGTTTAATAAATTGCATCCTAATTAATATTGGAACTATAAATGTAACCCTAATCGATAACTGTGCATCCATATCCTTGAAATTATATCTATTTGCATATCATATTACATGTTCCAGTTTATTGTTCTGATGGTACTCATGCTTATTTATTTATACACATGCTTATGTTAGTTTGATTATGAGCACCCACATGACATCTTGTGCTTCCTGACATGACCTGTTACACTTCCTACTTGACATGACATGGTACCGTACACTCTTGACATGACATGACACCTTCATACATTACCTGACTGGACATGATGTACCATGACCTGATCCGTTACCTGATCTTGTGTTTAATGCCAACAAACCTGACATGTAGTCCTCATGGACCGTTCCTGTTGTCTATCCAGACAAACCTGTTTACCTGATCCTGTGTTGGCATTAGTTTCTTGATTTCGGGATACCTGACTTGACTTGCACATATAACTTGGGGGTATGGGGAAATCAAAGGTGAAACCTGACTTGTAACTCGACAGTTCACTACCTGTCCTGAGTGTACACATTCCTGTTTTGTGCCTAGCGGCATGTCTCGGTTTCAGCCGAGAATATTGTGGCCGTGGTCCCGGGTATGTACGGGATACTATCGAGTGTACACATTCCTGTTTTGTGCCCAGCGGCATGTCTCGGCTGCAGCCGAGAATATTGTGGCCGTAGTCCCGGGTATGTACGGGATACTATTGAGGTATATCGATGATTCATCAATTGATTTCAAAGACTTTAGAATAGAGAACCTGATAGAACAGTTTAGTTTACCCACTGCACGCTACCCTGTACTGGTATGATTCATATTATTGTTATTCTTGCTGTATTCATGTTTATATTACATTGCCTGCTACACTGTTCATATTATATTACTTGATGACATGACGCGCTGACGTCTGGGTTTTGCATGGCCCAGATTCCGTACCGCTGTTGCAGTCCGAGCAGGAGTACTTCAGCCAGCAGGCTGAGCTGTGAGTTCAGTAGTAGTTAGTTTTATTTCCTGCATTTATTTCCTGATGTGAGCCCGCATTATGGGACACACTCTTCAGTTATTTGTATTGGATCATTTGCTTCCGCATTTATTTATTATTGACTCATGTTATTCTGGATTATGGACATGTTTTTAGATAGTTTTATCTTGTTCTTAATATCTCTATAGCCGTAATGTGACTATGGATGGATACTTCCTATCCACAGGTAGTATGGTTGGCTATGTCACGTGCCCAATCTAGCGTACTCTGGGAAGTCGGGCGTGACAGAATTCTAGAAAGTGACGGATTGCCCACTCATGACATTGAGGCCAGGTTATCCCGTTTCTAAGATTGGCGGGTAGCTTGCCGCGCTCGTAGTGGTCTTGTTTCGATATTGTACGGGTTATCCACACGACTGAGGAACGCCGCATTTCATTTGCGGCTCAAATAAAACGCGGGGCTCCTAATTTATCCGCTATTCCATTTTGTTTATCGCATGCCTGTGAATGTGTGTGTGTGTGTAGAGGTTAATGGAGGAAATGTGCCATAAAAGGGAATTTCCTCCTTTGGCGTCGGAAAAATGCACCCTCCATGATTTTTTTCAATGATCGGCATACATCACCTCTATCTTTATCATCTAAGATGTGGATACACCAAATTTCTTGTGATTATACCAATTTTTTTACCTTTGATTTAGTTGGTGCAAAATTAATGGTTTACCAACAATAGAACTTTTTACATTGCCAATTCAACGGTGAAAAAATGCTGGAATTACATGAAATTTGGTGTATGCACATCTTAGATGATAACGATGATGATGATGGATGTCGATTGTCAGAAAAAATGGTTGAGGTTGTATTTTTTCGACGCCATTGGAGGAAATCCCCTCCTATGGCCTCTTTCCTCCATTATTCTCATGTATGTATGTATGTATGTATGTGTGTGTGTGTGTGTGTTTTGCATCCACGCTAGCCCTGCTTCCGTCCTGCCGTAAGTTAAGTAACCTTACGGTAAAGACCCAAGGCCCCGTGGTGAATGCGGATGGCATATAAAAGTATGCTATTTTGATTGTTTCTAAATGTAACAACTCTGTTTCAGTGTACAGAAAATTTGTTTAAAAGTTAATGTACAAATGGAGTATTTGCAATCCTGTATATACTATAAGTATTTGATTTGCTTTTGAACAGCAAGAAATAAGCTTGTAGCTCACTGGTAAAGTTTTGCACTTCTGTGACGTATCCTCTGTGTTCGAATCCTCTCAGCCACATATTATTTTTAATTGATTTTTCTTTTAAACTTTTAGAAGCTCAAAAGTTTACACGTGCAAAACACGTAAAAATGAAAAGTCACTTAAAACAAACACATGCACTAAGGTATATGATACGACCATGACATGTGGCAAGCATCCTACACCCCGACCCCACCTATTGGCCGGTGAGATTTGCAATGGGGCCGGGGCCGCCGGGACCCCTGTTGCAAATGCTACCAAAAATTTTCCCTAACATCCCTTGGCCTATCCCACTACCCCCATACTGTTTGATTTCTCTGCATTTATCCAGAGAATGATAAATCCCCTATTTAATCCATTTTAATGCATATTTATAATTTATTCTTCAAACCTCAAAACCCTAATTTCTCCTATAAATACCATACTACACCATATCCCTCCTCATTTAGAATTCCATTGCTAAAACTCTCTAAAATTCCTAAGTCCAAGAAGTTGTATAAGTGGAGTTAGCTTAAGGCAAAGTTCCGGCAACGTTTCGGGACAAATACGGCGACGAAACGAATCCACGACGTTTTCGGAAGTTCCTTCTACCTCTTTCCTTTTCTTTCAATCAGTAAGTTCTCTCTTCCCTCTTCTCTCTCTATTAAAAAAAAAAAATCCTATTTTCAAAACTCGTCGGAAGCGGAGTTAATCCGACTTCCGATTCTCATTTCTTTAAAAACTTAATTTTTATTAAATAACAAATTAACCTTTTAATTATATATTGTTTAGTAATCATTAAAGAACAATTAGACAAAGTTTCAATCCAAAATATTATGTTAAAATTTTTTTATTTCACTTTTACAGTAAAATACCCTTAAGTTTGCATACGACATTACCTTATCTTTTTGCTCATATTACCTTTAGAAAACTCACGAGGTAATGACCCACCTCACCACAACACTCATTCTTGACATATCACGATATCTTTTGGAACTTGTGGGATAAAATACGAAATTACATTTAAATAGCATAAACTTCAAAAACCGTTTTCTTTAAAAGTGTATTATTTAATTCCTTGCAAATACGTCTCTACAGCCTATTTGGGGGACCCCGATCGGGATGGTGCGGGTTATCGCACATTCTCGGGTCTAGTAGAGCGATATGCAGACCTCCTCACGGAGCATCCGATCTCGATGGAATTTTTAATGCAATTTTTATGAAAAATGTGATTTCTATTTAATAAATAAGTTCTATTTTATATATATATATATATGTATATGTATATATATGTAAATATTATCAAAATATCTACTTTAAATATACAATATATATATATATATATATAAATATATATATTCCATGTTTTTTAAATCAAAGGAATCACAGATTTCATGAAACTACCATTACAAATCAATACAATTCCAATATTACACTATAATACCATATACTATTCAAGTTAGGTTTATATCCACTAGAATATTTCATTTTATAAAAATTACAACTATGAATACCCCAAAGACGATAAATAAATACTTGAGGTTCATTTTGAAAATATATCAAAACTATTTTTCATAAAACCCCCTCAAGTTATATTAATTTACAATAAAGACCCTAGTAAATATAGGTTTATGTGGGACCAGTTCTCTTGAGCCTCAGGGAGCCGGAGAATATGGGTGCTTGTCTATCTAAGGTAAACAAACTAAAAACGGTGTTATCAATACGGTAATTGTCTTGAAAAAAACACAAATCATGTCGTCCATGTGCAGCAGTTATCGATAACATCAAAACTAATTCAGGACTTTAATTCGTTGTAAAGTGTCTGACTCAGACAGAGTCTCAGTCTAATCTAAAATCAATCAATCAATCTATCCTTGAATATGATTCAAGTATAATTCCATTTCAACATGAATCCATTTATACCAGAATTCAATCTATATTAACATGACTCGACTAAACCGAACTATGGATATACTCTGATTACATGACTATCCATTTATATCGATTCCGTTTACATGATAACATAGTTTCGGCAAGTCGTACATCTATTAAACAAAACAATACAAAATACATTACGGAGTTTTAAGGGGTGGACTGGTACGAAATGTGTTAGAAGTGGCACGAGACGGTCACTTTAATACATCTAACATGAATATCCATTGCCGTTGTTTCGTGGCTTAACGGTTCCTTGTGCTCCGTATACCTTAGTCCACGGAATAGTTAGACTCCTATCGTATACACTGGTATATTCTGTACCAAGCTATAAACAACTGCGTTAACATAACAATCAAATAGTATACAGTTATATTCTTTCTGTCTATTCTATTTTAACTTTCTTTAGGACTTACCGAGCGATTGGTCGCTGGCGATTCCTATTTCTCTTATTTTTTTGGAATGTTGTCAGGTGGATCCGACTCACTGGAGATAGAGCCCAGTTCAGAGGACTTGGATCAGTTCAGCGAGGACCCCGAGTTTTAGACTCTTGTATATACTTTACTTTCATGTTCATGCCATTGTTTAGGTATTGCTTTCATCATTATATTTACTTTTCAATTGTATTGTAAAGAAATGTTTAATAAATAAAAGTTGTTGTTCATTTACATTTCATATCTTCTTATATATATTTACATTATATTTCTTAGTTACGCTTACCGTGTTTACTTCTGAGTAAATATATAGCGGGCCTCATAGCGTCTCCTTACCCGTACACTGGGAAGCGGGGCATGACACTGTTGTTGCTAGAAACTTAAAATGATGGGACTGCATTATATGTTTAATGCAAGGAAAATAATGATGTAGTTGGAACTAAATTTTAAAACTATAGTTTTATTCTTTTGCTCTGCATAGAGATATTCGGTTAAGAATATCCTGCACCTCATTCGATAAAGAAAGAGCCTTGATCCCTTTACGGGGAGTCAGCTCTTAAGCAAAAGTTTATTTTATTATAAACCACTCGGTTTTCTTTAAAACCACTTGTTTTAAAAGCGGGGTCTAAACCACTCATTTTCAAAGCCATTCGAGTTCCTTCAATGATATCAAATTCATTACATTAAAGATTTTTTGCCAAAAACCAGCCGTAGCAATCCGTCATTTCAGATGAGCAGTATTTAGTATTCGTGCTACGTTATGTCGATCTTTAATCGAGGCGTAGTGTTTAGTAGCTCTGTAGTGTTTTTCTGCTACATAGTGATGCGATTAGTTAGGACAGTCATGAGGTCATTTTTGATTTTTAGTCAAGAGTCGTACCGGTGGGTTTAAATTAATCCAGGATAATGACGGGTTGAACTTGACTAGGAACCTTTGAAATTTTGATCTTTAGTCATGGTCACTAGGGTCCTTGGGGCAAAAACCATATCGGGAGTTTAAAAATAAGAGAAACTTACCAAGTTTGCGCATACCTTCTAAAGTGTGGTGACTTTGGTTAGCTTCCATCAAGATTGTCATACAATGATAGTTGGATCCTGATTCCTACTGATGAGTAGGTATTACTCTCGGGAGATTTTCACTTCACAACTAGCTAACCCATTAGGTGTCTAGAAAGGTGTTAACAGGGTTATGCCTATGTGGAAATAGGGTTATTTAATTGGGTCCATACGAAAGCACGGAAGACCTCCCTCGGAGTACCAACACTGGCTTGGCCGAACAGTTGGCGAACTTGTAAGGTGTACACGATCATAACTACTTCTCCTTTTAGGATTTGAAAGAGAATTCGAGAAAATAGTGAGAGTCATCCCGATTAGATAAATTATTAAACCAATTTAATCTTGATAGAGTGCACGCTGAGTATTTTTCTCTCTGTGTGTGATTTGCGACCATGTATGACCTTAAACTAAAACTCGTAAATCAAGTTAACTGGACCTTTTTACACTCTTGCTTTTGATTGTCATGATTCACGATAAAGTCACATATATTCATGCTGCTTCTACTTCCCCTTTGCTTTCTCCAGAAAACTTTGTATCACTGCGAAAATCCATATTGCTTGGAAATGCCATCTCTTATAATTACATACGAACTCGAAGAAATTTATCTCGGTCCGAGAAGGGTCACCGGATTTGGAGAAATTGAATCGTATAATTCTGTTGTCTTTTCCCTTTACTTTCTCTTGAGTTGTGAGCTCCTTGTATAAGGAAAGTACACCTGTTACGCTTGTTGGATATTCTTTTTCCAAATCTTAGGCTGGTGCCGAAAGGTAGGAAAGGGAGAAAACTAACTAGCCTAAGTGTGGTGTACAGAAAGTAAGTGTAAGGGTACTATGCTCTCGATGCATCAATGTAAAGCGAAGCAGAAGTGTAATTTTAAAAAAAAAATAGAGAGCTAAAACATCCTAAACCCTAAAATAAACCCAAAGACTAAAACATGCAAACACCAAGAGACTAAACTAGGAGTTAGAGGGGCTACAACCTTTGTGGCGTGACTGCTGTTCAGTTGATAAAACTGCACATTTAATATAACATTTTTCCTACCATTTCTTTATTAGAAAATGTGTTTATTATAATATATGATACATATGAGGGTTTATCTGTAAAAATACTATTTTCATGTGTTTATATATTATAATTAACATTTGGTAGGAAAATGTAAGTATAAATACCATTGACCAAATCTTAAATGGTAAAATTAATATTTCAATAAAACAAACTCTACTAATATTATTTGTTGAGTTGTTGTGCAGAATTTTTAGGGCTAAAATCAAGGGAATCAAAGTTGTTAGTGCAAACCTGCCTAATTAAGAAAGCAAACTAAGAAATCAAGTCTGGCGGTAACTACGAGAAGATTTTCAGTTTTCTGAGATTCAAAAGATCGCCGCGTGTCATAATTGAGGAAGCCCCAGAAAAATAAACAGAAGATCCCTCCACAAGGCCGCGGATCCACGGCCAAACCCACCTGTTGGCCGCGGATCCGCCGTGTGCCAGAAGACTTGGGAGTTGGGATTTCTTCTGTTGGATCTTAACCTCTAGCTTCCAATTTAGGAAGCTAGGGTTCTGGCTTTGGGACTATAAATAAAGAAAGAGAGCCTCTTGAAAAGATCATCAAGTCGACGCGATCACGAAGTCCAAGACAGGCTCACGCATCCAGGCTGATCATCAACGGTTCGTCTACCTCCTTAGAAGAGATCGAGAAGCAAACTAGTATTTGTAATCATTTTCTAAGGGAACAAAGTGTAAATGAGTTTTGTTGATTAATAAAGGTAGTTCTTTTTCTTATTCTATTTCTTTGTAGTTTCATTATGAATTCTCTCTCCATCTCTTCTTCTCCCAACATGCGCGAGTAATTCTCCGCTTGTTAGGGTTCGTAGGATTAGGGTAGGTTAATGGATGATGAAGATCTTTAAACTCTTTTTAAGTCCTATAAAGTTTATAAACTCTATCAAAAGAATCATTAACATCCTAATCGGGCGCGCTACCAATTTATTGTTAGTCTCAACCGCAATTAGAGATTAGATAAATGATTGTTTTGGTAAAGGCTAGATATGAACGGAGTTCCATGTCGAGATAGGGGTTAAGAGTGGGAACCCTTTTCCCTCCAGAAACCCTAATCTACATGCATCACCGTCGTTCTAGTTTTAAATCTATTAAAGGATAAAAGGGTAATTTTTAATTAATCATCCATAACTACTAAATCCTAATGAACCCTACAAGCCCCCTTCTCATATAAAATTATCTCCGTAGTTAATCTGGATATATATTTTGCATTAGTGTTTAACGTAGATCTAGATCCTACAACCATTCTTCAATATTCTTTATTCCTCTTCCTTTTTTTCTCAACACATCTAAAATAAGAATAAAATATTCAACATTTCCCTGAGGATGACCCGTACTCATCTCGGTCTAGCTACGCGCGACACCATTCTGATTGCGGTTAACTACTAAACATAAATCTAGATCAATCAAATGGCACCGTTGCCGGGGATACGTGCGTAATTTTTATTCTTACTATTTGTGTTGAATTCTTATTCGATCTATATCATAATTAAAACAAAACTGCAAATTGCATATTTAACGAATTGTGTGAATTTTGTAAGGAGATCTGGAGTCACAGACTTGAGGAAATAGAGAGCCAGAGACATTCATCGAGATCCAGAGGAGCACAGAAGGCCACAGAAAAAATTTCATCAATTGATCCCTCTCTCTTGCGGCGGATCCACGGCAGAAGGTGCATATTGGCGGCGGAAGCGCGGTGGTTTAGAGGATCTAGGGTTTCAAACTTCTCTGGTAAGATTCTCAACTCTTTCTCTCTCCTCTCAAATCCAATAAAATATCTTTTCTGCAAGATTCTTTACAAAATATCGCCGCTCAAAAATCGTTTTGCAAAATTTTGTGATTGGTTTTGTTTTGCATATTTTAATACGGACTTTAAGGGGAAAAGACCAAATCCAGATTAGGTGGGGATTCCATCACCCTTCCTAAGCCCCACAAATCACAAACCGAGCATCTGCATCAACCCTACATTAATTTAAAAAATATCTAGACCAGACTCTAAGGACTGTCGCGCTCATTAAGGACAGAGGAAGGTTGTAGGTAATCTATCGCTTATCCGCATTACTTTTGTGGTGTCTAGGCAAGTGTGTCTAAGGCAAGTGGTTACTTAATTAGGCCCACTACTTACGTAGTGGATACCTCCCACTTACTTGGCACTTACCTGGCTACAAGGGTAGTAAAGAGGTGATAGAGAATTGATCCTGGGGCTTGTCCTTTGGAAGTCTAGGAGCGGTCTAGAGACTGGACCTAGGTAACCTTAGTTCTAGGGTTGTTTGTGCATTTTTGTGTGATTTGTCTAAGTCCGACACACTTTTCAAAACAGACCAATTTAAAAAACCCGCTTAGTGCATGCTTGGCTGGACACGGGATTCTAGTGCCCGTCTTGTCCGCGTTCCTGCTATCGACTCCGAAGTCGGTGCTTCTTCATCTTCTTTTCCCCCACCACACACCACATCAACCGAGATGGACGGTACTCCATCAGATTATAACACCACGCTGCCACCGCTCGTAGGTGCGCAGAATCCACCGCGCATCTCTCTCCAAGAGAGATGCTATCCTATCCGTGGTCCCCTTCCTACTTGTCTATCCATTCCACCAGCTAACGGGGATAATTTTGAAATTAAACCCCACTACATCAATCTGTTGCCCAAATTTCATGGGCTTGAGTCTGAAGACGCGTACGTTTTCATCACTAAATTCGAAAACGTATGCGCAATGATGGGTACTTCACAATTGACTGTGGATGCTATGCGCTTGCGTCTTCTCCCATTCACTCTGTGCGACTTGGCAGAAAAGTGGCATTATAATACTGCCACACACTCTATCACTAATTGGGATGAATTCGTAATAGCATTTCTTAAGAAGTTTTATCCAAACCATAAGACCGCCCATATTAGGAGCGAGATCAACCAGTTCACCCAGCTTCCCAATGAACCATTTTGGAAGTGCTTTGAACGTTTCAAGGATCTGCTTGTCCAATGTCCTCATCATGGAATACAAAGATGGGATTTATGCCGAATTATATATGAGGGCATTAATCCAGCGACAAAGCAGATGCTTGAAACAATGTGTCAATGCAATTTCATGTCCAAAGACGATGGCGAAGCTTGGAAATATCTGGAAGATCTCGCTGAAAACACTTTGCAGTGGGAAAGCGTAAGACCACTTTCAACTAGGGTAGGTATTCATCAGCTCGATATTTCCATCGCAGTAAAAGCCGAAACGGCAACGATACAGAAGAAACTCGATGCTATTGATAACAAATTCTCATCAGTCTCCCTAAATCAGGTCACGCTTCCTAAGACCGTGTGTGGTTGCTGTTCAGATCCTTCACACTTAACGGAAGAATGTCCTATGAATGTATCGTTTCAAACTAATGCTGCTTTTCAGTAGCGACCTAGAAACGATCCTTATTCTTCCATGTACAATCAAGGATGGAGGAATCATCCTAACTTTGCTTGGAACCAAAACCAACCCTAAAATCAAAATCAGTTCCAAAGCAATTATCAAAGACCTCCTCCACAGCAACCACAACTACAAAGTCAGCACCCCTTTCAGTCACAAAATTTTCAAAATCCGGCCAACATTTCTGCACCACAATTGGCCGGTACTGATAACTCTTCACTCGCACAAACTTTGGATTTGTTTATGAAACATTCCATGCAAATGCCGGCTGATATGCAGTCTTCTATTGATACCATAAAGAAAGACTCCGCCTCCCACGGTGAGAGTATTAAATCAATAGAAAACCAAATTGCACAGTTGAACGCCGCAATGAGTGCGAGGGAGAAAGGGAAACTTCCATCTCAACCCCTACCGAATCCTGGCCACTCACAAAATCATAATGTGAATGCCGTTACTACGTTGAGATCGGAAAGAGTACTGAATAACCGAGTGGGTGAGCAATTTGATGATGTTAGTGACACCAATGATCCCCCAGCTTCTACTTCTTCTCCTAATTCGTCTAGTCTCCCACCTTCATCCGAGCTATTCTTCGTTTTCCCCAAGGCTCGAACAATTCGCCAAATCTATCTAAGACGATTCCCACTCCAATTTTGGGATCGAATCCGTCCCCACAGTCTTCTCCACAAATGTTGGACCCAAAACTTATTGATCAAGCTCCGTTTCCAAACAGATTAAGGGCCAACAGACCTAACCCACAAATGGTGAAGATTGTGGAAATGTTTAAGCAAGTTAACGTAAATATTCCTCTCCTAGATGCTATTCAACAAGTCCCATCTTATGCAAGAATCCTTAAAGACTTATGCACTAGGAAGAGAAAAACTCAAGTGCCTAAAAAAGTTTTCATGACGAGTAATGTTAGCACAGCTTTTACCCAGCAAATACCAAAGAAACGTAAGGACCCTGGCTGTCCTACCATCTCTATTTCTATTGCGGGTAAAAATATCAATCGTGCTTTACTCGACCTTGGCGCTAGCGTTAACTTGCTTCCTTATTCAGTATACGAGCAGTTAGGGATTGGAGAGTTGAAACCAGCCCATTGTACTTTCCAGATGGCAGACCAATCTATCACCAAACCACGGGGTGAACTAGAGGATGTGTTAATTAAAGTCGGGGAATTCATATTCCCTGTGGACTTTATTGTTTTAGATACACAGCCTGTGGCAAACCCACGCAATCAAATCCCGGTGATACTTGGTCGACCCTTCCTAGCAACTTCTAACGCTGTAATTAATTGTCGTAACGGTTATATGAACTTATCCTTCGGGAAAATGACAATTGAGCTTAATATTTACAAGCTAGGAAGTCAACCATCGGAACCTTCTGCTCATTTGCTGGATGTTTGTTCCATCCACGATAGCTCCCGAAAGCTGCATGGATGAGGAACTTTGCTTTGATGATCTGGACAACACTAGTGAGACATCGTTTGATCTTGCACAACTTCATAGTGAGGATATGTTCAATGAGTCCGTCCCTGAGTTTGAATCAGTTGACTCGTCGCAAAAGTCAGCAGCACTTTCCGAGTCAATATCCTATGCAAGTTTTGAACCTCTTAGGGAGTCCGAATATCATTCCCTTACCCCACCTTCTATTGTCTCTCCACCGATACTTGATCTCAAACCGCTACCTTCTTATCTTAAATTTGCATATTTAGGTGAGAATGAGACTTTGCCAGTGATTATATTCGCCTCTCTAGCCTTAGAGCAAGAGAACGCACTTTTGGCAGTGTTGAGATCGAATCGAGAAGCATTTGGTTGGACAATGGCTGACATCAAAGGGATTAGTCCCTTAATTGTTGAACATTATATACATCTGATGGATGAAGCCAAACCAACCCGAGACCCACAAAGACGGTTAAATCCCGTTATGAAGGAGGCGGTAAAGAGAGAAATCGTCAAGTGCCTTGATAGTGGTATAATTTACCCTATATCTGATAGCCAATGGGTAAGTCCAATTCATGTGGTCCCTAAAAAGTCTGGCATCACGGTCATAACTAATGAGGCTAATGAGTTAATCCAAACATGCACCCAAACTGGGTGGCGCGTATGTATTGATTACAGGAAACTCAATGCCGCGACGAGCAAAGATCACTTCCCTCTACCTTTCATTGACCAGATGTTAGAACGATTAGATGGACACGAATACTATTGCTTCTTGGACGGATACTCTGGCTATAACCAGGTCCCCATCGCCGAAAAGGATCAAGATAAAACCACATTTACTTGTCCTTTCGGTACTTTTGCTTATAGACGCATGCCCTTTGGGTTATGCAACGCTCCCGCTACATTTCAGCGGTGTATGATGGGGATATTCTCAGATATGGTGGAGAATTTTCTGGAAATTTTTATGGACGATTTCTCCATTTTTGGAGACTCTTTTGAGGACTGCCTTCGTAATCTTGACGCAGTTCTTACCCGCTGTAAGGATAAGAACTTGACTTTGAATTGGGAAAAATCCCATTTTATGGTCCAAGAAGGTATTGTCCTTGGACATATAATTTCACGAAAAGGCATTGAGGTTGACAGAGCAAAAATTGATGTCATTCATAACCTCCCTCGTCCCAAATGCGTCAAAGATATACGATCCTTCCTTGGCCATGCAGGATTTTATAGGAGATTCATTAAGGACTTTAGCAAAAATTGCTAGACCCTTAACCCTTTTATTGGCCAAGGATACCACATTTCACTTTGATTCGGATTGTGAGGCTGCTTTTGAATCGCTTAAAGGATCGCTTACTACAGCCCCCGTTCTTTCATCTCCGGATTGGAACCACCCGTTCGAGCTTATGTGTGATGCATCAGACTTTGCTATTGGTGCTGTCTTAGGACAGCACATTGATAAGATGCCACATGTAATTTACTATGCAAGTAGGACCTTGAATGATGCACAAATAAATTACACAACTATCGAGAAAGAACTCTTGGCAGTTGTATTTGCATTAGAGAAATTCAGGCCCTACTTGATTGGCTCGCCAATTGTGGTTTACACTGATCACTCCGCCCTACGACATCTTTTATCGAAGAAGGATGCAAAGGCCAGGCTAATACGTTGGATCCTATTGTTACAAGAATTTGATCTTGTCATCCGAGACAAGAGTGGATGTGAAAACGTTGTAGCCGACCATCTTTCACGCATCACTTCTTCACTAACTTTGACCCTGCCAATAAATGACTCATTTCCTGACGAACAACTCTTGACTGTATCCTACGAACCTTGGTTCATGGATATTGTGAACTATCTTGCAACGGGACTTATTCCTAGCGATTGGTCGAAACAAGACAAACTTGGATTTCTATCCCAAGTAAAATACTTTTACTGGGATGAACCTTATCTGTTTAGGTATTATTCCGATCAAATCATTCGCAGGTGTATCCCTAACGATGAATTCAAGAGTGTGTTATCATTTTGTCATGATTAGGCATGCGGCGGTCATTTTGGTCCTCGAAAAACGGTGGAGAAAGTTTTGCAATGTGGCTTTTATTGGCCAACATTATTTAAATATGCATATGAACATTGCAAAACTTGTCCGCGATGTCAGCATTTGGGTCATATTTCACGAAGAAACGAGATGCCGCTCCAACCTATATTGGTTGTGGAAATATTCGATGTTTGGGGTATTGATTTTATGGGCCATTTTTCCAATTCTTTTGGGAATTTATATATCTTGTTAGCAGTTGATTATGTCTCGAAATGGGTGGAAGCAATACTGTGTCACACTAATGACAACAAAGTGTTCATTAAGTTCCTTAAAGAAAATATCTTTTCGCGATTCGGACACCCCCGCGCTATAATTAGCGACAACGGGACACATTTCTGTAATCGGTCTTTCGAGGCCTTAATGCGGAAATATTCAATCACTCACAAGCTTTCTACGCCCTATCATCCCCAAACAAGCGGGCAGGCTGAGATCTCAAATAGGCAGATCAAACAAATTTTGGAGAAGACGGTTTCTAAAAACCGTAATGATTGGTCAACCAAATTAACGGATGCTCTTTGTGCATTTCGCACCGCTTACAAGACCGATCTTGGTATGTCTCCATACCGCCTTGTGTTTGGGAAGGCATGCCACCTTCCTGTCGAGATCGAACATAAAGCAATGTGGGCTATTAAAGAACTTAACTTCGATTTTGATCATGCGAGCAGCTATCGGAAGCTGCAATTGAATGAGCTAAGCGAACTCCGCGATGAAGCTTACGATAATGCGGTGATAGTAAAGAACAGGACTAAAGTGTTCCACGATAAAAACCTTTTTCGAAAAACCTTCACATCGGGGCAATAAGTCCTTCTTTACGATTCCCGTGTCCATCTTCATCCGGGTAAGCTTAAATCTTGTTGGAAAGTAGCTTTTGTGGTGCGGTATGTACATCCGCACGGGGCAGTAGAAGTTGAAAATTTGAAAAACGGTTCAATTTTTAAAGTAAATGGGTATAGATTAAAACCGTATTTCTCTGCTGATCCAGCGAAGGAGCTACTGTTTTTACAGGAGGCGCTTTATCAGAACTGAATTTCCTCCGCCCCACCTCCATGTTTTGGTAACATTTTCTCATTTTAAGAATGGAGGTGAGTGAAAATAGACTTAACTGAATATCTGTGCGTGCCAAAGAACAAGTTTGGGAATAGTTTTCATTTAACTATTATTTTACCCCTTTGTCTCTCCCCAAGTATACAGGTCCATGCTCTCAAAAGACAACATCAGTGAGGACATTGCTGAAAACAGGTTTGGTGGGGAGGTTTGTAGTCATTGACTTATCTTTGACACTGGGCATTCAATTTTTTTTATAACAAAAGAGTAGTGTAAGTCCACGGTAGCGCCCCGGCCGTCTAACAGACGCCAAATGCGGAACAAAAACTTTTTACAACTGGCACTATCGCGTACTATAACCCGGATCTGCCATTAAAGCTAAACTAACAAAATACTAAGTGGGTAGAATTGTTATACCGAATGATCCGAGTCCTTCGGTCTTCAACCATCATCCCACGCTTTGTTGCGGCTGCTCCGATCTCCTTGATCTCCAATCTTCTCGTCCAGGTGGCACCACGTCGACGGATCTTTAAACGGGCTCCCGCCTCTGAACCGAGGCAACTCGGTCGTCAAGTTTGCTAAAAGAGACGACCAAGATGAAATAGAGAATGAGTAGAACACTTTGTCTCGTTACGTCCAAGGCTATGGACGAACGGTTAATGAAGTTGCCTTTTGGATCGGGTGAAATGAGAAATGAGGCTATCTAATTTTCATGAATCCGAATCTATCATAATCTTTTTTCTAGTGAACAACAACCATAACCTTCCACCAAGGGGTGGCCGGCCATATATAGAGGAGGGGGTGAGTGTAGGAGCAAGGGGGTGACCACAACAATGAAGCTTATCATAACACCTTGTATGAACACTATTAATGCAAGTGATAAATCATTAACCCTAGTCATCAAACATCATTAAATGCACTAATGAGTCACAAAGATGCATGAATCTAGTCACCACCTTCTAGAAGCCTTTAGAAGCTTCCACACTCATCTCAAGAAAAGATAAATCCGTATTTAACCGAATGTTAAATACGGCTGATAGAAAACTGGAAACTGGCAACTTCCAAAAGTGATCCTGAAAAGAATTTCAGGATAACCCCGTAACAGTATAAACATACCCGCATTTGTATTACGACCGAATACAAATGTATCTGAGACAAAGATATTATATCTACACAGTATAATATTCGGATCCGGCTTAAACCAAAGCCGACCAGTATTATCTGCCCGAAATATGATACGTGCGAAAACGCACGTGCATTTTCCGAACCCTGCCATATAACCATACGGCCTCTACAACGTTTCGCTCGAACTTGGGAAAGTGTCTGTGGGGGACTCTAATGACTCATCAACACACTGGCACTGGGTATAACCACTAGCACGTCAGAGGTACAAGCTGTACGTAACGGTTGCCTATGTATTGATTGGAAGGGAAGCTGACGAGCGAACTCATCCATAAACCCTACTGAGCCTAACAGTGACAATATACATACAGTCCGGTCCGTTCGTCTATGAGTATCGCATATCTGCCTAGGGGCTGGTAACGTCAGACCCCAATAGCAGTATAAGTCATGTCAGAGAGTAGCCCAGAACACCCTGAGATACTACTGGAGTACCTACCAGTAAATCTCCTGCCTCGGCCGAGGGCTTTGTGTAATGGCTCTCTTAGACACAGCGCGATCTCACCCCCAATACCGAGAGAGACGAATCCCCTGCCGATCCGCTCACTTGCCTCCATGTGGCTCGGGACTGTACCCAAAAAAGACCTGTTTGCATGACTCCTTTGAGCCGTGGTAGGGTAGAAATCAAAGCACAGTGGGAACTCACACGAGACAAATGATGACCTCAGGTCGATGAACTAACCTGTACACATGTCACCAGGGAACTGCTATCTGACGATATGTATAATACCAATTAGCAGGTTCCCGGCGAGTCCTGTCCGGTGTACTCATAACCCAATGAGCACCTGTATACATCTTAGGTGATCCAACTGACACCAGTGGCTTGTGAGACCGGCCACCGCCCCTCGTCGGGGTCTCGACTGTATACACTAGTCTACTCTGGAGTATCGATGCCTTGTCTCGAAACTCGCACGACTAGGGACACTTTAAGGATGTGCTTACAGACCCCAGCTCCCACGTATATGATCGCCATCATACTGCTGGTAGTCAAGCAAGAATCCTATGGGCTCTATCATCATGCAATAGTGAACTAAAGTATGTATACGATGATAAAGACAAACCAGATAGCATTATATCATCTCGAGAAAGACTGTCATATCGGTATAGGTCCTGCCTCAATCATTGCAATCACGTACCTGCGATCCAATAATTGACTTTGAGGGCACTATCTCCAACAATCTCCCACTTGCACTTAAGGCTAATTATTGCGATGTCGCATACTCACAGCCCGTGTGATACCGAACATCCAACTCCTCTACTAATCAGTTTCACAAAGCTAGTTTGTAAAACTCTTGTGTTCGAGAAATAGCCTCAGTGAGTGGATCCGCCCTGATGTTTCTTTCTATGTCTCACTTAATCTCAAGTTCACGGAGAAAGACATCTCCCGAATCGAGTAATACCTGTCTTTAGAATATGTCTGGATATCTGATGGGACCTAGTTCATAAATGAACTCCAAATCCAAACTTCTTAGACTGTATCGATCACTGAACCTAATCAGTATCCAGCACCATGCCTCCCACAGTATCCTCTTGGACCACCTGTCCATAATACTGTCCCTTGTCACAGGGAAAACTATAACTCTGACAATCACTCTGTCATCCATGTCACCTTGGAAGCCTGGAATGATAACCGTGTCCCGAAGGAGGCTGCCGTCATCAAGTCCGTAAAACAAGCACTTATGTTCTAAAACTGCTTCCTTATGTTTCTTCGGGATTGGATTAATATAAACTTATCGCATCAAGTGGAAAAACTACATCTGGTGTGGTACTTGACATTTCATGATTGACTCAATTGCCTAAGCAAGTGATCTGCCAATCATGCACATCCCTCTCTCCTTTAGTCTCTAAGACACCTTTAGAGAGGGTGACTCCATCACCTGCAGGTACACCACCATGCCAGGAGTCATCTATTCTAAATACCATTAGAATACTGTCAAAGTACCCAAATTGGGAAACTACCCAAATCTAGATCTAAAAACCATAGATCTAGTAACCAGAATGTCTGATATTATATCCATGTCCTTTGTGAAGAAATAACTGTGTGACAACCACAGTACAACCGATCGTAGTATAGGAATTTTACTTCCTACTCTGTGTATGTCATCCAAATACCAGGACATTACACCCTATTACCTTCTTAACAGATCCATCCCCTATTCTGATGAAGTCAAATCTATGACTGTCACATCAAAATTAGATGATCTTATCTCCGCTATTTCTGCTCAAGTCTATAAATAGACATAAGCTACTTGCCCACTATGCTTTCGCTGCTCCCACTGACTACGACAACCCTCTGGCAGAATAATATATATACGTACACTTCTAAAGCTAGTCTAGAACGACGCTATACTTATCCTTCTGCCGAGTCTCATAGTCTGGAACAACAGTAGTGTCAAGTCTGGGTAAACAAGAACCTCCCTGTCACCGTCCTTGAGTCTATCGGAGTACCTCTCGGGTGTCTGAGATTACCCACCATGTCTGCGAAGTGGCTATTGGAATGTCAAACTTAATTGAATATATAGGTCCTATTAAATTCTCCGTAATCGTTTGCGGTTCTAGAATCACTTCCAGTTTTACCATACCCCCACTACTATTTTCTAAAAAATCCATTTTTACTAAAACTGTGGCGAGTCAATATCACTATTGATCTTCCAGATGGTAGAAAAGTCAACCCTCGTCGAAGCCAGGGTCAACCCACAAACTTCCATTACAGAAACGTGCCTTGAGTTATCTAGTGTCTGGTTTTAAGCATAAGTTGGACAACTCTCCGTACCTTAACATCGTTAAGATATGAACCAATCTATATACAATATAGAAATAGAGGCACTAATTTAATTGGAACCAAATTCAAATCATGCAACTGTCTCCAGTGCATATCAACTTAATGGAGAAAAGCTAATCAGCATTACTCAACTTAGGAATCCATCCAATTATGAGTAACCTGAAAGAGAAACAAGTTTCTCAAAACCTTTACTATTATCTGAATAGCAATCACAAGAATCTACATCTTCGATCTCTTTGAAGAATCCCGATACTTGCGATACCTGGTTCTCTACTTTATTCTTATACCCACAACTTCTCAAAACTTAGACATTGTATTTCTATGAAACACTTGTCTAAAAACTAGAGAAGTCACAAGTAAATAGAACATAGTACGAGGACCTACCCCTTTGTCCTGATGGACACTGGACAACATACAATACTCTGTATAAGTCCACTGAGTTGAATAACTCTAAACCTGTGCATCGTAGGTTAAAAACTGTACCCAGGATATTTCCTCAAATATCACCAATTACAACGAATTCTGATATAATGAGGATGATTACCTAATTCCCAATAACTTACTCCCACTCATCATCTGTAAAAACCATATAGATATGAGAATGAAACCTGGTAAATACATACCCTTGGAGTAAGTATCTAATTGAGAAATCAGTTTTCCTTTTAACAATGCATAGTGAAACTGAAATATAAAAATGTTTCGTAGGGGTATCCTGGTATTCCTAGTAATGCCTCTTCCATAATCCAATTCATGACTGTAACCGTATAATTCTTTGCCATCTCTCCAAATCCCTTTATTTGTCTTTAGTCATTTCCTTCTGTACACCCCTTTTAGGCTTAGTGGTTTTCTTCCTTCCCTACCGTTCGGCAACAGCCTATGGTTTGGAAGAAGACTATCCAGTAAGCATAATAGGTGTACTCTCCTAATCCTAGGAGTACTCGTAACTTGAGAGAAGGTGATGATAAAAGACAACTGAATAATACCTTATTCTTTTAAAGGTGAAATAGGAGTGGCGATGAAGTATGCGGTTTGGTCGTGAATGATAACAGTCGCAATTTATTTTGCCCTCTTTCTAATCCTTTTATTTTGTCTTTAGTTATTACCTTCTGTGCACCCTACTTAGGCTAATTGGTTTTCTTCATTCCCTACCTTTCGGCACCAGCCTATGGTTTGGAAGAAGACTATCCAATAAACGTAATAGGTGTACTCTCCTAAACTAAGGAGCCCTCGCAACCTGAGAGAAGGTGATAACAAAAGACAACTCAATAAACCAATTCTATTTCTCCTGAACCTGGATCCATCCTCGAAGAAGTCCCTTCGAGTTCGTATATAACCATACGATAGATCTATCCAATGGAAGTGGATATCCGTAGTAATACGGGGTGTTCTGAGAAATACAAAGGGTAAAAGAAGGAGCGGCAATGACTTATGCAACTCGGACAATCCAAAAGCCAGTATTTTAAGAAGGTTCGGTCAACTTGGTCACTGAGTCATAATCTAGGGTCGGTCAAAGGTCGCTGCCAGAGAGAGAGAGAAAAGAAACACTCTGCGTGCACTCTAACCTAGATCAGAATGGTTATCACTTTATCTAATCAGGAAACCTCCCACTGTTATCTCAAATTCTCCTCCAAACCAGAAAGAAGAATTAGTCGGGATCACCCGAAGAGTAAACCAACTCATCAGTGAGAATCGGGATCCAACTATCATCGCATGATAACTTGATGGAAGCCACTCAAGTTATCACACTCCAGAAGGTATGCGCATACTTGGCAAGTTTCAGTTTCTTTAGAAACTCCCGATATGATTTTTGCCTCATGCTCTTATGACCTTGACTTTAGTCAACAAATCATAAGTCACATGTCAAGTTCTACCCGTCATTGTCCTGGTTGATTTGAACCCACCCGTACATACCCTTGACTTTAGTCAATAAGGTAATACGACTGTCCCAAACCAACACATCTATCTATGCAACAGATGAATATTCAGCAGCTACCAAACACTATGCCTTGACTTTAGTCAACAAACATAGCTTGAATACTACCGACTATCCATAAGAAATGACGGAGGGCTACGACTGGTTTTTGGCGAAAAACCTTTAACGTAATGAACTTGATCTCGTTGAAGGAACTTGATAGCTTTTTATAAAAATATAGTGGCGAAAACGTTTTGCTAAAGAGGTCACTCCCGGTGAAGGGATCTCGGCTCTTTCCTCGTGGAATGAGGTGCAGGATATTCCAACTGAATACCGTGATGCAAAGCAACTTGTAATCGACTATATTGAAGTTATTGCCATGACGTAAACTTCTGCCCAAGGGGTCACTCCCGGTGAAGGGATCTCGGCCCTTGCCTCGTCGAATGAGGTGCGGGATATTCTAACTGAATATTGCTATGCAAAACAAAAGGAAACATCTCTGTAATAACACCTTTTAAAATTTGTTCCAATAACATCAAATATAGGTTTGTTTTATCCTTGCATTGATAAGAATCAACGCAGTCCCATCAATCAATCACACCAGAAAAGAACAAAAATATAATGTACGTATATGCCATCCGCATTCGTCACTGGGTCCCGTCATCACCCGTTAGGTTACTTAACTAACGACAGAGCGGGGGCTGGACTAGCACGGATGTAAAACATATACAACATCTAATAGTATATATACCAATATACAATAATCGCTCCAGGCGTGATAATATGCAACATTACAAAAAAGTAATAAGCATCACAGAACAATACAGATAATCTGGGATCCCCGAGTTTCACATAGCCGTTGCTGAAACCCGACGTTCCCGTGGTCGTGTGGATAGCCTGTGCAATGAAACCTAGACCCCTACGGGTGCGGCAAGTTACCCGCCAAAACCCGAAGCGAGGTAGTCCCCACAGCATAGTGAATGGAACACCCGGCACTTCACGGAATCCGGTAAATTGAGCACCCCTCCTTGGGTCAACCTGTACCCCCTACGAGTGCGGCGAATAGTCTGCCAATTCTAGAGTGAGGTCCTTCTGCCTCTCAAAGCCATGAGATACGGACCCGTTGCCCTCCAGAACCCGGCTATCCGTGCACTCCTTCGCGGGATAAACCTAGTACAGAATTAAAAATATGTACAATGGGTACATCGACCTCAACCCGGTCGTGTCCCAAAAGAATATTATACGACAGGCAGTGACGACAGTCCACATGTTGGACGCTCGCCCCACAATATCAAATGTACAAATAAATCCAAACTGCACTATCATTGCATCTTGCTATCCACCACGACATATCCGCAACATCACAGCACAACACAGAACATCAACGCGAATGTCACGTTCGCAAACCCGTCTAAAAGAACTATAGCAATTAGACGCGGTTTACCGATCAAATGACATTCCCGGTCGGAGATATAATGTAAATACTGCATACTAACAAGTTTAAAATTTCGATCGACAAAACTTCCTGAAGTGGGCCCCACGTACATCTGCTGTACAGTAATAAAATCTGGGCCCAAAAGAACTATACCAAAAACCACAATTTCCACAGTAAAGCCTACTAAAGAATTTTGAAGCACTATTCCCACAGTACTGCCGCGGTTTCGCGGTCAAATCCTAGGTTTGACCGCGGATCCGCGGCGGTCACGTGGGATCACGTGCTCAAAATTTACTAGTTTGCTTAAAAAACCCTGCACGCTTTTCTGTGATATGCAAAATTATATTTAGGCCCTTTGAAAAATCGACAGAAACTCTGTGTGCATAAAATTGCGATTTCGGAAATTCCGTTCGATCGATCTTTTAAACGCGTTAGCACAAGTTAGTATAGTTTAATGGTGAGGCTCTGATACCACTGTAAGTCCACGGTAGCACCCCGGCCGTCTAACAGACGCCAAATGCGAAACAAAAACTTTTTACAACTGGCACTATCGCGTACTATAACCCGGATCTGCCATTAAAGCTAAACCAACAAAATACTAAGTGGGTAGAATTGTTATACCGAACGATCCGAGTCCTTCGGTCTTCAACCATCATCCCACGCTTTGTTGCGGCTGCTCCGATCTCCTTGATCTCCAATCTTCTCGTCCAGGTGGCACCACGTCGACGGATCTTTAAACGGGCTCCCGCCTCTGAACCGAGACAACTCGGTCGTCAAGTTTGCTAAAAGAGACGACCAAGATGAAGTAGAGAATGAGTAGAACACTTTGTCTCGTTACGTCCAAGGCTATGGACGAACGGTTAATGAAGTTGCCTTTTGGATCGGGTGAAATGAGAAATGAGGCTATCTAATTTTCATGAACCCGAATCTATCATAATCTTTTTTCTAGTGAACAACAACCATAACCCTCCACCAAGGGGTGGCCGGCCATATATAGAGGAGGGGGTGAGTGTAGGAGCAAGGGGGTAACCACAACAATGAAGCTTATCATAACACCTTGTATGAACACCATTAATGCAAGTGATGAATCATTAACCCTAGTCATCAAACATCATTAAATGCACTAATGAGTCACAAAGATGCATGAATCTAGTCACCACCTTCTAGAAGCCTCTAAAAGCTTCCACACTCATCTCAAGAAAAGATAAATCCGTATTTAACCGAATGTTAAATACGGCTGATAGAAAACTGGAAACTGGCAACTTCCAAAAGTGATCCTGAAAAGAATTTCAGGATAACCCCGTAACAGTATAAACATACCCGCATTTGTATTATGACCGAATACAAATGTATCCGAGACAAAGATATTATATCTACACAGTATAATATTCGGATCCGGCTTAAACCAAAGCCGACCAGTATTATCTTCCCGAAATATGATACGTGCGAAAATGCACGTGCATTTTCCGAACCCTGCCATATAACCATACGGTCTCTACAACGTTTCTCCCGAACTTGGGAAAGTGTCTGTGGGGGACTCTAATGACTCATCAACACACTGGCACTGGGTATAACCACTAGCACGTCAGAGGTACAAGCCGTACGTAACGGTTGCCTATGTATTGATTGGAAGGGAAGCTGACGAGCGAACTCATCCATAAACCCTACTGAGCCTAACAGTGACAATATACATACAGTCCGGTCCGTTCGTCTATGAGTATCGCATATCTGCCTAGGGGCTGGTAACGTCAGACCCCCAATAGCAGTATAAATCGTGTCAGAGAGTAGCCCAGAACACCCTGAGATACTAGTGGAGTACCTACCAGTAAATCTCCTGCCTCGGCCGAGGGCTTTGTGTAATGGCTCTCCTAGACACAGCGCGATCTCACCCCCAATACCGGGAGAGACGAATCCCCTGCCGATCCGCTCACTTGCCTCCATGTGGCTCGGGACTGTACCCAAAAAAGACCTGTTTGCACGACTCCTTTGAGCCGTGGTAGGGTAGAAATCAAAGCACAGTGGGAACTCACAAGAGACAAATGACGACCTCAGGTCGATGAACTAACCTGTACACATGTCACCAGGGAACTGCTATCTGACGATATGTATAATACCAATTAGCAGGTTCCCGGCGAGTCCTGTCCGGTGTACTCATAACCCAATGAGCACCTGTATACATCTTAGGTGATCCAACTGACACCAGTGGCTTGTGATACCGGCCATCGCCCCTCGTCGGGGTCTCGACTGTATACACTAGTCTACTCTGGAGTATCGATGCCCTGTCTCGAAACTCTCACGACTAGGGACACTTTAAGGATGTGCTTACAGACCCCAGCTCCCACGTATATGATCGCCATCATACTGCTGGTAGTCAAGCAAGAATCCTATGGGCTCTATCATCATGCAATAGTGAACTAAAGTATGTATACGATGATAAAGACAAACCAGATAGCATAATATCATCTCGAGCAAAACTGTCATATCGGTATAGGTCCTGCTTCAATCATTGCAATCACGTACCTGCGATCCAATAATTGACTTTGAGGGCACTATCTCCAACAAGTAGAAAGTGAAAAATTACATCCAAAAGATAGGAATAGTTTAAGAAAACCAAGAAAATTAGAAGTTTTCCTAAACGAACTAGTAATAAGTAGTTATGAGCTGTTGTCCCAAGGGTTAGTAAGTTGAAAGAAGTCACTGATCTGAGGATAAAAATAAGTCTGAAAAATAGTTCCTATTCTGGAAGCCAAACATTTGAATGTTGATACCCTACTATACGCACTTACACACGTCTTGAATCTCGGGATAGTAGATGATACCTTGAAATGCTCTTGTTTAAAAGCCAAAGTATGAAGGAAGTAAAAAAAATGAATAAAAGATAAAATGGTGGAGAAAAATGAACACTGGTTTTGTTATCACCAAAGCAGCAATAAAAAATATAGCAAGGGTGCTTCATCACCTAGTGTCTTAGACCAACTGGTCTGGGAGTCACTGCTAAGCCTTATGTGGTGCAAGACGAGGAAAATACTAATACACATATTCAGCAAGCACATAAGTAATCGGTCGGTTAGTACTTCAAGAAGTATTAACGGTCGCATGAAAAATGTGTGAGCATATTCCATATAAATATCGATTAAAAGTACTAAGGCTGATGGACAAGAGTATGATAGCTTGAATTGAATTCTCCGAGTGTAGGGATGTCTTTTACATACATGTAGGGGTATATGATCGATATTTGGATGAAAGGTAGAAATGAAGAATAAAGACGATGTTTTATTGAGAGATGATGTGATTTCTAATATCTTTTCATGACTATTAAGATAGGGCTCATGACAACTGAAAAGCTAGTGTAGTTGGAAACTCTAAATTTTCAAAGTATTTCTTTTATGGTTCTTATCTTTATATGTAAATTTCACCATCTCTATTTTATTATAGGATTTTATGGGTGTAATCCGCTGAAAACGCTCAGGAGACAACACTCCTCCTACTAGGGACACCTAGAGGTTTAACGGCAGTGCAATCGTGTTGCCCGTGCTCAGTGCAATCGTGTTGCATACGAAAGTGTGCTTAGCTTTCTCCTTTCTTTTTCTCCTTCTCTTGAATAAACTAGTTTGCTCGGGACGATCAAACATAAGTTTGGGGGTATTTGTTCAGTTGATAAAACTGCACATTTAATATAACATTTTTCCTACTATTTCTTTATTAGAAAAGGTGTTTATTATAATATATGATACATATGAGGGTTTATCTGTAAAAATTCTATTTTCATGTGTTTATATATTATAATTAACATTTGGTAGGAAAATGTAAGCATAAATACCATTGACCAAATCTTAAATGGTAAAATTAATATCACAATAAAACAAACTCTACTAATATTATTTGTTGAGTTGTTGTGCAGAATTTTCAGGGTTAAAATCAAGAGAATCAAAGTTGTTAGAGCAAACCTGCATAATTAAGAAAGCAAACTAAGAAATCAAGTCTGGCAGTAACGACGAGAAGATTTTCAGTTTCCCGAGATTCAAAAGATCGCCACGTGTCATAATTGAGGAATCCCCAGAAAAATAAACAGAAGATCCCTCCACAAGGCCGCGGATCTGCGGCCAAACCCACCTGTTGGCCGCGGATCCGCCGCGTGCCAGAAGACTTGGGAGTTGGGATTTCTTCTGTTGGATCTTAACCTCTAGCTTCCAATTTAGGAAGCTAGGGTTCTGGCTTTGGGACTATAAATAAAGACCGAGAGCCTCTTGAAAAGATCATCAAGTCGACGCGATCATGAAGTCCAAGACAGGCTCACGCATCCAGGCTGATCATCAACGGTTCATCTATCTCCTTAGAAGAGATCGAGAAGCAAACTAGTATTTGTAATCATTTTCTAAGGGAACAAAATGTAAATGAGTTTTGTTGATTAATAAAGGTAGTTCTTTTTCTTATTCTATTTCTTTGTAGTTTCATTATGAATTCTCTCTCCATCTCTTCTTCTCCCAACATGCGCGAGTAATTCTCCGCTTGTCAGGGTTCGTAGGATTAGGGTAGGTTAATGGATGATGAAGATCTTTAAACTCTTTTTAAGTCCTATAAAGTTTATAAACTCTATCAAAAGAATCATTAACATCCTAATCGGGCGCGCTACCAATTTCTTGTTAGTCTCGACCGCGATTAGAGATTAGATTAATGATTGTTTTGGTAAAGGCTAGATATGAACGGAGTTCCATGTCGAGATAGGAGTTAAGAGTGGGAACCCTTTTCCCTCCAGAAACCCTAATCTACATGCATCACCGTCGTTCTAGTTTTAAATCTATTAAAGGATAAAAAGGGTAATCTTTAATTAATCATCCATAACTACTAAATCCTAATGAACCCTACAAGCCCCCTTCTCATATAAACTTATCTCCGTAGTTAATCTAGATCTATATTTTGCATCAGTGTTTAACGTAGATCTAGATCCTACAACCAGTCTTCAATATTCTTTATTCTTCCTCCTCTCTTTTTCAACACATCTAAAGTAAGATTAAAATATTCAACGTTTCCGTGAGGACGACCCGTACTCACCTCGGTCTAGCTACGCGCGACACCATTCTGATTGCGGTTAATTACTACACATAAAATCTAGATCAATCAACTGCCTTCTTGCGGAAAACCCCCACTTGACTCCATGGACTCTAACTAGGCTCCTTGACTTTGGGAACGTGCTTGCTCGCTGATTGACCTTTGTCAAAGATGATCCACGCGAAGGAGACACCAACTCAAGCTTTAACTCCACTCAAGGATCAACTTGGATGAGCAACTTGATTTAATTCTTCGATAGGGAATTAAATCAAGGGATGTAGTAAGGCTACCTCTTATTCTCTCTCTTTTTTCTCTTTTTCTTTTTATAAAGCAAGCCAAGAAGAACATGAATGTAGAGAGTGAATTAAAACTAAGCATATCTATTTTTCTCTTCATCCTTTTGCTTTTGTGGAGAAGGGGGATGTTTGCATGACTCACCTCAGGACTCATAAGCCTACACCCTTCACAAACCTTCTTGAAAGAAAAGGAAAATAATGTGTATTAATAGACACACACACACACACATACACCTACATATACATATATATAACTACACCCGTATATGTGTCAAGTACACATACCAATATGTCACGATCCGAAATTGGCATGTGACGACCCTTAAACTACGCAACGTCTATAGGCGTAACGCAATTTAAGTAAGCCGAAAACCCAGCAATCTAAACCATCAAAAGTAGTAAGTGATAATAACATTTTTAAAACTTTTGAAATCTCAAACCAAATTCTTTAAAGTTCAACTTTATTTCCTTTAAAATTTTGGCAGCACCTCCTTTGTAAAAACAAGCCCCAAAAGGGCTACAAAGATAATAAGTAAAGCATCCCCAAACGGGAGCAAAAACATGCCCAAAGGCGGAAAACAACCACCACAGCAGATATACGACGCCGTAGCGAAGAAATAAAAGACGATATAAATAAAACTGCATAAAAGACCTCCAAGTCACAAAAAATATACAATATCGTCCTCACATCAAGTCTCTAAGTCAATACATGATAATGGTAGATGGAGAGTACATGATACAACAAATATACAATAAGGAACATCAGATAACCGTAAAACCCACCAAAGCAAAACTGCACACAGTCAGCCGAAACGATATCTGCTGCAAAAGATGATACGATAGGTAGAAGAGCCCTGCCAACGACTATTCTGAGGGACAACCTGCAAAACACTGTGGCATAACGGGGGTGAGTTGCTAACTCGTGAATAGTAAATAGCATATGCAGGTAATCGCAAGTATGCACGTACAGCGCGAATCTAACATATGCAAGCTAATAGCAATAAATGGAAATATGTATGCAACAGTCATGTAAGGTACTCTATCAGGTACTACTAATACATGAACAATAAATGGTAATATGTATGCAACAGTCATGCAAGGTACTCTATCAGGTACTACTAATACATGAAGCAATACATATAAAATAACAGTATGTAAATGTAACAGTCATGAAAGGTACTCTATCAGGTACTACTAATACATGAAGCAATGCATATACAATAAATGCGGGATACGAGATAAAACATGTCATCCTCACGAAATCCTGAGCTCGTGGTAGGACCAAGTCCATTAAGACAATCTAAATCCCAAATTTCCTCAAATCAGCTCCCAAATTGGCTCTCATATACTGTAAGTCTCATATATCCTGAGTGTCCAATATCAAGTAAATCTCATATATCCTGTATCCAATATCAAGTAAATCTCATATATCCTGTATCCAATATCGAGCAAGTCCCCTGAAATGAATAAGTATATTTGCATGAATCATTATGATGATGTATATAAATTAGATATGTATACATATATATTAGCGTCCCATTCCACTAATATATATATGTGTGTGTGTGCGCGCGCGCGCGCGCGCATATATAACAGCGTCCCATTCCACTGTTATATATACTTAGGAGCAAAAATATCATGAAAATAAGCGTCTAACATCGACACATAAATACTGATCTATCAGGCGCTGTCACCACGACTGGCCCTCCTGATAGGTACGTATCATACGCTATCCCGAAAACTCGAGGGCCCGGTTTCGACACTCGAAATTCGACGTATCCATACGTACATGACTCCGGTCGGTATCCCCACGATAACCGCTGAGTCATAGGTACTGTCACCGGTAGGTATGGTTCCCCTGTCAGGCTCATCGGCATGGTCCATCGATCTTCTTTCCCCGGGGTATCTCCGGGCCCCACCATGTACCCGCACACGGCCCACGACTCTTCCTTGCATGGGGTATATATATCAGAAACGATAAATCTCATGGTGGCTGCTGAAATATCATATCAAGAGAAACCGGGTTTTTAAATAATGCATAATTTTATGAAACTACCATGGTCCTCAAATCCAGATAACATCATGAAAAATCCATATCTCAATGCGAAAATCCATGAATATAATATATATAACATAAAACTGAAATGTGAACATATAAAGGAAAAGCCGCTAATTAACTGCAACAAGTCAATATATATATCATGCGGTTCTTAATTTCTCAAAGTCCATATAACATCAAATAAAGGTGAACATGTAGCTATAGCCAGATATATGTGTAAATATGTAGGTATAGCAAGGTATATGGATCTACCTATCAGTAATGATGTAATACCCTTCAGGTATAAGTGTAAGTATGTATGCAAAATGTACATGTAGCTATGACTCATATGTGTATATACCTATCACTAATGGTACAATACCATATAGGTATATGGGTAACTAGCATGTAAGCATGCTAAGGCATATGTGTAAGCATGTAGATATACAGGTATGCTATATGTCATATGCAAAAAGGAATATAAGGATCGAGTCTCAATGTCCCTAGTCAATACAGTATCAAGTAGGTATAAGTGTTGTGCGTGTCATGGCAATTATTGACGGTGTGTGTGGCATACAATCAGTACTCGTGTAACATGAGCCGTCAATAATAGTGCAGTGTCCTAAGGGTACAAGTCCAAGCACAACAAGTAAATATGCAATGAGGTGTATGCGCAAACTCTATATATGCAATAGATATGCGACTAATATCATAACATCTCTAGCCCAGACACATAACACCATACGGACGATTCCCCTGTAGATGTTAAATCTACTCACCAATCGTCCTGGCTAAGTAAAGCTAACCACCTGCTTCCCCTTCTTCACAGCGTCCGAAGTCCCCGCCTGCGAACCTGAAAGCATAAAACAATATAACAAGTATGTATATTAGCAAACGACCAATAATACGTACAAACTATGTTTAACCGACGCACCAACTCCAAACATACTCTCAAGTGTTCGTATTGTGGCTAACGTACGTAGCGACGCTACGAAACCAACCCAAGAGAAAAACTACACAAAGTGCATGTACCGTGTCGTATAACGTAACACACGTAATCGTAACACAAGAAACTAGCTATGTGATCCCAGATTTTGTATACAGAGAAAACCCAAAAATCAAACAGGACCAAACATACTTAAACCAAAGCAGACACCTACCCACAAAAACCCACACCCTAACTCAAACCCACGGCCGAGTCGCCGGAATTTGTTTGAAGGTCGCCGACCAAATCCGAGCAAGGGGGTCTCGTGCTTCAGGTTGTTCCCCTCCGAATGACGGCGCGACGCAGGGACGTCTTGCCTGAAATTCGGGGCAGATGCTAATTGGCGCTATCCGTCTACCTCTCCGAAGATGCCAAGTTGATTTATGGCACCATGTATCGAAGGTTTAAACGGATGCGTCCGATGTAGCAGACATCGTCAGATTCCCCCTCGCTTGAGGATTTTTTGATTGTGGGGACGCTCTTCCCTGCAGGAGCAAGCCCCTGCAGTTAATTACGTTACCGCATTGCGGTAACAACTTTCTCCTTCTCCAGATGGTCACTTCGCGTCGTGTGTGTTTGATTTGTGTTTGGTTGCCCGTGGATTGTATACGGAGACTGAGTTATGTCGTCGCCCGTAGGGCGTGGACTAGTCCAAATCCGTATTATCTTAGATTTGGGTTTGGGGGTTGTGTTTAAGGATACGTTAGCCTCGTTTGAGACTAAGATCGACTTAAACGTTTGTTAAGGATACGTTAGTCTAGTTTTAGACTAAGATCAACTTAACGGGATCGTTTAGATCCAACAAGAGAGCAATTAAGGGGGAGCCCTGTTGTTTAGTTTAGTGACGTTGCGGTCAATAGGTAGTTTAAGGACATTGCGGTCCAGTGTTAGTTTTAAGACATTGCGGTCAAGGTTACGGACGTCATAGTCCGTGGATTTAAGGACTCCACAGTCCGATGTTAGTTTTAAGACATCACGGTCAAGGTTAAGGACGTTATAGTCCGTTGTTAGTTTTAAGACATTCCGGTCAAGGTTAAGAACGTCATAGTCCGAGGGTTTAAGGACCCCACAGTCCGGCGTTAGTTTTAAGACATTACGGTCAAGGTTAAGGACCTCATAGTCCATGAGTTTAAGGACCCCACAGTCCGTATCAATATGTGGTCATCGGGACCCATCACCTCTTTGAAGACGTTGAGGAATTACAACGCCAAGTATCAAAGGAGTGAAGAGATGTACCCTTAAACCAAGGTAGATTAAGTGATCTGTAGTCCAATTTGGAAACTAAGATCAATTATTATATTATGAGCCCATTGGCCCAGTTAAGTTTGAATTGAGAACTTATGGCCAGCTTGGGCTAAGTCCAATCATGTTTGGAAGATTGGCCCTCTGTTGGTTCATTGAAGGAGAGGCCTTGTCTCTGGAAACTTAGCCAATTGGGCTAAAGCTAGTGTCAAACACTAGAGACCAACAGTGTTGAACACCGGAAACAAAGTTTTCAAATTAGTGTTACACTAAGGCAAATCAGTGTTAAACACTGGAAATAGAGATTCCAAATTAGTGTCAAACACTAAAGTAAATCAGTGCTAAACACTGGGAACAGAGTTTTCAAACTGGTGTTAAACACTAAGAAAATCAGTATTAAACACTGCAAATAGAGTTTTCAAAATTAGTGTTAAACACTAAGAAAATCAGTGTTAAACACTTCAAATAGAGTTTTCCAAATTAGTGTTAAACACTAAAAAAATCAGTGTTAAACACTGGCTACAGAGGTTTCAATTTAGTGTTAAACACTAAGGTAAGAGGGGTCACGTGTGAACACGTGAGAGCGCCCTGATTCCCTTTATTTTGTTCTGTCAAAAGTATTGAATACTTTGAAGTATCACGTGCTGTCACGTGATGAGAATTTGGGCGTTTATCTGTTAGAGCTTCAGCCAAGGGGCCACGTGGTAGCACGTGAGAGCGCCCTGCTTCCCTTTATTTTGTTCTACAGATAAGTGTTTAACACTTTTAATTCTGAAAGCCATCACGTGTGGGCACGTGATGGGGGCTCACGCTTTGATCTGTTAGAATGTTCATTAGGGGTCATGTGTTGACACGTGAGGGCGCCCTAGAGCTCTTTTATGTTTCTTTTGCCTTTTTCTCTGTGTGCTTTAGAGATCACGTGGAGCACGTGAGGCATTGCCTCAAAGTTCTTTTTTATGGATCTTTGCAGGGGTCACGTGGTAGCACGTGACTCTGGTTCTTTGCATGTTTTAAAGATCTGTTCATCTTTTAAGAATTAAATTCTTCATAAGGTTAAACCCTAACAATAAACTTTAGAGGAATTAAATTCCTGTGATTTTGAGGGAATTAGGTTCTCGATTAGGGATAAACCCTAGTTCTGTCCATTCTGAAGGAATTAAATTCCTAGGGTTAAACCCTAATTTTATCTCAAAGGAATTAAATTCCTGTAATTCTGTGAGAATTAAATTCTCAAAACTCAGTTCCTCCTCTGTGTTTTAGATCAACATGGCAGGATCTCAACCCGATGAGAATTAAATTCTCAGTTCATGGGGAGATGTGCACTTTGCAGATCCTCAACCAGAGAAAGAATTAAGTTCTTTTCTTTATATAAGAGTTAAACTCTTTTGAGAATTAAATTCTCTTTTGAAGCCTCCCTTTTCTTTTCTTACCTAAGGTTTTCCTTTTGCAGAGAATCAAAGGCTCTATATCTCTCTCTCTGTGTATCAAAAGAAAAGGTCTAAAGGTCCCTCCTCTTCTTTTCTTGGCTCCTATTTATAGGAGAAGGAAAAGAATCAATCTGTTTGGTAAATCTCTCATTGAAAGATTTGATTTGTTCATTGAGAGATTTGATTTATCTTCATCATTAATCTGGGCCTTAGATTATTAGGTGAATTTTATTCACCATTGGATTTTAAATCCAAAGATATCCCTTTGTTATTTCGGTTAGATTTAGGGGGAAATCTTTCCAAGTCCAAGATTTTCCATAAATTGGTGATATTTAATCACCTTTAGATTTTTAATCCAACGGTTTTAGATAATCCTTCTTCATTTTGGAAAGATTTGAAAGATTTATCCTCAGAATTTAATTCTGTTAAAGAATAAGGCTCTTAAAGCCGGTCACATGTGGCCACGTGACCCCTGGTCACGTGTAGGCACGTGACCCCTGGAATGGGCTTATCTTCTTCTGCGCTCTGTTCTCTGGCCGTTGCTTAACCATCACGTGCCAACACGTGACCACCGGTCATGTGTGAGCACGTGATGCCTGTTCTGAAGCTTCCTCTTGACTTTTAATTAGAGAACAAATATGCTTTGTGCCGCTGCTTGACCATCACGTGCCAACACGTGACCACTGGTCACGTGTGAGCACGTGATGCCTCTTCTGAATCTTCTTCTTGACTTTTAATTAGAGAACAAATATGCTCTGTGCCGCTGCTTGACTATCACGTGCCAACACGTGACCACTGGTCACGTGTGAGCACGTGATACCTCTTCTGAATCTTTTCCTGATTTTTAATCAGGGAACAAATACCCCCATAGCGTTGTTCTCACGTGTCTGCACGTGAGTGCAACGCTGTCACTTTTGTGACCGTTGGATCTTCTTTGGGATTAGGGTAGATGAAACGTTTTCCATCCCATCCTATAAATGCCCATGTCTTTTCAGAAGAGCCTCCACTTTGCTCATCTTCCTCCTTTGAGAACTTCCTTCTTTTGAGAATTTAATTCTCTTTTTCCAGAGCTTAGTTCTCTGCCTTGAAAATTTTCAGAGTTTAACTCTGTTCAAGAAAGACTTTTCCTTTCAGGTAATGATGTTGAACGATCGAAGAACCTTCATTTAAAAAACTCTCTGGATTTTAAATCCACATCAAGGGTTTCACCCCTTTTAACATGAACCCATTTTTTCTTCAAGTTCATCAACAAGAACAGAGACCCATCTAATTTTCAAACTGTAGATCTCTTTGGGCTTTTCTAATCTTTAAGGAAGATGATAATGTCGGTTGTTTTCCATGGAATTTAATTCCATCCCAAGGAGCTCTGGCTCTGAAACAAAATTTCTGGGAATTTAATTCCCTTTTTCAAAAAGGAATTTAATTCCTCTGAAGAACTAAGTTCTTCCTAGAGAACTTCATGGGTTTTCTTGCCTTGAGTCATCCTCTTTACAATCCAAAAACAGTTTGCACTGTTGGTCTTTGGGAATTTAATTCCCTTGATTTTGTTTGATTCATCACAGAGCCCAAGATAGATTTGTCTTTTAGGGTAGTGTGTAGGGTTACTTGAAGTCCCCTGTTTATTTAATGAGAATATTCCCTTTATCTCATTATAATTGCTTGGCCTCATCATTAACGAGCCGTCAACCTGATTCTGTGGGGCCCATGTGTTTTGTTGCCAATGTTCCCATAAAAAGATTCTGATGTCGCTTTCTTCAACTGTCTTCATTTATATAGTTATGCTCATATATATATATATTGCTGGCTTTACTTTTGACAGTTTCCTTTATTTGATTTCAGGTGCGATGGCTTCTGTTCCGTGCTTTCCCTTCACTTGTTCGGAGGCAGCTTTTCCTCAATCACCATCCGACGAGGAAGCGATGGCGATGATCCGGGTTCATGACCCGAACTGTACCAGCTTACTTCTATGGGGAACTTGGTACAGTCATATCATCCGAGGTCGCCGGAGTTTCCTCTGTGAAGTGCTGATGGAGCCTACTTTCCCGTTCTTGCCGATGGACCCTCCGATGACGGTTTTCGCTGTGGAGATGCCAAATTGGACTCCAACGGGACGGCTCGAGCCTTCAACAACCGGTATCCCGAACTATCTGGTTCCCGCTATAGATATCCTGGGACGACGCATTTGTCAGGGTGAGGCCCACCCATGGGGACTGATTTATAAGATAGGGCTCACTCCTCGACACCCCACGGGCTACCTCCTCTGGGCTCGCTACATCCTTGCTACCCATCGTGCGCGGCTGCATAAGGTTGGGCTTTACCAGGCAATATATGCGTCGCTCTTCCATTATCAATCCCTGCATGTTTGGTGGGTTAAGGCGTTCTTAAATCAATGGAATCTCCCCACCAACACTTTTCTTCTGGGGGACAGAGAGGTTTCGATCTCTTTGGGGGAGTTTTATGAGATCTCGGGGCTGCTAATTCGAGGGACACTTTATGAGGAGTTGCTGCCTTCTGATGAATACATTTTTGAACCCGAGCCTGCACCGCTTGACGGCTTGTCTGCCGAGAACGACGTCCGCCACAAGCGTCCTAGCTTGATCAATGTGCTAGGTATCTTTGATCGATTGTTCACCGAATCTGAGGAGCAGGGCGTTACATTTAAGAGCTTCATTACCTGTTTCCTTCGCGAGGGCGTCTTGTCGAAGGCAGCTCCAAAGTTCGCAAATATTAAAGACCCCTTTGGGTTTGGTCCGAAGAAGCTGCCGACCAATGAATCGGATCTACCGCAGTACTACATCCCCATAATGTCGCCGATGTCCTTCGAATCCATCGCAGCTCCCGGCATGGATGAGGAGACGTTCTTCGTTGGGTTTATCAGTGTCTGGCTCAGCTGGTTTGTCATCCCTATGCATCGCCGCTTTATGAGAGCTTCGATCATCTATCCGGCTCACCGCATAGCTGAGGGAACGCGACTGGCCATTGGCATCCCGGCATTGGCGCATCTCTATCACGGGTTGGGCGCTGCAGCTAATACTTCCAGCCCTGGCGTAGATGTGGTAAATTTCTCGCTTCACTACTTTACGTCTTGGATCGAAATGCACATCTTGGGTGCTTTTGCTATGCATCAAAGGCCCGCATTCTACGACGCTTATACCTTCCCGAGGCTTATGCGATTGGTGGATGCTTCTGCCGCTGACCCGACTCAATTCGGGGCTATTCGGGCGTTGATTTCTCCTTATGCTACTGCTGGCGGGTTGGTTTTTAATGATCGGGTCTTATCTTCTTTCGCGGGTTCAGCCCAGCCGCTTTGGGACCGGTCGATAGATAACGCGCCCTCTTTGAAGCCCCGGGAGGCCGCGCGCTTATACGCGATCAGACCGGGTTACCTGGTATTCCGTCAGGATAGCGCGACCCTCTTCATGCGGTACAATCCGCATCGCTTTGCCCGGCAGTTTGGTTATGATCAGGGTGTCCCGTTTGAGGCTTTCATAGTCATGCCGGTTCCTTCGCTCGAGGCCGTTCGAGATGCCGCCCATCATTTTGTGAGGCTGAGTACGGGTTCTCAGTTAATGATCCCCGATGGTGAGTACATGCCCCGATGCGTGGGATCATTCACGGGTTGGTATCTCCATCGAGTCAACCCAATTATTCTTGAGGACAAAAGGGTGCTTCTTGGTCATGGTGCCCCTACTCAGGTTCCGGCCACGGGAGCTACGCTGCGACCGCGCGCCCCGGTCCGCTTTCCTCTGAAGGATACCGGCACCGCGCTTATTCCGGGGGAGTCGGGGGTGGATCTTACTCCAACAGCTGGTATGCCCCTGGGTACTCGGTCGCGGGGTAGACGGGCTCCGGTAACAGCGCCACCACCCGAGGCAGCCTCGCCTCTCTTGGCATTGACAATGGCGGTGTCATCCTCGGTTGTGGTACCAAGCGAGGGTAATAGGGATGAGGGTGTTGAAGGTGACGTGGGCCGCCGCCGCACCATGGCTTCGGGGGGGGGGAAGAAACGGTCGTCTTCGGCGGCCGGTTCTGGATCTAAGAAGCGGAGGAAGGTGGCCACCAACTTACTTGATTCTTTAACGGAGTCTGAGCCCATACTTCCAGATGAGCCGTTGGTCGTGTAAGAGTCGGACGCTGGTCTCCTCTTCCCGGGCTTGGCTGCCGAGGAGGCCGCACAATTGGCTGAGGCCATAAGACGTTCTAAAGACGAGTCTCAGAACGCAAGGGTTCCGAAGAAACCCTATCCTGCCGTGATCTTCTATGAAGACCCCTCATGGATCCGGCGGCGGTTTATCGGCCCCTTGGAGGAGTGGGGTGAAAGGGCGCTGAAGCAGGCCGCTTCGGATGATGCTGCGGATGCGCTCTCCTTATGGACCGGCGGCCATGAGTCCACCCTCGAACCTCGGCGAGCACGCCTCCTTGAGAAGGAGCATCGGCTTGAAGAAGCCATATTGAGGGTTCCCTGCGCATTGGTATGTTTTTATACTTCTTTGCAGTTTTTCAGATTGCTTATGCCCGTATATATGTATTCTTATTCTTGTGTGGATTGTGCAGAGTCCTCGGCGATGGGGGAGGTCCCTACGGGCTTGTTGCAGCTAGAGCCTGTTGACATTCCCGATGCAGCCTTGCTCGATGGGGAGGGGGTTGACGAGGCTGTTCCTCTTGCCTTAGAGCCTCCAGTGGCGGTTCTTGATCACGGAGCGCTTGCTCCTTTGGTAGATGCTCCTTTGGGGGTTGCCGCCCCAATGACTCTTCCTGCGGGCGACCCAGAGGCCGGAGGAAAGGTAGTCGGGACTACCCTCCTTTTGCTGGAGCCGGAGATCGTGGCGGAGGCCGTTGAAGCCGCCATCCCCCCGACTCAGAACGGGAGGAGTGTTGAAGGTAACCTTCTACATTTTAAATTAGCAATCTTTCTGTTGTCTGAACTCTTTTGTTTTCTCAGAATTGCGCGGGCTGGCGGCCTCTATCGCTGATTTGTCTCCCCGGCAATCGTTTCATCGTCTGCTGGAGATGGTAGCTCCACAGGCGATCTCTCCTCAGCGCATCGTCCTTTCCTCTGGGCAAGGTTAGGGCCGTTCGCCATTTTTTTATTATAGCATTGTTGCTATTCTGCGAAATAACATTGATGTCTCTTACAGTTGGAGGCCGATGACGAGGTGGAGGTCGTTGAAGGGCCAGGGGAACCTTCAGCTCTTACTTGCATGACCGTAGATAAGTGACATTTCAATATAGTCCCATTTGTTCTTTTGCTTAAGAGTTTTACTGACATTTTTCAAATCCGAACAGCCCTGCCATCCTCCATAGTGCTGGAATCGCGTATCGCTATGCCGCCCGGCCCCTATGCTTTGCGAGCCTCAGAGCGCTTGGCCCAGTTAAGCATTGTCTCCTTGTCGTCTTTGATCGAGGAGCTTCATGCTGGCAACGCAACCACAGCTGAAGCATTTGCCGCTGAAGCTAACGGTTCTCTTCCTTTTCTTGCCACCTACCATAGCGAAGAGGTGGTGCGAGTCTGGGTGGAGTTCTGTCAACAGGTGGAGGCTTGCTTGCACGCCCTTGAGTGTTCCCGCCTTTCTTCGGAGGCCGTGGCTGCAAAGGCGGAGTTGCGGGGGCTGATAGCACGGTGCGCGGCAAACATGGCATCATGCGAGAAGAGGCTCGGCTGCAAATTCTCGGAGAGGGAGCTGGCTTCTAAGACGCTGAGCGAGCTTCAAGCTAATCTTACCACCAAGGCCAACAAAGCGTATGAACTCTGGCGAGTGCTTCAAGAGGCCATCAAGGAGGTAGTGGCCATCGACAAGGCCGCCGAGTTTACTCGCGAAAGAGTCGAGGCCCACAAAGCTACCGAGAAGGAGCTCGAAGTTCGGCTTGCCTCATATCAGGCCCAGCAGGCTCAGGCAGAGGCTCGTCTTCTGGCGATCCTGAATCATGAAGCTATGGCCCAGCAAAAGTAGGATGAGCTAGCAAAATTTCTAAATCTCCCGCCGGCTTGAAAAACTTGTATCTTTTCCTTTCTTTTTGTACATACTCCTGAACGGGAGTATTTTCTTTTTGTTCTTTCATGAATTGTACTTTGTATTCATTTTGGGTTATGAATAAAGATATATTTTTCTTCTCAATGGTGTGTTTCCTTTTTATTGAATGTGTTCTGCGGACAATTCATCTAGGTCTCCTTGCAGGGCAGCGATGGCTTAGGATTCAGGGTTAAGATCTGCCTCCTAAGACTTTTGAGCTTTACGAACCGTGATGGTTTCACAAAGAGTTTTTCTCCCTACAGGTCGAGAGGATCCCGTAGGTGTAAGTTCCTCTTAAGAATCATGAGGATTCTTAAGTGGGTTTTCCCTTGAGAGTCGTAAGGATCTCACAAGAGAGTTTTCTTCCTTACAGGTCGTGAGGACCCGTAAGTGCTGGGTGCGGTCGCCCTTATCCGTATTTCACGGGGTCAGGTGTTGGTTTGGGATGGTTTCCAGGGTATCGTAGTTTAAAGATATCGCGGTCAAGGTTAAGGACATCATAGTCCATGGGTTTAAGGACTCCACAGTCCAATGTTTGTTTTAAGACGTCACGGTCAAGGTTAAGGACCTCATAGTCCGTGGATTTAAGGACTCCACAGTCCAATGTTAGTTTTAAGACATCACGGTCAAGGTTAAGGACCTCATAGTCCGTGGATTTAAGGACTCCACAGTCCGATGTTAGTTTTAAGACATCACGGTCAAGGTTAAGGACCTCATAGTCCGTGGATTTAGGGACTCCACAGTCCAATGTTAGTTTTAAGACGTCACGGTCAAGGTTAAGGACCCCATAGTCCGTGGATTTAAGGACTCCACAGTCCAATGTTAGTTTTAAGACATCACGGTCAAGGTTAAGGACCTCATAGTCCGTGTATTGAAGGACTCCACAGTCGATGTTAGTTTTAAGACATCACGGTCAAGGTTAAGGACCTCATAGTCTATGGATTTAAGGACTCCACAGTCCACGAAATGTGTGGTTACTGGGACCCGTCACCTCTTTGAAAACGTTGAGGAATTACAACGCCAAATATCAAAGGAGTGAAAAGATGTACCCTTTAACCAAGGTAAAATCAGTCTAGAATCATCATGGTTGATCGTTAGTTTTAAGACATTACGATCGAGGTTAAGGACATCATAGTCCGTGGATTTTAAGGACTCCACAGTCCGGTGTTTGCTCTAGATGCTTCACACGGGTTCACTGCCGTGCTTGGCGAGGACCAGGCTCCGCTCTAGGCGTTTTCCGCAGGGTCAAAGAGTGACGTTATCCACGTTCCACGTGACCAGGAATTTTGCACTAAATACTTCACACGGGTTCACTGCCGTGTTCGGCGAGGACTAGGCTCCGCTTTGGATGCTTCACACGGGTTCCCTGCCGTACTCTGCGAGGACCAGGATCCGCTCTAGACGTTTTCCACGGGGTCAAAGAGTGACGTTATCCGCGTTCCATGTGACCAGGAATTTTGCTCTAGATGCTTCACACGGGTTCACTGCCGTGTTCGGCAAGGACTAGGCTCCGCTCTGGATACTTCACACGGGTTCACTGCCGTGCTCTGCGAGGACCAGGATCCGCTCTGGACGTTTTCCACGGGGTCAAAAAGTGACGTTATCCGCGTTCCACGTAACCAGGAATTTTGCTCTGGATGCTTCACACGGGTTCACTGCCGTGCTTTGCGAGGACTAGGATCTGCTCTGGACGTTTTCCATGGGGTCAAAGAGTGACGTTATCCGCGTTCCACGTAACCAGGAATTTTGCTCTGGATGCTTCCCACGGGTTCACTGCCGGGTTCTGCGAGGACCAGGCTCCGCTCTGGACGTTTTCCACGGGGTCAAAGAGTGACGTTATCCGCGTTTCAAGTGACCAGGAATTTTGCTCTGGATGCTTCCCACGGGTTCACTGTCGTGTTCTGCGAGAACCAGGCTCCGCTCTGGACACGTTCCACAGGGTCAAAGAGTGACGTTATCCGCGTTCCACGTGACCAGGAATTTTGCTCTGGATGCTTCCCACGGGTTCACTGCCGTGTTCTGCGAGGACCAGGCTCCGCTCTGGACGTTTCCCACGGGGTCAAAGAGTGACGTTATCCACGTTCCACGTGACCAGGAATTTTGCACAAGATGCTTCACACGGGTTCACTGCTGTAACAACCCTAATTTTCTTATACACTTTTTCCTATACAAATTTTTTTCAAAATATTTTTAAAATCCACAAAGGGGTATTTTAGCCCGAGCACAAGATTTAGGTAATTATTTTTGTTTTTAATTACAAGCTACAAGAATGAAATAACTCCATTTTTAGTGTACAAGAAATTACTTTAAATTTAATGTATACTAGGAGTATTTATTCTTGCTGCTATCAGTTTAAGTAATTAAAAACCACAATAATTACAAGAAGGAGCTTGTAGCTCATTGGTAATAGCTTGCACTGCTGAACCAAGCCGCCGGAGTTCAAATCGCATGCCCCACATTATTTTTGTATTCATTTTGTTTTAATTTTTTTAGAAGTCAAACGGTCAAACAGCCATAACTCACAATTTATTGCGAATCACAAAAATTAAAGTACACCAAAACCTCCCCCAGACCACACCCGACCCGACGCCACCTGACTCGGCCCTGACTCGGCCGAGTCGGCCGGCGACTCGGCCGGACTCGGCCGGTCGGCCGAGTCGTCAACACGAAAAAAATTCATGTTGACCTGGTCTAACCCCCTGCATAGTCTAAATTTTCTGTACTGTTACACATTTCTCATTAATCCCCTTTTAAGACCAAATTTAATGAATTTTTAATGATTTTTACATTTTTTAAAATATTTTTAATCCAAATCCTAACCCTAGCCTAGCCCTATATAAAGACCCCTACCCTCTACCATTTCACCTCACCACTCTAAGTCTACTCTCTCAAATTCTCGAGAACTCGGTACGAAGAGCGAGAAGCGAAGCGCTGCCGAAATCGACGACGGATTCCGGCGACCGGATCAGAACTTTCGCGACGCTTTCGACGAATCGGCAACCACCACATCCCTTAGCTTCATTAGCTTGTCCAAACCGTAAGTCCCACTTCTTCTCTCTCTCATTTCTATAAATGTAAAAATACGACTTTTTGGAACCCGACGGAAATCGGACAAACCGATTTCCGATTCGGTTTTTCTATAAATTTCAACTTGTCACCTAATACATATTATCTACCCATATTCATGTTGACTATTAATCACCCATAAACCAATTTAATCAAACTTTTTCACATGAAATGATAGCTTCTTTGCAAAACCGTATTTTTTTCATAAAAATACCATGAAGTTCATTTTTCTTAGTTTAATCAATTACCTCACTCCTAAATATGTTTATCTTGATCACAAAACTTGTAGAACTCAATTTGAATGAAATTTCATACATAAAATGATAACGTTTTCGAATACCGTATTCCTGCGCTATAATACCTTTAAGTTTAACATAGCATGTTTTACCTTTAAACTTCACCAAAACCTAAAATAAGTCACGAGGTAATGACCTACCTCTACACACACTCAATATAACCCTAATTGATAACTATCAAATCACAGAATACGAAATTACAGGACTTTTCACTAAAATACCCTAATCTTTATAATCCTTATTGAAAGCATTAAGTTATAAACTTTTCTGAATAAAATCTTTTAATAAAAGGAAAGCACGATTGGTCATGGACATCGATCGTTTATCTAAACTGTCTTGTGGTGCCTAGGCAAGTGTGTCTAAGGCTAGTGGTTTTTAATTAGGCCCACGACTGTGGTTCCTTCCCACTTACCTGGCACTTACCTGGCCGCAATTGACGGTGAAGAGGCGATTTGAGGCTTCTAATGACTCATCGTTTAGACCTTAGAAGTAGGCTAGTTGGCTTAGGAAACCCTAACAACTAAAATACGGAAAACTAAATTCTTTTGCAAATAAATACCTTATATTTATAAAACCGTTTTCCTAAATGAGAAGTGTTTATAAAACCTAAGCAAAGTGCCGCTACAACCCACTTTTGGGGAACCTGTTAGGGATAGTACGGTTCATCGTGCACCCGCAGGCTAGTAGTGCGAGATTCAGACCTCCGCAAGGAACATTCGGTCTCGAAAGGTTTAAAATACGATATTTAAGGAAAATGAGACTTTCTCTAAATAAAATATTTATATAAAATTATTCATGTGTTAATATATATATAATTAACATTTAAACACCTATTTTATCATAATCTAAAGTTTCCACTTTTTCCTAAAATTAAAAGATTAAAAGTTACGTGAAAATACCATGAATTTCAAATAAAACAATTAATACTTTTATTAGGATATATTCACTAGAATAACACAAATAAAATACATATTCATTATAACAATAAAGACGATTATTAAATACTTGAGGTGTATTTTGAAACTATACAAAAGTATTTTTACATAAAACCCCCTCAAGATTTACAAATTACAATAAGGCCCCTAGCTAATATTGGACTTCAAATTATCTTCTTTTAGTCTGACTCGGGTTAGAGTCTGACTATTCCTGACTCGAACATGATTCAAGTCAATCTATATTCTTTTATACTCCAACCCAATTTGAATACATGAAACCCTGAATCCAGTTAACAATATATTCCTTATGACTGAATCAAACCATGGATATTCATCCATTATCCTGATATTCCACTTACCTGATTATACAGTTACATCATGTTTACTGATATCATGGTTTTGGTCAGTCACCCAACTTACATATTCCAATACTACAATACTGTTAAAACACTACGGGGTTTAAGGGGTAGATTGGTACGGAAGGTGTTAAAGGTGGCACGAGGTGGTCAGAATAAGACACCTAACCTGAATCCTATTGCTGTTGTACCATGGCATAACGGTTCCTTGTACTTTCCTTTTGCCCTGATCTCTAGCATATAGAGATCCCCCTCGTATACACTGGCATCCTTCTGTACCAAGCTACAAATAACAGCGTTACACAATGTTCCATAATATTCAACAATATAATACTTTAGAAAATACTGTTACTCTGTCATTCTCATTCTTCTTATTCTTTGGGACTTACCGAGCGACCTGTTCGCTGACGACATTCTATTTCTTTCTTCTTTGAATGTCGTCAGGTGCGTTGGACCAAGCTGAGATCGAGCCCACCGGTGAAGATTTGGAGCAGTTCCAAGAAGACCCAGAGCTCTAGATAATTGTACCTTATTCTTTCCAGTATTTTTCATTTCTGTTATGCCACTGTTTAGGCATTGCTTTTTCATTCCAGTTGTATTTTCATTTCATGCATTGTACAAAGAATGTTATTAATAAAAGTTGCTGTTATTTCAATATCATTTGTCTCTTGTGATTATTTTATATTGCTTAGCTACGCTTAGCGTATGTACTTCTGAGTAGATATGTAGCGGACCTCGTCGTGTCCACTTCGCCGTACACTGGGAAGCGGTGCGTGACAGGTTTTGTTGGTGGCCCATGCAGGTCAGAGCTGTATGAATCCCTATCATGCAGTTCTGGTCTGCGTGAACAACCTAAGCAATATAACACAAGAACCAGCAACTAAAACATTCTTCACAATTCATGTACTTTGAATCTTGCAAATTTCTATTCCTTGAATCTTATCATTTCATATATTTGAATCTGTCCTAACCCAAATTTTTCTTCAAGGTCATGGATTCCCCGAACAACACCAGCACCAACGTTAACAACACCCCTCCAGCACTACCTCTCACACCAGTTGTTCCTGCACCACCCCTCCAGCACTACCTCTCACACCAGTTGTTCCTGCACCACCCACTGAGCAAACGATGCTATTCGATGCGATCTGCAGTCTTCTCGAGGGACATCAACAACTTTTGAGCCGTCCTGAGACCGATGCACCGGGAGTAAAGCAATTCAGAGCTTTGCACCCAAAGCAGTTCTCTGGTAAAGGTAGCCCTCTTGAAGCGGATGAATGGGCATAAAGCATCGAAGACGATCTGGCAGCAGCTCAAGTGCCAGACCACGCTTGGGTCCGTGTAGCGAAGCTACAGCTCACGGATAATGCTCGCAATTGGTGGAAGGCGGAAGAAAACCGTCTAGCGCAGCCGATTGAATGGAAGACATTTCGCGAGAAGTTCGACGTGAAATATTTCCCTGTGACTGCCAGGTTTGCTATGGAGCAGCAGTTTATTCATCTACAGCAAGGATCAATGTGGGACAAATCGGTAGATGAATACGATGCTGAGTTCACCATGTTGAGCCGGTAAGATATGTCATAATAGTTCAATTTTAGATATCACAAACTACACAGCTAACACAATCTTTAAACAGATTCACGGCACACTTGATACCGACGGACGACATCAGAGCCCGTCGCTTTCAACAAGGTTTGGACACCGAGTTAAGGCTGCTCTAGCCACAGGAAAGTTCTTGACTCACGAGGAAGCTCTAGAAGCTGCCCGCAGTTATGAGGCTGTAATAAAAGAGAGGGGCAGACCTCAGTCTGCAGGAGTCAAGCGCCCTGCCAACCAGATGGCAGGTGGAGCCTCTTCTAGGCCATTGTTTGAACCCAGGAGGACTGAAGAAATTTTCCATTACTGCCATAGAAAGGGACATTTGTGGAAGGACTGTAGGCGCGCAAAAGGCCTGTGTCTAATTTGTGGTGCATCCAACCACGGAATTGGGAACTGTCCTTACAACAGCAACTCATCTCACACATACACCAACCAACCGCAGCGGCCAACCATCCAGGCTCCTGCAACTCGTCCTGCACTACCTGCTCCACCACCTGCACAGCCTACTCGCCAATTCCAACAGGCAATGAGGGACATGCCTAGAGGGCAGAGAAATAGGTCTCAAAGGCAGAATGTGCCTCCAGCTAGAAGGAATATACCACGGCGACAGACCTTCACATTAGAAGCTGTAGAAACCGAGACTATAGGTCAAGGTAACACCGGTAAGCCTTTTTTTTCACCATCGTATCACTTTTATTCGCCAAACTTTTTTGCACTGTTACACTTTCCTTTTACAAATTTCGAGGAAGAAATTTTTATAAGGAGGGTAGAATGTAACAACCCTAATTTTTTTATACACTTTTTCCTATACAAATTTTTTTCAAAATATTTTTAAAATCCACAAAGGGGTATTTTAGCCCGAGCACAAGATTTAGGTAATTATTTTTGTTTTTAATTACAAGCTACAAGAATGAAATAACTCCATTTTTAGTGTACAAGAAATTACTTTAAATTTAATGTATACTAGGAGTATTTATTCTTGCTGTTATCAGTTTAAGTAATTAAAAACCACAATAATTACAAGAAGGAGCTAGTAGCTCATTGGTAATAGCTTGCACTGCTGAACCAAGCCACCGGAGTTCAAATCCCATGCCCCACATTATTTTTGTATTCATTTTGTTTTAATTTTTTTAGAAGTCAAACGGTCAAACAGCCATAACTCACAATTTATTGCGAATCACAAAAATTAAAGTACACCAAAACCTCCCCCAGACCACACCCGACCCGACGCCACCTGACTCGGCCCTGACTCGGCCGAATCGGCCGGCAACTCGGCCGAATCGGCCGGCGCCGCCGGCCGGACTCGGCCGGTCGGCCGAGTCGTCAACACGAAAAAAATTCGTGTTGACCTGGTCTAACCCCCTGCATAGTCTAAATTTTCTGTACTGTTACACATTTCTCATTAATCCCCTTTTAAGACCAAATTTAATGAATTTTTAATGATTTTTACATTTTTTAAAATATTTTTAATCCAAATCCTAACCCTAGCCTAGCCCTATATAAAGACCCCTACCCTCTACCATTTCACCTCACCACTCTAAGTCTATTTTCTCAAATTCTCGAGAACTCGGTACGAAGAGCGAGAAGCGAAGCGCTGCCGAAATCGACGACGGATTCCGGCGACCGGATCAGAACTTTCGCGACGCTTTCGACGAATCGGCAACCACCACATCCCTTAGCTTCATTAGCTTGTCCAAACCGTAAGTCCCACTTCTTCTCTCTCTCATTTCTATAAATGTAAAAATACGACTTTTTAGAACCCGACGGAAATCGGACAAACCGATTTCCGATTCGGTTTTTCTATAAATTTCAACTTGTCACCTAATACATATTATCTACCCATATTCATGTTGACTATTAATCACCCATAAACCAATTTAATCAAACTTTTTCACATGAAATGATAGCTTCTTTGCAAAACCGTATTCTTTTCATAAAAATACCATGAAGTTCATTTTTCTTAGTTTAATCAATTACCTCACTCCTAAATATTTTTATCTTGATCACAAAACTTGTAGAACTCAATTTGAATGAAATTTCATACATAAAATGATAACGTTTTCGAATACCGTATTCTTGCGCTATAATACCTTTAAGTTTAACATAGCATGTTTTACCTTTAAACTTCACCAAAACCTAAAATAAGTCACGAGGTAATGACCTACCTCTACACACACTCAATATAACCCTAATTGATAACTATCAAATCACAGAATACGAAATTACAGGACTTTTCACTAAAATACCATAATCTTTATAATCCTTATTGAAAGCATTAAGTTATAAACTTTTCTGAATAAAATCTTTTAATAAAAGGAAAGCACGATTGGTCATGGACATCGATCGTTTATCTAAACTGTCTTGTGGTGCCTAGGCAAGTGTGTCTAAGGCTAGTGGTTTTTAATTAGGCCCACGACTGTGGTTCCTTCCCACCTACCTGGCACTTACCTGGCCGCAATTGACGGTGAAGAGGCGATTTGAGGCTTCTAATGACTCATCGTTTAGACCTTAGAAGTAGGCTAGTTGGCTTAGGAAACCCTAACAACTAAAATACGGAAAACTAAATTCTTTTGCAAATAAATACCTTATATTTATAAAACCGTTTTCCTAAATGAGAAGTGTTTATAAAACCTAAGCAAAGTGCCGCTACAACCCACTTTTGGGGAACCTGTTAGGGATAGTACGGTTCATCGTGCACCCGCAGGCTAGTAGTGCGAGATTCAGACCTCCGCAAGGAACATTCGGTCTCGAAAGGTTTAAAATACGATATTTAAGGAAAATGAGACTTTCTCTAAATAAAATATTTATATAAAATTATTCATGTGTTAATATATATATAATTAACATTTAAACACCTATTTTATCATAATCTAAAGTTTCCACTTTTTCCTAAAATTAAAAGATTAAAAGTTACGTGAAAATACCATGAATTTCAAATAAAATAATTAATACTTTTATTAGGATATATTCACTAGAATAACACAAATAAAATACACATTCATTATAACAATAAAGACGATTATTAAATACTTGAGGTGTATTTTGAAACTATACAAAAGTATTTTTACATAAAACCCCCTCAAGATTTACAAATTACAATAAGGCCCCTAGCTAATATTGGACTTCAAATTATCTTCTTTTAGTCTGACTCGGGTTAGAGTCTGACTATTCGTGACTCGAACATGATTCAAGTCAATCTATATTCTTTTATACTCCAACCCAATTTGAATACATGAAACCCTGAATCCAGTTAACAATATATTCCTTATGACTGAATCAAACCATGGATATTCATCCATTATCCTGATATTCCACTTACCTGATTATACAGTTACATCATGTTTACTGATATCATGGTTTTGGTCAGTCACCCAACTTACATATTCCAATACTACAATACTGTTAAAACACTACGGGGTTTAAGGGGTAGATTGGTACGGAAGGTGTTAAAGGTGGCACGAGGTGGTCAGATTAAGACACCTAACCTGAATCCTATTGCTGTTGTACCATGGCATAACGGTTCCTTGTACTTTCCTTTTGCCCTGATCTTTAGCATATAGAGATCCCCCTCGTATACACTGGCATCCTTCTGTACCAAGCTACAAATAACAGCGTTACACAATGTTCCATAATATTCAACAATATAATACTTTAGAAAATACTGTTACTCTGTCATTCTCATTCTTCTTATTCTTTGGGACTTACCGAGCGACCTGTTCGCTGACGACATTCTATTTCTTTCTTCTTTGAATGTCGTCAGGTGCGTTGGACCAAGCTGAGATCGAGCCCACCGGTGAAGATTTGGAGCAGTTCCAAGAAGACCCAGAGCTCTAGATAATTGTACCTTATTCTTTCCAGTATTTTTCATTTCTGTTATGCCACTGTTTAGGCATTGCTTTTTCATTCCAGTTGTATGTTCATTTCATGCATTGTACAAAGAATGTTATTAATAAAAGTTGCTGTTATTTCAATATCATTTGTCTCTTGTGATTATTTTATATTGCTTAGCTACACTTAGCGTATGTACTTCTGAGTAGATATGTAGCGGACCTCGTTGTGTCCACTTCGCCGTACACTGGGAAGCGGGGCGTGACAGGTTTTGTTGGTGGCCCATGCAGGTCAGAGCTGTATGAATCCCTATCATGCAGTTCTGGTCTGCGTGAACAACCTAAGCAATATAACACAAGAACCAGCAACTAAAACATTCTTCACAATTCATGTACTTTGAATCTTGCAAATTTCTATTCCTTGAATCTTATCATTTCATATATTTGAATCTGTCCTAACCCAAATTTTTCTTCAAGGTCATGGATTCCCCGAACAACACCAGCACCAACGTTAACAACACCCCTCCAGCACTACCTCTCACACCAGTTGTTCCTGCACCACCCCTCCAGCACTACCTCTCACACCAGTTGTTCCTGCACCACCCACTGAGCAAACGATGCTATTCGATGCGATCCGCAGTCTTCTCGAGGGACAGCAACAACTTTTGAGCCGTCCTGAGACCGATGCACCGGGAGTAAAGCAATTCAGAGCTTTGCACCCAAAGCAGTTCTCTGGTAAAGGTAGCCCTCTTGAAGCAGATGAACGGGCATAAAGCATCGAAGACGATCTGGCAGCAGCTCAAGTGCCAGACCACGCTTGGGTCCGTGTAGCGAAGCTACAGCTCACGGATAATGCTCGCAATTGGTGGAAGGCGGAAGAAAACCGTCTAGCGCAGCCGATTGAATGGAAGACATTTCGCGAGAAGTTCGACGTGAAATATTTCCATGTGACTGCCAGGTTTGCTATGGAGCAGCAGTTTATTCATCTACAGCAAGGATCAATGTGGGACAAATCGGTAGATGAATACGATGCTGAGTTCACCATGTTGAGCCGGTAAGATATGTCATAATAGTTCAATTTTAGATATCACATACTACACAGCTAACACAATCTTTAAACAGATTCACGGCACACTTGATACCGACGGACGACATCAGAGCCCGTCGCTTTCAACAAGGTTTGGACACCGAGTTAAGGCTGCTCTAGCCACAGGAAAGTTCTTGACTCACGAGGAAGCTCTAGAAGCTGCCCGCGGTTATGAGGCTGTAATAAAAGAGAGGGGCAGATCTCAGTCTGCAGGAGTCAAGCGCCCTGCCAACCAGATGGCAGGTGGAGCCTCTTCTAGGCCATTGTTTGAACCCAGGAGGACTGAAGAAATTTTCCATTACTGCCATAGAAAGGGACATTTGTGGAAGGACTGTAGGCGCGCAAAAGGCCTGTGTCTAATTTGTGGCGCATCCAACCACGGAATTGGGAACTGTCCTTACAACAGCAACTCATCTCACACATACACCAACCAACCGCAGCGGCCAACCATCCAGGCTCCTGCAACTCGTCCTGCACTACCTGCTCCACCACCTGTACAGCCTACTCGCCAATTCCAACAGGCAATGAGGGACATGCCTAGAGGGCAGAGAAATAGGTCTCAAAGGCAGAATGTGCCTCCAGCTAGAAGGAATATACCACGGCGACAGACCTTCACATTAGAAGCTGTAGAAACCGAGACTATAGGTCAAGTTAACACCGGTAAGCCTTTTTTTTCACCATCGTATCACTTTTATTCGCCAAACTTTTTTGCACTGTTACACTTTCCTTTTACAAATTTCGAGGAAGAAATTTTTTTAAGGAGGGTAGAATATAACAACCCTAATTTTTTTATACACTTTTTCCTATACAAATTTTTTTCAAAATATTTTTAAAATCCACAAAGGGGTATTTTAGCCCGAGCACAAGATTTAGGTAATTATTTTTGTTTTTAATTACAAGCTACAAGAATGAAATAACTCCATTTTAGTGTACAAGAAATTACTTTAAATTTAATGTATACTAGGAGTATTTATTCTTGCTGTTATCAGTTTAAGTAATTAAAAACCACAATAATTACAAGAAGGAGCTAGTAGCTCATTGGTAATAGCTTGCACTGCTGAACCAAGCCACCGGAGTTCAAATCCCATGCCTCACATTATTTTTGTATTCATTTTGTTTTAATTTTTTTAGAAGTCAAACGGTCAAACAGGCATAACTCACAATTTATTGCGAATCACAAAAATTAAAGTACACCAAAACCTCCCCCAGACCACACCCGACCCGACGCCACCTGACTCGGCCGAATCGGCCGGCGCCGCCGGCCGGACTCGGCCGGTCGGCCGAGTCGTCAACACGAAAAAAATCCGTGTTGACCTGGTCTAACCCCCTGCATAGTCTAAATTTTCTGTACTGTTACACATTTCTCATTAATCCCCTTTTAAGACCAAATTTAATGAATTTTTAATGATTTTTACATTTTTTAAAATATTTTTAATCCAAATCCTAACCCTAGCCTAGCCCTATATAAAGACCCCTACCCTCTACCATTTCACCTCACCACTCTAAGTCTACTCTCTCAAATTATCGAGAACTCGGTACGAAGAGCGAGAAGCGAAGCGCTGCCGAAATCGACGACGGATTCCGGCGACCGGATCAGAACTTTCGCGACGCTTTCGACGAATCGGCAACCACCACATCCCTTAGCTTCATTAGCTTGTCCAAACCGTAAGTCCCACTTCTTCTCTCTCTCATTTCTATAAATGTAAAAATACGACTTTTTAGAACCCGACGGAAATCGGACAAACCGATTTCCGATTCGGTTTTTCTATAAATTTCAACTTGTCACCTGATACATATTATCTACCCATATTCATGTTGACTATTAATCAGCCATAAACCAATTTAATCAAACTTTTTCACATGAAATGATAGCTTCTTTGCAAAACCGTATTCTTTTCATAAAAATACCATGAAGTCCATTTTTCTTAGTTTAATCAATTACCTCACTCCTAAATATGTTTATCTTGATCAAAAAACTTGTAGAACTCAATTTGAATGAAATTTCATACATAAAATGATAACGTTTTCGAATACCGTATTCTTGCGCTATAATACCTTTAAGTTTAACATAGCATGTTTTACCTTTAAACTTCACCAAAACCTAAAATAAGTCATGAGGTAATGACCTACCTCTACACACACTCAATATAACCCTAATTGATAACTATCAAATCACAGAATACGAAATTACAGGACTTTTCACTAAAATACCCTAATCTTTATAATCCTTATTGAAAGCATTAAGTTATAAACTTTTCTGAATAAAATCTTTTAATAAAAGGAAAGCACGATTGGTCATGGACATCGATCGTTTATCTAAACTGTCTTGTGGTGCCTAGGCAAGTGTGTCTAGGGCTAGTGGTTTTTAATTAGGCCCACGACTGTGGTTCCTTCCCACTTACCTGGCACTTACCTGGCCGCTATTGACGGTGAAGAGGCGATTTGGGGCTTCTAATGACTCATCGTTTAGACCTTAGAAGTAAGCTAGTTGGCTTAGGAAACCCTAACAACTAAAATACGGAAAACTAAATTCTTTTGCAAATAAATACCTTATATTTATAAAACCGTTTTCCTAAATGAGAAGTGTTTATAAAACCTAAGCAAAGTGCCGCTACAACCCACTTTTGGGGAACCTGTTAGGGATAGTACGGTTCATCGTGCACCCGCAGGCTAGTAGTGCGAGATTCAGACCTCCGCAAGGAACATTCGGTCTCGAAAGGTTTAAAATACGATATTTAAGGAAAATGAGACTTTCTCTAAATAAAATATTTATATAAAATTATTCATGTGTTAATATATATATAATTAACATTTAAACACCTATTTTATCATAATCTAAAGTTTCCACTTTTTCCTAAAATTAAAAGATTAAAAGTTACGTGAAAATACCATGAATTTCAAATAAAACAATTAATACTTTTATTAGGATATATTCACTAGAATAACACAAATAAAATACACATTCATTATAACAATAAAGACGATTATTAAATACTTGAGGTGTATTTTGAAACTATACAAAAGTATTTTTACATAAAACCCCCTCAAGATTTACAAATTACAATAAGGCCCCTAGCTAATATTGGACTTCAAATTATCTTCTTTTAGTCTGACTCGGGTTAGAGTCTGACTATTCCTGACTCGAACATGATTCAAGTCAATCTATATTCTTTTATACTCCAACCCAATTTGAATACATGAAACCCTGAATCCAGTTAACAATATATTCCTTATGACTGAATCAAACCATGGATATTCATCCATTATCCTGATATTCCACTTACCTGATTATACAGTTACATCATGTTTACTGATATCATGGTTTTGGTCAGTCACCCAACTTACATATTCCAATACTACAATACTGTTAAAACACTACGGGGTTTAAGGGGTAGATTGGTACGGAAGGTGTTAAAGGTGGCACGAGGTGGTCAGATTAAGACACCTAACCTGAATCCTATTGCTGTTGTACCATGGCATAACGGTTCCTTGTACTTTCCTTTTGCCCTGATCTCTAGCATATAGAGATCCCCCTCGTATACACTGGCATCCTTCTGTACCAAGCTACAAATAACAGCGTTACACAATGTTCCATAATATTCAACAATATAATACTTTAGAAAATACTGTTACTCTGTCATTCTCATTCTTCTTATTCTTTGGGACTTACCGAGCGACCTGTTCGCTGACGACATTCTATTTCTTTCTTCTTTGAATGTCGTCAGGTGCGTTGGACCAAGCTGAGATCGAGCCCACCGGTGAAGATTTGGAGCAGTTCCAAGAAGACCCAGAGCTCTAGATAATTGTACCTTATTCTTTCCAGTATTTTTCATTTCTGTTATGCCACTGTTTAGGTATTGCTTTTTCATTCCAGTTGTATTTTCATTTCATGCATTGTACAAAGAATGTTATTAATAAAAGTTGCTGTTATTTCAATATCATTTGTCTCTTGTGATTATTTTATATTGCTTAGCTACGCTTAGCGTATGTACTTCTGAGTAGATATGTAGCGGACCTCGTCGTGTCCACTTCGCCGTACACTGGGAAGCGGGGCGTGACAGGTTTTGTTGGTGGCCCATGCAGGTCAGAGCTGTATGAATCCCTATCATGCAGTTCTGGTCTGCGTGAACAACCTAAGCAATATAACACAAGAACCAGCAACTAAAACATTCTTCACAATTCATGTACTTTGAATCTTGCAAATTTCTATTCCTTGAATCTTATCATTTCATATATTTGAATCTGTCCTAACCCAAATTTTTCTTCAAGGTCATGGATTCCCCGAACAACACCAGCACCAACGTTAACAACACCCCTCCAGCACTACCTCTCACACCAGTTGTTCCTGCACCACCCCTCCAGCACTACCTCTCACACCAGTTGTTCCTGCACCACCCACTGAGCAAACGATGCTATTCGATGCGATCCGCAGTCTTCTCGAGGGACAGCAACAACTTTTGAGCCGTCCTGAGACCGATGCACCGGGAGTAAAGCAATTCAGAGCTTTGCACCCAAAGCAGTTCTCTGGTAAAGGTAGCCCTCTTGAAGCGGATGAACGGGCATAAAGCATCGAAGACGATCTGGCAGCAGCTCAAGTGCCAGACCACGCTTGGGTCCGTGTAGCGAAGCTACAGCTCACGGATAATGCTCGCAATTGGTGGAAGGCGGAAGAAAACCGTCTAGCGCAGCCGATTGAATGGAAGACATTTCGCGAGAAGTTCGACGTGAAATATTTCCATGTGACTGCCAGGTTTGCTATGGAGCAGCAGTTTATTCATCTACAGCAAGGATCAATGTGGGACAAATCGGTAGATGAATACGATGCTGAGTTCACCATGTTGAGCCGGTAAGATATGTCATAATAGTTCAATTTTAGATATCACATACTACACAGCTAACACAATCTTTAAACAGATTCACGGCACACTTGATACCGACGGACGACATCAGAGCCCGTCGCTTTCAACAAGGTTTGGACACCGAGTTAAGGCTGCTCTAGCCACAGGAAAGTTCTTGACTCACGAGGAAGCTCTAGAAGCTGCCCGCGGTTATGAGGCTGTAATAAAAGAGAGGGGCAGATCTCAGTCTGCAGGAGTCAAGCGCCCTGCCAACCAGATGGCAGGTGGAGCCTCTTCTAGGCCATTGTTTGAACCCAGGAGGACTGAAGAAATTTTCCATTACTGCCATAGAAAGGGACATTTATGGAAGGACTGTAGGCGCGCAAAAGGCCTGTGTCTAATTTGTGGCGCATCCAACCACGGAATTGGGAACTGTCCTTACAACAGCAACTCATCTCACACATACACCAACCAACCGCAGCGGCCAACCATCCAGGCTCCTGCAACTCGTCCTGCACTACCTGCTCCACCACCTGCACAGCCTACTCGCCAATTCCAACAGGCAATGAGGGACATGCCTAGAGGGCAGAGAAATAGGTCTCAAAGGCAGAATGTGCCTCCAGCTAGAAGGAATATACCACGGCGACAGACCTTCACATTAGAAGCTGTAGAAACCGAGACTATAGGTCAAGGTAACACCGGTAAGCCTTTTTTTTCACCATCGTATCACTTTTATTCGCCAAACTTTTTTGCACTGTTACACTTTCCTTTTACAAATTTCGAGGAAGAAATTTTTTTAAGGAGGGTAGAATGTAACAACCCTAATTTTTTTATACACTTTTTCCTATACAAATTTTTTTCAAAATATTTTTAAAATCCACAAAGGGGTATTTTAGCCCGAGCACAAGATTTAGGTAATTATTTTTGTTTTTAATTACAAGCTACAAGAATGAAATAACTCCATTTTAGTGTACAAGAAATTACTTTAAATTTAATGTATACTAGGAGTATTTATTCTTGCTGTTATCAGTTTAAGTAATTAAAAACCACAATAATTACAAGAAGGAGCTAGTGGCTCATTGGTAATAGCTTGCACTGCTGAACCAAGCCACCGGAGTTCAAATCCCATGCCCCACATTATTTTTGTATTCATTTTGTTTTAATTTTTTTAGAAGTCAAACGGTCAAACAGCCATAACTCACAATTTATTGCGAATCACAAAAATTAAAGTACACCAAAACCTCCCCCAGACCACACCCGACCCGACGCCACCTGACTCGGCCCTGACTCGGCCGAATCGGCCGGCAACTCGGCCGAATCGGCCGGCGCCGCCGGCCGGACTCGGCCGGTCGGCCGAGTCGTCAACACGAAAAAAATCCGTGTTGACCTGGTCTAACCCCCTGCATAGTCTAAATTTTCTGTACTGTTACACATTTCTCATTAATCCCCTTTTAAGACCAAATTTAATGAATTTTTAATGATTTTTACATTTTTTAAAATATTTTTAATCCAAATCCTAACCCTAGCCTAGCCCTATATAAAGACCCCTACCCTCTACCATTTCACCTCACCACTCTAAGTCTACTCTCTCAAATTCTCGAGAACTCGGTACGAAGAGCGAGAAGCGAAGCGCTGCCGAAATCGACGACGGATTCCGGCGACCGGATCAGAACTTTCGCGACGCTTTCGACGAATCGGCAACCACCACATCCCTTAGCTTCATTAGCTTGTCCAAACCGTAAGTCCCACTTCTTCTCTCTCTCATTTCTATAAATGTAAAAATACGACTTTTTAGAACCCGACGGAAATCGGACAAACCGATTTCCGATTCGGTTTTTCTATAAATTTCAACTTGTCACCTAATACATATTATCTACCCATATTCATGTTGACTATTAATCACCCATAAACCAATTTAATCAAACTTTTTCACATGAAATGATAGCTTCTTTGCAAAACCGTATTCTTTTCATAAAAATACCATGAAGTTCATTTTTCTTAGTTTAATCAATTACCTCACTCCTAAATATGTTTATCTTGATCACAAAACTTGTAGAACTCAATTTGAATGAAATTTCATACATAAAATTATAACGTTTTCGAATACCGTATTCTTGCGCTATAATACCTTTAAGTTTAACATAGCATGTTTTACCTTTAAACTTCACCAAAACCTAAAATAAGTCACGAGGTAATGACCTACCTCTACACACACTCAATATAACCCTAATTGATAACTATCAAATCACAGAATACGAAATTACAGGACTTTTCACTAAAATACCCTAATCTTTATAATCCTTATTGAAAGCATTAAGTTATAAACTTTTCTGAATAAAATCTTTTAATAAAAGGAAAGCACGATTGGTCATGGACATCGATCGTTTATCTAAACTGTCTTGTGGTGCCTAGGCAAGTGTGTCTAAGGCTAGTGGTTTTTAATTAGGCCCACGACTGTGGTTCCTTCCCACTTACCTGGCACTTACCTGGCCGCAATTGACGGTGAAGAGGCGATTTGAGGCTTCTAATGACTCATCGTTTAGACCTTAGAAGTAGGCTAGTTGGCTTAGGAAACCCTAACAACTAAAATACGGAAAACTAAATTCTTTTGCAAATAAATACCTTATATTTATAAAACCGTTTTCCTAAATGAGAAGTGTTTATAAAACCTAAGCAAAGTGCCGCTACAACCCACTTTTGGGGAACCTGTTAGGGATAGTACGGTTCATCGTGCACCCGCAGGCTAGTAGTGCGAGATTCAGACCTCCGCAAGGAACATTCGGTCTCGAAAGGTTTAAAATACGATATTTAAGGAAAATGAGACTTTCTCTAAATAAAATATTTATATAAAATTATTCATGTGTTAATATATATATAATTAACATTTAAACACCTATTTTATCATAATCTAAAGTTTCCACTTTTTCCTAAAATTAAAAGATTAAAAGTTACGTGAAAATACCATGAATTTCAAATAAAACAATTAATACTTTTATTAGGATATATTCACTAGAATAACACAAATAAAATACACATTCATTATAACAATAAAGACGATTATTAAATACTCGAGGTGTATTTTGAAACTATACAAAAGTATTTTTACATAAAACCCCCTCAAGATTTACAAATTACAATAAGGCCCCTAGCTAATATTGGACTTCAAATTATCTTCTTTTAGTCTGACTCGGGTTAGAGTCTGACTATTCCTGACTCGAACATGATTCAAGTCAATCTATATTCTTTTATACTCCAACCCAATTTGAATACATGAAACCCTGAATCCAGTTAACAATATATTCCTTATGACTGAATCAAACCATGGATATTCATCCATTATTTTGATATTCCACTTACCTGATTATACAGTTACATCATGTTTACTGATATCATGGTTTTGGTCAGTCACCCAACTTACATATTCCAATACTACAATACTGTTAAAACACTACGGGGTTTAAGGGGTAGATTGGTACGGAAGGTGTTAAAGGTGGCACGAGGTGGTCAGATTAAGACACCTAACCTGAATCCTATTGCTGTTGTACCATGGCATAACGGTTCCTTGTACTTTCCTTTTGCCCTGATCTCTAGCATATAGAGATCCCCCTCGTATACACTGGCATCCTTCTGTACCAAGCTACAAATAACAGCGTTACACAATGTTCCATAATATTCAACAATATAATACTTTAGAAAATACTGTTACTCTGTCATTCTCATTCTTCTTATTCTTTGGGACTTACCGAGCGACCTGTTCGCTGACGACATTCTATTTCTTTCTTCTTTGAATGTCGTCAGGTGCGTTGGACCAAGCTGAGATCGAGCCCACCGGTGAAGATTTGGAGCAGTTCCAAGAAGACCCAGAGCTCTAGATAATTGTACCTTATTCTTTCCAGTATTTTTCATTTCTGTTATGCCACTGTTTAGGCATTGCTTTTTCATTCAAGTTGTATTTTCATTTCATGCATTGTACAAAGAATGTTATTAAGAAAAGTTGCTGTTATTTCAATATCATTTGTCTCTTGTGATTATTTTATATTGCTTAGCTACGCTTAGCGTATGTACTTCTGAGTAGATATGTAGCGGACCTCGTCGTATCCACTTCGCCGTACACTGGAAAGCGGGGCGTGACAGGTTTTGTTGGTGGCCCATGCAGGTCAGAACTGTATGAATCCCTATCATGCAGTTCTGGTCTGCGTGAACAACCTAAGCAATATAACACAAGAACCAGCAACTAAAACATTCTTCACAATTCATGTACTTTGAATCTTGCAAATTTCTATTCCTTGAATCTTATCATTTCATATATTTGAATCTGTCCTAACCCAAATTTTTCTTCAAGGTCATGGATTCCCCGAACAACACCAGCACCAACGTTAACAACACCCCTCCAGCACTACCTCTCACACCAGTTGTTCCTGCACCACCCCTCCAGCACTACCTCTCACACCAGTTGTTCCTGCACCACCCACTGAGCAAACGATGCTATTCGATGCGATCCGCAGTCTTCTCGAGGGACATCAACAACTTTTGAGCCGTCCTGAGACCGATGCACCGGGAGTAAAGCAATTCAGAGCTTTGCACCCAAAGCAGTTCTCTGGTAAAGGTAGCCCTCTTGAAGCGGATGAATGGGCATAAAGCATCGAAGACGATCTGGCAGCAGCTCAAGTGCCAGACCACGCTTGGGTCCGTGTAGCGAAGCTACAGCTCACGGATAATGCTCGCAATTGGTGGAAGGCGGAAGAAAACCGTCTAGCGCAGCCGATTGAATGGAAGACATTTCGCGAGAAGTTCGACGTGAAATATTTCCCTGTGACTGCCAGGTTTGCTATGGAGCAGCAGTTTATTCATCTACAGCAAGGATCAATGTGGGACAAATCGGTAGATGAATACGATGCTGAGTTCACCATGTTGAGCCGGTAAGATATGTCATAATAGTTCAATTTTAGATATCACATACTACACAGCTAACACAATCTTTAAACAGATTCACGGCACACTTGATACCGACGGACGACATCAGAGCCCGTCGCTTTCAACAAGGTTTGGACACCGAGTTAAGGCTGCTCTAGCCACAGGAAAGTTCTTGACTCACGAGGAAGCTCTAGAAGCTGCCCGCAGTTATGAGGCTGTAATAAAAGAGAGGGGCAGACCTCAGTCTGCAGGAGTCAAGCGCCCTGCCAACCAGATGGCAGGTGGAGCCTCTTCTAGGCCATTGTTTGAACCCAGAAGGACTGAAGAAATTTGCCATTACTGCCATAGAAAGGGACATTTGTGGAAGGACTGTAGGCGCGCAAAAGGCCTGTGTCTAATTTGTGGCGCATCCAACCACGGAATTGGGAACTGTCCTTACAACAGCAACTCATCTCACACATACACCAACCAACCGCAGCGGCCAACCATCCAGGCTCCTGCAACTCGTCCTGCACTACCTGCTCCACCACCTGCACAACCTACTCGCCAATTCCAACAGGCAATGAGGGACATGCCTAGAGGGCAGAGAAATAAGTCTCAAAGGCAGAATGTGCCTCCAGCTAGAAGGAATATACCACGGCGACAGACCTTCACATTAGAAGCTGTAGAAACCGAGACTATAGGTCAAGGTAACACCGGTAAGCCATTTTTTTCACCATCGTATCACTTTTATTCGCCAAACTTTTTTGCACTGTTACACTTTCCTTTTACAAATTTCGAGGAAGAAATTTTTATAAGGAGGGTAGAATGTAACAACCCTAATTTTTTTATACACTTTTTCCTATACAAATTTTTTTCAAAATATTTTTAAAATCCACAAAGGAGTATTTTAGCCCGAGCACAAGATTTAGGTAATTATTTTTGTTTTTAATTACAAGCTACAAGAATGAAATAACTCCATTTTTAGTGTACAAGAAATTACTTTAAATTTAATGTATACTAGGAGTATTTATTCTTGCTGTTATCAGTTTAAGTAATTAAAAACCACAATAATTACAAGAAGGAGCTAGTAGCTCATTGGTAATAGCTTGCACTGCTGAACCAAGCCACCGGAGTTCAAATCCCATGCCTCACATTATTTTTGTATTCATTTTGTTTTAATTTTTTTAGAAGTCAAACGGTCAAACAGCCATAACTCACAATTTATTGCGAATCACAAAAATTAAAGTACACCAAAACCTCCCCCAGACCACACCCGACCCGACGCCACCTGACTCGGCCCTGACTCGGCCGGCAACTCGGCCGAATCGGCCGGCGCCGCCGGCCGGACTCGGCCGGTCGGCCGAGTCGTCAACACGAAAAAAATCCGTGTTGACCTGGTCTAACCCCCTGCATAGTATAAATTTTCTGTACTGTTACACATTTCTCATTAATCCCCTTTTAAGACCAAATTTAATGAATTTTTAATGATTTTTACATTTTTTAAAATATTTTTAATCCAAATCCTAACCCTAGCCTAGCCCTATATAAAGACCCCTACCCTCTACCATTTCACCTCACCACTCTAAGTCTACTCTCTCAAATTCTCGAGAACTCGGTACGAAGAGCGAGAAGCGAAGCGCTGCCGAAATCGACGACGGATTCCGGCGACCGGATCAGAACTTTCGCGACGCTTTCGACGAATCGGCAACCACCACATCCCTTAGCTTCATTAGCTTGTCCAAACCGTAAGTCCCACTTCTTCTCTCTCTCATTTCTATAAATGTAAAAATACGACTTTTTAGAACCCGACGGAAATCGGACAAACCGATTTCCGATTCGGTTTTTCTATAAATTTCAACTTGTCACCTAATACATATTATCTACCCATATTCATGTTGACTATTAATCACCCATAAACCAATTTAATCAAACTTTTTCACATGAAATGATAGCTTCTTTGCAAAACCGTATTCTTTTCATAAAAATACCATGAAGTTCATTTTTCTTAGTTTAATCAATTACCTCACTCCTAAATATGTTTATCTTGATCACAAAACTTGTAGAACTCAATTTGAATGAAATTTCATACATAAAATGATAACGTTTTCGAATACCGTATTCTTGCGCTATAATACCTTTAAGTTTAACATAGCATGTTTTACCTTTAAACTTCACCAAAACCTAAAATAAGTCACGAGGTAATGACCTACCTCTACACACACTCAATATAACCCTAATTGATAACTATCAAATCACAGAATACGAAATTACAGGACTTTTCACTAAAATACCCTAATCTTTATAATCCTTATTGAAAGCATTAAGTTATAAACTTTTCTGAATAAAATCTTTTAATAAAAGGAAAGCACGATTGGTCATGGACATCGATCGTTTATCTAAACTGTCTTGTGGTGCCTAGGCAAGTGTGTCTAAGGCTAGTGGTTTTTAATTAGGCCCACGACTGTGGTTCCTTCCCACTTACCTGGCACTTACCTGGCCGCAATTGACGGTGAAGAGGCGATTTGAGGCTTCTAATGACTCATCGTTTAGACCTTAGAAGTAGGCTAGTTGGCTTAGGAAACCCTAACAACTAAAATACGGAAAACTAAATTCTTTTGCAAATAAATACCTTATATTTATAAAACCGTTTTCCTAAATGAGAAGTGTTTATAAAACCTAAGCAAAGTGCCGCTACAACCCACTTTTGGGGAACCTGTTAGGGATAGTACGGTTCATCGTGCATCCGCAGGCTAGTAGTGCGAGATTCAGACCTCCGCAAGGAACATTCGGTCTCGAAAGGTTTAAAATACGATATTTAAGGAAAATGAGACTTTCTCTAAATAAAATATTTATATAAAATTATTCATGTGTTAATATATATATAATTAACATTTAAACACCTATTTTATCATAATCTAAAGTTTCCACTTTTTCCTAAAATTAAAAGATTAAAAGTTACGTGAAAATACCATGAATTTCAAATAAAACAATTAATACTTTTATTAGGATATATTCACTAGAATAACACAAATAAAATACACATTCATTATAACAATAAAGACGATTATTAAATACTTGAGGTGTATTTTGAAACTATACAAAAATATTTTTACATAAAACCCCCTCAAGATTTACAAATTACAATAAGGCCCCTAGCTAATATTGGACTTCAAATTATCTTCTTTTAGTCTGACTCGGGTTAGAGTCTGACTATTCCTGACTCGAACATGATTCAAGTCAATCTATATTTTTTTATACTCCAACCCAATTTGAATACATGAAACCCTGAATCCAGTTAACAATATATTCCTTATGACTGAATCAAACCATGGATATTCATCCATTATCCTGATATTCCACTTACCTGATTATACAGTTACATCATGTTTACTGATATCATGGTTTTGGTCAGTCACCCAACTTACATATTCCAATACTACAATACTGTTAAAACACTACGGGGTTTAAGGGGTAGATTGGTACGGAAGGTGTTAAAGGTGGCACGAGGTGGTCAGATTAAGACACCTAACCTGAATCCTATTGCTGTTGTACCATGGCATAACGGTTCCTTGTACTTTCCTTTTGCCCTGATCTCTAGCATATAGAGATCCCCCTCGTATACACTGGCATCCTTCTGTACCAAGCTACAAACAACGGCGTTACACAATGTTCCATAATATTCAACAATATAATACTTTAGAAAATACTGTTACTCTGTCATTCTCATTCTTCTTATTCTTTGGGACTTACCGAGCGACCTGTTCGCTGACGACATTCTATTTCTTTCTTCTTTGAATGTCGTCAGGTGCGTTGGACCAAGCTGAGATCGAGCCCACCGGTGAAGATTTGGAGCAGTTCCAAGAAGACCCAGAGCTCTAGATAATTGTACCTTATTCTTTCCAGTATTTTTCATTTCTGTTATGCCACTGTTTAGGCATTGCTTTTTCATTCCAGTTGTATTTTCATTTCATGCATTGTACAAAGAATGTTATTAATAAAAGTTGCTGTTATTTCAATATCATTTGTCTCTTGTGATTATTTTATAATGCTTAGCTACGCTTAGCGTATGTACTTCTGAGTACATACGTAGCGGACCTCGTCGCGTCCACTAGGAAGCGGGGCGTGACAACTGCCGTGTTCGGCGAGGACTAAGCTCCGCTCTGGATGCTTCACACGGGTTCACTGCCATTTTCTGCGAGGACTAGGCTCCGCTCTGGATGCTTCCCACGGGTTCACTGCCGTGCTCTGCGAGGACCAGGATCCGCTCTGGACGTTTTCCACGAGGTCATAGAGTGACGTTATCCGCGTTCCACGTAACCAGGAATTTTGTTGATTGTATCCGCATTTCATGGAATGAGGGTTTGACTCTTGGTGATCTGTATATCGCGGAGCCATGGAACTGGGAGTTGCCGCTGTTCCGCTTCGCTTGAAGTTGTGTCCGTTGTTACAAGACGAGTGTTGAGACGATCTCTAGATCACTTGCGGCCCGTCGAGATTTGGCTTCTTCTTATGATGAAACCTGGGGGTGGAGTATGATCCCTTCTTTGTTTGCGCCCTTGGATTGTATACAGGGATAGATGTAACATCACCTGTAGGGCCTAAATTTCATTTTTTTTGTTTTATTTCTTTTTCCGCGATGCTCTATCATTTCAGCTTTTACATCGCGAAGGTCGCGATTGCCCCATCATTTCGGCTATTTTTCGCAGTGCCCAATCATTTCGGCTATTTGTTTTATCTTTACTCGCTTCTTTTTATTGCGAGTTGCCCAATCATTTCGGCTATTTTTCATGCATACATTTTTACTTGCTGCTTTTGTCGCAAGTTGCCCTATCATTTCGGCTATTTCGCATGCATGTGTGGCTTACTGGATTTTCGCCGCAAGCTTTGGATTAGACACTGATTTCGGCGTCAGCACCGCTACAATTGGGATATCTCCAGGAGCGAATCATCATTTGTCTCTGTCGATGTTGAATAAAGATAGCTTAGTAAACAGGGTTAAGGGTCCTGTCGACTAAGGCTTTTGACTTCATGAGCCGTAAGGGTCTCACAAAGGTATTTCTCCCTACAAGTCATGAGGATCTTGCAGGTATGTTTTCTCTTTGGGAATCATGAGGATTCCTAAGTGCATGTCCTCTTGCAAGTCGTAAGGATCTTACAAAAGGGTCTTCTCCTTATAAGTCGAGAGGACTTATAAGGGTTGTTCGCCATATGAACATATCCCTAGTCCTGGATGGGACTTGGTTAGGGAAATATTTATTCGCGCCCGTGGATTGTATACAAGGGTCGGTATTGAGCCACTTGTAGGGCATAAATTGAAGGTTGTGGGGGTTGCTTAAGCACAGGTTTAGGTCTCTCTGACTTAAGACTTTCAGATCCTATGAGCCGTGAGGGTCCCATAAGAGAGTTCTCCTTACGAGTCGTGAGGATCTCGCAAGTGTAATTTCTCCTTAGGAATCGTGAGGACTCCTAAGTGTGTTGCTCCCTTGTGATTCGTAAGGATCTCACGCGGGTGGTTTCTCCTTACAAGGTCGTGAGGACCCTGCAAGTGCTCTTTAACGAGGTTGCGCCCTTTCGGGTTTTCACAAACACTCGCCGGTAGTCCTGCTGTTTTTACTCACGGAGGCCTTTCGGGTTTTCATCCGTGCCCATTTCGCTTATGGACATACCGTTTTTTATTTTATTATATATATATATATATATATTGTATCGGCTTTGAGATGCTGCAATCCACCGTAGTTTATCGACATCTCGGTCAACAGCCGGTTTTAGGACATAGTGGTCCATTGTGTAGGGTTCCTAGGCACCCTAATGAGTTCTCACAAGGCATCGAACATGCCAATATAAAATTTTACGGGTGCCGAGAGACCCGACTACGGATCGTTTGCTAGAAAACTAGGAGAAAAAGCTAACTAGTTAACACTTAACTATGAGAATACGGATATACAACCTTTGTAGATCCGGTGCTCCACCTCCATAGCTCCGCAACGAAGTCGTCTCCGCTGTCCAAAAGGAATCCGGGCTCTAGAGTCAGCTTCGTCGGAGAAAAAGCGAGCTAGGTCGTCGATGTCCATGCCGAAGATGATCTACGTCGAGGCATCGCTAAATCAAGCTCCACCTTCACCAAGCCCTAAAAACTTGTGAAGGAAACACACTCTACTACTTGGCAAGAGGTAGAGGATGAAGAAATAGGAAGTGGGTAGACTTTAGAATTGGATTTCTCACTCATTTCATCAATCTACCATTGATGAAGTGAAGGTTTTTCTTCTTGAGTTGAAGGAAGAAGAAGAAGAATATTATGATAAGAATAATTAGAAAAGAAAAGAATAATCATTCTTATCATAAAAGTAACCACGGTAAAGTGTAGAGAATTAACTTAGGTTAAATGAATGGTTAGGGTCAAGGTTTCATGAAGCTTCCACTAAACAACAAAAAAAGCCACCATTCTTTTTCTCTTTTCCATTCATTTTCCAAAATGAATAAATAGATAAAGGAAAAGAGAAAAGGAAATAAAACCCTAATCATAAGTTTAAACATGGTTTAATTCTTTACACTTAACCAAGTAAACATGTATCATCAAACATGATACAAACAAGTGCACAAAAAATATATCGCATATACAATGCGCACATCCGAGTGAGAAAATCCATTTAAAGTGAACCGATACTAGTTAATGCAAAGTAATATATCAAATATATAATTATGCATCAAATCATTAAATCAACACTTGATTTAACGATCCGGTCATATCGCATATAACCGACTAGTATCATTAGTAACAACTTATCGAATCAACACTTGATCCGATAACCCGGCTATATCGCATATAACCGATCAATGTCACATCGCGAGAATCAAATACAGTATCACATACTGGTATTATTCTCGGTCCTGCACATATCTCATACGCGCTCCTATTTCGTTTTGCTTGAGCCAGGAAACCTCTGTGTAGGACTCTAAAGACTCGTCAATACGCCGGCAGCGGATGATGATCATATCAAGCATCCACAAGCCGCAAGCGGTCTGCTAAACGTAACGGCCACCCGGGTATTGAGCGATCTGAAGATCGACGAGCAAGCCCGCTCACACTCCAGTGAATCCAACCAGTAACACTACCGTACAGTCCGGTCTGATCGTCTGATATGTCGCATATCTCGCCTAGGGGTGGTAAACGTCAGACCCCAATAGCTCAATAAGTCGTGTCGATATGAGGTCTATAACAATTCGAGAAACTACTGGTAACACTTACCAGTAAATCTCAGCAACCCTGGCCAGGGATTTCCTGTTATAGCCAATCGAACACAGCGCAACATCAACCCCCTATACCGGGAGAGACGAATCCCCTCCTATCGCTCATTGCCTCCATATGACTCGGGACTGTACCCAAAAACCACCGTTTTGCACGCCCTCTTGGACGTGGTAAGATGGAAATCAAAGCACAGTGGGAACCACACAAGACTCTATGACGATCTCGGGTCAACAGACTACTCTGTACCAGTGTTACCAGAGAACTGCCATCTGACGTGAGGTATAATACCATCTGGGAGTTCTCGGCGAGTCCGTCCAGTGTACCCAGTCTCTACTGAGCACCCGTATATCATCTCCGATGTCATACACCAATGGATATGGGATCATCCATCGCCCATCTGTATGGGTCGAGAAGGTACACGCTAGTCTACTCTGGTATATCGATGCCCTGTCTCGATACACCCACGACTAGGGACTTTGAAGGATGTACTTATAGACTACCATGTCCCCACTAGTATGATCCGCATCATAGTCCAAGTAGTCAAGTACAGATCCTAAGGGCTTTACCAACATGTAACAGAGAGACAATCAGTATACACGTTAAGGTAAAATTCAACCAGATAGCATACTATCATGTCGAGAAAGAAAGTCCTCCCTATATACGTCCCAGCATTCACTACAATATACATCCTATGTACAGTAATGGCCTCTAGGGCATACATATAACTAACAATCTCCCACTTGCACTAGGGCCATCATAGCAGTGGTTGTAGTATCTCATACTCAACCATCCCATAAAAGTCTCTCTCTAGGAACAGGCCTTTGTGAGTGGATCCGCTGTGTTGTCCTCTGAGTCTACTCTCCAAACCTCGATCACCCTGGAGATCAACCATCTCCATGATCAAGTGATACTGCCTTAGAATATGTCTGGATCACTAATGGGACGGACGTTCCTAGGCATAAGCCACAACTCCATTATCACACAATGGGAGGAACGAAGTTCATCTCATGAACTAGTATACACCCAAACAGCCTCTTTGGTAGCATCTGAAGTAGCGATGTATCCAACCTTTATCGTCTAGTATGCCACGGTATCTAGCTTGGAACTCTTTCAACATACCGTCCCTTTACTGAGGGTAAAAACAATGCCTGTGACTGACATTCAGTCGTCTTTATCACCCTGGAGCACTTCCAGTGATTCTCCCCAGGGTTGATTGATACCTTCTCACTACAACTAGTGAGAATCCTAACATCCATTTAGATCTATCTCATAGATCCAAAACCCAGGATTTAAGAGGTATCACTTTGATCCTATGTGGAGAACCATTGTGATAGACGGAGATTGATCGAGCGTAGCATAAGAAACTCCTTTCTTATCAAGAGTATGTCATCCACGTACTCTACGAGGATTGCCACCATACTCCCTACTACCTTTTTGTTTATACAAGGTTCATCTACCATTTTGATGATGTCAAACTCTTTGACTACTTCATCAAAACAGATGTTCCAACTCCGCGATGCCTGCTTTATCCTATAAAGTATCTTGCACACGTTTCCGCTGCTCCCACTGTCTACGAGGCCTTCTGGCTGTGTACTTATAGACGCTCTCTTCTAAAACATTATTTAGAAAAGCTGTCATGACACCCAACCACCAGATATCGTAGTCATGGTATGTAGCCGTGGCAAGTAGGATCTGGATGGACTTAAGCATAGATACTTGAAAAAGGTTTCATCATAATGCATGCCTGGTAAATGATGCAAACTTTTAACAAGTCTTGCTTTGAAAGTCTCAACTTTTCCATATACACCAAGTAATCTTCTCAAGATATACTTGCTCCTGATGGGGATTTAACCCTTCAGATATAGCAACCAAAGTCCATACTTTGTTGGTGCATAAGGATTCCATCTCAGATCGCTTAGCATTCAGCCATTCTTACAGAGTCTCACTCCTGATGGCCAGCTCGAAACTAGTTGGGTCATCATCTTATGATGCAATCCTAGCTCCCACTGTCATAGAGAAACCGAAATATCTCTCAGGTGGGTGAGGAACCCTACTAGATCGGCGGAGAGGCTGAGGTTCGTTGGTATCTACTGAATCCTTTGGTTCTACCAAATCATCTGCTGTAATTTGTATAGCTGGAACCTTTCCAGTTCTACATAACAGACCTTGCCTCGAGCTTGTCCGAATTATGCTTTTAGACATAGGCCGGACAACCCCAAATCTTAACTAACTTAAGATATGGGCTCTTCCCTTTTCATATCACATATGAAGTGGTAGGCAACTGATTTGATTCGAACCCTATTCAATAGGTATGCGACTTCATAAGTGCATAACTCCCAAAAGGAAATAGGTAACTCAGTAGTACTCATCATAGAGCACACCATATCAAATAGGGTGTATCTGCTCCGCCCCGATATACCATCGTGCTATGGTGTATTGGGAGGAGTAATACTGAGAGAGAATCTCATTCTCCTTTAGAATAGTCCAGGAATTCCGTGCACAAGTATTCTCCTCCTTGATCGCATCAAAGGACATAATACTTTTACCCGTATTTTGGTTCCCTACTTCTAACTTATATTCTGTGAATATCTCAAAAGGTTCGAACTTGTGTTTCAACTGGAACATATGTCTGAATCTTGAGAGATTATCAGAGAATGTAATGAAGTATAAAGAACCAGTCCTGGTATGTGTAGACAGGGGACCTACATACATCAACATGTATCATCCCAAGAGTTCAATAACTCTTTCTCTGTTTCCAATAAACAGAGCTAGTGTCATTATATCTTTGTGACATGACTGGCAAGTTTCACAAGATGTAGATTCAAACTAATTTAAATATGCATATTTATGTAACTCTAGCCAGTCGGGTCGTATTGATCTGACCTAGTCTACAATACCTCAAGAAGGATTCGTTCATTTCTGAACTTTTCCTCTTGTGTGTGTTCCATATACTATGAACTGTAGTTTGATTTAGAACATCAACGCTTTTAGATAACGTGTCTGAACCGATCAACTATTGATATAGGAAATGTTCAAAACATTATCCAACTATACAAAATTTTATCATTTCTTTACTAATAAAGAGATAGATATGATTTTGTATATCAGGTTCGGTATCTTATAACATTCGTTCAGAATCAATGTATTGGTAATACAGGGTGACAGTGACCAACAGACTTGGCTGCAACACTTGCCCCGTTTTCTGCCTCATGAAACTTATCACCCGTTCTCAGTTCTCTACCTTTCTGTAGCCCTATGTAACATATTACATATCTGGGATCCTTATCTGGTATCACATACCCAGGACGTAAAGGATACTGAGAAACAGTTCTTTGTAATGAACACACCCGAAGATGATGCATCAGCATACACTCTCTTCGTTTGGGCGGCACGGGAAATCTGGTATTCCCCAATTTCCTGCTCTGTCTTATAACATTTATAAGTTGGAGTGGGACCAACGTTCCCCAGCTCAGTATAACAAGCGGGTTCGGTCAATATTCCGTATTATTATCTTGATTAAGGCGTGATATGGTCGCTACCTGGAGAGATAGAGAAGAAAACACTCAGCGTGCGCTCTTGCAAGAATAGATTGGTTTTTATTTTATCTAATCAGGATGGCTCCCACTGCTTTTTATCAAATCTTCCTTCAAACCTAAAAAGGAAAGACTAGCCGGGATTAATTACACACTACAAGTTCGCCAATCTTTCAGCCAGGCCAGTGTCGGTACTTTGAGGGAGGTCCCCCGTGCTTTCGCACGAACCTAATTAATGTAAACCTCGTTTTCCCAGAGGCGTAACCTTGTTAACACCTTTCTAGTCACCTACTTGATCGGCTAATTGTAATATGTAAAACTCTCCCAGGAGTAACACTTACTCGCAGCGGGTATCGGGATCCAACTATCTCATAGAAGGTATGCAATCTCATTGCAAATTTCAACACTTGAAATTCCCGATAATATTTTGCCCCTAGCTCGCTATGACCTTGACGCATGCCAAACAACCCATAGTCTGCTAGTCAAGTTCAACCCGTACATTTCTTGATTGAATTAAACCCACCCGCACGACCCTTGACGCATGCCAAACAACGCCGTACGAATACCCTAATCCAATCGCATCATATGCTAGCAGATAAGCACTAGTTAGCTACCGTACACTACGCCTTGACGCATGCCAAACAACCGCAGCACGAATACTAACTAATACTTATCTGAAATGACGGAGGGCTACGACAGGTTTTTCTGAAAACCTATTACGTAATGAACTTGATATCGTTGTAGAATCAAATGATTTTGAAATGGAGTGCTTTTGAGGCTTTTCTAGTTTTGCTAAAGGAGTCACTCCCGGTGAAGGGATCGTCGGTCCTTTCCTCGTCGAATGAGGTGCTGGATATATCATATATATTACTGTGCAAAGCAAAAACACTTAAAAGCAATCAAAAGACAAACCGAGTGTGTAGCATCTGCCAGTTATTGCTAAAGGAGTCACTCCCGGTGAAGGGATCTCGGTCCTTTCCTCATCGAATAAGGTGCAGGATATATCACATATACCTCTGTGCAAAGCAAGAACTGTAGCTACCTGTTTTATTTTGAAATTTGATTCTACAACATCTTAGGTTTCTTTTATTTCATTAATCACATTAATGAAGTCCCATCATTTAAGTACCTAAACATCACAGATAAATACGACGTACACTTATGCCATCCGCATTCGCCTCGATGTCCCCTCGTGCACCGTTAGGTTAGGTAACTAACGGCAGAGCGGGGCAGGGCTAGCGCGGGTGTAAAACAAAAGTAACGCCTATATAATACATCATATATACTATATACTGTATCTATCACAGAACATCTCATGATCACATCACAGATATCGCAGCAGAAGAATCATATGAAATATTGGATATACTAGGACGTCCGTGTTTTCAATACGAGCCAGTATAAAACACGGATTCCACGGTCGTGATGAATAGCCAAACCCACACCCCTAGACCCCTATGAGAGCGGCAAGCAACCCTACCAATTCTAGAGTTAGGAGACCCGGACTCGACTCCTCGAGTTGGTCTTCCACTGGACTCCAGAACACGGTTACTTGTGCTCCCCTCCTTGGGTCTATCCTAGTGCGGAAAAGTAAATAATATACAAATGGTGACAACTTCCGCAACCTGGAAGCGCCCCAATAAAAGAATATTACATACAAGTTTTTACATGAATGAAAATGAAAAACACTCATCTCACATAAAACCCCCCGGCTATTCAAACACGACGATCCAATATAAATATCCAGCAACACATAACATCACATGTCATCAACGTAAGTGAATATGCGCATCCCAATTGTCATTGACATATAGCAACGAAACCGGCGATATCACATATTACACTTACAGTCACAGAAAAGAAAGTGTAAAACTACAACAGTTGGAATCCGCAACCATCTCAGACATCGCATGCCTGACCAAATGAATTACTTAGACATCGCATGCCTAACAATTATAAACCCCGCATTTTAGTCTCATCATTGAAAACACTTTTCAATATCAAGTCGGGCAATTCAACAAGATTCCCGATATCCTGATCGAATGCTCGTCGCAAACTTCAGTAGGCGGCCGCACCCCCGATACCGTCGACGAAGTGCACCAAGGCGGAACACCGCTGCCGCGAGCACCCGAACGGATGCTTTCGGCGACGGGGTTCTCCTACAGTCACTTGGTCGGGGCTATGGAGTGAGGCTGTCTATTAAGTTTACCCGGCGAATATCCGCGTACGCTACGTGATTGCGACGGACTTTTGATCATATCAAAATTCCGTGGCAACCGATCAAGTGAGACTAAACTGCTACGTTTATAACATTCATTCATCTATCTCATAACTTTTTGTGAATTCCAATTATTGTATCCCATTCTAGATAAACAGAAAATGTTAAACTTTCCGATCGAACAATCGAACACCCAAGTTTTCCCGATGCAGATCAACACATGAAACAAGTCTAACAACATTCCGTTCGTGCCTCAGTACCAACGGTCCAGCCGTAGAAGGGTCAAGCCAACGCCTCACATGTGGCACGCCGTACTGCCCCAAACCCGAAGGTTCAAAGGGCAGTTCAAGACGGTCACATAATCGAGTTAAGGTTTGTTGTCTTCTAGAGGGTCCATCGCGTTACTTGCACTACTTAGAACGTCGTTAAACTACGGAAAAATCCAACACTTGGAAATTTCCCGACAGGGAAAAAATTGGGTATTTATATCCGGTCGAACTTTTTAACATATTCTAAAATTTATCCGGAAAGCCACACAGACAAAATTTGATAATCCGATCGAACTCATGAAAACCCAAAACAACCCCTGAAAACTCAACTGTATAATAAATATTAAAATATCCCAGGAAAATCAGCACAGAAATCTGAGAATTACTGTGAAAAACAAAAAGCACAAAACGACAAAACCGCCGCTGAACCGCCGCGTCGTGCATAGCACGTGCCGCGGTTCCGCGGTGGAAAAGTTGACTTAGGCCCACGAAATTTACAGTAATTCTTAGAAAACCCTGCTTGATTTTCTGCATATTTTTAATTTGGAAAAATCCCAGTTTTTGAAAAAAGGACAGAGAGCATGTTTTGAGACGGGTTTCGGGTTCGTTCGGACTTCAAATTCCGTCTAGACTTCGCCTAAGGCTCTAGCTAGGCTCTGATACCACTGTAGGGTTCCTAGGCACCCTAATGAGTTCTCACAAGGCATCGAACATGCCAATATAAAATTTTACGGGTGCCGAGAGACCCGACTACGGATCGTTTGCTAGAAAACTAGGCGAAAAAGCTAACTAGTTAACACTTAACTATGAGAATACGGATATACAACCTTTGTAGATCCGGTGCTCCACCTCCATAGCTCCGCAACGAAGTCGTCTCCGCTGTCCAAAAGGAATCCGGGCTCTAGAGTCAGCTTCGTCGGAGAAAAAGCGAGCTAGGTCGTCGATGTCCATGCCGAAGATGATCTACGTCGAGGCATCGCTAAATCAAGCTCCACCTTCACCAAGCCCTAAAAAATTGTGAAGGAAACACACTCTACTACTTGGCAAGAGGTAGAGGATGAAGAAATAGGAAGTGGGTAGACTTTAGAATTGGATTTCTCACTCATTTCATCAATCTACCATTGATGAAGTGAAGGTTTTTCTTCTTGAGTTGAAGGAAGAAGAAGAAGAATATTATGATAAGAATAATTAGAAAAGAAAAGAATAATCATTCTTATCATAAAAGTAACCATGGTAAAGTGTAGAGAATTAACTTAGGTTAAATGAATGGTTAGGGTCAAGGTTTCATGAAGCTTCCACTAAACAACAAAAAAAGCCACCATTCTTTTTCTCTTTTCCATTCATTTTCCAAAATGAATAAATAGATAAAGGAAAAGAGAAAAGGAAATAAAACCCTAATCATAAGTTTAAACATGGTTTAATTCTTTACACTTAACCAAGTAAACATGTATCATCAAACATGATACAAACAAGTGCACAAAAAATATATCGCATATACAATGCGCACATCCGAGTGAGAAAATCCATTTAAAGTGAACCGATACTAGTTAATGCAAAGTAATATATCAAATATATAATTATGCATCAAATCATTAAATCAACACTTGATTTAACGATCCGGTCATATCGCATATAACCGACTAGTATCATTAGTAACAACTTATCGAATCAACACTTGATCCGATAACCCGGCTATATCGCATATAACCGATCAATGTCACATCGCGAGAATCAAATACAGTATCACATACTGGTATTATTCTCGGTCCTGCACATATCTCATACGCGCTCCTATTTCGTTTTGCTTGAGCCAGGAAACCTCTGTGTAGGACTCTAAAGACTCGTCAATACGCCGGCAGCGGATGATGATCATATCAAGCATCCACAAGCCGCAAGCGTTCTGCTAAACGTAACGGCCACCCGGGTATTGAGCGATCTGAAGATCGACGAGCAAGCTGTAAGTCCATATTGCGACCCCCGGTGCTTACGGGGAGGCGGAAACGGTATAAAAAACAAATTTTTATCGCAAGAGGCAACATGGACTAAAACAATGTCGGGATCGTGTCTAAACTAAAACTATCATACTTGCTAAAGAGATTTAGCTACTCGGATGAAGATGGTTATACCTAAACTTGAACTCCTTCTTCTTCAAACTTTTGAAGAGGTTGATGGTTCTCTTCTTGTCGCCTTCTTCCGTCGAAGATGGATCCACCTCGAAGGTTCGACCTTTGGGCTCTTCCTCGATCTTTGAGTGAACTAGGGTTTCCGGCTTGCTAAACCTTGAACCTAGAATGAGTAGAGAGTGACTAGGGGTTGCTTTTCTTTTTAAAGAGAAGGATTCTCAACACATGAGAAGGGTTCTCTTTTGCTAGAGGAAGAAGAAGATGAAGTGAGGAGAGAGAGTTGTTATGATAAAGTGAGCTCTTTTTCTTTTGCAACCATAACATAAAGCAAAAGAATTATCAAATAATAATAATAATGAAAATGAAAAGGTTGATGGAAAGTTTTAGAATGACCATTATCATTTCAAACATTAAATGAATTTGCTAGAATCAAAGAGCATCTTTCTTTTGTAATGATGATGGTCAAAACTTCAACCATGGTCAACAAGTCAACCATGGTCAACAAGTCAACATAAAAACCAACCATGACACAATTTCATTTTATTATATATTATTAATTGATATAACATAAATCCATTAGGGTTTGGAAAAAGACGACTGTCAACTGTGCATACGCACCCGTTCCGAAACCCTAATGAAAACCCTCTTCCTCTTCCTCAAATAACCGTGCATACACACCTGCATCCTTGTTCCGAGGAACATGAATACTGAGAGATAAAAGCAACCCCAAAAACATATACCAGTATCTGACTCAAACCAGAGCCAGACGGTAATATCCGTCCGGACTCCAAACGTGCACAAGTGCGCGGATGAGAACGAACCCTGTCGCAAAACCATGCGACCTCTACTCTGTTTTGCCCAGAGGCGAATACCCTCTGTGTGGGACTCTAAAGACTCGACACTACGCTGGCAGTGGGTTTAACCACAGACCGCAAGCGGCACTAGCTGTGCGTAACGGTCCCCAGGTAGATGTCGACAAGAAGGCTGACGAGGTGAAACCCCATCTGAACTCCTACTGAGTCTGAATGTGACAGTCTCCGTACAGTCCGGTCTGTTCGTCTAATACATCGCATGTCGGGCCTAGGGGGCGGTAAAACGTCAGTCCCCTAATAGCGGTACAAGTCGTGTCGGAGTGAAGCCCAGAACACTCTGAGATAACACTGGAACCTACCAGTATATCTCGCTTGCCCTGGCCAGGGACTACTCGTGTAATGGCTCTCCTAGACACAGCGCGATGTCAACCCCCAATACCGGGAGAGACGAATCCTGTCTAACCGTCACTGCCTCTAAGTGCTTCGGGACTGCACCCAACCACCACCTGTTTGCACGACTCCTTTGAGCCATGGTAGGGTAGTGATCAAAGTGCAGTGGGAACACACTCGAGGCGAAGTGGCAGTATCAAGTCAGCGGACTAAGCTGTACTCATGTCACCTGGGAACTGATAACTGACGATAGGTATAATACCAACCTGTCAGTTCCCGACGAGTCCTGTCCAGTGTACTCGTAACCCAACGAGCACCCGTATACTATCTCCAGTACGACGTACTGATGGCTGTGGGACAGACCATCTCCCACACTGGGATGAGAAGCGCATACGCTAGTCTACTCCGGAGTATCGATGCCCTGTCTCGATAGTCCTACGACTAGGGACCTGTATAAGGATGTGCTTATAGATTACCCCGCCCCCACTAGTGTGACTGCCATCACAACGCTGGTAATCAAGCAAAGATCCTAAGGGCTCCACTAATGCGTATAAGTGATATACTGAAATAAACACAAGTACACATTGAAGTAGAAACAAACTAAGTAGCATACTACTATATTGAGCAAGATTGTTTATACAAGGTGAATATCCCAAGCTTCCATCAAGTAATATACAAACTAGTATGATACATTAATGGCCTCTAGGGCATATACGCTAACACAAGCCCGCTCACACTCCAGTGAATCCAACCAGTAACACTACCGTACAGTCCGGTCTGATCGTCTGATATGTCGCATATCTCGCCTAGGGGTGGTAAACGTCAGACCCCAATAGCTCAATAAGTCGTGTCGATATGAGGTCTATAACAATTCGAGAAACTACTGGTAACACTTACCAGTAAATCTCAGCAACCCTGGCCAAGGATTTCCTGTTATAGCCAATCGAACACAGCGCAACATCAACCCCCTATACCGGGAGAGACGAATCCCCTCCTATCGCTCATTGCCTCCATGTGACTCGGGACTGTACCCAAAAACCACCGTTTTGCACGCCCTCTTGGACGTGGTAAGATGGAAATCAAAGCACAGTGGGAACCACACAAGACTCTATGACGATCTCGGGTCAACAGACTACTCTGTACCAGTGCCACCAGAGAACTGCCATCTGACGTGAGGTATAATACCATCTGGGAGTTCTCGGCGAGTCCGTCCAGTGTACCCAGTCTCTACTGAGCACCCGTATATCATCTCTGATGTCATACACCAATGGATATGGGATCATCCATCGCCCATCTGTATGGGTCGAGAAGGTACACGCTAGTCTACTCTGGTATATCGATGCCCTGTCTCGATACACCCACGACTAGGGACTTTGAAGGATGTACTTATAGACTACCATGTCCCCACTAGTATGATCCGCATCATAGTCCAAGTAGTCAAGTACAGATCCTAAGGGCTTTACCAACATGTAACAGAGAGACAATCAGTATACACGTTAAGGTAAAGTTCAACCAGATAGCATACTATCATGTCGAGCAAGAAAGTCCTCCCTATATACGTCCCAGCATTCACTACAATATACATCCTATGTACAGTAATGGCCTCTAGGGCATACATATAACTAACACATTGTTAGTTCAAGGACGTTTTCGGTCCGTCGTTAGTTTAAGGACGTTTCGGTCCGTCGTTAGTTTAAGGACATTTCGGTCCGTTGTTAGTTTAAGGACATTTCGGTCCGTCGTTGAAGAAGGCCGGTTACTACTCAGAGTTCGGGCTTAGGAAGATAGCGAGCGGATATAGTCGTCGTCATCTATCATTGACCCTGGCCTTAACCCGTTAAGCGTAGTATTTCTTCAGGAAGCGACCGTTTATTGGCCTGAAAGGTCTTTCGCCGTTCATATCCATGAGTAGATACGCTCCACCCTGGTAGAACTTGTCTATGATATACGGGCCTTCATAGTTTGGCTCGAATTTTCCCCGTTTGGCACGATTGGGGTGTTAGTTGTATGTATGCCCTAGATGCCAGTATTGTACAGATGTTGTATATTATATTGGATGCTTGGACATATATAGAGATGACTTTCTTGCTCGATATGATAGTATGCTATCTGGTTACTCTTTATCTTAACATGTACACTAGTCTCTTTATACTGTCTTATAGTTACATGTTGGTAAAGCCCTTAGGATGTGTACTTGACTACCTGGACTATGATGCAGATCATACTAGTGGGGACATGGTTGTCCATAAGTACATCCTTCAAGGTCCCTAGTCATGGGTGTATCGAGACGGGGCATCGATATACCAGTGTAGACTAGCGTATACGCTTCTCGACCCATATGATGGGCGATGGATGATCCCATATCCATTGGTGTTTGACATCAGAGATGGTATACGGGTGCTCAGTGGAGACTGGGTACACTGGACGGACTCGCCGAGAACTCCCAGATGGTATTATACCTCACGTCAGATGGCAGTTCTCAGGTGACACTTGTACAGGTTAGTCTGTAGACCCGAGATCGTCATAGAGTCTTGTGTGATTCCCACTGTGCTTTGATCTCCACCTTACCACGTCCATGAGGGCGTGCAAAACGGTGGTCTTTGGGTACAGTCCCGAGTCACATGGAAGCAATGAGCGATAGGAGGGGTTTCGTCTCTCCCGGTATTGGGGGTTGATGTTGCGCTGTGCTCGATTGGCCGTAACAGGGAAGTCCCTGGCCAGGGCTGATCAGAGATTTGCTGGTAAGTGTTACCAGTAGTTTCTCGACCCGTTATGAGCCTCACATCGGCACGACTTATCGAGTATTGGGGTCTGACGTTTACCACCCCTAGACTTGATATGCGACGTATCAGACGAACAGACCGGACTGTACGATAAGTGTTACTGGTTGGATTCACAGGAGTATGAGCGGGCTAGCTCGTCGATCTTCTGATCGCTCAATACCCGGATGGCCGTTACGTTTAGCAGACCGCTTGCGGCTTGTTGATGCTTGATATGATCATCATCTGCTACCGGCGTATTGACGAGTCTTTAGAGTCCTACACAGAGGTTTCCTGGCTCAAGCGAAACGAAATAGGAGCGCATATGAGATATGTGCAGGACCGAGAATAATGCGTGTATGTGATACCGCATTTCATTCTCGCGATATATGTTTCGATTGGTTATATTCGATATGACCTAGTTATCGAATCATTCATTCGATAAATCGATACATTGGATTCTAGTCGGGTATGTGCGACATGACCGGATCATTGAATCAAATGTTGATTTAATGATTTAATGCATAATTATATATTTGATATATTGTTTTGCATTAGCTAGTATTGGTTCACTTTATATGGATTTTCTCACTCGATGTGCAAGAAGTATATATGATATACTTTTGTGCACTACTTTGTATCATGTTTGATGATACTTGATAATGTGGTTAAGTGTAAAGGGTTAAACCATGGTTAAGTGATGATTATGGTTTTGGTTTTTCATTTATTTATTTGGAAAGGATTAAGTTAAGAATGGTGGCTTATTTTGGAGCTATGTTGAAGCTTCTTGAAGCTTTGACAAAGTCCACCATCCTTATCTCATCCTTAACCCTAACCAATCCAACTAACCTTAGTTTAATCTCTACACTTGACCATGGTCAAGATATGATAAGTATTCATATTAGTTTCATTTTTAAAATAGAAGACTTATCATTCTTTCTTCATCTTCTTCTTCTTCTTCAAAGAGAAAGCTTGATGCCATCAATGGCAACTTGATTTTTAAAGTGAGAAATCCAATTCTAAAGTGAACCCACCTCCTATTTCTTCACCCTCTACCTCTTGCCAAGTTGTTTTGGGTGTTTTCTTCACAAGTTTCACCACTTGTTGAAGTCGGAGCTTGAGCTTGTGCAACCTCGACGTAGATCGTCTTTGACACGAAGCCGACGACCTATTCCGCTCGTTTTCCCGATGAAGCCGATGAACGAGTCTAGGATTCGAAAAGGACAGCGAGAGGATGCCTACGTGGAGCCAAGGAAGAGGATTACCGGATCTACAAAGGTTGTAGCATCTAACCTATAGTTAATTTGTTAACTAGTTTTGTATTTCGCCTAGACATCTAGCAACGATCCGTTAACTAGGGTTTCTCGGCACCATATTTTTTAAATTTGGCATGTTCGATGCCTTGTGAGACCTCTATAGGGTGCCTAGGAACCTTTCAGTGGTATCAGAGCCTAGCTAGAGCCTTAGGCGAAGTCTTGACGCAATTTGAAGCCCGAACGAACCCGAAACCCTAAACCATATATGCTCTCTGTACATTTTCTAAATTCTGGGATTTTTCAATATTAAAAATGCTTAAAAAATTCAGCAGGGAAATCTAAGAATTACGGTGCAAAAATTGTCCAATGAACAGTGAAATGCGCGGCGGAACCGCGGCCTAAGCCAGCTTAGGCGGCGGTTCCGCGGCGGCTTGATGACGTCATACCTCCTCCTCTGCACAGTAATTCATATTTTCTGCAGCTGAGCTTTATGGGTATTTTTAATAATTATTCCAGAGTTTAATTTTCTGGGGTGTTTCAGAGCTTCGGTGTTTCGACCGGATTATCAAATTTCGTCTTTGTGTACTTCCGGATAATTTATAGAATATGTTAAAAAGTTCGACCGGATATAAATACGCAACTTTTCCCCTGTCGGGAAATTTCCAAGTGTTGGATTTTTTCCGTAGTTTAACGACATTCTAAGTAGTGCAAGTAACGCGATGGACCCTCTAGAAGACAACAAACCTTAACTCGATTATGTGATCGTCTTGAACTGCCCTTTGAACCTTCGGGTTTGGGGCAGTACGGCGTGCCACATGTGAGGCGTTGGCTTGACCCTTCTACGGCTGGACCGTTGGTACTGAGGCACGAACTGAATGTTGTTAGACTTATTTCATGTGTTGAGCTGTATCGGGAAAACTTGGGTATTCGACTGTTCGATCGGAAAGTTTAACATTTTCTGTTTATCTGGAATGTGATACAATAATTGGAATTCACAAACAGTTATGAGATAACTGGATGAATGTTATAAATCTAGCAGTTTAGTCCCATATGATATTGAAAAGAGTTTTCGATAATGAGACTAAAATGCGGGGTTTGTAACTGTTAGGCATGTGATGTCTAAAAAGGTTGCGGATTCCAACTGTTGTAGTTTTACACTTTCTTTTCTGTGATCGTAAGTGTAATATGTGAATCGCCGGTTTCGTTGCTATACGTCAACGACAATTGGGGTATGCATACTTACTTACGTTGATGACATGTGATGTTCTGTGTTGCTGGATATGTTATATTGGATCGTCGTGTTCGAATAGCCGGGTTTTTTTTATGTGAGATGAGTGTTTTTTCATTTTCTTTCATGTAAAAACTTGTATGTAATATTCTTTTATTTGGGGCACTTCCAGGTAGCGGAAGCTGTCACCCTTTGTATATTATTTACTTTTCCGCATTAGGATAGACCCAAGGAGGGGAGCACAAGTAACCGGGTTCTGGGGTCCATTGGGAGACCAACTCGAGGAGTCGAGTCCGGGTCTCCTAACCCTAGAATTGGCAGGGTTGCTTACCGCTCTCGTAGGGGTCTAGGGGTGTGGGATTGGCTATTCATCACGACCATGGAATCCGTGTTTTATACCGGCTCGTATTGAAAACACGGACGTCCTAGTATATCCAATATTTCATATGTTTATTCTGCTGCGATATCTGTGCTGTGACTCTGTGATGGATATAGTATATAGTATATATGATATATTATATAGACGTTACTTATATTTTACACCCGCGCTAGCCCTGCCCTGCTCTGTCGTTAGTTACCTAACCTAACGGTGCACGAGGGGACATCGAGGCGAATGCGGATGGCATAAGTGTACGTCATATCTATCTGTGATGTTTAGGTATTTAAATGATGGGACTTCATTAATGTGATTAATGAAAGATAAGAAACCTAAGATGTTGTAGAATCAAATTTTAAACAAAACAGGTAGCTACAGTTCTTACTTTGCATAGCGGTATATATGATATACCCTGCACCTTATTCGATGAGGAAAGGACCGAGATCCCTTCACCGGGAGTGACTCCTTTAGCAGTAACTGGCAGATGCTACACACTCGGTTTGCTTTTGACTGCTTTTGGGTTTTTGCTTTGCACAGCGATATATATGATATATCCCGCACCTCATTCGACGAGGAAAGGACCGAGATCCCTTCACCGGGAGTGACTCCTTTAGCAAAACTAGAAAAGCCGCAAAATCACTCCATTTCAAAACTTCATTTGATTCTACAACGATATCAAATTCATTACGCAATTGGTTTTCAGAAAAACCTGTCGTAGCCCTCCGTCATTTCAGATAAGAACTGTTTAGTATTCGTGCTGCGTTTGTTGGCCTCTGTCAAGGCGTAGTGTGCGGTAGCTGAATAGTGATTATCTGCTTATGCATATGATGCAGATTGTTTCAGGGTAGTCGTACGACCTTGTTGGCCTTTGTCAAGGGCCGTGCGGGTGGGTTTGATTCAATCAAGAAATGACGGGTTGAACTTGACTAGCATGCTATGATTTGTTGGCCTTTGTCAAGGTCATAGGACGCTAGGGGCAAAATATTATCGGGAATTTCAAGTGTTGAAATTTGCAATGAGATTGCATACCTTCTATGAGATAGTTGGATCCCGATACCCGCTGCGAGTAAGAGTTACTCCTGGGAGAGTTTTACACATTACAATTAGCCGATCAAGTAGGTGTCTAGAAAGGTGTTAACGAGGTTACGCCTCTGGGAAAACGAGGTTTACATTAATTAGGTTCGTGCGAAAGCACGGGGGACCTCCCTCAAAGTACCGACACTGGCCTGGCTGAAAGATTGGCGAACTTGTAGTGTGTAATTAATCCCGGCTAGTCTTTCCTTTTAGGGTTTGAAGGAAGATTTGATAAAAAGCAGTGGGAGCCATCCTGATTAGATAAGATAATAACCAATCTGATCTTGCACGAGCATACGCTAAAGTGTTTTCTTCTCTCTCTCTCCAGGTAGCGACCATTTCATGCCCTAATAAAGATAATAATATGGATGTATTGAACGAACCCGCATGTTATACTGTGCTGGGAAACGTTGGTTCCGATCATTCTTATAAGAGTTATAGGAATGAACAGGATATAGGGGAATACCAGGATTCCCATCCCACCCGATTGAAGAAAGTACATGTTGATGCATTTTCTTCGGGTGTGTTCGTTACTGAGAACTGTTTCTCCATTTGCTCTACGTCCTGGGTATTAGATACCGGATCAGGATCCCATATATGTAATCAGTTACATGGGCTTAGAAAAGGTAGAGAACTTGGAGAAGGTGATAAAGACATTAGAGTTGGAAATGGTGCAATTGTTGCAGCTAAGACTGTCGGGGAATATCACCTTGCATTACCAACTGGTAATACATTGGTTCTGAACGAATGCTATTACATGCCGAACCTGATATGCAACATTATATCGGTTTCTTTATTGAGTAAAGAGGGATATAATTTTGTATTACAGGATAATGTTATGAACATTTTCCATGACCAAAAGTTGGTTGGATCAGGCACGTTGTGCAATGGCATTTATGTTCTAAATCAATCAACAGTTCTGAGCATAACAAACACACACAAGAGGAAGAGTTCTGAACTCAACGAATCCTTCTTGTGGCATTGTAGACTGGGTCACATCAATGCGACACGACTAGCTAAGTTGCATAAAGATGGATATTTAAATCCGTTTGAATTTTCATCTTATGACACTTGCCAGTCATGTCTCAAAGGCAAGATGACCAAAACTCCGTTACGGGACACGGAGAAAGAGTTACCGAACTCTTGGGACTTATTCATAGTGATGTATGCGGTCCCATGTCTACACATGCCAGGGATGGTTCTTCATACTTCATTACATTCACTGACGATCTCTCCAGGTTTGGGTATGTGTTCCTAATGAAATACAAATCAGAAGCTTTTGAGAAATTTAGGGAATATAAACAAGAAGTTGAGAACCAAACCGGAAAAAGTATTAAAATCCTACGATCTGATCGAGGAGGAGAATACTTAAGCAATGAATTCCTGGACTTCCTAAAAGAGAATGGGATTCTCTCTCAGCTGACTCCTCCATATACACCACAGCACAACGGTGTATCAGAACGGAGGAACCGCACCCAATTAGATATGGTGCGCTCTATGATGAGCATAGCTGAGTTACCTATTTCCTTCTGGGGTTATGCGCTGGAGACGGCAGCATACCTATTGAATCAAGTTCCATCTAAATCTGTACCTACCACACCATATGAGATATGGAGTGGGAAGAGACCATGTCTTAAACGAGTTAAGATATGGGGTTGCCCGACCTATGTCAAAAGGCAAAATCCGAACAAACTCGAGGCACGGTCAGTTCTATGCAAGTTTGTGGGATATCCCAAACATTCACATGGATATCTTTTCTACCATACAGAGGAACAAAAAGTGTTTGTTTCTCGCCATGCCACCTTTTTGGAAAATGAATTTCTTGCAAAGGAAATTAGTGGCGATAAGGTAGAACTGGAAGAAATTCCGGCTACACAAACTCAAACTGAAGATTTAGTGGAACCAGAGGATTCAGTAACTCCCGACGAACCTCAGCCTCTCCGCCGATCTAGTAGGGTTCCTCGCCAACCTGAGAGATACTACGGTTTTCTCATTGATGGTGGCAGTGAGGATTGCATCATGGAGGATGATGACCCAACTAGCTTCGAGCAGGCCATCACGAGTGGGGACTCAGTGAAATGGCTGGATGTTATGCGGTCCGAGATGGATTCCATGTACACCAACAAAGTATGGACTTTGGAAGTTGCTCCTGAAGGGGTAAAACCCATTGGGAGCAAGTGGATCTTCAAGAAGAAACTTGGTGTAGATGGGAAAGTGGAGACTTTCAAAGCTAGACTTGTAGCAAAGGGTTCGTCAAAGACCAGGTGTGGACTATGACCAAACCTTTTCTCCAGTGGCTATGCTTAAATCCATCCGGATCATGCTTGCCATTGCTGCATATCATGACTACGAAATCTGGCAAATGGATGTTAAGACCGCCTTTCTAAACGGTGATTTAGAAGAGTGCGTGTACATGACTCAGCCAGAGGGCTTCGTAGACAGTGGGAGCAGCGGGAAGGTGTGCAAGCTGCTTAAATCCATTTATGGATTAAAGCAAGCATCGCGGAGTTGGAACATCTGCTTTGACGTCGTTATCAAAGAGTTTGATTTCGTCAAAAATCCAGATGAACCTTGTATCTACAGGAAGGTGGCAGAGAGTAAGGTTGTCTTCCTCGTATTGTACGTGGACGACATACTCTTGATAGGAAATGATATTCCTATGCTGCAATCGGTTAAGCTCTTCTTATCACAAAGATTCTCAATGAAAGATCTTGGTGATGCCTCCTGCATATTGGGAATCAGGATCTATAGAGATAGATCCAAAAGGATTTTGGGATTGTCCCAATCCAGGTACATTGACACCATACTAAAGAGGTTTAGTATGGAAGAGTCCAAGCGTGGGAACTTACCCACGATCTCTGAAGTCACTCTCTCCAAAGAGATGTCTCCCAAGACTGATTTGGAGAGAGCTCGCATGCAAGGGATACCCTATGCTTCGGCAGTAGGCTCTATCATGTATGCGATGCTATGTACCAGACCCGATGTAGCATACTCACTAAGTATAGTGAGCAGGTATCAAGCTGATCCTGGAGAGAGTCACTGGACAGCTGTGAAGAGCATTCTCAAGTACTTGCGAAGGACTAGAGATATGTTCTTGGTGTATGGTAACGGAGAGCTCCAAGTGGAGTCCTTTATCGATTCGAGCTTCCAGAGTGATAAGGACGACTCTAAGTCGCAGTCGGGCTTTGTCTTTACCCTTTACGGAGGGGCGGTTAGCTGGAAGAGTTCCAAGCAGGAAACCGTGGCAGACTCGACGATGGAGGCTGAATACATCGCTGCCAACGATGCTGCCAAAGAGGCTGTCTGGATCAAGAAGTTCATTACTGAACTTGGAGTGGTTCCATCCATTGAGCGTCCAATACCTTTGTATTGCGATAACAATGGAGCGGTGGCTTTGGCCAAGGAACCCAGGTCCTATCAGCGATCCAGGCATATTCTGAGGCGGTATCACCTGATCCGGGAGATAGTTGATCGCCGGGAGATCGAGGTCAGGAGGGTTGACACGAAGAACAACACGGCGGATCCACTCACGAAGGCCATTCCCCAGATACAGTTTGAGAGACTCTTCGGGATGCTCGGTATGCGATACTACAGCAGCTGGCCCTAGTGCAAGTGGGAGATTGTTAGTTGTATGTATGCCCTAGAGGCCAGTATTGTACAGATGTTGTATATTATATTGGATGCTTGGACATATATAGAGATGACTTTCTTGCTCGATATGATAGTATGCTATCTGGTTACTCTTTATCTTAACATGTACACTAGTCTCTTTATACTGTCTTATAGTTACATGTTGGTAAAGCCCTTAGGATGTGTACTTGACTACCTGGACTATGATGCAGATCATACTAGTGGGGATATGGTAGTCCATAAGTACATCCTTCAAGGTCCCTAGTCGTGGGTGTATCGAGACGGGGCATCGATATACCAGTGTAGACTAGCGTATACGCTTCTCGACCCATGTGTTGGGCGATGGATGATCCCATATCCATTGGTGTTTGACATCAGAGATGGTATACGGGTGCTCAGTGGAGACTGGGTACACTGGACAGACTCGCCGAGAACTCCCAGATGGTATTATACCTCACGTCAGATGGCAGTTCTCAGGTGACACTTGTACAGGTTAGTCTGTAGACCCGAGATCGTCATAGAGTCTTGTGTGATTCCCACTGTGCTTTGATCTCCACCTTACCACGTCCATGAGGGCGTGCAAAACGGTGGTCTTTGGGTACAGTCCCGAGTCACATGGAGGCAATGAGCGATAAGAGGGGTTTCGTCTCTCCCGGTATTGGGGGTTGATGTTGCGCTGTGCTCGATTGGCCGTAACAGGGAAGTCCCTGGCCAGGGCTGATCAGAGATTTGCTGGTAAGTGTTACCAGTAGTTTCTCGACCCGTTATGAGCCTCACATCGGCACGACTTATCGAGTATTGGGGTCTGACGTTTACCACCCCTAAACTTGATATGCGACGTATCAGACGAACAGACCGGACTGTACGGTAAGTGTTACTGGTTGGATTCACAGGAGTATGAGCGGGCTAGCTCGTCGATCTTCTGATCGCTCAATACCCGGATGGCCGTTACGTTTAGCAGACCGCTTGCGGCTTGTGGATGCTTGATATGATCATCATCTGCTACCGGCATATTGACGAGTCTTTAGAGTCCTACACAGAGGTTTCCTGGCTCAAGCGAAACGAAATAGGAGCGCATATGAGATATGTGCAGGACCGAGAATAATGCGTGTATGTGATACCGCATTTCATTCTCGCGATATATGTTTCGATTGGTTATATTCGATATGACCTAGTTATCGAATCATTCATTCGATAAATCGATACATTGGATTCTAGTCGGGTATGTGCGACATGACCGGATCATTGAATCAAATGTTGATTTAATGATTTAATGCATAATTATATATTTGATATATTGTTTTGCATTAGCTAGTATTGGTTCACTTTATATGGATTTTCTCACTCGATGTGCAAGAAGTATATATGATATACTTTTGTGCACTACTTTGTATCATGTTTGATGATACTTGATAATGTGGTTAAGTGTAAAGGGTTAAACCATGGTTAAGTGATGATTAGGGTTTTGGTTTTTCATTTATTTATTTGTTTATTTATTTGGAAAGGATTAAGTTAAGAATGGTGGCTTATTTTGGAGCTATGTTGAAGCTTCTTGAAGCTTTGACAAAGTCCACCATCCTTATCTCATCCTTAACCCTAACCAATCCAACTAACCTTAGTTTAATCTCTACACTTGACCATGGTCAAGATATGATAAGTATTCATATTAGTTTCATTTTTAAAATAGAAGACTTATCATTCTTTCTTCATCTTCTTCTTCTTCTTCAAAGAGAAAGCTTGATGCCATCAATGGCAACTTGATTTTTAAAGTGAGAAATCCAATTCTAAAGTGAACCCACCTCCTATTTCTTCACCCTCTACCTCTTGCCAAGTTGTTTTGGGTGTTTTCTTCACAAGTTTCACCACTTGTTGAAGTTGGAGCTTGAGCTTGTGCAACCTCGACGTAGATCGTCTTTGACACGAAGCCGACGACCTATTCCGCTCGTTTTCCCGATGAAGCCGATGAGCGAGTCTAGGATTCGAAAAGGACAGCGAGAGGATGCCTACGTGGAGCCGAGGAAGAGGATTACCGGATCTACAAAGGTTGTAGCATCTAACCTATAGTTAATTTGTTAACTAGTTTTGTATTTCGCCTAGACATCTAGCAACGATCCGTTAACTAGGGTTTCTCGGCACCATATTTTTTAAATTTGGCATGTTCGATGCCTTGTGAGACCTCTATAGGGTGCCTAGGAACCTTTCATGGGGATCATAGGTCTTTTGACCACTAGCACGAGTCGCCTTGGCGGAATGTCCTCGGCCCGGTCAATCTTTCATATGAGCGCGTCATCTTTGCTTTGTAAGCCTCCAAATTTTGTTGCGCTATGAGCCGGGTTTCATCAAGGGCGTCAAGCTCCTCAAGCCGAAGGTGAGCATTTTCTTCGTCCGTCAGCTCGTAGTAGACTGCCATCCGTAGAGAAAGTAGCTCTATTTCGAGGGGGAGTACTGCTTCTGTACCGAATACCAACGCGTACGACGTTGTGTTCATGGACGTCTTGAACGTAGTTCGATACGCCCAGAGAGCTTCTTGCAGTCTCTCGTGCCAGTCCTTTTTGTTTCGGGACACCGTCTTCTTCACGATCTTTGTCAAGGTTTTGTTGAAAGCCTCAGCTAGACCGTTAGCTCACGGATTCTAAACTGAGGAATATCTCCAGTCTATGTTGTGTTACTGCGCGAAGCGACTAATCTTGTGGCTTCTGTAGGCTGGCCCGTTATCGGAAATGATCCGTCGCAGAGTTCCAAACCGATAAATGACGTGCGTCTTGAAGAAATAGAGAATATTCTCCGTCTTCACTTCCCTCAGCGGTATTGCTTCTGCCCATTTGGATAAGTATTCAGTCGTCGCCAAGATGAAACGATGTCCTCTAGACGATGCTGGTTCGATGGGGCCGATTATGTCAGTTCCCCACATTTCGAATGGCCAGCTAGCCACTGTTGGATGTAGAGGATTTGGGTGCTGATGGATAAAGTCCCCATGGATCTGGCATGAGTGGCATTGCTTCGCATACTCGAGGCATTCCTGGATCATTGTGGGCCAATAATAACCCTTTCGTTTGATCTTCAGCTTTATCTTTGGGCCCGCTTGATGAGAACCGCAGAGTCCGTCGTGAACTTCCTGAATGAATCTTTTCGCTTCGTCAGGTCCCAGGCATCTCAACCACAGAGAGTCAAATGACCTCTTGTACAGAGTATTATTGACGAAGGCGAAGGACAGAGCTCGTTTCACAAGCTGATGTCTTGAGGACGCATCTTCAGGCGTTCGACGGGATTTGAAGTAGTCTATGAAGACTTTTCTCCAATCTTCAACCTTCTCTTGGCCATTTATTTGCAGGGCCGTTTGCTCAATTGCTTCCTTTTCCTTGGATGATTCCGGAGATATTTCTTTCGGTGCGAGTACCCGACGACTTTGTACCACGATTCTGACGTCATCGAGGTTCTCATCAGCCAGTTCTTTAGCGAGCTTGGCTAAAGCGTCCGTCTTGCTATTTTCTGCGCGCGGTATATTTTCCAAAGTGTAGGAGGGGATTTTAGTCAGCAGTTGCTGTACTCTCTCTCCATACTTCACCAGCTCTGGCTTGCATGTCTGGTAGTCGCCGTTTACTTGACTAACGACCAGTTGGGAATCTCCGTATATGAGGAGATTTTCAATTCCCATGTTGATGGCGATCTTGAGGCCTGCTATCAAAGCTTTGTATTCGGCTTCATTGTTTGTCCTCGGCTCTGTTAAGGAGAAAGCGAAGCGCATTATCCCCCTTTGTGGAGTTACGAAGATGAGACTTACCCCCGACTTGATTATAGGTGTGTTTTGTTTGCGCTTCTTCATGGAAGACGCTCCATCGAAATAAAGCTCCCATCGGGTATCACCACCGTCGATCGCGTCAAACGCATGTTTGTCTGGCAGATCGCAATTCAGAGGAGAATCGGCAGGTATCGGATGTTCAGCGAGGAAGTCGGAAATGGCCTGGCCTTTCACTGCCTTGAGGGGCTGATAGGTTATCGAGAACTCCATCAAGAGTAGGGCCCATTTAGCGAGTCGCCCGTCAATATGGCCTTCGACATCAAATATTTAAGGGGGTCCACTTTTGATGTGAGACGGACTTCGGGCGCCAACGCATAGTGCTTGAGGTTGGTTATTGCAAAAATCAATGCCAGGCAGTGTTTTTCGATGGGGGAATAGTTGCTTTCTGCCCCCGGTAGAACTCGACTTAAGTAGTAGAGTGATCTTTCTTTCCCTTGATCGTTCTTTTGCGCCCATAATGCGCCTAAGGAACTTTCGAGGGCGGTTGTATAAAGAATGAGGGGCTTTCCCTTGACCGGAGCAGCCAACACCGGCGGGTTCTTCAGGTACTGCTTGATCTCATCCAGTGCGCCTTGGCATTTGTGATCCCAGACGAACGAGGTTCCCTTCTTCATCAGGTGACTGTAAGGGCGGCACTTGCCTGAAAGGTTGGCTATAAATTGCCGGATGTATGCGAGCTTTCCCTGGAGAGACCGCAATTGTTTGAGAGTCCTTAGCAGTGGTATTTCCATGATCGCCTTGATTTTCGACGGATCTATCTCGATACCCCGGTGCCGGACAATGAACCCTAGGAACTTGCCTGAGGATACCCCGAACGCGCATTCGAGGGGGTTCATTTTCAAGTTGTATTGCCGAAGGCGTTGAAATACGGTCTTCAGATGCTCGAGATGTTCCTCGTATGATTTGCTTTTCACGACGAGGTCGTCGATATAGCATTCGACGATTTCATGTATGAGGTCATCGAAGATCTTCGTCATGGCCCTTTGATAGGTGGCACCGGCGTTCTTTAGACCGAAGGGCATCTCCTTGTAGCAGAATATTCCCAGAGGGGTCCGAAAAGCGGTATGCTTCTGGTCTTCGGGATGCATCTTTATCTGATTATACCCTGATGAGCCGTCCATGAAAGAGAAAACCTCGTGAGTGGACGTGTTATCTATCATCAGCTCGGTTACCGGTACTGGAAAATCGTCCTTCGGGCAAGCTTTATTGAGATCCCGGAAGTCCAAGCATATGCGCATTGTCCCATTTTTCTTCATTACCGGGACGATGTTGGCGATCCAGTCAGGATATTGAACTTCTTGGATACACCCAGAATCGATCAGCTTCTTGACTTCGGCGTTGATACTCATCTCAAGCTCGAGCCGCATTCTTCTCGGCGTCTGTTTGACTGGCTTGACGTCCGGGGATATTGCCAATTTATGCACAGCAATTTCTGGATCTAGTCCTGGCATTTCAGAATAGTTCCATGCGAAGCAATCTCTATGCTGCATAAGCACGTCTTTTAACGCGGCCACCCTTTCTTCAGATAGCAACTCGCTGACGAATGTCGGTTGCGGGTCGTTCGTCGTTCCCAGCTCAATTTTCCTGAGGTTATCTACAGTAGTATGTATGCCATCTTCCAGTTCTTTCGGCGCTGGTGGAAATTCTGAGATTACCTCGTCGTCATTGTTTTCGAAGCACCAAGGAAGGTCATCCATATTCTCGGGCTCTTCTTTTGATACCGTTATCATACGACAGGTACGTGCTCGCTTCCATGACCGATGTGGATCTGGTTCTGCTCTTATGGCTTTGGGTTCGTGCTTTTGTGGTGGCGTTACCCTCCAGCTGTCGGATAGAGCAAATCTGCCTTGCTGGTATTGGTCTTCGACCCAGTTCTTGAAGATGAAGCAGTCTTCGATAGGGTGTCCTATGGCTCGGTGATAAGAGCAATATCCCGGATGAGAGACCTCATTAGCTTGCTCAGGGTGTTTATACTTCGGAAGTGTAATCATTAGATGTTTTAAAGCGAGGTCAAGTATCTTCCGTGTCTTGTCTTAAGGGAAAGAATACGCTCGACTCATCTTCTTCATGAGGGACAAATCCGGACCGCGCAATACCTGATCACATGACTCTTTGATCCTGCGTTGTCGTTGTCGACCTCCTTTTCTGCTTTTTGACTTACTTCTGCCTCTGAGTTGGGCTTTTTTCGCAACGGGTTGACAAGGAGGAGCATATTCGTCTTTTGCAGCCTGTTGAAACAGACGTTGCGTCCTGGCTTTCTCGTAGATGGCCATTTCGCGGTTATGGTCATCCCGAGCTTTTTGACCCGCTTTCCTGATGAGCTTGTCCATTCGTTCCTCAAATGACGGACTCGGCACTTTGATTGCGGGATCTAGTTTTGGTACGGGGTTGGCGTTTCCTGACAGGGCGTCCTCTTCTTCATCGAAGTTATATATGGCGTAGCTACCGTGGACTCATTCCCGTTTCTCGGCTCTCACGTATCCAAGCCCAAGCGTTTCCATTTTCCCGTTGGGAAACTTGCGCCGAGTCCCGGGGACATCCCAAATCTTGTTATAGAATCGAGCTTGTCGAATAGTCTGTTTTAAGGGTACCCCTTGGCGCTTCAATAGCCTTTTTAGTCCGTTTGTGTAATATCTGGGCAAACGGATGGGTTGAAGCTTGTCAAGTGTAGAATCCGCGTCATGCCAGATCTCTTTCTCCACTCTTGTTTCCAAGGATCGATAGAGTAGGATCGCCTTTTCGCCTTTTCGCTTGGGAGGGACGTAAAATGTCTGCAGGTCTTGCACGTTGTGAGCTTCAAGCGCGTCAAGATCTTTGTAGTGCTCCCGTGGAATCATGGTGATTTGCAAACTCTGATCATCACCAGGGAATTCTTGTATTGGCGGCCGACTGGAGAACACAGCATTAACCTCATCCTCCGAATCGCTTCCGAAGATCAGTATAGGAGCGGACGGTCCTGGGTCGTTGCGTCGAGATGGCCCAGAGTAAACTATCTCTTCTTCTTCTTCGGTATCACTCCCGAAAACAAGAATGGTGGTGGCAGCTTTGTTCTCCGGTTTGCGACATCTCTCTGTATCCTCGAAATCTGGCAAAAAGTACTTTGCATCTTCATATTTGTGGACTTCGTTCATGGAGAATGGGTTCAGCTCGCCTGTTACGGTATATTCAAGACCATCCTTGAAATACTTCATACACTGATGTTGCGTAGAAGGGATGATGTTGTACTCGTGTAACTAAGGACGACCGAGCAGAGCATTGTAGAAAGTCTTGGCGTTTATGACGTGGAACTTAATGTCTGTGACGAGCAGCCCAAAGCGTAGCGTCAGTATCACAGACCTAAGAGTTCTTGATAATTGGGAGTCGAACCCGGAGATAGTGATCTTGTCCCGAGCAAGATGCTAGACGCTCATGCAGATTTCCTTTAACACCCGCATGTTGAGGAGATTAACGGAAGACCCATTGTCAACCAAGATTTTGCCTATCTTTATATCGTGGCAATATCCAGAGACGTATAGGGGACGGTTGTGGTCGCACGTCCCAAGGAGCAGGTCTTCGTCACCGAAAGTGATATCGGCCGTGTGCACTTCTTCCAGTTCATCCTTCATCCTTTCTTCGGCGAGGAAGGCTTGGAATTGTTCGGACTCTTGTAGCGCCTTGATTAATGAATCTCTCGCTTCCTTTGATAACAGGAGGGCGTCGAGAATGCTGAGCTGCGAGGGTAGCTTCCTCAGGTGCGCTAGGATGTTGTAGTCCACCTTACTCTTCTCAGGCGGGTCCTTGGCAGTCAGCTCTTTCATAACTTGGTCATCTAAGGCGATATCCTTAGCGACCTTTTCCTTTCCCTTATCTTTTCTAGTTGTGGGTCCGAGATTCTTTTCTGGGAGCGTGCGATTGCGCAGCTGAATGCTTTTGCAGGCCTCTGGTTCTTCCTCTTTCCCTAAGATGGATTCTTTAAAGAGAGGGCCCAGAGCCATTTCCTCGTCAGAATCGCTCCTGAATGTGAGCACTTGCGATCCCCCGGCGTTGACCGTGTAACAGTTGCCGGTAGTTATTTTGCGCCTGTCGGTTGTACTTCTCTGCTCCCGACGAGTTCTGCGTTTCATTCGCTTAAAATGTTGCCGATGAGAAACATATCCCTGCCACCATGTCTTAAAAGCATCACACTCCTCAGTGGGGTGTGAAATCTTCCAATGATATGAGCAATAATTAGGGTTCCTCTCCGCCCCATTGAGCGTGTTTTCTTCCGAGGGTGGTAGTTTCATTCCCATTGACATGGCTTTGGCAAACCTTTTCCTCGTCTTGAATATGTTTTTTTCCGCGTCGGGTGTCTTTCGATCTGGCGGGAGTGCTTCGACTCTTTCGTTTAGTCGCCTGCGTTTGGCCCCTTCTGATGCGGCTATCTCACGCTCCTAGTCGGCTTTACTTTTCAAACGAATTTCGTCTAGAAAGGCGTCGATCATTTCGTCTGTCGGCCACACAAGCTCCGGTTCAGGCTCTGCCCCCAGTTTCTTATTGCCAGGAGTTTTTTCATCGTCCGTAAACGAGTGAGAGATCACATTACAACTCGCCACGTATCCCTCGGATTCATCTGACGAACTCTCCCCCTCATCTTCCTCTTGAAAGACGTGGTTGAGGAACTCTTGGAGTGTGATGGGAGTCCATGCTTTCTAGTTATATTCCTCCAGCGTGTCAATCTGCTTTTGTAAGTCCGTGCGCTTATTGCCAGGCTTCACGGCCTTCTTAGATTTCTTCTTCCTTTTCTTTTAAGATTTCGACGGCTGGTTGTGAGTGCTCGGGCCATCACCACTGATCTTCGGAGTTGGGCGTGGCTTCAGTATCCCTTCAATGATCTGGGGTTCCAGCGGGTTCTTCCACCTGATCGCCAGGCATGTCTGAAGATCGTTCAGCATCCTCTTTGTTTTGGCTGAAAGCACGATTTCCCATGAAGCTTCTTCAATGAAAGAACAAGTTGCCCCCGGTATGTCCGTCTTCTTGGGAGTGTGAGGTTGTGGAGGGTTTACCTTCCACTTCTCGGACAGTGCAAACTTTCCCTGTAGGTATTGATCTTCAATCCATCCTTTGAAGACGAAGCAATCCTCAATCGGATGGCTTACCGTTTGATAGTAAGGGCAATAGTTGGGGTTATTCACCTCACTGGGTTGCGGCGGTCGCCTTGGGTTTGGCAAGTTGATAAGCCTGTTACGTATTGCCAGCTCGAATAGCCTCTTCGTCCTATCCCACGGGAATGAGTAGGGGCGCTTCATTTTCTCATTGTAATACCGTCGTCTTTCTTCCAGTTGATCCGCCAGCTTTGGGGCACTGGGTTGCTGCTGAGCGTTCGCAATGAAGGTTGCCTTCCCTTTACCCTTGTCATTCCGAGGTTCTGGCTTCGGGGGAGACGGTCTGTGACCCATCTGGTCTATCTGGGCTAACTTGTTGATCAAAGCCTGGAACGTGATTGGCTTAAAGAACATCATGAACTGTGAGATAGTTGCATAAGGATCTAGGGTACCCACGAACATGCCCACCGCGGGCGCTTCCTCAATGCGTTGTTCGCATTTCGACCACAAGTTTCGCCAGCATATAGCGTACTGGACCCACGTCTCGCCTGGTTTCGCCCTGGCATTAATCAATGCCGTTATTGGCGTGCGTTCGCTGGCGCTCGCGAATCGCTGTGTAAATAGCAGCTCCATCTCCGCAAATGTTTTGACAGAGTCGTTCGGGAGCTCAGAGTACCACTCGAACGCCATTTCTGACAAGCTACCGACGAACTGGCGAAGCAACAATTTATCATCACCGCCGGTATTGCCGCATAGCGCCCTGCACTGGGCAACATGCTGGTGGGGATTGCCCGTCCCCTTATAGATATGAAATTTCGGTATTGTATAGCCTGGCGGGTACTTGATCTGATCATACCAGCTCGGATATGGTCGCCCTGTTTTGACAACTTGACCAGCTGCCTCAGTCGCCTAGTGAACCCGTATCTGCTGAGTTATATATTCGTCCAAGTCAGATTTGGAGATTGTCTCCTCCTTGGCTGTTGACAGAGCGGGTGTAGGATTTGACGTTTCTCCCCTGTCGTCTTCAAAGACGATTGAAGGATCTTCAGTAGGAGAATCTTGTTGGATCATCATTCCCACCATGTTCTGGAACAGGAGGGCCATTCGCTTTATATTGGCTGCTTGTTCGGCAGCCTCTTTATCCTTCTTTTCCAGTATCCTGCGAAGGAATTCAGCGTCAGTTTCCTACTCCTGGCGTTGATTCGAGGATGCTTCGGGGCTTTCTTTTGGCCAAGTGAGTGCGGCCATCGCGTTCATCATTTCCTGGAGGTTCTGCTGTTGCTCCTGAGGTTTGGTCACTGACCGTGTAAGCGGTCTATGACCCGTGGATGCACGGTTGTCCTCTTTTCCCAACGCCATGTATACCGTATACACCATCATGCCCCCAGACTTAGGGCGTTTAGGCTTATTGTCCTTGACATTTGCTGCAGGAGTGGGGACTTTCTCCGGCCTTCTTCTCTTTTGAGTAGTCGACGTGGAGGGAGCCGTTGCAGCGGGCACCCAAGCGGTTGTCGTCCTTTGTTGTTTGACATGACGGTTCTTTTCTTCCTGCACTTTCGCCCTTTTCTGTTAACGAGAGTGATCTTGGTCAATTACCGAGTCTTGAACCTTCCGCCAGACTTTATAAATTTTGAAGGACAGCTGTTGGGGAGGCTGCTCCGTCTTTGTTTCTATGACATTCTCCGCAGGCGGAGGGGATCTTTTGAGAACCGCAGTTGGCGAATTTCTGCGTACCCTGTTTAGCAGCTCAAAGCTGTTCCCGGTTGGAACAGCAGCCTCAATTTCCACCGTTGGAGCTGGTGGAGTTAGCCCGGAGGGGGAGTTGCCCCCAGTCTTCCTTATCCGGCGCCAGTGGCGACGTCGGGCATGACGGGTTGTTGGGATTGATTCAACGACAGCTTTGTCTTGCTCCCTGTTCTGGGGAGGGGCTGCTGCTGGTGTCAGCCTCTTGAAGACTGACGTTCGTTGAGAAGCTACGTCCATCCGGTCAAAAAAAAATTTCTGAGCGGGAGAGGGAACGGGGGTAGTCAGTCTCGCGAAGACCGACCCTTTGGGAGGAGAAGACGCCTTGACGACTTCGGGAGTAGCTGTCTTCTTCGGGATGGCCTTCTTAGGTACCATGGGCTTTTTGGCGGGCCCTTTGGAGTTCAGGCTTAGCCTGGTGAAGACCGAGGAGTTGGACGACCCGTTGAGAGGGGCCGTAGGAGTAGCAAGTCGATCAAAGACCGACTTCTTGTTCGCTTCCGGTGCGGGCCTTGGCATGGTGAAGCTTGCAGGCGGGAGCATGGTCCCGAAAAACAGACCGGTAGTGGCCTGAGTTACCTGTTTCATAGGCATCGTAAATAGGGAAGCAGCCTGCGGTCCATATGCTACACCTCCAGGTGAGGCGGAGCGTCGGTTGCATCTGCAGTTGGAGCAGTTCGAGCAGTTGCCAGCCATTAATCCTTTTGCTTTCTGCAGCAAACGAAACACCAAATCTTAGTACTTCGAAACCCAAGGGCAACCATTAGCGAACCGCGATTGGTTCGCGAATCACGACACACGAAGTGTGGAGTGGAAAGACGAAAAGGTCCCACCGGGCGTGCCAGAATTTGTTCCCTTCCGAATGACGGCGCGACACAGGGACGTCTTGCCTGAAATTCGGGGAAGATGCTAATTGGCGCTATCCGTCTACCTCTCCGAAGATGCCAAGTTGATTTATGGCACCATGTATCGAAGGTTTAAATGGATGCGTCCGATGTAGTAAACTTCGTCAGATTCCCCCTCGCTTGAAGGGTTTTTGATTGTGGGGACGCTCTTCCCTGCAGGCACAAGCCCTTGCAGTTAATTACGTTACCGCATTGCGGTAATAACTTTCTCCTTCTCCAGATGGTCACTTCGCGTCGTGTGTGTTTGATTTGGGTTTGGTTGCCCGTGGATTGTATACGGAGACTGAGTTATGTCGTCGCCCGTAGGGCGTGGACTAGTCCAAATCCGTATTATCTTAGATTTGGGTTTGGGGGTTGCGTTTAAGGATACGTTAGCCTCGTTTGAGACTAAGATCGACTTAAACGTTTGTTAAGGATACGTTAGTCTAGTTTTAGACTAAGATCAACTTAACGGGATCGTTTAGATCCAACAAGAGAGCAATTAAGGGGGAGCCCTGTTGTTTAGTTTAGTGACGTTGCGGTCAATAGGTAGTTTAAGGACATTGCGGTCCAGTGTTAGTTTTAAGACATTGCGGTCAAGGTTACGGACGTCGTAGTCCGTGGATTTAAGGACTCCACAGTCCGATGTTAGTTTTAAGACATCACGGTCACGGTTAAGGACGTCATAGTCCGTTGTTAGTTTTAAGACATTCCGGTCAAGGTTAAGGACGTCATAGTCTGAGGGTTTAAGGACCCCATAGTCCGGCATTAGTTTTAAGACATTACGGTCAAGGTTAAGGACCTCATAGTCAATGAGTTTAAGGACCCCACAGTCCGTATCAATGTGTGGTCATCGGGACCCGTCACCTCTTTGAAGACGTTGAGGAATTACAACGCCAAGTATCAAAGGAGTGAAGAGATGTACCCTTAAACCAAGGTAGATTAAGTGATCTGTAGTCCAATTTGGAAACTAAGATCAATTATTATATTATGAGCCCATTGGCCCAGTTAAGTTTGAATTGAGGACTTATGGATAGCTTGGGCTAAGTCCAATCATGTTTGGGATATTGGCCCTCTGTTGGTTCATTGAAGGAGAAGCCTTGCCTCTGGAAACTTAGCCAATTGGGCTAAAGCTAGTGTCAAATACTAGAGACCAACAGTGTTGAACACTGGGAACAAAGTTTTCAAATTAGTGTTAAACACTAAGGCAAATCAGTGTTAAACATTGGAAATAGAGATTCCAAATTAGTGTCAAACACTAAATCAAATCAGTGCTAAACACTGGGAACAGAGTTTTCAAACTGGTGTTAAACACTAAGAAAATCAGTGTTAAACACTGCAAATAGAGTTTTCAAAATTAGTGTTAAACACTAAGGAAATCAGTGTTAAACACTTCAAATAGAGTTTTCCAAATTAGTGTTAAACACTAAGAAAATCAGTGTTAAACACTGGCTACAGAGGTTTCAATTTAGTGTTAAACACTAAGGTAAGAGGGGTCACGTGTGAACAAGTGAGAGCGCCCTGATTCCCTTTATTTTGTTCTGTCAAATGTATTGAATACTTTGAAGTATCACGTGCTGTCACGTGATGAGAATTTGGGCGTTTATCTGTTAGAGCTTCAGCCAAGGGGTCACGTGGTAGCACGTGAGAGTGCCCTGCTTCCCTTTATTTTGTTCTGCAGATAAGTGTTTAACACTTTTAATTCTGAAAGCCATCACGTGTGGGCACGTGATGGGGGCTCATGCTTTGATCTGTTAGAATGTTCATTAGGGGTCATGTGTTGACACGTGAGGGCTCCCTAGAGCTCTTTTATGTTTCTTTTGCCTTTTTCTCTGTGTGCTTTAGAGATCACGTGGGGCACGTGAGGTATTGCCTCAAAGTTCTTTTTTATGGATCTTTGCAGGGGTCATGTGGTAGCACGTGACTCTGGTTCTTTGCATGTTTTAAAGATCTGTTCATCTTTTAAGAATTAAATTCTTCATAGGGTTAAACCCTAACAATAAACTTTAGAGGAATTAAATTCCTGTGATTTTGAGAGAATTAGGTTCTCGATTAGGGTTAAACCCTAGTTCTGTCCATTCTGAAGGAATTAAATTCCTAGGGTTAAACCCTAATTTTATCTCAAAGGAATTAAATTCCTGTAATTCTGTGAGAATTAAACTCTCAAAACTCAGTTCCTCCTCTGTGTTTTAGATCTGCATGGCAGGATCTCAACCCGATGAGAATTAAATTCTCAGTTCATGGGGAGATGTGCACTTTGCAGATCCTCAACCAGAGAAAGAACTAAGTTCTTTTCTTTATATAAGAGTTAAACTCTTTTGAGAATTAAATTCTCTTTTGAAGCCTCCCTTTTCTTTTCTTACCTAAGGTTTTCCTTTTGCAGAGAATCAAAGGCTTTATATCTCTCTCTCTGTGTATCAAAAGAAAAGGTCCAAAGGTCCCTCCTCTTCTTTTCTTGGCTCCTATTTATAGGAGAAGGAAAAGAATCAATCTGTTTGGTAAATCTCTCATTGAAAGATTTGATTTGTTCATTGAGAGATTTGATTTATCTTCATCATTAATCTGGGCCTTTAGATTATTAGGTGAATTTTATTCACCATTGGATTTTAAATCCAAAGATATCCCCTTGTTATTTCGGTTAGATTTAGGGGAAAATCTTTCCAAGTCCAAGACTTTTCCATAAATTGGTGATATTTAATCACCTTTAGATTTTTAATCCAACGGTTTTAGATAATCCTTCTTCATTTTGGAAAGATTTGAAAGATTTATCCTCAGAATTTAATTCTGTTAAAGAATAAGGCTCTTAAAGCCGGTCACATGTGGCCACGGTCACGTGTGAGCACGTGATTCCTGTTCTGAAGCTTCCTCTTGACTTTTAATTAGAGAACAAATATGCTTTGTGCCGCTGCTTGACCATCACGTGCCAACACATGACCACTGGTCACGTGTGAGCACGCGATGCCTCTTCTGAATCTTCTTCTTGACTTTTAATTAGAGAACAAATATGCTCTGTGCCGCTGCTTGACTATCACGTGCCAACACGTGACCACTGGTCACGTGTGAGCATGTGATGCCTCTTCTGAATCTTTTCCTGATTTTTAATCAGGGAACACAGGTGATGTCCTATGGTCTCTGGTGCAACACTACTACATGTTTGATTTTCTAGTATACTCTCGGGGTCGCAGCAGATCACAGATATCATAAACGACACTAAAAATACGACATTTGCACGAAATGATACCTTAAGCGTTCTAAACTAAAACTATAAGACTACACAACACTATAACATCATAAAGAACAGATAGAGATCATTACCTACTCCTACAAGCTCAAAGATCCTAGCTTTCGAAGCTCCAAGGCATCCAAGAGGCAAAAAAAAGAAAAAGATGTGATTTTTGTGAGATTTGATGAAGTTTAGTGATGGATTAGTGAAGAGAATGATAAGTGTTCAGTTTAGGCTTAGAGGAGATGAAAGAAATGAGAAGAGATGTAGTGAGAGAGAATGAGAGAAGGAAAAGATAAAGAGAAAGAGAGAGGTGAGGTTAAGGTGAGTGCACCTTGCAATTACTCCACATTAATGCAAGCACATGCTCACCATGCCACCTCCTCTCCAAACAAAACCCTAAAGAAAATATCTTCTCTCTCCACAAATATCTAGAGAATAAGGTTAAGGATAAGGTTAAAGCAAAGGATTAGGATTGTGGTTAAGTTGTCATAGTCACTAAAGCAAGATTAACACAAACACACCCTCACATTAACATGCACACGTGTGTGCAAGTCCATAACAAATAATATTGAAATAATAATTAAATGTTATAAAATGTATGAACCCGAATTGGTAAACTTTTTACCAAAAGCCCACATTACTGCTTAATTAATACTAATCGAAATCTAAGGCGTTACAATCTCCCCCCTTAAAGAAAATTCGTCCCCGAATTAAAATTCTTACTATGCATACCTTCAAAGAGATGAGTGCAAAACTCCCGAATCTCGCTCGCAGCCTTCCAAGTGATCACCTCACTATACGGCTACGCCCAAGAAAACCCTCCACAGATGGCAAGACCCTTGACCGAAGTTTCTCCACCTGCCGAACCACTAACACAATTGGCTGCCGATGACGAAAAGATCGCGTCTAAGCTAAATGGTCTGGTGCTGAATTATGTGAGAAAGGTCATGAAGGTATTTGTGAAGTATCAACACAAGGAATACGGGGTGAATACTCAATAATCTAGGCGGAAGTGCCAAATTATAGGCAACAGAACTAACTCGCTTTAAGGATCTTAAAAGGACCTACAATCCTGGGACAAGCTTCCCAAAACTCAACACGTCATTCATCGGAAATTACGTAGGAATACATGATCTCCCACTGCGAACTCAAGTCTGCGACCACCACGGTCGGCATAAGATCTCTGTCTGCAATGGGCCGCTCTCATCCTGACCTGAATCAACCGGATCATCTCCGAAATCTCATGACTAGCTAGGGTCCAAAATCCTACTCACACAGAGTCAGAAAAACAGACTGGCGATCGACACCACCTAACAACAAGCCTAAAGGTTGCCAATTGGAATGTCTCCTGATAACAGCTATCGAAGGAGAACCCTAACAATGGCAAGTGATGATCCCAACCACCAACAACCACTTAGTACGTACGCACAAGCATATCCTCCAGAGTCTGTATAGTCCGCTCTAACTGACCATCGTCCTACGGATGGGAAGCGGAGCTAAAACTCAATCAGTATCCAAGGCTTTCTGAAGCTTCTGCCAAAGACGGCTAGCGAACAGGGTGCCTCCGTTGGATACAACACATGAAGGAACTCCGTGCAAATGCATAAACTTAACGAAGAATAACTGAGCAAACTGAGCATAACCGGACAACAAACACCTAAATGGAGTCACACCCTATCTAGACCTGGGTAGACACCATAATGAAATTCATGGAGATCTGCTCCCATTCCCACTCCGGAACGGTTAAAGATTGCAACTCTCCGGCCGATCTCAAATGCTCAACCTTAGCTCACAACAAGACAGACACCTCGAAACGAAATCTGAAACTTCACTCTTCATCCTTGTCCACCCGTAACTATCTCACAAGTCACGCTACAAGTTGGTGGAACTTGAATGAATATTGAAAGCTGACTGATATGCCTGCTCTAGGATTTCACGTCTCTACACATCAGCATCAGGTACACACAAACGCGTCTCTAAACGTAGCACACCATGGTCATAAATCAAGGACTCCGAATTATTACCCAGCCGAGTATGCTCAAGAATCTCAGACGAACGAGCATCGACGGGCTGTGTCTCGCGAAAGCGATTAAGGAAAAGTGGACGGGCGCGGACATGAGCAAGCTGTCCCCTCAGTAGAGGCGAACTTAAGCTGTACTTAACGATCGCACAAGAGCTGTAAATCTGTAGAAGACTGTCTCAGAACTGCGCACAACTGGGACAAGCTAACCCCCCGCCTACGACTCCAGCATCAGCTACCACAATCGCCTTGCCACGGGTAACGAGGATCTCACAAACTCAATCCTTTACAAGCTCCATCCAACAACGCTGTCTCAACAATCAAAACCCGTTGCAGGAAGATGTATATTATACTCTGGTGGTCTGTGAAAATCTGACACGACTCTGCACACAAGTAGTGTCCTCAGATCATTCAACGTACGACCACCACGGCCATCTCCAGATCATGAGTGGGATATCCTGTTCGTACTTTCTCCAACTGTCAGGAAGCATGAGCGATAACTCTAAAATGCCACATCAGTGCAAAATCGAGCTCCACTCGTGAAACATCACAGTTAAACAACAAAGTTGCCCGATCGAGAAAACAAAGAAAGAACTGGTGCAGTTGTCAACCGAGTCTTCAACTGCAGAAAACTCCACACTCATGCCACAGTCTAAGAAAAAGAAACCACATTTCCGGTCAGTCCAGTCAACGGTGCAGCGATACACAAGCAACCCTGCACGAAACGGCGGTAAAAACCGGCTAAGCCCAAAAGCTACGGACCTCCGTTCCTGCTACAAGTCTGGGCCAAAGCTGTACGGCCTCGATTTCCCTCGGGTCCGTACGAAAACCGTCTCCCGTAACCACATGACCTTAGGAAGTCAACACAATCAATCCTGAAGAAACACTCCGAGAATTTAGCAAACCGCTGGGGCTCTCCCAGTGTCTGCAAAGCAAATCCTCAAGTGTTGCACATGTTCTTCACGACTCTTGGAATAGACCAAAATGCCATCAATAACACAACAATAAACTGGTCGAGGAACGGTTTGAAGAAATTTGGTTCATCATATCCACGAATACTGCTAGGGCATTGGTGAGTCCAACGACCCCACCAAAACTCACACTGCCTGTAGCGCGCACAAAAGCAGACTTCGGAATGTCATCACTACGAACCCGCAACAATGATGACCTGATCCTAAACAAACTTAGAAAATGTCTTGCACTCTGAAGCAAGTCGAACAAATCGTCAATGCGAGGTAAAGGATACCTGTCCGCACCGTAACTCGTTTCAATTGACGATCAATCAACACACAACCTCAAACTGCCGTCTTTCTCCTGACGAACAGAATAGGAGCTCCCCAAAGCGAAACACTCAGACGCATAAGCCCCTTATAAGCAACTCTGCAGCTGATCCTTAAGCTCCCTAAGCTCCGCCGGCTCATCTGGAACAACGTCGGAAAACTCTCGCACGATAGGAATCCGGTCCAACACATCTACTGTGGCTCCGGTATCACGAATGAAAGCCAATAATCCTCGACATCCTGTAACGTTTTGAAAATCGTTTTGGTGAAATTTCGGAAAAACGGTAAAATAAGGGGGTTTTCTGTAAAAAATCAAAATACAAATATGTTATTATAAAAATTAAATATACATATTCTAGCTATGTAATTGCTAGTATCTATTGTTTATTAAGCCACTGGTGAAATTTCAAATTTTCTGAAAAAAAAATTATTTTATTATTATTTTAAGCCGTCACTAATACATTTAATTAGGGAAAATTACAAATTGGAATGAGTTGAAACAAATTTTGTGCATCATAAAACATTAAATAAAATTTTATCATGTGGTTTTTGAAACGAAATCGTTTCCCAAAACGGTTTAGAAAATATCGAAAAAGGCTTTTTTCGGTGAAATTAGTGTAAATGGTTGTTTGGGGTATAACATTTATCTTTTTCTCCCACACCCACACCCACACTCACTCACCCCCATCCCCATGTGGCTGAATTCAGCAGCACATCCCCCCATTTCCCCACTCCATTCCACACAAATTAGAAAAGAAATGATTAAGGAAAACATTAAACTATTAAGGTATGGTTTTCTTTTGTTGACTTTGGTGGGATTTCAACACATATACCTCTCTCTCTCTCTCTCCTCCCTCAAAGATCAGCCGAGCCTCCCAAGAAAATTCAGCAGCCCCCCTTCCCCTTGCTTTTCCTCTTCTTCTCACTACAAAAATTCCACAAAATGCCTCAAAATCCATACAAATTCAAAGCTAAATCCAAATCCAAGACCTACCCATTTTTCCTTAGCATATCTACTATGGTTCTTGGTGATTAGAAGCTAATTTGGAGGGCTATGTGTGCTTGTGGGATCTTCAAATTATTTGGGTATAAATTCTAACCTTTTTGCTTAATGTGTTGTTAATTGCTTAGGTTAGCTTAATTAATTGTTTAATTAGGTTTTTAATTAGTTCTAGGTGCATGATTTAAAATTCAAGAGAGGGGTTTGATTTCAAATTGGTATTTTGTGTTGTGAGATTTAGTTTATGTGATATAATTGACATATTAATGTTATGCTAAATTCAATTTAAGTTGCTAGTTTGCATATTTGTTGATTTAAAAGTGATAATTATATAATTGGCAAACTAGTTTTTTTTAAATAATTATATTCTTGTGAGATAAAATTCAAATTTAGGTTTCATGTCATTATAAATATTATATTGAGTGGTTTAATGCTTTAGTTCATGAAAATCCAAGCTAAATTGTAGTTTGTTCATTTTTGCTATAAAATTGTTAAAATTTAGGTTTTTTGTAAACTAGAATTTTGGGGTTTATGGAATTTAATGAGATTAAATTATGGGAATTATTTTTATGACTTATTTAAGATATTTAGTGAATATTTTGGCCGCTAGATTCGTTCATACATCGAGTTTTGTACTAAAACGGTGATTTGTGCTTGCTAGATTTTCGGAAAAATGACTTTTTAAGTGAAATTGGGGTTTTTGTGAATTTTAAGCTATTTTATATTATAATTAGTGCTTGTAATTGTACAAATGAGTGTGTTGGGAGCTTTCTCGATGGTTTGGCGTTTGTACGCCGACGTCGAGAGTTTTTGGGTTGGTTTGTGAAAGCAACCATAGGTTTTGACCTTTGTGGGATTCGTAAGTCGTTTTGGTCCTGAGTCGGATTTTAATGCGATATGGTGCGTTATGATATGTAGGTACCTCATGTAGACTTCGAGACGACAAGCAACGCGTGGAGACATCGGCACCGGCGAGCGAGGACCAGGTGAGTAGATTTATGTCTACGGGGAGAAGTCGGGTGGATGGCGTATAGCACCCCCGCAGTTCGTGGTGATGTATACGAATACGTATACACACATATATATTGTTTAATTTATTGTTTGAGTTTATTGATGATAAATATGGATGATTTAGTATTGCGAAACCCTAGAGTAGTGGTCGCACCACACTTGCACACACCCACCCATACTTGCATACTTTCTTCTTTCATTTGTGCTTACGGGAATATATTGTTCCGTGTTCACTGGGTATGGGACTATGTGTTCACATACGGATTTGAGGATAGTACTTGGGATTTGAGATGAGTCGATGAGTTTTGTGTTGAGATTGTGATTTCGGTGATATGGCAGGATTCGTACTTGAGGTACGTCCTGGTGTTATAGCGGATCTTGGGACGACAATACGGGTGAATAGTGTTATTAATTAAATGGTCGACATGTGATCGTGATATGAGATATGATATGCTAGGATATTGATCCTAGGCCGTATTGGGCGATGTATACCCCTTGATGATGATATGTGCTGATGATATCAGTTTGTACGAGACTGTCGATCAGTAGGCAGATCATGACTATATTGAGGATATTAGTATTGTATTAGACAAAGGTCAGTACCCTAGACTATGATCTTTGATAAAGAGGATACCGGATGAATAGTGTGATGAATATGATATTGACCCGTACCCAGATTTGGGGATGCCGTACGACGGATTTACGTACGAGCTATATTTTGATGATTGATCCACACTCTTGACTTGGAATGTCTGATTATGGATATGGTATCGGATATGATATTATTGAGGCGGGATCACCGACTAATATATATATAGGTATGTATATATATCGACTCAGATGTTAGGCGGTTTCCTTATCTGTAGTCCAGCTTGTTAGCTTAGCCCTTTAGTTTAGTTTAGTTGTTAGATTAGATTCGACTCCTACCTATTTCAAAAGCTTACGAATCGTGGGTATTTTAAAAGACAGGTCAAGGGATTCTACGGATATTTCAAAAGACGTATCTTTTCCTAAAAACACCGTAACCCTTATTTTCAGAACACCGCGATTCGTGTTATTTCAAAAGGCACTATTGTAGGACTTATATTAGGATAATGCAGTTTAGTTATCGTTGTGTCTAGTTTTCCGCTCATTATTACTGTTCGCTCCGCATCGCATACTTATATTATAATTTCTTATTGCATTGTTAATATCATACTGTTAGGACACCAGCACCATTACCGATGATGCGTATGTACCACGTACACTTGCTTGCCAGCTCACACACATCTTCATCGGTAATTGCCATGTCACGCACACCTTAGAAAATATTATCGCCTAATGTAGCTTGTTAACTAGTAGTTTTGACATGATGATTAGTTGCTTGCATTATATGCTAGTTTAAACATTGTAGTTGTTACTTGTCACTTCATGCATACTGTTATTCATTATATGCCGCATTCATGGATGCTCATGCTTATATTCATGGTTTTACATGCTTTTGATGATCCGGATTTCCATGATATTTTCTGGATTTGGAGGAAAACAGCAAAACATATATAAACTGCTTTCTCTCTTTTTAAATAAAAAAATTGCGGTTTTCCCATGATGTATGAGTCGTCCACTATGAGTTTGCTGATGGATTTCGAGACCCGATTCGAGGAGATGGATGAACCGTTTCGGGTACATGGTGGGCCCGGTGAGGTACCCCAGGGCAAGAAGCTCGTGGTGTTGACGATGAGCCTGGCAAGGGAAGACTACCTACCGGTGATATTACCCGACGCGTCGGATATCCGGAGGATACCGTCGTGGTCTTTATATGGATGGTAGGGGCCGGTCTGGACTGACGGCGCCCTAGATATTGAGATTGAGACATTGAGATTTCGAGATATTGAGGTACTGAGATTTGATGATACAGGCCAGTCCGGATAGCCGGAGCCTGAGATTTTGAGACATTGAGATTTATGTGTTGTGTCGATACTAGACACTGTTGATGCTGATTTCATTATGATACCTCATTTTAAAAATACAAAGGAAATCTCACTAAATTATGAAAACAGTTTCTTCAATTACATATATTCTGTTTTCATGCATTCATACCTCATTCATATGATATATTGCTACCCGAGGCACTGACACGGGCACATGAGATTACACTCGGGTTAGATATTACCCTAACCATTGTTATAGGCTGCATGTTATACATATATTTGAGGTTATATTATGATCATTGACCTAAGATTGCGTTATTTATGCGATTTCTATTCGTAGATATTTTTCTATTCACGAGTTGGCAACTCACCCCCGTTGTGCCCCAGTTTCTTGCAGGTTTGCCATACAGGTTTCATTACGGCTTTGCGGGCATAGTTTCGTTCGGGTGATTTTCTAGTAGGTGGGTTTACTTGTATCGTACCCCCATTATATATCTTGTATATCATTATTCTGTTATATCTAGAAGTTCCATCAACCAAACATGTATTTACTTTGAGATAGAGACCAGTGATGTTATTCCTTCGACCTTAGAGTCGCGCGTTATTTTTCTGTGGTTTTCTTGTGGTTTGAGTTTCCTTTTGAGTTTTGATCCTCGCCGTTGGCGTTGTATATTATATTGCTTGTGTGGTTGTGACCGTCGATTGACGAAGAGCTAGCTCCCGCTTGGGGATGCCCTTTTTTTTGATTTCGTATACTATTCATGTTGTATCCCGTTTGGGGGCCAGTATTTACAAAGGAGATTCTGCCGAAATTTTCAGGAAATTTTTGATGTTTTTAAAACCCCGCATAATTCGGCTTATGCTATTGAAACTTCTTGTTTTAAATTGGTTTTCCTTCACTCTACTACTTTTCTTGGTTTGGATTTTTGGGTTTTCGGTTTACTTAGATTACGTACGCCTTGAGACGTTCGTAGTTTAAGTGCCGGTCTTGTTCCGTACTTTCGGGACGTGACAAAGTTGGTATCAGAGCGTTAGGTTTTACCTTCGGAGCGTAGGATGACCCTTGGTTGATGTAATGGGTGACTAAAGTAGAGTGACGTACCGTGGGTATGTTCCGCGGCATACTTAGGATACGCTACTCTACTTAAGAAGCCTTAGGATGTACATTTCTTTGTTCAGTATTATATTCATTCCTGATCTAGCCTCATCGGTACCAGTTATGGTTTTGCTGCCACGATTACGGGCAGGGAGAGCTACGGCTAGAGTTGCGGTCAGCACGAGCTCGTTACGAACAAGGACTGACCAGGGCATAATTCCGGCGACACACGATTGCAGAGATGTGTCTTTTTATTCTGTTTTCGCGCCACGAGCGTTTGGATGGATCGCTGTACGAGATTTCTCGGACGTGCTGATCAGTACCAGAGGATCGAGCCAATGATAGAGGCCAACCAGATTTTGATGACCGTTGGTGTATTGCTTATTCATGATGTTTGAGGCACTGTTCAGCGTGCAGACGAGTGAGCCAGTTATTGCTGCGAACGATGAGATATCGCCCCAGATGTTGGAGCTATTACAGTACAAGTTGTACTAAGAGATGATAGAAGGTCGCTAGTCACCGAGGATGAATGACTAGGACATATGGTTCGTTCGCTACCCCGATGCGAGGTCATCAGATAGATTGATTCCACCTAGAGACGACTTCACGCAGAGACGTTGAGAGTCGACAGAGACGATCGAATGTCAGAAACCTATTATTCCAAGTTTAAAGTATTCGGAAAGACATGCAGGCATTTCTGTGGACTCTCTAGAAGAATGAAACCCTAACTCGACTTAATGACCGTGTGAAAGCCTTCGAACCTTAGGGTTTGCGGCAGTTCCGCGGCGCCATTAGTGAGGCTTGGGTTTGCCCTTCTACGGCTGGACCACCGATGCTGTGGTATGTACTCGATACTATTAAACTGTGCCCAAGATGTTGAGCTCTTGGGGGATTATGAGGTTTTGACGACTCGATCGGATGGCTCGACTTCATTCGGATGCTAGGTGGTGAGATGCATTTCTTGGGAGACTCCCGATACGAGGATAGCCGTTGGAGCTCAGTCCATGCAGCCACGATGAGACGAGTCCGAAACAGTCGACGTTAGGGAAAAGTGGAGTAAGAGGTTCGTACGAGATCTTGATGAGACGACATTCCACTCAGCCGACATCAGAGATGCGGTACGCATGCCGAGGCATTGCACTTGGATATACTTTCCAGAAGGAGTCGCGATGAGTATGTAGCCGTTCAGGAACGAGAATAGATCTAGTAAGGGACGATGACTTCCGGACAGTTCGGCAGAGACGAGTTTTGGGAGAGATTTCGACAGGACCTTTCTGAAATGAATTACAAGAAGACTTGGACCCAGGAGTGGTCATGTTACGCACACCGGCAGGCCAGAGTTCAGGTTCGTCGATGAGACATGCTATGAGTGACCACGACAGTTGGCCAGAGATTCTTGGAGGATGTGCTTGAGCGGGACTATTCCACCATACTTGATTTTGGTATTTTGAGCGATCTATTTCCATGATTGATTTTGATGATGGAGTTTCGTGATATTTGTTTCCATGGACCATGGTTGCACCTACTGAGTATTCACGATTTTTGCACAGTTGTGGCACTTGAGATAGTTTTCGTGCCTTGGTTCCTCATGTTTGTGATTATATGGATTTCATACAGTTGAGTTGATTGTGCATATATACGCATACGATTTGGTTTTTGCACTCGGTATGATTCACATATGCTTGCAGTGCAGTGATACGCATTTTGTGCACTTAGATGCACTGGACTTCGATTTCGATGGTGATACTCGATATTTGTTTCGTGCACCTTATGCACCTGATTTGATTTTGCGCATGTTCGGCGCTTGATATTGGATTTCTTGATTTCGTGCATGATGGATGCACCTGCCTTGGATTTTCGCGCATATTGAGCGCATGTTTTGAGATGTGATTTTGGTGCACACCAGATGCACTAAATCGAGATTTTTCGTGCATATCAGATGCACCTGATTTTGCTGTCAGGCACACATGTTGCCTACGACAGATGTTTCGTGCACACCCGATACATTTAGATGTTGTTTCTGTGCATATGTATGGCACATATATGGATTTTGATTTCCGTGCGCACCAGACGCACGTAGTATTCATACGCGTATTTTGCGATTGATTTTTTCTTATAGAGCAGTACGTTTTTATGATATTGCTATGTGTTTTTGTACTGAGCAGGACTAGTCAGAGGACAGTACCTGAATATATTTTGCATGCATTGATAGTTATTGAAGGGATTTCCAAAAAGCGAGCTATAGCCTCAGTATTTACCTACGTGTTGATATGACACGAAATGTTTAAAACAAGGAGACCCTTCTAAATTGTTTCCAAAACGGCGGAACGTACATTTCAAACAAAGGTATATATGTATATAGTTATTTTCTTATGATAGACGTCCGCCACTGTGCAGTGTTATACGCGTTGCATAGCGACTTAAAGAGATTTGGCATGCATTTCCTTCAGATACTTACATATATAGATTCGATATTTACATGTATAGTTTTATATCATATTGGTTTTGCTTTGGATTTGGCATTGATGTCTTTCCCATGACTCCGATGATTGCGGGATGCTTGACGGAGTTTTGATTGAGTTATATGCTCATTTTTCATGCGCATGCGCTGCGCTACGATTTGTTTTATGTATTTACGATTTCGGAGCCCCGACGACTTGATGGTTTTGCTTAGATGTTTTAGTATTTGGGGGGAGTTTTAATTTAAATTCGGGGACCGAATTTCTTTAAGGGGGAAGATTATAACGTTTTGAAAATCGTTTCGGTGAAATTTCGGAAAAACGGTAAAATAAGGGGGCTTTCTGTAAAAAGTCAAAATACAAATATCTTATTATAAAAATTAAATATACACATTCTAGCTATGTAATTGCTAGTATCTGGTGTTTATTGAGCCACTGGTGAAATTTCAAATTTTCTGAAAAAAAATTATTTTATTATTATTTTAAGCCGTCACTAATACATTTAATTAGGGAAAATTACAAATTGGAATGAGCTGAAACAAATTTTGTGCATCATAAAATATTAAATAAAATTTTATCATGTGGTTTTTGAAACGAAATCGTTTGCCAAAACGGTTTAGAAAATATCGAAGAAAAAGACTTTTTTTCGTTGAAATTAGTGTAAATGGTTGTTTGGGGTATAACATTTATCTTTTTCCCCCACACCCACACCCACACCCACACTCACTCACCCCCATCCCCATGTGGCTGAATTCAGCAGCACATCCCCCCATTTCCCCACTCCATTCCACACAAATTAGAAAAGAAATGATTAAGAAAAACATGAAACTATTAAGGTATGGTTTTCTTTTGTTGACTTTGGTGGGATTTCAACACATATACCTCTCTCTCTCTCCTCCCTCAAAGATCAGCCGAGCCTCCCAAGAAAATTCAGCAGCCCCCCTTCCCCTCGCTTTTCCTCTTCTTCTCACTACAAAAATTCCACAAAATGCCTCAAAATCCATACAAATTCAAAGCTAAATCCAAATCCAAGACCTACCCATTTTTCCTTAGCAAATCTACTATGGTTCTTGGTGATTAGAAGCTAATTTGGAGGGCTATGTGTACTTGTGGGATCTTCAAATTATTTGGGTATAAATTCTAACTTTTTTCTTAATGTGTTGTTAATTGCTTAGGTTAGCTTAATTAATTGTTTAATTAGGTTTTTAATTAGTTCTAGGTGCATGATTTAAAATTCAAGAGAGGGGTTTGATTTCAAATTGGTATTTTGTGTTGTGAGGTTTAGTTTATGTGATATAATTGACATATTAATGTTATGCTAAATTCAATTTAAGTTGCTAGTTTGCATATTTGTTGATTTAAAAGTGATAATTATATAATTGGCAAACTAGTTTTTTTTAAATAATTATATTCTTGTGAGATAAAATTCAAATTTAGGTTTCATGTCATTATAAATATTATATTGAGTGGTTTAATGCTTTAGTTCATGAAAATCCAAGCTAGATTGTAGTTTGTTCATTTTTGCAATAAAATTGTTAAAATTTAGGTTTTTTGTAAACTAGAATTTTGGGGTTTATGGAATTTAATGAGATTAAATTATGGGAATTGTTTTTATGACTTATTTAAGATATTTAGTGAATATTGTGGCCGCTAGATTCGTTCATACATCGAGTTTTGTACTAAAACGGTGATTTGTGCTTGCTAGATTTTCGGAAAAATGACTTTTTAAGTGAAATTGGGGTTTTTGTGAATTTTAAGCTATTTTATATTATAATTAGTGCTTGTAATTGTACAAATGAGTGTGCTGGGAGCTTTCTCGATGGTTTGGCGTTTGTATGCCGACGTCGAGGGTTTTTGGGTTGGTTTGTGAAAGCAACCATAGGTTTTGACCTATGTGGGATTCGTATGTCGTTTTGGTCATGAGTCGGATTTTAATGCGATACGGTGCATTATGATATGTAGGTACCTCATGTGGACTTCGAGACGACAAGCAAGCGCGTGGAGACGTCGGCACCGGCGAGCGAGGACCAGGTGAGTAGATTTATATCTACGGGGAGAAGTCGGGTGGATGGCGTATAGCACCCCCGCAATTCGTGGTGATGTATACGAATACTTATACAAACATATATATATATATATTGTTTAATTTATTGTTTGAGTTTATTGATGATAAATATGGATGATTTAGTATCGCGAAACCCTAGAGTAGTGGTCGCACCACACTTGCACACACACACACACACCCATACTTGCATACTTTCTTCTTTCATTTGTGCTTACGGGAATATATTGTTCCGTGTTCACATGGGTATGGGACTATGTGTTCACATACGGATTTGAGGATAGTACTTGGGATTTGAGATGAGTCGATGAGTTTTTTGTTGAGATTGTGATTTCGGTGATATGGCAGGATTCGTACTTGAGGTACGTCCTGGTGTTATAGCGGATCTTGGGACGACAATACGGGTGAATAGTGTTATTAATTAAATGGTCGACATGTGATCGTGATATGAGATATGATATGCTAGGATATTGATCCTAGGCCGTATTGGGCGATGTATACCCCTTGATGATGATATGTGCTGATGATATCAGTTTGTACGAGACTGTCGATCAGTAGGCAGATCATGACTATATTGAGGATATTAGTATTGTATTAGACATAGGTCAGTACCCTAGACTATGATCTTTGATAAAGAGGATACCGAATGAATGGTGTGATGAATATGATATTGACCCGTACCCAGATTTGGGGATGCCGTACGACGGATTTACGTACGAGCTATATTTTGATGATTGATCCACACTCTTGACTTAGAATGTCTGATTATGGATATGGTATCGGATATGATATTATTGAGGCGGGATCACCGACTAATATATATACAGGTATGTATATATATCGACTCAGATGTTAGGCGGTTTCCTTACCTGTAGTCCAGCTTGTTAGCTTAGCCCTTTAGTTTAGTTTAGTTGTTAGATTAGATTCGACTCCTACCTATTTCAAAAGCTTACAAATCGTGGGTATTTTAAAAGACAGGTCAAGGGATTCTACGGATATTTCAAAAGACGTATCTTTTCCTAAAAACACCGTAACCCTTATTTTCAAAACACCGTGATTCGTGTTATTTCAAAAGGCACTATTGTAGGACTTATATTAGGATAATGCAGTTTAGTTATCGTTGTGTCTAGTTTTCCGCTCATTATTACTGTACGCTCCGCATCGCATACTTATATTATAATTTCTTATTGCATTGTTAATATTATACTGTTAGGACACCAGCACCATTACCGATGATGCGTATGTACCACATACACTTGCTTGCCGGCTCACACACATCTTCATCGGTAATTGCCATGTCACGCACACCTTAGAAAATATTATCGCCTAATGTAGCTTGTTAACTAGTAGTTTTGACATGATGATTAGTTGCTTGCATTATATGCTAGTTTAAACATTGTAGTTGTTACTTGTCACTTCATGCATACTGTTATTCATTATATGCCGCATTCATGGATGCTCATGCTTATATTCATGGTTTTACATGCTTTTGATGATTCGGATTTCCATGATATTTTCTGGATTTGGAGGAAAACCGCAAAACATATATAAACCGCTTTCTCTCTTTTTAAATAAAAAAAATGCGGTTTTCTCATGATGTATGAGTCGTCCACCATGAGTTTGCTGATGGATTTCGAGACCCGATTCGAGGAGATGGATGAACCATTTCGGGTACATGGTGGGCCCGGTGAGGTATCCCGGGGCAAGAAGCTCGTGGTGTTGACGATGAGCCTGGCAGGGAAAGACTACCTACCGGTGATATTACCCGACGCGTCGGATATCCGGAGGATACCGTCGTGGTTTTTATATGGATGGTAGGGACCGGTCTGGACTGACGGCGCCCTAGATATTGAGATTGAGACATTGAGATTTCGAGATATTGAGGTATTGAGATTTGATGATACAGGCCAGTCCGGATAGCCGGAGCCTGAGATTTTGAGACATTGATATTTATGTTTTGTGTCGATGCTAGACACTGTTGATGCTGATTTCATTATGATACCTCATGTTAAAAATACAAAGGAAATCTCACTAAATTATGAAAACAGTTTCTTCAATTACATATATTCTGTTTTCATGCATTCATACCTCATTCATATGATATATTGCTACCTGAGACACTGACACGGGCACATGAGATTACACTCGGGTTAGATATTACCCTAGCCATTGTTATAGGCTGCATGTTATACATATATTTGAGGTTATATTATGATCATTGACCTAGGATTGCGCTATTTATGCGATTTCTATTCGTAGATATTTTTCTATTCACGAGTTGGCAACTCACCCTCGTTGTGCCCCAGTTTCTTGCAGGTTTGCCATACAGGTTTCATTACGGCTTTGCGGGCATAGTTTCGTTCGGGTGATTTGCTAGTAGGTGGGTTTACTTGTATCGTACCCCCATTATATATCTTGTATATCATTATTCTGTTGTATCTAGAAGTTCCATCAACCAAACATGTATTTACTTTGAGATAGAGACCAGTGATGTTATTCCTTCGACCTTAGAGTCGCGCGTTATTTTTCTGTGGTTTTCTTGTGGTTTGAGTTTCCTTTTGAGTTTTTATCCTCGCCGTTGGCGTTGTATATTATATTGCTTGTGTGGTTGTGACCGTCGATTTACGAAGAGCTAGCTTTCGCTTGGGGATGCCCTTTTTTTTTTGATTTCGTATACTATTCATGTTGTATCCCGTTTGGGGGCCAGTATTTACAAAGGAGACTCTGCCGAAATTTTCAGGAAATTTTTGATGTTTTTAAAAACCCGCATAATTCGGCTTATGCTATTGAAACTTCTTGTTTTAAATTGGTTTTCCTTCACTCTACTACTTTTCTTGGTTTGGATTTCTGGGTTTTCGGTTTACTTAGATTACGTACGCCTCGAGACGTTCGTAGTTTAAGTGCCGGTCTTGTTCCGTACTTTCGGGACGTGACACATCCTCTTCTCAAAAGCCGACTAGCGAAAAAGGCTGAATTCAAGCTGTGAGAGGCGGCACCACTGGCCCCCTGCACAACAAGAACTAACTCGCCGGGAAAACAATACCTGACTGTTTTCTTGCAGCAGTCCATAGACGCCTAGCACGTAGCTAACCAGTCTGTGCCCAGGAGAACGTCAAATCCAACATCTTTAGAGGGATCAAACGACGGACGAATCTCTATCTCCTATCCGATTGGCACACGACCGAAACATGTGTCGCGCAACAAAAGAATCGCTGACAGAAGTTAACACAACAAACGACTGATCTAGCTAACACGACTCTTGGCCCAACCATGGCACAAAGTGTGTAAAACAAAAAGTGCATCAAAAGAACATACGAATTAAAAATACCTGAAAACTCTAAATTGGACGCCCGCGCATCCCGATGAGTAGAAGCAAACTCTCGTGTCTACCCCCTACCCGCAACTGGCTGAACTCCTCCTCTGCCAACCTGTCCCCTCTAAGCAAAACCTCCGCAACCACGACCTCTCTGAACACGAGCCTGACGCGGTGCTAAGGAACAATTCCTGATGAAGTGATGAATGTTCCCGCATCGAAAACATCCATTCCATGGCTGCTGACCCTCTTGGGGATAGGAGCTAAAAGACTGTCCTCGTTCGAAGCCTCTGCTACTCCCGCGACGTGCACGAAACCTATCACGGCGACTGAACCTCTGTCTCTGGGCCGATACACCTGTACGAGTCCTCCTCGGTCCTCGAACTCCCAAAACCTCGGAAAGACGCTCCTCGTTCAAAAGGGCTGTGTCCACTGGTGCTGTATACGTAACACCATGCTGTGTGCTGATCGTAAGGAAAAACTGGGTAACAGGGGTAGCAACCTCCTGTCGCCGCGCTCTACTGGGCTCAACCAAAGACCTCATCGTCTGGCGCAAGTCCTGCATCTCCGTCTCAAGCCAAGCAATACGATTTATCGAAAGTGGATCCATCTGCTCCTGTACAGCGAACGTACCATCCTGGTCAAACCTCGTCCTACATGAGTCGACTCTGACCTCGGCCCTCGCTGCACCTCTCTGAGCCCTCATAGTCATCGGCGGCAAAAGGCTATAAATGGAAAAAGGATTCGATAAGAACACAGAAATCGAATCACAAGGATATGTATCATTAAGGAAGGAATTTCAAGCAATTAGTACTTAGGTCACTTTAGGTGGAGTACCGTGTCGTGAGTATGCCGCGGACATACACACACTACGTTACTCTACTTAAGCTACCTACTCCATCATACCAAGGTCATCCTACAATTGTAACACCCTAGTTCATTTATACCAATTTCAATTCGCATATTTCTTTAATTATGGTATTTTACTGATTTACCGTATTTTGGGTGCAAATATTATATCTGACATCTGTATTAGCATCCGACCCGGCCCTCTTGCTTGAAACCTGTTGATTCATGTTTATGGTTTATCCTGACTTGTTACGTAGACTTGTGCACTTTCATGAATATTGCATACTAGCATTTATCTGACAATTGAATTTTCACAATATAACATTTTAGGTCACGTAAAATATTTTAAAAATACATTGCATGGCCTGCTTGATACCCCTAACCCCGTGGTAGCATCCGCGCATCTCGTTCTTGTCCCGTTCAGTGAAACGAACTTGTTTGGATGGCTACGCGCATGTACGTGCATCCGTTCTTGGGGGTATGCATTTTCGTTACCCGAGCATTCATTTTGAATTTTGAACGTCGCATATATTTTTCAGATTTTAAAACTGAATTTTTAGACCCGACCCGGGCATGTTTTGGAATATTTTTGTATCCCGCCAAAATTCAAATTTATTTGATATTTAAAATTTATCAAAAACCTGCCAGAAGGAAAAGATAAAGAGAAAGAGAGAGGTGAGGTTAAGGTGAGTGCACCTTGCAATAACTCTACATTAATGCAAGCACATGCTCACCATGCCACCTCCTCTCCAAACAAAACCCTAAAAAAAAATATCTTCTCTCTCCACAAATATCTAGAGAATAAGGTTAAGGATAAGGTTAACGCAAAGGATTAGGATTGGGGTTAAGTTGTCATGGTTACTAAAGCAAGATTAACACAAACACACCCTCACATTAACATGCACACGTGTGTGCAAGTCCATAACAAATAATATTAAAATAATAATTAAATGTTATAAAATATGAGGAACCCGAATGGGTAAACTTTTTACCAAAAACCCGCATTACCGCTTAATTAACACTAATCGAAATCTAAGGCGTTACACTATATTCGCATCGAAATACAAATACCGTATTCATATCAAAATACGAATATACAAAGAGAGAAAATAAAATATATAACACTAGTGATATCAAATCAACACTTGATTTAATATCCGGCCAGTATTATCAAAATGTCCGATTAAAATGCGTGTATCAAATACAAGTGTTTAATCGAACTCCTGTGCGTATTACCATACGTACACTACATCGTTTTGCCTGAGCTGCAAAACTTTCTATGTGGGACACTAAAGACTCAACAATACGATGGTAGTAGTTTAGGATCACATCCATGACCACAAGCACGTTAGCGATACTAGCTGCACGTAACGGCTACCGAGGTATTGAACGAAAGGCGGGTTGACAAACAAGCTCGTCCGAACCCTACAAAGCCTATCAGTGAAATTCACCGTACAGTCCGGTCTCTTCGTTTGAGAGTGTCGTATACCGGGTCTGGGAGATGGAAACCGTTAGATTCCCAATAACCCGATAATTCGTGCCGATGTCTGATTCATAACCACCTGAGATACAACTGATAACACTTATCAGTTTATCTCAACCGTCCTGACCAAGGACTTATTGTCACGTCCCGCTTCCCAGTATACGGGTAGAGGACGCGACGATGCCGCTGCGTATTTACTCAGAAGTAAACACGCTAAGCGTATCTAAGTAATGTAAGTAAAATGCACAAGAGACGGTGACAATAGATATAATTGAACATCAATTTTATTTATTAACATTCTTTTTACAATATATCTGAAAAGTAAATACATGGAATAAAAAGCAATGCCTAAACAGTGGCATAATAGAAATGGAAAATACAGAATGTAAATATGTACAAGGAATTTAAAACTCTGGGTCGAAAGCTAGCTGGTCCAAGTCCTCAATTGTGGGCTCGATCTCCTGAAGGTCCAAATCACCTGACGATATTCCAAAGAAAAGAAAGAGAATGTCGTCAGCGAACAAATCGCTCGGTAAGTCCCGTAAATATACAAGAATGGAATAGACAGAATAGAGAGTATATTGTTATAATGTTGTATTTAGTATTAACGCTGTTGTTTGTAGCTTGGTACAGAAGAATGCCAGTGTATACGAGAGGAGTCCCACTATTCTGGAGACCAAGGTATACGGAGCACAAGGAACCATTCAGCCACGGTATAACGACGGCAATGGATATTCAGATTAGGTGTATTATGGTTATAGTCTCGTGCCACTTCTAACACCTTCCGTACCAGTCTACCCCTTATAAACCCTGCGATGTCTTGATTGTATTATTTGTATTGTATTGTATTGTCTTGATTTATATAGATGGATAACTTACCGGAACCATGATATCAGTAAATGGATGTAACTGGAGAATCATGTAGATGGATATATATCCATGGTTCGGTTTAGTCAATATAGATTGAATAGTTTGAACAAATTGAATATATGGATTCATATGGAATTGTAGTTTTGTAATTTCATACTTGAATCATATTCAAGTCAGATTGATTATATTGAGACTCGGTCTGAGTCAGACAATTAGAAAAGAAATTGAAGTCCTGAATTATATTTTGGTGCTATTGGTAACTGCTGCATATGGACGGCAGGATTTGTGTCTTTTTCAAAGACAATTACCGTATTGATAACACCGTTTGTTAAGTTGTCTACCTTAAATAGGCAAGCGCTTATATCTCCGGCTCTCTGAAGCTCAAGAGACTGGTCCCGCTTAAACCTATGTTTACTAGGGTCCTTATTGTTATTTAGTATAACTTGAGGGGGTTTTATGTAAAAATAATTTTGTATAATTTTCAAAATACACCTCAAGTATTTAATTATAGTTTTTAGGGTTTTCATTGATGTATATTTTATCAATGTGACATTTCTAGTGAATAAAACCTAATTTCATAATATATGGTATTTATTTGTAATATTGGAATTGTATGGTATTTTCTTGTAAATGAGATATTTTTTCTTGAATTTTTGAAATGTGGAATATTACAAATATTAAAAATAGATATTTTGATATTAATTACATATATATTTATTTATTAAAAATATAAGTTTTATTTATAATAGAAATCACATTTTCTAAAGAGATTTTTTTAAAAAAAATCTTTCGAGATCGTATGCTCCTTGCGGAGGTCTGCATCTCACTCTACTAGGCCTGAGGATGTGCGATAATCTGTACCATAACGACCGGGTTCCCTAAAATGGGTTGTAGAGGCACAATCGCAAAAATTTGTTAAATACACTTCTTGTAGAAAATGTTTTATAAGTTGATTGTAGTTATTTGTAAAGTCGTATTTTTCCAAATCTATGTTCCCAAATTCCATCGTGCTATATTAGATATGTGTGTTGTGAGGAGGTAGGTCATTATCTCATAAGTTTTTAAGGTAATACGGTTTTAAAAATTCAAGCATGTCGAAATGAAACATAAAGGTATTTTAATGTAAAAGTGGAATAAAACTTGCTACGATTATTATTTTGATGTCAAACTTGTTCTATTGCCTTTGTTAATGTTTAATGGCCATGACATAAGAGTTTTGTATTATTTTGTTTAAGAAAAATAGAACTTTTTAAGGAAAAACGAATCGGAAGTCGGATGAACTCCGCTTCCGTCGGGTTTTAGTTTTGAATATTTTTAGAATAGAGAAAAGAAGAAGAAGTAAGGACTTACTGGATGATTGGTTAGAGAAGAGAAAGAGGAAGAGGTGGGAGTTGCCGGTGCGTCGTTTCGTCGTCGGAAACTCCTTGAGTTGTCGCCGGAAGTTCGTCGGAGCTTCGCCCTTTGCTAACTCCACTTGCACACAAAAGGATCTTGGAATTTTCTTGAGAGTTTTGACAGGGAATTGTGTGTGAGGAGGTGTGAATTGAGGATGGTATTTATAGGGAAAATTAGGGTTAGGGTGTGATAAAAATGCATTAAAAATATGCATTAAAATGAGGTTAAATAGGAATTTTATTGCTCTCTGGATTAATTCAGAGTAAACAAGCAATAAGGGAGTAGTGGGGTAGGCCAAACGTTGTAGGGGGTGAAATTTGAAGGCGTTTGGGACGGTCTAGACCAACCTCGCCGGATTTTATGGCCTTGTCGCCAGCCCAATGCCGACGGGTGTCGTTGGTGTTGGGGTATTGGGTCGCGGTCGTTTGGTATTCTACAGTTCACCTGTTTGATTATTCTGTAACTTACCCTATTACGTGTGTTGCACGTGTAGACTCTTGAGTTTCTAAAAATTTAAAAGAATTTTAAATAAAAGAATGTGTGGCTGATAGGATTTGAACTCTGGTGCTATGGTTCAGCAGTGCAAGGTATTACCAATGAGCTACAACCTCTTTCTTGCTGTTCTAAATCAGAACAAATACTTATAGTACTCACAGGAAATGTAAATACCCAAAATGTACATTAACTTTAAATGAATTTTATGTACACTAAAATTGGAGTTGATATAGTCTATCCTCCTTACAAAAATTTCGTCCTCGAAATTTACAATTTATTTTAAAGACTAGTTTACAAATAAGTGGGGATATCTTGTGCGCATCTCATCTTCCTTTTCCCATGTCGATTCTCCTGGGGTGTCTTTTCTCCACATCACTCGAACCAAGTTGACTTCTTTGTTCCGAAATGACTTCACTTTTCTGTCCAGGATCTCAACAGGTTGCTGCTCACAAAATAATTCGGGCTGTACAGTGAGCTCGGAATGATCGAGAATATGGATGGGGTCACTCACATACTTTCTGAGTTGGGATATGTGGATCACATTGTGCACTCCTTCCAATGAAGGTGGAAGTGCCAAGCGATAAGCCACTTCACCGACTCGTTCGAATATGTCGAACGGTCCAATATATCTCAGACTTAGTTTTCCCCGTCTTCCAAATCGAATCACTCCGCGGTTTGGAGATATCTTCAAAAATACGTGATCTCCCGGCTGGAACTCCAAATGACGGTGCTTTGAATCAGCCCAGTGTTTCTGTCGATCTTGGGTTATGCGCATCCCTGATAGTATGAACCACATTAACAGTTGCTACTATCACCTCAGATCCAAGAAGTTCTCTATCACCGATGTCGTCCCAACTTAATGGAGATCGACACTTCCTTCTATATAGCGCTGCAAAAGGTGCCATTCCTATGCTTGCTTGGTAGCTGTTGTTGTACGAAAACTCCACAAGATGCAGGTGATCTTCCCACGATCCTCTGAATTCTAACATACACGCTCTGAGCATATCTTCTAAGATCTGAATAGTTCACTCAGACTGACCATCTGTTTGTGGATGATAAGCTGTGCTGAAGTTCAGACTTGTTCCCAAGCACGCTTGCAGACTTTGCCAAAATTGTGATCGGAACCTGGTGTCACGATCGGAGACAATGCAAACCGGTACTCCATGCAGTCTCACGATTTCCTCCATGTACTTCTTTGCTAATGTCTCAGTTGATTGGCCAACTCGAAATAGGATGAAGTGAGTCGACTTTGTAAGTCGATCCATAATAACCCATACCACATCGTTACCCTTTGTTCTGCGAGGGAGTGCAGTCACAAAATCCATTGTGATGTGTTGCCTTTCCATTCTAGGATCAGTAACGGTTGAAGTAATCCAGCAGTCCTATGATGTTCAGCCTTTACTTGCTGACACACCAAGCATTTAGCGACGCTTCTGGCTACTTCACGCTTCATTCCATGCCACCAGTAATTTTGACGCAGATCTTTGTACATCTTTGTACCTCCAGGGTGTACTGAATAAGGAGAGATGTGAGCTTCCTTCATTAACTCTTCTCGCACAGAACCTTTTGGTACACACTATCTGCTGCCGTATCTCAAAGATCCGTCTTTATGGATGATGAAGTCTGTTTTGAGTCCATTCTCCACTTGTTCTCTGATCTTTTGCAACTTAGCATCACTTGCTTGAGCTGCTTTGATCTGATTGATAATGGTAGATTGAACTTGTATGTTCATCAAACTTGAAACGTTACCTGGCATGACTACTTCAATCTCCATCTGATGCAAATCCTGTTGAAGCTTCCACTGGGCGGTAAGATTAAATGCTAATGGTTGGCGACTAAGGGCATCAGGTACCACATTCACCTTCTTTGGGTGATATTATAGGTTGATGTCAAAGTCGGCCATGAGTTCTAACCATCGTCTCTGCCGCAAATTAAGCTCCTTCTGAGTAAACACATATTTCAGACTCTTGTGATCTGTGTATATGTTCACTCGCTCACTAAGAAGATAATGGCGCCAAATCTTAAGAGCAAAGATAACGGCCTCCAACTCCAAATCATGCGTTGGATAATTGCGCTCATGAATTTTCAGCTGTCTTGAAGCATAAGACACAATCTTACCGTGCTGATGTAGAACACATCCTAATCCCTTACTGGATGCATCGCAATGCACTTAGAAACCTCCAGATTTGTCCGGTATAATGAGAATAGGCGCTGATGTCAATCTTGACTTGAGTTCTACGAAAGCTTGTTCACATGCTTCTGACCACACGAATTCTTCTTCTTTGCGTGTGAGCTTGGTCAGGGGTGTTGCTATCTTCGAAAATCCTTCAATGAATCTTCTGTAATATCCAGCTAGACCCAAGAAACTTCGAATGTCCTTCACTGACTTTGGTGTCGGCCATTCGCTTACTGCTGAAACTTTTGCTGGATCCACAGAGATTCTTTCGCCTGATACAATATGTCCGAGAAAACCAACTTGATTTAGCCAAAACTCGCACTTTTTGTACTTGGCATATAATTGATGTCGTCGCAAAGTTTCCAAGATAATTCGTAGGTGTTCGGCGTGCTCTTTCCGACTCTTAGAATACACCAGGATGTCGTCGATGAAGATGACAATGAACCTGTCTAGGTACTCCCAGAAAACTTGATTCATCAGGTTCATGAATATTGCTGGTGCGTTGGTCTTTCCAAATGGCATCACAAGAAATTCGTAATGGCCATAGCGAGTTCTGAATGCTGTTTAATGAATATCAGCTTCCTTGACCTTCACCTGATGATAACCTGAACGAAGATCTAATTTGGAGAAAACACAAGATCCACTTAGCTGATCGAATAAATCGTCGATGCACGGGAGTGGATACTTGTTCTTTATCGTTACTTCGTTCAAGGCTCTATAATCAATGCACATTCGATATGAACCTTCCTTCTTCTTCACAAGCAGTACTGGTGATCCCCAACTTGAAGTGCTGGGACGTATCCATCCTTTTGCCAATAATTCGTCCAACCAAGTTCGGACTTCCTTCAAACCTTCCGGACTTAATCGATAAGGTGTTTTGATCACCGGTTGTGCTTCTGGTACTAAATCAATGCTGAATTCAAGAACTCGATTGGGAGACAAACCTGATATATCATCAGGAAACACATCTTCAAACTCTCGAACTAAATCTGGCTTTGATCCTTCCTCCGCTTGAATTGCTGCAATCACTGCCTTCTTTGGTTTTGCCTTGTATGTACTTGGTTCTAAGGTACGGTTTCCACTTTTGAAATAGAAAACCGGATGCTCTGAAATCTCGAACACTACCCTCCTTTGACGACATTCAATGGTAGCATAGAATGTTCCGAGCCAATCCATACCTAGAACCACATTGAAGTTCGGTATGTCCAGTACCTTGAAGTCGGCATAGAATTCTCTGCTGCAGACGACTACTGGACACAAATTGTATCCCATTGTTTCCTTTAGAACGCCATTTCCTGAACTGACATTCCAGCTGGATACAAGCGGTGTGACTGGGATCGCATGATTTCCGACGAACCGTTGCGACATAAAGTAATGAGATGCTCCAGTATCGAATAGTGCGAGTGCAGGAAGTGAGGCTGCTAAGATTGTACCTAAGTTATATGTGGGATTTGTTTTAGGTATAGGGAAAAGTATGTAGGTAGGTGTTAAGACTGCAAGAAAAGCTTGAGAAAAAAGGGTTACCAGTGATGACTTGGCCAGTGGCCTCAGCTTCTTCCACGGTCATCGTGAAAGCCTGTCACCGTGGTACATTCCTCCTGGCCGGAGGAGCATTCCTCTAAACGTTCCTTTAAGCTTGATGGAACTGACGAGGAGGAGGTGCAGTCGGTGGTACTCTAGGTGGTGGAGCAGGGAGAGCGAGTCTTGGAGCAGGTGCCTGAAGGACTGGTCTCTGCTGGTAAGTGATTGCTGGCCTGGGTGCAGCAATTGGGTTGTGTCTTCGGGGACAAGACCCAATATCATGAGTAGCTGAGCCACAGACTAAGTAAAGACGGTTGGCTCGCCGACAGTCTTTCTCTAAATGTCCATCTCTCCTGCAGTAGGTACAAAAGGCTGGGCTGGTTGATTGGTACTCCCGGTCTCCTGGGCACAAATGGTGGTCTTGAAGAGGCTCCTCCTGCCATCTGGTTGGCAGGGCGCTTCATTCCTGCAGACTGAGGTTTGCCTCTCATTTTTACCACTGCCTCATAACGGCGGGCAGCTTTCAGAACCGATTCATGGGTTGAAAAATCTCCTGTGGCTAATGCAGCCTGGATCTCCGGATCTAACCCTTGTTGAAATCGACGGGCTCTGATCTTATCCGTCGGTATCAAATGTGGCACAAATCTATTAAGGTATTGTGTTAGCTGTGTAGTTTGTGATATTACAAAATCTAAATATTGAGACGTATCTTACTGACTGAGCATGGTGAACTCAGCGTCATATTCATCTACTGACTTGGTCCACATTGAACCTTATTGCAGATGGATGAACTACTGTTCCATATTGAACCTGGCAGTCTCTGGGAAGTACTTTGCGTCGAACATGTCACGGAAAGTCTTCCATTCGATGGGTTGATCAAGACGACTTTTTTCCGCCTTCCACCAAACCTGTCCATTGTCCGTGAGCTGCAGCTTCGCAATTCGGACCCAAGCTATCTCTGGCACTTGTGCCGCTGGAAGATCATCTTCAATGCTTTGAGCCCATTCCTCAGCTTCTAGAGGGTTCTATTTTTCTACGAACTGCTTGGGGTGCAAGGCCCTGAATTGCTTCACCCTAGGTGCTTCTGCCTCTGGTCGGTTCATCAGGATAGCAGTCTGCTGCTGCTGTCCTTCCAGGAGGCCGTGGATTGCCTCAAGCAGAACCGTTTGCTCTTTGATCGGAGCAACGACGACAGGTGTGAGTGATAGTGGTGGGGGAGTGATGTTGACATTCGTGCTGGTGTTATTTGGGGAATCCATAACCTTGAAAGAAAAAATTGGATTTGGACAGATTCAAAGTATATGAAATGATAAGATTCAAGAAATATGAATTGTAAAGAATGATTTTAGTTGCTGGTTCTTGTGTTATATTGCTTAGGTTGTCCATACAGTGCTGACCTGCATGGGCCACCAACAAAACCTGTCACGCCTCGCTTCCCAGTATACGGACAGAGGACGCGACGAGGCCGCTACGTATTTACTCAGAAGTAAACACGCTAAGCGTATCTAAGCAATATAAGTAAAATGCATAAGAGACAGTGACAATAGATATAATTGAACATCAACTTTATTTATTAACATTCTTTTTACAATACATCTGAAAGGTAAATACATGGAATGAAGAGCAATGCCTAAACAGTGGCATAACAGAAATGGAAAATACAGAATGCAAATATGTACAAGGAATCTAAAACTCTGGGTCGAAAGCTAGCCGGTCCAAGTCCTTGCTGGTGGGCTCGATCTCCTGAAGGTCCGAATCACCTGACGACATTCCAAGAAAAAGAAAGAGAATGTCGTCAGCGAACAAATCGCTCGGTAAGTCCCATAAATAGACAAGAATGGAATAGACAGAATAGAGAGTATATTTTTATAATATTGTATTTAGTGTTAACGTTGTTGTTTGTAGCTTGGTACAGAAGAATGCCAGTGTATACGAGAGGAGTCCCACTATTCTTGAGACCAAGGTATACGGAGCACAAGGAACTGTTCAGCCACGGTACAACGGCAATGGATATTCAGGTTAGGTGCATTATGGTTACAGTCTCGTGCCATTTCTAACACCTTCCGTACCAGTCTACCCCTTATAAACCCCGCAATGTCTTGATTGTATTATTTGTATTGTATTGTCTTGATTTATATAGATGGATAATTTGCCGGAACTATGATATCAGTAAATGGATGTAACTGGAGAATCATGTAGATGGATATATATCCATGGTTCGGTTCAGTCGATATAGATTGAATAGATTGAACAGATTAAATATATGGATTCATATTGAATTGTAGTTTTATAATTTTCAGATTGATTATATTGAGACTCGGTCAGAGTCAGACAATTAGAAAAGAAATTGAAGTCCGGAATTATGTTTTGGTGCTATCGGTAACTGCTGCACATGGATGGCAGAATTTGTGTCTTTTTCAAAGTCAATTACCGTGTTGATAACACCGTTTATTAAGTTGTCTACCTTAAATAGGCAAGCACCCATATCTCCGGCTCCCTGAGGCTCAAGAGATTGGTCCCGCTTAAACCTATGTTTACTAGGGTCCTTATTGTAATTTAGTATAACTTAAGGGGGTTTTATGTAAAAATAGTTTTGTATAATTTTCAAAATACACCTCAAGCATTTAATTATCGTCTTTAGGGTTTTCATTGATGTATATTTTATCAACGCGACATTTTTAGTGAATAAAACCTAATTTCATAATATATGGTATTTATTTGTAATATTGGAATTGTATGATATTTTCTTGTAAATGAGATGTTTTTTCTTGAATTTTGGAAATGTGGAATATTACAAATATTAAAAATAGATATTTTGATATTAATTACATGTATATTTATTTATTAAAAATATAAGTTTTATTTATAATAGAAATCACATTTTCTAAAGAAAATGTTTTTAAAAATCTTTCGAGATCGTATGCTCCTTGCGAAGGTCTGCATCTCACTCTACTAGGCTTGAGTATGTGCGATAATCTATACCATACCGACCGCATTCCCCAAAATGGGTTATAGAGGCACAATCGCAAAGATTTGTTAAATACACTTATTGTAAAAAAAGATTTTATAAGTTGAAAGTAGTTATATGTAAAGTAGTATTTTCCCAAATCTATATTCCCAAATTCTATCATGCTATGTTAGATATGTGTGTTGTAAGGAGGTAGGTCATTACCTCGTGAGTTTTCTAAGGTAATACAGTTTAAAAAATTCAAGCATGTCAAAATGAAACATAAAGGTATTTTAATGTAAAAGTGGAATAAAACTTGCTACGATTATTATTTTGATGTCATACTTATTCTATTTCCTTTGTTAATGTTTAATGGCCATGACATAAGAGTTTGGTATTATTGTGTTTAAGAAAAATAGAACTTTTTAAGGAAAAACGAATCGGAAGTCGGATTAACTCTGCTTCCGTCGGGTTTTAGTTTTGAATGTTTTTAGAATAGAGAAAAGAAGAAGAAATAGGGACTTACTGGATGATTGGCTAGAGGAGAGAAATAGGAAGAGGTGGTAGTTGCCGGTGCGTCGTTTCGTCGTCGGAAACTCCTTGAGTTGTCGCCGGAAGTTTGTCGGAGCTTCACCCTTTGCTAACTCCACTTGCACACAAAAGGATCTTGGAATTTTCTTGAGAGTTTTGACAGGGAATTGTGTGTGAGGAGGTGTGAATTGAGGATGGTATTTATAGGGAAAATTAGGGTTAGGGTGTGATAAAAATGCATTAAAAATATGCATTAAAATGAGGTTAAATAGGAATTTTATTGCTCTCTGGATTAATTCAGAGTAAATAAGCAATAAAGGAGTAGTGGGGTAGGCCAAACGTTGCAGGGGGTGAAATTTGAAGGCATTTGGGATGGTCGAGACCGACCTCGCCGGATTTTATGGCCTTGTCACCGGCCCAATGCCAACGGGTGTCGTTGGGGTTGTGGTATTGGGTCGGGGTCGTTTGGTATTCTACAGTTCACCTGTTTGATTATTCTGTAACTTACGCTATTACGTGTGTTGCACGTGTAGGCTCTTGGGCTTCTAAAAGTTTAAAAAAAATTTAAATAAAAAGAATGTGTGGCTGATGGGATTTGAACTCTGGTGCTATGGTTCAGCAGTGCAAAGTATTACCAATGAGCTACAAGCTCTTTCTTGCTGTTCTAAATCAGAACAAATACTTATAGTACTTATAGAAAATGTAAATACCCCAAATGTACATTAACTTTAAATGAATTTTATGTACACTAAAATTGGAGTTGTTACATTTATGGTTATAGCCAATCTAGCACAGTGCAAAATCAACTCTCTATACGGGAGAGACGAATCTCTTCGACCGCTCACTGCCTCCATGTGCTTCGAGGCTGGACATTCGTGCGTCTTTATTGTAATCAAAAGTAGGCGATAATGATAATTGAAGGAGGACCTATACAGGTAAAATAGTTTTACTCGAGATGATAATATGCTATCTGATTTGTCTTTATCATTGATGTGTATATGTTTTACTAGTTATTACATGTATTAATACATAATGATAAAGCTCGTAGAATATTTGCTTGACTACCAAAGTTATGATGACGATAATACTTATGAGAGCTTGGTAGTCCATAAGCACATTCTTTAAATGTCCATAGTCGTGGGAATATCGAAACTGGGTATCGATATTCCAAAGTAGACTAGTGTATACATTTTTATACCCCGACGAAGGGCGGCGGCAGGTCTTATAACCATTGGTGTGTTGCGCCTTAGATTGTATACAGGTGCTCACTGGAGGTGAGTACACCGGACGGACTCGCTAAGAACCTCTAGATGGTACTATACCTATCTTCAGATAGCAGCTCTTAGGTGACATGAGTATAGGTAGTCTGTTGACCTGAGATCGTCATTTGTCTTGTGTGAGTTCCCACTGTACTTAGATTGCTAACCTACCACAACTTTACTGAGTCGTGCAAACAGGTTTGAGTTGGGTAGAGTCCTGAGCCACATGGAGGCAGTGAGCGATCTTCAGGGATTCGTCTCTCCCGGTATAGGGAGTCGATGTCGCGCAGTGTTCGGTTGGCTATCACCATAAATACCTGGCCAGGATGGATGAGATTTACTGATTATAGATCAGTAGTTTCTCGGTGGGTGATGAGCTTGACACCGACGTGACTTATCAAGTTATTAGGGGTCTAACGTTATCCACCCCTAGACCCGGTATGCAATACTTTTTGACGAAGAGACCGGACTGTACGGAAATTGTCACTTACAGGCTCAGTAGATGTACAGACGAGTTTGCTTGTCGGCCTTCTTTTCGTTCAATACTTGGGTTGCCATTACGTACAGCTAGTGCCGCTACGTACAGCTAGTGCCGCTTACGTGCTTGTGGTTAAACCCACTGCTAGTGTATTGTTGAGTCTTTAGGGTCCCATACAGAGGGTTTCCCGGTTCAGGCTAAACGATGTATTATGTACGTATTTTGATACGCACTCAGGTTCGATTAAATACATGTATTTAGTGCACGTATTTTAATCGGACGTTTTGATAATACTGGCAGATTTGAAAGTTGGCCGGATCATTATGAGCTAGTATTATATTTCTCTCATTATCTCTATTTTGGATTCGTATTTTTATATGAATACGAGTATTTGTATTTTGATACGAATACGGTATTTATATGAATACAGGTATCTGTATAAATACATGTATTTATATCTTAATATGAATACGGTATTTTTATTTTTATACGAATACGGGTATTCGTATTTTTATATGAATACGGTATTCGTATTTTGATACGAATACGGGTATATGTATGTATGTATGTACACACACACACACACTCATATACATATATATGTATGTATATGTGTGTGCGCATTTGTTATTATCTCTTCTCTTTTTGGAAGCTTATAGTTAAGTGTAGGCTCATGACTCATGACATGAGTCATGAGGTGGGACATATGATGATTCACCACTTAACTAAGGATAAGATTGAGAGAGAGAAAAGATTTTGCTTAAGGATTGATTTTTTACATCCTCGTCCTTTTCACTCTTCTTCTCTTTTGAGCTTCCATTTTTAGAGGATATTTTACAAAGAGAGAACCCAATAGATTCACCACTACATCATTCTCACGATCAATTCTTAGCAAGTTTTGATTGTGAGTTGCTTCACTTGATTAGCTTATGTGAAGCTATAGCTTGATTCAGACTCCTTCGGGTGGATCAACTTCGACGAGGAAGATCGGCGTCTAAGCTCATGCCCAAAGATTGATCATGAAAAAGTGTTTTGTAAATAACCGCAATCAAAATGGTGTCGCTAATAGCTAGCCGTGATGAGTACGGGTCGTCCGTAGGAAAACGCGAACTTATTTTCTTGGTTTAGACGGGTTTTTAAAATAGAGGATAGTTTGTTGTCGTTTTATTTTAATATGGATATAAAATTTATAATAGAAGGGTTTGTAGGGTTTATAGGACTTAGTACTTAATGGATGAATATTTAGAAATGACTATTTTTATCTTTTAATAATTTAAAACTAGAGAGATAGCGATAAATGTGGATTACGGTTCTCGGAAGGAATTAGAGTTTCCCACTACTAACCCTTGTTCTTCCATTGATCTATATTCATGTCAAGCCCTTAAAAAAACAAGCATTAATCAATCTCAAATCGTGGTCGTGACTACGAATAAATTGATAGCGTGCCTAATTAGGAGGTTAACATTTATTTTGCTAAAGTTTATAAACATTAAAATGTTAAAAGAAGTTAAAAAATATTTCATCCATTATTCTATCCTATCCTACAAACCCTAACAAGTAAGGAATTACTCGCTCATGGTTAGTAGTGATTTAGAAGAAAGGTTGAAGATGAACGAAACCATAATTAAGATGCAGAAAAGTAATGCGTAAAATTAATGCGGAAAAGTAACGCGTAAAGTAAATGCAGAAAAGTAAATACAAAAAGAATTAAAACAAAATCTATCTTTTATTAATCAACTATTGCAGTACAACTTTTCTCCTTAGAAAGTAGATTACAAGAACCCTAGTTGCTCGCTAGATCTTTCTCTAGAACTCTGTAATGGATAGATAGATAGCTCTCGGTCCTTTTATAAGCACTGAAATGTGAAACCATAGATGCCATATTAAAGTATGTGAGATTACGATCATACCCCTGAAAATTCATATCCAAAGGCCGCTAAATGACCGCCCTTCCGCCGCCAAAAGCCCTATTTGACCGCCCTTCCGCCGCCGTTTGGTGGGATCGTGACTTGGGATTTTTTATGGCTTTTCTTCTCGATATTTGGATATACTATTGATATATAGATTCTAAAAATATTGTTCCGAGTCTCTGCCGTTGTTAGATTCTTTGATTTGTGTCTAAAATTTGGCAGATTCGGTTTCGATATCCCGATTTGACTTGGATCTCCTACATAGATTTCAGGCCTGAGCTAATACATGCACAATATCTCAAATTAAAGTGTTAGTAGCATTTGTTATTTTTGAGATATTATTCCAACCATTTATATGATATAATATCTTAAGAATATTGATTATGAATATTTGATATGATATGCATATTTTAATTACTAATATTTCATTTAAATATTATATACATATATTTTCCCTTATTATATTAATTATAAATGAAGAAACATATGATAATAATTTTTTTACAAATAAACCCACATATGTTCTTTATTTATAATTAACACCTTTTAGCAGTTAATAATAGTAGGGAAAATGTTCATACAAATGTGCAATATTTTTGACTAATCAAATACCCACAAACTTATCTTTGATCGTCTCGAGCAAACTATTTATTAAAAGGAAAAAGAAAAAAACCTAGCACACTTTCAGAGGTAACACGATTGCCCTTGGCACATAAAACAAGCCTTTAAACCTTTAGGTTTCACCAGTAGGAGGAGTGTTGTCTCCTGAGGGTTTTCAGCGGATTACACCCACAAAATCCCATAATAAAAGAAAGAAAATGAAGATTACATGTAAAGATAAGAACATATAAAATAAAAACTTGAAAAGAAGAGTTTCAAACTGCACCAGCTTTTTAGTTGTCATGAGCCCTATCTTTATAGTCTTGAAAAAATGTCAGAAATCACATCATCCCTCAATAAAACATCGTCTTTAGTATTCCTCCATACCTTTCTTCCAAACATCAACCATATGCCCCTACGTGTGTGTAAAAGACATCCCTACACTTATAGAATTCAATTCAAGCTATCATACCCTTGTCTATCTTCTTTAGTACTTTTTAGTCGGTGAATGTTTTTGGATGGAATTGCTCACACATTCTTCATGCGACCGTTAATACTTCTTGAGGTATTAACCAACCGATTACCAAATGTGCTAACTCTTTTAAGCGTAATTAGGAATATCATAGTCTTACAACATCTAAGACTTAGCAGTGACTCCCAAACCAGTTGGTCTAAGGCACTAGGTGATAAGGCACCCTCACTATGTTTTTTTTGCTTCCTTAAGTAATTACAAAATCAGTTTTTATTTTTCTTCACCATTTATATTTTATGCGTCATTTATATTTTGTTGATTTATATTTTTTTCTTCATACTAAGGCTTTTAAACAAGAGCATTTCAAGGTATCCTCTACTATCCCACGTTTCAAGATGTATGCAAGTGAGTATAGTAGGATATCGACATTCAGAAGTTTGGACTCAAGAATAAGGATTATTTTTCAGACTTATTTTTATCCTCAGATTAGTAATTTCCTTCATCTTACTAACCCTTGGGACAACAGCTCATGACTACCTATTACTAGTTTTGTTTTAAAACATCTAATTTTCTTGGTTTTCTTAAATCTCTTCCTATCTTTCATATGTATTTTTCACTTTCTAACTTTTATTTTCAATAATTTTTTTATTTAGTGCTTTTATTTAGTATAATACAAAATGATATGTGAACAAGCACAAACCTCCCCCCTCAAACCTATTTGCAGCAGTGTCCTCACTGATGTCATCCTTTAAGCTCAAAACTTGTAGATTTGGGAAGAAAAGTTCTCAATGATTAGTAAAGGGGACAAGAGTTAATGACAGTGAAATCCTCCTTCAAATTTATTTTTGGCTCACAATCATGCAAAATTTTCTTTTCTTTCAAGAGCCAAAATATTTTCCTTCTCCCTCCAAACTTGAGTAGAACAGCTTTTTTTAATTATTAAGCATTTAAAATCATAAGGGGGGGATAAATATTATCGGTCCGCACAAAAGTTTACAAAGACTAAAAGTCAACACCAACCATTCGAATATTTTATCAATGTAATACTATGGTTGGTAGATGATCATGTTACAGATAGACATGAAGAAGTGAGGAGGAGATAAGAGATGTAATTGAACGGTTTTACGTCTCGCTTGTTAGAGACGAAACAGTGATGGTGGATAAAAACGAGAATGTGAAAGATAAGGAATATGTGGAATAGTCACATTCTCGTACGGGATAAAAAGAAGGGGTGGCGGTTCAACTTTTTCGGGTGGAGGTTGATTCATCACAACATCCAAGTCTTTAAGAAATGCGAGTTTTTCAGCGAAAATATATTCGAAACTTTCATCGATATTCCGAATGATAATCTCATCGGAAAGAAGAGTATAATACTTGGACCCCCTAAGAGGTTCATATCTTGTGTAATAGACTGACTCGGATAGCTCGACTAGGTCATTCGACAAGTCAAAGGATTCCGACTCGGGTGTAGACTTATCGACAGAAAGGTCTGTAGGGATATTCAGCACGACAGCAAGGTTTCGGGAGGTATCGTCCATGCCAATTTCAAAAAATTGCCGTGCTAAACAGCCCTAACCCTAGAATCTTAACTAGAGATTTAGACGAAACAACAATGTAAACAACTTTACATCCAAAAGTGAATAAGGAATACAACCTTTGTAGACCGGTCCTTCATTTCAATAGCTCCGTGTAGTAGTCCTTTCACTCCAAGTAGTGAATTCCCGGACTCTAGAAAGGCTCCACAAGATGAACGGAACAAGCTTGCTTGAAGTCTTCGAGGACAAAGATGATCTACGTCGAGAAGACACCAACTCAAGCTACCTCTTCACTAATATGGAATAAGTGAAGAAAACACCCTAAACTAAATGGCTAGTTTAGTAGAGGATGATGAAGTAGGAATTTTGCTCACTTTAGATTTATTTTTCTCACAATATTTCATCACCTTGAGAAAAGTTAGAAAACTTTCTCTTGATGAAGAAGAAGATGAAGTGGAGATGAGAATGAAACTCATAAGGTGAGAATAGCAACCATGGGTGAGTTTGTATCATATACTAACTCATGTAGAGACTAAACTATGGCTAAGGATAATGGTTAGGTTAATAAATATCTTAAGTAAAACAAATTAGTGGACTTAGTCAATGGTTCCACAAGCTTCTCCAAGCTTCAACCATTAAACCAATTTCCATCTAATTTTGATTAACTTTAAATAAATAAAACCCTTCATTATATCAAGCATGGTGTGATTCTCATACACCCATGTTGCATGTGGCATCTAGCATGACACAAAATAATGTACATTAACATATATCACATATATACTAAGTGCACACAAGTGAGAAAAAGAAATGTTTAAGTGAGATAATATTAGTTAATGTAAAATAATATATCAAATATATAATTATACATTAAATTATTAAATCAACACTTGATTTAATAATCCGGCTACATCACATATAACCGACTAATATCATGTGTATCAACTTATCGAATCAACACTTGATTCGATAACCCGGCTATATCATATATAACCGACCGATAAAAAAATAGTGAGAATAGAATACGGTATCATATACACGTATTAATCTCGGTCCCGCACATATCACATATGTGCTCCTACTTCGTTTCGCTTGAGCCAGGAAACCTCTGTGTAGGACTCTAAAGACTCGTCAATACGTCGGCAGTAGGTGGTGATCATATCAGTCACCTACAAGCCGCACGCGGTCTGCTAAACGTAACGGTCACCCGGGTATTGAGCGATCAAAAGATCAACAAGCAAGCCTACTCATACTCCTGCGAGTCCACCCAGTAACACTACCGTACAGTCCGGTCTCTTCGTCTGATATGTCGCATATCACAGCCTGGTGGTGGTATAACGTCAGACTCCAATAGCCTGATAAGTCATGCCGATGTGAGGCTCATAACGGTTCGAGAAACTACTGATAACACTTATCAGTAGATCTCAGCAACCCTGGCCAGGGATTTCCTATTATGGCCAATCAAGTATAGCGCAATATCAACCCCCAATACCGGGAGAGACAAAATCCCCTCCTATCGCTCATTGCCTCCATGTGACTCGAGACTGTACCTAAAAACCACCGTTTTGCACGATCTCTTGAACGTGGTAAGGTGGAAATCAAAGCACAGTGGGAATCAAACAAGACTCTATGACGATCTCGGGTCGACAGACTAACCTGTACCAGTGTCACCAGAGAACTGCTATCTGACGATAGGTATAATACCATCTAGGAGTTCTCAGTGAGTCCGTCCAGTGTACCCAGTCTCCACTGAGTACCCGTATACCTTCTCTGATGTCAAACACTAATGGATGTGGGATCATCCATTACCCATCATATGGGTCGAGAAGCGTATACGCTAGTCTAGTCTGGAATATCAATGCCCCGTCTCGATACTCCCACGACTAGGAACATTTGAAGGATGTACTTATCGACTACCTCTGCCTCACTAGTATGATCTGCATCATAATCCTGGTAGTCAAGTACTCATCCTAAGGGCTTTATCAACATATAATAGAGAGACAATAAGTGTACATGTTAAGATAAATAGCAACCAGATAGCATACTATCATGTTGAGCAAGAAAGTCCTCCCTATATATGTCCAAGCATCCACTATAATATACATCACATGTATAATAATGGCCTCTAGGGCATACATAAAACTAACAATCTCCCACTTGCACTAAGGCTATTTGTTGTAGTATCTCATACCCAACGCCCCATAAAAATCTCTCTAGGGAAAAGCCTCTGTGAGTGGATCCGCCGTATTATCCTTCGCGTTAACTCTCATTACCTTGATCCCTTGGAGATCAACCATCTCCCTGATCAGGTGATACTTTCTTCATAATATGTCTGGATCGCTGATGGGACCGGCGTTCCTAGGCCAAAACCATAACTCCATTATTATCATAGTAACAGTTATTGGACGCTCAATGGTAGGAACCATGTTTATCTCATGAACAAGAAATATCCAGACATCCACTTTGGTAGCATCATTGGTAGTGATGTATTTAGCCTTTATCGTCTAGATTGCCACGGTATCTAGCTTGGAACTCTTCTAACATACCGTCCTTCCACTGAGGGTAAAGACAAAGCCTGTGACTGACTTTCAGTCGACCTTATCACTCTGGAAGCTGGAATTGGTAAAGGACTCCCACTGGAGTACACCGTTACCAAACCCTAAGAACATTTCTTTAGTGCTTCTCAAGTACTTAAGAATGTCCTACACAGCTGTCCAGTGATTCTCCCAAGATCCAATTGATTCCTGATTACTACACCTAGTGAGTCAGCTACATCTGGTCTGGTATATAACATCGCATACATGATAGAGCCTAGTGTCGAAGCATAGGGTATCCCTTGTACGCGAGCTCTCTCCAAATCAGTCTCGGGAGACATCTTTTGGAGAGAGTGATTCCTGAGTTAGTGGGCGAACCACCACGCTTAGAATCTTCCATACTAAACCCTTTTAGTACGGTGTTAATGTATCTGGATTTGGGACACTCCCAACATCCACTTAAATCTATCACCATAGATCAAAATCCACAAGATGTAGTAGCTATCATCCAGATCTTCCTTGGAGAATCCTCGTGATAAGAGGAGCTTGACCGAGTGTAGCATAGGAAACCATTTCCTATCAAGAGTATGTCATCTGCGTACAATACGTGGAGGACAACCTTACTCTTTACAACCTTCTTGTATATACAAGGTTCATCTACCTTTTGATGAAGTCCAACACTTTGACTGCCACATCAAAACAGATGTTCCAACTCTGCGATGCGTGCTTTAATCCTGATGAACTTAAGCATAGCCATTGGAGAAAATGTTTCATCATAAACCACACCTGGTAATTGACGATAGCCTTTTACTACAAGTCTAGCTTTGAAAGTCTCAACTTTTCCATCTACACCAAGAATCTTCTCAAGATCCATCTTCTCCCAATGAGTTTTACCCCTCCAGGTGCAACATTCAAAGTCATACTTTGTTGGTGTACATGGATTCCATCTCTGATTGCATAGCATCCAGCCTTTTCACAGAGTCCTCACTCATGATGGCCTGCCTGAACCTGGTTGGGTTATCGTCTGCCATGATGCAATCCTCGCTCCCACTGTCATCGAGAAAACCGTAGTATCTTTCAGGGGGATGAGGAACCCTACCAGATTCACGGAGAGGCTGAGACTCGTTGGAGACTATTGAATCCTTTGGTTTCACCAAATCATCAGCTGTAAGTTTGACCATCTGGAACTCCTTCTAGTTCTACCTCATGACCACTAATTTCTTCATAAGAAATTCCTTTTCTAAAAAGGTGGCATGCTGAGAAACAAAACAACTTTTGCTCCTCAGTGTGGTAGAAGATATTCCCTCACAAATGTCTGGGATATCCAACAAACTTACAGAACTGACCTTGCCTTGAGCTTGTCCGGATTTTTCTTTTCAACATAGGCCGGACAACCCCATATCTTAACTCGTTAAAGACACGGTCTCTTCCTATTCCATATCTCATATGGAGTGATAGGCACCGATTTGGTTGGAACCCCATTCAATAGGTATGCAGCTTCTCAAGTGCATAATACCAAAAGGAAATAGGTAACTCAGCAGTACTCATCATAGAGCCCACCATATCTCATAGGGCGCGATACCTCCGTCCCGATACACCATTGTGCTATGGTGTATACAAAGGAGTAAGATGAGAGAGAATCTCATTCTCCTTTAAGAAAATCCAAGAACTCCATGCGCAAGTATTCTCCTCCTTGATCATATCGTAGGACTTAATACTTCTACTTGTCTGGTTCTTAACTTTAAACTTATATTCCTTGAATTTCTCAAAAGTTTCAGACTTATGTTTCAACAGGAACATATGTCCGAATCCTGAGAGATGATCAGTGAATATAATGAAGTACGAAGAACCAACCTTGGCATTTATATACATAGGACCGTATACATCACTATGTATATGTCCCAAGAGTTCAGTAACTCTATCTCTGTTTCCAGTAAACGGAGTATTGGTCATTTTTCCTTTAGGACAAGATTGACAAGTATCATAAGATGAAAATTCGAACAAATTCTAATATTCATCCTTATGTAACTTAGCTGGTCGTGTTGCATAGATATGACCTAGTCTACAATACCACAAGAAGGATTCGTTCATTTCTGAATTACTCCTCTTGTGTGTGTTCTATATATATTGAACTGTGGTTTGATTTAGAACGTATATGCTATTACATAACGTGCCTGATCCAATCAACTCTTGATTCAGGAAAATTTTCACAACATTATCCTCCAATGCAGAATTATATCCTTCTTTAACTTAATAAAGAAACTGATGTAATGCTGTATATCAGGTTCGGTATCTAATAACATTTGTTCAGAATCAATGTATTAATACTAGGTGATATCTGCTAACTGATTTGGCTGCAACAATTGCACCATTTTCTAACACTTAGAGATATATCACCCAATCCCAGTTCTCTACCTTTCTGTAGCCCATGTAACTCTTACATATATGGGATCCTGATCCGGTATCTCATACCTAGGATGCAGAGGATACTGAGAAACAGTTCTCGGTAACGAACACACCCGAAGAATATGCATCAACATGCTTATTCCTCGATTAGGTCGCGTAGAAATCCGGATATTCCCCTATTTTCTGCTCGGACTTATAACAATTATAAAATAGAGCGGAACCAACGTTCCCCAGCTTAGTATAATAAGCAGGTTCGGTCAATGCATTTATATTATTATCTTGATTAAGGCATGACATGGTCGCTACCAGGAGAGAAAGAAAAGAAAACACTCTGTGTATGCTCTTGCAAGATCAGATTGGTTATTATTTTATTTAATCAGGATGGCTCCCACTGTTTCTATCAAATCTTCCTTCAAACCCTAAAAGGTAAGACTAGCCGGGATTAATTACACCCTACAAGTTCGCTAATCTTTCGGTCAGGCCAGTGTTGGTATTTTGAGGGAGGTTCTCCGTGCTTTCGCACGGACCTAATTAAAATAAACTTCATTTTCCCAGGGGCGTAACCCCGTTAACACATTTCCAGACACCTACTTGATCGGCTAATTGTAATGTGTAAAACTCTCCCAAGAGTAACTCTTACTCGCAGCGGGTATCAGGATCCAACTATCTCATAGAAGGTATACAATTTCATTGCAAATTTCAACACTTGAAATTCCCGATAATATTCTGCCCATAGCGTCCTATGACCTTGACGAAAGCCAACAAACCATAGTCCGCTAGTCAAGTTCAACCCGTACATTTCATGATTGAATTAAACCTACCCGCACGTCCCTTGAACAAAGTCGTATGACTACCCTAATCCAATCGCATCACATGCTTATGCAGATAAGCACTAATCAGCTATCGCACACTATGCATTGACGAAAGCCAACAAACGTAGCACGAATACTAAATACTACTTATCTGAAATGACGAAGGGCTACGACAGGTTTTTAAGAAAACCTTTTGCGTAATGAACTTGATATTGTTGCGGAATTGATTGATTTTGAAAAGGATTGTTTTTTTAGGCTTTTACTAGTTTTGCTAAAGAGTCCACTCCCGGTGAAGGGATCTCGGCTCTTTTCTCATCGAATGAGGTGCTGGATATTTCACAAATACCACTATGCAAAGCATGAACTAAAAAGCAATCAAAATACAAAACCGAGTGGGTTATAGCATCTGCCAGTTTTGCTAAAGAGGTCACTCCCGGTGAAGGAATCTCGGCTCTTTTCTTATCGAATAAGGTGCTGGATATTCTACAAGGAATACCGCTATGCAAAGAAAGAACTGGAGCTACCAGTTTTTAAAACAAGATTCTGCAACATCTTTAGGTTTCTTTTCTTTCATTAATCTCATTAATGAAGTCCCATCAATTATGCTTCCTAAGCATCACAGAAGAAACGAAAGCAACAATATTTATTATATATCATATATATAATATAGGCATTCGTCTCATCATATAAAGTGATCACATCACAGAATATCAGCAGCAGAAGAACACATATGAAATATTGGATATACTAGGAATTCTGTGTTTTAATTAAGCAAATAAAAACGCGGATTTCATGGTTGTGATGAATAGCCAAACCCACATCCCTAGACCCCTACGAGAGCGGCAAGCAACCTTCCCAATTCTAGAGTTAGGAGACCCGGTCTCGACTCCTCGAGATGGTCTCCCACTAGACCTTAGAACCCGGTTACTTGTGCTCTCCTCCTTGGGTCTATCCTAATGCGGAAAAATAAATAATATACATCAATGGTGACATCATCCTCAACCCGGAAGTGCCCCAATAACAGAATATTACATACAAGTTTTTACATGAATGAAAATAAAAAACTCTCATCCCACATAAAAACCCCGGGCTATTCAAAACACGACGATCCAATATAACATATCACAGCAACACAAAACATCACATGTCATCAACGTAAGTAAATATGCGTATCCCAATTGTCGTTGACGTATAGTAACGAAACCGGCGATACACCACATATTACACGTACGGTCGCAGAAAAGAAAGTGAAAAACTACAATAATTGGAATCTGCAACCACCTTAGACATTATAAATCCAATGTATCACATACTTTGGATTTCATGCATAACCATATGAATTCCTTAGACATCTCATGCCTAATAATTAAAAACCCCGCATTTTAGTCTCGATATTGAAAACACTTTCCAATAATCTGTCGGGTAATTCAACAAGATTTCTGATAACCCGATCGAATGCTCGTCAGAAACTTTAGTAGACGGCCGCGCCCCCGATGCTGCCGACGAAATGCACTTAGGCGGAACACCGCGGCCGCGAGTACTCGAACGGATGCTTTTGGCGACGGGGTTCTCCTACAGTCACTTGGTCGGGATATGGGGCGTGGCTATCTAGTAAGGTTACCCGACAAGTATTCGCGTACGCTACGTAATTACGACGGACTTTTGATCCACATCAAAATTCCGTAGCAACCGATCAAATGAGACTAAATTGCTAGATTTATAAAATTCAAACTAGTTATCACATAACTAATTATTGTGGATTCCAAGTATTGTATCACAATCACAGATAACTAGACGATGTTAAACTTTTCAATCTAATAAATAAACACCCAAAATTTCCCAAAGTGCTCAACACTTGAACGGAGTTTAAAAAGTATCCAGAACATGCCACAACACCTATGGACTAACCGTAGAAGGGTCAACCCTTGCCTCACCTATGGCTCCGCGGAACTACCGCAAACCCTAGGGTTTGATGGCGGTTCCGACGGTCACAGAATCGAGTTAGGGTTTCGTTCTTCTAGAGGGTCCACAGAATCACCTGCATGATTTTTTGAAGATTTAAACATGGAAAAAAATCCAACTCTTGAAAAATTTCCAGCGAGGGAAAAATTGGGTTATTGATATCCGTTCGAACTTTTCAATGTCGTCTAAATAACCCGAAATGATATTAGAATTACGAGTATGACACACCCCGAATTGTCTTTGCATAAAGATAGTATCACATACAATTTTAGCAAAAACAAGGAACGCCTGAAATACCAAAACCCAGAGACTGGAACACCATAAAAATTTGAAGCCTTAAAGCCCTGGAAAAACCGGTGAGCTCGGGATTTCTTGCCTTGTGGCCGGCCAAAATCCGGTGGGGAGGGTTCAAATTTCTACCGTGTTCATGTTACATCTCATATAACAATCTGCAGTTGCTTAAATAATTTTTTGACACTTTAAAATTTTCGACAGGAACTAGATTTTTATTTCGTGTGTTTCAGAGTAATTCTACATATATCGTCTAATTCTCTAGCTTTGCTCTGATACCACTGTAGAGATATTCAGCACGGCAACAAGGTTTCAGGAGGCATCGTCGATGCCAATTTCAAAAAAATTTCGTGCTAAACAACCCTAACCCTAGAATCTTAACTAGAGATTTAGATGAAACAACAATGTAAACAACTTTACATCTAAAGTGAACAAGGAATACAACCTATGTAGACCGGTCCTTCACTTCAATAGCTCCGTGTAGTAGTCCTTTCACTCTAAGTAGTGAACTCCCAGACTCTAGAAAGGCTCCACAAGATGAATCGAACAAGCTTGCTTGATGTTTTCGAAGCCGAAAATGATCTACGTCGAGGAGACACCAACTCAAGTTACCTCTTCACTAATATGGAATAAGTGAAGCAAACACCCTAAACTAAATGGCTAGTATAGTAGATGATGATGAAGTAGGAATTTTGCTCACTTTAGATTTATTTTTCTCACAATATTTTATCACCTTGAGAAAAGCTAGAAAGCTTTCTCTTGATGAAGAAGAAGATGAAGTGGAGATGAGAATGAAACTCATGAGGTGAGAATAGCAACCATGGGTGAGTTTGTATCATATACTAACTCATGTAGAGACTAAACTATGTCTAAGGATAATGGTTAGGTTAATAAATATTTTAAGTAAAACAAATTAGTGGACTTAGTCAATGGTTCCACAAGCTTCTCCAAGCTTCAACTATTAAACCAATTTCAATCTAATTTTGATTAACTTTAAATAAATAAGACCCTTCATTATATCAAGCATGGTGTGAGTCTCATACACCCATGTTGCATGTGGCATCTAGCATGACACAAAATAATATACATTAATATATATCACATATATACTAAGTGCACACAAGTAAGAAAAAGAAATGCTTAAGTAAGATAATATTAGTTAATGTAAAATAATATATCAAATATATAATTACACATTAAATTATTAAATCAATACTTGATTTAATAATCCGGCTAAATCACATACAACCGACTAATATCATGTGTATCAACTTATCGAATCAACACTTGATTCGATAACCCGGCTTTATCACATATAATCGACCGAAAACAAAATCACGAGAATAGAATACGGTATCACATACACGTATTAATCTCGGTCCCGCACATATCACATATGTGCTCCTACTTCGTTTCGCTTGAGTCGGAAAACCTCCGTGTAGGACTCTAAAGACTCGTCAATACGCCGATAGTAGGTGGTGATCATATCAGTCACCCACAAGCCGCAAGCGGTCTGCTAAACGTAACGGCCATCCGGGTATTGAGCAATCAGAAGATCAACAAGCATGCCTGCTTATACTCCTGCGAATCCTCTCAGTAACACCAGTCCGGTCTCTTCGTCTGATATGTCTCATATCACAGCCTGGGGGTGGTATAACGTCAGACCCCAATAGCCTGATAAGTTATGCAGATGTGAGGCTCATAACGGTTCAAGAAACTACTGATAACACTTATCAGTAGATCTGAGAAACCCTGGCTAGGGATTTCCTGTTATGGCCAATCAAGCATAGCGGAACATCAACCCCCAATACCGGGAGAAACAAAATCCCCTCCTATCGCTCATTGCCTCCATGTGACTCGGGACTGTACCCAAAAACCACCGTTTTGCACGATCTCTTGAACGTGGTAAGGTAGAAATCAAAGCACAGTGGGAATCACACAAGACTTTTTGACGATCTCGGGTCGACAGACTAACCTGTACCAGTGTTACCAGAGAACTGCTATCTGACGATAAGTATAATACCATCTAGGAGTTCTCGGTGAGTCCGTCCAGTGTACCCAGTCTCCACTGAGCACCCGTATACCTTCTCTGATGTCAAACACCAATGGATGTGGGATCATCCATCGCCCATCATATGGATCGAGAAGCGTATACGCTAGTCTACTCTGGAATATCGATGCCCCATCTTCATACTCCCACGACTAGGAACATTTGAAGGATGTACTTACCGACTACCTCTGCCCCACTATTATGATCTGCATCATAATCTTGGTAGTCAAGTACTCATCCTAAGAGCTTTATCAACATGTAATAGAGAGACAATAAGTGTACATGTTAAGATAAAGAGCAATCAGATAGCATACTATCATGTCGAGCAAGAAAGTTCTCCTTATATATGTCCAAGCATCCACTACAATATATATCACATGTATAATAATTGCCTCTAGGGTATACATATAACTAACAAGATCCTCATGTGTATAATAAAGAGCAGGATCAAACAATAACGCACTAGTGGCGTCGAGATCAGTATCGTGAAGCTCCTCAAATTCATAACTGTCGGAAGCTATCTTGTCGACAGAATATACATCAATTATATGAGCGGAAGGTTCGAAGGGTTGACTTCCTATCCTGTAAATATTAAGCTCAGTTGTCATCTCCCCAAAGGACAGGTTCATAAAACCGTTACGACAATTTATTATCGCGTTGGAAGTTGCTAGAAAAGGTCGACCAAGAATTACCGGAATTTGGTTCCGTGGGTTTGCCACAGACTGTGTATCTATAACTATAAAGTCTACAGGGAATATAAATTCCCCTACTTTGATCAATACGTACTCTAGCTTACCCCTAGGATGGGTGATAGATTGATCGGCCATCTGGAGAGTGCAGTGTGCAGGTTTCAACTTTCTTATGCCTAATTGCTCATAAACAGAATACGGGAGTAAGTTAACACTAGCACCTAAATCGAGTAGAGCGTGATTGATTTTTCCCCCCAATAGCAATAGAGATTATAGGACAACCGGGGTCCTTATGTTTCTTGGGCACATGTTGGGTAAGAGCATCGCTCACATTGCTCCTAAGAAAACCTTTTTAGGCACTTGAGTTTTTCTTTTCCTAGTGCACAAGTCCTTTAGAATTTTTGCATAGGACGAAACTTGTTGGATAGAATCTAAGAGAAGATTATTTATGTTAACTTGCTTAAAAATTTCAACAATCTTCTCCATTTGTGGACTTGGTTTGTTGAGCCTCAACCGTTTTGGAAAATGAGCTTTATCAATAGGGGTTGGGTCCAATACTTGTGGAGAAGTTTGTGGGGATGGAATGGATCCCAAAATTGGATTTGGGATGGTTTTAGATGGTAATTCATTCAAGGAAGTGGGCTGAGTGTTCGAGCCTAGTGAAGAACGGGGAATAGGGTCAGAAGAAGATGTTGGATTAGACGAAATAGGAGTAGAAGTAGTAGTCGGGGTATCATCTGTATCATTAACTTGTTCACCAACCTGGTTATTCAGCACTCTTTCCGATCTCAACGTAGTTACGACACTCACGTTATGATTTTATTGGTTAAGGAAGATATTTGCGCTTTGTGAGTGGCCGGGATTTGGTAGAGGTTGCGATGGAAGTTTCCCTTTCTCTCTCTCACTCATCGCGGCATTTAACTGTGCAATTTTTACTTTGATAGATTTTATGCTTTCGCCGTGTGAAGTAGTGTGTTGCACTAGAGTTTGGATAGAGGATGTTAAATTGGCCGACGTTTGTGCGGATTGTTTAATAAACATTTCTAAGCTTCTTTTGAGTGCAGAGATTATCGGTGCCGGCCGTTGGAATATTAGTCTGTGGTTGGAAAAAATTATTATGAAGGGCAAAGTTGTTGGCCCGATTTTGGAAAGGCTGCGGTTGAAAAGATTGCTAAATTTGTTGTGGTGGCTGTTGTTGCTGTGGGGGAAACCTTTGATAGTTGTTTTGGCTTGGGAACTGATTTTGAGTTTGAGTTTGGCTTTGGTTCCAAGCGAAATTAGGATGATTCCTCCATCCCGTATTGTATGTGGAGGAATAAGGATCGTTTCTATGCCTTTGCTGAAAATCAACATTAGTTTTTTCTTGACCTTAAGACGGAGGATTTAAAGGACATTCTTCCGTTAAATGTGATGAGTCAAAACAGCAACCACACACAGTTTTTGGGAGCGTAACTTAGTTTAGGGAGGCTAAAGAGAATTTGTTTTCCATAACTTCGAGTTTCTTTTATATCGCAGCCATTTCGGCTTTCACTGTGATAGACACATCGAGCTGATGGATACCTGCCCTAGATGAAGAAGATGTGGTTGGTCTAGTGCTTTCCCACTGTAATGTCTGTTCGGCGAGATCTTCCAGAAATTGTCACGCTTCGCCGTCGTCTTTTGACATGAAATGACATTGACAAACGATTTCTAGCATTTGTTTTGTAGCTGGATTAATACCCTCATATATAATTCGGCAAACCTGTCATTTATCGATTTCGTGACGAGGGCATTGGACAAGAAGATCTTTAAATCATTCAAAGCATTTCAAAAAGGGTTCGTTGGGAAGTTGGAAAAACTGGTTAATCTTGCTTTGAATACGGGCAGTCTTGTGATGAGGATAAAATTTCTTAAGGAATGCTTTTACGAATTCATCCTATTTAGTGATAGAATGTGCGGTGGTGCTATAAAGCCATTTTTCTGCGATATCGCAATGATAAAAGGGAGAAGACGTAATCGCAGAGTATCCCCTGAAAGTTGGGTGGTGCTCATCATTGCACATACGTTTTCGAATTTGGTTATAAAAACGTATGCATCTTCAAATTCAAGCCCGTGAAATTTGGGTAACAAGTTGATGAAGTGGGGTTTAATTTCGAAATTATCCCCATTAGCTGGTGGAAGAGACAGACACGTAGGAAGGGTCCGCGTACAAGATAACATCTGTCTTGCAGAGTGATGCGTGGTGGATTTTGCGCACCTACGGGTGGCGACAAGGTGGTGTTGTTAAAACCCGATGGAGATCCGTCTATCTCGAGAGATGTGGTTGGTCGAGGAGAAATAGAAGATGAAGAAATACCGACTTCAGAGTCGACAGCAAAAACGGGAAGTAGACGGGCACTAGAATCGCGTGTCCAGCCGATCATGCACTAAGCGGGTTTAGTGCATGTGGCAGCGTATGATATGTGTGAGAACGATTGTAAGAAGGCTTCTTTTGAAAAAAATGTCGGACGTGAGGCTTTACTCAACCAATCACAAAATGCACAATCAATCCGTAGAGCTAGGGTCACCTAGGTCAAGTCACTAGACCGCTCCTAGACTTCCAAAGGACAAGACGTAGGATCAATACTCTATCACCTCCTTATCAATCCTGCAGCCAAGCAAGTGCCAGGTAAGTGGGAGGTATCTGCTATACGAATCACCGAAATAGAGGGCCTAATTAAGTAACCACTTTCTTTAGTCACACTCGTCTAGACACCACAAGAGAATTGCGGATAAGCAATAAATTACCCACGACCTTCCTCTGTCCTAATTGAGCGCGACAGTCTTTAGAGGCTTGGTCTAGATATTTTTTTATTAATATAGGGTAATAGTATGCTCGTTTATGATTTGTCGGGCCTAGGAAGGGTGATGAATTCCCCACCTAATCTGAATTTTGGTTTATTGCCCCTTAATGTCCAGTTTAGATATTCAAAACAAACCGAAATCAAAACACGCAAAAAGATTTTTTTAGCGACGTTGTTTGCAAAGAATCCTGCAGGTAAAATCAGATTATTGGGGGCGCAAATCTTCACCCTGTCCTAATTGAGCTTTAGAAGAGAGAGAAAGATGATAAGAGAATACCGGAGATTTTTGGGGGCGCAAATCATCAAAGGGACCACGATTCCGCCGCCGAATGCATACTTTGGCAGCGGTTTCGGCGCCGTTTGGCAGGATCTTTTCTTCAAATTTCCATAGAGCACCCCTATGCTCCTCTGGTCCAAGTTGAATGTTTCTGAATCTCAGTTGGCTTACTCCAATGACTGCAGATGTCCTTGCAAAAACTCGCACAAGAATCGTTAAATACAAGATGCGGTTTTGGTTCTCTTTTATTTTATCTTTCTGGTTTTTATAAGAAATCAATCCGAATAAAAAGAAAATTAATTACGACCATTTCCCCGGCAACGGAGCCATTTAATTGATCGTGAAAAAGTGTTTTGTAAATAACCGCAATCAAAATGGTGTCGCTAATAACTAGCCATGATGAGTAAGGGTTGCCCGCAGAGAAACATGAACTTCTTTTCTTGGTTTAGACGAGTTGATAAAAGAGAGGATAATTGTTCAGTTGAAAATATTGTACTTTGGTATAAGTATTTTCCTTACATTTCTTAAATAATAAAAGGTGTTTATTATAAATATTAAACATATTTGGATTTATCTGCAAAATACTATTTTCCATATGTTTATATATTATAATTAATATTATGAAGGAAAATATAGGCATTTTATATTTATATAATATTTTGGTAATTGAAAATATGCATATCATATCAAATATTCTAATCACAATTCTTAAAAGATATAATATCATACAAATGGTTAGAATAATATTTCAAAATATATGCATAATATTTTATTAATTAAAAGATGTATAGCATATCAAATATTCTTAATCATGTTTGTTAAAGATTTATTACCATATAAAGTGCATAGCATATTAAATATTCTTAATCAAGTTTCTTAAAGATTTATTACCATATATAGTGATTAAGACACTCTCTCTAATTTAATAAATAAATTAACATTATTCATAGAGATATTGTGCAAGATTTAGCTCAGGTCAAGAGATCAAGATGTTCAAGATGTCAGGATAAAAAATCTGCCAAAATCATAAAATCAATACTGACAGGGACTCAGAATCCAGGCATGGAAAGTTACCATATTAGGAAGTCACCATATATGGTAACTAGTTTTTCTTCTTTGAGGGCTATATAAAGGACCAAGGGCTAAAGTTAGAGGACATCAAGCCGACGAGATCACGAAGTCCAAAACGGCTCACGCATCCAGGCTGATCATCAACTGTTCATCTACCTCCTTCGGAAGAGTTCAAGAAGCAAACCAAGTTTTTGTAATCATTTTCTAAGGAATAAAGTGCAGATTGTTCAAGTTGATTAATAAAAGTAGTTGTTTTATTTAATTCTTTTGCATTTTACATTATGTTTTCCCTCTCTGTTTTTTCATCTTCTTTTCCAAACATGCGCGAGTAATTCTCCGCTTGTTAGGGTTCGTAGGATTAGGGTAGGCTAATGGATGATGAACATCCCTAAACCCTTTTTAAGTCCTATAAAGTTTATGAACTTTATCAAAAGAATCATTAACATCCTAATCGGGCGCGCTAACAATTCTTTGTTAGTTCCGACCGCGATTAGAGATTAGATTAATGATTGTTTTGGTAAAGGCTAGATATGAACGGAGTTCCGTGTCGAGATAAGGGTTAAGAGTGGGATTCCTTTTCCCTCCAGAAACCCTAATCTACACGCATCACCGTCGTTCTAGTTTTAAATCTATTAAAGGATAAAAAGGGTAACTTTTAATTAATCGTCCATGACTACTAAATCCTAACGAACCCTACAAACCCTCTTATTATATTATCTACATCCCTAAAATAATCTAGATCTATATTTTTGCATTCTTGCTTAACGTAGATCTAGAAACTTTTCACAAAACTCTTTATTCCTCCTCTCTTTCTCAACACATCTAAAGTAGGAGTAAAAGGTTCCACGTTTCCCAGAGGACGACCCGTACTCATCTCGGTCTAGCTATATGCGACACTGTTATTGATTGCGGTTAAACTACAAAAACACTTTTTCGTATCAATCAATAGTTTGTTGTCGTTTTATTTTAATATGGATATAAAATTTATAATAGAAGTGATTGTAGAGTTTATAGGACTTAGTAGTTAATGAATTGAATGTTTAGAAATGACTCTTTTTATTTTTCAATAATTTAAAACTAGAGAGGTAGCGATGAATGTGGATTAGGGTTCTCGGAAAGAATTAGGGTTTTCCACTATTAACCCTTGTCCTTCTATTGATCTCTATCCATGTCAAACCCTTAACAAAACAAGCATTAATCAATCTCAAATCGTGTTCGTAACTACGAATAAATTGATAGCGCGCCAGATTAAGAGGTTAACATTTATTTTTCTAAAGTTCATAAACATTAAAATGTCAAAAGAAGTTAAAAGATATTTCATCCATTATTCTATCCTATCCTACAAACACTAACAAGTAAGGAATTACTCGCTCATGATTAGTAGTGATTTAGAAAAAAGGTTGAAAATGAATGAAACCATAATTAAGATGCAGAAAATTAATGCAGAAAATTAATGCGGAAAAGTAATGCGTAAAGTAAACGCGGAAAAATAAATGCAAAAAGAATTAAAACAAAATCTAACTTTTATTAATCAACTATTGCATTACAACTTTTCTCCTTATAAAGTAGATTACAAGAACCCTAGTTGATCGCTAGACTTTTTATAGAATTCTGCGATGGATAGATAGATGTTTTAGATAGATAGCTCTCGGTCCTTTTATAAGCCCTGAAATGTGAAACCCTAGATTCCATATTAAAGTATGTGAGATTATGATCATGCCTTTGAAAATTCACATCCAAAGACCGCTAAATGCCCGCCCTTCCGCCGCCAAAAGCCCTATTTGATCGCCCTTCCGCCGCTTTTTGGTGGGATCATGACTTGGGATTTTTTCTGGCTATTCTTCTAAATATTTGGAGATCTTATTGATATATAGATTCTAAAAATATTGCTCGGAGTCTCTGCTTTTGCTAGATTCTTCGATTTGCTTCTAAAATTTGGCAGATTCGGTTTCGATATCCCGATTTGATTTGGATCTCCTACATGGATTTCAAACCTGAGCTAATACCTGCACAATATCTCAAATCAAATTATTAGTAGCATTTGGTATTTTTTATATATTATTCCAACCATTTATACGATATAATATTTTAAGAATATTGATTAGGAATATTTGATATGATATGCATATTTTAATTACTAATATTTCATTTAAATATTATATGTATATATTTTCCCTTATTATATTAATTATAAATAAAGAAACATATGATAATAATTTTTTTACAAATAAACCCACATATATTCTTTATTTACAATTAAGACCTTTTAGCAGTTAATAATCGTAGGGAAAATGTTTATACAAATGTGCACTATTTTTGACTAATCTCTCGACGTCGTCGGAGCCTTGTAAGAGTCCATGGAAAGATGTAGGGGTCTTCCGCAATTGTGCGGACATGCAACAAAGATAGCTAGCCTCCTACTCTTACTTGTTTAGTTTTCTAGTTTAGTGTTTGGAATCGATTTTAGGGTATTGGTCCGTGGTGCTTGCTTTAAAGTTTTTTTTTCGCTTCCGCCTTCGCCGCGAGTCTTGCAGCACGAGCACTAGGTTCTTTACAAATAGCCCATACTTTATTGATCCTAGACCCTTATGGGCACGGCAAGCCACCCGCCGATTCTAGAAGTGAGGCAAACCACACTCATCAACGTGAGTGGGCCACCTTGCGCATTCTAGAACCCGGTCACTTTAGTAGCCCTCCACAGGTCTAACGTAGCCCCTACAAGTGTGGCAAACAATCCTTCCAATTCGAGAATGAGACGACCCGGTCTCAACTCTTTGAGATGGCCACCCGCTGTATTCTAGAACCCGGTTACTTGAGCACTTCTCCGTGAGTTATCCTACATACATGTAATGGAAAATCAAATACAATGGAGACTACGATTGCAGCCTAATTGTGCCCTAAATAAAAGAATATACAATAAGCGGCAACGACGACCATAATCCGACCGCTCGTCTCGAATAAATGAATACATGTATACTAATCGAATGTACAAACAAGTTACGCATGAGGGGCTATTCATCATGACAATCCGGCTTTACCATCACAACAACAACGCAAATATCTAATGCTCAACCTCGACTAATTAAACATATAGCAATTAGCGATGTTTACTAACGTATTTCTATAGATTGGAAACAAAAACAATGTTACGGTTTCGATCTAAAAACTTTCTGAACTTCCCAAACAGTCAAACATGATCACATCACATTCTGGGGGAAAAAAGTATTGTAAAAATCCAAATTCCATGAGTTAAAGCCAGTGGAAGAAGTAGGGGGCAAACAGACGCCCTCTGGCCGACCTAGGCGGCCAAATGGCATCCTTGGTCGGCCAGGTTCCAACAGTTTGCATCTGTGCTTCTTCCCTGTCATTTTTAAGGCAAATACAATGCACTAGCATCATCCAAAAAAATTTCAAGTCTCATTTTATAAATTGGAAAGAGAGGCTTTAACTTGGACATTTAAAACGGAAAATTTTCTTGATCCGAAACCATAGCGTCATCTAAAGCAAGTAAAAGTCTTTGGGGTGGCTCTGATACTAGTGTAAGGGTGTTATGCTTTCGATGCATCAATGTAAAGCGAAGCGGAAGTGTAATTTAAAAAAACAGAGAGCTAAAATACCCTAAGCCCTAAAATCAACCCAATGACTAAAACTTGCAAACACCAAGAGACTAAACTAGGAGTTAGAGGTGCTACAACCTTTGTAGCGTGTCCGCCTTCTTGCGGAAGACCCCCACTTGACTCCATGGACTCTAGCTAAGATTCTTGACTTTGAGAACATGCTTGCTCGCCGATTGACCTTTGTCGAAGACGATCCACGTGAAGGAGACACCAACTCAAGCTGTAGCTCCACTCAAGGAGCAACTTGGATGGGCAACTTGATTTAATTCTTTGTTAGGGAATTAAATCAAGAGATGTAGTAAGAATACCTCTTTTTCTCTCTCTTTTTCTTTTTAGAAAGCAAGTCAAGAAGAAGATGAGTGTAGAGAGTGAATTAAAACTAAGCATCTCTCTTTTTCTCTTCATCTTTTTGCTTTTGTGGAGAGGGGGATATTTGCATGACTCACCTCATGACTCACAAGCCCTCACTTTTCACAAACCTTCATGAAAGAAAAGGAAAAGAATGTGTATTACACCCACACACACACGTATATGCATCAAATACACAAACCCGTATTCGTATCGAAATACAAATACCGTATTCGTATCGAAATACGAATATTAAAAGAGAGAAAATAAAATATATAATACTAGTGATATCAAATCAACACTTGATTTAATATCCGACCAATATTATCAAAACGTCCGGTTAAAATGCGTGTATCAAATACAAGCGTTTAATCGAACTCTCATGCATATCACCATATGCACATTACATCGTTTCGGCTGAGTTGGAAAACCTTCTGTGTGGGACTCTAAAGACTCGACAATATGCTGACTGTATTTTAGGATCACATCCATAACCACAAGCACGGTAGCGGTACTAGCTGCACGTAATGGCTACCGAGGTATTAAACGACAAGCAGGTCGACAAGCAAGCTCGCCCGAACCCTATAGAGCCTATCAGTGACATTCATCGTACAGTTCGGGCTCTTCGTTTGAGAGTGTTGCATACTGGGTCTGAGAGATGGAAACCGTCAGACTCCCAACAACCAGATAAGTCGTGCTGATGTCTGGCTCATAACCACCTGAGATACAACTGATAACATTTATCAGTTTATCTTAACCGCCCTGGCCAGAGACTTATGGTTATAGCCAATCTAGCAAAGCGCAATGTTCAGTCGATAAAACTGCACATTTGTATTACATTTTTTCTACCATTTTCATATAAAAAAGGACTTTATTATAATATATTATACATATGAGGGTTTATGTGTAAAAACACCATTTTCCATGTGTTAATATATTTTAATTAGTATTTGGTAGGAAAATATATGCAAATAAATCTATTGACCAAATCCTAGTAGAACTAAGTCTACTAAATATTATTTGAGATTATGGTGCAGAATTTTCCAAGTTGTTATGCAGGATTTAACAAACAAATCAATTTGTTGAAGAAAACTTGCCAAATTAAGAAGCAAAACTTGGAGACCAAGTCTGGAAGCAACCGAAAGAAGATTTCTGAATTCTGAAGATGCCTAGGATTGCCAAATGTCACCAGATGAAAGCACAAGAAAAATCATCAAATGATCCCCACCCTTGAGCGCGGATCCGCGGCCAAACCCACCCTTGGGCCGCGGATCCGCCGCAATAATAGGGAGTTGGAAGGCAAGATTTTTGGAGATCAACCTCTGCTATATTTTACCAACTTTTGAAGCAAAAGATTCTGGCTTTGCACTATAAAAAGGCACCGAGAGCCTCTTGGAAAAGTTATCAAGCCGAAGAGATCACGAAGCTCCCGACGCTCACGCATCCAGGCTGATCATCGACTGTTCGACTACCTCCTTAGGAAAGATCGAGAAGCAAATCAAGTTTTGTAATCATTTTCTATGGATTAAAAGTGTAGTTTGAAGGAGTTGATTAATAAAGGTAGTTTTTTTTATTTAATTGTTTGTTTTTTTTACATTATGTTTTCCCTCTCTTTCTTTTCATCTTCTTCTCCCAACATGCACGAGTAATTCTCCGCTTGTTAGGGTTCGTAGGATTAGGGTAGGCTAATGGACGATGAAAATAATTAAACCCTTTTTAAGTCCTATAAAGTTTAGGAACTTTATCAAAAGAATCATTAACATCCTAATCGGGCGCGCTAGCAATTCTTTGCTAGTTCCGACCGCGATTAGAGATTAGATTAATGATTGTTTTGGTAAAGGCTAGATATGAACGGAGTTCCGTGTCAAGATAAGGGTTAAGAGTGGGATTCCTTTTCCCTCCGGAAACCCTAATCTACACGCATCACCGTCGTTCTAGTTCTAAATCTATTAATGGATAAAAATGGTAACTTTTAAATAATCATCCATAACTACTAAATCCTAACGAACCCTACAAGCCCTCTTATTATATTATTTAAATCTCTAAAATAATCTAGATCTATATTTTACATTCTTGTTTAAAGTAGATCTAGAATCTTTTCACAAAATTCTTTATTCCTCCTCTCTTTCTCAACACATCTAAAGTAAAAATAAAAGGTTCCACGTTTCCCAGAGGACGACCCGTACTCACCTCGGTCTAGCTACGCGCGACACCGTTCTGATTGCGGTTAACTACAAAACAAACAACTTTTTCGTACCAATCACGCAACATCAACTCTTTATACCGGGAAAGACGAATCTTTTCGATCGCTCACTGCCTCCATGTGCTTCGAGACTGTACCCTGTTCCCGCCAAAATTTTTGGCTAAGAGTTATTTGTTCCCTTATAAAAAGAGGGAGAAGAAAGAGGAAAAGAATTCACGGTTTGGTATCACGTGTTAAACACGTGAGCGCTTATATGTAAAGTATATAAGCGCTAAAAATAAATAACAAAAAGACCAAACAGGCCTCATGTGTTAAACACGTGAGCGCTCATATGCAAAGCATATGAGCGCTGAGCGTAAATAACCAATGGCCAAATAGGCCTTATGTGTAAAATACGTGAACGCTCATATGCAAAGCATATGGGCACTGAAAATAAACAGGCTAAAACTCACACTAGGGGTCACGTGTTAAACACGTGAGTTCTTTTACCGCATTAGCATGTGAGCGCCGCTATTTAAATAGAATTGAATTCTATTTATGCGAAATATTTTCCCTGATCTTTCTAATATAGAAAGATCTTTCTCTAATAGAGAATCTTTGATTTAAAATCCAATTATGATAAAATATCACCAATTAAACCATCTAATAGAATTAAATTCTATGTGGGAAATATTTCCTGATCTTCCTAAAATAAGAGAGACCTTCTATGTTAAACAAAGGACCCTTGGATCAAAAATCCAACGGTGATTATAAAATCACCCATCGATCATCTGATAGAATAAAATTCTATCATAGGAAAATATTTTCCTAATATTGTTAAACTAATAAGAAATTCATATAACATAATTAAATTCTATGTTAGGAAAATATATTTTTAATCTTATTAAACTAACAAGATATTCATATGATAGAATAAAATTTTAATCATATTAAACTAATAAGATATTCATATGATAGAATAAAATTCTATGTGATAAAATTAAATTCTATGTTGGAATAAAATTCTAATCTTATTAAACTAACAAGATATCCATATGATAGAATTAAATTCTATATTAGGAAAATATCTTCCTAATCTTATTAAACTAACAAGATATCCATATGATAGAATTAAATTCTAATCTTGTTAAACTAATAAGATATTCATATGATAGAATAAAATTCTATGTTAGGAAAATATTTCCTAATCTTGTTAAACAAACAAGAAATCTTCTTTGTTAAACAGAGAGCCTTTGGATTAAAAATCCAACGGTAAATAAAATTCACCGATTAATCTAAAAGATCATTTTGATCGATCATAAAATCAATCATAATCTCTCAATGAGAGATTTTCTCAAAAAATTGATTTTTCTCTTCTCCTATAAATAAGAGCAAAGAGATTAATCAAGGAGAAGAGGATATAGGACTCGGAAAAAAAAAAGAGGAGACCGCCCCCATAAACTTCTGTAAAAATACAGAAGGCTCTCCAAAAGCTTCTACTAAAAAGAACAGAGAATTTAATTCTCAAAGAGAAGTTCTTCCTCCTCAAAACTCTAGATAAAGAAAATATCGAGATTAAAACATATCTACCTAACATATTTAAGGGTTTAATCCTTCTCAACAACTTAGTTATTTCTCTGGATTTGAGACCCACAAGACAAGTCTCTCATAAATTGAGAATTTAATTCTGATTGGGATGATCTTGTTCTTGAGAATCAAAAATTCAGAAAAGAACAAAATTGAAAAGAAAGAAGATGAAGTCCATAATACTTCAGGAACTTAGTTCCTTCAAATCAAGAACTTAGTTTTTTAAGAAACCGATCCAAGATTCTCAAAATAGTGATCTTGGTAATCGTTGATGGTCAAAATACCATTAACAGAGGTTTAACCTTTTTGAAAATATGAACAGAAAAACATAGATAAAAGAACATGGAGAATATGGAGTCCATAATACTCCAGGAACTTAGTTCCTTCAAAATCAAGAACTTAGTTCTTAAAGAACATGATCCCAGATCCTAAAAATAATGATCTTGGTGATCGTTAATGGTCAAAATACTATTAACAGAGATTTAAGTTTTTTAAAAATATCAACAGAAATTAAATCTCCAAAAGAACTCAACACCTCACGTGAAAAGCACGTGAGCGCTCAAAGCCAAATTACACAACGCCTCACGTGAAACACATATGGGCGCCACGAAAAGCTAATGCTTAGCACTAGTGCAGCGTCTCACGTGAAACACACGTGGGCGCCATGAAAAGCTAGTGCTTAGCACTATTTCAGCGCCTCACGTGAAACACACGTGGGCGCTGTATAACTGAGTGTTTAGCACTGCTGGGTAGTACAGAAACCCAGTCTTAGCCCAAATTGGCTAAATTTCCTGAGTTTAAACCTTATTGATTCTTCAAGCGAGCCCATATGCTCTTGACTTTCAAACTGATCCTAGTCTCAAATATGACTAATGATCTCTCATTGATGATTTCCAAAATGATATTCATCCCATATTTCCTAAGATAATCTTAATCTCAAATATGACTAACAATTCTTAGGTCCACAACCTCTTTTTCCCTCAAATACGGGATTTGGTTCAAGAGTACATCTTTCCATACCTCTGATATATTTCGCTGTAATTCCTCAGCGTCTTCAGAGAGGTAGCGGGTCCCGAAAACCAACAACTCCTTCCATTCCACATTAATGCACTTCCAAATTGATGTGCACACTTCAAATCAGACCGCACCCCAAATTGGGTGCATTCCATATCGCCATTGTTCACTCCGTCACGTAACAAATACAAGTGCACGCAAGATGAATAATGGACTGAAATGTCCTTAAACTAAATTGGGTCCCCAAAATGGAAATGTTGGACCGAAATGTCCCTAAACTAGTGTGTCGCCTCAAATACAGTGCGTTGCCCCCAAACAGGGCGATAATGAACCAAGATGTCCCTAAACTAGATATTCGTCCCAAATACGGCGATAATGGACCGAAACGTCCTTAAACTAATATTCGTCCTAAACAGGGAATGTTGGACCGTGATGTCCTTAAACTAAAATAATTGAGCCCATATGCACATTTGTTTCTAAGTTGAACTTAGTCGTAAATATGACTAACGATCCTTAGAAAACCCAAATATCCCGTGAACTGATAGAGCTCATTTATATGAGATGTGCGACCTAAGTTCATTTCCGTTGGCAAACCAAACTACCAGCGTGGAACCCGTCAAGCAAATCCTTGACCTAAACCCAAATCTAAAATATACGGATTTGGACTAATCCGCGCCCTACGGACGACGACATAAACTAGTCTCCGTATACAATCCACGGACAACCAAAATAAACAAAAATACACACGAAACGAAGTGAACCAATGGAGCAGGAGAAAGTGGTTATCGCAACGTGATAACGTAATTAACTGCAGGGACTTGCACCTGTAGGGAAAAGCGTCCCTACAATCAAAACCCCCTCACAAATGAGGGGGAATTTGATAAAGTTTGCTACAACAGTCGTGTATGTCCAAACCTCCGATATATGGTGCCATAAATCAACTTGTTATTTTCGGAGAGGTGGATTGATAAGTCCAAATAGCATCTGCCCCCCAAAATTGATGCCAGAAGTCCCAACGTCTCGGTCCGTGTATTTCGGCGGTGAACAGATTCTGGCACGTCCGGTGGGACCTTTTCCTCTTTCCACTCCACACTTCGTGTGTCATGTTTCGCGAACAAAATCGCGATTCACTATGGTTTCCCTTGGATTCAAGGTATTAAAAGTTGGTGGCTTGCTCCTACGCAGAGAAAATATATGGCTTCCCAATGTACTTCATGCAGCAGCAATTCTTGCTCCACCCTAATTGGAGGAGTGACCTACGGGCCCAATGCGGCCTTATCTTATCAATGCCAGTGGGGCAAGTTACGCAAGCCACTACTGGATTGTTCTTCGGGACCATGCTCTCATCGGTGAGTTTCGGTGCCTCAGCGCTACAAGAGAAAGTTCCTAAAAGGTCGGTCTTCGATCGACTGGTGACCACAACGGCCCCTTGTTCCCGCCAAAATTTTCGGCCAAGAGCTACTTGTTCCCTTACAAAAAAGGGGGAGAATCCTCAAAATTAGGCCTCACGTGTAAAACACGTGAGTGCTCATATGCAAAGCGTATGAGCGCGGAACATAAACAATTAGTGGCCAAACATACCTCACGTGTAAAACACATGGGCGCTCATATGTAAAGCATATAAGCGCTGAAAATAAACAGGCTAAAACCCACACTAGGGGTCACGTGTTAAACACGTGAGTTCTCTTGCTACTCACGTGCAAATCATGTGAGCGCCCCAATTTAAAATGCTCCTGTCTAATTCTAGAATTAAATTCTATTTGGGAAATATTTTCCTGATCTTCCTTAAATTAGAAAGATCTTCTCTGTTAAACAGAGGACCTTTGGATTTAAGATCCAACGGTGATCATCTGGTAGAATAAAGTTCCATCATAGGAAAATATTTTCCTAATCTTATTAAACTAACAAGATATTCATATGATAAGAATAAAATTCTATGTTAAACTAACGAGATATCCATATGATAGAATTAAATTCTATATTAAGAAAATATATTTCTGATCTTGTTAAACTAAAAGATATGATAGAATAAAATTCTGATCTTGTTAAAACTAACAAGATATTCATAATCTTGCTAAACAAACAAGAAATCTTCTCTGTTAAAACAGAGAGCTTTTGGATTAAAAATCCAATGGTGAATAAAATTCACCGATTGATCTAAAAGATCATGGAATCAATCATGATCTCACAATGAGGGATTTTCTTAACAAATTGATTCTTTTTCTTCTCATATAAATAGGAGCCTGGAGAGGAGAAAAAAGAAAGGAAGGAAGACATACACACACAGTGAAGGGAAGAAAAATATAGAGAGAGAATTTAATTCTATAGAAAGAAGAGGAATCCCTCCCAAAATCTCCCACAAAACAAAAGAGAATTTAATTCTTAAACCAAAAGTTTAACTCTTCTCAAAAGAACTTAGTTCTTCCTTTGGTTAAGATCTGCAGAAGCAGATCTCCCCATAAGTTGAGAATTTAATTCTCATCGGGGAAATTCAGTCATGCAGATTCAAAACCTAGGGGAAAGATATGAGTTTAAAAGAGTTTAAATCTTACAAAACGTATGGGAATTTAATTCCTCTGAAACTAAGGTTTAACCCTTTAAAAAGAATTTAATCCCTGCAAAGAACAAAAGGAGAACTTGATTCCTTAGAACCATAGAAGAACAGCCTGATAATCCATTAGCGTTCAAACTCTACGTAACAGATCACGTGTTCCCACGTGAGCACCTCTGAGGAACAAAAAGGAACAACTGACATCGAGTCACGTGATCCCACGTGACCCCTAATAGTTCTTAGTACTTTCAAAAGGAAAAGGGGAATAAATCGAAGACAGTTCCCATTTTGGGGTGCCTCACGTGATCCCACGCGACCCTCTAATAGTGTTTAGCACTTTAAAAAGGAAAAGGGGAATAAATCAAAGATAGTTCCCATTTTTTGGTGCTTCACGTGATCCCACATGACCCATTAATAGTTCTTAGCACTTTCAAAAGGAAAAGGGGAATAAATCAAAACAATTCCCATTTTTGGGGCACCTCGTGTGATCCCACGTGACCCCCAATAGTACTTAGCACTTATAAAAGAATAAGAGAATAAACCCAAGTGAACAGCGCCAACTTTCAAGAGCCTCAGGTGCCACATGTGAGCCTCCACCAAATTTCAGTGTTTAACACTGCCTTGGAGTCTCACGTGGGAGCACGTGAGCACTGAGTATACATTAGAGTTTAACACTACAGAAAGCCAACTCCCACTCCAAATTGGCTAAGTCTCCCTGAGTATTAAAACATCTTGGATTTCCTAATAGACCGAGCCACTATGCTCATGACTTCCCAAATTGATGATGATTCCTCAATATCCTAAGTTAATCTTAGTCTTTCAAAAACGAATAATCTTAGTCTCTCCATACCTCTGATACATGCCGTTGTAATTTTTCAACTTCTTCAGAGAGGTGAAGGATCCCGACAACCAACAGCTCTTTGGTGCAACCAAAACCCATGAGCACACCCCTATGGACCGCAATGTCCTTAAACTAGCTATGGACCGCAACGTCCTTAAACTAGCTACGGACCGAAATGTTTCTAAACTAATAATGGACCTCAATGTCCTTAAACTAGCTATAGACCGCAATGTCCTTAAACTACGACTTCACCGTCAAATGGTGATCTATGGACTGCAACGTCCTTAAACTAGCTATGAACCGAAACGTCCTTAAACTAACAACAGACCGCAATGTCCTTAAACTAAACCCTCATCCCAAAAATGGTGATCTACGGACCGTAACGTCCCTAAACTAAAATGATAGAGCCCCAAATTCTCTTTTGTTGGATCAAAAATGATCCTAAACCCCCGTTAAGTAGATCTTAGTCCAAGATCGAACTAACGTATCCTTAACAAACATTTAAGTTAATCTTAATCTCAAACGAGATTAACGAACCTTAAATTAACCCAAACCTAAATATAAGAATATACGGATTTAGATTAATCCACGCCCTACGGGCGGCAACATAAATTAGTCTCCGTATACAATCCACGGGCAACCAAAAATAAAACAAATACACACGACACGAAGTGACCTTGTGGAGCAGGAGAAAATGGTTACCGCGATGTGGTAATGTAATTAACTGCAGGGGGTTGCGCCTGCAGCGAAGAGCGTCCCCACAATCAAAAACCCCTTACAACGAGGGGGAATCTGACGAAGTCTGCTACAACGTCTGCAACCGTCTAAACCTCCGACACACGGTGCCATAAATCAACTTGGCATCTTTGGAGAGGTGGACAGATAAGACCAAATAGTATCTGCCCCCAAATTCAGGCAAAAAGACCTACGCGGTTTCGTCTCTGTTTTTGGCAGTAAAAAGATTCTGGCACGCCCGGTGGGAACTTTTCCTCTTTCCACTCCACACATCGTGTGCCGTGTTTTTCCGCGATCAAATAATCACGGTATATATTTTTGTGGTTTCCCTTGGGTGTTGGGATACCGAAACTGGCGTTTCGTCTTTATGAAGAGTGGCGTTTGCTTCCACCCTAGCAACTCAGGCTCTATCATATCTGGTGGAGTCAAGTATAGGCCACTTGCAAGCTCAAATCTCTTTAATCCGGCTCTTCAAGAAATCAACGGGCTTCTCTTTGGGTCGACACTCCCACCACCCACCCTCGGTGCCTCAATGCCGATAGAGGAAATCCAGAGGAAGTCTGTCTTCCATTGGCTGGGTTCCCAAGATGCAGCTTTGCCGACGGAATCAGTCCTCAAACAACTGGCACTTGCCAAGGACCAAGGTCGACGCAGGGGGCGAAATATTCAAACTCTCAAAGGAAACAGGGGGCAGGCTCAGCAAAATCCTGAAGCTAATCAAATCCCGGCCGTAAGAAACGGTCGACGTCGATATCAACATCATACAAAATGAGCTGGGGGCTGTTCCCCTATGGTCCTGTTTCAACCCCATTGGTGAATGTTGTTGTTCCAACTGGGACCAGATTCAAACTGTTGCGAAGGGTCAGACAAAATTCTCCTACCGCAATATTGAAGAAGTCTCCGCAGCCCATGGAGATCCCACGAGAGCAGAAACCAGTTCACTCCCTGAGACAACTTTCCTCATCTATATATAAGGTGTGGAAGCAGGTGAAGAGGACTCATCCCAAGACGGATCCTGATACAGCGATTCCTCCCAAAACCAAAGTGGCTTTTCACAAAAAAGAGAGGCCCAATAAAGCTCAAGTGCCCGAAGCAAACTCCAAAGGCCAAAACTCCAAACACCCCAAGCCTGAGGGCATGGTAGTTCACATAGTCTATGTGGTAAATTCCAAAGACGAAGTTCTAGCTTCTACTAGTCACCGGCCTCAAACTCGGTCCTTATCAAAAGTTCAATTGCAACGTGAAAAGCTGCAGGAGATGCTTGCTCAGGCGGCATCACTCGCTAATCCATCGTCTAAGGCAAATCCCGAAGATGCACCTGGAGAAAAAACAGAGCACGAGTTGGATATTGATTTCCTAAATCACGCTCTCAAAAAGAAAGATGAAGAAGATGCAGAAATGTCCAGAACGATGGTTCAATTGGAACCACAAGCAAGTGAACTGCCGGTAGTTGCTCTTAAAGACAAGGGTGCCATTTCAAATCCTCTACGAGTCTCATCAACGGCCGAAGGGGAAATGATTCCAAAAGCAAAACTGGACACATATGTCGCTTAGCAAGTCAAAGCTCACTACGCCAGTGAAGCCGCAAATAGATCTATCAAGACTGGTCGATCGTATCCTAGGTGGCGTGATCAAATATAGTACCCGCCAGAGTACACACTTCCAACGTTCCACACGTACAAAGGAACTGGGAATTCTCGCCAGCACATTGCGTGATTTAAATCCATGTGCAGCAATTTCGGAGGAAATGACAAACTACTCTTCCGACAGTTCGTCAGCGGTCTGGCGGGCATCGCCTTCGAATGGTATGCAAAACTCCCAAATGATTTCATGAAGAGCTTCGACGAAATGGATATGCTCTTCTGTTAGGGATTCGCTAATGAGAACGAACATACTACCGTGACGGCGCTGGTCAACGAAAGGGTTACACCGAATGAGACTTGGGTTCAATATGTTACCTGATGGCGAAATCTCTGGTCAAATACGAGCAATACATCGATGAAGTTGCAAATCCATGGGAATGCTCATAGCCACCCTTGAACCAAATTCAAAGGCGTTATGGCCCTCTTCAAGCCGTCGACCTTCCAAAAACTCATGGATAAAATGGCTCGATTGGATCAAAGGGGTCAAGATTCTTTCTCATTCGATGATGATGAGTGAAAAGCGGAGGCAAGATGGCGTTTGTCACCTACGCTCAATAAAAATAAGCGGCTTTGAAGCAACCTGTTGCCAAAATAGCGACGACATGGGTAAACGTTCCCCCCGAGATATACACTGGGGGCATATTCCTCACTGGCAAAAGAATCTCTATGTAGAATGGCCCTTTCTTCTCAAAAGACATGAAGGATATTAAGGGGTCTACAAACAGGTCCCACAATCTAGTGGAATTCCCCGCTCAAAAAAAAAAGAAAAAAAAGGGGAAAAAAGGGTATGTCCACAAGTAAAATGGGTACGGATGAAAACCCGAAAGGGCGCCGTGAGTAAGAACTGCAGGACAGCCGGCGAGCTTGTGAAAACCTGGAAGGGCGCAATCTCATTTAAAAAAAACAAAAAAAAATCAAAAAAAAACCCAAAAAAATGGCACGTCCACAAGCAAGATGGGCACGGATGAAAACCCGAAAGGGCGCCGTGAGTAAAAACCGCAGGACTGCCGGCGAGCTTGTGAAAACCCGGAAGGACGAAACCTCGTTAAAATAGATACACTTACGAGATCCTCACAACTCGTAAGGAGAATCCCCCTGTGAGACCCTCATGGCTCATAGGATTCAGAAGCCTTAAGTTACAGAGATCTGGATCTGTTCTTAAGCCGTTATATCCCCCAAATTGCCCTACAGGCGGTCCATATTGACCCTTGTATACATTCCAAGGGCATGAATGAATATTTATTTGCCAAGTTCTACAAATGGAAAGAAATATCCCTATATGGTGAATAACACTTGTAGGTCCTCTCAACTTATAAGGAGAAAGCACTCTTGGAAGATCCTTACGACTTACAAGAGAAGACATCACTTAGGAATCCCCACGATTCTTAAGGCGAAAATATGCCTACGAGATCCTCACGACTCGCAGGTGTTCCCTCATGGGAACTGAATAAAATACAAATAAAGCAGCAAGAAAAACCGCCAAATGGGGTATCACGTGCTCACACGTGACCAGGCATCACGTGCAAACGCGTGACCTTTTTATGGGCAGATTCTATCTACGCCTGAATGCCTAATTGATAAAGTCACGTGCCCGCACATGATGGGCTTTTGAACCCACTGAATTAATAGAATTAAATTCTAATTAAAAGGAATTAAAAGCATTTGTTCCCTCATGGGAACTGAATAAAATATATAAATAAAGCTGCAAGGAAACCCCCCAAAGGGGGCATCACATGCCCACACGTGACCGGGTCTCACTTGCAAACACGTAACCTTTTACAGGCAAAGCGTATATGCGCTGAATAAAATAAACAATTGGAAATGCTTTATCAGCGGGGTCACGTGCCAATACGTGATGGGTTCCTGAGCCCACTGAACTGATAGAATTAAATTCTAATTAAATGCTTTATCAGTGGGGTCGCATGCCAACACGTGAGGGGTTTCTGAGCCCTTTGAACAAAAAGAATTAAATTCTAAGTAAATGCTTAATCGGTAGGGTCACGTGCCAACACGTGACGGGTTCCTGATCCCTCTGAAGTCTGAACCAATAGAATTAAATTCTAATTAAATGCTAAATTGGTAAGGTAACGTGCCAACATGTGATAGAGTCTTAAACCCTCTGAAATAATAGAATTAAAGTATAATTAAAAGGAATCAAAAACCCTAATAGAAAAATATTTCCCTAGATATTTCTAAACAAAAAAGATTGTACTATGTAAAAGGGGAGCACCGTTGGATTAAAAATCCAATGGTGATTAAAAATCACCAATATATAGAAAGATTCTGTACAAGGAAATATTTTCCTAAAATTTGCCAGGAACAACAAATAAAATATCTTTTGGATTAAAAATCCAATGGTGAATAAAATTCACCGAGTGATATAAAAGATCATGTGGTTATAAAATCAATAAAAATCTCTCAATGAGAGATCGGCTGAACAAACTGATTCTTTTCTTTCTCCTATAAATAGGAGCCAAGAAGAGAAGAGGAAAAAAAGGATACAACAACAGAGAGAGAAGATAGAAGAGAAAAAAGAGAAGAGAATTTAATTCTCCAGAGAGAAAAGAAGATCTCTTCAGAGAAAAAAAACTCTAGGTAAGAGAAGGAAGGAGATCATTCTATAAGCTCTCACAAAAAAAAAGAATTTAATTCTCAAGCCAAGAGTTTAACTCTTCTAAAAAGAACTTAGTTCTTTCTCTGGTTGAAGATCTGCAGAAGCAGATCTACCCACAAGTTGAGAATTTAATTCTCATCGGGGAGATTCAGCCATGCAGATCCGAAACTTAAAGGGAGAATTGGGTTTAAAGAATTTAATTCTTTCAAACATATAGGAATTTAATTCCTCCAAATAAAATTAGGGTTTAACCCTATCAAAAGAATTTAATTCTTAAACTAGGGATTTAACTCTCCATGCACGTAAAAGAGATCAGTACACAACACGATCACGTGTGTCCACGTAAGCCCCCTCAATGATCAAAAGAGAACGAATAAGTTTAGGTCACGTTCTTCCACGCGACCCTTGAATAAGCTTCCCCAAATAAAAAGGGACTAAAGCCGAGGCATTCCACTTTCTGGCGTCTCGCGTGCTCCCACGTGACCCTTGAATAAGCTTCTCAAAACAAAAGGGAGTAAAGCCAAGGCAGTTTCATTTTTTGGACGCCTCACGTGACCCCTTTATAGTGCTTAGCACTTTTCAAAAGAGAATAAAATGGAGGCAGCTTTCAGTCTTTGGAGACGCCTCACGTGACCCCACGTGAGCGCTTCAAATCTTTAGTGTTTAACACTACTTCAAACGCCTCACGTGACCCCACGTGAGTGCCTCAAAATCTCAACGTTTAACACTACTTCAAATGCCTCATGTGAGCGCTTCAAAATCTTCAGTGTTTCACACTACTTTAAACGCCTCACATGACCCCACGTGTGCGCCTCAAATCTTCAGTGTTTAACACTATTCCAAACGCCTCACGTGACCCCACGTGAGCTCTTCAAATCTTCAGTGTTTAACACTACTTCAAATGCCTCACGTGACACCACGTGAGCGCTTCAAAATCATCAGTGTTTCACACTACTTTAAACACCTCACGTGACCCTACGTGAGCACCTCATATATACAGTGTTTAACACTATTCCAAACGCCTCACGTAACCCCACGTGAGTTCTTCAAATCTTCAGTGTTTATCACTACTTCAAGCGCCTCACGTGACCCCACGTGAGCGCTCCAGATCTTCAGCATTTAAACAATACTTTAAGACCTCACGTGGGAGCACGTGAGCACCAAACATATGCTAGTGTTTCAGGCCAAGCTTAGCCCAAGTTAGCTAAGTCTCCCAAAACCAAAACTCTTTTTCAACCGAGCCTCAATTATACTCAGGTCTTTCAAAATTTATCTCAGATGGCATTCAAAGTAATGTTATCCCAATCCTTCTCAATCTGACATTTGGTTCAAGGGTACATCTCTCCGTACCTCTGATATATGTCGTTGTAATTCTTCAACGTCTTCAGAGAGACGGAGGGTCCCAATAACCAATAACTTTTGGCACATCCCCAAACGGTTGAACTAAAACCACATAGACTATGACGTCTTTGAATTGGACTATGATGTCCTTAAACTTTACGGACTGTGGGGTCCTTAAACTCACGGACTATGATGTCCTTAAACTTTACGGACTATGATGTCCTTAAACCTTATGGACTGTGGGGTCCTTAAACTTATGGACTATGACGTCCTTAAACTTTATGGACTGTGAGGTCCTTAAACTCATAGACTATGATGTTTTTAAACTTTATAGACTATGATGTCTCTAAATTCCATGGACCGCAATGTCCCTAAACTAAGACAATAGAGCCCAAATGCTCTTTTGTTGGATCTAAATGATCATGTTAAGTAGATCTTAGTCTAAAATTAGACTAGCGTATCCTTAACAAATGTTTAAGTTGATCTTAATCTCAAATGAGATTAACGATCCTTAAACCCAAACCTAAATCTAAGAAAATACGGATTTGGATTAATCCCCGCCCTATGGGCGACAACATAAATTAGTCTCCGTATACAATCCACGGGAAACCAAAAATAAAACAAACACACACGACACGAAGTGACCATCTGGAGAAGGAGAAGCGATGTGGTAGAGTAATTAACTGCAGGGGATTGCGCCTGCAGTGAAGAGCGTCCCCATAATCAAAAACCCCTCAAACGAGGGGGAATCTGACGAAATCTGCTACATCGGCCGCATCCATCTAAACCTCCGATACACGGTGCCATAAATCAACTTGGCATTTTCGGAGAGGTGGATGGATAAAACCAAATAGCATCTGCCCCCAAATTCAGGCAAGACGTTAGTCTTTCCTGGTCTTTCGGCGGAGAATAGATTCTGGCACGCCCGGTGGGACCTTTTCCTCTTTCCACTTCACACTTCGTGTGTCGTGTTCGCGAATGCATCGCGGTTTGATATGGTTGCCCTTGGATTTGAGGTACTAAGATTTGGTGTCTTGCTCCATGCAGAAAAAGAAGATCAATGGCTTCTAATTGCTCCAGCTGCAACAATTGCAACAACTCCCGCTCCGTCCTCGCAGGAGGAGTGACCTACGGGCCTCAAGCGGCCTCCATTTTCGCGATGCCAGTGGAACAGGTGACTCAAGCCACCACTGGACTGTTCTTCGGGACCATGCTCCGACCATTGAGCTTTAACGCCTCATTGACGTCGCAAGAAGCTCTGAAGAAGTCGGTCTTTGATCGGCTTACAACTACCGCGGCCCCTCTCAACGGGTCGCTTAAGTCCAGTGCCTCAGTTTTCAACAGACTGGGCCAAATCTCCAGTAGGCCCGTGAAGAAGCCCGCGATACCTGAAGTGGCCATTCCAAAGCGGATAGTCATTCCTGTTCCTGAAGTCATCAGAGCGACTTCCCCTGCTAAGGAGTCGGTCTTTGCAAGACTAACTGTTTCATCTCCCGTTCCAAGCGAAGTCATCAAAACTGTTCCCCCTGCGTGAAAGTCTGCTTTCGATAGGTTGGCCATCCCCACTCAACGGACATCAGTTTTCAAGAGGCTAACGCCGGCAGCAACCCTCCGCCAGAACATGGGGCATGACGAAGCCACCCCCATAACTGAGCTAGCCCCGTCAGCACGACATGCTCTCCATCGTCACTGGTGCCGAGTAAGGAAGGCTGGGGGCAGCTCTCCTTCTGGACTGACTCCGCCAGCTCTGATGGTAAAAATTGATGCTGTTGTTCTAACTGGGAACAGCTTTGAACCACTTAGGAGGGTACGCAAGAACTCTCCGAAGGCCGTGCTAAAAAGATCTCCTCCACCTATGGAGAACGCTACAAAGGTGAAGCCAGAGCAGCCCCCTCAGCGGCTGTCCTCTAAAATTCATAAAGTTTGGCGACAGGTCCAAGACTCGATGATCAACCAAGACAACTCCCGCCAACCGAAGAAGATGAAAGTTCGGCAAGAGAAGGACCACCCTGTCATACCACAGGAGATGTCATCTATTTGGGTGCCCACTGCAACGGTACCCTCAACTTCGATCGCTCACAAAAGAAGAAGGTCGGAGAAAATCCCCGTGTCTACGACAAAGCTCAAAGGCACTGAATCCAAATGCCCCAACTCTGGGGGCATGGTGGTGCACACTATTTATATGGCATCCGAGAAAGAGGATAGTCGTATCTCCATGGGTCATCGACCACTCACCCGATCGGTAACAAAATCTCAGGAGCAACAACAGAAGCTTCAGGAGATGCTAACACAGATGGCCGCACTCACTGGGCCAAACGAATGTCCGGAGATGTCGTCGGAACAGCGTCAAGAACAAGAAACCGATACTGAGTTCCTCCGCAGAATCCTCGAGAAGAAAGACAGAGAGGCCGTAGAACAAGCGGCCAACATAAAAATAATGGCGCTTTTATTTCAAGATTTGGTCGGGATGATGATACAGCCGGATCATCCAGCTGAAGACACTCCGATTGTCCTTGAAGACAACAGAGGGGAGACATCGAACCCTCTTCCGGCTCTATCAACGGCCAAAGAGGAGACGATCTCCAAAGTCGTCCTGGATGACTATATAGCTCAACAGATACATGCTCATCAGGCAAGCGAAGCGGCTGGCCAAATCATTAAGACTGGACGACCCTATTCGGGTTGGTACGATCAACGTACCCGCCAGGATATACGATCCCTAAATTCCACGTATATAAGAGGATGGGAAATCCACAGCAGCATGTTGCTCAATTCAGAGCCTTGTACGGTAATACTGGGGGTGACGAAAAACTGCTGCTTCGCCAGTTTGTTGGCTGCTTGTCGGAGACAGCGTTTGAATGGTATTCCGAGCTCCCGAACGACTCCATTAAGACATTTGCAGAAATGGAGTTACTGTTTACACAGCGTTTCGCGAGCGCTAGCGAGCACACCCTAATCACGGCGTAGATAAATGCCATCGTGAAGCCGGGAGAGACATGGGTGCAGTATGCAATCCGGTGGCGGAACCTATAGTCAAAATGCTAACAACGCATCGAAGAAGCTCCTGCAGTAGGCATGTTCGTGGGTACCCTCGATCCGCAGGCGACCATATCACAGTTCATGATGTTCTTTAAGCCGACCACCTTCCAGGCCTTGATAGACAAGCTGGCCCAGATGGACCAGATAAGCCACAGGCCGTCCTCTTCAAAAACGGAGCTGCGAAATGAAAAGGGGAAAGGGAAAGCAACCTTTGTCGCTAATGTTCAGCAACAGCCGAGTGTTCCAAAACCAGCTGATCGCCAAAATGATAGACAACGATTTATCAATGAAAAGTTAAAGCGTCCTTACTCATTCCCTCGGGATAAAACAAGGAGACTGTTCAAACTGGCGGTGCGCAACTGGCTCATCACTCTAGCAGATCCGAGACGCCCATTGCAGCCATGTGACGTTGACAATCCCAATTACTGCTCCTACCACCGAGTATTAGGCCATCCAATCAAAGATTGATTCGTCTTTAAAGGCTGGGTTGAGGACCAATACCAACCGGGAAAATTCGCACTGTCCGAGAATTGGAAAGTAAGCCTGCCCCAGCTGCACGCTCCTAAAAGGTCAGACACACCAGGGGCATCATACTCATTTATAGAAGAAGCTCCATGGGAGGTCGCTCTTCAGCCAAAACAAAAAGAATGCTGAAGGATATTCAAACATGCCCGGCATTCAGGTGGAAAAGTCCACTGGAGCCTGAAGTCATTGAGGGAATGCTGAAGCCGCGCCCGACGCCAAGAATTGGTAGCGATAGTCAAAACGCCCATGCCCAGCCGTCAAAATCTTCAAAAAAGAAGAAGAAGACCAAAAAGCCTGTGAAGCCTGATGACAAGCGCACGGACCTGCAAAAAACACATTGACGCGCTGGAGGAATACAACTAGAAGGCGCGAACCCTGGTCGCACTCCAAGAGTTTCTCAACCACATTCTTGAAAATAGAGATGGCAACAAAGATGAGAGAGAAGACTCGTCAGATGAACCTGAGGATTATGTGGCGAGCTGCCACGGGATCTCTCACTCGTCAATAGATGGTGAAGAAGCTCCTGATGCAGAGAAATTGGGGGCATATCCAGAACCGAAACCCTTGGAACCGTCTGACGAGATGATCGATCTGCTGCTGAACGTAGCCCGTCAGAAAAGCAAAGCCGATCGGGAGCGCGAAATGGTCATATTCGAAAAAGCCAAACGCCGGCGGCTGAACGAAAGGGTTAAAACACTCCCACCAGATCAAAGCACATCCGCCGCAAACAAAAGCAAACTTAAGACGAGGAAACGGTTCGCCAAAGCCATGTCAATGGGAATGAAGCTGCCACCCTCCGAAGGAAACACTCCTGGTAGGATACACCTTGACGAAAAGGATGTATATCCAAATTACTGTTTATACCATCAGAGGATCGCGCACCCTACTGAAGAGTACAACACCTTTAAAAACTGGTGGCAGGGATATGTCGCCCGCCGACAACATTTCAAGAGGATGAAGCGTGAAGCTCGTCGATAGAGAAAAAATGCGACAGATGAGCACACAAGAACTGCAGGTAACTGTCATATGGTCGATTTTGGGGGATCGCAAGTTCTCACCTTCGGGAGCGATTCGGATGAAGAAATAGCCCTTGGTCCTCTCTTTAAGGAATCCATCTCGTAAGCAGAAGAGATGAAGACCTGTGAGAACATTCAGCTGCGCAATCGCACGCTACCTGAAAAGAATCTCGGATCTGCAAACAAGGGATCGAACAAAAAGGATAAGGAGAAAGAAAAGGTCCCTGAGGATATCACCCTCGATGACCGAGTCGTCGAAGAGCTGGCAGCCAAGGACCCGCCCAAGAAAAACAAGGTGGATTATAACGTTCTGGCACACCTGAGGAAGATACCCTCACAGCTAAGCGTTCTCGATGCCCTTCATCTATCTAAAGAGGCGAGAGATTCTTTGATCAAGGCACTACAAGAGCCCGAGCAATTTCAAGCTTTCCTTGCCGATGAAAAGATGAAGGATGAGCTAGAAGAAGTGCATACAGTCGACATCACCTTTAGCGACGAGGACCTCCTCCTCGGGACGTGCGAGCATAACCGTCCCCTCTATGTCTCCGAGTATTGCCATGACATTAAGATAGGGAAGATCCTAATTGACAACAGGTCCTCTGTCAACCTCCTAAATGTAATGGTGCTAAAAGAAATCTGCATGAGCGTTCAACACCTCGCTCGGGATAAAATCACTATCTCCGGGTTCAATTCCCAGTCATCACGGACGCTCGGGTCTGTGATACTGACGTTACGCTTTGGGCTGCTCGTCACTGATATCAAGTTCCACGTCATTGACGCAAGACTTGCTACAACGCTTTGCTCGGCAGGCCTTGGTTACACGAGTACAACATCATCCCTTCTACACAACATCAGTGTATGAAGTATTTCAAAGATGGTCTTAAGTACACCGTGATAGGAGAACTGAACCCATTTTCCGTAAATGAAGTCCGAAAGTACGAGGATGCAAAGTATTTCCTGCCAGACTTTGAAGACACGGAAATATGCCATAAGCCGGAGAATAAGCAGAAAGTTATCACCACGATTCCGGTCTTTGGGAGCGATACTGAAGAGGAGAAGAGATAGTTTATTCAAGACCGCCCCAATGCAACAAGCCGGGACCGTCCACCCCTATTCTGGTCTTCAGCAGTAACTCTGAAGATGACGTTAAGGTAGTATTTTCTGTTCGGCCATCAATACAAGCCCTCACTGGCGATGAACGGAGTTAGCAAATTGCCATGGTTCTGCAAAAACATTACAAAGATCTCGACGCACTTGATACCTATAGTGTGCAAGAGTTGTAGACGTTCTACGTCCCTCCCAGGTGAAGAGATGAAAAGGCGATCCTCTTTTATCGATCCACAGAAACCAAAGTGGAGAAAGAAATCTGGCATGGTGCCGATTCTATACTTGATAAGCTCCAGCCGATCCGTTTGCCCAAATACTACACGGAAGGATTAAAAAGGCTGTTGAAGCGCCAAGACGTACCCTTCAAACAGACTGCTCGACAGGCTCAGTTCTACAACAGGATCTGGAACGTCCTTGGAACTCAGAAAAAATTGCCCAACGAGAGAATGGAAACGATCGGGCTTGGATATGTTCAATCCAAGAAACGGGAACGATTCCATGGCTGCTACGTTATACATGACTTTGATGAAGAAGGAGATGCTCTGTTAGAAGACGCTAACCCTGAACCAAAACGAGGTCCCGCCATGAATGTGCCAAGTCCGTCGTTCGAAGAACAGATGGATAAGCTAATAAAGGAAGCAGGTCAAAAGGTCCGGGATGACCATAGCCACGAAATGGCCATCTATGAAAAAGCCAGAACACAGCGCCTCTTTCAGCAGGCTACGAAAAATGACAATACCCTTCGTCGCCAGCCCATCGTACGAAAGACTCGACGCGGAGGCAAAAATAAACTGAAGAACGGGAAAAATTTTCGACAGCAGCAAAGCGGGGCCAAGAAGCCTCGCGATCGAAAATTGATCAGGTGGGATCCATCTCTTATAAAGAAGATGGGTCGAGCATATTCTTTTCCCCAAAACAAGACAAGAAAGATATTCAGTCTTGTCATTAAACATCAGATGATTACCCTCCCAGAGTCCAAGCACCTTGAACAAGCAAGTGAGGTTCATCACCCAGATTATTGCCCCTATCACCGAGCGATAGGACATCATCTTGAAGACTGTTTCATATTCAAAGACTAGGTAGAAGACCAGTATCAGCAAGGCAGGTTCGCTTTATCCACAGTTGGAGGGTAACCCTGCCACAGAAGCATGAACCAAAAACCACGTATGCAGCGAGAGTAGAACCGGATCAACATCGGTCATGGAAACGGTCTCGTACCTATCACGCGATAACGCTGTCAGAAGAAGGAGTGCCCGAGAATATGGATGACCTCTCCTGATGCCTCGAAAATGAGGATGAAGAGGAATTGATCTCAGAATTTCCACCGGTGCTAAAAGAGCTGGAAGATGGGATACATACTACTGCGAACAACCTAAGGAAAATCAACTTGGGGACGGCAAACGACCCGAGGCCTACGTTCGTCAGTGAACTGCTGTCCGAAGAACAGGTAGTTGCGCTAAAAGACGTGCTCATGTAGTATAAAGACTGCTTTACATGGAACTATTCCGAGATGCCATGATTAGATCCAGAAATAGCCGTCCACAAATTGGCAATATCTCCGGACATCAAGCCAGTCAAACAAGCGCCGAGAAGAATGCGGCTCGAACTTGAAATGAGCATCAACGCCGAGGTCAAGAAGCTAATCGACTTCGGCTTCATCCAAAAGGTTCAGTACCCTGTCTGGATTGCTAACATCGTCCCAGTGATAAAGAAAAATGGGACGGCGTGCATCTGCGTAGACTTTCGGGACCTCAACAAAGCATGTCCGAAGGATGACTTCCCCGTACCGGTTACCGAGCTGATGATAGACAACACGTCCACTCACGAAGTTTTATCCTTCATGGACGGCTCATCAGGGTACAATCAAATAAAGATGCACCCTGAAGACCGAAAGCATACGGCTTTCCGGACCTCGCTAGGCATATTCTGCTATAAAGTGATGCATTTCGGTCTGAAGAACGCCGGCGCTACCTATTAGAGGGCCATAACGAAGATTTTCGATGACCTCATACATGAAGTCGTCGAATGCTATATCAACGACCTTGTGGTGAAAAGCAAATAGCACGAGGAGCATTTGGAGCATCTAAAAATAGTGTTCCAACGTCTTCGGAAATACAACTTGAAGATGAACCCTCTGAAATGTGCATTCATAGTTTTCTCGGGCAAATTCCTAGGATTCATCGTATGACATCGAGGCATCAAAATAGATCCGTCGAAGATCAAGGCGATCATGGAAATGCCCCCGCCAAGAACTCTCAAGCAACTGCGGTCTCTCCAAGAGAAGCTCGCGTATATTCGGCGGTTCATAGCCAATCTTTCCGGAAAATGCCGTCCCTACAGTCACTTGATGAAGAAGAGAACCCTGTTCGTTTGGGATCGCAAATGTCAAAGTACACTGGACGAAATCAAGCAATACCTGCAGAATCCGCCAGTACTGAGTGCTCCGGTCAAAGGAAATCCCCTCATTCTGTACACAACCGTCCTTGAAGGTTCTTTAGGCGCACTATGGGCACAAGAAAACGACCAAGGGAAGGAGAGAGCCCTCTACTATTTGAGTCGAGTGCTCCTGGGGGCAGAAAACAATTACTCCCCCATTGAAAAACACTGCCTGGCGTTGATTTTCGCGAAAGCTCAGGCACTATGCGTTGGCGCATGAGGTCCATCTCATATCAAAGGTGGATCCTATCAAATATTTGATGTCAAGAGCCATACTAACAGGGCGGCTCGCTAAATGGGCCCTACTCTTAATGGAATTCTCGATAACTTATCGACTTCTCAAGGTAGTGAAAGGCCAGGCCATCACCGACTTCCTCGCCGAGCATCCTATACCTGCCGATTCACCCTTAAATTGCCCAGACGAGCACGCGTTTGACACAATCGGTGAGGAGAAAGGAGAGAATAACACCCGGTGGGAAGTCTACTTCCACAAGGCATCTTCCATGAAGAAGCGAAAGTACAGCTCCCCCATAATTAAGTCTGGGGTAGGCCTCATCTTCGTGACTCCACAACAGAGCCGAGGACAAACAATGAAGCCGAATATGAAGCTTTGATAGCAGGACTTGAGATCGCTGTCGACATGGGGATCGAAAACCTCCTCATATATGGAGACTCACAGCCGGTCGTTAACCAAGTAAACGGCGATTATCAAACGTGCAAATCAGAGTTGGTTAAGTACGATGAGAGAGTGCAACAATTGCTAACTCAAATCCCTTCCTACGCTCTGGAAAGCATACCGCGAGCGAAGAATAGCAAAGCGGACGCGTTAGCTAAACTCGCTAAAGAACTGGCTGACGAAAACCTCGATGACGTAAGGATCGTGGTACAAAGCCGTCGGGTTCTTGCACCGGCAGAAATATCTCCGGAGTCGTTTGAAGAAAAGGGAGCGGCCAAGCAAATATCCCTACAAATAGAAGACCAGGAGAAGGCCAAGGATTGGAGAGAAGTCTTTATAGACTACTTCAAATCCCGTCGAACGCCTGAAGATGCATCTTCGAGTCATCAGTTCATGAAACAAGCTCTGTCTTTCGCCTTCGTCAATGACACTCTATATAAGAGATCATTATATAAGAATATCCTCCATTTCTTCAAGACACACGTTATCTATCGGTTCGGCACTCCATGACGGATTATCTCCGATAACAGGCTGGCCTACAGAAGCCATAAAATCAGCCGCTTCGCACAGCAGCATAATATAGACTGAAGATACTCTTCGATCTATAATCCTCGAGCTAATGGTCTAGCTGAGACTTTCAACAAGACCATGACGAAGATCATAAAGAAGACGGTGTCCAAAAATAAGAAGGACTGGCATAAGAGATTGCATGAAGCTCTCTGGGCTTATCGAACTACGTTCAAAACGGCCACAAACACAACGCCGTATGCATTAGTATTCGGAGCTGAAGCAGTACTCCACTTGGAGATAGAGTTACCCTCTCTGTGAGTGGCAGTTCATTACGAGCTAACGGATGAAGAGAATGCTCAACTTCGGCTTAAGGAACTCGAGGCCCTTGACGAAACCCGGCTCATGGCGCAACAAAACTTGGAAGCTTACAAAGCAAAGATAACGCGCTCATACAAGAGACTGACTAGGCCGAGAACATTTCGCCAAGGCGGACTCGTGCTAGTGGTCAAGAGACCTATGATCCCTAATCGTGCCAAACGGGAGAAATTCGAGCCAAACTATGAAGGCCCGTACATCATAACAAAGTCTACCAGGGTGCGGCTTACTTGCTCATGGACATGCTTGGCGAAAAACCCTTCAGGCCAATAAACGGCCATTTCTTGAAGAAATACAACGCCTGACCGAAACGTCTTTAAACTTCTACAAACCCGCAGCATCCTTGGGCTGACGCATAAAAAAAACGGTACGTCCATAAGCAAAATGAGCACGGATGAAAACCCGAAAGGGCGCCATGAGTAAAAACAGCAGGACTACCGGCGATATTTGTGAAAACCCGAAAGGGCGCAGACTCGTAAAAAAAATAAAATAATGGTACGTCCATAAGCAAAATGGGCACGGATGAAAACCCGAAAGGGCTTCGTGAGTAAAAACAGCAGGGCTACCGGCGAGTCTGTGAAAACCTGAAAGGGCGCAGACTCGTAAAAAATTCATGCACACTGGCATGGTCCTCTCGACCTTGTAAGGAGAAAATACCTGCATGAGATTCTTACGACTCACAAGAGAGCAACACACTTAGGGATCCCCACGATTCCTGAGGAGAAACGCACTTACGAGATCCTCATGACTCGTAAGGAGAAATATCTTTATGAGACCCTTACGGCTCATGAAGTCAAAAGCCTTAGTCGACAGGATTCTAACCCTGTTTTTTAAGCGATCTTTGTTCGAATCGACAGAGGCAAATGATGATTCGCTCCTAGCAACGTTCCAGTAGTAGTGATGCTGATGCCTAAATTGGTATCAAATTCCAAGTCCTCTCACGGCAAATGATGATTCGCTCCTGGCAACATTCCAGTCGCAGCGATACAGATGCTAAGATTGGTATCAGATCTTGAGTTCCATACTCCAAAAAAAAAGGTACGTCCATAAGCAAAATGGGCAAGGATGAAAACCCGAAAGGGCTCCGTGAGTAAAAACAGCAGGGCTACCGACGAATTTATGAAAACCAAAAAGGGCGCAATCTCGTTAAAAGATACCTGCAAGGTCCTCTCGACCCTGTAAGGAGAAAATACATGTGTGAGATCCTTACGACTCATAAGGGAGCAACACACTTAGGAATCCCCACGATTCTTAAGGAGAAAACACACTTACGAGATCCTCACGACTTGTAAGGAGAATTCCCTTTTGAGACCCTCACGGCTCATAAAATTCAAAAGCCTTAAGCTACAGTGATCTGAACCTGCTCTTAAGCCATCACAATCCCTAGATTGTCCTACAAGCATTTCAATATTGACCCTTGTATACAATCCACGAGCACGAATAAACATTTCCCTAACAAAGTCCCACCAGCGACTAGGGATATGCTTACACGGTGAACGACCCTTGTAAGTTGTTTCCCCCAATCAGAGCAAAGCTCTGTTGAAATTCAAAATTCAAATTTTGAAGCAACGCTTCAAATCCCGGGCGCAACACACCACGTGTCAGGCGCTGATATATCAGCGCAGCGTCCAAGAAGGCGCGCCCAATCAGAGCAAAGCTCTATTAAAAAACAAAAGGAAGCAACGCTTCAGTTGCGCAAGCACTGCGCTGCGCGACACGTGTCAGCGCCGATGCGCTAGCGTAGTTGCGCTGCGCTTTACGCTGCGCGACACGTGTCAGCGCAGATGCGCTAGCGCAGTTGCGCTGCGATGTGCGCTGCTTGACACGTGTCACGCGCTGGGGCGTTTGCACCAAACAGAATTAAGATTTTAAAGAAATCTTTCTGTTCTTAATAAAACAAGAAGATTTTCTTCTGTAAAACAGAAACCCTTGGATCAAAGATCCAACGGAGGGGAAAATTTCCCGAATCACTCAGAGAAAGATCTCTTTAACAAATTTATGGGCACTATAAAAAGGACCCTAGACCTCGATTCAAAGGCATCAACATTTTGGTGAAAAATCAAAAATTTCAAGCAGAGAGAACTCTGAAGAAATTTCAAGAACAAAAAAGGTAAAAACCTTTAGAAAAAGAGAAAATTCTCTTATGAACAGATCATTGATCTGAGAACAAGATCAAGGATCTCTAATGAAAAGAAAAATAAATAATAATAAGTGCTTTGCACTTCTTTTTATGAACCATTGGTTCCCTGAGATAAGAAAAACAAGAAGAACTTGTTTTCTTTGATCTAAATTAGATCAAGAAAACAAACAGTGCTTTGCACTTCTATATGAACCATTGGTTCTGAATCTAAAAGATTCTCAAGTTAATAGTGCTTTGCACTTGTAAATCTGCACTGTTGCGCTCTTGGGTTGGCGCAAGCCACCAGAGAGCGCCACGTGTCAGCATCTGAACCATTTACGCTATGCGCTCTTGAAATAGAGTTTTGCTCTCTGAAACTGGCGCAACTCACCACAGCGCGCCGCGTATCAGCAGCGCAAGTGCAGCGCACTGCGCTTGCATGACACGTGTCATCACCACAAGCGCTTGCGCTTTTTGATTGGCGCAGAGCGCCTGACAAATGCAATGCATTTCTTTTGTTAAAGGGCCAGGCCCAAATCAAAAAAACCTAGTAGGCCAAAATAAATTGCAAAGCAATAAATGGGCAGAGCCCAGGTAAAATTGATGCTCTGCATCTTTTAATAAAAGGGCAAAGCCCAAGTAAAATTGGTACTCTGCATCATTTATAAAATGAGCAGAGCCCAAAACAAATTGATGCTCTGCATCCTTTATGGACAGAGCCCAAACAAAAACAAATAAAAGTGTTGAACTTTTTTCAACTGGACTTAGCCCAATCATGGCCGTAAGTCCTCAAATTAAATTGACTGAGTACAGCTGCTCTCTTAAATCAATTTACATCCGGTTCGAGGGTACATCTCCGAACTCCTTTGACTCCCATCGTTGTAATCCTTCAACGATGTCAGAGAGGTGACGGGTCCTGACAACCACACATCAACACGGACTGTGGGGTCCTTAAACTCATGGTCTTACGTGTCCTTAAACTAATGGACTAATGCATCCTTAAACACATTCATATGGACTGTGGGGTCCTTAAGCCTATGGACTAATGCGTCCTTAAACCAATGGTCCATAGCAACGTCCTTAAACTACCTATGGACCACTACGTCCCTAAACTGGAATATGGACCCCCATGTCCCTAAACTGGCAATGGACCGCAATGTCCTTAAACTACCTATGGACCACTACGTCCCTAAACTGGAACAATAGAGCCTCCAAACGCTCTTTTGTCGGATCCAAACGATCCTGTTAAGTTGATCTTAGTCTCAAATCAGACTAACGTATCCTTAACAAACGTTTAAGTCGATCTTAGCCTAAATATGGCTAACGTATCCTTAAACCAAAACACAAAATCCAAATATAAGTAAATACGGATTTGGACTAATCCACGTCCTACGGGCGACGGCATCACTTAGTCTCCGTATACAATCCACGGGCAACCACAAACAAAACAAACACACACGACACGAAGTGAAATTCTGGAGAAGGAGAAAGTTGTTACCGCGATGCGGTAGCGTAATTAACTGCAGGGGCTTGCGCCTGCAGGGAAGAGCATCCCCACAATCAAAAACCCTTCGAACGAGAGGGAATCTGACAAAGTCTGCTATATCGGCTGCATCCATCTAAACCTCCGATACACGGTGCCATAAATCAACTTGGCATCTTCGGAGAGGTGGACGGATAAAACCAAATAGCATCTGCCCCGAATCTCAGCATCAGGACCTCGCAGTCTTGTGCGCCGTCTTTCGGAGGGGAACAGATTCTGGCACCCCCGGTGGGACCTTTTTCTCTTTCCACTCAACACTTCGTGTGTCGTATTCGTGAACGAATCGTGGTTTGTTAATGGTTGCCTTCGAATTTCAAGTTACTAAGATTTGGTCTTTTGCCTGGCGTAGAAATCAAGCATCGATGGCCTCTACCTGTTCGAAGTGCTCCAACTGCAGCTGCAGCTCGCGTCCGGCCTCAGCTGGGGGCATAACCTACGGGCCCCAAGCGGCCTCTTTGTTCACCATGCCCGTGGAGCAGATTACTCATGCCACCACGGGGTTGTTTTTCGGAACTATGCTTCCACCAACAAGCTTCAGCACCCCCGTGCTCGACGATCGACTTTCAGTTACTGTGGCCCCTCTCAACGGGTCGCCCAACACCATTGCCTCGGTCTTCTCCAGACTGGGCCAAAACTCCTGCGGGCCCACAATGAAACTTGCAGTCCCGGAAAAGGTTATTCCAAAAAGAATAGCCAAACCTGCTCCTAAAGTCGTCAAGGCGGCTTCTCCTGCTAAGTAATCGGTCTTTACAAGATTGACCGTCCCAACTCCCACTCCTGCTCTTGCTGCTCAAAAGACATCGGTCTTCAACAGGCTGACGCCAGCAACAGCCCCACACCTGAACAGGGGGCAAGAAGAAGCTGTTTCTGTTTCTGAATCGATACCGACGACTCGTCGCGCCCGACGACGCCACTGGCGCCGGATAAGGAAGACCGGGGGCAACTCCCCTTCTGGGATGACTCCGCCAGCTCCAACGGTGGAAGTTAACGCTGCTGTTCCAACCAGGAACAGCTTTGAACTGTTGAATAGGGTACGCAGAAACTCGCGAACCGCGGTGCTCAAAAGATCTCCTCCACCAGTACAGACTACCGTGGAAGCAGAAAAGCTGGAGCAGCCTCCTCAATCACTGTCCTCCGGGATTTACAAGACATGGCGACGAGTCCGAGAATCTGTCATTGATCCTAACTTCTCTCGCCAACAGAAGAAATCGAAAGGTCGGCAAGAAGAAAATCCCTCGGTCAAGCAACGAAAGGTGACGACCGCTTGGGTGCCCAAAGCAACGCCCCCCTCAACTTCTACGGCCCATAAAAGAAGAAGGCCGGAGAAAGTGCCAACGCCGGTGACGAATATGAAAGGTGGTGAACCCAAACGCCCTAAGTCAGAGGGCATTGTAGTTCATACCGTCTACGTGGCGTTTGGTAAGGAGGACAGTCGCATATCTACGGGTCATCGACCGCTTACGCGATCAGTGACCAAAGCGCAGGAGCAGCAGCAGAAGCTCCAAGAGATGATGAACGCTATGGCCGCACTTACTGGGCCAAAAGAAAACCCAGAAACGTCCTCGGATGAACGCCAGGAGGAAGAAACCGACGCCGAATTCCTTCGTCGAATATTGGAGAAGAAGGACAAAGAGGCTGCTGAACAAGCAGCCAACATAAAGCGTATGGGCCTCCTGTTCTAAGACATGGTGGGGATGATGATCCAACAAGATCCTCCGGCCGAAGATCCCCCGATCATCCTTGAAGATGATAGGGGAGAGACGTCAAATCCTCCGCCAGCTCTGTCAATAGCTAAGGAGGAGACAATCTCCAAAGCTGACTTGGACGAGTACATAGCCCAGCAAATACGGGTTCATCATGCGACTAAAGCAGCCGGCCAGGTCGTAAAAACAGGGCGGCCATATCCAAGTTGGTACGATCAAATCAAGTACCCGCCCGGTTACACAATTCCCAAATTCCATGTCTACAAGGGGACAGGCAATCCTCACCAGCATGTTGCCCAGTTCAGGGCACTCTGCGGCAATACCGGCGGTGATGACAAGCTGTTGCTTCGCCAGTTTGTTAGAAGTTTATCAGATACGGCGTTCGAGTGGTACTCTGAGCTCCCTAATGACTCTATCAAGACCTTCGCGGAGATGGAGCTGTTGTTTACTCAGCGTTTTGCAAGCGCCAGTGAACGCACCCCGATGACGGCACTGATTAATGCCAGGGTAAAGCTAGGAGAGACATGGGTTCAATATGCTATACGGTGGCGGAACTTATGGTCGAAGTGCGAGCAGCGCATTGAAGAAGCTCCCGCAGTGGGTATGTTTGTGGGAACCCTTGATCCGCAAGCAACCATCTCGCAATTTATGATGTTTTTCAAGCCGACTACCTTCCAGGCCTTGATTGACAAGCTAGCGCAAATGGATCAGATAGGCCATAAACCCCCTCTTCCAAAACCGGACTCCCGAAATGACAAGGGGAAGGGAAAAGCGATCGTCGTCGCTAATGCTCAACAACAACCGAGCAACTTGAAGCCGGTTGTTCGTCAAAATAATATGCGTCCGTACGTAGCCCTTGAGGAGAGGCTAGGACGTTCTTACTCTTTTCCCCGAGATAAAACGAGAAGGTTATTCGAGCTGGCGTTGCGCAACCGACTCATAAATCTACCGGATCCAAAACGTCCGTCGCAACCAAATGATATTAATGAGCCCAACTACTGTCCTTATCATCGAGTACTGGGTCATCCGATCGAAGATTGCTACGTCTTCAAAAATTGGCTTGAAGACCAGTACCGACAGGGCAAGTTCGCGTTATCTGACAAATGGAAGGTGAATCCCCCGCAGCCCCACACCTCTAAGGGGATGAGTACTCCGGGGGCAACATGCTCTGTCGTTGAAGAAGCTCCTTGGGAGGTTGTATTATCAGCTAAGACAAAGAAAATGCTGAACGACCTTCAGGCATGCCCAGCGATCAAGTGGGAGAATCCGTTGGAACCGCAGGTCATTGAAGGGATGTTGAAGCCACGTCCAACTCCAAGGATCAATGGAGGTGGCCCAAGCATTCATAACCAGCCATCGAAATCTTCAAAGAAGAAGAAAAAGAAATCAAAGAAGCCCGTGATGCCTGGCGACAAGAGCACGGACTTGCAAAAACAAATTGACGCGCTGGAGGAATACAACCAGAAGGCACGGACTCCCATTACATTCCAAGAGTTCCTCAATCACGTCTTTCAAGAGGAAGATGAGGGAGAAAGTTCATCTGATAAATCTGAAGAATACGTGGCGAGCTGTCATGTGATTTCCCATTCGTTCATGGACGATGAGGAGACTCCTTGTACTGAAACGCTGGGGGCAGATCCTGAACCAAAAATTCTCGGGACATCGGATGAAGTAATTGACGCATTCCTCAATGAAGCTCTCTTAAAAAGTAAAGCTGATCGGGAACGCGAGGCGGTCATATTTGAAAGGGCCAAGCGCCAGCGACTTAATGAAAGAGCTGAGACGCTCCCGCTGGAGAAAAATACATCCACTACCGACAAAAGCAAATTCAAGATGAGGAAAAGGTTTGCTAAAGCCATATCAATGGGCATGAAGCTACCATCCTCCGAAGGAAACATTACTGGTGAAATGGAAATGCAACCCTTCTATTGCTTATATCATCAGAAGGTTTCACAGCCCACTCAAGAGTGCAAAGCTTTCGATAGATGGTGGCAAGGATATGTTGCCCATCGACAACATTTTAAGCGGGAGAAACGTAAAACTCGTCGGGAGCGGAAAAATATGACCGAAGGGTTTAACAGAACTACCGGTGATTGTCGCATGGTTAACGCCGGGGGATCACAGGTGTCTACATTCGGGAGAGATTCTGATGAGGAGCTGGAGCTTGCCCCTCTCTTTAAAGAATCCACCTCGGTAAAAGAAGAAGAGCCGAAGGTCTGCGAAAATATCCGGCTACGCAATCGCACGCTCCCCGAAAAGAATCTCGGGCCCTCAAATAAAAAAGAGAAGGGAAAAGAGAAGGTCCCTGAAGATATCGTCTTAGATGACCAAGTGGTGGAGGAGCTAAGTGCCAAGGACCCTCCGAAGAGAAATAAGGTGGATTACAACGTCTTAGCGCATCTGAGGAAACTACCCTCGCAGCTCAGCATTCTTGACGCCCTTTTGCTATCAAAGAAGGCGAGAGATTCGTTAATCAAGGCACTACAGGATCCGGAGCAATTCCAAGCTTTCCTGGCCGAGGAAAAGATGAAAGATGAATTAGAGGAAGTGCACACGGCCGATGTCGCTTTTGGTGATGAAGACCTTCTCCTTGGGACGTGCGAACACAATCGCCCCCTTTATGTCTCAGGATAATGTCACGATATAAAAATAGGCAAAATCCTGATCGACAATGGATCCTCCGTTAACCTCCTCAATGTGCGGGTGTTAAAAGAAATCTGCATGAGCGTCCAGCACCTTGCTCGGGACAAGATCACAATCTCCGAGTTCGATTCCCAGTCATCAAGAACCCTTGGGTCTGTGATACTGACGCTACGCTTCGGGCTACTCGTCACGGACATTAAGTTCCACGTTATAGACGCCAAGACATGCTGCAATGCTCTACTCGGCCGACCATGGTTACACGAGTACAACGTCATCCCTTCTACACAACATCAGTGTATGAAATACGCTAAGGATGGTCTCGAGTATACCGTGGCGGGAGAACTGAATCCGTTTTCTGTGAACGAAATCCGCAAATATGAGGATGCCAAATACTTCTTACCGGATTTCGAAGACACGGAAAGGTGTCACAAGCCGGAGAACAAAGCCGATGCCACCATTCCTGTTTTTGGGAGTGATACCGAAGAGGAAGAGGAGATAGGGTATTCGGGTCCGCCCCAACACAACAAGCCAGGACCGTCCGCTCCTACGTTGATCTTTGGTAGCGACTCGGAAGATGAGATCCATGCTGTATTCTCTGCTCGACCTTCAATACGAACGTTCGCTAACGAAGAACAAAGTCTACAAGTCGCCATGGAGCCGCTTAAACACCGTAAAGAATTGGATGCACTTGATATTTACAATGTAGAAGAGCTACAAACGTTCTATATCCCTCCCAGACGAGAAAGCGAAAAAGCAATTCTATTCTACCGCTCTAAAGAAACCAAAGTGGAGAAAGAAATCTGGCATGGCACGAATCCTACACTCGACAGGCTTCAGCCTATCCGTCTTCCCAGATATTATACGGAAGGTTTGAAAAAGCTGCTGAAACGCCAAGGGATATCCTTCAAGCAGACCGTTCGAAAAGCCAAGTTCTATGACAAAGTCTGGAACGTTCCCGGGACTCAACGCAAACTGCCTAATGGGAGAATGGAGAAAAAGGACTTGGATACATTCGGTCAAAGAAACGAGAGCTACTAAACAGCTGCTATGTCATGTATGACTTCGATGAAGAAGAGGATGCTCAACGGGAGGACACTAATCCTAAACCAGTAAAAGTTCCAGATGCAAAAGAGCCCAGTCCGTCGTTCGAAGAACAAATGGACAAGCTTATAAGGGAAGCGGGTCAAAAAGTCCGGGACGACCATAACTGCGAAATGGCCATCTACGAGAAAGCCAAAACGCAACGCCTCCTACAACAAGCTATGAAAGATGAAAATGCCGCTCCTTGTCAACCTGTTATAAAGAAGGCTCGACGCAGAGGCAGAAATAAGTCGAAAGGCCAAAAAAGCGCTCAACAGCAACAAAGCAGGACTAAGAAGCCATGCAAACAGGAGTCGAGCGTTATTGATTTATCCCTCATGAAGAAAATGGGTCGAGCGTACTCGTTTCCTCGGAACAAGACGAAGAAGATACTTGATCTTGCTCTAAAATATCAAATGCTTACACTGCCGGAGTCCAAAAACCCCCGAACAAGCAGGTGAAGTCTCTGACCCAAACTATTGCTCTTACCATCGAGTAATAGGGCATCCTCTTGAAGATTGCTTCACCTTCAAGAATTGGGTTGAAGATCAGTATCAGCTTGGCAAATTCACTCTGTCTGATAACTAGAGGGCAGGGCCGCCACAGAAGCACGAACCCAAAGCCACAAGAACAGAACCAACTCCACATTGGGATTGGAAGCGGATTCGGACTTGTCACATAATAACAATATTAAAAGAAGAACCCGAGAACATGGACAGCCTTCCCTGGTGCTTCGAAAACAGTAATGATGAGGTGATCTCAGAATTTCCGCCAGCTCCGAAAGAACTGGAGGATGGAATACATACCACTGTACATAACCTCAAGAAAATCGAGTTGGGAACGGCGAATGATCCGTGACCGACATTCATTAGCGAGCTGCTGTCTGAAGAGAAGGTGGCTTCATTAAAAGACCTGCTTATGCAGCACAAAGATTGCTTCGCATGGAACTATTCCGAAATGCCGGGATTAGATGCAGAAATTGCTGTGCACAAATTGGCGATATCCCCAGATGTCAAGCCAGTCAAGCAAGCACCAAGAAGAATGCGGCTCGAGCTTGAGATGAGTATCAACGCCGAGGTCAAGAAGCTGATCGACTCCGGCTTCATCCAGGAAGTTCAATATCCTGACTGGATCGCCAATATCGTCCCCGTGATGAAGAAAAATAGGATAGTGCGCATATGCGTAGACTTCCGGGATCTTAATAAAGCCTGCCCGAAGGACGATTTCTCAGTTCCAGTCACCGAACTGATGATAAACAATACGTCCACTCATGAGGTCTTCTCCTTCATGGACGGCTCATCGGGATATAACCAGATAAAGATGCATCCCGAAGATCAGAAACACACCGCCTTCAGGACTCTTTTGGGTATATTCTGCTACAAGGTGATTCCCTTCGGATTAAAGAACGCCGGTGCCACCTATCAGAGGGCCATGACGAAAATCTTTGATGACCTTATACACGAAATCGCCGAATGCTATATCGAGGATCTCGTGGTTAAAAGCAAATCATACGAGGAACATCTCGAGCATTTGAAGACCGTGTTTCAACGCCTTCGATAATACAACTTGAAGATGAACCCGCTCAAGTGTGCATTCGGAGTTTCTTCTGGCAAATTCCTGGGATTCATCGTCCGACTCCGAGGTATTGAGATAGATCCATCGAAGATCAAAGCGATCATGGAAATGCCTCCGCCAAGGACTCTCAAACAGCTGCGGTCTTTCCAAGGGAAGCTCGCGTATATACGGCGATTTATAGCCAACCTTTCAGGCAAGTGCCGTCCTTACAGCCACCTGATGAAGAAGGGAACTCCGTTCGTCTAGGACCAAAAATGCCAAAGTGCGCTAGACGAGATCAAACAATACCTGCAGAACCCGCCGGTGTTGGCTGCTCCGGTCAAGGGAAAGCCCCTCATTCTTTATACAACCGCTCTCGAAGGCTCCTTAGGCGCATTATGGGCACAAGAGAACGATCAAGGGAAGGAAAGAGCACTCTACTACTTAAGTCAAGTTCTGCTGGGGGCAGAAAGCAACTACTCCCCCATTGAAAAACACTGCCTGGCGTTGATCTTTGCGATAACAAAGCTCAGGCATTATGCATTGGCGCACGAAGTCCGTCTCATCTCGAAGGTAGACCCCCTTAAATATTTGATGTCGAAGGCCATATTGACAGGTCGACTCTCTAAATGGGCTGTAATACCCAGACTTTTTGTACGTCTATAACGTATTTTCTTTTTATCTATAAAATTTATTTATAAATATTTAATTATTTTCAAAATCCTATTAAACCCAGATCTTATCTTTCTTTTTCTCTGGCTCAGCCGTTTTTCCCTTTTATTGAATTTAAACCCAAAACAAATGTTATGTATATTTCTCCGTCTAAAGGCAGCCCTGGACCCGAATCCTAATTCTAGTTATTTATCCTAAACCATAGCCCAAACCCGACTCAGGCCCGTTTCTTATTTTTTCCCAAAATTAATTTCCCTTGTCCCTTTAAATAACCCCATCCCATTTTTCTTTTCTCCTATAATTTTCCCACAACCATTTTCTTAATAATTCTGTTTCTATTTTTCAGCCAGCCCATTAGTTTAAAAACTAAATCAGCTCTTTCAAATTCCGGGCCCAGCCTCCTTAAATATTTAAAATCCTTTCCCTTTCTTTTCCCCCCTTTTTCTATTTTCCCCGAGCCCACTTATTTTTTTCAATTCATTTTCTTCAGCCGGCCCAGCCTACAACCTTTTCTTTACAGCCCATTTCTTTTTCCTTTATTTTTCCGGCCCGTTTTCCTTTTCTCCATTTAAACATTTTCTTACGCGGGCCGGCCCACTCCTTCCCTCACCCGCGCCGCTTCGTGCCCGACCCGCTTCTTCTCCTCCAATGGCTAATTTTCCCACGATTTCCGCCCGCTGTCCCCCGATCCGCTCCCTCCGTCGACGCCTCCGCTCGCGCCCACGCCCTCTTCGTGCGCCGTTACCCTCGAGATCCCCGTGTCTCCCCTATCTCACTCCCCCTCACGTTCCCTCTCTCTGGCTCTTCTCCCATTCTTCTATTCTTCTCTCTTCACATCGAACCCATACCCGCGCCCATACCCACGATCACCACGTCGCCGTCGCTATCATCGCGGCCATCATCGTCTTCATCCTCACCAACCTCTCCTGCACCCTCGCTGTCCTTCGTCACCGACGAACCACTTCCTCACCCGAGCTCTCCACTTTTTCCCCCTCGCCTGCAAACCCACTTTCTCCTCCCTTCGTTCTCATGCTCGTGGTCGAGAAACCCCCTGCACCCATCACCGACCATCTTGCGTCTCTCGCCGGCGATCTCGTCGTCGCCCTGGACTCTCTCATCGTCGACGTCATCTCTCTCTCGCTGCAGTCTCTGCCCCTCTATCCCTCTATCTCTTTCTCACTTAGCTCTCTTTCTCCCTCTAACCCTCTCTCATTCTGCCTCTCTCTCACTCTCTCTCTCACTCTCTCAGCTCTCTATCTCTCTGTCTCTCTCAGCTATCCCTCACTCTCTCTGTCTCTAACCCTCTCTCATTCTGCCTCTCTCTCACTCTCTCTCTCTCTCTCAATCCCTCTATCTCTCTTATTCTCTGTCTCTCTCTCTCTCTCTAACACCGCTTTGTGAACCACTACACTCACCGTCAAGACCCCAGCAACCGAGCCTTGATGCCATGCTCGAGCTTCAAGCCTAGTCCAAGTTCCGAGGCCGAGCCAAGATCGAGCCGAGGCCAATACTTGTCGTGATCGCGTCGGGCCATCACAATAGACCGCGTCGCTGCCGTGCATCCCCGAGACGTTCCCAGGCAAGTTTTTTTACTTGCTTACATGCTATGTTACTTAAGTTATAACGTTAAATGCATAGATTATTAAAGTACAAGTTTAACTAATTATGTGCCATAACCTGTTCGACGTGTGTTCCCAAAGGAAATCTTTCCCTAATTTGACGGAACTAAACGGTATTGGTTGGCCCGTATAGCTGTGAACTTAGTGTATGAATTTCGCTGTATAATGTGATCGTTAAAGATTAAAACGGCTACCCCCAAGTTTAATTGCAAAACTGAAATTATATTGTACCTGAAAACCGTTAAATTCACCATAAATCATATACATAATATAATGGTGCGTTCGAGGACTCAAATCGAAGCTAACTCGACGAACTTTAACCCTATACCAGTTTCCTGATATTCCTGTACTTAAATTGGGATGATATTCGTATCGGAGTACGACTCTGGACTGCAGTACAGAGCGACTCCAGTCGTGCTTGCTGTTCCGTATTGGATACCATAGGTTTTCCTTAACTCATAGGTTGCGGAACTCTGCTGCTTATTAAAGTTAACTCTGTTAGCTAGACAACACAATTGGTTTCATTCTGTTTCGTTACCGTTTGATATTTAATCTGTAATTTAATAGATCGGGACACATAACAGTCCCAGCAGAATCAGAATTGACATGTTAATATTAAACAGATTATAACTCCTAATGTACAGACGCGATTGAAGATCCGTTTGTTGCGTTGAAAACTTTACTGAAAACCCTAGAATTCATCTAACTTTAGAGTCGCTAAAATCCGATCCCAACTGGGATCAAAATGCGTTGCGAAACGGACTTCTGATTCTGAAATTGGATTTCCAGCCGCGAGTGCTTAAAATGAAATGGTTATAATTAATGATCCTGGAACCCGATTGGCTTGAAACAAAATTCTATAGATGGATAACTGAACATACTAATTACTACCTGTTTATCATTTCGCCAAATTATATACGTATGTTTCATGATAAATCGTGCAAGTGAAAGAATGCCGTTTCATAACATCCTCATCATGTTTATATACTTGTTCACGCATCATATCATACCCATATCATCGTATTGATAACCTAGTGACATCGTGCATTTACCCAGTGTTAGATTTTAGTGATGATTGTGGCAAGTACGTCAGTGTTCGTGTATCCGTGATTAAGTGAAAGTGATACGTACTTGTACACAATCAGTGACCCTATTGTTCTATTGCATTGTCGACGTCTGTGGGATGCGTGTACGTGTGACTATAAGTGGTATGAGACACTTATGGAAGCGTTTGCACGGGTGTCACAGATAAGGCATCCGACACTGCCATTTATCTTAGGTATTAGTCGGGACGTGCTTGATGGAGGTCCTGCCTCCAGTTCTCGTGCAGACTTGTCACGGATCGATTAGTATTTAGGGTGATGGTCAGCGTTTGATGTAGACCACGGGGTGTGGGGTAGTTTAAGTGTGAGTTCAACAGAATCTCGGGAGTCCCATGCCGGCTTATATATTTAGAGAGTTATATGGAGATTTACAGGGTACGTGATATATACACCGTGATATTCTTGTTACATGTTGGGCCCGTGGTCCCTTGCCCTTGGGTTCTACCCTTGGGTGGAGGACACTCACGAGTGGTTGACTCTCACACTTAGACTGACGATAGGCTTAGTGACCTGTACATTGAGACTTAGAGACCGATAGAGATACTGGCATTTACATTACCTTTACACTGTGTTGGCATACGTGACATATCCTTATACTGCTTTACTGTTCCGCTGCATTGGTTACTGCACATTCATATTCATGCTGTCATTGATTTACTGTTATTCATACCTATTATCACTGTTAGAACTGTCACTTGATTTTATACATATTATATTGCTATTGTGTCGCTCTGACGACCTGAGTATGCATGCTGAGTGTGAGGAGAAGATTTAGCCTGGATCAGTGCATCACAGACTTCTTGACTTCATTCCGAGTTACATACGTTTGTTCCACTTCAGGTCAGTCATTACATTGTATCTTTCAGTTACTACATTTCTCATTACCTGCGCATCATTTACTGTTTACCATGATAAACTAGAAGCCAAAGTGTGACTACGGCAGGTCATTTCCTTGACCGTAGGAGCATGGCTGGCCTTGTCTACCCCTCGTATTCCGTATTTTGGGAAGCGGGGCGTGACATGGGCCCTGCTCTTGATGGAGTTTTGGATAACCTATCAACCTCTTAAGGCAGTGAAAGGCCAGGCCATTGCCGACTTCCTCGCTGAGCACCCGATACCTGCCGATTCTCCTCTAAATTGCGAGTTGCCAAACGAACATGCGTTTGACACTATCGATGGGAACGATACCCGATGGGAACTCTATTTTGATGGAGTGTCTTCCATGAAGAAGCGCAAACAAAGTACGCCAATAATCAAATCGGGGATGGGCCTTATCTTCGTGACTCCATAAGGAGGGATAATGCGCTTTGCTTTCTCCTTGACAGAGCCGAGGATGAATAACGAAGCCGAATATGAAGCCTTGATAGCAGGTCTCGAGATCGCCATCGACATGGGAATTGAAAACCTCCTCGTATATGGAGATTCCCAGCTGGTCGTTAGTCAAGTAAACGGCGACTACCAAACGTGCAAGCCAGAGTTGGTAAAGTACGGTGAAAAGGTGCAACAACTGTTGACCCAAATTCCCTCCTACACTTTGGAAAGCATACCGCGCGCGGAAAACAGCAAAGCAGACGCGTTGGCCAAGCTTGCTAAAGAATTGGATGATGAGAACCTCGATGACGTCAGAATCGTGGTACAGAGCCGTCGCGTGCTTTCCCCAGCAGAAATATCTCCGGAATCATCCGAAGAAAAAGGAGCGAATGAGCAGACGACACTGCAAATAAAAGATTGGGAAAATACCGAGGATTGGAGAGAAGTCTTTATAGACTACTTCAAATACCATCAAACGCCCGAAGATGCGTCCTCAAGACATCAGCTTATGAAACGAGCTCTATCTTTCGCCTTCGTCAATGATACTCTATACAAGAGGTCATTTGATTCTCTGTGGCTGAGATGTCTCGGACCTGACGAAGCGAAAAGAGTCGTTCAGGAAGTTCACGACGAACTCTGCGGTTCTCACCAAGCGGGCTCGAAGATGAAGTTGAAGATTAAACGGATGGGCTACTACTGGCCCACGATGATCCAAGACTGCCTTGAGTATGCGAAGCAGTGCCACTCGTGCCAAATCCATGGAAACTTCAACCACCAACATCCAAATCCACTCCATCCAACAGTGGCTAGCTGGCCATTCGAAATGTGGGGAACTGACATAGTCGGCCCTATCGAACCAGCATCGTCCAGAGGACATCGTTTCATCCTTGCGACGACTGACTACTTCTCCAAATGGGCAGAAGCAGTACCGTTGAGGAAAATGAAGACGGAGAATATCCTTCATTTCTTCAAGACGCACGTCATATATCAGTTTGGAACTCCGCGCCGGATCATCTCCGATAACGGACCAGCCTATAGAAGCCACAAAATCAGTCGCTTTGCGCAACAGCATAATATAGACTAGAGATACTCCTCAGTTTATAATCCGCGAGCTAACGGTCTAGCCGAGGCCTTCAACAAGACCTTGACAAAGATCATGAAGAAAACGGTGTCACGAAATAAGAAAGACTGGTACGAGAGACTGCAAGAAGCTCTCTGGGCGTATCGGACTACGTTCAAGACAGCCACGAACACAACGCCGTACGCGTTGGTATTCGGTACGGAAGCAATACTCCCCCTTGAGATAGAGTTACCCTCTCTACGAGTGGCAGTCCACTGCGAGCTAACAGATGAAGAAAATGCTAACTTTCGGCTTGAGGAGCTTGATGCCCTTGAAGAAACAGGGCTTATAGCGCAACAAAATCTGGAAGCTTATAAAGCAAAGATGATGCGCTCATACGAATGATTGACCCGACCGAGGACATTCCGCCAAGGCGAACTCGTGCTAGTTGTCAAAAAGCCTATGATCCCAATCACGCCAAGCGGGGAAAATTCAAGCCAAACTCTGAAGGCCCGTACATCATAGATAAGGTCTACCAGGATGGGGTCTATCTACTCATGGACATGCACGGTGAAAGGCCTTTCAGACCAATAAACGGTCGCTTCCTAAAGAAATACTATGCTTAATGAGCCACAGTCTAGGTCAATGATAGATGACGACGACTATGCCCGCTCGCTATCTTCCTCAGCTCAAGCTTTATAAGCAGTAGCCAATTTTCTCAATGCCGGACCGAAACGTCCTTAAACTAATAGCGGACCGAAACGTCCTTAAACTAATACCGCAACATCCGTAGGCTGACAAAAAAATAATAATAAATAAAATATAAATAAATAAAAACGGTATGTCCATAAGCAAAAAAGGGCGCGGATAAAAACCTGAAAGGGCTCCGTGAGTAAAAACAGCAGGGCTACCGGCGAGTGTTCGTGAAAACCCGAAAGGGCGCGACCTCGTAAAAAAAAAGAGAAGAAGAAAATAAATAAATAAATAAAATAAAAACAGTATGTCCATAAGCAAAATGGGCACGGATGAAAACCCGAAAGGGCTCCGTGAGTAAAATCAGCAGGACTACCGGCGAGTGTTTGTGAAAACCCGAAAGGGCACAACCTCGTTAAAAGACACTTATAAGGTCCTCTCGACCTTGTAAGGAGAAACCACCCGCGTGAGATCCTTACGACTCACAAGAGAGCAACACACTTAGGGATCCCCACAATTCCTAAGGAGAAAATACACTTGCGAGATCCTTATGACTCGTAAGGAGAAATCTCTTATGGGATCCTCACGGCTCATAAGAGTTGAAAGTCTTAAGTTACAGAGACCTAAACCTGTACTTAAGCAACCCCCACAACTTCCGATATTGCCCTACAAGTGGCTCAATACTGACTCTTGTATACAATCCACGGGCGCGAATAAACATTTCCCTAACCAAGATCCATCCGTGACTGGGGATATATTCGCATGACCCTTGTAAGTCCTCTCGATTTACGAGGAGAAAACCCTCCTGTAGGATCCTTACGACTTACAGAGAAACAAACACTTAGGAATCCTCACGATTCCTAAGGAGAAAATACACCTACAAGATCCTCACGACTTGTAGGGAGAAATACCTTTGTGAAACCCTTACGGCTCACGAAGTCGAAAGCCTTAGTCGACAGGACCTTAACCCTGATCGCTAAGCCACCTTTGTTTGACATCGACAGAGGCAGATTATGATTCACTCTTGACAATATCCCAGTTGTAGCGGTGCTGATGCCGAAATCGGTGTCTAATTTCAGGTTTACGGCGGAAAGCCAGTAGGCCGCACATGCATACGAAATAGCCGAAATGATGGGGCAACTTGCAATAAAAAGCAGCAAGTAAAATGTATGCATGCAAAATAGCCGAAATGATTGGGCAACTCGCAATAAAAAGCAGCGAGTGAAAACAACATAAACAGCCGAAATGATTGGGCACCGCGAGAAATAGCCGAAATGATTGGGCAATCGCGACCTTCGCGATATAAAAGCTGAAATGATAGAGTATCGCAGAAATAAAAAAAATGATGATAAAACTTTGGCCCTACAGTTGAGATCACATCGATCCCTGTATACAATCCAAGAGCGCAAACGAAGAGGGAACCATACTTTCCCAACAGGCTCCGCCAGAAAACGAAGCCAAATCTCGACGGTTCATCCCAACTCCGAAGAAACCAGTGTCTTCGACAAATACCTCAACTCAGGGAAACAAACAATCCTTGATGAGAGCCTCCTGATCCGCGTCGACTCGCAGAGCAACCAGTGTCTCCGTGGGAAATTCTCGACTCGTTTCAACACCAAGGAAACAAATAATCCTTGGTGCCAGGGAAACAAATAATCCTTGGCAAATACCTCAACTCAGGGAAACAAACAATCCTTGATGAGAGCCTCCTGATCCGCGTCGACTCGCAGAGCAACCAGTGTCTCCGTGGGAAATTCTCGACTCGTTTCAACACCAGGGAAACAAATAATCCTTGGCACCATGGAAACAAATAATTCTTGGCAAATACCTCAACTCAGGGAAACAAACAATCCTTGATGAGAGCCTCCTGATCCGCGTCGACTCGCTGAGCAACCAGTGTCTCCGTGGGAAATTCTCGACTCATTTCAACACCAAGGAAACAAATAATCCTTGGCACCAGGGAAACAAATAATCCTTAGCAAATACCTCAACTCAGGGAAACAAACAAACCTTGATGAGAGCCTCCTGATCCGCGTCGACTCGCAGAGCAACCAGTGTCTCCGTAGGAAATTCTCGACCCGTTTCAACACCAGGGAAACAAATAATCCTTGGCACCAGGGAAACAAATAATCCTTGGCAAATACCTCAACTCAGGGAAACAAACATCCTTGACGAGAGCCTCCTGATTCGCGTCGGCTCGCAGAGAAACCAGTGTCTCCGCGGGAAAATTCCTGATTCGTCTCAACTTGCAAGATGAAGCCTCAGGCAGCAGGGACTAAAAAACTTGTTTCCTGAACAATGGGACCCTGCAAGTCGATCTAAAACGGTCTCTTGCATACTATTCACGGGTCTCACTCTCCAAAGTCGAGTTTCGACAAGGAGGGAAACAACCGCTTACAGGTCCTCTCGACTCGTAAGAGGGAAAAATTCTCTTATAGGATCCTTACGACTTACAAGAGAAAACACACTTAGGAATCCTCACGATTCCTAAGGAAAAAACCCACCTACGAGATCCTCTCGACCCGTAGGGAGAAAAGTCTCTATGTGACCCTCACGGCTCATAGAGTTGAAAAGTCTTAGGTGGCAGATCCGAACCTGCGGCCTAAGCCATCGCTATTTCTTGAGGAAGTCAAGATGCTTGCTCTAATTATCTGTTAACCATGTTTACTAAGGTGGCATGCTGATAATAAAAGAAAGAAAAGGCGGAGAAATGACATAAGACATTACAAAAAATGTGTATCTTTTATTCATAAACTTGATTGGGTACAAAATACATTGTGTTAAAGAATAAAAAAATATATATATGCATTGTTTTTATTTACAAGTACAAACGATACAAAGAGGGATAGCTACTGAGGAGGAAGTGTCTTTAACAAATCCGCAAGCTGCTCTCGCACTTCCTTCGGCGCCTCCTCCTGAGTGGCTGCCGCGGCCACCTCCGCTTCCACCTGGGCCCGCTGCCGCAAAAAGGATGAAAGTTGCTCCTCGGCCGCCTTCTGGGCTGCTTCCTGGCTAGGTGCATTCCGCTCGACAACGTCAAGCTGTTGCCTCAGTGATAACCCTTCGGAAAGGCATTGCAGAAGGCCCTCAAAGACAACCTTTAGCCGTGCAATATTGGCCTCCACCCGAGCATGCAGTTGGGCAGACTTGCTCGAAGTCTCACCGCGCTCCTTACGCCTTAAAATGACTTCTTGTTCAATATGGTGGAAGTAAGAAGCGCTCTGCTCAATCCACGCTGCTCTTTGATTACTGGCGGCTAAGGTCTCGGGAGCGGGACGCATCGACTCCAGCTGATGCAGGCAGGCCTCGATCTCCCTGCAATGGTTAACCCAAGATGCGATGATGCCCTCGTCATGAAAGTTCACGAGTATCACCAGCATCGGGTTAACCGCCGTAGCGAAGTCTGCGGCAGATGTAGGAGTTTCAACGTCGAGTTCCTCGACGTAGTCACTCAACATGCGCAGACTATTCGTGGCACCTTTCGAAGATGGACGTCTCAGATAAGGACCTGCCGGCATGGTAATGTGAGGCTCGAAGGGCGCCGAGACCGGAACGACAGCTGAAAAGAAACAAAATGTGATCAGATAACAGTTCAGGAAATAAAAAGGGGGGTTATCAGTGTAATAATCGCTGTACCAGCTGAAGCAGATGGCAAGGCTGGAAGGACCGGTGGCACAGCTGATCTTTCACCCCCTCCTTCAATCTGTAGCACTGCAGTCGGGACGAGAAAAAAGGTTAGAAGTAATTCCATCAATGGAAAAGGAAGATATCAATGGAAATCATACTCACTAGCGCCACCAGAGGAAGAAGCGAGTTCGGATGGGAAGGAGAAGTGTGGGAGCAACACCTGATAAAGATGGTCAAAAAGCACTCCTGAAAGGCACAACAGTATGACTTTAGTACACAAATTATACGTCTAAAAAGTAAGATTAATAAGTTGCAAACCCATACCTTCCAACATCTTTGACGGTATGAGAGAGGGCTGAGAAGTGACCACCGCCAAGGCGGTAGTTGAAGGCGCTCTCTCGAGCAATGGGGCATCGGCACTGGCTGCACCTGCGTTACGAACAAATGTGAACTTGTCAGAAAGGATTGTAAAATAAAGAGGAAATTAACTTGGGATTTACCTAACGAGCTGCCGGCCGAAACGGAGGCAACTCCCTCCTCCATCGACATGAGGCCACCGCCCGTGGCCTCGTCACCCGACTCAATAGGGACCGTTGTCGTGCTCGCAAGACCCAGAGACGGCGGGGGACCATAGGCGGGGAGGGCTATGACTGGAGCATTACCAGATTCCTGAGAAAGAGCGGTTGGCTCGTCTTCAGGAATCATGTCCACCTCACCCGTTACTCCCTCGGGCTCGGCAATCACGGTTGCCTCGTCCACCGTCACCACGAGGTCGCCGGCCTCAAGCGCCTCGTCCGCCACTACCCTGGGCTCAGTTATAACAATCATTTCATCTGCCGCCACTTCAGGCTCGGCATCAATGACCTTCTCGGCTACGGATCCCTCGGCCTCCAGCTCAGGCCCCATTACCCCAGCGACGTTGCCCACCGTCGGCTCAAGTTCGGCCGGTGCTTCCCCCCTGCTTCCTCGAGTTTGATAGTCTCTGCCTCCCCCTCGGTCAGACTTGGCCCTGCAAGATGAGATGCATAAGAACCGAGGAGTTTACAACTTTTACAAACAAAATTCTGAAAAAATATTACCTGAGGTGGACTTCTCGTTAGCCTCCCTATTGGCGCAAATCGCCTGTCTATGGGCTGTAGACAGGGCGACCGGGGACTCTTCTGAAGGGGTGTCGGCACGAGAAACGGTGCTTGGACCTGCTCCAATGGCTAAGGCAACCCTGCATGCCTTTGCTTCGCGCCTCGACCGCTTCCTCTCCTCTCGGGCCGTCACGATGGACCTCTTTGACGCTTCCTTCATCAAAGCGTCATCGTCCTCATTCAAGGATGCCTCCAGAGCCTTTAAGGCATCTCTTATCGGCTCTTCGAGACGAACCTCCTGCGGTAGCCCAGAGGGAGCAGGAACATCGGCAGCTGGCAGAGCAGTTGCGTCACTTGGCGGGAACGGCATTGAGGTTTCTGCAATAAAAAGGGAGAGGTTAAATTGACCATAACATAAGGAAAACGAAAACTTGATGAATTGAAACTTACTAAGGCCTAAAGACGCTCTGAGACGTTCCTCCTCTTGGAAAGTCTCGAGGGAAGCGGCAATGGCTTCTTCATCAGTGATGCATGTTGAAAGAAAAGAAGGAAAAACGTTAGTCAAAGGCAAGGATGAGAATATGATACAATAAAGAAAATGCGACTAGTAGTTACCTGACTGCGCAAGCTTAGCTAGCCACGCGTCACGCTTTGCCAACCACGCTGAAGTTTCGAGAGCGGCCTCCAAGTCTGTATCATCCGGCGGCGGCATGACTAATCCCTCGTTAGTCCCATATTCGCTCAGGCCCTCGGCATAGGGAGCATGGGGTTCCTGACCGAACGCGACGTCTGCAGCGAAGAGCGACTTCTTTTTCTTCTGCCCTTCGACCCTAGGTGCACGTGGGATCGACTTACGCTTAGCAGCCACCTTGGGACGGTGGGTCCCGATGTCTGCACCCACGCCAGACTCCGGCGAGGCTACAACCACTATCTCCACTGGAGCACAGGGCGCTGGAGCTGCATCTGTAATATCGGGGAGCGGCAATCCGCGCGGAGGACTTTGCGCACGCGATGGCCCGGCTCTAACATCTTTTAGAGGGGAAACTACCGGAGTCCTAGGCACCAAAGGAGCGTTGCGGTCGCTGCCTGGAGGCGCACCCTTACGGTCGACCGGCAGTCGCCTTTCCTCCTTTATAACGGCTCCTGTTGCATGATTGTACCATTCTTTGTATACGTTGAGGAGTCGTGGAGCGCAAGCCAGCGCACTGATAAAAAAATGAGAACCCGTATTCAGGCGCATGAAATGATGCAGCGCGTTCTCCATCCCTTCTTCATTGGCAGCGGGTTCCAATAGGAAAGCTTCCAAGGGTACCCCTTGATCGTAGCCCAGTTGCTGGGCGAAACGATGCGGGTTGTATCTCATAAAAATCGCCGCACCGTTCTGCCTGAATACTAGGAAGCCCGGTCTAATGGAATATAGGTGAAGGGTCTCCCGGGCCGTCAAAATTGAGGCTCCATCCTTGAAAGCATCTTGTAATGGCCGCATCACAGTGGTAGACGCCTTTCCAATGGTAAACACCTTATCGACGAAAGACATCCCGTCTCCAACGGTGTGAGGGCGAAGGAGTAAACCCATGGCGCTCTGTGGCAAAAGAGTCACGATTGATGCGCCAATCCGCTGTATGATGCGAGGGAAACCACACTTGTCGAAGAACGAGGGCCTTTTATGCATGCCAAAGACACCCGCCGTATGTAGCTCGAGCCACGATATGAAGTAGTGCATCGAGAAGACCACGTGCAGTACCCCAGGCTCATTAGCATCCGCTGATCGAATGAGGCCATGATATAAGTGTGCCAAGCCGGCGATCCCAACAGCCACTTTTACCCCGATGGTCATCCGGTGGGCAGGGTAAAAGACAAAGGGCCGCATACGGTGAGAGTGCAATGGGATCGTAAACCAACTCAGCCATAACCCAAGAAATCCTAGGAAAAAGACCTCCTCATCCATCCCAGGGGCTGCAATTTCTGCAAAAGACATGGTCGGGAAGTCCGGAAGGAAAAAACCCTTTTGGTCTATCTCCTTCGCCAGTAGATTATCCAAACCTAGACTGAAAGGGTCATCTAGGGTAGCAAACTTGGCAGCTTCTGATGAGAGGACGCTTGGGCGAAGGAACCGAGCGATGAAATCCTCAAAGCTAACTCCGCGACTCCCATGTTCGATGAAAAGGGCCTCATAGATGTTCAACACTTTAATTAAGCTTGGGAATTGGTGTTGAACAGCATTCTCCGGCGTGAGCCCCCTTACCACCGGCTTAGCACCGAAGGCATACTCGTCTGTCGGGAGCAACTCCTCATAATGTTCCCCTATAACCGGTAAACCGGATACCTCCGTAAACTCTTCCAGAGAGATTGACACTTCCCGATCCATGGCGAGGAAAGTGTGGGTAGGAATGTTCCACTGCTCCAAAAAATCCTTGAACCACCAGGTGGGGAGCGTGGGATACTGGAAGAGAGAAACGTAGACCGCAGTGTACAATCCCAATCTTATCAACTGCGACTTCTTCGTTGACAGGATATACCGAGCCTACGGCAGATAGCCGATCGGGTGGCGGGGGATCAGACCAATGTTATATGATTGTCCCCAGGGTCGCGCCTCGCCCTGAAAGATACGGCATCCTAGGATATCCAGAACCATAGGGCACTGGACCTGAATCGCATCTATAGAGGGATGAAGAAAGCCCTTCGAGGTCCAATCAACCATCTCCACGGCATACTGCACCGAGGGTGGGGTGGCATAATAAATCGCCGTAATGGGTTCTGACGGCACTGCGCACGTGAAGCTCCGTCGACCCTTGATAATCTGATTATACCACGACCCCCAAAGGTGGAGACTCTTGTATTCCGGGTCGTAGTCCTTAATCATGGCCAGGACTTCGCGGTCCAAGGGCACTTCGGGAAATCCCTCCTCCGAACGAGCAAACGGGAATGAGGTATCGAGAGACATGGTCACTGCAAAGGAACAAAAAATAGCCGTTAGTGCTGCAATTCCAACGCTTGGCGTTTAAATTTTTTTCAATTAACTGAATTTAAAAATTGATTAAATTAAAATTAATCACACCACACTGCAGTGCAGTGGGTAGGGGACCAAATGGGGACCCACAAAATTTGGATGAAAGTGCCTCATTTAATAAGACAGCCCCCATCATTGGGTGAGACTGTCAGTTAAAGAAAAGATCCCCATGAGAATATTCTCATCAGTGGGGAATCCCTAGAGACAAGGAGAAAATCTCCTTTTTCAGAGCAAAGCTCTGTCACAGAATGACACTTGTCAAATTCTGGTCTCAAAGGAATAAAATTCCTTAAAAAGAGCTTAGCTCTGTAATATTCCATCAAAAAGAAAATTTTGAAAAGAAATTAAAAATTAAAAATTTTGGAATCTTGAAAAAATCCATGAAAATTTATGAAAAATTCTTCATTTTTCAGATCTAAAAGATCTACATTTGATTCAAGAGCAAAGCTCTGTTCATGGGTTAGAACCCATGAACAAGATCTCTGTAGATCTATAAGTTTTTGAGAGCAAAACTCTGTTTATGAAACCCCAATGGGAATCTCTTTAGATCAAAAGATCTGTGAGAGCAAAGCTCTTTGGTTTAAGATTGGTTTGAATTAATTTAATTTCATTGAGATTAATTTTTACCTAGAATTTCTAACTTTTGAAATGAGCAAATCTCTGAAGTTTTTAAGCAAGAGCAAAGCTCTATTGAAATCAAAATCTTAAAAAAATGGTGAAGATTTTTTAAGGGCCAGAGGTCCTATTTATAGGGCGCTTGTACCCCTTCAGCTCACCCGTTGATCCAACGGTCAGAAACTTGCCACCGCTGCACTCACGTGCGCGCCACGTGAGCGCAACGGTGGGGGGCATTTGTTTCCCCCAATCAGAGCAAAGCTCTGTTGAAATTCAAAATTCAAATTTTGAAGCAACGCTTCAAATCCCGGGCGCAACGCGCCACGTGTCAGGCGCTGATATATCAGCGCAGCGCCCAAGAAGGCGCGCCCAATCAGAGCAAAGCTCTATTAAAAAACAAAAGGAAGCAACGCTTCAGTTGCGCAAGCACTGCGCTGCGCGACACGTGTCAGCGCAGTTGCGCTGCGCTTTGCGCTGCGCGACACGTGTCAGCGCAGATGCACTAGCGCAGTTGCGCTGCGCTTTGCGCTGCGCGACACGTGTCAGCGCAGTTGCGCAGCAATGTGCGCTGCTTGACACGTGTCACGCGCTGGGGCATTTGCGCCAAACAGAATTAAGATTTTAAAGAAATCTTTCTGTTCTTATTAAAACAAGAAGATTTTCTTCTGTAAAACAGAAACCCTTGGATCAAAGATCCAACGGTGGGGAAAATTCCCTGAATCACTCAGAGAAAGATCTCTTTAACAAATTTATGGGCACTATAAAAAGGACCCTAGACCTCGATTCAAAGGCATCAACATTTTGGTGAAAAATCAAAAATTTCAAGCAGAGAGAACTCTGAAGAAATTTCAAGAACAAAAAAGGTAAAAACCTTTAGATAAAGAGAAAATTCTCTTATGAACAGATCATTGATCTGAGAACAAGATCAAGGATCTCTAATGAAAAGAAAAATAAATAATAATAAGTGCTTTGCACTTCTTTTTATGAACCATTGGTTTCCTGAGATAAGAAAAACAAGAAGAACTTGTTTTCTTTGATCTAAATTAGATCAAGAAAACAAACAGTGCTTTGCACTTCTTTTTATGAACCATTGGTTCTGAATCTAAAAGATTCTCAAGTTAATAGTGCTTTGCACTTGTAAATCTGCACTGTTGCGCTCTTGGGTTGGCGCAAGCCACCAGAGAGCGCCACGTGTCAGCATCTGAACCATTTGCGCTATGCGCTCTTGAAAAAGAGCTTTGCTCTCTGAAACTGGCGCAACTCACCACAGCGCGCCACGTGTCAGCAGCGCAAGTGCAGCGCACTGGCGCAGCGAACTGCGCTTGCATGACACGTGTCATCAGCACAAGCGCTTGCGCTTTTTGATTGGCGCAAAGCGCCTGACAAATGCAATGCATTTCTTTTGTTAAAGGGCCAGGCCCAAATCAAAAAGACCTAGTAGGCCAAAATAAATTGCAAAGCAATAAATGGGCAGAGCCCAGGTAAAATTGATGCTCTGCATCTTTTAATAAAAGGGCAAAGCCCAAGTAAAATTGGTGTTCTGCATCATTTATAAAATGAGCAGAGCCCAAAACAAATTGATGCTCTGCATCCTTTATGGACAGAGCCCAAACAAAAACAAATAAAAGTGTTGAGCTTTTTTCAACTGGACTTAGCCCAATCATGGCCGTAAGTCCTCAAATTAAATTGACTGAGCACAGCTGCTCTCTTAAATCAATTTACATCCGGTTCGAGGGTACCTCTCCGAACTCCTTGGACTCCTATCGTTGTAATCCTTCAACGACGTCAGAGAGGTGACGGGTCCCGACAACCACACATCAACACGGACTGTAGGGTCCTTAAACTCATGGACTTACTTGTCCTTAAACTAATGGACTAATGCGTCCTTAAACACATTCATATGGAGTGTGGGGTCCTTAAGCCCATGGACTAATGCGTCCTTAAACCAATGGACAGCAACGTCCTTAAACTACCTATGGACCATCACGTCCCTTAACTGGAATATGGACCCCCATGTCCCTAAACTGGCAATGGACCGCAATGTTCTTAAACTACCTATGGACCACTACGTCCCTAAACTGGAACAATAGAGCCCCCAAACACTCTTTTGTCGGATCCAAACGATCCCGTTAAGTTGATCTTAGTCTCAAATCAGACTAACGTATCCTTAACAAACGTTTAAGTCGATCTTAGCCTAAATATGGCTAACGTATCTTTAAACCAAAACACCAAACCCAAATCTAAGTAAATACGGATTTGGACTAATCCACGTCCTACGGGCGACGGCATCACTTAGTCTCCGTATACAATCCACGAGCAACCACAAACAAAACAAACACACACGACACGAAGTGAAATTCTAGAGAAGGAGAAAGTTGTTACCGCGATGCGGTAGCGTAATTAACTGCAGGGGCTTGCGCCTGCAGGGAAGAGTGTCCCCACAATCAAAAACCCCTCGAACGAGGGGGAATCTGATGAAGTCTGCTACATCGGCTGCATCCGTCTAAACCTCCGATACACGGTGCCGTAAATCAACTTGGCATCTTCGGAGAGGTGGACGGATAAAACCAAATAGCATCTGCCCCGAATCTCAGCGTCAGGACCTCGCAGTCTTGTGCGCCGTCTTTCGGAGGGGAACAGATTCTGGCACGCCCGGTTGGACCTTTTCCTCTTTCCACTCCACACTTCATGTGTCGTATTCACGAACGAATCGCGGTTTGTTAATGGTTGCCTTCGGATTTCAAGTTACTAAGATTTGGTCTTTTGCCTGGCGCAGAAATCAAGCATCGATGGCCTCTACCTGTTCGAAGTGCTCCAACTGCAGCTGCAGCTCGCGTCCGGCCTCAGCTGGGGGCATAACCTACGGGCCCCAAGCGGCCTCTTTGTTCACCATGCCCGTGGAGCAGATTACTCAAGCCACCATGGGGTTGTTTTTCGGAACTATGCTTCCACCAACAAGCTTCAGCACCCCCGTGCCCGTACAAGAAGCTCCTAAGAAGTCGGTCTTCGATCGACTTTCAGTTACTGCGGCCCCTCTCAACGGGTCGCCCAACACCAGTGCCTCGGTCTTCTCCAGACTGGGCCAAAACTCCTGCGGGCCCACAATGAAACTTGCAGTCCCGGAAAAGGTTATTCTAAAAGAATAGCCAAAACTGCTCCTAAAGTCGTCAAGGCGGCTTCTCCTGCTAAGAGATCGGTCTTTACAAGATTGACCGTCCCAACTCCCACTCCTGCTCTTGCTGCTCAAAAGACATCAGTCTTCAACAGGCTGACGCCAGCAACAGCCCCACACCTGAACAGGGGGCAAGAAGAAGCTGTTTCTGTCTCTGAATCGCGCCCGACGACTTGTCGCGCCCGACGACGCCACTGGCGCCGGATAAGGAAGACCGGGGGCAACTCCCCTTCTGGGATGACTCCGCCAGCTTTAACGGTGGAAGTTAACGCTGTTGTTCCAACCAGGAACAGCTTTGAACTGTTGAATAGGGTACGCAGAAACTCGCCAACTGCGGTGCTCAAAAGATCTCCTCCACCAGTACAGACTACCGTGGAAGCAGAAAAGCTGGAGCAGCCTCCTCAATCGCTGTCCTCCAAGATTTATAAGACATGGCGACGAGTCCGAGAATCTGTCATTGATCCTAACTTCTCTCGCCAACAGAAGAAGTTGAAAGGTCGGCAAGAAGAAAATCCCCCGGTCAAGCAACGACGTTCCTTCTCGTTCTAACCAGAAGCAGACGCAACGTCAGCAAAGCGAGCCACGGCAAAGTCCCTAGTTCCAAATCTTGATGGTTCACAGACAACCTAGAGACCACCTCGACATTCGTCTCGTTACAGCAGACGCTACGTCAACAAAACGGAGCCATGGCAATGTCCCTAGTTCCAAATCTCGACGGTTCACAGACAACCACGAGACCACCTCGACATTCGTCTCGTTACAGCAGACGCAACGTCATCCAATAACCCTGTCGTGGAAATACGTCAGCAAATGACCCCATCGCGGAAATACATCATCCAATGACCCCGTCGCGGAAATACGTCATCCAATGACCCCCTCTCGGAAATACGTCATCCAATGACCCCGTCGCGGAAACACGTCAGCCAATGACCCCGTCGCGGAAATACGTCAGCAAATGACCGTCATGGAAATACGTCATCCAATAACCCCGTCGCGGAAATACGTCATCCAATGACCCCGTCGTGGAAATACGTCATCAAATGACCCCGTCGCGAAAATACGTCAGCTTATGACCTCGTCGCGGAAACACGTCAGCAAATGACCCCGTCTCGGAAACACGTCATCCAATGACCTCGTCGCGAAAATACGTCAGCAAATGACCCCGTCGCGGAAATACGTTATCCAATGACCCCGTCTCGGAAATACGTCATCAAATGACCCCATCGCGGAAACACGTCAGCCAATGACCCCGTCGCGGAAACACGTCATCCAATGACCCCGTCACGGAAATACGTCAGCAAATGACCCCATCGCGGAAATACATCAGTCAATGACCCCTTCGCGGAAACAAGTCAACCCCTGACCCCGTGGAACACGGCTAAAGTAAATCCCGACCCTGTGGAAAATGGCCAAAGTCAACCCTCAACCTCCCCGTCTTTGATTCGGGAGCAGGTCAACTCATCAATCACTTACGAGTCCTCTCGACTTGTAAGGAAGAAAATTCTCTTGGGAGATCCTTACGACTCTCAAGAGAAAAACACACTTAGGAATCCCCACGATTCCTAAGGAGAAAATACACCTACGAGATCCTCTCGACTCGTAGGGAGAAAAATCTTTATGAGACCCTCACGGTTCATAAAGTTCGAAAACCTTAGGAGGATGATCTGAATCTGACTCCTAAGCCATCGCTGTCCTACAAAGATATCAAAATAGATTATCCACAAAATGCATTTGCTAAAAAGGACACACCACCATGAAACAAAATACGTCTTTTATTCATGAATCAAAATGAATACAAAGTACAATCTATAAAAGAATTAAAAAAATACTCTCATTCAGGAGTAAGTACAAAAGGAGAATAAAAAGAAACATATACATTTGTTTAAGCCGGTTGACGGTTTAATAGATTCGTCAGTTCATCCTTCTTCCGCTGGGTCTCGGCTTCATAATTTGTTATTGCTATGAGACGGGCCTCCGCTTGAGAAAGTTGGGCCTGGTACGAGGCGAGCCGACTTTCATGCTCCTTTTTAGTAACTTTGTGAGCTTCAACCATCTCACGAGTAAAAATGACGACTTTATCAATAGCTACCACCTCCTGGATAAATTCTTGAAGCACCTGCCAAAGTTCATACGCACGAGTGGTCTTGGCCGTGAGTTCCGCTTGAAGTTCTCCCAGCGCATTGGAAGCCAGCTCTCTCTCCGAAAACTTTTGGTTGAGCCTCTTCTCACATGACTGCAGATTTGCGGCGCACCATTCAACCAGCCCCCGCAAGCTCGCCTTTGTAGCCACGACCTCTGAAAAAGGCGCGTGCACTCAAGACTGTGTAAGCAAGCCTCCACCCGACGACAAAACTCGACCCAAACATGCACTAATATTTCATCATGGTAAGCAGCAAGAAAGGGAAGAGAAATGTTGGCTTCAGCAGCAAATTCTTCGGCCGTGATTGAGCTACCAGCACGAAGATCTTCGATGAGAGCCGACGAAGAGTGAAGGCTTTGTTTCACCATCCGTTCAGATGCGTGTAGGGCATAAGGGCCAGGTGGCATAAGGATGCGAGATTCCAGCAGGGTAAGAATGGGCAAAGCAGTTAAGATTCATAAACAATCAGCGAGATTTGCAAACAAAGAGTAGATGGAACAACGTCGAAACTTTGCTTACCCACAGTCATGCAAGAAGGGTTTAAAAGATCCCTAGGCCCGTCAAGGATCTCAACTCCGTCGTCGGCTTCCAGAACTACAGAAGACATTAGCATCGTTATACGAAATAATAGTAATGCCATGAGGAGGAGCAAATAACACTAACCTTGTCCAGAAGAGAGGACGATGTGTTGCGGGGATATTGCCTGCGGAGTGGCCATCTCGAGCAAACGCTGGAAAGATTTTCTGGGGGATAGGTCCGCGATGGACGCCGCCAATCCTCGTAATTCTGAAAAGACGAAAGCATTCAGATAATGAAGAGATCATTAAAACAAAAGATAGAACAATACCTTCGATACTCCTCCGGCTTTGAACAGGAGGGATAGCAGCTTCGGCAGCCTCCTCCATACCCCCAGGCACATCATCGGAGACATTTGCTGGTGTAACAGCTATCAGTTGAGGGGCAGCAGCCATCACTTCAGGGACGGCGATCTCAATTACCTATTCCACTATCTCTAGGCCATCACCAGAAAGGTCCATTATATCCACGGCCGGAAGGGACACCTCTTCAGGGTGAACGGGCACAAGGGGAACAGAAGCCGCCAATGGAAGCTCTGCAGCTGGAATAGCAACTGTAGCGACCCCTCCACACCTACTGGTGTCTCATCAGGATATTTACAGAGTCCACGGTCAAGACGCTACTCGAGCTCAGATTCTCTGCCATGGCCGAAGTCCCTGCAAATTTTTACGAAGATAAGAAGACATAGAAAGCAAAATGAATTACTTGCCAAAGGGGAAATACAGAAAAACGTGCATACCGATACGCCAAGATGCCTCGAGTATAGATTTTTCAAGCCGACGTTCCTTCCTAAGAAGGTATGGTCGCCGGGGTTCTAGGGTAGATTCATGGCTCATCTTCAGAAGCGGCAGAGATAGGCTGTTTGAGGGCTATCTTGCCTCCCTGCTCCAGAGGACTTATGAATACTCGCCGTACTGATGGAGGATCTTCGTAGAATACGACGGCAGGATAGGAACTCTTTGGAACGCGCAGGTTCTCGGTCTCATCCTGGGAACGCCTTATAGCCTCAGCCAATTGTGCGGCTTTCTCGGCAGATGAACCTAGAAAAAGAAGACCATCATCTGGCTCTTGCATAGATATTGGTTCGTCTTGAATGATAGGCTCGGATTCCATTAAAAAGTCAAGCAGACCGGTGAATGTCTTCTTCCTCCGCTTTGACCCAGAACTAACGCTGGAAGATGATCGCTTCCTTCCTTTCGGCGCTTTGGCGCGATGTTGACCCACTTCGTGTCATGACCCAAATGTGGCACGCGACCGGCACTTAAAACACGTGACATCTAAAGACGTCGACGCGGTTCAAGTAAGCCGAAACCCGGAATCTAAACCCTTTGATTAAAATTATTGGAGGTGGGTTTTAAAATAGTCATTCGATGAAATCAGTTTAAAAATAACATTTGAATTTCACTAAGTATATTGAAAAGCATCTATGATGTTTTGAAATTTGATGTCACCTCCTTTACAATTTTTGTAAAACCCGATACAACATAATAATAAAATAGCCTCCCAACGGAAGCTAGTTTTCACGTCCAAACTACGGAACAGCTAAAAAAACCATATCAGAAGTCGTCTCTAAAGAGCACGACCTCAGAATTTCTAAGTCTCGTTTCTAAGTCCACAATATACCATTTCTAAGTTGATGGAGTTTCCACTAGATACAAGAATATATGAATAATCAAGAGTGAGTATGATAAAATAATAACCCACTTACCAATCAATCACCAAAAGAAATGTGTGCACAAGCCGCTGATAATCCAAGCGGTGAAACCTGTAAGAAACTGTGGCACAACGGGGGTGAGTTGCCAACTCAGTGAATAAAAGTACATCTAAAGGTAGAAATCGAAATACACGACGATACCTAGGTCATAAATATAGTACCATCATAGACTGTACTAATATACTATATGATATGCATATATGCAATACTAACTATCATGCAATCCCAAGTATAATATCTCAATGTCATATGAGTCAAAATCATGAATCTATAGTTCGTGTTGGAATCCCTTTTTGTATATGAATGTCTGTACAAATATATGTAGGTACTGTCCCCCGGATCTGTCCTGGTTGAATTCTCTAAATAATATCTAACTGTATACCTCATGATAATTATAATATCAATATATATATATATGTCAGCATCGACATCGAAATCATAAATCTCTCGTGTCCATCATCGCACGTAAATGCAGATACCGTAGACACCATCTCAACAGATGACCGCCACTCGACATCCTGGCTACGATCAGTATCCCCTGGATATCCGCCGTGCCCGATCGAACCCCGGTCAGTATCCCCTGGATATCTGCTGTGCTCATTTCTATTTCTGGTATCGAGTATCCCCTATAACAACCGAGTTCAGTTATACCAATTTTTGTTCCGTATTTATTATCTGTGGTATTTTATTGATTTATCTTGTTTGGGTGCGAATGGTAGCTTACTTTTACATTGCATTCGACCCGCTTGCTTGAACTGGTTGATTCATATTTATAGATTACCCTGGCTTGTTGCATAGACGCGTGCATCTAGTATAAACTGCATATTAACATTTCACCTAGCATTGCGTATTTTTTACATATAACATTTTAGATCACGTAAAATAAATTAAAATTCCATCTCATAGCCTACATGATACCCCTAACCCCGTGGTAGCATATGTAAGTCGATGTGCAACACCCCACGAGTTGCGGGGAGGCGGAAATATGAAAAACAATCTTGTTCTATAAGCATACATCGACTAACCGAAGATCTTTGCTAAACGATAATTAACAACAACCATGGATATTCTTAGCTACTATGTAAAGAGATTATACCTAGTGAAACGTGTCCTTCGTCTTTACGATCTCTACGTCCTCCTCGGCCTCCTCTAAGTGATAGATGATCCACCCGAGAACCCTAATCCAAGCTTCACCTCAAAACTTGAGGTAACTAAGTTTCTCTAGTTGCTAATCAAAGGAACTTAGATCATATAGAGTTAGGTTATGGAATGTTTAGTCTATTCTAATCCTTGTTCTCAACTCATGAGTGGTAGGATTAGAGCTTGAAGAGAGAGTGAGCTTGAGGAGAGAGAAGGTGAACTAGAATAAATGAAAAATAAAATTGTTTCTCACTTGATATATGAAGCATAATGAATAAATCAATAAATGAATAAAATGAGATTATTCATCATGCTACATTAATGCATTATGAGTGATTCACTATGTGAGTCATTAAGCATTTAATAATGCATTAATGACATAATGAATCACACATTATGAGTCACAATATCATTTAATGACAATGCCACCTAAACCCTCAAGTCACCATGCTTCTAGAAGCTTCCCGGAAATTACGAGAACGCCCCTCCTATCCTTGAAAACAAGGAAAAACTTTAGACTGTATAAATCCAATAACCTGATACTAGAATCTGGCTTAAACCAAAGCCGTCTAGAAAAAACCGTCCGAATGTCGTACGTGCGATTAAACACGTATTCGTCCGAACCCTTGTCGTAAAACCGTACGACCTCCATATTGTTTCGCCTGGAGTTGGGAAAACTCTGTGTGGGACTCTAAAGACTCGACTACTACGCTGGCAGTGGGTTTAACCACAGACCTCAAGCGGCACTAGCTGTACGTAACGGTCCCCAGGTAGATGTCGATAAGAAGGACGATGAGGAAACCCATCCAAACTCCTACTGAGCCTGTCCGTGACAATATCCGTGCAGTCCTGTCTGTGTGTCGCATGTATGGTCTAGGGAGGTGGTAAACGTCATACCCCTAATAACCGTACAAGTCGTGTTGGCATGGCTCAATTACCATCCGAGAATCTACTGATCAGTCTATCAGTAATTCTCTATCAGTCCTGGCCAGGGACTTATGGTAATGACCAACCGATCACCGTGCGATATCAATTCTCTATACCGGGAGAGACGAATCCCTAACAGTCACTCACTGCCTCCACGTGGCTCGGGACTGTGCCCAACTAAAACCTGTTTGCACGACTCCTTTGAACCGTGGTAGGGTAGTAATCAAAGCACAGTGGGAACTCACACAAGACAAATGACGACCTTAAGTTAACGGACTATCTGCACACATGTCACCTGAGAACTGCTATCTGACGTTAGGTATAAATACCATCCAGTCAGTTCTCGGCGAGTCCTGTCCGGTGTACTCACACCCAGTGAGCATCTGTATACAATCTTAGGTGCACTCCACCAATGGTTGCGGGACCAATCCATCGCCCCTCCTCAGGGTCTAGATATGTATACACTAGTCTACTCCGGAGTATCGATGCCCAGTCTCGATACTCCTGCGACCAGGGACATCTAAGAATGTGCCTATTGACTATCCAGCTCCCACAAGTATGACTGCCATCACAACGCCGGTAGTCAGGCAAACACCCTATGGGCTTTATCAACATTTATATATATATGAATACTACGCAAAATATATCATATGTTAAGATAAAGACAAACCAAATAGCGTACTATCATATTAAGCAAGACTGTCATGTACATACATATCCCTAGCATCCTATACAATGAAGGCCTCTAGGGCATATATATCCAACAGCGTCCGCTCATCGTGTTCTCATCCCGTTCTGTGAAACGGACGTGTTTGGATAGCTATGCGCACGTACGTGCGTCCGTTCTTGGGGTATGCATTTTTGTTACCTAATCTTTCATTTTGAAATTTGAAAGCTGCATTTAATATTCGTATTTTAAATATAAAATTTTACACCCGACCCGGGCGCATTTTGAAATATTTTTATATCCCGCTAAAAATTCAATTATTTAAATTTTAAATTTAATTATAATATTTTTACAATTCAAAAGATTTTCCAAAATCAATTTTAAATCTTTTTAAAAATTTCCTAACTAAATCAAATACTCTATCTCTCCCATTTTTCCTACGAACCAATCAAAATCTTTCCCTTTTAATTGCGTGGCCCCACTCCAATTCTCTCTCTCCTCTTTCCCATTCTTTTTCTCTCTCTCCCTCACCGCTATCTCTTTCTCTCTCCCCAAATAAAACAAATTTCTCTCACCTTCCTATTCATCTCTCCCTCTCTCTCACCTCTCGATCTCTCTCTCTCTCTCTCTCTCTTCCCTCTCTCTCATCTCGCTATATTTCTCCCTCTCTCCCCCTATAATATTTCCTCTTTCTTTCCTTTTAACCGAACCCATGACCGTGAAACCCTAGCCTCCTACCTCTTTCTCGCCGTCGCCCACGGCCCGACATCGCCTTCCCAATCTCGCTGCCTCCTCACCATCGCTACCTCCTTTCCTCTCCCGAGCTAACCTGCACACCTCACTGTCCCAAGAGCCCAGCAACTGTAGGGTTCCTAGGCACTCTTGTGAAGGTTCATAAGGCATCAAACATGCCTGGATAAAAATTTAGACGTGCCGAACAACCCAAAACCGGGATCTTTGCTAGATTATTAGGGTTAAACATGCAAGATGATACCTTTTATCTAAGTGTGAGGGATTACAACCTTTGTAGTCCGCTCCTTCGCTTCACAAGCTCCGAGTAGAAGTCCCTTTGCCGCGATCCACGATCTCCCGGACTCATGAGAGGCTCCACGACTCGAACGATCCATGCTAGCTTGAAGTGTTCCAAATCTCCGATGATCTACGTCGAAGTTGCAAAGACTCAAGCTTTCTCACTCTAAAGAGATGAACACACTAATCTCATGGGCTAGATGAGATGAGGATGAGAGAGTAGTATGTATGCTTTCTTTTTAAATCATTTTCTCATATTTATTCATCACATAAAGAATTTCTAGTGAGCTTTTTCAAGAGAGAAGAAGATGATAATGGAAATGATAATCATCATGATAATCCTTTTGTGATGAATAGAAATAAAACTATATGATTGATATATCAACCATGGTCAAGGATGGGTGGCTAAGAGTTTGTAGAGAATAAACTAGAGTTAGGGTTTGGTTAGGTTTAGAAATGTGTCATCAAAAAAATATCTTAACCATGACAAAAGATAAAGCTTCTAGAAGGTGCATGAAGCAACTAACCCTAATCAAACCCTAACCTCATTTAATCATCCTTAAACATGTTTAACAATAAATCATATCATGTCACAATAATATATATCACATAAATATTATATATTTGCAACAAAAGAAAATAATACAATTAACATATATCGCATATATATCAATGTATCATCCAGTGAGAAAATGAAATAATAAAGCGAGCCAATATTAGATAATGTAATAATATATCATATATATTATTATACATTAAATCATCGAATCAACACTTGATCCGACGATCCGGCTATATCGAATATTACCGACTAATATATCATGTACCGATTCATCGAATCAACACTTGATCCGATGTCTCAGTTCATATCTAAATATCGCGAGAATATAATACGGTATCTCATATCGCATTATTCTCGGTCCTGCACATATCACATATGTGCCTCTACTCCGTTTCGCCTGAGCCAAGAAACCTCTGTGTAGGACTCTAAAGAATCGTCTATACGCCGGTAGCAGGTGATGATCATATCAAACACCCACAAGCTGCAAGCGGTCAGCTAAACGTAACAGCCACCCAGGTATTGAGCGATCAGAAGATCAACAAGCTAGCCTGTGCGTTCTCCTGTGAATCCAATCAGTAACACTCCCGTACAGTCCGGTCTGTTCGTCTGATATGTCGCATTTCAAGTCTAGGGGTGGTATACGTCAGACCCCAGTAACCAATAAGTCGTGTCGATGTGTGGCTCATAACGGGTCGAGAAACTACTAGTAACACTTACCAGTAAATCTCTATATCAGCCCTGGCCAGGGACTTCCAGTTATAGCCAATCGAACACAGCACAACATCAACTCCCTATACCGGGAGAGACGAATCCCCTCCTATCGCTCATTGCCTCCATGTGATTCGGGACTGTACCCAAAAGCCACCGTTTTGCACGCCCTCTTGGACGTGGTAAGGTGGAAATCAAAGCACAGTGGGAATCACACAAGACTCCATGACGATCTCGGGTCTACAGACTACCCTGTACCAGTGTCACCGGAGAACTGCCATCTGACGTGTGGTATATCACCATCTGGGAGTTCTCGGCGAGTCCGTCCAGTGTACCCAGTCTCCACTGAGCACCCGTACACCATCTCTAATGTCAAACACCGATGGATGTGGGATCATCCATCGCCCATCATATGGGTCAAGATGCGTATACGCTAGTCTACTCTGGTGCATCGATGCCCTGTCTCGATATACCCTCGACTAGGAACTGTTATAGGATGTACTCATCGACTACCAAGGCCCTACTAGTATGATCTCATCATAGTCCCAGTAGTCGAGTATAGATCCTAAGGGCTTTATCAACATGTGAGAGTAAAACAGTAAACCAATACAAGTCAACATGTTAAGATAAAGTGAAACCAAATAGCATACTATCATGACGAGCAAGAAAGTCATCTCTATATATATCCAAGCATCCATTATAATATACATCATATGTACAACAATGGCCTCTAGGGCATATACATAACTAACAGCAACACCATCACCGACCCTCGTCGACACCTTCAACCCAAACCCGAGCACCTTGGACGTCGACCCTAGCACCCTAGCCATCGACCTATTTGTCGTCATTGCAACTTGAACCCAACCGAGCACATCTCTCTCTCTTTCCCTCCTCTTCTTTCTCTTCCTCGCGAGGTAACCCACCGCCGCAACCCTAGCCGCTCCATCACCTGGCCCCCAACCTCGCCCTCATCTCCTCATCAGAACCTCCTCCTTCTCCTCTCCTCTCATGTTCTCCGACCACGATCCCTACAAACCCTGACCACGATCCCTACAAACCCCGACCACGACACCCCGCCCTCCCCGACGAACCCATCTCCCATGAACCCAGCACTCATCGTCGTGGTCACAGCCATCATCGCCTCCTCCTCCCTCGACCATGCACGTCCTTGCCTCCATCTCCGAAACCAAGCATCGCCAACATCTTCCCTTCTCAGCACCGGCCCCATCTTCTCGCCATCTTCTTCTCCTCTAACACCCGGTACTGCAATCACCGAGACCCACGTTATCTTTATCTCCGCCTTCTTCTTCAACCTCTGTCGTCGCCACTGTCGCCTTGTTCTCCGCGCGACAGCAACAGCCGTAACAGCCACCTCGACGACACCAAGTCCTTGACTGCGACAGCAGTCCGACACTGTTCCGGGCCATGAATCGAGACTCCAAGGTTTGGCCCAAGTTCGCGTGAACGAGACGATCGTTTTCGTGCCTCCGGATCTCCGTTCTGACAATGTTCGATTTTACACGCGAGGTGTTCGATGAAATGCCCCAATGGAGATTTTCTGTCGTTTCTCACGTTCGTGCCGTATGCCGCGCATCCTTGATCTGATCGAGGCAAGTAAAACTTGCTACATGCTATTCCTATTATTTTATACTTATTTAATTATATGTTAAACCTATAGATTTAATCTAATGTCTCAAGTTCCATTTTAACATTCGATGTTCCATTATATCATTTTAGATTCAGAAGTTGAAACATACCATGTTACTTTTTAGTTTACCATACGGGGTACCCATGTCCATATTAAATTAATAATTATTTACATAGCCCATAGTACTATTTTAATAGTTTATACCCTATCGGACACCCGTTTGCATCCATTTAACCTATTTTATATATATTTGCATCCCTAAATCATTTAACCCATAATAACGAGATTTTAACATTCCATATTTGTTTAAATGTATTTTACTTAATGTTGGAACCATAACCGGAACTATAATCGATAACCGTGCACCCATATATTTTAATCTGAACCTATTTGCATACCACATTACAATGTTCCATTTTATTGTTTCCATTAGTACCCTATACTTGTTTTATATACCCCTGCTTATTTTTAGTTTGATTATGAGCACCCACATGACATTTTGTGCACCCCTGACATGACCTGTTACACCTACTACTTGACACGACATGATACCGTGCACTTCTTGACATGACATGATACCTATATACTACCTGACTTGACCTGATGTACCATACCTATATACTACCTGATTTGACCTGATGTACCATGGCTTTACCTGTTACCTGATCTTGTTATTAATGCCAACGAACTTAACATGTTGTCCATACGGACATTTCCTGTTGTCGATCCAGACAAACATGTACCTGCCTGATCCTGTGTTGGCATTAGCTCCAGATTATTTAATACCTGACTGGAACATATATAACTTGGGGGTATGGGGAAATCAATGATGAAACCTGACTTGTAACTCGACAGTTCGATACCTTTACTGATCAGTCTTACGGGATAGGCCAGCCCCGGGGTGATGCTGCTGACATCACTCGTCATTACCTACTATCCACCTTTTACTGCCTTGCGGCTCGTCTCGGATTCAGCCCGAGAGTCATAGATCGTGATCCCGGGCACGCACGGGATACTATCCACCTTTTACTGCCTTGCGGCACGTCTCGGATTCAGCCCAAGAGTCATAGACCGTGATCCCAGACACGCACGGGATACTATTGAGTTACATCGATGATTTATCAAATTGATTTCAAAGACTTGAGAGTAGTTAACCCAAATAGACCAGTTTAGATAACTTAATGCACATTACCCTCACTGCCCTCACTTACACCATTGTTATACCTGTTTTACCATTTATACTCGTACCTGTATATATTGCTACCTGTTTATTTTATTGCTTGATATTATGACGCACTGACGCCTGGGTTTTGCATGGCCCAGATCCTCTACCTTTGTTGCAGACTGATCAGGAGTACTGCCGCTGTTAGACCGAGCGGTGAGGACTCTGTTGGTATCCAGATTTACTATTCCAGGTGTTTTATTTATTGGATCTTTTGCTTCTGCATATAATATTACTTCATGACTCATTTATTCTGGCTTATGGACATGTACTAGATAATTTAGTTTACTTCCTGTTCTTGATATCTCTACAGCCGTAATGTGACTGTGGAAGGATTTTTCCTATCCACGGGTAGCATGGTTGGCCATGTCACGTGCTTATTTTAGCGGACTCTGGGAAGCGGGGCGTGACATCCCCGTTAGGCTTCCTGCCTATAATGCAGCTATCCTGCCCCTCGGCCCCGACCGGGTCCACCATGTATCTAACTGTATGCCCCCCCGACTCAGTCTGGATAACATACAAATCCGCAACCGTATGACCCCCGATTCGGTTCGGATATCAAAATCAGAAAACCCAAAACTCATTGTGGACGTTTACTCATCATATCAAAAATATCAAGTGAGGAATAAGAAACTTGCATAGATTGTATTGATGATATATTATATATATACATATATAACAGTGTCCCATACCACCAATATATATCATCAGAAGTAAAATACCCGTAAAACCAAAGAATCAAATACAACAATTATAGTAGTAATATTCGTAATTTACAACAGGAATAAAGAAGACTACGTAATTATATCGCATAACCATAGATTTCAATTCTACTGTGTCATGGTACTACTAATGATGTGTAGTGTAGCATGCGCGTCTATGCTCGTGCACAATGGCAATCATTAGTATTTGTGCAAGTGTTTTACGGTGTAACAACCTATTTATTTTAATACATATATAACAGAACGGTTCTACAGTGACATGGCAGTACCAATGAGGTGTAGTGTAACATATATTCACGTGTTTTTGCAGCATAGTACCCATTGGTATTTGTGCAGTGTTCTATCAGAGTGTGTGTAACGCAGAAACGTATAATATTGATAATATAATGCAAACATGTAAAGTAATATAAACATAACTATTGTAATTACTTGCTATGAGCTATACCATTATCTTTAGAAATGATCAAAACATTAAATTTGAGATAAGGAAGCTGCCCTAAATTTAAAATAGATATTCATTTTAGAAACTGGCACGCATCCTAATATTTTATTTAAAAGACAAACGAATCGTAGATTTTAAAAGAATATAGCTCACACAAGTATTACATCCTAAACAGAATATAACCTAACTCTACGAATCAAAGGATAAATTAGTCGTTATTCGGCATACAAATTTCATCATTTCCAATACGTATAAATCCTTGTATCATATCTCATCACATCGCTATATCTGTATTATCTCAAGTACGGCATGATCCCTCATACAAACTCATCAAATCATATCCATGCCGTACGAATCTAACATCACGTACATGTCTCACTTAAAACCATAAATGAACTCTATACAAATGAAGGACATATAAGATGCGATATTATATCAATACCTTGAATAACTACTATACTAACTAGAAATCATAATAATATTTATAAGGTTGCGGGGGTGCTATACGCCATCCACCCGACTTCCCCTGTAGATGTAAATCTACTCACCAACTTAAAAGCTTGCTGAATCAACGCTGCTATATCACCAAATCCGTATCGGAATTCTCGAATCGTACCTATATTCGTATTTAAATCGTATTGATGTAAATATCATATCGAAAACCACAAGAAACAAGAAAAACACCCGTAGGTTAGAACTTACAGTATACTTAACCCAAAAACGATAATATAATTCTGTCGTTAAAGTATAAACGTTAACGTTTCAGCTGCAACATCAAAATACGAGAACTCCGTATCGTAAATATTTGAAATTTGATAAAACCATTTCTAAAACGTTCCCAGATTTTACTGTGTACATATTTAGACAACACAAACAATACAGAGACTTGTAAAATACCAACTCAAAGCTACAGAAGAAGAATCAACATCAAAAGCCAAGGGATGGCCGGCGAGCTCGAATATTGGGTGCATGTCACCGGATGGAATAGGGGGTATGGGGATAGGGTCTTAAGTGGTGTCTTCTATTGGTGTCATTATACTTTTGGTCTTGCTAGTTTTTCTTGTAAGTATACTGATTAGTTCCAGATTCAATTACAGTACCTAAATTATCACAAAATCCTAGTTTATGATACTGCACAAACTAAACATGCTACGTGTTGATAATATGAGTTAACTGAACTTAAGTTAATCTGAGCTAACCCTTCTCTGGTCATTCCATATAAAAACAGAACTCATGGTATGATATATCCGTGTCGTATATAGGATTTTAACTCCAAAACTGATATTAGCTTCCAGATTTCCCCTACTACAAATTTAATTTAAATAAACAATACCGAACTCATTAATCAACACCCATAGACCTACCCTAAAACCCACAGAAGCCAACTCTCCAAGAAATCCGGCGAGATCGGATTTTATGTAATGGTCGCCGGCCAAAATCCGAGCACCCTGGTTCGTTTTTCTATGGGTTATTCTAGGCCTAATTTACAAGGTTAAAACACTGTTTGGGTTTTCAAATTTTCATCTAAACTATAGCAGATTTACACAGAGCCTATATTCACCCAAAATACGACATTTCCGATATCCGATTTCTACTTTAAAACAATTACAGAACTAAAATCCTATAGAGTTTAAGTATTATACCTACAGCAAGATTGCTGAAAGGCTTCCTTCAAGATGCATAAGCTCCAAGATCCTAGCTTGGTGATGGTGAGAATCCTTAGCACCTAGTTCTCTCCTTCTCTTCTCTTTTCTTTTCCTTTTTCTATTTCTTTGTTGTTCTAGGATGTTTTCTTCTTTCCTTTTAGTTTAATTTTTCATTTTCAAAAGGTATATGAACTGAACAAGATAAGGGGAGTGAGTGAGGGTTGTAGGAGGAGGTGTCACCAAAAAGGAGTTGGTAATTTCATGCAAGTAGGTGGTGTTGCAAGGAAAAAGGTAGGATTTTCATGCAAGAATGAGGTGGACATATGAAGTGTCATCTAGGATATGCTATGCCATGGTTACAACTTAAGCTTAACATGACCTTACCTTTTTTGCATAACAACCCTTAACAAATTCTAGTTTTGCATAAAGAACTAACATTTTCACATAACCCCCCATACTATATCATATTACACATGAAACTAATCTTTTCACTAAAACCCTTGTGATTCATTAATATTACAAATTAAACTTCCAATTTAATTTGTTTTGCATACCACTTATGAAATATCCTATTTTATTTCAATAACTTTTTTAAATTAACATTTTATTATTTAATTAACTAAATTAATTTATCATCTAGATTTTCGAACTGTTACACTTCGACTCCACTATCCTTTTTTGGCGACACCCTTGCTGATAATGTCGCCACCAATGGAGGGGCCGCTGGCGCCTCGGTGGAAGCCTTTGCTCGAGCTCTAGTACGCATCGGTATCCCTGCAATGGGAGGAATCAACTCGGTTTCTGCGACCTGCACCACCATCCCTCAAAAGAGGACGAACGGCTGACCGCGGTCGCAACGGAACGCTAGCAGCTTAGGTTGGGGCAGGATTTTTATATTCGAAAAGCACCCGCCTTTCCTCGGCAATGATAGGACCAACCCGGTGGCGATACCAGCCCACAAAGGAGCCCACAGACCTAGGGAGATAGTCAGGTTCTGGGATCATGAACACGGAGCCCATATTCAGCCGCATAAAATGATGAATAACGTCGCGAATAACTCCCAATGATGAAGTAGGCTCAACCAAGAACGCTTCGAAGGGGAAGCCCTAATTATAGCCCAGTTGACGGGAAAAGCGGTGCGGATTATACCACATAAGGAGAGCCGTATCATTCTGGCGGAATACCAAATAGCCCGACCTGATTGAGTACAGATGCATGATCTCCCTAGGCTTTATAGGAGGTGCTCCCTCTTTCGACAAGTCGAATAGCTGTTGGACAGGCCTCGCTCGAGCAGAAAGAATGCAATCAACAAACACCATTCCTCCCTCATGGGTATATGTATTGAGCAGAACACGGAGGGCCCCTAATTGAGTCGGATCGGGAGCGGAGGCGTCCACCAATCTCATAACTTGAGGGAAGGTGTAGGAGTCATAGAAGTTCAGCCGTTGATGTGCCGCGAATGCCCCCAACACATGCATTTCGATCCAAGATGTGAAGTAATGAAGGGAGAGATTCACAACATCTACACCTGGAGTCGAAGTGTTGGCCGCAACACTTAACCCGTGATAAAGATGCGATAGTCCCGCAATGCCGACAGCCAACTTCGCCCCTTCAGCTACACGATAGGCGGGATAGAAGACGGAAGCTCTCATGAAACGTCGGTGTGACGATATCACAAACCAGCTGAGCCAAAGGCTGATAAAACCAACAAAGAAGGTCTCTTCGTCCATGCCGGGAGCCGCAATCGAACCAAAAGGAGCAACTGACAAGACCGGGATGTAAAACTGTGGTAGATCTTCTGCTTTAGCCGGCAGTTTATCCAGACCAAACCCAAAAGGGTCATCAATGCTCGCAAACTTTGGGGCCTCCTTGGATAAAATATCCCCTCGAATGAAACAGGCGATAAAGCTCTCGAAAGTGACACCCTGCCCTTCTGACTTCGCAAACAATCTGTTGAAAATTCCCAGGGCCTTGATCAAACTGGGATACTTATGATGAACGGCGGTTTCGGCTGTCAGACCATCAAGCATAGATGGCATGGTAGAGAAAACATATTCATCTGGAAGCAGCTTTTCCTCGTAATGCTCCCCCCGAATGGGCAGTCCTGAAATCTCACGGAATTCATCCAATGAGATAGATACCTCTCGATCCCCCAGCAGGAAGGTGTTGGTGGGCAGATTCCACTGGTTCAAGAAGGCTTTGATCCATCAGACGTGAGGAGCATGGTAATGAAAGAGCGATGCATATACCGCCTGATATAGTCCAACCTTCTGCAGTCTTGCACGGAGAGCAGAAAGAATATAGCGATCCCAAATAAGGTAGCCCACTGGGTGCCGGAAAGTGATACCCACTTTATAAACCTGCCCCCATGGTCGAGCTTCACTTTGGCAAATCCGACGCCCCAAGATGTCTATAGCTGGTAGGGGCTGGTTAGGTATCCCAGAGGTAGAGGGCTCCAGCCGGCCCGAAAGAGTCCAATTAGTCACTTCTACTGCATAAGCAGTCTGTAGGCGTTCCATCGGCAATATAGGACAAAAAGGTTCCATCGGCTCCCCGCAAATAAAACTTCGGCGACCACAGATGATATGACTGTACCAGGTTCCCCACAAAAGCAGATTGGTGCAATCCGGGTCATGAGCCCTAATCATTGCCATCACTTCTTCGTCAGACGGTGACTGAGGAAAAGCAGCCTCCGAGCGGGTAAAAGGAAAGTATGGAAGAGAAGCCATTGTTCCTAAAATAAAGAAAGGGAAAACTGTTAATGAAACCCATACGTGCATAAATATATATATGAATATATATAGACAATGGAAGAAAACGACAAGCAGCTTATTCCATGTAACCATTGATTGCAAAACACATGGGCCCCACAAAATCAATATGGAAGCTCACTAATGATGAGGCAGGGTAATCATTATCAGAACAAAAGGGAGATTTTCAATAAATGAATAATGGAGTTTAAACACCTCTGCACATTCCCCCAAGGAAGGAAAAGCCCATCATGAACTCTATGCAAATCAAACAGAATCTCTCCTAAAATTTTTTTGTCAAGAACAATTGAGGATAAAAATCCCAAGAGGTCTTCTTGATCGTTAGAACTAAGTTCTCTGGGGGGAATTAAATTCCTTTTGAACAGAGGAATTAAATTCCAAGAAAATTTTCAGAGCTGAGCTCTTTGGAATGGAAAGATGACTTTTTATTAAAGGAAAAAACCCTGGTGTGGATTTAAAATCCAAAGAGAATTTTATAAAAAGTTCCTCGGCCGTGAGTTTAAAGACCTCACAGTCAAGGTTAAGGACATCATAGTCCGTGAGTTTAAAAACCTCACAGTCAAGGTTAAGGACATCATAGTCCATGGGCTTAAGGACCCCACAGTCCATGAAATGTTTGGTCGTCGGGACCCGTTACCTCTCTGAAGACGTTGAAGGATTACAACGACAAATATCAGAGGAGTAAAGAGATGTACCCTCGAACCGATGTGAGTTGGTTGAAAAATCTGTAGTCCAATTTGGAGCTAAAATCTGTGATTTATGAGCATGAGGGCTCAATTAAGCTGAATTTGAGGACTTATGGCCAATCTTGGGCTAAGTCCAATCAAGTTAAAATGTTTTAACATTTATTTTGGGATGTTAAGCATTTGTTTGAGCTCGGCCTTTTTAACAATGTTGGGCATTGATTTAGCTTCTGACAATGTTTGTCTTTTACTGAATGCTGAGCATTCATCATAGCTCTGGGGTTTATTCAAAGAACAATTTAAGTTCTACCCAAGCGCACATAAAAGCATGTAGTGCACCTGACACTAGCACCAGTCAATGAGCGCAGGGCACTATGGTTAAAGCACTAGTGCGCTTGGAGCTTGGCGCCAGATGTGAAGCGCTAATGTGCTTTGCGCTAAATGAAGAGCGCAGATGCGCTATAGCTGAAGCGTTGAGGCGTTTAGCGCTGGTGCCATATAATTAACTGCAGAGCGCTTTTAATAATGCAGCGCACACATGAGGAGCATGTGGCGCGCTGAGCGCTGAGCACTAGATGAAGAGCACTAAGGCACTTTTGAATTACGAGCGCTAAAGCTCTTATTAGATTAGGAGCGCTAAGGCTCTTCTTAGGTTAACTTTGCGCTCTGCAGATTATCTGTTCTTTGATAAGAGGCTTTGTCTCAAAATTCTAAGAACAAAGTTCTTAGTTCATAGGAAATGTTTTAATCTCTTTTTGATGAAAGGCTTTGCCTTTATGGATCTGTGATCCTAAGAGAATTGAATAATTCTCCCCCCCCTTATAATGAGATGTTCATAATCTCTTTTGTGAAATACAACTTTGTATTATAGATCGATGATCTGTGAAAGAAGTAAGTACTTCTGATTATATTAAGACGATTTCTTCTTTCTATTCTTTTTACCTTGAAAAAGAATTATCTTCCTTTGCCGAGAGCTTCTCCTCTTCTTGAGATTTTCTCAAAGTTTATGGGGGGGTTCCTCTATTTTTTAGACTTGAAGTCTGGAGGCCTTTATATAGGACAAGATGGTTTGTTCAATCAGTTAAGGAGATCTTTTCTCCAATTGATTTGGGAAATTTCACATCGTTGGATCCTTGATCCAAGGGCTTCTGGTTTACAGAAGATAATCTTCTTGTTTTTTTACCAAGATTGGAAAATCTTTCCCCCTTACAGAATTCGTTCTGTATTTCAGTGATTTTTAATCACCATTGGATCATTGATCCAACGGTGTTCCAAATTCAGGGCACAATCTTTTCTGTTTGGAAAGATTCAACAGAATTTCATTCTTGTTAATTGATGATTTAATCATATCCGTTGGATATTTGATCCAACGGTGAGGAACATTTAGTTCCAGTGCTAGCGCTTATACGCTCTGCCCATGATGCGCTACTTGGAGCGCAGCGCTCTTAGCGCTAGCTCACACGTGCTTTGCATGTGGTGCGCTACTTGTAGCGCAGTGCATCTGGCGCTAGCGCCTATGCGTTTTGCACGGGGTGCGCTGTTTATGGAGCAACGCTTTTATCAAAGCGCAGCTTTAATTCAAATTTTGAATTCTGAACAGAGCTTTGCTCTAATTGGGGAAACAAATGTCCTCCACTACTTTTCCCACATAAGTATATACGTGGGTGAAGTAGTGCAGAGTAATTTATAGCGTATGACCAGTTTCGGGTTGGTATATAATTTTCAGAATCTTGATCTGAGAAGATAACGAGCGGACACAAGCGTCGTCATTTATCATTGACTCAAATCTCGACTCTTAAGGGATATAGTTCCAAACCCTCTGCTCCATGAGCCGCACCCTTCTATTTCTTTATGTTTTACTCTAGCGTGAAGTAGTTTATATGCTCATAAGTAACTTCTCCATTTCAGTGGCATGTAGCTTTGGTAAGTGTGGCCCATAGATAATAGATAACAGTTCATCTTGAACTCTTTATAAGGTAGCAATTGCTTAGGAAACAGGGTTAGGATCTGTTGTCTAAGACTTTCTAACTTTATGAGCCATGAGGGTCTCACAAAGGCTTTTATCCCTACGAGTCGTGAGGATCTCGTAGGTGTCTTTTCTCCTTAGGAGTCGTGAGGACTCCTAAGTGCGTTTTCTTTTGAGAATCGTAAGGATCCCATAAGAGAATTTTCTTTATGCGTAGGGACACTAATTTCCCCGCAAGTTGAGACGAATCGAGAGATTCTCGCAAAGACACTGATTTCCTTGCGGGTCGAAACGAATCGAGAGGTTCTCGGCAAGGACGCTGATTTCCCTGAATCGAGATAAGAAGCGATGGTTTAGGAAACAGGTTCAGATCTGCTGCCTAAGACTTTTCAACTTTATAAGCCGTGAAGGTCTCACAAAGGCTTTTCTCCCTAGGAGTCGAGAGGATCTCGTAGGTGTATTATCTCCTTAGGAATCGTAAGGATTCCTAAGTGTGTTTTTTCTTGAGAGTCGTAAGGATTCCAAATCGAGAGGACTCGTAAGTGATTGATGAGTTGACCTGCTCCCGAGTCAAAGCATTGCCTCAACATGGAGGTCGAGGGTTGACTTTGGTTTGTCTGTGCACCGCCGAGTCATGGAACTGGGAACTTTGCCGCGGCTCCGCTTTGCTGATGTCGTATATTCCTGCAGAGACACTGATTTCTCTGCGGGTCAGCGCGAATCGAGATGTTCTTGTCAAGGACGCTGATTTCCCTGAATTGAGATATTTTCCAAGGACACTGATTTCCCTGGAGTCGAAACGAATCGAGTTATTCGTGCAAAGACACTGATTTCTCTGCGGGTCGACGCGAATCGAGGTGCTCTCGTCAAGGACGTTGATTTCCCTGAATTAAGGTTTTTGCCAAGGACACTGATTTCTTCGGAGTTGAAATGAATCAAGGTATTCCTGCAAAGATGCTGATTTCTCTGCGATTCGATATGAATCGAGATGCTCTCGTCAAGGATACTGATTTACCTAAATCGAGGTTTTTGCCAAGGACACTGATTTCCTCGGAGTTGAGACGAATCGAGGTATTCCTGCAAAGACACTGATTTCTCTGCGGGTCAACGCGAATCGAGATGCTCTCGTCAAGGACGCTGATTTCCCTAAATCGAGGAGGTTGCCAAGGACACTGATTTCCCTGGGGTTGAGACGAATCGAGGTATTCCTGCAAAGACGTTGATTTCTCTGCGGGTCGACGCGCATCGAGATGCTCTTGTCAAGGACGTTGATTTTCCTGAATCGAGGTTTTTGCCAAGGACACTGATTTCCTCGGAGTTGAGACGAATCGAGGTATTCCTGCAAAGACACTGATTTCCTTGCGGGTCGACGCGAATCGAGATGCTCTCGTCAAGGTGATTGAATGATAGATTTTGTGATCAAAGAATTAATTACCGCAATCAAGAATGGCGTCGCTTGGTAGCTAGCAGGTGAGTATGGGTCAGTCCACAGGGATTTTGTGTATTCTCAATTTGTTCTAACGAGTTAATTCCAAAGGGTGTTGGTTGATTATCACTAAAAACTAAAGTTGATTTAAACTAGGATTAGAATCTCGCTAAGGTTAGGTTTAGGTTAAGTTTGGAAATTTAAGATTTCCCACCGCTTTCAATGCCCTAATTTAGATCTATTTAGATGTTATGGTAAAAATTAATAAAGTGGATTAGTACCATCGGGGAGAAACGATGTTTCTCCCTCTAGGTTCTTGTCCTTCCTTTCTCAATTCTTACCCTAACCTCCATAGAAAACATACGCAACCGGTCTTTTAAACTACGGTATCACCGCTACCTCATGGGATAGGGTGCAATAGTGAGCGGTGTGTGTATGTATGCATGAAGTCCTATAAAAAAGATGTGATGGACAAGAAAGGGGTGAGAGATTTTCATCTCTCAAACCTTTCCTATTCCTAACCCTAACAAGTGAGGAACTACTCACTCATTAGGGAATTGATTAAAAGAAACATTTTTATCTACGGCAATTAATTAAAAGTGCTAAACTAATTAACTAGGGCAGATAATAAAATCTATACTAGGGCAAAAAGGAATTTAAGAACTAGGGCAATGAAATAAAAATCTTACTTTATTTGATGGCTCTCTTCAAATATTTACACCGAATTAAAATTCTAAATAGATGAAATAAAAAGAGGCATACCTCAAAAAGAGGTTTAGGGTTTCTATTTATAGATCATAGAAACCCTAGGGTTACATTCGAAACATGTTCTGCATTTAAAAATTTGCCCTTAAGAAGCCTAGTCAACGCACCGCCGCACCGACACGAAATTGCACCAACACGTGCTCTATATGGCCGTGGAACCGCGGCCAAAGGCCCTGTTTGGCCGCGGATCCGCGGCCATGTGGTGGGTTCAATGAGTGCAATTTTCTGGTCTTGGTCTGGTTGCATTTGGGTACTTGTTTCTTCACTTGGTTTCTCAGATTGTCTTCTAGTTTTCTTCCAGATTTCCACAGTGCATAATGTCGTGGACTTTTACCGTTTGCTTCGTGTCGAAGTCTTGAACCTTGCGCTGCCTTTTTGCTTTGTGAAATTGTCCATTGATCTTCGTTTATTTTTCAAACTGTAGGCGTGATCAAGATTCTTCCATTTGTTGGTTGTAGTCTCACTTTTGTATCGTCTTTTCATCATTTTCACTATTTTGTTCGGAGAACCTGTAACTTGCAACTATGTAGCAGACATGGATCAAAAGCACCTATTTATTTGTAAAATGAATAAGAATGGGGAATATAATAATGCAAAATTATGATATGAACACAAGGACGCTGATTTCCCTGAATCGAGGTTTTTGCCAAGGACACTGATTTCCTCGGAGTTGAGACGAATCGATGTATTCCTGCAAAGACACTGATTTCTCTGCGGGTCGATGCGAATCAAGGTGCTCTCGTCAAGGACGCTGATTACCCTGAATCGAGGTTTTTGCCAAGGACACTGATTTCCTCGGAGTTGAAACGAATCGAGGTATTCCTGCAAAGATGCTGATTTCTCTGCGGGTCGATGCGAATCGAGATGCTCTCGTCAAGGACACTGATTTCCCTGAATCGAGGTTTTTGCCGAGGACACTGATTTCCTTGGAGTTGAGACGAATCGAGGTATTCCTGCAAAGACACTGATTTCCTTACGGGCTGACGTGAATCTAGATGCTCTCGCCAAGGATGTTGATTTCCCTGAATCGAGGTTTTGCCAAGAACACTGATTTCCCTGGGGTTGAGATGAATCGAGGTATTCCTGCAAAGACGCTGATTTCTCTGCGGGTCGACGCGAATCGAGATGCTCTCGTCAAGGACGCTGATTTCCCTGAATCGAAGAGGTTGCCAAGGACGCTGATTTCCCTGGGGTTGAGACGAATCGAGGTATTCCTGCAAAAACGCTGATTTCTCTGCGGGTCGACGCGAATCGAGATGTTCTCGTCAAGGACGTTGATTTCCCTGAATCGAGGAGGTTGCCAAGGACACTAATTTCTCTGGGGTTGAGACGAATCGAGGTATTCCTGTAAAGACGCTGATTTCTCTGCGGGTCGACGCGAATCGAGATGCTCTCGTCAAGGACGCTGATTTCCCTGAATCGAGGAGGTTACCAAGGACACTGATTTCCCTGAGGTTGAGATGAATCGAGGTATTCCTGCAAAGACGCTGATTTCTCTGCGGGTCGACGCGAATCGAGATGCTCTCGTCAAGGATGCTGATTTCCCTGAATCGAGGAGGTTGCCAAGGACACTGATTTCCCTGGGGTTGAGAAAAATCGAGATATTCCTGCAAAGACGCTGATTTCTCTGTGGGTCGACGCGAATCGAGATGCTCTCGTCAAGGACGCTGATTTCCCTGAATCGAGTTTTTGGCCAAGGACACTGATTTCCTCGGAGTTGAAACGATTCCTGAATCGAGGTTTTTGAGTTGACTTGATTTCGAGACGGGGTCATTGGATGACTCCAGGTTGTCTATGAATCGTAGAGTCTTGGAACTGGGGACTTTGCCATGACTCCGATTGATGGTGTAGCATCTGTTACCTGCTGGAATGAGGAGACACACCGTTGTTGGTCTTCGGGCCGTAGATGTGGCCATTGAGATTTGGAACTAGGAACTTTGCCATGGCTCCGCTTCATTGCGACTCTGAGGTCGGTTGTTGACGTCACGTCTGCATCTGGTTGGAATGAGGAGAAACGCCGTTGGTGATCTCTAGGCTGTCTGTGAACCGTCGAGATTTGGAACTAGGGGACTTTGCCATGGTTCCGTTGTTTTGACCCTGGGGTCGTTTGTTGACGTCGCATCTGCATCCTGGTGGAGTAAGGAGAAACGCCGTTGGTGATCGCTAGGCTGTCTGTGAACAGTCGAGATTTGGAACTAGGGGACTTTGCCATGGTTCCAGGGTAGTCTCTAGGCTGTCTGTAAACCGTCGAGATTTGGAATAAGGGGACTTTGTCGTGGCTCCGTTTGTTGGTGTAACATCTGCATCCGATTAGAGGGAGGAAGAATGCCGGTGTTGATCTCTAAGTTGTCGATGTTGACGTCTAGACCCTGAAACTAGGGATCTTCCTTCGCTTCGTTTGTTGACATTGTGTCTGCAATAGTGCGACGAATGTCGAGATTGTCTTTAGGTTGTCTATGAACCGTCGAGATTTGGCTTCGCTTCGACGAAGCCTAGTGGGACGATATGGTTCCCTTCTTGTTTATGCCCATGGATTGTATACAGGAGTCAATGTGACCTTACCTGCAGGGCAAAAAGTTTTATTCTTTCATTTTTTTTAATTCTTTCCGCGATGCTCTATCATTTCAGCTTTTTATATCGCGAAAATCGCGATTGCCCAATCATTTCGGCTATTTTTCGCGGTGCCCAATCATTTCAGCTATTTTTCTTTTTACTCGCTGCTTTTTATTGCGAGTTGCTCAATCATTTCGGCTGTTTTTGTATGCATACATTTTTACTTGCTAATTTCGTTGCAAGTTGTCCCATCATTTCGGCTATTTTATATGCATTTTTGGCTCGCTGATTTTTTATCGCGGGTGTGGAACTTGGAATATGGTGCCAATCTCAGCATCAGCATCGCTGCGACTGGAATATTGCCAGGAGCGAATCATCATTTGCCATGAAAGGACTTGGAATTTGATACCGATTTAGGCATCAGCATCGCTACAACTGGGATATTGCCAGGAGCGAATCATCATTTGCCTCTGTCGATGTCGAACAAAGATAGCTTAGCAAACAGGGTTAGGATCCCGTCGACTAAGGCTTTTGACTTCATGAGCCGTAAGGATCTCATAAAGGTGTTTCTCCCTACGACTCGTGAGGATCTCGTAGGTGCGTTTTCTCCTTAGGAATTGTGAGGATTCCTAAGTGTGTGTTCTCTTATAAGTCGTAAAGATCTTACAAGAATGTTTTCTCCTTATAAATCGAGAGGACTTACAAGGGTCGTTCACCGTGTGAGCATATCCCTAGTCGCTGGTGGGACTCTATTAGGGAAGTGTTTATTCGTGCCCGTAGATTGTATACAAGGGTCAATATTGAACCGCTTGTAGGGAAAAATCGGGAGGTATGACTGCTTAAGAACAGGTTCAGATCCTTGTAGCTTAAGGCTTTTGAATCTTATAAGCTGTGAGGGCCTCATAAGAGGGTTCTCCTTACGAGTCGTGAGGATCTCGCAAGTGTAATTTCTCCTTAGGAATCGTGGGGATCCCTAAGTGTGTTTCTCCTTTGTGAGTCGTAAGGATCTCACGCAGGTGGTTTCTCTTTACAGGTTCGAGGGGACCTTGCAGGTGTCTTTTAACGAGATTGCGCCCTTTCGGGTTTTCACAAAACTCGCCGGTAGTCCCGCTGTTTTTACTCACGGAGCCCTTTCGGGTTTTCATCCGTGCCCATTTCGCTTATGGACGTACCCTTTTTTTTTACCACGTCAGCCTGGGGATGCCGCGGGTTTGTAGTAGTTTAAAGACGTTTCGGTCTTTTGTTCATAGGTCCGAGATTTTTCGGGCAACGTACGATTACGCGGCTAGATTTTCTCGCAAATCTTCGCATCTTTTGTGTCGGAGGTGGATTCCATGAAGAGAGGGCTGAGGGCGATTTCTTTGTCAAAGTCACTTCCAAAGGTGATAACTTGCGATTCCTTAGTGTCGACTACGTGACAATTGCCAGCAGCTCTTTTACGCTCATCTGTCGTGCTTTTCTGTTCTCGACGAGCCTTACGCTTCACTCGTTGAACGCGTTGTCGGTGGACAACATATCCCTGCCACCAATTTTTAAAGGCTACGCACTCCTCGGTAGGGTGTGCAATCCTCTGATGGTATAAGCAAAAGTTAGGATGTATGTCCGCTTTATCAAGATATATACTGCGAGGAGAATTTTCTCTGAAAGAGGGAAACTTCATTCCTATTGACAGGGTTCTAACGAATCGTTTCCTTACTTTAAGCTTGCTTTTGCTGACGATAGGGATGCTTCGATCCGGTTGGGGTGCCTCGGCCTTTTCATTCAGTCATCGGCGTTTGGCTTTTTTGAATATAGTCAGTTCGCGCTCTCAAGCAGCTTTGCTTTTGAGAAGAGCTTCGTCCATGAATGCATCAATCATTTCATCTGATGGCCCTAGAAGTTCCAACTTAAGATTTGCCCCCAGTTTTTCTGTGTAAGGTGCTTTTTCATCGTCTATCGAGTAAGAGATCACATGGCAACTTGCCACATAATCTTCAGATTCATCCGACGAGTCTTCTCCATTGTCATCATCTCCGTTCTCAAGGACTTAGCTGAGAAATTCTTGGAGTGTGACTGGAGTCCGCGCTTTTTGATTATATTCTTCCAACGCGTCAATCTGTTTTTGCAGGTTCGTGCGCTTGTCACCGGGCTTCACGGGCTTCTTGGATTTTTTCTTCTTTTTAGAAGACTTTGACGGCAGGGTGTGAGCGCTTTGGCTATCACCACCAATTTTTAGAGTTGGGCGTGGCTTTAGCATTCCCTTGATCATCTCGGGTTCTTGTGGGCTTTTCCACCTGATCGCCGGACATGTTTGAAGATCTTTCAGCATTCTTTTAGTTTTTGCCGAAAGAACAACATCCTATGGAGATTCCTTTATGAATGAGCATGATGCCCCCGGCATGTCCATCTTTTTCGGAGCATGTGGTTGTGGCAGATTTACCTTCCAGTTTTCAGACAGCGCGAACTTGCCTTGTTGATACTGGTCTTCAACCCAATTTTTGAAGACGTAGCAGTCTTCGATCGGATGGCCCAATACTCAGTGGTAGGGGCAGTAATTGGGATCGTTGACGTCGTTGGGTTGCGGTGGGTGTCTCGACTCCGGTAGAGTAATGAGCCCATTGCGCACTGCCAGTTCAAACAATTTCCTTGTTTTATCCTGGGGAAATGGGTAAGGACATCTCAAATTCTCATCGAGGGATTGACGCTTGTTGCTTTGGCAAACAACCGGTCTCGGGCCACTCGGTTGTTATTAAGCGTTGGCGAAGAAGATTGCTTTCCCTTTGCCCTTTTCATTCCAAGGCTCCGACTTTGAAGAGGAAGGCCTATGGCCCATCTGGTCCATTTGGGCCAGCTTGTCGATCAAGGCCTGGAAGGTGGTCGGCTTGAAGAACATCATGAATTGGGATATGGTCGCCTGCGGATCAAGGGTTCCTACAAACATGCCTACTGCAAGAGCTTCTTCTATGCGTTGTTCGCACTTCGACCATAGGTTGCGCCACTGTATCGCATACTGAACCCATGTTTCGCCTGGTTTCACCATGGCATTGATCAACGCCGTGATTGGGGTGCGTTCGCTGGCTCTTGCGAAACGCTGGGTGAATAACAGCTCCATCTCCGTGAATGTTTTAACGGAGTCATTTGGAAGCTCCGAATACCATTCGAAGGCCGTCTCCGCCAAACTGCCAACGAATTGGAAAAGAAGAAGTTTATCATCACCTCCAGTGTTGCCGCACAAGGCTCTGAATTAAGCGACGTGCTGATGCGGGTTTCCCGTCCCCTCATATACGTGGAATTTGGGGATCGTATATCCTGGCGGGTACCTTATTTGGTCATACCAGCCCGGATAGGGTCGTCCAGTCTTAACGATTTGCCTAGCCGCTTGTTCATACCATAATTTTGCATTATTATATTCCCCATTCTTATTCATTTTACAAATAAACAGGTGTTGTTGATCCATGTCTGCTACATAGTTGCAGGTTACAAGTTCACGGAACAAAAACGGTGAAAATGATACAAATGTGAGACTACGACCAACAAATGGAAGAATCTTGATCATTCCTACAGTTTGAAGAACAAATGAAGATCAATGAACAAGTTCACAAAGCACAAAGGCAGCTCAAGGTTCAAGACTTCGACACGAAGCAAAGGGTAAAAGTCCACGACAATATGCACTATGGAAATCTGGAAGAGAACTAGAAGACAATCCGAGAAACCAAGTGAAGAAATAAGAAGCTAAGAGCAACAGAAAGAACCCCTAAAAATTGCAGCTCAAGAAGCCACTAGATGGCCGTGGATCCGCGGCCAAACATGGATTTTGGCCGCGGTTCTGCGGCAATATAGTGCACGTGTCGGTGCGGTTTCGTGTCGGTGCGGCGGTGCGTTGGCTAGTCTTCTTAAGGGCAAAATTGTAAATGCAGATGTGTGTCGATTGTAACCCTAGGGTTTCTATGTTCTATAAATAGAAATCCTAAAACCTCTTTTGGGGTATTCCTCTTTTTATTTCATCTATTCAGAATTGTAATTCGGTGTAAATGTTTGGAGAGAGCCATCAAATAAAGTAAGGTTTTTTATTTCATTGCCCTACTTAATTTTATTTCTACCTTAGTATAATTTTCTTATCTGCCCTAGTTAAATTAGTTTAGAACATGTTATTCAATTCCCTAATGAGTGAGTAATTCCTCACTTGTTAGGGTTAAGAATAGGGAAGGTTTGAGAGATGAAAATCTCTCACCCCTTTCTTGCCCATCATATATTAATTCATAGGACTCCATGCATAGACACACACAGCGTTCCCTACGGCACCTTACCCTACGAGGTAACGGTGATTCCGTAGTATAAAAGACCGGTTGTATATGTTTTCCATAGAGGTTAGGGTAAGAATTAAGAAAGGAAGGATAAGAACCTAGAGGAAGAAATCTAGTTTCTTCCCGATGGTACTAATCCACTTTATTAATAATTACCATAACACCTAAAAAGACCTAAATTAGGGAATTGAAAGCGGTGAGGAATATTGACTTTCCAAACTTAACCTCAACCTAACCCTAGCAAGGTTTTAATCCTAGTCTAGATCAAATTTAGATTTTAGCGATAATCATCCGAACACCGTTTGGAATTAACTCGTTAGACCAATTTGAGAATACACAACATCCCTGTGGACCGACCCGTACTCACCGGCTAACTACCAAGCGACGCCGTTCTTGATTGCGGTAAACAATATTCTTTGATTCATCTTTTAAAAGCGCACACACGCAAAATCTCATTCAATCAAATGGCGCCGTTGCCGGGGATGGCGTACTATTTCTTTTTGCAATTTCGGGTTAATATAAAATCATAAAACTCATAAAAAACTGAAAAATAAAAAAATATATAAAAAATTTATCATCTTTTTATTGTTTGAAGGGTGTTTCGTGTGAATTTTGCAGGATCGACGAACGAGTTCAAATCTGGAAAAATCCAGAGATCAAAACAGAAAACCCTAGATCTGAACAACAGAGAAAAGTCAAACCAGAGGTGCAGAAGAAATTTGGAGACCCGAACCTACTTTTGGACCGCGTTTCCGCCGCCGTATACCTCTTTGCGCCGCGCTTCCGCCGCGGGTTGCTGGCGTCAGCAACCCCGAAACTCCACTGTAAGTCTTCTTTTCTTCTTCTCTGCAACCCCGATATCTCCTCTGTAAAATTTGCCTGCAGGATTCTTTGCGCCAAAAATCTCTCCCCTTCTCCAATAATTGATCTTGTGCAGGATTCTTTGCGCCATGCTAAAAAAAAAATTTGTTTGCAAGTGATTGTGTTACTGCTTTGCATATTTTAATTGACTTTAAGGGGCTTGAACACCAATCCAGATTGGGTGGGGATTTCATCATCCTTCCCAGGACCCCAAAAAAAATCACATAAGGCATATTGCATTGACCATCAATTAATAAAAAAATATTAGACTCAGCCCTAAGGACTTCGCGCTCAATAGGACAAAGGAATAGTTGTAGGCATCGACCGTTGATCCTAACATGACTTTGTGGTGCCTAGGCTAGACAGGTCGTGAAAGGTAACTTTAAAAGGCCCGTCTCACGGTGATTCGTGAGCGGATCCATCCTTTCTCTACTTGTGCTTACCTGGCCATAATTGGCGGTGAAGAGGCGGTTTGAGGTCCTACTTCTTGCCCTTTGGAACAGTTAGGAGCTGTCTAGCTGACCTAGGTGACCCTTAATCTAGGCCTGATTGTGCATTTGTGGTTGATTGAACGTGTGTCTAAGCCTTTTATCGAAAATCTTTTTTGCAAAAAGCTCCACATAAAAACACAAAAAGGAAAAAAGGAAAAAATTTTACAAAAACTTGCAACTTGTCGCTAAGAAATCCGTGCACCTCACTTACCCCACTTTCTTTCCATTGACGTTTTCTTACCCCCACATTCTGTTTTTCACCTTTTTGACTACACTACCTCTTTAGTGTATGTCCGGTTGTACTAGGGACACTGGTAGCCCGATTAGTCCGTGTCTCGTTGGTACTGACCGACGACGCTTTCGACTCCGAAGTCGAAATTCCTTCCACTTCCTTACCTTCACCGTCACATTCTTCGTCTTCTAAGGAAATGTCAGGATTTAATCCTAACAACACCTTACCCACGGGACTAATTCCACCTCCGCTAGGTGCGAATAACTCACAACACCCACCTGTTGAAGCACCCTAACGAATCGCGCTCCAGGATCTTTTCTACCCTATCCGCACCGCCTTACCTACTTGTCTTTCACTCCCACAGGAAAATGGGGATAACTTTGAGATCAAACCCCACTTCATCAACATGTTGCCAAAATTTCACGGACTGGAATCCGAAGATGCCTATATCTTCATAAACAAATTCCAGAATGTTTGTGTAATGATGAAAACAACCCAACTTTCAGATGATACTATAAGGCTAAGGGTCATTCTTTTCACCTTATGTGACTTAGCCGAGAAATGGTTGTATAGCACAGCATCACATTCGATTAAAAATTGGGAAGAGTTTGTTAAAGCTTTTCTTAAAAAGTTTTATCCACATCAAAAGACCGCGAGAATTCGTAATGAGATTATTCAATTTTCCCAGCTTCCTTCCGAACCCTTTTGGAAGTGTTTTGAAAGATTCAAAAACCTACTTGTTCAATGCTCTCACCATGGTATCGAGAATTGGCAACTTTGCCAAACTTTATACGAAGGATTGAACCCAGCAACGAAGCAGTTGCTGGAAACCATTTGTCAAGGTCACTTTCTAACCAAATCTAGTGAGGAAACTTGGCAGTTTCTCGACGATCTTGCTGAACAAACACTTCAGTGGGAAAGCACTAAGACCACCTCATCTTCATCAATAGGTCAGTCTAGGGTAGGCATACATCAATTAGATATGTCGATTGCAATGAAGGCCGAGATGGCCGCACTTACGAAAAATCTAGAAGCAATTGAGACCAAAATCTCATCACCTTCTCCTGCCCCTACTTTACCCCCACGAACTGTTTGTGCTTGTTGTTCGGATCCATCACATCTTACCGAAGAGTGTCCTTACAATCCACCTGTTCAAGGACAAGATCAAGTCAATGCTGCCTTTCAGCAAAGACAAAGAAATGATCCATACTCTTCGACTTATAATGCTGGTTGGAGGAGTCACCCAAATTTTGCTTGGAATCAAAATCAACAATTCCAAGGCAATAACAACTTTCAAAGGCCTCCTCCTCCACAACAACAAGCACCCCAACAAACTCAATACCAGCAACCTTTCCAACCACAACCTTACTCAAACCAAATGAACAATTTTGTGCCCAACAACTCTTACCCTCCAAACAATTTTGTTCAACCAAATGATGATAAGGTCGCCTCGTTAGAAAGAAGTCTAGATGCGTTTCTACAACAATCTACAAAATCCGCAGCAAGGTTGGAGACTTCCATTCAATCTTTGGTGCAAAACAGTGCCTCACACGATCAAAGCATCAAATCAATTGAGGCCTAAATTGCACAGCTAAATACTGCGTTGAGCGAGCGAGAAAAGGGAAATCTTCCATCTCAACCATTGCCAAATTCCGGTCACGCACACAATGCACATGTTGTATATGAACAGCAAAATCATAATGTGAATGCTGTGACCACGTTGAGATCTGGAAAAGTGTTGCACAATAACGTGGGTATTAGTAATGATACCCCAGCCGGTGCTTCTTCTTCTTCATCTTCTTCTTCTTCATCCTCTTCTTCTTCATCTTCATCTTCTTCGTCAGAGCCTGTTCTTCACTCTTCAAAAGGCTCTACTTCTTCTAATCCGAATGGACCCACATCTCACTTCACGAACACACCAACACTGGGATCCGTTCCAACTCTGCAATCTAACCCACAAAAATTGGACTCAACAGATTTTCAAAATGTTCCATTTCCAAACAGGTTGAGACCCAATAAACCAACTCCCCAAATAGAGAAGATTATGGAGTTATTCAAATAAGTTAGCATAAATATACCTCTCTTGGATGCAATCCAACAAGTCCCTTCTTACGCGAAAATCTTAAAGGGCTTATGCACCTCGAAGAGAAAGTCTCAGATACCCAAGAAAGTGCTAGTAGCTAGTACCGTGAGCAATGCTATTAACCAATCTCAACCCTTACCCCAAAAACGAAAGGACCCTGGCTGTCCTACAATTTCTATAACAATTGGGGATAAGAACATCAATCGAGCACTTTTAGATCTTGGTTCCAGTGTTAACCTGCTTCCCTACTCCGTGTATGAGCAATTAGGTGTTGGAGAGTTAAAACCCACTCATTGTACTCTCCAAATGGCTGATCGATCAATCACCCATCCTAGGGGTGAGTTAGAGGATGTATTGATCAAACTAGGGGATTTCATATTACCCGTTGATTTTATTGTTATGGACACACAACCTGTTGCTAACCCACGGAACCAAATTCCGGTGATCCTCGGTCGACCATTTTTGGCCACTTCCAATGCCGTAATAAATTGTCGCGATGGCTCTATGACTCTATCCTTCGGGAAGATGTCTAGTGAGTTCAATATTTACAGGATAGGAAGTCTGCCCTCCGTGCCTAAAACTAGTACACGAGAAGTTTGCTCTATTCATGAAATCACGCAGGAGGACTGCGAGCTTGAAAAATTTCTGTTTGATGACAACTGTTTTGACGCCACTAGTGCGTCCCTCCTTGAATCTGACACAGTTTGCACAACCGATAACGCTTACGAATGTTTCACTTTTTCGGATGATTTTGACGACTCACCGCCCGAGTATGAGTCCTTTGAATTTTTGGATGAGTTAGTTGAACCATCCGATTCGGTTGCTTACAGTGATTTCGAACCATTGTTGGAATCTTTTGAGTTCGAGATAGCCTCCCCAATTTTACCTTCAATTGTTTCGCTTCCGAAACTCGAACTCAAGCCTTTGCCGTCTCACCTTAAATATGCTTACCTAAGTGAGAATGAGACCTTTCCCGTTATCATATCGGTATCTCTAGCTCTCGAGCAAGAGAAAGCCCTTTTAATGGTCTTACAAAATAACCGGCAAGCTTTCGGCTGGACTATGGCGGACATCGAGGAGATTAGTTCCCTCATAATTAAATATCATATGCATATGATGGATGATGCCAAGCCAGTAAAGGATCCGCAGAAATATCTCGGGGATTTTGTGGTTAATCAACCTCACCCTATAGAAATTGAACCACCCCCTTTTCTTTTAATAAGCTACGAGAATGCCAATATTCCACTGATTTCTGATCAATCACATTCTCGTTTTTATTCATCATCACCTCCTATCTCTTCACTTCCACGTACATACAGACACTTTCCAGACCACCACTTATCTCTTCCCCACTTATTCTTGGCTTTGTACAACATGTTCTTCCACCGATCGATACTCTACACAGATAAATTTTTCAACTGGTTGGTATTGACTTTTGGTCTTTGTAAAGTTTGGCATTGACTTGTAACATCTTTTAACTTAAGTTTGGGGGGACCTTTTTGTATATATATTTTGTTTTTCTGTTAACAATAAAAAAAATTATAAAAAATAATAATAAACAGGAGAGTGCCGACAATTTTGACCCTCTTAGTGTAGCCTGACAGTGAGGATACTGCCAAGTTTAAGTTTGGGGGTATGCTCGGTAAGCTTTCTTCCTTCGCATTCATATGTATATTTTTGCATTTGCATACTTATTTTAAAACCCATAAAAATTGAAAAAATTATAAAATTATAAAAATTGAAACATTCAATTTTGGCCATAATTGACTTGAGTTTGATAAAAAGGTTAACCAGCTAGGAACAACTAGATCTTAGACTTAGTAAATTAAAAACCCTAAAAATAATCTTCCTTAAAATTTAACGGTAGAAAGTATATGTCTTTGTAGTTTATTTAGAAATAGGCAAATTTCGAGTTCACTTCTTAGGCTAAGTTAAAACAAGGGAAAAGTATTGATATTTTTATTAAAGTATAATTCTGAAAAATAATCCCTAAGCTTAAGTCTAAATTCTGAAAATATATACCCTACAAATTGCACAAACACAAACCTTGAAACTTGGAATAGTAAAAGAGACCTTGAAATGCTCTTGTCTAAAGTCCTTAGTATGAAAGAAAATAAAATAAAAATACAAGTTTGAATAAAGAGATAAAAAATGAACACTGGTTTTTGTGATTACTTAAGGCTGCATAAATAGAAAAAATATTTAGCGAGGGTGCTTTATCACCTAGTGCCTTAGACCAACTGGTTTGGGAGTCACTGCTAAAGCCTTAGGTGTTACAAGACTAGGAATTACGTCTTAATGTGCAAACACATTTTGTAATCGGCCGTGGTACCTCAAGAAGTATTAACGGTCGCATGAAGAATGTGTGAGCAATTTCATCTAAAAATTCACCAATTGAAAAGTACTTTGGACGACGGACAAGAGTATAATAGCTTAATTTGAATTTCCAAGTGTAGGGGTGATATATACATACACGTAGGGGTATGTGATTGGGGTTTAGATAATAGATAGGAATGAAAAATAGGACTTGTATCTTTAATAGAGATGATAAAAATTCCTAAGTTGAGATGGAACCCTAGAAGGAAAACTTGAAAGATGCCAAAAGCTAAGTAAATTCACAAGAATATATATAATCTTAAGTTAAATGATAAGGAAACATGAAAAATACGGGTTGATAATTTCTGAGTCGAAAATAATAGAGTTTCTTGTTAGAAAACCTAATTGGAGAATAAAAGTCAATGGGCCAAATTGATAGGATTTTGTGGGTAGTATCCACTGAAAACCTTCAAGAGAAAACACTCCTACTAGGGACACCTAGAGGTTTAACGGCTTGTTGCACAAGCTCAGTGCAATCGCGTTTCCCTGCGAAAGTGAGGCTAGGTTTTCTTCAAGAATAAACTAGTTTTGCTCGAGGATGAGCAAAAGATAAGTTTGGGGGTATTTGTTCATACCATAATTTTGCATTATTATGTTCCCCATTCTTATTCATTTTACAAATAAACAGGTGCTGTTGATCCATGTCTGCTACCTAGTTGCAGGTTACAAGTTCTCATAACAAAAACAGTGAAAATGATACAAAAGTGAGACTACGACCAACAAATGGAAGAATCCTGATCATGCCTACAGTTTGAAGAACAAATGAAGATCAATGGACAAGCTCACAAAGCACAAAGGCAGCGCAAGGTTCAAGACTTCGACACGAAGCAAAGGGTAAAAGTCCACGACAATATGCACTGTGGAAATCTGGAAGAGAACTAGAAGACAATCTGAGAAACCAAGTAAAGAAACAAGAAGCTAAGAGCAACAGAAAGAACCCCTAAAAATTGCAGCTCAAGAAGCCACTAGATGGTCGCGGATCCGCGGCCAAACATGGGTTTTGGCCACGGTTCCGCGGCCATATAGTGCACGTGTCGGTGCAGTTTCGTGTCGGTGCGGCGGTGCATTGACTAGTCTTCTTAAGGGCAAAATTGTAAATGCAGATGTGTGTCGATTGTAACCCTAGGGTTTCTATGTTCTATAAATAGAAATCCTAAAACCTCTTTTGGGGTATGCCTCTTTTTATTTCATCTATTCAGAATTGTAATTCGGTGTAAATGTTTGGAGAGAGCCATCAAATAAAGTAAGGTTTTTTATTTCATTGCCCTAGTTAATTTATTTCTGCCTTAGTATAATTTTCTTATCTGCCCTAGTTAAATTAGTTTAGAACATGTTATTCAATTCCCTAATGAGTGAGTAATTCCTCACTTGTTAGGGTTAGGAATAGGGAATGTTTGAGAGATGAAAATCTCTCACCCCTTTCTTGTCCATCATATATTAATTCATAGGACTACATGCATACATACACACACCGTTCCCTACGGCACCTTACCCTACGAGGTAACGGTGATTCCGTAGTATAAAAGACCGTTTGTATATGTTTTCCATGGAGGTTAGGGTAAGAATTAAGAAAGGAAGGACAAGAACCTAGAGGAAGAAACCTAGATTCTTCCCGATGGTACTAATCCACTTTATTAATAATTACCATAACACCTAAAAAGACCTAAATTAGGGCATTGAAAGCGGCGAGGAATATTGACTTTCCAAACTTAATCTAAACCTAACCCTAGCAAGGTTTTAATCTTAGTCTAGATCAAATTTAGTTTTTAGCGATAATCATCCCAACACCGTTTGGAATTAACTCGTTAGACCAATTTAAGAATACACAACATCCTTGTGGACCGACCCGTACTCACCGGCTAGCTACCAAGCGACGCCGTTCTTGATTGCGGTAAACAATATTCTTTGATTCATCTTTTAAAAGCGCACACACGTAAAATCTCTTTCAATCACCGCTTCATTCGCCTGGTGAGCTCGTATTTGCTGAGCAATGTAATCATCCAGAGCGGCCTTAGAGATGATCTCCTTTTTGGCTGCTGAACAAGCCGGAAGGGGATTTGACGTCTCCGCTCGATCATCTTCGAGGATAATCGGAGGATCTTCAGCTGGAGGGTCCGGCTGGATCATCATGCCCACCGTGTCTTGGAATAGAAGGGCCATTTTCTTTATATTGGTCGCTTGTTCTGCAGCCACCTTGTCATTCTTTTCGATTATTCTCCGAAGGAATTCAACATCAATTTCCGGCTCACGGCGCTGCTCCGATGATGTCTCCGGGCCTTCTTTTGGTCCCGTGAGTGCGGCCATAGCTGTTAGCATTTCTTGGAGCTTTTTGTTGGTGTTGCTCCTGAGCCATAAGTCACTGATCGCGTAAGCGGTCGATGACCTGTGGAGATATGGCTATACTCTTTTCTGGATGCTATAAAGACGGTATGCACCACCATGCCCCCAGACTTAGGGCATTTAGGCTTAGTGCCCTTGACATTTGTCGCAGACACGGGAATTTTCTCCGGCCTTCTCCTCTTGTAGGCGGTCGAAGTTGAAGGAGCCGTTGCAGCGGGCACCCAAACGGATGACATTTTCTGTGGTACCTCGAGATGGCTCTTTTCTTGCTGAGCTTTAAGCTTCTTTGGTTGGCGAGAGTAGTCCTGGTCAATCACCGATTCCTGGACCTGTCGCCAGACTTTGTAAATTTTGGAGGACAGCCGCTGAGAGGGCTACTCCGGCTTCTTCTCTGTAGCACTCTCCACAGGTGGAGGAGATCTCTTCAGCACGGCAGTCGGAGAGTTTTTGCGCACCCACATTAACGGTTCAAAGCTGTTCCCTGTCGGAACAGCAACATCGATTTCCACCGTTGGAGCTGGCGGAGTTAGTCCAGAAGGGGAGCTGCCCCCAGCCTTCCTTACTCGGCGCCAGTGACGACGGCGAGCATGTCGTGCAGATGGAGTTGGTTCATCTATGGAAATGGCTTCGTCATGCCCCCTGCCTTGGCGGAGGGTTGTCGCCGGTGTCAGCCTTTTGAAGACTGATGTTCGCCAAGAAGTAATGTCCAACCTGTCAAAGGCAGACTTTCGAGTAGGGGAAGCAACCTTGATGATTTCGCGTGGGAAAGGAGCTGAAATAGTCAGTCTTTTGAAGACCGACCCTTTGGCAAGAGAAGTCGCCTTGACGACTTTGGGAGCAGGGATGGCTATCCTTTTTGGGATAACCCTTTCTGGTATCACGGGCTTCTTTATGGGCCCAACTGAGCTTTGGCCTAGTCTGTCAAAGACTGAGGCGTTGGAGCTGGACGACCAGTTGAGAGGGGACGCAGTAGTTGTAAGCCGATCAAAGACCGACTTCTTCTGAGCTTCTTGTGATGGTACAGGAGCGCTGAAGCTCGTTGGTGGGAGCATGGTCCCGAAGAACAATCCAGTGGTGGCCTGAGTAACCTGTTCCACCGGCATAGCAAAGATGAAGGACGCTTGTGGCCCGTAAGTCACTCCTCCGGACGGGGAGGAGCGAGAGTTGCAGTTGCAGCTGGAGCATTTTGTGCAGGTAGAAGCCATTGATCTTTCGTTTTCTGCACCGAGCAAGATACCAAATCTTAGTACCTCGAACCCAAGGGCAATCATAGCAAACCGCGATTCATTCGTGAACACGACACACGAAGTGTAGAGTGGAAAGAGGAAAAGTGTTAGTTATATGTATGCCCTAGAGGCCATTACTGTACATACGACGTATATTGTAGTGGATGCTTGGACATATATAGGGAGGACTTTCTTGCTCGACATGATAGTATGCTATCTGGTTGCTCTTTATCTTAACATGTACTATGATTGTCTCTATGTTACATGTTGATAAAGCCCTTAGGATATGTACTCGACTACTGGGACTATGATGAGATCATACTAGTGGGGCCACGGTAGTCGACGAGTACATCCTATAACTGTTCCCAGTCGAGGGTGTATCGAGACAGGGCATCGATACACCAGAGTAGACTAGCGTATACGCATCTTGACCCATATGATGGGTGATGGATGATCCCATATCCATTGGTGTTTGACATCAAGGATGGTGTATGGGTGCTCAGTAGAGACTGGGTACACTGGACGGACTCACCGAGAACTCCCAGATGGTATTATACCTCACGTCAGATGGCAGTTCTCTGGTGACACTGGTACAGATTAGTCTGTAGACCCGAGATCGTCATAGAGTCTTGTGTGATTCCCACTGTGCTTTGATTTCCATCATACCACGTCCAAGAGGGCGTGCAAAAAGGTGGTTTTTGGGTACAGTCCCGAATCACATGGAGGCAATGAGCGATAAGAGGGGATTCTTCTCTCCCGGTATAGGGAGTTGATGTTGCGCTGTGTTCGATTGGCTATAACTGGAAATCCCTGGCCAGGGTTGCTGAGATTTACTGGTAAGTGTTATCAGTAGTTTCTCAAACTGTTATAGACCTCATATCGACACGACTTATTAAGCTACTGGGGTCTGACGTTTACCACCCCTAGGCGAGATATGCGACATATCAGACGAAGAGACCGGACTATACGGAAGTGTTACTGATTGGATTCGCAGGAGAATGTACAGGCTTGCTTGTTAATCTTCTGATCGCTCAATACCTGGGTGGCTGTTACGTTTAGCTGACCGCTTGCAGCTTGTGGGTGTTTGATATGATCATCACCTACTGCCGGCGTATTGATGATTCTTTAGAGTCCTACACAGAGGTTTCTTGGCTCAGGCAAAACGAAGTAGGAGCACATATATGATATGTGCGGGACCGAGAACAATACGTGTATGTGATACCGTATTAGATTCTCACGATATGAGATATCGTCCGGGTATATGTGATATAGCCGGGTCATCGGATCAAGTGTTGATTCGATGAACTGATACAGATTATATTAGTCGGTTATTTGTGAAATTGCCGGATTATCGGATCAAGTGTTGATCCGATAATTTAATGTATAATTATATATTTGATATATTAAATTACATTAACTGATATAAGCTCGCTAAAAGATTCTTTTTCTCACTCGGGTAATACATTGATATATATGCGATATATGTTAATTGTATTATTTTATTTTGTTACAATAAATATTATATATGTGATATATAATATTTTAACATGATATGGTTATTAATGCAACATCTTTAGTGGAGATTAAACATGGTTAGGGTTTTATTTGGGTTAAGCTTTTCTAGAAGTTTCTAGAAGCTTTGCTTTTTGTTTTGGTAAAGATATTTTGTGAAGATATTTCCTTAACCTAACCCAAACCCCTTTACCATGGTTGTTTCTCTACATGAGTTAAGGATCCATTCTTAACTATGGTTGCATTTCTAACCTCACATATTAGTTTCATTATTCATCACAAAAGGATTATTCTTCTTCTTCTTCTTCCTTGAGCTTTTGAAAAGCTTTCTAGGTTTTTCTTAAGTGATGAAAATGAGTGAGTTAAAGAAAACAAATGAGAGCTAAAATCCTACTTCATCATCCTAATCTATCCTAGCCATTTAGATTAGGGTGTTCACTTCATTTAGTGAGTGAGAGCTTGTGTTAAAGAAACTTCAAGGTAGATCATCTTTGTTATCGAAGATCGGAAGCAAGTTTGCATCATTCACTTCGTGGAGCCTCTCTAGAGTCCGGGAAATCGATGATCGCAGCGAAGGGACCTCAACACGGAGCTTTAGAAGTGAAGGACCGGACTACAAAGGTTGTAATCCCAAACTCTTAGATGTTAAAGTGTTTAACATGCTTTGTTTCGCCTAATCTCTAGTTTAAAGATCTTGGTTAGGGTTGTTCAGCACGTCTAAATTTTGAATCGGGCATGGTTGATACCTTATAGACCCTTGTGAGAGTGCCTAGTAACCCTACAAAAAGGTCCCACCGGGCGTGCCAGAATCTGTTCCCCGCCGAAATTCAGAGACGCGACCGCGCGGGTCCGTCTTGCCTGAATTTCGGGGCAGATACTAATTGGTGCTATCCGTCCACCTCTCCGAAGATGCCAAGTTGATTTATGGCACCATGCATCGAAGGTTCAAACGGATGTAGCCGATGTAGCAGACTTCGTCAGATTCCCCCTCGTTGAGGGGTTTTTGATTGTGGGGACACTCTTCCATACAGGCGCAAACCCCTGTAGTTAATTACGCTACCGCATCGCGGTAACCACTTTTTCCTTCTCCAGATGGTCACTTCGTGTCGTGGGTGTTTGTTTTGTTTTTGGTTGCCCGTTGATTATATACGGAGACTAATGTATATTGTCGCCCGTAGGGCGTGGATTAGTCCAAATCCGTATTTTCTTAGATTTGGGTTTAGGGGTTGGGTTTAAGGATACGTTAGTCTCATTTGAGACTAAGATCAACTTAAACGTTTTTTGAGAATACGTTAGTTTAATTTTAGACTAAGATCAACTCAAAGGGATCATTTAGATCCAATAAGAGAGCAATTTGGCTCTATTGTTTAGTTTAGGGACATTGCGCTCGATTAGTTTAAGGACATTACGGTCCAATGTTAGTTTAAAGACATCGCGGTCGAGATTAAGGACATCATAGTCCGTGAGTTTAAATACCTCACAATCAAGGTTAAGAGCATCATAGTCCGTGAGTTTAAAGACCTCATAGTCAAGGTTAAGGACATCATAGTCCGTGAGTTTAAAGACCCCACAGTCAAGGTTAAAGGCATCATAGTCCATGGGCTTAAGGACCCCACAGTCCATGAAATGTTTGGTCGTCAGGACCCGTTACCTCTCTGAAAACGTTGAAGGATTACAAAGACAAATATCAGAGGAGTAAAGAGATGTACCTTCGAATCGATGTGAGTTGGTTGAAAAATCTGTAGTCCAATTTGGGGCTAAAATCTGTGATTTATGAGCATGAGGGCTCAATTAAGCTGAATTTGAGGACTTATGGCCAATCTTGGGCTAAGTCCAATTAAGTTAAAATGTTTTAACATTTATTTTGGGATGTTAAGCATTTGTTTGAGCTCGGCCTTTTTAACAATGCTGAGCATTGATTTAGCTTCTGACAATGTTTGTCTTTTACTGAATGCTGAGCATTCATCATAGCTCTGGGGTTTATTCAAAGAACAATTTAAGTTCTACCCAAGCGCACATAAAAGCATGTAGTGCACCTGACACTAGCACCAGTCAATGAGCGCAGGGCACTATGGTTAAAGCGTTAGTGCGCTTGGAGCTTGGCGCCAGATGTGAAGCGCTAATGCGCTTTGCGCTAAATGAAGAGCGCAGATGCGCTATAGTTGAAGCGTTAAGACGTTTGGCGCTGGTGCCATATAATTAACTGCAAAGTGCTTTTAGTAATGCAGCGCACACGTGAGGAGCACGTGGCGCGCTGAGCGTTGAACGCTAGATGAAGAGCACTAAGGCACTTTTGAATTAGGAGCGCTAAAGCTCTTATTAGATTAGGAGCGCTAAGGCTCTTCTTAGGTTAACTTTGCGCTCTGCAGATTATCTGTTCTTTGATAAGAGGTTTTATCTCAAAATTCTAAGAATAAAGTTCTTAGTTCATAGGAGATGTTTTAATCTCTTTTTGATGAAAGGCTTTGCCTTTATGGATCTGTGATCCTAAGAGAATTGAATAATTCTCCCCCCTTTATAATGAGATGTTCATAATCTCTTTTGTGAAAAACAACTTTGTCTTATGGATCTATGATCTGTGAAAGAAGTAAGTATTTCTGATTAAATTAAGACGATTTCGTCTTTCTATTCTTTTTACCTTGAAAAAGAATTATCTTCCTTTGCCGAGAGCTTCTTCCTCTTCTTGAGATTTTCTCAAAGTTTATGGGGGGTTCCTCTATTTTTTAGACTTGAAGTCTGGGGGCCTTTATATAGGGCAAGATGGTTTGTTCAATCAGTTAAGAAGATCTTTTCTCCAATTGATTTGAGGAATTTCCCATCGTTGGATCCTTGATCCAAGGGCTTCTGGTTTACAGAAGATAATCTTCTTGTTTTTTTTACCAAGATTGGAAAATCGTTCCCCTTACAGAATTCGTTTTGTATTTCAGTGATTTTTAGTTACCATTGGATCATTAATCCAACGGTGTTCCAAATTCAAGGCACAATCTTTTCTGTTTGGAAAGATTCAACAGAATTTCATTCTTGTTAATTGATGATTTAATCATATCCGTTGGATATTTGATCCAACGGTGAGGAACATTTAGTTCCAGCGCTAGCGCTTATGCGCTCTGCCCATGATGCGCTACTTGGAGCACAGCGCTCTTAGCACTAGAGCACACATGCTTTGCATGTGGTGCGCTACTTGTAGCGCAGTGCATCTGGCGCTAGCGCCTATGCGTTTTGCATGGGGTGCGCTGTTTATGGAGCAACACTTTTATAAATGCGTAGCTTTAATTCAAATTTTGAATTCTGAACAAAGCTTTGCTCTAATTGGGGAAACAAATACTACGCTTGACAAGTCACGGCTTAGGTTAATGATGGATGACGACGCTCGTGTCCGCTCGCTGTCTTCCTGAGTCCAAACTTTATAAGTAGTATCCGGCGAAACCTTGTCTAAAAATCCCGACGGACTGAAATGTCCCTAAACTAATAACGGACCGCAACGTCCTTAAACTAGCTGTGGACCGAGATGTCCCTAAACTAACAATGGACCGAGATGTCCCTAAACTAGCTATAGACCGAGATGTCCTTAAAATAACGATGGACAGAGATGTCCTTAAACTAACGATGGACCGTGATGTCCCTAAACTAAATACGCCGCCTCAAAACTTGGTGACAGTGGAATCCAGGTCCATAAGTCCTAGCAGCGAGGATTGCAACTTAAGTCCATCTGGCCCGCAGCTACCCGGTTGGCGAAGTCCCACCGTAAAAAATAAAAAAAACAGTACGCCCAAAAGCAAAATGGGCATGGATGAAAACCCGAAAGGGCTCCGTGAGTAAAAACAGCAGGACTGCTGGCGAGTTCGTGAAAACCCGAAAGGGCATTGACTCGTAAAAAAAATTCATGCACACTTACGAGATCCTCTCGACCTTGTGAGGAGAAAACACCTGCGTAAGATCCTTACGACTCATAAGAGAGCAACACACTTAGGGATCCCCACGAATCCTAAGGAGAGATTACACTTACAAGATCCTCAGGGCTCGTGAGGAGAATTCCCCCTATGAGACCATGACGGCTCGTAAGATTCGAAAGCCTTATGTTACATGGATCTAAACATGTTCTTATGCCATCACATTCCCCAGATTGCCCTACAAGCGGTTCAATATTGACCCTTGTATACAATCCACGGGCACAAATAAACGTTTCCACCACCAAGCCCCAACAACGACGAGGAATGTCCTCATGTGGTGAACAACACTTGTAAGTCCTCTCGACTTATAATGAGAAAACACTCTTGTAAGATCCTTACGACTTATAAGAGAACAAAAACTTAGGAATCCTCACGACTCCTAAGGAGAAAACACACCTACGAGATTCTCACAACTCGTAGGGAGAAACACCTTTATGAGACCCTTACGGCTCATGAAATCGAAAGACTTAGTCGACAGGATCCTAACCCTATTTTCTAAGCCATCTTTGTTCGAATCGATAAAGGCAAATGATGATTCGCTCCTGGCAATGTCCCAGTGGTAGCGATGCTGATGCCTAAATCGGTATCAAATTCCAAGTTCTTTCACGGCAAATGATGATTCACTCCTGACAATATTCCAGTCGCAGCGATACTGATGCTAAGATGGGTATCAGATCTTGAATTCCATACTCGCAATAAAAATTAGCGAGCCAAAATGCATATGAAATAGCCGAAATGATAAGGCAACTCGCAGTAAGAATCAGCGAGTAAAATATATGCATATGAAATAGCCGAAATGATAGGGCAACTCGCAGTAAGAATCAGCGAGTAAAATATATGCATATAAAAATAGCCGAAATGATTGGGCAACTCGCAATAAAAAGCAGCGAGTAAAGAAAAGAAAAATAGCCGAAATGATTAGGCACTGCGAAAAATAGCCGAAATGATTGGGCGATTGCGACTTTCGCGATATAAAAAGCCGAAATGATAGAGCATCGCGGAAAGAAACAAAAAAAAATAAAACTTTTGCCCTGCAGCTGAGATCACATCGACCCCTGTATACAATCCATGGGCACAAACGAAAATGGAACCACATTGTCCCACCAGGCTTCGTCAAAGGGAAGCTAGATCTCGATGGCTACATCTACAGCCTAGAAATCAACAAAGGCGTTCCTTCTCGTTCCAACCAGAATCAGATACGACGTCAGCAAAACGGAGCCACGGCAAAGTCCCCTAGTTCCAAATCTCGACGGTTCACAGACAGCCTAGAGACTACCTTGTAGCCACAGCAAAGTCCCCTAGTTCCAAATCTCGACGGTTCACAGACAGTCTAGAGACTACATCAGAGCCATAGCAAAGTCCATAGTTCCAAGTCTCGACGGCAGTATCCACAGCCTAGAGATCGACAACTGCGTTCTTCCTCCCCCCGGCAGGACGTAGACGCGACATCAGCAAACGGAGCCACGGCAAAGTCCCCTACTTCCAAATCTCGACGGTTCACAGACAACCTAGAGACAACCTCGACATTCGTCGCAATATTGCAGACACGATGTCAACAAACGAAACAAAGGAAGATATCTAGCTTCAGGGTCTTTACAGCACCTCAAATGAGACCTGAAAGACTATCGGAGATCATCCTACTCCAGCGCGGACTGGTCATGACTCATCGGGGCTATCCAACCGAGCCTAACCTCAAGTAAAAAGTGACATAGAATATCCCTAATGCTTACTCTTTCGACGGTAATATCACCTGGAAGATAACTTGAAGACGTCTTGTCCAGCCCCCGAGAAACACGACAGTCGCGGGGCTACTCGAACAGCAAGATTGCATATCGAGGAATACACCGGCCAACGCGGAGGTACAACGGGTAAAAAACCCTAGTACCACAGACCCTAACGGACTTCTATTAGCAGGAGTTAACTATGACGTTAGGACATCCTTGCGAGAACTTCTCGATTCGTCTCAACTCGTAAGGAAATTAGTGTCCTTGCGAGAACTTCTCGATTCGTCTCGACTCGTAGGGAAAAGCCTTAGGCAATGGAGATAAGGACCTGTTTCCTAAGCACTGGGGCCCTGCAAGTCGGTCCAAGATGGACTATTACATACTATTCATGGGCCACACTCTCCAAAGTCGAATATCGACAAGGAGGGAAACAAACACTTACGAGTCCTCTCGACTTGTAAGGGGGAAAATTCTCTTGTGAGATCCTTACGACTCTCAAGAGAAAACACACTTAGGAATCCTCACGACTCCTAAAGAAAAAATACACTTGCGGGATCCTCTCGTCTCGTAGGGAGAAAACCCTTTACGAGACCCTCACGGCTCATAAAGTTGAAAAGTCTTAGGCGGCAGACCTGAACATATTTCCTAAGCCATCGCTGCCCTGCAATGAGATCAAGATAGACTATCTACGGGCCACATTTGCTAAAGCCACATTCGCCGATGAAATAAAGAAGCTACTTACGGATCCTCACGATTCGTAAGGAAAAATACCCGAGTGGGATCCTTATGACACACGAAGGCTACGAACACTTAGAAATCCTCATGATTTCTAGGGAGAAAATACACCTTTGAGATCCTCCCGACTCGTAGGGAAAATAATGTTCCTGCGAGAAATTCTCGATTCGTTTCGACTCGTAAGGAAATTAGTGTCCTTACGAGAACTTCTCGATTCATTTCGACTCATAAGGAAATTAGTGTCCTTGCGAGAAATTCTCGATTCGTCTCGACTCGTAGGGAAAATAATGATCCTGTAAGAACTTCTCGATTCGTTTTGACTCGTAAGGAAAATAATGTTCCTGCGAGAACTTCTCGATTCGTTTCGACTCGTAAAGAAATTAGTGTCCTTGCGAGAAATTCTCGATTCGTTTCGACTCGTAAGGAAATTAGTGTCCTTGCAAGAAATTCTTGATTCGTTTCAACTTGTAAGGAAATTAGTGTCCTTGCGAGAAATTCTCGATTCGTCTCGACCCGTAGGGAAATTAATGTTCTGCAAGAACTTCTCGATTCGTTTCGACTCATAAAGAAAATAATGTTCCTGCGAGAACTTCTCGATTCGTCTCGACTCGTAAGGAAATTAGTGTCCTTGCAATAACTTCTCGATTCGTCTCGACTCGTAAGGAAAATAGTGTTCTTGCTAGAACTTCTCGATTCGTCTCGACTCGTAAGTAAATTAGTGTCCTTGCGAGAACTTCTCGATTCGTCTCGAATCGTAAGGAAATTAGTGTCCGAGAACTTCTCGACTCATTTCGACTCGTAAGGAAATTAGTGTCCTTACGAGAACTTCTCAACTCGTAAGGAAATTAGTGTCCTTGCAAGAAATTCTCGACTCGTCTCGACTCGTAAGGAAATTAGTGTTCTTACGAGAACTTCTCGGCTCGTCTCGACTCGTAAGGAAATTAGAGTCCTTGCGAGAACTTCTCGGCTCGTCTCGACTCGTAAGGAAATTAGTGTCCCTGCGAGAACTTCGCGATTTGTTTCGACTCGTAAGGAAATTAGTGTCCCTGCGAGAACTTCTCGATTCGTCTTGACTCGTAAGGAAATTAGTGTCCCTACGAGAACTTCTCGATTCGTCGGGAAAATAATGTCCCTGCGAAAACTTCTCGATTCGTCTCAACTCATAGGGAAAATAATATTCTTGCGAGAACTTCTTGACCCGTCTCGACTCACGGCTCATAAAGTTGGAAAGTCTTAGGCTACAAGGACCCTAAACTTGTCTCCTAGGCCATCAATTCTATGGTCACACGTTACTTTGCACTACTTTACCCACGTACATACATATGTGGGCAAAGTAATGGAGGGCATTTGTTCCCGCCAAAATTTTCGGTGAAGAGCTTCTTGTTCTCTTACAAAAAAGGGGGGAGAATCCTCAAAATTAGGTCTCACGTATAAAACACATGAGCGCTCATATGCAAAGCGTATGAGCGCTGAACATAAACAATTAATGGCCAAACATGCCTCACGTGTAAAGCACGTGGGCGCTCATATGTAAAGCATATAAGCGCTGAAAATAAACAGGCTAAAACCCACACTAGGGATCACGTGTTAAACACGTGAGTTTTCTTGCTACTCACGTGCAAAGCATGTGAGCGCCCCAATTTAAAATACTCCTGTCAAATTCTAGAATTAAATTCTATTTGGGAAATATTTTCCTGATCTACCTCAAACTAGAAAGATCTTCTCTGTTAAACAGAGGACCTTTGGATCAAAGATCCAACGGTGATCATCTGGTAGAATAAAGTTCCATCATAGGAAAATATTTTCCTAATCTTATTAAAGTAACAAGATATTCATATGATAAGAATAAAATTCTATGTTAAACTAACGAGATATCCATATGATAGAATTAAATTCTATATTAAGAAAATATATTTCTGATCTTGTTAAACTAAAAGATATGATAGAATAAAATTCTGATCTTGTTAAAACTAACAAAATATTCATAATCTTGCTAAACAAACAAGAAATCTTCTCTGTTAAAACAGAGAGCCTTTGGATTAAAAATCCAACAGTGAATAAAATTCACCGATTGATCTAAAAGATCATGGAATCAATCATGATCTCTCAATAAGGGATTTTCTTAACAAATTGATTCCTTTTCTTCTCATATAAATAGGAGCCAGGAGAGGAGAAAAAAGAAAGGAAGGAAAACATACACACACCAACAGGGGAAGAAAAATATAGAGAGAGAATTTAATTCTCTAGAAAGAAGAGGAACCCCTCCCAAAAGCTCCCACAAAAAAAATAGAATTTAATTCTTAAACCAAGAGTTTAACTCTTCTTAAAAGAACTTAGTTCTTCCTCTGGTTAAGATTTGCAGAAGCAGATCTTCCCACAAGTTAAGAATTTAATTCTCATCAGGGAGATTCTGTCATGCAGATTCAAAACGTAGGGGAAATAACTGAGTTCAAAAGAGTTTAACTCTTACAAAACGTATAGGAATTCAATTCCTCTGAAACTAGGGTTTAACCCTTTAAAAAGAATTTAATCCCTGCAAAGAATAAAAGGAGAACTTGATTCCTCAGAACTATAGAAGAACAGCCTGATGATTCATTAGCATTCAAACGCTACGTAACAGATCACGTGTTCTCACGTGAGCACCTCTGAGGAACAAAAAGGAACAACTGACATCGAGTCATGTGATCCCACGTGACCCCCTAATAGTTCTTAGCACTTTCAAAAGGAAAAGGGAAATAAATCGAAGACAGTTTCTATTTTGGGGCGCCTCACGTGATCTCATGTGACCCCCTAATAGTGCTTAGCACTATCAAAAGGAAAAGGGGAATAAATCAAAGACGGTTCCCATTTTGGGGCACCTCACGTGATCCCATGTGACCCTCTAATAGTTCTTAGCACTTTCAAAAGGGAAAAGGGAATAAATCAAAACAGTTCCCATATTTGGGGCGCCTCACGTGTTCCCACGTGACCCCCAATAGTGCTTAGCACTTATAAAAGAACAAGGGAATAAACCCAAGTGAACAACGCCAACTTTCAAGAGCCTCACGTGCCACACGTGAGCCTCCTCCAAATTTCAGTGTTTAATTTTGCCTTGGAGTCTCATTTGGGAGCACATGAGCACTGAGTATACATTAGTGTTTAACACTATAGGAAGACAACTCCCACTCCAAATTGGCTAAGTCTCCCTGAGGATTAAAATATCTTGGATTTCCTAATTGACCGAGCCACTATGCTCATGACTTCCCAAACTGATGATGATTCCTCAATCTCCTAAGTTAATCTTAGTCTCTCAAAATCGACTAATGATTCTTGGACGGGCCACTATGATCTTTCCCCTCAAATCTGGAATTTGGTTCAAGGATACATCTCCCCATACCTCTCATACATGTCGTTGTAATTCTTCAAAGTCTTCAGAGAGGTGGAGGGTCCCGACAACCAACAGCTCTTTGGTTCAACCCAAAACCTATGAGCACACCCCTATGAACTGTAACGTCCTTAAACTAGCTATGGACCGCAACGTCCTTAAACTAGCTGCGGACCGAAATGTCCCTAAACTAACAATGGACCGCATGTCCTTAAACTAGCTATGGACCGCAATGTCCTTAAACTACGACCTCACCGCCAAATGGTGATTTATGGACTGCAACGTCCTTAAACTAGATATGGACCGAAACGTCCTTTAACTAACAATAGACCGCAACGTCCTTAAACTAAACCCCCATCCCAAAAATGGTGATCTACAGACCGTAACGTCTCTAAACTAAAACGATAAAGCCCCAAATGCTCTTTTGTTGGATCAAAAATGATCATAAACCCCCGTTAAGTAGATCTTAGTCCAAGATCGGACTAACGTATCCTTAACAAACATTTAAGTTGATCTTAATCTCAAACGAGATTAACGATCCTTAAATTAACCCAAACCCAAATCTAAGAATATACGGATTTGGACTAATCCACGCCCTACGGGCGGCAACATAAATTAGTCTCCGTATACAATCCATGGGCAATCAAAAATAAAACAAACACACACGACACGAAGTGACCTTCTGGAGCAGGAGAAAGTGGTTACCGCGATACGGTAACGTAATTAACTGCAGGGGCTTGCGCCTGCAGGGAAGAGCGTCCCCACAATCAAAAACCCCTCAAAACGAGGGGGGATCTGACGAAGTATGCTACAACAGCCACATCCGTCTAAACCTCCGACACACGGTGCCATAAATCAACTTGGCATTTTCGGAGAGGTGGACGGATAAAACCAAATAGCATATGCCCCCAAATTCAGGCAAGACAACCTACGCGGTTTCATCTATGTTTTCGGCGGTAAACGCCCCTCTCAACGGGCTGTCCAAAAATGACGTCTCAATGTTCGACAGGCTGAGTAAGAACCCAAACGAGCCCGTAAAGAGCCTCGTGATACCTAAAGGGGCTGCCCCAAAACGGATAGCCCTCCCAACTCCTGCTATAGGCGAAGCCGTTAAAGGTGCTTCCTCTACCAGAAAGTCGATCTTTGAAATATTGGCCTGTAGGGTTGGCTTAGCACCTTAGCAAGGTTTTGGCAAGCATCAATCATGCTACTTTAAAATTTTTGGGGTGCTAAACAAACCCTAACCAAGATCTTAACTAGAGACTTAGGGTTAAACATGATATGTAAACACTTTACATCTAAGTGAACAAGGAATACAACCTTTGTAGACCGGTCCTTCACTTTAATAGCTCCGTGTAGTAGTCCCTTCGCTGCGATCACGAACTTCCGGACTCTAGAGAGACTCCCATGAAGAAACGAACAAGCTTGCTTCGAAGTCTTCGAGGCCGAAGATGATCTACGTCGAAGAGACACTAGCGCATGCTATCTCTTCACTAATTATGTAGATTAGTGAAGCAAACACCCTAAACTAAATGGCTAATAGTATAGGATGATGAAATAGGAAGTGGGCTCACTTTAGATATATTTTTCTCACAAGTTTCCATCACTTTTTAAAAAGCTAGCAAGCTTTTCTCACTTGATGAAGAAGAAGAAGAAGAATGAACTCATGAGGTTAGAAATGCAACCATGGGTGAGTATATCATATCTCTAACCGTTGTAAAGAGTTAACCATGGTAAGGGGTTAAAGGTTGGGTCACAAAATATCTTAAGGAAAACAAAGGAGTGGACTTAGTCAATGCTTATCCTCAAGCTTCTACAAGCTTCTAGCAATGATTTAATCTACTAATTTGTAATTACTTAATGATAAATGAAACCCTAACATAAACCCTAGCATAGTGTAAGTCTCATACATACATGTTGCATGTATAACCTAGCATGAAACAATAATATATATATATATATATATATATATATATATATTATATGCTAAAAGAATACAATTAATATATATCACATATATATTAATGTATCAAAAACTGAGAAAAGAAATCTTAAGTGAGCTAATATTAGTCAATGTAATTTAATATATCAAATATATAATTATACATTAAATTATTAAATCAACTCTTGACTTAATAATCCGGCTATATTACATATAACCGACTAATATCAAATATCGTGAGAATAGAATGCGGTATCATATACTCGCATTAATCTCGGTCCCGCACATATCGCATATGTGCTCCTACTCCGTTTCGCATGAACCAGGAAACCTCTATGTAGGACTCTAAAGGCTCGTTAATACGCCGGCAGTAGGTGATGATCATATCAAACACCCATAAGCCGCAAGCGGTCTGCTAAACGTAACGGCCACCCAGGTATTGAGCAATCAGAAGATCAACAAGCAAGCCTGCTATAACTCCTGCGAATCCAATCAGTAACACTACCGTACAGTCCGGTCTCTTCATCTGATATGTCGCATATCACAGCCTGGGGGTGGTTTAATGTCAGACCCCAATAGCCCAATAAGTCATGCAGATGCAAGGTCCAAAATGGTTCAAGAAACTACTGGTAACACTTACCAATAAATCTCAGCAACCCTGGCCAGGGATTTCCTGTTATGGCCAATCGAGCACTGCGCAACATCAACCCCCAATACCGGGAGAGACGAAACCCCTCCTATCGCTCATTGCCTCCATGTGATTCGGGACTGTACCCAAAAGCCGCCGTTTTGCACGATCTCTTGACCATGGTATGGTGGAAATCAAAGCACAGTGGGAATCACACAAGACTCTATGACGATCTCGGGTCTACAGACTAACCTGTACCAGTGTCACCAGAGAACTGCTATCCGACGATAGGTATAATACCATCTAGGAGTTCTCGGCGAGTCCGTCCAGTGTACACAGTCTCTACTGAGCACCCGTATGCCTTCTCTGATGTCAAACACCAATGGATATGGGATCATCCATCGCCCATCATATGGGTCAAGAAGCGCATACGCTAGTCTACTCTGGAGTACCGATGCCCTGTCTAGATACTCCCACGACTAGGAACATTTGAAGGATGTACTTATCGACTACCCTGTCCCCACCAGTATGATCTGCATCATAATCCTGGTAGTCAAGTAATCATCCTAAGGGCTTTATCAACTTGTGATCACAAAACGGTATTTGCTTACATGTTAAGATAAAGTGCAACCAGATAGCATACTATCATGTCGAGCAAGAAAGTCATTCCTATATATGTCCAAGCATCCACTACAATATACATTGCATGTACAGTAATGGCCTCTAGGACATACATATAACTAACATGGCGGGCTCTCCCTAATATTTAACAAGGACGTCGGTTTTCAACAGGCTGACGCTAACAGCAACCCTTCAGCAAAGTCGGGGGGTATAAAGAAGCCGCTTTCAAAACTGAGGCGGTCCTTTCAACAATGCACGCTCGATGTCGCCACTGGCGCCGAGTGAGAAAGGTTGGGGGAAGCTCCCTCTCTGGACTTACCCCACCAGCTCCAATGGTGGAAGTTGACGCTACTGTTCTAACCGGGAACAGCTTTGATCTGCTCAGGAGGGTGCGCAAGAACTCTCCAACAGCGGTGCTAAAGAAATCGCCCCCACCTGCAGAGGTTACTGCACAGGCAAAACCGGAGCAGCCCCATCAGCGGCTCTCTTTCCAAATTCATAGGGCCTGGCGGAAAGTCTAGGACTCTGTAATTGACCAGAACTACTCTCGTCGGCCGAAGAAATTGAAGGTTCGGCAAGAAAAAGACAACCCCTCCGTCATACAGCGAGGGATTTCTTCTACACAGGTGCCTGTTACAACGGCTACTTCAACTTCAACCTCCCACAAAAGGACGAGGCTGGAGAAAATCCCACCGCCGGCGGCAAATTCCAAAGGCGATTGACCCAAACGCCTCAAGTCTGGGGGTATGATAGTACATACGGTCTACATGGCTTCCAGGAAAGAAGAAATCCGTGGTTCGGCGAGTCAACGACCATAAACTCGGTCGCTGACTAAAGCTAAGGAGCAACAATAGAAGCTCCAGAAAATGCTGACCAAAATGGCAGTGCTTACCGGATAGAAAGAAAGTCCGGACAAAGAGGCCGAACAGCGCCATGACCAGGAGACCGATACAGAGTTCCCGCGAAGGGTGCTCGAAAGAAAATACAAAGAAGCCGCTGAACAAGCTGCTAACATGAAGCAGATGGCGCTCTTGTTTCAGGACATGGTTGGAATGATGATCCAACCAGAACCCCCAGCCGAGAATCTGCCGATAATCATCGAGGATGACAGAGGGGAAACATCGAACCCTCTTCCGGCCTTATAAACAGCCAAGGAGGAAACGATCTCCAAGGTTTCTATTGATGATTATATTGCTCAACAAATAAGAGCTCATCAAGCTAATGAAGCGGCTGGCCAAATCGTCAGAACTGGGCAACCGTATCGAGGTTGGTATGATCAAATCAAGTACCCACCAGGATTTACGATCTCTAAGTTCCATGTATACAAAGGGAAAGTAAACCCCCATCAGCACGTCGCGCAGTTCAGAGCTCTTGCGGCAACACCGGAAGCGAAAACAAACTGTTGCTTCGCCAGTTCATTGGCAACTTATCACAACGACCTTTGAATGGTACTCGGAGCTCCCAAATGACTCCGTAAAGACATTCACAGAGATGGAACTGTTGTTCACACAGCGGTTCGCCAGCGCAAGCGAGCGCACTCCAAGCACAGCATTAATCAATGCCAGGGTAACCCCGGGAGAAACCTAGGATCAATATGTGATCCGGTGGCGGAACCTATGGTTTTAGTGCGAATAGCGCATTGAAGAATCTCCCGCCGTGGGCATATTCATCGGGACCCTTGATCCTCAAACGACTGTGTCCCAGTTCATGACATTCTTCAAACAAACCACCTTCCAGGTTCTGATCAATAAATTGGCCCAAATGGACCAGATGGGCCGCGGGCCTTCCTCCTCAAATAAGGACCCTCGAAATAACAAGGGTAAAGGGAAAGCAGCCTTCATTGCCAACACGCAACAACAACTGAGCGGCCCAAAACCGACTGCTCGCCAAAACAACGCTCGTCCACACCCATCCTTGGAGGAAAGACTAGGACGCGCTTACTCGTTTCCCTGGACAAGACAAGGAGACTGTTTGAATTGGCAATGCGTAATAAACTTATTACATTGTCAGACCTGCGGCTTCCACCATAACCCGACGATGTCAACAACCCTAACTACTGCTCCTATCACAGAATGATGAGCCACCCAATTAAGGATTACTACGTCTTCAAGAACTGGGTCGAAGACCAGTACCAACAGGGGAAATTCACGCTGTCTGATAACTAGAGGGTAAACCCACCACAGAAGCACACTCCCAAAACGGTGGATGCGTCGGGGGCATCATGCTCACTCGTAGAAGAAACTATATGGGTAGTCATTCTTTCAGCAAAAACCAAATGAATGCTGAAGGATCTACAGGCATGTCCAGCAATCAGGTGGAAAAGCCCACTTGAACCCGAAATCATCGAAGGGATACTGAAACTACGTCCCACACCGAAGATTGTTGACAAAGGGCAGAACTCCTAAGTCAAGCCTTCAAAGTTGCCACACGATCTCCTATTCGTTGTTAAATGATGAAGAAACTCCCTCGGCGTTAGAAAACAACGCGTAGGAACTGGGTGCAGAATCAGCGCTAAAATCCTTGGAACTTCCAGAAGACCCGATCGTTAGGCTGTTAAACGAATCCTTTTAAAAAAAAAATTGGCCGAGAATGTGAAACAACCATATACGAAAAGACTAAGTGTCAGTGTCAAGATGAAGAAGCTGGGCCGAGAATGAGTCGTAAAGTACTCTAACCAAACCAAAGCATACCTGCAAACAAATAAGAGCAGGATTAAAACAGAGAAGCGGTTCGCCAAAGCCCTGTCAATGGGAATGAAGCTGTCACCTCTCGTAGGAAACACTTTCGGGGTCATATGCCTCGACGGAGAGGATTCACATCCAAACTACTGCCTATATCATCGGAGGGTTACCCACCCCACTGAGGAATGCAGTGCCTTCAAGAAGTGGTGGTAAGGATACGTTGCCCATCAAAAACACTTCAAGAGGATAAAGCGCGAAGCTCGTGCTCGTCAACGGTAAAATAGTGCGATAAACGCGCATGAAGAAACGACTCGCAGCTGTCATATGGTTGGTACCAGTTCGGAAGGGAAGAAAATCCAAGTTCTTACCTTCGGGAGTGATTCTGAGGACGAAATACCCCTCAACCCTCTCTTCAAAGACCCCACCTCCGAAAAAGAGGAGGAGGAGAAGATCTGCGAGAATATTCAGCTGCGTAATCGCACGCTGCCCGAGAAGAACCTCGAACCTACAACAAAGGTTCGAATAAAAAAGACAAAGGGAAAGGGAAATTCTCTGAGGAAGTTGCCCTCGATGAAGAAGCAGTTAAAGAGCTCGTAGCAAGGGACCCGCCTAAGAAAAATAAGGTCGATTATAATGTCCTAACACATCTGAGGAAAATACCCTTACAATTGAGCATATTGGATGCTCTCCTCCTGTCCAAAGAGGCACGAGATTCTCTGATCAAGGCAGTAAAAGAGACTGATCAGTTCCAAGCTTCCTTCACGGAAGAGAAGATGAAAGATGAACTGGCAGAGGTCCACACGGCTGACATTACATTCAGCGATGAAGATATCCTCCTCGGTACGTGTGAACATAATCGCCCGTTATACGTCACCGGGTATTGCCACGACATTAAGATAGGGAAAATCCTTGTCGACAACGGATCCTCCGTCAACCTTCTCAATATGGGGGTGCTGAAGGAAATTTACATGAACGTTCAGTATCTCGCCCGAGATAAAATTACCATCTCCGGGTTCGATTCACAGTCATCGCGGACGCTCAGGTTCGTAATACTGACGTTACGCTTCGGGCTGCTCGTCACTGACATCAAATTTCATGTCATTGACGCCAAGACTTGCTATAATGCTTTGCTCAGCTGCCTTGGTTACATGAGTACAACGTTATCCCTTCTACACAACATCAGTGTATGAAGTATTTCAAAGACGGCTTGGAATACACCGTCATAAGGGAGCTAAATCCGTTCTCCATAAACGAGGTCCGAAAATATGAAGACGCAAAGTACTTCCTTCCAGACTTCGAGAATACGGAAAGGTGTCATAAGCCGGAGGATAAACAGAAGTCCGTCGCAACTATCCCGATCTTTGGGAGCGATTCCGAGGAAGCTGAAGAAATAATCTACTCAGGGCAACCCCAGAAAGAAAACAATAGGCTCGGACCATCTACTCCTATTTTGGTCTTTGGCAGTGACTCAGAGGACGAGGCCAACACAGTGTTCTCCATCCGCCCGTCGGTGCAAATCTTTGCCGGAACAGATTAGAGTCTAAAAATTACAATGGCTCCGCCTCGGCATTACAAGGGACTTGATGCGCTCCCTATATATAGTGTACAAGAACTGCAAACTTTCTATGTACCTTCCAGACGAAGAGGTGAAAAAGCAATCCTCTTCTACCAATCTACGGAAAATAAAGTAGAAAAAGAAGTCTGGCATGGTGCCGGTTTTTCCCTCGACAAGCTTCAACCAATCCGTCTGCCAAGATACTATGTGGAGGGATTGAAAAGGCTGTTAAGATACCAAGGTGTACCCCTCGAATAAACTGTTCGATAAGCTCAATTCCACAAAAAGATTTGGGATATTCCCGGGACTCAGCGAAAGACGCCCAATGGGAAGATGGAAACAACCGGGCTCGGATACGTTCAGTCCAAGAAACGGGAGCGATTATACAGTTGCCATGTCATAAACAGCTCTAGTGAAGGGGAAAACACTCTTCCAAATGGCTGTGATGTGAAATCAGAGCAAGATCCTGCTCTAAAAACGTTAAGTCTGTCACTCGAAGAACAAATCGACAAGCTAATAAAAGAAGCTTGTCAAAAGAGCTGAGATAACCACAGCCGCGAGATGGCCATATATGGGAAAGCCAGGATGCAGCGTCTCAGCCAGCAATCTGTGGAGGAAATATACCGTAATACTCTTCATCCCCGATCCACTGTATGTTCTCGCGAAAGGGGAAAATCCTGAAATGGAGACAAAAATAAGGCAAAGAACGCAAACAACGTACGAAAACAACAAAAAAGGTCCAAGACGCCGCACAATCGAGAAAAACTCAATTGGATCCCGTCCTTTATAAAGAAGATGGGTCGGGAATACTCTTTCCCCCAAGACAAGACAAGGAAAATATTCAACTTTGTCATGAAGCACCAAATGATGACACTTCTGGAGTCTCGGCATCCCGAACAAATGAATGAGGTCCATCATCCGGATTAATGCTCTTACTATCGAGTAATAGGTCATCCCCTTGAAGACTGCTTCACTTTCAAATACTGGGTAGAAGACCAATATCAACAAGGCAGGTTCCCTTTATCTGACAGCTGGAGGATAACCCCACCGCAAAAGTATAAGCCAAAGAGGACCTATACCGTAAGAATAAGACCAGCTCAACATCAGGAATGGAAGCGAACTCATACCTGCCATATGATAACACTCTCAAAAGAGTGAGGGCACGAGACTATTGATGATTTCTACATGTGCTTCGCAAATGAAGACAAGGATGAGGTGATCTTCGAGTTTCCACCAGCACCAAAAGAGCTGGAAGATGGGATACACACCACACCGGACAACCTAAGAAAAATTGACTTAGGGACAGAAAATGATCCAAGGCCGATTCGTCAGAGAGCTACTATATGAAAAATAGGTAGCCACGTTAAAGGACGTGCTCATGCAATATAAAGATTGTTTTGCATGGAACTATTCCGAGATGTCAGGTCTAGATCCAAAAGTAACTTACATAAACTGGCCATATCGCCGGACATAAAACCAGTCAAACAGGCGCCAAGAAAAATGCGGCTCGAACTTGAGATGGGTATCAACATTGAAGTCAAGAAACTAATCGACTCCGGCTTCATCCAAGAAGTTCAATATCCCGACTGGATCGCTAACATCATTCCAGTGATGAAGAAAAATGGGACGGTGCGCATCTGTGTGGACTTTCGGGACCTCGACAAAGCTTGTCCGAAGGATGACTTCCCAGTACCTATTACTGAGCTGATGATCGATAATACGTCTACCCATGTAGTCCTCTCCTTCATGGATGGATCTTCATGATACAATCAAATAAAAATGCATCCTGAAGACCAAAAGCATACCGCCTTTCGAACTCCGCTGGGCATATTCTGCTATAAGGTGATACCCTTTGATTTAAAGAACGCTGGCGCTACCTACCAAATGGCCATGACAAAGATCTTTGATGACCTCATACACGAGATCGTCGAATGCTACATTGACGACCTTGTGGTAAAGAGCAGATCTCACGAGGAACATTGGGAACATCTAAAAATAGTGTTCCGACGTCTTCGGAAGTATAATCTGAAGATGAATTCTCTAAAATGCGCGTTTGGAGTCTCCTTAGGCAAATTCCTAGGATGCATCATACGACACAGGGGTATCGAAATCGATCCCTCAAAGATCAAGGTGATTATGAAAATTCCCACGCCAAGAACTCTCAAACAGTTGCGATCTCTTTAAGGAAAGCTCGCATATATCCGGCGGTTCATAGCCAACCTCTCCGGAAAATGCTGTCCCTATAGTCATTTGATGAAGAAGGGGACCTCGTTCGTCTGGGATCAAAATTTCCAAAATGCCCTAGATGAAATCAAGCCATACCTGCAAAATCCGTCGGTATTGACCGCTCCGGTTAAGGGAAAACTCCTTATCCTAGATACAACAGCCCTTGAGGGTTCTCTAAGCGCGTTATGGGCACAAGAGAACGATCAGAGAAAGGAAAGAGCTCTGTACTATTTGAGTCAAGTTCTCCTGGTGGCAGAAAACAACTACTCCCCCATCGAAAAGCATTGCCTGGCACTGATCTTCGTGATAATGAAGCTCAGAAATTACGCCTTGGCACATGAGGTCCATCTCATATCAAAGGCGGATCCTCTCAAATATCTGATGTCAAGTGCCATACTAACAGGAAAGCTTGTCAAATGGGCCCTCCTCCTGATGGAGTTCTCAGTGACGTATTGATCCCTTAAAGCAGTAAATGGCCACGCCATAGCAGACTTTCTTGCGGAGCATCCGATACCAGCCGACTCCCCGTTAAATTGCGAATTGCCAGACGAACATGCGTTTGACGCAATCGTAGAAGAGAAAGAAGAAAATGATTCCCGATGGGAAATCTACTTCAATGAAGCATACTCCGTGAAGCAACGAAAGCGAAACACCCCCATAATCAAAGCCGGGGTGGGCCTTATCTTCGTGACCCCGCAATGAGGGATATTGCGTTACGCCATTTCCTTAACGGAGCCAAGGACTAACAATGAAGCTGAAAATGAAGCTTTGATAGCAGGCCTCGAGATCACTATCGACATGGGAATCAAAGACCTTCTAATATATGGAGACTCCCAGCTGATCGTTAACCAAGTAAAGGGCGACTATCAGACATGCAAGCCAGAGCTGATAAAGTATGGTGAAAGAGTGCAGCAACTATTAACACAAATCCCCTCCTATATCCTGGAGAGTATATCGTGTACAAAAAACAGTAAGGCGGACACATTGGTCAAATTGGCCAAGGAACTGGCAGATGAAGACTTCGATGACGTAAAGATCATTGTGCAAAGCCGCAGGGTTCTCGCGCCAACAGATATATTTTTGGAAGACTTAATAGAGCCATCCAAAAGAAAAGAAGTGACCGAACAAGTAGCCCTTCAAATAGTGGACGAAGAAAAGGTTGAGGATTGGAGGGAAGTCTTCATAAACTACTTCAAATCCCAACAAACGCCCAAAAATGCGTCGTTTAGACATCAGCTCATGAAACGAGCTTTGTCTTTCGCCTTTATCAATGATACTCTATATAAGAGATCGTTCGACTGTCTGTGGCTAAGATACCTGGGACCAGAAGAAGCGGAGAGAGTCATCCAAGAAACTCACGACAGACTATGCGGTTCTAATCAAGCTGGGCCAAAGATGAAGCTGAAGATAAAAAGAATGGGTTACTATTGGCCCACAATGATTCAGGATGGCCTCGAATATGCGAAGCAGTGTCACTAATGCCAAATTCATGGGGACTTCATCCACCAACATCTAAATCCGCTACACCCAACAGTAGCTAGCTGGCCGGTCGAAATGTGGGAAACCGATATAATTGGATCTATTGAACCAGCATCGTCCAAAGGACATCGGTTCATACTGACGACGACCGACTACTTCTCCAAGTGGGCAGAAGAAGAACCACTAAAAGAGGTAAAGACGGAGAATATCCTCCATTTCTTCAGAACCTATGACATCTATCGGTTTGGCACTCCGCGACGAATTATCTCGTATAATGGGCCAGCTTATAGACGTCATAAAACCTGCCGCTTTGCACAACAGTATAAAATAAATTGGAGATACTCTTCAGTCTATAATCCTTGGGCCAACGGTCTAGCTGAAGCTTTCAACAAGATCTTGATACAGATTGTAAAGAAAACAGTTTCCAGAAACAAAAAAGATTGGCATGAAAGACTGCACGAAGCTCTCTGGGAGTACAGAACAACGTCAAGACGGCCATGAATACGACACCGTATGCATTGGTGTTCGGCACGGAAGCAGTGCTTCCGGTGGAAATAGGACTCCCCTCTCTACGAGTAGCGGTTCGGTATGAGCTGACAGATGAAGAAAATTCTCATCTTCGGCTTGAGGAGCTCAACGCTCTCGACGAAACTCGCCTTATAGCACAGCAAAATCTGGAGGCTTATAAGGTAAGGATGACACAGTCATAAGAAAGACTGACCAGGCAGAGAACGTTCCGCCAAGACAAACTCATGCTAATCATAAAAACACCAATGATTCCCAATCGTGCAAAACGGAGGAAGTTCGAGCCGAACTATGAAGGCCCGTATATTATAGACAAAGTCTATCAAGGTGGAGCCTACCTGCTCATGGGTATGCATGGTGAAAGACCTTTCTGGCCAATAAATGGCTGATTCCTCAAAAAATACTATGCTTAACGAGTCACGACTTAGGTCAATGATAGATGACGACGCTCGTATCCGCTCGCCATCTTCTTGAGTCAGAACTCTGAGAGTAGTATACAAAAAGCTCCGTCGCTTCAAAAACGGTAACAACGAACCGAGAAGTCCTTAAACTAACTATCCACCTCAAACATGGCGACAACGGACCGAGATGTTCCTAAGCTAACAACAGACCGAGAAGTTCTTAAGCTAACTATCCGCCTCAAACATGGCGACAACAGACCGAGATGTCCCTAAACTAACAACGGACCGAGAAGTCTTTAAACTAACTATCCGCCTCAAACATGGCGACAACGGACCGAGATGTCCCTAAACTAACAACGGACCGAGAAGTCCCTAAACTAATAATGGACCGAGATGTCCTTAAACTAGAAATTCACCTCAAACATGACGATAACCGACCGAAATGTCCCTAAACTAAAATTTCGCCTCAAACATGGCGATAATGGACCGAAATGTCCCTGAACTAGAACATCGCCCCCAAATACGGTGATATGCTCCCTTGAGATCTATATTGCAATCGAAGTCCTAACGGCGAAGGTTGTAACTCAAGTCCCACTGGTTACACTGCTACTCCAGCGATGAAACCACCATAAATCCCATCGGCAAACAGATGGGTCACCGCGACGAAGCTACTTTCGAGAGTTTTGCCATTAAAAAAAAGGGTATGTCCACAAGCGAAATGGACACGGATGAAAACCCGAAAGAGTGTCGTGAGTAAAAATAGCAGGGCTACCGGCGAGCTTGTGAAAATCCGGAAGGACGCAATCTCATAAAAAAACTGCGTGAGATCCTTACAACTCACAAAGGAGCAACACACTTAGGAATTCCTACGATTCCTAAAAAAACTACACTTGCTAGATCCTCACGACTTGTAAGGAGAATTCCCCTTATGAGACCCTCTGTAACATTTCAGAAATATAAAATGTTATTTTTGAAAATTAAATATTAATATAATATATTTCGCGAATACTATTCGATTTGCGAATAGGGGTATTTCGTAAAATGGTATAAATATATACCAATATTTGGAAAATAATCGGAGATTAAAATAATTTATTCATTAAAAAGATATTTATCGGATTTTAATATTTTTATAATTAATTATATGCAGGTTTAAATTAAACTTGATTAGTGAATTACAAATCGTGAATTGGCTAAATCCGTATTTTTATATTTTTCCATGGCTAGTGCACCATGTCATGTGCATGTTATTAAGTGTTTGTGTTTGTGACTTGTGAGTTTTATAAGAATGAGATTTAGAAAAGAAAAGAAAGGAAAAGAGAAAAGAAAGAAAAGAAAGAGAAAGAGTTAAGAGAATGAAACAAAAAAAGAAGAAAGAGAATGAGAAGCAGGTATTTTATTTGGAGAGTGAGGGTAGGGGAAACTTGGTGAGTGAGAGGGTGAGCTTAAGAAGAGAGAAGGTTTGACTTTGCTGTCATATTCTTTCATCCACATTGCTTCTTCTCTTCTTCATCTCCATTCCTTTATGCTTCTTCACCTCACTACCTCCATGCACCATCTTAAATCCTTCTCAAACCCTCATGCCACTTTCACATAAAATATGCACAAACTTATTCTAAACCCTTTGAACCAATCAAGTATGGATTTTGAAGACTTTGGGCAACTCAAGAATTTTCCTAAGTTGTCAAATGAGGTAATCTCTTCACTTTTAGATTAGTAATCGTGTTTATATAGCCTAGTTAGTTTAGATTTCGTATTAGTTAGGTTAGGTGATCTTGAAATTTACAAGTTGCTGTTAAGTGATTAATTGAGGTGTAGTGAGTGTTTGTAAGACTTTAGAGATGATTTCTTAACCTGGAAATGAGTTTAGAACCCGATACACGAACTTAGAATTTGTTTCGTGTCGATTTTGTGGAGTTTGTTAGCTTACAGGGTATCTTGAGCTATCTGGGATATTTTAAAGAAAATCAAACAAGTCCATTGACCTAGATAAACCACTATAAGACCACCACTGAAATACGAACCAAAACTCTTCAGTTTGGCCGGCGAAACTGGACTTTATGGGCATCTCGCCGGGTTCCCTTCTTCTTTTGATGTTGTGGTTTTGTCTCTAGCTCACTTATCCTATAACATATCCCATGTACTTGGTTGTTTAGTCCCAATTGACCTGAGCCAAAATCTGGGAGCTACTTGAAATTGTTTTGGCTATGTTTTAAAGATATTTGAATTCGTGGTTTTGGTATTTGGATTTGAATTGGTCGATAGACGTTTATACGTCAACGGCGAGGGTTGTTTGGTTGTTTTTGCATGCGTAAGCTATAGGTTCTAACCTATAAGCAATTCGTGTGCCGTATCGGTTTTCGGATATTGGATTTGATAGTATTGCGATTGTGTATTGATTGTAGGTACCTTCGCGTGGACTTCCGAGACGTCGAAGCACATCGACTTCAACTAAGCGACGAGTTTAGCAGGTGAGTAGATTTATATCTACAGGGGAAGTCGGGTGGATGGCGTATAGCACCCCCGCAACCATTGATATAGAAGATCGTTTTATAATTATAATTTGATAAAATATATACTATGAACTTAAGATAACATAATTATAGGATTTAGAAAGAGATGATATGAATTGAAAGAGGACAAGTATGAGTTGATAATGATAGGATATGAGATCGAGATCGATATGAATTGAGATTAACAAGATATAACGTATATGCAAGATGACATGATATAAGATAGATATAGATGTGTTATGTGATTGATAAGATATGTCATACAAGATTATAGATCTGTAGCTTTGCTGGTGAATAGGATGATAGATTTCCTACTCTGTTGTGACACCGTACGATGGATTACCGTACGCGATGCGTTTACCGAATGTTTGATCCGCGCTCATGACTTGAGAATGATGATCGAGGATATTGTGACACCTGATACTATGAGGCGGATCGTTGACATAAAGAGGCACCTTATTATAGTTCATATTTATATTAGATTATTCCTCATGTGATACCTATCATGTTCCCAATGTTTAATGTTATATGATATACTTGCTAGTACACCTGCACAATTACCGTTGATGCGCATGTTACACTTATACAGATTTACCGGCTCATACACATTCATCATCGGTAATTGCTATGCGGCATACACAGTAGAACTGCCCTATCACGATATTACTCTTAACCGTAAAAGTACATTCATTGTTCAGTATTATCACTTGACATGCTTGCATGATATACTCGATATGCTCATATTATTACTACTCTATGTTGCATACATCGTAGTTTATGGTTATATGCATTGAGATACTGTTTTTATGAGATCTCTGGATTTGAGAACCGCGGTTTAATTTCAAAGGAAATTGTGTATTGTTTTAAAAATGCGGTTTCTCTTGATATGATATTTTGAAGTGTCCACCATGAGTTTTCTCGGTTCTGAGCAGTGAGTATACCCGATTCGAGGAGTAGTAGGTACCGTCTGTGGGTACGTGGTGGACCCGGTGAGATAACCCGGGGCAAGAAGACTCATATTGTTAGGCAGTAAGCTTAGCAGGGGAGCATAACCTACCGGTGATTGTATAGAATTCGGCGGATATCCGGAGGATACCGTTTTGGAGTTATGATATGAGATGGATATGAGGGCCGATCTGAGTATGCGGCGCCTAAGATGAGATAGATATGAGCATCGATCTAAGTATGTGGCGCCTTAGATTTGAGGATTTACATGTCGATGCTGGACACGAGTTTTCATGATATTTCGAGTGTCGATGTTGGACACTCAAGTTCCATGATTTTGATGTGTCGTTGATGGACACACATGGTTGATATCCTCATATATATATATATATATATATATATATATATATACAGGCATATGTTTTCATGATGTTCGAGTGTCGGTGTGGGACACTCAGGTTCTATGATATTGTTTGTGTCGTTGATGGACACGTGGATGATATCCACATGCATACAGGCATATGACGTCGGATGTTAATTATATATGTCATTGCATTGATCGATTGTTAACATATATGCGTACAAGGTCACCCTAGATATCATAGTATTACCTTCAGGATATAGTGACCTAGGAAATCGTTGTTTTATTCGATTTCTACTCGTTGATGTTTTCTACTCACGAGTTGGCAACTCACCCCCGTTATGCCACAGTTCTTGCAGGTTTGACCGCGTGGGATCAGTTGTGGTATTGCTGGTGCACAGCTTCATCTAGGATGCTTTTCTTTGGTAGGTGGGACACATATTGGATCGTGCCCACTCTCATACTTTATATTCCGTTGTATCTAGATAAACTCCATCAGATCAAATCAAATCAGAGACTAGACATTGTATATTGGTAGACCTAGTCAGACTTAGGTATTGTGCAAGACTTAGAGCGATGGATTTATGATCGCTTTCTTGAGTTTTGATGTCTTGCTTCTTTATTTGTTCTTTCTGGGTTGATCTTCGGCGTTGGGCGTCATATATATGTTATTGCGTGGTTGTGATTCTGCCAGTTGGCGAAGAGCGAGCTCCCTCTTGGGGATGCCTGTATATTGTTGTGTATATGGTTTTGGACCAAAAAATACAAGCGAGGTGCTGCCCGAAATTTTAAAATACGGAACATGTTTTCAACTCTAGTATAATCCACTTGCATTTTCATGTTTCATTAGCTATGCATTTAAAGAAAAACATGATTCATTATACCTCTATTTCAAAACCGCACCCCCACTATTTTCTGGGCTTCGGCTTACTTGAATTACGTTACGCATTTAGACGTTGCGTGATTTAAGTGCCGGTCACGTGCTAAATTACGGGTCGTGACACCCCCACGGCTCATAAGATTCAAAAGCATTAAGATACAGGGATCTGAACTTGTTCTTAAGCTCTCATATTCCCCTAATGCTGCCCTACAGGCGATCCTATATTGACCCTTATATACAATCCACGGGCATAAATAAATATATCCCCCACCAAGTTCCACCAACAATGAGAAATGTCCCCATATAGTGAACGACACTTGTAAGTCCTCTCGACTTATAAAGAGAAAACACTCTTGCAAGATCCTTACGACTTACAAGAGGAAATATCACTTAGGAATCCTCACGATTCCTAAACAGAAAACATACCAACGAGATCCTCACGACTTGTAGGGAGAAATACCTTTATGAGACCCTTACGACCCATAAAGTCAAAAAGCCTTAATCGACAGGAACCTTTCCATGCTAAGCCATCTTTGTTCAAACCAATAAAGGCAGATGATGATTCGCTCCAGGCAACATTCCAGTTGTAGCGATACTAATGCCTAAATAGGTGTCAAACCCCAAGTCCTCTCAAGGCAAATGATGATTCGCTCATGGAAATATTCCAGTGGTAGCGATACTGATGCCAAGATTGGTATCATATTTCAAATATCTTTAAAAAACCGAAATGATAGGGCAACTCGCAATAAAAAGCAGCGAATAAAAACAAAAACAGCTGGAATGATTGGGCACCGGGATAAATAGCCAAAATGATTGGGCAATCGTGACTTTCGCGACATAAAAGCTTAAAAGATAGAGCACTGTGGAAAGGAAAAAAATGAAAATGAAACTTTTCTGTCCTGCAGGTAGGTCCACACCGACCCCTGTATACAATCATGGGCACAAATGAAAGAAAGGGTACTATATTTTCCCACCGGGCTCCGTCAAAGGGAGAGCCAGATCTTAATGGCAGCATCTCATCCCAACGTTCTTCTCATTCCGACAGGATGCAAATGCAACATCAAAAAAGCTCCAAGGAGCAAAAACAAAAAAGGAGTGATGGCAAAATCCTAACTCCAGCTCGACATACTTTTCAAGCCAGCAGTATGCAGACGAAACGTCAACAAGGATCCAAGGGCCAAATCAAAGTGGAACGATGGCATATTCCTAGCTTCATATCTTTATGGCGATATCAATAGCCTAGAGATTGACTCAACGTGCTTCTCATGCCAGCAGGGTGCAAACACGGCGTCAACAAAGACCCAAGGGTCGAATAAAAAAGGAGTGATGTCAAAATCCTAACTTCGGCTCGATGTGCTTCTTATGCCAGCAGGATGTAGACGCAACGTTATCAAAGACCCAAGGGTCGAACAAAAAAGGAGTAATGGCAAAATCCCAGCTCCAGTTCGACGTTCCTTCTCGGTGTAGAGACGACGATAACAAAAGCTCCAAGGAGCCAAATCAAAAAGGAGTGACGGTAAAATCCTAACTCAAGCTCGACGTGCTTCTCATGCCAGCAGGATGTAGACGCAGCGTCATTAAAGACCTAAGGATCAAACAAAAAAGGAGTAATGTCAAAATCCCAACTCCAGCTCGACGTTCCTTCTCGGTGCAGATGCAACGTCAACAAAGGCTTCAAGGAGCCTAATCAAAATGGAGTGACGGCAAAATCCTAACTCTAGCTCGACGTGCTTCTCATGCCAGCAGGCTGCAAACGCAACGTCAACAAGGACCCAAGGGTCTAATCAAAGTGGAGCGATGGCATATTCCTAACTCCAGATCTTGATGGCGACATCTACAGCCTAGAGATCGACTCAACGTGCTTCTCATGCCAGCAGGGTGCAGGCGCAACGTTAACAAAGATCCAAGGGTCGAACAAAAGAGGAGTGACGACATATCCCAAGCTCCAGATCTCGATGGCAATATATACAACATAGAGGTCATATAGATGTCCACCCTACTTCAGCAAAGAATCGGCGCGATATCATCAAAGCAAAAACGAAGTGACGGCATATTCCTAGCTTTAGGTCTTGACGGCAACTCATATAAAACCTAAAAGACCATTGTAGATCATCCCACCCCAGAAGGGTGCGGTTATGACTTATCGGGACTCCAAATTGAGCCTAACCTCAAGTAAAAAGTGTCATGGCAAATTCCTAACACTTGCTCTTCCGACGGTAATATGACCTAAGAAGATTACTTGAAAACGTCTTGTCCAGCCTCAGAAGGGATCAGAGACACGACAGTCGTAGGGATACTCGAACAGCGACTTGAAGACTGCATATTAAGGAATATATCAGCCAATGCGATGGTACCACGAACTAAAACTCTAATACCACAAACCTAACGGACCTCTATTGTAAAAGAATGGGGTTATCTATATTTCACGTTAGGATACACTTGCGCGATCCTCTCGACTCGTCTCGACTCATAGGGAAAAACATCTTTATGAAACCCCCACGGCTCATGAAAATGAAAAGCCTTAGGCGACGGGGATATCAACCTGTTTCCTAAGCACTGTGGCACTACAAGTAGGTCCAAATTGACTCTTGTATACTATCTACGAGCCACATTCTCCAAAGTCGCATACCGACGAGGAAGAGAAACCACTTACGAGTTTTCTCGACTCGTAAGGGGAAAATTCCCTTGTGAGATCCTTATGACTCTCAAGAGAAAACGCACTTAGGAGTCTTCACGACTTCTAAGGAGAAAATACACCTACGAGATCCTCTCGACTCGTAGGGAGAAAAGTCTTTATAAGACCCTCATGTTGGATATATGTATGCCCTAGAGGCCATTATATGATAGTGGATGTATTTATACATGTATATATATATATATATATATATATATATTCAGTATACATTCTTGCTCGACATGATAGTATGTTATCTGGTTCTTCTTTATCTGACATGTTGATTTGATCATGCTTTTATTCATTCACACATGTTGATAAAGCCCTGAGGATATAGGCTTGACTACTGTGATTATGATAGAGATCATACTAGTGGGACATCTGTAGTTTATAAGTATATCCTGGAATGTCCCTAGTCGCAGGTGTATCGAGACGGGGCATCGATATACCAGAGTAGACTAGCGTATATGATACTAGACCCATATGATGGGCGATGGATGTTCCCACATTCATCGATGTTTGACATCGAGATCGTATACGGGTGCTCAGTGGTGACTGGGTACACTGGACGGACTCACCAAGAACTCCTATATGGAATTATATCTATCGTCGGATAGCAGTTCTCGGGTGACACTGGTGCAGGTTAGTCTGTAGACCCGAGATCGTCATAGAGTTTTGTGTGTTCTCCCGCTGTACTTTGATTACCACCCTACCACGGCTCTACTAAGTCGTGCAAATAGGTGGCTGTTGGGTACAGTCCCAAGACACACGAAGGCGATGAGCGATAGGAGGGGTTTCGTCTCTCCCGGTATTGGCAGTGGATGTTGTGCTGTGCTCGATTGGCTATATCAGTAAGTCCCTGGCCAGGGCTGTTGAGATTTACTGATAAGTGTTATCAGTAGTTTCTCGATCTGTTATAAACCATTCATCGGCACGACTTATTTAGTTATTGGGGTCAACGTTACCATCCCTAAACTCGATATGCAGCATATCTGACGAAGAGACCGGACTGTACGGTAGTGTTGCCGGTTGGCTCGACGGGAGTTGTGACAGGTTCGCTTGTTTTCTTCTGATCGCTCAATACCCGGGTGGCCGTTACGTTTAGCTGACCGCTTGCGGCTTGGGGGTGCTTGATATGATCATCACCTACTGCCGGCGTATTGACGAGTCTTAGAGTCCCACAATAGAGTTGCCTAGTCCAGGCAAAACGATGTGGTGCGCATATGAGATATGCGCGTGGACCCGGTTAAAATGCGCGTATGAGATACCGTATATTAATCGGACGGTTTGCTTTTGGTCGGGTCGTATGTGATATGACCGGTTTGCTAAATCAAGTGTTGATTTATCATTGACCATTAGTTTCTCACTTTAAATCCTTTCTTGTCTTTTTGTTGTATGCATGCATGTATGCATTTATTCTCATTCATGCACATATTGATGTGCATGCACACATACATGCATACATAATTCTATCATGGTTGATATAGTGGATGGTGGCAATATAAGACTTACACCATATATATATAAATATAGAGATATTATTTTTAGGAAAAGAAAAATGGAAATGGAAAATTGTTATGATGGTTTATCAATTTATTCAAGCACTAACCCCTTGGATTAACTATGATTCATTTTCTATGTCCATTTTTGTTCCAAACTAAAAATCTAGATATTTTATAACTATAGTTAAGAATGAGAAAGAGAAATATATATATTTTCATTTCTCATTTTTTCTTAAGTTTATCATTATCTTGAGCTCTTTACTGTAAGTCGATGTACAACACCCCACAACTTGCGGGGAGGCGGAATAATGAAAAACGATCTTGTTCTTTGCGTAAACATCGACTAACCGAGAAACTTTGTTGAACTATAATTAACAAGAAACATAGAAGTTATGAACTACTATGATAAATGATTATACCTAATGAACCGTGTCCTTCTCCTTTTCGTTATCCACGTCCTTCTCGGCCTCCTCCACGTAATAGATGATCCACCCGAGAGCTATACTCCAAGCTTCACCTCTAACTTGAGGTAACTAGGTTTCTTAAAGTGCTAATCTAAATAACCTAGATGATATAGAGAAGTGTTATGGATTAAATAGTCTTTACTAATCCTTGGTCTCAACACATGAGAGGAGAGGATTAGGGTTTGAAGAGAGAGAGCTTGAGGAGAGAGAAGGTGAGAATGATAATGAATTGAAATTGTTTCTCACTTCTAATATATCATGAAGCATATAAAATATCAAATAATATAAATCATATGATTTATCATCATGCTTCATTTAATATGTGCAATGAATCATCAAGTGAGTCATTAAGCAATAAATGCTTCATTAACTCACTTGAATGATTCATCTCATGAGTCACAAAATCAATTAATACTAATGCCACCTTAACCCTCAAGTCACCATCCTTCTAGAAGCTTCCCGCGAAATTACGAGAACGCCCTTCCTATCCGTGAAAACAAGGAAAAACTTTAGACTGTATAAATCCAATAACCCGATACTAGAAACTGGCTTAAACCAAAGCCGGCTAGTAAATACTGTCCGAATGTCGTACGTGCGTAAACACACGTATGCGTCCGAACCCTTGTCGTAAAACCATACGACCTTTATATCGTTTCGCCCGGAGCAGGGAAACTCTCTGTGTGGGACTCTAAAGACTCGACTACTACGCTGGCAGTGGGTTTAACCACAGACCGCAAGCGGCACTAGCTGTACGTAACGGTCCCCAGGTAGATGTCGATAAGAAGGCCGATAAGGAAACCCATCCGAACTCCTACTGAGTCTGATGTGACAATCTCCGTACAGTCCGGTCTATTCGTCTAAGACTATCGCATATCGGGCCTAGGGGGCGGCAAGCGTCAGTCCCCTAATAGCGGTATAAGTCGTGTCGGAGCGTAGCCCATTACACCCTGAGAAACAACTAGAACCTACCAGTAAACCTCGCTTGCTCTGGCCAGGGACTTTGCGTAATGGCTCTCTGACGCGGCGCGATATCAACTCCCAATACCGGGAGAGACGAATCCTGTCTAACCGCAACTGCCTCCAAGTGCTCGGGACTGCACCCAACTGCTACCTGTTTGCACGACTCCTTTAAGCCGTGGTAGGGTAGCAATCTAAGAGCAGTGGGACACACTCGAGGCAAAGTAGCAGCGTCAAGTCGGCGGACTATGCTGTACTCATGTCACCTGGGAACTGTTAACTGACGATGGATATAATACCAACTAACAGTTCCCCGTGAGTCCTGTCCGGTGTACCCGTAACCTAACGAGCACCTGCATACTATCTCCAGTACGACGTACTGACGGCTGTGGGACAGACCATCTCCCCAACTGGGATGAGAAGCGTACACACTAGTCTACTCTGAAGTATCGATATCCTGTCTCGATAATCCTATGACTAGGGACCTGAAAAAAGGATGTGCTTGTAGACTACCCAGCCCCCACTAGTGTGACTGCCATCACAACGCTGGTAGTCAAGCAAGATCCTAAGAGCTCTATCAATACGTATACTCACATATTAAGATAGATAAAACCAAGTAGCATACTACCATGTTTAGCAAGACTGTTATATAACTGTGAATATCCTAAGCTTCCATTAAGTAATATACAAACTAGTATGATACAATAATGGCCCCTAGGGCATATACACTAACAATCTCCCACTTGCACTAGGGCCATGTACTGGCATATCGAAGACCGATGATCTCGAGTAGCCTCTCGAACTGAATCTGAGGTAGGGCCTTCGTGAATGGATCAGCAATGTTCTCTTCAGTATCAACTCTCCGGACCTCGATCTCCCGACGATCAATGATCTCCCTGATCAGGTGATACCGCCTTAAGATGTGTCTGGACTTCTGATGGGACCTTGGTTCCTTCGCTAAAGCTATAGCTCCATTGTTGTCGCAATACAGAGGTATTGGATCAACAATGGTAGGAACCACCTGAAGTTCTGTTAGGAACTTCTTCATCCAGACCGCTTATTTTGCGGCATCGCAAGCAGCAATATACTCCGCTTCAATCGTCGAGTCAGCAACGGTGTCCTGCTTGGAGCTCTTCCAGCACACCGCCCCTCCATTGAGGGTAAAGACATAACCTGACATGGACTTGGAATCGTCCTTATCACTCTGGAAGCCGGAATCAGCAAAGGCCTCCATCTTGAGGTCTTTTCCGCCGTAAACCAAGAACATTTCCTTAGTCCTCCTCAGGTACTTGAGAATGTTCTTTACTGCTATCCAGTGGTTCTCCCCTGGGTCTGACTGATACCGGCTTACCACGCTCAGTGCGTAAGCTACATCTGGTCTGGTGCACAACATCGCATACATTATAGAGCCTACCGCAGAAGCGTAGGGTATAACAGACATGCGTTCCCTTTCCAAAACAGTCTTGGGAGACATCTCTTTGGGTAGGGTGATTCCGTGACAAGCCGGTAGATTACCACGCTTGGAATCTTCCATACTGAATTTTTTCAGTATAGTGTTGATATACATGGACTGCGAAAGTCCTAACATCCTCTTGGATCTATCACGATAGATCCGGATTCCCTGAATGTAAGAGGCATCACCCAGGTCTTTCATGGAGAACCTGTGTGACAAGAATCCTTTGACAGATTGTAGCATAGGAATGTCATTTCCTATCAATAGAATGTCATCCACGTACAAGACGAGGAATACGACACTTCTGGCTACAACTTTACTATATATGCACGGTTCATCTGGATTTTTGATAAAGTCATATTCTTTGACTGTCTCATCAAAATAGATGTTCCAACTCCGTGATGCCTGCTTTAGTCCATAAATGGACTTAAGCAGCTTGCATACTTTCCCGCTGCTCCCACTCTGATTGAAACCCTCTGGCTGATCCATATAGATGCACTCTTCTAAATTTCCATTCAGAAAATCCGTCTTTACGTCCATCTGCCAGATTTCATAATCATGGAAGGCAGCAATAGCAAGAAGGACCCGAATGGATTTGAGCATAGCCACTGAAAAAAAAGTTTCGTCATGGTCCAAACCAGGTCTTTGACGAAAACCCTTTGCAACAAGTCTAGCCTTATAGGTTTCCACCTGTTCATCTACACCAATCTTTTTCTTGAAGATCCATTTGCATCCTATGGGTTTTACCCCATCTGGAGCAAAGTCCAAAGTCTATACTTTGTTGGTGCACATGGACTCCATTTCGGTCCGCATTGCATCTAGCCATCGTACCGAGTCGCCGCTCTGGATGGCCTGCTGGAAGCTAGTAGGTTCATCATCATCTATGATGCAATCCTCTCTATCCCCATCTATGAGAAAACCGTAGTATCTCTCAGGCGGATGAGACGGTCTACTACTCTTGCGGAGGGGTGCAGGAATGTCCTGTTCTTCTTGAACTACCGGTTCTACCAAACTTTCAGTAGTAGTTTGTGGTTCTGGAATTTCTTCCAGTTCTATTTCTCTTCCACTTATTTCCTTTTCTAAAAACTGATATTCTAGAAAATGGGCATTACGAGAAACAAAAACATTTTGTTCCTCTGCGTAATAGAATAGATACCCCTTGGAGTTCTTTGGATATCCCACAAACTTACACTGTACTGATCGTGCCTCGAGCTTGTCCACATGCTGCTTTTTAACAAAAGCTGGACATCCCCATATCTTCAGATACTGAAGATAGGGTTTCTTCCCACTCCACATCTGATATGGGGTGGTAGGCACAGTCTTAGCAGGAACCATGTTCAAAAGATATGCCGCTGATTCTAGCACATAACCCCAGAAAGATCGCGGTAACTCAGCATTACTCATCATGGAACGTACCATATCCAATAGGGTTCGATTCCGTCTCTCCGATACACCGTTATGCTATGGAGTGTATGGAGGAGTAAGCTGAGAGAGAATTCCTTTCTCTTTTAGGTAACCAAGGAACTCGGCACTTAAGTATTCACCACCTCGATCAGATCTTAGTGTCTTGATACTTTTGCCGGTTTGGTTTTCTACTTCATTCTTATATTCTTGGAATTTCTCAAAAGCCTCGGATTTATGTTTCATCAGATAAATGAATCCGTACCTTGAGTAATCATCCGTAAAAGTAATGAAATAGGAAAAACCACCTCTTGCATGTGTAGACATTGGACCACATACATCGCTGTGTATGAGTCCTAAGAGCTCGCTCACTCTTACTCCATGTCCAGTGAATGGAGTCTTTGTCATCTTTCCTTTGAGACATGATTGACAAGTGGCATAAGTTTGATATTCGAACGAGTCCAAATATCCTTCTCTATGTAACTTAGTCAACCTTCTCTCATTGATGTGACCCAGTCTACAATGCTATAAGAAAGCTTTATTTAAATCTGGAGACTTTCTTTTTAGTGTGTTCTGGACATTGAAAATTTGGAGTTGGTTTAAGACATATATACCGTTATCCAGTGTACCGGACCCAATCAAACTATGATTAAGGTGGATGTTGACAACATCACTTACAAACGTGAAATCATAACCTTTATTTGATAACAAGGAAACTGATATGATATTACACGTTAAGCTAGGTACACAAAAACAGTTATGTAAAACCAAAATGTGTCCACTCGTCAATCCCAGGTGATAATCCCCTACGGACACAGCTCCCACGCTAGCTCCGTTAGCAACCATCAGGGTCATATCACCATCCTTCAGCACTCTACGGTTTCTCAGTGCCTGCAATGAATTGCATATATGAGATCCTGGTCTGGTATCCAATACCCAGGAAGTAGAGTTGATTGACAGACAATTCCCAATTACAAACACACCTGAAGTCGAAACCACAGCTTGCTTCGGTTCCTAGTTCTTGGCGTTCCACGCCTTGCAATCTTTCTTCCAGTGCCATTTCCTATGACAATGGAAACACTCATCCTGGGCCACTACTGGTACCGCAAACTTTTGTAAGTCGATGTACAATACCCCACGACTTGCGGGGAGGCGGAAATATGAAAAACGATCTTGTTCTTTGCTTAAACATCGACTAACCGCATGAATCGAAGCTAAACGATAACTAACAACAAACATAGAAGTTAACAACTACTATGTAAAGGGATTATACCTAAAGAACCGTGTCCTTCGTCTTTACGAACTCCACCTCCTCCTCGGCCGTCCCGAAGTAGTAGACGATCCACCCGAGAGCTTTACTCCAAGCTTAGCCTCTAAACTTGAGGCAACTAACTTTCTTTAAGTGCTAATCAAAGAAGCTAGGTGATATAGAATGAGGGTTATGGTTTAATTAGTCTAACTAATCCTTGTACTCAACACATGAGAGGGGAGGATTAGGATTTGAAGAGGGAGAGCTTGAGGAGAGAGAAGGTGAAGATAATAATGAAGTGAGAAGAATGAGTTATCATAATATATATCAAGCATTTTGTTATATCAAGAAAAGAAAAGAAAATGATTTACAACCATGCTTGATAAATATCTTGTGGTGATTCATCTCCATGAGTCATTAAGCAATTATGAAGCATTAATGACATGGATGAATCATCCATATGACTCACTAATCACATTCATTGTATATGCCACCTAAACCTCCTTAGTCACCATCTTCTAGAAGCTTCTCGCGCAATTACGAGAACGCCCCTCCTTTCCGCAAAAATACGGAAAAACTTTAGACTGTATAAATCCAATAACCGGATACCAGTAATTGGCTTAAACCAAAGCCGACTGGTAAAAACTGTCCGAAAGTCGTACGTGCGTAAACACACGTATGCGTTCGAACCCTTGTCGTAAAACCATACGACCTCTATATCGTTTCGCCTGGAGTAGGGAAACTCTCTGTGTGGGACTCTAGAGACTCAACTACTACGCTGGCAGTGGGTTTAACCACAGACCGCAAGCGGCACTAGCTGTACGTAACGGTCCCCAGGTAGATGTCGATAAGAAGGCCGATGAGGAAACCCATCCGAACTCCTACTGAGTCTGATGTGACAATCTCCGTACAGTCCGGTCCGTTCGTCTAAGACTATCGCATATCGGGCCTAGGGGGAGGCAAGCGTAAGTCCCCTAATAGCGGTATAAGTCGTGTCGGAGCGAAGCCCATTACACCCTGAAAAACTACTGGAACCTACCAGCAAATCTCGCTTGCCCTGGCCAGGGACTTTGCGTAATGGCTCTCTGACACAGCGCGATATCAACCCCCAATACCGGGAGAGACGAATCCTGTCTAACCGCCACTGCCTCCAAGTGCTCGGGACTGCACCCAACTGCTACCTGTTTGCACGACTCCTTTGAGCCGTGATAGGGTAGTAATCTAAGAACAGTGGGACACACTCGAGGCGAAGTAGCAGTGTCAAGTCTGCGGACTATGCTGTACTCATGTCACCTGGGAACTGTTCACTGACGACTGGTATAAAACCAACCAACAGTTCCCTGTGAGTCCTGTCCGGTGTACCCGTAACCCAACGAGCACCTACATACTATCTCCAGTACGACATACTGACGGCTGTGGGATAGACCATCTCCCCAACTAGGATGAGAAGCGTACACACTAGTCTACTCCGGAGTATCGATGCCCTGTCTCGATAATCCAACGACTAGGGACCTGAATAAGGATGTGCTTGTAGACTACCCAGCCCCCACTAGTGTGACTGCCATCACAACGCCGGTAGTCAAGCAAGATCCTAAGAGCTCTATCAATACGTATACTCACATATTAAGATAGAAAAACCAAGTAGCATACTACCATGTTTAGCAAGACTGTTATATACATGTGAATATCCCAAGCTTCCATTAAGTAATATACAAACTAGTATGATACAATAATGGCCCCTAGGGCATGTACACTAACAATCTCCCACTTGCACTAGGGCCATGTACTGGCATATCTAAGACCGATGATCTCGAGTAGCCTCTCGAACTGAATCTGAGGTAGGGCCTTCGTGAATGGATCAGCTATGTTCTCTTCAGAAGCAACTCTCCGTACCTCGATCTACTGACGATCAATGATCTCCCTGATCAGGTGATACCGCCTTAAGATGTGTCTGGACTTCTGATGGGACCTTGGTTCCTTTGCTAAAGCTATAGCTCCATTGTTTTCGCAATACAGAGGTATTGGATCAACTATGGTAGGAACCACCTGAAGTTCTGTTAGGAACTTCTTCATCCAGACTGCTTCTTTTGCGGCATCGCAAGCAGCTATATACTCCGCTTCCATCGTCGAGTCAGCAACGGTGTCCATCTTGGAGCTCTTCCAGCACACCGCCCCTCCATTGAGGGTAAAGACATAACCCGACATGGACTTGGAATCGTCCTTATCACTCTGGAAGCCGGAATCAGCAAAGGCCTCCAACCTGAGCTCTTTTCCGCCGTAAACCAAGAACATCTCCTTAGTCCTTCTCAGGTACTTGAGAATGTTCTTTACTGCTATCCAGTGCTTCGCCCCTGGGTCTGACTGATACCGGCTTACCACGCTCAGTGCGTAAGCTACATCTGGTCTGGTGCACAACATCGCATACATTATAGAGCCTACCGCAGAAGCGTAGGGTATAACAGACATGCGTTCCCTTTCCAAATCAGTCTTGGGAGACATCTCTTTGGAGAGGGTGATTCCGTGACAAGCCGGTAGATTACCGCGCTTAAAATCTTCCATACTGAATTTTTTCAGTACAGTGTCGATATACCTGGACTGCGAAAGTCCCAACATCCTCTTGGATCTATCACGATAGATCCGGATCCCCAGAATGTAAGAGGCATCACCCAGGTCTTTCATGGAGAACCTGTGTGACAAGAATCCTTTGACAGATTGTAGCATAGGAATGTCATTTCCTATCAATAGAATGTCATCCACGTACAAGACGAGGAATACGACACTTCTGGCTACAACTTTACTATATATGTACGGTTCATCTGGATTTTTGATAAAGTCATATTCTTTGACTGTCTCATCAAAACAGATGTTCCAATTCCGTGATGCCTGCTTTAGTCCATAAATGGACTTAAGCAGCTTGCATACTTTCCCGCTGCTCCCACTCTGATTGAAACCCTCTGGCTGATCCATATAGACGCACTCTTCTAAATTTCCATTCAGAAAAGCCGTCTTTACGTCCATCTGCCAGATTTCATAATCATGGAAGGCAGCAATAGCAAGAAGGACCCGAATGGATTTGAGCATAGCCACTGGAGAAAAAGTTTCGTCATAGTCCAAACCAGGTCTTTGACGAAAACCCTTTGCAACTAGTCTAGCCTTATAGGTTTCCACCTGTCCATCTACACCAATCTTTTTCTTGAAGATCCATTTGCATCCTATGGGTTTTACCCCATCTGGAGCAAAGTCCAAAGTCCATACTTTGTTGGTGTACATGGACTCCATTTCGGTCCGCATTGCATCTAGCCATCGTACCGAGTCGCCGTTCTGGATGGCCTGCTGGAAGTCAGTAGGTTCATCATCATCTATGATGCAATCCTCTCTATCCCCATCTATGAGAAAACCGTAGTATCTCTCAGGCGGATGAAACGGCCTACTACTCCTGCGGAGGGGTGCGGGAATGTCATGTTCTTCTTGAACTACCGGTTCTACCAAACTTTCAGTATTAGTTTGTGGTTCTGGAATTTCTTCCAGTTCTATTTCGATCCCACTTGATTCCTTTTCTAAAAACTGATGTTCTAGAAAATGGGCATTACGAGAAACAAATACCTTTTGTTCCTCTGCGTAATAGAATAGATATCCCCTGGAGTTCTTTGGATATCCCACAAACTTACACTTTACTGATCGTGCCTCGAGCTTGTCCACATGCTGCTTTTTAACAAAAGCTGGACATTCCCAAATCTTTATATACTGTAGATGGGGTTTCTTTCCGCTCCACATCTGATATGGAGTGGTAGGCACAGTCTTGGTAGGAACCATGTTCAAAAGATATGCCGCTGATTCTAGCGCATAACCCCAGAAAGATCGCGGTAATTCAGCATTACTCATCATGGATTATACCATATCCAATAGGGTTCGATTCCGTCTCTCCGATACACCGTTATGCTGTGGAGTGTATGGAGGAGTAAGCTGAGAGAGAATTCCTTTCTCTTTTAGGTAACCTAGGAACTCGGCACTCAAGTATTCACCACCTCAATCAGATCTAAGTGTCTTGATACTTTTGCCGGTTTGGTTTTCTACTTCATTCTTATACTCTCGGAATTTCTCAAAAGCCTCGGATTTATGTTTCATCAGATAAATGAATCTGTATCTTGAGTAATCATCCGTGAAAGTAATGAAATAGGAAAACCACCTCTCGCATGTGTAGACAATGGACCACATACATCGCTGTGTATGAGTCCTAAGAGCTCGCTCGCTCTTACTCCTTGTCCAGTGAATGGAGTCTTTGTCATCTTTCCTTTGAGACAAGATTGACAGGTGTCATAAGTTTGATATTCGAACGAGTCCAAATATCCTTCTCTATGCAACTTAGTCAACCTTCTCTCATTGATGTGACCCAGTCTACAATGCCATAAGAAAGCTTTATTTAAATCTGGAGACTTTTTTTTAAGTGTGTTCTGGACATTGAAAATTTGGAGTTGGTTTAAAACATATATACCGTTATTTAGTGTACCGGACCCAATCAAACCATGATTAAGGTGGATGTTAACAACATCTCTTACAAACGTGAAATCATAACCTTTATTTGATAACAAGGAAACTGATATGATATTACACGTTAAGCTTGGTACAAAAAACAGTTATGTAAAACCAAAATGTGTCCACTCGTCAATCCTAGGTGATAATCCCCGACGGACGCAGCTCCCACGCTAGCTCCGTTAGCAACCTTTAGGGTCATATCACCTTCCTTCAGCACTCTACGGTTTCTCAGTGCCTGCAATGAATTGCAAATATGAGATCCTGATCCGGTATCCAATACCCAGGAAGTAGAGTTGATCGACAGACAATTCTCAATTACAAACATACCTGAAGTCGAAGCCACGGCTTGCTTCGGTTCCTGGTTCTTGGCGTTCCACGCCTTGCAATCCTTTTTCCAGTGCCCTTTCCTGTGACAATGGAAGCACTCATCCTGGCCAACTACCGGTACTGCAAACTTTTTCTTTCCCTTCCCTCCCACCTTACTAACACCTCCTCTAGGTTTGGTGGCGGCCTTCTTCTTCCTTCCTTTGGCCCTTGCCTTGGACCCGGAAGAAGATGTACCGCTAACAAACATAGCGGGTGTTTCCCTTGTCTTCTGCAAGGTGCCCTCTGCACTCCTTAACATGTTCAGGAGTTCCGGAAGTTCAACTTCTTTTCTTTGAATGTTGAAGTTCAGGATAAACTGGTCGTAGGTGTGAGGAAGGGACTGGAGAATAAGGTCTGTATAGAGCTCATTATCCAAAGTCGTCCCAAGGTCCGCGAGCTCTTCAATATAGCCGATCGTCTTTAGGACATGTTCTCCTACCGATGACCCGACAGCCAACCTCGCTCGAAACAAATTCTTAGAGGTCTCATATCTTGCTATACGAGATTGCTCTCCATAAAGTTCCTTTGTATGGAGAAATATGCCATCTAGGTTCATATCCTCGTGCCTCCTCTGATGTTCATTGTTCATTGAGGCAAGCACGATGCACTTGGCTTTCGCGCAATCTAAATCCCAGGTTTTGCGGATTTCCTTATCCGCATTACTGGATTTGGGACCAGGGACAGCAGGTGCCGTAGCGGTGAGGACGTACCCCAGTTTGTCATAGGTCAGAGCCATTTTGACATTCCGCAACCAATCTTTATAGTTTGGCCCTGTCAGTATATTTTTCTCTAAAAGTAACTTAAGTCCAGTCATTTTCAGGGTCGCTGCAATTAGGAGAGAGAGAAGAAAACTCTTTAGCATGATGCTCTTGCAAGTTTAGAGTGGTTTTTAGTTTATCTAAACTGGATGGCTCCCACTGTTTCTCGAATCCTTCCTCAAACCATAAAAGAAGAATTAGCCAGGACTATTCTCACTGTACAATTCTTGCTTAACCGTTCAGCCAGGCTAGTGTCGATACTTCGAGGGAGGTTTTCCAACGCTTTCGCGAAGTTCCTTAATTAAATAACCTCTTTTCTCTGAGGGCGTAACCCCGCTGACATCTTTCTGGACACCTACTTGGTTTATAGCATTGATCGTTAAGTGACGAATCTCCTGATAAGTAGCATATACTCACAGTAGGATCGGGATCCAAATATCATTGTATGATAATGTTGAAGGAATCCTACCAACATTCATCAAACTCCAAATGGTATGCAACTCTTTGCAAATTTCAGTTTCTTTAGAAATTCCCGATATATATTTTTCTGCCCCATGCTCTTATGACCTTGGCGTTAGGTCAAAATGTCATAAGTCACATATCAAGTTCTACCCATCATTATCTTGTCAATTTGAACCCATCCGTATATATCCTTGACGTTCGGCCAAAATGATAATACGACTGTCCCAAACTAACTCATCTATCTATGCAACAAATGAATACCCAGTAGCTACCAAACACTATGCCTTGGCGTTAGGTCAAAATACATAGCTTGAATACTACTGAATATCCAGATGAAATGACGGAGGGCTACGAATGGTTTTGGCGAAACCGTGAACGTAGTGAACTTGATATAACCGAAGGAACCTGATAGCTTTTAAAAGGAGTGGTTAAAGCTCCGCATTTAAAAATATCTGTTTTTAAAATTAACCGAGTGGTTTCTTTTAAATTGTTCCAACGATTAAACTTTTTTGGTTTATTTTCTTTGCATTATAAATAATGCGTCCCATCATTAACCTATCATTGCAGAAAACAACGAAAATACAACGTCCTCTTATGCCATCCGCATTCGCCACGGGGTCCCGTCATCACCCGTTAGGTTACTTAACTAACGACAGAGCGGGGGCTGGGCTAGCACGGGTGTAAAACATAAGTGACGTCTAAATAGCTATCATATATAGATATTGTACATTCGTCAGACGCAATCATAGGCATTCCAGATCACAGATGAACTTTATTGGATTTGCAAGCAATCCGTGTTTGTTTTGAGCCTGCAACAAAAGACGGATTACACAGTTGTGATGAATAGCCATTACCCCACCCAAGACCCCAACGGGTACGGCAAACTACCCGCCCGGCAGTTTGTGCACCCCACCTTGGGTCTGTCCTAGGAGCAAAAACAGTAAAATGAAATAATACAACGGTGGCTACAACCGCAACCTGGATGTGCCCCGCAAAATAATATTACAACAAATTACATTTACATCAAATGAATTAAATAATAACCCATCACATAACCCCGGCTATACATCACAACAGTCCAACACAGTTCATATCCACAAACAGTAAAAACCATTACAGAAATGTGCAACCCCCTGCCAACCGACATACTAGCAGTTAGGGAAGGTTTACGAACACATTATACAAACACAGATATAATCCATCAAGCAAATACTGTATAATTTCGATCGATTAAACACTTCTAATTTTGCTCCAATACTTCTCTATAAATCTGAAACCTGAGCAAAAATAAAATATTCCAGAAAATACCAAATATCACAGAGAAGCAACACGGGAAAATTGGGTTCCTGAATCGCCAACTTGGCGGCGGAATCGCGGCGGATCGGTGGGATCCGCCGCGGTTCCGCGGTACTTTAGGTGATTCAGGGGCCCAATTTTCTTGGGTATTCTTCTACTGTCTTTTCAAGCTTTCTGAACATCCCTGAAAAATTTTTGGACTTCATTTAGAAAACGACAGAAACTAGTGATTTTGGGGTTTTCCGGTTTCGTTTTTTCCGTTCAAAATTCATACAAATTTGCAAGTAAGTTATTTATTGTTTAGCGAGGCTCTGATACCATTGTAAGTCGATGTACAACACCCCACGACTTGCGGGGAGGCGGAAATATGAAAAACGATCTTGTTCTTTGCTTAAACATCGACTAAGCGCATGAATCGAAGCTAAACGATAACTAACAACAAACATAGAAGTTAACAACTACTATGTAAAGGGATTATACCTAAAGAACCGTGTCCTTCGTCTTTACGAACTCCACCTCCTCCTCGGCCTTCTCGAAGTAGTAGACGATCCACCCGAGAGCTTTACTCCAAGCTTATCCTCTAAACTTGAGGCAACTAACTTTCTTTAAGTGCTAATCAAAGAAGCTAGGTGATATAGAGTGAGGGTTATGGTTTAATTAGTCTAACTAATCCTTGTACTCAACACATGAGAGGGGAGGATTAGGGTTTGAAGAGGGAGAGCTTGAGGAGAGAGAAGGTGAAGATAATAATGAAGTGAGAAGAATGAGTTATCATAATATATATCAAGCATTTTGTTATATCAAGAAAAGAAAAGAAAATGATTTACAACCATGCTTGATAAATATCTTGTGGTGATTCATCTCCATGAGTCATTAAGCAATTATGAAGCATTAATGACATGGATGAATCATCCATATGACTCACTAATCACATTCATTGTATATGCCACCTAAACCTCCATAGTCACCATCTTCTAGAAGCTTCTCGCGCAATTACGAGAACGCCCCTCCTTTCCGCAAAAATACGGAAAAACTTTAGACTGTATAAATCCAATAACCGGATATCAGTAACTGGCTTAAACCAAAGCCGACTGGTAAAAACTGTCCGAAAGTCGTACGTGCGTAAACACACGTATGCGTCCGAACCCTTGTCGTAAAACCATACGACCTCTATATCGTTTCGTCTGGAGTAGGGAAACTCTCTGTGTGGGACTCTAGAGACTCGACTACTACGCTGGCAGTGGATTTAACTACAGACCGCAAGCGGCACTAGCTGTACGTAACGGTCCCCAGGTAGATGTCGATAAGAAGGCCGATGAGGAAACCCATCCGAACTCCTACTGAGTCTGATGTGACAATCTCCGTACAGTCCGGTCCGTTCGTCTAAGACTATCGCATATCGGGCCTAGGGGGCGGCAAGCGTCAGTCCTCTAATAGCGGTATAAGTCGTGTCGGAGCGAAGCCCATTACACCCTGAGAAACTACTGGAACCTACCAGCAAATCTCGCTTGCCCTGGCCAGGGACTTTGCGTAATGGCTCTCTGACACAGCGCGATATCAACCCCCAATACCGGGAGAGACGAATCCTGTCTAACCGCCACTGCCTCCAAGTGCTCGAGACTGCACCCAACTGCTATCTGTTTGCACGACTCCTTTGAGCCGTGGTAGGGTAGTAATCTAAGAACAGTGGGACACACTCGAGGCGAAGTAGCAGTGTCAAGTCTGCGGACTATGCTGTACTCATGTCACCTGGGAACTGTTCACTGACGACTGGTATAAAACCAACCAACAGTTCCCTGTGAGTCCTGTCCGGTGTACCCGTAACCCAACGAGCACCTGCATACTATCTCCAGTACGACGTACTGACGGCTGTGGGACAGACCATCTCCCCAACTGGGATGAGAAGCGTACACACTAGTCTACTCCGGAGTATCGATGCCCTGTCTCGATAATCCAACGACTAGGGACCTGAATAAGGATGTGCTTGTAGACTACCCAGCCCCCATTAGTGTGACTGCCATCACAACGCCGGTAGTCAAGCAAGATCCTAAGAGCTCTATCAATACGTATACTCACATATTAAGATAGAAAAACCAAGTAGCATACTACCATGTTTAGCAAGACTGTTATATACATGTGAATATCCCAAGCTTCCATTAAGTAATATACAAACTAGTATGATACAATAATGGCCCCTAGGGCATATACACTAACAACTTTTTCTTTCCCTTCGCTCCCACCTTACTAACACCTCCTCTAGGTTTGGTGGCGGCCTTCTTTTTCCTTCCTTTGGCCCTAGCCTTGGACCCGGAAGAAGAAGCACCGCTAACAAACATAGCGGGTGTTTCCCTTGCCTTCTGCAAGGTGCCCTCTGCACTCCTCAACATGTTAAGGAGTTCCGGAAGTTCAACTTCTTTTCTTTGAATGTTGAAATTCAGAATAAACTGGGCGTAGGTGGAAGGAAGGGACTGGAGAATAAGGTCCGTATAGAGCTCATTATCCAAAGTCGTCCCAAGGACTGCGAGCTCTTTTATATAGCCAATCATCTTTAGGACATGTTCTCCTACCGATGATCCGACGGCCAACCTCGCTCAAAACAAGTTCTTAGAGGTCTCGTATCTTGCTATACGAGATTGCTCTCCATAAAGTTCTTTTGTATGGAGAAATATGGCATCAAGATCGATATCCTCGTGCCTCCTCTGATGTTCATTGTTCATCGAGGCAAGCACGATGCACTTGGCCTTCGCGCAATCATACTCTCAGGTTTTGCGGATTTCCTTATCCGCATTACTGGATTTGGGACCTAGGACTGCAGGTGCCTTAGCGGTGAGGACGTACCCCAATTTGTTATAGGTCAAAGCCATTTTGACATTCCGCGGCCAATCTTTATAGTTTGGCCCTGTCAGTATATTTTTCTCTAAAAGTAACTTAAGTCCAGTCATTTTCAGGGTCGCTGCAAGTAGGAGAGAGAGAAGAAACACTTTAGCTTGATGCTCTTGCAAGTTTAGAGTGGTTTTTAATTTATCTAAACTGGATGGCTCCCACTGTTTCTCGAATCCTTCCTCAAACCATAAAAGAAGAATTAGCCAGGACTATTCTCACTGTACAATACTTGCTTAACCATTCAGCCAGGCTGGTGTCGGTACTTCGAGAGAGGTTTTCCAACGCTTTCGCGAAGTTCCTTAATTAAATAACCTCTTTTCTCTGGGGGCGTAACCCCGCTGACACCTTTCTTGACACCTACTTGGTTTATAGCATTGATCGTTAAGTGACGAATCTCCTGATGAGTAGCATATACTCACAGTAGGATCGGGATCCAAATATCATCGTATGATAATGTTGAAGGAATCCTACCTACATTCATCAAACTCCAAATGGTATGCATCTCTTTGCAAATGTCAGTTTCTTTAGAAATTCCCGATATAAATTTTTGCCCCATGCTCTTGTTAGTTGTATGTATGCCCTAGAGGCCAGTATTGTACAGATGTTGTATATTATATTGGATGCTTGGACATATATAGATATGACTTTCTTGCTCGATATGATAGTATGCTATCTGGTTACTCTTTATCTTAACATGTACACTAGTCTCTTTATACTGTCTTATAGTTACATGTTGGTAAAGCCCTTAGGATATGTACTTGACTACGTGGACTGTGATGCAGATCATACTAGTGGGGACATGGTAGTCCATAAGTACATCCTTCATGGTCCCTAGTCATGGGTGTATCGAGACGGGGCATCGATATACCAGTGTAGACTAGCGTATACGCTTCTCGACCCATGAGATGGGCGATGGATGATCCCATATCCATTGATGTTTGACATCAGAGATGGTGTACGGGTGCTCAGTGGAGACTGAGTACACTGGACGGACTCGCCGAGAACTCCCAGATGGTATTATACCTCACGTCAGATGGCAGTTCTCAGGTGACACTTGTACAGGTTAGTCTGTAGACCCGAGATCGTCATAGAGTCTTGTGTGATTCCCACTGTGCTTTGATCTCCACCTTACCACGTCCATGAGGGCGTGCAAAACGGTGGTCTTTGGGTACAGTCCCGAGTCACATGGAGGCAATGAGCGATAGGAGGGGTTTCGTCTCTCCCGGTATTGGGGGTTGATGTTGCGCAGTGCTCGATTGGCCGTAGCAGGGAAGTCCCTGGCCAGGGCTGATCAGAGATTTGCTGGTAAGTGTTACCAGTAGTTTCTCGACGCGTTACGAGCCTCATATCGGCACGACTTATCGGGTTATTGGGGTCTGACGTTTACCACCCCTAGACTTGATATGCGACATATCAGACGAAGAGACCGGACTGTACGGTAAGTGTTACTGGTTGGATTCACAGGAGTGTGAGCGGGCAAGCTCGTCGATCTTCTGATCGCTCAATACCCGGATGGCCGTTACGTTTAGCAGACCGCTTGCGGCTTGTGGATGCTTGATATGATCATCATCTGCTACCGGCGTATTGACGAGTCTTTAGAGTCCTACACAGAGGTTTCCTGGCTCAAGCGAAACGAAATAGGAGCGCATATGAGATATGTGCAGGACCGAAAATAATGCGTGTATGTGATACCGCATTTCATTCTCGCGATATATGTTTCGATTGGTTATATTCGATATGACCTAGTTATCGAATCATTCATTCGATAAATCGATACATTGGATTCTAGTCGGTTATGTGCGACATGACCGGATCATTGAATCAAATGTTGATTTAATGATTTAATGCATAATTATATATTTGATATATTGTTTTGCATTAGCTAGTATTGGTTCACTTTATATGGATTTTCTCACTCGATGTGCAAGAAGTATATATGATATACTTTTGTGCACTACTTTGTATCATGTTTGATGATACTTGATAATGTGGTTAAGTGTAAAGGGTTAAACCATGGTTAAGTGATGATTAGGGTTTGGGTTTTTCATTTATTTATTTGTTTATTTATTTGGAAAGGATTAAGTTAAGAATGGTGGCTTATTTTGGAGCTATGTTGAAGCTTCTTGAAGCTTTGACAAAGTCCACCATCCTTATCTCATCCTTAACCCTAACCACTCTAACTAACCTTGGTTTAATCTCTACACTTGACCATGGTCAAGATATGATAAGTATTCATATTAGTTTTATTTTAAAATGAGAAGACTTATCATTCTTTCTTGATCTTCATCTTCTTCTTCTTCTTCAAGCTTGCTACTTTAATGGCAACTTGAGATCTAGTGAGATAAATCCAATTCTAAAGTGAACCCACCTCCTATTTCTTCACCCTCTACCTCTTGCCAAGTTGTTTTGGGTGTTTTCTTCACAAGTTTCACAACTTTGTGAAGTCGGAGCTTGAGCTTGTGCAACCTCGACGTAGATCGTCTTTGACACAAAGCCGACGACCTATTCCGCACGTTTCTCCGATGAAGCCGTCACGAGAGTCCAAGGTTCAAGATGGACAGCGAGAGGATGCCCTCGTGGAGCTAAGGAAGTGGGTATCCGGATCTACAAAGGTTGTAGCATCTTAACTTTAGTTAAATTGTTAACTAGATTTATTTTTCGCCTAGAATTCTAGCGACGATCCGTAGTCTAGGGTTTCTCGGCACCATTTTTTTTGAAATTGGCTTGTTCGATGCCTTGTGAGACCTCACTAGGGTGCCTAGGAACCTTTCACTGGTATCAGAGCCTAGCTAGAGCCTTAGGCGAAGTCTGGACGCAATTTGAAGCCCGAACGAACCCGAAACCCTAAACCAAATGAGCTCTCTGGACATTTTCCAAAAATGGGGTTTTTTCAATATTAAAAATATGCAGAGAAATCAGCAGGAGAATGTAAGACTTACTGTGAAATTCGATGGCATAATTTGATTAAACTGCCGCGGTTCCGCGGCACGAGCATGGCTCGTGCGGCGGTTCCGCGGCCGTACGGCCCCACTGTTCAAAAATATTCACACAGTAATTCTTACCTTGCAGTGCTGGAGTTTCTGGGGATTTTTAATAATTATTCCAGAGTTGGATTTTCTGGGGTGTTTTAGAGCTTCGGTGTTTCGATCGGGGTATCAAATTTCGTCTTTGTGTTTTTCCGGATAATTTTCAGAATATGTTAAAAAGTTCGACCGGATATAAATACCCAATTTCTCCCCTGTCGGGAAATTTCCAAGTGTTGGATTTTTCCGTAGTTTAACGACGTTCTAAGTAGTACAAGTAACGCGATGGACCCTCTAGAAGACAACAAACCTTAACTCGATTATGTGACCGTCTTGAACTGCCCTTTGAACCTTCGGGTTTGGGGCAGTACGGCGTGCCACATGTGAGGCGTTGGCTTGACCCTTCTACGGCTGGACCGTCGGTACTGAGGTACGAACTGAATGTTGTTAGACTTATTTCATGTGTTGAGCTGTATCGGGAAAACTTGGGTATTCGACTGTTCGATCGGAAAGTTTAACATTTTCTGTTTATCTGGAATGTGATACAATAATTGGAATTCACAAGTAGTTATGAGATAACTGAATGAATGTTATAAATCTAGCAATTTAGTCCCATATGATATTGAAAAGAGTTTTCGATAATGAGACTAAAATGCGGGATTTATATCTGTTAGGCATGCGATGTCTAAAGTAGTTGCGGATTCCAACTGTTGTAGTTTTACACTTTCTTTTCTGTGACCGTAAGTGTAGTATGTTCATATCGCCGGTTTCGTTGCTATACATCAACGACAATTGGGGTATGCATACTTACTTACGTTGATGACATGTGATGTTATGTGTTGCTGGATATGTTATATTGGATCGTCGTGTTCGAATAGCCGGGGGTTTTTATGTGAGATGAGTGTTTTTCATTTTCATTCATGTAAAAACTTGTATGTAATATTCTTTTATTTGGGGCACTTCCAGGTAGCGGAAGCTGTCACCCTTTGTATATTATTTACTTTTCCGCATTAGGATAGACCCAAGGAGGGGAGCACAAGTAACCGGGTTCTGGGGTCCAGTGGGAGACCAACTCGAGGAGTCGAGTCCGGGTCTCCTAACCCTAGAATTGGCAGGGTTGCTTGCCGCTCTCGTAGGGGTCTAGGGGTGTGGGATTGGCTATTCATCACGACCGTGGAATCCGTGTTTTATACTGGCTCGTATTAAAAACATGGACGTCCTAGTATATCCAATATTTCATATGTTTATTCTGCTGCGATATCTGTGATGTGATGGATATAGTATATAGTATATATGATATATTATATAGAAGTTACTTATGTTTTACACCCGCGCTAGCCCTGCCCTGCTCTGTCGTTAGTTACCTAACCTAACGGTGCACGAGGGGACATCGAGGCGAATGCGGATGGCATAAGTGTACGTCATATCTATCTGTGATGTTTAGGTATTTAAATGATGGGACTTCATTAATGTGATTAATGAAAGATAAGAAACCTAAGATGTTGTAGAATCAGATTTTAAACAAAACAGGTAGCTACAGTTCTTGCTTTGCATAGCGGTATATATGATATACCCTGCACCTTATTCGATGAGGAAAGGACCGAGATCCCTTCACCGGGAGTGACTCCTTTAGCAATAATTGGCAGATGCTACACACTCGGTTTGGCTTTGATTACTTTTAAGAGTTTTTGCTTTGCACAGTGATATATATGATATATCCCGCACCTCATTCGACGAGGAAAGGGCCGACGATCCCTTCACCAGGAGTGACCCCTTTAGCAAAACTAGAAAAGCCTAAAAATCATTCCATTTTAAAACTTCATTTGATTCTACAACGATATCAAGTTCATTACGCAATAGGTTTTCAGAAAAACCTGTCGTAGCCCTCCGTCATTTCAGATAAGTACTAGTTAGTATTCGTGCTACGTTTGTTGACTATGTTAAGGCGTAGTGTGCGGTAGCTAATTAGTGCTTATCTGTATAAGCATATGATGCGATTGGATTAGGGTAGTCGTGCGACTTTGTTGACTATGTTAATGGTCGTGCGGGTGGGTTTAATTCAATCGGGAAATGACGGGTTGAACTTGACTAGCACTTATGATTTGTTGACTATGTTAAGGTCATATAGCTGCTAGGGGCAAAATATTATCGGGAATTTCAAGTGTTGAAATTTGCAATAAGATTGCATACCTTCTATGAGATAGTTGGATCCCGATACCCACTGCGAGTAAGAGTTACTCCTGGGAGAGTTTTACACATTACAATTAGCCGATCAAGTAGGTGTCTAGAAAGGTGTCAACGAGGTTACGCCTCTGGGAAAACGAGGTTTACAGTAATTAGGTTCGTGCGAAAGCACGGGGGGCCTCCCTCAAAGTACCGACACTGGCCTGGCTGAAAGATTGGCGAACTTGTAGTGTGTAATTAATCCCGGCTAGTCTTTCCTTTTAAGGTTTGAAGGAAGATTTGATAAAAAGCAGTGGGAGCCATCCTGATTAGATAAGATAATAACCAATCTGATCTTGCACGAGCTTACGCTAAAGTGTTTTCTTCTCTCTCTCTCCAGGTAGCGACCATTTCATGCCTTAATAAAGATAATAATATGGATGTATTGACCGAACCCGCATGTTATACTGTGCTGGGGAACGTTGGTTCCGTTCTTTCTTATAAGAGTTATAGGAATGAACAGGAAATAGGGGAATACCAGGATTCCCATGCCACCCGAATGAAGAAAGTACATGATGATGCATTTTCTTCGGGTGTGTTCGTTACTGAGAACTGTTTCTCCATTTGCTCTACGTCCTGGGTATTGGATACCGGGTCAGGATCCCATATATGTAATCAGTTACATGGGCTTAGGAAAGGTAGAGAACTTGGAGAAGGTGATAAAGACATTAGAGTTGGAAATGGTGCAATTGTTGCAGCTAAGACTGTCGGGGAATATCACCTTGTATTACCAACTGGTAATACATTGGTTCTGAACGAATGCTATTACATGCCGAACCTGATATGCAACATTATATCGGTTTCTTTGCTAAGTAAAGAAGGATATAATTTTGTATTACAGGACAATGTTATGAACATTTTCCATAACCAAAAGTTAGTTGGATCAGGCACGTTGTGCAATGGCATTTATGTTCTAAACCAATCAACAGTTCTGAGTATAACAAACACACACAAGAGGAAGAGTTTAGAACTGAACGATTCTTTCTTGTGGCATTGTAGACTAGGTCACATCAATGCGACACGACTGGCTAAGTTGCATAAAGATGGATATTTGAAACCTTTCGAATTTTCATCTTATGACACTTGCCAGTCATGTCTCAAAGGCAAGATGACCAAAACTCCGTTTACGGGACACGGAGAAAGAGTTACCGAACTCTTGGGACTGATACATAGTGATGTATGTGGTCCCATGTCTACACATGCCAGGGATGGTTCTTCGTACTTCATTACATTCACTGACGATCTCTCTAGATTCGGATATGTGTTCCTGATGAAATACAAATCAGAAGCTTTTGAGAAATTTAGAGAATATAAACAAGAAGTCGAGAACCAAACCGGAAAAAGTATTAAAATCCTTCGATCTGATCGAGGAGGTGAATACTTGAGCAATGAATTCCTGGACTTCCTAAAAGAGAATGGGATTCTCTCTCAGCTGACTCCTCCATATACACCACAGCACAACGGTGTATCTGAACGGAGGAACCGCACCCTATTAGATATGGTGCGCTCTATGATGAGCACAGCTGAGTTACCTATTTCCTTCTGGGGATATGCGCTGGAGACAGCAGCATACCTATTGAATCAAGTTCCATCTAAATCTGTACCTACCACACCATATGAGATATGGAGTGGGAAGAGACCGTATTTTAAACGAGTTAAAATATGGGGTTGTCCGGCCTATGTCAAAAGACAAAATCCAGACAAACTCGAGGCACGGTCAGTTCTTTGCAAGTTTGTGGGATATCCTAAGAATTCCCAAGGATATTTTTTCTACCATGCTGAAGAACAAAAAGTGTTTGTTTCTCAATATGCCACCTTTTTAGAAAAGGAATTTCTTGAAAAAGAAATTAGTGGCAAAGTGGTAGAGCTGGAAGAGGTTCTAGATACACAAACAGTAACTGAAGATTTAGTGGAACCAGAAGATTCAGTAGCTCCCAATGAACCTCAGCCTCTCCGCCGATCTAGTAGGGTTCCTCGCCAGCCTGAGAGATACTACGGTTTTCTTATGGATGGTGGGAGCGAGGATTGCATCATGGAGGATGATGACCCAACTAGCTTCGAGCAGGCCATCACGAGTAAGGACTCAGTGAAATGGCTGGATGCTATGCGGTCCGAGATGGAATCCATGTACACCAACAAAGTATGGACTTTGGAAGTTGCTCCTGAAGGGGTAAAACCCATTGGGAGCAAGTGGATCTTCAAGAAAAAACTTGGTGTAGATGGGAAAGTGGAGACTTTCAAAGCTAGACTTGTAGCAAAGGGTTTTCGTCAAAGACCAGGTGTGGACTATGACGAGACCTTTTCTCCAGTGGCTATGCTTAAATCCATCCGAATCATGCTTGCCATTGCTGCCTTTCATGACTACGAAATCTGGCAAATGGATGTTAAGACCGCCTTTCTAAATGGTGATTTAGAAGAGTGCGTGTACATGACTCAGCCAGAGGGCTTCGTAGACAGTGGGAGCAGCGGGAAGGTGTGCAAGCTGCTTAAATCCATTTATGGATTAAAGCAAGCATCGCGGAGTTGGAACATCTGCTTTGACGTCGTTATCAAAGAGTTTGATTTCGTCAAAAATCCAGATGAGCCTTGTATCTACAAGAAGGTGGCAGAGAGTAAGGTTGTCTTCCTCGTATTGTACGTGGACGACATACTCTTGATAGGAAATGATATTCCTATGCTGCAATCGGTCAAGCTCTTCTTATCACAAAGATTCTCGATGAAAGATCTTGGTGATGCCTCCTGCATATTGGGAATTAGGATCTATAGAGATAGATCCAAACGGATTTTGGGATTGTCCCAATCCAGGTACATTGACACCATACTAAAAAGGTTTAGTATGGAAGAGTCCAAGCGTGGGAACTTGCCCACGATCTCTGGAGTCACTCTCTCCAAAGAGATGTCTCCTAAGACTGATTTGGAGAGAGCTCGCATGCAAGGGATACCCTATGCTTCGGCAGTAGGCTCTATCATGTATGCGATGCTATATACCAGACCCGATGTAGCATACTCACTAAGTGTAGTGAGCAGGTATCAAGCTGATCCTGGAGAGAGTCACTGGACAGCTGTGAAGAGCATTCTCAAGTACTTACGAAGGACTAGAGATATGTTCTTGGTGTATGGTAACGGAGAACTCCAAGTGGAGTCCTTTACCGATTCGAGCTTCCAGAGTGATAAGGACGACTCTAACTCGCAGTCGGGCTTTGTCTTTACCCTTTACGGAGGGGCGGTTAGCTGGAAGAGTTCCAAGCAGGAAACCGTGGCAGACTCGACGATGGAGGCTGAATACATCGCTGCCAACGATGCTGCCAAAGAGGCTGTCTGGATCAAGAAGTTCATTACTAAACTTGGAGTGGTTCCATCCATTGAGCGTCCAATACCTTTGTATTGCGATAACAATGGAGCGGTGGCTTTGGCCAAGGAACCCAGGTCCTATCAGCGATCCAGGCATATTCTGAGGCGGTATCACCTGATCCGGGAGATAGTTGATCGCCGGGAGATCGAGGTCAGGAGGGTTGACACGAAGAACAACACGGCGGATCCACTCATGAAGGCCATTCCCCAGATACAGTTTGAGAGACTCTTCGGGATGCTCGGTATGCGATACTACAGCAGCTGGCCCTAGTGCAAGTGGGAGATTGTTAGTTGTATGTATGCCCTAGAGGCCAGTATTGTACAGATGTTGTATATTATATTGGATGCTTGGACATATATAGAGATGACTTTCTTGCTCGATATGATAGTATGCTATCTGGTTACTCTTTATCTTAACATGTACACTAGTCTCTTTATACTGTCTTATAGTTACATGTTGGTAAAGCCCTTAGGATATGTACTTGACTACCTGGACTGTGATGCAGATCATACTAGTGGGGACATGGTAGTCCATAAGTACATCCTTCATGGTCCCTAATCGTGGGTGTATCGAGACGGGGCATCGATATACCAGTGTAGACTAGCGTATACGCTTCTCGACCCATGAGATGGGCGATGGATGATCCCATATCCATTGATGTTTGACATCAGAGATGGTGTACGGGTGCTCAGTGGAGACTGAGTACACTGGACGGACTCGCCGAGAACTCCCAGATGGTATTATACCTCACGTCAGATGGCAGTTCTCAGGTGACACTTGTACAGGTTAGTCTGTAGACCCGAGATCGTCATAGAGTCTTGTGTGATTCCCACTGTGCTTTGATCTCCACCTTACCACGTCCATGAGGGCATGCAAAACGGTGGTCTTTGGGCACAGTCCCGAGTCACATGGAGGCAATGAGCGATAGGAGGGGTTTCGTCTCTCCCGGTATTGGGGGTTGATGTTGCGCAGTGCTCGATTGGCCGTAGCAGGGAAGTCCCTGGCCAGGGCTGATCAGAGATTTGCTGGTAAGTGTTACCAGTAGTTTCTCGACGCGTTACGAGCCTCATATCGGCACGACTTATCGGGTTATTGGGGTCTGACGTTTACCACCCCTAGACTTGATATGCGACATATCAGACGAAGAGACCGGACTGTACGGTAAGTGTTACTGGTTGGATTCACAGGAGTGTGAGCGGGCAAGCTCGTCGATCTTCTGATCGCTCAATACCCGGATGGCCGTTACATTTAGCAGACCGCTTGCGGCTTGTGGATGCTTGATATGATCATCATCTGCTACCGGCGTATTGACGAGTCTTTAGAGTCCTACACAGAGGTTTCCTGGCTCAAGCGAAACGAAATAGGAGCGCATATGAGATATGTGCAGGACCGAGAATAATGCATGTATGTGATACCGCATTTCATTCTCGCGATATATGTTTCGATTGGTTATATTCAATATGACCTAGTTATCGAATCATTCATTCGATAAATCGATACATTGGATTCTAGTCGGTTATGTGCGACATGACCGGATCATTGAATCAAATGTTGATTTAATGATTTAATGCATAATTATATATTTGATATATTGTTTTGCATTAGCTAGTATTGGTTCACTTTATATGGATTTTCTCACTCGATGTGCAAGAAGTATATATGATATACTTTTGTGCACTACTTTGTATCATGTTTGATGATACTTGATAATGTGGTTAAGTGTAAAGGGTTAAACCATGGTTAAGTGATGATTAGGGTTTGGGTTTTTCATTTATTTATTTGTTTATTTATTTGGAAAGGATTAAGTTAAGAATGGTGGCTTATTTTGGAGCTATGTTGAAGCTTCTTGAAGCTTTGACAAAGTCCACCATCCTTATCTCATCCTTAACCCTAACCACTCTAACTAACCTTGGTTTAATCTCTACACTTGACCATGGTCAAGATATGATAAGTATTCATATTAGTTTTATTTTAAAATGAGAAGACTTATCATTCTTTCTTGATCTTCATCTTCTTCTTCTTCTTCAAGCTTGCTACTTTAATGGCAACTTGAGATCTAGTGAGATAAATCCAATTCTAAAGTGAACTCACCTCCTATTTCTTCACCCTCTACCTCTTGCCAAGTTGTTTTGGGTGTTTTCTTCACAAGTTTCACAACTTTGTGAAGTCGGAGCTTGAGCTTGTGCAACCTCGACGTAGATCGTCTTTGACACGAAGCCGACGACCTATTCCGCACGTTTCTCCGATGAAGCCGTCACGAGAGTCCAAGGTTCAAGATGGACAGCGAGAGGACGCCCTCGTGGAGCTAAGGAAGTGGGTATCCGGATCTACAAAGGTTGTAGCATCTTAACTTTAGTTAAATTGTTAACTAGATTTATTTTTCGCCTAGAATTCTAGCGACGATCCGTAGTCTAGGGTTTCTCGGCACCATTTTTTTTGAAATTGGCATGTTCAATGCCTTGTGAGACCTCACTAGGATGCCTAGGAACCTTTCAGCTCTTATGACCTTGGCGTTTGTCAAAATGTCATAAGTCACATGTCAAGTTCTACCCATCATTATCTTGTTAATTTGAACCCATTCGTACATATCCTTGACGTTGGCCAAAATGATAATATGACTGTCCCAAACTAACTCATCTATCTATGCAACAAATGAATACCCAGCAGCTACCAAACACTATGCCTTGGCGTTGGTCAAAATACATAGCTTGAATACTACTGAATACCCAAATGAAATGACGGGGGGCTACGAATGGTTTTGGCGAAACCGTGAACGTAGTGAACTTGATATGACTGAAGGAACCTGATAGCTTTTAAAAGGAGTGGTTAAAGCTCCGCTATTTAAAAATATCATCTGTTTTAAAATAACCGAGTGGTTTCTTTTAAATTGTTCCAACGATTCATCTTTTGGTTTATTTTCTTTGCATTAAAAATAATGCGTCCCATCATTAACCTATCATTGCAGAAAACAACGAAAATACAACGTCCTCTTATGCCATCCGCATTCGCCACTGGATCCCGTCATCACCCGTTAGGTTACTTAACTAACGGCAGAGCGGGGGCTGGGCTAGCGCGGGTGTAAAACATAAGTGACGTCTAAATAGCTATCATATATAGATATTGTACATTCGTCAGACGCAATAATAGGCATTCCAGATCACATATGAACATTATTGGATTTGCAAGCAATCCGCATTTGTTTAGAGCCTGCAACAAAAGACGGATTACATAGTTGTGATGAATAGCCATTACCCCACCCTAGACCCCTACGGGTACGGTAAACTACCCGCCAAATACCCGAAGTGAAGCGGTCTCCCTCAACAACGTGAGTAGGCCACTAAACACTTCAAAGTACCCGGTAGTTTGTGCACCCCACCTTGGGTCTATCCTAGGAGCAAAAACAGTAAAATGAAATAATACAACGGTGGCTACAACCGTAACCTGGTTGTGCCCCGCAAAATAATATTAAAACATATTACAATTTCTTTGAATGAATGAATATAACAACCTATCACAAACCCCGGCTAATCATCACAACAGTCCAATACAGTTCACAACCACAAACAGTAAAAACCATTACAGAAATGTGCAACCCCCTGCCAACTGACATACTAGCAGTTAGGGGAGGTTTACGAACACATTATACAATCACAGATATAATCAAATTAGCAAACATCGTAAGATTTCGATCATGCAAACACTTTAGATTCTACTCCAAAACTTCTCTATGCACCTGAGACTTGAGCAGAAAAATAAACATTCCAGAAAAGACAAAAACATCACAGAAGAGCCACTGGAAAAACTTGGGCTGAATCGGCTCCAACGGCGGATCGGTGGGATCGGCCGTGGTTCCGCGGCTGTATGGCCGATTCATGAACCCAATTTTTTTCAGTGTTCTTATATTTCTCTGTAGGTTATTCTGCAGGTCCCTGAAAAAATTTTAGAGCCTGTTTTAAATTCGACAGAAACTTAGTGATATCGATGTTTTTTCCGGTTCGTTTTGCGTTCGAAATACATACGACTTTGCTAATAAGTTAATTATTGTTTAGCGAGGCTTTGATACCACTGTAAGTTGATGTACAACACCCCACGACTTGCGGGGAGGCGGAATAATGAAAAACGATCTTGTTCTTTGCGTAAACATCGACTAACCGAGAATCTTTGCTGAACTATAACTAACAAGAAACATAGAAGTTATGAACTACTATGATAAGTGATTATACCTAATGAACCGTGTCCTTCTCCTTTTCGTTATCCATGTCCTTCTCGGCCTCCTCCACGTAATAGATGATCCACCCGAGAGCTATACTCCAAGCTTCACCTCTAACTTGAGGTAACTAGGTTTCTTAAAGTGCTAATCTAAGTAAGCTAGATGATATAGAGAAGTGTTATGGATTAAATAGTCTTTACTAATCCTTGGTCTCAACACATGAGAGGGGAGGATTAGGGTTTGAAGAGAGAGAGCTTGAGGAGAGAGAAGGTGAAAATGATAATGAATTGAAATTGTTTCTCACTTCTAATATATCATAAAGCATATAAAATATCAAATATATAAATCAAATGATTTATCATCATGCTTCATTTAATATGTGCAATGAATCATCAAGTAAGTCATTAAGCAATAAATGCTTTATTAACTCACTTGAATGATTCATCTCATGAGTCACAAAATCAATTAATGCTAATGCCACCTTAACCCTCAAGTCACCATCCTTCTAGAAGCTTCCCGCGAAATTACGAGAACGCCCTTCCTATCTGTAAAAACACGGAAAAACTTTAGACTGTATAAATCCAATAACCCGATACTAGAAACTGGCTTAAACCAAAGCCGGCTAGTAAATACTGTCCGAATGTCGTACGTGCGTAAACACACGTATGCATCCGAACCCTTGTCGTAAAACCATACGACCTCTATATCGTTTCGCCCGGAGCAGGGAAACTCTCTGTGTGGGACTCTAAAGACTCGACTACTAGGCTGGCAGTGGGTTTAACCACAGACCGCAAGCGGCACTAGCTGTACGTAACGGTCCCCAGGTAGATGTCGATAAGAAGGCCGATGAGGAAACCCATCCGAACTCATACTAAGTCTAATGTGACAATCTCCGTACAGTCCGGTCTGTTCGTCTAAGACTATCGCATATCGGGCCTAAGGGGCGGCAAGCGTCAGTCCCCTAATAGCGGTATAAGTCATGTCGGAGCGTAGCCTATTACACCCTGAGAAACAACTGGAACCTACCAGTAAATCTCGCTTGCCCTGGCCAGGGACTTTGCGTAATGGCTCTCTGACACAGCGCGATATCAACTCCCAATACCGGGAGAGACGAATCTTGTCTAACCGCCACTTCCTCCAAGTGCTCGGGACTGCACCCAACTGCTACCTGTTTGCACGACTCCTTTGAGCCGTGGTAGGGTAGCAATCTAAGAACAGTGGGACACACTCGAGGCAAAGTAGCAGTGTCAAGTCTGCGGACTATGCTGTACTCATGTCACCTGGGAACTGTTAACTGACGATAGGTATAATACCAACTAACAGTTCTCCGTGAGTCCTGTCCGGTGTACCCGTAACCTAACGAGCACCTGCATACTATCTCCAGTACGACGTACTGACGGCTGTGGGACAGACCATCTCCCCAACTGGGATGAGAAGCGTACACACTAGTCTACTCCGGAGAATCGATGCCCTGTCTCGATAATCCTACGACTAGGGACCTGAAAAAAGGATGTGCTTGTATACTACCCAGCCCCCACTACTGTGACTGCCATCACAACGCCGGTAGTCAAGCAAGATCCTAAGAGCTCTATCAATATGTATACTCACATATTAAGATAGATAAAACCAAGTAGCATACTACCATGTTTAGCAAGACTGTTATATAACTGTGAATATCCCAAGCTTCCATTAAGTAATATACAAACTAGTATGATACAATAATGGCCCCTAGGGCATATACACTAACAATTACAAGCCATCATCTTCTTCCTCCTTTCTCTCTTGCTCTCAGCTCTCTACAGGATCTCAAGCGAACCTTTTTCCAACTCTCAAGTAGCCAAGAAGTCTAGCGTAGGGAGCTACAAAGGTTGTACTCTCAAAACCCTAGCTTTTACTACTTGTGTTTATGTTAAAGTTATGTTACCCTAAATTTTCTAGCATGATCCTTAAGATAGTTTCTTTAGCACCACATAAATCTTAAATATGGCATGTGTGTTGCCTCCAAACCCTTGTAGTGGTGTTGTAGGAAACCCTTCACCTCACAGCTCATAAAATTGAAAAGTCTTAGGTGACAGATCTAAACATGTTTCCTAAGCCATCGCTGCCCTATAAGGAGGTCCAAACTGACTCTTGCATACTATCCACGGGCCACATTCGCTAATGAAATGAAGAAGCTACTTACGGGACCTCACGACTCGTAAAGAAAAAATACCCGAGTGAGATCCTTACGACTCACGGAGACGATGAACACTCAGAAATCTTCATGATTTCTAGAGAGAATACACACGTATGAGATCCTCAAGACTCATAAGGAGAAAAACCTTCTTGAGACCCTTACGGCTCATGAAGATGAAAAAACCTTAGGCTATAAGAATCCTAAACTTATCTTCTAAGCCATCAATTCTATGGCCATGCATAACTCTGCACTACTTCATCCACGTACATACTACGTGGAAAAGTAGTGGGGGGCATTTGTTCCCGCCAAATTTTTTGGTTAAGAGCTATTTGTTCCCTTATAAAAAAAGGGAGAGAAGAAAGAGGAAAAGAATTCACAGTTTGGTATCACGTGTTAAACACGTGAGCGCTTATATGCAAAGCATATAAGCGCTGAAAACAAATAACAAAAAGGCCAAACAAGCCTCACGTGTTAAACACGTGAGCGCTCATAAGCAAAGCATATGAGCGCCGAACATAAATAACCAATGGCCAAATGGGCCTCACATGCGAGCGCTGAAAATAAATAGGCTAAAACCCACACTAGGGGTCACGTGTTAAACACGTGAGTTCCATTGCCACATTCATTTAGCTGCGCTCACATGCTGCATTTGAGCGCCACTATTTAAATAGAATTTAATTCTATATAGAATTAAATTCTATTTTTGGGAAATATTTTCCCTGATCTTTCTAATATGGAAAGATCTTTCTCTAACAAAGAATCTTGAATTTAAAATCCAATTGTGATAAAATATCACCAATTAAACTATCTAATAGAATTAAATTCTATGTAGAAAATATTTCCCTGATCTTCCTAAAATAAAAGAGGTATTCTCTATTAAACAGAGGATCCTTGGAGCAAAAATCCAACGGTGATTATAAAATCACCCATCGATCATCTGATAGAATAAAATTCTATCCTAGGAAAATATTTTCCTAATCTTGTTAAACTAACAAGATATTCATATAACAGAATTAAATTCTATATTAGGAAAATATATTTCTAATCTTGTTAAACTAACAAGATATTCATATGATAGAATAAAATTCTAATCTTCTTAAACTAATAAGATATTTATATGATAGAATAAAATTCTATGTGATAGAATTAAATTCTATTTTGGAAAAAAATTCTAATTTTGTTAAACTAACAAGATATCCATAAGATAGAATTAAATTCTATATTAGGAAAATATCTTCCTAATTTTATTAAACTAACAAGATATCCATATGATAGAATTAAATTCTAATGTTGTTAAACTGACAAGATATTCATATGATAGAATAAAATTCTATCTTAGGAAAATATTTCCTAATCTTATTAAACAAATAAGAAATCTTCTCTGTTAAACAGAGAGCTTTTGGATTAAAAATCCAACGGTGAATAAAGTTCACCGATTGATCTAAAAGATCATTTTGATTGATTATAAAATCAATCATGATCTCTTATTGAGTGATTTTCTCAACAAATTGATTTTTCTCTTCTCCTATAAATATGAGCAAAGAAATTAATCAAGGAGAAGAGGAAAGAGGACTCGAAAAAAAAAAGAGGAGACCACCCCACAAGCTTCTGTAAAAATACATAAGGCTTTCCAAAAGCTTCCACAAAAAAGAACAGAGAATTTAATTCTCAAATAAGAAGTTCTTCCTCCTCAAAATCGTAAGTAAAGAAGATGTCGAGATTAAAACATCTCCTTTACCTAACATATTTAAGGGTTCAACCCTTCTCAAGAACTTAGTTCTTTCTCTGGATCTGAGATCCATAAGACAAGTCTCTCACAAATTCAGAATTTAATTCTCATCGGGAAGATCTTGTTCTTGAGAATCAAAAATTCAAAAAGGAACAAAATTGAAAAGAAAGAAGATGGAGTCCATAATACTCCAGGAACTTAGTTTCTTCAAATCAAGAACTTAGTTTTTTAAGAACCCGATTCAAGAGCCTCAAAATAGTGATCTTGGTGATTGTTGATGGTCAAACTACTATTAACAGAGGTTTAACCTCTTTGAAAACATGAACAGAAAAACATGGATAAAAGAACATGGAGAATATAGAGTCCATAATACTCCAGGAACTTAGTTCCTTCAAAGTCAAGAACTTAGTTCTTAAAGAACATGATCCCAGATCCTCAAAATAATGATCTTGGTGATCGTTAATGGTCAAAATACCATTAACGGAGATTTAAGTTTTCTAAAAATATCAACAGAAATTAGATCTCCAAAAGAACTCAGCGTCTCACGTGAAAAGCATGTGAGCGCTCAAAGCCAAATTACATAGTGCTACAAAAAGCTAATGCTTAGCATTAGTGCAGCGCCTCACGTGAAACACACGTGCACGCCACAAAAAGCTAGTACTTAGCACTAGTGCAGCGCCTCACGTAAAACACATGTGGGCGCCACAAAAAACTAGAGCTTAGCACTATTTCAGTGCCTCACGTGAAACACACGTGAGTGTTTTATAACTGAGTGCTTAGAACTGCTGGGTAGTACAAAAATCCAGTCTTATCCCAAATTGGCTAAGTTTCCTGAGGTTAAACCTTTTTGATTTTTCAAGCAAGCCCATACGCTCATGATTTCCAAACTGATCCTAGTATCAAACATGACTAATGATCTCTTATTGATGATATCCAAAATGATATTCATCCCATATCTCCTAAGATAATCTTAGTCTCAAATATGACTAACGATTCTTAGGTCCACGGCCCCTTTTCCTCTCAAATACGGGATTTAGTTCAAGGGTACATCTTTCCACACCTCTGATATATGTCGTTGTAATTCCTCAGCGTCTTCAGAGAGGTGGCAGGTCCCGACAACCAACAACTCCTTCCATCCCATATTAATGCACTTCCAAATTGATGTGCACACTTCAAATCAGACTGCACCCCAAATTAGGTGTATTCCATATCACCATTGTTCACTCCGTCACGTAACAAATACATGTGCACGCAAGATGAATAATGGACTGAAATGTCCTTAAACTAAATTGCGTCCCCAAAATAGGAATGTTGGACCGAAACGTCCCTAAACTAGTGTGTCGCCTCAAATACGGCACGTCACCCCAAACAGGACGATAATGGACCGAGATGTCCCTAAACTAGACATTCGCCCCAAATACAGCGATAATGGACCGAAACATTCTTAAACTAACATTCGTCCCAAATAGGGAATGTTGGACCGTGATGTCCTTAAACTAAAATAATTGAGCACATATGCTCATTTGTTTCTAAGTTGATCTTTGTCTCAAATATGACTAACGATCCTTAGAAAACCCAAATACCCCGTGAACTGATGGACCTCATTTATATGAGATCTGCGTCGTAAGTTCATTCCCGTTGGCAAACCAAACTACCAGCGTGGACCCCGTCAAGCAAATCCTTGACCCAAATCCAAATCTAAAATATATGGATTTAAACTAATCCGCGCCCTACGGGCGACGACATAAACTAGTCTTCATATGCAATCCATGAGCAACCAAAATAAACAAAAATACACACGACACGAAGTAAACTACTGGAGCAGGAGAAAGTTGTTATTGCAACGTGATAACGTAATTAACTGTAGGGGCTTGCGCCTGCAGGGAAGAGCGTCCCTACAATCAAAAACCCCTCACAAATGAGAGGGAATCTGATAAAGTCTGTTACAACAGTCGCGTCTGTCCAAACCTTCGATATATGGTGCCATAAATCGACTTGGTATCTTCGAAGAGGTGGATGGATAAGTCCAAATAGCATCTGCCCCCCCCTAAAATTCAGGACAGACGTCCCAACGTCTCGGTCCGTGTCTTTCGGTGGTGAACATACCCAACTAAAACCTGTTTGCATGGTTCTTTAAAACCATGGTAGGGTAGTAATCAAAGTACTGTGGGAATACACACAAGACACTATGACAATATTAGGTTTTCAGACTACCATCTACTCATGTCGCCATAAACTGTTATCTGACTATATGTATAATACTATCCAGGAGTTTTCGGTGAGTCCGTTCGGTGAAAATCATTCTCCAATGAGCACCTGTATACAATATTTGGTGTCAAACACCAATGGATGTAGGAACAACCATCGCCCCAGTCGGGATCAAGAAACGTATACACTAGTGTACTCTAGAGTATTGATGCCCAGTATCGATACTCTTATGACTATGAACATTTAAGGATGTGCTTATAGACTACCCAAGCCCCACTAGTATGATCCCTATCATAATCCTGGTAGTCAAGAAAAATCCTACGGGTTTTATCAACATATATTAGAGAAAGTAATAACAAGTAAAACTATACACATGAATGATAAAGACAAACCAAATAGCATATTATCATATCGAGTAAGATTGTCATGTACATACATATGTCCAAGCATCCACTATAATATACAATAATGGACTCTAGGGCATATATATCTAACGGTAAGATGTAGAGACATATAAAGGGGTTAAAGTGAGGGCAAAGAAAATTGCAACTGATGTCATGAATATGGACAGTGGAAGAGGCATTACTAGGAATACCCGGCCACCCCCATGAAACATTTATATGTTTCAGTTTTCCTGTGTGGTTGTAATTGAAAACTGTTTCTCAATTAATTCTGACTTCTAGTTATTTGTATACCGGATTAGAATCTCATATCTGTAGGGCGTTATAGATACTGAAAAAGAGTAGAGTATTGGGAAATTGGTGATTTGATTCTCAATATCGGGATTCGTAGTAATTGGTGCTATAGGAGAAATCATCTGGTTTTGCCTAATGGAAAACGTTTGGTTTTGAATAACCGTTATTATGCACTATTTTTTTTAAAAATGATATATTTGTCTCTTTATTTTATAAAATCAGATATAATTGTTGAAAAACATTTACCTTTATCAGTTAAGGATAAGATAAAGTGTATTGAATAATGGAATAAATATTCTTAACCAAAATACAGTTTTCAACTTATAAGACATGAAGTTTGAGTTATTGAACTATTCAGACTTATACATGGTAATGTATGTTGTCCGGTGCCTTTTAGGACAAGGGGATGGTACTCTTACTTCATTCCATTTTACCTATAATTTCTCTAGTTTTTAGACACGCATTCGTTGAAATGCAAAGTCTAAAGATTTTGAAAAGTTCATCGGTAAAAAAATAAAGTAGAGCACCAAACGTTGGAAGTATCCAGGATTCTTTGAAGTTATCGAAGATGCGGATGTTCATGCTAGGTATTCCGTAATAGTAATATTGAAAATTTAATTCTCTTAGATTACTCATCCATGGGTACGCTCCATGATGAGTAATGTTGTATGGTCTTTTTCCATTTGAAAATATGCACTGGATACAGCTGCATACCAATTAAATATGGTTCCATTTAAATTAGTGCATTTGATTCTATATGTAAATAGATGGGTAACATATTTTAAGGTTGTTAAGATATCGAATTATCCGATTTATGTTTAATAGTAGAATCCGGAAAAACTCAAAGCACATTTCAGTAATAGCAGTTTGTGGGTGTTTCCCCCAATTAGAGCAAAGCTCTGTTTTAAAATTCAAAATTTAAAAGTTGAAGCAACACTTCAGATCCAGCGCTAGGCGCGCTGTGCGCCACGTGTCAAACACGGGTGCACTAGCGCAGTTGCGCTGCGCCCTGCGCTGCGCGCCACGTGTCAAACGTAAGTGCGCTCGCACAAGATGCGCCAGCGCTGGAATTAAAAATTCTCCACCGTTAGATCAAAAGATCTAATAATAATAAATCATTAATTAATTAGAATTAAAATTCTATTATAGAAAGATCTTTCCAATCTTGTTAAAAACAAGAAGATTGCCTTCTGTAAAACAGAAGCCCTAAGATCAAAGATCCAACGGTGGGGAAACATCCCCAAATCAATTAGATAAAGATCTCTTTAACTGATTTAACAAATCAATTTGCCCTATATAAAGGCCCCAAGACTTCAAGTCTGATATAGAAAAAAACCCTACAAACTTTGAGAAAACTCAAAGAAAGAAAAGCAAGTTTTTAGCAAAAGAAGATCATTTCTTCAAGGTAAAGAACATGATTCTTTAACACAGAGATAAAATCATCTCATGAAAAGAAGAACATAAACTTGTTCTCTGATCATAAATTTGATAAGTGTGCTTTGCGCTCTTGAAAAGTGCCTTGCACTCATGAACTGCGCTTTTGCGCTCCTTGGACCGGCGCTCAGCGCCAAAACATGCCACGTGTCAACCGCAGACACAACTTGCGCTTTGTGCTTCTGAAATAGCGCACTGCGCTCATGGGCTGGTGATTCTTACGAAAAAGTGTTTGTTTATAGTTTAACCGCAATCAGAACGGTGTCGCGCGTAGCTAGACCGAGGTGAGTACGGGTCGTCCTCAGGGAAACGTTGAACATTTTACTCTTACTTTAGATGTGTTGAGAAAGAGAGGAGAAAATAAGAATTTTGTGAAAATTTTCTAGATCTACGTTAAGCAAGAATGCAAAAATATAGATCTAGATTATTTTAGAGATTTAGATAATATAATAAGAAGGCTTGTAGGGTTCGTTAGGATTTAGTAGTCATGGACGATTAATTAAAAGTTACCCTTTTTATCCTTTAATAGATTTAAAACTAGAACGACGGTGATGCGTGTAGATTAGGGTTTCTGGAGGGTAAAGGAATCCCACACTTAACCCTTATCTCGACACGGAACTCCGTTCAACTCTAGCCTTTACCAAAACAATCATTAATCTAATCTCTAATCGCGGTCGGAACTAGCAAAGAATTGCTAGCGTGCCCGATTAGGATGTTAATGATTCTTTTGATAAAGTTCATAAACTTTATAGGACTTAAAAAGGGTTTAGGGATATTCATCATCCATTAGCCTACCCTAATCCTACGAACCCTAACAAGCGGAGAATTACTCGCGCATGTTGGGAGAAGAAGATGAAAAGACAGAGAGGGGAAACATAATGTAAAATGCAAAAGAATTAAATAAAATAACTACCTTTATTAATCACTTGAACAATCTACACTTTATTCCGTAGAAAATGATTACAAACTAGTTGCTTCTCGATCTTTCCTAAGGAGGTAGACGAACAGTTGATGATCAGCCTGGATGCGTGAACGTCTGGGGCTTCGTGATCGCGTCGGCTTGATGATTTTTCCAAGAGGCTCTCGGTGCCTTTTTATAGTCCAAAGCCAGAATTATTTGCTTCAAAATTAGGTAAAATGTAGAAAAGATTTTCCCCAAAAATCCTCAACTCCCAACTCACTATATCTGCGGCGGATCCGCAGCCCAAGTGGGGTTTTGGCAGTGGATCCGCGGCCAATGGTCGAGATCAATTGATCAAACTTTTAGGGCTTGCTCCCTGTGACATGTGGCGATCCTTGGCACCTTTAGAATTTGGAAATCTTTTCTCGGTTGCTTCCAGACTTGGTCTCCAAGTTTTGCTTCTTTAATTAGGCAAGTCTTCTTCAACAACTTGATTTGCTTGATTCTAGTCTTTGAAAAATTCTGCACACTTGGAAATCTTTTGCACAACAACTCAAATAATATTTAGTAGACTTAGTTCTACTAGGATTAGGTCAATGAATTTATTTGCATACATTTTTCTACCAAATGCTAATTAAAATATATTAATACATGGAAAATAGTGTTTTTACACATAAACCCTCATATGTATAATATATTATAATAAAGTCCTTTTTTAATATGAAAATGGTAGGAAAAATGTAATACGAATGTGCAGTTTTATCAACTGAACAAATACCCCCAAACTTATCTTTGATCGTCCCGAACAAACTAGTTTATTCAAGAGGAGAAAAAGAAAGGAGAAAACTAAGCACACTTTCGTAGGCAAACACGATTGCACTGAGCACGTACAACAAGCCGTTAAACCTCCAGGTGTCCCTAATAGGAGGAGTGTTGTCTCCTGAGGGTTTTCAGCGGATTACACCCATAAAATCGAATAACAAAAGAGAGATGGTGAAATTTACATATAAAGATAAGAACCATAAAAGAAAGACTTTGAAAATAAGAGTTTTCAACTACACTAGCTTTTTAGTTGTCATGAGCCCTATCTTAATAGTCATGAAAAGATGTTAGAAATCACATCATCTCTCAATAAAACATCGTCTTTATTCTTCATTCCTACCTTTCGTCCAAACATTGATCATATACCCCTACGTGTGTGAAATGACATCCCTACACTCGGAGAATTCAATTCAAGCTATCATACTCTTGTCCATCTTCCTCAGTACTTTTTAACTTGATGAATATTTAGATTTGCTCACACATTTTTATGCGACCGTTAATACTTCTTGAGGTACTAACCGACCGATTACTCATGTGCTTGCTGATTCGGTGATAATATTTTCCTTGTCTTGCACCACTTAAGGCTTAGCAGTGACTCCCAGACCAGTTGGCCTTAGGGCACTAGGTGAAGAGGCACCCTCGCTATATTTTTTTATTGCTGCTTTGGCGATAACAAAACCAGTGTTCATGTTTTTCTTTTCACCATTTTCACATTTTCTTCATTTTTTTTAATTTTCCTTCATACTTTGGCTTTTAGACAAGAGCATTTCAAGATATCCTCTACTATCCCGAGTTTCAAGACGTGTGTAAGTGCATATAGTAGGGTATCAACATTCAAATGTTTGGCTTCCAGAATAGAAATTATTTTTCAGACTTATTTTTATCCTCAGATTAGTGACTTCCTTCATCTTGCTAACCCTTGGGGACAAAAGCTCATAACTACTTATTACCAGTTCGTTTAAGAAAACTTCTAATTTTCTTGGTTTTCTTAAACTATTTCTATCTTTTGGATGTAATTTTTCACTTTCTACTCGTTTGTTATAAAAAAAAATTAAAATTGTTGAAAATGTTGTGCTTATGCAAAGTATGATGTAAATTGATGTGTAAATAAGCACAAACCTCCCCCAAACCTGTTTACAGCAGTGTCCTCACTGATGTCATCCGTTAAGCTCAAAAACCTGTAGACTTGGGAGGAAATTATTAATGGGGGCAAGAATATATGAAAGTGAAAATCCTCCCCCAAACTTATTTTTGGCTCACAATTTTGTAAAAATCATTTTCTTTCAAGAGCCCAAAATATACCACCCCCCCAAACTTGAGTTAAACAATTTTAATCTTTTAAAATCACACGAGGGGGTCAAGGTTATTGGTCAATGCCAAGCTTTGCAAAGACCGAAGGTCAACACCAACCATTCAAAAATTTTATCGATGAAGCACCAAGGTTGGTGGAAGAACATGTCACCTTTAGACGTGAAGAAGTGGGGAAGTGATAAGAGGTGTAATGGAAAAGAATTGCGTCTCAATTTGGAGAGACGACACAGTGATAGTAATGATGGATTTCTCGCATTATCATGATTGTCCAAAAGAAGGGGTGGAGGTCCAATTTCTTCATCTTGGAATTGATTCATCTCAACACCCGTGTCTTGTAAAAATGCGAGCACATCAGCGAAAATTTCCTCAAAGCTTTCATCGATACCCCGAAGAATAATGTCATCAGAAAAAATGGGGTGATCGTCAGTCTCTATAAAAAGTTCCTTATCAGCGTTAGATGTTGACCCGGACAACTCGATGGAAGAGTCCGTGTCAAGCAACAACATATGAAAAGAGTCAAAATTATGAGGTTGATCATATTCACTGCTGTCGACATCCATTAATTCGACAGAACACACATGAGCATAGGGTTCGGAGGGTTCACTTCCCAACTTGTAAATGTTAAGCTCAATTGACTTCTTTCCAAAGGATAGGGTCATAGAGCCGTTTCTACAATTGATTACTGCGTTGGAAGTGGCCAAAAAGGGTCGACCGAGTATCACCGGGATTTGATTGCATGGGTTTGCCACGGGTTGTGTATCAATAACGATAAAGTCCACAGGAAATATAAATTCCCCGACTTTGATTAACACATCCTCTAGCTCACCCCTATGTTGGGTGATAGATCGATCGGCCATCTGAAGAGTACAATGCGCAGGTTTTAACTCTCCGATCCCTAATTGCTCATAAACAGAATACGGAAGCAAGTTAACACAAGCACCTAGATCGAGTAGAGCACGATTGATATTTTTACCCCCAATGGAAATAGAAATTGTAGGACTTCCGGGGTCCTTTCGTTTCTTGGGTAGTTATTGTGTAAAAGCAGTGCTCACATTACTCGCAAGGAAAACTTTTTTAGGTACTTGAACTTTTCTCTTCCTCGTGCACAAGTCCTTTAAGATTTTCGCATATGACGGAACTTGTTAAATAGCATCTAGGAGAGGAACGTTTATGTTAACTTGCTTAAAAATTTCCACAATCTTCTCCATTTGTGGACTTGGTCTGTTGCCCCTTAACCTGTTTGGATAAGGTGCTTTATCAATAAGGGTTTGGTCCAACATTGGAGAGGATTGTGGGGACGGATTCGATCCTAAAACTGGAGTGGGAATCGACTTAGATAGATTTGACGAAATGGGCGAAGGGTTCGAGCTTTGGGGAAAACGGAGAATAGGCTCGGGTGAAGGTGGGAGACTAGACGAATTAGGGGAAGAAGAAGAAGCTAGGGTATCATTAGTGTTACTATCATCACACTGCTCACCCACTCGGTTATTCAGCACTTTTACCGATCTCAACGTGGTAACAGCACTCACATTATAACTTTGTGAGTGGCCAAGATTAGGTATGGGTTGAGATGGGAGTTTCCCTTTCTCTCTCGCACTCATTGTGGCGTTTAACTGTGCGATTTGGTTTTCTAATGATTTAATACTCTCACCATGGGAAGCGGAGTTTTTCGTTAGGGTATCAATAGAAGACCTCATCTCAGCCGAAAATTGCATGGATTGTTTCATGAACATATCCAAAGTTTGTGCAAGTGAGTTGTCAGTACCGGCCACTTGTGGTGTAGAAATGTTGGCCGGATTTTGGAAATTCTGTGACTGAAAGGGGGGCTGATTCTGTGGTTGTGGTTGCTGTGGAGGAGGTTTTTGATAATTGCTTTGTTGGTTTTGACTCCAAGCAAAGTTAGGATGATTCCTCCATCCTTGATTGTACGTGGAAGAATAAGGGTCGTTTCTAGGTCGCTGCTGAAAAGCAGCATTAGCTTGAAACGATGCATTCATAGGACATTCTTCCGTTAAGTGTGAAGGATCCGAACAGCAACCACAGACGGTCTTAAGAAGTGTAACCTGATTTAGGGAGAATGATGAGAATTTGTTCTCAATAGCGTCGAGTTTGTTTTGTATCGCTGCCATTTCGGCTTTTACTGCGATGGAAACATCGAGCTGATGAATACTTCCCTTAGAAGAAGGTGGTCTTACGCTTTCCCACTGCAAAGTGTGTTCAGCAAGGTCTTCCAGATATTTCCAAGCTTCACCGTCGTCTTTAGACATGAAATTGCATTGACAATTTGTTTCAAGCATGTCGCTGGATTAATGCCCTCATAAATAATTCGGCATAAATCCCATCTATTGATTCCATGATGAGGACATTGGACAAGCAGATCTTTGAAACGTTCAAAGCACTTCCAAAATGGTTCATTGGGAAGCTGGGTGAACTGGTTGATCTCGCTTCTCACACGGGCAGTCTTATGGTTTGGGTAAAACTTCTTAAGAAATGCTATGACGAATTCAACCCAATTAGTGATAGAATGTGCGGCAGTATTATAAAGCCATTTTTCTGCCAAGTCGCATAGTGTGAATGGGAGAAGACGTAAGCGCATAGCATCTAAAGTCAATTGCGAAGTACCCATCATTGCGCATACGTTTTCGAATTTGGTGATGAAAACATACGCGTCTTCCGACTCAAGCACGTGAAATTTGGGCAGCAGATTGATGTAGTGGGGTTTAATCTCGAAATTATCCCCATTAGGTGGTGGAAGAGATAGACAAGCAGGAAGAGGACCACGGATAGGATAGCATCTCTCTTGGAGAGAAATGCGCGGTGGATTCTGCGCACCTTCGGGCGGTGGCAGCGTGGTGTTATAATTTGATGGAGTGCCGTCCATCTCGGTCATGGTGTGTGGTGGTGGAAAAGAAGATGAAGAAGTACCGACTTCGGCGTCGATAGCAGGAACGCGGACAAGACGGGCACTAGGATCCCGTGTCCAGCCGAGCATGCACTAAGCGGGTTTAGTGCAAGTGGCAGCGTGTGTGTGATTTAAAATTGGCTTGTTTTGAAAAAGTGGGACTCAAGACAAATCACCCTAAGATGCACAAGCAACCCTAGAACTAAGGTCACCTAGGTCCAGTCTCTAGACCGCTCCTAAACTTCCAAAGGACAAGCCGCAGGATCAATCCTCTACCGCCTCCGTACTACCCTTGTAGCCAGGTAAGCGCCAGGTAAGTGGGAAGGAACCACAGCAGTGAGCCTAATTAAAAACCACTAGCCTTTGACACACTTGCCTAGGCACTACAAAAGTAATACGGATAAACGATAGATTACCCACGACCTTCCTCTGTCCTTAATGAGCGCGACAGTCCTTAGAATCTGGTCTAGATATTTTTTAAATTAATGAAGGGTTGATCTATATGCTCGGTTTGTGATTTGTGGGGCTTAGGAAGGGTGATGAAATCCCCACCTAATCTTGATTTGGTCTTTGCCCCTTAAAGTCCGTATTAAAATATGCAAAACAAAACCAATCACAAAACTTTTGCAAAAAGATTTTTGAGCGGCGCTATTTTGCAAAGAATCCTACAGAAAATAGATTTTATTGGATTTGAAAGGAGAGAGGAGTTTAGAATCTTACCAGAGAAGTTTAAACCCTAGATCTCCTGTTTCCTCAAGTCTGTGACTCCAGATTCCCTCGCAAAATTCACACAATAATCGTTAAATATACAATTTGCAATTTTGTGTAAATAATGATATGAATCATCTAAGAATTCAACACAAATAGTAAAAAATTACGCATGTTTCCCCGGCAAAGGCGTCATTTGATTCTTACGAAAAAGTGTTTGTTTGTAGTTTAACCGCAATCAGAACGGTGTCGCGCGTAGCTAGACCGAGGTGAGTACGGGTCGTCCTCAGGGAAACGTGGAACCTTTTACTCTTACTTTAGATGTGTTGAAAGAGAGGAGGAAATAAGAATTTTGTGAAAAGTTTCTAGATCTACGTTAAGCAAGAATGCAAAAATATAGATCTAAATTATTTTAGAGATTTAGATAATATAATAAGAAGGCTTGTAGGGTTCGTTAGGATTTAGTAGTCATGGACGATTAATTAAAAGTTACCATTTTTATCCTTTAATAGATTTAAAACTAGAACGACGGTGATGCGTGTAGATTAGGGTTTCTGGAGGGAAAAGGAATCCCACTCTTAACCCTTATCTCGACACGGAACTCCGTTCAACTCTAGCCTTTACCAAAACAATCATTAATCTAATCTCTAATCGCGGTCGGAACTAGCAAAGAATTGCTAGCGTGCCCGATTAGGATGTTTATGATTCTTTTGATAAAGTTCATAAACTTTATAGGACTTAAAAAGGGTTTAGGGATATTCATCATCCATTAACCTACCCTAATCCTATGAACCCTAACAAGCGGAGAATTACTCGCGCATGTTGGGTGAAGAAGATGAAAAGACAGAGAGGGGAAACATAATGTAAAATGCAAAAGAATTAAATAAAATAACTACCTTTATTAATCACTTGAACAATCTATACTTTATTCCGTAGAAAATGATGACAAACTAGTTGCTTCTCGATCTTTCCTAAGGAGGTAGACGAACAGTTGATGATCAGCCTGGATGCGTGAGCATCTGGGGCTTCGTGATCGTGTCGGCTTGATGATTTTTCCAAGAGGCTCTCGGTGCCTTTTTATAGTCTAAAGCCAGAATCATTTGCTTCAAAATTAGGCAAAATGTAGAAAAGATTTTCCCCAAAAATCCTCAACTCCCAACTCACTATATCTGCGGCGGATCCGTGGCCCAAGTGGGGTTTTGGCCGCGAATCCGCGGCCAATGGTCGAGATCAATTGATCAAACTTTTAGGGCTTGCTCCCTGTGACATGTGGCGATCCTTGGCACCTTTAGAATTTGGAAATCTTTTCTCGGTTGCTTCCAGACTTGGTCTCCAAGTTTTGCTTCTTTAATTAGGCAAGTCTTCTTCAACAACTTGATTTGCTTGATTCTAGTCTTTGAAAAATTCTACACACTTGGAAATCTTTTGCACAACAACTCAAATAATATTTAGTAGACTTAGTTCTACTAGGATTAGGTCAATGAATTTATTTGCATACATTTTTCTACCAAATGCTAATTAAAATATATTAATACATGGAAAATAGTGTTTTTACACATAAACCCTCATATGTATAATATATTATAATAAAGTCCTTTTTTAATATGAAAATGGTAGGAAAAATGTAATACGAATGTGCAGTTTTATCAACTGAACAGTTGGCGCTCAGCGCCAAGCGCGCCACGTGTCACTCACTGGTGCGCTACTAAATTAGCGCAACGCGCTCATAAATTGAAAGCGCAATGCGCTTATAAACTGGAGCTTAGCGCTAAGCGCGACACGTGTCCTTTTCGTGTGCGCTACTTGGCAGAAGCGCAATGCGCTCTTTAATTGTCGCAAAGCGCCTGACGCGCCACGTGGCACGCTGTCAGAACACACATTATTCTGATGAATGCTATGCATTCAATACAAGACAAAAATTGTCAGGACCTAATGCTCAGCATTATTAAAGGGGCTAAGCCCAAGTAAAGGCTCAACAGCCCTGAACAATAAAATGTTAAACATTTTAATTTTATTGGACTTAGCCCAATATTGGCCATAAGTCCTCAACTTATATTGAACTGAGCCCATCTACTCACGAATATTCAACAGATCTTAGTCCCAAACTGGGCTACAGATCTTCCAACCAATTCATACCGGTTCACATCTTCGCGCGTCTTTCGGCGGGGAACAGATTCTGGCAAGCCCGGTGGGACCTTTTCCTCTTTCCACTCCACACTTCGTGTGTCGTGTTCGCGAACAAATTGCAAGTATTCGCAAAGGTTTAAATTCTACCATTTCAAGATCAATAGTTGCATTGTTCTTAACATGCCATCTTTTTGTAAAATGAACATCTTTGCAAAAGAAACTAGTAGGAGCATGTTAGAGCGGGAAGTGATTTCAGAACCACAAACGATTACCGAAAATTTAATAGAACCTGGAGATTCAATTGGACCCTGTTGGATATAGGTGCCCTCGAGACAATTATTGTAATCGAAGGAGGACCTATACATGAGAATAATCTTATTTGAGATGATAGTATGCTATCTGGTTTGTCTTTTTCTTTCATGTGATGTGTTTATTCACTATCACGTATCGTTTAGACATGAGATAATGCCCTAGGATTTTTCTTGACTATCAGGATTGTAGGGTGTTTTTCGTCACCCCATTGAGATGGGAATACGCGCGCGCTTGTCAGGCGCATTACAGATTCCCCCTACCTAGGGTAGGCCGGGGTTTATTGATTGTGGAGATCCGAATCTCCGGCAACCGCGGACTAAGCTGCCGTTAATTACCCCTCGCATTTGGAGCGAAGGAACCTCCGATTAACGGGTTAAACTGGTCATGCGAACTCAATGTGCAGTATCGTGTTTCGAAGGGGGTTTGGAAATATTGGGGGCCCCGCAGAGTTTTTACGGGGGTCCCGCTACCCGGATAGCGGGCTGGGGGTCAAGGGGGCTAGCAGCCCCCTTGCGGGGTGCGGGGCAGCGCCCCGTTAGAAATTTTTTTCTAATGGAAGACAGTGTCGTGGAGTCTGCGTATGTTTCCCCCCCCCCTCTTTTTTTAAAAAAAAAGGTAGAGTTTAATTTCAAAAGGAATTTTATTGTGGAGTTAAACTCCAAAGAATTTTAAAAGGAGTTAAACTCCTAAAAGAATTTTATGCGGAATTAAATTCCTAAAATAGAACTTTATTAGGGAGTTAAACTCCAAAGAATATATATATGTATATATTTTAAAAAGGTTTAAATTCCAGAAGGGATTTTATTGGGGAGTGCACGTAAAACGAGGGGAAAGGAAAAAAAATGGCGTCTCAAGGACGCTCGCACGGCAGGTGGGCGCCTTAATGCCCGGGGTCACGTGCGCGCACGTGACCGATGGACGCCTTGGCGCCCCAGGGTCACGTGGGCACACGTGACCGATGGGCGCCCCAGGGGTCACGTGGGCACACGTGACCGATGGGCGTCTTGGCGCCCCAAGGGTCACGTGCGCACACGTGACCGAAGGGCGCTTTGGCGCCCCGGGGGTCACGTGCGCACACGTGACCGATGGGCGCCTTAACGCCCCAGGGTCACGTGCGCACACGTGACCGATGGACGCCTTAGCGTCCGGGGGTCATGTGGGCACACGTGACCGCGGGAAAAACCCGCGGAAGGGGAAGCCTAGCCCCTAGGCTGGGGAGTTGAACTCCCAAGGGAACTTTTGGAGTTGAACTCCTAACAGAAACAAATTTATGGAGTTAAACTCCAACAGAAACAAATTTATGGAGTTAAACTCCAACAGAAACAAATTTATGGAGTTAAACTCCAACAGAAATTAATTTATGGAGTTAAACTCCAGCAACTTAGAAAGGAGTTAAACTCCTGGAGATTTATTGCTCTTCTTTTGAGCCTTGGGCCTGTCCAAAGTTAGATTTTTGGAGATGGGTCTCCTTCTTCTTGCTCTTGACCGGCGGGATCTTGGAGAAAAGGGGATGAGCCTTAAAAGCCTCCCCTTTTCGAAATCTGGTTGGAGATCCAAGCTCCCCTTCGTAGGTTTTGTGGTGGAAATCTATTTATTTTGAGAAAAGGAAGAGTTAAACTCTTGATTTAATTCAAAAGAAAAAGGAAGGTTTTAGAACCTTGAGGAAGGAGGAAGAGATCTCAGATCTAGAAAATTTCTGGAGAGAGAAAAAGTTGTGAGATATTTTCATTATCTTTGCCTTTATAGGCCATACATTTTACACATAGCCCCTTGGGCTTCACAAAATGGCATTTTGCCTATCCCATGGCTCCTGTGCCATTTCTTTTTGCACATAAGCCATGGGCTTTACAAAAATTTGGCATTATGCCTATTTTTCTTACATTTATCCAAAATAAAATAAATACAACAAAATTGTTTATTACAAAATTTTTATCTTGGCGTGGGGGGAGGCCGGCCGCTTCATGTTCGGGCTCGACCCGGGCATGGGCCCACTCGGTCTAGGCTTGGGTCCACTTGGCTTGGGGTTGACTTGGATTTTGACTTGGTCAACCGGGGTGTAAATTTTTACCCCAACAAATTGCCCCCCATCAATAAATGCACACCACACATGTGGGTCGTGTGCATGAAATTGATGGATCTTCTTTCACGTGGAGGCGACTTGATTTGGTTCCCGCTTTCTGGGAAGCTGGCACTGCCCTTTTTACGACATGGACGGTCGTTGCTTGACATGTCTCCGAGACGGAGTGTCCGTGATAGACGTTTTCCCTGGCCCGGAGTTATCTGGTTCCCGCTTTGTAGGAATCCTGCGCTGCCCTTTTTGCGACTTGGACGGTCGGTGCTGCCCTTTTTGCGACTTGGACGGTCGATGCTGCCCTTTTAGCGACGTGGACGGTCGATGCTGCCCTTTTTGCGACGTGGACGGTCGGAGCTGCCATTTTAGCGACGTGGACGGTCGGTTCTGCCCTTTTTGCGACTTGGAAGGTCGGTGCTGCCTTTTTAGCGACTTGGACGGTCGGTGCTGTCATTTTAGCGACGTGGACGGTCGATGCTGCCCTTTTAGCGACTTGGACGGTCGAAGCTGCCATTTTAGCGACTTGGACGGTCGGTGCTGCCATTTTAGCGACGTGGACGGTCGATGCTGCCCTTTTAGCGACTTGGACGGTCGATGCTGCCCTTTTAGCCACTTGGACGGTCAGTGCTGCCATTTTAGCGACGTGGACGGTCGGTTCTGCCCTTTTAGCGACTTGGACGGTCGGTTCTGCCCTTTTAGCGACTTGGACGGTTGGTGCTGCCATTTTAGCGACGTGGACGGTCGGTTCTGCCATTTTAGCGACTTGGACGGTCGGTGCTTGATTTGACTTGCTCTGCTTCTTGCAGTGTCAGGGGTAGACTTGACTTGCTCCGCTTCTTGCGGTGTCGAGTGGACGTTGACTTGTTGATTTTGATTTGGGTTGACATCAGCATCGCTATACTGGAATATGGTACCAGGAGCGAATCATCGTCTGTCATAGAGAGGATTTTAGGATTTTGGTTTTTGTTTGGCATCTGCATTGCTGCACTGGAATAATGCCAGGAGCAACTCATCATTTGCCCCGAGAGGATTTGGGAGAAATTGGGATTGTTTTACGCCCGTGGATTGTATACGGTTTTGCAGGATGTATGATCCAGACTGTAGGGCCAGAAACATTTCGGGACTTTTTCGGCGTCTGCATCGCTGCACTGGAACATGGTACCAGGAGCGACTCATCATTCGCCGTTGGGGTATGGGATTTGGAATTTGGTTGGCGTCTGCATCGCTGCACTGGAATATAGTACCAGGAGCGACTCATCATTCGCCCTTTGGGGACTTGGGATTTGAATCTTTTTTCTTTTTTTTTTCTTTTTTTTCTTCATCATCAGCATTGCTGCACTGGAATAATGCGAGGAGCAACTCATCATTTGCCTTGGGAGGACTTGGGATTTGGGTTTTTTGGTCGGCATCAGCACCGCTAACACTGAAGCGAAATGCCAGGAGCGACTCATCATTTGCCGTTGCCCGTTGGGGAACGATGGCTTAGGAGACAGGTTTGGGTCCCTATCACCTAAGGCTTTTCAATTTTATGGGCCGTGAGGGTCCCATAAAAGCATTTTCTTCCTACGAGTCGTAAGGATCCCGCAGGTGTATTTTCTCCTTGGGAATCGTGAGGATTCCTAAGTGTGTTGCTCCTTTGTGAGTCGTAAGGATCTCACGCAGGGGGTTTCTCCCCACAAGGTCGAGAGGACTTTGCGAGTGTATTTCATCTCTTTTCACGAGTTTGCGCCCTTTCGGGTTTTCACAGACTCGCCGGTAGTCCTGCTGTTTTTACTCACGGAGCCCTTTCGGATTTTCATCCGTGCCCTTTTTGCTTGTGGACATACCCTTTTTTTTTTTTTTTGCGCCGCTGGTGGGACTTTAAAGTAGTCTCACCGGCAGGATTTTGGAGAAATAGGGGTCATTTACGCCCGTGGATTGTATACGGTTTTGCAGGATGTATGATCCAGACTGTAGGGCTGATGTGCTCAATTCGCCTGCGACTTGGAGCATTCACATGTAGTATTTCTTGAGATATCGGCCATTGATGGGTGGCATGGGCCTTTCTCCCTCGGCGCTTATTAGTTGGTAGGTTCCTCCGTCAAACACTTTCTCGATGACGTATGGTCCTTCCCAGTTTGGCTCGAATTTTCCCTTGGCATGTCGATTGAGGATGATCGGTCTTTTGAGGACCAGCACCAATTCACCTTTCTTGAAAGCGCGGAGACGGGTTATCTTGTCATAGGCCCGTGACATTTGGGCTCGGTATAGCTCCAGACTTTGCTGCACCGCGAGCCTCTTTTCTTCGAGGGCATCGAGTTCATCCAGTCGGAGGAGCACGTTTTCCTCTTCTGTTAACTCATGCTGAACGGCCATTCTTAAGCTTGGAAGTTCGACTTCGAGGGGGAGGACCGCCTCCACTCCAAAGAGCAATGAGTATGGAGTGGACTGAGTTGGAGTACGGTGCATGGTACGATATCCCCACAATGCCTCGTGAAGCTTGAGATTCCAGTCTCTCTTGTTGGCTGAAGCATTTTTCCTCAGGAGCTTGCATAGAGTCTTATTGAAGGCTTCGGCTAGCCCGTTGGCTCTTGGATTATAGATGGAGGAATATCTCCAGTCTATCTTATGCTGAGTAGCGAACCTTGAGACATTGAAGCTCTTGAAAGAAGGCCCGTTGTCAGAAATGATTCTTCTCGGAGTACCGAAGCGGTATAGAATATTATGCTGGAAGAATGTCAGAATATCCTTTGTCTTAACTTCTTTTAGCGGGACAGCTTCAGCCCGTCTGGAGAAGTAGTCTGTCGCGGCCAGTATAAACCGGTGGCCTTTAGATGACGGAGGATCAATTGGGCCAACAATGTCGGTGCCCCAAACTTCGAAGGGCCACGATGCCACCGTAGGATGCAATGGATTGGGATGCTTGTGAATAAAATCACCGTGAATTTGGCAGATATAACATTTCTTTGCATGCTCTCCGCAATCTCGTATCATGGTGGGCCAGTAATACCCAAGCCGTTTGATTTGAAGTCGCATCTTGGGGCCAGATTGGTGAGCACCGCAAACGCCCGAGTGGACATCTTTCATGACCTTTTGGGCTTCGGCCAATGACAGACACCTGAGCCAGAGTTGGTCATATGACCTGCGGTATAACGTGTCATTTACAAACACGTATCGGAGAGCTCTTTTCTTCAGCTGAATCCTCGCAGATTTTTCTTCGGGCAGCTTGTCGTATCGGAGGTACTCTATGAAGGGTTTTCTCCAATCGGGCTCGTCTTGGATGATCGAAGCTTCTTCCGCAGGACTGCTTTTCTGTTCCGCGCTTTCCTCTTCTCGTAGAGAGACTGGGGGTAGAATTTGCCGGCTCCTGACTGTGATCAGAATTTCGTCCATGTCAGGATCAGCCAGCTCCTTGGCCAAGCGAGCGAGTACATCAGCCTTTCCGTTCAACGCTCTAGGGACTCTCGTTAGTTTAATATGAGTGAACCGTTTCATGAGTTCCACCACTCGACCTCTGTACCGAGCTAACTCGGGTTTGTATATCTTATAGTCGCCGCTTACTTGGTTGACGACAAGCTGGGAGTCACCGTAAACCCGTAGCCGAAGGATTTCCATTTCTATGGCGAGCTCCAAACCAGCTATCAGAGCTTCATACTCAGCTTCATTGTTTGTCCGAGGCTCGGTGAGAGCGAAAGAACGCCGTAAGGTTCCCATTGATGGTGTGATAAACACCAATCCTATCCCTGCTTTTATCTCCGGGACGTTTGATCTGCCGGAGCTCCTCATTGATGAGGCCTCGTCGAAGTAGAGCTCCCAATATGGCTCGTCTTCCTCGAGGTGCAGCACTTGTTCGTCGGGTAACTCACAATTTAGCGGCGATCCTTCTGGTATGGGATGAGCAGCGAGAAAGTCTGCAAGAGCTTGCCCTTTTACTGCTTTCTGGGGAGTATAAACTATGTCAAACTCAAGTAGCATGACAGCCCATCTTGCCATTCTGCCGGCTAGGCTTGCTTTGGTCATCAAGTGTTTGAGCGGGTCGACCTTGGAGATCAGCATGACCCGATGAGCGAGCAAATAGTGCCTCAGCTTCTTCACAGCAAATATTAGAGCCAGGCATTGTTTTTCGATTGGGGAGTAGTTGTGTTCCGCCCCGACTAGAGTTCGACTGAGGTAGTAGAGGGCATTTTCCTTTCCCTCCTCGTTATTCTGGGCGAGGAGCACACCGAGTGACTCATCTAGCGCGGCAGTGTAGAGAATCAACGGTTTATTTGGAATGGGAGCAGCCAGCACTGGAGGGTGCAACAAGTATTGTTTGATGCTTTCGAACGCTGCTTGACATTCGGCATCCCAGATAAAAGGAGCTCCTTTCTTCATGAGCTTTGAGAAGGGCCTACATCTCCCGATAAATTTGAGATAAACCTCCGTATATAAGCAAGCTTGCCTTGAAAAGATCTTAGCTGCGTCAGACTCTTCGGAGGGGGCATCTCCATGATGGCCTTTATCTTTGATGGGTCAACTTCGATCCCTCGATGTCGGACTATGAAGCCCAGGAATTTTCCCGATGACACGCCGAAAGCGCACTTCAGAGGATTCATCTTCAGATCGTATTCCCTCAGTCTGGTGAGAACGGTCCTGAGATCTTGGATATGATCGGCCTTGGCTTTAGTCTTGACGACCAGATCATCAACATAGCATTCGACGACTTTATGGATTAGGTCATCAAAGATATTAGTCATTGCCCTTTGATATGTAGCACCTGCGTTCTTCAGTCCGAATGGCATTACCTTGTAGCAATATATTCCGATCGGGGTTCGAAATGCTGTGTGCTTCTCATCCTCAGGCGACATCTTGATCTGATTATATCCAGACGAGCCATCCATAAAGGTGAACAGTTCGTAATTTGAGGTGTCATCGACCATCATTTCCATGACCGGTAGCGGGAAGTCATCTTTAGGGCATGCCTTGTTGAGGTCCCTGAAGTCGACACAAACTCGGATCTGCCCATTTTTCTTCTTCACTGGGACTATGCATGCGATCCAGTCTGCGTATTTCTCTTCCCTGATGAAGCCGGCATCGATGAGCTTCTTAGTTTCCTCGATGACCTTTTCTTCTAGTTCCCTTCTCATTCTTCGAGGAGCTTGTTTGACTGGCTTAGCATCAGGAGATATAGCCAACTTATGTACGGCCACTTCAGGGGAAAGGCCAGGCATTTCTTTGTACGTCCACGCGAAGCAGTCGACGAACTCATGCAGCAGGGCAATTATCTGCTCTTTCATTTCCTCCGACAAGAGTGAGCTGATATAGGTCGGCCTTGGATTATCGGGCGTTCCTAAGTCAATCTCGGTTAGCTCATCAAAGGTTGCTTGTCCGCCATCTTCGAGCTCTTGAGGAGCTTCTTCTGGCTCGGCTATCTCGTCATCATCATTTGATCTTTCGCTGGCCTCACCAACATGGATCATGTAGCACGCTTTGGAATCAGGTTGAATGTAGCCTATGCCCCGTCTATCTGGAATTCGTCCATCGATGAGTGCTCGGACCTGGGGTGGATGCCATAGCCCTTCGTAAAACTTTGCTTCGGACTCCGTCTGATATAACCGGCATCCGCACTTTTTAAAGTATTCCCGCATCTCGGGCGCATAGTATCTGGGATTGAGGACGGCTCTTATGCCTCTCTCATAGGGAAGGCACGCGACAGAAAGATCGTCCGGGTGCACAACGGGGGTTGACCCGTAAAACAAGATGCTCTTCTGTCCATTTTTCCTCCCGGGCACGTAGAAAGTTTTCAGCTGGTCTACGGTAGAGACTGACAATGCGTCGAGCTCTTTGCACATCTGCTCCGGCACCCTTGTGATGGCCAAGGACCCTTCTGCGACTTCGAAGGTCTCTCGTAGTTTTGCTTGTTGCATGGGGGTCCAATCTGCACAGCTGTTGCATGGCAGGTCCTCTTCTTCCGACTCTTCAGTGTCACTGCCAAGATGAGGGCGGGCTTTGCCGCTAGGTGGATCTTCAGTAACAGATTCGTCCGTATCGCTGCCGAAACGAGGACGAGTTTTACGGAAGGACGGGCTTCCAGCGTCGGACTCATCAGTGTCGCTACCGAAATGCGGGCGCACTTGGGCGTTTTTGCTTTTGAAAGTGACAACCGGCGCAGATTTGCTTTTGGGTCTTGGGGCCGGTCTATCTTCGGTCAGTTGTGGCTTAGCATTTTGGTGGTTCATAAAGTACCGAGAATCTTCATAGCGGACTTCATGCACACCGAACGGCTGGATGTCTCCGTCAATGCGTCTTTCTTCGCCATTTTTATTATACTTCATGCATTGATAGAGAGTTGATGGAATGATGCCGTAATCGTGGAGCCATGGCCGCCCTAAGAGAATCTTATAAGACGTGTCGGCGTCGATCACGTATATCTTAGCTTCAGTTTGCAGATCCCCGAATTTGATTGGCAAAGCTATAGACCCCAGAACTTGCTGGCAATTTTGGTTGAAGCCTTGAATGACAATTCTTTCCCTTGATAGGTGTCGGACGTCCATTGACAAACTCTTCAGCGTCCGCAGGTTCATGATGTTCACTGAAGACCCCGGATCAATCAATATGCGATTAATTCGATCTCCGTCGCTGTACCCGGTCACGTAAAGCGGCCGATTATGCTCAGCCGTTCCCAGTAGCAAGTCTTCATCCTTAAATGTGACTGCGGCGGCATGCAAAGCGTGTTGAGCTTCTTTCATATTAATTTCCGCGAAGTGAGCCTGATACCGCTCGGGGTTTTGTAGAGCATGGATGAGAACATCTCTAAGCTCCTTAGATAGGACCAAGGCGTCGTAGATGCTCAGGAGAGACGGAAGCTTCCGGAGATGCGCCAAGACATTATAGTCCACCGAGGAAGGACTTATGTTTTCATCAGTCGGTTCTCTGCCATCTTCTTCATTAGCGACATGTTTTTCTTTCCCTTTTGGGGCGTTGCCCTGATTTGGCGGTAGAGCCCTGCCACTCCTGAGCTGGATTTGATTGGCCTTTGTGGTGAGCTCCTCGTCCTCTTCGGGAAAACAGAGATCCTCTTCCGAGTCGCTGCCAAGATGGATGGCGTAGCAGGTCACTGCTGGGATCTCTTCATTGGAGTCTTCTTCTAACTCCTCCAGAATTTCAGCCGCTTCTACAAGGAAGAACTCCTTCAATTGAATCAATGTTCTTTCCTTTTGTTCATATTCTTCAAGAGAATCGATATATTTTTGAATGGTTGATCTCCCTGCAGACTCTTTTTCGCGCCGAGCTGCACTTTTCTTCTTCTTGAGCTTCTTGGATTTTGAGCCTGATGGAGCCGCATTGGCAGCTGGGCTGGTAGGCCTCTTCTGTCCTTCCCATTCCATCCTGGGCTCTTTCTGAAGCATCTTTAGCATCTTCTTCGTCTTATTAGATATGTGTGTACTCCACGGAGGCCGCGATGAGTCGGTTTCGTTTGTCAGGGCAGCGGGTTCGGCTGTCTGCTCCCAGAAGGCTTCAGCTTCTGTCTGTATAAAGTTGGCGGTTGCAACTTGATTGTTTACCAACACGCTTTTGGATAGCTCGATCTCTCCAGCTTTGTACTGCTTCTCGACCCAGTCCTTGAAGATATAGCAATCCTCGATCGCATGGCTCACTACTCGGTGGTACGGGCAATACAGGGGATTGTCGGTCATTTTTGCTTCTTGGGGTCTTTTCGACTCCGGCAATTGCAGGCCGTTGTTCAAGGCATCTTTAAATATCTTGCGGACCTTGTCCCTTCTGAAAGAGTAAACCTTGTTCTTTTTCTCCTCTAGGGTGGGCCCATCTCCTCCCAGCATTGGCTTTCGAGACCGGTTAGTTTTGGATTCGGACGCCCTTCGCTTTTCTTCATTGTCGAACGCATTGAAGACACTGGTACTACTGGAACTCCCGCTTCTACGGCTGTCGTCCCGCTTGCTTTTCCAAGTTTTGTCTCTCTGAGAGTCCGGCGGGGACTCTTGCTTCGAGCGTTCCAGCATTTGGACTTTCTTGGTTAGCTCTTGAAACGTCTTGAGGCCTGCTGTACACAAGAATGGGACCATCCAATTGCTGAGGTTCCCAATGAGAAGGCTGACGGACTGGTCCTGCTCCAGCGGCGGTTCGCACTTGACCGTGAGATTACGCCATCGGGCAATAAAGTCGGTGTTGCTTTCATTCTTCCCCGGCTTGGTCCTCACAAGGTCGGCAATGGAGATTTTATCACTGACACTCATGAACCTTTGCCGAAACAGAGAATCTATTTGGGCAAAGGTAATGATGGACCCGTCTGGTATACTCGCATACCAGTCGAAGGCGACGCCGGTCAGGCTATTGACAAACTGACGAAGAAGGAGCGCGTCATTGCCCCCTGTATTTCCGCACGATGCTTTGAAGTGGGCGACGTGCTGATTTGCATTCCCCGTTCCATCAAATCTTCCGAACTTAGGAATAACGTAGCCGCTTGGGAACTCAATCAGATCGTACTGCGCGGGATATGGCCGCTCGCTACTGCCGATTTCTTTCTGAGCTTCAACTTCGGCCACCAATGTTTTAACCTTGCTGGTGACCAAATCCATTATCCGATCCTGTGTTAGCGGGATAGTATTATCTGGGGCCAAGGCGTCCCCAGAAGCGGAGTGTGGACGGCTCTCATGTGGCTCAACCAGTCTTGGACCCGAAGGAACAGGCATTGGCTGCCTCGGATTGTCATCACCCGGCTGATTAGTAGCGGCTTGTGCTTGATTGGGAGGCGCTCGAGCAATTTGAGCCGTAAGCTGCATCACCACGTTCGTTAAGTCGTCAATCTTCGAGTAGAGCTTGGCCATCTCTTTATCTTTGCTCCTGAGCTGTTTTCGAAGCTCTTGGAGCAGCTCTTGCTCCGCAGTCCTGGGGCGGAAGGTCGGCTCTTCCTCGCTGTCCGAGCTTGACTCTGCATGGACCGAGGGGTCTTTCTGCCTATCATCCTCATCGAGAGGGTTTTCTTCATCTAGCGGGGGCGGCTGTTCTTGGGCGGCGGCAACCACATTCAGGCTAGATTGGGCTTGGGATGTGGTGGCCCCGTCCTTGCTTTTGCTGTGAAGGTTGTCGCTGGGGCGCCCGCCCGCCATATAGACCGTATGGATGATATATCCGGCCGTCTTTCTATTATTGGCAGCTGATTTCACGGATTGCTGTCTTGACCCCCTTGTTTCGGTAACTGGTAGTCGATTGAAGGTGGCTGGCCTAACCAGCTCCTTGAATGGTGTTGGCGCTTCTTTTCTGGATTTGCCCCGCTGCTTTCGTGCGGCACAGAGTGCTTGATAGACTCTTGAAGAGACAGTATCATACTTCTTCTGTTGGGGCCGGGACACGTCTTTTTGTGGCACTGTTCGGACCGCTGTCTTCTTGATTCTGGCGGTCATGGCATTTTTCTGAACCCACTTCAGAGGCTCGAAGGAATTGCTGATTCTTACGCCCGACTCAACCGTCGTCGCAGGGCAACCCTGCACTTGGAACTTCACACGATTCCATTTGGCCGAAGCCCTGGCCCTCTTGTTGGCTCGATACCTGAGCCGCTTCTGCCTTAACTTTTCTGTTCTAAGCGCCTGGCAGACTTCGGCTTTTCGGGAAGACACCGCAGACTGGGCGATGGAGGGCTTTGGAGATACGCTCAATTGTGCGTTTGTTGGAGTTATCGCTTGAGCTCGTCCGCGACATTTGTTATTGCCCTTCGCACCGGAAGTCTTGCCCCCAGCTAGAGCGTCAGGGGATCGTTCAGACACCATCTTAAGTTTCGGTTGTGGTGCCTTAGCAATCACAACATTCGGCCTCTTGCCCCTTGGGACCGGCTTGACCACCTGTTCCGCCGGGATTTCCGCCAGATGAGCGCTTCCAGCAGGGTAGATGATGACGGAGCCAAACTGGCGGGGCGGTTCCTCCCACTGTCGACTGAGGCTTGCAGGGAGAACCACACGAGCGTTGATCTTGACCACGTATGGAATCGGGGTCACGTTGGAAGCTGAATTCGTCCGGAGAGACATTGTCATCGAAGGTTGATTGCTGCATAGAAAAGAAAATATCATTTCAGTATAGACAATAGATATGTATATTAATTGAGTTCGCACGAACGTTTAACCCGAAATATAGGAGGAGAGAAAGGTCCCACCGGGCGTGCCAGAATCTGTAGGGTGTTTTTTGTCACCCCATTGAGATGGGAATACGCGCGCGCTTGTCAGGCGCATTACAGATTCCCCCTACCTAGGGTAGACCGGGGTTTATTGATTGTGGAGATCCGAATCTCCGGCAACCGCGGACTAAGCTGCCGTTAATTACCCCTCGCATTTGGAGCGAAGGAACCTCCGATTAACGGGTTAAACTGGTCATGCGAACTCAATGTGCAGTATCGTGTTTCGAAGGGGGTTTGGAAATATTGGGGGCCCCGCAGAGTTTTTACGGGGGTCCCGCTACTCGGATAGCGGGCTGGGGGTCAAGGGGGCTAGCAGCCCCCCTGCGGGGTGCGGGGCAGCGCCCCGTTAGAAATTTTTTTCTAACGGAAGACAGTGTCGTGGAGTCTGCGTATGTTTCCCCCCCCCTCTTTTTTTTAAAAAAAAAGGTAGAGTTTAATTTCAAAAGGAATTTTATTGTGGAGTTAAACTCCAAAGAATTTTAAAAGGAGTTAAACTCCTAAAAGAATTTTATGCGGAATTAAATTCCTAAAATAGAACTTTATTAGGGAGTTAAACTCCAAAGAATATATATATGTATATATTTTAAAAAGGTTTAAATTCCAGAAGGGATTTTATTGGGGAGTGCACGTAAAACGAGGGGAAAGGAAAAAAAATGGCGTCTCAAGGACGCTCGCACGGCAGGTGGGCGCCTTAATGCCCGGGGTCACGTGCGCGCACGTGACCGATGGGCGCCTTGGCGCCCCAGGGTCACGTGGGCACACGTGACCGATGGGCGCCCCAGGGGTCACGTGGGCACACGTGACCGATGGGCGTCTTGGCGCCCCAAGGGTCACGTGCGCACACGTGACCGAAGGGCGCTTTGGCGCCCCGGGGGTCACGTGCGCACACGTGACCGATGGGCGCCTTAACGCCCCAGGGTCACGTGCGCACACGTGACCGATGGACGCCTTAGCGCCCGGGGGTCACGTGGGCACACGTGACCGCGGGAAAAACCCGCGGAAGGGGAAGCCTAGCCCCTAGGCTGGGGAGTTGAACTCCCAAGGGAACTTTTGGAGTTGAACTCCTAACAGAAACAAATTTATGGAGTTAAACTCCAACAGAAACAAATTTATGGAGTTAAACTCCAACAGAAATTAATTTATGGAGTTAAACTCCAGCAACTTAGAAAGGAGTTAAACTCCTGGAGATTTATTGCTCTTCTTTTGAGCCTTGGGCCTGTCCAAAGTTAGATTTTTGGAGATGGGTCTCCTTCTTCTTGCTCTTGACCGGCGGGATCTTGGAGAAAAGGGGATGAGCCTTAAAAGCCTCCCCTTTTCGAAATCTGGTTGGAGATCCAAGCTCCCCTTCGTAGGTTTTGTGGTGGAAATCTATTTATTTTGAGAAAAGGAAGAGTTAAACTCTTGATTTAATTCAAAAGAAAAAGGAAGGTTTTAGAACCTTGAGGAAAGAGGAAGAGATCTCAGATCTAGAAAATTTCTGGAGAGAGAAAAAGTTGTGAGATATTTTCATTATCTTTGCCTTTATAGGCCATACATTTTACACATAGCCCCTTGGGCTTCACAAAATGGCATTTTGCCTATCCCATGGCTCCTGTGCCATTTCTTTTTGCACATAAGCCATGGGCTTTACAAAAATTTGGCATTATGCCTATTTTTCTTACATTTATCCAAAATAAAATAAATACAACAAAATTGTTTATTACAAAATTTTTATCTTGGCGTGGGGGGAGGCCGGCCGCTTCATGTTCGGGCTCGACCCGGGCATGGGCCCACTCGGTCTAGGCTTGGGTCCACTTGGCTTGGGGTTGACTTGGATTTTGACTTGGTCAACCGGGGTGTAAATTTTTACCCCAACAAGGATAATGATGGATATCATACTAATAGGGCCTGGGTAGTCGATAAGCACATCCTTAAATGTCCCCGGTCGTAGGAGTATCGAGACGTGGTATCAGTACTCCAGTTTAGACTAGTGTGTACGTTTTCCAACCCGGTTGGAAGGCGATAGCTGATCCTACAGTTATTGGTGTTTGATATCGAGAATTGTATACAGGTTCTCATTGGTTGAGTTACACTGGACGGACCTACCGAGAACTCCTAGTTAATAATATACCAATGTCAGGCAGCAATTCTCTTATAATATGGGTACAAGGTAGTCCTTAGGACCTGAGATCGCCATAGTGTCTCATATGTGTTCCCACTATATTTAGACTTCTACCCTACCACGGCTCAAAAGAATCATGCAAATAGGTTTTTGTTGGGTATAGTCCCGAAGCACGTAGAGGCAGTGAGCGGTCGAGAGAATTCGTCTCTCCCAGTATAGAGAGTTGATGTCGCACTGTGCAGGACATTACTACAACCACAAGTCGATGGCCATCACAGTGGAGATAACCTGATAAGTGTTATCAGCTGTATCTCCGGTTGGTAATGAGTCCTCTGTCGCACGACTTATCGAGTTATTGGGGTCTGACAGATTCCAAACCCTAGGCCCGATATGCGATACTCTTAGACGAAGAGACCGGACTGTATGGTAATGTTACTGATAGAAGGGTTCTGATGAGCTTACTCGTTGACCTTCTTTCGATCAATACCTGGATAGTTGTTACGTGCAACTAGTACCGCTGACGTGCTTGTGGGCTATAGATATAGTCATAACCTACTTCCAGCGTATTGTCGAGTCTTTAGAGTCCTACACAGAGGTTTTCTAGAACATGTGAAACAATGTAGGGCACGTATAGAGATACGTGCAGGAGTTCGATTAAACATGTGTAATTGATACACGTATTTTAATCGGGTGTTTATTGATATTAGCTGGTATATATATGATATAGCTGGATTACTAAATCAAGTGTTGATTTAATAATTAAATATATATTGATATATTTATATATTAACTAATATCATACTCACTTCATTATTTTCTTCTCTTAAATAATATTTATATTTGATATAAATATTATGACATGTATGATGATACATGAATGATGGGAGTATGAGAATTATATGGAAGAATGAGAATGAGCCGGGGACTTAAGATGGTTGTAGAATTCATGAGGTGATTTTGATGACTCATTAGTCGTGACTCGTTCTTATTTTGTTCTAATTTTTATGAGCCATGCTTATCTTTTTCATTATTTTTATCTCCTCCATACTTTTTCTTCTTCCTCTTGATTTTTCTTCAAGTGAGGAAGGGAAAAAAAAAGAGAAAAATTAAGTGAGCTAATTATTCTACATTTCCTACTAATTATTCTTAGCAATTTTAATTAGTGGGTTGTTTCATTTTGATGAGATCATTTTGAAACTAGAGCTTGTGTTGGAGTTATCTCAAGGTGGATCATCTTCGGCGAGGAGATCATCGAGTAAGCTTGTTCCGGGCTTCGTGGAGTCTAACCGGAGTCCAAGGAGAGGTGGCTAACATGCTACAAGGGTTGTAGTCCGCTAAACTTTTGTTATAACCTTACTAGTTTAGTGACAAGTTTAGTAGTTCGTTTTGATTCTTAGTTTGGGTATGCTAATACTCTCTAGATTTTTAAAATTACCGCTTCCACTGTGCTTTAAACCCTACTAAAGGTGCCTAGCAACCCAACAATGGTATCAGAGTTATACCAAAAGACTACAACTTGTTTTTGGCCAATTTGAAATCCAAAACTTTTGAATCAATGTGAAGTGTTCACTTGTTTTCAAACATAGACTAAAATCGATTCTTTTCGGCTCTATTTGTCACGCTTGGGCATTGTAGATATGATCTATATTAACATATACCGCTATGCAACGCTACAGAGGGGGTCAACCACACCTGGGAGCACTTGTCACACCTCGCTTCCCAATAGATGGAAACGGTGACGTGGCAAACCCGCGGCATATTTACCCAGAGAAGGTCATTCCCTAAATAAATATACTATGTGTATTGAAACAATAATATACAATACAAGAATAAATGGAGACTGTAAAAATTTTCAACAAATATCTTTATTTCATTCAACTTCCAATATTTACAAATACATGAGTTTATGCTGGAAAGTAAATACAATAAGGAAAATGCCTAAACAAGTTGTTGGGGTCAAAAATTACACACCGGTTGACCGAGTCAAAATCAAAGTCAACCCCAAGCCAAGTGGGCCCAAGCCCAGGTTAAAGGGACCGGCCCCATGACAAAAGGAATGAAGCCATAAATTGGTTTAATGTAATTCTTATATATATATATATATATATATATATATATATATATATGTATGTATGTATGTATATGTATGTATAGAAATAAATGTATGTAAAATAAGCAAAAAGCCAAAATTTTATAAACCTCATGGCTTATGTGCAAAAAGAGATAAGCACATAAGGCATGGGATGGCATAAGTGCCATTTGGCAAAGCCCAAGAGGCCATATGTAAAGTGTGTAGCCTATAAAGGCAACATGATGAAAAATCAATGATAACTTTTTTCTCTCAAAAAAAAATAGAGTTTGTCGCTCATTCTCCTTCCTTAGGGTTCTAAAAGCTTGTTCCCTTTTTTGAATTAAATCAAGAGTTTAACTCATTCTTATCTAAAAATAAACAGTTTTTCACCGTCAAACCCTCGAAGGGGAACTCAGATCTTCCATCAGATCTCAAAAAGGGAGATTTTTAAATCTCACCCCCCTTTTTCTCCAAGATCCGACCAACAGAAGAGAAGGAAGAAGGAGACCCACCTCCAAAAATCCCATTTTGGGGAAGATCCAGGGCTAAAGGGAGGAAGAAAGGGGTCCCCTTTGGTCATTTTCAAAGATTTCTAGGAGTTTAACTCCATTCAAGATCTGTTGGAGTTTAACTCCATAAAAAAAACCTTTTAGGAGTTTAACTCCAAATCTACACATAATCTTTGTTAGGATTTCAACTCCTAAGACCCTTGAAAGTTCAACTCCCAGCTCAGGGGCTAAGCCTCTTTTCCGCTGGTGTTTCCAGCAGTCGCGTGCCGCGCACATGACCCACGGGCACCAAGCGGTCGCATGCAGGGCACGTGACCCGTGGCCGCTCAACGGTCGCGTGCCGCGCACGTGACCCGTGGGTGCCCAGCACTCAGCGGTCGCGTGCCACGCACGTGACCCGCGAGCATCCAGTGCTCAGCGGTCGCGTGCAGGGCACGTAACTCGCGGGCACCAAGAGCCCACACGCAAGGCACGTGAGTTCCCATGATCAGTTTGACCCGTCAATCGGAGGTTCCCTCCCTCTAAAGGCGAGGGCTAATTAACGGCAGCTTAATCCACAGCCGCCGGAGATTCGGATACCCATAATCAATAAACCCCCTTCTACCCAACGCAGGGGGAATCTATAGTACGCCTGGCAAGCGCGTGCGTATTCCCATCTCAATGGGATGAAGAAAAATACCCTACAGGTTCTAGCATGCCCGGTGGGACCTTTCTCTCCTCCCATATCTCTGGTCAAGTGTTCATGCGAACTCATTTAGCATATATACCGATGTTTGTACTGAAGTGGTTTTCTTTTCGTGCAGCAATCAACTTTCAACGACGATGTCTCCTAAGATGAATTCAGCTTCCCATGCGACCCCGATCTCGTACATGGTCAAAATCAATGCCTGCGTGGTTCTCCCTGCTAGTCTCAACCGGCAATGGGAGGAGCCATCCCATCAATTTGGTTATGTCATCATCTACCCTGCTGGAAGCGCTCATCTGGAGGAGGTCCCGACAAACCAAGCAGCCAAACCGACCTCAAGGGGCAGGAGGTCGAACGTCGTGATCGCCAAAGCATCCTACTCTAAATGCAAATCCGTATTCGAATGGCTCTCCACTGTTCCAACTGGGGGCAAGGCCGTCAACACCAATGGGGACACAAAGCAGCTCCAGCAAGCGCAGACGTTGCCCTTGAAGATCGAACGAGTAGGCATATTCTCTGGACTTTCTGTCAGTCGGTCTACGACGTCGTCCCGAAGGGTCGAAGCCTGCCAAGTGCTCAAAACAGAAAGGTTGAGAAAGAAGCGGCTCAGGTATCAAGCCAACTAAAGGACCAGGACTTCGACCAAGTGGAATCTTGTGAGGTTCCAAGAGCAGGGTCACCCCGCGACGACGGCTGAATCGGCCGTAAAAGTCAGCAATTCTTTCAAACCCCTGATATGGGTTCAGAAAAACGCCATGACCACTAGAATAAAGGAGACAGCAGTCCGAACGATGCTACAAAAAGACGTGTCCCAACCCTAACAGATAAAGCATGACACTGTCTCATCAAGAGTCTATCAGGCGCTCTGTGCTGCGCGAAAGCTGTGGGGCAAATACAGAAAAGAAGCACCGGCACTACTCAAGAAGTCGGTCAGTCCAGCCATCTTTAATCTATTGTCTGTTACCAAAACAGAAGGGCCAAGATGGTGGTCCACCAGATCAGCTAGCAATAATGAAAGGACAGACGGATCTGTTATCCATACTGTCTATATGGCAGGCATACGCCCCAGAGACAACCTCCGCAGCAAAAGCAAGGATGGTGCCACCACATCCTAAGTCTAATCTGGCTTGAATGTGGTTGCCGCTTCCCAAGATCAGCCGCCTCCGCTGGATGATGAAAATCCTCTCGATGAGGCCGATAGGAGGAAAGACCCCTTAGTCCATGTGGAGTCAAGCTCGGATAGCGAGGAAGAGCCGACTTTCCGCCCCAGGACCACGGAGCAAGAGCTTCGAAAACAGCTCAGAAGCAAAGATAAAGAGATGGCCAAGCTCTATTCGAAAATTGACGACCTAACGAACGTTGTGATGCAGCTTATGGCTCAAATTGCTCGAGCGCCTCCCAATCAAGCACAAGTCTCTACCCATGAGCCGGGTGATGACAACCCGAAGAAGCCGATGCCTGTCCCTTTGGGTCCAAGATTAGTTGAGCCGCATGAAAGCCAGCCACATTCCGCTTCTGGGGAAGCCTTGGCCCCAGATAGCACTATCCCGCTAACACAGGATCGGATAATGGATTTGTTCACCAGCAAGGTTAAAACATTGGTGGCCGAAGCCGAAGCTCAGAAAGAAATTGGCAGAAGTGGACAGCCATATCCCGCACAGTACGATCTGATCGAGTTCTCGAGTGGCTACATCATTCCCAAGTTCAGAAGATTTGACGGGACGGGAAACGCAAATCAGCACGTCGCCCACTATAAAGCGTCGTGCGGAAATACAGGGGACAATGATGCACTCCTTCTTCGTCAGTTTGTCAACAGCCTGGCTGGTGTCTCTTTCGACTAGTACGCGAGTATACCAGACGGGTCCGTCAATACTTTCATCCAAATGGAGTCTCTGTTTCGGCAAAGATTCATGAGTGTTAGTGACAAAATCTCCATTGTTGACCTCATGAGAACCAAGCCGGGGAAAAATGAAAGCAACACGAACTTTATTGCCCGATGGCGCAACCTTGCTGTCAAGTGTGAACCGCCGCTAGAGCAGGACCAGTCCTTCAGCCTCCTCATTGGGAACCTCAGCAATTGGATGGTCCTATTCTTGAGTACAGCAGACCTCAAGACGTTTCAGGAGCTGACCAAGAAAGTCCAAATGCTGGAACGCTCAAAACAAGAGTCTACCCCAGACTCAGAGATAAGACTTGAAAGAGCAAGAGGGACGACAACCATAGAAGCAGGAATTCCAACAATACTAATGTCTTCAATGCGTCCGACAATGAAGACAAGCGAAAGACAAGCGAATCCAAAACCAACCGGTCTCGAAAGCCAGCGCTGGAAGGAGAAGGGCTTTCCCTAGAGGAGAAAAAGAACAATGTTTACTCTTTCAGAAGGGATAAGGTGCGCAATATATTCAAAGACGCCTTGAGCAACGGTCTACAACTGCCAAAGTCGAAGAGACCTCACGAAGCAAAAATGACCAACAATCCTCTATATTGCCGGTACCACCGAGTAGTGAGCCATGCGATCGAGGATTGCTATATCTTTGAAGACTGAGTCGAGAAGCAGTACAAGACTGGAGAGATCGAGCTGTCCAAGAGTGTGTTGATGAAAAATCAAGTTGCAACCACCAACTTTATACAGACAGAAACTGAAGCCTTCTGGGAGCAGACAGCTGAACCCGCTGCCCTGAGAAATGAAACTGACTCACCGCAGTCTCCGTGGAGTACGCATATATCTAATAAGACGAAGAAGATGATAAAGCTACTTCGGAAAGAGCCCAGAACATAATGGGAAGGGAAGAAGAAGTCCACCATTCCAGCTGCCATTTCGGCTCAATCAGGCTCAAAATCCAAAATGCTCAAGAAGAAGAAAAGTGCAGCTCGACGTGAAAAAGAGTCTGCAGAGAGATCGACCGTTCAAAAATATATCGATTCTCTCGAAGACTATGAACAAGAGGAAAGGACTCTAATTCAATTGAAAGAGTTCTTCCCTATAGAAGCGGCTGAAATTCTGGAGGAGTTAGAAGAAGACTCCAGTGAAGAAATTTCTATAGTGACCTGCTACGCCATCCATCTTAGCAGCGACTCTGAGGAGGAGCTCTGTTTTCCCGAAGAGGATGAGGAGCTCACCACAAAAGCCAACCAAATCCAACTCAGAAGCGTCAAGGCTCTGGTGCCAAATCAGGGCAACGCCCCAAAAGGAAAGGAAAAGCATGTGGCTAATGAGGAAGATGGCAGAGAACCGGCTAATGAAAATTCAAGTCTTTCCTCAGTGGACTACAATGTCTTGGCTCATCTTCGAAAGCTTCCGTCTTTCCTGAGCATCTACGATGCCTTGGTCCTATCTAAAGAGCTTAGAGGTGTTCTCATTAACGCTCTAAAAAATCCCGAGCGGTTCAGGCTCGCTTTGCGGAAATTAATATGAAAGAAGCCCAGTACGCTCTGCATGCTGCCGCAGTCACGTTTAAAGACGAAGACTCACTACTAGGAACAACTGAGCATAATCGGCCGCTTTACGTGACAGGATACAGCGACGAAGACCGGATAAATCGCATATTGATTGATCCAGGGTCCTCAGTGAACATCATGAACTTGCGAACTCTGAAGAGTTTATCAATGGATGTCCGACACCTATCAAGGGAAAGGATTGTCATTCAAGGCTTCAATCAAAATTTCCAGCAAGTTCTGGGATCCATAGCTCTTGTAACAACCCAAAACTTTCTGTACAATTTTTTCAAAAAAATACAGAAAGGGGTATTTGCCTGAGCACAAGTTATAAGTTTGATTTGCTTTCGAACAGCAAGAAGGAGCTTGTAGCTTACTGGTAAGACCTTGCACTGCTGAACCAAAGCACCATAGTTCAAATCCCATCAGTCACATTATTTTTTATATTGATTTCTTTTAATCTTTTTAGAAGCCCAAGAGTCTACACGTGTGTAACCCGTAAAACCAAAGGTCGCACTAAAAACAAGCGAGTTCAGGAGGTAGACCAAACGACGATGAACACGTGGCGTCGGGGGGGCCCGACTCGGCCTGACTCGGCCGGCGGATCGGCCGAATCGGCCGCCGCCGCCGGCCGACTCACCTCGGATCCGATTCTTCTCTTCTTGACTTTTGTGTCTTTTTGTCTTCTTATAACCCCTGTATGGTTTAAATCCACTGCACAGTAACAGAGCCTTTTAAAAACCCATTAATCCCTTTTTAATACAAATTTTAATACAATTTTATCACACCCTTTCATCTACCCTAACCCTAATCTTTTCCTATAAATATCACTCCATTTTACACTACACCCCCTCACTCACAATCTCTATCCAAACTCTTAAGAAAAATTTCAAGAACTTTTGTGTACAAGCGGAGTTAGCGAAGGACGAAGCTCCGACGAACTTCCGACGACGACCCTAAGAGCTCCCGGTGACGAAACGACGCACTGGCACCTCCTACCACTCCCTCTTCCTCTTATATAATCAAAAATCCAGTAAGTCCCTCCTCCTTCTTCTCTTTTCTATTCTGAAAACTCGTAATTCTAAAACCCGACGGAAGCGGAGTTAATCCGACTTCCGATTCGGTTTTTCTTTAAAAGTTCCATTTTTCTTAAAAACAACAATACCAAACTCTCACAACATGACTATTAATCATTAATAAAACATATTGAACAAGTTCCATATCAAAAGAATGTATACTGAAATTTTTATCACATTTTTTCAGAAAAATACCATATAGTTTAGCTTCGACATAAAACATCATTACCCCTGCTATATCTTTAGATAGTTCACGAGGTAATGACCTACCTCCTCACAACACTCATATGTAATATAGCACGATATCTCTTGGTAAATTAGAATACGGAAATACGATTCTTATAAATAAATACCATAAACTACAAAACCTTTTTTCTACAAAATATGTATTTTTAACAAATCTTTGCAATGTGCCGCTACAACCCATTTCGGGGAACCCGTTCGGGATGGTGTGGATTATCGCACATCCTCGGGCTTAGTAGTGTGAGATGCAAACCTCCGCAAGAAGCATACGGTCTCGAAAGATTTAAAAATACAATTTTCTTTAGAAAATGTGATTTCTATTATAAATAAAACTTATATTTTTAATAAATAAATATATATGTAATTAATATCAAAATATATATTTTTAATATTTATAATATGTAAAATAAGACTTCCTGAGGTTAAAGAAGCTTTGAACAGAATGGGTTTAAGAAAAGCGGTTGGTCCTGACGGGATTCCTATCGAGATTTGGAGATGCTTAGCAGAAATAGGCGTTAAATGGCTGACAGATCTGTTTAATAAGATTTGACAAACAAAAAAGATGCCAAATGAATGGAGGAAAAGTATCCTTGTACCTATCTACAAGAACAAGGGTGACATTCAAAGTTGCTCAAACTACCGTGGAATAAAACTGATGTGTCACACCATGAAACTTTGGGAGAGAGTGATTGAACACAGGCTAAGGAAGGATATTAAGATAACAGAGAACCAGTTTGGGTTCATGCCTGGACGATCGACGACAGAGGCTATTCATTTGCTTCGTCAACTTGTCGAGCGTTTTCGAGAGAGGAGAAGAGATTTGCATATGATATTTATTGATTTAGAAAAAGCGTACGACAAGGTACCTAGAGAGGTATTATGGGGGACAATGATGAAGAAGGGGGTCCCCGTCAAGTATATTAACATAATCAAGGATATGTACGATGGAGTAGTGGCAAATGTCAGAACTTGCGGCGGCTTAACGAGTGATTTTCCGATTACTATTGGTTTACATCAAGGATCTGCATTAAGTCCATTCCTGTTTACCATCGTGATGGATGAGCTTACTAGAACTATCCAAGATGAGGTACCTTGGTGTATGCTATTCGCTGATGATATTGTTCTAGTAAATGAGACGAAAGCAGGGGTTAATGCCAAATTGGAATTATGGAGGCAAACATTGGAATCTCGGGGATTCAGATTGAGCAGGTCCAAGACAGCATATATGCACTGCAAATTTAGTAGCCAGAGAAGTCAAAACCATATTGGTATAACATTGGAAGGGCAAGAGATATCACCGAGCGACCAGTTTAGATATCTAGGTTCCATCATCCAAAAGAATGGGGAGATCGATAGTGATGTTAATCAAAAGATCCAAGCTGGTTGGTTGAAATGGAGGAGTGCAACAGGCATTTTGTGTGATCGTAACTTTCCGTTAAAATTGAAAGGGAAGTTTTATCGGAACGCTATTCGGCCTGCCTTATTATATGGTACAGAATGCTGGGCTCCTAAGAAGCATCATACACAGAAGATGCACGTAACGGAGATGCGCATGCTTCGTTGGATGTGCGGTAACACTAGAAAAGATAAGGTGCGAAATGAGGATATTGGTGCAAAAGTTGGTGTAGCACCTGTGGAGGAGAAGATGCGGGAAAACCGGCTAAGATGGTTTGGTCATGTGCGACGCAAACCTATGGAAGCACCGGTTCGACGAATAGATACTCTCGATATGGGCAATGGCAAAAGGGCAAAAGGGAGACCGAAGAAAACATGGATGGAGGTGATACGAAAAGATATGGTTGCCAAAGGACTCAATGAAAGTATATTGTTCGATAGAAGTGAGTGGAGATAAAGGATTCATATGCTGGACCCGGCGTCATTCTCATGTTGGTTCATGTAGCCTACCCCATATACTTGGGATAAAAGGCTCAGTTGTTGTTGTTGTTTGTATAATATTCCACATTTCCAAAATTCAAGAAAAACATCTCATTTACAAGAAAATACCATACAAATTCCAATATTACAAATAAATACCATATATTATGAAAAATAGGTTTTATTCGCTAGAAATGCCACAATGATAAAATATACATCAGTGAAAACTTTAAAGACGATAATAAAATACTTTAGGTGTATTTTGAAAATTATACAAAATTATTTTTACATAAAACCCTCTCAAGTTTTATAAATTACAATAAGGACCCTAATAAATATAGGTTTAAGTTGTGACCAGTCTCTTGAGCCTCGGGGAGCCGGAGATATGGGTGCTTGCCTATTTAAGGTAGACAACTTAACAAACGGCGTTATCAACAAGGTAATCGTCTTTGAAATATACACAAATCATGTCGTCCATGTACAGCGCTTACCAATAACATCAAAACTTAATTCAGGATTTCAATTTCTTTTCTAATTGTCTGACTCAGACTGAGTCTCAATATAATCAACCTGACTTGAATGAGATTCAAGCATATATAACAATTCAATATGAATTCATATATTCAATCTGTTCAATCTATACAATATATATAACTTGACTGAACCGAACCATAGATATATTCCATTTACATGATTATCCAGTACCTCCATTTCCATTTATACGATATCATGATTTTGGCAAGTCTTCCATTTACAATACAAGTCTTCCATTTACATTTGCAAAACAGTACAAACAACACATTTACAATTCAAACAATACAAACAATACAATCAAGACATCGCGGGGTTTATAAGGCTTAGATTGGTACGGAAGGTGTTAGAAGTGGCATGAGACTGCAACCATAATACATCTAACCTGAATTCAATTGTCGTTGTACCATGGCTGAACGGTTCCTTGTACTCCTGATACCTTAGTCTCCGGGGTAAGTAAGATTTCTCTCGTATACACTGGCCTCTTCTGTACCAAGCTACAAAAAACAGCGTTAACACTAAATACACATTATAACAATATTATACCACTTTAAAAGTTATACACACACTCTCTCTCTCTCTGCCTATTCTACTTCTCCCTTATCTTTGGGACTTACCGAGCGATTTGTTCGCTGACGACATTCTTTTTCTTCTTCTTTGGAATGTCTTCAGGCTATATCTGGTTAAAATAAAAAAGATTTCACTGGAGATCGAGCCTACCAGCAAGGATTTAGACCAGCTGGCTTACGACCCAGAGCTTTAGATTCTTGTACACATTTACATTCTGTATTTTCCATTTCTGTTATGTCGCTGTTTAAGTATTGCTTTCCATTCTATGTATTTACTTTTCATATGCATTGTACAAAAGAATGTTAATAAATAAAGTTGTTGTTCATTACATTTGTCTCTTGTGTATATTTCTTTTATATTGCTTAGTTACGCTTAGCGTATTTACTTCTGAGTAAATACGTAGTGACCAGTCGCGTCCCCTGCCCGTACACCGGGAAGCGGGGTGTGACAGCTCTGCCAATCAAATTTGGGGATCTGCAGACCGAAGCTAAGATATACGTGATCGACGCTGACACGTCTTATAAAATTCTCTTGCGACGGCCGTGGCTCCACGGTTACGGCATCGTTCCGTCAACTCCCTATCAATGCATGAAGTACACTAAAAATGACGAAGAAAGACGCATTGACAGAGATATCTAGCCGTTCGGTGTGCATGAAGTCCGATATGAGAATTCTCGGTACTTTATGAAGCCCCAAAATACTAAGCCACAACTGACCAAGGACAGAGCGGCCCTGAAGCTAAAAACCAGATCCGAGCCGGTTGTCACCTTCAAAAGCAAAGACCCCCAAGTGTGTCCGCGTTTCGGCAATGACACTGATGAGCCTGACGCTGGAATTCCGTCCTTCCATAAAACTCACCCTCATTTCGGTAGCGATATGGACGAATCTGATACTGAAGGCCCATCCGACTACAACATCTTCCCTCGTTTAGGCAGCGATACTGAAGAGTCAGAGGAAAAGGACTCGCCTTGCAACAGCTGTGCAGACTGGGCCCCCACGCAACGAGCAAAACTACGAGAGACCTTCGAAATTGCAGAAGGGTCCCTAGCCGTCACAAGGGTACCGGAGCAGATGTGCAAAGAGCTCGATGCATTGTCAGTCTCCACCGTGGACCAGCTGAATACCTTCTACGTTCCTGAGAGAAAGAGCGGGCAGAAGCGCATCCTGTTTTATAGGTCAAATCTTGTCATGCACTCGAACGATTTGTCTGTCACGTGCCTTCCCTATGAAAGAGGCATAAGAGCCGTCCTAAACCCCAGATATTATGCGCCCGAGATGCAGGAATATTTTAAAAAGTGCGGATGTCGATTATATCAAACGGACTCCGAAGCGAAGTTTTATGAGGGTCTGTGGCACCCGCCTCAGGTCCAAGCACTCATCGATGGATGAATCCCAAATAGACGAGGCATGGGTTTCATTCATCCTGACATCAAGGCATGTTACATAATTCATATTGGTGAAGCCAACGAAGAGTCAAATGACGAAGACGAGCTAGTCGAGCCAGAAGAGACCCCTCAAGAGTTCGAAGATGGCGGACAAGCAACCTTCGACGAGCTAACCGAGATTGATTTGGGAACACCCGATAACCCAAGGCCGACATATATCATCTCACTCTTTATCACGCCCCGCTTCCCAATATACGGGCAGAGGACGCGACGAGGCCGCTACGTATTTAGTCAAGAGTAAATACGCTAAGCGTAACTAAGCAATATAAAAGAAATATACACAAGAGACAAAAGTAATGAACATCAACTTTATTTATTAACATTCTTTTACAGTACATGGAAAAGTAAATACATGGAATGAAAAGCAATGCCTAAACAGTGGCATAACAGAAATGGAAAGTACTGAAATGAAATATACAAGTATCTAGAGCTCCGGGTCGAAGGCTAGCTGATCCAAGTCCTCGCTGGTGGGCTCGATCTCCTGAAGGTCCGAACCACCTGAAAACATTACAAAGAAAAAAGAGAAGGAATGTTGTCAGCAAACAATCGCTCGATAAGTCCCAAAGATGAGGGAGAAGTAGAATAGACATAGAGAGAGTGTGTAACTTTTAAAGTGGTATGATATTATTATAATGTTGTATTTAGTATTAACGTTGTTGTTAACGTAAGTTTAAGGGTGAATGTCAACCAATCTCAAGAGTGTTCTCGAACCCAACAGGCTGTAATCCAGGGGTAGGGAACCACGGATCCGAATCAAATGTTAGTAACTGGACTTCAACCTAGTGTTGAAGTATTCCAAACTCAACAGGTTGTAATCCAGGAGTAAGGAAACACGGGCCCTCATGATTACTTGCTTGTGTTAGTAGGCATGGATTCATAATCTAGGGGGACTCTTAAGATTCTGTAGGATTCACGCATGAACCACCCTAACACCCCGTGTATTTATTTTATTGATAGTAATGATTGTACTGATGGTATTGTATTGTATTGTATTGTATTATAGATTGTATAGATGGATGACTTGCCGAAACCATGATATCTTATAAATGGAAATGGAGGTACTGGATAATCATGTAAATGGAATATATTCATGGTTCGGTTCGGTCAAGTTATGTAGATTGTATAGATTGAACAGATTGAATATATGGATTCATGGATTCATGTTGAATTGTAGTTTGATACTTGAATCATATTCAAGTCAGATTGATTATATCGAGACTCAGTCTGAGTCAGACAATTAGAAAAGAAATTGAAATCCTGAATTAAGTTTTGATATTATCGGTAACCGCTGTATATGGACGGCAGGATTTATGTCTTTTTCAAAGACGATTACCGTGTTGATAACACCGTTTGTTATGTTATCTACCTTAAATAGGCAAGCACCCATATCTCCGACTCCCTGAGGCTCATGAGACTAGTCCCACTTAAACCTATATTTAATAGGGTCCTTATTGTAATTTATAAAACTTGAGGGTGTTTTATATAAAAATAATTTTGTATAATTTTCAAAATACACCCGAAGTATTTAATTATCGTCTTTAGAGTTTTCATAGATGTAGATTTTATATATGCGACATTTCTAGTGGATAAAACCTAATTTCATAATATATGGTATTTAATTATAAAGTATTGAACTTGTATTGAATTGCATGGTATTTTCATGTAAAGTGATTCTTTTGATTTAGAAAAGTTGAAATATTTATACTATATTCAAAATAGATATTTTGATGATACATACATATATATATATATATATATATATATATATATTTATAAAAATAATTTAATTTACTATTTTTCTAGAAATCTCATTTTCTTAAGATATTTGTATTTTTAAATCTTTCGAGACCGTATGCTCCTTGCGGAGGTCTGCATCTCGCACTACTAAGCCCGAGGATGTGCGATAATCCGCACCATCCCGAACAGGTTCCTCAAAATGGGTTGTAGCGGCGCTTTGTAAAGATTTGTTTAAAATACATAATCTTATAGAAAAAGGTTTTTATATAAGTCGGAAGTAGTTTTATGTAAAGCCGTATTTTCCCAAATCTATATTTCCCCATATCATCGTGCTATATTACATATGAGTGTTGTGAAGAGGTAGGTCATTATCTCGTGAACTATCTAAAGGTATAGCAAGAAATTATAATGATTTATGTCAAAACTAAACTATATGGTATTTTTCTGGAAAAGTGCAATAAAAATTACAATATGAATTCTTTTGCTATGAAACTTGTTCAATATATTTTGTTAATGTTTAATAGTAATGATGTGCAGGTTTGGTATTGTTGTATATAAGAAAATTGGAACTTTTTAAAGAAAACCGAATAGGAAGTCGGATTAACTCCGCTTCCGTCGGGTTTTAGAAATATAAGTTTTTAGAGTAGACAAGAGAAGGGGGAAGAGGAACTTACAAGCTAACAAGAAAGAGGAAAGATAAAGGAAGAGAGTGGAATTGCCGGTGCGTCATTTCGTCACCGAAAACTCCTCGTATCGCCGTCGGAAGTTCGCCAGAGTTTCGCTCATTGCTAACTCCACTTGTACACTATTGAACATAGAATTTTCTTGAGAGTTTTTGTATAGAATTCAGAGTGGGGAGGTGGAAAAGAGTGTGGGTATTTATAGGAGAATTTTAGGGTTAGGGTTTGATAAAAAAAATTGCATTTAAATTGCATTAAAATGGAGATTAAAGGGATTTTATGGTCTCTGTAATTGTGCAGGGTTTTTAAACTATACAGGGGTTATGGGGAAACAAAACGACACAAGAGTCAAGAAGAGAAGAATCGGATTCGGGGTGAGTTGGCCGGCGGCGGCGACCGATTCGGCCAATCCGCCGGCCGAGTCAGGCCGAGTCGGGCCGTACTTTCCTGCCACGTGTCATATGTCTGTTGGTCTACCTCCTGGGCTCATTTGTTTTTAGTGTGACCTTTGGGTTTACAGGTTAAGCACGTGTAGACTCTTGGGATTCTAAAAATTTAAAAGAAATCAATATAAAAAATAATGTGGCTGATGGGATTTAAACTCTGGTGCTTTGGTTCAGCAGTGCAAGGTCTTACCAATGAGCTACAAGCTCCTTCTTGCTATTAAAAAGCAAAACAAACTTATAACTTGTGTTTAGGCAAAAGTACCCCTTTCTGTATTTTTTGAGAAAAAAATTGTACAGAAAGTTTAGGGTTGTTACACTCTTGTCAGGGGGAATGAAACTGCAAATAATCGCCCTGCTGCATGAGTTCGCCGACTGCTTCGCGTGGACGTACAAAGAAATGCCTGGCCTATCCCCTGAAGTGGTTGTGCATAAGCTGGTTATATCTCCTGATACCAAGCCCGTCAAACAAGCTCCTCGAAGAATGAGAAGGGAGCTAGAAGAAAAGGCCATTGAGGAAACTAAGAAACTTATCGATGCTGGCTTCATCAAGGAAGAGAAGTACGCAGACTGGATCGCATGCATTGTCCCAGTAAAGAAAAAAAATGGACAGATCCGCGATTGTGTCGATTTCAGGGACCTTAACAAGGCATACCCTAAAGATGATTTCCCGCTTCCGGTCATGGAAAAGATGGTCGATGACACCTCAAATTACGAGCTGTTCACCTTCATGGACGGTTCGTCTGGATACAATCAGATAAAAATGTCACCTGAGGATGAGAAGCATACAGCATTTCGAACCCCGATCGGCATATACTGTTACAAAGTGATGCCGTTTGGACTGAAGAACGCAGGTGCTACATATCAAAGGGCAATGACCAATATCTTTGATGACCTAATCCATAAAGTCGTCGAAAGCTATGTTGATGATCTAGTCATCAAGACTAAAGCCAAGACCAATCACATCCAAGATCTTAGGACCATTCTTACTGGACTGAGAGAATACGATCTGAAGATGAATCCCCTGAAGTGTGCTTTTGGCGTGTCATCGGGAAAATTCCTGGGCTTTATAGTCCGACATCGGGAGATCTAAGTTGACCCATCCAAGATAAAGGCCACCATGGAGATGCCCCCTCCAAAGAGTCTGACGCAGCTAAGATCTTTTCAAGGCAAGCTTGCTTATATACGATGATTTTCTCAAATTTATCAGGGAGATGTAGGCCCTTCTCAAAGCTCATAAAGAAAGGAGCTCCTTTTGTCTGGGATGCCGAATATCAAGAAGCGTTCAAAAGCATCAAACAGTTGCACCCTCCAGTGCTTGCTACCCCTATTCTAAATAAACCGTTGATTCTCTATACTATCGCGCTAGATGAGTCACTCGGTGCGCTCCTTGCCCAGAACAACGAGGTGGGAAAAGAAAATGCCCTCTACTACCTCAGTCGAACTCTAGTCGGGGTGGAAAACAATTATTCCTCGATCGAAAAGCAATGCATAGCTTTGATATTCACTATGAAGAAGCTGAGGCACTATCTTCTCGCTCATCGGGTTATGCTAATCTCCAAGGTCGACCCGCTCAAATACTTGAAGACCAAAGCAAGCCTAGCCGGTAGAATGGCGAGATGGGCTGTCATGCTGCTTGAATTTGACATAATCTATACTCCCTAAAATGCAGTAAAAGGGCAAACTCTCGCTGACTTCCTTGCTGCTCATCCCATACCAGAAGGGTCACCGCTCAATCGCGAGTTACCCGACGAACAAGTGCTGCACCTCGAGGATGATGAGCCATATTGGGAGCTTTAGTTTGATGGAGCTTCATCAATGAGGAGCTCCGGCAAATCGAGCATCCCGCAGATAAAAGCAGGGATAGGATTGGTGTTCATCACGCCATCGATGGGAACCCTACGATGTTCTTTTTCTCTCACCGAGCCTCGCACAAACAACGAGGCTAAGTATGAACCTCTGATAGCTGGTCTGGAGCTCGCCATAGAAATGGAAATCCTTCGACTTCGGGTTTACGGTGACTCCCAGCTTGTCGTCAACCAGATAAGCAGCGACTATAAGATATACAAACCCGAGTTAGCTCGATATAGAAGCCGAGTGGTGGAACTCATGAAATGGTTCACTCACATTGAACTAATGAGAGTCCCTAGGGCGTTGAACGGAAAAGCCGACATACTCGCTCGCCTAACTAAAGAGCTAGCTGATCCTGACATGGATGAAATTCTGATAACAGTCAGGAGCCAGAAAATTCTACCCACAGTCTCTTTGCGTGAAAAAGAAAGCATAGAAAAAGAGAACAATCCTGCCGAAGAGGCTTCGATCATTCAAGACGAGCACGATTGGAGAAAACCCTTCATAGAGTACCTTCGATACGACAAGCTGCCCGAAGAAAAATCTACGAGGATTCAGCTGAAGAAGAGAGCTCTCTGATACGTGTTTGTGAATAATACGCTATACCGCAGATCATATGACCAACTCTGGCTCAGGTGCCTGTCATCGGCCGAAGCCCAAAAATTCATGAAAGAAGTTCACTCGGGCGTCTGCGGGGCTCACTAGTCTGGCCCCAAAATGCGGCTTCAGATCAAACGACTTGGATATTACTGGCCCACTATGATAAGGTATTGCGAAGAGCATGCAAAGAAATGCCATCTCTGCCAAATTCACGGTGATTTCATTCACAAGTATCCCAATCCATTGCATCCTACGGTGGCGTCGTGGCCTTTCGAAGTTTGGGGCACCGATATAGTTGGCCCAATTGATCCTCCGTCATCTAAAGACCATCGGTTCATATTGGCCGCAACTGGCTATTTCTCCAAATGGACTGAAACTGTCCCGGTAAAAGAAGCCAAGACAAAAGATATTCTGTCATTCCTCCGGCATAATATTCTATACCGCTTCGGTACACCAAGAAAAATCATTTCTGACAATGGGTCTTCTTTCAAGAGATTCAAAGTCTCAAGATTCACTACCCAATACAAGATAAACTGGAGATATTCCTCCATCTATAATCCAAGGGCCAATGGGCTAGCCTAAGCCTTCAATAAAACTCTGTGCAAGCTCCTGAGGAAAAATGCTTCAGCCAACAAGAAAGACTGGAACCTCAAACATCACGAGGCGTTGTGGGCATATCATACCATGCACCATACTCCCACTCAGTCCTCTCCATACTTGTTACTCTTCGGAGTGCAGGCAATACTCCCCTTCGAAGTCAAAATTCCAAGCTTAAGAATGGCCGTTCAGCACGAGTTGACGGAGGAGGAAAATGTGCTCCTCCGGCTCGAAGAGCTCGACGCCCTCGAAGAAAAGAGGCTCGCAGTACAGCAAAATCTGGAGCTGTACCGAGCCTAAATGTCACGGTCTTATGACAAGATGACATGTCTCTATACTTTTAAGGTGTTGGTCCTCAAAAGACCGATCATCCCCAATCAACATGCCAAGGGAAAATTCGAGCCAAACTGGGAAGGACCATACATCATCGAGAAGGTGTTTGATGGAGGGTCCTACCAGCTGATAAATGCCGAGGGAGAAAGGCCCATGCCATCCATCAATAGCCGATATCTCAAGAAATACTATGCGTAAATGCTCCAAGTCGCAGACGAATTGAGCACACCGGCCCTATGGTCTGGATCATACATCCTGTAAAACCGTATACAATCTACGAGCGTAAACGACCCCTATCTCTCCCAAAGTCCTACCGGCGAGACTATATTTAAAGTCCCACCGGCCTTTAAAAAAACCGGTATGTCTACCAGCAAAACGGGCACGGATGAAAACCCGAAAGGGCTCCGTGAGTAAAAACAGCAGGACTGCCGGCGAGTTTGTGAAAACCTGAAATGGCGCAAACTCGTGAAAAGAGATGAAATACACTCGCAAAATCCTCTCGACCTTGTGAGGAGAAAATCCCCGCGTGAGATCCTTAAGACTCACAAAGGAGCAACACACTTAGGAATCCCCACGATTCTTAGGGAGAAATACACCTGCGAGATCCCCTCGACTCGTAGGGAGAAAATGCTTTTTGAGACCCTTAAGGCTCATAAAATTGAAAAGCCTTAGGTGATAGGGATCGAAACCTGTCTCCTGAGCCATCGCTCCCAACGGGCAACGGCAAATGATGAGTCACTCTTGGAATTACGCTTCAGTGTTAGCGGTGTTGATGCCGACCCAAAACCCAAATCCCAAGTTTTCCCAACGGCAAATGATGAGTCGCTCCTAGAATTGCATCAATGTTAGCGGTGCTGATGACGACCCAAAACGCAAATCCCAAGTTTTCCCAACAGCAAATGATGAGTCGCTCCTGGCATTGCTTCAGTGTTAGCGGTGCTGATGCCGACCCAAAAACTAAATCCCAAGTCCTCCCGGGGCAAATGATGAGTTGCTCCTGGCATTATTCCAGTACAGCAATGCTGATGCCGACCTAAAAAAACAAATCACAAGTCTTCCCGGGGCAAATGATGAATTGCTCCTGGTATTATTCCAGTGCAGCAATGCTGATACCAAACAAAATCCAAATTCTAAGTTCCAAGTTCCTCTAAAATTCAAAAGTCCCGCCAAATAAGGCAGAAATCAAACATATCAAATTAATGTCCCACCCGGTAGCGCTTCCAAGCTCAAAAGTCCCGCTGGACGGGTAAGGAACTCCTAAAATAAATCAAATCAAACTAGAAAACGGAGCAAGTCAACTTCAATCCCGACACCGAAGAAAGCGGAGCAAGTCAAATCAAACCCCGACACCGCAGAAAGTGGAGCAAGTCAAATCAAATCCCCACCGCAAGAAGCGGAGCAAGCACCGACCGTCCAAGTTGCTAAAAGGACAGCACCGACCGTCCAAGTCGCTAAAAGGGCAGCACCGACCGTACAAATCGCAAAAAGGGCAGTACCGACCGTCCATGTCGCAAAAAGGGCAGCACCGACCGTCCAAGTCGCTAAAATGGCAGCACTGACCGTCCACGTCGCTAAAATGTCAGCACCGACCTCCAAGTCGTCAAAACGGGAGCCAAATCAAGTCAACCTCCATGCGAAAGAAGATCCATCAATTTCATGCATATGGCCCACATATGTGATGTGCATGTATTGATGGGGGGCACTTTGTTGGGGTCAAAAATTACACCCCGGTTGACCAAGTCAAAATCGAAGTCAACCCAAGCCAAGTAGGCCCAAACCCAGGTCAAAGGGACCGGCCCCATGACAAAAGGAATGAAGCCATAAATTGGTTTAATGTAATTCTTTTTTTATATATATAGGTATAGAAATAAATGTATGTAAAATAAGCAAAAAGCCAACATTTTGTAAACCCTATGGCTTATGTGCAAAAAGAGATAAGCACATAAGGCATGGGTGGCATTAGTGCCATTTTGCAAAGCCCAAGGGGCTATATGTATAGTGTGTAGCCTATAAAGGCAACATAATAAAAAATCAATGATAACTTTTTTCTCTCAAAAAAATAGGATATGTGCCTCCTTCTCCTTCCTCAAGGTTCTAAAACCTTCTTCCCCTTTTTTAATTAAATCAAGAGTTTGACTCTTCCTTTTCCAAAATAAACAGTTTTTCACTGTCAAACCCTCGAAAGGGAACTCAGATCTTCCATTAGATCTCAAAAGGGGAGATTTTTAAATCTCACCCCCTTTTTTCTCTAAGATCCGGCCAACAGAAGAGGAGGAAGAAGGAGACCCATCTCCAAAAATCCCACTTTGGGGAAGATCCAGGGCTAAAGGGGGAAGAAAGGGGTCCCATTCGGTCATTTTCAAAGATTTCTAGGAGTTTAACTCCATTCAAGATCTGTTGGAGTTTAACTCCATAAACAAAACCCTTTTAGGAGTTTAAATCCAAATCTACACATAATCCCTGTTAGGAGTTCAGCTCCAAAGACCCTTGGGAGTTCAAATCCCAGCCCAGGGGCTAAGCCCCTTTTCCGCTGGTATTTCCAGCAATCGTGTGTCGTGCACGTGACCCGCGGGCGTCTAGCGGTCGCGTGCCGCACACATGACCCATGGGCACCCAGCGGTCGCGTGCAGGGCATGTGACCCGTGGACGCTCAGCGCCCACGTGCGCCGCACATGACCCGCGGACGCCCAGCGCTCAGCGATCGGGTGCCACGCACGTAACCTACGGGCGCCCAGCGCTCAACGGTCGCATGCAGAGCACATGACCCGCGGGCGCCAAGCGCCCACACGCCTGGCACGTGACCCGCGGGCGCCAAGCACCCATGCGCAAGGTACGTGACCCACGGGCGTCTTGCACCCACGTGCCATGCACGCATCTTTAAGAAGCTCCCCACCCCTCATTTTCCATGCACTCCACACCCAAATCACGTCCCCCGTAAACTCTGTGAAGCCCCCGATATATCCAAAACCCTTTCAAAACACAACATACATACACAGCACATTGAGTTCGCAATATCAGTTTGACCCGTCAATCGGAGGTTCCCTCGCTCCAAAGGTGAGGGGTAATTAACGGCAGCTTAGTCTGCGGCCGCCGGAGATTCGGATACCCACAATCAATAAACCCCCGTCTACCCTAGGCGGGGAGAATCTGTAATACGTCTGGCAAGCGCGTGCGTATTCCCATCTCAATGGGGTGACGAAAAACACCCTACACAAGTGGCATATATAAACTGAAGAAAAAAGTTAAGCTGAGCTAGCCTTGAGTAGCGATCTGGTTGTAGTCCTCCTCTGTGGCTTCAACTTCCTCCGTCTCGACCGTATCTGGCGAACATTCCAAAAGAAGAAAAGTGGGTAGAATGCTAGTCAGCGAACTTGCGCTCGATAAGTTCTGAAGATAGGTAAGAGTAAAGAAAATGACAAGTGTAGATTATATATGACGAGTAAGAGTATATGATCATGGGTAACTATATTCTATAGGTCTCTATATGGTCGCTATGTTAACATTAAGTTCCAAGTGTAAATGTCAACACAGCCGTAGAAGTATTCACGAGCTCAAGAGTAGGGCCCCAGGAGCAATGAAATACGGGCTCATTTTATGTGTTAGTATCGGGGCTCTAGGCTGTGGATGACTCAACCCGACTGATATTCGAGTAAAATAAAAAAAGGTTAATACGGAACTCCTGAAGCTCCGTTGGATTCATACAAGAAACTATCCCAAACACCCCGAGTATAATATATATAACTGGTTAATATACTTATGTGATTTGATTGATTGATTAACATGTCTTGATCGAAACGATAGATTGCAAAAGGGGTGGAACGTAGTCGAGTGAGTCGAGTAATAGGCGAGTCATGACAATTGCAATCTTGGTTCGAGTCAAGTTGGTTCAAATAGTTTGGTTTCGAGCACTTATTCGAGTTTAGATTCGAGTTAGGTTAGAGATCGAGTTTGTGTTCGAGTTCGAGTTCAAGTTTAGATTCAAGTTTGGATTCGAGTTCATGTCTTTTTCATAGGAATTGATTTACACTGTTAAAAATCTTATGTTCGGGAGATATCGGCAACTGCTGCACATGGACGGCAGGATTTGTGTCTTTTTCTAAGACAATTGCCATTGATAACTCCGTTAAGTTGTCTAACCTGAATAGACAAGCACTCACTTTCTCCGCTCCATGGGGCTCAAGAGAAATGATACGCTTAAACCTATATTAATTCTAGAGTCCATAAAATATTGTTTGCATATCTCGAGAGGGTTTTATGAAAAATACTTTAATATAGTTTAAAAATAAACCTCGAAGGTGAATTACAATATTTAGGGTTTTCGTGAATATGCATTTTAATTGTTGCGGTGTTTTGTTAATAAAACCCGGCTTTTTGAAAGTTTATGGTATTTTTGTGAAAACTACTACTTTTGGCAAACTTGGTGGTATTTTATTAAAAATTCTAACTTTTCATTTTAAAGAATATAGTTTCATAATATGTTTTTATTGAAAATACGGATTCATAATTTTATATAATTTTCCAAAATTTAGTTTTTTTATTTAGAAAAGTCATATTTCTTAAAACCCGTATTTTTATTTCCTTTCGAGACCAAATAGTCCGTGAGGAGTTCTGCATCTCACTCTATTGTCCCAAGGATGTGTAATAATCAGCACCATCTATTAATGGGTCCCCTACGAGGGTTTTAGAGGCGTAATTGCCAAAAATTACAAAAATACCGATTAAAAGAAACTCGTTTTTGTAAAACTGTGGTATTTTAATGTAAAACCTATTCTTTAAATGAACCATAGATCTAGAATACTATGCTATGGAACCATAGTGTGCGTGTGGGGTAGGTATTTAAACTAATTATCGAGAAGTGTTATACTAAAATTCATGGTATTTTAATGAAAAAGTTCGTTAAATATTTGTTCATATGAAAATTTTGTTAAACTAAAAACTAAATGTTGGGAAATAAGGTTAAAATTAATATAGGATATTAGTTCGATCTAATTGGCTTATCAAGTGGAATACAAAAATTAAAAAGAAGATTACGTCGGAGATAACCCCACTTTTATCGATTTGTTTTAGAAAATTGTTTGAGGTGGAAAAAGATAGAGGTGAAACGACTTACGTGTTTAGGTGGTTAGCAAGAGGGAAAAGAAGTTTTTGGGTGTCGTGGCGTCGTCGGAAATACTCCGGTCATCGAGTTTGGCTTGCTACTCCACTTAGGGTATTTAACTCCATTTGATACTTAGAGAGTTTGAGAGAATTTTTGCTTGAAATTTCAGAATGGGGAAGAGCTAGGGCATGGGGCGGTATTTATAGTGAAGAATTAGGGTTTGGGAATTAAAATGTGGATTAAAAGAATTTAAATGGTGTTAAATGATGAATTGAAGAGTCTGTGTTTGATTACAGGAAAATCAAACAGTGCAGGAGAGTTGAAGAGTCAAGTGTGCAAAGCACGGGGGGATTTGGGCTCATCATGTTCGTCAGCGCCGGCCCTATGGTGAAAATGGGCGGTCGGATCTTGATGTTCCGTCTCGAGATTTGTGACACGTATTAAGTTTGGTGTGTACACCTCATTGCGTGTGTTTGATTTTTCTGAAACTTTTCGTTTCTCTGTGTATTGCATGTGCAACTCTTGGGCTTCCGAAAAGTTTTATAAAAAACCCTAAAAATAATTGGGTTTGATAGGAATTGAACACAAGCTATGTCAGAGCTGTGCAAAAGCTTTACCAGTGAGCTACAAGTTGTTTCTTGCTTTTATTTAACAAAAATAACTTTTAACTCTTACACAGGCTGTAATACCCTTTTCTGTACAATAACAAGAAATTTCTGTACAGTGATCACAGAATCATTATATTCTACCCTCCTTATAAAAATTTTGTCCTCGAATTTACAATTACATAGGGACTAATTTTCAAAAAGGTAAGGGTGTCTTGTACGCGTATCTTCTTCTCGTTCCCATTTCAATTCTCCTAGCGAGTCTTTTCTCCACATCGGTCGGACCAAATTTACTTCCTTGTTCCGTAATGTTTTCACCTTTCGGTCCAGGATCTCAATTAGTTGTTGCTCGCGGGTTAAGTTGGTTTGTGCTGTGAGCTCTGAGTGATTAATTTTGTGGCTGGGGTCGCTCACATATCATCGTAGCTGGGATATGTGGAACACGTTGTGCACTCCTTCCAACGAGAGTGGTAGTGCTAAACGGTATGCCACTTCTTCAACTTGTTCGAGTATATCGAACGGTCCTATGTATCTTGGACTTAGTTTACCCTTTTTGCCAAAACGTATCACTTCTCTGTTTGGTGAGATCTTTAGGAACACATGGTCTCCGGGTTGAAACTCCAAGTGTCGACGCTTTACATCTGCCCAATGTTTCTGTCGGTCTTGAGCTATGCGCATCTTTGCCCTGATAGTGCGAACCACATCTACAGTTGCCACGATCATTTCTGGTCCAAAGAGTTCACGATCTCCAACGTTGTCCCAACTCAACGGGGAACGACATTTCCGTCCGTAGAGTGCTGCGAATGGTGTCATCCCAATACTTGCCTGATAGCTGTTGTTGTATGAAAACTCCACAAGGTGCAGGTGATCTTCCCACGAACCTCCGAAGTCTAACATACAAGCTCTCAGCATATCTTCTAGTATCTGAACTGCTCGCTCGGACTGTCCGTCTGTTTGTGGATGATACGCCGTGTTGAAATTCAGACTCGTTCCCAGGCTTGCTTGCAGACTCTGCCAAAACTGTGATCGGAATCTTGTATCATGATCGGAGATGATACAAATAAGTACTCCATATAATCTCGCAATCTCTTGCATGAGTTTATGGGTATCAAGTATGGTACATCTTGAGGTTTTAAATCTTACTTTAGAATTTTACTCACCTCCATGTACTTCCTTGCCAACGTCTCAGTTGACTGGCGAACTCTGAATGGAATAAAGTGAGCCGACTTGGAGCGTCGATCCACAATAATCTGAATTGCATCGTTACCCTTCGTGATGCGAGAGAGAGAGAGCAGTCACGAAGTCCATGGTAATGTGCCGCAATTTCCATTCTAGGATTGGTAATGGCAGAAGCAGACCATCAGTTCTGTGATGTTCAGCCTTCACTTGCTGACACACCAAATACTTGGCTACGCTCTTTGCTGCTTCTCACTTCATTCCATGTTACCAGTAGTGTTGCCGTAGATCCTTGTACATCTTTATGTAAGTCTACGGTAGCGCCCCGGCCGTCTGTCCGAGGCCAAAATGCGGAAACGAAAACTTTTTCTTAACTTGAAACCGGCGCTATCGCAGACTTTAATCCCGGATCAAACCATTAACCTATAACTAGCAACTAGAGAAAGGTTAGAAAAGCTATACCGATCGATCCGTGTCCTTCGGTCTTTAGCCACCATCCCTAGCTCCTCGCGGCATCTCCAATCTCCAGTCTCCTCTTCGGAAAGAGCACCACATCTTCGAGTCTTTTTACGGGCTCCCGCTTCGTCCGAAGCAACTCGGACACGAAGTTTACTAGCCGACGTGTCCAAGGTGATGTAGAAAATGTGTGTGATCACTTTGTCTCTTGCATCAACACATGAGAGTGTATGGATGGAGGTTGAAGATGAAGCCATTAATGGAAATGGTGAGCTAGAGGAAGAAGAAGAGGAGGAGCCTTTATTTTTCTTGTGTTCTATCATAAAAATGAGAGAGTGAGAATGGAAAAATACAAGAGGAAACCTTACATATGGCCACCCTTCTCTTTCTTCCTTTCATTTCAACTCACAAATCAATCACATAATGTGACACATGCACAAAGAAAGAGACCATGAGTCACCACTTGTGCATGTGTCACAATTAATGCTCCTAATCATGATTTCTAGCTCATTATTTCTATTTGTAAACATTAACCCAAATGTTTACAACAACAAAAAGATACGACAACATCTAAAGTAAACTCGTGACGGATCACAAGGATACCCCTCACCTGTATATACATACCTGCATCTGCATTCCGACTGAATGCGAGTGCGATGAGACTAAAGTAATCCAACAAATCTAATACTAGGATCCGGCTTAAACCAAAGCCCACTAGTATGATCCGTCCGATCATGATCCGTGCACTACTGCACGTATATGATCGAACCCTGCCATATATCATATGGCCTCTACAACGTTTCGCCCGAAACTTGAGAAACTGTCTATGGGGGACTCTAAAGACTCATCAATACTTTGGCTGTAGATTTAACCACTAGTACGTCAGTGGTACTAGCTGTACGTAACGGGCTACCAGGTATTGACCAAAAGGGAGGTCGATAAGCGAACTCATCCTGACACCCTACTGAGCCTGTCAGTGACAATATCCGTACAGTCCGGTCCGTTCGTCTATGAGCATCGCATGTCGGGCCTAGGGGGTTGGTAAAAGTCAGATCCCCAAAAGCGGTACAAGTCGTGTCGGAGTGTAACCCAGAACACCCTGAGATACTACTGGAATACCTACCAGTAAATCTCCTGCCTTGGCCAAGGACTTCGTGTAATGGCTCTCCTAGACACAGCGCGATCTCACCCCCAATACCGGGAGAGACGAAACCCCTGCCGATCCGCTCACTGCCTCCATGTGGCTCGGGACTGTACCCAACTAAAACCTGTTTGCACGACTCCTTTGAGCCGTGGTAGGGTAGTAATCAAAGCACAATGGGAACTCACACAAGACAAATAACGATCTCAGGTCGATGAACTAACCTGTACACATGTCACCAGGGAACTGCTATCTAACGTCAGGTATAATACCAACTAGCATGTTCCCGGCGAGTCCTGTCCGGTGTACTCATAACCCAATGAGCACCTGTATATATCTTAGGTGATCCAACTGACACCGATGGTTTGTGAGACCGGCCACCGCCCCTCGTCTGGGTCTCGACTGTATACACTAGTCTACTAATGGAGTATCGATGCCCAGTCTCGAAACTCCCATGGCTAGGGACCAATTAACGATGTGCTTATAGACCCCAGCTCCCACGTATATGATCGCCATCATACTGCTGGCCGTCAAGTAAGAATCCTAAGGGCTCTATCAACGTGCAATAGTGACATGTAATGTCACCTAAAACATGTACACGATGATAAAGATAAACCAGATAGCATACTATCATTTCGAGTAAGACTATCCTACCGGCATAGGTCCTCCCTCAATCATTGCAATCACGTGCCTGTGATCTAATAATTGACTCTGAGGGCACTATATCCAACACTTTGTACCACCGGGGTGTACAGAATAAGGAGAGTTATGGGCTTTTTTCATCAACTCTTCTTGAACAGGGCCGACTGGCACACATAAACGGGGTCCATATCGCAAGGATCCATCTTCATGGATGATGAAGTCAGTTCGAAGTCCACTTTCTACTTGTTCTCGGATCTTTTGTAGCTTGGTATCATTGCTTGAGCTGCCTTGATCTGATTTACAAGAGTGGACTGGACTTGTAAGTTCATCAAATATAAAGCGTTACCTGGCACAACTACTTCAATCTCCAATCCATGCTATTCTTGTTGTAGCTTCCACTGAGCGGTGAGGTTCATTTCTAATGGCTGGTGACTAAGTGCATCAGGAACCACGTTCACCTTTCCAGGATGATATTGTAGGTTGATGTCAAAGTTCGCCATGAGTTCTAACCATCTTCTCTGCCACATATATAGTTCCTTCTGAATAAATACATACTTCAAACTTTTGTGGTCAGTGTATATATCCACTCGCTCTCCCAAAAGATAGTGGTGCCAAATCTTGAGTGCGAAGATGACGGCTACCAATTCCAGATCATGTGTTGGATAGTTGTGCTCATGAACCTTTAGTTGTCTTGATGCAAAAACCATAACTTTTCCATGCTAGTGTAAAACACATCCTAATCCTTTACCGGACATATCACAATGCACAACGAATCCACCAGATTGATCCAGTATTACAAGGATAGGTGCAGAGGTTAATCTCGACTTGAGTTCTACAAAAGCCTTTTCATATGCTTCTGACCACACGAATACTTCGTCTTTATGTGTGAGCTTAGTCAAGGATGCTGCGATTTTTTAGAATCCTTCAATGAATTGTCTGTAGTATCCTGCTAAGCCCAAGAAACTTATATCTTTCACCGTCTTTGGTGTTGGTCACTCACTGATAGCTGACACCTTAGCTAGATTCACAGAGATTCCTTTGCCTGAAACGATATGTCCGAGAAATTCGACTTGATATAGCCAAATTCACACTTGTTGTACTTGGTGTAGAGGTGATATTGTCGTAATGTCTCCAGGACAATCCGTAAGTGCTCGGCGTGTTCTTTCCGATTCTTTGAATACACTAGAATGTCGTAGATGAATATAACAGCAAACCTGTCTAAGTACTCTCAGAAAACTAGGATCATCAAGTTCATAAAGATGGCAGGTGCATTGGTCACTCCAAATAGCATTACGAGATATTCATAATGACCATAACGAGTCCTAAACGCCGTCTTCGGAATGTCGGACTCCTTGATCTTCACCTGATGGTAACCCGAACGAAGATCTAGTTTTGAAAAGACACAAGATCCACTTAACTGATAGAAAAGGTCATCGATACATGGTAGTGGATACTTGTTCTTAATTGTCACTTCGTTCAGAGCTCGATGATGATGTGGGGTTGCCTCGTTTTTTGGGTTGCCTGGTAGCTTGTCGCACTCATAGGGGTCTGCTTTTGGTTGCGCACGGGCTATTCACACGGCCAGAGAATGTCGCGTTACGTTTGTGGCTCGAACGAAACGCGAGATTCTTAAGTGATCCGACCATTCCTATTATGTGATGTTCATTACTTGCTTGTGATGTGATTATCTACATGTGATGATATTTATCGCTTGCTTGTAATGCTGATTATCTGCCTGCGATGATATATATAGTGATATATATGATATATATATGTGTGTGGTATATAAATAAATGCTATATACGTTTTGCACTCGCGCTAGCCCTGCCCTTGCCGTAAGTTAAGTAACCATACGGTGAAGACCCAGGACTCCGTGGCGAATGCGGGGGGCGTATATGTGCATTCTAATTTTCTTTTCATATCATGCTTTATCTGTTATGGTGTGAGGGGATGCTTGGTAATGTGTTTATCTTTTTGATGGGATTGCATTGATTCGGATTAATGCAAAGATAATAAACCTAAAACACATTGTAAAACCAAATATTAGATATTGTGGTGTTATAGTCGAATCTTTTGCTTTGCACAGAGGTATCCGGTTAGGAATATCTAGCACCTCATTCAATGAGGGAAGAGCTTTGATCCCTTCACCGGGAGTTCGCTCTTAAGCAAAAGTTTATCTTACTATAAATTTGCAAGTTGAATAGCCGTAGTCTTTTGCTCTGCTTCGAGATATTCAGTTAGGAATATCCTGCACCTCATTCCATGAGGTAAAAGCCCTAATCTCTTCATGGGGAATCCGCACTTAAGCAATAATCTACGTAACTATAAATATGCAAAACCACTCGGTTCCAACAATGAGATAAAGTTCATTACGTTAAAAGTTTTCTTCAAAACCAGTCGTAACCCTCTGTCATTTCAGGAAGTAGAGTACTTAGTATTCGTACTGCGTTTGTTGGCAAGCGTCAAGACGTAGTGTACGGTAGCTAAGTGATGTCTTTCTGTTACCATGTGATGCAATTAGCCGGAACAGTCGCACGGGTTTGTTGGCAAGCGTCAAGGGCTTGTGCGGGTGGATTCGAGTTGATCAAGAAATGACAGGTAAAACTTGTCGAGCGGCCTATGGTTTGTTGGCATTCGTCAAGATCATAGGTCGTTAAGGGTAAAAACCGATATCGGGAGTTTCAAGTGTTGAAACTTATAGTGAGATTGCATACCTTCTATGGAGTGGAGTGACTTGTTGACATTCATCAAGGTTACCACGCCATGATAGGTTGGATCCCGATTACCACTATGAGTAATAGTTACTTTTGGAATATGATCCTGGCTAATTCCCCTTTTAGGATTTAAAGGAGGATTCGACGGAACAGTGGGAGCCATCCTGATTAGATAAATACACTAATCTAATCTTGATAGAGTGCACGGTGAGTGTTTCTTTTCTCTCTCTGGTAGCGACCTTAGATCGACCCTAAACTAAAAACTCGTAAACCAAGTTAACCGAACCTTTTTACAATTAATGGCTTATGAATGTCATGATTGCCCTACTTTCACAACATTGTTACATATATCCTTACCCTTCCAACTTCCCCTTTTGCTTCCTTTAGAATACTCTGTATCGGATACAGAGATCCATATTATTTGGAAGGCCATCGTATAGCTAGATACGAACTCGAAGAAATTGTTTCAGTCGAGGATGGTCGCAGGTTCTAGAGAAAGTGAATTGTATCATATATGATACAATTCATTTGTCTCTCATCTCCACCTTATCTCAAGTTTGAGAGCTCCTTATACCAGTTACGCTTATTGGATAATCTTCTTCTAATCCCGACGCTGGAGCTGAAAAGAAGAGTAAGAAGAAAACCAACTAGCATAAGTCCGGTATGAATTAGGTAAGAAAGAGAGACAACAATAGAGGACGAAGTGAGCGAAAAGGAAAATGCAACTACCATTATGACCCTGGACAATGAAAGAGGCATTATATGGAATGCCCAGCCACCCCTTGAAACATTTTGATATTTCATATTTTCTATGTGATTATAATCGAAAGCTATTTTTCAATTAATTTTGCCTACTGGGTATATAGATACCGGATTAATATCCCACATCTATAAGTTGTTACAGATGTTGAGAATGATTAGATTATTAGAAAGGTGATTTGATCCTCAATATCGGATATCGGAGAAATTATTGTTATTGGGGAAATCACCCGGTTTTGCCTTTCGGCAAACTTTTAGTTTTGAATATATGTTATTATGCACCAATTTTTAAAAACTGATATATTCGTCTCTTTATTTGATAAAGTTGGATTTAGATTTTCAAAAATTATGTTATGAACATTTGCCTTTATCATTTGATGATTGGGTAAGGTGCATTAAATAACGAGATATACATTCTTAATTAAAATACAGTTTTCAAATTGCAACACACAGGGTATGAGTTAGTGAACTCATGGGGCTTAAACATAATGATGTATGTTGTCCGGTGTCCGCACGGACAAGAGGTTGGTACTCATATTTCGTTCCGTTTTACTATGAGTTCTCTTATTTTAGACATGCATTCTTGTTGAAATGCAAAGTCCAAATTTTTTGAGAAGTTCATAAGATATAGGAATAAAGTAAAGAACCAAACGATGGAAGTATCAAGATTCTTCGAAGTATTTGAAAATGTGGATACTTATGCTAGGTATTCCGTAGTAATTTAATCAAGAATTTGATTCTCTCTCAGATTGCTCATCCGTGGGGTGCGCTCCATGATGAGTAATGCTGAATCGTCTTTTTCGATTAAGAGATGCACTAGAAATAGATGCATATCAACTGATACTGGTTCCACCTAAACCAGTGCCTCAAATTCTATATGTAATATAAAATGGGTTATCATCTTAAGATTATTAAGATGCTGAGTTGTCCGGCTTATACATAAAACCAGAATCCGGAAAAACTTAAGGCACGTTTCAGTAATAGCATTTGTGGGCTGTCCCGGGCATAGACAAGGGATTAACTTTTTACCATTTTCGGGATCAAAAATTGTTTTGTTCTCGACACGCCACCTTTTTAGAAAAGGAATTTCTGGTAAATGAAATTAGTGGAAGTACGGTAGAACTGAAAGTGATTCCAGAACCACAAACGGTTACTGAAGATTTAGTAAAACCTGAATATTCAATTGACCCTGACAAACCCTAGCATACTCCGTAGATTTGGTAGGCGACCTCAGCCACCTGAGAGGTACTATGGTTTTCTCGTTAACGGTGACAAGAAAACTTGCATCATATGATGATGGCCCTACTAGTTTTCAGCATGCCATGGGAAGTGGTGACTTCCAACTGATGGTTGGATGCCAATTTATCCTAGTTAAACTCCATACACTACAACAAAGTGTAGACTTTGTTGGGTGCTCTTGAAGGGGTAAAACCCATTGAGAGCAAGTAGATTTTTCGAGATCGGTGCAAATGGAAAGGTACTGACCTATTAAGGTTACATTTGTAGTAAAAAGTTTTTATCAAATACCCGTTGTGTATTGTGATGAAACTATTACTTCAGTGTCTTTACTGAAGTCCATACGGATATAACTTTCCATTGTTTTTTTTCATGACTATGATATCCGGCATGTGGATGACTATAACGTCTTTCTAAATTGGATTTATAAGTGTGTATGTATATGACTCTGCCAGAGAATTATCTTAGTCGGTGAGAGTAGCGGTAAGTGTGAAAATTGCTTGAGTTTATTTTTAGACTGAAGTAGGTATAGCGGAAATGGATCGTCTGTTTTGATGTCATGGTAAAGTGTTTTGACTTCATCAATATGAAAGATGAACCTGGTATTTGAAAAAAAGTAGTAGGGAGTGTTGTCAGATTCCTCATATGGTAAGTGGATGACATACTCATGATAGAAAGTGATATTCCTATACTGCAAATCGGTAAAACAATGGTGGTCACATATGTTTCTTCATATAGGATATGGATATCAGTCCAATTCTAGAGAAATATGGGGTAGCAGTGAAGAGCATTTGATATTCTTGGTGTTCGGTAATGGCATCCTCATGAAAGAGATGGTTACCAATTCTAGCTTCCTAGAAAACATGAAAGACATAGCGTCTGTCACGATTTATAAGTTTACCCTTTTTTGAGGAGCGGTATATTGGTAAAAGTTCCAAGTGGGATATTGAGCTAGTCATGGCGCTAGATACTGATTGTGAATCAACAAAGGATACTGTCTGAGAATTAGCTGGATAATTGTTCATTTATGAACATAATCCCATCATCAGTCGAGGTAAATACTAAGGCAGTGTCTACGCTGAAGCCCATACGGATATAACTTGCCACTGCTGCTATTCATGACTATGATATCTGGCAGGTGGATGACTATAACGTGCAGTTTCGTTTCTTTTTCTTATTGTATTGTGCGATACCGATTATTTCTAAGGCAATATCCGTCTTCTTTCTAAATGTGAATTTAGAAGTGCACGTATATATGACTCTGCCAGAGAATTGTCGCAGTCAGTGGGAGCAGCGGAAGGTGTGCAGGTTGCTTATGTCTATTTGTAGACTAAAGAAGGCATAGCGGAGTCGGATCATCTATTTTGATATGACAGTCAAGGCGTTTGACTTTATAAAAACAACAGATGAACCTGATAAGAAGGATGTAGGGAGTGGTGTCCTGATATTTGGATGACATACTCCTGATAAGAAGTGATGTTCCTATACTACAATCGGTCAAACTATGGTTGTCACATATGTTCCTCCATATAGGATATGGATAATATATCATGGATTCTAGTAATTAGACTTAAATAGATCTAGATTTGGGAAGTGTATCAATCAGGGTACTTGAACACCATTCTAAAGGGGTTTAGAATGGACGACTCCTAGCATGGCGTGTACCCGCATGTGATGGAGTCACCATCTCTAAAGAGATATCTTCTAGACTGATGAGGATAGGGACTCGTGTGAATGACATTTCAATTGCTATGGCATTAGGGCATTCATGCGATATCATGTACCAGACTAGATATTGCTTTTGCACTTGCTGTAGCAAGCGGATATTAATCCAATTATGGAGAAACAAAGGGAAGCAGTGAAGAACATGTGAGGATATTCTTGGTGTATGGTAATGGCAGCCTCCTACAAGAGGCAGTTACGGGTTCTGGCTTCCAAGATGACCTAGATGACAGAGTGGCTGTCAGAGTTATAAGTTTACCCTCTTCTGAGGGGCAGTTGTTGGAAAGGGTTCTAAGCAGAATATTAAGGTAGACATGGTGCAGAATGCTGATTATGATCAGCAGAGGATACATCCCAAGAAGTTTGTTGGATAAATTTGTTCACTTATGAACTTGGTCCTATCATCTTTCCAGACAAATTCTAAGACAAGTGTCGCTCAGTTCAGAAGATAGTTGATTTTCGCGAAGTTGAGAAATAGAGAGATAAAATAAGGAACATTGTCACTGGGGCTATTTCTGAAACATGGTTGTTTCTCAAACACGGTTTGCAAAACTTATTAGTAGAGAAGTTGGGTATTCGGTATTATACAGGGCTGTGAGTATGCAATATCGCATTAATTAGCCTTAACTGCAAGTGGGAGATTGTTGGATATAGTGCCCTCAAGGCAATTATGGTAATTGAAGGAGGACCTATACGTGTAGAACAGTCTTGCTCGAGATGATAGTATGTTATCTGCTTTGTCTTTATTATTATGTGTATACGTTTTACTTATTATTACATATCGCTAATACATAATGATAAAGCCCATAGGATTCTTGCTTAACTACCAGTATTATAATGGCGATCATATAAGTGGGAGCTGGGTAGTCCATAAACACATCTTTAAATGTCCCTAGTTATGGGAGTATCGAGAATAGGTATCAATATTCCAGAATAGACTAATGTATACGTTTCTAGACCCTGACGAGGGGCGATGGCCGGTCTCACAAGCCATTGGTGTTTTGGCACCTAAGATTGTATACATATGCTCACTAGAGGTGAGTACACCGGACGGAGTCACCGAGAGCTTCTATATGGTATTATACCTATCGTTAGATAGCAGTTCTCTGGTGACATGAGTATATGGTAGTCTTTAGACTTGAGATCTTCATTTGTCTCGTGTGAGTTCCCACTGTACTTAGATTACTACCCTATCACAGCTCAAAGGAGTCGTGCAAACAGGTTTTAGTTGGGTACAGTCCCAAGACACATGGAGGCAGTAAGCGATCGGAAGGGATTCGTCTCTTCCGGTATAAGGAGTCGATGTCGCACTGTGTTCGGTTGCCCATCACCATAAATCCTTGGCCTAGGAGGATGAGAATTACTGATAGGAGATCAGTAGTTTCTCGGTGGGTGATGAGCTTGACACCGGCATGACTTATCGGGTTATTAGGGGTATGACGTTTTCCACCCCCTAAACTCGGTATGCAACACTCTTAGACGAAGAGACCAGACTGTACAAAGATTGTCACTTATAGGCTGAGTAGGGTACGGACGGACTTGATTGTCGACCTCCCTTTCGAGATATACCTAGGTAACCGCTACGTATAGCTAGAGCCGCTGATATGCTTATGGTTACGGATTTATCTAGTAACTCACTGCCTGCGTATTATCGAGTCTTTAAAGCCCCACACAGAGGGTTTTCCCGCTTCAGGCGATATGATGTAGAGGCCCTATATTGATACGTGCATGGATCCGATTAAATACGTGTACTGGCTACACGAACTTTAATCGGACATTTGATAATACTGGCCGGATTAGGATTAAGCCGGATTATTAAACTAAGTATTGATTTACCAATTTACAACATATATATATATATATTGATATATATATATATATATATATATATATTCTAGTATTATATTCATTAATCATTTTCTCTCTCTTGGCTATTCGTATTTATACGGATACGCGTATATATATTTGATACATGTACCGGGATTGTATTTGTATTTATACAAATACTTCTAGAAAGAGAACACCTCATTTCCTATTTTCCTTAAAAAGAAAATAGGGAAATGAGATGGAAAAGAGAGCATGGTTGAGAGCGTGTTGAGAGGGATGGGCTTTGCATTTTTATTTGATTTTCATTTGATTTTCATTTGAATGCACTATTTGTGCATGGTTGGAAATTAAAAATAGAGAGCTCTCTCTCTCACTCACTCTTTTTTGAACACTCTCATCCAATATTTTATGACTCTCTCTCTCTCTTTCCTCAATTCACCTCCTTGTTTGCTCATGTGTTGAGCCATCTCTTGAGATGGTAAAATGAGAGAATTTGATAGTGGAAAAATCCCTACATCTCTAAGCATCACAACCTAGCAAATTGTGATCTTTAGGTTGCTTCACTAGTATTCTAGGTGAAGCTGGAGCTTGGATCAGCTTCTCTCAGGTGGATCATTTTCGACAAGGACGGTCGCCTCTCAAACACGTTCCCGGCGATTACGGAGCTTGGAGGGGTCTTCCATGATTAAGTGGACACGCGACAAAGGTTGTAATCTCTAAACCTTGCATGTTCAGTTTCTAGTTTAGTATTTGGATCGATCGCTGGGGATAAGTTTCTAACGCACCCTCTTAAAATTTTTGTTTTGGATTACACATTGGCCGCGGGTTAATGGCAAGGGCACTAAGAACTTTCAATATTGCACATACATATATTACTGGGAATTATTAAAGTAAACTAAGTACATTAATAAAAGATTTCTTGGAATTAGATGTCCGGTCATCCCATTTCCGGGAATGCGAGAATTTCTGGTAATCTTCTATTTCACGTGCCAAGCGCAACCTAAAGGACATTGGAGTAAAATATGTTATTTTGCAGTAAAGTTACCGCATTCGATCTCTAGCTCTGGCCACTATGAACCTGGGACAAAATTTGGGATTCAGCATTTTTTTTAGAATTAATTAGGGATTTAGCCACCTTTTAAAACTATTTAGAAAAATAGCACATTCGGGACACATCAAGGACACGTAGGCGCCACGTAGGATGACGGTTCGAATTTGGAGACGAGTTTTAAGCCGCACTTACAAAGTGTGGCCTATAATTTGGTCGGTGAGAGAGTCTGTCTTAATCCGCACTTTGTAAGTGCAGATTATACTTGGATCTCTCCTAGAGACCCAAGTTCACCAAGTCTTGGAGGCTTTCTCCCATAGAACATGGCTCATGTTCTCTAGGAGTCTAATATGCACTTTAGAAGTGCGGGTTAGAATACCAGAGACTTCCCGGCAAACTTGGCTCTGCTAAGTCTTATTCTGCACTTATAAAGTGAGGAATTGGACCCCCAAATATATCCAACCCAGATACCTGTTTGGCTCTTTGGTTAGGGATAAGTCTTATTCCGCACTTACAAAGCACGAAATTAAACCCCCCAACATATCCAACCGAAAGACTCGGCCCTTAACCAGAGAGCCAAGTCTTGGGTCTCTAGTTGGGGGCCAAATCTTATTCTGCATTTGGTAAGTGCGGAATCGGACCCCCCCAAACATATCCCACCCAGAGACTTGGCCTTCACCCAGAGAGCCAAGTCTTAGGTCTCTGGTTGAGGCCATGCCTATTCTGCACTTGTAAAGTGCGGAATAGTCTGGCACACCCACCAAGCAGCAAACCTGAATGCCTCCTTCTCCTTGGTTTCAACATCCAATTTGTAAATTTTTGTAACTCCTTCTCCTTAGTTCCAGCAAACCTGAAAGCCTCGAATTTTTGCAACTCCTCCAAAGACCCACCGTCTAAAAGTTCAAACAAAAAACGGATAGCGTCCTCTTTGTAAATTTTGACTAAATTCATGTATAACACCAATAAAATAAATGTTACCCCACACATGAGCTAACTCGATGCCAAACACGGCGAATACACAATCCACGCAAAATATACGACGCCTAAAGGCGAAGAACAACAAACGGAACGCAATAAACAATATATATAAATGAAGCAAAGCCGACTTCATACAAGTTCGACACCCAAATTCATACATCTCATGAATTCGATAAAAACAAATATAAAAGAGAGCGTCACATCAAGCACAGCAAAGCCTGTGGAATGCTTGATCGACCGCGGAGCCGCTGCTGTTATGCCGCGATTCTCAGTAGACGGAAACGGTAACGTGGCAGGCCGCAATATATTTACTAAGAAATAAATACGTTAAGTGTAATTAAGCAATATATAAAATGAAAAAGAATGACAAGAGTATTAAAATAAAATAGCAACTTTATTTACATTCATCTTTACATACAACTGTTTGAAAATGAAAAGATACAATGATATAAAGCAGTGCCTAAATAATGGCATACAAGAAAGTAAGTACAAGGAACTAGAAGTCAGGCTGTGTTGCATGCTGATCCAAGTCCTCCTGACTAGGCTCGATCTTCTGAGAGTCATGTCCTCCTGACGAACATTCCAAAGAAAGAAATAGAAAGGAATGTCGTCAGCAAACTAGCGCTCGGTAAGCCCCAAAAGAAGAGAGAGAATATAACAAGTAATGTGAAGTGAACAGGTAAGTTGTACAGGTATATGATGGTTATTATAACGTGGTTGTTTGTACCTTGATACAGAAGGTATTCATGTATATGAGAGGGGTCCATCTTACCCCGTGGACTATAGTAACATGTAGTATAAGGCCCCGTCATAACCCACGGGACAACGACACGAGAATTCATGTAGGTGTCTTTTAAGTGACCTCTTGTTCTACGATATACGTTCCGTACCAATTTACCCCTTTATCCCCGCGTAATGTATTGTATCGTTTATAATTATCAGACTTGTCGAAACCATGGATACAAATTGTTCAAGTATTTATGTTCAAGATGTAATCAAGTATTCAAGTAGTCAAGTCAGGTTATAATCATGGTTCGGTCAAATCAGGTCAAGTATACATGTTTGATATTGATGTTTGAATTCAAGTATTCATATTCATGATCAAGTATCCATGCTTGAATTTGGATTCAAGTTTGAATCAGACTCAGACTGAGTTAGACACTTGTAAACAGATTTAGCTCTTGAATTAGGTTCGGGAGTCATCGGTAACTGTTGCACATGGACGGCATGATTTGTGTCTTTTTCCAAAACAATTACCATTGATAACTCCGTTAAGTTGTCTACCTTAAATAGGCAAGCTCTCACTTTTTTCGGCTCCCTGGGGCTCAAGACAATTGATCCCGCTTAAACCTATATTTACTAAAGTCCTTAAATATTGTTTTATATATCTCAATGGGGGTTTATGAAAATATTTTAATATAGATTAAAAATAAAACCTCGAAGGTGATTAGTATTATTTGGGGTTGTCATGAGCATGGATTTTAAGTAATGTGGTATTTTAGTAATAAATACTTAGTTTGGAAAGTTCATGATATTTTATTGAAAAACTTGCCTTTTTGGTATCTTGGTGGTATTTTATTGACATTTGTTAATCTTTTCATTCTTTTGAAAAAATATAGATTTATTATATTTTGAAAATATGGATTTATAATTTTATATAATTTTAATTTTTAAAAAAATAATTTTATTTTATTTAGAAAATTCGTATTTCTTAAAAATCGTATTTAAATCCTTTCGAGACCGAATTCTCCGTGAGGAGGTCTGCATCTCGTTCTACTAGCCCAAGAATGTGTGATAATCTGCATCATCCATTAGCGGGTTCCCTAAAAGGGTTGTAGATGCGTGGATAAGAAATACCGCTTTAAAAGAAATCCGATTTTTAAAGTAGGTAGTATTTTATTATAAAGTTTTCTTCGTAACAAATATCCATTCAAAAGAATATCGTGCTATGAAACAAAGTGTGCCTGTGGGGTATGTCGTTACTCCGTGAAGTTTTTCTAAAGGTATTGTTTTAACAAATACTAAAAGAGTCGTTTATAAAATTCAAGGTATTTTAATGAAAAAGTTCTACTATTGTTATTTCACATGAGAATTTTGATGAAATTTGATTCCAAATATTAAGATTTAAGGTTACAAATATTGTGTAAAAACTTGATTGATCAAAGAATAAAGGAGAAGGAGTTTCTATGGTTTAGAAAAATTATATCGGTATTAACTCCACTTACCGATATAAGTTTTAAAATGGAATTTCAATGGAGAGAAAGAGAGATTGGGAGGGACTTACTGTTTAGAAAGCTCAAAGAAAGGTTGAAGAAGAGGAGGACGATCTTCATGGCATCGCGGAAGCTCCGGAATTGGTTTCGATCTTCTCCGGAACTACCTTGCTCGCTAACTCCACTTTACTTCACTTTGCACTATGAACTTTTAGATAGTTTTAGCTAGAATTTTCAAAATAGTGCCGAGACAATGTAGGGGATGGTATTTATAGTGGAAAATTAGGGTTTGGGAATTAAAATGGTGGATTAAAAAGCATTAAAATGTGTTAATTGTGAAATGAAGAGTCTATGTTTGATTGTAGGGAAATCAAACAATGTAGAGGAGTTAGGGGTAGGTGAAAAGGTGTGTGTGCAAGGCCTGGGGTTCACTGGCCTCCATCCAACCGTCGGTGCCGGTCTTATTACGCTTTCCGCCGGTCGATCTAGGGCTTCTGGCCTCGAGATTCGTGCCACATGGATTATTCATAGTTTACTCCATTTTCCACATGTTTGATTTTTCTGATCTTTTCATTTCCCGTGTATTGCACGTGAAATCTTTTGGGCTTACAAAAAGTTAAAAAGAATTCAGAAAAAAACGTATCTGATGGGAATCGAACACACAGGTTACGTCACAGCAGTGCAAAGACTTTACCGGTGAGCTACAAGTTGTTTTCTTGCTATTGTTTAACAAAAGTAATTTATAACTCAAACTCAGGCTGTAAAACTCATTTCTTGTATATTAACAGTAAAATTTCCGTACAAGATTTTAGTGTCGTTACAGCTGCGGTGGACCGGGTATATCATCCGGTTGTGTAGCTGGTTGTGAGAGTCCAGGTTGGTCCGTAGTTCTAGAAGGACCAGTTTCGTCTCTGTGTCGGCAACGTTGAAGTTAATAAGTCAAGTTCACCGGTGCTCGAGGGGAAGGGGGGAGGAGGAGGACGTCTTATTGGACGCCGTTGAAAAAACGACTGACCGATCTCTATATGGTCTCGATCCCACTAGCTGATGTCGTATATCCACCTATTATGATGTCCGCGACATCATAGACCTGAAACAAGATGTCGGCCTGTAACATAGATAAGTAAATATCTCAAATATATAATTTAAAGAAATTACATAATAAAAAATAGAAAGCAACAACAAAGTATTTACCATCTCACGTTCAATGGGTCCCTGCAGCTCATATGTCATACGTGGAGGACACGCCATCCAAATCTACCACCGTATTATCCTCGAGTACCAGCACTAGTAATCTTCTATCGGTAAAGGCGGATGGTATTCGAAAAGCAGAGCTCGTGCATACCATCGAAGGATGTAGATATGTCAAAAAGCCCTCCAATTTACAGCTCTACCTCTCCATCTGACCCGATCAATCCGCTCTATCGGATCTGGGATGTGCTGTATAAGCCCGAACTGTCATAATATACGGTCAAGGACATGATATGCGACGATGCCAAAACAGATAATAGCTGTCCAGGCACGCCAGATATTTGGAAACTGTAAACACACATCCGGTAAAGCCCGGTAGATATCCAGTGTATATGGCATCCACAGTATAGCTCAGTCCGGAAGCATATCTAACTCATTTCGGTAAAACTCGAGGGACATGCCGGGTGTCTTATCCCATGTCTGACCAACATTAAATCTGTAACTCAACAAAAAAGCAATGTAATTCAAGAGCCACACTTACAATTCACAAAAATTGTAAAAGTTGATTTAATTAGATAACTTCTAGCTTACCTACACACTAAAAGCTGATCTCCATCTAACTGCACCTCCTGGATAAATGTAGGACAACCGGTGGATAGTCGGGTCTAGCACAACATCTGTAGATATCATACTTTATTAGTGTAACACTTATACCATAATTTATTTGGGTTTTCCTATTCTTGTGACAACTCTTAGTTCATGTTTGTTTTGGGTGCGAATAGCATATTTGGTATCTGTGTTTAGTATCCGGCCTGACCTGCATGCTTGAAACCCATCCTGGTTCAAGATTACGACATATCCTTGCTAGTATAGAGTATCCGTGCACACATATATATTCTATTACATATATCTTATATTTAGTATCTGCATATATTTTAAATAATACAAATTATAACGTGATAATATATTTTAAATACCCAGCATGGCCTGCATCATACCCCATACCTTATGGCTGCATCCTGACGTCGTATTCTTGTCCCGTTTAATGAAACAGACTCGTTTGGAATGCTACGTGTTTTATGTGTATCCGTTCTTGGGGGTATGCATTTTCTTTAACTGGATGTGGCATTATGATTTTGGTTGATACGTATATTATCCATATTTTAAAAATAGATTTTTAGAAGTGAGCCAGGTATTTTTCAGAGTATATTTGTATTAGCTATAATATCCTAGAATATATATTATAATATTATATATATTAACAGTTAAAATTATATATATTAAATATATTTTTAACTAATTTTCCTCTCTCTCTCTCTCCCCCCTCTTATATATATAATATATATTATTATTTTTACCTAATCACAACACATCTCTCTCTCCTTCTTCCTTTTCCTTCCCTGCCTCCTGCGACGAGACCCTAACCCTAGCCTCACCCGCACCGTCGCCGCCGCCGCCGCCCTCGCCTTCATCCCCTCACCGTCTCCTCACCCTCATCTTCTAAAGGAGATGTTCATGAAGAAGTCATGAAGGAGGCTCATAGTTCCACATATTCCGTACATCCAGGAGGCACGAATATATACCGAGATTTACGATAGCATTTCTGATGAGAAGGCATGAAAAGGGAGATTGCTCGCTTTATATCGAAGTGCTTGGTGTGTCAGCAGGTCAAGGCTGAACATCAAAGGGTAACTGGTTTATTGCAACCATTTCCGATTCTTCAGTGGAAGTGGGAACATATAACCATAGATTTCGTGACAGCATTACCGCGGAGTCCAAAGGGCAATAATGCAGTTTGGATGATTGTTGATTGATTGACCAAGGCAGCTCATTTCATACTGTTTCGAATTGGTCAGTCGACGGAAGCTTTAGCAGAGCGGTACATGTAGGAGATTATGAGATTGCATGGAGTACCTGTAAGCATCGTTTCTGATCGTGATACCCGATTCTTATCGCATTTTTGCAGGAGTCTACAGGAAAGTTTGGGGACAAGATTGAAGTTCAACACCACCTATCATCCTCAGACAGATGGCCAATCTGAAAGAACGATCCAAACTCTTGAAGATATGTTGAGAGCGTGCATGTTGGACTTGAAGGGTTCATGGGAGGATCATTTGCACTTAGTGGAATTTTCATACAACAGCAGTTTTCAGGCGACTATTCAGATGACTCCATTCGAAGCATTATATGGTCGTAAGTGTCGCTCGCCCGTTTGTTAGGACGATATTGGAGAACGAAGATTATTGGGACCGAATCTTATCATGCAAACCGTAGAGAAAGTTAATACGATCCGAAATCATATGAAGGCAGCGCAAAATCAGTATAAAAGTTGGGCCGATACAGGACGAAGACCTTTGGAGTTCGCAGTTGGTGATCTTGTATTCTTGAAGATATCACCGAACAGAGGAGTGATTCGATTTGGTATTCGAGGCAAACTTAGTCCTCGATTCGTGGGGCCTTTCGATATTATCGAGCGCGTTGGAGAAGTAGCTTATCGATTGGCTTTACCACCATCTTTGGCGAGTGTTCATAACGTGTTTCACGTATTTCAACTTCGCAAGTATGTTCGAGATGAGACGCACGTCCTAGATCATTCAAAACTGACAGTAAGGGAGGACTTGACATATGAAGAGCGACCGATGACGATTGTAGATCGAAGAGAAAAGGTCATCAAGAATAAGGTTATCCCTCTAGTACTTATTTCATGGGGGAATCGTTCGCGTGGAGAATCAAATTGGGAACGAGAAGACGAGATTCGACAGAAGTTTCCATACTTATTTTCTTAAGTTCATGTTTTCTTGTCTTTTCTTGTTCCGGGAATTTCGAGGACGAAATTCTTTTGTAGTTGGGTATAATGTAACGCCCTAGTTCATTTATACCATAATTTAGTTGGGTTTTCCTATTCTTGTGATAACTCTTAGTTCATGTTTGTTTTGGGTGCGAATAGCGTATTTGGTATCTGTGTTTAGTATCCGACCCGACCCGCATGCTTGAAACCCATCTTGGTCCAAGATTACGACATATCCTTACTAGTACAGAGGATCCGTGCACATATATATGTTCTATTACATGTATATTATATTTAGTATCTGCATATATTTTAAATAATACAAATTATAACGTGATAATATATTTTAAATACCCAGCATGGCATGCATCATACCCCATACCCTGTGGTTGCATCCTGACATCGTATTCTTGTCCCGTTTAATGAAACAAACTCGTTTGGATCGCTACGTATTTTATGTGTATCCGTTCTTGGGGGTATGCATTTTCTTTAACTGGATATCGCATTATGATTTTGGTTGATGCGTATATTCTCCGTATTTTAAAACTAGATTTTTAGAAGTGAGCCGGGTATTTTTCAGAGTATATTTGTATTAGCTATAATATCCTAGAATATATATTATAATATTATATATATATATATATTAACAGTTAAAATTATATATATTAAATATATTTTTAACTAATTTTCCTCTCTCTCTCTCTATACACTCTCAGAGTCTCTCTCCCCCCCTCTTATATATATATAATATTATTATTCTTACCTAATCACAACACATATCTCTCTCTCCTTCTTCCTTTTCCTTCCCTGCCTCCCGTGATGAGACCCTAACCCTAGCCTCACCCTCACCGTCATCATCGCCGCCCTCGCCTTCATCCCCTCACTATCTCTTCACCCTCATCTTCTTCCTCTCCCTTCTCCTCCTTCACCCCGACCTCAACTTCACCCCTGCAAATCTAAGAAACACCCAAGAACCCCATCGCCTCCACCACCGATCACCTCACCACCTCGTTGCCGTCACACTTCACCTCACCGCTACCTCCTCTCCTCTCCGTTTCCCCGACCACAAATCCTTGCAACCCAGAACCCGATCCCTATAAGCCCAACACCTACAACCCAAGAATCCCGCTGCCCTTGCCTTTATCCTTCGTCAACGGTAGCCGTCGTCGCCGTCGTTGTCATCTCTCCTCTGTCCCCAGAAACTCAGAGCAACCACAACCCCAATCCCTCCATCCCTTTCTTCTTTTTTCTTTCTTTTCTTTTCTCGGTTTCTTGATTCTTGGCCGTCGCCGGAGTCGCGCACGTCGCCGGCGATCCAGTCGTCGTCGTCATCTAGCGTGGACACGTCTTTGGGTATCCAAGTCTAGTCATGTACGCACGTGGTTCGCACCGCGACGTTTACCCGACGTCGAACGCGACGTACGTACCCCGACGTAAGATCCGATCAGGCAAGTTTATCTTGCTACATGTTATGCTACTATATTTATATCCATATGAATAAAAATAATACATGTATTTTGATTATGCATCCCATGTTATAGTTTTACCATTTTTCGATACCCGTACGTATCCGTACTGTCTATTGCATATCTAGTTACATGCAGGAAGCTCATTATATCATATTACTGTTCTATTAGTACAACGTGCTTTCTAATGTGCATGATACGTAGTCATGGACTTATAAAAGGTTATCACAGATAGTTACATGTGCATCCGTTCATTAACCGTGCTTCGATATTCGTTACAGTTTACATTGGATATCTAGTTGATGCATATACATCACCTGACTGGTTCACGACACACTACTGACTTGTTACATGGATCTAGTAACTAATGCCAACAATATTAACATATTGTATTAACGGACATTACTTGTTGTCTGCATAGATGAAAACATGTACCTGCTTGATCCTGTGTTGGCATTAAATTTATCTTGGCGATACCCGACTTGAACACAAACCTGGAGTAAAGGGGAAATCAAGAATGTATCCAAAGAGTAACTCAAAAGGCTATTATTATATGTTTATCGTTTTTCCAGGCGTTACGGAATGTCCTGTTTGTCGTTTTTCCGGGCGTTACGGAATAATTCTGTTACCGTGGTCCCGTGGGGAATGAACGGAGCATAGACTGATGGGTTACGATGAGAATTACATTAATTGATTTCGAAGACTTTAGATTATATAACCTAGAAGCTCAGTTTTAGGTTACACATCGCATACACACACGTACCTCACTGTTTATATTCATGTTGTTGATTTATATTCATGTCTATATATCCCGTTATATCCTAGTTATTATTGTTATTTTGATGTTATGACACATTGACGTTTGGGTTTTTCATGGCCCAGTTCCTCTATCTCTATCGCAGGCTGAACAGGAGTACTTTAGCCGTCAAGCCGAGCAGTGAGGAATTGAGTTTAGCGATACTTAGTTTAGCTTATCTTTCCGCGCTTTTATTTCTTGATGTGAGCCTATATTGGGACGTATTTTCAGATGTTGTTTTAGATATTATTATCGTTTAGATAGATTTTATATTTTACTGTTCTCGATATCCTATAGACAGCCGTAATGCAACTGTGGAGGAATGTTTCCTAACCACATGTAGCATGGTTGGCTTTGTCACGTACCGTAGTTAGCGCACTCTGGGAAGCGATGCATGACAATAAGATACCGATATATTCAAAATGATAACAAAATCTATTAAGTATTTTAAATTTTTGCCTGAAGAAGATAAAAACAACCACCTATAATATTGCGCTCCTGCGGAGCGATAGAGGTCAACTCCTCATACAGGTAAGCTAGCATAGCACCCCCCATGACAACGTGCTATATACGTCTAGATCAACTAATAATGGTAGCCACATGAGGTGTACCATATTCTTCGATGTGTCGGAAAATAAGGACGTCCCGAGCTGATGACGAATATAAGCATGTACGTACTGCTCGATCTCCGCCTGATCTGCATCATCTCCGGGGGATCGAATGCTTCGCGAAGCCATGTAAGCTTGAGAGCACCTCCTTTCATTTGTGCAGGAGCCCAACCAAGATGCTCACCGCAGAGCTCTCGCCAGTCGTGCTCCGTATCCTCTGTCACCGGTGGACCGTGGATGCGCAAGCCAAGTAGTACAGCAACATCCTGAAGGATGATCGTCATCTCCCCTATAGGCAAATGAAATGTGGTGGTCTCTGGCCTCCATCGCTCATTCAACGCTATAATGAGAGGATGGTCGAGTCGTATGTAGTCAATCTTCAAGTGGTGAAGAAATCCTGCATGTGCTAACCCAGCCTGCACACGCGCATCTCCAATCACCTATAACCCAACCTGCTGTAAGTGTGCAGTACATATCAAAACGACGTTCTTCTAGACATTGAACAAACAAATTTGTTGGAAATATACAATTAGAAGCAAGTATAAGTACTATATTGAATTGAATTAATTTCATTACCGTCGCGCATGTGTACGCCCGATATTGGTCCAACAGGTATAAAACAGACAGATCTACAGGTCCTGGGTCTATCGATACAATATCTGCCAAAAGTAATAATTTAAAGATAAGTACAAATTCTACACCAACGAATATAATATGTAACTGTAGATAAAATACAATATATCGAACGAATACAATACGTAACTGGCGATAAATGATACAATACGTCAAGCGACACAATACAATACTGTCAATAGGATACAATATATCACTAAACATGATACATCAAGTGACACAATACATAACGGTTCTGACGGATATAAGACATCAACGAACATGATACATAACCGAATAAAAGCTACAATACATCATTGCAGTTGATTCTGAAGTTGATCTGAAAGGTTAGGACATCGTGATTTTTTTATGACCATAGCATTTGCAATTGCAGCATCTGTTATGTCCTTTCACCCCTTCACGCCCTTCATCCATAGCACCCTTGATACGACTGCTTGAAGGCATGTCTTTCTTTTTGGTATTGCTAGGTGGGAATATACATGGCCCACGATATTCCTCCCAGTGTTGTTGATTTGGAACATGGCTAAAAAAAAGGGGCATATGACTCTCGATAGTATTGTGTGTAATACTCTCCACGGCATAACATCTCGTATGATATGTTTGCTTCCCTTAAAGCTCGTGAACAATCTGCCATCACATGTTTGCATGGAAGCATTGTGTAGTAAGGGTATATTACAGCTACAACGAAATCTATTATCGTTTACATCGACGTCATACGTAATTCCATCTTTATATACCATTTCTCAACGATGTTTAGAGAATTGATGAAGTTGGCAATGTCTCATATTCGCATTTCATTTTGCCAATTTACTTTCATTTTTCAGAGTGAACAACGTGTCCCATTTAGCCGCTCTTCACGACAAGTGACGAAATACATGTTGAGACGGTAAAAGGTCCTAGCAATCAATGTATGTATAACTAATGCACGAGCTTATTTAAGAACACTATTAAAGCTCTCGAAGCAATTCGTAGCCATAATACAACACCTTACACCGCCGTCCATACATAATGCCCAACGATCTTCGTACCCCCCTAAACTTTTGTTAATCCAAGTATCTGCCTCCGAATTTAATTCTCTAATATGAGCTCTTTTTTGAGCATAAATTAGAGGATCCGAAGCACAACCGGTTTCATACAACAAAAGTCGTAATGATCCGTCTTTGATTTTTTCGAGAAATTAGATCCGATATGCTTCAAACGGTAGCGATGATAATAGGGCGTACACCAGCCTTGAACTAGTGCTCTTGGAAGTCCCTTCATCTGATCAGACAACCATGTAATTTGGCGACGGTTTACACCGGGGATATACATACGAATACATGCGAAGAACCATTCCCAATTTGCTTCAGTTTCACCACCGACGACTGCAGATGCCAAAGGATACGACTCTCCATCTGCATCCATCCCGATAGTAACAAGCAAAGTCCCTTTATATTTACCATATAAGTGTGTGCCATTAATACTCAGAACTGGATGACAGTATTCAAATTCCTTAATTGATGGTTCAAATGCCCAGAACACGCTGGTAAACTGGACTGCTGTTGGAGTCAGGTTTTCGTAAGTGATCTTGTAGACTGTGCTGGGATTGCTCTTTGTGATTACTTCCAAGTACCGTGGCAGAGTTTGATATGATTTCTCCTAATCCCCAAATATCATGCATAAAGCCGTCCTTCTTTCCTCCCATGCTTTGAAATAAGAAATATTAATTTGATATGCTCCTTCCATTTGATCTTGAATGGCAGCCGGTGTCATATCAAGCCGCCTCTTCAGCAAAGGCAAAAAGCACTAGCATATAAATGTTGATGTGGCATGTTTGTGCTCCACATCCCCTACAGTATTTCGGCACTGATACTCTGGATTATATTCCTTTATAGTGAAGTGCGTCGAATGCGCCCATCGTTTTGAAATTATTGCATCAAGTTTCCAAGGGTATTGTCCAGGGTCCATACATAGATTGTTAGCACACACTACAATATACTTTGTTTTAGTACTACTGGCCGTTTTGAATGACACACGCCTTTTAATGGACCATGCACTGACTTCTTCAATCAATTTTTCCTTCGTCGCAAACATCTTTCCGGCTTGAAATCCGACATTATTGTCCATTCGCGTCGCCCAACGAGTGTCATCGATGATCATATTCTCAGCAGCATATGCTTCTACTATAGCATCATCAATCGCCTCATTAGGATGTAGCTCTTCGAACTTAACATATTCGTTGTTAGCATATGCTTGATGCACCCGCTGATCATCCACTTCATCTTGGTCGCGTACTATCTTTTTGCATGTCACCACCTCCTTCATGATCGGTATCTACATTATCACCATCTCCTTCGTTTTCGGGGTCATCTCTTTCTTCAACATGATGTGAGGAAGATGGTCCCACATAAGGTTTTCCAACTCCTAAAGATGCACATGCACCAAACTCTCCTTGCATTGAACTTTGTGTTCGTATATGCTCCGGTACAAAAAATGAAGACTTATGCAACATACAAATTCAAATATCAATTCTCAATTAACCATGATTCGATATACGATGAGCATCCTCAGTTTTATTTAATATAGTATGTTACCTATTCGCTCTAGCCATCCCCATTGTTCAATCCGTATTGTACAGATTTGACATTGTCTGGCTATACAAATTCCAATCACAGTTATACATATTTATATCAACCTGTGTGCTATGGAATGGAACTTGCAAGTAATTGAATACGTCATCATGCACATTCGGCTTTCCAGGACTGCACATAGCCATATTGAGCATGTGTGCAAATTCCCCTTATGGTTCATAAGCTTGATATGATTGTACCGCTTCTTGAGGCGATTGTACTGCTTCTTGATGCGATTGTACAGCTTCTTTCCCCACCAACGCCTGTATTGATGGATTTTCAGGATACAAGCTAAGCATCATGCTTGTATCCTCATCATCGGCTACTTCAACGCTTGTGTAGTCTTGACTTGTGATCGAAACCTTGCATACCAAATCGATCTTATAATCTCTCGGATTTATCAGCGTGGTTGTATAAATTTTTCGCTTCAACTCATTGTATGTGCATGATTTATTAACTTTCATCATTTTACTTTTTCCACCAATGTAGTTCGGCCTTCCACCCGCTTCAATATTTAAGGTGCCGTTATAATGACAAATCAACAAAATATTCTCATTTGCTATCGCATCTAATATTATTAATAATTGTGAAATTATCGAGAACTCAAGAAACAAACGTATACATTCTACAACATTTACAACAACAGCATTCAATTCCATAACACTAACACCCTAGCCCCCCAAAACACCATAACTATAATCCCCAAAATACCCTAACACTAAAATACACTAATACACCAACCCCCAAATTACTCTAAACCTAATCCCCGGATTACCCAAAATCTTAACACCAAAATACCCTAACACCCTAACCCCCAAATTACCCTAACCCTAACCCCCAAGATACCCTAACCTTAACACTAAAATACCCTAAATTTCTCTATTCCTAACCCCAACCCAAAATACCCTAACTTAAAATACCCTAACCCCAACCTTTAAAATACCCTAACACTTTAAAATACCTTAACCCTAAAACACCATAGACCAAAACAAACTGATTTAATAACCAAAACACCAACACCCTAACCCCCAAAATACCATAACCCTAATTCCCAAATTACCATAACACTAAAAAAACTAACACCCTAAACCCAAAAATACCCTAATCCTAACCCAAAATACACACTCTAACCTTAACCTCCAAAACACCCTAGCTCTAACACTAAAATACCATAAACCAAAACAAACTAATTTATAAACCAAAATTAAAATAATTTCTAACAATAAATTATAAAAAAAACTCACAATTGAGTGAGATGGAGGGTGCTCGGCCGGATTGAGTCGCAAGGAGGGGGCTCGTGAGGAGAGGGCCCGGTCGGATCGAGAGGGCGCGAGGAGAGGGCCCGGTCGGATCGAGAGGGCGCGAGGAGAGAGAGATATCTGAAGAGAGAGAGAGAGGGGGGCGGCGGAGAGAAGGAGAAGGAGAAAAGTTGCGAGAGGGGAGAGAGAGGGATCTGGAGAGTATTATGTAAGAGAGAGGTATGATGAGGCATTTTTTTTGTAAGTTGCTGGTGTTATAAGCCTCACTTGCAAAGTGCGGCTTATAAGACCAGTGACTTTGAATTTCTGGTGTTAAAAGCTGCACTTACAGAGTGCGGATTATAATACTAGAGACTCAAAGTCTCCAATTGCACTTACACTTGGTCCCCGAGAGTTACACTTGGGATGTGCTAGTTCAAGTTTTAAGCCGCACTTGCAAAGCGCGTCTTAAAACTTAAACATGATCTTCAATCCGCATTTTAAAAGTGTGGTATAGGTCTTGTTCATCTTTCAACTACCGGTCTATATGGCGTCTATGTGTCACATGATCGGAATGTGTTAAATTTCTAAATAGTTTTAAAATGGGTCTAAATTCGGAGTAGTTTCAAGTTTTGTCCCCAGCCTGCTAAAAAATCATCAACGATCTGAAATCTCACGGCCGCCGTATAAACCCAAGGGCCCCCCAAGACCCACGATCTCAAGCACTAGCGCTTAGGGTTTGCATCGTCTTCGCTCTCAATAGCCACACTCGCTTAGTTCATGTTGATCTGCTCTTGTCCAAGCTCCAGATCGAGGACCATGGCGCTCGCTGCTCTCTTCGTCTGCTTTGTGATCGCTCTCTCGATCTCGTCGGCGACCGCCGATTCGATCTACGGATGCGGGGGGTTCGTTGAGGCGAGGAGATCCCTGACTTCGTTGATTCCGATCGTTTTTTTCTTGTGCTTCGTTGATTGATCTCTGGAATGTGTTTTTTGATAGGCGAGTTCGGGGTTGATCAAAGCGAGAAAGGCCTCTGATGCGAAACTGGACTACTCACACATCACGGTATGTGATTTTTTGGTGATTTTTGTGTGTTTTTTTGGTAGTCGAGGAGCTTGATTGAATATTCGCTCAAGATGTGAGTTGTTTAAGTGCTTTGCGCTGTAAAATATCAGTTTTTGGATTAGGCTTACTACTAGTTTAAGTAGGCTGCATTGTTCCTAATCATCGTTATGGCATACTTTAATGAGAAGCTGCAGCATACAACATAACCAGAAAAGATGCATTTTGGTCACTCATTTGCTTGCTTGGTAAGGTTTAAAGGCGAGAGTTTACAGAGTAATCATTTAGATGATTTTGTGAGAACAAAAGAACAAAATGGCATGGTATGCTGGTCACTTGGGACCTCTCCCAAAACCGTGCTTATGCAATGTAGCCGTATAAAAATTAAAAGTTCTAAACCTATATTCCTGTAATAACTGGCCTTGTTCGCAATGTTTATAATGGAAATCGAAGTGGGAGATTTTCCTCATTTTATTAAAAGTTCTTGGTGAAGTAAATCAGTGTGCAACTACTAGAAGTGGACTCATTTTTGAAGGATGAATGACATCGGTAGTAAAGATGCAAAACATGAATTAATCTGATATTGTCTATCCTCTAATTCTTGTTAATACTGGTTACTCCCTTATTGGATTATGCACTGAAAGTTCAGACTTCAGAGTGGTGAACTATCTGCCAGTGGCAATATGTCATGAACAAACAATAATTTTGGATGCATCTAACATGACCGAGCTGCGATTAGTCACTTTCTTTCATTGCAAAACAGACCTTTGCCTGGCTCACCTTTTTAGTGTAAAAAGTAATATTTCTTAAGAGAAGAATCATAGACAAGAGCCTTATGTGCAAACTTGCACTAGTTGGATGATCTCAATTACGGGAGGTGAATGGCGGTCATCCAACGAAGATATTGTTTTTTGGAAGGAAGCAGATAGCGACCATCAAAAAAATATTAAAGTTATCAGATAACATGACATAAGAACATCGATACTCCATCTTAGGAGTTTTAATGTAATGAGTTTTAAAAATTGTATTATTGATATTGAAGATTCTAAGGTTCGCTCAACAGCGTACTTAGTGTTCTTTTATGTTAAACTCGGTTTGGGCCCACAATACATGGATCCACACATGGATGCACATGGGCTTTTAGTATAGTGAGATTCCATCCAAAATACTTAAGCCTCGTGGAGGTTTATCACATCTTATATCTTATACCTATATGCATCCCACAATTTTCCCGATGTGGGACTATGTTAACCATATTCTCAACACCCCCCTCACGTGCACGCATGTGGACAAAGATAACTTCACGTGCGAGGGCTCAAACCTCATGCGCAACGTGGACAAACAAACATCCAAGCTCTGATACCATGTTAAACTCGGTTTGGGCTCAAAACACATGGACCCACACATGGATACACATGTGCTTTTAATATAGTGGGACTCCATCCAAAAGACTCAAGCCTTATGGAGGCTTACCCTATCCTATATCTTATACCCATATGCATCCCACAATTTTTCCCGATGTGAGACTATGGTAACCACATTCTCAACATTTTCCATTGATGCTGTATCATAATATCAGCTGCTTACTTGTTACTATAATATTTTAGTGTTATCATTCGAAATTATTGTTATTTACTATTATTTGATTTTATTTGTTGTTTGGATTTACAATTTATTAACCGTTTGAATTTATTATCAAGGTTTTCTGTTTGGTTATCTATTATTGCTGTAATTTAAAAAAAAAAAAAATTAAGTTTAGACTTATAAGAAACAATTTATGTATTTTATGCTTTACCCTATGCTATTTGTGCTCTTTGCTTTTTGGAGGTGGAGTGCCATGCATTAGGTCCCTCATCATCTACGTTTATTATTTTTCCAACATTTAAGTTTTTCCAACATTTAAGTCGTAACTCAGAATTCTTTCAAAGATTCGCCAATTTATGCATCTGCTTGGTAGATTGAAGTCGGACTTCAGTTTTTTGATTAATGCAAACCTAGGCAAAGGCACTTGCTATGGAGCATAGAAGGTTAGTTGGCATTCCTCATGAAATTTAAGCTCATGGAACCAAAAAAGTAACCCAACAATCCTTTAAAATTCTCCAGGACTAAGAGTGTACATGAAATATAACAACAACAACAAGCCTTCATCCGTCATTTTTAGGGTCGGCTATATGCATCCTTCTCTTCCCGCTTTATTAAGGACTGTTTAAATTAACAATTAACATATTGTTCTTAATTAGCTCTATCCATGTTCGTTAAGGTCTACTCCTACCCCTAGTTGTGCCGTGAACTATAATTTTGTCATTTTGTCTAACCAAGGCATTGATTGGTCTCCGTTGCACATGTACAAACTATCTCAATCGGTTCGCATCTTATCCTCTACTTTGTTACGAATACACTCATGTTTTGTCCTATTTTTTAGTGTATTACCACCTATCCATTTTAACATTCTTATTTCAGCTGCACTCATTTTTTGGACAAATTATTTTTTAATTGCCCAACATTCTGATTCATAACGATGTGTTGGACTTATCACCGTTTTATAAAAATTTTCTTTCAATTTCATAGGTACCCTACGATCACATAGCAGCACTACTGAAGCATTTCTTTCTTTTAACCATCCCGCTTTGATCCCTATGAGTTACATTCTCCTCAATCTCTCCATCTTGATGAATTATAGATAAGTTTTCTAGAGCCTATAGAATAATCTATTTTCAGGTACAACTTATACCAGGAGTTAAATCGGCACGTATTCCATAACTCTTATCCAGTTTCCTTGGGTATAAATCTAGTGGTTTACAACTATATCTACTGCCTCCTATTTATCCTACATTCTAGATTATTCTTGCTCTTAGTTATGATAGTGATATCTATTTTTTGAGGCACAACTTATGCCAGGGAGTTAAATTAGCGCATATTCCATAACTCCTATGCAGTTTGTTTGGGTATAATTTTGGGGTGTACAACTTTGTCTACTGCCACCTATCTAAGCTACATCCTAGCTTATTCTTACTCTTAGTTATGATGTTTTATCATGATCTTTTTCAACACATATTAGTATGTCATAAGAGTTTTACGTTTACCATATCTTATATTAAATTTTCCAATGACATATAGGTCGAGCTTCGCACAGTTGACGGGCTGGTTAAAGACAGGACTCAATGTGCTCCAAATGGTTACTATTTTATCCCAGTTTATGACAAGGTAATGCAGTTTTCTCTCTTTGACTTGCTTAAAATGGTTATTCCTTTTCCCCCCAAATATTTTGACAGTTCATGCCAGCAACATGATTCACATTTCAGTTTAGTGTTGGAGATCTATTTTTAGATCTTTCGTCTCGAGTTCATTTCTATCTTTGTGCTTAGCAACATATTGAATATTTTTTTCTGAAATAAACTGTTGTGAACTGATTTTTTATGGTCTTGAACCATGAAATAGTCTTTGTGTGGCGATTTAAAACCATTTATCATTCTACCAGGTAACCCACCCTTCATTACCTCTCATCAAGTTCGAAATTAAAAGAATTTCATCAACCTTCCCCTAAACTTCCCAGATTTCATAATATAGCATCTGTAGATTTCTATAAACCTATGATATTGCTTCCTCTAATTAGTCAGACATCCGTTTAAGAGAAATTAGTCTCATTTGGCTATCATATAATACAACAAAAACAACAGGTTTCCGTCCTAAAATTTTAAGGCCGGCTATATGAATTTGTTTCTTCCATTTTGCGCTACTAAAGGCTGTCTCCTCGGTTAAATTGACAGTTATTATTTTGTGTTTTGCTGCATCTATCCTCATTTGTTTAGGTCTACCCCACCCTTGTTATACCAGTAATGACTATGACAAAATTGTTATATTTTATTTGTTGTTCCAATTTGTTGATGGACATTATAATTTGCTTAAAGAAAATTAATCTAATGTGACTGAAATTATGATTATAATATTTTCTGGTATTTTTATTTGTTGATGAAGATTATAATTTGTTATGTATTCATAAAAAAGGTTTCCGTCATTTTCAATGACTACTTGTTTAGGGATTCGACGGAATGAGTTACTTGTAATTCCATCCGATGAAATTTTTATTTCTATGTTTATAATGCTTAGTTCTAATTTTCTGGGTGGTATAATTGTTTAAACATTTTGCTAGAGAGCTTAGAACAATAAGGCTTTGTAACGGATTTTCCGTACTTTCCACTTAGCTGCTTGATGGGCTGGCTGAAAATTAGGTACAGAAGCATATGGATCAGTATGTTTATGTCATATGGAGTTGACATAAATCCATTCCCGGGGTCTAAGTTTCAACTCTAGTGACATCTATATCTATTATTTGTATCAGTGTTTCAGCTATATAAGTTAACTACATGTGATTTCCCCATTACACTTCTTTCTGTTCTCGGGCCCCATTCTTTGATATTTTTCTTCTATATTCCACCCTGTTACCCACATGTTATGTTCATTTCCTGACGCGCTTTATTTTACTCCTTTTTTTTGGCTCAGGGTTCGTTTGTGATCAAGGTTAAGGGGCCTGATGGTTGGTCTTGGGACCCTGACAATGTGAGTTGATGGCTGAGCCATCGTCCTTGATCCTTCCACTGCTTGGAAAGGCTGACTGGCCTTATCTCTTTTTCATCTATTCACGTGCATATCCTTAGCACTTTTAAATTTCTTGCTTTTGGTATGGTCTTATTGACCACTTTTTCCAGGTTCCTGTTGTTATTGACCAAAATGGTTGCAATGCCAATGCAGATATCAATTTCCGTTTCACAGGGTTTGTGCTTTATGATACGTTTTCGATTTTCCTTATGCTAATTATTCAGGGTTATGAGATCTTAAATGCTTTACATCTTGAGTGATTTCTCACCCAGTGTGAATTTTGCCTCATGTAGATTTATAATATCAGGAAAGGTCTCGGGAGCTGTTGGTGGAGAGAGTTGTTTGGTGAAGGCTGGAGGCCCTTCCAATGTAAAGGTTGATCTCTTGTCTCCTTCAGATAACCTTATTGCATCTGTCTTCACATCAGCAGCAGGGCAGTATTCCTTCACAAACATCATCCCAGGTTTGCATTGCATCTTTAATACCTCTCTTTTTGAAGCTAATTACATGTAATCGATTTATTCCTTGCTTCACATTTTTATTGCAAAGTATGCTAGATTTAACAAATTGACCTTTGGGCTAATTTGGCATTGGAAGAGAAAGGAGGAAACTATAGTAATCTCCACCAAATTTCTGAGTTTCCATTGATGGCACATAGAACTAGTAAAAGAGGAATGGAAAATGGTGTTTCCATATGCTATGGACACACATGACAGTCAAACTTTCCAAAACGCCTTCTTACCTCGAAAGGTGGAAGTCTGAAAAGTTTAAGGGAGAAGATTTTTCAATATATTTTACTTATTTTGGGTTTCACAATGCTCAAAACGTTCTGGACGAATTATGATAAACAAAGTAAAATATTGTGTTTGTTCTATTAGGCAGTTCCACCTTCTTCTATAAAGATTTTATGCCAAGTAGCAAATATATATAAAATCTCTATATACCTAAACTTCCATGGAAATTTAGGAGAGTGGGCATTTCATAGTCCTCTTTTTCTAGAACATCTATCTGTCAAACACCTACCTAATATAATATTATGCAGGAGGGAAAAGATTGTTCTGTGATACTTCAACCTTTATTAATTTTTTTGGTTGTGTGCTTTATTACTTATTCCCAATTTTATGTCTTATGCAAGTTGTATAGTGGGGTGTCAACTGTTATATCTAGCATAGAATATAGATGGAAATATGGCTGCGAATGGGCCAGGTTCGATTCACATTCTTCCAGAAACTAGATATATACATAAATTCGGAACTTGAGAACTAGAGCTATTTCGATAAACATGACTCAACTTTAATAAATTATTAATCAATGTTGCAAAAAACGGAATATTCGGATTCGGTGGCAAAACGAATAAACACTGCAATATTTGCCACACAAACCGTATATTCGGATGAATAATGCGAACATTTCAGCCGAATTGGCCCATTAGACCCAAAACAAAAAAAACCCACAGCTAAAAAATCAAGTGTGGAATCCACAACTTAATTAAAAAACAAATGGGACCCACATTTATTATTTCACAAACACTCTCTCCATATTTCTCTCATTCTTCTTTCTCAACAGAGACAAGAACCTCCAATCTTCCGATTTATTTCGGACGCCTTACCATTAGGCCACAAGTATATTAGTTTTTTTATTTTGTTATATTTTTAAATTTTTTTTATATGTAATATTTATATGAAAATATTGATGGCCGTATAATCCGAATAAACCGAACATTCACCGAATAAACCAGATATTCTTCATTCGCCGGCCAACCGAACAAACTCCAAACCCGTTCTTTACAACATTGTTATTAATGAAACATTCAGGTTGAATCCACAACTCCATGTACATTCTGCTATATTTCTTTTTTCTTCAAATATTTTATACGAAATTTTGAGACAAAGCTGTACTTGGCTTGGATTGACGTACCATTAAGACGCACCTAAGGAGGATAGCTTCTGCAGTAAGAATTTGCTCTGTAATGAGCGTGTTCATTTGTTTGATGCTTGTTAGCTGCCCAACTAAAAGATTTTCCTTCTTGTTTTTATGAAATATTTCCGCAATCTTTCCATGTCTATGTTACCACAAATTGGTAAACCAGTAGCGATATGCGATTTGGAAAACGATCGTTCCCAATTCAGGAACACTACGGTTCCAGATCAGAAGAATCACTGTCCGGATCGAACCCATTAAGAACTTAAGTTAAAATGGACATAAAGTTGGGTTTGTGTTACATTTTACTTAAAACACACAATTCTTTTCCAAGAACTTAAATATATAGGAAAAGAAAAGAAAAGAAATTATATATATATACATACATGCCTACATATGCACATACATACGTCAACAAACGATCCAAAAATAATTCATGTTCCAGAACTACTTTTCTTGTTTTCTATAAGCTTTACTACCTCTATCTATCGCACCACATTCCATGACAAATGGTGTTTTGCGTTCCCATTTTTGTTTTGCATACGGCTACATACAGTGTTTCGGGTAACATTGTTCCATGTCAGGAAGATTCCTAAGATTCAAAATATTGTGCATCCTAAATCGATCCTCTTACCTTTATTAATAAGGTTATTATATACACTATGGTTTGTAAGTTGGAGTTCTACGATCCGGTTGTATTATATACTATTGCTGGTTAGGATTCCCTATTATCCATACTGACCCATTTAATAGCTTGAATTTTATTTGATTTGAACCTCCCAGATTCAAATCTTTTTTAAATGGGTCATATCCAATTCACCCATGTTATGACCCTAGCCATTTACCTATCCTGAACATACACATGTTTCATCCATGACTTGCAAAGCATCAATGAAGTGGCAATTTGTTACTTCTTCAGTAATTCCTTTTCTTATAGCTTATAAAAAGGACAGTTGTTTCTCCTTAATGGGATGGTTCTGGGAATTGGTCTATATGCTTTTCTTATTCTGATACCTTTTGATGCAGGAAAGTATGAATTACGTGCTTCACATCCTACTTTAGAAATTCAAGTTAGAGGAACACCTGAGGTTAGATTTTATTTATTTATTTATTTATTGTAATATGCCAGAAACATTTTTTCTTATCCTTCTCTGTTTTATGTAGGTGGATTTGGGCTTTGGAAATGCTGAGATAGATGATATTTTTTATGTATCTGGATATGATCTTCAAGGTTTTGTAGTTGCTCAGGTACCAAAACAAAGACAATTTAAAGTTACATTGGCTAGTTGATACCATTCATGTTCTAATCTTGAACCGAAGATCCTTCTCTTTTATTTGTACTAGGGCAAACAAGAATGACATGCTTCGTAACTTGATGCACACTTTATATTCTCCCATGGTTCTGTGATAGTGGTTGATTGTATAGTTTGGTTGTACGTATGCAACCTTATCGGGAGTAGGTTTCAGGCTAAAGTGAGTGATGAAGTCGACACTTGGTTGGATGTTGAATGGCTTTGCCTTCTCTTTATTCTCTTGTGATCTTTTGTGCTTAATGAATGATTTCAACTTCAAGAGTGTAAAGTGTTTGATGAAATGTTTCATAGGACATGTAGCTTTCAATGGTTGCATACCAACCTTTAGCATATGCCTTATGATTTCATTTCCATCACTTAATAGGCTTAAGTTCTTCCTTTGATGATCAGGCTTAAAGTGCCCCCACATTGATCTATTTTGATGCGTTGAAGATTGGCCATATGCTGTGATGCTGATGATATGCTCAGCAAGTACTTGCCCTTCTCAGATTTGTAAGGTTTTTCATTAGGAAAGTGGTACGTAATCTACAAAGCGTCGGTATAATATTGACTGTCAAAATAACGATGCAGTGATGCACATAGAAAGGCATTTTGATGACATAGGTGATTTGAGTGGCAAAGTTTTTTACAGTTCAGGTCCAGAGACTATAGCAGCGATTTGGTAGCACCTTGACTATGTTGGAGCTTAATAAACTTGGTTACCATTTATAGTTCACATATGGAACTTTGTTGAAGATGTAGTGTGACCAAGAGGCTCTTAAGTCAACCTAAATGACGACTATGTGTTCCACTGAAAGTCTCAAGTGATACTTCGCGGCACAAAACCGAGAAACTAAGGAAACTGGTGTGTACGTCAACCCCTTTTACCCTCCTTCACCATAGCTAAAGTACAATGATATTAAAATCTCTTTATCTAAGAAAATGATAGTGTGGATAAAATATTGACGAGCCTTGTCTTGGAAGTTTCTAATGATGATTGCCCTTGATGTGTTGCTTCTAAATCATTATGGATTGCCTCATTAGCAATTCGATAAATAGGTAGAGGTGTCAAACGGGCGGGTCATCTCGTGCAGCGCATAAAATGGGTATGGGTAAAAATGTGTGGATTTAAATAGTTGGTAATTATTGTGCCCATCACCCAATCCGTATGCGGCGCATGAGTGTGGATAACCGGTGTATAGATAAATGGGTCATCCATGAGCGGGTTAGCGGGCGAATAGGCAACTTTTGTTTTTATGGTTGATTTGAAGATGGTTTGCAATCTAATGTTAAAAAATTGTCTTTAGACTTTTTGTTGTTTAAATAGATTAACTATCACAACTAAAGATAATAATTGTATTTGAGTGTACATTTTAAGAACCGTTTAGTATTTATGAAAATTTTTATTTAAAGGGACAAGAAAAATAATATAATAGGTTGCTTATTTTTTATTTTTAATGCTGGCTGGCTAAAACCCACAAACAACAACAACCGAGCCTTTTATCCCAAATATATGGGGTAGGCTACATGAACCAACATGCAAATCACGCTGGGTCCAGCACATGAATCCTCCGCCTCCACTCACTCCTATCGAACAATATACTTTCATTGAGGCTTTTGGCAACCATATTGTTTCGTATCACCTCCATCCATGTTTTCTTCGGTCTCCCATTTGCCCTTTTACCATTATCCATATCAAGAGTATCTATTCGTCGAACCGGTGCTTACATAGGTCTGCGTCGCACATGACCAAACCATCTTAGCCGGTTTTCCTGCATCTTATCCTCCACGGGTGCTACACCAACTTTTGCACGAATATCCTTATTTCATACCTTATCTTTTCTAGTGTTACCGCACATCCAACGAAACATGGGCACCTCCGCTACGTACATCTTCTGTGTATGATGCATCTTAGGAGCCCAGCATTCTGTACCATATAATAAGACATGCCGAATAGCGCTTCGATAAAACTTCCCTTTCAAATTTAACGGAAAGTTACGATCAACAAAATCCCTGTTGCACTCCTCCATTTCAACTAACCGGCATGGATCCTTTGATTAGCATCACTATCGATATCCCCATCCTTTTGGATGATGGAACCTAGATATCTAAACTGATCGTTTAGTGATATCTCTTGTCCTTCCAATGTTATACCAATATGGTTTTGACATCTCTGTTTACTAAATTTGCAATGCATATATGCTGTCTTGGACTTGTTCAATCTGAACCTTCGAGATTCCAATGTTTGCCTCCATAATTCCAATTTGGCATTAACCCCTGCTTTCGTCTCATTTACTAGAACAATATCATCAGCGAATAGCATACACGAAGATACCTCATCTTGTATAGTTCTATTAAGCTCATCCATCACGATGGTAAATAGGAATGGACTTAATGCAGATCCTTGATGTAAACCAATTGTAATCGGAAAATCACTCGTTAGGCCGCCGCAAGTTCTGACATTTGCCACTACTCCATTATACATATCCTTGATTATGTCGATATACTTGACGGGGACCTCCTTCATCATTGTCCCCCATAATGCCTTTCTGGATACCTTGTCGTACTCTTTCTCTAAATCAATAAATATCATATGCAAATCTCTTCTCCTCTCTCGAAAACGCTCGACAAGTTGACGAAGCAAATGAATAGCTTCTGTCGTCGATCGTCCAGGCATGAACCCAAATTGGTTCTCTGTTATCTTAATATCCTTCCTTAGCCTGTGTTCAATCACTCTCTTCCAAAGCTTCATGGTGTGACACATAAGTTTTATTCCACGGTAGTTTGAGCAACTTTGAATGTCACCCTTGTTCTTGTAGATAGGTACAAGAATATTTTTTCTCCATTCATTTGGCATCTTTTTTGTCTGCCAAATCTTATTAAACAGATCTGTCAGCCATTTAACGCCTATATCTCCTAAGTATTTCTAAATCTCGATAGGAATCCCGTCAGGACCAACTGCTTTTCTTAAACTCATTCTGTTCAAAGCTTCTTTAATCTCAGGTAGTCTTATTTTACGCATAAAATCACGGTTTATATATTGAGATTGAATGACAAGTCCATCCAAATTCTTAATAAAGCTCTCATTGAACAATTTGTCAAAATAATCTCTTCACCTTTCCTTGATATCCTCATCTCGAACTAAAACCTTCTGATTTTCATTTTTGACACATTTCACCGCACATAAGTTTCTGGTCTTTCCCGCCTCCGAGCAATTCGGTATATATCATTTTCAGCCTCTTTAGTGTCTAATTTCTCGTACACCTCCTTGTAGATCTTAGATTTAGCTTCCCGAACAGCTTTCTTAAATTCTTTTTTAGCCATTTTATATTTCTCAAATTTTTCCACATCTCTACTTTTTTCAAATCTTTATAAGAATTCCTTTTAATTTTAATAGCAGCCTTTACTTCTTCATTCCACCATGATGTGTCCTTAGATGGTGCAACACCACCTCTCGACTCACCAAGTAGATCTCTAGCTATTCTCTTGATACAACTAGTTATTTTATTCCATGTTATGTCTGAATCATCTTCCGACTGCCAATCCGCTTCTTGGACTACACGATCTATAAAAGCTTTTTGGCTAAAACCCACAAACCCGCGGGTAAATCCTTAAGCATTTCTTGAGTCATCTCTAACCTCTTTTGTTTGCCTCGTCTCGAATATATTGTTTCTCATTATAAAATTTTTATTGCACTGCACGGGTAAAAACCTCGAACCCGCTAGTTAGGTCGACCCGGTGATACTTTAAAACGGGTGGGTCCGGCATGAATAACTTTTAAACGGGCTGTAAATCTTTGACCCATGACCAATATTTTACGTGTTGACCCATGGGTCATGGGTCATCAAGAACGGAAGCACATAGAGAGGCTGGGGGAGGGGATATTATCTAAATAAATAATTATGAGTGTATATATAATATATATATTAAGGAGGGGATAGAAATTATACAAAGCATATATTAGTTATTATATTATACAGTAAATGTTGGATTATAGATTCATTAAAAATAGTTACCTTTATAATCTGATTGTTTAAAACTAAACAAGCTGATAAGGAAAGATTATAAAAATTTGTTTGTTAATTGTTATGATATAAATCTTTTGAATTGGATCTAATGATTCCAACCTACAATATACAGAATTAGTTTTCATATTCAATTTCTCATTTTCGAAATAATAAGTAAACAACCAACAATCTTGTCCTCACAAACTCTCAAAATATGATTGGAAAATCACTGATTTCTATCTATCTTAGACGGCATACAGAAAAGAAAAATAATAATGTGGAAAAGAAAGAAAACAAATGAAGAACAAGAGAAGACTTTTGTTTCTTCATTTAGAAAATATTTAAGTTTTTATATTTGAAAATTATGCTGTGCTTTTATTCATGAGTGCTCCACTTGCTCTTCTTACTTAAATTAGATCATAAAGATGATTATTAGGTTGAATGTATGTATCAACTTTACGAAATCTTGCAAAAGTTTAATTTAGGGTTTACTAAACGCTTAAAGATGTCCTTTTTGTTAATGCAGGTGATTGGTCAATGTATAAATTTAATTTTTGATATGATTATGAAAAAGACCCTCAAGAAATGCTGGGCATATGAGACAGTAGGGGTCCTTTTCATAATCCTACTTGAGGAAATTAGATAACTCTGTGCCCAGCTTTGGGCATAGGAGAATAATTTTTTTATACTGCCCATGTCTACTTTCTAAACTTTGCCTTCTCCATTTGCAATTTTGAATTACTGTTATATCATCTATATGCTTCATTGATCTAGATCATTGCTCCATATTTCTGTTGTCTTAACATCATCTTTATCGGCAGGGAAATCCAATTTTGGGCGTTCATGTATATTTGTATTCTTATGACGTGTCGGAAGTTCATTGTCTACAAGGTGCTGGCAATGCCCCAAGGGAAAAAACAGCTCTTTGCCATGCCATATCTGATGCAGAGGGAAAGTTCACATTTCGATCCTTACCTTGTGGTAATTACCTGTTACTAGTGTTCATACTCTTCTCATGTTATATTTATGTGCAAAATGTACCATTGTTATCTCTCACTACATGAGGACTGGCCCTTTCTGTAATTTAGTTTGACACTTTTCTGTTTTGATGGTCATTTGAATATTATTAAACCTCACACTCCTATGTTTTTAACATTGCATAAATTCGATGATACGAGTTTTTTGGAGACAAGTTCTGCTGGCTTACACTCTGCAAGTATTCCTGAAAATAAGAAAAGTCTTTGTTACAGCTTAGCGCCGGTTCTGAGTAGCTTGTGTTTCCCTTCCCATACCTAGACCTTATATGGAATTTTACGCTAATTGCGTCACAAAAAGTACCCATAAACTGTAGATTTTGTACTGGCAGTCTTCTGGAATGGATATACAATTTAGAGGCATATTTATAGGTAGTTTGCAGGTAGATTTCTGGTCAGCTTGTTCTTCGGTGATATCACTTATCTGGTAGTGGTTTTGAGGTTTGCAAGGATGAGTAGTTCCATGGAAATTCTCATGCCATTTTTGCCCCTCAAGAAATGCTGGGCATCTTGTCACGAACTCAGTGGGGCATGTGCCCCCACTGAGTTCTTACGAAACCTAGACATCTTCTGATAGGTTTTTTTAATCCTTAGACCTGAAAGTAAGTTCTCCTACAAAAACTTAGACCTCCACTTATAGGTTTGATTCGACCTAATACTGACTAACGAATTATCCTACACAACAGACCTCGACAGGAACCTCAATCCTACTTATATGTTTTAATCATCCTTATTGATAGCCACCTCTATATCATGTGTGCCCTAATATTATTAAGTTAAAACCCTATTCCTCAAGCTTCTAATTTATATTCTCTTTCTCCTCTTAATTTTGTTCAAGCATGGCAGCCACAAGCCCTCGCTCGCAAACAAGTCGTTTAGTACTAAACCCTTCAACAAGTTCTAAACCTCCTGAGCAAGTAGCAAGCCCGCAACTCACAAACTCGTGACTCGCAAGCTTTGAAATATGTTATAATAAACGATATTATTTTTAAATTCTATGATTCAACTGGTTTAGAAGGTTTACCATCTAGTTTCGTATTTTTGTATTACGATTTCTTACATTGTTTTTAGTTCGAGTTTTTAATGGCTCCTAGAACCTTTGTGTGTCCCACTGACCAAAAATCTCAATCTCAATCTGGGTTCACCATAGTTGTTAGGTGTTATTTTCCAACTGTGGAGGTCTACATGGGTGGGGAAATCTCAATCTCACTTGTCTTGTTCTCATTTCATTTTTCATTTCCCCTGATGGTCTATTCCATTAGGCCACATAAGTTTTTTAAGCCACCCTTGATTTTGTCGCGTCCACGTCCACGTCCCGTTGCATTTTTTGCATTATGCAGTCATTTGAACTTTAAAACTATGTTACCCCGAACGAAAACGGGAAAGTGTAACGCTACCTGTCATGGAACGTGGTACGAGAGGAGTTTTCTTCGGTGCTTTTACATAGAACGGAAAACATAGCTCTAGAACATGGAGTGTTTTTTTGGACCGTTCGTGTGCGCGTGCGCACGCACAGGAGCAAGGTTTGAGAGCTCGGTTTTGGTCTCTTAATTTACTTTGGTTTCGGTAGGTTTCGTTAGTTTCGGTCTCGGTTTCGGTTTTATATGTAAATTTACATTTATATGTACATATATCTACATTACTTTGCAAATTTATTACTAACTAAAACAACTTCTAATGCAATTTAGTGTTTGTTTCATTTAAAAGAATAGCAGGCCCCACATTTTCTATTCAACTAGACCTAATTAAGCCCAAACGCCCAAACTCAAACCTAACCCTTTTGACCCATATAAAACCAAACCCAAACCAAACCAAACCCCTTTGGCCCAAACCCAAACCCAAACCTGACCCATAAAAAAACCCTAGCACCTCCTCTCTCCCTCTCTATCTCCTTATCTCTCTCGACAGCATGCCGCTTCCCCTTTCTCTCTCGATCTCGAGCTCCTCCACTGCGCCGCTACCCTTTCTCTCTCGATCTCGAGCTCCTCTCCAGTGCGCCGCAACCCTTTTCTCTCTCGATCTCGATCTCTTGAAGGATCAGAATGGATCTTTTCCATGTAGATCTCACTCACTCACACCTTAAGTACAGGAAAATTCTCTCAACAATAGCCGGTACGCTTTCTTATTCATCTTCCATCTTCGTCTGTTTTCCTTTTTTTGTTTTGAAATTTCATGATATTCGTACCGGCCACCTTATCGGACGAGAAAAAGCTCGTAGCGGCCGAAACTTCATTGTATCGGTCGATAAAAACTATGTATCGACCGATACGAGAAATAGATACCGATATCGGATCGGTCCTTACCGAAACCGATCCGATACGAACACGTATCGGTTGATACCTCGAACCTTGCATAGGAGAGTGCTCCATTGCAAACCGGTCCGCATTTTTTTAAAAACGGGAACTCTCAGTCTGCGACATATTTGAATGATCCGATCCGCTCAAGTTGATCACCCTACCCACAGATGTATGTGTATGAAAAATCAAAAGATTTGAAAACCTCTAACCAATGCATCGGATTTGAAAACCTTTAACTAGTATATACATGAGTACAACTATGTTCTTATCGGCAAGATTTGGAAACAAATCCTACCAACTTTGTAATCATTGGATTTGCTTTGGGATGCGTGCAACCAATTATGAAGAAAATTTCTCATTTATTCAAATATTGCCATAATTGTTTGAACACATCCTAACATGATCCAAAGGTTAAAAAGTTGGTAGAATTTGTTTCCAAATTCTATATATATAGAGAGAATAATGTAGAAAAGAGGCCCTATGAGGCTTTTCGTTAGGTGGCATAAAAAACTACACCTTCCACCATTTTAATCGATGATCGGCACCAATCATCTTTATCATGTAAGATGTGGATACACCAAATTTCATGTGATTCCACCATTTTTTCATCGTTGATTTAGTAATGTGAAAAGTTCTATTGTCGGTAAACCGTTAATTTTGCACCCAATAAATCAACGATGGAAAAGTGATGGAATCACATCAAATTTGGTGTATCCACAACTTACATAATAAAGATAATAATGAGTGCCGATCATTGGAAAAAATCGTGAAGGGTGTACTTTTTCGACGCCATAGGAGGAAATTCCCTCATATGGCACATTTCCTCCATTATTCTCATATATATATATATGTATATATATCGATAGTATTTGGAAACAAATCCTACCAACTTTTTAACCTTTGGATCCATGTTAGGATGCGTGCAAACAATTATGGTAATATTAGAATAAATGAGAAATTTTCCTTTGGGTAAATTGTTGAAAAATCCCCGGCCTTTTAAAAAGGGTTCAAAAACTTCCTAGGCTTTTTGAACTTGTTGAAAACTCTAGGCTCATCAATTTTTTCCTGAAATACTCTAAGCTTTGTGTAGTTCGCTATATTCCAAAACTGCCCCTTATGACCCATGTGTCGAAGTACAAAGAGACGGCTGCTAATTTGTGAGCACTTAATGCTTCTCTTCACCGTCGCCGTCCTCGTCACAACCTCGCTTCTCCAAGTCGACACCCAAACTTCCCGCCCCAAATTGTTTCTCGTCGTCGAAGGGGCTTATCGCAAAGAGAAGGCAGCGGTGGCTTAATGCCGGCGTCGGCGGAGATGCGGATGTCGCTGAAGTGGTTGAGGCTCTGAGGTTGAAGATGGAGGTGAGGTTGTCGGAGAGGCGGCGGAGGGCATCGATGTTGGCGGGGGGCGAGGTGTTGTGAGGGGAGAACCCATCAACAAATTCGATCAAAATTTCAAACCTTAGAGCTAAATCTAAACCTACATTACAATGAGAAAGAAGCAAAAATGCCTTACTCTAATGGGAACTGAAGAGGGAAAGCTCTGATGGCATGTCATTTATAAGAATACAAGATATTCTCAGATGCTTTTAGACCAGAACAGACCTTGAGAGCTCTAGAAGCCATGGCCACAGCCATTAAAGAAAAAAATTAAACTAAAAATTGATCTCCTTTCTCTTTATTCTTCTCTTTTGTTTACAAGTAAAATTTAACAAGTGGAGAGTTGTTGGCCACAGCCATTAAAGAGGCAAAGATTGAACATGTAACATATATGCACTTGTCTGTAACTTTTAATAAGTTGCATGTAACTTCTAGGCAGTTGTATGACTTCTAATTATTTGTCATACGTCTGGGGCCAGACGTCCGCAGTTCAAAAATTTCATAGAGACGTCTACCCCAGACGTTTTGCAACTAATTAGAAGTTATAAGCAACTGCTTATAAGTTACAAGCAACTTATCAGAAGTTACAAGCAACTTATCCGGCTTATAGCAACAAGATTGTGTCTTTCCATTTTCCTTCCGTAATCTTCTTAATTGTTGAGTTGGTGTTGAGGAGATATGTGTGTGTGTGAGAGACAGAATGTGTGGGAAAAGGATGCAGAGAAGAGAAATGGAATTAAGTTCTGAGTTGCATATAACTTCTTTTTTCTTTTTTCGCAATTCCAACACAACCCATCAACAGTTTAGAAGTTACAGGCAACTTAGTAGAAATTATAGGCAACCGGTTAGAAGTTACAGGCAACTGCTTAAAAGCAACTTCTAAGCAGTTGCCTGTAAATTTTTGAACTGCAGACGTCTGTATCTGACGTCTCCTTCAAATTTTGAACTGATGACATCTGGTATAGACGTTTGCGAAAGGAAATTTGCAATATGCCAGTTTCTGTTTTTAAAAGGAGACTCTGGGGCAGTCGTCTTTAGGAAATTTTTGAACTGCAGACGTCTTGCGCTAGACGTCAGGCAACTAATTTGAAGTTACATGCAATTGCTTACAGTTTATATGCAACTTATCACAAGTTATTGGAAAGTGCCTAGATGTTACATTCAACTAATTAGAAATTACATGCAAGTACTTACAAGTTATAAGTAAGTTACTGGCAAGTGCTTACAAGTTACATGCAAATGGTTAGAAATTAAAGGCAAGTGCATAAAAGTTACATACGTTGTCTGTAACTTCTAATCAGTTGCCTATAACTTATAACCAGTTGCATGTAACTTCATATCACAATATTGGCTAATATCGACTATATAAAACAGTAATCATCAACAAAAATATCATTTGTATCACAACATCGGTAATATTAAAATAAATACGTCAACAATTTTTTACATTCATTACACAAACCGGTAACATATAAGCAATTTATCATTTTCACTCAAAACAAGTAAGAAGATCGGCGAATATCGACCAAATACAAATAGATGAATACATGTACGAATAACAAAGAGTTCAAATTTCGGCACAAACAAAAACCGAAATAATATCAAGTCATTTCTTCCTCGTTTGCCAATAGAATTTGTGCACCTTCTTTTTCGCACATTCTTTCAATGCATCGCATGTGCTTCAAAGGACATGCTCTTCACATTGTCCTAATCCGGCTTCTCAACATATCATTTCTCTAGAATCTGCATCAATAAAGACCACAATATGTTATAATCAAGTTATTAGAGATTACATGCAACATATTAAAAGTTACAGGCAACATACTATATGTTACCGGTTTGTCTGATGGAAAGTATTGATGGAAATTTCTTCGATACCACGCAGACCCCCTCATTTACCAAAAACTTCACCAGATGGAACCACGAATGATCCTTTCTTTTGAACTTTCTCATCCAAAAGTGCGGCAAATTCCCTGTGGAGCTTTACTCTCATGGTTCCTCTTGTCTTGACATGTGTGATCAAAGGTTGATCATCTTGTCTCACTTCTAAGCAGTTACAGACACCTGCTTAGAAGTTATAAGCAAATGCTTATAAGTTACAGGTAACCGTTTACAAGTTATAGGTAACTGCTTAGTAGTCAGAAGTAAGTGGTTAGAAGTTAAAGATAAGTGTATAGAAGTTATAGGCAACTTCTTACAAGTTTCAGGCAACTGCTTTCAAAATTTAGTCATACTACAGATGTCACGTTTGCTTAAGAAATTTTTGATAACCAGACGTTTTATACAGACGTCTGGTGAAGGAAATTTCCATTTTCAAATCTCTGTAAAGTTATATGCAAATGCTTAGAAGTTATATGCAAATGCTTAGAAATTACATGCAACTATTTACAAGTCAGAAGCAAGTGGTTAGAATGAAAATCAGATTACATAGAAAAAAAATAACAATAAGTATCTATACTAAAACGAAATCCAAGAACTTTATTCCATAAAAAATTAGGAAAATTCTGATGCAATTAGCAAAAATATAGCTTCTAATTCTACTTAATTTTAGATAAATTCCAATATGGTTCCAATTTGCTCAATTTGACTATACAACTAAATATCAAACTTAGTGATCAATTTCAACTATAACTATTTGATGAAATGAATTAAAATTTAAAACTAAGCATAACAACAACATCTGAATCCAATTTCAAAATCCATTTTATAACTAAAATAATCCCTAATCCCCAGAATCTTTAAGGACCCATTTTAAGTTATCAATAAAAGTTCAATAATTAACCAAAACTCAAATAAATTAATCAAGATACTATAACCTTTGCAATCTATCGTCTTAAGTCCCGAAGGAATTAGTGGCAATCCAGAGACGCAGAGTATCGAATCGAACGAATCTTGAAGAGAGCTTGCCATTGCCAACCATACGGTTTGAGCTTCCATGAATTCTCCGAGCTTGAGAAAAGAAAAAAATCGAAGAAAGAGGGGTTTGCTTTTTTTTTGGTTCTTGGTTGGGGAGGCGAGGTTGTGACGACGGCGATGCCTGCCACAACGAGGACAAGAGACGAATTGGGTTCTCTGAGTGCGACGGGAGGAAGGGCTTACCTTTACGACGATGATGACGATGGCAGCGACGACGACAAGGTTAGGGTTGGGGTTTTCAAGGACGAGGGCGTTTGCGACAGCGAGAGCGAGAGAGGAAGGAGAAGAAATTTGGACACGATGGATTTGAGTAGGGATATTTTCGTCTCCACACCAAATTATAATACCCAGGCCTTGGGCTTGGGGGCATTCGACCAAGTTTTTTAGCAGCAGGCCCTTCCTGTTTCGATAATACCGGGGACTTTTTGACCCCTTTTTCTTGGACCGGGGACTCTTCAACAATTTACCTTTTTCTTTTCTATATATGTGTTTGTAGAATAATGAAGAAAAGAGGCCCTAGAATGCTTTTTCGTTAGGTAGCATCAAAAATCTATATCCTCTATTTTATTCGACGATCGGCACGCATCATCATTTTTATCATCTAAGATGTGCATAAACCCAATTTCATATGATTCTACCACCTTTGCACCGTTAAATTAGCAATGTAAACCGTTAATTTTGTATCCTCTAAATCAACGGTGAAAAAGTGTTAGAATCACATGAAATTTGGTGTATCTATATCTTAAGATGATATAGATGGAGGTGATGGATACCGATCGTTGAAAAAAATCATGAAGGATGTATTTTTTCGATGCCATAGAAGGAAATTTCCTCCTATGACACCTTTCCTCCATTATGTATATATATTATATATAATGGAGGAAAGTTGCTATATGAGGGAATTTCCTCCTATGACGTCGAGAAAATAAACCCTCGGTTTTTTCCGACGATCGGCACCCGTCATCTTCATCTTTATTATCTAGGATGTGGACATACCAAATTTCATGTGATTTTACCCTTTTTTCATGTTGATTTAGTGGGTGCAAAATTAACGGTTTACCGACATTACAACTTTCCACATTGCTACTCCAACGGTGAAAAAGTGGTAGAATCAAATGAAATTTGGCATGTCCGCATCGTAGATGATGATGATGATGATGATGGGTGCCGATCATCGAATAACATGTTGGAAGGTGTATTTTTTGGACACCACTTGACGAACCTTCTAAAGCCTTTTTCTTCATTATTCTCATATATGTATCATATACTAATATATAATATCTTTGCTATCTATATGAGTTCCTGAAAAAAATTTATTTTTCCCCTTCAGTGTATGTATCAACACAAAAGCCAATTTTATGCCCATTTAAGTTAAGTTCCCAATTTCGGAACGATGCTTCTTGCGATTTGGATCGGTAGTGTTCCCAATTTCGGAACAATCGTTCCAAATCGCTAATAATTGAGCGATTTATGGTCACAGCTTTAAAATGCCTCATGAAATGTGAATGCCTGTGCAAACTGGATGATACAGGCTGGGGAGTAAAATCTGAGCTAGCATATATTTCTCCCTATTCACTAAATGGACCCAGATCGGTCTTCCTATTTGATCTGCAACCTTGAAATTAGGCACAGCCTTTTCTGACTCTTCGATGATGCAGCAGTTAATATGTATGATAGGCATGATCATACTCCTGTACATATCTAATGCTCCTTCCTTGGTCCTTAGTTCACATGCTGTTAATGAACCTTGCTTGCATATTTGTTCATGCAGATTGTAGTAACCTTATCACTTGCTAAAACTCAATATGATTCATTATATTGCATGTATTTCCTGGTTATCTACTATTCATTCTTTGTTAACTTCAATAGCATTAGCGTCTTATATGTTGTATTATTTGTTGCTCTGCACTTTCAATATAGTCTATTTCACTCTTTTAATTGACATCCGGCTACATCGCAAGCCTATTGCTTTGCATTGTCAACAAGACTATATACTGTGCTGGTGCTTTTCTGATTGCTAATATCTTTGAAGCACGGATACTTGTATATGCCTCACAAATCGTCCCCGATTGCGTATCGGAGTCCGAAACTCTCGGATTCTTATGGATTCGCTCGGACTAGTAAATGTCACACTAATGACTAACCTCTCTCGAATCGACGCATCTTTTCTTTCTCCCGAAAATTAGGGCACTCAAAAGTTTGAAAGTGCATTGAATATATATTATTATATATTGGTATGTATACCTTAATATATATTCATATTTAGTTAATCTAAAATTGATATAAAAATGTATCTTGTATCCTAGCTTTTTGGAAAATTACGAATTTGTGAATCCATATCGTATTGTATCCGTTTCCGTATCTGAACCCGTCCTATCTTAATAGAAACTATTGTAATAGAACAGTAGATATTGTTTAAACTCATGGGTTGTGAACCATGAAATTGCTGATTCATTATGTTTGGTTGCCCGTAAATGCGATGCCCAGTTAATTGAATCCCGATTCTACTTGTTATGTTCGTTGCATTTTAGATATCAGGCAATACTAGTGATATCTTTTTTCAGCTTTAGTCTTATGTACTCCTATGATTCTGGGAATTGCATTATATAATGGATTGTTCATACCACATCTTTTTTAGAAAAAAAAGCACTGCACATATGTTATCTATGCTTTTTTTTCAAGATGAATCTTTTTTCTTGTTTTAAATTCACGACATCAAAATTTTCATAAAAGAAAACTAAATTATGCTTGGATAATAATTTGGTCATTGTTTTTGGTGGAACTAAAATTTTAATGTGATGTCTTTTCTGTTTGCTTGTTGTTCTTTCTTTGTTTTTCATTCTCTCATTTTCCTTTGATATTGTTTTAGGTGTCTATGAACTGTTACCTTACTACAAAGGAGAGAACACAGTCTTCGACGTTTCACCTCCCTCCATGATTGTATCTGTGGAGCACGATCACCTTGTCATCTCCCAAAGATTCCAGGTTTGTTAAAACTATTCCTCAAGATCATTGCTTCTAATGGGTGATTTAGTGTTAATTTCTAGAAACCTATAAGAATAGGATTCATATAGCCGACCCAGAAATTTGGGATGAAGGCTTCTTCTTCTTCTTGTTCTAGAAGCTTATTGTTATCGACTGGGATATCAACAAATTTGGCAACTTTTTTTGTTGTTGATCTTATATGTTTATAAATACAATTAACTGCATTTTCAGGTGAATATAAAGCTGACCCGTGTTTGTCAGTTTGGTTGTATAAATCAAATTATGGGATTTTCTCTAGCAAATGCTTGGTAAAACTCCCTCGTCGATAGTGTTGGAGGCTCTAGTATCCAGAATAAAGGACATGGATCCTTGCATTGAGGATATTACATGCATAGGGGTTATGATTCTCATATTCTCTACCTTTTAAAGTACATCAACAGAAAAAGGATGATTTGGGGAAAACCTAGACCAATCTTCACATTCCAACTTGTGTGTTACATATTCACCATTCTCTGAAATGAGGATCATATTCCAATTTGTTCTGGTCAGATGCTTCCAACAACATTTGCTAAGCAGGAGTGTTATATGTATGGGTTTTGCTGTCCAACCTGGCATCTCTCATGTGAAGGGGAATCGATACTAATCTAGCTGTCTTATAACGTCCTGACTCCTGATACTAATTTACTTGTGCTAGTACTAAGGCGGACTTTTACATTGCATTATTTCTTATATTTATGCACTTACTTTTGTACCACTCCAGACTTTGCTCTTCTATAGCAGCTGTAATTTTTCTTTTTTCTTTTCAAACTTATAACCAGGTAACTGGATTTTCTGTGGGAGGGCGTGTTGTTGATGGCAATGGTGTTGGAGTGGATGGTGTGAAAATTACGGTAGACGGTCAACAACGGGCTAACACTGATAGTCAAGGATATTACAAGCTTGATCAAGTATTGTTCTTTAATTACATTGGATGACTATTTACATATGGTTAATTTTGTTGCCTGTCAAAAATCAAACATATGTTCTTATTTATATATGCTTGTATGCTTATAGAACATATGAGAAGCTTTGTAATTGTTTAGTTAAAATCCTTTAGCCGTGTTCTAGGACTAGTTCCTAGGATCAATATCTATCATTTGTTAAGTACTCGTGACTTGTATAACTAAGCCATATTGAAATTAACGGAGAATGGGAATTTGACTGTAAATTGCTGTTTGGGAAGGTGTCATAGGAATCATATTTTTTCCGTTTAGTACTAGCATTAATCTGATTTCAGTTTACCCTAGCTCAGTTGGTATTAATTTCCTCTCCAATATGAGAGGTCACTGGTTTGATCCCCAAAGGGGGCCGCATCCACAAAAAAAAACCGAACTAAGAGAGGAGTTAAGGTTGCATTTAAATATATATTCTCAAAAAACTGAACGGTTGCTACTGGTTATGACACTAGCTAAATATTGAAACTGAACGCGTGAACCATCATGATACCATTCTCAACTTTTACAGAGTTTTTAAACACAGTTCTATGACTAGACTTTACAGTAGAACCTTCACATTTGGCGGTAAATAGTCATCAAGTGAGGAGGTATGAATATGAAAGATGACTACAGCAGGTATGAAATGCTATGTAGAAAGTAATTTATAACCGGGCGAAGTAGTCACTAGATAAAGTTTGGGTTGAGTTTAGAGGGAGTGTGATGTAGGTGTCAACTCTAGGAAAGTACTTATTAAAAGACACAGAATGGACAATCTGAATTACATGGAGGACCTTATTGTATGAAAAGACTTGGTTTGGTTGGCCAAATGTGTGGCCAGGCACCAAAGTAGAATATTTAACTGTGTAGTCTTCTCCTGGGTAAATGACTGTCTATTGTATTCATGTTAATTGAACAACAGATACTCTGTTTGTTTGAGGATGATAACTACATTTGGCAAATAAATAAGAAGTATGTTAATTTTGATTTTTTTGCGGTCTAGGTAGGATATTTTCATATTACGAGACTATATTTGCTTATTTTGATCAAATTGTCATATTTTCTTTTGTATTGTTAGGATTCATGATCTTGTTATTAGCACGTGTTCCATGTTCTATGTCCCCCCCCCTCCCCAATTGGTAGATAGCTGAAATTTCTAACCTAGGCAGTCATTTAATTTAGTATATCTTGGATTTTTCTTCTTTTATTGTACTCCACTTAGTTCTTGGGTGTCCTGCTTCTTGATGATTTCTCTTCATAAACTCTACCATTTCCAGGTTACATCAAAGCACTACTCAATTGTCGCAGAGAAGGATCACTACAAGTTCACTGCTCTTGAGAATTTCTTGGTACATATGCAACTTATTTTCATGCAATACCATTTATATTTATGTGTGCCTGCACTTTATGCTATTTGAGGAGTTTTTTCTTTCCTTGAACAAAACTTTTTGATAGCTTTAGTATTAATTTTAGGTCCTACCAAACATGGCTTACGTTGATGAAATTAAAGCAGTCTCATATGACATTTGTGGTGTTGTTCGATCGGTCATTAGAAGTTCGAAGGCAAAGGTACTCAAGCTTTATCTTCTTCTGGGCATTTGTGTTGTTGAGATCCTCACACATTCTTTTTATGTCAATGTTCAGGTGGCACTGACACATGGACCTGAGAATGTCAAGCCCCAGACGAAGCTAACTGATGAGAATGGGAAATTCTGTTTTGAGGTATTTAAGATCATATTTATATTATTTAAGTTGACATTCTTTTCATTTTGTCAAAGATTCTAACTTAAGTATATTATGTTTTGTGATAGTTTTATTCAGAGGCCATATTTTCTGATAATTGTATTCTAGGATACTTCAATCTTTTTCTGGTATTTCTTGATTTTGACTAAATTATGTAATAGGTCCCACCTGGTGAATATCGCGTATCTGCTGTAGCTGTAAATTCTGAGAGATCACCAATTCTTCTGTTTTCACCACCATATGTTGATCTGAAGGTTGATCGCCCATTGCTTAGCATAGAGTTCTCTCAGGTAACCAATTTTAGTCATTAAGCTGAATTGTTTCTCATGTTTGTGCTCCAATGTTACCTTGTACAGTTGCAAGACTATAATTCAAATGAAGCATCATGTTTTGCCTATTAGTCAATTTGCATATGTTCAGCTACTATAAAAAAAATTCTTATGGAATGTTCTTCCAAAGTATGTATTTTACTCCTGACCAACAGGCACAAGTTGATATTCGTGGAACTGTAGTATGCAAAGAAAATTGCAGGGCTTCTATTTCTCTGACACTGACAAGCTTAGTGAGTCATGGCACAGAGGAAAAAAAGACAATTCTCTTGGGGCAAGAGAGCAGTGATTTTACCTTTTCTAAAGTCTTTCCTGGGAAATATCGCCTTGAGGTAAATTACTTGTCTAATCCTTATTAATAGTTGGCTTCTTTCATTGTCAGATAACTGGATTTGCCGTAATATCTCCTGCATCCCTTAGTCTAGGAAGTCAAAAGATTACCAATCTCATTAGAATGTACTCCATGGTCCTTTACTATTAACCTTATGTCTAAACGATGGCTTTTTTCCTGCCACTGATTCTGTTACTGTTCTTTATCTGATCCATCTTCAGGTGAAACACATCTCCTCATCAGCAATTCCTGAGGAGGATGAATGGTGCTGGGACCAAAGTGCTGTTGAGTTGGACGTTGGCACAGAAGACTTGCAGGGAATTGTCTTTACTCAAAAAGGCTACTGGGTTAATATAGTTTCTAGTCATGATACAAAAGCCTATATCAACCAACATGGCTCTTCACGTGCAGATTTATATTTACAGGTATTTATTGCTGTAATAATTTAACCTCAACCCTTTGATGGATCAGTTACAGGACTATAAACATCCATATCTAGCATTGTTTTCAAAGAATCAACTTAGCTTTATTTTCTTAATGTGCAGAAAGGGTCACAAAAAATATGTGTCGAGAATCCTGGGGAGCATGAAATGCATTTTGTTAATTCTTGCATATTCTTTGGAAGCTCGTCAGTGAATTTCGATACGCTAAATCCAACGGTATGGGCTTGTTCTTTTTAAATCTTTGCTCCGTAATTGTAATTTGTTTCTTGCCACCATAGCCTACACTGTGATTGTAGCTTTCTCATGTTCTTGTCATCTGAAGTCCTACCTCTTTTGTGTTGTTACAGCCTATATATCTTACTGGAAAGAAGTTTTTGCTCAAAGGATTGATCCATATCGACTCAAGCTTGCTTCAAGATTCATCCGATATATCTGAAAGCATTGTTATTGACATATTTGATCAATCTAATGTTCTTGTTGATACTGTTAATACTAGATATGTGTCTGATGAAACTGAACAAAGCGGGATAGCTGTTTATGAGTACACCAAGTGGTCTGATCTAGGAGCGGAACTTGTCATTGCTCCTCGACACTCAAGGTAAAGCGATGAGTACTTATAATATACTTTAAGCTACATCATTTTATTTCGAAGGTTGTTTCTTTTATGTATTGAAGTTACTGGAATTTGGGACAAGCTTTGCTGCAACAGAGCAATGCCATTAGTAAGCAGAGCAAACGAGTGCTAATATGTATGCTTTTCTCTGTGTGCATGCACCATTTTCAGAGCGATGAACCTAATAGGAATATTATTAGAAGTTATGACTTATGAGTCTTTGACCACAATTACCCCATGTATATATACTATATTACTATATAACTTGATTTTATTTTATTCAAGCATGAGGAATTTTAATAGATTAATTTATGCGTGCATAACCAATCTTTGGGCCATTTTATGGATAACATTATGATATCAGCCATATGGACTTGTTAAACCTTATTCAAGGCTCATATCATGTGCTAATATTGCATGCTTATAAAGTTTATGCACAAAGGAAGCGCAATCATGTGCTAATATTGCAAGGTTTTCACAGCATATTCGTGTTCTAACGTTGCATGCTTACATAGTTTATGCACAAATAATTCATGTACTTATATTATTTTGTGCCTTGATAGATTTTATTAGGTATATCTGTCCTTGCACACTTTTGAAATTATCGTGCACCAGTCCTAATTGACTCTCTGCTTGCATCTTCAAGTGATTAGTCTCACTTTGTGGCAGTTGTGTCCTTGGTGTCTGTTGTATAATGTCCATAAACTTTATTCAAGTTTGATAGTTGTGTAGCAAATGAACGCAACCATAAGTTGGGAAGCTTATAAACTAATTGTTTAGTAGTGCTTACTTTTATTATTGAAATTTGCAGGCATATTTTTAAATACAACATTCACTAAGCTTACCTTTATTATTGAAATTGGCATGCTTTTCCTCTTTAATTTTATTAGCGATAATATTGTTTCAAAATGTGTATTCTGATCAAGAAGTCCTGTACTCCTCTGATCTTGCGGTAGTAGCCAAGACAAAAGGATCCTGTTTTATCCAAGACAACGTAAGGTAAGTAAATACACATTTATTCTTCTGTATGCTCAACTATGACTTTTCCTGGCAATCATTTTTCTGCTTAATTTGGTGACAGGTATCAGTTACTGTTGATGGCTGTCAAGCTACTATTCCTGCGATCACTGGTCGGACAGGACTTTATCTTGAAGGATCTGTATCTCCACCTCTTTCTGGTGTAAATATAAATATTATAGCAGCTAGAGAAAGCAGCAATGCTCCTTTACACGAAGGCGATTTGGCATTAGCAACAGAGACGCAAGAAGATGGTTCTTTTATCGCTGGCCCTTTATATGACGATACGACTTACAATATCGAAGCCTCAAAGGTTTGCTATTCTTATCAGAATGTGGAATGACTTTGAGCTATATCTTATTTACTGTTATTGTTTTGGTTACTATCATCTAAATACCATTTCCCCTTTGATACAGACCGGCTACTATGTTAAACAGTTGGGATCTAATTCATTTACTTGTCAGAAACTAAGTCAAATTGTAGTTAATATTTATGATCGAGTGGAAGATGGGGAGTTTTTCCCTTCGGTTCTACTATCTTTAAGTGGTGAAGATGGTTACAGGAACAACTCAATTAGTAGGGCTGGTGGGGCTTTCAGCTTTGATAATTTGTTTCCTGGAAGTTTTTATCTACGCCCCTTGCTGAAGGTACTTTATTAACCACTTGTTAATGCCTGCTACTGTGTCAATCAGTCTTGTTTCTGAATTCTGATGCATGTCTTTGGTTGTTTGATTGTTTTATGCTTTAAAACTGTAATACACAGTGTCTTTGGTGCTACAGAATGCAGTATTTGCTATGTGCGGTACAATTAGGCATACTGCATAAACCGTATATATATTGCATATATGGTTTCACGTAGGACGAAGCGGCCTTAGACTGTTCTGCTTTGGGGTAAGGTATCGGATTTAGGCGGTTAGATCACCTAGCCAAAATATTAAGTGGATCAGTCTGCCTCATGCAAGCTATTTTTAGGCGTTTCATAGTGAATATAAAGCACTATTGCCTTGTGCCAGAATTAATCTACTTTAATTTACTCCTGAAGAAATAAATAGTCTCCGATGTTTTTTAGTCACTACAAAGTAGTATTAGTTGTGGTTGCTGCCATCAAATTTATTATAAACAATTTAGTGATAAATTAGTTTGTCATGCTTACCTTTCCGGTACAAACCATTGCTCTGGAAATGTAGATTACATGTTTTATTTTTTGGCTCACGAGTATACGTTTGAAAGACATCACACTTTATAACTTATGCATCAAAATCAATCTTTCTCTGACCACTGTCTCATGAGTCTCTCATTCATTTAGGAGTATTCTTTCTCCCCACCAGCAGTGGCTATAGAATTGGCGTCTGGAGAGTCCAAAGTGGTTGTTTTTCATGCAACACGTGTTGCTTACAGGTTTGAGTATTTTCTTTCACCGTAGACTCTTCATATGTCAAGTTAAATACTGCCTTAGAAAAATGAATTAAAATGTATGCCTTTAAGGAGCTGGTGCTGGACTCATGTATTTTATGTACTAGAACCAAGTAGTCGAGTACGTCGGGATGCTATCTTTTGTGCAAGTTGAATAAGTAATTAGGAAGCACTAATAAGTAGTTACTGAACTTTTACTTTGCAGAATCAGTAAAGTGCTTCGCCTTTTGTTACCTATTCTGACTTCGTGATATTGTCGAAACTAAATCAAACCACGTTATAATGTGTAGATATTCCCACTACCACTTAGATACCATTAACCTATGTGACATGGAATTGGATACAGATATGGGACATGAAACAAGTCGGATTCACAATTTTCTAAAAGTTTGAGATATGATACATCGGAATGCGCTAAGTTTTTATTGTTTAATAAATACATAGTAACAAAACACATTACCACTTTAGTAATTTTAAACTAAAATTACAAATAATTTTAAACTAAAATTGCAAATAATTTGGTTGTGCAGCTTGTGCTGATAGATAGATTGTTGGTGAATTGGTTATTAATACATTTTTGATACATCTAAAATTCAATATAAACTTTAGGATGCGCCAAAAAGAGTTCCACAAGCATCCTCGACGAATCAAATGTGTATAAGAATATGATGCAAATCCGACAAGGATATAGCTCCTTGAGGACGAATCTGTGCAACATGCTGACATAACCATTAACTTATTTTTCTCCGTACTTTGAGATTTGAAAATTGTATGTATAAAATAACCTTTTCTTGTATCTAAAACCAGCTTGCATTTGCAGTGTAATGGGTACTGTATCACTACTGTCTGGTCAACCAAAAGAAGGGGTGTATGTTGAGGCTCGGGCAGAATCTAAAGGCTATTACGAGGAAGCAACAACAGATAGCTCTGGATATTTTCGTCTTAGGGGACTTCTTCCAGACACTACTTATTTAATAAAAGTAATTTCGAAGGATGACATCAGAGTTGTTGGAATTGAACGGGCTTCTCCAGAGTCTCTTGCTGTTAAGGTATGATTTTGCTAGCATCGATCAATTACTTCAGGATTATTGTGCATCCTTCAAGTTCGAGACTTATCTAAACATTTAATTAGGTTTATGAATCATAGCTATCATGTATATCTGCAGTTCAATCTAAAAAAATTTCACAAGTTAGGATAACAGTGACATAACTCAATCTAAAAAAAATTCATAAGTTAGGATAACAGTGACATAACTATTCTCCAAAGACCAAATGACATCCATTTTTAGGAAATGTAGAAAATTGAAAATGTCATTGAAAAACTGTACTTGATGAACACAATGCCTTCACTCACAATATTCTTTGTACATATCCCACCTTGTAAACTGAAACTTGAATAGGCGGGGAGGTTTTAAATTTCATGAAACCAGCATGTAGGCCGAACAGAACTTTTTGGTAAACTTTTCACGTATTATATTTTCATTTATGCAAATGGATTAGAATTTCAAAATATAATAAAGAAAGAAGCAAGACATTTAATTTTTTATTTACATGCAACTTGACCTTTTTGATAGCATCGATGTACTACTTGTTAACTATTTTTATGATGCATACTATTTGAAGCAACATTATATATGCTTACATCGAGTTCAATTTTTTCTTCTTATGCTGATTATCTCAATTCAGGTTGGATCTGAGGATATCAGAGGCATAGATTTCATTGTATTTGAACAGCCAGAGACAACAATATTAAGTGGTCATGTTGAAGGAACTGGTCTCGAATCACTGCAACCACATCTCTCTGTCGAAATAAAATCAGCTAGTGATTCATCGAAAATCGAGTCGGTCATTCCTCTGCCTCTCTCATACTACTTCCAAATCCGTGATTTGCCCAAGGGCAAACACCTCGTGCAGCTGCGATCATCTCTTCCATCAAATACCCACAGGTTCGAATCTGAGATTGTTGAGATTGACTTGGAAAAACAACCCCAATTTCATGTGGGCCCTATTAAATATAGCATTGAGGAAGAGCATCACAAACAGGCAAGTCCAGCTTAATTTGTATAATCCTTTATATATGTCAAGAGGGGTGTTCTTATCTAGTTAGTTTCTATTAAAATTGGATTCTTTGAACTTTTTTGTTTTGACCTTACTGTTATATCTCACGTCTAACCTACTCTTGGTTGAGTGTCTCTCAATTTATCTGGAAATTGTATGAAATGGTTTGGACAGGTGTTCCAGGAAAAAGATACCGCTCAATGGGATTTATTTGTGCCTTCATTTTCCTTTCTATTTCTACTTTCTCTGGAGATTCATTACTAAGAAAGCAATATTTCATTTTGCCTCCTACTCTTTATGCTGACTGTTCTTTTGACAGGAAGGTCTTAAGGATGTCTCTTTTATTTTTGCTAATTTGCACCGTGAACATGTGACTGACTCAGCCACAAGTCTGATTTATTCTTGTTTAAACATATGTCCCTTGTTTTGCCATTGTGTTGATCACAAATGACAACCTTGCATTACTCTTTTACTTCAATATTTTATGTTTCTTCTTGAAAGAAGAAACAAGCCGAAGCAAAACTAGGGCTGGAATATTGGGAAAGTGAACATAAAGAAACATTCTATTATAAGATTTAAGTGATGAATCAAGCAAAAGGGTTGAATGGTCATAAGACAACTTCCGTAACATTTTTTGTTTTTTCTGGTGCATATTAATAGCGTGGTATTTGCATGTAGTACATAAAGTAAATGATATTTATATGAAAAACGATGGAGTATTTGTGGTCATAATGCTGAGTGTTTGTGCTCTTCCATTTATGCAGGAACTTACAGCCGCCCCAGTCTTTCCTCTCATTGTTGGACTAGCCGTCATTCTTCTCTTTATCAGTATGCCAAGGTGACTGCAATTTCATGACACATTTCCTTGGTTTTTTCAACTTAAATATTTCAAATTCACGCATTGTTATCAACTGTTTTCCAATAGGTTGAAGGATTTATACCAGGCGGCTCTTGAAATGGCATCATCAGGCTCGTCAACCGTGACCAGTAAAAAGGAAGTGCGGAAGCCAGTTGTGAGAAAGAGAGCTTATTAATCAGCGTTGCAGGTTCTTTAACGAGCTTCTCTGTTTCGGTTCTTGTCCCTGCTCTCGTAATTCTTCTTGATTATTGCATGAAGATCTCTCCCATCCATTCATTTGTATGTTTGCAAGGACATGGGAATTTTGATGCGTTGAACTTGTTCTCTTTTTTCTTTCCGTGGAAAAATATATAGAAGTTTGTATCTGTAGGTCGCTGTAACATTTTGATCCTAGTTTGTTAGATCACTTCCATGTTAGTTTATCCGAACGCACAATGTTAAATTCTTACCAAAAGAGGGCCTCCCTGCGCTCCTTTTCTTTGTTGATATTTGATTTGGTCTAAGCTCCAAATTCTCATTTGTCTCTATTAACTTATCATTTGTCTTTATTAACTTGTTCTGGTGCTGCACAGCATTTATGGCTATGAGAGTGGTTACTGTAAGCTTCCATCTGAATGGAACATTTAAGTTGAACTCAGCAGCTAGTTAATTATTCTGTAAACAGGTGGTGCTAATTATCAAATGTGAAATGCGACAGCGAAACCTGCATGATGACTGGTGTATCGCTAACAATGATATGTAGTTTGTTTGTTTTTTGTTTTGGAATTTCTGGATCGAATCTACGCCCTTTCACTTTGGAGGTACCAACTGAGCTAAACGATTTGTTGTTTGTTGGACACATTTTAGTTTGAAGACTTTTGTTGCAACAATATGATAAAATGAGAAATTTATTTATTATATATAAATGAAAGACCAAACATCAAGTCTAAGAATTGATATTATTTATATATTATTATTTAAAAATTGGCATAAAGCTGTCTTTATGCTGTAGAATAGTTTCATTTTTTCATTTATATGTAATGCAAGTTTTTTTCCTTCAACTTGTTTTGGAGCGAGTTCGCCCTCGGGCTCCTGTGCCATTGTGTAGGCACGAGCCAATCCTCGTCCTTGGGTGGTCCGACGAATACAAACTTCTTTCATTCATGAATGGAAGAAGGGACGACTACCACATCCAACCCGGCCATCCCGTTCTTGCGGTTTTTGAAGGAAAAATACATCCAGCTCAGCTCGGCTCGTTCTTGCTAGTGTCGGGGTGATTCTTATAGCAGAGAAAGAAAGTAAGAAGGGTCAAGCAGAAGGGGATGTTCTTAAGTTTCAACCGAAGTAGAAACCCGAGGAGGATTTTCCAAGAGTTCGGTGCTAGCTGGCCTGGGAAGAGATAGAAGCAACGAAGTACCCCACATACGTCGGTTGGAAAGGGCATGAGCATTCACGCTCGGAATGCTTTCAAATACAGGGCAATCTCCTTTCCCTGCACTTGGTCCGTCCGTCCGTCCTCTTTAGCCAAACGGAGCGAATAGTTATAGGGGATATGGAAACGAGCCCGAATCTTGGCAAACTCGTCCACATCCCTCAAGACAGAGGACGCTTCACGGGCGTCCCCAATGTGCACCTTAGAAGCCCTTGTCGTCGCCGGACGGCTAGCGACGCGGATAGTCCGGGCTCTTTGGGGCGAGCCCGACACAGAGGAAGCAACAAGAGAACCCTCTTGGCTGTTAGCAGCCAAAAAGGCGGAAGACTCTCTAAGACTCGGCTCCAACAACTGAAACCTCATCGCCCGACACAACCCTAATTACTTCTACAGACTCCTCAGAAGAAGACATCTAACCCGATTCAAAGGGATTGGTTCTCTGAGGAAAAAGCACAGGGGATCCGCTCTAACGGAGCGAGCAATCTTTGACAAAGAAGGGAAATTATGATGGAAAGTGTTGGCCCTAGAGGGGTCCCCTCCTATTTATACACTGCAGAAAAGATATCCAACGGCCCGGATCAATTCCCGTCAAAACGAAGCGTCGCGTCTGCCAGCCGTCAAGTCTCCACGTGTTGAACGACCATTGGGGACATCCCTTCGATCGCAGGTGACAGAGACAGCCTGTCGCGTCCACCAACCCGCTTCAGATGCGTGGCCTGTGACCCAACAGACGAACGAGTGAATCGGCGCCCCATTTTTATTGCGCGATCATTTCGCTGATCCGCTAATATCATCGAAGATACGCGTGAAGATCCAAGCGCTGGGGGATACGCCACATGGGTCCGGAAATCTGAACGACGCAACTGCCCAACACTACGTCGCCCCGGAAAATCCGCACCGAGGATTCCCGGCAATAGACTGAGCAAGACAAACCAAGCAGGCCACTCTCGACCTGACCCAAAAATAGATCGGAGCGAGAGTGTGGGGGTTACCGATGATGCTCATAAGTGAGAATTCCTCAAATCACGACACGTGGGGAAAGATGCGTCACCCGTGACAACTCACTAGATTCCTGGGGGGTTACCGAGGCAAAATCAGTGTGGAGCACAGATGACCTTCCTCGGTTCGTCTCCGAGCTTACACTCCGCCTCTTACCCAAGAGCGACCTAGCCGTCGAACTGGCGCCCATCCTCCCGTGCTCATCTCCGAGCTATTGCGGAGCTGAGCTTCCTCAGCCTCCCGGCTCGTCTCCGAGCCTCACGCCGAGCTAAAGCCTCCCCAGCTCTCTCATACAAACGAGAACGTGGGGCCCTAGCGCTTCCGCAACTCTCGCCAACGCGAGATGTCCGCTGCCCCACGTCCCGTGTCCCATGCTGGTGCATCCCCCATTAATGGGCGTATCCCGCCATTAATAGGGGGATCCTATCATTCACGCTGGCGTAACGTCAGGGTCGTAACCGAAGGCGAAGATCTCGCGCCTGCTCGCTCCATGCGACCCCTATAAAAACCCCTCTCTCAGACGACTCAGGTAAGGCAATTTTAATCCAATAAGCCGCTACTCTGCTCATTTATATGTATAGGATCTGAAGATAGATAAGAAGTGAGGTGTGAAAAATAAAGCTTCGATATTTCTAACTTAGGATAATAGAATTTCTAGCTTTGAAGCTAAAGTTTAGGGTTAGAGTCAATAGTTATTTCGCGATACTTGCTTGACGGGATTTTGTGGGTGAAATCCGCTGAAAACCCTCAGGAGACAACACTCCTCCTACTAGGGACACCTAGAGGTTTAACGGCTTGTTGCACGAGCTCAGTGCAACCGCGTTCCCTGCGAAAATGAGGTCAGGATTTTGTTTTGCTCGGGACGAGCAAAATATAAGTTTGGGGGTATTTGTTCATCACAGAAAACTGCATTTCAATACCGTTCATTCATTATCATTTTTGTATTATATCGGTGCTATTAACCCGTGTCTGCTCAATAAATACAGATTATAGGTATTCGTGACAAAACACTGGAAACACACTCAAATACACGGATATGACATTTGCGAGCCGACACTGCAACCGGAACAGGAAGCTGATCAATGTTTGAAAAGATTCTTTTTGCAACATGCAAGTGTAATATGTAAAAATGGTTCAACACAATATAAGTGTGAACACCTTTTTGATGCATGTACCTTTGTGGGCTGCCTTGCACAAGTGGGCACACACTACTCATGACTTGTGCAAGTGGTGAGGCAAGTGGGCATAAGTAATGAATGATTGAAAAGTAGTGATGTGATTTGAAGATACTTTTCCCTCTAAATCTACCGAGCTAAACCCAAGCCTTCACAAAGAAATCAAACAATGTCAGTGGGATTATGGAGAGTACACATGATCAGTACACAAAAACGAGCCCCATTTGACAACACAAAACCGGCGACATCAAGAAGAAGACCCGGTGCCGCCGGTCCCACCTTGAGAAAAATGCTCCATGTTTCTTCTGGTCACTCCATCTTTTCACATCATCCTTATTTTATTGTTTGTTTATCTAGATTTTATGTTTATAAATACCAAAACAGTGGGCAAGGAGAGGGCATACTTTGTGGCATTATTTTTTAGTTTAGAACAAGTTGTATTTTGTATATGTTAACTTGTCTTTTCTTTTGAACTCTTGAGCTCTTGCCCTTTATCTTGACCTTGTAACTTTTTCAATGAACTTACAAGCTTAAGATTTAGGTTCTTGAATTCAAGATTAGTTGTATCTTATTTGAAAATCAATAAAAAGTTCTCATTTGTTCATTACATGTGTCTTGCTTCCTACAAATATTGAACTTGTGAAATTCTTACCTTGCTTTGATCTAGCAACTTCTTAAGTGAGCTTGCAAGTTTAAAGTTTGGTATTTTGATTTCACATTGGTATGGGCTTAAAGAAAATTTGAAGAAGTTTGCACATTGGATATATCGGTTCTTAACTTTCTAGCCTTGGCTTTACTTTTCTTGCAATGTTTTTTTGCTATGTGCCTTGCTCTTTTCATTGTTGTATTTGGTATTGTAAATATGTGTGAGTAATTGATTTACTTGTTAAGGGTAGAATATGGTTAGTTTGTGCTAAGAGACGTGTTTGCTAAAACCTTAAAAACCTTAACTTTGTAATTGAAACTCTAACCAAACGACTCGCAATTCCGCTCTGTTAGGCACCCTATCCTACCACGATAGCAGTGAATCCTAATCGTGACCGGTTGTGAGTGGTTTGCTGATGGCTAAGGACAAGAGACAACAACGGAAGGATAAGGGACAAGAAATACGGATTTAGCACACAATCGATAAGACCGTACTTCAAGTTCCCTAATCCGCGCTGTTGCCTATTGCTTTAGTGTCAATATCAGAATTAAGTCTATAAGGAAACGGAAAATATCATTCTAACGCAAGCTAACCTAAAACTACCCCATAACAAGTCTTTTTATTGAACATATCATAGTTACGACACTTAGTATAACAAACAACTCAAGTTACGGTATGAACATCCTTAAAACAAGCTTTAAAACCTACCATCTCTCTACGGACGACCCGTACTCATTGCGGCTCGCTACACGTGACACCGTTTTTTATTGCGGTTATTTCAAATTCTTTTTAAAACGACACGGTGAAAACAAGTGAAAATCAAATGGCGCAGTTGCCGGGGAGACGGTAATGCTTTTTATACTTGTAGTCTCGGGTTAATTTATGAATATTTTTTATAAAACTAACCTTCTAACAAATTCAACGAAAAACACATTTTTTAAAAACAGTCACGAGAACTAAAACCCAATATTCTGTTCTCTGGATTTTTTGATCTGCTAACACACTGTGTTTTAACATGGAAATCAAAGTATAAGAGTGGAATACTATTGTTAAATAGAGGAAACACACAAAATTTGAGCACCAAGTTTACAAATTCGACCGGCGAAAACTTGCGTTTTCCCGATATCGCTGGTCCCTTAGTGGGGTTTTGAAAATTGTTTTTTTGTGTTGCCTCCAGTGTTCTGTTAGTATCCCATTTTTTTGTTTGATTTTATTAATTATTTGTGATCAGAACTTTGGCTATTTATATCGCTTTTTAGCTCAAATATCCGTATTTTTCCGACATTTACAGATTTGACGGATTGCCGAGCAGCGATCGTGCAGAGCAGGGGGAGTTTTTCAAATATAAGGGGGTTGAACACTATAGTGCCAAAGATCTGGGTAGTTTGTCCCGCGCAAGCGAACCATTCAAGCACTCGGAGAGAATATCAACACAAGCTTCTTAACTCAACTCTCTAGGTACGTATTTTTCTAAACTTCTTCTTCTCAACTCCGACGCTCCAATATTCTTATCTTTGCAGGATTCTTTGCAATATCGCCGAAAAAGCCAAAGAGAAGCTAACCGTATTTGTTGCAGCGCCACATTTAAAGTAAAAAAAATGATGATTGATTGATTGATAACAAAACCTTGTTGATTTGCGCATTGCATCATTAATACGGACTTAAGGAGCTATAACACCAATTCAGATTTGGTGGGGATTTCATCACCCTTCCTAAGACCCCGGAAATCACTAAGTGCATAAGTGCCACCTCAAGCTTAATAAAAAAATCTAGACTCAGCCAATTAAGGACTTGTCGCGCTCAACAGGACAAAGGAAGATTGTGGGCATTCGATCGTTTATTTAAACATGACTTTTGTGGTGCCTAGGTTAGACAAGTGAGGAGGTAATTTTAAAAGGCCCGTTTCACGGTGATTCATGAGCGGAACCCTCCTTACCTCATTTGTGCTTACTTGGCCACAACTGGCTGTGAAGAGGCGATTTGAGGGTTATCTCACAATTTGTCGCTTGGGAACAGTTAGGAGAAGGTCTAGTAGACTTCGAGGATCTTAGTCTAGGTATTGACCGTGCATTTGTGACTGCGCATTTGTGATTATGTTTGTTAAGCTGTCATTTCATTTTCACATTCTTACGAAACAAACACAAATTCGCCACTTTTACCACCTTCACCCAATTTCTCTCCATTTACGTTTTCTTACCCTCACATTTTACGCTTTGACTACATTAAACTCGTTTAGTGTATGTCTGTTTGGACTAGGGACCCTAGTGCTCGTTTAGTCCGTGTTTCGTTAGTCGCTACGGACTACGCGATCGACCCCGAAGTCGAAACTCCTTCCACGCCTCTTTCACCTTTACCCTTGCCGGTCAACTTCGATGTTGACTGTGATTCTGTCTATACTTTTTCACCTTCACTTTCACCAGACTCTTCTTCCGAGATGTCAGGACTTCCTCCTAACATCACAACGGGAATGATTCCACCTCTACTGGGTGCGAATAACCCGCGACCTCCTCTTGTTGCAGCGCCACAGCGAATTGCGCTCCAAAATCGTTTATATCCTACCCGCACTGCACTCCTTACTTGTCTTTCACTTCCACGGGCCAATGCGGATAATTTTGAAATAAAGCCCCACTTCATCAACATGTTGCCCAAATTTCACGGGCTTGAATCCGAACATGCCTATATCTTCATCAATAAATTCCAGAACGTATGTGCGATGATGAAGACAACCCAGCTGTCTGATGATGCTATACGGCTACGAGTTATTCCTTTCACTTTATGCGACCTTTCTGAAAAGTGGCTATATACCACATCTCTTCTTCTTCCTCTTCTACTTCTTTCGATCAGTCTAGGGCAGTCATTCACCAACTTGATGTCTCTATTGCAATGAAAGTCGAAATGGCTGCAATCATGAGAAAACTTGAAGCGATAGAAAGAAAATTTTCATCTCATTCTCCTAGCCCTGTGGCTCCCTTTCGCACCATCTGTGCTTGTTGTTCCGATCCATCTCACCTGACCGAAGAGTGTCCTTACAATCCACCATCTCAAGGACATGATCAGGTTAATGCTGCATTTCAGCAAAAACCAAGAAACGATCCATACCCTTCCACGTACAACCCTGGATGGAGAAACCACCCTAACTTCGCATGGAACCAGAATCAAAACCAAAATCAGAATCAGAACCAGTTCTAAGGGCAGAACAACTTTCAGAGGGGCCCTCCTCAACAATAAGCACAACAACAGTTTCAGCAACCTTTTCAACCGCAATCTTTTTAGAACCCGACGAACAACTTTGCACCTTACAACAATTCTTTTCCTCAGAACAACAATTTTGTTCCGTCAAATAACGATAAGGTTTCCACGCTAGAACGAAGTCTTGAGGCTTTTGTGAAACAATCGACTCAATCCACCGCGAACATTCAATCTTCCATTCAATCACTTATGCAACACACAGCTTCTCATGGGCAGAGCATCAAAACGCGGCCTTGAGCGAGCGAGAGAAAGGAAGGCTTCCATCTCAACCACTCCCAAATCCTGGTCACCCACATAATATACATGTTGCTCTTGAACAACAGAACCATAATGTGAGTGCCGTGACTACATTAAGATCTAGAAGAATGCTGAACAACAACATCGGCACACGAATTGATGATGAAGACACCCCGGCCGTTTCTTCCTCTACTTCTTCTTCTGAGCCTATTCTCTATTTTTCAAAAGGTTCTTCTTCTTCAACCGCTGCTCCAAACAGATCCACATCTCACTCCACTCAAACTCAAGTTTTGGATCCCGTTCCAACTCCACAATCTCCTCCACAAGTATTGGACTCAACCAATTTAAAAAATGCTCCATTTCCAAACCGGTTGAGATCTAATAAACAAAGTCCACAAATGGAAAAGGTTATGGAGTTGTTCAAACAGGTTAACATAAACATCTCTCTCTTAGATACAATCCAACAAGTCCCCTCCTATGCAAAAATCTTGAATGACTTGTGCACTAAGAAGATGAAATCTCATGTACCAAAGAAGGTTTTCTTAGCTAGTAACGTGAGTGATGCTCTTACCCAAGATTTACCACAAAAACGGAAGGACCCTGGCTGTCCTACGATTTCTATAACCATTGGGGATAAGAACATCAACCACGCTCTTTTGGATCTTGGTGCCAGTGTTAACCTGCTTCCTTATTCTGTATATGAGCAATTAGGTGTAGGAGAACTGAGACCCACACATTGTACTCTTCAAATGGCCGACCGATCTATCACCCATCCTAGGGGTGAGCTAGATGATGTGTTAATTAAGGTTGGGGACTTTATATTCCTCGTCGACTTCATTGTTTTAGATACACAACCTGTAGCTAACCCCCGGAATCAAATTCCGGTGATACTCGGTCGCCCATTCCTTGCAATCTCAAATGCTGTGATCAATTGTCGAAATGGTTCCATGAATCTATCTTTTGGCAACATGACAATTGAACTCAACATTTTTAGGTTAGGGAACAGCCACCCGAACCAAGTGCTCATATACTAGATGTTTGTTCCATTCAGGAGATCGCTCCCGAAAACTATGAATTTGAGGAATTTCTATTTGATCACAGTGACATTAACGCCACTAGTGCGTTCCTATTTGAATCTGCTGCTTCCAACTCTGACAGCGATTATGAGTGCTTCACGTTTTCAAACGATCTTGGCTTGTCACCACCTGAGTTCGAATCTTTTGAATTTACGGATGAGTTGGTTGAACCATCCAACTCTGTTGCTTACACTTGTTTTGAACCCCCCTTGGAATCCTTCGAGTTCGAGACGCGTGCACCGATCTTGCCTTCAATTGTTTCTCCCCCGACGCTAGAACTCAAGCCACTACCATCTCACCTCAAGTATGCTTACTTAGGTGAGAATGAAACTCTTCCGGTGATCATTTCTGCTTCTCTTGCTCTAGAGCAAGAGAAAGCTCTTCCTCTAGAGCAAGAGAAAGCTCTTCTTGCGGTCTTACAATCTAATCGGTAAGTATTCGGCTGGACGATGGCGGACATCAAGGGGATTAGTCCCCTGATCGTTGAACATCACATTCACCTGATGGATGATGCCAAACCAGTTAGGGATCCACAGAGGCAATTAAATCCAGTCATGAAGGAGGCTGTGAAAAAGGAGATCGTCAAATATCTGGATAGGGGTATTATTTACCCTATTTCAGACAGCCAATGGGTCAGTCCTATACATGTTTTCCCTAAAAAGTCGGGCATTACGGTCATCACAAATGAGGCAAATGAGTTGATCCCTACTCGCATCCAAACCGGGTGACGAGTGTGCATTGATTATCGGAAACTTAACGCCGCAACGCGGAAAGATCATTTTTCGCTACCTTTCATTGACCAAATGCTCGAACGATTAGCTGTACATGAGTATTACTATTTTTTGGACGGTTACTCAGGCTACAACTAGATTCCCATCGCCGAGAAAGACCAGGACAAAACCACTTTCACTTGTCCTTTCGGCACGTTCGCATATCGCCGCATGCCCTTTGGGCTATGCAATGTTCCCGCTACCTTTCAGCGGTGTATGATGGGAATTTTCTATGACATGGTCGAGAAATTTCTGGAGATATTCATGGATGATTTCTACATCTTTGGCGATTCTTTCGACGAGTGTCTGCAACATCTTGACGCTGTCTTTACTTGATGTAAGGATAAGAATCTCACTTTAAACTTGGAAAAATGCCACTTCATGGTGCGCGAAGGTATTGTCTTAGGACATATCTGTTAGTGTATATGCCCTAGGGTCCATTATTGTATCATACTAGTTTGTATATTATTTAATGGAAGCTTGGGATATTCACAGTTGTATAGACAGACTTGCTCAAAATGGTAGTATGCTACTTGGTTTGTTTCTATTTCAATATGTGCATATGTTTCTTTCAGCACATTGCTTATACATATTAGTGGAGCCCTTAGGATCTTTGCTTGATTACCAGCGTTGTGATGGCAGCCACACTAGTGGGGGCTGGGTAATCTACAAGCACATCCTTATACAGGTCCCCAGTCGTAGGATTATCGAGATGGGGCATCGATACTCCGGAGTAGACTAGCGTATACGCTTCTCATCCCAGCAGGGGAGATGGTCTGTCCCACAGCCATTAGTACGTCGTACTGAAGATAGTATGCGGGTGCTCGTTAGGTTACGAGTACACTGGACATGACTCGTCGGGAACCGTTGGTTGGTACTATACCTATCGTTAGATAGTAGTTCCCAGGTGACAGGAGTATAGCTTAGTCTGTCGACTTGACACTGCTACTTCGCCTCGAGTGTGTTCCCACTGTACTTTGATTACTGCCCTACCACGGCTCAAAGGAGTCGTGCAAACATGTAGTAGTTGGGTGCAATCCCGAAGCACTTGGAGGCAGTAGCGGTTAGACAGGATTCGTCTCTCCCGATATTGGGGGTTGATATCGCGCTGTGTCTAGGAGAGCCATTACACAAAGTCCCTGACCACGGCAAGCGAGATTTACTGGTAGTGTTTCCAGTAGTTTCTCAGGGTGTTATGGGCTACACTCCGGCACGACTTGTATCGCTATTAGGGGTCTGACATTTACCGCCCCATAGGCCTGACATGCGATACTCTTAGACGAACAGACCGGACTGTACGGAGATTGTCACATTCAGGCTCAGTAGGAGTTCGGATGGGTTTACCTCATCGGCCTTCTTATCGACATCTACCTGGGGACCGTTACGTACAGCTAGTGCCGCTTGCGGTCTGTGGTTAAACCCACTGCCGGCGTAGTGTCGAGTCTTTAGAGTCCTACATAGAGAGTTTCCCTGCACTAAGTAAAAGGTGTAGAGGCCGTATGGTTTTACGACAGGGCTACGATCACTTACGTGCACTTGTGTGCGTATGATGTTCGGGCAGACAATACTAGTGGGCTTTAGTTTAAGCCGGATCCTAGTATTGTACGGATGGATAAGTTTTGTCTTTTAGTATTCGTGTTCTACGGAATGCGGATGCGGGTGTGTATGCATGGTTGTGAGGAGCGAAGAGGGAGATGCCTCATTAGGGTTTTGACCATTGACTTGGTCAAAACCATTTTGAGGTGAAGGAAAATATTTTCTAATCCTTTTTAATGATAATTGTGTTATGGCTAATTAGTTTGACCATTTGACCTAGTTGACTATTGTTGACTTAGATATTTTTGTGAGCACTAGATTCTTCTTTTGTTTTGGATTTATCTTGAGATGATAATGGTCAAATCAAGTGTAGCCATCACATATTATCATGATAAAAGATAAGTAATTATTTTTCTAATTGGTCATTATCTTTTGTTCATTCTCTCTCATCAAAAGAGAGCTCCCATGGTTCTTCTTCCTCCTCACTAGAAATTTCTATAGCTCTCATGTGTTCAGAAAAATAGAATCTAAATAGACAAACAAATCCATCTTCTTCCTCTACATCACCTAGGACTTCAAGCATGGCAAACTTGTTGCCCTAGTTACCTCGGCTTGAGATGGAGCTCGGACTATAGACTCTCGGGTGGATCGTCTTCGACTCTAGGAGGCCACGGAGGTGACCAATATCCGGATCGATCCTCGGAGCTCACATGGACGAGGAGGACAGCGGAGAAATGAACCGAAGGACTAGTTTCGTGAGGTATAATCGTCTATCACAGTAGATTAAACCTCTCGTAGTTTCGTTAGATATAGTTTGGCAAAGATCCTTCATGCTTAGTCTATGTTGCTATGTAAGAAAGTTTTGATTTTTACTTGTTCCGCCTCCTCGCTAGCTTGTGGGGTGAGCGACATATACTTACAGTAGTATCAGAGCCTCGCTAAACCATTACTAACAGTTTAAACGATAAGTTAAACTACGAAACCGAAACGACCCGAAAACAACGAACCCAAAACTTAAGTTTCTGTTGAAATTTTATTGAACTCTGAAAATTATTTAAACAAGTACAGAGTGATATTTGAGTAGTAAAAAGACCACAGAGCAAAAATGAGACAATGCCTCGAAAACTGGGCCGGCCACAGGGCCAATTTTTCCGGCGTGCTCGGTTCTTTTTGAGGGGAATTGCTTCATTTTTTATGTGTTGCTTTTTGGCTTAGATTTTGGGTTTCAGGAGTCGTTTGTTTTTGCCAATTTTGATTTTACTGAAAGTTATTCACTGTGGCACTGCGGGTGTTTCGAAGTCGTAAATTTAACGTCGTTTAATGTTTCTGTGTTTGTGAAATGATATATGTACTGAACGTCTACTAAACTATATGTCGATTAGTGGGGGTTGTGCATATCTGTGATCTGTGATGTTGGTTTGTGGATATGAACTTGTTGGATCGTCGTGATGAATAGCCGGGGATGTGAGATGAGAGTTTTCATTTTTCATTCGATATAAAAATTGTAATTTGATGTAATATTATTTTAGGGTCGCACATCCGGGTTGAGGTTGTAGCCGCCATTGTATATTATTTCTTTTACTGTTTTTGCTCCTAAAATAGACCCAAGGTGGGGTGCACAAACTACCGGATACTTTGAAGTGCCGAGTGGCCTACTTACGTTGTTGAGGGAGGTTGCTTCACTTCGGGTATTTGGCGGGTAGTTTACCGCACACGTAGGGGTCTAGGATGGGATTTGGCTATTCATCGCGACCGTGTAATCCGTCTTTCGTTGCAGGCTCGAACGAAACGCGGATTCCTAGTATATCCAAGGTGTTCATTTGTGTTCTGGAATGGCTATCATTGCATCTGACGAATGTATATATCTTTATATGATATCTAGTAGGCGTTGCTTATGTTTTGCATTCGCGCTAGTCCAGCCCCCACTATGTCGTTAGTTAAGTAACCTAACGGGTGATGACGGGGCCCAGTGGCGAATGCAGATGGCATAAGCGTACGTCATATTTTCATTGTTTTCTGTAATGGTAGGACTAAATGATAGGACACATTAAATTAATGCAAAGAAAACAAACCAAAGCTGAATCGTTGGAACAATTTCAAAACCACTCGGTTTTTTCTAAACAGAAAACTTTAAAAAACGCGGAGCTTAAACCACTCCTTTTAAAAGCTATCAAGGTTCTTTCGATTATAAAGTTCACTACGTTCACGGTTTCGCCAAAACCATTCGTAGCCCTCCGTCATTTCATATGGATATTCAATAGTATTCAAGCTATGTTTGTTGACCTTCGTCAAGGCATAGTGATTGGTAGCTTTTGGGTGTTCATATGTAGCATAGATAGATGCGTTGGTTTGGGACAGTCGTATTACCTTGTTGACCTTCGTCAAGGGTATATACGGGTGGGTTCAAATTAACCTGGACAATGATGGGTAAAACTTGACATGTGACTTATGATTTGTTGACCTTCGTCAAGGTCATAAGAGCATGGGGCAAAAATCCACATCGAGAGTTTCTAAGGAAATTGAAACTTGCTAGTGCTGCATACCATTTGGAGTATGATAATTTTGGTAGGATTCCTTCAGCATTATCACACAATGATATTTGGATCCCGATCCTACTGTGAGTATCCGCTACTCCTCGGGAGATATTTTCACTTAACGATCAATGCTATAAACCAAGTAGGTGTCTAGAACAGTGTTAGCGGGGCTACGCCTCCAGGGAAAAGAGGTTATTTAATTAAAAAACTTCGTGAAAGCATGGTAAAACCTCCCTCAAAGTACCGACACTAGCCTGGCTGAACGGTTAAGCAAGTATTGTACGGTGAGATTAATCCTGACTAATTCTTCTTTTATGGTTTGAGGAAGGATTCGAGAAACAGTGGGAGCCATCCTGTTTAGATAAATTAAAAACCAATTTAAACTTGCAAGAGCATCATGTTAAGTGTTTTCTTCTATCTCTCTGTAACGTCTTAGAAATCGTTATGCGAATTTTTCCGTTTTAGGGTAAAATTGTCGGTATTTTCCGTTTTAACCCGACTGTGATCAAACGTCCATATAGACTTGCCAGCATCTAGTTTAGTTAAAATAAAGCTAGTGCGCGAGCTTTGGGGGTATTCGGGACGTTTTGGTTCAGATAGAATTTTTCCCAATTTTAATATTATTTTAATGCGGATTTGACATATTGGAAATTGGGAAATTTCCTTCTTTGAAATTATTGCAAATAAATCATGTTGAATTAATAAAATCTTCACTTAATATCTAGATAATGGTTTGGGTATTAGAATTAAGATTAAAGAAAAGAAAAGAATTGAATGAGGTGGCTTCATGCATGCATATGCATTTATGAGCATTCATTGCAAGAATGAGCTAGAAAACCATACACAATTCCCTCACCTTCCTCAATTATTGGCCGAATCCTCCTCCTTCCTCTGCCCTTGAGTTTTTCTTTCTCCATTTACTCAAATTTCAAGCTCTTAAATCTCCAAAATTCCAAATTAATATCATAAAAATACCCCAAGACTTGTTTTTGGCTTCTTGATCACTTGGAGCTAAGAAAGCTTGGATCTTGGAAGCAAGTGTTGATAGGTATAATCTCTAATCTGTTAATTAAGAGTTTTTATGATGGGTAGCTCGTTGGTTATTGTTTAGAACACGTTAAATATCGATTAGTGCAATATCATATTCTTTTGTGTCTTTTTGAACTTCTGGGATCTGCTCTGACCTGGAATTTTTACCGAGTAACTAAACAAAATTGTAGTGATGTACTAGTGACCCTGGAGTTCCACCTAAGACCCGAGCAGCACCCCACCGGCTTGGGCCGACGACCAAAGGAAGAATTCCGGCGACGTCGGATTAGTAGGGGGTGTTGGGGTTGGGTTTTTTGTGGGTAGTTGTCTGCTGTGGTTTAAGAGGGTTTGGTACTGTTTACTTTTTTAGTAATTGCAGTATGAAAAATCTGGGATCACTTTCCTATAATATGGTGTTTTGAATTCGCGTGTTACGTAATCCGACATGAATCGTGACCTTGTGCAGCTGCTGCACTTGGGTAGGTTTTGTGGTATCGTTACGCACGTTAGCCACTAGAGAGACACTCGTGAGTTAGTTAGTGTTGGTGCGTTATTTAAAACGTAGTTTTACGTTATATTAATCGATTTCTGAGATTCTTTGCACTGTTTATGTGTTTGTGAATTTATAGCGTCGCAAGCGGGGTCTTCGTACGCTGCGAACAAGGGGAAGCAGGTGGTCGGATTTTCATAGCTTGAGACCATCGGTGAGTAGATTTAACATCTACGGGGAAATCGCCCGTATGGCGTTAAGCGTTAGGGCTAGATATGATATGATATTAGCCGCATTTGTATATGCTCATATAGAGATGATGCATGCATTTCATTGCATATAGCTACTTGTTGTGCCTGAACCTGTATTCTTTGTACACTGCACTATTATTGACAGTCCATATTGCACGAGCACCAATGATATGTTACATACACACTGTCGGTAATTGCCATGATACGCACAACACAAATATTCATTGATATACCTTGCTAGTGGTTAGCGACATAGAGGTAGTTATTCTTGTGCGATAGCGCATATGACATATAGCATACCTGTATACCTACATGCCTATATATATGCCATACTATACCTACATGCTCGCACATACACTTTGCTATTGTTACATGATCAGCTTTTTATAACATATATATCGATGGAATGGGACACTGTATATATATGTATTTTGGATTTGGATTTTGGGAACCGCGAAATATATTTAATGACTTGATGCATTTAAATAGCGGACTTTTCCCGTGATATGCTCATATTGATGTTTTATGTTGCATATGCTATTTTACATGGATTTACGCATTTGAGATATGTTTTCATGCGAAATGGGAATTTCAAGTGTCGATGTTAGGTACTTATATTCCGAGAGATATACAGATTTTGAAAGACCGATACGTGGAATCATAAGTGTCGAGGTGGGATACTTAGGTTTTGAGGAACGTATGGATATCAGAAAGACCGATATGTGGAACACAAGTGTCGAAGTGAGATACTTGGGTTTCGAGGAACGTATGGATACGAGTATTTACGTGTCGATGTTAGGCACTGATTTTCATGATGTTTTAGAGTGTTGGTGTTTGACACTCAGGTTCCATGAGACTTCCAGGATTTGAGGGCCGATCCGAGGGCCGATCTGAGTATTTTTGGGATTTGGGGTGTTGTTGATTTACACCGGGCTTTTCCATGCTTATGATTTGTGCATGAGATTATTTATTTCCCGCACTCAGTACTCAGCTAATATGCACTTATTCATGTAGATATAGTACCTGGTGGTGTACCTTGATCATGATAGTCGCATATTCATATTGTCATATTCATTCTACCAGCTTACCTGCTATTGATCATTGCTGTTAGTGCATACTTGCGATTTCAGTACGATATTATTTACTATTCACGAGTTGGCAACTCACCCCCATTGTGCCACAGTGTTTTGCAGGACTTACCCTCTGAGCAGTCGCGGCAGGGCGTCTTATCATCTTTACTTTTGCGGATACCGCTACGTTTGGCCGTGAGGCCGTTGCTTTTAGGTGGGTTTGCGGTTATCTGTTTGTACATTATATATCTTTTTGTTGGATTTAGTATTCTCCATCTACCACTATTTGTATATGACCTAGAGATGACTTGTGAGGATTCGGTGTTGTATTATTATTTTGGTGGACTTTGGGTACCGTGCTCGTGGAAGCCGGTTTTGGTTGAAAAGTTTACTTCCTTATGCAGTTTTCTGTTATATTTTTTTGCTTCGGCGTCGTATATGTATTTGGTGGTTGTCTCCGCCGTTGGGCGTGATTTGCTCCTGTTTGGGATGCTTTATATATTATCTATGTTGTACCCGTTTTCGGGGCTAGTTTTTACAAAGGAGGTGCTGCCGAAATTTTCAAGAAAGAAAACTAGAGTTAGAGATTTTACTTGTAATTTTCCGAATGTTTAAAACTATGTTTTCTTCATTGATCTAGTTTTGGGTGGTTTAGATTTCTGGGTTTTCGGCTTACTTAAGTTGCGTACGCCTGTAGACGTTACGTAGTTTAAGTGCCGGTTACGGGCCAAATATCGGGTCATGACAAAGTTGGTATCAAAGCGCTAGGTTTCACCATTTGGAGTGTAGGATGACCCTGGTATGATGGATTAGGCAGCTTAAGCACAGTGACGTAGCGTGTGTATGTTCCACGGCATACTTATGACACAGTACTCCGCCTAAGTGACCTAAGAACTTATTGATTGAAATTTCCTCCGTGATGATATACATATTTGTGATTCGATTCCTGTTTCCTTATCGAATCTTGTTTCAATTTCCAGCCTATATGCCACCGAAGACTACGAGGGCATAGAGAGCGGCCGCGAGGGCCGAGGTCAGAGTTGACTCGTCTGAGGCGAGGACTGACCAGGGCAGTACGCCTGTTGTACCGGAGCACATTGCTATGATTGGGACTGGTATGCAGGACCTGCGCCAGATGATGGGGACTTTGGTAGAGGCCATTCGAGCGCAGGGGCAGGCAGTTGTTCCACCCGTTGCAGGGACCACGATGGTACCTACAGTTCCGGCATCGCAGTTACAGCTCTGGAGTTTATTACCGTGTCACTGACAGTTTATGAGGCCGAGGCCTCCGGTGTTCACTGGCATAGATACTACTGAGGATCCGCAGTCGTTTATCGACCGGATGACCAGGATTTGTCGTTCGTTCCGATGTTCCGATGAGAGATGGGTAGAGTTTGCGAGCTTCCGTCTGGAGGGTCTGGCCCAGAAGTGGTGTGAGTCGTTGGAGAGGGGCAGAGCCGCGGGTCTTGCTCCTATGACCTGGGCTGAGTTTGTGATTGTATTTCTCGCCCGTTTTCTTCCACCGAGCGTCAGGGATGCACGAGCGCGCCGATTTGAGTCGTTACACCAGACTCCGGGGATGACGGTGTCTGAGTATGATGTACTGTTTACCGAGCTGTCAGTGTATGCTCTGTACTTGGTGGCGACTGAGGAGATGAGGGTGAAGAGGTTTGTTCGAGGCCCAATTGTTCCTAGTCATCAGCATTCAGCATTGCGACACATATGCTGCAGCGGTGGATGCAGCCCTATTGGTTGAGGAGCGTCTTTCCGAGTTGTCCGTTGCTCCGGAACCGAAGAGGGTTCGTACTGGTGATCCGTCAGTGAGGCAGGCGTTCAGACGTCGTGACAGTTCCCGTTCAGATAGTGGAGGTTCGGGACGAGGTCGGCTTTTTAGATCTTACCCTCAGGAGGGTCAACAATTTGTATCTAGATGTTACCGGTGCGGGAGTGTGGGTCATCGGGTTCGAGATTGTGCTGAGCCACATGTGAGCGAGGAAGCTGTACCGCAGGTTACCTTACCACCTTCTCCACCTCAGAGGGCGTTGCCCCTTATGCTGGTTGTTGCTCCGCGTCAGACTCTTGTGCAGAGAGGTCGGGGTCGCGGTGGTTTTGTACCGAGAGGGCGGGGTGGTAGAGGCGGAGGTCAGCCAGTTGCCGGTAGAAGGTAGGCTCTGGTGTTTGCCTTGACTCACCAGGACACTCAGGCGTCCAATGCTGTGGTTTCAGGTACCCTTTCTGTATGTTCTTATGATGCACATGTTCTTTTTGATCCGGGATCTACACATTCGTATGTTTCTACACACTTCGTGCCAAGATTAGGCCGAGAGTCGTGTTGGCTAGATCAGCCGCTGGTCGTGGCTACTCCTGTAGGAGAGTCGTTTGTTGCACGACACGTGTTCCGGTCGTGTGCTGTCCGGTTAGGGGACAGAGATTTGCCCGTCGACTTGATCCTTCTTGAGATGTTGGAGTTCGACGTTCTGCTGGGCATGGACTGGTTAGCTACTTGCTACGCGTCCGTGGACTGCCGCGAGAAGACAGTTAGATTTTGTTTTCCCGGCGAGTCAGTGTTTGTTGTGCAGGGGGACCGTGGTGCCGCCCCTCACAGTTTGATTTCTGTCCTGTGCGCTAGTCAGCTTTTGAGGAGGGGATGTTGGGGATTCTTAGCTTTCATTCATGATACTGGAGCCACAGTGGAGTCGTTGGACCAGGTTCCTACCGTACGAGAGTTTCCCGATGTCTTTCCCGATGAGTTACCTGGGATGCCGCCAGAGCGCGATATTGAGTTCTGCATTGATCTGATTCCTGGCACGGAGCCTATTTCTATACTGCCTTATCGGATGACTCCGGCAGAGCTTAGAGAGCTTAAAGGTCAATTGCAAGAGTTGCTTGATATGATACTTGTGCGTCCGAGTGTTTCGCCGTGGGGAGCTCCTGTTCTGTTCATCAAGAAGAAGGACGTCAGTTTGAGGTTGTGTGTGGATTATCGTCAATTGAACCGAGTTACGGTGCGGAACATGTATCCTTTACCTCGCATTGACGATTTATTTGATCAGCTCCAGGGTGCGAAACATTTTTCTAAGATTGATTTGCGTTCGGGTTATCATCAGTTGCGGGTTCGGAATGATGACATTTCGAAGACTGCTTTTCGTACGCGCTATGGGCACTATGAGTTTTTGGTGATGTCGTTCGGACTCACCAATGCGCCAGCAGCGTTCATGGATCTGATGAACCGGATTTTCAGGCCGTTCCTCGATCAGTTTATTATAGTATTTATTGATGACATACTGGTCTACTCTAGGAGTCGTGAGGAGCATGAGCAGCACTTGAGGATTTCCTTGCAGATATTGAGAGAGCACTAGCTGTATGCTAAATTCTCAAAGTGCGCGTTTTAGATTGATAGTGTTGACTTCCTGGATCATGTGGTGACTGGTGATGGTATTCTTGTGGACCCGAGGAAGATCGAGGCTGTACAGCTTTGGCCCAGACCTGTATTGGTGACTGAGGTCCGCAGCTTTTTGGGCTTAGCTGGTTATTATTGTCGTTTTGTGCAGGATTTCTCGAGTATCGCTGCACCGCTGACTGGACTGACCCAGAAGGGAGTTCCTTTTCTTTGGACTGATGCGTGTGAGCAGAGTTTTCAGCAGTTGAAGACTCGGTTGACGACAGCACCAGTTCTATCTTTGCCTTCTGGATTGGGCGGCTATGTTGTTTATTGTGATGCTTTTCGAGTGGGGCTCGGCTGTGTATTGATGCAGCATGATAGAGTGATTGCTTACGCTTCTAGGCAGCTGAAGAAGCACGAGCAGAATTACCCTACTCACGATCTTAAGATGGCCGCGGTGGTCTTTGCGTTGAAGATTTGGAGACACTACTTGTACGGGGAGTCGTGTCAGATCTTCACGGATCACAAGAGCTTGAAGTACATCTTCTAGCAGCGGGATCTGAATCTGAGACAGCGCTGTTGGATGGAGCTAGTGAAGGATTATGATTGTAAGATCCTTTATCACCCGGGCAAGGCGAATGTGGTAGCTGATGCTTTGAGTCGTAGGCCCGGGGGTAGCTTGTCCCAGTTGAGCGCAGTTCAGCGTCAGTCTTCTGCAGATTGGCAGCTCTTGTGTGATGGTAGAGTGCAATTTGAGTTCACTTCCGCTGGGGGAAAGTTTGCTCATGTCCGCGCCCGTCCACTACTATTTGATCGTATTCGTGAGGCGCAACCCAGTGATGCCCGTTTGTCCGAGATTCTTGAGCTTGTTCGACAGGGTACAGTTTCAGAGTTCATGATTGATGACCAGGGTGTGCTATGATGCAGGACTCGCTTGTGTGTACCAGATGTTGATGGGTTGAGACGCGAGATCCTAGAGCAGGCACATCAGTCGACCTTTAGCGTTCATCCAGGTTCCACCAAGATGTACCGTGATTTGAGAGACTTTTACTGGTGGGAAGGAATGAAACGCGATATCTCGGACTTCGTTTCGAGGTGCCTGACTTGTCAGCAGGTCAAGGCTGAGCATCAGAGACCGGCTGGAGAGTTGCAGCCTTTACCCGTTCCGGAGTGGAAATGGGAGCAGATTTCCATGGACTTCATTATGGGTCTACCCAGGACTAGTAGAGGGTATGACTCCATTTGGGTAATTGTTGACCGGTTGACGAAAGCGGCTCACTTTCTTCCAGTGAAGACCACTTTCGGTTATGCTCAGTACGCTCAGCTGTATATAGATGAGATTGTGCGTTTGCACGGTGTTCGCACATGCATAGTATCCGACAGAGGCACCCAGTTTACTAGCCGTCTTTGGCAGAAGCTCCAGGAAGCTTTGGGTACTCGGTTGAGTTTTAGCACCGCTTTTCATCCACAGACCGATGGGTAGTCGGAGCGGACTATACAAACTCTGGAGGATATGCTCCGTGCATGTGTGCTTGATTTTGGTGGAAGTTGGGATCGTCACTTGCCGTTGATTGAGTTCTCCCACAACAACAGCTTTCAGGAGACTATTCAGATGGCACCTTTTGAGGCTTTATATGGCAGGAAGTGTCGATCGCCAGTCTGTTGGGCCGAACTTAGCGAGAGTAGAGTTTTGGGACCCCAGCTAGTTCAGGAGACTACGGAGAAGATCCAGCTGATTCAGGACAGGATGAAAGCAGCCCAGTGCAGGCAGAAGTCTTATGCCGACCGTCGTCGTCGCAGACTTGAGTTTGCAGTGGGGGACCATGTATTCCTGAGGATTTCTCCGATGAAAAGCGTTATGCGATTTGGGAAGAGGGGGAAGCTCAGTCCCAGATTTATAGGTCCTTTCGAGATCCTTGAGCGAGTGGGTTCTGTTGCTTATCGTTTGGCGCTCCCGCCTAGTTTTCCGGATGTTCACCTCGTGTTTCATATGTCGATGCTTCGTAGATACCTTCATGATCCTTCGCACATGATTCAGCACAAGACCGTTCAGCTTGAGAGCGATCTTTCGTTCACCGAGCAGCCGGTAGTTATTTTGGATCGGCAGGTGAAGAAACTTCGGTCAAGGGTCTTGCCGTCTGTGAAGGTTCTTTGGCGTAGCCCTACTAGTGAGGAGATCACTTGGGAGACCGAGAGCGAAATGCGGAAAAAATTCCCTCATCTCTTCGAAGGTACGCGTAGTTAAAATTTTAATTCGGGGACCGAATTTCTATAAGGGGGGAGATTGTAACGTCTTAGAAATCGTTATGCAAATTTTTCCGTTTTAGGGTAAAATTGTCGGTATTTTTCGTTTTAACCCGACTGTGATCAAACGTCCATATAGACTTGCCAGCACATAGTTTAGCTAAAATAAAACTAGTGCGCGAGCTTTGGGGGTATTGGGGATGTTTTGGTTCAGATAGAATTTTTCGCAATTTTAATATTATTTTAATGCGGATTTGACATATTGGAAATTGGGAAATTTCATTCTTTGAAATTATTGCAAATAAACCATGTTGAATTAATAAAACCTTCACTTAATATCTAGATATTGGTTTGGGTATTAGAATTAAGATTAAAGAAAAGAAAAGAATTGAATGAGGTGGCTTCATGCATGCATATGCATTTATGAGCATTCATTGCAAGAATGAGCTAGAAAACCATACACAATTCTCTCACCTTCCTCAATTATTGGCCGAATCCTCCTCCTTCCTCTGCCCTTGAGTTTTTCTTTCTCCATTTACTCAAATTTCAAGCTCTTAAATCTCCAAAATTCCAAATTAATATTATAAAAATACCCCAAGACTTGTTTTTGGCTTCTTGATCATTTGGAGCTAGGAAAGCTTGGATCATGAGAGCAAGTGTTGATAGGTATAATCCCTAATCTGTTAATTAAGAGTTTTTATGATGGGTAGCTCGTTGATTATTGTTTAGAACACGTTAAATATCGATTAGTGCAATATCGTATTTTTTTGTGTCTTTTTGAACTTCTGGGATCTGCTCTGACCTGGAATTTTTACTGAGTAACTAAACAAAATTGTAGTGATATACTAGTGACCCTGGAGTTCCACCTGAGACCTGAGCACCACCCCACCGGCTTGGGCCGCCGACCAAAGGAAGAATTCCAGCGACGTCGGATTAGTAGGGGGTGTTGGGGTTGGGTTTTTTGTGGGTAGTTGTCTGCTGTGGTTTAAGGGGGTTTGGTACTGTTTACTTTTTTAGTAATTGCAGTATGAAAAATCTGGGATCACTTTTCTATAATATGGTGTTTTGAATCCGCGTGTTACGTAATCTGACACGAATTGTGATCTTGTGCAGCTGCTGCACTTGGGTAGGTTTTGTGGTATCGTTACGCACGTTAGCCACTAGACGGACACTCGTGAGTTAGTTAGTGTTGGTGCGTTATTTAAAACGTAGTTTTACGTTATATTAATCGATTTCTGAGATTCTTTTCCCTGTTTATGTGTTTGTGAATTTATAGCGTCGCAAGCGGGGACTTCGGACGCTGCGAACAAGGGGAAGCAGATGGTCGGATTTTCATAGCTTGAGACCATCGGTGAGTAGATTTAACATCTACGGGGAAATCGCCCGTATGGCGTTAAGCGTCAGGGCTAGATATGATATGATATTAGCCGCATTTGTATATGCTCATATAGAGATGATGCATGCATTTCATTGCATATAGCTACTTGTTGTGCCTGAACCTGTATTCTTTGTACACTGCACTATTATTGACAGTCCATGTTGCACGAGCACCAATGATATGCTACACACACACTGTCGGTAATTGCCATGATACGCACAACACAAATATTCATTGATATACCTTGCTAGTGGTTAGCGACATAGAGGTAGTTATTCTTGTGCGATAGCGCATATGACATATAGCATACCTGTATACCTACATGCCTATATATGCCATAGTATACCTACATGCTCGCACATACACTTTGCTATTGTTACATGATCAACTTTTTATAATATATATATCGGTGGAATGGGACGCTGTATATATATGTATTTTGGATTTGGATTTTGGGAACCGCGAAATATATTTAATGACTTGATACATTTAAATAGCGGACTTTTCCTGTGATATGCTCATATTGATGTTTTATGTTGCATATGCTATTTTACATGGATTTACGCATTTGAGATATGTTTTCATGCGAAATGGGAATTTCAAGTGTCGATGTTAGGCACTTATATTCCGAGAGATATATGGATTTTGAAAGACCGATACGTGGAATCACAAGTGTCGAGGTGGGATACTTGGGTTTCGAGGAACGTATGGATATCAGAAAGACCGATACGTGGAACACAAGTGTCGAAGTGGGATACTTGGGTTTCGAGGAACGTATGGATACGAGTATTTACGTGTCGATGTTAGGCACTGATTTTCATGATGTTTTAGAGTGTCGGTGTTTGACACTTAGGTTCCATGATACTTCCAGGATTTGAGGGCCGATCCGAGGGCCGATCTGAGTATTTTTGGGATTTGGGGTGTTGTTGATTTACACCGGGCTTTTCCATGCTTATGATTTGTGCATGAGATTATTTATTTCCCGCACTCAGTACTCAGTTAATATGCACTTATTCATATAGATATAGTACCTAGTGGTGTACCTTGATCATGATAGTCGCATATTCATATTGTCATACTCATGCTACCTGCTTACCTGCTATTGATCATTGCTGTTAGTGCATACTTGCGATTTCAGTACGATATTATTTGCTATTCACAAGTTGGCAACTCACCCCCGTTGTACCACTGTGTTTTGCAGGACTTACCCTCTGAGTAGTCGCGGCAGGGCGTTTTATCATCTCTACTTTTGCGGATACCGCTACGTTTGGCTGTGAGGCCGTTGCTTTTAGGTGGGTTTGCGGTTATCTGTTTGTACATTGTATATCTTTTTGTTGGATCTAGTATTCTCCATCTACCACTGTTTGTATAAGACCTAGAGACGTGTTGTGAGGATTCGGTGTTGTATTATTATTTTAATGGACTTTGGGTGCCGTGCTCGTGGAAGCCGGTTTTGGTTGAAAAGTTTACTTCCTTATGCAGTTTTCTGTTATATTTCTTCGCTTCGGCGTCGTATATGTATTTGGTGGTTGTCTCCGCCTTTGGGCGTGATTTGCTCCCGTTTGGGATGCTTTATATATTATCTATGTTGTACCCGTTTTCGGGGCTAGTTTTTACAAAGGAGGTGCTGCCGAAATTTTCAAGAAAGAAAACTAGAGTTAGAGATTTTATTTATGATTTTCCGAATTTTTAAAACTATGTTTTTCTCCGTTGATCCAGTTTTGGGTGGTTTAGATTTCTGGGTTTTCGGCTTACTTAAGTTGCATACGCCAGTAGACATTACGTAGTTTAAGTGCCGGTTACGGGCCAAATATCGGGTCGTGATACTCTCTTAGTTACAGCGACCCAGTGACCAGACATAGGTTACATCTAGATAATAAAATGACTGAATCTGACTGTTATGACTGGCAAAGGTCTGTCCAGATGTCCATTACCCATGACAATCTGGGACACCTCTTCACTAATCAAACCCCTGCCGTCTCAGGACCAGTTTCCACTGTCACGGATATTGATATCCGTAAGACATCGGAAAAAGACTGTGTGAATGCCAAGTGCCTCGTGTTGGCCTCAGTTGATGGTACATACCAGAGGCAGCACGAGAAGATGGACTTAGTTTCTATTTTCCTCCATAACAAAGATTTATATGGAGAGCAATCTCGTATCGCAAGATATGAGATCTCGAACGAATTGATTCAAGCGAGGTTGGCTGTCGGGTCATCTGTAGGGGACAACGTCCTTACAGAGACTAGCTATTTTGATGAGCTCACGGACCTGAAGACCACGTTGAAGAACGGGTCAAATACTGACTTGATTCTATAGTCTCTGCCCTCTACTTACACCCTGAAGGAAAGCAGGGAAGTAGAAGGAAAGGGAAGGGCAAAAGTTTCGGGACTAGATGTAGTGAAGGAGGGACGTTCCTATTGTTACGGGATAGGACATTGGCATAGGGATTGCAGGGCTTGCAAAGCCAGTAGCCAGGATTCGAAGCATGTTGTGGCTTCGGCTTCGGGTGTGTTTGTAATAGAAAACTGTATGTCAATTAACTTTACTTCCTGGGTACTAGATACCGGACCAGGATCTCATATCTGTAATTCATTACAGGCTTTGAGAAACCGTAGAGTTATCAGGTTATGTGATATGACTCTCAGGCTTGCTAACGGAATGAGCGTGGAAGCTGAATCCGTAGGGGAATATCACCTTGGATTGACAAGTGGGCAAATATTGATTCTACGTAACTGTTTGTATGTACCTAGTCTAGCTTGTAATATCATATCTGTATCCTTAGTTTCTAAGGAAGGATATGATTTTACATTTGTAAGTGATGTGGTCCACATTCACCTAAATCAAGTTCTGATTGGGTCAGATACATTAGAAAACGGAATATACGTATTAAATCAAGCTCAGGTTTTTAGTGTCCAGAACACACTTAAAAGAAAGTCTCCGGAAACAAATCAGGCTTTCTTATGGCATTGTAGACTGGGTCACATCAATGAGACACGGTTAATGAAGTTACGTAAAGAGGGATATTTGAATCCGTTCGAATATCAGTCTTATGCTACTTGTGAATCTTGTCTCATGGGAAAGATGATAAAAACTCCGTTCACTGGACACGGAGTAAGAGCGAGCGAGCTCTTGGGACTCATACACAGTGACGTGTGTGGTCCAATGTCTATACATGCGCGAAGCGGTTATTCATACTTCATTACTTTTACGGATGATTTCTCTAGGTATGGACATGTCTTCCTGATGAAGCATAAATCTGAGGCCTTTGAGAAATTCCGGGAATACAAGAATGAAGTGGAAAAACAAACAGGCAAAAGTATCAAGACACTAAAATCTGATCGAGATGGTGAATACTTGAGTGCCGAGTTTCTGGGCTACTTAAAAGAGAATGGAATTCTCTCTCAGCTTACTCCTCTATACACACCACAACACAATGGTGTATCGGATAGGCGGAATCGAACCCTATTAGATATGGTCCGTTCCATGATGAGTAAGGCCGAGTTACCGCGATCTTTCTGAGGTTATGCACTTGAAACAGCTGCATATCTTTTGAACAAGGTTCCAACCAAGACTGTGCCTACCACACCATATCAGATGTGGAGCGGGAAGAAACCCTGTCTTAAGTATCTTAAGACATGGGGATGCCCAGCTTTTATAAAGAAGCAGCATGCGGACAAGCTCGAGGCACGCTCAGTACTGTGTAAGTTTGTGGGATACCCTAAGAACTCCAGGGGGTATCTTTTCTATTCCGCAGAGGAACAAAAGGTTTTTGTTTCTCAGCATCCCCACTTCTTGGAAACTGAATTTTTAGAAAATTAGATAAGTGGGAGCGCAATAGAACTGGAAGAAATTCCAGAACCACAAGCTATTACTGAAAACTTGGTAGAACCAGAAGTTTCAGGAGAACCAGACATCCCAGCGCCACTCCGCAGGAGTAGTAGGCAGTCTCATCCGCCCGAGAGATACTACAATTTTCTCATAGATGGGGATCGAGAGGATTGCATCATTGAAAATGATGAGCCTACTAGCTTCCAGCAAGCCATTCAGAGCGGTGACTCAGTAAAATGGCTGGATGCAATGCGGACCGAAATGGAGTCCATGTACACCAACAAAGTTTGGACTTTGGACATTGCTCCAGAAGGGGTAAAACCCGTAGGCCGCAAATGGATCTTCAAAAAGAAGATTGGTGTAGATGGGCAGGTTGAAACCTATAAAGCTAGACTTGTTGCAAAAGGTTTTCGTTAAAGACTTGGTTTGGACTATGACGAAACTTTTTCTCTAGTGGGTATGCTCAAATCCATTCGGATCCTTCTTGCTATTGCTGCCTTCCACGATTATGAGATCTGGCAGATGGACATAAAGACGGCTTTTCTAAATAGAAATTTGGAAGAGTGCGTCTATATGGATCAGCCAGAGGGTTTCATTCAGAGTTGGAGCAGCGGTAAAGTGCATAAGTTTCTTAAGTCCATTTATAGACTAAAGCAGGCATCGCGGAGTTGGAACATCTGCTTTGATGATACTGTCAAAGAATTCGACTTTATCAAAAATCCGGATGAACCATGCATATATAGTAAGATTGTAGGGAGAACTGTTGTATTCCTCGTCTTGTACGTAGATGACATTCTCTTGATAGGAAATGACATTCCTACCCTATAGTCAGTCTAAAGATTCTTGTCACAGAGGTTCTCCATGAAGGACCTGGGCGATGCCAACTACATTATGGGGATCCAGATCTATCGTGATAGATCTAAGAGAATGTTGGGACTTTCGCAGTTCAGGTACATCGACACCATACTGAAATGATTCAGTATGGAAGATTCAAAGCGCGGTAACCTACCGGCTTGTCACGGAATCACCCTCTCCAAAGAGATGTCTCCAAAGACTGATTTGGAAACGGCTCGCATGTCATCTATACCCTACCCATCTTTGGTAGGCTCTATAATGTATGCGATGTTGTGTACCAGACCAGATGTAGCATACATATTGAGCGTTGTAAGCCGGTATCAGTCGGACCCAAGGGAGAAACACTAGATAGCAGTAAAGAACAAGTACCTGAGAAGGACTAAGGAGATGTTCTTGGTGTATAGCGGAAAAGACCTCCAGATCGAGGCCTTTGCTGACTTCAGCTTCCAGAGTGACAAGGATGACTCCAAGTCTATGTCGGGTTATGTCTTTACCCTCAATGGAGGGGCGGTCTGTTGGAAGAGCTCCAAACAGGAAACCGTTGCTGACTCAACGATGGAAGCGGAGTATATAGCTGCTTGCGATGCCGCAAAAGAAGCTGTTTGGATGAAGAAGTTCCTCACGGAGCTTCAGGTGGTTCCTACCATTGTTGATCCAATACCGCTGTATTGCGACAACAACGGCGCTATAGCTTTAGCGAAGGAACCCAGGTCCCATCAGAAGTCCAGACATATTTTGAGGCGGTACCACCTGATCAGGGAGATCGTAGATCGCAGGGAGATCGTAGATCGCCGGGAGATCGATGTGAAGAGAGTAGATTCGGAGAATAACCCTGCAGATCTACTCACGAAGGCCATACCCCAGACTTAATTCGAGCGGCTGATCGAGATGATAGGTCTTCGATACACCAGTACATGGCTCTAGTGCAAGTGGGAGATTGTTAGTGTATATGCCCTAGGAGCCATTATTGTATCATACTAGTTTGTATATTACTTAATGGAAGCTTGGGATATTCACAGTTGTATAGACAATCTTGCTCAAAATGGTAGTATGTTACTTGGTTTGTTTCTACTTCAATATGTGCATATGTTTCTTTTAGCATATTGCTTATACATATTAGTGGAGCCCTTAGGATCTTTGCTTGATTACCAGCGTTGTGATAGCAGTCACACTAGTGGGGGCTGAGTAATCTACAAGCATATCCTTATACAGGTCTCTAGTCGTAGGATTATCGAGACTGTTGGGGTAAAAATTTACACCCCTGTTGACCGAGTCAACGTCAAGATCAACCCCAAGCCAGGTGGGCCCAAGCCCAAGCAAGTGGGCCAATGCCCAGGTCGAGCCCGAACACGAAGCGTCTGGCCTTTCGCCATGCCAACAAAAAAAATCATGTAATAAATATTTTTTATGTAATTTTTTATACATGAATGTATGTAAAATGGGCATAAAGCCAATATTTTGTAAGCCCATGGCTTATGTGCAAAAATGTAATGGCACATGAGCCATGGAATAGGTAAAATGCCATTTTGTAAAGCCCAAGGGGCTATATGCAAATATGTAAGCCTATAAAAGGCAAAATGATGATGAATAAAAAGATACTTTTCATTCTCTCCACAAAAAAATTAGAGCTGAGCTCTTTCTTCCTTCTTCAAGGTTCCAAAACCTTCTTCTTTCTCTTGAATTAAATCAAGAGTTTTACTCTTCCTTTTTCAAAACTAAATAGTTTTCCACCACAAAACCCATAAAGGGGAACTTGGATCTGCCATCAGATCTTAAAAAGGAGAGATTTTGAGATTTTACATCTCTTGATCTTCAAGATCCAGCAAGCAACAGGAGGAAGAAGAAGAACCCTTCCATTAACCCAACAAAAAAAAAACACTCAGGAGTCTAACTCCTCTTTGATTTCTCTTCAGAGAAATCTTTTTAGGCTAAAAGCCTGTTGTGTGCGCAAGTCGCCCGCGTGCCGACACGTGGCGCGCGCGCTTGCGCAACTGCGCAAGTGCGCAAGTCGCCCGCGTGCCGACACGTGGCGCGCGCGCTTGCGCAACTGCGCTTGTGCGCAAGGCGCCCGCGTGCCGACACGTGGCGCGCGCGCTTGCGCAACTGCGCAGTTGCGCAAGGCGCCCGCGTGCCGACACGTGGCGCGCGCGCTTGCGCAACTGCGCAAGTGCGCAAGTCGCCCGCGTGCCGACACGTGGCGCGCGCGCTTGCGCACCTGTGCATCCCTTGGATGTCTTTTCCCCCTCTTTTGTGTACGTACATATATATATACATATGTATATAAATGTACACATACACATACTCCGCGACACTGTCCCTGTTAGAAAAAAATTTCTAACGGGGCGCTGCCCCACACCCCGCAAGGGGGCTGCTAGCCCCCTTGACCCCCAGCCCGCTATCCGGGTAGCGGGACCCCCGTAAAAACTCTGCGTGGCTCCCGATATATCCAAAACCCCCCTTTCAAAACACAACACACGTACACTGCACATTGAGTTCGCATGACCAGTTTAACCCGTTAATCGGAGGTTCCCTCGCCCCAAAGGCGAGGGGTAATTAACGGCAGCTTAGTCCGCGGCTGCCGGAGATTCGGATCCCCACAATCAATAAACCCCGGCCTACCCTAGGCCGGGGGAATCTGTAGTGCGCCTGACAAGCGCGCGCGTATTCCCATCTCAATGGGGTGACGAAAAACACCCTACAGAGACAGGGCATCGATACTCCGAAGTAGACTAGCGTATACGCTTCTCATCCCAGCAGGGGAGATGGTCTGTCCCACAGCCATTAGTACGTCGTAGTGGAGATAGTATGCGGGTGCTCGTTAGGTTACGAGTACACTGGACAGGACTCGTCGGGAACTGTTGGTTGGTACTATACCAATCGTCAGATAACAGTTCCCAGGTGACAGGAGTATAGCTTAGTCCGTCGATTTGACACTGCTACTTCACCTCAAGTGTGTTCCCACTGTACTTTGATTACTACCCTACCACGGCTCAAAGGAGTCATGCAAACAGGTAGTAGTTGGGTGCAGTCCCGAAGCACTTGGAGGCAGTAGCGATTAGACATGATTCGTCTCTCCCGGTATTGAGGGTTGATATCGCGCTGTGTCTAGGAGAGCCATTACACAAAGTCCCTGGACAGGGAAAACGAGATTTACTGGTAGTGATTCCAGTAGTTTCTCAGGGTGTTCTGGGCTACACTCCGGCATGACTTGTACCGCTATTAGGGGTCTGACGTTTACCGCCCCCTAGGCCCGACATGCAATACTCTTAGACGAACAGACCGGACTGTACGGAGATTGTCACATTCAGGCTCAGTAGGAGTTCGGATGGGTTTACCTTATCGGCCTTCTTATCGACATCTACCTGGGTACCGTTACGTACAGCTAGTGCCGCTTGCAGTTTGTGGTTAAACCCACTGCCGGCGTAGTGTCGAGTCTTTAGAGTCCCATACAGAGAGTTTCCCTGCACTGAGCAAAAGGTGTAGAGACCGTATGGTTTTACGACAGGGCTACGATCACTTACGTGCACTTTTGTGCGTATGATGTTCGGGCAGACAATACTAGTGGGCTTTGGTTTAAGCCGGATCCTAGTATTGTATGGATGGATAAGTTTTGTCTTTTAGTATTCGTGTTCTATGGAATGCGGATGCGGGTGTGTATGCACGATTGTGAGGAGCGAAGAGGGAGATGCCTCATTAGGGTTTTGACCATTGACTTGGTCAAAACCATTTTGAGGTGAAGGAAAATATTTACTAATCCTTTTTAATGATAATTGTGTTATGGTTAATTGGTTTGACCATTTGACCTAGTTGGTATCGCCATTTTCAAAAATAGATGGAAAAAAATTGCGTCCAATAGGATTTGAACCTATACCAAAGGTTTAGAAGACCTCTGTCGATAATTTTGTGAGCACTAGATTCTTCTTTTGTTTTGGATTTATCTTGAGATGATAATGGTCAAATCAAGTGTAGCCATCACATATTATCATGATAAAAGATAAGTAATTATTTTTCTAATTGGTCATTATCTTTTGCTCATTCTCTCTCATCAAAAGAGAGCTCCCATGGTTCTTCTTCTTCCTCCTCACTAGAAATTTCTATAGCTCTCATGTGTTGAGAAAAATAGAATCTAAATAGACAAACAAATCCATCTTCTTCCTCTACATCACCTAGGACATCAAGCATGGCAAAATTGTTGCCCTAGTTACCTCGGCTTGAGGTGGAGCTCGGACTATAGACTCTCGGGTGGATCGTCTTCGACTCTAGGAGGCCGCGGAGATGACTAAGATCCGGATCGATCCTCGGAGCTCACATGAACGAGGAGGACAGCGGAGAAAAGAACCGAAGGACTAGTTTCGTGAGGTATAATCGTCTATCACAGTAGATTAAACCTCTCGTAGTTTCGTTAGATATAGTTTGGCAAAGATCCTTCATGCTTAGTCTATGTTGCTATGTAAGAAAGTTTTGATTTTTACTTGTTCCGCCTCCTCGCTAGTTTGTGGGTGAGCGACATAGACTTACAATATCATTTCGCGAAATGGTGTTGAGGTTGACAAAGCTAAGGTTGATGTCATTTCCAACCTTCCTCCTCCTAAATGCGTCAGAAATATCTGATCCTTCCTTGGCCATGCCGGTTTTTACAGACGGTTTATCAAGGACTTTAGCAAGATTGCTAGACTCTTGACTCTTCTTCTGGCCAAGGATACCACGTTCAACTTTGACTCAAGCTGTTTGACTGCTTTCGAATCCTTGAGAAACTCGCTAACCACTGCTACCGTTCTTTCTTCACCTGACTGGATGCATCCTTTCGAGATTATGTGCGATACATCCGACTTTGCTATCGGTGTGGTCTTAGGACAGCACATCGATAAGATGCCGCACGTAATCTACTATGCGAGCCAGACCCTGAATGACGCCCAAATGAATTACACAACAACCGAGAAAGAGTTCTTGGCTGTTGTGTTTGCTTTAGATAAATTCAGGCCCTATCTGATCGGCTCCCCAGTCATTGTTTACCCAGATCATTCCGCTCTAAGATATCTTTTTGCGAAAAAGAATGCAAAATCTCGGCTAATACGTTGGATCCTCTTAGTTCAAGAGTTTGACCTCATCATTAAGGATAAAAGAGGATGTGAAAACGTAGTAGCCAATCATCTTTCACGACTTCCTTCTTCGCCGACGCTCCCTCTCCCAATCAACGATACTTTCCCTGATGAACAACTCTTGACGGTATCTTATGAACCCTGGTTCGCAGATATTGTGAACTACTTGGCGACTAGACTCATACCTAACGATTGGTCGAGTTAGGACAGATTTAGATTTTTATCCCAAATAAAACACTTTTACTGGGACGAACCCTACTTGTTCAAGTATTGTCCAGACCAAATCATTCGCCGGTGTGTTCCGGAAAACGAATTCAAGAGTGTGTTATCTTTTTGCCACGATCAAGCATATGGCGGGCATTTTGGCCCATAAAAGACAGCTGAGAAAGTCTTGCAATGTGGCTTTTACTGGCCAAAACTCTTTAAAGATGCACATGAGTACTGCAAGACTTGCTCCCGGTGCCAACATTTGGGCCGGATTTCCAGGCGAAACGAGTTGTCGCTCCAACCAATCTTGGTTGTTGAGATGTTCGATATTTTGGGGATAGATTTCATGGGCCCGTTTCCCAACTCTTTTAGGAATCTGCACATTCTCTTAGCTGTTGATTATGTCTCCAAATGGGTTGAGGCAGTGCCAAGCCGGATGAACGACAACAAGGTTGTCGTTAAATTCCTGAAAGAAAACATCTTTTTCCGGTTTGGGCACCGTCGCGCTATCATTAGCGATAATGTGACACATATCTACAATAAGTCTTTCGAGGCCTTGATGCGGAAATACTCGATTCATCATAAGCTATCCATGCCCTACCACCCCAAACATGTGGGCAAACCGAAGTTTCAAATCGGCAGATCAAGCAGATATTGGATAAAATGGTTTCGAGGAACCATAAAGATTGGTCTGTGAAATTAACCGATGTCCTTTGGGCATTTCGAACTGTATATAAGACTGATCTTGGCATGTCCCTCTATCGGCTTGTGTACGGAAAGGCTTGCCACCTTCCTGTGGAAATTGAGCATCGTGCTATTTGGGCAATCAAAGAGCTGAATCTCAATCTTGAAGATACGGGCAGCTATCGGAAGCTGCAACTTAACGAACTGAACGAGCTTCGGGATGAGGCTTACGAAAACACGGTTGTTATAAAGAACCGAACGAAGGTGTTTCATGATAAACTCCTTACGCGTAAAACCTTCACGCCTGGACAACATGTACTTCTTTATGACACCCGACTCCATTTCCATCCCAGTAAACTTCGATCTCGCTGGAAAGGACCTTTTCTTGTGCGATATGTGTACCCACATGGCGCGGTGGATTTGGAGAATCCAAAGGACGGTTCGTTCTTCAAACTAAACAGACACAGATTGAAACCGTTCCTTAGCGCGGAGCCATCAGAGGAGCTACTGATATTGCAGGAGCCGGTTTACCCTGCATAATCTTCCTCTGTTTACCACCAAACTTCGGTTATCCAGCCATAAACAGTGGAAACACTGTTTTAAATAAGTTTAGGGGCATGTACATACTATTTTTGGTATATATATGTGGATATTCTTGTCCTGTGCATATCCATTTTTCTTTTTAACGAGCAATCTTTTCTGGTGATACTTAGTCATTTTTTATATAAAAAAAGGGGGAACCGACGATTTTGACCCTTCAACAATTTTGCCCTCTTGGTGTAGCTTGACAGTGAGGGCACTGTCATGTTTAAGTGTGGGGGTGTGCTCTATACGCATTTCTATCCTTCGCATTCATTTTGTATATTCTGCATTTGCATACATATTCAAAAAAAATAAAACCCATAAAAATCAGAATTTTTTTCCAAAAAACATAAAAACTTTGTCGTCAAGTTAGCTAGTGGGAAAACTTAGATTCGATATTTCGACGGTTTTGTTGATGAGATAGGAACAACTAAATCCTATTCTTAGATTTAGAAAACCTGAAAAATAACCCTCCTTTGAGTTTAACTGTAGCTAATATACGTCTTTGTATCACAATTATACGTGTCGTGAGTTTTGAAAATTAGATGACAAGTCTGATTTGTCTTAAAAACTTTTAAATTGATAAAACTGTTTTTTGAGGATCAAACATGTTTGTTCCGAAATAAGTAATATCTAGAATAGTTATAAAGTGAAGTAGATATGAAGGAATCTCATTGATGCCTTAATAGGATCTAATTCTGAAGAATAACCCATCTGGAACTTGATTAGAGTTATTACACACCTTATCCACAAACACGTCTTTTATCCTGAAAAGTAATTGAACAACTGGCTGTATCTCTGTTCACATTAAATTGTTATAATTTTCATGCAAAATGAGTCCTTTTGTTTTAGGACCTAGGTAACTTGGGCAATTAAGCCCGCCGGGGTGTCTCTACACCTAATGCCCTAAAAACAACTGGTTTAGGAGCATTGGCCCAAAACTCGCTAAGAAGCCTAGAAAGTCCATAATAAAACAAAGTTAAGCAAGTATTCTTCCCGAGTTAAAATTCCTAACGGTTCTTTGTGTGAGAATAATCTTGATAACAGACAAGTTTTTATAAAAATATTTTTAACAGAGATATGAAGGTTTATCCTATGATAAAGACTATTGCACGTTCACGAAGGTGTGTATGAAACGAAAACAAGTAAAAGGTGGATTGAAAAATAATACCTAGTTCCCGTTAAGAAAGATAGAAATTCTGAATTTGAAACCAAGCTGGAAAACGAAACTTGAGAAAAACTTAGCTCTTTATAAACTTGTGTGATCCTTTTTAAAGTTTTATCCGGGCTTTATTTTATGACATAATGACTCCAATCGAAATTTTTTGAAACATAACGACACTATTTGCACCGCACATAAATACGTATAGAATATGAAGATAGATAAGAAGTGAGGTGTAAAAAATAAAGGTTCGATATTTCTAACGTAGGATAATAGAATTTCTAGCTTTGAAGCTAAACCTTAGGGTTAGAGTCAATAGTTATTTTGCGAAACTAGTTTAACGAAAATTTGTAGGTGAAATCCGCTGAAAACCTTTAGGAGACAACACTCCTTCTACTAGGGACACCTAGAGATTTAACGGCTTGTTGCACGAGTTCAGCGCAACCGTGTTCCCTGCGAAAATGAGGTCAGGATTTTATTTTGCTCGGGACGAGCAAAAGATAAGTTCGGGGGTATTTGTTCATCACAGAAAACTGCATTTCAATACCGCTCATTCATTATCATTTTTGTATTATATCGGTGCTATTAACCCTGCCGGGTGTTCATCTCAGAAAACTGCATTTTAATACCGCTCATTCATTATCTATTTTGTTATTTATCGGTGCTTTTAACCAGTGCCTGCTCAGTAATTACAGATTACAGGTGTTCGTGATTAAATACTGGAAACAAACTCAATATCACGGATATAACGTTTGGGAGCCGACACTGCAAACAGAACAGAAAACCGGCCGATACCCAAAAAGTTTTTTTTTGCAAATAAATGTGTGCACAACAATTTTGGTCCAACACATACAAGTGTGCACATGACTCTTTAGCATGGACCATGATAGGAGGCTGCCCATGGCACACAAATGATGGTTTGTGCAAGTGGGTGTGATGTGCATCAAATGTGCATTGAATGCTAAAGATTATGACGTGATTTGAAGCATCTAGTTTCCCTCCAAATCCCTGAGTGCATCCAAGGCCTCTACAGACAAAACTAGCAGCACCAGAGTGATATTGGGATGTACACAAGACCACACAACAAGCACGAGCCCAAGACCCTTCGATAGGACCGACCACATGTTCATTTTGGCCGAGCAGGCCGGCCCCCTTGCTCCAATAACCCTCAGTTTTCTACCGACCCTCCCTTGCTGCCACGTCACCTTATTTTTACTGCTTGTTTATTTTTCTTTTGTACCTATAAAAGCAGACCAGTGAGCAAAGGAAGGCTCTGCCTCATTCTCATAGATTCACATATAGTTTTTGATAGTTTCTTTATTTTTTGGTTTAGACTTGAGAGTGAGTGGGCTAACACTTGGTTTCTTCTTCTTCTTCCCTCTTGAAGCTTTCTTTGGAGAGTTTCATTATGGAGGTTGAACAAGCTACCAATATCTTGTACCTCTTCTTCAAGTGTTAATAATATTTGTTGTTTCTTTGTTTACTTGCTCTCTTTTCTTTACTTGCTTTTCTTTTCTTTTTATTATAATGCTTAACTAATCTTCTTTGATTGTGGTTGTGGTAAGGAAGTGAGATGAAAGGCTTTGCCTCATCCTCCTCTTGTTTATATTTAATGTGCTTAACATGATTATAACTTAATGATTGTTTTTTATATACTGATGTGATATGGTATTTTGAAACCATGGTTACCTTGTAACCTCTTCATATACCATATTCACTCCCCTTCCCTATTTTACAATGTTTAAGTTAAAATCAAATTGGTGTTAAGTTTGCTAAGTTTGGATACAGTATTTTGTAACCAAGTGCTTGACAAACCCTCGGTTTTCATATACCCTATACTATCACAAACACTTAGCAAACTCAACACTAAAATCATTTGCTCTCACTCACTACTTTGTGTTTTGATGTTGTGGTATGCTTGCTAACCCTTGTGTTTAGTGTTGATACCCCAAACTTGGACATACAAACAGAAAGTAAACAAAACGAACCCGTTTCGTGTTTTGCGGCGAATATCAGAATTTGATGATTTGTGCTCCGCAACCGCGTTGACAAATCATGTTTCATGTTGGGATCAACGTAAGGACGAACAACTCATGATCAAGGGAGCATCGAAAGAATCGCCGCACTTCGATCTTCCGAACCAAACCACAACCGCTTCTTCCTTAACTTGTTTTCCTTGTTTTCTTGTTTTCGTATTCTTTCTATTATTTGTGACAAAACCAAACATTCATTATTTGTTGAACCTTAAATCACAAGACTTAATACACAATTCCCGGCGGATCGATCCGTACTTGCCGTCTTGCTACAACGCGCCGTGCACTTGCGGTTTATAATTTTAAAACGAGAACGATCTCGCGTGTGCATTCCGTTTCCTTTATTTCATATCCTTTTCCATAACATACGCGTTTGCACGCGCAGGTGAATTCCCAACAAGTTTTTGGCGCCGTTACCGGGGAGTTGGTAGTTATTAGGTATTGTTATTTCTGGTTCTTATTAACAAAATTAACTACCAACTCAAATTTTTTTCAAAACTAACAAAACGAAATATTTTTAATTTGTTCTCTGTCCTTATGACCTGCTAGCACTCTGTGATTCAACTAAGAAATTAAATTATACCATTAAAATACTAATATAGCCTGGAGGAGCCATACAAAATTCGAGCACAAACGAGCTTCATCTGGCCGGCGACATCAAGGGGAAATTCGAACCTGCCGGCCCAGTGAGGGAGTTTTTGATTTTTTCTTTTTGTGTGATCTCCAGTGCAGTGTTGGCATTCTAGTGGTATTGTTTGATTTTTCTAATTTTATGTGTGTAGGAATTGGGGCACATATATCACTTTTTGACACTAAATATCGTATTTTCCGACATTTCAGGTTTTTAAGGAATTACGACCAGCGATCATGCGGAGTAAGGCTCAAATTCAATTGCAAAACGTTAGTGAAGTATAGTGCCAAAAATCCGGATAGTTTAACCCGCGCGAGCGAACAATCAAAGACTTGGATCACTTTCAAAGGGGTTTTTAAACCAAATCATATCGGTACGTATTTCCTAACATATTCTTCTCGAATCCGACGCATTCCAATCTTTCTATCTTATGCAGGATTCTTCGCACAAGCTTGCCACCAATTGCACAGAGAACTAACCGTATTTTTTGCAGCGCTTAAAACTTAAATGAAAAAGAATTTCTTAAATTGCTTGATTTCTTAAATTCTTTTATTGATTGCGCATTTGCATCTTAATACGGAATTAAGGGCAAAAGACCAAACAAGATACGATAAAAGATTTCATCACCTTTTTCCGTAGCCCACAAATCACAAAACTGCATTCTTGCATACCCACAGTAATTTAAAATCAATTAGAACTTTGACTCTAAGGACTTCGCGTTCATTAGGAGAAGTTAACTGTGTTTAGAACACCGCTTAACGGTATATCGTTCACGGGGTGTCTAGGCAAGTGTTCAAGAGAAAGGGTTATCTAATTAAGGAACTTCGCGAAAGCGTTGGAAAACCTCCCCTTATCTCTTGCACTTACCTGGCTTTGTGATCCGTATATCTTGAGCCCGTTTCTCGACACAGTTTTATTTCAACAATCAGGTTCTTGAGTATATCTAGTTGACTAGCATACCATAGACTGCTAGGGGTGTGATATTCTTTATTTTTGCGATATTTGTGAATTCTTGTTGATATGAGTGATGCACAATTTACTTCAATTTCTCACGATTCTTATTCTTTTGTGTATACTCAATCCCAATTTACTTGTTCAAATTGCCAAAATTCTTCCCACATTCATGACAACTGTCCTTTCTTAAGGGGTGACCAACCGTCCCAGATTTTTGATAATGGTCACCCACCTAACACTCTTGAACCCAGTCCCACTTCAATTAGAGACCTAATGATTGAAGATTTTGAGAAAGAGGTCGACAGATTGTCTGCTTTAGCATCACCACCATCACAACCCCTTCATCCCGAAACAATTGAACCTTCATTAGGGAATGGTAGTGAGATGGATGCTAGGTTGACCACTTTAGAGAAGGGTATTGAAGTAATGACTGCGGTCGAGAAGCAATCAGCTTCTACGCTAGCCCTGTGCATACATCAGTCTGAGCAATTGTTTCTTGCTCAAGCTCAATCATTGGCTAGAATAGAGGAACATGCGAAACATTTAGCTGTGAGGATTCTAGGGAGTGAACACAGTCAATCGAAACCCAATAATGTTAGTATCTATCATCTAGGAAGTCACCCAAGTGAGATAAATGATCAAACAAATTTTGATGATTTCATAGATGATGATACGATTGTATTGACTGAGTGTTACCAGAATGCACAAGAAAACCCTCCGAGGCAGACTGATGATTTTTGTAATCCAATTTTAAATGAGGGACCTTGTGAATTTGTCGGGTATGGTTTGGATAGAGTGTTTGAAGAGATCAATGATCAGGAACCCACAATTTTTGTATCACCTAGTGATATTGTTTCAGAAGAAACGTTAGTGTGGGAACCTACTTTTTTAGATGTCATGAACCTACCCATTTGTGAATGTGATAAGAGAGAAATTGTATTAGGAGAGTCTGTGAGCTATAATGATACGAATAGGATTATGAAAAATTATAGGGAGGAAGACAACATTGAAAAATATTCTTTCATATCGAGTTTTGAGGAACTTTTTGCGGATGAACTTGATATTCTTGGTGAGTTTGAGTCTGGATCAATTTGGGAACATCATAGGAACCTTTCTTTTACTGAAATTTTTGCGGATGAACTCCAGTTTTTAAACGAAACTGGCTTCGGAACTCAACATGTGCTTTATGAATATTCAAGTCATCCGAGCAACAATTTTTTGACCTCTTCAAAACTTTATTTTCACTTTCAACATCTTCCGATCCATACTTTTACACGCTCATGCCCTTCACTAACATCTAACATATACCTTTTCTTTTTCTTTTTCTTTTGTATATACATATTCTTTTACCAGCCATTGCACTATATAGACAAAAATTTTAAATGACTGGTATTAATTTCTGGACTAACCCAATCTTTTAACATGTAAATGTTGTAATTAGTCTTAGTTTTTTTCTTTTTCTTTGAATAAAATTCTCATCCTGGTGTCTAAGTCTAGCTACCGGAGACGGGGGCAACGATGAGGACATCGTAAAACTCAGGTCTGGGGGTGAGCACTGCGTTTATTTTGCTGCATCATGTGTATATTGTATATTCTGCATTGCATACATATTAAAAAACCCATAAAAATTGAATTTTTTCCCAAAAATATAAAAACTTTATCACGTTAGCTAGCGGGGGAACTTAGATTCGAAGTCTGACGGTTCGATCGATAAAGTTAGAAATAACTAAACTCTCTTTGTGAGACTGACGACTTGAAAAATAACCATCCTTTGTGTTTAACCATAGCCGATAAACGTCTTTTATAACACTTTACACGTGTTGTATATTTTTGAGAATTTGATGAAAATTCTGACATGTCTGTAAACTTTTAAAATTGATAACATCTTTAGGATCAAACAGGTTTGTTCCGAGTTAAGTAATATCAAGAATAGTTCAAAAAGTAAGGTGAATATGAAGGATATTATTGACGTTTTAACAAAAGCTATAAGTCTGAAAAATAACCCATCTGGACCCCTGTTGGAGTAATTACACACCTTATCCACATGTAACGTCTTCGGATTTAAAGAAATGCTGGCTATATCTCCGTTTTTACTGAATTCAGAATATTTTAAAATAAAATGAGTCTTTCGTTTTGTGACCTTGGTAACTTGGGTAATTATGTCCTTGGGGTGTCTCTACACCTAATACCTTAAAACTATCTGGTTTGGGAGTCATTGACCCAAAACTCGCTATGTTTCCAATCGCCAAATAAAACAAGTTAAGCAAGTGTTCTCTCCGAGTTAAAAGTCCTAACGGTTCTTTGTTGGAGAATAATCTTGGCGGAGACGAATTTTCTATTAAAACAGTTTTTTCCCGGAGATATGAAAGTTTGTATTTATTAAGACGTTTTGCACGATAACGAAAGGTGTGTATGAACAAAAATAGGTGAAAGGGTGGAGTGAAGTATAAGACTTAGGTTCTCTGTTAAAATTGATATATATTCTTACTTGAAACCTAACTGGAGAATAAAACTTGAGAAAATCTTAACTCTTTTCAAACATGTGATCCTTCAGAAGTTTATCCTGGTCTGTAATTATGACATGATGACCATAATCAAAGTTCTTATAACCTTATGGACACGATCCACACAATCACGTAAAGACGCGTATAAGCTTATGTTAAACAAATTGCGAGGAGTGAAAAATAAGGTTTAACATTTCTGACTTGAGTAATAGAACTTCTAATTTTGATCTCTAACCTTAAGATTAGAATCAACAGTTTTTTCACAACGCTAACTTGACTGGATTTTGTGGGTGTAATCTGCTGAAAACCCTCAGGAGACAACACTCCTCCTACTAGGGACACCTAGAGGTTTAGTGGCTTGTTGCACATGCTCAGTGCAATCGCGTTCCCTGCGAAAGTGAGGCTAGCATTTTTTGTTTTGCTCGGGATGAGCAAAAGATAAGTTTGGGAGTATTTGTTCATCTCAGAAAACTGCATTTTAATACCGCTCATTCATTATCTATTTTGTTATTTATCGGTGCTTTTAACCAGTGCCTGCTCAGTAATTACAGATTGTAGGTGTTCGTGATTAAATATTGGAAACAAACTCAATATCACGGATATAACGTTTAGGAGCCGACACTGCAAACAGAACAGAAAACCGGCCGATACCCAAAGAGTTCTTTTTGCAAAGAAATGTGTGCACAAAAATTTTGGTCTAACACATACAAGTGTGCACATGACTCTTTGGCATGGACCATGATGGGGAGCTGTCCATGGCACACAAATGATGGTTTGTGCAAGTGGGTGTGATGTGCATTAAATGTGCATTGAATGATAAAGATTATGATGTGATTTGAAACATCTAGTTTCCCTCCAAATCCCTGAGTGCATCCAAGGCCTCTACAGACAAAACTAGCAGCACCAGAGTGATATTGGGATGCACACAAGACCACACAACAAGCACGAGCCCAAGACCCCTCGACAGGACCGACCACATGTTCATTTTGGCCGAGCAGGCCGCCTCCTGGCTCCAATAACCCCCAGTTTTCTACCGACCCTCCCTTGCTGCCACGTCACCTTATTTTTACTGCTTGTTTATTTTTCTTTTGTGCCTATAAAAGCAGACTAGTGAGCAAGGGAAGGTTCTCTCTCATTCTCATACATTCACATATAGTTTTTGATAGTTTCTTTATTTTTTGGTTTAGACTTGAGAGTGAGTGGGCTAACACTTGGTTTCTTCTTCTTCTTCCCTCTTGAAGCTTTCTTTGGAGAGTTTCATTATGGAGGTTGAACAAGCTACCAATATCTTGTACCTCTTCTTCAAGTGTTAATAATATTTGTTGTTTATTTGTTTACTTGCTCTCTTTTCTTTACTTGCTTTGCTTTTCTTTTTATTATAATGCTTAACTAATCTTCTTTGGTTGTGGTTATGGTGAGGAAGTGAGATGAAAGGCTTTGCCTCATCCTCCTCTTGTTTATGTTTAATGTGCTTAACATGATTATAACTTAAGGATTGTTTTATATATTGATGTGATATGGTATTTTGAAACCATGGTTACCTTGTAACCTCTTCATATACCATATTCACTCCCCTTCCCTATTTTACAATGTTTAAGTTAAAATCAAATTGGTGTTAAGTCTGCTAAGTTTGGATACGGTATTTTGTAACCAAGTGCTTGACAAACCCTCGGTTTTCATATACCCTATACTATCACAAACACTTAGCAAACTCAAAACTAAAATCATTTGTTCTCACTCACTACTTTGTGTTTTTGATGTTGTGGTATGCCTGCTAACCCTTGTGTTTAGTGTTGATACCCCAAACTTGGACATACAAACGGTAAATGAACAAAACGAACCCGTTTCGTGTTTTGCGGCGAATATCGGAATTTGATGATTTGTGCTCCGCAACCGCGTTGACAAATCATGCTTCATGCCGGGATCAATGTAAGGACGAACAACTCATGATCAAGGGAGCGTCAAAGGAATCATCGCAATTCGATCTTCCGAACCAAGCTACAACCGCTTCTTCCTTAACTTGTTTTCCTTGTTTTCTTGTTTTCATATTCTTTCTATTATTTGTGACAAAACCAACCATTCATTATTTGTTGAACCTTAAATCAAAAGACTTAATACACAATTCTCTGCGGATCGATCCGTACTTGCCGGCTTGCTACAACGCGCCGTGCACTTGCGGTTTATAATTTTAAAACGAGAACGATCTCGCGTGCGCATTCCATTTCCTTCATTTCATATCCGTTTCCATAACATACGCGTTTGCTCGTGTGGGTGAATTCCCAACACTGGGTTCCCTAGGCGGCCGCTGGGTTTCGGGAGGCATCGTCCATGCCAATTTCAAAAATTTGTCGAACTAAAGAACCCAAACCCTAGAATCTTAACTAGAGATTTAGACGAACAACAATGTAAACAACTTTATATCTAAGTGAATGAGGAATACAACCTTTGTAGACCGGTCCTTCACTTCTAAAGCTCTGTGTAGTAGTCCTTTCGCTCCAAGTAGTGAACACCCGACTTTAGTAAGTATTCACATGAAGAAATGAATAAGCTTGCTCGAAGTCTTCGAGGCCGAAGATGATCTACATCGAGGAGACTCAAGCTCATGCTACCTCTTCACTAATGGTAGATTAGTGAAGCAAACACCCTAAACTAAATGACTAATATAGTAGAGGATGATGAAGTAGGAATTGGGCACACTTTAGATTTATTTTTCTCACAATATTTCCTCACTTTTAGAAAAGCTAGCAAGCTTTTTCTAGATGAAGAAGAAGATGAAGTGGAGATGAAAATCAAAACTCTTGAGGTGAGAATATCAACCATGGGTGAGTTAGTGTCATACACTAACTCATGTAGAGAATAAATCATGGCTAATAATAATGGTTAGGTTAATAAATATCTATAAGTAAAACAAAGTTAGTGGACTAAGTCAATGGTTAGCATAAGCTTCTCCAAGCTTCTAACCATGACAATTTTCCATCCAATTTTGAATTACTTAGATAAATATAAACCCTTCATTATATCAAGTATGGTGTAAGTCTCATACACCTATGAAGCATGTGGCATCTAGCATGACACAAAATAATGTATATTAATATATATTACATATATACTATATGCACACAAGTGAGAAAAAGAAATGTTTAAGTGAGCTAATATTAGTTAATGTAATTCAATATATCAAATATATAATTATACATTAAATTATTAAATCAACACCTGATTTAATAATCCGGCTATATTACATATAACCGACTAATATCGAATGTAACAACTTATCGAATCAACACTTGATCCGACAACCCGGCTATATCACATATAACCGACCGATATCACATATCGCGAGAATAGAATGCGGTATCACATACGCGCATTAATCTCGGTCCCGCACATATCACATATGTGCTCATACTTCGTTTCGCATGAACCAGGAAACCTCTGTGTAGGACTCTAAAGACTCGTCAATACGCCGGCAGTAGGTGATGATAATATCAAACACCCACAAGCCGCAAGCGGTCTGCTAAACGTAACGGCCACCCAGGTATTGAGTGATCAGAAGATCAACAAGCAAGTCTGCTCATACTCCTGTGAATCTAATCAGTAAAACTACCGTACAGTCCGGTCTCTTCATCAGATATGTCGCATATCGCAGCCTGGGGGTGGTAAATCGTCAAACCCCAATAGCCTGATAAGTCATGCCGATGCAAGGTCCATAACGGTTAGAGAAACTACCGATAACACTTACCAGTAAATTTCAGCAACCCTGACCAGGGATTTCCTGTTATGGCCAATCGAGTATAGCGCAACATCAACCCCCAATACCGGGAGAGACGAATCCCTTACTATCGCTCATTGCCTCCATGTGACTCGGGACTGTACCCAAAAACCACCGTTTTGCACGATCTCTTGAACGTGGTAAGGTGGAAATCAAAGTACAGTGGAAATCACACAAGACTCTATGACGATCTCGGGTCGACAGACTAACCTGTACCAGTGTCATTAGAGAACTGCTATCTGACGATAGGTATAATTCTATATAGGAGTTCTCGGCGAGTCCGTCCAATGTACCCAGTCTCCACTGAGCACCCGTATACCTTCTCTGATGTCAAACACCAATGGATGTGGGATCATCTATCGCCCATCATATAGGTCAAGAAGCACATACGCTAATCTAATCTGGAGTATCGATGCCCTGTCTCGATACTCCCACGACTAGGAACAATTGAAGGATGTACTTACCGACTACTCATGTCCCTACTAGTATGATCTGCATCATAACCCTGGTAGTCAAGTACTCATCCTAAGGGCTTTATCAACATGTAATAGAGAGACAATAAGTGTACATGTTAAGATAAAGAGCAACCAGATAGTATACTATCGTGTCGAGCAAGAAAGTCCTTCCTATATATGTCTAAGCATCCACTACAATATACATCATATGTACAGTAATGGCCTCTAGGGCATACATATAACTAATAATCTCTCACTTGCACTAAGGCCATTTGTTGCAGTATCTCATACTCAACGTCCTACAGAAGTCTCTCTAGGGAAAGGCCTTTGTGAGAGGATCCACTGTGTTTATCTTTTGCGTCAACTCTCCTAACGTCGATCCCTTGGAGATCAACCATCTCTCTGGTCAGGTGATACTTGCCTTAGAATATGTCTGGATCGCTGATGGGAACAGCATTCCTAGGACAAAACCACAACTCCATTTGTTGTCACAATAACAGTTATTGGACGCTCAATGGTAGGAACCATGTTCATCTCATGAACATGAAATGCCCAGACAGCCACTTTGGCAGCATCGTTGGTAGCGATTTCTTCTTCCTTTATCGTCTAGTATGCCACGGTATCTAGCTTGAAACTCTTCCAATATACCGTCCTTCCACTGAGGGTAAAGACAATATCTGTGACCGACTTTCAGTCGACCTTATCACTCTGGAAGCTCGAATTGGTTTGGACTCCTACTGGAGTTCACCGTTACCAAAACCCCAAGAACATCTCTTTAGTGTTTCTCAAGTACTTAATAATGTCCTTCATAGCTTTCTAGTGATTCTCCCAAGATCCGATTGATTCCTGATCACTACACCTAGTGAGTTATCTACATCTGGTCTGGTACATAACATCACATACATGATAGAGCCTACTGCCGAATGATAGGGTATCCCTTGCACGTGAGCTCTCTCCAAATCAGTCTTGGAAGACATGTTTTTGGAGGGAGTGATTTCTGAGTAAGTGGGCGAACCGCCACGCTTAGAATCCTCCATACTAAACTCCTTTAGTATGGTGTTTATGTACCTGGATTTAGGACACTCCCAATATCCACTTAGATCTATCACCATATATCATAATCCACAAGATGTAGTAGGTATCATCTAGATCTTCTATAGAGAATCCTCGTGATAAGAGGAGCTTGACCGAGTGTAGCATAGGAAACCATTTCCTATTAAGAGTATGTCATCTGCGTACAATACGTGGAGGACAACCTTACTCTCTACAACCTTCTTGTATATACAAGGTTCATCTACCATTTTGATGAAGTCAAACTCTTTGACTGCCATATCAAAACAGATGTTTCAACTCCGTGATGCCTGCTTTAATCCTGATGGACTTAAGCATAGTTTTGAAAGTCTCAACTTTTCCATCTACACCAATGATCTTCTCAAGATCCATTTGCTCCTGATGGGTTTTACCCCTTTAGGTGCAACAATCAAAGTCATACTTTGTTGGTGTATATGGATTCCATCTCTGATTGCATAGCATCCAGCCTTTTCACAGAGTCCCCACTCGTGATGGCCTGCCTGAACCTGGTTAGGCCATCATCTACCATGATGCAATCCTCACTCCCACCATCACCGAGGAAACCGTAGTATCTCTCAGGTAGATGAGGAACCCTACCAGATTCGCGGAGAGGCTGAGGTTTGTTGGAGACTATTGAATCCTTTGGTTTCACCAAATCATCTGCTGTTAGTTTGTCCAGCTGGAACTCTTTCAGTTCTACCTCATGACTACTAATTTATTCACAAGAAATACCTTTTCTAAAATGTGGCATGCTGAGAAACAAAACACTTTTTGCTCCTCAGTGTAGTAGAAGATATTCCCTCGCAAATGCTTGGGATATCCAACAAACTTACATAACCGACCTTGCCTCGAGTTTGTCTGGATCTGTCTTTCAACATAGGCCGGACAACCCCATATCTTAACTCGTTTAAGACATGGTCTCTTCCCATACCATATCTCATATGTAGTGGTAGGCATTGATTTGGATGGAACCCCATTCAATAGGTATGTAGCTTCTCAAGTGCATGATTCCCAAAAGAAAATAGGTAACTCAGCAATATTCATCATAGAGCGCGCCATATCTCATAGGGTGCGACACCTCTGCCCCGATACACCGTTGTGTTGCGGTGTATTCGAAGGAGTAAGCTGAGAGAGATTCACATTCTTCTTTTAGAAACTCCAGGAACTCTATGCGCAAGTATTCTCCTCCTCGATCTCATCGAAGGGCTTTAATACTTCTACTCGTCTGGTTCTTCAACTTCAAGCTTATATTCCTTGAATTTCTCAAAAGTTTTAGACTTGTGTTTCAACAGGAAAATATGTCCAAACCCTGAGAGATGATCAGTGAATATAACGAAGTACAAAGAACCATGGCATTTGTAGACATAGGACCGTATACATCATCATGTATGCGTCCCAAGAGTTCAGTAACTCTTTCTCTGTTTCCAGTAAACGGAGTATTGGTCATTTTACCTTTGAGACAAGACTGGCAAGTATTCATAAGATGAAAATTCGAACAGATTCTAATATTCATCCTTATGTAACTTAGCTGGTCGTGTCGCATTGGTATGACCTAGTCTACAATGCCATAAGAAGGATTCGTTCATTTCTGAACCACTCCTCTTGTGTGTGTTCTAGATGCTTAGAGCTGTGGTTTGATTTAGAATGTATATGCTATTATATAACGTGCCTGATCCAATCAACTCTTGATTCAGGAAAATGTTTACAACATTATCCTCTAATACAGAATTATATCCTTCTTTAACTTAATAAAGAAACCGATGTAATGTTGTATATCAGGTTTGGTACGTAATAACATTTGTTCAGAATCAATGTACTTACCATTTGGTAATATAAGGTGATATCTGCCAACTGATTTGGCTGCAACAATTGCACCATTTTCTAACACTTAGAGACATATCACCCAATCTCAGTTCTCTACCTTTCTTTAGCCCATGTAACAAATTACATATGTGGGATCCTATTCCGGTATCTCATACCTAGGACGTAGAGGAAACTGAGAAACAGTTATTGGTAATGAACACACCCGAAGAATATGTATCAACATGATCATTCCTCGATTGGGCCGCGTAGGAATCCGAATATTCCCCTATTTCCTGCTCGGACTTATAACAATTATAAGATAGAGCGGAACCAACGTTCCCCAGTTCAGTATAATAAGCAGGTTCGGTCAATGCATCCATATTATTATCTTGATTAAGGCATGACATGGTCGCTATCAGGAGAGAAAGAGAAGAAAACACACTACGTGCGCTCTTACAAGATCAGATTGGTTATTATTTTATCTAATCAAGATGACTCCCACTGTTTTTATCAAATCTTCCTTCAAACCCTAAAAGGTAAGACTAGCCGGGATTAATTATATCCTACAAGTTCGCCAATCTTTCAGCCATGCCAGTGTCGTTACTTTGAGGGAGGTTCCCCATGCTTTCGCTCGGACCTAATTAAAATAAACCTCGTTTTCTCAGGGGCGTAACCCCGTTAACACGTTTCTAGACACCTACTTGATCAGCTAATTGTAATGTGTAAAACTCTCCCAGGAGTAACTCTTACTCGCAGTGGGTATCGGGATCCAACTATCTCATAGAAGGTATGCAATCTCATTGCAAATTTCAACACTTGAAATTCTCGATAATATTCTGCCCCTAGCGTCCTATGACCTTGACGAAAGCCAATAAACCATAGTCCGCTAGTCAAGTTCAACCCGTACATTTCATGATTGAATTAAACCCACCCGCACGACCCTTGACGAAACCCAACAAAGTCGTACGACTACCCTAATCCAATCACATCATATGCTTAAGCAGATAAGCACTAATCAGCTACTGCACACTACGCCTTGACGAAAGCCAACAAACGTAGCACGAATACTAAATACTACTTATCTGAAATGACGGAGGGCTATGGCGGATTTTTAAGAAAACCCTCTGCGTAATGAACTTTATCTTGTTGTAGAATCGAGTGATTTTGAAAATGAGTGTTTTTGAGGCTTTTACTAGTTTTACTAAAGAGGTCACTCCCGGAGAAAGGATCTCGGCTTTTTCCTCATCGAATGAGGTGCTGGATATTTCATAAATATCACTATGCAAAGCAAAAACTATAGAAGCAATCAAAAGACAAACTAAGTGGGTTGTAGCATCTGCCAGTTTCGCTAAAGAGGTCACTCCCGGTGAAGGGATCTCGGCTCTTTCCTTATCGAATAAGGTGCTGGATATTCTACAAGGAATACCGCTATGCAAAACAAGAACTAGAGCTACCAGTTTTTAAAATAAGTTTCTATAACTTCTTTAGGTTTCTTTTCTTTTCATTAATCTCATTAATGAAGTCCCATCAAATTATGCTTCTTAAGCATCATATAAGAAACAAAAGCATCAATATTTATTATATCTCATATATATAATATAAGTAGTCATCTCAAGATATCAAGTGATCACATCACAGAATATTAGCAGCAGAAGAATCACATATGAAATATTGGATATACTAGGAATTCCGTGTTTTAAATTAAGCCAGTATAAAACACGGATTCCACGGTCGCGATGAATAGCCAAACCCACATCCCTAGACCCTTCCGAGAGCGGCACGCAACCCTACCAATTCTAGAGTTAGGAGACCCGGTCTCAACTCCTCGAGATGGTCTCCCATTGGACCCTAGAACTCGGTTACTATTGCTCTCCTCCTTGGGTCTATCCTAATGCAGAGAAGTAAATAATATACATCAATGGAGACATCATCCTCAACCCGGAAGTGCCCCAATAAAAGAATATTACATACAAGCTTTTACATGAATGAAAATGTAAAACTCCCATCTCACATAAAACCCCCCGACTATTCAAAACTCGACGATCCAATATAACATATTACAACAACACATAACATTACATGTCATCAACGTAAGTAAATATGCGTATCCCAATTGTCGTTAACATATAGCAATGAAACCGGCGATAGACCACATATTACACTTACGGCCGTAGAAAAGAAAGTGAAAAACTATAACAATTGGAATCCGCAACCACCTTAGACATCATAAACCCAATGTATCACATACTTTGGATTTCATGCCTTACCAAAAGAATTCCTTAGACATCACATGCCTAACAATTATAAACCCCACATTTTACTCTCGATATTGAAAACATTTTCCAATAATCTTTCGGGTAATTCAACAAGATTCTCGATAACCTGATCGAATACTCGTCGAAAACTTTAGTAGACGGCCGCACCCCCGATTTCGTTGACGAAGTGCACTAAGGCGGAACACCGCGGCCGCGAGCACCCGAATGGATGCTTTTGGCGACGGGGTTCTCCTACAGTCACTTGGTCGGGGTTATGGGGCGTGGCTATCTAGTAAGGTTACCCAACGAGTATCCACGTACACTACGTAATTGCGACGGACTTTTGATCCACATCAAAATTCCGTGGCAACCGATCAAATGAGACTAAATTGCTAGATTTATAAAATTCAAACTAGTTATCGCATAACTAATTATTGTGGATTCTAAGTATTGTATCACAATCACAGATAGCTAGACGATGTTAAACTTTTCGATCGAATAAACAAACACCCAAGATTTCTCAAAGAGCCCAACACTTGAGCGGAGTTCAAAAAGTACTCAGAACATGCCACAACACCTATGAACCATCCGTAGAAGGGCCGACCCATCCTCACTCATGTCACCACGGAACTGCCGCAAACCCTAGGGTATTACCGCGGTTCCGCGATCCAAAAAGTCGAGTTTGGGTATCGTTCTTCTAGAGGGTCCACAGAATCGCTTGCACGATTTTCTTAAGATTTTAAGCTTGGAAAAATCCAACTCTTGGAAAATTTCCAGCGAGGGAAAATATGGGTTATTGATATCCGTTCAAATTTTTTAACGTCGTCTAAATAACCCGAATAGATGTTATAATTATGATTACGAAACACTCCGAATTGCCTTTGCAGAAAATTAACATCACATGCAAATTTAGCACCTGAAACACCAAAACCCAGCAACTCCTGAAACAACAAAACCCAAAGACTGGAACACCATGAAAATTTGAAGTCAAAATTCCTCAAGTGGGCCGAGGAGCTCGGATTTTGTGGTGATGTGGCCGGCCAAAAACCGGCCAAATTGCTTCAAATTTTCATAGTGTTCATGTTATATCACATACAACATTCTGCAGTTGCTAAAAAATTTTTTAGAGATCATTTAAAATTCGACAGAAACTAGATTTCGTTGTTTTAAGTTTCGGAGTAGTTTCGGTTTCGTAATCTAACAAACATCGTCTAATTCTCTAGCATGGCTCTGATACCACTGCTGGGTTCCCTAGGCGGCCGCTGGGTTTCGGGAGATATCGTCCATGCCAATTTCAAAAATTTGCCATACTAAAGAACCCAAATCCTAGAATTTTAACTAGAGATTTAGACGAACAACAATGGAAACAAGTTAACATCTAAGTGAATGAGGAATACAACCTTTGTAGACCGGTCCTTCACTTCTAAAACTCCGTGTAGTAGTCCTTTCGCTCCAAGTAGTGAACACCTAAACTCTAGTAATGGTTCACATGAAAAAATGAATAAGCTTTCCCGAAGTCTTCGAGTCCGAAGATGATCTACGTCGAGGAGACTGTTTACCGCCGAAAACGGAGACGAAACCGCGTAGGTCGTCTTGCCTGAATTTGGGGTCAGATACTATTTGGTTTTATTCGTCCACATCTCCGAAGATGCCAAGTTGATTTATGGCACCGTGTATCGGAGGTTTAGACGGATGCGGCCGTTGTAGCAGCCTTCGTCAGATTCCCCCTCATTATGAAAGGTTTTTGATTGTGGGGACGCTCTTCCCTGCAGGCGCAAGCCCCTGCAGTTAATTACGTTACCACATCGCGGTAACCACTTTCTCCTGCTCCAGAAGGTCACTTCGTGTCGTGTGTGTGTTTGTTTTATTTTTTGGTTGCCCGTGGATTATATACGGAGACTAATTTATGTTGTCGCTCGTAGGGCGGGGATTAGTCCAAATCCGTATTTTCTTAGATTTGGATTTGGGTTCGTTTTAAGGATTGTTAACCTCATTTGAGATTAAGATCAACTTAAATGTTCGTTAAAGATACGTTAGTCTAATTTTAGACTAAGATCTACTTAACAAGGTTTTAGGATCATTTAGATCCAACGAAAGAGTATTTGGACTCTGTCGTTTTAGTTTAGGGACATTGCGGTCCATTGGGTTTAAGGACATCATAGTCCATGAGTTTAAGGACCTCATAGTCCATAAGGTTTAAAGACATCGTAGTCTGTATGGTTTAAAGACATCGTAGTCTGTATGGTTTAAAGACATCGTAGTCTGTAAGGTTTAAAGACATCATAGTCTGGTTTAAAGGCATCATAGCCTGTAAGGTTTAAAGACATTATAGTCTGGTTTAGAGACATCATAGTCTTTAAGATTTAAAGACTTCATAGTCTGGGTTTAAAGACATCATAGTCTGTGAGGTTTAAAGACATCATAGTCTGGTTTAAAGACATCATAGTCTGTAAGGTTTTGGTTTAACCATTTGGGGATGCACAAAAAATTATTGGTTATTGGGACCCTCTATCTCTCTGAAGACGTTGAAGAATTACAATGATATGTATCAGAGGTATGAAGAGATATACCCTTGAACCAATATTGGTTGGGAGATCTATAGTTAGGTTTGGGAATAAGACCAATTAAAAAGATTGTGAGCACATGGGCTCGGTTAATCTGAATTAGGGACTTGTGGCCAACTTGGGCTCAGCCCACTCAGTTTTGAATAAAATGTTGAACATTTATTTGGGCTCGGTCCCTTTTTATTCAACAATGCTGAGCATTGATTTGGGTTCTGACACCCATTTTTCTTTTTGTCTTTTATTGAGTGTTGAACACTTTTTATGGCACTGGGGCTTTATTTACAGAGTGCTTTGTAATTTCTTAGCGCCCAATGCACCCTCACCATATGAGGCCATCCGTCTTCTACCCGGCTCACTGAATGGTTGTTGGGATGCGAGTGGCCGTCGGGATCGCTGGGCTGGCTCACATGTATCATGGCCTCAGCTTAGCGGCAGACACCACTCAGCCGGGGGTGCAGCCCGTAAATTTCCCGCTGCACTATTTCACTTCGTGGATTGAGCTGCATGTGCTCGGCACTTTTGGAGTCCACAAGCGGCCCCGTTTCTACGACAGTTATAACTTTCCTCGGGTTATGTGGCTAGTTGATGCTTCTGCCTTGGAACCGACTCAGTGAGAGGCTCGGGGTCTGGTTCTTTGCCCGTGTATGGTCGGGGATGGCATGTCCTTCGTCGATAAGGTCGTAACCATCGGCAAGGAATCTGCAAAAATGGTGCAGCCGCTGCACGACACCTTCAAAGACGGGGCTTCTACCTTGAAAGCTCGGGAGATTCTTCATTTATATTCAATCAGGTTGGGTTTTTTAGTGTTTAGGCAGAACTATTCGGCGCTGTTCATGAGATACAACTCGCACCGTTTTGCTCAATAATTGAGTTACAATCAGGGTGTCCCGCTAGAGGCTTTCTTAGCTGAGCCGGTTGCTACGGAAGAGGGTATCCGCAGTGTGCTGCACCATTTCATGCGGCAAAACACCGGGTCCAACTTCTTTATCAGTGAGCTGAGCTGCGTTCTGAAAGCCTTGAACGTATATATGGCGTGGTACCAGCACGCGATGGGTGCTGTCATCAGGGAAGAAAAGAGGTTGCTGCTCGATTGCAAGGGTGCTGTCCCAGCTGGTAACCCAGCCGTTCCCTTGAAGCGACGGACCACCGTTCGTCCTTCCTTAAGAGAAGCTGCTGCTGTTGCGGTCCTGCGCGCTTTTCCTGAGATGCCCCTGCCCTGCGTTCCTGTAGAGACGGTAGTTGCAGCGTCGCCGAAGTCTGGAGTGGGTACAGAAATCGTGACTCGTCGCCCAAAATTGCCCGCCAAGCACAATCTTTTGCCTTCGGTTGCTGATTGTATACGATTTAGGATGTGTATGTAAAGAAAATGTGTAAAGAAATCACAACCAAAAATATTTTGACCGCAATCAATAACGGTATCGAATGTAGCGCGTTAGTAAGTGCGGATCGTCCACAGGGAAAGTGTAATCGTTCGTGTTTCGACTTAGATGAGTTGAAACTTTAAAGAAAAGAAAACAAACAACAATTCATGATTTGTAAATTGAAGTTCAAGAATTAGAAAATCTAGATCTAATAACAAGAAAATGATAAAATCAAGAATTGAGAGTTTGATGATTTTTCCAACCAAATATCAAGAATCGAAGTGAGGCTCGTAGGAATCGATCGGATCTATAGATGTGATGAAATCTAGCGATTACATATTCTTATCCATCGATGAATTGATACTAGATCGATGATGATCGACGAGAATTAGGGATTTCTAGTGAAACTAGGGTTTCAACATTTATCCCTTGTTCCTTCGTCGATATCATTCACATTCTAGCCTCTAGTAAATTCAAGAATCGATCGTGGATCCCTAATTTCGAGCGATAACAATCAAGAAAGCATCGCAACGAAACTAGGTCGTCGATTCTTCAATTTGCTAGGGTTTACAAAACTCGTAGGACTTAAGAATCGTTTTAAGATTTGTTACATCATCATTCTATTGATCGTCTCGACTCCTTTACGAGCGGAGTTTTTACTCGAACATCACAACAAGAACCATAATCACAAATTGAGATCGAATCATGATGAAAGAATTTAAAGAAAGCAAGATTAAAGAATTTCACCTTTTATTTATATCAACAATTCCGTTACAATCACTCAAGAACTACAAGAGGAAGAACTCGATCGTCGATTTGGCTTCGCTCATCTCCTTGAGTCGCGGATCGGCTTGGATCACTTGCTCGATTGAAGATCGGCTCCGCTCCTAAAAGGTTGAAGGGCTTCTCGCTTGATTGGTACTCGGGATCTTGAATTTGGATTGGAATTAGGGTTAGTGTTTCGCACAAGTCGTGTCACTCAACTTGTGGATGGAAGATGAAGAGAGAATGATGAGAAATTGAACAACCTCAACCCTTAGATCTAGGCTCCTTTTTATAGACCTCAAAACCCTAGATCTAGGATTTCAAATTTAAATTTTCCCTCCAAAAGTTTGTTAAAGAGAGCCTTCTAGATGAAGTTTGTTAAGCCGAGCCTTCTAGATGAGCCACGTGGAGAATCGGGAGTCTTCTGGAAGCTTGTACCGTTAGAGGTAGCCACGTGTAGAAAATTGAGCCACTGAAGACATCAAGCCGCCGCGGTTCCGCGGCGCAAGCGGGCTCCCGCCGCGGAACCGCGGCGCTTTATGGGCCTTGGGGCTTGATAATTTTTGGTATTTCTTGTTTTGACATTTGGGCCTTGTTTTGATATGTTGAATTGTGTAATTCCCTCTGTATTAATGCCAGATCAAAAATCATAGACTTGGCGCAATTTTTATCAGCTCTTTGATAATTTTGGCTTGGTCCCTGAAATCTCCTGCACAGATCTCGAAACAAGTGTTGCGCAATACAGGGATGATGCGATGCCATGATAAACAGTCAAATTCCTTCGAAATTCCGGTTTTAAAGTCTAACACATGCATTCTGGTATTTCAGAGATGTTTTGCTAATATGTGCAATATGAATACCGAACACTTCTAGATGAGTGCAAATGATAGGGAAATTGACGTGTTAAAAATGCGGTATTTTCGATTGATCAAATTCCCCCAAACTTATTTTCGGTCGTCTCAAGCGAACTGTTTTATTAAAAAGAGAACGAGAAAATAAAGAAAGAGAAAAACTAACTAGCACACTTTCGTAGTCAACACGATTGCACTGAGCACGTGCAACAAGCCTTTAAACCTCTAGGTGTCCCTAGTAGGAGGAGTGTTGTCTCCTGAGGGTTTTCAGCGGATTGCAACCACAAAATCCAATAATAAAAGGAAGATCATGAATATTACATTTAAAGAAAAGAATTGTGAAAGAAAAGCCTTGAAAATTAGGGTTTCCAGCTAAGCTAGCTTTTCGGTTGTCATGAGCCCTATCTTAATGGTCATGAAAAGATGTCAGAAATTACGTCCTCCCTTAATAAAACATCGTCGTATTCTTCATTCCTATCTTTCTTCCAAATATCGATCATATCACCCTGCGTGTGTGTAAAGGACATCCCTATACCCGGAGAATTCAATTCAAGCTATCATACTCTTGCCCATTAGCCTCAGTACTTTTTAATTAATGAATATTTAGATGAGATTGCTCACACACTTTCATGCGACCGTTGATACTTCTTGAGGTACTAACCGACCGATTACTCATGTGCTTGCTTATTTGGTGTATTTTCCTCGTCTTGCACCACCTAAGGCTTAGCAGTGACTCCCAGACCAGTTGGCCTTAGGGCCCTAGGTGAAGAGGCACCCTCGCTATATTTTTTATTGCTGCCTTGGCGATAACAAAACCAGTGTCCATTTTTCTCACCATTTTATATTTTCTTCATTTTTTTATTTCCTTCATACTTTGGCTTTAAGACAAAAGTATTTCAAGGTATCCTCTACTATCCCGAGCTTCAAGACGTGTGTAAGTGCGAATAGCAGGGTATCAACGTTCAAAATGTTTGGCTTTCAGAATAGAAACTATTTTTTAGACTTATTTTTATCCTCAGATTAGTGACTTCCTTCATCTTACTAACCCTTGGGACAACGGCTCATAACTACTTATTACTAGTTCGTATAAGAAAACTTTTAATTTTCTTGGTTTTCTTAAATTTTTCTAATCTCATGGATGTAATTTTTCACTATCTAATCTTTTATTATCTTATTTATGTACAAAAAATGTTTTTATTTATTTTGAAATTTTTAAATTTTTATAGGTTTTCAAAAAATGTTTTGTGCTTATGCGAAGTATGATGCAAATGATGCGAAAATAAGCACAACCCCCCAAACTTGTTTTCAACAGTGTCCTCACCGTTGCCATCCGCTAAATCTCAAAAACCTGTAAGCCTGGGAGGAAATTTATTAACGGGGCAAAATATATAAGTGAAAATCCTCCCCCAAACTTATTCTTGGCTCATCATTTTGTAAAAATTTTCTTTTTAAGAGCCAGAAAAATGCCCCCCCCAAACTTGAGTTATGCAATGTTAATCTTTTGAAAATCACATGAGGGGGTCAAAAATCATTGGTCGATGCCAAGCTTTGCAAAGACCGAAGGTTAACACCAACCATTCAAAAATTTTGTCAATGCAGTGCTCTGGTTGGTGGAAGAAGAAGTGGGGAAAGGGTAAGTGGTGGAATAGAATGTGTGTGCGTCTCATTTTGGAGAGACGATGCAGTGAATGTGATGGATTGCTCGCATTCTTTTTACAGTTCAGAAGAAGAGGTGGAGGTTCAATTTCATTGATTGGGAGATGATTCATCTCAACACCCGTATCATTTAAAAATGCGAGTTCATCAGCGAAGATTTCCTCAAAAGTTCCATCAATACTTCGATGAATAATGTCATCACAAAGCGCGGGGTGATCTTCACACTCTAAAAGCAGTTCATAATCAGTGTTAATTGTTGACCCAAATATCTCGGTGGAAGAGTCCGTATGTGTATGATACATAGTTGGGTCAAACAATAACGTATGAAAAGAGTCAAGATCAGTATCATGAGGATCATCAAATTCGCTGCTGTCGACATCCATTAAGTCGATAGAACAGACCTGAGCAGTAGGTTCGGAGGGTACACTTCCCAACTTGTAAATGTTCAGCTCTACTGACCTATTCCCGAATGATAGGGTCATAGAACCGTTACGACAGTTGATGATAGTATTGGAAGTGGCCAAAAAAGGGCGACCTAAAATCACCGGAATTTGATTCCGGGGGTTCGCTACAGGCTGTGTCTCAAGTACAATAAAATCCACAGGGAATACAAATTCCCCGATTTTTATTAACACATCCTCCAGTTCACCCCTAGGTTTGGTGATTGATCGGTCAGCCATCTGAAGAGTTATGTTCGAAGGCTTTAACACTCTGATACCTAGTTGCTCGTAAACCGAGTAAGGAAGCAAGTTAACACTAGCGCCAAGATCAAGTAAAGTACGGTTGATGTATTTCTCCCCAATAGAAATGGAAATAGTAGGACAGCCAGGGTCCTTACGTTTCCGTGGTAATTGTTGGGGAAAAGCCGTGTCTACAGTACTCGACATGAAGATTTTTTTTGGCACTTGAGTCTTCCTCTTCCTAGTGCACAAGTTCTTAAGAATTTTCGCATAGGACGGAACTTGTTGAATAGCACCTAGGAGAGGGATGTTGATGTTAACTTCCTTAAACATGTCCACAATCTTCTCCATTTGGGCATCATGTTTCTTGGGCCTCAACCTATTTGGAAATGGAGCTCTATCAATAAGTGTTGGGTCCAACATTTGTGGAGAAGGGGGTGGAAAAGATGAGGTGGGTGGAGGGTTCTAGCCTTTGGGAAAACGGAGAATAGGCTCGGAAGAAGAAGGTACATTAGACGAAATAGGGCAAGAAGTAGAAGTGTGAGAGGAAGTGGAAGTGGAAGCCGGGGTGTTAATGATCAATTCATCATTATCAATTTGTTCACCCGAATGATTGTCTAGCACTCTTCCAGATCTCAACGTTGTAAAAGCATCCACATTAGTGCAATGTGAGGGTCCAGGATCAGGTAAGGGTTAAGATGGAAGATTCCTTTCTTCTCTAGCACTTATTTCGGCTGTTATTCGTTCAATTTGTGCTTCCATTGATTTGATATTCTCATTTTGAGTGAGAATGATCTTTATCATATTATCGATGGAAGATTGAAAACTTGCCGACTCTTGGATGGATTATTTCATGAAAGTAACCAAGGTTTGCACCAGTGCAGAGGTATTATCAGTACCGGCCAATTGCAAAGAGTTTTCATGTGGTGCAAAAGTGTTGGCAGGATTTTAAAAATTTTGCGGTTGGAAGGGGTGCTGACTCAATTGAAGTGGTTGCTGTTGTGGTGGAGGGACCCTTTGGAAATTGTTTTGGGTTGGAACCGTGTTTTGAGATTATGATTGGTTCTAAGCAAAGTTCGGGTGATTCCTCCAATCTTGATTATATGAGGAAGAAGAGGGATAGTTTCCAGGCTTTTGCTGAAGTGCAGCATTAGTGTGACCTTGAAACGGTACATTCAAGGGACATTCTTCCATCAAATGTGAAGGGTTTGAACAGCAGCCACACACGGTTTTGGGAAGTGTGGATTGGTTTAGGGAGGCTGAAGAGATTTTGTTTTCTATAGCGTCGAGTTTCCTTTGTATTGCGGCCATTTCGGCTTTAATTGTGATGGAAACATCGAGCTGATTGACATCTTCCCTAGGCGGTGGTGGTCTAACACTTTCCCATTGTGATGTGTTTTGAGCTAAATTTTCTAGGTATTTCCAAGATTCACCATCATCTTTAGATAGGAATTGGCAATGGCACATGGTTTCAAGCATCTGTCTAGTAGTGGGATCAATACCCTCATAGATAATTCGATACAAATCCCATCTGGAGATTCCGTGATGAGGGCATTGGATAAGAAGATCCTTGAACCGTTCAAAGCATTTCCAAAATGGTTCATTGGGAAGTTGGGTAAATTTAAAGATTTTGCTCCGAACACGGGCGGTCTTGTGATTGGGATAAAATTTCTTAAGGAATGCTGCAACGAATTCGTCCCATGTTGAAATAGAATGTGCAGGTATGATGTAAGCCACTTCTCGGCTAAATCGCACAAAGTGAATGGGATAAGACGTAAACGCAGAGCATTCAAAGACAGTTGTGAATTTCCCATCAAAGCACATATGTTTTCGAATTTGGAAATAAACATGTATGCGTTTTCAGAATCAAGACCGTGAAATTTGGGTAACAGTTTGATGAATTGGGGGTTGATTTCAAAATTTTTCCCGTTGGCAGGTGGTATAGAAAGACAGGTGGGAAGGGAAACACGTGTAGGATAGCATCTCTCTTGGAAAGAAACGCGTGGAGGGTACTGCGCACCTGCGGGCGGTGGCAGAGTGGTGTTTAAGTTTGATGGAATTGGGTCCATCGCGGTCGTGGTGGGTGGTGGGGGAGAAGACGGAGAATTACCGACTCTGGGGTCGATAAAAGAAACGCGGACAAGACGGGAAATGGAATCCCGTGTCCAGCCTAACATTATGCTAAATGGTTGTAGCACAAGTGGCAGCGTTGGTATAATTAGAGGAAATGAAGTGTTGGTGTTTGTTTTGAAAAATGATACGGATTTTTGAAAAAATGATGCGATCACAACAAATGCAACAAGCAAAACCCTAATTCTAGTGGGCACCTAGGTCAAAGCTCTAGACCGCTCCTAACTGCCAAAAAACAAGTCGCAGGATCAATCCTCCACTGCCTCTTTGTCTCTCCTGTGGCCAGGTAAGTGCCAGGTAAGTGGGAGGTTCTCCACTACGTAAGTAGTGGGCTTAATTAAGTAACCACTAGCCTTCGACACACTTGCCTTAGACACCACAAAAGAAACGCGGATAAGCAATGAATTACCCACGGCCTTTTCTTGTCCTAAGTGAGCGTGACGGTCCTTAGAGTCATCTCTAGATATTTTTTAGTTAATGAGGGTAAATGCGGATGCAAGTTTGTGATTTTTGGGACTTAGGAAGGGTAATGAACTCCCCACCTAATCTGGATTTGGTCTTTACCCCTTAATTTCCGTATTAATATGCAAACAACCAAGAAATCAAAAACACGCACAATTTAATTTGCTTTTGCGGCGCTGCGATTTATTTGCAAAGAAACCTGCACAAAATGTTAATTGGAGCAGATTTTGAGAGAGATAAGAAAGTTAGGAAGTTACAGAGGAATTTTCGTGCAATGATGACGTCATCTCGCGGCGGAACCGCGGTGGAAGTCGCCTATTGCCGCAGAAACGCGATGGAGTTAGGGGATCACTGCACAAATTTTTCCATAGATGCTACTGTTCACACACACAACTCTCTGGAATACTCTGAAATTTGTTTCTCAAGCTCCAATGATTCCAGATTTCCTCGCAACAAATCACAACAACTCGTATTAGTGTTTGCGCGAATTTTGATCTAAAAATTTAGACGGAATAAACTTTTCAACTCAAATTTCAAAATACGAACAATTAGCGCACTATCCCCGGCAACGGCGCCATTTGATTGTATACGATTTCGGATGTGTATGTAAAGAAAATGTGTAAAGAAATAACAACCAAAAATATTTTGACCGTAATCAATAACGGTGTCGAATGTAGCGCGTTAGTAAGTGCGGATCGTCCACAGGGAAAGTGTAATCGTTCGTGTTTCGGATTAGATGAGTTGAAACTTTAAAGAAAAGAAAACAAACAACAATTCATGATTTGTAAATTGAAGTTCAAGAATTAGAAAATCTAGATCTATTAACAAGAAAACGATAAAATCAAGAATTGAGAGTTTGATGATTTTTCCAACCAAATATCAAGAATCGAAGTGAGGCTCGTAGGAATCGATCGGATCTATAGATGTGATGAAATCTAGCGATTACGTATTCTTATCCATCGATGAATTGATACTAGATCGATGATGATCGACGAGGATTAAGGATTTCTAGTGAAACTAAGGTTTCAACATTTATCCCTTGTTCCTTCGTCGATATCATTCACATTCTAGCCTCTAGTAAATTCAAGAATCGATCGTGGATCCCTAATTTCGAGCGATAACAATCAAGAAAGTATCGCAACGAAACTAGGTCGTCGATTCTTCAATTTGCTAAGGTTTACAAAACTCGTAGGACTTAAGAATCATTATAAGATTTGTTATATCATCATTGTATTGATCGTCTCGACTCCTTTACGAGCGGAGTTTTTACTCGAACATCACAACAAGAACCACAATCACAAATTGAGATCGAATCATGATGCAAGAATTTAAAGAAAGCAAGATTAAATAATTTCACCTTTTATTTATATCAACAATTCCGTTACAATCACTCAAGAACTACAAGAGGAAGAAATTGATCGTCGATTTGGCTTCGCTCGTCTCCTTGAGTCGCGGATCGGCTTGGATCACTTGCTCGATTGAAGATTGGCTCCACTCCTAAAAGGTTGAAGGGCTTCTCGCTTGATTGGTACTCGGGATCTTGAATTTGGATTGGAATTAGGGTTAGGGTTTCGCACAAGTCGTGTCACTCAACTTGTGGATGGAAGATGAAGAGAGAATGATGAGAAATTGAACAACCTCAACCCTTAGTTCTAGGCTCCTTTTTATAGACCTCAAAACCCTAGATCTAGGATTTCAAATTTGAATTTTCCTTCCAAAAGTTGGTTAAAGAGAGCCTTCTAGATGAAGTTTGTTAAGCCGAGCCTTCTAGATGAGCCACGTGGAGAATCGGGAGTCTTCTGGAAGCTTGTACCGTTAGAGGTAGCCACGTGTAGAAAATTGAGCCACTGAAGACGTCAAGCCGCCGCGGTTCCGCGGCGCAAGCGGGCTCCCGCCGCGGAACCGCGGCGCTTTATGGGCCTTGGGGCTTGATAATTTTTGGTATTTCTTGTTCTGACATTTGGGCCTTGTTTTGATATGTTGAATTGTGTAATTCCCTCTGTATTAATGCCAGATCAAAAATCATAGACTTGGCGCAATTTTTATCAGCTCTTTGATAATTTTGGCTTGGTCCCTGAAACCTCCTGCACAGATCTCGAAACAAGTGTTGCGCAATACAGGGATGATGCGATGCCATGATAAACAGTCAAATTCCTTCGAAATGCCAGTTTTAAAGTCTAACACATGCATTCCGGTATTTCAGAGATGTTTTGCTAATATGTGCAATATGAATACCGAACACTTCTAGATGAGTGCAAATGATAGGGAAATTGACGTGTTAAAAATGCAGTATTTTCGACTGATCAGCTGCCGGCGCTCGCTCGCAAAAGAAGAAGAAGTCGTTGTTTTCTGCTGACATCATGCTCGGCCAGGAGCCTCATGCTCCTTACAGCGAAGGCTTGTGCGAGTATGGCACTAATGATAGCTTGTTCGAGACGCCGGTGACTGACACCGACTTACAGGCTGCCCTTCTGGCCTCCGAGCGATTGGCTTGCGAAGAAGCGGCGTTAATTACCTTCGCGAAGTCAGGTATACTTCAGTTTTATTTTTCCCGTTTATTCCTTCCTTATGATTATGCTTTTACTAATGCTCTTTTCTTCAACAGGCATTTCTGCTGAGGAGGCTCTCGCGGCTTCCATCAAGACTTTCGAGGAGGAAGAGAGGCTCCACGCTTCTTTGGGTCTTGGTATAATTTGGCTTATTGTGCCTCCATTCCCTTTTTCTTTATTCGTTGTCTGACCCTCTCCTTTATTTTATTGCAGGGACTACCTTGACTCAGGTTATCCCGAGTGCGGTGCCGATCCCAAGTGGTGATGCAGCGACGCTTTCAGAGCCAGCTATTGTGGCCTCAACTCCTCCAACATTACCGCAGGAGGCTTCGTTAAAGCGACCGATGAGAGACGTTGTAACGGCTTTAGAGGCGGAGTTCGGTTCGGACGATGACGTCCCTTTGACGGAGGTCTTGAGGAGATTAGCTCTCATGGCCCAAACTGAAAGAAAACGCAGGAAGCGCGCAGCGAGGGAACATGATGCCGCTTTGGTTGTAGGTGCAGGCTCGAGCACCCCTCCATCCGTCGTTATTCCTTCAGGGGGTGTTCCAGCCGCCCTATCTACCGCCCATAAACAGGTTGCGCGCATGGCTCGAGAGGAAACCGAGAATCTTTCGGATGGTAACGTAATGCCCGGTGTTTTTATTAGAACTCGATCTGCAAATTCGTATACATCATATCCCACAGGGCTAAGTCCTGGCGATGAGATGGCAGGCGAGACTATGGCGACCACAGAGCCCGAAGTGGCTACTCTTTCTCGGGAGTCTGGGACTGCCAAAACAGCCACTCTTTCCCTTTGTGGCTCCCCGGTATCGGCGGGCATCGCAAGCGTCACAACGGCCCTTGTCGAATCAGGTGATGAAGCCATAGGCGCATAGACTACTCCTCTACGGGAGAGCGAAGAAGCCGCAACGCCTGGTGATGCTTCCGTCGCGGTTTTGGTTGATAACCCGTCAGGTTAGTTTTGAGTCATTTTTCTTTTTATTTCACAATCCCATTCAGCTTTTTCTGACGATGTTTTGTTTGTAGGTGTAGCGAATGTTGAAATTGTTCCATCTGAAGCACCTCCGGTCTTCGCCATGACGGTTGTTGTTCCCTCGCCTTCTCCTATGTCTTTCGAAATGCTGGAAGGTATAGATTCGTGATTTATTTAGTTGAACTATGAACACCGTCTTCCTTGTACTGACCGTGTATTGTCGCAACTCTGTAGGAGTCCTTTTCGACCATTTATACCAGGTGCTGAACCCGCATTTCTCCTTCCAGTCGGAAGTCGCTCTACCCGCTGGTATTGGTTAGTATAACCTTCAGCTATTATTTCCTCCCTTTTTTTATAAATAGTCGTATTGTTGCTAAGTCTTTTTTATATTGATCGCAGCGTCACAGATCGGAGGAGGAGACGAGGGGATAGCCGCACCTCCGGTACTCCCAATTTTGCTGTCTGCCACAGCCGGTATAGTAGACTCTATCGCTCGTGTATTTCTTTATATGCTGAGTCGATATTTAACCACAATTTGTTTTGTAGCAATCGCACTGGCTCCAGCTCCCATCAAGTCTCGTATCCCAATGTCGGCAGGGCCTTTTGCTAGATGCCCATCTTCCAGGGGCGTTGCGAATAGCCTGCGAATGCTGAGCGAGTTCGTCGAGGATCTTGACGCTGAGGCCCTCGCATTCGTTGCAGATTTTGCCGCTGAGGTCAATCTTATGTTAGTGACGCTCCTGAACTTCCATAGCGAAGGCGTCGTCGAGTCTTGGGTTAATCACTGCAGAAAGATCGAGGATTGCCCGCATGAGATTGAGCTCAAACGTCCTGCTCTAGAAGTATTGGCTTTGAACTCCCAACGAGCTGCGTGGGTTGAGCAGAGTGTTCCTTTCCTTCGCCATTTTGAACAAGAGGCAACCTTGAGGCGAAAGGAACATGAGGCGGCTTCCACAGAGTCTGTCCAATTGCATGCCCAGGTCAAAGCGAATGTTGCACAGCTGAACGCTATTTTTGAAGGTTTCCAACGATGTATTTCTGACGGGCTGGTGCTAAGGAAGAAGCTTGACTTCACTGAGCGGGTTACGCAGAGTCATGAAGCCGCTCAGTAGGAAATCGATGAGAAGGTTTCATCCTGTTTGCAGCAACGGGATCAAATTGAAACGGAGTTGGCCGCGGCGGCTGATCACGAAAAGGAGTTAAGAGGAGTGCGCGAGCGGCTTGCTGACTTACTGAAGACGTCTCCTTCTTAGTAGCCGCCTTTGTATCAACCAAAAATTTGTAATCTATGAATAACACGCTTTCATTCATTTTTTAATTCTTTTATATGATGTATCTTGTACTCAATTGAATTCATGAATAAAAGACATATTTTTTTATCTTGTACCATCGCTTTCTTTTCTTTGTTGTGTCATTGGCATGTTACTTTAGTAAATGTGGCCTGAGGATAGTATATAGCAGTCCATCTTAACCTCCTTATAGGGTAGCGATGGCTTAGGAAACAAGTTCAGGTCTGTTGCCTATGACTTTTCAACTTTATGAGCCGTAAGGGTCTCATAAAGACTTTTCTCCCTACAAGTCGAGAGGATCTCGTAGGTGTAATTTCTTCTTAGGAATCATGAAGTTTCCTAAGTGTGTACTTTCCCTCGAGAGTCGTAAGGATCTCACAAGAGAATTTTTCCCTTTTACAAATCGAGAGGACTCGTAAATGGTTGTTTCTCTCCTTGTCGAGATTCAACTTTAGAGAGTGTGACCCGTGAATAGTATACAATGGCCTATCTTGGGCCGACTTGCAGGGTCCCAATGCTTAGAAAACAGGTCTTTATCTCCATTGTCTAAGGTTTTCCCCTACGAGTCGAGACGAATCGAGAGATTATTGGTTGACTGGCTCTGCTTTCTGCGGTGTCAGGGTTGACGTTCTCCGCTTTCTGCAGTGTCAGGTTTGATTTACTCCGCACTTTCTGCGGTGTCAGGGTTGACGTGCTCCGCTTTCTGCGGTGTTAGGTTTGACGTGCTCCGCTTTCTGCGGTGTCAGGGTTGACGTACTCCGCTTTCTGCGGTGTCAGGATTGACGTGCTCCGCTTTCTGCGGCGTCAGGGTTGACGTGCTCCGCTTTCTGCGGTGTCAGGGTTGTCAGGGTTGACGTGCTCTGCTTTCTGCGGTGTCAGTGTTGACGTGCTCCGCTTTATGTGGTGTCAGTGTTGACGTTCTCCGCTTTCTGCGGTGTCAGGGTTGACGGTGTCTGGGTTGACGTTCTCCGCTTTTTGCGGTGTCGGGGTTGACGTGCTCCACTTTCTGCGGTGTCGGGGTTGACGTGCTCCGCTTTCTGCGGTGTCGGGGTTGACGTGATCCGCTTTCTGCGGTGTCGGGGTTGATGTGCTCCACTTTCTGTGGTGTCGGGATTGACTCTAGGTTGTCTGTGAACCGTAGAGTCTTGGAACTGGGGATTGCGCCGTAGTTCTGATTGGTGATGTCGCGTCCGTATCCTGCTGGAACGACGAGGAACGCCATTTTTGGTCTCCAGGATGTAGAAGTTTCCGTTGAGACCTGACTCTTTCTTTGACAGAGTCTTGTCGGGAAATGTGGTTCCCTTTTCGTTTATGTCCATGGATTGTATACAGGGGTCAGTATGGACTCGCCTGCAGGGCAAAAGTTTCATTTCATTTTTTTATTTCTTTCCGCGATGCTCTATCATTTCAGCTTTTTATATCGTGAAAGTCATGATTGCCCAATCATTTCGGCTATTTTTCGCGGTGCCCAATCATTTCGGCTATTTTTTCTTTTCTTTACCCGCTGCTTTTTATTGCGAGTTGCCCAATCATTTCGGCTATTTCATGTGCATTTTTTTGGCTCGACAGCTTTTTGCTGTGAGTATAGAACTTGGGATCTGATAATAATTTTAGCATTAGCATTGCTACAACTAGGATATTTCCAGGAGCGAATCATCATTTGCCTTTGTCGATCCGAACAAAGGTGGCTTAGCAAACAGGGTTAAGGTCCTGTCGACTAAGGCTTTTGACTTCATGAGCCGTAGGGGTCTCATGAAGGTGTATCTTCCTATGAGTCGTGAGGATCTCGTAGGCATGTTTTCTCCTTATGAATCGTGAGGATTCTTAAGTGTACGTTCTCTTATAAGTCGTAAGGATCTTACAAAAGTGTTTTCTCCTTATAAGTCGAGAGGACTTACAAGTGTTGTTCACCAAGTGGGGAAATTCCGCGCCATTGGTAGGAACTTGGCGGGGGAGACGTTTATTTGTGCCCGTGGATTGTATACAAGGGTCAATATTGAACCGCTTGTAGAGCGGTCTGTGGATTGTGATGGCTTAAGAACACGTTCAGATCCCTGTAACTTAAGGCTTTTGAATCCTATGAGTCGTGAGAGTCTCATAAGAGGGTTCTCCTTACAAGTCGTGAGGATCTTGTAAGTGTAATTTCTCCTTAGGAATCATGGGGATCCCTAAGTGTGTTTCTCATTTTTGAGTCGTAAGGATCTCACGCAGGTATTTTCTCCTTACAAGGTCGAGAGGATCTTGCAAGTGTGCATGGTTTTTTTATGAGTTTACGCCTTTTCGGGTTTTCACAAACTCGCCGGTAGCCCTGCTGTTTTTACTCACGGAGCCCTTTCGGGTTTTCATCCATGCCCATTTCACTTATGGACGTACCGTTTTTAAATATTTTTAATATTTTTATTTTTTTTGACCGTGTCAGCCTAAGGATGCTGCGGTTCGTAGTAGTTTAAGAACGTTACAGTCCGTAGTTAGTTTCAGGACGTTTCAGTCCGTTGTTAGTTTTAAGAACTTTTCGGTCCGTTGTTAGTTTAATGACGTTTCGGTCCGTTGTACGTTTTTGAGGCGAGGTTTCACCGGATACTACTTATAGAGTTTGGGCTTAGGAAGATAGCGAGTGGACATGGGCGTCGTCATCTATCGTTGACCTAGGCCGTGACTCGTCAGGCGCAGTATTTTTTTAGAAACCGACCGTTTATTGGCTTGAAGGGTCTTTTGCCATGCATATCCATGAGTAGATAGGCCCCTCCTTGGTAGACCTTGTCTATGATGTATGGGCCTTCATAGTTCGGCTCGAATTTCCCCCGTTTGGCACGATTGGGGATCATAGGTCTCTTGACCACAAGCACGAGTTCGCCTTGGCAAAATGTTCTCGGCCTAGTTAATCTTTCGTATGAGCGCATCATTCTTGCTTTGTAAGCTTCTAGGTTTTGCTGCGCCATGAGACGAGTTTCATCGAGGGCGTCGAGCTCCTCGAGCCGAAGATGAGCATTCTCTTCGTCTGTTAGCTCGTAATGAACCGCCACTCGCAAAGAGGGTAGCTCTATCTCTAAAGGGAGTACTGCTTCTGCGCCGAATACCAATGCATACGACGTTGTGTTTGTGGCTGTTTTGAACGTGGTCCGATAAGCCCAAAGAGCTTCATGCAGTCTCTCGTGCCAGTCCTTTTTAATTTTGGACACCGTCTTCTTTATGATCTTTGTCAAGGTCTTGTTGAAAGCCTCAGCTAGACCATTAGCTCGGGGATTACAGATCGATGAGTATCTCCAGTCTATGTTGTGCTGCTGTGCGAAGCGACTGATCTTGTGACTTCTGTAGGCCGGCCCGTTATCGGAGATAATCCGTCGCGGAGTGCCGAACCGATAGCTGACGTGTGCCTTGAAGAAATGGAGTATGTTCACCGTCTTCACTTCTCTTAGCGGTATCGCTTCTGCCCACTTAGAGCAGTAATCTGTTGTCGCCAATATGAACCGATGTCCTCTGGATGATGCTGGTTCGATGGTCCCAATTATGTCGGTTCCCCACATTTCGAATGGCCAGTTAGCCACTGTTGGGTGTAGCGGATTTGGATGCTGGTGGATGAAGTCTCTATGAATCTGGCACAAATGGCATTGCTTTGCGTATTCAAGGTAGTCCTGAATCATCGTGGGCCAGTAGTAGCCCATTCTTTTGATCTTTAGCTTCATCTTTGGCCCGGCTTGATGAGAACCACAGAGTCCGTCGTGAGTTTCTTGGACGACTTTCCTTGCTTCTTCCTGTCCCAGGCATCTTAGCCACAGAGAGTCGAATGATCTCTTATACAGAGTATCTTTGACGAAGGCGAAAGACAAAGCTCGTTTAATGAGCTGATATCTTGAGGATGCATCTTCAGGTGTTTGATGGAATTTGAAGTAGTCTATAAAGACTTCTCTCCAATCCTTAGCCTTTTCTTCGTCTTCTATTTGGCAGGCCGCTTGCTTGGCCGCTTCCTTTTCTTCAGACGACTCCGAAGATATTTCCGCTGGTGCAAGAACCCGACGGCTTTGTACAACGATCCTTACGTCATCGAGATTTTCGTCAGCCAGTTCTTTAGCGAGTTTGGCTAATGGATCCACCTTGCTATTTTCTGCACGCGGTATGCTTTTCAGGGTGTAGGAAGGGATTTGAGTCGGCAATTGTTGCACTCTCTCGCCGTACTTTACCAACTCTGGTTTGCACGTTTGATAGTCGCCGTTTACTTGACTAACGACCAGCTGGGAGTCTCCATATATATGGAGGTTTTCGATTCCCATGTTGACATCGATTTCAAGACCTGCTATCAAAGCCTCATATTCCACTTCATTAATTGTCCTCGGCTTCATTAAGGAAATGGCAAAGCGCATTATCCCTCCTTGTGGAGTCACAAAGATGAGGCCTACCCCAGATTTGATTATGGGGGAATTGTGCTTTGCCTTCTTCATGGAAGATGCCCCATCGAAGTAGAGTTCCCATCGGGTATCACTCCCTCCTTTCTCCATGTCGATCGTGTCGAACGCGTGCTCGTCTGGCAATTCAAAATTTAGGGGTGAATCGGCTTGTATTGGATGTTCAGCGAGAAAGTCGGCGATGGCCTGGCCTTTCACTGCTTTGAGAGGTCGGTATGTTATCGAGAATTCTATTAAGAGTAGGGCCCATTTAGCAATCCTTCCTGTTAGTATGGCTCTTGACATCAAGTATTTGAGATGATCCACTTTTGATATGAGGTGGACCTCATGCGCCAAAGCATAGTGCCGAAGCTTCGTTATAGCGATGATTAACGTTAGGCAGTGTTTTTCGATAGGGAGTAGTTGTTTTCTGCCCCTAGGAGAACTCGACCAAAATAGTAGAGGGCTCTCTCTTTCCCTTGGTCATTCTCCTGTGCCCATAGCACGCCTAAAGAATCTTCAAGGGCTGTTGTGTATAGGATAAGGGGCTTTCCCTTGACCGGAGCGGTCCGTACCGTCGGATTCTGCAGGTATTGCTTGATTTCATCCATTACGCTTTTGCATTTGCGATCCCAGACGAATCCCCTTCTTCATCAGGTGACTGTAGGGACGACATTTGCCGGAGAGGTTAGCTATGAACCGCCGGATATACGCGAGCTTTCCTTGGAGAGACCGCAGTTGCTTGAGAGTTCTTGGCGGAGGCATCTCCATAATCGCCTTGATCTTTGACGGGTCTATTTCGATGCTCGATTTCATACGATGAATCCTAGGAATTTGCCTGAGGAAACTCCAAACGCGCATTTGAGAGGGTTGATCTTTAGATTGTATTTCCGAAGACGTTGGAATACTATCTTCAGATGCTCCCAATATTCCTCGTATGATTTGCTTTTCACTATGAGGTCGTCGATATAGCATTCGACGATTTCATGTATGAGGTCATCGAAAATCTTCGTCATGGCCCTCTGATAAGTAGCACCGGCGTTCTTCAGACCGAAAGGCATCACTTTGTAGCAGAATATGCTCAGAGGAGTCCGGAAAGCGGTATGCTTCTAGTCTTCGGGATGCATCTTTATTTGATTGTACCCCGATGATCCGTCCATGAAGGAGAAGACTTCGTAAGTGGACGTGTTATCTATCATCAGCTCGGTAACCGGTACGGGAAAGTCATCCTTCGGACATGCTTTGTTGAGGTCCCGAAAGTCCACGCAGATGCGCACCGTCCCATTTTTCTTCATCACTGGGACAATATTGGCGATCCAGTCAGGGTATTGAACTTCTTGGATGAAGCCGGAGTCGATTAGCTTTTTGACTTCGGCATTGATACTCATTTCAAGTTCGAGCCGCATTCTTCTTGGTGCTTGTTTGACTGGCTTGACATCCGGAGATATCGCCAATTTATGTACAGCTATTTCCGGATCTAGCCCCGACATCTCGGAATAGTTCCATGCGAAGCAGTCTTCATACTGCATGAGCACGTCTTTTAGCGTAGCCACCTGTTCTTTAGACAGTAGCTCACTGACGAACGTTGGCCGCGGGTCGTTTGCCATCTCCAAGTCGATCTTTCTCAGGTTATCCCCAGTAGTATGTATTCCATCTTTCAATTCTTTTGGCGCCGGTGGAAATTCTGAGATCAACTCATCATCGTCCTCATTTTCGAAGCACCGGGAGAGGTCGTCTATATTCTTGGGCACTCCTTCTTCTGACAGTGTTATAACATGACAGGTACGAGATCACTTCCAAAACCGATGTTGATCTGGTTCTACTCCTGCTATATACGTTGCTTTTGGCACATGCCTTTGTGGTGGGGCTACCCTTCAACTATTAGATAGGGCAGACCTGCCGAGCTGATACCGGTCTTCGACCCAGTTTTTGAAGGTAAAATAGTCTTCAAGTGGATGTCCGATCACTTGATGATAGGAGCAATAATCCGGGTGATGAACTTCGTTTTCTTGATCGGGGTGCCGAGATTCCGGGAGTGTCATCATTTGGTGTTTCATGACATGGTCAAAGATTCTCTTTGTCTTGTCTTGAGGGAAAGAGTATGCTTGACCCATCTTTTTCATAAGAGACGGATTCCGGTTGACCTTTTCTCCATCGCGTGGCTTCTTGGATCCGCTTTGCCGTTGTCGATCATTTTTCTCATTCTTTAACTTGTTTTTGCTTCCGTGTCGGGCCTTTTTCTTGCCTTGGGAATGCACGGCGGGCTGACGGCGGAGGGGAATGTCTTCCTCCATAGCCTGTTGAAGGAGACGTTGCGTCTTTGCTTTCTTGTAAATGGCCATTTCGCGGCTGTGGTCACTTCGAACCTTTTGACTCGTTTCCCGTACTAGCTTGTCCATCCGTTCTTCAAACAATGGACTCGACATTTTTATGGCAGGACCGCGTTCTGGTTCAACGTCAGTGTCTTTTAAACGAGTATCCTCTTCTTCATCAAGGTTCTTTATGACATGGCAGCCATGGAACTGCTCCCGTTTCTTGGACTGGATATATCCAAGCCCGATCGTTTCCATTTTTCCGTTGGGCAATTTTCACCGAGTTTCCGGGACGTTCCAGATCCTGTTGTAGAATTGGGCCTGTCGCGCGGTTTGCTTAAAGGGTATGCCTTGGCATCTCAATAACCTTTTCAATCCTTCTACGTAATATCTGGACAGACGGATTGGTTGGAGCCTGTCGAGAGAAAAATCGGCACCATGCCAGACTTCTCTTTCGACTTTAGTCTCCGTGGATTGGTAGAATATGATCGCCTTTTCACCTCTTCACCTGGGAGGGACGTAGAATTTCCATAGCTCTTGCACACTATATGTCTTAAGCGCATCAAGCTCTCTGTAGTGCTGCCGTGGAACCATGGCGATCTGCAAACTCTGATCATCTCCAGTGAGGACCTGCACTGATGGACGGACCGAGAACACTGCGTTGACTTCGTCTTCAGATTCACTTCCAAAAACCAGAATAGGGGTAGATGATCCCGGCTTGTTGCATTGGGGCGGACCCGAATAGACTATCTCTTCTTCCTCCTTGGTATCGCTCCCGAAGACCGGAATAATGGTGATAGCTTTTTGATTATTCTCTGGTTTATGGTATCTTTCCGTGTCTTCAAAGTCTGGCAGGAAATACTTTGCATCCTCGTATTTGTGGACTTCATTCATGGAGAATGGGTTTAGCTCCCCTGTCACAGTATACTCGAGACCATCTTTGAAGTACTTCATACACTGATGTTGTGTAGAAGGGATGATGTTGTACTCGTATAACCAAGGCCTGCCGAGCAAAGCGTTGTAGCAAGTCTTGGCGTCAATGACATAAAATTTGATGTCAGTGACGAGCAGCCCAAAGCGTAACGTCAGTATTATAGACCCGAGCATCCGTGATGACTGGGAGTCGAACCCGGAGATGGTGATTTTATCCCGAGCGAGGTGTTGAACACTCATGCAGATTTCTTTTAGCACCTTCACATTTAGGAGGTTGACAGAGGACCCGTTGTCAACTAAAATATTCCCTATCTTGATGTCATGGCAGTACCCGGTGACATACAGGGGACGGTTGTGCTTGTAGGGTGTTTTTCGTCACCCCATTGAGATGGGAATACGCGCGCACTTGTCAGGCGTACTACAGATTCCCCCTGCCTAGGGTAGGTGGGGGTTTATTGATTGTGTGGATCCGAATCTCCGGCAGTCGCGGTCTAAGCTGCCGTTAATTACCCCTCGCCTTTGGAGCAAAGGAACCTCTGATTGACGGGTTAAACTGGTCATGCGAACTCAATGTGCAGTGTGCGTGCGTTGTGTTTTGAAAGGAGTTTTGGATATATCGGGGGCCCGCAGAGTTTTTACGGAGGTCCCGCTACCCGGATAACGAGCTGGGGGTCAAGGGGGCTAGCAGCCTCCTTGCGGGGTGCGGGACAGCGCCCCGTTAGAAATTTTTTCTAACGGGGGAGGTATATTTAGTGCGGAGTGTGTGTAAAATGGGGGGAAAATGGCATTCAAAGGACGTGTGGGTGGCAAGTGGACGCACATGGGCGCTTTAGTGCCCGGGGTCACGTGCGCGCACATGCCCATTGGGCGCCTCAGCGCCCGGGGTCACGTGCGCGTACATGCCCATTGGGCGCCTTAGCGCCCTGGGTCACGTGGCGCACACGTGACCCTTGGGCGCCTTAGCGGGCGGGGTCACGTGGCGCACACGTGACCGATGGGTGCCTTAGCGCCGCGGGGTCACGTGGCGCATACGTGACCGATGGGCGCCTTAGTGCCCGGGGTCACGTGGCGCACACGTGACCACGGGAAACACCTGCGGGAAGGGGGCCTAGCCCCTAGGTTGGGGAGTTGAACTCCCAAGAGGTTTTTTGAAGTTGAACTCCTAACGGAAACTAATTTATGGAGTTAAACTCCAACAGATCTAGAAAGGAGTTAAACTCCTAGGAATCTTTGGCTCTTCTTTTGAGCCTCGGATCTGTCCAAAGTTAGATTTTTGGAGATGGGTCTCCTTCTTCCTTCTCTTGATCGGCGGGATCTTGGAGAAAAGGGGGGTGAGACTTAAAAGTCTCCCCTTTTCGAGAACTGATTGGAGATCCGAGCTCCCTTTCGTGAGTTTTGTGGTGAAAAACTATTTATTTTTGAGAAAAGAAGAGTTAAACTCTTGATTTAATTCAAAAGAAAGAAGAAGTTTTTAGATACTTGAGGAAGGAGAGAGAGAGAGAGAGAGAGCAGATCTTGATTTTTTTTTTGGGAGAGAGAAAAATTTGTTGAGATATTTTCATTATTTTTGCCTTTATAGGCTACACACTTTACATATAGCCCATTGGGCTTTACAAAATGGCATTTTGCCCATCCCATACCTCATGTGGTTCAATTCTTTTGCACATAAGTATGGGCTTTACAAAAATTTGGCTTTATGCCCATTTTTCTTATATTTATTCATAAAATAAAATAAAAGAAATACACCAAAATTATTTATTACAAAAATTTTATTTTGGCATGGGGGAGGCCGGCTGCTTCATGTTCGGGCTTGACCCGGGCATTGGCCCACTTGACTTGTGCTTGGGCCTACTTGGCTTGGGGTTGACTTTGATTTTGACTTGGTCTACCGGGGTGTAAATTTTTACCCGAGCAAATTCCTTACATCAATGAATGTACACCACATATGTGGGTTGTGTGTATGAAATTGATGGATCTTCTTTCGCGTGGAGGTCGACTCCGTTTTGACGACATGGAGGTCGATGCTGCCCTTTTTGCGACGTGGACGGTCGTGCTGCCTTTTTAGCTACTTGGATGGTCGGTGCTGCCATTTTAGCGACGTGGACGGTCGGTTCTGCACTTTTTGCCCCTTGGATGGTCGATTCTGCCCTTTTTGTGACGTGGACGGTCGATGCTGCCCTTTTTGCGACTTGGACGGTCGGTGCTGCCCTTTTAGCGACTTGGACGGTCGGTGCTGCCCTTTTTGCGACGTGGACGGTCGGTGCTGCCCTTTTGGCGAAGTGGACGGTCGGTGCTGCCCTTTTAGTGACTTGGACGGTCGGTGCTGCCCATTTTGCGACGTGGACGGTTGGTGCTGTCCTTTTTGCGATGTGGACGGTCGGTGCTGCCCTTTTTGCGATGTTGACGGTCGGTGCCGCCATTTTAGCGACGTGGACAGTCGGTTCTGCCCTTTTTGCGACGTGGACGGTCGGTGCTGCCCTTTTAGCGACTTGGACGGTCGGCTCTGCCCTTTTAGCGACTTGGACGGTCGGTGCTGCCCTTTTAGCCACTTGGACGGTCGGAGACTTGATTTGACTTGTTCCGTTTCTTGCGGTGTCAGGGATGAAGTTGACTTGTTTCCAAGGTGGAGTTTGATTCTGCCAGGGAGGTCATTAGTTGTTTTGCTGATTTGATGTGATTTGGGTTGACATCAGCACCGCTGCACTGGACTATGGTACCACGAGCGAATCATCATCTGCCATGACTGGAGGTTTCCCTCGTTCCCAGTTTAACGACTTAGGGGTCATTTGTTCCCAGTTTAACGACTTAGAGGTCATCTGTCCCCAGTTTAAAGACTTAGGGGTCTATTGGATTGGAGTTTGGTATTTTGGGGTTAGGGTAGGCATCAGCGTTGCTAACACTGAAGTACATGTGCCTGGAGCAATTCATCATTTGCCCTTTCCTGTTGGGGAGAGATGGCTTAGGAGACAGGTTTAGGTCCCTATCACCTAAGGCTTTTCAATTTTATGAGCCGTAAGGGTCCCATAAAAGCATTTTCTCCCTACGAGTCGAAAGGATCTCGTAGGTGTCATTTTTCCTTAGGAGTCGTGGGGACTCCCAAATGTATTTTTCCTTTGTAAGTCGTAAGGATCTCACGAAGGTGTTTTCTTACGAGTCGTGAGGATCCCGTAAGTTTGTTCTCCTCATGTATCGTGAGGACACATGAGTGCGTCTTCCCAAATAGAGCACAATCCCAAGGGCAGAGATCAGCCGCGTAACTGGTAATTGCGGTGGGGCATGGGTATGCTGAGAATTATTTGAGCCCATGGATTGTATACGGTAGTCAACTTGGGGACCATCCGTAGGGCTGGAAGAATTTTGGGAGATTGGATTTTGGTTGGCGTCTGCATCGCAGCACTGGAATGTGATATCAGGAACGACTCATTATTCTCCGTTTGGAGACTTGGAATTTGGATTTTGTTTGGCATCAGCATTGCTGCACTGGAATAATGCCAGGAGCAACTCATCATTTGCCTCGGGAGGACCTGGGATTTGGGTTTTTGGTCGGCATCAGCACCGCTAACACTGAAGCGAAATGCCAGGAGCAACTCATCATTTGCCGTTGCCCGTTGGGGAGTGATAGCTCAGGAGACAGGTTTAGATCCCTATCACCCAAGGCTTTCAATTTTATGAGCCGTAAGGGTCTCATAAAAGCATTTTCTCCCTACGAGTCGAGAGGATCTGGCAGGTGTATGTTCTCCTTAGGAATCGTAGGGATTCCTAAGTGTGTTGCTCCTTTGTGAGTCGTAAGGATCTCACGCAGGGATTTTCTCCTCACAAGGTCGAGAGGACTTTGCGAGTGTATTTTATCTCTTTTCACGAGTTTGCGCCCTTTCAGGTTTTCACAAACTTGCTGGCAGTCCTGCTGTTTTTACTCACGGAGCCCTTTTGGGTTTTCATCCGTGCTCGTTTTGCTTAAGGACATACCGTTTTTTTTGTTGCTAGTGGGACTTTAAAAGTAGTCTCACCGGCAGGACTTGGGAGAGATAGGGGTCATTTACGCCCGTGGATTGTATACGGTTTTACAGGATGTATGATCTAGACCGTAGGGCTGGTGTGCTCAATTCGCCTACGACTTGGAGCATTCACGCGTAGTATTTCTTAAGATATCGGCCATTGATGGGTGGCATAGGCTTTTCTCCCTCAGCATGTATTAGTTGGTAGGATCCTCCGTCGAACACTTTCTCGATGATGTATGGTCCTTCCCAGTTCGGCTCGAATTTTCCCTTAGCATGTTGATTGGGGATGATCGGTCTTTTGAGGACCAACACCAATTCGCCTTTCTTGAAAGCACGGAGACGAGTCATCTTGTCATAGGCCCGTGACATTTGGGCTCGGTACAGCTCCATATTTTGCTGTACTGCAAGCCTCTTTTCTTTGAGGGCGTCGAGTTCTTCAAGCCGAAGGAGCACGTTTTCCTCCTCCGTCAACTCGTGCTGAACGACCATTCTTAAGCTTAGAACTTCGACTTCGAGATGAAGGACCACTTCCGCTCCGAAGAGCAATGAGTACAGAGTCGACTGAGTTGGAGTACGATGCGTGGTACGATATGCCCACAACGCCTCGTGAAGTTTGAGATTCCAGTCTCTTTTGTTGGCTGAAGCATTTTTCCTCAGGAGCTTGCATAGAGTTTTATTGAAGGCTTCGGCTAGCCCATTGGCTCTTGGATTATAGATGGAGGAATATCTTGTAAGTCGATGTACAACACCCCACGACTTGCGGGGAGGCAGAAAATTGAAAAATGATCTTGTTCTTTGCATAAATATCGACTAACCGAGAATCTTTGCTAAACTATAACTAACAAGAAACATAGAAGTTATGAACTACTATGATAAGTGATTATACCTAATGAACCGTGTCCTTCTCCTTTTCGTTATCCACGTCCTTCTCGGCCTCCTCCACGTAATAGATGATCCACCCGAGAGCTATACTCCAAGCTTCACCTCTAACTTGAGGTAACTAGGTTTCTTAAAGTGCTAATCTAAGTAACCTAGGTAATATAGAGAAGTGTTATGGATTAAATAGTCTTTACTAATCCTTGGTCTAAACACATGAGAGGGGAGGATTAGGGTTTGAAGAGAGAGAGCTTGAGGAGAGAGAAGGTGAGAATGATCATGAATTGAAATTGTTTCTCACTTCTTATATATCATGAAGCATATAAAATATCAAATAATATAAATCAAATGATTTATCATCATGCTTCATTTAATATGTGCAATGAATCATCAAGTGAGTCATTAAGCAATAAATGCTTCATTAACTCACTTGAATGATTCATCTCATGAGTCACAAAATCAATTAATGCTAATGCCACCTTAACCCTCAAGTCACCATCCTTCTAGAAGCTTCTCACGAAATTACGAGAACGCCCCTCCAATCCGTGAAAACACGGAAAAACTTTAGACTGTATAAATCCAATAACCGGATACTAGAAACTGGCTTAAACCAAAGCCGGCTAGTAAAAACTGTCCGAATGTCGTACATGCGTAAACACACGTATGCGTCCGAACCCTTGTCGTAAAACCATACGACCTCTATATCGTTTCGCCCGGAGCAGGGAAACTCTCTGTATGGGACTCTAAAGACTCGACTACTACGCTGGCAGTGGGTTTAACCACAGACCGCAAGAGGCACTAGCTGTACGTAACGGTCCCCAGGTAGATGTCGATAAGAAGGCCGATGAGGAAACCCATCCGAACTCCTACTGAGTCTGATGTGACAATCTTCGTACAGTCCGGTTTGTTCGTCTAAGACTATCACATATCGGGCCTAAGGGGCGGCAAGCGTCAGTCCCCTAATAGCGGTATAAGTCGTGTCGGAGCGTAGCCTATTACACCCTGAGAAAACAACTGGAACCTACCAGTAAATCTCGCTTGCCCTGGCCAGGGACTTTGCGTAATGGCTCTCTGACACAACGCGATATCAACTCCCAATACCGGGAGAGACGAATCCTGTCTAACCACAACTGCCTCCAAGTGCTCGGGACTGCACCCAACTGCTACCTGTTTGCACGACTCCTTTGAGCCATGGTAGGGTAGCAATCTAAGAACAGTGGGACACACTCGAGGCAAAGTAGCAGTGTCAAGTCTGCGGACTATGCTGTACTCATGTCACCTGGGAACTGTTAACTGACGACGGGTATAATACCAACCAACAGTTCCCCGTAAGTCCTGTCCGGTGTACCCATAACCCAACGAGCACCTGTATACTATCTCCAGTACGACGTACTGACGGCTGTGGGACAGACCATCTCCCCAACTGGGATGAGAAGCGTACACACTAGTCTACTCCGGAGTATCGATGCCTTATCTCGATAATCCTACGACTAGGGACCTAAAAAAGGATGTGCTTGTAGACTACCCAGCCCCCACTAGTGTGACTGCCATCACAACGCTGGTAGTCAAGCAAGATCCTAAGAGCTCTTTCAATACATATACTCACATATTAAGATAGATAAAACCAAGTAGCATACTACCATGTTTAGCAAGACTGTTATATAACTGTGAATATCCCAAGCTTCCATTAAGTAATATACAAACTAGTATGATACAATAATGGCCCCTAAGACATATACACTAACATATCTCCAGTCTATCTTGTGCTAAGTAGCGAACCTTGAGACTTTGAAGCTCTTGAAAGAAGGCTCGTTGTCAGAAATGATTCTTCTTGGTGTACCAAAGCGGTATAGAATATTATGCTGGAAGAACATCAGAATATTTTTTGTCTTGACTTCTTTTAGCGGGACAGCTTCATCCCATCTGGAGAAATAGTCAGTTGCGGCCAATATGAATCGGTGGCCTTTGGATTACGGAGGATCAATTGGACCAACTATGTCGGTGCCCCAAACTTCGAAGGGCCATGACGCCACCGTAGGATGCAGCGGATTGGGATACTTGTGAATGAAATCACTGTGAATTTGGCAGATATGACACTTCTTTGCATGCTCTTCACAATCCCTTATCATGGTAGGCCAGCAATATCCAAGTCGTTTAATTTGAAGCCGCATTTTGGGGACGGATTGGTGAGCTCCGCATATGCCTGAGTGAACTTCTTCCATGACTTTCTGGGCTTCGGCCGATGACAGACATATGAGCCAGAGTTGGTCATATGATCTGCGGTATAGCGTGTCATTTACAAACACGTATCGGAGAGCTCTCTTCTTCAGCTGAATCCTCGCAGATTTTCCTTCGGGCAGCTTGTTGTATCAGAGATACTCTATGAAGGGTTCTCTCCAATCGGGCTCGTCTTGAGCGATCGAAGCTTCTTCAGCAGGACCGCTCTTCTGTTCCGCGCTTTTCTTTTCTCGTAGAGAGACTGGGGGTAGAATTTGCCGGCTCCTGACTGTGATCAGAATTTCGTCCATGTCAGGATCAGCCAGCTCCTTGGCTAAGCGAGCGAGCACATCGGCCTTTCCATTCAACGCCCTAGGAACTCTCATCAGCTCAATATGGGTGAACTGTTTCATAAGTTCCACCACCCGGCTTTTGTATCGAGCTAACTCGGGTTTGTATATCTTATAGTCGCCACTTACTTGGTTGACAACAAGCTGGGTGTAACCCTTCGAAAATCGTTTAGGCAGTTTTTCGGTAATCGGCTAATTTTTCGGCTTTTTCCGTAAAAAGTCAAAATTGATATTTTTCATTGTAGACCTAATTATACAAAATTTAGATAAGATATTACTATAATTTTGTCACTAAAATGTCACTTATAATTATCTAGTTAAATAAAAAAAAATTTCGTAATTAATTATTTTTTTTATTATTTTAAGCCTTTTTAAATACATTTAATTAGGGATAAATACAAATTTAATTAGGTAAATTTCTTAATTAGGAGTCTTTATAAGCTAAAATATGGTGTTAATAAAATTATATCATGTCTTGCAAACTTTTAGATTTTTGGTGGGAAAATTATGAAAAAATGGCTTAAAAAGGGGTTTTTTTGTAAAAAGGTTGAAATGAAAGCATTAAATGATTACATGGGGTGTTTAATCACCTAGAAACTTCTCCAAATTTCTCTCATTCCCTCTCCATTGCTGCAGCCGACCCTCTTCCTGCAGAAATTCCCATTCCCACTTCATTCTTGCTTCATTTTCATGCTAAAAATCAATAAAAAAATCCACAATTTCTTTCTCCATTCAAAGCCTAACCCTAATCCCTTCTCTCTTCAACCCAAATTTGTTCAAAAACATGATGAAAGGAGGCTTCTTGGAGACTTGATCAAGCTAGGGTTCAAGCTTGAGAGGTGAAAATTCTAAACTAGTTGCAAATTGGTAGTTTGTTTATGCTAAATTAGATGTTTAAAGTATTAATTTAGTGTAAATCCTTGTTCATGAAAAATCAAGAGAAGGTTTTGGATTTTTATAAATTAGGGTTTGTAGCATAATGGTTGGATTATGTTAGGGATGGTTGTCTAATTGATTAGAACGGTTAATGGTGAAATTATATGCTTGCTAAACCGACAAATTTCGATGTTTGTATCAAATCGGCTAGAACTTCGCTTACTAGATTTTTGTAGAAAATAGAATGCGGTCAATTTGCGTTAGGTTAGCAATGTTATTAGCTTCGTATAGGATTATTAGAATGCGCGAACGCGGGGTTTCGTCTAGTCGGGTGGTAGTTTGTCGATTTCCCCGAAATGACGATTTTTGTTAAAGGATTGCGATTTTCGTGCGTTTTTCCGCGCACCGAGTGCATGCTATGATTAATTTGTGAGCGTCGATATTTGTATAATGTGACTTGCATCGTTTAGGGTTATGTAATCTTATACTTGGTGTTGTGCAAATTTAGGATCGGTCGGAGAAATATCGGACACGGCGCGTAAAGGCAAAGCGGTGGCCGGATCAGATTAGCGGGGATTTCTGGTGAGTAGATGTATTCATCTATGGGGGAATCGTCCGAATGGCGCGATGCGCCCCCCCTAGTTAGGATTTCCTTATCCCTTGCAAGATTCATATTGTTAGTTATCTTATCCATTCATGTACACTGCATACCCTAATAGCGAACAGTATATTAGATTGCATGGACATTCATCCATACTTATGCGATATCACTTTGTAGGACACGAACACCATTACCATTGGCATATGTAGCACGCGCACTATTCATGTGACACACACGCCTTTGGTAATTGCCATGCCACGTGCACGATAGAACCTGTTTATCTTAATATCGTCACCTGCATTCATACTTGATATATGAAACTGCATCGCATGCACATATCTCGCATCATCATCATATTTACATAGAACTCTAGCCAAAATTCACATCATACACATTGATATCATAGACATTTATCATATATATAACATGTGGACATTATGATTTTCTTGATGATTTCAGTTTTTCTGCGATTTCTGGATTTTTGGGGAAAACCGCAAGAATTTTACAAAACCTTATATTTATCATTTTCAAAACAAAGTTGCGGTTTTCTCGTGATGTATGTGTCGTCCACCATGAGTTTTCATGTTTTCTGTTGGATTTCGAGACCCGATTCGAGGAGTGGATGAACCGTCTCGGGTACATGGTGAGCCCGGTATGGTACCCCGGGGCAAGAAGATCGAGTTGTAGACGATGAGCCTGGCAGGGGAAGACTACCTACCGGTGATGTCTGGCGCGGCGGATATCCGGAGGATACCGACCGTTGTCGTGAGATTTATGATATGGGCCGATCCGGACTGACGGAGCCCGATATTGAGACAGATGTGATTCCTTTGGTGTCGATGCTTGACACGGGTTTTCAGAGGATTTCTTGATGATATTTAGCTATTATACAGACATACACTTTCTAAAAGTTATGAATGCAGTAACTTTAACATTCTAAACACTTAAAGAGTTAGAAAAGATATTGCATACCTGTGCATGCATACTAGAGTTATTATATCACATATGGACATACATGTTGTTCCGCATTGCGTGCATTCTTACGATTGCCTTAGTAGATGTTATATTTACTCACGAGCTGGCAACTCACCCCCGTTGTGCCACAGTGTCTTGCAGGTCGGACCCGTCAGTCTCGTAGCGGCGGGCTATCTTGTCATCAGTTCCTTTTGCTCAGACTCGCGACATCGCCCGTAGGTGGGTTGCGAGTATACTTTATTTCTTTTTGCTTTATCATTGTATCTAGTATTCTCCATCTACCACTTGTATTGTATATGCGACCTAGTGATGAGACTGAGAGATTTGTATATTTGTGGTTTCTTTTGGGTCGAGCTCACTTGAGCCGACGTGTGTTTTCTGGTATTTGCATCTCTTTTATGCTCTTTTTCTTGATATTACTATTATATTGCATGTGGTTGTGATCCGCCTTGGGCGAAGAGCTAGCTCCCGCTTGGGGATGCCATTTTTTATGTTTACAGGTTTATTATCTTGTTGTACCCATTTTGGGGGATAGAAAATACAGGGGAGACTCTGCCGAAATTTTCGGGAATTTTTGATGTTTTTTTTTTTTGGATTCTATGCAACTTAATTGATTTCAAAACCGTTTTCATTTAAGGTTTTCCTTCACTCTCTTTTGATTTTGGGTTAGATTTCTGGGCTTTGGCTGACTTAGGTTACGGTACGCCTTTAGACGTCTCGTAATCTAAGTGCCAGTCACGTTCCGTACTTTCGGGTCGTGACAAAGTTGGTATCAGAGCGTAGCTTTTACCTTTTTGAGTGTAGGACGACCTTGGTAGATGGAGTAGGTGACTTAAGCAGAGTGGCGTAGCGTGGGTATGATCCGCGGCATACTTACGATACGGTACTCCGCCTAAGTGACCTTAGGACATATTGCTTGTATTTTCTTTCTTGATTCCTTGCATTCCTTGATTCAATTGCAATGATCTTATCAGTCCTTTTTCTTATTCCAGCTTCGATGCCGCCAAAGACTACGAGAGCTCAGCGGGCTGCCGCTAGGGATGAGATTCGGGCGGGCCCGTCTGAGGCGAGGATCGAGCGGGAGGATACGCCTACCCCTCAGGGTCCCACTGATCCGCCTTATCCTGACCGTATTGCCAGATTAGAGGCCGACATGCAAGAGTTGCGGCAGATGATGGGATCTTTAGTTGAGTCCAGCCGAGCACAGAGATCCGAGGACGTTCCTTCCACCGCACAGACCACGATCGTACCTGCTGCACAGATGGTCACTCCTGCTGCTACTACGGAGACTATCCCTGTTTCACTACAGGAGTTCATGAGATTGAGACCTCCAGCTTTTACCGGTACAGATGCGACAGAGGACCCACAGGCATTTCTCGATAGGATGGCACGGATTGGCCGTTCGTTGAGGTGTTCTGAGGATAGATTGGTGAAGTTTGCGAGTTTTCGTCTGGAGGGTCTTGCCCAGACATGGTACGACTCAGTAGAGAGAGGCCGAGCTGCAGGTCTGCCTTCTATGACCTGGGATGAGTTTACAGCTGCATTTCTTGCCCGTTTTCTTCCGGAGAGTGTTCGAGATGCTCGAGCCCGTAGTTTTGAGTCTTTGCGCAAGACTCCTGGGATGACAGTGTCGGAGTATGATATACAGTTTACCCAGTTGTCTCGATATGCTCCGTACCTAGTCGACACAGAAGAGAAGAGAATAAAGAGGTTTGTGCGAGGGCTTGATACACAGCTATTCCTTGCCATCGGCACCCAGCACTTTGATACATACGCAGCCGCGATGGATGCAGCCTTACTTTTGGAGGAGCGTATTTCTGAGACTCCGGTCGCTTCTGGGCCGAAGAGGATCCGTACTGATACGCCAGCTCAGCGGCAGATGGGCAGACATCGTGATAGATTATTTCCGGGAGATGGCGGAGGCAGAGGATTGAGACGAGGTCAGTTATTTGGTTCATATCCACAGACCCAGCAGTCGTCTCCAGGATGTTTTCGGTGTGGGAGTCAGTATCACCGTGTCAGAGACTGTACCATGGGACGTCCGGGCGCGGCGACAGTCCCGCATGTGACTTTACCACCCTCACCACCTTCTCAGAGAGCTTTACTTCCTACTCCTGATGATGCTTCACGCCAGCCAGATGTTTCTAGAGGCCGTGGGCGTGGCGTGGCGGTCCGGTTCAGAGAGGACGAGGCGACAGAGGCAGAGGCAGAGGCCGAGGTAGAGGCAGAGCACAGCCAGCTATTAGTGGTGGACAGGCCCGAGTGTTCGCGTTGACTCCTCAGGATGCACAGGCATCCAATGCCGTCGTGACAGGTACTCTGCCAGTATGTTCTTTTGATGCACGGGTATTATTTGATCCAGGCTCCACACATTCCTATGTATCCACGTATTTTGCACCGAGGTTGGGCCGAGAGTCTTGTCCGTTAGATCAGCCGCTTGTCGTTATTACCCCGGTAGGCGAGTCTTTTGTTGCCCGTTTTGTGTACCGATCTTGTTCCGTTCGTATCGGGGAGAGAGATTCTTCAGTAGATTTGATTCTCCTCGATATGCTAGACTTTGACGTTCTTCTTGGTATGGACTGGCTAACCACCTGTTATGCATCCGTGGACTGCCGTGAAAAGGCAGTCAGATTCAGTTTTCCTGGTGAGCCGGTTCTTATTATTCAGGGAGATCGTAGCGCTACCTTCCCAGCTTGATTTCATCTCTTCGCGCTGGTCAGCTCTTAAGGAAAGGGTGTCAGGGATTCTTAGCTTATGTTTGTGATACTAGCTCCACAGAGGTTCCGTTGGACCAGGTCCCTGTTGTGAGAGAGTTTCCTGATGTATTTCCTGATGAGCTGCCTGGTCTGCCACCAGAGCGTGAGATTGAGTTCTGTATTGACTTGATCCCTGGCACGGGGCCTATTTCTATACCGCCTTATCTGATGGCCCCGGCGGAGCTGAGAGAGCTAAAGGATCAGTTACAGGACTTGCTGGACAAAGGGCTTATCCGACCGAGTGTGTCACCATGGGGTGCTCCCGTCTTGTTTGTTAAGAAGAAGGACGGAAGTATGCGTTTATGCATTGATTATCGTCAGCTGAACCGGGTTACTGTGCGGAACAGGTATCCCCTACCCCGCATTGATGACTTATTTGATCAGCTCCAGGGTGCAGGGTTTTTCTCGAAGGTTGATTTACGGTCAGGTTATCACCAGTTGCGGGTTCGGAAGGAGGATATTCCGAAGACCGCCTTCCGTACTCGTTATGGTCATTACGAGTTCTTGGTGATGTCATTCGGGCTCACCAATGCCCCGGCAGCATTTATGGATTTGATGAACCGTGTATTCAGGCTGTATCTCGATCAGTTCATCATTGTGTTCATTGACGACATCTTGGTTTATTCTCGGAGCCGGGAGGAGCATGAGCAGCACTTACGTATCACATTACAGACTTTGAGGGAGCATCAGCTGTTCGCCAAATTCTCCAAGTGCGCATTCTGGCTAGACAGTGTCGACTTCTTGGGTCATGTGGTGACGAGAGATGGTATTTGCGTGGACCCGAAGAAGATCGAGGCAGTTCAGCGTTGGCCTAGACCGGTATCAGTCACAGAGGTTCGCAGTTTTCTAGGTCTGGCCGGCTATTATCGACGTTTCGTCCAGGATTTCTCCCGCATTGCTGCACCGTTGACCGGGTTGACCCGGAAGGGGGTTCCTTTTGATTGGACCCAGGCATGTGAGGATAGTTTCCAGCAGTTGAAGACTCGTCTGACTACTGCACCAGTGCTAGCATTGCCTTCAGGATCAGACGGGTTCGTGGTATATTGTGATGCTTCTAGAGTGGGGCTGGGCTGTGTATTGATGCAGCACGACAGAGTTATCGCGTATGCTTCTCGGCAGCTGAGGAAACACGAACAGAACTACCCCACCCATGATTTAGAGATGGCTGCAGTGGTATTTGCACTCAAGATCTGGAGACATTACCTATACGGTGAGTCGTGCCAGATATTCACTTACCATAAGAGTTTGAAGTATATCTTCCAGCAGCGAGACCTGAACCTGAGACAGCGCCGTTGGATGGAGTTGGTGAAGGATTATGACTGCGAGATTCTATACCATCCGGGCAAGGCGAATGTGGTGGCAGATGCTTTGAGTAGGAGGCCCGGAGGTAGCTTATCTTGTTTGAGCGCAGTACAGATGCAGTCGACGGCGGATTGGCAGGTTTTATGTGATAGCAGAGTGCAGTTCGAGTTTACTCCTACAGGGGGACAGCTGGCCCATTTCAGAGCACGCCCACAGTTACTTGACCGTATCCGCGATGCACAGTCCGGCGATGCCCGTATCTTAGAGATTATTGAGCAGATTCGGCAGGGCAGAGTTTCTGAGTTCGTGATTGATGATCAGGGGATACTTCGATTTGGGACTCGACTGTGTGTGCCAGATTCAGAGGGACTGAGGCGTGATATTCTCGAGGAGGCACATAGATCAGTATACAGTGTGCATCCAGGTTCCACCAAGATGTACCGTGATTTGAGAGAGGTTTACTGGTGGGACGGGATGAAGAAGGATATTACAGACTTTGTGTCGAGATGCCTGACTTGTCAGCAAGTCAAGGCTGAGCACCAGAGGCCAGCCGGCGAGTTACAGCCTTTGCCCATCCCTGAGTGGAAGTGGGAGCAGGTCTCCATGGACTTTGTTGTAGGTCTACCCAGGACCAGTCGAGGGTACGACTCTATTTGGGTGACTGTGGATCGACTGACGAAAGCGGCTCACTTTCTGCCAGTGAAGACCACTTTTGGATTTTCTCAGTACGCCCAGGTTTATATTGATGAGATTGTGCGACTGCATGGTGTTCCGACTTGCATCGTGTCCGACCGTGGCACCCAGTTTACCAGCCGATTGTGGCAGAAACTCCAGGAAGCTTTGGGCACCCGATTGAGTTTTAGCACAGCCTTTCATCCTCAGACTGACGGTCAGTCGGAGCGTACGATTCAGACTCTTGAGGACATGCTCAGATCTTGTGTTTTAGATTTCGGTGGTAGCTGGGATCGTCATTTGCCTTTGATCGAGTTTTCCTACAATAATAGCTTCCAGGAGACGATTCAGATGGCACCTTTCGAGGCTTTATATGGGAAGAGATGTCGATCGCCTGTATGTTGGACAGAGCTCAAGGAGAGCAGTATTTTAGGGCCGCAGATCGTGCAGGAGACGACCGAGAAGATACAGCTGATTCGTGACAGGATGAGAGCGGCACAGAGCAGGCAGAAATCATATGCTGACAGGCGCCGTCGCCGACTCGAGTTCGCTGTTGGCGATCATGTTTTCCTGAAGGTCTCTCCGATGAAGGGTGTGATGAGATTTGGACGGAAAGGGAAACTGAGTCCTAGATATGTTGGTCCTTTCAAGATCCTAGAGCGTGTTGGTCCAGTCGCTTATCGGTTAGCTCTTCCGCCCAGCTTCCCCGATGTTCACCCCGTATTCCATGTCTCGATGCTCCGCAAGTACCTTCATGATCCTTCCCAGGTGATTCAGCTCCAGACGATCCAGCTAGAGCGTGATCTTTCTTTCACCGAGCAGCCGGTGGTCATTTTGGATCGGCAGGTGAAGAAATTGAGGTCGAAGGTCATACCGTCTGTCAAGGTTCTTTGGCGTGGCCCGAACAGCGAGGAGGTCACCTGGGAGACCGAGGTCGAGATGAGGAAGAGATATCCCATCTTTTTGAAGGTACGCGTAGTTAAATTCTAAATTCGGGGACCGAATTTCTTTTAGGGGGGAAGATTGTAACCCTTCGAAAATCGTTTAGGCAGTTTTTCGGTAATCGGCTAATTTTTCGGCTTTTTCCGTAAAAAGTCAAAATTGATATTTTTCATTGTAGACCTAATTATACAAAATTTAGATAAGATATTACTATAATTTTGTCACTAAAATGTCACTTATAATTATCTAGTTAAATAAAAAAAAATTTCGTAATTAATTATTTTTTTATTATTTTAAGCCTTTTTAAATACATTTAATTAGGGATAAATACAAATTTAATTAGGTAAATTTCTTAATTAGGAGTCTTTATAAGCTAAAATATGGTGTTAATAAAATTATATCATGTCTTGCAAACTTTTAGATTTTTGGTGGGAAAATTATGAAAAAATGGCTTAAAAAGGGGTTTTTTTGTAAAAAGGTTGAAATGAAAGCATTAAATGATTACATGGGGGTGTTTAATCACCTAGAAACTTCTCCAAATTTCTCTCATTCCCTCTCCATTGCTGCAGCCGACCCTCTTCCTGCAGAAATTCCCATTCCCACTTCATTCTTGCTTCATTTTCATGCTAAAAATCAATAAAAAATCCACAATTTCTTTCTCCATTCAAAGCCTAACCCTAATCCCTTCTCTCTTCAACCCAAATTTGTTCAAAAACATGATGAAAGGAGGCTTCTTGGAGACTTGATCAAGCTAGGGTTCAAGCTTGAGAGGTGAAAATTCTAAACTAGTTGCAAATTGGTAGTTTGTTTATGCTAAATTAGATGTTTAAAGTATTAATTTAGTGTAAATCCTTGTTCATGAAAAATCAAGAGAAGGTTTTGGATTTTTATAAATTAGGGTTTGTAGCATAATGGTTGGATTATGTTAGGGATGGTTGTCTAATTGATTAGAATGGTTAATGGTGAAATTATATGCTTGATAAACCGACAAATTTCGATGTTTGTATCAAATCGGCTAGAACTTCGCTTACTAGATTTTTGTAGAAAATAGAATGCGGTCAATTTGCGTTAGGTTAGCAATGTTATTAGCTTCGTATAGGATTATTAGAATGCGCGAACGCGGGGTTTCGTCTAGTCGGGTGGTAGTTTGTCGATTTCCCCGAAATGACGATTTTTGTTAAAGGATTGCGATTTTCGTGCGTTTTTCCGCGCACCGAGTGCATGCTATGATTAATTTGTGAGCGTCGATATTTGTATAATGTGACTTGCATCGTTTAGGGTTATGTAATCTTATACTTGGTGCTGTGCAAATTTAGGATCGGTCGGAGAAATATCGGACACGGCGCGTAAAGGCAAAGCGGTGGCCGGATCAGATTAGCGGGGATTTCTGGTGAGTAGATGTATTCATCTATGGGGGAATCGTCCGAATGGCGCGATGCGCCCCCCCTAGTTAGGATTTCCTTATCCCTTGCAAGATTCATATTGTTAGTTAGCTTATCCATTCATGTACACTGCATACCCTAATAGCGAACAGTATATTAGATTGCATGGACATTCATCCATACTTATGCGATATCACTTTTTAGGACACGAACACCATTACCATTGGCATATGTAGCACGCGCACTATTCATGTGACACACACGCCTTTGGTAATTGCCATGCCACGTGCACGATAGAACCTGTTTATCTTAATATCGTCACCTGCATTCATACTTGATATATGAAACTGCATCGCATGCACATATTTCGCATCATCATCATATTTACATAGAACTCTAGCCAAAATTCACATCATACACATTGATATCATAGACATTTATCATATATATAACATGTGGACATTATGATTTTCTTGATGATTTCAGTTTTTCTGCGATTTCTGGATTTTTGGGGAAAACCGCAAGAATTTTACAAAACCTTATATTTATCATTTTCAAAACAAAGTTGCGGTTTTCTCGTGATGTATGTGTCGTCCACCATGAGTTTTCATGTTTTCTGTTGGATTTTGAGACCCGATTCGAGGAGTGGATGAACCGTCTCGGATACATGGTGGGCCCGGTATGGTACCCCGGGGCAAGAAGATCGAGTTGTAGACGATAAGCCTGGCAGGGGAAGACTACCTACCGGTGATGTCTGGCGCGGCGGATATCCGGAGGATACCGACCGTTGTCGTGAGATTTATGATATGGGCCGATCCGGACTGACGGAGCCCGATATTGAGACAGATGTGATTCCTTTGGTGTCGATGCTTGACACGGGTTTTCAGAGGATTTCTTGATGATATTTAGCTATTATACAGACATACACTTTCTAAAAGTTATGAATGCAGTAACTTTAACATTCTAAACACTTAAAGAGTTAGAAAAGATATTGCATACCTGTGCATGCATACTAGAGTTATTATATCACATATGGACATACATGTTGTTCCGCATTGCGTGCATTCTTACGATTGCCTTAGTAGATGTTATATTTACTCACGAGCTGGCAACTCACCCCCGTTGTGCCACAGTGTCTTGCAGGTCGGACCCGTCAGTCTCGTAGCGGCGGGCTATCTTGTCATCAGTTCCTTTTGCTCAGACTCGCGACATCGCCCGTAGGTGGGTTGCGAGTATACTTTATTTCTTTTTGCTTTATCATTGTATCTAGTATTCTCCATCTACCACTTGTATTGTATATGCGACCTAGTGATGAGACTGAGAGATTTGTATATTTGTGGTTTTTTTTGGGTCGAGCTCACTTGAGCCGACGTGTGTTTTCTGGTATTTGCATCTCTTTTATGCTCTTTTTCTTGATATTACTATTATATTGCATGTGGTTGTGATCCGCCTTGGGCGAAGAGCTAGCTCCCGCTTGGGATGCCATTTTTTATGTTTACAGGTTTATTATCTTGTTGTACCCATTTTGGGGGATAGAAAATACAGGGGAGACTCTGCCGAAATTTTCGGGAATTTTTGATGTTTTTTTTTTGGATTCTATGCAACTTAATTGATTTCAAAACCGTTTTCATTTAAGGTTTTCCTTCACTCTCTTTTGATTTTGGGTTAGATTTCTGGGCTTTGGCTGACTTAGGTTACGGTACGCCTTTAGACGTCTCGTAATCTAAGTGCCAGTCACGTTCCGTACTTTCGGGTCTTGACACTGGGAATCACCGTAGACTCGTAGCCGAAGGATTTTCATTTCTATGGCGAGATCCAAACCAGCTATCAGAGCTTCATACTCAGCCTCATTGTTCGTGCGAGGCTCGATGAGAGCAAAAGAACGTCGTAGGATTCCCATCGATGGCGTGATGAACACCAATCCTACCCCTTCTTTTATCTGCGGGATGCTTGATTTGCCGGAGCTCTTCATTGATGAGGCTCCATCGAAATAGAGCTCCCAACATGGCTCATCTTCCTCGAGGTGCGGCACTTGTTCGTCAGGTAACTCGCAATTGAGCGGTGACCCCTCTGATATGGGATGAGCAGCAAGGAAGTCTGTAAGAGCTTGCCCTTTTACTGCTTTCTGAGAAGTATACACTATGTCAAACTCAAGTAGCATGACAGCCCATCTTGACATTCTACCGGCTATGGTTGCTTTGGTCATTAAGTGTTTGAGCGGGTCGACCTTTGAGATCAGCATAACCCGATGAGCAAGCAGATAGTTCCTCAGCTTTCTTCACAGCGAATATCAGAGCCAAGCATTGCTTTTCGATCGGGGAATAGTTGTGTTCTTCCCCGACTAAAGATCGACTGAGGTAGTAGAGGGCATTCTCCTTTCCCTCCTCGTTGTTCTGGGAAAGGAGTGCACTGAGTGACTCATCTAGTGCGGCAGTATAGAGAATCAACGGTTTATTTAGAATAGGGGCGGCAAGCACTGGAGGGTGCAACAAGTACTGTTTGATGCTTTTTAACGCTTCTTGACATTCGGCATCCCAGACAAAAGGAGCTCCTTTCTTCATGAGCTTTGAGAAGGGCCTACATCTCCCCGATAAATTTGAGATAAACCGTCGTATATATGCAAGCTTGCCTTGAAAAGATCTTAGCTGCGTCAGACTCTTTGGAGGGGGCATCTCCATGATGGCCTTTCAGATCTGCCCATTTTTCTTCTTCACTGGGACTATGCATGCGATCCAGTCCGCATATTTCTCTTCTCTGATGAAGCCAGCGATAAGTTTCTTAGTTTCCTCGATGACCTTCTCTTCTAGCTCCCTTCTCATTCTTCGAGGAGCTTATTTTTCTGGCTTAGCATCGGGAGATATAGCCAGCTTATGCACGGCCACTTCAGGGGAGAGGCCAGGAATTTCTTTGTACGTCAACACAAAGTAGTCGGTGAACTCATGCAACAGGGCAATTATCTGCTCCTTCATTTCCTCTGACAGGAGTGAGCCGATGTAGGTTGGCCTTGGATTATTAGGCGTTCCCAAATCAATCTCGGTTAGCTCATCGAAGGTTGCTTGTCCGCCATCTTCGAGCTCTTGAGGAGCTTCTTCTGGCTCGGCCAGCTCGTCTTCATCATTTGACTCTTCGCTGGCTTTCCCGACATGGATCATGTAGCATGCCTTAGAATCAGGCTGGATAAAACCTATGTAGGGTTCCTAGGCACACACTAGAGGTCTCACAAGGCATCAACCATGCCAATTTCAAATTTTACGGGTGCCGAGAAACCCTAATACGGATCGTTAACTAGATGTCTAGGCGAAAGATGCAACTAGTAAACCACTTTACTAAGAGAACGGAAATACAACCTTTGTAGATCCGGTCTTCCACCTCCATAGCTCCGCAATGAAGTCTCCTCGCTGTCCAAATGGAAACCCGGGCTCTAGCGTCGGCTTCATCGGAGAAATGGGCGGGCAAGGTCGTCGGCTTCGTGCCGAAGATGATCTACGTCGAGGCATCACAAGATCAAGCTCCAACTTCACCAAGTCATGAAACTTGTGAAGAAAACACACTCTACTACTTGGCAAGAGGTAGAGGATGAAGAAATAGGAAGTGGGTAGACTTTAGAATTGGATTTCTCACTCATTTCTTCACTTTGCCATTGATGGAGGCAAGGTTTTCTTCAAGTAGAAGATGAAGAAGAAGAAGAAGAAGAAGAAGATGATAATATGATAAGTATTAAGTAAAATGAAAATAATAATAATACTTATCATCTACCAACCATGGTCAAGTGTAGAGACTAAACTAGGGTTAGTGGGAATGGTTAGGGTTAAGCATGAGACAAAATGGTCACATAGTCAAAGCTTCATGAAGCTTCAATATACAACAAAGTTAGCCACCATTTTCTCTTTATGCTTATCATTTTCCAAAAATCAATAAATAAATAAATAAGTGAATAAAACAAAACCCTAACCATTATCATGTAACCATGGTTTGATCTTTACACAAAAACCCTAGCAAACATGTATCATCAAACATAATACAATCAAGTGCACAAAAGTATATCACATATACAATGTGCATATCCGAGTGAGAAAATCCATTTAAAGTGAACCGATACTAGTTAATGCAAAGTAATATATCAAATATATAATTATGCATTAAATCATTAAATCAACACTTGATTTAATGATCCAGTCATATCGCATATAACCGACTAATATCTACAGTAACAACTTATCGAATCAACACTTGATCCGATAACCCGGCTATATCGCATATAACCGATCAATGTCACAAATCGGAATCGAATACAGTATCACATACTGGTATCATTCTCGGCCCCGCACATATCTCATATGCGCTCCTATTTCGTTTCGCTTGAGCCAGGAAACCTCTGTGTAGGACTCTAAAGACTCGTCAATACGCCGGCAGCAGGTGATGATCATATCAAGCACCCACAAGCCGCAAGCGGTCTGCTAAACGTAACGGCCACCCGGGTATTGAGCGATCAGAAGATCGACGAGCAAGCCCGCTCACACTCCAGTGAATCCAACCAGTAACACTACCGTACAGTCCGGTCTGATCGTCTGATATGTCGCATATCTCGCCTAGGGGTGGTAAACGTCAGACCCCAATAGCTCGATAAGTCGTGTCGATATGAGGTCTATAACAATTCGAGAAACTACTGGTAACACTTACCAGTAAATCTCAGCAACCCTGGCCAGGGATTTCCTGTTATAACCAATCGAACACAGCGCAACATCAACTCCCTATACCGGGAGAGACGAATCCCCTCCTATCGCTCATTGCCTCCATGTGATTCGGGACTGTACCCAAAAACTACCGTTTTGCACGCCCTCTTGGACATGGTAAGGTGGAAATCAAAGCACAGTGGGAACCACACAAGACTCTATGACGATCTCGGGTCAACAGACTACTCTGTACCAGTGTCACCTGAGAACTGCCATCTGACGTAAGGTATAATACCATCTGGGAGTTCTCGGCGAGTCCGTCCAGTGTACCCAGTCTCCACTGAGCACCCGTATATCATCTCTGATGTCAAACACCAATGGATATTGGATCATCCATCGCCCATCTGTATGGGTCGAGAAGGTATACGCTAGTCTACTCCGGTATATCGATGCCCCGTCTCGATATATCCACGACTAGGGACTTTGAAGGATGTACTTATGGACTACCATGTCCCCACTAGTATGATCCGCATCATAGTCCAGGTAGTCAAGTACACATCCTAAGGGCTTTACCAACATGTAACAGAGAGACAATCAGTGTACACGTTAAGGTAAAGATCAACCAGATAGCATACTATCATGTCGAGCAAGAAAGTCCTCCCTATATATGTCCCAGCATCCACTACAATATACATCCTATGTACAGTAATGGCCTCTAGGGCATACATATAACTAACAATCTCCCACTTGCACTAGGGCCATCTGTAGCAGTGGTTATAGTATCTCATACTCAACCATCCCATAAAAGTCTCTCTCTGGGAAAAGGCCTTCGTGAGTGGATCCACCGTGTTGTCCTCTGAGTCTACTCTCCTAACCTCGATCACCCTGGAGATCAACCATCTCCATGATCAGGTGATACTGCCTTAGAATATGTCTGGATCACTGATGGGACCAGCGTTCCTTGGCATAAGCCACAACTCTATTGTCTCACAATGGTTGGAACGTAGTTCATCTCATGAACCAATATACACCCAAACATCCTCCTTGGTAGCATCTTAAGTAGCGATGTATCCTGCCTTTATCGTCTAGTATGCCACGGTATCTAACTTGGAACTCTTTCAACATACCGTCCCTTTACTGAGGGTAAAGACAATGCCTGCGACTGACATTCAGTCGTCTTTATCACCCTGGAACCCTTCCAGTGATTCTCCCCAGGATCGGTTGATACCATCTCACTACAACTAGTGAGAATCCTAACATCCAATTAGATCTATCTCATAGATCCAAAACCCAGGATTTAGGAGGTATCATTTTGATCCTATATGGAGAATCATTGTGATAAGCGGAGATTGACCGAGCGTAGCATAGGAAACTTCTTTCTTATCAAGAGTATAACATCCACGTACTCTACGAGGATCACCACCATACTCCCTACTACCTTTTTGTATATACAAGGTTCATCTACCATTTTGATGATGTCAAACTGTTTGACTAACACATCAAAACAGATGTTCCAACTCCGCGATAGCTGCTTTATCCTATAAAGCATCTTGCACACGTTTCCGCTGCTCCCACTGTCTACGAAGCCCTCTGGCTGTGTACTTACAGACGCTCTCATCGTTTAGAAAATCAGTCATGGCACCCAACCGCCAGATATCGTAGTCATGGTATGTAGCCGTGGTAAGTAGGATCTGGATGGACTTAAGCATAGCCACTTGAAAAGGTTTCATCATTATTCACGCCTGGTTGATGACGAAAAGCTTTAACAAGTCTAGCTTTGAAAGTCTCAACTTTTCCATCTACACCAAGTAATCTTCTCAAGATATACTTGCTCATGATGGGGATTTAACCCTTCAGATATAGCAACCAAAGTCCATACTTTGTTGGTGTACATGGATTCCATCTCAGATCGCTAAGCATCCAGCCATTCTTACAGAGTCTCTACTCTCGATGGCCTGCTCGAAACTAGTTGGGTCATCATCTCATGATGCAATCCTCGCTCCCACTGTCATAGAGAAACATAAGTATCTCTCAAATGGGTGAGAAACCCTACTAGATCGTCGGAGAGGCTGAGGTTCGTTGGTAACTATTGAATCCTTTGGTTCTTTCAAATCATCTGCTGTAGTTTGTATAGCTGGAACCTTTCCAGTTCTACATAACTGACCTTGCCTCGAGCTTGTCCGGATTTTGCTTTTAGACATAGGCCGGACAACCCCAAATCTTAATCATCTTAAGATATGGGCTCTTCCCTTTCCATATCACATATGAAGTGGTAGGCAACTGATTTGATTTGAACCCTATTCAATAGGTATGCAGCTTCTCAAGTGCATAACTCCCAAAAAGGAAATAGGTAACTCAGTAGTACTCATCATAGAGCACACCTTATCATATAGGGTGTGATTGCTCCGCCCCGATATACCATCGTGCTATGGTGTATACGGAGGAGTAATGCTGAGAGAGAATCTCATTCTCCTTTAGAAAAGTTCAAGAATTCCGTGCTCAAGTATTCTCCTCCTTGATCTCATCAAAGGACATAATACTTATACCCGTTTTTGTTCTCTACTTCTAACTTATATTCTGTGAATATCTCAAAAGGTTCTGACTTGTGTTTCAACAGGAACATATGTCTGAATCTTGAGAGATTATCAGAGAATGTAACGAAGTACAAAGAACCGGTCTTGGCATGTGTAGACTGGGGACCTTACATACATCAACATGTATCATCCCAAGAGTTTACTAACTCTTTCTCTGTTTCCAGTAAACAGAGCTATGGTCATCGTATCTTTGTGACATGACTGGCAAGTTTCACAAGATGTAAATTCAAACTAATTTAAATATGCATCTAAAAAGTAACTTCAGCCAGTCGGATCGCATTGATATGACCTTGTCTACAATGTCTCAAGAAGAATTCGTTCATTTCTGAACTCTTCCTCTTGTGTGTGTTCCATATACTAAGAACTGTAGTTTGATTTAGAACATCAACGCTTTTAGATAACGTGCCTGATCCGATCAACTTTTGATATAGGAAATGTTCAAAACATTATCCAACAATACAAAATTTTATCACATCTTTACTAATAAAGAGACTGATATGATTTTGTATATCAGGTTCGGTATCTAATAACATTCGTTCAGAACCAATGTATTGGTAATACAGGGTGACAGTGACCAACAGACTTGGCTGCAACTCTTGCCCCGTTTTCTGCCTCATGAAACTTATCACCCGTTATCAATCCTCTACCTTTCTGTAGCCCTATGTAACAGATTATATATCTGGGATCCTGATCTGGTATCACATACCCAGGACGTAAAGGATACTGAGAAACAGTTCTCTGTAATGAACACACCCGAAGATGATGCATCATCATGCACTCTCCTCGTTTGGGCGGCACGGGAATTCTGGTAATCCCCAATTTCCTGCTCTGTCTTATAACAATTATAAGTTGGAGCGGGACCAACGCTCCCCAGCTCAGTATAACAAGCGGGTTCGGTCAATAATCCGTATTATTATCTTGATTAAGGCGTGATATGGTCGCTACCTGGAGAGAGAGAGAAGAAAACACTCAGCGTGCGCTCTTGCAAGAATAGATTGGTTATTATTTTATCTAATCAGGATGGCTCCCACTGCTTTTTATCAAATCTTCCTTCAAACCTAAAAAGGAAAGACTAGCCGGGATTAATTACACACTACAAGTTCGCCAATCTTTCAGCCAGGCCAGTGTCGGTACTTTGAGGGAGGTCCCCCGTGCTTTCGCACGAACCTAATTACAGTAAACCTCGTTTTCCCAGAGGCGTAACCTCGTTAACACCTTTCTAGACACCTACTTGATCAGCTAATTGCAATGTGTAAAACTCTCCCAGGAGTAACTCTTACTCGCAGCGGGTATCGGGATCCAACTATCTCATAGAAGGTATGCAATCTCATTGCAAATTTCAACACTTGAAATTCCCGATAATATTTTGCCCCTAGCGTCCTATGACCTTGACGGAGGCCAAACAACCCATAGTCCGCTAGTCAAGTTCAACCCGTCATTTCCTGATTGAATTAAACCCACCCGCACGACCCTTGACGGAGGCCAAACAACGCCGTACGAATACCCTAATCCAATCGCATCATATGCTAGCAGATAAGCACTAGTTAGCTACCGTACACTACGCCTTGACGGAGGCCAAACAACCGCAGCACGAATACTAACTAGTACTTATCTGAAATGATGGAGGGCTACGACAGGTTTTTCTGAAAACCTATTGCGTAATGAACTTGATATCGTTGTAGGATCGAATGAATTTTGAAATGGAGTGTTTTTGAGGCTTTTCTAGTTTTGCTAAAGGAGTCACTCCCGGTGATGGGATCGTCGGTCCTTTCCTCGTTGAATGAGGTGCGGGATATATCATATATATATCACTGTGCAAAGCAAAAACTCTTAAAAGCAATCAAAAGACAAACCGAGTGTGTAGCATCTGCCAGATATTGCTAAAGGAGTCACTCCCGGTGAAGGGATCTCGGTCCTTTCCTTATCGAATAAGGTGCAGGATATATCATATACACCGCTGTGCAAAGCAAGAACTGTAGCTACCTGTTTTATTTTGAAATTCGATTCTACAACATCATTAGGTTTCTTTTATTTCATTAATCTCATTAATGAAGTCCCATCATTTAAATTACCTAAACATCACAGATAAATACGACGTACACTTATGCCATCCGCATTCGCCTCGATGTCCCCTCGTGCACCGTTAGGTTAGGTAACTAACGGCAGAGCGGGGCAGGGCTAGCGCGGGTGTAAAACATAAGTAACGCCTATATAATATATCATATATACTATATACTGTATCTATCACAGAACATCACATGATCACATCACAGATATCGCAGCAGAAGAAACATATGAAATATTGGATATACTAGGACGTCCGTGTTTTCAATACGAGCCAGTATAAAACACGGATTCCACGATCGTGATGAATAGCCAAACACACACCCCTAGACCCCTACGAGAGCGGCAAGCAACCCTACCAATTCTAGAGTTAGGAGACCCGGACTCGACTCCTCGAGTTGGTCTCCCACTGGACTCCAGAACCCGGTTACTTATGCTCCCCTCCTTGGGTCTATCCTAGTGCGGAAAAGAAAATAATATACAAAGGGTGACATCTTCCGCAACCTGGAAGTGCCCCAATAAAAGAATATTACATACAAGTTTTTTACATGAATGAAAATGAAAAACACTCATCTCACATAAAAACCCCCCGGCTATTCAAACACGACGATCCAATATAACATATCCAGCAACACATAACATCACATGTCATCAACGTAAGTAAATATGTCCATCCCAATTGTCGTTGACATATAGCAACGAAACCGGCGATATCACATATTACACTTACGGTCACAGAAAAGAAAGTGTAAAACTACAACAGTTGGAATCCGCAACCTCCATAGACATCGCATGCCTAATCAAATGAATTCCTTAGACATCGCATGCCTAACAATTATAAACCCCGCATTTTAGTCTCATTATCGAAAACTCTTTTCAATATCAAGTCGGGCAATTCAACAAGATTCCCGACATCCTGATCGAATGCTCGTCGCAAACTTCAGTAGACGGCCGCACCCCTAATACCGTCGACGAAGTGCACCAAGGCGGAACACCGCTGCCGCGAGCATCCGAACGGATGCTTTCGGCGACGGGGTTCTCCTACAGTCACTTGGTCGGGGCTATGGAGTGAGGCTGTCTATTAAGTTTACCTGGCGAGTATCCGCGTACGCTACGTGATTGCGAAGGACTTTTGATCGCATCAAAATTCCGTGGCAACCGATCAAGTGAGACTAAAGTGCTATGTTTATAACATTCATTCAGTTATCTCATAACAACTTGTGAATTTCAAATATTGTATCACATTCCGAATAAGATAGAAAATGTTAAACTTTCCGATCGAACAATCGAACACCCAAGTTTTCCCGAAACAGCTCAACACATGAAATAAGTCTAACAACATTCAGTTCGTGCCTCAGTACCAACGGTCCAGTCGTAGAAGGGTCAAGCCAACGCCTCACATGTGGCACGCCGTACTTTCCCAAATCCTAAGGTTCAAAGGGCAGTTCAAGACGGTCACATAATCGAGTTAAGGTTTGTTGTCTTCTAAAGGGACCATCACGTTACTTGCACTACTTAGAACGTCGTTAAACTACGGAAAAATCCAACACTTGGAAATTTCCCGACAGGGGAAAAATTGGGTATTTATATCCGGTCGAACTTTTTAACATATTCTAAAATTTATCCGGAAAGCCACATAGACAAAATCTGATACTCCGATCGAAACACCGAATCCCCAAAACAACCCCAGAAAATTCAACTCTTGAATAAATATTAAAAATTCCCAGAAAATCCAGCATAATAAAATAGGAGTTACTGTGCAAACAGGGGATGATGATGATGTACTTTAGCCGCGGAACCGCCACAGAAGGCATGCTTCTGCCGCGGTTCCGCCGCTCTTTGTACTGTTCATGAGTCAAATTTTGCATTGTAATTCTTATAATTCGCTGCTGAATTTTTTAAGCATTTTTAATGTGGAAAAATCTCAGTTTTTAGAAAAAGTCCAGAGAGCATGTTTCGGGTTAGGGTTTTGGTTCGATCGGACTTCAAACTCCGTCTAGACTTCGCCTAAGGCTCTAGCTAGTCTCTGATACCACTGTAGGGTTCCTAGGCACACACTAGAGGTCTCACAAGGCATCAACCATGCCAATTTCAAATTTTACGGGTGCCGAGAAACCCTAATACGGATCGTTAACTAGATGTCTAGGCGAAAGATGCAACTAGTAAACTAGTTTACTAAGAGAACGGAAATACAATCTTTGTAGATCTGGTCTTCCACCTCCAAAGCTCCGCAATGAAGTCTCCTCGCTGTCCAAATGGAAACCCTGGCTCTAGCGTCGGCTTCATCGGAGAAATGGGCGGGCAAGGTCGTCGGCTTCGTGCCGAAGATGATTTACGTCGAGGCATCACAAGATCAAGCTCCAACTTCACCAAGTCATGAAACTTGTGAAGAAAACACACTCTACTACTTGGCAAGAGGTAGAGGATGAAGAAATAGGAAGTGGGTAGACTTTAGAATTGGATTTCTCACTCATTTCTTCACTTTGCCATTGATGGAGGCAAGGTTTTCTTCAAGTAGAAGATGAAGAAGAAGAAGAAGATGATAATATGATAAGTATTAAGTAAAATGAAAATAATAATAATACTTATCATCTACCAACCATGGTCAAGTGTAGAGACTAAACTAGGGTTAGTGGGAATGGTTAGGGTTAAGCATGAGACAAAATGGTCACATAGTCAAAACTTCATGAAGCTTCAATATACAACAAAGTCAGCCACCATTTTCTCTTTATGCTTATCATTTTCCAAAAATAAATAAATAAATAAATAAGTGAATAAAACAAAACCCTAACCATTATCATGTAACCATGGTTTGATCTTTACACAAAAACCCTAGCAAACATGTATCATCAAACATGATACAATCAAGTGCACAAAAGTATATCACATATACAATGTGCATATCCGAGTGAGAAAATCCATTTAAAGTGAACCGATACTAGTTAATGCAAAGTAATATATCAAATATATAATTATGCATTATCATTAAATCAACACTTGATTTAATGATCCGGTCATATCGCATATAACCGACTAATATCTACAGTAACAACTTATCGAATCAACACTTGATCCGATAACCCGGCTATATCGCATATAACCGATCAATGTCACAAATCGGAATCGACTACAGTATCACATACTGGTATCATTCTCGGTCCCGCACATATCTCATATGCGCTCCTATTTCGTTTCGCTTGAGCCAGGAAACCTCTGTGTAGGACTCTAAAGACTCGTCAATACGCCGACAGCAGGTGATGATCATATCAAGCACCCACAAGCCGCAAGCGGTCTGCTAAACGTAACGGCCACCCGGGTTTTGAGCGATCAGAAGATCGACGAGCAAGCCCGCTCACACTCCAGTGAATCCAACCAGTAACACTACCGTACAGTCCGGTCTGATCGTCTGATATGTCGCATATCTCGCCTAGGGGTGGTAAACGTCAGACCCCAATAGCTCGATAAGTCGTGTCGATATGAGGTCTATAACAATTCGAGAAACTACTGGTAACACTTACCAGTAAATCTCAGCAACCCTGGCCAGGGATTTCCTGTTATAGCCAATCGAACACAGCGCAACATCAACTCCCTATACCGGGAGAGACGAATCCCCTCCTATCGCTCATTGCCTCCATGTGATTCGGGACTGTACGCAAAAACCACCGTTTTGCACGCCCTCTTGGACGTGGTGAGGTGGAAATCAAAGCACAGTGGGAACCACACAAGACTCTATGACGATCTCGGGTCAACAGACTACTCTGTACCAGTATCACCTGAGAACTGCCATCTGACGTAAGGTATAATACCATTTGGGAGTTCTCGGCGAGTCCGTCCAGTGTACCCAGTCTCCACTGAGCACCCGTATATCATCTCTGATGTCAAACACCAATGGATATTGGATCATCCATCGCCCATCTGTATGGGTCGAGAAGGTATACGCTAGTCTACTCCGGTATATCGATGCCCCGTCTCGATATATCCACGACTAGGGACTTTGAAGGATGTACTTATGGACTACCATGTCCCCACTAGTATGATCCGCATCATAGTCCAGGTAGTCAAGTACATATCCTAAGGGCTTTACCAACATGTAACAGAGAGACAATCAGTGTACACGTTAAGGTAAAGATCAACCAGATAGCATACTATCATGTCAAGCAAGAAAGTCCTCCCTATATATGTCCCAGCATCCACTACAATATACATCCTATGTACAGTAATGGCCTCTAGGGCATACATATAACTAACAACCTATGCCTCATCTATCTGGAATTCGTCCATCGATGAGTGCTCGGACCTGAGGCAGATGCCATAGCCCTTCATAAAACTTTGCTTTTGACTCCGTTCGATATAGTCGGCATCTGCACCTTTTGAAATATTCCCGCATCTCGGGCGCATAGTATCTGAGATTGAGGACGGCTCTTATGCCTCTCTCATAGGGAAGACAAGCGACAGACAAATCGTCCGGGTGCACAACGGGGTTTGACCCATAAAACAGGATGCCCTTCTGTCCACTTTTCCTCCCTGGGACGTAGAAAGTTTTCAGCTGGTCCACGGTGGAGACTGACAATGCATCGAGCTCTTTTCACATCTGCTTCGGCACCCTTGTGATGACCAGGGATCCTTCTTTAACTTCGAAGATCTCTCGTAACTTCGTTGTTCGCACGATAGCCCGATTTGCACAGCTATTGCAAGACGGATCCTTTTCTTCTGATTCTTCAGTGTCACTGCTTAAACGAGGGCAGATTTTGCTGTCGGATGGGCCTTCAGTATCAGATTCATCCGTATCGCTACCGAAATGAGGGTGGGTTTTACGGAAGGATGGACTTTCAGCGTCGGACTCATCAGTGTCACTGCCGAAACGCAAACGCACATGGGGGTTTCTGCTTTTGAAAGTGACAGCCGGTTTAGACTTTCTTTTGAGTTTCGGGGCTGTTCTGTCTTTGGTCATCTATGGCTCAGCACTTTAGAGGTTCACAAAATACCGAGAATCTTCATATCGGACTTCATGCACACCGAACGGCTGGATGTCTCCGTCAATGCATCTTTCTTCTCCATTTTTAGTATACTTCAAGCATTGATGGAGAGTTGACGGAACGATGCCGTAATCGTGGAGCCACGACCTTCCCAAGAGAATTTTATAAGACGTGTCAGCGTCGATCACGTATATCTTAGCTTCATTTTGCAGATCCCCAAATTTGATTGGCAAAGCTATAGACCCCAGAACTTGCTGGCAGTTTTGATTGAAGCCTTGAATGACAATCCTTTCCCTTGACAGGTGCCGGACGTCCATTGACAAACTCTTCAGAGTCCTCAAGTTCATGATGTTTATTGAGGACCCTAGATCAATCAATATGCGATTAATCCAATCTCCGTCGCTGTACCCAGTTACATAAAGCGACCGTTTATGCTCAGCCGTTCCCAGTAGCAAGTCATCGTCCTTAAACGTGACTGCGACAGCATGCAAAGCGTACTGGGCTTCTTTCATATTAATTTCCGCAAAGTGAGCCTGATACCGCTCGGGGTTTTGTAGAGTGTGAATGAGAACATCTCTAAGCTCCTTAGATAGGACCAAGGCATCGTAGATGCTCAGGTGAGACGGAAGCTTCCGGAGATGAGCTAAGACATTATAGTCCACCGAGGAAGGACTTGAGTTTTCATTAGCCGGTTCCCTGCCATCCTCCTCGTTAGCCACCTGTTTTTCCTTTCCTTTTGGGGCGTTGCCCTGATTTGGCGGCAGAGCCCTGCCGCTTCTGAGCTGGATTTGGTTGGCCCTTGTGGCGAGCTCCTCGTCTTCTTCGAGAAAACAGAGCTCCTTCTCAGAGTCGCTGCCAAGATAGATGGCATAGCAGGTCACTATAGGGATCTCTTCATTGGAGTCTTCTTCTAACTCCTCCAGAATTTCAGTCGCTTCTATCGGGAGGAACTCTTTCAATTGAATCAGAGTTCTTTCCATTTGTTCATAGTCTTCGAGGGAATCGATATATTTTTGAATGGTCGGTCTCCTTGCTGACACTTTTTCGCACCGAGCTGCACTTTTCATCTTCTTGAGCTTCTTGGATTTTGACCCAGATGGAGCCGCATTTGCAGCTGGAATGGTAAGCTTCTTCTGCCCCTCCCATTCCGTCCCGGGCTCTTTCTGAAGTAGCCTTAGCATCTTCTTCATCTTATTAGATATGCGCATACTCCACGGAGACTGCGGTGAGTCGGTTTTGTTTCTCAGGGCAGCGGGTTCAGCTGTCTGCTCCCAGAAGGCTTCAGCTTCTGTCTGTATAAAGTTGGTGGTTGCAACTTGATTGTTCACCAACACACTTTTGGACAGATCGATCTCTCCAGCCTTGTACTGCTTCTCGACCCAGTCTTTGAAGATATAACAATCCTAGATCGCATGGCTCACTACTCGGTGGTATGGGCAATACAGGGGATTGTCGGTCATTTTTGTTTCTTGAGGTCTTTTCAACTCCGGCAATTGTAGACCGTTTTTCAAGGCATCTTTAAATATCTTGCGGACCTTGTCCCTTCTGAAAGAGTAAACGTTGTTCTTTTTCTCCTCTAGGGATGGCCCTTCTCCTCCTAGCAATGGCTTTCGAGACCGGTTGGTTTTGGAATCGCCTTCATTGTCGGACGCATTGAAGACATTGGTACTGCTGGAATCCCGCTTCTACGATTTTCGTCCTGCTTGCTTTTCCAAGTCTTGTCTCTCTGAGAGTCCGGGGAGGACTCTTGCTTCAAGCGTTCCAGCATTTGGACTTTCTTGGTTAGCTCCTGAAATGTCTTGAGGCATGCTGTCCACAAGAATGGGACCATCCAATTGCTGAGGTTCCCAACGAGAAAGCTGACAGACTGATCCTGCTCCAGCGGCGGTTCGCACTTGACTGTGAGATTACGCCATCGGGCGATAAAGTCGGTGTTGCTTTCATTCTTCCCCGGCTTGGTCCTCACAAGGTCAGCAATAGAGATTTTATCACTGACACTCATGAACCTTTGCCGAAACAGAGACTCCATTTAGGCAAATGTAATAACGGACCTGTCTGGTATACTCGCGTACCAGTCGAAAGGGACACCGGTCAGGCTGTTGACAAATCGACGAAGAAGGAGCGCATCATTGCCCCCTGTATTCCCGCACGATACTTTAAAGTGGGCGACATGCTGATTTGCATTTCCCGTCCCGTCAAATCTTCCGAACTTAGGAATGACGTAGCCGCTCAGGAACTCGATCAGATTGTACTGTGCGGGATATGGCCGCCCATTACTGCCAATTTCTTTCCGAGCTTCAGCTTCGGCCACCATTGTTTTAACCTTGCTGGTGACCAAATCCATTATCCGGTCTCGTGTTAGCGGGATAGTGTTATCTGGGTCCAAGGCGTCCCCAAAAGCGGAATGTGGCCGGCTTTCGTGCTGCTCGACCAATCTTGGACCTAAAGGGACAGGCCTCAGCCGCTTCGGATTGTCATCATCCGGCTCATGATTAGCGACTTGTGCTTGATTGGGAAGCGCTCGAGCAATATGAGCCGTAAGCTGCATCACAACGTTAGTTAGGTCATCAATTTTCGAATAGAGCTTGGCCATCTCTTTATTTTTGCTCCTAAGCTATTTTCGAAGCTCTTGAAGCAGCTCTTGCTCTACGGTCCTGGGGCGGAAAGTCGGCTCTTCTTCGGTGTCTGAGCTTGACTCCACATAGACTGAGGGGTCTTTCTACCTGTCATCCTCATCGAGAGGGTTTTCATCATCCAGCGGAGGCGACTGTTCTTGGGAAGCGACAACCACATTCAAGCTAGATTGGGCTTGGGATGTGGTGGCCCCATCCTTGCTTTTGCTGCGAAGGTTGTCGCTGGGGCGCCCACCCGCCATATAGACCGTATGGATAGCATATCCAGCCATCTTTTTATTATCGGCAGCTGATTTCACAGATTGCTGCCTTGACCTTTCTGTTTCGGTAACGGGCAGTCGACTGAAGGCAGTTGGCCTCGCCGGATTCTTGAATGGTGCTGACGCCTCCTTTTTGATTTTGCCCCGCTGTTTTCGTGCGGCACAGAGCGCCTGATAGTCTCTTGAAGAGACAGTGTCATACTTTTTTTGTTGGAGCCGAGACACGTCTCCTCGTAGCAATGTTTGGACCACTGTCTTCTTGATTCTGGCGGTCATAGCATTTTTCTGAACCCACTTCAGAGATTCGAAGGAATTGCTGATTTTTACGGCCGACTCAGCCGTCGTCGTGGAATAACCCTGCTCTTGGACCATCACAAGATTCCACATGGCCGAAGTCTTAGCCCTCTTATTGGCTCGATACCCGAGCCGCTTCTACCTTAGCTTTTCTGTTTTAAGCACTTGGCAGACTTCGGCTCTTCGGGAAGACGCCGTAGACCGAGTGATAGAGAGGCTAGAGAAGACGCCCGATCATGCATTTGTTGGAGTCATCGTATGAGCTCGTCCGCAACGTTTGATGTTGCCCTTTGTACCGGAAGTCTTTCCCATAGCTGGAGCACCAGAGAGTCGTTCAGACACCGTCTTAAGTTTCGGTTGTGGTGCCTTAGCGATCACAACATTCAGCCTCTTGCCCCTTGAGACCTGCTTGGCCACCTGTTTTGCCAGGATTTCTGCCAGATGAGCGCTTCCGGCAGGGTAGATGATGACGGAACCAAACTGGCAGGGCAGTTCCTCCCACTGTCGACTGAGGCTTGCAGGGAGAACCACACGAGAATTGATCTTGACTACATACGGAATCAGGGTCGCATCAGAAGCTAGATCCATCTTAGGAGACATTGTCGTTGAAAGCTGATTGCTGCACGAAAAGAAAAAAAACATTATTTCAGTACAACATCGGCATATATGTTAAATGAGTTCGCATGAACACTTGACCCGAGATATGGGAGGAGAGAAACGTCCCACCGGACGTGCCAGAATCTGTAGGGTGTTTTTCGTCACCCTATTGAGATGGGAATATGCGCGCGCTTGTCAGGCATACTACAGATTCCCTCTGCCTAGGGTAGGTGGGGGTTTATTGATTGTGGGGATCCGAATCTCCGGCAGCCGCGGACTAAACTGCCATTAATTACCCCTCGCCTTTGGAGCGAAGGAACCTCCGATTGACGGGTTAAACTGGTCATGCGAACTCAATGTGCAGTGTGCGTGTGTTGTGTTTTGAAAGGAGTTTTGGATATATCGAGGTCCCCGCAGAGATTTTACGGGGGTCCCGCTACCCGGATAGCGGGTTAGGGGTCAAGGGGGCTAGCAGCCCCTTGCGGGGTGCGGGACAGTGCCCCGTTAGAAAATTTTTCTAACAGGGAGGTATATTTAGTGCGGAGTGTGTGTAAAATGGGGGGAAAATGGCGTCCAAGGATGCATTGGTGGAACGTGTGCGCACATGGGCGCTTTAGCGCCCGGGGTCACGTGCCCATTAGGCACCATAGCACCTGGGGTCACGTGGCGAGCACGTGACCATTGGGCGCCTTAGCGCCCGGGGTCACGTGGCGCGCACGTGACCATTGGGCGCCTTAGCGCCCGGGGTCACGTGGCGCACGTGACCGATGGGCGCCTTAGCGCCCGGGGTCACGTGGCGCGCACGTGACCGATGGGCGCCTTAGCGTCCGGGGTCACGTGGCGCACACGTGACCGATGGGCGCCTTAGCGTCCGGGGTCACGTGGCGCACACATGACAGAAGGGCGCCTTAGCGCCGGGGGTCACGTGGCGTACACGTGACAGAAGGGCGCCTTAGCGCCGCGGGGTCACGTGGCGCACACATGTCCGATGGGCGCCTTAGCGCCCGGGGTCACATGGCGCACACGCGATCGATGGGCGCCTTAGCGCCCGGGGTCACGTGGCGCACAATGACCACGGGAAACGCCCGCGAGAAGGGGGCCTAGCCCGTAGGTTGGGGAGTTGAACTCCCAAAGTTTTTTTTGGAGTTGAACTCCTAACGGAAACTAATTTATGGAGTTAAACTCCAACAGATATAGAAAGAAGTTAAACTCCTAGGAATCTTTGGCTCTTCTTTTGAGCCTTGGATCTGTCCAAAGTTAGATTTTTGGAGATGGGTCTCCTTCTTCCTTCTCTTGATCGGCGTGATCTTGGAGAAAAGTGGGGTGAGACTTAAAAGTCTTCCCTTTTCGAGATCTGATTGGAGATCCGAGCTCCCCTTCATGGGTTTTGTGGTGAAAAACTATTTATTTTTTAGAAAGAAAGAGTTAAACTCTTGATTTAATTCAAAAGAAAGAAGAAGGTTTTAGAACCTTGAGGAAGGAGAGAGAGAGAGCAGATCTTGATTTTTTTTGGAGAGAGAAAAAGTTGTTGAGATATGTTCATTATCTTTACCTTTATAGGCTACACACTTTACATATAGCCCCTTGGGCTTTACAAAATGGCATTTTGCCCATCACATGCCTCATGTGGCTCAATTCTTTTGCAAATAAGCCATGAGCTTTACAAAAATTTGGCTTTATACCTATTTTTCTTACATTTATTCATAAAATAAAATAAAATAAATACACCAAATTTATTTATTACAAATTTTTTATTTTGGCATAGGGGAGGCCGTCCGCTTCATGTTCGGGCTCGACCCGGGCATTGGCCCACTTGACCTGGGCTTGGGCCTACTTAGCTTGGGGTTGACTTTGATTTTGACTTGGTCAACCGAGATGTAAATTTTTACCCCAACAGTGCTCGTAGGTTCCGAGGAGGAGATCTTCATCGCCGAAAGTGATGTCAGCTGTATGCACTTCTTCCAGCTCGTCCTTCATATTTTCTTCGGCAAGGAAAGCTTGAAACTGCTCGGGCTCTTGTAATGCCTTAATCAGGGAATCTCGTGCTTCTTTAGACAGGAGAAGGGCATCCAAGATACTCAATTGTAAGGGTATCTTTCTCAGATGTGCCAGGATATTGTAATCCACCTTGTTTTTCTTAGGCGGGTCCTTGGATGCCAGCTCTTCGATGACTCGATCATCGAGGGCGATATCCTCAGGGACCTTTTCCTTCCCCTCATCTTTTTTGTTCGATCCCTTGTTTGTAGATCCGAGATTCTTTTCGGGCAACGTACGGTTGCGCAGCTGAGTATTCCCATAGTCCTTTGTCTCTTCCTCATTTCCTGAGGTGGATTCTTTAAAGAGAGGGCCGAGGGCTGCTTCTTCATCGGAATCGCTTCCGAAGGTGAGAACTTGCGATCTCCTGGTATCAACCATGTGACAGTTGCCGACAATTCTTTTGTGCTCATTTGTCGTATTTCTCTGCTCCCGATGAGTTTTGCGCTTCATCCGCTTGAAATGCTGTTGATGAGCAACGTATCCCTGCCACCACTTTTTAAAGGCCATGCATTCTTCGGTAGGGTGTGCAATCTTTTGATAGTATAAGCAGTAGTTAGGATGCACATCCGCTTCGTCAAGGTGTACACCGCAAGGAGTATTTCCTTTGGGAGATGGTAGCTTTATTCCCATTGACAGGGCTTTAGAGAACCGTTTCCTAATTTTAAGCATGCTTTTGTCTGCCGCGAGTGTGCTTCGATCTGGTTGGAGTGCTTTAACCCTTTTATCCAGTCGCCGACATTTGGCTTTTTCGAATATAGACATTTCGCGGTCTCGATCAGCTTTGCTCTTCTGACGGGCTTCGCTCAGTAGCATGTCGATCATCTCGTCTGATGGTCCCAAGGATTTTGGCACTGATTCTGCCCCCAGCTCCTCTACGTTATCTTCTGATGCCGAGTGAGCTTCTTGATCGTTTATTGGTGAATGGGAGATCATGTGACAACTTGCCACATAATACTCAGGTTCATCCGACGAGTTTTCTCCCTCATCATTGGCGTCATCTCCGTCCTCAAGGATGTGGTTAAGAAATTCTTGGAGTGTGACCGGGGTTCGCGCCTTCTGGTTATATTCTTCCAGCGCGTCAATATACTTTTGCAGCTCCGTGCACTTGTTGTCAGGCTGCGCGAGCTTCTTATTCTTCTTCTTTTTCTTCGAAGACTTTGACGGCTGGGCCTGGGTATTTTGCCCATCGCTACCAATTCCCGATGTTGGTCGCGGTTTCAGCATCCTCTCAATGATTTCTGGCTCTAGCGGGCTTCTCCAATTGATTGCCGGGCATGCTTGAAGATCTTTCAGCATTCTTTTAGTTTTTTCCGAAAGAACTACTTCCCATGGAGCTTCTTCTATGAATGAGCATGATGCCCCCGGTGTGTCCATCCTTTTTGGAGCATGTGGTTGTGGCGGGTTTACCCTCCAGTTTTCAGATAGCGCAAATTTGCCTTGCTGGTACTAGTCCTCAATCCAACTTTTGAAAACGAAGCAATTTTCAATTGGATGGCCCAACATTTGGTGGTAGGGGAGGTAGTTGGGATTGTTGATGTCACTGGGCTGCAGCGGGCGCTTCGGATCCGGCAGGGTGATGAGCCTGTTGCGCACCGCTAGTTCGAACAGTCTCCTTGTTTTGTCCCGGGGAAACAACTAAAGACGTCTTAACTTCTCGTCGAGGAATCGCGATTTGTTGACTTGGCGAGCAGCTAGTTTCGGATCACTCGGCTGTTGTTGAGCATTGGCGATGAATGTCGCTTTCCCTTTGCCTTTTTCATTTTGAAGCTCCGTCTTCGAAGAGGAAAGCCTGTAGCCCATCTGGTCCATTTGGGCCAACTTGTCGATCAGGGCTTGAAAAGTGGCCGGCTTGAAGAACATCATGAATTGAGATATGGTCGCCTGAGGATTGAGGGTTCCCACAAACATGCCCACGGCAGGAGATTCCTCTATGCGCTGTTCACACTTTGACCATAGGTTCTGCCACCGAATGGCGTATTGAACCCTGGTTTCTCCCGGCTTCACTCTGGCGTTGATCAATGCCGTGATCGGGGTACGTTCGCTGGTGCTTGCGAACCTCTGTGTAAACAGTAGCTCCATTTCTGCAAATGTCTTGACAGAGTCATTCGGGAGCTCAGAGTCCCATTCGAATGATGTCTCCGACAGGCTGCCGACAAACTGGCGAAGCAGCAGTTTATCGTCACCCCCAGTATTACTGCACAAGGCTCTGAATTGAACAACGTGTTGGTGTGGATTACCCGTCCCCTTATATACGTGGAATTTAGGGATCGTATAACTCGGTGGGTACTTTATTTGATCGTACCAACCCGGATAGGGTCGTCCAGTTTTGACGATTTGGCCGGCCGCTTCGTTCGCCTGATGATATCGTATCTGTTGAGCTATATAGTCGTCAAGGGCAGCTTTCGAGATCGTCTCCTCTTTGGCTGCTGAAAAAGCAGGAAGAGGGTTTGATGTCTCCCCTCTGTCGTCTTCAAGGATAATTAGAGGGTCTTCAGCTGGGGGATCTGGCTGTATCATCATCCTGACCATATCTTGAAACAGAAGCGACATTTGCTTTATGTCAGCTGCTTGTTCCGCGGCCTCTTTGTCTTTCTTCTCGAGTATTCTCTGGAGGAATTCAGCGTTGGTTTCCTGCTCTTGACGCTGCTCCGACGATGTCTCCGGGCTTTCTTTTGGCCCAGTGAGTGCGGCCATCTTTGTCAGCATCTCCTGGAGCTTTTGATGTTGTTGCACCTGAGCCTTAGTTACTGATCGCGTAAGTGGTCGATGACCCGTGGAGGTACGGCTATCCTCTTTTCCAGATGCCATGTAAATGGTGTGCACTATCATGCCTCCAGACTTAGGGCGTTTGGATTCAATTACCTTGAGATTTGTCGCAGACGCAAGGATCTTCTCCGGCCTTCTCTTTTTATGGGCGGTCGAAGTTGAGGGGGCCATTTCAACAGATGCTTTCCATGGTATGACGGCGGTGAGATGGTCCTCCTCTTGCCGAACCCTCATTTTTTCTATCGGCGGGAGCAGTCTTTGTCGATTACAGAGTCTTGGACTCTTCGCCAGACCCTGTGGATTTTGGAGGACATCCGCTGAGGAGGCTGCTCCGGCTTCGCCTTAAAATCATTTTCAGCGGGCGGAGGAGACTTTTTCAACACAGCGGTCGGAGAGTTCTTGCACACCCTCCTGAGCGGCTCGAAGCTATTCCTAGTTGGAACAACAGCATCAATTTCCACCATTGAAGCTGGTGGAGTCAGTCCAGAGGGAGTGCTGCCCCCAGCTTTCCTTACTCGGAGCCAGTGGCGACGTTGAGCGTGTCTTGCAGATGGTATTGGCTCAGTTACGGGGGTGGCTTCATCATGCCCCTTGTTCTGGTGAAAGGCTGTTGTTGGCGCCAGCCTATCGAAGACTGACGTCCGCTGAGAAGAAACCTCCAATCTGTCGAAGACTGACTTTCGGGTAGGGGAAGAGCTTGTAACGACCTCATCCACGGTAGGAGTTGGAACGGCCAGTCTTGCGAAGACCGACCCCTTAGCAGGAGAAGCCCATTTGATGACTTTGTCTATTGGAGTTGGAATGGCTATCCGCTTCGGGATAACTCCTTCGGGTATTGCAGGCTTCTTCACGGGCCCACTGGAACTCAGGCTCAGCGTGTCGAAGACTGATGCAGTAGACTTGGAATTGGACGACCCGTTGAGAGGGGCCGTGGTAGTGGTAAGCCGATCAAAGACCGACTTCTTTGGAGCTTCCTGTGACGGTACTGGAGTGTTGAAGTTTATTGGTGGGAGCATGGTCCCGAAGAACAGTCCAGTAGTTGTAAGTGCACGGCGGCGCCCCGGCCGTCAATCCGACGCCGGAATGCGGAAGCGGTGATAAACTTTAATTTTTGCGGACTTAGCAAACCGGCACCACCGCGCATTAAACCCCGGATCGGGCCATTAAACTAGGTCTAGCTAACAACAAGATGGGTTAGAGATATACCGAATGATCCGAGTCCTCCGGTCTTCTCGCCATGGTCCCGATCTCCTGCGGAAACTCCGGTCGTCGCCTCCTCGCCGGAAGGGCACCACATCGCCTGTATCTTTTACGCGCTCCCACCTCAATACCGAGGCAACTCGGGCGCGAAGTAGGCTAGCCGACGCGTCCAAGATTTGCTGTAGGAAGTGTAGTGTAGAGGCTATGTCTCATTTGGGTTCGTTGCCATTTGAAGATGATGGAGGAAACAAGATAAGAAAAATGGTGCTTGCATTTTTCTTATCATGAAAAGAGATCAAAATGCTACACTCTCAAAAAGAAGCTCTCATCTTCTTCTCTCTCAACCATGAAAAAACTTCTCATCTTAGAAATGGTGGAGGAAAGAATATGAAGCATGAAGGGAGGTGATGGTAGGAGCACAAGTGGTGACCACATCCAAAAACATCATCATAACCAAAACTCAAATCAACTTCAAATCCTTTCTTATCAACAAAAAGCAAGTGATGAGAATGGTATCAAAAAGATGCTATCATAATTAATACATTTGCAAGAAAAACCTCCACAAAGTGTTATTTGCAAACTTGCAAATAACCCCCTCCATCTGAAAAGTCCGGCCGGGAAAGAACAAAGGAAAACCGGCCGGAACGGAATGCAAACTGGCAACTCCAGAAAACTGGTCCCGTAATAAATTACAGGAAAACCCCGATACTGTGCATACACACCCGCATCTGTATTCCGACCGGATACAAATGCAATGAGACAAAATCTACACTGTACTATACTAGGATCCGGCTTAAACCAAAGCCGGCTAGTAATATCCGTCTGATCCTGATCCGTGCAATACCGCACGTATCTGATCGAACGCTGCCATATAACCATACGGCCTCTAGTACAAACCGTCCGATCCTGATCCGTGCAATACCGCACGTATCTGATCGGACCCTGCCATATCTCCATACGGCCTCTACAGCGTTTCGCCCGAAAGCTTGAGTAACTGAAAGTGTGGTGGACTCTAAAGACTCGTCAGTACTATGGCTGTGGATTTAACCACTAGCACGTCAGAGGTATAAGCCAATACGTGACGGGCCACCAGCTATTGACTAAAAGGGACGTCGATGAGCGAACTCATCCTGACACCCTACTGAGCCTGTCAGTGACAATATCCGTACAGTCCGGTCCGTTCGTCTATGAGCATCGCATGTCGGGCCTAGGGGGTTGGTAAAAGTCAGACCCCTAAAAGCGGTACAAGTCGTGTCGGAGTGTAGCCCAGAACACCCTGAGATACTACTGGAATACCTACCAGTAAATCTCCTGCCTTGGCCAAGGACTTCGTGTAATGGCTCTCCTAGACACAGCGCGACCTCACCCCCAATACCGGGAGAGACGAACCCCTGAAGATCCGCTCACTGCCTCCATGTGGCTCGGGACTGTACCCAACTAAAACCTGTTTGCACGACTCCTTTGAGCTGTGGTAGGGTAGTAATCAAAGCACAGTGGGAACTCACACGAGACAAATGACGATCCCCAGGTCGATGAACTAACCTGTACACATGTCACCTGGGAACTGCTATCTGACGTCAGGTATAAGACCAATTAGCATGTTCCCGGCGAGTCCTGTCCGGTGTACTCATAACCCAATGAGCACCTGTATACATCTTAGGTGAACCAACTGACACCAGTGGCTTGTGAGACCGGCCACCGCCCCTCGTCGGGGTCTCGACTGTATACACTAGTCTACTCTGGAGAATCGATGCCCTGTCTCGAAACTCCTACGACTAGGGACCTTTTAAGGATGTGCTTATAGACTACCATCTCCCACTTATATGATCTCCCTCATACTGCTGGCAGTCAAGCAAGAATCCTAGGGGCTCTATCAACGTGCAATAGCGACTTGTCAGGTCACCTAAAGCAGTACACGATGATAAAGGTAAACCAGATAGCATACTATCATCTCGAGTAAGACTGTCGTACCGGGATAGGTCCTCCCTCAATCATTGCAATCACGTGCCTGTGATCCAATAATTGACTCTGAGGGCACTACCTCCAACAATCTCCCACTTGCACTCAAGGCTAATTATTGCGATGTCGCATACTCACAGCCCGTGTGATACCGAACACCCAACTCCTCTACTGATCAGTCTCACAAAGCTCGTTTGCGAGACTATTGCGTTCGAGGAATAGCCTCAGCGAGTGGATCCGCTCTGATGTTTCTTTCTATGTCTCTCTATATCTCAAGTTTGCGGAGAAAAACATCTCCCGAAATGAGCAATACCTGTCTTGGAATGTCTGGATGTCTGATGGGACCTAGCTCATAAATGAACTCCAAATCCAAACTTCTTAGACTGTATCGACAACTGAACTTAATCAGTATCCTGCGCCATGCCTCCCTCAGTATTGCCTTGGATCACCTGTCCAAAATACTGCCCCTCGTTAGTGGGAAAACTATAACTCTGACAACCTCCTTGTCGTCCAGGTCACCTTGGAAGCCTGGAGTGATAACCGTCTCCTAAAGGAGGCAGCCGTTATCATATCCTTAGAACATTCACTTATGTTCTAAAACTGCTTCCGACTGTTTCTCCAGGATTGGATCAATGTCAACTTATTGCATCTAGTGCAAGAAAAACATCTGGTGTGGTACTCGACATCTCATGATTGACTCAATTGCCTAAGCAAGTGATCTGCCAATCATGCACATCCCTCTCTACTTTAGTCTATAAGACACCTTTAGAGAGGGTCACTCCATTATCTGCAGGTACACTACCATGCCAGGAGTCGACCATTCTAAATACTTTTAGAATGTTGTCTAAGTACCCAGATTGGGAAACCACCCAAATCTAGATCTAAAACTATAGATCTAGTAACCAGTATGTCTGATATAACGTCCAAGTCCCTTGTGGAGAAACCACTGTATGACGACCAAAGTATAACCGATCGTAGTATAGGAATATCACTTCCTACTACCTTCTCAACAGATCCATCCCCTATTCTGATGACGTCAAACCTATGACTGTCACATCAGAAACAGATGATCTAACTCCGCTATATCTGCTTTAGTCTATAAATAGACATAAGCCTGATGTCCACCAATGCTTCCGCTGCTCCCACTGATTACGACAACCCTCTGGCAGAGTCATATAGATGTGCACTTCTAAAGCTAGTTTAGAACGACGCTATACTCATCCTCCCACCGGGTCTCGCAGCCTGGAACAACAGCAATGGCAAGTGTGGGTAAACAAGAACTTCCCTGTCACCGTCCTTGAGGCTACCGGAGTACCTCTCGGGTGCCTGAAGTTACCCACCTTATCTGCGGAGTGGCCAATGGAATGTCAAATCAGATTGAATCTTTAGGTTCCTTATCAAATTTTCAGTAATCGTTTGCGGTTCTGGAATCACTTCCAGTTCTACCATACTCCCACTACTGTTTTTGAAAAAATCCATTTTTATTAAAACTGTGGCGAGTCAAGAACAATATCACTATTGATCTTTTTTTTGGTAGAAAGTCAACCCTCGTCATAGCCTGGGTCAACCCACAAACAGCCATTACAGAAACGTGCCTTGAGTTATCCAGAGTCTGGTTTTAATCATAAGCCGGACAGCTCCCCGTACCTTAACAATGTTAAGATATGAACTGTACTATATCCAATATAGAACCAGAGGCACTGATTTAATTGAACCAGATTCAAAACATGCAGCTGTCTCCAGTGCATGTCAACTAAATGGAGAGAGGCCGATCAGCGTTACTCAACTTAGGAATGCTTCCAATTATGAGTAACCTGAAAGAGAAGCAATTTCTCTTTATCATTACTATCAACAGAATACCATACACAAGTATCTACATCTTCGATCACCTTGAAGAATCCCGATACTTGCTACACCTGGTTCTCTACTCTATTCAAATACCTAAAACTCCTCAAAACTTAGACCCTGTGTTTCTACGAAACACATGTCTAAGAACTAGAGAAGTTAAAAGTAAACAGAACATAGTATGAGGACCAACCCCTCTGTCCTAATGGACACTGGACAACATACAATACTCTGTATAAGTCCGCCGAGTCTAACAACTCTTTCACTGTGTGTCGTAGGTTGAAAACTGTACTTATGGTTAAGAAGAATTACACCACTGTTTAATACTCCTTACCTAACCATCCACTGATATAGGTAAATGTCATCGACATAATATCAAAAGGTATATCTCACTCTATGAAAATAGACGTACAGATATATCAATTTGAAATTGGTGCACAACAGCGGATATTCAAAACCAAACATTTGCCGACCGGCAAACAGCCCAGGTGATCTCCTCAAATATCACCGATTACAACGAATCCCGATATAATGAGGATTATCACCTTATTCCCAATAACTTACTCCCACTCATCATCTGTAAAACCATACAGATATGAGAATCAAACCTGGTAAATACATACCCTGGAGCAAGTGTCTGATCGGGAAATCAGTTTTCCTTTAACAGTACACAGTGAAACTGAAACAGTAAAATATTTTGATGGGGTATCCTGGTATTCCTAGTAATGCCTCTACCATTATCCAGATTCACAACTATAACCGCATAATTCTTTGCCACCTCTCCAAATCCCTTTATATGTCTTTAGTCGTTACCTTCTGCACACCCCTTAGGCCAAATGGTTTTCTTCCTTCCCTACCGTTCGGCACCAGCCTATGGTTTGGAAGAAGACTATCCAATAAGCATAATGGGTGTACTGTCCTAGTCCTAGGAGCACCCGCTATGCGAGAGACGGTGAAGATAAAAGACAACCGAATAAACCTTATTCCCATTTCTCCTGGACCAGAATCCATTCCCGAACTGGAACAAGTTCCTTTCGAGTTCGTATATAACCATACGATGGATTATCCAATAAATTATGGATCTTCGTAGTGATACGGAGTGTCCTGGAGAGATACAAAGGTGATTTAGGATTGGCGAAGAAATATTTGGTTTGGTCGTGAATATCAGTCGCAATTTACTTTGCCCTCTTACTAATCCCTTGCTTTGTCTTAATCTTAATACCTTCTGCACACCGTTTAGGCTAATTGGTTTTCTTCATTCCCTACCGGTCGGCACCAGCCTAAGGTTTGGAAGAAGACTATCCAATTTGCGTAATAGGTGTACTATCTCCTAAACCAAGGAGTACTCACAACTTGAGAAAAGGTAAAAGGGAAAAGACAACTGAATAATCATATCCGTTTTCTCCAGAACCGGAAACCATCCTCGAATTCCTTCGAGTTCGTATCTAACCATACGATGGCTTTGTCCAATGGAAGTGGACGTTCGCAGTAATACGGGGTGTCCTGGAGAAAAGGGTAAAAGTAGGAGTGGCAATGAGGTCTGCAACTCTGACAATCCAAAAGCCAGTGTTAAGAAGGTTCGGTCAACTTGGTCTCTGAGTCATAGTCTTGGGTCCGGTCAATGGTCGCTGCCAAAGAGAGAGAGAAAAGAAACACTCAGCGTGCACTCTAACCTAGATCAGAATGGTTACCAATTTATCTAATCTGGAAACCTCCCACTGTACCTCAAATTCTCCTCCAAACCTGAAAGAAGAATTAGTCGGGGTCACCCGAGGAGTAAACCAACTCATCAGTGGGAATCGGGATCCAACTATCATCGCATGATAACGTAACGGAATCCGCTCACGGTATCACACTCCAGAAGGTATGCGCATATCTGGCAAGTTTCAGTTCTTTTGAAACTCCCGATGTGATTTTTACCCCATGCTCTTATGACCTTGACTTTGGCCAACAAATCATAAGTCACATGTCAAGTTCTACCCGTCATTCTCCAGGTTAATTTGAATCCACCCGTACATACCCTTGACTTTGGCCAACAAGGCAGTACGACTGTTTCAAACCAACGCATCTATCTATGCTGCATATGAATAACCAACAGCTACCAAACACTGTGCCTTGACTTTGGCCAACAAACACAGCTTGAATACTATTGACTACCCATATGAAACGACGGAGGGCTACGAATGGTTTCTGGCGAAAACCTTTAACGTAATGAACTTGATATCGTTGAAGGAACGGATAGCTTTTTAGAAAATATAGTGACGAAAACCTTTACTAAAGAGGTCACTCCCGGTGAAGGGATCTCGGCTCTTTCCCCGTCGAATGGGGTGCAGGATATTCCAAATGAATACCACGATGCAAAGCAAAAGTAATCGGCTATAGTGAAGTTAAAGCCCTGATGCAAACTTCTGTCCAAGGGGTCACTCCCGGTGAAGGGATCTCGGCCCTTGCCTCGTCGACTGAGGAGCAGGATATTCCAAATGAATACCACGATGCAAAACAAAAGTGAACGTCCTTGCAATAACAGCTTTTTGAAAAGTGTTCCAACAACATCAGATTAGGTTTGTTTAACTTGCATTGATCCGAATCAACGCAGTCCCATCAATTGATCACACCATAAAGAACGAAAATATACTGACGTACGTATATGCCATCCGCATTCACCACTGGGTCCCGTCATCACCCGTTAGGTTAGCTAACTAACGGCAGAGCGGGGACTGGACTAGCGCGGATGAAAAACATATACAACATCTACTAATATATATACCAATATATAGTATTTCGCTCAAGGCGTGAATAAAATGCAACATCACAGAAATGTACAGCATCACAGAACAATACAGATATCTGGGATCCCCGGGTTTCACAGAGCCACTACTGAAAACCCGACGTTCCCCTGGTCGTGTGGATAGCCTGTGCAATGAAATCCTAGACCCCTACGGGCGCGGTAAGTCACCCGCCAAAACCTGAAGCGAGGCAGCCCCCTTCAGCGCCGTGAATGGACCACCCAGCACTTCACGGAATCCGGTAACTTGGGCACCCCTCCTGGGTCAACCTGTACCCCCTACGAGTGCGGCGAATAGCCCGCCAATTCCAGACTGAAGCCCCTCCATCTCAATGCCCTGAGATGCGGGCCCGTTGCCCTCTAGAACCCGGCTATCCGTGCACCCCTCCGCGGGGTAACCCTAGTACAGAAAGTAAAATATACATACAACGGGTACATCGACCGCAACCAGGTCGTGCCCCAAAAGAATAATACAAACAGGCAGTGACGGCAGTCCACATGTCGGACGCTCGCCTCGCAACAACAAATGTACATAATACAACAAAACTGTACTAGCATTGCATCCAGGCTATCCCCCACGACCGATCCGCAACATCACAGCAAAACACAGAACATCAACGTGAAAGTCACGTTCGCAAATCCGTCTAACCGGGCTATAGCAGTTAGACTGGATTTACCGATCAAGTGACATTCACGGTCGCAGATATAATGTAAATACTGTGAAATAATGTGTTTAAAATATCCGATCGATCAAAAATTAACAAGTGGGCCCCCAAGCAATACTGTAGCACTCACAGAAATTCTGGGCCCAATCTTAATATTCCAAAACCCCTAATTACAGCCCAGAAGCCCACTGGAGAATTTCGAAGCATTGATCCCACCAACCTGCGGCGGAACCGCGGCAACAAGGGGGGTTTTGCCGCGGTTCCGCGCTCGAGCTGAGGGATCATTGTCTCGAATTTTCCCAGAGTTCTTAGAACTCCCTGCACATCATTCTGAGACAACCTGAAAAATTTTTAGACACCAAAAAATTTTAACAGAAAACTGATGTGAGCTAAAATTGGATTTTTGGAATTTTGGTCGATCGGAACTGAAAAACACATCAAACAAATCTAGACGAAGTTAATGGCGAGGCTCTGATACCACTGTAAGTGCACGGCGGCGCCCCGGCCGTCAATCCGACGCCGGAATGCGGAAGCGGTGATAAACTTTAATTTTTGCGGACTTAGCAAACCGGCACCACCGCGCACTAAACCCCGGATCGGGCCATTAAACTAGGTCTAGCTAACAACAAGACGGGTTAGAGATATACCGAATGATCCGAGTCCTCCGGTCTTCTCGCCATGGTCCCGATCTCCTGCGGAAACTCCGGTCGTCGCCTCCTCGCCGGAAGGGCACCACATCGCCTGTATCTTTTACGCGCTCCCACCTCAATACCGAGGCAACTCGGGCGCGAAGTAGGCTAGCCGACGCGTCCAAGATTTGCTGTAGGAAGTGTAGTGTAGAGGCTATGTCTCATTTGGGTTCGTTGCCATTTGAAGATGATGGAGGAAACAAGATAAGAAAAATGGTGCTTGCATTTTTCTTATCATGAAAAGAGATCAAAATGCTACACTCTCAAAAAGAAGCTCTCATCTTCTTCTCTCTCAACCATGAAAAAACTTCTCATCTTAGAAATGGTGGAGGAAAGAATATGAAGCATGAAGGGAGGTGATGGTAGGAGCACAAGTGGTGACCACATCCAAAAACATCATCATAACCAAAACTCAAATCAACTTCAAATCCTTTCTTATCAACAAAAAGCAAGTGATGAGAATGGTATCAAAAAGATGCTATCATAATTAATACATTTGCAAGAAAAACCTCCACAAAGTGTTATTTGCAAACTTGCAAATAACCCCCTCCATCTGAAAAGTCCGGCCGGGAAAGAACAAAGGAAAACCGGCCGGAACGGAATGCAAACTGGCAACTCCAGAAAACTGGTCCCGTAATAAATTACAGGAAAACCCCGATACTGTGCATACACACCCGCATCTGTATTCCGACCGGATACAAATGCAATGAGACAAAATCTACACTGTACTATACTAGGATCCGGCTTAAACCAAAGCCGGCTAGTAATATCCGTCCGATCCTGATCCGTGCAATACCGCACGTATCTGATCGAACGCTGCCATATAACCATACGGGCTCTAGTACAAACCGTCCGATCCTGATCCGTGCAATACCGCACGTATCTGATCGGACCCTGCCATATCTCCATACGGCCTCTACAGCGTTTCGCCCGAAAGCTTGAGTAACTGAAAGTGTGGTGGACTCTAAAGACTCGTCAATACTATGGCTATGGATTTAACCACTAGCACGTCAGAGGTATAAGCCAATACGTGACGGGCCACCAGCTATTGACTAAAAGGGACGTCGATGAGCGAACTCATCCTGACACCCTACTGAGCCTGTCAGTGACAATATCCGTACAGTCCGGTCCGTTCGTCTATGAGCATCGCATGTCAGGCCTAGGGGGTTGGTAAAAGTCAGACCCCCAAAAGCGGTACAAGTCGTGTCGGAGTGTAGCCCAGAACACCCTGAGATACTACTGGAATACCTACCAGTAAATCTCCTGCCTTGGCCAAGGACTTCGTGTAATGGCTCTCCTAGACACAGCGCGACCTCACCCCCAATACCGGGAGAGACGAACCCCTGAAGATCCGCTCACTGCCTCCATGTGGCTCGGGACTGTACCCAACTTAAACCTGTTTGCACGACTCCTTTGAGCCGTGGTAAGGTAGTAATCAAAGCACAGTGGGAACTCACACGAGACAAATGACGATCCCCAGGTCGATGAACTAACCTGTACACATGTCACCTGGGAACTGCTATCTGACGTCAGGTATAAGACCAACTAGCATGTTCCCGGCGAGTCCTGTCCGGTGTACTCATAACCCAATGAGCACCTGTATACATCTTAGGTGAACCAACTGACACCAGTGGCTTGTGAGACCGGCCACCGCCCCTCGTCGGGGTCTCGACTGTATATACTAGTCTACTCTGGAGAATCGATGCCCTGTCTCGAAACTCCTACGACTAGGTACCTTTTAAGGATGTGCTTATAGACTACCAGCTTCCACTTATATGATCGCCCTCATACTGCTGGCAGTCAAGCAAGAATCCTAGGGGCTCTATCAACGTGCGATAGCGACTTGTCAGGTCACCTAAAGCAGTACACGATGATAAAGGTAAACCAGATAGCATACTATCATCTCGAGTAAGACTGTCGTACCGGGATAGGTCCTCCCTCAATCATTGCAATCACGTGCCTGTGATCCAATAATTGACTCTGAGGGCACTACCTCCAACAGTAGTAGCCTGAGTCACCTGTTCCACTGGAATAGCGAAGATGGAGGCTGCTTGGGGCCCATAGGTCACTCCTTCAGCCAGGACGGAGTGGGAGTTACTATTGCAGCTAGTGCAGTTGGAGACCATTGCTCTTCTTTTCTCTGCACGGGAGAAAGACACCAAATCTTAGTACCTCGAATCCACAGGCAACCATAGCAGACCACGATTTGTTCATGAAATACGACACACGAAGTGTGGAGTGGAAAGAGGAAAAGTTCCCACCGGGCGTGCCAGAATCTATTTACCGCCGAAAAAGGAGACGAAACCGGGTAGATCGTCTTGCCTGAATTTGGGGGCAGATGCTATTTGGTTTTATCTGTCCACCTCTCCGAAGATGCCAAGTTGATTTATGGCAACGTGTATCGGAGGTTTAGACGGATGCGGCCGTTGAAGCAGACTTCGTCAGATTCCCCCTCATTATGAGAGGTTTTTTTATTGTGGGGACGCTCTTCCCTGCAGGCGCAAGCTCCTGCAGTTAATTACGTTACCGCATCGCGGTAACCACTTTCTCCTGCTCCAGAAGGTCACTTCGTGTCGTGTGTTTTTTTTAATTTTTTGGTTGCCCGTGGATTGTATACGAAGACTAATTTATATTGTCACCCGTAGGGCGGGGATTAGTCGAAATCCGTATTTTCTTAGATTTGGGTTTGGGTTCGTTTTAAGGATCGTTAACCTCATTTAAGATTAAGATCAACTTAAATGTTTGTTGAGGATACGTTAGTCTAATTTTAGACTAAGATCTACTTAACAAGGTTTTAGGATCATTTAGATCCAACGAAAGAGTATTTGGACCCTGTCGTTTTAGTTTAGGGACGTTGCGGTCCATTGGGTTTAAGGACATCATAGTCCATAAGTTTAAGGACCTCATAGTCCGTAAATTTTAAAGACATCGTAGTCTGTATGGTTTAAAGACATTATAGTCTGGTTTAAAGACATCATAGTCTGTAAGGTTTAAAGGCATCATAGTATGGTTTAAAGACATCATAGTCTGTAAGGTTTAAAGACATCATAGTCTGGTTTAGAGACATCATAGTCTGTAAGGTTTAAAGACATCATAGTCTGGGTTTAAAGACATCATAGTCTGTGAGGTTTAAAGATATCATAGTCTGGTTTAAAGACATCATATTCTGTGAGGTTTAAAGACATCATAGTCTGGTTTAAAGACATCATAGTCTGTGAGGTTTAAAGACATCATAGTCTGGTTTAAAGACATTATAGTTTGTAAGGTTTTAGTTTAACCGTTTGGGGATGCACCAAAAGTTATTGGTTATTGGGACCCTCCATCTCTCTGAAGAAGTTGAAGAATTACGACGACATATATCAGAGGTATAAAGAGATGTACTCTTGAACCAATGTTGGTTGGGAGATCTATAGTCAGGTTTGGGACTAAGACCAATTAAAAAAATTGAGAGCATATGGGCTCAGTTAATCTGAATTAGGGACTTGTGGCCAACTTGGGCTCAGCCCACTCAGTTTTGAATAAAATGTTGAACATTTATTTGGGCTCAGTCCCTTTTTATTCAACAATGCTGAGCATTGATTTGGGTTCTGACACCCCTTTTTCTTTTTGTCTTTTATTGACTGTTGAACACTTTTTATGGCGCTGGGAATTTATTTATAGAGCGCTTTGTAATTCCTTAGCGTCCACGTGAGGAGCACGTGGAGCGCTTGGCGCTGAGCGCCAAACTTGGCGCGCTAAGGCGCTTCTTATAAAATAGCGCCCGCGTGAGAAGCATGTGGAGCGTTTGGCGCTGAGCGCCAGACTTGGAGTGCTAGGGCGCTTCTTATCAAATAGCGCCCACTTGAGGAGCACGTGGAGCGCTTAGTGCTGAGTGCCAGGCTTGGAGCACTAAAGCGCTTCTTTGGCAGTTCTGATCAGTTCTGTGCTCTGAGAATTAAATTCTCGGTTTATAAGAGACTTTGTCTCATGGATCTAAGAACTAAGTTCTTCTTTTATGAGGAGATGCTATGATCTCTTTTGTTTTTGTGAAAAACTTTATCTTATAGATCTGCGATCTAGAAAAAGAACTAAGTTCTTCTGATGTGAGAGTCGAACTCTCAAATATGGAGGAGGTGTTATGATCTCTATTCTTTTTATTTATCTTGAAGAAGGTTCTTCTTTTTAGAGCTTGCTCTTTTCTTTTTATTTTCTGAGAACTTGAAACTTATAGGGAGGTTTCTCTCTCTCTATCTCTACAAGACTTGAAGTCTTGGGTCCTTTATATTGGGGGGCTTATTTGTTGAATTAGTTAAGGAAATCTCTCATTGAGAGATCTCTGATAAATTTGGGGGATGTTTCCCACCATTGGATCTTTGATCCTAGCGCTTCTGTTTTACAAAAGATTTTCCTCTTGTTATTAACAAGGTTGGGAAAATATTTTTCCATACAGAGATTATTTTGTATCTTGGTGATTTTTAATCACCATTGGATCTTTGATCCAACGGTGCTCTGATTTACACAGCGCAATCTTTCTTGTTTGGAAAGATTTGAGGAGTATTTCCTCAACAGAATTAAATTCTGTAATTTTAATGATTTATCATCTTCGTTGGATTTTTGATCCAATGGTGGAGAACATTTAGTTCTAGCGCTGGCGCTCTCGTGCTTTGCACGTGAGGCGCTGTCTCAGAGTCTTTGACTCTTAGCGCTGGCGCTTTTGGCACGAGCGCTCTCGTGTTTTGCACGCGAGGCGCTGTCTCAGAGTCTTTGACTCTTGGCGCTGACGCTTTTGGCGCTAGCGCTCTCGTGCTTTGCACGTGAGGCGCTGCCTCAGAGTCTTTGACTCTTAGCGCTGGCGCTCTTGGCGCGAGCGCTCTCATGCTTTGCACGTGAAGCGCTGCCTTAGAGTCTTTGACTCATGGTGCCGGCGCTCTTGGCGCTAGCGCTCTCGTGTTTTGCACGTGAGGTGTGCCTCAGAGTCTTTGACTCTTAGTGCCGACTCTTAGCGCTGGCACTCTTGGTGCTAGCTCTCTCGTGCTTTGCATGTGAGGCGCTGCCTCAGAGTCTTTGACTCTTAGCACTGGCGCTCTTTGCACTAGTGCTCTCGTGCTTTACACGTGAGGCGCTGTCACAGTTCAAATTTCAAATTTTGAATAGAGCTTTGCTCTCTGATTAGGGGAAACGGAGACTCAAGCTCATGCTACCTCTTCACTAATGGTAGATTAGTGAAGCAAACACCCTAAACTAAATGTTTAATATAGTAGAGGATGATGAAGTAAGAATTGGGCTCACTTTAGATTTATTTTTCTCACAATATTTCCTCACTTTTAGAAAAGCTAGCAAGCTTTTTCTAGATGAAGAAGAAGATGAAGTGGAGATGAAAATCAAAACTCTTGAGGTGAGAATAGCAACCATGGGTGAGTTAGTGTCATACACTAACTCATGTAGAGAATAAACCATGGCTAACAATAATGGTTAGGTTAATAAATATCTACAAGTAAAACAAAGTTAGTGGACTAAGTCAATGGTTAGCATAAGCTTCTCCAAGGTTCTAGCCATAACAATTTTCCATCCAATTTTTAATTATTTAGATAAATATAAACCCTTCATTATATTAACCATGGTGTAAGTCTCATACACCCATGAAGCATGTGGAATCTAGCATGACACAAAATAATGTACATTAATATATATCACATATATACTATATGTACACAAGTGAGAAAAAGAAATGTTTAAGTGAGCTAATATTAGTTAATGTAATTCAATATATCAAATATATAATTATACATTAAATTATTAAGACAACACTTGATTTAATAATCCGGCTATATCACATATAACCGACTAATATCAAATGTAACAACTTATCGAATCAACACTTGATCCGACAACCCGGCTATATCACATATAACCGACCGATATCACATATCGCGAGAATAGAATGCGGTATCACATACGCGCAGTAATCTCGGTCCCGCACATATCACATATGTGCTCCTATTTCGTTTGGCATGATCATATCAAACACCCACAAGCCGCAAGCGGTCTGCTAAAGACTCGTCAATAGGCCGGCAGTAGGTAATGATCATATCAAACACCCACAAGCCGCAAGCGGTCTGCTAAACGTAATGGCCACCCGAATATTGATCGATCAGAATATCAACAAGCAAGTCTGCTCATACTCCTGCGAATCCAATCAGTAACACTACTATACAGTCCGGTCTCTTCGTCAGATATGTCGTATATCGCAGTCTGGGGGTGGTAAATCGTTAGACCCCAATAGCTTGATAAGTCATGCCGATACAAGGTCCATAACGGTTCGAGAAACTACTGATAACACTTACCAGTAAATCTCAGCAACCCTGCCCAGGGATTTCTTGTTATGGCCAATCGAGCATAGCGCAATATCAACCCCCAATACCGGGAGAGACGAATCCCCTCCTATCGCTCATTGCCTCCATGTGACTCGGGACTGTACCCAAAAACCACCATTTTGCACGATCTCTTGAACGTGGTAAGGTTGAAATCAAAGCACAATGGGAATCACATAAGACTCTATGACGATCTCGGGTCGACAGACTAACATATACCAGTGTCACCAGAGAACTGCTATCTGACGATAGGTATAATACCATCTAGGAGTTCTCGGCGAGTCCATCCAGTGTACCCAGTCTCCACTGAGTACCCATATACCTTCTCTGATATCAAACACCAATGGATGTGGGATCATCCATCGCCAATCATATGGGTCAAGAAGTGCATACGCTAGTCTACTCTGGAGTATCCATATCCCGTCTCGATACTCCCACGACTAGGAACAATTGAAGAATGTACTTACCGACTACTCATGTCCCCACTAGTATGATCTGTATCATAATCCTGGTAGTCAAGTACTCATCCTAAGGGCTTTATTAACATGTAATAAAGAGACAATAAGTGTACATGTTAAGATAAAGAGCAACCAGATAGTATACTATCATGTCGAGCAAGAAAGTCCTTCCTATATATGTCCAAGTATCCACTACAATATACATTACATGTACAGTAATGGCCTCTAGGGCATACATATAATTAAAAAACCCGTGTCTTCTCAATAAATACAGATTACAGGTATTCGTGACAAAACACTGGAAACACACTAAAATACACGGATATAACATTTGCGTGCCGACACTGCAACCGGAACAGGAAACCGATCAATATTTGAAGAGATTCTTTTTGCAACATGCAAGTGTAATGCATTTGTTCTATGTAAAAATGGTCCAACACAATATAAGTGTGAACACCTTTTTGATGCATGTACCTTTGTGGGCTGCCTTGGACAAGTGGGTACACACTATTCATGACTTGTGCAAGTGGTGAGACAAGTGGGCATGAGTAATGAGTGATTGAAAAGTGGTGATGTGATTTGAAGATAATTTTCCTTCCAAATCAACTGAGCTAAACCCAAGCCTTCACAAAGAAATCAAACAATGTCAGTGGGATTATGGAGAGTACACATGATCAGTACACAAAAACGAGCCTCATTTGACAACATAAAACCGGCGACATCAAGAAGAAAACCCGGCGCCGCCGGTCCCACCTTGAGAAAAATGCTCCATGTTTCTTCTGGTCACTCCATCTTGTCACATCATCCTTATTTTATTGTTTGTTTATCCAGATTTTGTGTCTAAAAATACCAGATCCGTGGGCAAGAAGAGGGCATACTTTGTGGCATTATTTTTTAGTTTAGAACAAGTTGTATTTTGTAGATGTTAACTTGTCTTTTCATTTGAACATTTGAGCTCTTGCCCTTTATCCCGACCTTATAACTTTTTCAATGAACTTACAAGCTTAAGATTTAGGTTCTTGAATTCAAAATTAGTTGTATCTCATTTGAAAATCAATAAAAAGTTCTCATTTGTTCATTACATGTGTCTTGCTTCCTACAAATGTTGAACTTGTGAAATCCTTGCCTTACTTTGATCTAGCAACCTCTTAAGTGAGCTTGCAAGTTTAAAGTTTGGTATTTTGATTTCACATTGGTATGGGCTTAAAGAACACTTGAAGAAGTTTGCACATTGGATATATCGGTTCTTAACTTTCTAACCTTGGCTTTACTTTTCTTGCAGTGTTTTTTGCTATGTGCCTTGCTCTTTTCTTTATTGTATTTGGTATTGTAAATATGTGTGAGTAATTGATTTACTTGTTAAGGGTAGAATATGGTTAGTTTGTGCTAGGAGATGTGTTTGCTAAAACCTTAAAAACCTTAACTTTGTAATTGAAACTCTAACCAAATGACTCGCAATTCCGCTCCGTTAGGCACCCTATCCTACCACGATAACGGTGAATCCTAATCGTGACCGGTTGCGAGTGGTTTACCGAAGGCTAAGGACAAGAGACAACAACGGAAGGACAAGGAACAAGAAATACAGATTTAGCACACAATCGCAAAGACCGTACTTCAAGTTCCCTAATCCGCATTGTTGCCTATTGCCTTAGTGTCAATATCAGAATTAGGTCTATAAGGAAACAAAAAATATCATCCTAATGCAAGCTAACCTAAAACTACCCCTAACAAGTCTTTTTATTGAACATATCATAGTTACGATACTTAGTATAACAAACAACTCAAATTACGGTATTAACTCGTTAAAACAAGCTTAAAAATCTACCATCTCCCTGCGGAAGACCCGTACTCATCGCGGCTCGCTACACGGGACACCGTTTTTTATTGCGGTTATTTCAAATTCTTTTTAGAATGACACGGTGAAAACAAGTGAAAATCAACATCCTTTTGGAGCAGCCTTGATGCGAGTTGTTTGCATGGTCCCGGCGAGGGAGAGGGCGTCGGTCGCGCCTGGAAGCGGGCAAGCTAACCGACACCTCCTTGGGTGGCGCGGGAGCGCGATGGGCGTCACGGCGATAGTCTCTTTCCCATGACCTCGGCGTAGAGCCGTGCGGCACCTAGCGGGTCATTGAATCGGTCGCTGCGTGGGAGCCGCGGTTGTCGGAGTCGGCACGCTTGTGTTCGAGGGCATCGAGGGGAGTAATGTTATCCGCTCTTCAACCGACGTCATGATCCCTGGGAGGGGGAACTGCGATCTGGGGGGCTGGGCACGCCGCTTGAACGCGAATGAACGTGTCCACCATCGACGTGAGTCTGTTAATCCGGGCGAATAAGGCGACAATGGCATTGGGAGGAGGAGACGAGCCGCTCCCGTCTCCATTGTGGGGGAGGCGACGACTCGTACTGGGATCGCCACGGTTCTCGCTCGCCATTAGGTCGAAGACAGAAGATCAACTTTGATGGAGGAAGGAAACCTACAAGCGTTCCCAAAGACGGCGCCAACTGATGGAGGTCGGATCTCCTTCAGTTGCTGTCCTCCGTCGATCTGTAGCGAGCACTGTCGAACGGCTGAGATTTGGTTTGAAGGTTGTCTCCTTGGGTGCGTGGATCTCAATGGGTTGATTTGAGGTGAAGCCGAGCTATCTACAAAGAAGTACTGGGGTGGATGATCACCGTAGGACCCTCCAACGATCAAGTTAGCCGAGGAAAATGAGCAGAGCAGCGGCATATTGGATTAAAATTGCCTTACCTAAGTCATCTGAGAGATGGGTTTTTATAGGGGTCGCATGGAGCGAGCATACGCGAGATCTTCGTCTTCTGTTACGCCCTTGACATTACGCCAGCGTGAATGACGGGATCCCCCTATTAATGGCGGGATATGCCCATTAATGGGGGGATGCGCCAGCGTGGGATGCGGGACGTGGGGTGGCAGACATCTCGCGTTGGCGAGAGTTGCGGAAGCGCTAGGGCCTCGCGTTCTAGTTTGTCCGGGAGAGCTGGGGATGTTTAGCTCGGCGTGAAGCTCAGAGACGAGCCGGGAGGCCGAGGAAGTTTAGCTCCGCAATAGCTCAGAGACGAGTACAGGAGGATGTGCGTCAGTTCGGCGGCTAGGTCGCTCTTGGATAAGAGGTGGAGTGTAAGCTCGGAGACGAACCGAAGAAGGTCATCAGTGCTCCAGACTGATTTTGTCTCGGTAGCCCCCCAGGAATCTAGTGAGCTATCGCGGATGACGCGCCATCCCCCACGTGTCGTGATCTGAGAAATTCTCACTTATGAGCATCATTAGGTTCATATTCTGATTTTCCATGCTCGGATGTTTTAGACCTTTGATCACAAATCAAAACAACCCCACACCAATTGGCTTTCCTGTTTACCTTAACATTCATGTTGAGTTTGGATAATGCTAGTCTTGCTATTATTTCTATTTAAACGAATAATAAAAATCTACTTTCATGGTTACTCTTTTCCTTTTTCCCATATCTTAATCGTGAATCAAAGTATAGACGGTAGAGAACCCATTTCTATCATAACATGTCAAAAATGAATTCTACAGTATCCTTTGCTATTTTTAGGAGATCCATGTATAATCGCGCCTTAAACGGGCAATGTGTGACCTAAACAACAAGACATAAATAAAAGGGAAGATGCTAAAATAAAGATTTGAATAGAATAGCAAGAGAAAGGATCCATCACAAGGTTGCCATTTATGCTTCAATTTTTATTTCAATAATTTGCTTTCTAATTTGACCCATCACTTAAAAAGTAGAAAATAAGCATCGTGCTAATTCAAACCATGACCCATTTTGACCTCTTTTGATAGATAAGCTTGAGTAGTTAGTATGATATTAAATTAACAATCTTCACCAAATCTTGCATTCATTTGGTAGGCTGGCCTTTTCCTTTTTGTAGATCTTTAATTTTGGCTAGGTGGGTAGCTTGGCATTGACTAGCTTAAACCTATGGATATTAAATAGAAGTTAATGGGGCTATGAACGGTTGCATCCCCATGGCTGTGAACTATAGATACAATCCGTAGGTTCCTCTGTTTAAGTTACACAGACATCCAGACACCCATGGGGGTTGTGAACAACCATAGCCCCATTTTCCCTTAGTAAATATTGGATCCATTACCAATGAGTAATATCTCAGTTGGTGTGGCACCTACCCTTTTAGTGAAGAATACGAGGTTCGGACCCCAGAAAAGAAAGTGATCACAAATTAACACTTTCGAGGCAAATTTGTGGGTTCTTAGGGTGCATGCATGTTGTGTGTTGTGTGTGTATGGACGTGGTGTGTACTTGGGTAAGGATTACGGGCTAGTTCCAAAAAATAAATAAATATTGGATCCATTTATTTATTTGGGTCGATTGCACAAAATACCCCTGTTGACCCCATACTACACTTATACCCCTCCTGAGTCATGAAGCCATTAAAAACGCTCGAATTCAACTCTAAAGGATTAACGTATTTAAATGTAGAACTTGCTTGTGAAATTTAAATTAAAATTCGAGTGTTTTTCCTTCTAAGGCAATGAAAAAAATGGTTTTTGAGCTAATAAACAAACTGAAGCGGTATAAGTGCTATATGGAATAAACTAAAAAGGAGTTTTGCGCAATTAAGCCCTTGATGTTGGCTAGTGCTCTATATGGTTTTAAAATATATAAAAAAAACATGTTAAAGTGGTAAATATAGGCACATCTAACCATCTCTTTTGATCCTCACAAGTGCCAATGGTTTTAATTTGGTTGTGTCCCAAGCAAAATATTGATCATAAGGCTCAATATATCGTCCTATATCCGCTATGTGATATGATTCCGATATCTAATATTTAAAACCTTGGTCGCAAGTACCGATACAACATGACATCGAAGACTTTCCTTCGATAGACACGAAAAAAATAGAAATTATAATTCTCTTTGCATAAGGTTGTATATTTTATTTTGAAGAAAAGGGTCGGTACTTGTATCATAATTTTCCGGGGACGGATTCGGAGTGGCTGCTATTATGGACAAAATAGCACCCATGCCATTACATCCAATGGTCCAGATCCATCCACAGTAGAAACGAACGGTCGAGATTTGTGTGAAACAGGAGGACTTTGGTATTGGTTGCACGTAGAATGTGTGGCCAAGATCGCCTAAGGACATCCATGCTATTAGAATCCACATAGCAACCACTCTTTTTCCGGGGGACACGGGTAGTTAGCAGCTTTGACATCTTCCTTGAAATAGAAGTGTAGGTATTAGGTAGTGATGGGAGTTAGTTGGGAACTTTGGGTGGCCTACTTTGCTTGCCCCCATGATTATTAGGTGAACGTTTAATGGAAAGTTTTCGGAGCCTATCTATTTTTTCTTTCCTTTTTATGTGAAGGGGTAAAAAAATTGTGTGGGAGCAGGCATGTCAATGGATCGGGACGGATCCATTTATATTTAATGGATCTAGTTCAGTTATCCAATGGGTCTAGATTGAATGGATCCATATCCATATTCATTAATAACTGGGTCTAACCCGTTTATCCATATACTTTTAACTAAATTTCATAATTAAAAGAGTTAAGCTTAAACGATAAGTGATAATCAGCTATTGAGGCAACATAGAGAAAGAGAATGGAAACTTGGTTCAACTAAATATTTTTGTTTATATGATTTAGTCAACTAAACACATCTTTTCGATATGATTTACCTTATTAAATATTATATTAGATCTAATTAAGTAAACGAATCAGTTCAGACGGATCGCGGAGCTCATCAAGACCTGGTCCATTAATTAAAGCTTTTAATGGATCTGGATAAGGTCCGGTTAAGCGAGCCTGGAATCAGTTCCAGACCCTACTTTTTGCAGCGGGGCTGGATTTGATCCGGGTCTAGCCCGACCCATTGACAAAGCCTATATGGAAGTACTACAAGATCAACCAATATTGTCGTAAAACCGTTAGTTTTGCAGGTATTCGATATAAGGAGAAACATGATCCAAATCAAATGAAAGTCGATATCATATATTTTAAAACATGAAGATGAGTACGGCGGATACGAAAAATCAATAGATGGTTGGCTTTTAGGATCGCCAATGCAGCAAAGTTTATGCATAATTATGACAAAGTTACTCTTATCCGACAACACAATGTAAGAAGCTTTCATCAATGTGCCTTACTTTGTCCATAGAAACTAATTTATTCATTCTACACATAAATAAACCTATTAAGCATCGTTAATTGAGTTTAGGAACGAGGTTGTGTTAACCAAGGATGATTCATGATTTTGTGTCGTTTTGACATATAAAATTCAGCACGTGGCATCTCTGTGCTACAAACAAAAAAAGCCCTAACGATTTTAGAATTTTTTTAATTACCTACTGGCTCGCGTGTCATTAAAAAAAGCTTGTATTTTTAAAATTGTATTCTAGCAAAACTACAACAAAAAATGTTATCCTTAAGATTACGAACAAAACGTTGTCTTAATGTCGGAACAACTATTAAGATTTTATGAATCGAAAAAGGGTTCATGTGTTAAAAATGGAAGGAAAAATGTTTATGGTACTTTAGCGTGACTGTGAATGTGTAATGTAAGAATTTGAAGGCATTTCGGTATAATTAGCCTAATTCGGGTCCCTGCACTTATTTTGTCCATGCTATGGGATCATAAAGTGGAAATGCACGATGCCAACGGGTTTGGTAACTTTTTTATTATCTTTGATGCGAGGCTAGGATTTTCTAATAGTATGAAAGTAGCAGGAAAGTGATAACCGTCCTCAAATCCTCTATAAAACCCCAAAGAGAAAATCCGAAGAGGAGAAGCAAAGGAGACCAACAATTCTTAATCACTCTCATGGCAATCTTAAGGGCAGTAATTAAACCCTCCGATTTCAGTTGCCTAATTTACTCTCATTTTCTTTTTCATTTTTGATTTTAGATCCATGGTTGTTTAGATCATTTCTTGTTCTTTGGTTTCATTAGAGTTTTGAGAGCTGATGAGCCTGCGATATACAGTAGGCAAGCTCTGTGGCTGCGTAAAACAATTAGCTTAAAACAGGAGAGGCCAGTCCAAGAGTGTTTGCTCTTTGCATAGTGCAAAGAGTGAGTTTGCAGAATTTCACTGATGATGAAAGACCTATTAAACCCTTTGATGCTGGTGTCTTTACTGTTGTAGCTAGAAGGGACATGCGGGGCTTCCATTTTTTAGTAGGGAAAATGGTACTTCTAATTTTAATTTGGGGGAAAATTAAATAAAGATACAAAAAATCCATAATTGATGGAGGCTGGGATCTCCCTCAAATGTTATCCTCCGTCGATCTGGTAGCGAGCGGTTTTTAGCGGCTGAGATTTGTTTTGGGGATTGTTGAGGGTGTGGATCTCAATGGGTTGTTGGAAGTTGCTGAGGCCGAGCTACCTGCAAGGGAAGTTCCGGGGTAAACCATCGTAGGACCCTCCGACGATCAAGTTAGTGCCGGGGAATAAGAGCAGCGTAGCGACCTATTGGGTTCAGTTCGCGTTACCTGAGTCGTCTGAGAGAGGGGTTTATATAGTTGTCGCGTGGAGCCAGCGGGCATGAGATCATCGCCGTCAGTTACCCCCCTGCGTTATCCTCGCATTAATGGCGGGATCCGCCCATTAATGGGGGACGCGCTAGCATGGGACGCGGAACGTGAGGAGGCGGATATCTCGTCCTGGCGAGATACGTGGAGCCGTTGCAGGGGCGCTTGGGTTCCGCTCTCTCGGTTGATCGGGGAAACCGAGAAAGCTCGGCCTGTCGGATGGCTCGGAGACGAGCAGGGAGGTCGAGAAAGCTCGGCCTGTCAGATGGCTCGGAGACGAGCTGTTGGCTGTTTGCTAGGTGAAGGTGGAAAGTATTCAGGGAGGTCTCCTGAAAGGTCGGATGCGTCCTCGGAGACGAGGTCCTAAGGAACGCCCCTAATGCATCTCATTTATTCGACCTCCGTAGCCTTCGGGACACGTCATCCGCCACGTGTCGTAATCTGAGGAAATACCACTTGTGAGCATCATCATTAGCCCCCCACTCTCGTTCCGACCTATTCATAGGTCGGGTCGATAGTGGCCTTCTTTGTTTTTCTTCTGCTCAGTTTGGTGCCGAGAATCATAATGTGGATCGTCCAGGAACGACATGGCGTTTGGCGGTTGCATTGTTTCGATCTTTGGACCTACGTGTCGTCTTGTAGTGCGCTTGAATTTTCGCGCGTATCCCCGATGGCGTCAGCGGAACAGTGAAATGATTACGCTTTAAAGAGGGGGCGCCGTTTCAGTCGATTTGTCAGTTGGGGTACGGGCCACGTGTCGGACGTCGGTTGGCGGGCGAGACAGGCTATCTTTGACTCTTGCAATGGAAGAGACGTCCCCAATGGTCGATCGCCCGCTGGAACATGAAAAATGCAAGTTTATCTTACTAGTTGTAAAACATGTTCGTCTTTTAAAAATTTGGGCAGCACCTCCTTTGTATATTTTGATCCAAAACCACAAATACATGATAATAATAAAGACATCCCCAAGCGGGAGTTAGCTTTTCGCCAAACGGCGGATTCACAACCACACAAGTAATAAAACAAGTATACGACGCCCAACGGCGAAAATCAACACAAAAGATAAAGAATAAAGCAAGACATCAACCCAAAAAGCGAACATAAAACCCATCGCTCAAATCTCGCAACTACAAGTCTCACTAAGTCTTACTATTTATACAATTACTAGTTTTGATTGATGGAGCTAACTAGATACAACATGAATAATAATACAAAAGTGGGCACGATACAAATGTCCCACCTACCAAGCAAATCACCCAAACGTAGCTATGTACCAGCGATGCCGCTGCTGATCCATGCGGTCAACCGCAAGAACTGTGGCACAACGGGGGTGAGTTGCCAACTCGTGAGTAGAAAACATCAACAGGTAGAAATCGAATAAATAACGATTTCCTAAGTCAACTATATCATAAAGGTAATACTATGATATCTAGGGTGACCGTATGTGTAAATATGTGCCAACAATATAAAGACGCATGTATGCATGTGGATAACATCCAACAATATAATGAATGCCTGTATGCATGTGGATCTCGTCCACTCGAAACATCATAAAAACATATGCATGCAAATATATGAGGATATCAAAGAATGTGTGTCCATCAATGACACATCAAATCATGGAACCGGAGTGTCCAACACCGACACTCGAAAGCATCATGAAACCCTTGTCCAGTATCGATACGTAAATCCTCATATCTCAGGCGTCGCATCCTCAGATCGGCCCTCATGTCCATCTCTCTACTCCGGTCGGTATCCTTCGGATAAACCGCCAAGTCCAAATAATATCACCGATAGGTAGTACTGCCCTGCCAGACTCAACGCCATCATCTGCGACCATCTTGGCCTGGGGTACCTCACCGGGTCCACCATGCACCCGCAGACGGTTCCTCCTCTTCCTCGAATCGGGTGTCACATGCCAATTTCAGAACCGAGAAAACACATGGTGGACGCACTGAAATATCATATCAAGAGAAACCGGGTTTTTTGTTAAAACAATACATACTTTCCTTTGAAATAACCATGGTTCTCAAATCCAGAAATCTCATGAAAGCAGCATATCTCAATGCGTAAAATCATAAAGCATGATGTATGCAATATATAACAGTAATATGCACATGTCGAGGGAAAACCGCTCATTTAAATGAATCCAGTTTTAAAATATATCCCGCGGTTCCCAAATCCAGTTTTTGAGAAGTTATAGGTATAAGAATAAAGTAGAGAACAATTTGTTAAAAGTATCAGGATTCTTCGAGGAAGTCGAAGATGTAGATACTTATGTTTGGTATTCCGTTGATAGTAAAGGTTTTGAGAACCTGTTCCTCTTTCAGGTTACTCATATATGGATGCACTCCTAGATGAGTAATGCCGATTGACCTTTTTCCATTTGGTTGATATGCATTGGAGACAGCTGCATGATTTTGAATCTGGTTCCAATTAAATTAGTGCTTTTGTTTCTATATCAGATATATATAGAATCAATTTATATCTTGACGATGTTAAAGTATAAGGAGTTGTCCGGCTGATGCTTAAAACGAGAATTCGGATAAACTCAAGGCACGTTTCAGTAATGGCTGTTTGTGGGTTATCCCGGGCTTTGACGAGGGTTAACTTTCTACTATCAGGAAGATCAATATTTATATTGTTCTTGACTCGCCACAGTTTTAGTAAAATGGATTTTTTCAGAAAAACAAAAGTGGGAGTATGGTAGAACTGGAAGTGATTCCAGAACCACAAACGATCACTGAAGATTTAATAGAACCTAAGGATTCAACTGTTTTTAACGTTCCATTAGCCACTCCGCAGATTTGGTGGGTAACCTCAGGCACCCGAGAGGTACTTCGGTCTTCTCATAGACGGTGACAGGGAGGTTCTTGTTTACCCAGACTTGCCATTTGCTGATGTTCTAGACTATAAGACCCGGCAGGAGGATGAGTAATGCGTCGTTCTAAACTAGTTTTGGAAGTGCATGTGTATATGACTCTGCCAGAGGGTTGTTGTAGTCAGTGGGAGCAGTGGAAGCATAGTGGGCAAGTAGCTTATGTCTATTTATAGACTAAAGCAGGTATAGCGGAAACAGATCATCTATTTTTGATGTGACAGTCATAGGTCTTGACTTCATCAGAATGGGAGATGGATCTGGTAAGAAGGTTGTAGGGAGTGATGTCCAGGTATTGGGATGACATGCACTTGAGAGGAAGAGATATTCCTATACTACGATCGGTTATACTATAGTTGTCACAATGTTGTCTCTCCACATAGGATATGGATATAATATCAAGTTTTCTGGTTATTAGATCTATGGTTTTAGATCTAGATTTGGGAAGTATCCCAATTCGAGTACTTTAACATTATTCTAAAGATATTTTAGAATGGACGACTCCTGGCATGGTGGTGTACCTGCAGGTGATGGAGTCACCCTCTCTAAAGCTTTCTTACAGACTAAAGGGGAGAGGGATCTACATGATTAGTATATCACTTGCTTAGGCAATTGAGTTAATCATAAAATGTCAAGTACCACACCAGACGTTGTTTTTGCACTAGCTGCAATAAGAAGATATATTAATCCAATCCTGGAGAAACGTTGGGAAGCAGTTTATGAACATAAATGAATGTTCTTGCGCTATGGTAACGGCAGCCTCCTTTAGGAGACGGTTATCATTTCAGGCTTCCAAGGTGACCTGGATGACAAAGTGACTGTCAGAGTTATAGTTTTCCCTCTTTTTAGGGACAGTATGTTGGATAGGTGGTCTAAGCGGATACTGAGGAAAGGCATGGTGCAGGATACTGATTAAATTCAGTGGACGATATAGTCTAAGTAGTTTGCTGGATTTGGAGTTCGTTTGTGAACTGGGTCCCATCAGATATCCAGACAAATTCTAAGACAGGTATTGCTCATTTCAGGAGATAGTTTTCTCCGCGAAGTTGAGATACAGAGAGATACAGAAAAAACATTGGAGCGGATCCACTCACTGAGGCTATTTCTCGAACACAATAGTTTCGCAAACGGGTTGAAGTTAGGTGTTCGGTATCACAAGGGCTGTGAGTATGCGACATCGTAATAATTGGCCTTAAGTGCAAGTGGGAGATTGTTGGCTATAGTACCCTCAAGGCAATTATCGTAATCGCAGGCAGGTGATTATGATGATTGGGGAAGGACCTATACCGATAAAACAGTCTTACTCAAGATGATAGTATGCTATTTGATTTGTCTTTATCATTATGTACATGTTGATAGAGCCCATAGGATTCTTTCTTGACTACCAGCATTGTGATGGCGATCATATTCGTGGGAGCTGGGGGTCTATAAGCACATCCTTAAATGTCCCTAGTCGTGTGAGTATCGAGACTGGGCATCGATACTCCAGTGTAGACTAGTGTATACTGATCGAGACCCCGACGAGGGGCGGTGGCCAGGTCTCACAAGCCATTGGTGTTAGTTTGTTCACCTAAGATAGTATACAGGTGCTCATTGGATTATAAGTACACTGGACGGACTCGCCGGGAACCTGCTAGTTGGTATTATACCTATTGTCAGACAGCAGTTCCAAGGTGACATGTGTACAGGTTGGTCAGTCGACCTGTGATCGCCATTTGTCTCGTGTGAGTTCCCACTGTGCTTTGATTACTACCCTACCACGGCTCAAAGGAGTCATGCAAACAGGTTTTAGTTGGGTACAGTCCTGAGCCACATGGAGGCAGTGATCGGATCGTCGAGGATTCGTCTCTCCCGGTATTGGGGATTGATGTCGCGTTGTGCACGGATGACCATCACCTGAAATCTATGGCCATGGTAGACAAGAATTACCGATCTAGGATCGATAGTTTCTCAGGTGGTTATGGGCTTCATATCGACACTAAATGTCGCGTTGTTAGGGGTCTGACTTTTATCCACCCCCTAGACTCGATATGTGATACTCTTAGACTAACATACCGGACTGTACAGATATTGTCACTGTCAGGCTCAGTAGGGGTTCATGATGAGTTTGCTCATCGGCCTCCCTTTCGCTCAATACCTGGGTAGCCGTTACGTACAGCTAGTGCCGCTGACGTGCTTGTGGTTAAACCCACTGCCAGCGTATTGACGAGTATTTAGGGCCCCACACAGAGGGTTTTCACGGTTCAGACGATATGGTGTTGATCACGTATGTTGATACATACAGGTGTCCGATTAAATATGTGCACCTGCGGCACAGACTTTAATCGGACGGTTGATAATACTAGCGGCTTAGGATTAAGCCGGATTATTAAATCAGGTTTTGATTTAATAATTTACATATGTATTTATATATGTATTCTAGTATTATTGTTCGCTATTCATTTTCTCTCTTGGCTATTCGTATTTTTGTACGAATACGCGTATATATATTTCGATACATGTACCGGGAAGTATTCCGTATTATTTACGGGATAGCTTCTAGAAGTTTTGCCACCTCATTATTTGATTGTCCATTTATGGAAATTCATTTGTTTAATGATGAGGTGGAGGGTGTGAGGTGGCATGAACATGACCTAGGTATGGGCTTTGGGTATGGTTTGCAATTGTTTATTTGGATAATTGGTAAGATATTTTTTATGGGCATGAGAGAGGGGGGACGGCCACTTTAGGAGTGGGTTTTTTTCATTTTGGCTAATTTACATGACACATTACACTTGCTCTCTCTGACTCTCTCATGCTTCAAAAATGACTTAGCCAATTTCCTTAGTTCATGCCAAAGTTTCCTCACTCCATTGATCTTCTATGGATGCTCTCTTGAGCTCATGGGTAGAGAGAAAAACATGGTGACACACTACTACACCTTGACTCTCCATCGTTAGCGACTTTGGAGCGTCGGTTGTCTCGTTCGTCGAGACTGGAGCTTGCGCTGTTTCCCTCAAGTGGATCATCGGAGATGGAGGAAGACCGGCAACCAAACTTCATCAAGGAATCGCTAGGAGCTTGGAATGAAGACCGAAGGACACGGATCAACTCAGTATAATCATTCTAACCCTTAGATTAGCATGCTATTTTAGGGTTTAAGGTCGATTCGGGAATCGGGTAACGGTAGCGCTGGTTTTAGTAAATTTTTGTTCCGCATTTGGCCACGTTCCGATGGCCGGGACGCTGCTGTAACCCTTCAGCAACTACATATCTATAAGTCGTGATTCGCATTAACATTTAATATCCTTATATTCCTTCTATCTCTAACTATCTTAAATAACCATGTCCCTAGTTTTCTAATCTAGGTTTCTACGACTGCATCCTATAGATCGATTTCCATTTAATAATTTACGGGGGTGCTATACGCCATCCACCCGACTTTCCCCGTAGATATAGATCTACTCACCTTGATCTTTGCTTGCCGAAGTCGATGACGCCATGCTCCATCATCTTGGAATCCACGCGAAGGTACCTACAATAATATACAATCACAATTGCTATTAAAATCGAACCCGGAAAACTGATACGGCACACGGTGCGCTCATAGGTTAGAACCTATAGTCTACGCATGCAAAAACAATCAAACAACCCTTGTTGTTGACGTATGAACATCCAACAACCAAATACAAATCCAAATATCAAAACATAGCATTCAAAATACGGAAATCATATCCAAAAATCACACCAATGTGCTCCCAGATTTTCAGTCGGGTGAAAAGAGCCTAAAAAAAATTGCAGTGGCTTTGTATATGAGATAAGTGAGCTACTGGACCAACCTAGACCCAAACACCCACATTTGGGCCGGCCACATTGCTCCAAATTCCGGTGAGCTCGGCCAAAAGGTGAAGGAACGGGCTCGTACTTGCAGGGTGGCTTCCTATTGGTCCCACTAGGTCTCTGGTATTGTTTGCTTAACTCAGAAACTTCCTGAGTAATTCCAGATTCCCTGTAGGCATGCTAAATATCACAAAACCGATACGGAACAATTCCTAAGTTTGTGTATCGAGTTCTACTCTCATACCCAGGTCTTGGAATCAATCCCTAAAGCCTTAGAACACTCATTACACCTCTACTTGTCCCTCAACAGCAACTTGGGAAAATCCAAGGTCACAATCCACACTTGTTTAACTCCAAACCATACTAGAATGCAAGGAAAATAGAAACTAAACTAAAGGAAATGAACTATACCTCAAGGATGTAGCCAAGCAAAACCCTATCTCCCCAAAGTCCTCAAAATCCAACATTGATGGGTCCAAGGTGTAGAGGGTGAAGAGAGGATCAACTTTAATGAAAGGGGTTTAAGGTTTTGATGAAGGTTTGGAGATGGATCTTGGGGTATAGGTGGAGGGAGATAAGATTGAGGGAGATGAAGAAATAACAATGGGGGAGGAATGGATGTGGCTGCCCTCTCTTTCTCTCCCTTCTCTTATTCTCACCCTCATTCAACTATTTACGCTTTTACCCTTTTTCATTTTCTTTTCTTCTTATTTTAAAACCAAATCACATAATATTCCAAAAACAACACAAGAACACAACATGTAACTAAAATGTAACATGACACGGTGCATCAACCATGGAAAACTGTAGAAACACGGATTTGGCCTAATCGCGATTAGCAGTGCACTAATCGGGTTTTATCCAAACCGCATATAATAAATTTTAAAAATGCAAAATCCGATAAATATATTTTTAAATGAATAAATCATTTTAATCTCCAATTATTTCAAAAAATTTGGTATATATTTATACCCTTTTACGGAAACCCCAATTTCGCAAATCGGGTAGTTTTCGCGAAATATATTATTTAAATATTAATTTCCAAAAATAATATTTTATATTTTCTGAAATATTACAACTGCCCAAGTTCAAAGCAATCGACCTCCCCCGAGGCGAGGGTGGTGTCCCAGAAGGAACCGATCCAGTGGGCCGACGTCCTGCTTTTCGAGTAGGTATTGAGTTGGGATGGGCTCAGTCCTGCGCGTTTCCTGGGTTAGTTAGGGTTTTTGACGATCTGTTTAGACTTTGCTTAAGTTTCTTTGCCTTTTCAATGTTGCCGACCTTTTTCTCCTATGTGTTCTTTTTTGCAGAGCCCATGGATCGATCAAATATCATGGCTGCCATGGCCGCGAAAACCCAAGGAAGAAAGGCCAGCGGCGCCAGCTCGTCCCGACCCGGTCCAAGTGTGGCCCCGCGGCAAACTCCTCCGGCCCGGCCTTCCGCAGCACCCTCAGTCTCAGAAGGGTGCCGTGGGGAGGGGTCAGAAGCATGTGCGGGACCCGGCGCCCCGGGTGAGGGAAGAGGAATCTCCCCTCCCCCCCGAGGAAATCCCCCTTAAGAGACAGAAGCGGGTGGTCTCTCTGCCGCCCCCTACCGGGATCCCAGTCCAGGAGGGAGACTTCTGCATTGAGGTGCCCCCGGGGCTATCCATGGCCGACAGCTTGCTGGCGGACATAGAGAAGGCGGCGAGGACCAAGATTCCCCGGGGCACCATGAAGGCCCAAGTGGCCGCGATTGCCCCGGAGGTGGTTCAGGTCGCTAGTTTCTTTTTTACGGAATCATTCAAGTTTTATTTCCTCGGTTCAGTTTTCTAACATGTTTGTTGTTCTCCTCAGGTCCTCCAGCACTGTGCTCTCCTCATCCACATGGAGTCCAAGGATATAGCCCCGGCAATGAAGAAGGCGGGCGAATCCCCCTCGCGGGCGGAAGAGCTACGCCTTCAGTTGCAGCAAGCGGAGGAGAAGGCGGCCATTCTTGACTCAAGATTGGTCGCCGAGGGGATGACGAACTCCAAGCTGAAGGAGTCCCATCGTCTTCTCACCGACTCCAACCTGGCTATTCAAGCCAAGATGGAGGAGACGAACGGCCTTTACAACTCCATGAAAAGGTCGAGGGACGTCATCAAGAAGGACGCTCGGGCGGCTTTGGACATGACGAAGCGTGTCGAGGGCTGGGTGGCGAAGGCCGTGGAGAATTACAAGACGTCTGATCAGTTTTACCTTGATCTCGCCGAATCCGCGGCCGTCGGGTGGCACAAGGCCCTCGACGCCGTCAAGGAGTCTATGCCGGAGTTTGTTGACGGCGAGCTCCATGCTAAGTTCCTTCTCGCCGAGAAAGAGCCGCAGGGGGGAGGCGCTGAGCTGGTTGCAGGAGGCGAGGCTGTTGGTGGAAGCACAAAGCATGAAATCGTCATTTTGTCCCTTGATGGTGGCGTCGAGCAGGGAGAGATCCCGGTCAAGCGGGCGGTCCGAGCTATCCCCCCTCCGCGATTTTCTTATTTTTTTAGATTTTTGTAAGCCTCCGGGCATTTTTGTAAGGCTGAGGAGCCCACAATACCTTTGTACATAATTTTGATCATGAATAAAGTGTACTTTTTCTTCGTTTAGATATCTTATCAATCTGCAAGTACTTTAGCTCGTATACTTTTCATTATTCGAATCTTTATTCTGCAAGTATTTTTAGCTCGTAAGTCTTTTTATCTTGCTAGTGTAAGGCCGGTGTCCACCCTTTCTGGGTGACGATCGTTCATTGAGCATGAGTCGAACGATAGTCAAGTGAAGGAAGGTCGGTGTTCTCCCTTTCCTCGGAGTCGAGGTGGCGATCGCGCATCGAGTATGAATCGATCGATAGCCAAGTGTAGGAAGGTCAGTATCCTCTCTTTCCCCGGAGTCGAGGTGGCGATCATGCATCGAGTATGAATCGAATGATAGCCAAGTGCAGGAAGGTCGGCGTCACTCGATTCTACCCGGCCGCCTCCTGGTGAGGGCTTTTGATCCACGACGTTTATTGGGTAGGAAGCTACCCGCTGTGGATGGACCGAGCAGGAAGGTGCTCGGCGGCCTCGTGATGAGGGCTTTAGATCAACTTCTTTGTAGGGTAGGAATATACCCCTTTTTAGATGAGCCGAGCAGGAAGCTACCCGGTCGCTTCGTGATGAGGGCTTTTGATCCACAGCGTTTGTTGGGCAGGAAGCTACCCGCTGCGGATGGGCCGAGCAGGAAGCTACCCGGACGCCTCGTGGTGAGGGCTTTAGATCCACATCTTTATGGGGCAGGAATCTACCCGCTGTGGATGGGCAGAGCGAGAAGTTGCTCGGCGGACTCGTGATGAGGGCTTTAGGTCCATATCTTTGTAGTGCAGGAATCTACCCTTTGTGGATGAGCCGAGCAGGAAGCTACCCGGCCGCCTCGTGATGAAAGCTTTTGATCCACAGCGTTTGTTGGGAAGGAAGCTACCCACTGCGGATGGGCCGAGCAGGAAGCTGCATGGCGGCCTCGTGATGAGGGCTTTTGATCCATAGCGTCTGTAGGGCAGGAACCTACCTGCTGCGGATGGGCCGAGCAGGAAGCTGCTCGGCTGTCTCGTGATGAGGGCTTTAGATCCACAACGTTTGTTAGGAAGGAAGCTACCCGCTGCGAATGGGAAAAGTAGGAAGTTGCTCGGCCGCCTCATGATGAGGTCTTTAGATCCACAGCGTTTGTTGGGCAGGAAGCTACCCGCTGTGGATGGGCCGAGCAGGAAGCTGCTCGGTGGCATCGTAATGAGGGCTTTAGATCCACATCTTTGTGGGGGGAAGGAACCTACCCGCTGCGGATGGGCCGAGCAGGAAGCTACCTGTCTGCCTCGTGATGAGAGCTTTAGATCCATAACGTTTGTTGGACAGGAAGCTACCCGCTGCAGATGGGCCAAGCAGGAATTTACCCGTTCGCCTCGTGATGAGGGCTTTAGATCCACATCTTTGTGGAACAGGAAGCTACCCGCTATGGATGGGCCGAGCAGGAAGTTGCATGGTGGCCTCATGATGAGGGCTTTTGATCCACAACATCTGTCGGGCAGGAAGCTACCCGCTGCGGATGGACCGAGCAGGAAGCTGCTCGGTGGCCTCGTGATGAGGGCTTTTGATCCACAACGTTTGTTGGGTAGGAATATACCCGCTGCGGATGGGCCGAGCAGGAATCTGTCCGGCGGCCTCGTGATGAAGGCTTTTGATCCACAGCGTTTGTTGGGCAGGATTCTACCCGCTGAGGATGGGCTGAGCAGGAATCTGCCCGGCCGCCTCGTGAGGAGGGCTTTTGATCCACAGCGTCTGTTGGGCAGGAAGCTACCTGCTGCGGATGGGCCGAGCAGGAATCTGCCCGGCCGCCTCATGATGAGAGCTTTTGATCCACAGTGTATGTTGGGCAGAAAGCTGCCGCTGCGGATGGGTCGAGCAGGAATCTGCCCAGCCGCCTCGTGAGGAGGGCTTTTGATCCATAGCGTCTGTTGGGCAGGAAAGTACCCACCGTAGATGGGCCGAGCAGGAAGCTGCTCGGCGGCCTCGTGATGAGGGACTTAGCAACTCTCTAATATCTTCTTGAGGCGTCATTCAACCTCCCTTGACCCGTAAAGCAGAGGAAGGGTGACCGTCATGGGTGACACATGGCCGTTCCCCTATCGGGAAAGTGCGATACTCCGTGATTCGCATCGTTTGTGCGAGTAAATCTCGGCCGTTGGAAGATTCTTGTTGAGGCTATAAATACCGAATGCATGTTGGCTTCTTCCTAGTCTTGCATCCTCTGAAGATTACCGTCCGCGTGTATACCATCAGAGAGATTGTTTCTCGTGATGATGTATACTTTTACAACCTTGATCGTTTCGAGGAGACGTACGAGGCAGTGATAGGCCGTCTAGAGGGCTATTGTGGGTGTCTGCTTCCTCGGTGATCCCCTCTCCTTCAGGTGCTAATTTATGTGATATGGAGGACTTCCCTGGGTCTGTACAACACGCTGTCTCCACAGTTAATGGACGAGGCGTTTGACAAAATACACACCGTCCACGGGCTTGGTCTGATCTTAAAGAGTAGGCGGGATCGCTCGGTGGACCTCCTTCTTGAGAGTTTCCAGCAAAGGTTGGTCGTCGTATCTTGCTCGGCGGACGGGAATCCCGGGGAGTCCATGGCTTCTAGGGTCCGTGAGTACCGTCGTAGAGAGCGGGTCGAGGCTTCTTGGGCTCGGCTAGAGGAGATTTCTTCGGTATACCATCGACAATATTTCCTTAACCCTCGCCCTCCTTTGTTGTAATTGTTGTAAGGCTGGGAAGCCCATAATACCTCTTAATAGATAAATTTCTCTTTTGTTGAGGTGCATTTTCTCTTTTTTCCCGTTCGGTACATTTTATACTCTTTCTTCTTAAAAAACCTAGGAGTCTCGGAACCAAGAAAAGGAACAAAAGGGGTCTCTTCTGTGAGAGGACCTAGCTTAGCAGACTTAATTAAATGCAAATAGGAATTACATTATTTCAAAAGAGGGTACATGTTCATTTATACAACTTAAGTTTCTCGGCGTTGTAAGGCCGAAGAAAATTACGCCCTTCGGCGTCTTGCAGGCGGTACGCTCCACCGGGCAAAGTCTTTGTTACGAGGAATGGTCCATCCCTCTTCGGGGAGAACTTATGTAGTCTCCCTTGGTCCACGAACTCATTTATTCATGAGACTAGTTCTCCCATTTTGAAGGCTCGATGTTTAACTCGGGCATTGTAGTAGCAGGCGGTTTACTGCTGATAGGCGGCTGCCCTGATTTGTGTTCGATCCCGCTTTTCCAGTAGGACGCCCAAGTTGCTTCGGAGCGTCGAGGTGTTTGCTTCGTCGTTGAAGTGTTTGACCCTATAACTGGGCAGTCCGATCTCCGTGGGGACCATCGCCTCGGTGCCATAGCAGAAGCTGAATGAGGTTTCTCCCGTGGGTGTTTTCTTCGATGTTCGTAATGCCCATAGCACTCGTTGCAGTTCTTCGACCCAGCCTCCCTTCTTTCCTTCCAAGAAGGCTCTTAGACCACGGATGACACCTCGGTTTGCTACCTCAGCCTACCCATTGCATTGAGAATGTGTGACTACGGCAAACTTCATCAATATGTGGTAATCGCTGCAAAACTCCTTGACTTTATCATTTTCGAAGTTGGTCCCATGGTCGGTAACTATGCATCTCGGGATCCCAAATCGAGAAATTATGTTGTTCTGCAGGAACTTTATCATAGAGGTGGCGTCCGGCTTCCTGATGGGTATGGTCTCTATCCATTTCGTAAAATAGTCCACAGCGACGAGGATGTATCTATGCCCGCCCGTGCCGGTGGGGAGTTGGCCCACCATATCCATCCCCCATTGTGCAAACGGCCAAGGGGAACTGAGTGGAGTTAGCTCAGTGGCGGGGAGACGAGGTATGCTGCCAAAGAGTTGGCAATTCTTGCATCTTCTGACCAGCTTCTTGGCATCCTGGTGCAATCTCGTCCAATAGTACCCTTGCAGTAGTGCCTTTTAGACCAGGGTTCGGGCCTCTTGATGTGCTCCGTTGACCCCTTCATGTATCTCTCGCAGAACGTAGTCAGCCTCGTAGGGGTCGATGCACCGGAGCAGAGGCTAGGTGCATGATTTCTTGTACAGGAAACCGTTGCTCAAGACGAAATGTCATGCTTTGGCCCGAAGCCGGCGAGCTTCTCCTCGGTCTTCAGGAAGTACACCGTCCTTTAGGAACTCTATGAGGGGCTTTCTCCAATCCCGGCTTTCTTCCTGAGTTGTGTAGATCTGGAGTGTTACCTCTCCATCTTCTACGCTGGGCCGTGGTAAGACTTCAAAGATGATATTTCTCTTATGGTTGGCCGAAGAGGAAGAAGCAAGTTTGCTCAAGGCGTCGGCTTGGGTGTTTAAGTTCTTGGGAATTTGCTCCACTTGGACTTCGTCGAAATTTTTTCGAAGTCTTTTGACTTTGGCCAGGTATTTTATCATGAGTGGCTCCCGGGCTTCGAAACGCTCGGTTACTTGGCCGACGACCAGTGCGGAGTCTCTGCGAACTCTGATGGTTTTCAGCCCTACCCCGGAGGCGATTCGCGGTCTTGCTAACAAAGCCTCGTATTTCACGGCGTTGTTTGATTCTGTAAACCCGAGATTTAAAGAGTATTCCATTTCTGCTTCGTCCGGGCCGCAGATGATCAGGCCAGCCCCGCTCCATACCTCGGTAGAGGATCCATCCATATAGAGCACCCAGTCCGGGATGGGGTCGGGTGCTTCTTCGACCAAGGGACGTGATTCGGGGCCTTGCGCTGCCGTTCCTTCTTTAGCGGAAATAGTACATTCGACAACGAAATCTGCTAGGACATGCGCTTTGATGGCTTGTCGGGGGCGGTACTTGATATCGAATTGGGACAATTCCCATCTCCATTTCTCCAGACGACCTGACGACCCGGGGAGGCGAGAATTGACCCTAAAGGTCGCTCGGTGAGGACAAGGATTGTGTGCGCTTAGAAATAGTGTCGAAGTTTTCTGGAGGCGACGACAAGTGCCAGGGCTATCTTCTTTATGGCCAGGTATCTTGTTTTCGCATCCTTGAAGACGTGGCTCACGTAGTAGACCGGCCTCTGTATGCCTTCAAATTCTCAGACAAGCACTGAGCCTGCAGCCTGGTCGGAGACAGCTAGATATAATAATAGCTCGTCTCCCTCGACCGATCGGGTGAGTAGAAGGGGAGTGGCTAAGTGCGCTTTGAGTTGCTCGAAAGCATTCTGCCATTCCTCAGACCATTCGAACTTAGGAATTTTCCTTAGGGCCTTGAAGAACGGGAGGCACTTCTTTCCAGATCTAGACATTAAGCGACTCAGGGCAGTCACCCTTCCTGTGAGGTGCATGATGTCGACATTGCTCTTGGGCATTGCCATGTTGAGGATGGCTCTAATATTTTCTGGGTTTGCTTCGATTCCTCGATGGGTAACCATGAACCCGAGGAACTTCCCACTGGTGACTCCAAACGCACACTTAGCTGGATTCAGCTTCATTTTTTACTTGCGCAAGACGTCGAATGTCTTGCTGAGGTTTTTAGTGTGCCCGGCTGAGGAGACGGATTTTACGAGCACGTCGTCGACGTAGACTTTCATGTTTCTTCCAATCTGTGGTTTGAACAGCTTGTTGACCAGGCGTTGATACGTGGCCCCTGCGTTCTTGAGTCCGAAAGGCATCACTTTGTAGCAGTATACCCCCCGATCCGTGGTGAAGGCGGTAATCTCTTCGTCGGTCGGGTTCATCCAGATCTGATTGTAACCGGAGAAAGCGTCCATGAAGCTCAATAGTTCATGGCCGGCCGAATTGTCCACTGGCTGATCTATCCGAGGAACTGGATAGTTGTCTTTGGGGCAAGCTTTGTTCAAATCCGTGAAATCGACGCACATGCGCCATTTCCTGTTTGGCTTCTTGACCATGACCACATTCGCCAGCCAATCTGAGTAGTCCAGGTTCCTGATGAAGTTGGCTGCGAGCAATCGATCTACCTCGTCTTCTATCGCCTTTTGTTTAGCTGGCGCAAAGCTTCTCTTCTTTTTTCGGACGGTCGGGCTTATGGGTCGACCCTGAGCTTGTGGGAGATCACCTTGGGGTCGATCCCGGGCATGTCCGCGGGTGACCAAGCGAATACGTCTGAGTTTCCCCGGAGGAAACGGATCAAGTCTTCGCGGTGGTCACCAGTCAAGAGAGAACCGATCTGGACTGTGCGGCCATTGACTCCTTCTTCGAGGGGGACTTGCGTCAATGCTTCCACCGTGGTACCTCGAATTTCCTTTTAATCATTGCGTGTATCTAAGGACCCCTGTAAATCATGCTTGTCCTCAAAATTGTCGCCCTACTCTCTGGCGGTGGACGTCAAGGCGAGGCAAATCTTAGCGGTTTACTAGTCTCCATAGGCCCGGCCTATCTCCCTTGATCCAAAAGGAATTTGATCGCAAGGTGATAAGTCGAGATCTGGGCCCTAAAGGCGTTTAAGGTAGGACGTCCCAGGAGAATGTTATAGGATGAAGGGACCTTGGCGACGAGGAAGTCCACTGGTATGGTTCGCGTATTGCCTGCTTCCACAATGTTGAGGTGGAGGGTAACCAATCCCTCGGCCGGGACGGAATGATTGGTGAACCCAGAGAGGACATGAGAGGTAGGTCGGAGGTCGGATGGCCCTAGCCCCATACGCTGGAAACAGTCGTAGAATAGGATATCCGCCGAGCTCCCTGAGTCAACCAATATTTTCTGGACTTCATAGCGGTGGACTCTGGTAGTTATCACAAGAGGGTCATTATGAGGAAGTGATATTCCATGGAGGTCTTCATCGGTGAATATGATTGGTTCGTCCCTCCTGCACCTCTTATGTGGTATATCGCTTACACCCTCGAATGGGAGGATGTGGTGGTTCCCCTCACTTTCCCGAGCTGGATCCAAAGTAATGACCATGATTTGCCTGATCTTTAATTCCCCAGGAGGGGTTTAGTCCTTTTGCTCCCGCTCCGCCTGCCGCTTGTCCCGCAGTTATTTCGCCAGGTGGCGAGAGCGGATCAACTCCTCGATGTAGTCACGGAGTTATTTGCAGTTCTCAGTCGGGTGACCCTGCGACCTGTGTAGGGTGTAGTATGGGCCGCAGAGATGCTTGCCCGCCTTTTGGGTGACTGGCGGAAGCTTAAAGAACCTCTTGCCCTTAGCTTCTTCCAGCAGCTCGGTCTGGGAGATGTTTAGAAGAGTGTACTCCTGAAACTTCGGGGAGTAAGGTTTCGGACGATCGACTTTCTTTTTCTCCTCCCTGTCCCTTTTCTTTTTGTCCGCCTGGTCGGCTCGGGGCAATTTTAAGTTAACCTCTGACTCGAGTTGGATTTCTCACTCGGTCTAGGCTTTTACTTCGGCATTGGTCTTAGGTTGCGCTAATGCAAAAGAGCGGAGCCACTCTTTGTGCCTAAAACCCGACCTTAGTGCGGTGATAACTATTTCATCGCGGTGCTCGGGAACCTCCAAGAGGGCATTGTAGAAGCGGGTGACATACCCTTTGAAGGATTCCTTGTCTCCGCTCTTGACAGTGAACAGGTAGTCGACCATCCTCTTCTGTCATCGGTTCTCGACGAAGTGACCGAAGAATTGAGTGGCCATCTCATCAAAGGTCGAGATGGAGCGTGGCGTAAGTCCTCGGAACCAGTCCCGGCCAGCCCGGATTAGGGTAGTGTGGAAAACTCGGCATTCAGCCGCGTCCGAGTTATCTTGGAAGCTCATGCCCGCCGTAAATGCGTCTAAGTGGTCCTTTGGGTTGGACTTCCCGTCGAAAAGGGCCACTTTGGGCGGCTTGTTCCAGGATGAGACGTGCTCGGTCAGCAACTCTTCTATAAAGGGCTTGGTTAGTGAGTCAGTGGAGTACCTGGCCCCTTCGCCGGACGCATGGCCATCCCATCGTATGCCTTCGATTTTCTTTTTGAGGGCTTCAAGTCGGTGGTGGTACCCGAGGATTCTGCATAGTCGGAATGGTGGCTACCCCCGCTCCGGGTCTGCGCGACGGTGCGGCTTTGATTCCGCTCTATCAAATTTCTTAAATCCTCGGGCGATGCCCTTCTCGAGTAGTATCTACGTTCGCCGTTTGCGCGGCCTTAGCGGGAGTGGGGACGTCGGTCATGCCTGGAAGCAGGCAAACTGACCGACACCTCTTCAGGGGGTGAGAACGCACGGCGGGCATCGGAGCGACGGCCTAGTCTTCTCTAGGATCTGGGTTTGGAGCTATCTGGCGCCCAGTGGGTCATAGAATCATTCGCCACATGAGGGCCATGGTAGCCAAAGTCGGCATGCCGGTGCTCGGTGACGCTGAGATGAGCGTGAGTGAGATTGAAGGCCTGAACATGGCCATCTGTCCTTCTGCGGACGTCGTCATCCCGGGGAGGGGGAATCACGTTCTGGAGGGCAGGGTTCACTGCTTGAACGCGGACGAGTGCATCCACCATCGATGTGAGCCTGTCGATCCTAGTGGATAAGGCGTTGATGACGTTAGGAGGGGAGACGAGCCGCTCCTGCCTCCGTTGTGGGGGGTGTGGCGGCTCGTGTTTGGATCATCGCGGTTGTCACTCGTCATTGGGTCGAGGGCAGAAGATCAACTTATGGGTTGAGAAGCTTCTGAAGAGCAGTTCCCATTTACGGCGCCAACTGATGGAGGTTGTGATCTCCCTCAGATGTTGTCCTCCATCGATCGGTACCGAGCGGTTTTTAGCGGCTGAGATTTGTTTTGGGGATTGTTGAGCGTGTGGATCTCAATGGGCTGTTGGAAGTTGCTGAGGCCGAGCTACCTGCAAGGGAAGTATTGGGGTGGGAAACCACCGTAGGACCTTCCGACGATCAAGTTAGTGCCGGGAAATAAGAGCAGCGTAGCGACCTATTGGGTTCAGTTCGCATTACTTGAGCCATCTAAGAGAGGGGTTTATATAGTGGTCGCGTGGAGCGAGCGGGCACGAGATCATCGCCGTCAGTTACATCCCTGTGTTATCCTCGCATTAATGGCTGGATACGCCCATTAATGGGGGGACGCGCTAGCGTGGGACGCGGAACGTGGGAAGGCGGATATCTCTCCTTGGAGAGGTTTGCAGAGCCGTTGCGGGGGAGCTTGGGTTCCGCGCTCTCGGTTGATCGGGGAAGCCGAGGAAGCTCGGCCTGTCGAATGGCTCGGAGACTAGCAGGGAGGCCGAGGAAGCTCGGCCTGTCAGATGGCTCGGAGACAAGCTGTTGGCTGTTTGCTAGGTGAAGGTGGAAAGTACTCAGGGAAGTCTCCTGAAAGGTCGGATGAGTCCTCGGAGATGGGGTCCCGAAAAATGCCTCTAATGCATCTCATTTATTCCACCTCCGTAGCCTTCGAGATACGTCATCCGCCACGTGTCGTAATCTGAAGAAATACCACTTATGAGCATCATCAATAATCATTCGATACGCATCATCACGATTTCTCAGGGAGAATTTCGATTTTTCAAAAGCCCTTTAAAATTGACCATAAAAAAAGGATAGTTTAAATAACCACACTCTAATTATGGCCACATGCCAAAAAGCCAAAACTAGTAATTTTAGAATTTTCACCTGAGGTAAGACCATTCCAGCCTTAATGATCCACGTGGAATGTTTCAGATATAAATAGTACCATATCTATATCTAGTATTCATAGATGGATTCGAATAGGAATACGGATAGTTATTAGAAATGAGTGTTGCTATCCGTATTTGGTCAAAATCAGATACGTAAACGAATATCAAATGAAAATAGATAAAAATATTCCCGATAAAGTAAAATCACAATTTGTTTACATCAAATATAATATTCGTATCCGGTGGTTATTGGCGGATGCGTATGGTCATCGGAAATAAAAATCACCATTCACATTTGATAAAAATCGGATACTGATACACAGAGCTATCTGATTTTCCCCCTAATTAACCATATTAAATAAATTAAATCCTTAGATGAACCTAAGGTGAAAATAATTCCCAAAATGACTCTGAGCCTAGACAGCATGGTTTTGGAAGGCCGCGTCAGAAGAAAAGAGTGGTTTTGGGATGCTACGTCAGAAGAAAAACGCTAGTTGGGATAGCGTTTTCCTTCTATCGAATACGCTATCCCAAATAGCGCACCTACACACACATCTAAACACAGAGATACAGAGAAGAAAAAAATTTGCTTAGGGACTCAAGGGAATGTAAGTAGTTGCTCGTGCCACTAACTTACGGCCAAAGTGGAATACAAAACGAAATATTTAGATTGGAGCAAAAACTTCTACGACCTAGCAATCGATACCAAATATTAAACTAGCAAACAAAGAAGGAGTTTAACTACTCGGTTAGCGTTAACAACCTTTGTAGTCATGTCTTTCGTCTTCTTTTCCACTTCTTAAGCTGCTGGTCCACCGGGAACAAGCTTGGGAGTCGATCTTCCTTGTCGAAGATGATCCACACGAAGGAACCCTAGCTCAAGTTTTAGCTTCATACAAGAACACACAGTGAAGCAATTTGTGAACAAGACTTGTTAGGAATTGATCACAAGGATATAGTAGTGATTAATCTCTAGGTTTTCTCTCCTTTTCTTTTTCTTTCTTCAACTTGGAAACCTCAAGAGATAAGAAATGAAGAGAAGACGATGATTATGTTGGAGATAGTGCCCTCAGAGTCAATTATTGGATCACAGGCACGTGATTGCAATGATTGATAAAGGACATATACCGTTAGAATAGTCTTACTCAAGATGATAGTTTGCTATCTGGTTTATCTTTATCATCGTGTACTGCTTTAGGTGACCTTACAGGTCACTATTGCGCGTTGATAGAGCCCTTAGGATTCTTGCTTGACGGACAGCAGTATGATGGCGATCATATACGTGGGAGCTGGGGTCTATAAGCACATCCTTAAAAGGTCCCTAGTCGTGGGAGTTTCGAGACAGGGCATCGATACTCCAGAGTAGACTAGTGTATACAGTCGAGACCCCGACGTGGGGCGGTGGCCGGTCTCACAAGCCACTGGTGTCAGTTGGTTCACCTAAGATGTATACAGGTGCTCATTGGGTTATGAGTACACCGGACAGGACTCGCCGGGAACATACTAGTTGGTCTTATACCAGACGTTAGATAGCAGTTCCCTGGTGACATGTGTACAGGTTAGTTCATCGACCTGAGATCGTCATTTGTCTCGTGTGAGTTCCTACTGTACTTTGATTACTACCCTACCACGCTCAAAGGAGACGTGCAAACAGGTTTTAGTTGGGTACAGTCCCGAGCCACATGGAGGCAGTGAGCGGATCTGCAGGGGTTCGTCTCGCCCGGTATTGGGGGTGAAGTCGCGCTGTGTCTAGGAGAGCCATTACACGAAGTCCTTGGCCAAGGCAGGAGATTTACTGGTAGGTATTCCAGTAGTATCTCAGGGTGTTCTGGGCTACACTCCGACTTGTGCCGCTTTTGGGGGTCTGACTTTTACCAACCCCCTAGGCCCGCCATGCGATGCTCATAGACGAACGGACCAGACTGTACGGATATTGTCACTGACAGGCTCAGTAGGGTGTCAGGATGAGTTCGCTCATCGACGTCCCTTTTGGTCAATACTTGGTAGCCCGTTACGTATGGCTAATACCTCTGACGTACTAGTGGTTAAATCCACAACCAAAATATTGACGAGTCTTTAGAGTCCCCCACAGACCGTTTTCTCAAGTTTCGGGCGAAACGCTGTAGAGGCCGTATGGAGATATGGCAGGGTTCGATCAGATACGTGCGGTATTGCACGGACTATGATCGGACGGATAATACTAGCGGGCTTTGGTTTAAGCCGGATCCTAGTATTGTACAGTGTAGATTTTGTCTCATTGCATTTGTATTCGGTCGGAATACAAATGCGGGTATGTATATACAGTCGCGGGGTTTTCCTGTAATTTATTACGGGATCAGTTTTATGAAGTTGCCAGTTTGCTTTCCGTTTCGGCCATTTTTCTTTGTATCTTTCATTGGCTGAATATTGGTGGAGATGGGGTTATTTGCAAGCATGCAAATTTGATTGGTGGAGGGTGTTATTTGCTAGTAGTAGTTTCATGATGATTGTGCACCATCCCTTGACTTCTTTATTCATCATGGCTTGACTTGTGCTTGATTTGAGAGATGATGGGTTATGATTAGGTGATGGAGTGGAGACTTTGTAGTAATGATTTTTTCTCATCATCACCCTTTCTCTCTCTTGTATTATTTTTTCCCACTCGCTCTCTCCCCTCATTCTACATTGGCCGGCCACTTCTCTTAAGGTAGGGGCTGTCCAAATTTTGGAGGGGGGGAATTCATCTTATTAGCTTACACAAAACACTTACATCATCTCCTAAGTTCATTCCTCCACCTTGATATCTAAAAGGGCAACTTCATATAAACCCTAAATGAGACAAAGTTTTCTACACTTCATCTACAGTATCCTTAGGCACGTCGACTCACCAACTTCGTGCACGAGTTGTCTCGGTCCAGAGGTGGGAGCCCGTAAAAGAACCTGGCGATGTGGTGCCCTTCCGACGAGGAGATGAAAACTGGAGATTTTGCGGGGAGATCGGGACGACGACGAGAAGACCGAAGGACATGGATCGCTCGGTATATCTCTCTACCCTTTCTCTAGTTTGCTAGGAGTAGGTTAATGGCCCGATCCGGGTTTAAAGTGCACGGTGGTGCCGGTTTACAAGTTTAAAGAAAAGTATCGTTTCCGCATTTTGGTCTCGGATTGACGGCCGGGACGCCGCCGTGCACTTACACTGGTATCAGAGCCACGCCATTAACCTAGTCTAGCTTGGTCTAACGTGTTTACAAGTTCGATCGAACGAATTTCCAAAAACCACATTTTCCATGCATCAGTTTCTGTCGATTTTTTCCAGTCGTCAAAAAATTATTTGGTACATTGGAAAATTATGTGCAGGGTTTTTTGAGAATTCTGTGAAAATTTGGTCGGCGGATATTACTGTAGAGCGGCGGATCAGCGGCCAAAACCATGTTTGGGCCGCGGATCCGCCGCCGTTTTGTGTCCAAACTGCACCAAATTTTTACAGTGAGCTTCTGACATGGAAATAGGGTTTTTTGTATATTCGTTTTGGTCCCAGATTTTCTTTGAGAGCTACAGTAGTGCTTGGGGCCCACTTCGGAAAATTCAGTCGATCGAAAATTTTAAACATGTTAGTTCACAGTATTTACATTATATTTGCGACCGTGAATGTCACTTGATCGGTAAATCCTGTCTAACTGCTATAGCTCTTTTAGACGGATTTGCGAACGTGACATTCACGTTGATATTTTGTGTTGTGCTGTGATGTTGCGGATTGTCATGGTGGATAGCCTGGATGCAATGGTGGTACAGTTTGGTGTTTTATGTACATTTGATATTGCAGGGCGAGCGTCCGACATGTGGACTGCCGTCACTGCCTGTTTGTATATTATTGTTTTGGGGCACGACCGGGCTGAGGTCGATGTACCCGTTGTATGTATATTTTACTTTTTGTACTAGGATTACCCCGCGGAGGGGTGCACGGATAGCCGGGTTCTAGAGGGCAACGAGCCCGCATCTCATGGCATTGAGACGGAGGGGGCTTTACTCTAGAATTGGCAAGCTATTCGCTGCACTCATAGGGGGTACAGGTTGACCCAAGGAGGGGTGCCCAAGTTACCGGATTCCGTGAAGTGCTGGGTGGTCCATTCACGTTGCTGAAGGGGGCTGCCTCGCTTCAGGTTTTGGCGGGTAACTTGCCGCGCCCGTAGGGGTCTAGGATTTCATTGCACAGGCAATCCACACGACTAGGGGAACGTCGGGTTTCAGTAGCGGCTCTGTGAAACCCGGGGATCCTAGATATCTGTATTGTTCTGTGATGCTTATTACATTTCTGTGATGTTGCACTTTTATCACGCCTTGAGCGAATATTATATATTGATATATATATACTAGTAGATGTTGTATATGTTTTGCATCCGCGCTAGTCCAGTCCCCGCTCTGTCATTAGTTAAGTAACCTAACGAGTAATGATGGGACCCAGTGGCGGCAAATGCGGATGGCATATACGTACATCATTATTTTCGTTCTTTATTGGTGTGATCAATTGATGGGACTGCGTTGATTCGGATCAATGCAAGCTAAACAAACCTATTCTGATGTTGTTGGAACATTTTTCAAAAAGCTGTTATTGCAAGGGCGTTCTCTTTTGTTTTGCACAGTGGTATTCGGTTATGAATATCCAGCACCTCAGTCAACGAGGCAAGGGCCGAGATCCCTTCACCGGGAGTGACCCCTTGGACAGAAGTTTGCGTCAGGGTAATAACTTCACTATAGTCGTTTACTTTTGCTTTGCATCGTGGTATTCAGTTGGAATATCCTGCACCTCATTCTACGGGGAAAGAGCCAAGATCCCTTCACCGGGAGTGACCTCTTTAGCAAAGGTTTTCGTCACTATATTTTTATAAAAAGCTATCCGGTTCCTTCAACGATATCAAGTTCATTACGTTAAAGGTTTTTCGCCAAAAACCATTCGTAGCCCTCCGTCATTTCAAACGGGTAGCACGTAGTATTCATGCTATATTTGTTGACCTTCGTCAAGGCATAGTGAATGGTAGCTGCTTGTTACCTTTCTGCTGCATAGATAGATGCGTTGGTTTGGGACAGTCGTATAGCCTTGTTGACCTTCGTCAAGGGCTTGTACGGGTGGGTTCAAATTAACCTGGACAATGACGGGTAGAACTTGACATGTGACTTATGATTTGTTGACCTTCGTCAAGGTCATAAGAGCATGGGGGTAAAAATCACATCGGGAGTTTCTAAAGAAACTGAAACTTGCCAGATATGCGCATACCTTCTGGAGTATGATAACGTGAGCGGATTCTGTCACGTTATCATGCGATGATAGTTGGATCCCGATTCCCACTGATGAGTTGGTTTACTCCTCGGGTGATCTCGACTAATTCTTCTTTCAGGTTTGGAGAAGAATTTGACTTTACAGTGGGAGGTTTCCTGATTAGATAAATTGGTAACCATTCTGATCTAGGTTAGAGTGCACGCTGAGTGTTTCTTTTCTCTCTCTCTTTGGCAGCGACCATTGACCTGACCCTAGACTATGACTCAGAGACCAAAATTAACTGAACCTTCTTAAACACGTGCTTTTGGATTGTCTGAGTTGCAAACCTCATTGCCACTCTTACTTTTACCCTTTTCTCCAGGACACCCCGTATTACTATGAACGTCCACTTCTATTGGATAAAACCATCATATGGTTATATACGAACTCGAAGGAATTTATTCGAGGATGGTTTCTGGTTCTGGAGAAAACGAATAAGGACTATTCAGCTGTCTTTTCCTTTTACCTTCTCTCAGGTTGCGAGTGCCCCTTAGATTAGGAGATAGTACACCTATTACGCAAATTGGATAGTCTTCTTCCAAACCATAGGCAGGTGCCGACCGGTAGGGAATGAAGAAAACCAATTAGCCTAACGATGGTGTACAGAAGGTATTATGTAAAGACAAATAAAGGAATTAGAAGGAGGGCAAAGTAAATTGCGACTGCTATTCACAACCAAACCAAGTATTTCATTACCGCTCCCATTTCACCTTTGTATTTCTTCAGGACACTCTGTATCACTACGAAGATCCACAGTTTATTGGATACTCCATCGTATGGTTATATACGAACTCGAAAAGAACTTGTTCCAGTTCGGGGATGGATTCTGGTTCAGGAGAAATAGGAATAAGGTTTATTCGGTTGTCTTTTATCTTCAGCTTTTCTCGCATTGCGAGTGCTCCTAGGATTAGGACAGTACACCCATTATGCTTATTGGATAGTCTTCTTCCAAACCATAGGCCGGTGCCGAACGGTAGGGAAGGAAGAAAACCATTTGGCCTAAAGGAGTGTGCAGAAGGTAATGACTAAAGACATATGAAGGGATGTGGAGAGTTGGCATAGAAATATACGGTTACAGTTGTGAATCTGGATAATGGAAGAGGTATTACTAGGAATACCAGGATACCCCTTCGAAACATTTCAATGTTTCAGTTTCACTGTGTATTGTTAAAAGAAAACTGATTTCCCAATTATACACTTACTCCAGGGTATGTATTTACCAGGTATGATTCTCACATCTGTGTGGTTTTACAGATGATGAGTGGGAGTAAGTTGTTAGGAATTAGGTGATCATCCTCATTATATCGGAATTCGTTGTAATTGGTGATATTTAAGGAAGTCACCTGGGTTGTTTGCCAGACGGCAAATATTTGGTTTTGAATATCCGTTGTTATGCACCAATTTCAAATTGACACATCTGTACGTCTATTTTTATAGAGTGAGATATACCTTTTTGAAATTATGTCCATGACATTTACCTATATCAGTGGATGGTTAGGTAAGGAGCATTAAACAGCGGTGTAATTCTTCTTAACCATAGGTACAGTTTTCAACCTACGACACACATGGAATGAGTTATTAGACTCAAGGGACTTATACAGAGTATTGTATGTTGTCCAGCGTCCATGTGGACAGAAGGGTTGGTTCTCATACTATATTCGGTTTACTTATGACTTCTCTAGTTTTTAGACAGGTGCTTCATAGAAACACAAAGTCTGAGTTTTGAGAAGTTATAGTTATAAGAGTAAAGTAGAGAACCAGGTATTGCAAGTATCGGGATTCTTCAAGGTGATCGAAGATGTAGATACTTGTGTATGGTATTCAGTTGATAGTAATGATTAAGAGAACTTGCTTCTCTATCGGGTTACTCATAATTGGAAGCATTCCTAAGTTGAGTAACGCTGATCGGCCTCTTTCCATTTAGTTGACATGCACTGGAGACAGCTGCATGATTTGAATCTGGTTCAATTAAATCAGTGCCTCTGGTTTTATATTGGATATAGAACAGTTCATATCTTAACGATGTTAAGGTACGGGAAGTTGTCCGGCTTATGCTTAAAACCAGACTCTGTATAACTCAAGGCACGTTTCTGTAATGGCTGTTTGTGGGTTGACCCAGGCTATGACGAGGGTTGACTTTCTACCATCTAGAAGATCAATAGTGATATTGTTCTTGACTCGCCACAGTTTTAATAAAAATGGATTTTTTCAGAAAACAGTAGTGGGAGTATGGTAGAACTGGAAGTGATTCCAGAACCGCAAACGATTACTGAAAATTTGATAAGAACCTAAAGATTCAATCTGGATTGACGTTCTATTGGCCACTCCGCAGATAAGGTGGGTAACCTCAGGCACTCGAGTGGTACTCCGGCAGCCTCAAGGACGGTAGCAGGGAGGTTCTTGTTTATCCAGACTTGCTATTGCTGTTGTTCCAGACTATGAGACCCGGCAGGAGAATGAGTATAGCATCGTTCTGAACTGGCTTTAGAAGCGTACGTGTATATGACTCTGCCAGAGGGTTGTGGTGGTCAGTGGGAGCAGCGGAAGCATAGTGGATAAGTGGCTTATGTCTATTTATAGACTAAAGCAGATATAGCGGAGATACATCATCTATTTCTGATATGACAGTCATAGGTTTGACTTCATCAGAATAGGGGATGGATCTGTTAAGAAGGTAGTAGGGTGTGATGTCCTGGTATTTGGATGACATACACAGAGTAGGAAGTGATGTTCCTATACTACGATCGGTTATACTTTGGTTGTCACACAGTGGTTTCTCCACATGGGACTTGGATATAATATCAAGACATTCTGGTTACTGGATCTATGGTTTTAGATCTAGATTTGAGTAGTTTCCCAATCAGGGTACTTAGACAGCATTCTGAAGGTGTTTTAGAATGGACGACTCCTGGCACGGTAGTATACCTGCAGATGATGGAGTCACCCTCTCCAAAGGTGTCTTACATACTAAAGGGGAGAGGGATGTGCATGATTGACAGATCACTTGCTTAGGCAATTGAGTCAATCATGAGATGTCAAGTACCACACCAGATGTTGTTTTTGCAGTAGATGTAATAAATTAATATTGATCCAATCCTGGAGAAACATTCGGAAGAAGTTCTAGAACATAAGTGAATGTTCTAGGGAAATGATAACGACATCCTCCTTCGGGAGACAGTTATCATTCCAGGCTTCCAAGGTGACCTGGACGGCAGAGTGGCTGTCAGAGTTATAGTTTTCCGTCTGACAAGGGACAGTACTATGGACAGGTGGTCCAAGAGGATACTGAGGGAGGAATGGCGCATGATACTGATTAAGTTCAGTTGACGATACAGTCTAAGGAGTTTGGATTTGGAGTTCATTTATGAACTAGATCCCATAAGACATCCGAACATATTCTAAGACAGGTATTGCTCATTTCAGGAGATGGCTTTCTCCGCGAACTTGAGATAAAGAGAGACATAGAAAGAAACATTAGAGCGGATCCACTCACTGAAGCTATTCCTCGAACGCATCAGTTTCGCAAGCGGGCTTTGTGAGACTGATTAGTAGAGGAGTTGGGTGTTCGGTATCACACGGGCTGTGAGTATGCGACATCGCAATAATTAGCCTTGAGTGCAAGTGGGAGATTGTTGGAGATAGTGCCCTCAGAGTCAATTATTGGATCACAGGCACGTGATTGCAATGATTGATAAAGGACCTATATCGTTAGAACAGTCTTACTCAAGATGATAGTTTGCTATCTGGTTTATCTTTATCATCGTGTACTGCTTTAGGTGACCTTACAGGTCACTATTACGCGTTGATAGAGCCCTTAGGATTCTTGCTTGACGGCCAGCAGTATGATGGCGATCATATACGTGGGAGCTGGGGTCTATAAGCACATCCTTAAAAGGTCCCTAGTCGTGGGAGTCTCGAGATAGGGCATCGATACTCCAGAGTAGACTAGTGTATACAGTCGAGACCCCGATGAGGGGCGGTGGCCGGTCTCACAAGCCACTGGTGTCAGTTGGTTCACCTAAGATGTATACAGGTGCTCATTGGGTTATGAGTACACCGGACAGGACTCGCTGGGAACATGCTAGTTGGTCTTATACCAGACGTCAGATAGCAGTTCCCTGGTGACATGTGTACAGGTTAGTTCATCGACCTGAGATCGTCATTTGTCTCGTGTGAGTTCCTACTGTACTTTGATTACTACCCTACCACGCTCAAAAGAGACGTGCAAACAGGTTTTAGTTGGGTACAGTCCCGAGCCACATGGAGGAAGTGAGCGGATCTGCAGGAGTTCGTCTCTCCCGGTATTGGGGGTAAGGTCGCGCTGTGTCTAGGAGAGCCATTACACGAAGTCCTTGGCCAAGGCAGGAGATTTACTGGTAGGTATTCCAGTAGTATCTCAGGGTGTTCTGGGCTACACTCCGACATGACTTGTACCGCTTTTGGGGGTCTGACTTTTACCAACCCCCTAGGCCCGCCATGCGATGCTCATAGACGAACGGACCAGACTGTACGGATATTGTCACTGACAGGCTCAGTAGGGTGTCAGGATGAGTTCGCTCATCGACGTCCCTTTTGGTCAATACCTGGTAGCCCGTTACGTATGGCTAATACCTCTGACGTACTAGTGGTTAAATCCACAACCAAAGTATTGACGAGTCTTTAGAGTCCCCCACAGACCGTTTTCTCAAGTTTCGGGCGAAACGCTGTAGAGGCCGTATGGAGATATGACAGGGTTCGATCAGATACGTGCGGTATTGCACGGACTATGATCGGACGGATAATACTAGCGGGCTTTGGTTTAAGCCGGATCCTAGTATTGTACAGTGTAGATTTTGTCTCATTGTATTTGTATTCGGTCGGAATACAAATGCGGGTATGTATATACAGTCGTGGGGTTTTCCTGTAATTTATTACGGGATCAGTTTTATGAAGTTGCCAGTTTGCTTTCCGTTTCGGCCATTTTTCTTTGTATCTTTCATTGGCTGAATATTGGTGGAGAGGGGGTTATTTGCAAGCATGCAAATTTGATTGGTGGAGGGTGTTATTTGCTAGTAGTAGTTTCATGATGATTGTGCACCATCCCTTGACTTCTTTATTCATCATGGCTTGACTTGTGCTTGATTTGAGAGATGATGGGTTATGATTAGGTGATGGAGTGGAGACTTTGTAGTAATGATTTTTTCTCATCATCACCTTTTCTCTCTCTTGTATTATTTTTTCCCACTCACTCTCTCCCCTCATTCTACATTGGCCGGCCACTTCTCTTAAGGTAGGGGCTGTCCAAAATTTGGAAGGGGGAATTCATCTCATTAGCTTACACAAAACACTTACATCATCTCCCAAGTTCATTCCTCCACCTTGATATCTAAAAGGGCAACTTCATATAAACCCCAAATGAGACAAAGCTTTCTACACTTCATCTACAGTACCCTTGGGCACGTCGACTCGCCAAGTTTGTGCTCGAGTTGCCTCGGTCCAGAGGTGGGAGCCCGTAAAAGAACCCGGCGATGTGGTGCCCTTCCAATGAGGAGATGAAGACTGGAGATTCCGCGGGGAGATCGGGACGACGACGAGAAGACCGAAGGACACGGATCACTCGGTATATCTCTCTACCCTTTCTCTAGTTTGCTAGGAGTAGGTTAATGGCCCGATCCAGGTTTAAAGTGTGCGGTGGTGCCGGTTTACAAGTTTAAGGAAAAGTATCGTTTTCGCATTTTGGCCTCGGATTGACGGCCGGGGCGCCGCCGTGCACTTACAGATTATATATAACTTAACCATTTTCCTTTTCTTTCTTCATCTTATTTCATAAGAAAAGGATGGGTGGATTTGTGATTCACCTTAGTGAGTCACAAACCCACACCCTTCGCAGCACTTCCAAATTAAAGTAGAAAATATGTGTAGGATGACACACACACATACACATTCCTACACATCTACAAGTATATATTTCAATATACATACACACGTATTTATATCAAAATACGAATACCCGTATTTATATCTTAATACCGTATTTTTATTAAAAAAACACAAATACCCATATTCATATCAAGATACAAATACCCCTACTCATATTAAGATACAAATACCGTATTCATACAAATACTCATATTCGTATAAATACCCGTATTCGTGTCAAAATACGAATAGCGAAAGAGAGATCAACGAGAGATATAATACTAGCTTACACACTATATATGTGATAATCTGGTTAGCTTTTAAACCGGTTAGTATTAACAAAATGTCCGATAAAAAGCACATGTACAAAAACACGTATTTAATCAAACCTCCGTACGTATCAAAATACGCACGCTATATCATTTCTCCTGAGCCGGGAAACTCTCTGTGTGGGACTCTAAAGACTCGACAATACGCTGGCAGTGGGTTTAACCACAAGCACGTCAGTGGCATTAGTTGTATGTAACGGCTACCCAGGTATTGAACAAAAGGAAGGTCGATAAGCAAACTCGTCTGTATCCCTACTGAGCCTAAAAGTGACAATCTCCGTACAGTCCGGTCTTTTTGTCTGAGAGTGTCGTATATCGGGTATAGGAGGTGGAAAACGTCAGACCCCTAATAACCAGATAAGTCGTGTCGATGTGGCTCAAAACCATCCCGAGAAACTACTGATCTCACTATCGGTAAATCCCATCTTCTTTGGCCAAGGTCTTAAGGTGACGGCAAATCGAACACAGCGCGACATCGACTTCCTATACCAGGAGAGACGAATCCTTTCTATCGCTCACTTTCTCCAAGTGCTTTGGGATTGTACCCAACTAAAACCTGTTTGCACGACTCTTTAAAGCCGTGGTAGGGTAGCAATCTAAGTACAGTGGGAACACACTTGAGAAAAATGACGATGTCAGGTCTAAATACTATCCTGTACCTATGTCACCAGAGAACTGCTATCTGACGATAGGTATATTACTATTTAGAAGTTCTCGGCGAGTCCATCCAGTGTAATTCAAAACCTAATGAGCACTTGTATACAATCTTTGGTGCAGTACACCAATGGCTATAGGACCAACCATCGCCTCTCGCTGGGGTCAAGAAACGTATACACCAGTCTATTTTAGAATATCGATACCTAGTCTCGATACTCTCACGACTAGAGACATTTAAGGATGTGCTTATTTACTACCCAACCCCTATAAGTATGACCGCCATCATAACGCAGGTAGTCAAGCAAAAGATCCTACGGGCTTTATCAACATGTAATAACAAAATGTAATAACCAGTAAAATATACATGTTAAGATAAAGACAAACCAAATAGCATACTATCATATCGAGTAAGATTGTCATGTACATACATATCCCTATCATCCTATACCATAAAGGCCTCTAGGGCATATATATCCAACAGGGAAAACACTATTTGTGATAGCGTTTTCCCTCATTCATTCCTTACCCACTACTGCTCCCCCCACTGCCTGAACCCCTGAGCTGATGCCATTTTCCCTTTGAGCTCCCACCATTGAGCAGCAAATGCTTCATTCATCGACGAATGAAATAGAATTTAGATTCAAATTTTTGGTTTTTATAACAACCATAAATCGTAACTTTCCGTTAATGTTGAAAGAGAAGTTTTATCGGAGCGCTATTCGGCCTGCCTTATTTATGGTACAAAATACTGGGCTCCTGATTGGTTATGAAAAAGTGTGTCTATGTTGTGTTGTAAATTACCGCAATCAATAACGGTATCGCGATAGTTAGCCGATAGTTAGTACGGGTCGTCCATAAGGAAATGATGAACTACTTATCTTTTTTTAGACGAGTTGATAGAAGAAAGGTGGAATTTATCGTTTTATGCTAGGAATGTTTGGAAATTTATAAGAAAAGGGCTTGTAGGGTTTATATGACTTAGTAGTTAATGGATGGATTTTTAAAAATAATTCTTTTTATCTTTTAATTATTTAATACTAGAGAAATAGTGATGAATGTGGATTAGGGTTCTTGTAGGGAATTAGGTTTCTCTCTACTAACCCTTATCCTTCCATTGATCCCTATTCGTCTCAATGCCTTAACAAAATGATTATTAACGAATCTCAAATAGTGGTTGTGACCATAGTCACATAATTCGTGAATTATTCGGCGAATTCGCGAATAATTCGCGAATTATGTGACTGCCGATTAAATCTGCGAATTATTCGCCGTCACCGAACGCTCCGAATTATTCGCGAATAATTCCCGAATTATTCGCGAATTATTCAAAAAAAAGCGAATTATTCAAAAAACAGCAAATAATTCACGAAATCAAAATCTAGCGTCTCATATATTAATTATTTATTAATTTTTTGCTCGAAATCCTTCCCGAACATTTCCCGAACACTTACTGAATCTTTCCCGAATACCTGCCGATTTTTTCCGAATAGTTCTCCGAATCCGAATTTTCGACCTCGCCGTATTATTGTTGAATCACGAATTTGTGACATGGTTGTGACTATCATGAATGGATAGCACGCCCGATAAGAGGGTTAATATTAATTTTGCTAAAGTTTATAAAATTTAAAACTTTAAAAAGAATTTAAGAGATATTGTTCATCCATTATTCTGTCCTATCCTACAAACCCTAACAAGCGAGAATTTACTCGCTTATTGGATAAACGAAGTAAAAGAAAGGTGGAAAAAACGAAACCCGTAATTAAAATTAAAAATGCAGAAAGTAAATGCGGAAAGTAAATGCGACAAAATTAAAAGAAAGAACTATATTTTATTGAATAACTATTGCATTACAAAATTTGCTCGCTGGAAAACCAAAGTACCAGACCCTAGTTTTCTCTAGATTGCTTGGTCGGTAGATCGGTCGATTCTTCGATGGATAGTTTGATCGCATTTTTGATAAATAGCTCCCGGTCCTTTTATAGGCTCTGGAATTTGAAACCCTAGACGTCATAAATAAGTGTGTGAAATTACGATCAAGTCCCTGAAGTTTCAAATCCTACGGCTACCATCAGACCGCGTTTCCGCCGCTCCAAGCCCTCTTTGACCACAGATCTACTGCCCCCTGGTTTGATTGAGCTTTCAATTTTTTCATGCCTTTCTCTCTCGATATTTGGAGATCCTTCTGATAAAAATATTCTAAAAATATTGCTCTTAATCTTTGCTGTTGCGAGATTCTTCAATTTGCTCCTAATATTCGGCAGATTTGGTTTGGTGAATCGATTGTTGTGGATCTCCTACTTATAGTTCGGGTTAATCTTATTATAATACCTGCACAATATCTCAAATCATCTTATTAGTAGTATTTGTTTAATTTGAGATATTATTCTAACCAATTATATGATATGATATCTTAAGAATATTGGTTAAGAATATTTGATATGATATGCATATTTTAATATGAATATTTTATTTAATTATGATATGCATATATTTCCTTAATTATATAAATTATAAATGAAGAAACATATGACAATAATCTTTTTACAAATAAACCCACATATATTCTTAATTTACAAATAACACCTTTTAGTACTTAACAATAATAGGGAAAGTGTCCATATAAATCTGCAATAAATTTGACTGATCAGCTCCTAAGAAGTATCATATACAGAAGATGCACGTAGTGGATATGCACATGCTTCGTTGGATATGTGGCAACACTAGAAAAGATAAGGTGTGAAATGAGGATATTCGTGTAAAAGTTGGTGTAGTACCTATGGAGGAGGAGATACGGGAAAACCGGCTAAGATGGTTTGGTCATATGCGACGCAGACCTATAAAAGCACCGGTTCGACGAATGGATACTCTCGATATAGGAAATATTAAAAGGGCGAAAAGGAGACCGAAGAAAACATGGATGGAGGTGATACGAAAAGATATGGTTGCCAAAGCTCTCAATGAAAGTATATTATTCGATAGGAGTGAGTAGAAGCGGAGGATTCATGTGCTGGACCCGGCGTGATTCTCATGTTGGTTCATATAGCATATCACATATACTTGGGATAAAAGGCTCAGTTGTTGTTGTTGTAACAACCCTAAATCCCATATACTATCCATTTTTGTTTTAGTTCATAAAAGAAAATGTATTCTATTCTGATTTCGAGTTATAACAAAATTCTTGTGAAATAAGTACAAGAAATAACCTATAGCTCATTGGTTAAGACTCTCCGTTGCTGTCTCATAGCCTGCGTGTTCGAACCTCATTAGCCCCAATTATTTTTAATATTTTTCTTTTAACGTTTTGGAAGCCCAAGAGTTGCACGGGCATTACACGGAGATACTAAACATTGCAATAGAAACAAACAATATAAATGATATATTTATACCCAAATTAAGCCCTGGCACGAACCTCGAGACCCGAGCCCACCTTTTGGCCGCCCAAAAACCACCACCGTCGGCCCCACATGGCTAATTGCCTCCATCTCGTGCCCGTGCATCCTTTTACCTATCCTCGGTTCATTTTTACACTTTAAACTCTCCAATTCAAACCGAGAGTTCACAACTCTTCATTTTCATCATTAAAATCAATTTTAAATACCCATTTATCATAAGTTTTTACATCACTCTTCAATTCACTTCTTCTATATAAACCCCATCAATCCAAGTTTCTTCCCACTCTGGTTTTACACTGAAAATTCCTTTCAAAAATCTCTCTCAAGGCCAAGTGAATCCAAGCTCTCTCAAGTACCCGCAAGTAAAAGTCCAATACCCTCAAAATCGTTCCGTGCATTGTCAGTATCAGGGATCATTCTTTCTCTCTTCCAAACTTCTCCCAAACTATTGAAAATCTTGCCAAGCCATAGGACGTCGAAGTTTCGCTCTACGCACCCTAGTTTCTTTTATTCGACGTTACGATTGTTATACCGTATCGAACCTCGAGTAAGTCTCCATCCCTATCTCCCTTCTCCTTCTTCTTATACATCTAGATTCGTAAATCCCAACTCTCTTGACTCGTTCTTTTTGCCTCTTCTTACATCACCATCAAAATACGGTTTTTAGCGGTTAACTTCACATTTAAACTAAATGTTGTAAAACTTTGACTTATCCATTATAATTTCATGCTAATGTTAACAAAGAATTATCACTTATCATCATACCATCATTATATGTCATGCTTCACCTACATGTTATATGAATTTAAAATGAATTTGCTATTGTTAAAACTATACTAGAATGTATGTAATGCAAAAATACATTGTTTAATTAGTTATGGTTAAAATACTAGTTCTTACAACATGATAATTTAGTTCGCACGGGGTAATGACCTATCCCACACGCACATATGGAAAACATAGCATAATCATTGTTTGTCACAAAGAAAAGTATTTTGCTAAAATACCCTCACGTTCAAAATACGATAAATTAACTATAATTCAATTCCTTTACAAATACGCCTCTACAACTCTCTTTAGGAGACCCGTTTATGGTTGGTACGAATTATCGTACAATCTGGGGATAGTAGACTGAGATGCAGAACTTCTCACAGAGAATTCGGTCTCGAAAGAAATAAAATACATTTTAAAAGAAAGTATGAATTTTAAAGCAAACATTAAACAAATTGAAAATAACTTAATTATATATTCGTAATTTTTCAAAGAAAAACAAATTTTTAAAAATTAGATACTCGAAAATGAAAAGATTAAAGTTGTAAGAAAATACCCTCAATTTTTCCAAAAGATAGATTTTTCATAAAAATTCCATAAACTTTTAAAAGCTAGGTTTTATCACTAAAATACCACTAAATCTAAAATACATTTTTATAAAAACTCTTGACATTTTAATTAACATATTCGAGGCGTTAGAATGAATTAAAAACCCTCGAGAATTTTTAAAATGACATCTTTCACATAAATACCTTAGAAATGAAAGACCGGTCTAGGTTACTTGTTTAGGTAGCAGATTGGTTTGAGTGGTATCTTCTCTTGTCAATGCCTTAGGGTTACCGGAGACAATGATGCGCCACTCGCCTCTCTTTAAATATAGATCATAACCTTAGGATGGAATTATCGTTGGCAATCGTCTTTGAAAAAGTCACAAATACTGTCGTCCATGTGCAGGAGTTGCCTGATTATTCCCAAACTTAAGATCTTCAAAGGATAAATCTTTTAATAATATATGATTAGAACTTGAATTCGAATCATAAATTGACTTGAATCCCAATCCAACTTAAACTATAACTCAAATACAAACTTGAACTAGAACTTAAACTCTAACTAGAACTTAAACTCGAACTCGAACTTAAACTCTAACTAGAACTTAAACTCGAACTCGAACTTAAACTTGAACTCGAATTTGAATCGAACCTGAACTGGAATACTAGAACTTGACATGAATACCTGACATGACTTATACTAAACCATCATGCTTGATCCAACTCGACTCAAACCATGAATAAAATTGACATGACTTGCAATTGACATGAATATATGATCTTGACATGAACTCAAACTTACTTGACTTTATAAATCATCTTTTGTATTCATGGATTCGATCAAGGCTTATAACTTTAATCATTGAATAATATACGCGGGGTGTTAGGGTAGTTCGAGTATGAATCCAAAGAAATCTCATGAGTCCCCCTAGCTCATGAATCCATATATACTAACACAAGCAATCTATCATGAGGGTCCGTGTTTCCAAACCTCTGGACGATAGCCTGTTGGGTTTGGAATATTTCAACACTAGATTGAAGTCTCATTACTAACACTCTTGATTCGGGCATGTGGTTCCTTTTCCCTGGGCGAACACTCTTTAGATTGGTTGACATTCACACTTGAACTCACGTTAGTTTACCCTTTCAGTGACCTCTTTAGGATACATTGTTATTCATTACATGTTTATCGCTTTTACTTGTTACATGCTCACTATGCCTACACTACACGGCAATGATATACTTGGTTTCTATACTTACGTTACCTTACCATCCTTACATAGTTTTCATTTGTCTTGTCATATTATATTAGAACCGTCATGATCTATTAATTGCTATATCACCCTATCACTTTTTCTATACTTTCCACCTTGTCATTATACCTTCTTTTTGGGGACTTACAGAGCGTTAGTTCGCTAATGACATTTCTTTTGTTTCTTCTTTTTTGGAATATTCGTCGGGTGATCTAGAGACATAGGAGATCGAGCCAAGCCAGCAGGGCTTCGATCAAATTCCAGCTCAGCCAGACTATTAGTTTCTTTCATCAGTTTTTGTTAAGTATGCCACCTGTTAGGAATTCTCGTTGCACTTTTCTTTTCAGTTATCTTGTATCAAAACTTTATGGAAATGAATGTAAATAAAATTACTGTTGAATTTTAATTACCCATGTTAATTCTTGACTGTTGTTATAGTGCTTATAAACGCTTAGCGTATTTATTTTGGGAAATGGCCTTCTCGGAATAAGTACGTCGCGGCCCTCATCATGTCCTGTTACCGCTCTTTTGGGAAGCGGGGCGTGACGATTTCATTTCAAACAACGTAGTTTATGATGAATTTTAGTATCCGATAAATTTTGAAATAAAATGGACAACGTTTCCTTTATAAATATTGATATATTTCCATAAATACATAATAATCTCCACTCCGGAGTAATACAAGCCACACACGGCTCTAAAAAAATCTCACCTTGAAGGGTGGATCTACACAATAGAAAATATATCACATAAAGTATAAACATACAACCACACAAACTAGAAACTAACAAAATATATTCTGGATGCTACAAAGTTAATAAATAATACATCATACGTCATATAAAATTGTAGTATTGCCTCTTTTTCTTCTTCTGTAGGGTTTGCTGCGATGGTCCTGCTACGTCATCTGGGGGTTACTGCGATGGTCCTGCTACGTCACCCTGAGTTGCCTGAGTCAACTGTGATACATGGATGATATCAACCGTGCTCCACCGCCACCGCCTCATCCGCCTTATACTCACGTCTTCAGTGGGGAACAATGGGCCCTTCCTGATCATCGAATCGATATGTGTGACTTTGCTGATCATGGACAGGATCTTTTACCATCACCTCAAATCTAAGACCCTCATCCGCCTCATGCATCACGCCTCGGCAATGTCCAATCGTAGTATGAGTGAATTATTTCCACGCATCCGCTGCATCACTCCGTATAGTCCTCACTGCCATACGTATAAGCCTCCACATGTTTCCAACCTGAAAAAATAATGTACATTTTAGTATAAAAATCTTATAAAACGTACATGATGATAATCCAACTTTAAAAAAACAACTAAAATAACATACCATCTTAACTTTCAAAAGAGCTGTAGGCTGAAACATAGGGACATCTCTACTAATAACATATCACTGATCGGTCATGTTAACGTACAGTCGAGTTCTCGGGATATACCAACTCATGTACTCGACACGGCATGCAGGATCATACACCGGGATGTCTCCTCCAACGATGAGTGCAAACCTGTGGAAGTCCCACTTGTGCACATGTGGCATATGCATGTGCCTCCAATCCTCCCTGGCCTTGCCTCGCACATCTATCTCATGCAACGCGGCGTCAAAAACTCGGTCTGGTGGGATCCCCTGGTGCAAACCGAACTGGAGCAGTACTCTATCCGGATAGTAGTACTCGACAAACATGAAGTGCATGAGTGGCGACGTGGTCAACCATAGCAAGTGGTAGGGGTGGGACATGCACAGAGGTGGTAGAAGCATGGCATGCTCATTTGTGTAAGGCTGCCATGTCACAAACTCGTCCTGTGGCGTGTTCAGCTTATCCCTGTATAAGTCAAGACACTCATGAAGGTTCCTCCTCCATGTTAGCCAACCTGCCCACCAAACACTAAGATGAGACCTCTGATCCTCAGGACCATCGATGATCCATCTATCCGAGAGACGCGTAATCTCAAGCGTCCAACGGGTAATCTTTCCCATGCCCATATCTATAGGAACATGGAATATCCGGTTATCTACGTCGTGCCATGCAATGCACGATACAAACAACGATATAAACATGCCAAGATCGCGCTGCCCCAGCTATATGATCCCGCTGCATCTCTGGTTAGACCGGCGATCAATGGTAGATACAACAGCGACACCATATCTCCAAATGAATTCGGGAATAGGACACCCCCGAACAAAGTCAAATTGTAGGCATGAGCATAACATTCTATCTGATATGGATCGGAGTCCTCAGTGACGGTATCATGAAACTGATCATGTAACCATGAAAGCCGTAGACGTGAACCCCGGAGCTGCCCCCTGGTGGCAAAATTCCTAAAAGTCGATCGCATAATGTTGGCCAATCATAAACTGCCGTACCGGTCACTACCGTACCGTCCACTGGAACTCCCAATAGTACACTGACATCTTGTAGTGTTTGGGTTATCTCGCCAACCAAAAAAATGAAATGTGTGTGTCTCGGGCCTCCAACGCTCTATCAATACTGTGAGTAGAGCGTGATCCAACTGCATACTACCGATGAGTCTGACTCCATACAACCCACACTCAATAAGTATATCAGTTATCTGTGGTATCATCGTCAAGTAATCATGGTTACGGAACTCTATGTCGGATACTGCCTCACCGTTCTACATGGCCACCGATCTATGCCCTGTCTGTAAGGTCAAGAGTGTCCGTATCTGAGGGCCCAGATGTGTAATATCATAATCTCATGGCTCATTCTGATCATCATGACGACCTCGGCCACGGGAGATCGGCCACCATGAAATATACTACCACATGCTCGTATCATCGTACAAACCTGTAAAGTAAAAAACAATAAGATATTAGAATATTACAAGCGATAAGAGACTCATTGGAAAAAAGTAACAAAACGCAATGCTACAGTATCCAATATAACAAAAAGTAGAGAATCACGTCAATATACGTGACAATATGCATGATAACAAAAAAAGAAAACCACTGTTACAATATCCATCATAACAGAAAAGTAAAGTGATGCTACAATATCCGAGATAACAACACAATCTCTAAAGTCATCCTAATTACTAAAAGTTTACAAATATTCATTCTACCTCAATACTTATAATAATTAACATCAACACAAACATCCCTATTACATTGCTCCATGACCATTCATTAACGCGACGAACCTACTTCATCATGTGGTAGACACTTACGACTGTTGTGTCCCTCCTAATGACATTTTTACACCGGTATTGACTGGATGTTCTACCTTGCCTCATATTCATGTCATTTCGAATACGTGTCGACGGAGGTCGTCCTTTCTTGCTTCTTCGCAAAAACTCATCAGGAACAATATGAGCACCGGTATAGGTGCACTGGTACTCCTTATTAGAGATCGGGAAAATATTAAGTGCCCAAATGGAGGCCAACCGATCTACGGAATAGTGTGGGTCAATGAAGGTATGGTTGTCAGCCGCTCGAAACGCGCAAGCTGCTATAACATGTGAGCAAGAGAGGTGATAGGCTTGCATTTTCCCACAAGAACATCTTGGGGACTCCTGAAGGTTAACTATCTGTGTCCTGCCACCTCTAAGCCGACCGCCTACAATACACGTACCGGTCATAATTGAAAACAGTCCAGTATTTTGATCGTACATCGTCACCTCATGACAATTAGCTTTTTCACGCCTAATGTCTAACAGTGCTTGAACCCTCAAAGCGAACATTTGACCCTCGGCAATAAGTTCTTGCGCCATAAGATGTTGCTCGGTAAAATAGACATTCAACCAATGGAATGTAAACTGAACAATCATCGTGACTGGTAAATTACGAACTCCCTTCAAAACAAAGTTGATATTTCTGACAAATTCGTAGTCATCATACCATATTTATGACCATCATCGAATGCAATAGCCTATTTTTCATGAGGTTCTTTGTCTAACCAAACAATTATTTCAATATTCACCTTCTTAATCCTTACGATCTCTCTATCATATTTTCTTCTTTGATTTTCGGTGGCGGTTTTCTTCAACCTGTTCATCATTCGTATGTTGCTAATTTTTTTTTTGAAAGTTTGATGCAAAGTGTCACATACAATAACGGTGATAAGCAAATGGTTCGTTCCAACCATTCATCGACTCCCTCATAGTGTTAAGAATACCGGCGTGACGATCTGATATAATACATAGCGGATGTCTCTGAGTTACATACACTCGTATGTTATACATAAACCAACCTTAGCTATTTGTGTTTTTCGATTCGACTATAGTAAATGCAAGGGGAAATAACTGACCATTGGCATCTGGAGCTACTGCTATTAAAAGTGTACCTTTATATTTTCCATTCAGAAAAGTCCTATCAATACTAATAACCGGCCGACAGTGTTTGAAACCCTCGATCGATGGACTGAATTCCCAGAATACCCTTTGGAACAATTCCTTTCCTGGTTTAATAGTCGCAGTTTGAAACTAAACAATAGTTTACAGGTTAGCAGCCTACAATGCTATCATGAACTTAGGTAGCTCAGCATATGACGTTGTGAAGTCCCCGAAAAATATTTCCAACGTACTACATTTTGCCCACCAAACCTTCTTATAGCTTATAACATAACCAAACATAACTTTTATGGTCTGAACAATGGCTTGAGGCGTGGTATTCAAATTCACTTTTACAATATTAACAATTAATTTTGCTACAAAACGTGAGTCAATCTGCAAATGATCTCAGTTTACAATTGGATTGACACAAATGTGAGGCTCTTTAAGTGTTTTGATCGTGAATGGTTCATCAGTATTGTGTCTAGATGCGTGGAGAGCCCATGGACAACCTTCACCGATTTTGCACACGACTCGCCACGTCAATGTGCTTGAGTTTGCAACTGAGTATTTCCAATGATTTTTAACGGAATACATCACCACTGCATGTTTAAGATCTGCCTTACTTTGAAACGGTTGTCCTTTGTACAACTTTGAACCGCTTCCTCCAGCAACAATCGGCTCATCAAAATTGTTGACTATCACATTTCTAATCCAATTTTTAGAGATAAACTCAGGGGCCGCCGCATTTTGATATGTCGATTGATCTATATTCTGCCCAGCTAAATCGTCTTCATCATCATCCTCTCCTATATTGCCCACATCCTCATCCTCATTCTCCAATATCAATTCGTTGTTCACCCGGGCATATGCAAATAATTGAGTTGGATCTTCATTCAAGAGAAAAATTGGAAACACGCTACAAGTAGCATGCTCACCAAGCGAGGCTTCATTCGGTGGAAGTGTTTCATATTGTGACGTGAAATAAGGCACATTTTGCGAAGTGTCAACTGTTAGCGGGACTTCACTCTGTGACGCGAAATCAGGCTCACTTATCGGCATTCCACCTGTCAGTGGGACTTCATTATGCGAAGGGAAGACAAACGACGACGATGGCTGATCGTCATGGAGTTGGTGTTGTTCAGTATAGAATTCCAAACCATCCTAAGACGTATTCGAGGATGATGCATACTCGATCATCGATTGCAATGAATTATCATCTGCAATGCTCACAAGCTTAAAATGTGATCTTCCTCCCCTACCAATATCATATCGTGCCTGGATTGTCATATGATATTTTGTTCTGTCCACTCCTAATTTCACATAAACTGCCCTAAAAGTCATCCATCGATATTTGACAACGGATCCAAACTTGTTCATATATGGTATGACCCTCATACTCAACTGTAAGTCAATGTCACGTACCATGTGGGTTCACGGGGAGGCAGAGTTTGCAAAAACCGATTTTTATATGCTTTGCAACACTGACTAAACTCCAGGATCGATACTAAACCCTAACTAACTAAACATTTTTGAGGTTTAACTACTATGTAAGAAAGTTATATCTCAAGTATTAAGTCCTTCTTCTTGTACTCCTCCTCTTCTTCTTATGCTCCTTGAAGAGTGTACGGATCGCGCCTCCTCTTCGGCCTCCTCACGTCAAAGAAGATCCACCCGAAAGTGTTTACCTTTAGCTCCTACCTCTAAGATGAGGTAACTAGGGTACTAGTATGCTAATCTAAACAACCTAGAGGATGTAGAGAGTGATTATGGATAGATTAATCTCAATAACCCTAGGTTTCTTAACACATGAGACAATTAGGGTTTGAGGAAGAAGAAGAGAGCTCTTGAGGAGAGAGAGTGTTTAAGATAATAATCAAATGAATATGGCTAATTGTGATGACTATGAAGCATGCCAAAATATCTCACAAAATATCTACCAAAATATCTAAGTCCACCCTTACCTCAATAGTCATACATGAGTCACCAAGTATCCATGCTTCATTTATCACAAAATAACACCTCACACCTCCACCTCATTAACCATTTAACACAAATGGTAATAAAAGTAATGAGGTGTCTTCTTCTATAATCACTCTTGAGTAAATTACAAGAATACCCCTCACCGTATATACATACCCATATCCGTATTCCGAAAAACACGAATACAATGAGACGAAACTAATCCAATAATTTAATATTAGGATCCTGCTTAAACCAAAGCCCACTAGTATTATCCGTCCGAACATGATCCGTGCACAAGTACACGTATATGTTCGAACCCTGTCGTAAAACATTCGACCTGTACATTGTTTCGCCCGAAGTAGGGAAACCTTCTGTGTGGGACTCTAAACACTCGACAGTACGCTGGCAGTGGATTTAACCACAAGCATGTTAGCGGTACTAGCTGCACGTAATGGCTACCCAGGTATCTGTCGATAAGAAGGCCGATGAGAAAACTCATCCGAACTCCTACTGAGCATATATGTGATAATCTCCGTACAGTCTGGTCTGTTCGTCTAAGAATATCGCATATCGGGCCTAGGGGCGGTAGCCGTCAGACCCCTAATAGCGCAATAAGTCGTGCCAGAGTAGAGCCCAAAACATCCAGAGAAACTACTGGAGTACCTACTAGTAAATCTCGTTTACCCTGGCCAGGGACTTTATTTAATGGCTTTCCGAACAAAGTGCGATATCAACCCCTAATACCATGAGAGACGAATCATTTCTAACTGCCACCGTCTCCAAGTGTTCAGGACTGCATCCAACTACTACCTGTTTGAACGACTCATTAGAGCCGTGGTAGGGTAGTGTAACATTTCAGAAAATATAAAATATTATTTTTGGAATTTAATATTAAAATAATATTTTTCCCGAAAACTGCCCGATTTGCGAAATTGAGGTTTTCGAAAAAGGGGTATAAATATATACCAATAATTGTGAAATAAATGGAAATTAAAATGATTATTCATTTGAAAATATATTTAAGGGATTTGGAATTTTTAAAATTTATTATATGCAGTTTGGATAAAAACCCGATTAGTGCACTGTTAATCGCGATTAAGCCAAATCCGTGTTTCTACAGCTTTTCATGGTTAATGAACCATGACATGTTTCATTTGGCTACATGGTTCCTTTGTGTTGTTTTAGTTATGGTTGGTTTTATTTTTGGTAAGAAAAGAAAAGAAATGGATTATTGGAGAGAGAGAAGGGACACAATGATGAGGGGTGAGCATGCTAGGAGAGAGAATGAGAATGAGAAAGAGAGAGAGGGAGAAAGTGCTGCCCCATTCATTTCTCCCCCCCCCCATTTTTTTCATCTCCTTCTTCATCTTCAAGGTCCATCATCTACCCTCATGACCCATCTCAAAATACTTCTTAAAACCCTATACCCCTTTCACAAAAAATGATCACCTACTCACCCTCATCGCGTTGGACCAAGCAAAGTGGGATTTTGATGACATTGAGAAGCTAGGGTTTTCTTGAGTTGCCTAAAGGATGTATAAATTCTTCCATTTAGTTTCCTTGCATTCTTGTGCAGTTTAGAGATTGATTTTGTGTGGAATTGTGATATTAGAAATCCCAAGAGAAGGGTTTAGGAAATTGTGGGGAATTAGTGATGGGTAGTAGCTGTTAGCAAGACTTGAGCTGTGTTTTTACTGGCCTAGAAACCAAAATACAGATTTAGAATTTTGTCAATGTCGGTTTTGTGTTAATTTATGAGCCTACAGGGAATCTGGGATGACCCGAGACCACTACAAAATAAGTTCCCATGACCATGAGACGTGCAGGCAACCATGGACCATCCCCTGAAACCTGAGTCCCTCCCCCCACTGCATGGCCACAGATTTATTACCCCAGGCCGCAATTTGTGGCCTGGTCATGGCAAAAGTGGGTGAATTTTGGTTGGTAGTTCCCTCATGTGATATATAGATCAACCCCATATGCAAAATTGGCTAGTTTGACCTGAGTCAAAATCTGGGAGCACATTGGTGTGATTTTTGGTTTTGTTTTCCGTATTTTGAATGCTTGGTTTTGGTAATTGGTATTGTATTTGGTTGTTGGGCGTTTTTACGTCAACAACAAATGTTGTTTGATTGTTTCTGCACGCGTAGGCTATAAGTTCTAACCTATGAGCGCACCATGAGCCGTATCGGTTTTCCGGATTCGATTTTAATAGCGATTGCGACCGTGTATTTTGTAGATACCTTCGCGTGGATTCCGAGGTGATAGAGTATGGATTCATCGACTTCGGCAAGTAAGGATCAAGGTGAGTAGATCTATATCTACGGGGGAAGTCGGGTGGATGGCGTATAGCACCCCCGCAAACTTTGATGGAAACTGATTTATATAGAGTATGGTTAAGGTAGCCGTGTTAGGAACTCATAAATAGGGTTAAGAATTAGTAGGGGATAAGATATACCATGACTTAAAGTTATAGCTTATGGTTTAGGTGACATGGTATGATGGGAAAGATATTCCGAATTGATGATCAAGGATGCAAATTACTATTGATGTAGATAAGAAGTTGCTAAGAGAATCAATAGGAGTTTATAGTGACATGTTATGAGGTTGATAAATATGACTTTAAGCTAATAGGAGGACTGATATGAGATTAATGAGATATGAGATGAAAGCTAAGGGATATGAATAGTGAAGGTGACTCACGACTTATAGGAGGAGGATGATTGATGATATTGCCGTATTGGATACTATAAGACTAGATAGCCGACGTAAAGGTGTCATCCGAACCATACCTATTTTCAAACTGAAGAATTGTATGCATCTCTTAAACAGATATCTTGAGGGACATTACAAATTTTCAAACGATATCTTTTCTTTAAAAACACCGTAGCCCCTACTTTTAAAATTACGATTCGCATCTTTTAAAAACCGATTGTATGGTTCGGGTGTGTATGTTAGATTAGACATGTATGCTTATAGTAAAGGTAGAGTGTATTTGTAAAACTGACTTCATATGGGATATAATTGCGAGGAAAGGAAAGTGCGATGTGATATGATGATATGATGATATGTTGGTATACGGATGCGAGTCGATTGAGATGATTGATACCTTGCCGGTCCCCTGATATGAGAGTGTTATGGATATGACTTGGGACATAGGTATATATATATATATATATGTATATGTATACATGTTGTGAATCATGAATGATAGGCCGTACATGACATTAGGCCGTACCCTCATTGTCATATAGGTTGATAGGATCCCTGCTGGTTTAATGTCGCCGTACGATGATTTTCCGTACGTGATGAGTTTGACTTGATAATTGATCCATACCCTTGACTAGAGGATGCCGTACGATGGATTATACCGTACGGGATGTTGTGAGGCTGGATGCCGATTGATAGATTAGCCGACTCGGTCATGTTAGATATGTATATCTGTCAGCATTCGCATACGAATTACTTATGCTACGTTCATGTCACTCTCATTGCATCATATATACCTGTGCTAGTACACCTACACCATTATCGATGATGCGTATGCTACACTTACACAGATTTGCCGGCTCACACACATCATCATCGATAATTGCTATGTCACTTACACAGTAGAATCGCTGCATCAGGATATGACTCCTTGCATGAGATACTTGCGTACATACATATTGTACATCCATACTTGCGTACATACATATTGTACATCCTTACTTGCGTACATACATATTGTACACACATACTTGCGTGCATACATATTGTAAATCCATACTTGCATACATATATATTGTACACCCATACTTGCGTGCATACATATTGTACACACATACTTGCGTGCATACATATTGTACATCCATACTTGCGTACATACATATTGTACACCCATACTTGCGTGCATACACATATGCACTTTTATACGATGTTGTATTTGACTCTGGAGAAATTGGGAACCGCGGGATATATTTTAAAACTGGAATCATTTAAAAGAGCAGTTTTCCCTTAATATGTCACATCATTGTTCCATGTTGCATGATATACGGATATGCTTACATTTCTATCATATGTCGCATACATCATGCTTTATGATTTTACGCATTGAAATATCATGTTTTCATGAGATTTATGGATTTGAGAACTGTGGTCATTTTAAAAGAAAGTATGTATTGTTTTAAAAACCCGGTTTCTCTTGATATGATATTTCAGTGCGTCCACCATGCGTTTTCTCGGTTCTGAGACATATGACATGTGAAACCCGATTCGAGGAGTTGGACGAGGCCGATTGCGGATACATGGTGGACCCAGTATGGTACCCCGAGGCGAGAAAGGATTGGTGTGCAGTAGACGATGATCCTGGCAGAGGGACTACTACCTACCGGTGATAGTATTTGGGCTCGGCGGATATCCGGAGGATACCGACTGGAGTCGAGAGATGATATGGGACGATCCCGACTGACGGAGCCCGCGGGCCGATCCAGACTGACGGAGCCCGAGATATGAGGATTTACGTGTCGATGCTGGACACGGGTTTCATGATGTTTTTGAGTGTCGATGTTGGACACCTAGGTTCCATGATTTTGATGTGTCGCAAGGGACACCCGTTGTCTTATATTCTCATACTTTCATGCATATGCTTTTATGATATTTACATGCATGATGTTGTTGTGTCATTGGTTGACACGTGGACGGGATCCACATGCATACAGACATTGATCATATTGTTGGATGATAACCATATGCTTATAGGCATTGATTACCTTGTTGGCACATATACAGATACAGTCACCCTAGATATCATAGTATTACCTTTATGATATAGTTAACCTAAGATTCGTTGTTTATTCGATTTCTACTTGTTGATGTTTTTCTATTCACGAGTTGGAAACTCACCTCCGTTGTGCCACAGTTCATGCAGGTTGACCGTATGGATCCGTAGCGGCATCGCTGGCACATAACTTCATTTGGGTGTTTTGCAGTGGTAGGTGGGACATTTGTATCGTACCCACTCTTGTATTTATTATTTATATTGTATCTAGTCAACTCCATCAATCAAACTAGTATTTGTATAAGTATTGAGACTTAGTGAGACTTGTGGTTGCGAGACTCAGAGCAAGAGGTATTCCGCTACTTGTGGTTTTTGATGTCTTGCTTTTCTTTATATTTTGTGGTGAACTTCGCCGTTGGGCGTCGTATACTTATATTTATGCTTTGCGTGGTTGTGGATCCGCCGTTTTACGAAGAGCTAGCTCCCGCTTGGGGATGCCTTTTATATTATCATGTATTATGGTTTTGGATCAAAATATACAAAGGAGGTGCTGCCCAAATTTTTAAAAGACGAAACATGTTTTTAACTAGTAAGATAAACTTGCATTTTTCATGTTCCATTATTTATGCATCTAAGAAAAACTTTTGATTTCATTATACCCTTATTTCAAAACTTCACCTCTTTTATTTTCTTAAAAAGATTTAGATTTCTGGGTTTCAGCTTACTTGAATTACGTTACGCCTTTAGACGTTGCGTGATTTAAGTGCTGGTCACGAGCTAATATTTTGGGTCGTGACAAAGTTGGTATCATAGCGCTAGGTTTAACCTTGGTTCGAGTCTATATTTGACTATGCGGAGTCTAGGGCGGGTATGTATTTCGGAACCTAGGCTTGACCTTACAGAACTTAGACTTGAACAGGGGGGGTATTAGACCCGAATTTTCGTTTCATAGGCTGACCCTGATTGATGGAGTAGGTAGCTTGAGTAGAGTGACGTAACGTACGTATGTTCCGCGGCATATTTACGATACGATACTCCACTTAAGAAATCTTAGGATGTACATATTTTGAGATCTGTGATTCTCTTCATACCATGTGTCACGCCCCACCCCCCAATACAGAGAGTATTGTCCGCTTTGGCCAAAACCGCACGGTTTTTCCCTTTAGAGCGAACCGGATCCGACCAGGGGCCACTTCCCAGGAGGTCACCCATCCCAGAACTTCCCTGGCTCGAGCACGCTTAACTACAGAGTTCTCAAGCTCCTGTAGTACGGGTTCACTTAAAAGGCGCCTCTGTATTGAAGAGTGGTATCATTCCATTTATAGTACAGATCTGCCCTCTTTCGGAATGTATTCCGAAGAGTCCCCATTGTTCTACAGTGGGTCCCACGGACTCAAGAGGTGGCCCCCACGGATTCAAGAGGTGGCCCCCGCCCACTTAACACGACACTTGGCGTAGCACTTTGTTCCGTGTGGTACTTTGCTCCGTGAGCAAGAACCGGGTCCCGACATTCTCCCCACCTTTGAACAACGGTTCATTCTCGAACCACAGACCTACTATTGAGGGACCAGCTCTGATACCATTCTGTCACGCCCCACCCCCAATACAGAGAGTATTGTCCGCTTTGGCCGAAACCGCACGGTTTTTCCCTTTAGAGCGAACCGGACCCGACCAGGGGCCACTTCCCAGGAGGTCACCCATCCCAGAACTTCCCTGGCTCGAGCACGGTTAACTACAGAGTTCTCAAGCTCCTGTAGTGCCGGTTCACTTAAAAGGCGCCTCTGTATTGAAGAGTAGTATCATTCCATTTATAGTACAGGTCTGCCCTCTTTCGGAATGTATTCCGAAGAGTCTCCATTGTTCTACAGTGGGTCCCACGGACTCAAGAGGTGGCCCCCACGGATTCAAGAGGTGGCCCCCGCCCACTTAACACGACACTTGGCGTGGCACTTTGTTCCGTGTGGCACTTTGCTCCGTGAGCAATAACCGGGTCCCGACACCATGATTATACATCCATTTGAGATCCTTGACTCTATTTGTTTCCATGATCATACTCTTATTGATGTTGTTCCTTCTTATGATCATGTATCCATTCTGGATCTGCCGTTCCCTTTCATGCCCTTGATCTGTTTCATCGATACACGCTTGAGGTTCCTGTCACCATGGTTGAGCGCAGATTGAGCTGCTGCCAGTGTTGCGGTCAGGGCGAGCTCGTCGTGGACGAGGACTGACCATTGTGTTTCTTGTGACATGGGAACGTATCGATGTTGTGTTTGTGTTGTGACCTCTTGTTGAGGCGAGTGTTTAGTTTTACACCGGATGATCGGGCCATTGTTAGAGCTGCCAGTTGCGAGAGGAATGTTGAAGTACAGCCTACCTCAGAGATTTTGATGTCGTCTACCGTGTGGACAGATGACACAGCTGTTGCTGAGATTGATATGATGTCGCTTTCAGAGCTTACGAGCTGAGATCGCTGGAGCTTCCAGGCAGAGATGCGATAGATGATAGCTAGTCTATTCCGAGTTGAGAGACGGAGGCGATTCGTCAGATTGATGCGCCGACGCAGGCCCAGTTGAGTTGAAGATTTCCAGCTTGGAGAGTCTTACTCAGATCCAAAGTAGACCGATCCAGAGATGACCATTGATGTATCGTCTTTCCTGGAGGATTGAGGCATTGTTTAGCATGCGAACGAAGGGTATTCATGTGTAGTCTAGGCGAAGTTAAAAAGTTCGAACGAATTTCAGAAACCCATTTTTTCCAAGCTTAAAGTATTCGGAGGAACATGCAAGTAATTCTGTGGACCCTCTAGAAGAATGAAACTCTAACTCGACATGATGACCATAGAACCGCTTTTGAACTTTAGGGTTTACGGCAGTTTAGCAGTGCCATCAGTGAGGCTTGGGTCTGCCCTTCTACGGTTGGTCCACAGGTATTGTGGCAAGTACTGGATATTATTAGACTGTGCTCAGGTGCTGAGCTTTCGGGAAATTATGGGACTTTGATGAATCGATCGAAACGTTTAACGTCGTCCGGATATCATGTGATAAGATATCAGCAAGCTGACCAGCTTCGGATAGAGGACCTCATTTAGACGCGTTGTGAGTTGGTCGAGAACGGACGAGTATTGAGTATTCCTCCAATGGTTGGGACGAGTTCCCGAGGACGCGTTCGGATAGAGATCTTCTACAGAGTGATGAAGATACCGAGTTTGTGATTTTGAGTCCGTGTGAGAGACTCCGGATTGACTGTAGCCGAGAACCATTGCAGTACACAGATAGCTGACGTGATGTCGAAGTGGACGATAATAAAGACGAGTAGAACCAGAGGTTCACGCGAGATGCTGGCGAGTTGTTGTTACTCCCCGTCGAGATCAGAGATCTGATATGCATACAGAGGCGTTGGGATGCTGCCAGTTCCCGAGAAAATGCTGTGCTTAGAACGCAGATGTCCAGAAAACGAGGAAAGATTATGCAAGAGTACCAGCCTCCGTATAGTTCGGCATAGGCGAGATTGGAAGAGACCCTGAGTAGGTTCCTTCCAGGACACTGCTGCAGTAAAAAAAAATAAAAAAATTGCACCGAGGATTAGATGTATGACGTATGTTCAGAGAGCCAGAGGCCGACGCCAGTGACGTGCTGCTTTACGAGTGGTCATGATAATTGGCCGAGAGTTGACCAGAGGAGTGCCATAGCGGAATCGTTCCCATTAGCACACCTGACCGGGCCGACGAGCCAACGGATTGCGAGATTGGTAATCCATAGAGAAAATGAGGACTCAGAGACAGAGGATGCTAGACCATGAGCAGGAGGCAAGCGGATGTTCTTGCTCTGCCAGTTTTGGGCGCACCGATATTTTTTCGACATTGTAGGAGGTGTACCTCAATGTCACTTATTGCGATTTGCGTTAGTGATCTGAGTATCACGCTTATATCGCTTGGATTTGAGTTTTGATGATTGAGTTTCATGATATTATTTTCATGCACCATGGCTGCACTTACTGGGTATTCACCTTTTGTGCATAGTTATTGCACTTGAGATATATTTTTATACACCGTTGTGATGGTTTATGATTTGTGCATGTCTATTGCACTTGATATTGATTTTGTGCCTTGGCTACACATGTTTATGATTTCGTGGATTTCATACATTGCCTTGATTTTGTGCATGTTGTACGCACTCGATTTGATTTTTGCACTCGGTATAGCTCACATATGCTTGCAGTGCATTGATACGTGTTTTGTGCACGCAGTTGCATGCGGTTATGATTTTATACACTTTGGTACACTCGGTGTTGCTTTTTATACGCATTTGAGTTATTAATGCGTTTCCGTGCACTTGTTGCACCCGATTTATACTTTGTGCAATTGTCGCACTAGGTTTTTACGCTGTGCAATTGATGCACCGTATTTGTATTTCGTGCACTGGATGCACTGTATTTGTATTTCATGCACTGGATGCACTGTACTTGTGTTTTGTGCACTGGATGCACTGTATTTGTACTTCGTGCACTAGATGCACCGGATTTGGATTTCATGCACTAGATGCACCGGAATTGTGTTTCGTGCATTTGTCGCACTAGATTTTTCATTTCGTGCATTTGTCGCTCTAGATTTTTTATTTCGTGCATTTGTTGCCCTAGATTTTCATTTCGTGCATTTGTCGCACCAGATTTATATTTCGTGCATTTGTCACACCAGATTTATATTTCGTGCATTTGTTGCACCAGATCGGTATTTCGTGCATTGGTTGCACTAGATTTATACTCCGTACATTGGTTGCACCCGATTTATGTCTTTGAGCACTTGTTTTAACAGATTTATGTTTTTGCGCGCGTTTGCACTTAACATTCGTTTTCGTGCGTTTTACCGCACTGGGCATTTATATGGACTGACACGCTGGGGTTGGATTTTGCGCATATTAGGAGCTTGATATTGGGTTTTGTGCGCATCGGATGCACTTGAGTGAGATTTTACTCGTGCATGTCGGATGCTCCTGATTTGGATTTTGTTCGTGCATGTTGGATGCACTTGATTTAGATTTCATTCGTGCATGATGGATGCACTTGATTTGGATTTTCACGCATCATGTATTATGGTTTTGGATCAAAATATACAAAGAAGGTGCTGCCCAAATTTTTAAAAGATGAAACATGTTTTCAACTAGTAAGATAAACTTGCATTTTTCATGTTCCATTATTTATGCATCTAAGAAAAACTTTTTATTTCATTAAACCCTTATTTCAAAACTTCACCTCTTTTATTTTCTTAAAAATATTTAGATTTCTGGGTTTCAGCTTACTTGAATTACGTTACGCCTTTAGACGTTGTGTGATTCAAGTGCTGGTCACGAGCTAATATTTTGGGTCGTGACAGGTAGTAATCTAAGAACAGTGGGAACACACTCGAGGCGAAGTAGCAGTGTCAATTCAACGGACTATGCTGTACTCATGTCACCTGGGAACTGCTACCTGGCGATAGGTATAGTACCAACCAGCAGTTCCGTACAAGTTCGTCCAGTGTAACTCATAACCCAATGAGCACCTGCATACTATCTCTAGTATGACGTACTAATGGCTGTGGGACAGATCATCTCCCATGCTGAGATGAGAAGCGTATACACTAGTTTACTCTGGAGTATCGATGCCCTATCTCGATAATCCTGTGACTAGGGATCTGTATAAGGATGTGCTTATAGACTACCCAGCCCCCACTAGTGTGACTGCCATCATAACGCTGGTAATCAAGCAAAGATCTTAAGGGCTCTACCAATATGTATAAGCGATATGTTAAAAGAAACACATACACATATTGAGATAGAATCAAACCAAGTAGTATACTACCATATTGAGCAAGACTGTTATTATATCTGTGTATATCCCAAGCTTCCAAAATGTAATATACAAACCAGTATGATACAATAATGGCCTCTAGGGCATATATCACTAACAATCTCCTATTTTCACTAAGGCTATGTATTGGCATATCGCAGACCTATCATCTCGATTAGCCTTTCGAACTACGTCTGAAGGATGGCCTTTGTGAGTGGATCTGCAGTGTTGTTTGTAAGTCCATGCTACCTCTCCCGGTACTTTCGGGCATGTGGAATTTGGTGAAAAACAATTTTCTAGAGGCGGTAACATGGACTCAAAACCGGATCTTTGTTAAACATCTAACTAACAACCTAACTAGGAGTTGTTAACTACTCGGTTAGGAGGTTATACCTTTCTTACTTGAACTCTTTCGTCTTCAAACCTCGATGGTTGCCCGGATCGGCTTCACCCGGTCGTCTCCTTGCGCCGAAGATCAATCCACCTGAAAGCTTCTACCTTTGGCTTCTTCTTCGAACTTTGAAGAAACTAGTTCACTCGGTTTGCTAAACCTTGTGAACTAGAATGAGTAGAGGAGAGTGTGTTGGGATTTTCTCTATGGTTCTTGGTTCTCAACACATGAGACAAGTGAACCATAGACTAAAGAGAGGGAGAGCAAGAGGAAGGAGATGAGAGCTCAAGATCACAAGAGAGAGAATGAAAATGATAGAATGAGCAAGACTTTTCTCACTTGGCTCTCATAATCCAAAACCATCATCACAAAAATAGTAATCAAGTATTGTGTAAATGGTTCAAGTCAAAATGGCCATATCATTTCATGCACTCATATTGCACAAGAGAACAAGCAAGTAAAAAGTCTTTGCCATGAAATGATAGCCATTGTCATCATGATGGTCAACTAGTCCAACCTAGTCAACCGTTCAACAAAGTCAACAAGTCAACAAAGTCAACCCCTCAACAACCATGTCACCACAATACTTAATTAATATTATTGTTAATTACATATCATATTCTCATTAGGGTTGAGCAAAAAGTCAATAGTCAACAGTCAACGGTCAACAACCCTAATGAGAATCCTCTGCCTCTGTCTTTCCGTCAACTGTGCATACACACCCGCATTCGCGTTCCGAGGAACACGAATACATACTGGAAAAAACCAATCCCAAAACGTACACTAGGATCTGGCTTAAACCAAAGCCCGCTAGTGTTAACTGTCCGGACACTGTACCTACACAAGTGCACGGATGTGACCGGACCCTGTCGCAAAACCATGCGACCTGTCGCAAAACCATGTGACCTCTACCCTTTTGCCAAAAGGCGAATAGCTTTCTGTGTGGGACTCTAAAGACTCGACACTACGCTGGCAGTGGGTTTAACCATAGACCGCAAGCGGCACTAGCTGTGCGTAACGGTCCCCAGGTAGATGCCGACAAGAAGACTGACGAGGTGAACCCATCTGAACTCCTACTGAGCCTGAATGTGACAATCTCCGTACAGTCCGGTCTATTCGTCTGATACATCGCATGGCGGGCCTAGGGGGGCGGTAAATGTCAGTCCCCTAATAGCGGTACAAGTCGTGTCGGAGTGAAGCCCAATACACCCTGAGATAACACTGGAAGGCTACCAGTATATCCCGTTTGCCCTGGCCAGGGATTACTCGTATAATGGCTCTCCTAGACACAGCGCGATGTCAACCCCCAATACCGGGAGAGACGAATCCTGTCTAACCGTCACTGCCTCCAAGTGCTTCAAGACTGCACCCAATTACTACCTGTTTGCACGACTCCTTTGAGCCATGGTAGGGTAGTAATCAAAGTACAGTGGGAACACACTCGAGGCGAAGTGACAGTGTCAAGTCAGCGGACTAAGCTGTACTCATGTCACCTGGGAACTGATAACTAACGATAGGTATAATACCAACCGGTCAGTTCCCGACGAGTCCTGTCCAGTGTACTCGTAACCCAACGAGCACCCGCATACTATCTCCAGTACGACGTACTGACGGCTGTGGGATAGACCGTCTCCCACACTGGGATGAGAAGCGCATGCGCCAGTCTACTCCGGAGTATCGATGCCCTGTCTCGATAGTCCTGCGACTAGGGACCTGCATAAGGATGTGCTTATAGATTACCCAGCCCCACTAGTGTGACTGCCATCACAACGCTGGTAATCAAGCAAAGATCCTAAGGGCTCCACTAATGCGTATAGGTGATATAACAAACACATGTACACATTGAAATAGAAACAAACCAAGTAGCATATTACTATTTTGAGCAAGATTATATTATACAAGGTGAATATCCCAAGCTTCCATTAAGTAATATACAAACTAGTATGATACAGTAATGGCCTCTAGGGCATATACACTAACAATCTCCCACTTGCACTAAGGCCATGTACTGGCGTATCGAAGACCTATCATCTCGATCAGCCGCTCGAACTGAGTCTGGGGCAAGGCCTTGGTGAATGGATCTGCAGTGTTATCTTCTGAAGCAACCCTCCGAACCTCGATCTCCTGGCGATCCACGATCTCCCTGATCAGGTGATACCGCCTCAAGATGTGTCTGGATCTCTGATGGGACCTGGGTTCCTTCGCTAAAGCTATAGCCCCGTTGTTGTCGCAATACAGAGGTATTGGATCAACAATGGACGGAACCACCTGAAGTTCTTTCAAGAACTTCCTCATCCAGACAGCTTCTTTTGCGGCATCAGATGCAGCGATGTATTCCGCTTCCATCGTCGAGTCTGCAATGGTTTCCTGTTTGGAACTCTTCCAACACACCGCCCCTCCATTGAGGGTAAAGACAAAACCCGACATGGACTTGGAATCATCCTTGTCACTCTGGAAGCTGGAGTCAGCAAAGGCCTCGATCTGGAGGTCTTTTCCGCCACACACCAAGAACATCTCCTTAGTCCTTCTCAGGTACTTGAGAATGTTCTTTACCGCTATCCAGTGTTTCTCCCCAGAGTTTGACTGATACCGGCTTACCACACTCAGTGCATAAGCTACATCCGGTCTGGTACACAACATCGCATACATTATAGAGCCTACCGCAGAAGCGTAGGGTATAATAGACATGCGATCCCTCTCCAAATCAGTCTTGGGAGACATCTCTTTAGAGAGGGTGATCCCGTGACAAGCCGGTAGGTTACCACGCTTGGAATCTTCCATACTGAATCTCTTCAGTATGGTGTCGATGTACCTGGACTGTGAAAGTCCTAATATCCTCTTGGATCTATCACGATAGATCCGGATCCCCAGGATGTATGAGGTATCACCCAGGTCTTTCATGGAGAACCTGTGTGACAAGAACCCCTTGACAGATTGTAGCATAGGAATGTCATTTCCTATTAAGAGAATGTCATCCACGTATAAAACGAGGAATACTACAGTTCTCGCTACAAATCTACTGTAGATGCATGGTTCATCTGGATTTTTGATAAAGCCAAATTCCTTGACCGTCTCATCAAAACAGATGTTCCAACTCCGCGATGCCTGCTTTAGTCCATAGATGGACTTAAGCAACTTGCACACCTTTCCGCTGCTCCCACTCTGAATGAAACCCTCTGGTTGGTCCATATAGACACACTCCTCTAAATTTCCATTTAGAAAAGCGGTCTTTACGTCCATTTGCCAGATCTCATAATCGTGGAAGGCAGCAATGGCAAGAAGGATCCGAATGGATTTCAGCATAGCTACTGGAGAAAAGGTTTCGTCATAGTCCAAACCAGGTCTTTGACGAAAACCCTTTGCAACCAGTCTAGCTTTATAGGTCTCAACCTGTCCATCTACACCAATCTTCCTTTTGAAGATCCACTTGCATCCTACGGGTTTTACCCCGTCTGGAGCAATGTCCAACGTCCATACCTTGTTGGTGTACATGGACTCCATTTCGGTCCGCATTGCATCCAGCCATTTTACTGAGTCAACGCTCTGAACGGCCTGCTGGAAGCTAGTAGGCTCATCATAATCTATGATGCAATCCTCTCTATCCCCGTCTATGAGAAAACCGCAGTATCTCTCGGGCGGATGAGACTGCCTACTACTCCTGCGGAGCGGCGCAGGAATGTCTTGTTCTTTTGAACCCTCTGGTTCCATTAAGCTTTCAGTAATAGTCTGTGGTTCTGGAATTTCTTCCAGTTCTACTGCGCTCCCACTAATTTCCTTTTCCAAGAACTGGTGTTCTAGAAAGTGGGCATTACGAGAAATAAGGACTTTTTGTTCCTCTGCGTGGTAGAAAAGATACCCCCTGGTGTTCTTTGGGTATCCCACAAACTTGCACAGTACTGAGCGTGCCTCGAGTTTGTCCGCATGCTGCTTTTTGACAAAAGCTGGACATCCCCAGATCTTCAGATATTGAAGGGTTTCTTCCCACTCCATAACTCATATGGTGTGGTAGGCACAGTCTTAGTGGGAACTCGGTTCAAAAGGTATGCGGCTGATTCTAGCGCATACTCCCAGAATGATCGCGGTAACTCGGCGTTACTCATCATGGACCGTACCATATCCAATAGGGTTCGGTTCCGTCTCTCCGATACACCGTTATGTTGCGGAGTGTATGGAGGAGTAAGCTGAGAGAGAATTCCGTTCTCTTTTAAATAGGCCAGGAACTCGGCACTCAAGTGTTCACCACCTCGATCCGATCTTAGGATCTTGATACTTTTGCCGGTTTGTTTTTCTACTTCATTCTTATATTCCTGGAATTTTCCAAAGGCTTCAGACTTATGTTTCATTAAGAAGACATGTCCGAATCTTGAAAAATCATCCGTAAAAGTAATGAAGTAAGAAAAACCGCTTCGCGCATGTGTAGACATTGGACCGCACACGTCGCTGTGTACGAGTCCCAAGAGCTCGCTCGCTCTTACTCCGTGTCCAGTGAACGTAGTCTTTGTCATCTTTCCTTTGAGACAGGATTGACAAGTGGCATACGATTGATATTCGAACGGATTCAAATATCCTTCTGTATGTAACTTCGTCAACCTTCTCTCATTGATGTGACCCAGTCTACAATGCCAAAAGAAAGTTTGATTTATTTCCGGAGACTTTCTTTTGTGTGTATTCTGGATATTGAAAATCTGTGGTTGGTTTAACACGTATATACCATTGCTTAATGTACCTGACCCAATCAGAACTTGATTAAGGTGAATGTTTACAACATTACTTACAAACGCAAATTCATAACCTTCTTTAGAAGTCAAAGATACAGAAATGATATTACAAGTTGCGTTGGGTACAAAATAGCAATTACGCAAAACCAAAACGTGTCCATCTGACAACCCCAGGTGATAGTCCCCCACGGCCTTCGCATCCATGCTAGCTCCGTTTGCAACTTTGAGGGTCATGTCACTTGCCTTCAAAACCCTACGGTTTCTCAACGCCTGCAAAGAGTTACAGATATGAGATCCTGATCCGGTATCCAATACCCAGGAAGTAGAGTTTATTGAAAGACAGTTTTCAATAACATACACACCTGAAGCTGAAGCCGCAACCTGCTTCAATTCCTGTGTTCTGGCTTTCCAAGCCCTGCAATCATTCTTCCAGCGTCCCTTCTTATAACAATAGAAGCATTCTTCCTTATCCACAAGCTTCCCCACTTTCTTAGTTGCTTTTGCCTTTCCCTTCGTATCCATTTTACTAACACCGCCCCTTGGTTTGGCGGGGGCTTTCTTCTTCTTTCCCTTGGCTTTCGCCTTGGACCTAGAAGAGGAAGATCCTCCTACAAACAAAATGGATGTTTCCCTACCTTTCTGTAGGGTGCCCTCTGCGCTCCTCAGCATGTTGAGGAGTTCTGAAAGTTCAACTTCCTTTTCTTGTAAGTTGAAGTTCAGGATAAACTGAGCGTAAGTGGAAGGAAGGGACTGGAGAATCAAGTCCGTATAGAGCTCATTCTCCAACGTGGTCCCAAGTTCCGCGAGCTCTTCTATGTAGCCAATCATCTTAAGCACGTGTTCCGCTAACGATGATCCGACGGCCAACCTTACCGAAAATAACTTCTTCGACACTTCGTATCTTGCGATACGAGACTGCTCTCCATACAGTTCTTTTGTATGGAGAAATATGGATTCGAGGTCCATATTCTTGTGCCTCCGCTGATGTTCGTTGTCCATAGAGACAAGCACGAGGCACTTGGCCTTCGCGCAATCTAGTTCCCAAGTATTACTGATTTCCTTATTCGCGACGCTGGTTTTGGGACCTGGGACAGGGGGAGCTTTGGTGGTAAGAAGATACCCCAGCTTGTCGTAAGTGATTGCCATCTTGACATTCCTGAGCCAATCTTTGTAGTTTGGCCCTGTCAGTATGTTTTTATCTAGAAGTAACTTAAGTCCAGTCATGTCGATTGGTCGCTGCAATTAGGAGAGAGAAGAAACACTCAGCTTGATGCTCTTACAAGTTTAGAATGGTTTTTAATTTGTCTAAACAGGATGGCTCCCACTGTTTCTCGAATCCCTCCTTAAACCAAAAAGGAAGAATTAGTCAGGATCAATCTCACCGTACAATACTTGCTTAACCGTTCGGCCAGGCTGGTGTCGGTACTTCGAGGGAGGTTTTCCAACGCATTCGCGAAGTTCCTTAATTAAATAACCTCTTTTCCCTGGGGGCGTAGCCCCGCTAACACCTTTCTAGACACCTACTTGGTTTATAGCATTGATCGTTAAGTGAGAAATTTCCCGAGGAGTAGCATATACTCACAGTAGGATCGGGATCCAAATATCATCGCGTGACGAAACTGAAGGAATCCTACCAGAATCATCACACTCCAAATGGTATGCAACTCTAGCAAGTTTCAGTACTTATGAAACTCCCGATGTGGATTTTTGCCCCATGCTCTTATGACCTTGGCGTGAGGTCAAAATGTCATAAGTCACATGTCAAGTTCTTTCCATCATTATCCAGGTTAATTTGAACCCACCCGTACCTACCCTTGACGTAGGCCAAAATGGCAGTACGGCTGTCCCAAACCAACGCATTCTATCTATGCAACAGATAAATATCCGGCAGCTACCAATCACTATGCCTTAGCGTGAGGTCAAAATACATAGCTTGAATACTACCGAATTTTTAACTGAAATGATGGAGGGCTACGAATGATTTTGGCTAAACCGTGAACGTAGTGAACTTGATATAATCGATGGAACGAGATAGCTTTTAAAAGGAGTGGCTCAAGCTCCGCATTTAAAAGTTAGTTTTGAAAAGAACCGAGTGGTTTTTCGAAAGTGTTCCAACGACTTTAACTTGGTTTATTTTCTTGCATTAGTTCTTTTAATGCGTGATATTCTTGCATTAGTTCTTTTAATGCGTCCCATCATTTAATCCTACCATTGCAGAAAACAACCAAAATATGACGTACGCTTATGCCATTCGCATTCGCCACGGGGCCCCGTCATTACCCGTTAGGTTACTTAACTAACGACAGAGCGGGGGCTGGGCTAGCGCGGCTGTAAAATATAAGCAACGCCTAAATTATATCATATATAGATATACTGCAATGATAGCCATTTCAGATCACAGATGAACACATTGGATATACTAGGAATCCGAAATTCGTACGTGCCTGTAACGAAAAGCAGATTACACGGTCGCGGTGAATAGCCAATACCCCACCCAAGATCCCTACGGGTGCGGCAAACTACCCGCCAAGTACTCGAAGCGAAGCAACCTCCCTCAACTCCGTGAGTAGGCCACTCGGCACTTCGGCATACCCGGTAGTTTGTGCACCCCCTCCATGGGTCTATCCTAAGAGCAAAAACAGTAAAAAGAAATTATACAATGACGGCTACAACCCCGACCCGGTTGTGCGGCCATACAAATAATTATTACATCAATTTACAAATTTACATAAATTGAAAGAAAAGAAAACTCTCGTCTCACAACCCCCCGGCTATTCACCCGCGACAATCCAATGAATTCATATACACATTCCAATAACATTACAGATCACAGATTTGTATAACCCCCACTAATCGACATATAGCGATTAGCAGACGTTCAATACAAATATCACATCACAGAAAAACCCGTCAGCTTAAGTCTTTTAGAAGTTCGATAAAAAATACGGATTTTCAGGCCCCAAACACAAAATTTTCGTTCTGGAAAATCTGGGCAGAAAATACATATTCCAAAAATCCCAAAATACCCCTATGAACAAACTGCAAAAATAAAACCCCACGACCGAGTCAACTCGGCCGCGGTTCCGCGGCGGGAGCAAGCTCCCGCAGCAGAAACGCGGCGCGTTGATCGATTCAGTGGGTCGAATTTTTGCAGTTTCTTCTAAAAACTCTGAGTCGATTTTTGGTATATCTCAAATAATTTTTGCAGCACTTTGAAAATCGACAGAAAGTTTGAAATCCGGGTGTATTTCGCGACTTTTTCTCCGATCGAATTTCTAGTTACTATGCTAACATGTTAGGTAGTGTTTAACTAGGCTCTGATACCACTGTAAGTCCATGCTACCTCTCCCGGTACTTTCGGGCATGCGAAATTTGGTGAAAAACAATTTTCTAGAGGCGGTAACATGGACTCAAAACCGGATCTTTGTTAAACATCTAACTAACAACCTAACTAGGAGTTGTTAACTACTCGGTTAGGGGGTTATACCTTTCTTACTTGAACTCCTTCGTCTTCAAACCTCGATGGTTGTCCGGATCGGCTTCACCCCGTCGTCTCCTTGCGCCGAAGATCGATCCACCTGAAAGCTTCTACCTTTGGCTTCTTCTTCGAACTTTGAAGAAACTAGTTCACTCGGTTTGCTAAACCTTGTGAACTAGAATGAGTAGAGGAGAGTGTGTTGGGATTTTCTCTATGGTTCTTGGTTCTCAACACATGAGACAAGTGAACCATAGACTAAAGAGAGGGAGAGCAAGAGGAAGGAGATGAGAGCTCAAGATCACAAGAGAAAGAATGAAAATGATAGAATGAGCAAGACTTTTTTCACTTGGCTCTCATAATCCAAAACCATCATCACAAAAATAGTAATCAAGTATTGTGTAAATGGTTTAAGTCAAAATGGCTATATCATTTCATGCACTCATATTGCACAAGAAAACAAGCAAGTAAAAAGTATTTGCCATGAAATGATAGCCATTGTCATCATGATGGTCAACTAGTCCAACCTAGTCAACCGGTCAACAAAGTCAACAAGTCAACAAAGTCAACCCCTCAACAACCATGTCACTACAATACTTAATTAATATTATTGTTAATTACATATCATATTCTCATTAGGGTTGAGCAAAAAGTCAATAGTCAACAGTCAAAGGTCAACAACCCTAATGAGAATCCTCTGCCTCTGTCTCTCCGTCAACTGTGCATACACACCCGCATTCGCGTTCCGAGGAACACGAATACATACTGGAAAAAACCAATCCCAAAACGTACACTAGGATCTGGCTTAAACCAAAGCCCGCTAGTGTTAACTGTCCGGACACTGTACGTGCACAAGTGCACGGATGTGACCGGACCCTGTCGCAAAACCATGCGACCTGTCGCAAAACCATGCGACCTCTACCCTTTTGCCAAAAGGCGAATAGCTTTCTGTGTGGGACTCTAAAGACTCGACACTACGCTGGCAGTGGGTTTAACCACAAACCGCAAGCGGCACTAGCTGTGCGTAACGGTCCCTAGGTAGATGCCGACAAGAAGACTGACGAGGTGAAACCCATCTGAACTCCTACTGAGCCTGAATGTGACAATCTCCGTACAGTCCGGTCTGTTCGTCTGATACATCGCATGGCGGGCCTAGGGGGGCGGTAAACATCAGTCCCCTAATAGCGGTACAAGTCGTGTCGGAGTGAAGCCCAATACACCGTGAGATAACACTGGAAGCCTACCAGTATATCCCGATTGCCCTGGCCAGGGACTACTCGTGTAATGGCTCTCCTAGACACAGCGCGATGTCAACCCCCAATACCGGGAGAGACGAATCCTGTCTAACCGTCACTGCCTCCAAGTGCTTCGGGACTGCACCCAACTACTACCTGTTTGCACGACTCCTTTGAGCCGTGGTAGGGTAGTAATCAAAGTACAGTGGAAACACACTCGAGGCGAAGTGACAGTGTCAAGTCAGCGGACTAAGCTGTACTCATGTCACCTGGAAACTGATAACTAACGATAGGTATAATACCAACCGGTCAGTTCCCGACGAGTCCTGTCCAGTGTACTCGTAACCCAACGAGCACCCGCATAATATCTCCAGTACGACGAACTGACGGCTGTGGGACAGACCGTCTCCCACACTGGGATGAGAAGCGCATGCGCCAGTCTACTCCGGAGTATCGATGCCCTGTCTCGATAGTCCTGCGACTAGGGACCTGCATAAGGATGTGCTTATAGATTACCTAGCCCCACTAGTGTGACTGCCATCACAACGCTGGTAATCAAGCAAAGATCCTAAGGGCTCCACTAATGCGTATAGGTGATATAACAAACACATGTACACATTGAAGTAGAAACAAACCAAGTAGCATACTACTATTTTGAGCAAGATTGTATTATACAAGGTGAATATCCCAAGCTTCCATTAAGTAATATACAAACTAGTATGATACAGTAATGGCCTCTAGGGCATATACACTAACATTGTTCTCCATATCAACTCTCCGCACCTTGATCTCCCAACGATCCACAATCTCCCTGATCAGGTGATACCGCCTCAAGATATGTCTGGACTTCTGATGGGACCTGGGTTCCTTCGCTAAAGCTATAGCCCCGTTGTTGTCGCAATACAGCGGTATTGGATCAACAATGGACGGAACCACCTAATGTTCTGTTACGAACTTTCTTATCCAGACTGCTTCTTTTGCGGCGTTACAAACAGCGATATACTCTGCTTCCATCATTGAGTCAGCAACGGTGTCCTGCCTGGAGCTCTTCCAACTGACCGTCCCTCTATTGAGGGTAAAGACATAACCCGACATGGACTTGGAGACATCCTTGTCACTCTGGAAGATGGAGTCAGCAAAGGCCTCGATCTGGAGATCTTTTCTCCGTACACCAAGAACATCTCCTTAGTCCTTTTCAGGTACTTGAGAATTTCCTTTACAGCTATCCAGTGCTTCTCCCTAGGGTTTGACTAATACCGACTTACCATGCTTAGTGCGTAAGTAACATTTGGTCTGGTACACAACATCGCATACATTATAGAGCCTACCGCAGAAGCGTAGGGTATAGTTGACATGCGATCCCTTTCCAAATCAGTTTTGGGAGACATTTCTTTGGAGATGGTGATTCTGTGACAAGCCGGTAGATTACCGCGCTTTGAATCTTCCATATTGAATCTTTTCAGTATGGTGTCGATATACCTAGACTGTTCAAGTTCAAATATCCTTTTAGATCTATTACGATAGATCGGGATCCCAAGAATGTAAGAGGCATCACCCAGGTCTTTCATGGAGAACCTTTGTGACAAGAATCTTTTGACTGATTGAAGTATAGGAATGTCATTTCCTATCAAAAGAATGTCATCCACATACAAGAAGAGGAATACTACAGTTCTCGCTACAATCTTACTATAGATGCATGGTTCATCTGGATTTTTGATAAAGTTGAATTCTTTGACCGTCTCATCAAAACATATGTTCCAACTCCGCGATACCTACTTTAATCCATAAATGGATTTAAGCAACTTGCACACTTTCCCGCTGCTCCCACTCTAAATGAAACCCTCTGGCTGATCCATATAGACGCACTCTTCCAAATTTCCATTTAGAAAAGCGGTCTTTACGTCCATCTGCCAAATCTCATAATCGTGGAAGGCAGCAATGGCAAGAAGGATCCGAATGGATTTGAGCATAGCTACTGGAGAAAAGGTTTCATCATAGTCCAAACCAGGTCTTTGACGAAAACCTTTTGCAACAAGTCTAGCCTTATAGATTTTAACCTGTCCATCTACACCAATCTTCTTTCTGAAGATCCATTTGCAGCCTACGTGTTTTACCCCTTCTGGAGCAATGTCCAAAGTCCATACTTTGTTAATGTACATGGACTCCATTTCAGTCCGCATTGCATCCAGCCATTTTACCGTGTTTCCACTCTGAATGGCTTGCTGGAAGCAAGTTGGCTCATCATTGTCAATAATGCAATCCTCTCTATCCCCGTCTATAAGAAAACCGTAGTATCTCTCGGGCGGATGGGACTGCCTACTAGTCCTGCGAAGTGGCACGGGGATATCCTGTTCTTTTGAAACTTCTGGTTACACCATGCTTTCAGTAATAGCTTGTGGTTCTGAAATTTCTTCCAGTTCTATTACGCTCCCACTAGTCTCTTTTTCTAAAAATTGATTTTCCAAAAAGTGGGCATGCCGAGAAACAAAGACTTTTTGTTCCTCTGCGTAATAGAAAAGATACCCCCTAGAGTTCTTTAGGTATCCCACAAACTTACACAGTACTAAGCATGCTTCAAGTTTATCCGCATGCTGCTTTTTGACAAAAGATGGACATCCCCATATCTTTAGATACTGAAGATAGGGTTTCTTCCCACTCCACATCTGATATGGTGTGGTAGGCACAGTCTTGGTAGGAACCTTGTTTAAAAGATATATAGCTGATTCTCGTGCATAGCACCAGAAGGATCGCGGTAACTCAGCGTTACTCATTATGGAACGTACCATATCCAATAAAGTTTGGTTCCGCCTTTCCGATACATCGTTGTGTTGTGGTGTGTATGGAGGAGTAAGCTGAGAGAGAATTCCATTATCTTTTAAGTAATTCAGGAACTCGGCGCTTAAGTATTCACCACCGCCATCAGATCTCGGTGTCTTCATACTTTTGCCGGTTTGTTTTTCCACTTCATTCTTATATTCTCGGAATTTCTCAAAGGCCTCTGATTTATGTTTCATCAAGAAGACATGTCCAGACCAAGAGAAATCATCCGTAAAAGTAATGAAATAGGAATAACCATTTATTGCATGTGTAAACATTGGACCACACACGTCGCTGTGTATGAGTCCCAAGAGCTCGCTCGCTCTTATTCCGTGTCCAGTGAATGGAGTCTTTGTCATCTTTCCTTTGAAACATGATTGACAAGTTGCATAGGACTGATATTCGAACGGATCCAAATATCCCTCTTTATGTAATTTCGTCAACCGTGTTTCATTGATGTGACCCAGTCTACAATGCCATAAGAAAGCCTGATTTATTTCTGGAGCCTTTCTTTTAAGTGTGTTCTGGACGTTGAAAACCTGAGCTTGATTTAATACGTATATACCGTTATCTAGTGTACCCGACCCAATCAATGCTTGATTTAAATAGATGTATACAACATCGCTTACAAATGTAAAATCATAACCTTCCTTAGAAAGTAAAGATACAGAAATGATATTACATGTCAAACTAGGTATACACAAACAGTTACGTAAAATCAATATCTGCCCACTTGTCAATCCTATGTGATATTCTCCTACGGATACAACGTTGACGCCCATTCCGTTAGCAACACTGAAAGTCATATCACCTGCCTTGATAACTCTACGGTTTCTCAAAGCATGTAATGAATTACAGATATGAGATCCTGATCCGGTATCTAGTACCCAGGAAGTAGAGTTAATTGACAGATGGTTTTCAATCATAAACATACTCGAAGCCGAAGCCACAACGTGTTTCGAATCCTGGTTTCTGTATTTCCAAGCCCTACAGTCCTCCTGACAATGCCCTTTCCCGTGATAATAGAAATATTCCTCCTTCCCTACTGTTAGCCCTGAAACTTTTGCCCTTTCCTTTCCCTCAACCTTACTAACACCGCCTATCGGCTTGGTGGAGGCCTTCTTCTTCTCTCCCTTGGCTTCTGCCTTGGATCTAGAAGAGGAAGATTCCCCAATAAGCAGTGTCACGCCCCGCTTCCCGGTATACGGGCGGAGGACGTGACGATGCCGCGACGTATTTACTGTGAAGTAAATACGCTAAGCGTATCTAAGCAATATAAAGTAAATACACAAGAGACAAAAGATATGAACTGAACAGCAACTTTATTTATTAACATTCTTTTGTACAATGCATGGAAAAGTAAATACATGGAATAAAGCGATGCCTAAACAATGGCATAACAGAAATGAAAAAAAAGTACTGAAATGGAAAGGTGTACAATGAACAAGAGCTCGGGGTCTTCACAGAACTGGTCCAAGTCTTCAGCAGTGGGCTCGATCTCAGACGTGTCCAGATCACCTGACGACATTCAAAGAAGAAAGAAAGAGAATGTCGTCAGCGAATAGGTCGCTCGGTAAGTCCCAAAGATAAGAGAAAAATAGACAGAGAGTAAGATAGAGAGAGAGTAGCTTTTACAGTTGTATTATATTGTTTTAGTGCTAATGCTGTTGTTATCGTAAGTTCAAGGGTGAATATCAACTAATCTCAAGAGTGTTCTCAAACCCAACAGGCTGTAATCCAGGGGTAGGGAACCACGGGCCCAAATGATATGTTAGTAGCGGGACTTCGACCGTCGTCGAAGTATTCCAAACTCAACAGGCCATAGTCCAGGAGCATGGAAACACGGGCCCTCATAATTGCTTACTTGTGTTAGTAGATATGGATTCATGATCTAGGGGACTCTTGAGATTATGTTGGATTCACGAATGAACTACCCCAATACCCCGTGTAGTTATGATTGTATTGTTTGTCTTGTAAATTGTATTGATTGTATAATTGATTAACTGACAGAAACCATGATATCAGTAAACGGATGTAACCGTAGAATCATGTAAATGGAATAATTGGAGAACCATGTAAATGGAATGTATATCCATGGTTCGGTTCGGTCAAGTCGTAGAGATTGATAATTGGCTTCATGGATTCATATTGAAAATTGTAGATTGTAGATTGACTTGAATCATATTCAAGTCAGATTGATTAGACACAAACCCGAGTCAGACAATCAGAAATGTGAATCGAAGTCTTATAATTGCTAGAGTCCTTAGGGTAATTTATAATACTTGAGTGGGTTTTATGTAAAAATACTTTTATATACTTTTCAAAATACACCTCAAGTATTTATTACTCGTCTTTAGAGTTGTAATGAGGGTGGATTTTATGTTGTGACATTTCTAGTGAAAATATCTTAATTTTATAAATAAGGGTATTTATCTATAATATTGATTATTTGAAGTTCAGGGTATTTTAGTGTAAAATTTATTCTTGTGATTTTTAGAAAAAAGGTGGAATATTTACATTATATTAAAATCGGTATTTAAATGATAAAATACATATATTTATACAAAGATAAATTTAATAAATATTTCACATTCTAAAAATCTCATTTTCTTAAGATGTCGTATTTTAAACCTTTCGAGTCCGAATGCTCCCTGCGAAGGTCTGAATCTCGCACTACTAAGCCCGAGGATGTGCGATAATCCACACCATCCTGAACGGGTTTCCCAAAAAAATGGGTTGTAGCGGCGCTTTGCAAAGATTGTAAAATACTAAATCCTTTAGAAAATGGTTTTATAAAGTAAAAGGTATTTATTTGCAAAAGTGTAAATTTTCCGTATTTTAGATTCTAGGGTTTCCTAAGTCAACTAGCCTATTTCTAAATGGTCTAAACGACAAGTCGTTAGATGCCTCAAATCGCCTCTTCACCGCCAATTGTGGCCAGGTAAGTACAAATGAGGAAAGGAGGGATCCGCTCACGAATCACCGTGAGACGGGCCTTTTAAAGTTACCTTTTCTCACTTTCCTAGCCTAGACACCACAAAGTCAGGTTTAAATAAACGATCGATGTCCACAACTTATCGTGTTTTCCTAATAAGAGATATTTATTTAAAAGTGTATCAAAGCTAAAACTTTTAGAAATGATTTTAATAAGAATATGGTATTTAAATGAAAGTATTGTTTTATCGTATTCTAGGATTTTGATGATATCTTTTTAGGTTGTATATGCGTGTGTGTGGAGGTAGGTCATTACCTCGTGCTCTATTTTAAATGTATAGCAAAGTTAAGGAGTTAAATGTGAAATCGAAACATTGTGGTATTAAGGTGAAAAATACGATAAATTGGAAAGGCTATCATTTCATGTGATGAAACTTGTTCAAATTGTTTGTTAAATGTTTAATAGTCAACATAAAGATGCTTAAGCATGAATGTATTGATGAGAAGTGAAATTTTACAGAAAACCGAATCGGAAATCGGATTTGTTCCGATTCCGTCGGGTTTTGTAATTTTGTATTTTAAGAAAGAAGGATAGAATGGGACTTACGGGTTTTAGGTTACACAATAGAGGGAGAGGGAACTAGGGGGATCACCGATGTGTTGCGTCGTCGCCGGTATCTCCTAAAACGATCGTCGGAATTTCGCCGTAGATTTCACCGGAGCTTCGCCTCGAGCTTGTTTTCAACGTACGCAAGATCTCTTGAGAATTTTAGAGAATTGGCTCAGAAATGTGAGTGAGAGGGTAGAATGTAGGGGTGTATTTATAGGGTAGGCTAGGGGTAGGGTAGGTGAAGAGTTTTTAAATAAAAAAAATTTGTAAAAATATCGAAAATTCATTAAAAATTGGAGTAATTAGGTGTTAATGGGCATTCTGGAACCGATCCAATAAATTAGAGTATGCAGGGGGTTAGAGAAGTTGAAAATGAAGATTTTTTGTGTTGACGTCTCGGCCGTCCGCCCGAGTCCGGCCGGCGGCGCCGTGCTGAGTCGGCCGGTCCGCCGTCCGAGTCGGCCGAGTCGGGCCGAGTCGGAAGTCAGGAAGGTGGGGGGTCGTCTGGTGTAGCCTTTGGTATATTTAGTTTTTCAGGTTCAGTTCAAAGTTTGGAAGTTATCTCGTGTGGACTGTTGGGCTTCTATAAAATTTAAAACAAAATAAATATTAAAAATAATGTGGGGTATGGGATTTGAACTCTGGTGGCTTGGTTCAGCAGTGCAAGGTATTACCAATGAGCTACAAGCTCCTTCTTATAATTATGGAGCTATTTAATTACTTAAAATAGTTATAGAAAATGTAAATACTCCAAGTATACGTTAATTTTTGTACACTAAAAATGGAATTGTTACATTCTTTTAACTTGTAATTAAAAAATAAAATAATTATTATAACTTGTGCTCAGATTAAAATACCCATTTATGGCTTTTGAAAAATTATTTGAAAAAATTTGTATAGGAAAATTAGGGTTGTTACATTCTACCCTCCTTATAAAAATTTCATCCTCGAAATTTGTAAAAAGAAAGTGTAACAGATTCAAGGAAAGTTTGGTGATAGTGTGTGAATAATAACAAAGTGATACAAAGATGTGAAAAAGATTGAAGAGAATTACCAGGGTTATCCTAACCAACCGTATCAGCTTCTACGGCCGCCAAATTGTAAGCTTGGCGTCTCGGCACGTTTCTTCGTGCAAGCTGGTACAATGCTGATTGTCGAGGTAAAGGTGGTCCATATGGAGGTGGTGCAGGAAGAGTTAACCGGACAGGTGGGGCTTGGAAAGCTGGTCTAGCTACGGAATTAGGATTAGTTCGGTTGTGTGGACAATTTCCTATGGTATGTGAGGGTGATCCACATATCAGGCAAAGACCGTTTGCTCGTCGGCAAACTTCTATCAGATGTCCAGCTCTCTTATAGTAGGTACAAAAGGCTGGGCTGGGCCTGTTGATTGGTACTCCCAGTCTCCTTGGTACAAATAGTGGTCCTGATGCGGCATCTCCTGCCATCTGGTTGGCAGGGCGCTTAACTCCTGCAGACTTAGGTCTGCCTCTCGCTTTTATCACTGCCTCATAACTGCGGGCAGCTTCCAAAGCATCTTCATGAGTCGAAAATTTCCCTGTGGCTAGTGCAGCCTGGATTTCCGTGTCCAAACCTTGTTGAAATCGACGGGCTCTGATCTCATCCGTCGGTATCAGGTGTGCCGCAAATCTGTTACGGTCTTGTGTTAGCTGTGTGGTATGTGATATTAAAATTGGAAATACTGTGATATATCTTACCGACTGAGAATGGTGAACTCAGCGTCATACTCATCTACTGATTTGTCCCACATCGAACCTTGTTGTAGATGAATGAACAGCTGTTCCATGGAAAATCTGGCAGTCACAGGGAAGTACTTCGCGTTGAACTTATCGTGAAAAGTCTTCCATTCAATGGGCTGATCAAGACGGTTTTCTTCTGCCTTCCACCAGTTCCGTGCATTGTCCGTGAGCTGTAATTTTGCCACATGAACCCAAGATATATCTGGCACTTGTGCTGCTGCCAGATCATCCTCGATACTCTGAGCCTATTCCTCAGCTTCCAGTGGGTTCCCCTTTCCTGAGAACTATTTGGGACGTAAAGCTCTGAATTTCTTCACCCCAGGTGCTTCAGCCTCGGGATGGTTCAAGAGTTGCTGTCCCTCTGGGAGGCCGCGGATTACCTCAAGCAGGACCGTTTGCTCGTTGAGTGGAGCAGGAACGGCAGGTGTGAGTGGTAGTGGTGGAGGTATGTTTTTGACATTGGTGCTGGTGTTGTTTGGTGAATCCATAACCTTGAATGAAAAATTTAGGTTAGGACAGATTCAAAGTATATGATTCAAAGAATAAGAAATGATGGGATTCAAGGAACATGATTGTGAAGAATGTTTTAGTTGTTGGTTCTTATGTTTTATATTGCTTAGGGTTCCATACAGCTCGGACCTGCTTGGGCCACCAACAAAACCTGTCACGCCCCGCTTCCCAATATACGGGCGGAGGACGTGACGAGGCCGCGACGTATTTACTGTGAAGTAAATACGCTAAGCGTATCTAAGCAATATAAAGTAAATACACAAGAGACAAAAGATATGAACTGAACAACAATTTTATTTATTAACATTCTTTTGTACAATGCATGGAAATGTAAATACATGGAATAAAGCGATGCCTAAACAATGGCATAACAGAAATGAAAAAAAGTACTGAAATGGAAAGGTGTACAATGAACTAGAGCTCGGGGTCTTCAAAGAAATGGTCGAAGTCTTCAGCAGTGGGATCGATCTCAGACGTGTTCAGATCACCTGACGACATTCAAAGAAAAAAGAAAGAGAATGTCGTCAGCGAATAGGTCGTTCGGTAAGTCCCAAAGATAAGAGGAGAATAGACAGAGAGTAAGATAGAAAGAGAGAGAGAGTAGCTTTTATAGTTGTATTATATTGTTTTAGTGTTAATGCTGTTGTTATCGTAAGTTCAAGGGTGAATGTCAACTAATCTCAAGAGTGTTTTCAAACCCAACAGGCTGTAATCCAGGGGTAGGGAACCACGGGCCCAAATGATATGTTAGTAGCGGGACTTCGACCGTCGTCGAAGTATTCCAAACTCAACAGGCCATAGTCCAGGAGCATGGAAACACGGGCCCTCATGATTGATTGCTTGTGTTAGTAGACATGGATTCATGATCTAGGGGGACTCTTGAGATTATGTTGGATTCACGAATAAACTACCCCAATACCCCGTGTAGTTATGATTGTATTATTTGTCTTGTAAATTGTATTGATTGTAAAATTGATTGACTGACCAAAACCATGATATTAGTAAACGGATGTAACCGTAGAATCATGTAAATGGAATAATTGGTAAACCATGTAAATGGAATGCATATCCATGGTTCGGTTCGGTCAAGTCGTAGAGATTGATAATTGGCTTCATGGATTCATATTGAAGATTGTAGATTGTAGATTGACTTGAATCATATTCAAGTCAGATTGATTAGACTCAAACCTGAGTCAGACAAACAGAAATGTGAATCGAAGTCTTATAATTGCTAGGGTCCTTAGGGTAATTTAATAATACTTGTGGGGGTTTTATATAAAAATAATTTTATATACTTTTCAAAATACACCTCAAGTATTTATTACTCGTCTTTAGAGTTGTAATGAGGGTGGATTTTATGTTGTGACATTTCTAGTGAAAATATCCTAATTTTATAAATAAGGGTATTTATCTGTAATATTGATTATTTGAAGTTCATGGTATTTTAGTGTAAAATTTATTCTTGTGATTTTTAGAAAAAGGGTGGAATATTTACATTATATTAAAATCGGTATTTAAATGATAAAATACATATATTTATACAAAGATAAATTTAATAAATATTTTACATTCTAAAATCTCATTTTCTTAAGATGTCGTATTTTAAACCTTTCGAGTCCGAATGCTCCCTGCGGAGGTCTGAATCTCGCACTACTAAGCCCGAGGATGTGCGATAATCCGCACCATCCTGACCGGGTTCCCCAAAAATGGGTTGTTGCGGCGTTTTGCAAAGATTGTAAAAATACTAAATCGTTTAGAAAATAGTTTTATAAAGTAAAAGGTATTTATTTGCAAAAGTGTAAATTTTCCGTATTTTAGATTCTAGGGTTTCCTAAGTCAACTAGCCTATTTCTAAATGGTCTAAAAGACAAGTCGTTAAATGCCTCAAATCGCCTCTTCACCGCCAATTGTGGCCAGGTAAGTACAAATGAGGAAAGGAGGGATCCGCTCACGAATCACCGTGAGACGGGCCTTTTAAAGTTATCTTTTCTCACTTTCCTAGCCTAGACACCACAAAGTCAGGTTTAAATAAACGATCGATGTCCACAACTTATCGTGTTTTCCTAATAAGAGATATTTATTTAAAAGTGTATCAAAGCTAAAACTTTTAGAAATGATTTTAATAAGAATATGGTATTTAAATGGAAGTATTGTTTTATCGTATTCTAGGTTTTTGATGATATCGTTTTAGGTTGTATATGCGTGTGTGTGGAGGTAGGTCATTACCTCGTGCTCTAGTTTAAATGTATAGCAAAGTTAAGGGGTTAAATGTGAAATTGAAACATTGTGGTATTAAGGTGAAAAATACGATAAATTGGAAAGGCTATCATTTCATGTGATGAAACTTGTTCAAATTGTTTGTTAAATATTTAATAGTCAACATAAAGATATTTAAGCATGAATGTATTGATGAGAAGTGAAATTTTATAGAAAACCGAATCGGAAATCGGATTTGTTCCGATTCCGTCGGGTTTTGTAATTTCGTATTTTAAGAAAGAAGGATAGAATGGGACTTACGGGTTTTAGATTACACAATAGAGGGAGAGGGAACTAGGGGGATCGCCGATGTGTTGCGTCGTCGCCGGTATCTCCTAAAACGATCGCCGGAAGTTCACCGTAGATTTCGCCGGAGCTTCGTCTCGAGCTTGTTTTCAACGTACGCAAGATCTCTTGAGAATTTTAGAGAGTTGGCTCAGAAATGTGTGTGAGAGGGTAGAGTGTAGGGGGTGTATTTATAGGGTAGGCTAGGGGTAGGGTAGGTCAAGGGTTTTTAAATAAAAAAATTTGTAAAAATATAGAAAATTCATTAAAAATTGGAGTAATTAGGTGTTAATGGGCATTCTGGAACTGATCCAATAAATTAGAGTATGCAGGGGGTTAGAGAAGTTGAAAAGGAAGATTTTTTGTGTTGACGATTCGGCCGTCCGGCCGAGTCCGGCCGGCGGCGCCGTGCCGAGTCGGCCGATCCGCCGTCCGAGTCGGAGGTCAGGGAGGTGGGGGGTCGTCTGGTGTAGCCTTTGGTATATTTAGTTTTTCAGGTTCAGTTCAAAGTTTGGAAGTTATCTCGTGTGGACTGTTGGGCTTCTATAAAATTTAAAACAAAATAAATATTAAAAAATAATGTGGGGTATGCGATTTGAACTCTGGTGGCTTGGTTCAGCAATGCAAGGTATTACCAATGAGCTACATGCTCCTTCTTGTAATTATAGAGCTATTTAATTACTTAAAATAGTTACAGAAAATGTAAATACTCCAAGTATACGTTAATTTTTGTACACTAAAAATGGAGTTGTTACATTCTTTTAACTTGTAATTAAAAAGCAAAATAATTACTTATAACTTGTGCTCAGATTAAAATACCTCTTTATGGATTTTGAAAAATTATTTGAAAAAATTTGTATAGGAAAATTAGGGTTGTTACATTCTACCCTCCTTATAAAAATTTCGTTCTCTAAATTTGTAAATGGAAAGTGTAATAGATTCAAGAAAAGTTTGGTGATAGTGTGTGAATAATAACAAAGTGATACAAAGATGTGAAAAAGATTGAAGAGAATTACCAGGGTTATCCTAACCAACCGTATCAGCTTCTACGGCCGCCAAATTGTAAGCTTGGCGTCTCGGCACGTTTCTTCGTGCAAGCTGGTACAATGCTGATTGTCGAGGTAAAGGTGGTCCATATGGAGGTGGTGCAGGAAGAGTTTACCGGACAGGTGGGGCTTGGAAAGCTGGTCTAGCTACGGAATTAGGATTAGTTCGGTTGTGTGGACAATTTCCTATGGTATGTGAGAGTGATCCACATATCAGGCAAAGACCGTTTGCTCGTCGGCAAACTTCCATCAGATGTCCAGCTCTCTTGTAGTAGGTACAAAAGGCTGGGCTGGGCCTGTTGATTGGTACTCCCAGTCTCCTTGGTACAAATAGTGGTCCTGATGCGGCATCTCCTGCCATCTGGTTGGCAGGGCGCTTAACTCCTGCAGACTGAGGTCTGCCTCTCGCTTTTATCACTGCCTCATAACTGCGGGCAACTTCCAGAGCATCTGCATGAGTCGGAAATTTCCCTGTGGCTAGTGCAGCCTGGATTTCCGTGTTCAAACCTTGTTGAAATTGACGGTCTCTGATCTCATCCTTCGGTATCAGGTGTGCCGCAAATCTGTTACGGTCTTGTGTTAGCTGTGTAGTATGTGATATTAAAATTGGAAATACTGTGATATATCTTACCGACTGAGAATGGTGAACTCAGCGTCATACTCATCTACTGACTTGTCCCACATCGAACCTTGTTGTAGATGAATGAACTGCTGTTCCATGGCAAATCTGGCAGTCACAGGGAAGTACTTCGCGTTGAACTTATCGTGAAAAGTCTTCCATTCAATGGGCTGATCAAGCCGGCTTTCTTCCGCCTTCCACCAGTTCCGTGCATTGTCCGTGAGCTGTAATTTTGCCACACGAACCCAAGCTATATCTGGCACTTGTGCTGCCGCCAGATCATCCTCGATACTCTGAGCCCATTCCTCAGCTTCCAGTGGGCTCCCCTTTCCTGAGAACTGTTTGGGATGTAAAGCTCTGAATTTCTTCACCCCAGGTGCTTCAGCCTCGGGACGGTTCAAGAGTTGTTGTTGTCCCTCTAGGAGGCTGCGTATTATCTCAAGCAGGACCATTTGCTCATTGAGTGGAGCAGGAACGGCAGGTGTGAGTGGTAGTGGTGGAGGTGCGTTGTTGACATTGGTGCTGGTGTTGTTTGGTGAATCCATAATCTTGAATGAAAAATTTAGGTTAGGACAGATTCAAAGTATATGATAAAAAGAATAAGAAATGATGGGATTCAAGGAACATGATTGTGAAGAATGTTTTAGTTGCTGGTTCTTGTGTTTTATATTGCTTAGAGTTTCATACAGTTCGGACCTGCATGGGCCACCAACAAAACCTGTAATGCCCCGCTTCCCGGTATACGGGCGGAGGGTGTGACGAGGCCACGACGTATTTACTGTGAAGTAAATACGCTAAGCGTATCTAAGCAATATAAAGTAAATACACAAGAGACAAAAGATATGAACTGAACAACAATTTTATTTATTAACATTCTTTTGTACAATGCATGGAAAAGCAAATACATGGAATAAAGCGATGCCTAAACAATGGCATAACAGAAATGAAGAAAAAGTACTGAAATGGAAAGGGGTACAATGAACTAGAGCTCGGGGTCTTCACAGAACTGGTCCAAGTCTTCAGCAGTGGGCTCGATCTCAGACGTGTCCAGATCACCTGACGACATTCAAAGAAGAAAGAAAGAGAATGTCGTCAGCGAATAGGTCGCTCGGTAAGTCCCAAAGATAAGAGGAAAATAGATAGAGAGTAAGATAGAGAGAGTAGCTTTTACAGTTGTATTATATTTTTTTAGTGTTAATGCTGTTGTTATCGTAAGTTCAAGGGTGAATGTCAACTAATCTCAAGAGTGTTCTCAAACCCAACAGGCTATAATCCAGGGGTAGGGAACCAGGGGCCCAAATGATATGTTAGTAGCGGGACTTCGATCGTCGTCGAAGTATTCCAAACTCAACAGGCCATAGTCCAGGAGCATGGAAACACGGGCCCTCATAATTGCTTGCTTATGTTAGTAGACATGGATTCATGATCTAGGAGGACTCTTGAGATTATGTTGGATTTACGAATGAACTACCTCAATACCCCGTGTAGTTATGATTGTATTGTTTGTCTTGTAAATTGTATTGATTGTATAATAATTGACTGACTGAAACCATGATATCTGTAAACGGATGTAACCGTAGAATCATGTAAATGGAATAATTGGAGAACCATGTAAATGGAATGTATATCCATGGTTCGGTTCAGTCAAGTCGTAGAGATTGATAATTGGCTTCATGGATTCATATTGAAAATTGAAAATTGTAGATTGTAGATTGACTTGAATCATATGCAAGTCAGATTGATTAGACTCAAACCCGAGTCAGACAATCAGAAATGTGAATCGAACTCTTATAATTGTTAGGGTCCTTAGGGTAATTTATAATACTTGAGGGGGTTTTATGTAAAAATACTTTTATATACTTTTCAAAATACACCTCAAGTATTTATTACTCGTCTTTAGAGTTGTAATGAGGGTGGATTTTATGTTGTGATATTTCTAGTGAAAATATCCTAGTTTTATAAATAAGGGTATTTATCTGTAATATTGATTATTTGAAGTTCATGGTATTTTAGTGTAAAATTTATTCTTGTGATATTTAGAAAAATGGTGGAATATTTACATTATATTAAAATAGGTATTTAAATGATAAAAATACATATATTTATACAAAGATAAATTTAATAAATATTTTAGATTCTAAAAACTCATTTTCCTAAAATGTCGTATTTTAAACCTTTTGAGTCCGAATGCTCCTTGCGGAGGTCTGAATCTCGCACTACTAAGCCCGAGGATGTGCGATAATCCGAACCATCCTGAACGGGTTCCCCAAAAATGGGTTGTAGCGGCGCTTTGCAAAGATTGTAAAATACTAAATCCTTTAGAAAATGGTTTTATAAAGTAAAAGGTATTTATTTGCAAAAGTGTAAATTTTCCGTATTTTAGATTTTAGGGTTTCCTAAGTCAACTAGCTTATTTCTAAATGGTCTAAACGACAAGTCGTTAGATGTCTCAAATCGCCTCTTCACCGCCAATTGTGGCCAGGTAAGTACAAATGAGGAAAGGAGGGATCCGCTCACGAATCACCGTGAGACGGGCCTTTTAAAGTTACCTTTTCTCACTTGCCTAGCCTAGACACCACAAAGTCAAGTTTAGATAAACAATCGATGTCCACAATTTATCGTGTTTTTCTAATAAGAGGTATTTATTTAAAAGTGTATCAAAACTAAAACTTTTAGAAATGATTTTAATAAGAATATGGTATTTAAATGAAAGTATTGTTTTATCGTATTCTAGGTTTTTGATGATATCGTTTTAGGTTGTATATGCGTGTGTGTGGAGGTAGGTCATTACCTCGTGCTCTACTTTAAATGTATAGTGAAGTTAAGGGGTTGAATGTGAAATCGAAACATTGTGGTATTAAGGTGAAAAAATACGTTAAATTAGAAAGGCTATCATTTCATGTGATGAAACTTGTTCAAATTGTTTGTTAAATATTTAATAGTCAACATAAAGATATTTAAGCAAGAATGTATTGATGAGAAGTGGAATTTTATGGAAAACCGAATCGGAAATCGGATTTGTTCCGATTCCGTCGGGTTTTGTAATTTCGTATTTTGAGAATAAGAAAGAAGGATAGAATGGGACTTACGGGTTTTTGATTACACAATAGAGGGAGAAGGAACTAGGGGGATTGCCGATGTGTTGCGTCGTCGTCGGTATCTCCTAAAACGATCGCCGGAAGTTCGCCGTAGATTTCGCCGGAGCTTCGCCTCGAGCTTGTTTTCAACGTACGCAAGATCTCTTGAGAATTTTAGAGAGTTGGCTCAGAAATGTGAGTGAGAGGTTAGAGTGTAGGGGGTGTATTTATAGGGTAGGCTAGGGGTAGGGTAGGTGAAGGGTTTTTAAATAAATTTTTTTTATAAAAATATAGAAAATTCATTAAAAATTGGAGTAATTAGGTGTTAATGGGCATTCTGGAACCGATCCAATAAATTAGAGTATGCAGGGGGTTAGAGAAGTTGAAAAGGAAGATTTTTTGTGTTGACGACTGTTCATTTCATATTTTTGCATTTTTATACCGCCCAATTTTTATCATATTGCTTATCGGTAGGTACTCTTGAGCCGTGTTTGCTAGTCAATTGCAGGATACAGGTTCTCGGCTCTAAACGATGAAATTCATGGAAAAGCACGACAAAATCCGGATTCCTGCCAACCACAGATAAAACACGGGTCTCCGCTCTCTATCCGTATATTTCCACACACCAGTTTAAGAGACAAAATGACAAATCGATTGTCATCTTCATGCACAAAGCACAATGGCAACACTAAGTCCAAGAAATCTATGCGGAGCTCAAGAAAATCATGACAAAAAGATCCACATCCAATCACCTTTGATTCTGGAAGAAATATGAAAATATTATCAGAAACAACATATTCCAAACTACAGACAAAAGAAGACCAGGGAAGCACAAAAAATTGGAGGACCCAACTCATCTATATGGCCGCGGTTCCGCGGCCAATAGGGGGTCTACTCCGCGGAACCGCGGCCGTACGGCCTCTTCAGGCTGTCGTATTTCGGGGGCAGATTGGTCATTCCATTTTAGTTCTGAATGTTGCCCTAGGTTTTCATTTTCCAGCCTATAAATAGCCCAGAACCTTGTGAAGCCAATGGTGCTTAATCTTGTATTTTTAGGTTTTAGAATACTTGTTGTTCTTCTTCCTCTTCTCATCTCTTCTCTATTAAAAACTTGTAGTGAGCTTTTGTGAGTGAAGAATGATGAATAAAGAAGTTCTTTTTGTTATTATACTTGTCTTGCTCTTGTTATGTTAATTGCTTGTAATCTTCAATTGATAATTTAGTTGTTGTTATTTATTGTTGTTTCTTTCTTATTCTCTTTTCCTTTATCCTTAAACAACCATGATGCTTACGTTTGATCCTTGCCAAGGTGAGGTCGCAAATAGCTAGTTGTTATCTTCTAATCTCCTTCTTTCTATCTTCCTCCTTTGTTTTATTTTTCGTTCTTCTTGTAATGGGTGAGTAGTTTCCATACTTGTTAGGGTAGGATTAGGGAAGTTTGAGAGAAGGAAATCTCTCTCACTCTTTTCTTGCTCAACATCTTAAATCGAACTCCCGTTAATTGAACCACAATCCGCTCCCTACGGCACCCTATCCTACATGATAGCGGTGATTCCGTAGTGAGACCGGTTGTGGTTGAATTAACCGGAGGTTAAGGCTAAGAGCCAAGAACGGACGGACAAGCACCAAAAGGAAGAACTTATGCGTTGGAAAGCCTAGCTTATACTTGCAAGTTCCTTCCTAGTCGTGCTAATCCCCGTTGTTGCTTATTACCGTAACACCGATATTAAGAGTGGCAACGAAAGAAGTGAGCGACTCCTAACTCAAACTAACCTAATCCTAACCCTAACAAGCTCTCTTTACATATCATTTTAACACTTAGTTAATCACAAACAAATCTGGACTTTTGGACTTAACTCGTTAAAGCACATAGAAAAAGATTCCCATCTCCCTGCGGACGACCCGTACTCAACCGGCTAGCTACAAGCGAAACCGTTTTGATTGCGGTAATTAACAAACTTAGCACGCAATAACTCTACCAATCAAATGGCCCCGTTGCCGGGGAGACGGTAGTTTATTTCTTTGTGTAATTTCGGGTTAATTTGTGAATATAAATATAACCGAAAAACAAAAAAAAAATATACATTGTAAAAAACCCATCTTGTTATCTTTGATTAGTTTTTATGCAAGTGTGCAGGAACAAAAGACAGTCGAGTTCAGTGCCAAAGATGTGGGAAGTTAGACCAACATCTCGCGGCTACACCGCAACGGATCAAGACGAAGCAAACGGTCTACTGTAAAAATCTGGAGCAGATACAGTGAGCAAATCAAGATTCAGAAAATCCAGACAAGCAGAGGACTCCCAGGCCAGCACACCCAAAAATTTTGGAAGCCCAATCCCTCCACATAGCCGCGGAACCACGGCCTGAGCACGTGTTTGGCCGCGGAACCGCGGCCATTTAGTGCCTTCAGTATGCCATTTTTTCTGTGAGTATCTCTTTTCTCTCCCCCACTCCACTGGACTCCACTGAACTGTGTTTTCTGCAGTATTCTTTACGCAAATTCTCTTCCCCCTTCCAATAAACTGTTTTTGTGCAGGATTCTTTGCGCCGCGCTAAAAAATAAAAATTGTTTGCAGTTGATTGTTACTGCTTTGCATTCATTAATACGGACTTTAAGGGGCTTGAAACCAATTCAGATTGGGTGGGGATTTCATCACCCTTCCCAGGACCCCAGAAATCACAAAAAGCATATGCATTGACCACTGTTAATTAAAAAATACTAGACTCGGCCCTAAGGACTTCGCGCTCAATAGGACAGAGGACTAGTTACAGGCATCGGCCGTTTATCCTATCCTGACTTTACGGTGTCTAGGCAAGTGTGTCGAAGGCAAGTGGTTACTTAATTAGGACAACTACTTACGTAGTGGGGAGCCTCCCACTTACCTAGCACTTACCTGGCCGCAATTGTTGGAGAAGAGGCGGTTTGAGGTCCTGTTTCTAGCCCTTTGGAACAGTTAGGAGCTGTCTAGCTGACCTAGGTGACCCTAGATCTAGGTGTGATTGTGCATATCTTGTTTGTGATTGTTTGAAGCCGTAAGTCCGTACATATTTCTGTAAAGCTCTTTCTAAAAAGAAAAAAAATCAAAAAATCAAAAACTTTTATAAAAACTTGCCCTTTGTCGCCAGAATCCATTTTTCACCCACCACCCATCGTATTCCTCCATTGACGTTTTCTTACCCTCACCTTCTCCGCTTTGACTATACTAAACTCGTTTAGTGTATGTCCGCTTGGACTCGGGACACTAGCGCCTTTCTCGTCCGCGTTACGTTAGTCGCTACCGACTACGCGATCGGCTCAGACGTCGAAACTCCGTCCACGCCTCTTTCACCCTTACCTTTGCCGGCCAACTCCGACGTTGACCGGAATTCTGTTCATACATCTTCACCTTCACCATCACCAACCTCTTCTTCCGCGATGCCAGGATTTAATCCAAACATCTCTTTGACTACCCCGGGATTGACTCCACCTGCTATGGAGGCAAATAACCCACCACCACCGCTTGTCGTAGCGCCGCCGCGAATCGCGCTCCAGGATCGTTTCTATCCTTCCCGTTTTGGGCACCCCCGAGCGATCATTAGCGACAATGGAACTCATTTCTACAATAAGACTTTCGAGGCCTTGATGCGGAAATATTCCATTAATCATAAGCTATCCACACCCTATCACCCCCAAACCTGTGGTCAAGCCGAAGTTTCAAATCGGCAAATCAAGCAGATACTGGAGAAGACGGTTTCCAAGAACCGAAAAGATTGGTCGCTGAAACTCACTGATGCCCTTTGGGCATTTCGAATCGCTTATAAGACCGATCTTGGCATGTCTCCCTATCGGCTTGTGTACGGAAAGGCTTGCCACCAACCTGTCGAAATAGAGCATCGCGCATTTTGGGCGATAAAAGAGCTGAATCTGTCTCTCGAAGACGCGGGCAGTCATCGGAAGCTGCAGTTGAACGAATTGTGCGAGCTTAGGGATGAGGCTTACGATAACGCGGTTGTCGTTAAGAACCGAACGAAGATGTTTCACGATGAACACCTTTTGCGCAAGACATTCGTACCTGGTCAACAGGTACTGCTTTACGACACCCGACTACACTTCCATCCAGGAAAGCTCAAATCTCGCTGGAAAGGGCCGTATTTTGTGCGGAATGTGTATCCGCAGGGCGCTGTAGATTTGGAGAATCCAAAGGACGGTTCATTTTTCAAAGTAAATGGACACCGATTTAAACCGTACCTTAGTGCCGAACCAACAGAGGAGCTCCTGGTCTTACAGGAGCCGGTTTACCCTGCATAATCTTCCTCTGCCTACCACCAAACTTCGGTTATCCAGCCAAGAACAGTGGACACTGTTCCAAATAAGTTTGGGGGTATGTATATACCTTTTTGTATTTATTTGTGGATATTCTTTTTCTTTTTCTTTACTTTTTAAAAACATTAAAAAAACAATTAAAAAATTTATGTATATCTAACCGACAATTTTGACCCTTCAAATGATCTCTTCATGCGATGACAGTGAGGACACTGTCCAGTTTAAGTTTGGGGGTACGCTCGGTACGCATTTCTAACCTTCGCATTCATATGTATATTTTGCATCTGCATATTAAAATCCATAAAATCCATAAAAATCTGAAAATTTTCTAAAAACATAAAAACTTTTTTGTCAAGTTAGCTAGTGGGAGGACTCTGATTCAACATTTCGACGGTTTTGTTTGATAAAATAAGAATAACTAAATCTTATGTTTAGATTTTGAAAACCTGAAAGATAACTCTCCTTTGAAGTTAACTATAGCTGATATACGTCTTTACATCACACTACACGTATCGTGAGTTTTGGAAATTAGGTGACAAGTCTTTTATGTCTAAAAACTTTTAAATAGATAAATGATTTTCTGAGGATCAAATAGGTTTGTTCTGAAATAAGTAATACCAAGAATAGTTTATGAAGTGAAGTGAATATGAAGGAATGTTATTGATGCCTTAATTGGAACTAAGTCTGAAAAATAACCCATCTGGAACTTGATTGGAATGATTACACACCGAACCCATTAAACACGTCTTTTATCCAAAAAAAAATATAAATTGAACAGCCGGTTATATCTCCGTTCGTATTGAATCATCATGATTTTCACGCCAAATTGTCTTTTGTTTTTGGACCTAGGTAACTTGAGTAATTAAGTCCGCTGGGGTGTTTCTACACATAATGCCCTAAAGCCAACTGGTTTGGGTGCATTGGCCCAAAGCTCGCTAAGAAGCCTAGAAAGTCCAGATTAAAACAAAGTCAAGCAAGTGTTCTCTCCGAGTTAAAATTCCTAACGGTTCTTTGTGTGAAAATAATCTTGATAAAAGACAGGCTTTTATAAAAAAATTTAGCGAAAATATGAAGGTTTTATTCTATGATAAAAACTATTGCACGTTCACAGAGGTGTGTATGAAATGAAAACAAGAAAAAGGTGGAGTGAAAAATAAGACCTAGTTTCCTGTTAAGGAAGATAGAAATTCTGAAGTTGAAACTTTACTGGAAAACGAAACTTGAAAAATGCTTAACTCTTTATAAAACTTATGTGATCCTTTCAAAATTTTATCTGGGCTTTATTGTGTGACATGATGACTTAAATCGATCCTTCTGGAAACCTAACGACACTATTTGCACTGCACGTAAAGACATATAAAATCTATAGTTAAATAAGAAGCGATGCGTGAAAAATAAAGGTTCGATGGTCTAGACTTAGGATAATAGAATTGTTATTTTTTGAAACAAAACTTTAGGGTTTGGATCTTAGTTATTTTGCAAAACTAGCTTGACCGGATTTTGTGGGTAGTATCCGCTGAAAACCCTCAGGAGACAACACTCCTCCTACTAGGGACACCTAGAGGTTTAACGGCTTGTTGCACATGCTCAGTGCAATTGCGTTCCCTGCGAAAGTGAGGTTAGGAATTTTTTTGTGAATAAATTGGCTTTGCTCGGGACAAGCAAATGATAAGTTTGGGGGTATTTGTTCATATCAGATTTTTGCATTTTTATACCGCCCAATTTTTATCATATTGCTTATCGGTAGGTACTCTTGAGCCGTGTTTGCTAGTCAATTGCAGGATACAGGTTCTCGGCTCTAAACGATGAAATTCATGGAAAAGCATGACAAAATCCGGATTCCTGCTAACCACAGATAAAACACGGGTCTCCGCTCTCTATCCGTATGTTGTCACACACCAGTTTAAGAGACAAAATGGCAAATCGATTGTCATCTTCATGCACAAAGCACAATGGCAACACCAAGTCCAAGAAATCTACGCGGAGCTCAAGAAAATCATGACAAAAAGATCCACATCCAATCACCTTTGATTCTGGAAGAAATGTGAAAATATTATCAGAAACAACATATTCCAAACTACAGACAAAAGAAGACCAGGGAAGCACAAAAAATTGGAGGACCCAACTCATCTATATGGCCGTGGTTCCGCGGCCAATAGGGGGTCTAGGCCGCGGAACCGCGGCCGTACGGCCTCTTCAGGCTGTCGTATTTCGGGGGCAGATTGGTCATTCCATTTTAGTTCTGAATGTTGCCCTAGGTTTTCATTTTCCAGCCTATAAATAGCCCAGAAACTTGTGAAGCCAAGGGTGCTTAATCTTGTATTTTTAGGTTTTAGAATACTTGTTGTTCTTCTTCCTCTTCTCATCACTTCTCCATTAAAAACTTGTAGTGAGCTTTTGTGAGTGAAGAATGATGAATAAAGAAGTTCTTTTTGTTATTATATTTGTCTTGCTCTTGTTATGTTAATTGCTTGTAATCTTCAATTGATAATTTAGTTGTTGTTATTTATTGTTGTTTCTTTCTTATTCTCTTTTCCTTTATCCTTAAACAAGCATGATGCTTACGTTTGATCCTTGCTAAGGTGAGGTCGCAAATAGCTAGTTGTTATCTTCTAATCTCCTTCTTTCTATCTTCCTCCTTTGTTTTATTTTTCGTTCTTCTTGTAATGGGTGAGTAGTTTCCAAACTTGTTAGGGTAGGATAAGGGAAGTTTGAGAGAAGAAAATCTTTCTCACTCTTTTCTTGCTCAACATCTTAAATCGAACTCCCGTTAATTGAACCACAATCCGCTCCCTACGGCACCCTATCCTACATGATAGCGGTGATTCCGTAGTGAGACCGGTTGTGGTTGAATTAACCGGAGGTTAAGGCTAAGAGCCAAGAACGGACGGACAAGCACCAAAAGGAAGAACTTATGCGTTGGAAAGCCTAGCTTATACTCGCAAGTTCCTTCCTAGTCGTGCTAATCCCCGTTGTTGCCGATTACCGTAACACCGATATTAAGAGTGGCAACGAAAGAAGTGAGCGACTCCTAACTCAAACTAACCTAATCCTAACCCTAACAAGCTCTCTTTACATATCATTTTAACACTTAGTTAATCACAAACAAATCTGGACTTTTGGACTTAACTCGTTAAAGCATATAGAAAAATATTCCCATCTCCCTGCGGACGACCCGTACTCAACCGGCTAGCTACAAGCGAAACCGTTTTGATTGCGGTAATTAACAAACTTAGCATGCAAAAACTCTACCAATCAACGACTCGGCTGTCTGGCCGAGTCCGGCTGGCGGCGCAGTGCCGAGTCGGCCGAGTCGGGCCGAGTCGGAGGTCAGGAAGGTGGGGGGTCGTCTGGTGTAGCCTTTGGTATATTTAGTTTTTCAGGTTCAGTTCAAAGTTTGGAAGTTATCTCGTGTGGACTGTTGGGCTTCTATAAAATTTAAAACAAAATAAATATTAAAAATAATGTGGGGTATGGGATTTGAACTCTGGTGGCTTGGTTCAGCAGTGCAAGGTATTACCAATGAGCTACAAGCTCCTTCTTGTAATTATGGAGCTATTTAATTACTTAAAGTAGTTACAGAAAATGTAAATACCCCAAGTATACATTAATTTTTGTACACTAAAAATGGAGTTGTTACATTCTTTTAACTTGTAATTAGAAAGCAAAATAATTACTTATAACTTGTGCTCAGATTAAAATACCCCTTTATGGATTTTGAAAAATTATTTGAAAAAATTTGTATAGGAAAATTTGGGTTGTTACAAGCAGAGCGGGTGTCTTCATGGATTCCTTCAGGATACCCTCTGAGCTCCTCAATATGTTGAGGGATTCTGAAAGTGAAACTTCCTTCCCTTAAATGTTGAAATTCAAGATAAACTTGGCGTAGGTGGAGGGAAGCGACTATAGAATCAAGTTAATACATAACTCATTCTCCAACGTGGTTCCCAGGTCTGCGAGCTTTTTAATGTAGCTAATCATCGTAATGACGTAGTCCCCTATAGATGACCCGACAGCCAACCTCGCCTGAAGCATTATCTTCGAGGTCTCATATCTTGCGATACGAGATTGCTCTCCATATAAATCCTTAGTATGGAGGAAGATGTAAGCTAAGTCCATCTTCTCGTGCCGCCTATGGTTTAAATAATCCATAGAGGCTAACACGAGGCACTTGGTTCTCGCACAATCTTTTTCCCATGTCTTTCGGATATCAACATCCGCGACGGTGGAATCTGGACCTAGGACGGCGGGGGCATTGGTAGTAAAAAGATATCCCAACTTGTCATAGGTAATGGACATCTAGACATTCCTTAGCCAATCATAATAGTCCGGTCATACTGGTCGCTACAAATAGGGGAGAGAAGAAACACTATAGCATGATACTCTTGTAAGTTTAGATTGATTTTAAATTTATCTACACAGGATGGCTCCCACTGTTTCTCGAATCCTCCTTCAAACCATAAAAGAAGAATTAGTCGGGATTAATCGCACCCTACAATTATTGTTTTAACCTTTCGGCCAGGCTAGTGTCGGTACTTCGAGGGAGGTTTTACAACGCTTTCGCGAAGTTCCTTAATTAAATAACCTCTTTTCCATGGAGGTGTAGCCCCGCTAATACCGTTCTAGACACCTACTTAGTTTATACCATTGATTGCAAAGTGAAAAATTCTTCCAAGGAGTAGCGGATACTCACAGTAGGATCGGGATCCAAATATCATCGTGTGACATTCTTGAAGGAATCCTACCAAAATCATCACACTCCAAATGGTATTCAACACTAGCAAGTTTCAATTTCCTTAGAAACTCCCGATGTGGATTTTTGCCCCAAGCTCTTATGATCTTGACGAAGGCTAACATATCATAAGTCGCAAGTCAAGTTCTATCCGTCATTGTCCAGGTTAATTTGAACCCACCCGTACATACTCTTGATGAAGGCCAAAATAGTAGTACGACCGTCCCAAACCAATGCATCTATCTATACAACAGATGAATATTCAGCCGCTACAAATCACTATGCCATGGCGAAGGTCAAAATACATAGCTTGAATACTACTGAATATCCATCTGAAATGATGGAGGGCTATGAATGGTTTTGGCGAAATCGTGAACGTAATGAACTTGATATAATCGAAGGAACCATGATAGCTTTTAAAGGAGTGGTTTAAGCTTCGCATTTAAAAGTTGTTTTTTTTAAAAAACCGAGTGGTTTTTGAAATTGTTCTAACGATTCAGCTTTGGTTTGTTTGCTTTACATTAATCAATTAATGCAGTCCCATCATTTACACCTATCATTATAGAAAGAAACGAAAATACAATGTATACTTATGCCATCCGCATTCACCACGGGGTCCCGTCATACACCGTTAGGTTACTTAACTAACGGCAGAGCGGGGGCTAGACTAGCGCGGGTGCAAAACATAAGCAACGTCTATTATATAGCATATATATAAATATCCATTGGTCTCACGCAATAATAGGCATTCCAGATCACAGATGAACATATTGGATATACTAAGAATTCCGCGTTTCGTTTAAACCTGTAACGAAAGATGGATTCCACGGTCATGATAAATAGCCAAAACCACACCCTAGACCCCTACGGGTGCGGCAAACTACCCGTCAAATTCCCAAAGTGAAGCAACTTCCCTCAGTAAAATGAGTAGGCCACTCGGCACTTCAAAGAACCTGGTAGTTTGTGCACCCCATCTTAGGTCTATCCTAAGAGAAAAAAAGTAAATGAAACAATACAATGGTGGCTACAACCTCAACCCGGATGTGCCCCACAAAATAATATTATATCACTTTACAATTTACATCGAATGAAAGAAAGAAAACTCTCTTCTCACATCCCTTGGCTATTCATCCACGACGATCCAATATTCCATAAATACAAACCAACATCACAGATATGTGCAACCCCTAACTAATCAATATATAGCAATTAACGGATGTTTACAAACACATATATCAAACACAGAAACGATACTTAGCCAAGAACTTTAGAATTTCGATCGAAACATATTTTGCGTGTCTACCCCATGTACAAACCAGCACACAAACAATACTGGGTAGAAACCAAATATACCAGAAATCACAACACAACAAATGAGAACCATAGAAGAAAACTGAGTCAACTCGGTCTCGACTCGGCCGCGGAACGACGGCAAAACACACCGTTTCGCCGCGCTTTCGCGGTCGTCTTGGCGAGTCACTAACTCATTTTTCTTGTGTGGTCTTAGAATTCCCTGCTTATATTTTTAAGGCCTCTGAAATATTTTTTAGACCAGATTTTAAAAAAGACAGCAAGCATGGATTTTGAGTTATGATTTCGGGTTTTTCTGACGATCGAAGTTCTAACTACTTACTAACTAGCTAGTTAAGGTTTAGTAGGCTTTGATACCACTGTAAGTCGATGTCACGCACCCCGCGGATTCGTGGGGAGGCGGAGTTTGCAAAAAACGATTTTTATATACTTTGCAACACCGACTAAACTCCAGAATCGATACTAAAGCCTAACTAATTAAACATCTATGAGGTTTAACTACTATGTAAGAAAGTTATACCTCAAGTATCAAGTCCTTCTTCTTCTTGTACTCCTCCTCCTCTTCTTGTGCTCCTTGAAGAGTGTACGGATCATGCCTCCTCTTCGGCCTCCTCACGTCAAAGAAGATCCACCCGAAAGTGTCAACCTTAAGCTCCTACCTCTAAGATGAGATAACTAGGGTACCTAGTATGCTAATCTAAGAAACCTAGAGAATGTAGAGAGTGATTATGGATATATTAATCTCAATAACCCCAGGTTTCTCAACACATGAGACAATTAGGGTTTGAGGAAGAAGAAGAGAGCTCTTGAGGGGAGAGAGTGTGTTTAAGATAATAATCAAATGAATATGGCTAATTGTGATGACTATGAAGCTTGCCAAAATATCTTACAAAATATCTACCAAAATATCTAAGTCCACCCTTGCCTCAATAGTCATCCATGAGTCACCAAGTAGCCATGCTTCATTTATCACAAAATAACACCTCATATCTCCACCTCATTAACCATTTAACATAAATGGGAATACAAGTAATGAGGTGTCTTCTTCTAGAAACACTCTTGAGTAAATTACAAGAATACCCCTCACCGTATATACATACCCGTATCCGTATTCCAAAAAACACGAATACAATAAGACGAAACTATCCAATAATCTAATACTAGGATTCGACTTAAACCAAAGCCCACTAGTATTATCCGTCCGAACATGATCCGTGCACAAGTACACATATATGTTCGAACCCTGTCGTAAAACCATACGACTTCTACATCGTTTCGCCCGAAGAAGGGAAACCCTCTGTGTGGGACTTTAAAGACTCGAAAGTACGCTGGCAGTGGGTTTACCACAAGCACGTCAGCGGTACTAGCCGCACGTAATGGCTACCCAGGTATCTGTCGATAAGAAGGCCGATGATCAAACTCATCTGAACTCCTACTGAGCTTATCTGTGACAATCTCCGTACAGTCCGGTCTGTTCGTCTAAGAGTATCGCATATCGGGCCTAGGTGCGGTAGCCGTCAGACTTCTAATAGCGCAATAAGTCGTGCCGGAGTAGATCCCGAAACACCCTGAGAAACTACTGGAGTACCTACCAGTAAATCTTGTTTGCCCTGGCCAGGGACTTTGTGTAATGGCTTTCCGAACACAGCGCGATATCAACCCCTAATACCAGGAAAGACAAATCCTATCTAACCGCCACTGCCTCCAAGTGCTTCGGGACTGCACCCAACTACTACCTGTTTGCACGACTTATTAGAGCCATGGTAGGGTAGTAATCTAAGAACAGTGGGATCACACTCGAGACGAAGTAGCAGTGTCAAGTCAACGGACTATGTTATACTCATGTCACATGGGAACTGCTACCTGACGATAGGTATAGTACCAACCAGTAGTTCTCCACGAGTCCGTCCAGTATAACTCATAACCCAATGAGCACTTGCATACTATCTCCAGCACGACGTACTAATGGTTGTAGGACAGACCGTTTTCCCTACTGGGATGAGAAGCATATACACTAGTTTACTCTGAAGTATCGATACCCTGTCTCGATTATCCTACGACTAGGGATCTGTATAAGGATATACTTATAGACTACCTATCCCTCACTAGTGTGACTGTCATCACAACGCCGGTAATCAAGCAAAGATCCTAAGGGCTCTACCAATATGTATAAGCGATATGTTAAAAGAAACACATGCACATATTGAGGTAGAATCAAACCAAGTAGCATACTACCATATTGAGCAAGACTGTTATTATATATGTGTATATCCCAAGCTTCCAAAATGTAATATACAAACCAGTATGATACAATAATGGCCTCTAGGGCATATATCACTAACATCAACTTCATGAGAATCGATGTTCATAATCCGTCCCCTAAAATACAGCCAACATGGAACATACGAGCCCATCGTATACCCTAAACATCAAGTAAATGACTTTTTCAATACAATTCATATAAATAATTTTGTTAAGAAAAACTTTATAAATTATACTACAATGCACTTAATTATCTTTGTTTTGTATTAAAACAAATTCCTAAAATTTCATATAAATTCCCTAAACTATCATTTTCCTAAAATTTCAAACCCATTTTTAGATCCAATTTAGATCTAGTGATTTTTGAATTATTTTTGAAGCAAACAAACATCAAATTTGCAAACCAAACCCTCCACGAAGCGCATGCTGACATTATGAGAAATCAAACCAAAAACCAATAAAAAACCAAGCAATCAACATGCAATAGGAGTGATCATCGTAGAAATGGGTTGAGATATATCTTTGTTTGCGCTGAGATGAATTCTCCTTTGACCTTCTGATGGATCTCTGGATCTCCTTCAGATGTTACCTTCCGTTGATCTACTGCGAGCGCTGATGGATAGCTGAGATTGGATTTGGAGGGTTGACTCTTGGAGCGTGTGGATCTCAATGGGTTTTATGTGGTTGAGGTCGAGCTACCTGCAAGGAAGTCCCGGGGTGGTTGTGCCACCGAGGACCCTCCAACGATCAAGTTAGACGGGGTATTTTGGCAGAGTAACGGCCAATTGGGGTCAAACTGGCTTACCTGAGTCGTCTGAGAGAGGGGTTTATATAGTGGCAGCGATGGGCAGGCGAGCATGAGATTCACGTCGGTCATTACGCCCCTGGCGTTATGCCCGTATGATAGGCGGGATTCCCCATTAATGACGAGATATGCTCGTTAATGGGGGATCGTGATGGCGTGGAACGCGGGATCATGGGCGACGGATATCTCGCGCCTGGCAGATTCGCGGAGTCGTGGCGGAGGCTCCTGTGATCGGTGCTGTGGGTCGGTCGGTGAGACCGAGGAAGATAAGCTCGGCGGGAGGCTCGGGAACGAGCGGGAGGCCGAGGCATCTTGGTTCTGTGATAGCTCGAAGGCGAGCTGGGGGTAGTCTGGAATGCCACCGAAGGTCGGTAACATCCCCGGGTCGTAGGCCCAGGGTATGCTTCCAACATACCATTCTTGATCCTTTCTTATAAGCTTTGGGACACGTCATCTGCCACGTGTCATGATCCGCGAAGTCATCGATATCGAGCATCATCATTAGCCCCCCACTCTTGTCTCGACCCGTTCCTAGGTCGGGTCGAGAGTGGTCTGACCGGTCACCCGGTGTGGGCTCTTATTTGAAGATATCATCGGTGCGTATTCCCGGGCAGTTAGTCGTATTTTCCTGGTGACATCAGCGGATCAGGGGAGAGATCTCTCATTAAAGAGGAAGCGCCAGTTTGTGCGTGCGTTCGTCGAAGTGACAGCCCACGTATCTGGCGCTGGTTGGCTGACGAGATGGGCCGCAGGTGTTCCCATGCCCGATGGGATGCGCCCAATGTGAGTGCGACAGGTGGAATGTTGTCGGCCGTTGGTTGCGAAGCGTTGTTTTGGCGGGAGGCGATCGGAGCTGTAGGACGTGTACGCCGGCAGCTATAAATAGAGGCGGGATCCCCATCAGGGCCCATACCTCACCATAATTTTCTCGTCCCTAGTCGTGTTAGCTCGGCGCTCTTCTCCTCAGGTCGGATTCCTTGCGTTTTCTCTACCGAGGACTCATCCCTTTGATCAGGTTAGATGTCTTCTACCGAGGAGTCTATAGAAATGGTCCGGGTAGAGTCTAGGGAGTCCTCTATAGCTTCCTCTTCTTCTTCATCCTCTTCCTCGTCAGAGTCAGAGCCCCCCCGGGAAGTTAGGTTCAGTCATGCTTCCCGGTGTCGTGCGACGGGGGTGGTCCCCAGAGCGCAGGTCATGGGTGTTCTTGGCGCGTCATCCACGCTGAGGAATGCGGATGATCTCGCCACCATCTGGACTCGTTCCCATATTCCTCCCGGCTATTCGCTTCGTCTGGTTGAGGAGGGGGAGAGGGCAGACCAGGTACGGGATTTCCTTGTACCTGGAAGCCTTTTGGGCCGGGATGCGCCTACCCTTCTCCCCTGAGGTGAGTGCGGCATTGAATTGTTTTGAGTTAGCCCTGGGCCAGTTAGTGCCAAACTCTTGGAGGATTCTCCTTGGGTTCCTGGTCCGTTTGAAATTACGTTTGACCCCTTTCCGCCGGAGCCTTCTCGTTTCTTCTCTTTGCTACAAAAACCACCCTGGCACTCGCAGGGGCGAGCCGAGCTAGGTATACATCTCTTTTAGAAAACACCGAGAAGATGCTGCCGGGTCGGGGGTCGTCGCAGTATGTTCTTCTATTCATGAATAGAAGAAGAAGTTTTTGTTTGTTGGGCCTCCCGAGGGTGAGGATTGGCCTGTGACCATCCAGTGGCACAGGGCCAACTGTCCACGGGTGAGTCAGTTGAATGATCCCGACGCAGTGGCTGTGTCAAAGTAGGATCCCCTCCCCCGGGCTGATATGTTGCTGTCTGAGCGGGCCCTCAGTTGGGCCGGGCTCAGCCCCGCCCAATTCGCAGGTAAGTTAGGAGTTTTCAGGCGACCTGTTTAGACTTGTGTATTCTTTCACTTTTTCTGGCATTGCTGACTCCTTTGTACTTTTGTCTTATGCAAAACCCATGGACCTAGACAAATTTCGGGTAGCCCTGGTCGAACAGAAGAAGGGGAAGAAGGCCGGAGGCGCCGGCCCTTCTCGCCCGTCGTCGGCTCCGGCTCCACCGGCGGCCACTCCATCCAGGCGCACAAGCGCGCCCCGGGCCCCGGAGTCCAACCGTGCGCCGAGCCGAAAACTTGTTCGGGAGCAAGAGCCCCGGGCTTCGGAGGTGGGAGGTGAGACTGGTTCCCCTGCGTCTTCCCTCAAGAGGTTCCATAGGATGGCGTCCCGCTCCCCGGCTTCCCCGATCATCGTGGACGATGGGGAGCTTCGCTTCGAGGTACCCTCGGGACTTTCTATCGCCGACAGCCTGCTCTCGGATTTGGAAAGGTCGGCCGGGGGCAGAATCCCTCGGGGAACCCTCCGGGCCCAAATGGCGGCCATAGCTTAAGAGGCCGTGCAGGTTAGTGTTCGCACCCCACTCAGGTCTTCATTTAGTATATTTGTTCGTGAGATTGGGTGCCCCCTTTTCTTTCTAACCCTCATTTGTTTTCTTCTGGTCCTCCAGCACGTCGCCCTCGTCGTCAACATGGAGGACGAGAAAATTGCCCCGGCGATGCGGGACACGGGCGAGCTCTCCTCGCGCGAGGAGAGCTCAAGGCTTGAGCTGGAGGCGGCGATGGAGAGGGTCGCTGCCCTCGAAGACCGGGTGGCGGCCGGGGATCGGGAGATCGCCAAGTATCGAGCGGCCGCCCGAGCCGCCGAGGCCAAGTTGGAAGATTCCAAGGTGCTCGTCGCCGCCCTGAAGAAGACGGCGAACACCCTTCGGAGGGAGAACAAGGCGGCGAAGGAGGGAACGAGGCGTGCCGAGCTCCGACCCTCGAAGGCGGTGGAGAGCTACAAGAAGTCGAACCAGTACTACACCGACCTCGCTGGAGCCACTGCCGTCGTTTGGCACGACGCCCTCGACGTCGTCAAGACCCTGATGCCGGAGTTTCCTGACGGCGAGCTCCGGGGTGAGTACCCTCTCAGGGATGATGCGCAGGGGAATGCCCGTGGAAGCGCTGTAGAGGGAGAGGCCCCCGGTGAGAGCGTTGGGGAGAAGTCGGTCCCCCCGGCTCCCGGCGCCGAGGCTCCTGCGATGGGCGCCGACCTTCAAGACGCAACCCCGGTCGTGGTGGTGGATGCTGAGCTCATCGAGGATCTCCCCGGCCCCGAGACCTGAACCGCCTCACCTTTTTTTTCTTTTCGCGCTGAAATTTTGTAAGCCTGCGGGCGTTTTTGTAAGGCTGGGGAGCCCATAACCTCCGTAAAGACTTCCGACTTTATGAATATAAATCTTTTTGCAGTGTTCTTTGCGTGCGTATTTTCCTTTTTTTTGTGGTAAACATTTTTATTTGCACGGTACTGCTTTCATGTTAAGTCGGATTTTCATCTAGCAATCTCGCGTTGAGTTGAATTCGATCATTTGCTAAGTGTGCAAAGACCGGTGAAAGGTCGGCATCTCCATAGCCCCGAAGTCGAGGTGGAGATCGCTTAGTAAAGACATGTAGGAAGTTGAGCAGTGAAACTTCTCGGTGGCCTCTTGATGAGGGCTTTGACCCTTGGCGTCGTGGGGTAAGAAAATACCAGCCAAGGATGGACCGAGTAGGGTAGCTGCTCGGTTGCCTCTTGATGAGGGCTTTGATCCTTGGCGTCAGTGGGTAGTGAACTACCAGCCATGGATGGACCGAGCAGGGTTGCTGCTCGGTGGCCTCTTGGCGAGGGCTTTGATCCTTGGTGTCGGTGGGTAGTGAACTACCAGTTATGGATGGACTGAGCAGGGTTGCTTTCCGGTGGCCTCTTAGGGGAGGGCTTTGATCTTTGGCATCGGTGGGTAGTGTACTACCAGCCATGGATGGACCAAGCAGGGTAGCTGCCTGGTGGCCTCTTGGTGAGGGATTTGATTCTTGGCGTCGGTGGGTAGTGAACTACCAGCCATGGATGGACTGAGTAGGGTTGTTGCCCGGTGGCCTCTTGGCGAGGGCTTTGATCCTTGGCGTCGGTGGGCAGTGAACTACCAGCCATGGATGGACCGAGCAGGGTTGCTGCCCGGTGGCCTCTTAGCGAGGGCTTTGATCCTTGGCATTGGTGGGTAGTGAACTACCAGCCATGGATGGACCGAGCAGGGTTGCTTCCTGGTGGCCTCTTGGCGAGGGCTTTGATCCTTAGAGCGGGAGGGCTTTGAGAGGCGTGCTAAGGATGGATCGAGAAGGGTAGCTGCTTGGTGGCCTCTTGATAAGGTCTTTGATCCTTAGCGTCGTGGGGTAATAGATTACCAGCCAAGGATGGACTAGGCATGGTTGCTTCTCGGTTTTGTGAGGTTCGGTCCGACCTTCCCTGGTTCGTGAACATTGGGAAGAGCGACCGTCACGGGTGACACGTGTCATGAACGCATGGGGGGAGGTGAAGCGTAAGAGCCATGTCGTTCCGATTTCGGTTCGCCGAAAAAGACGGGGCATCCGCCACGTGGCGGTACGGGACTGGAAGAAACGAGCGAATATTGGACTCTTGGGGGAGCCGTGGGGCTATAAAACAGAGAGGCGTGTTGATCATTCCTTTATCCATCTTCAAAACGTCAAAATGGATAAATTCCTTTTCTCCATCCCCGTGATCATTTCTTTCGAGGACATATACTTATACGACCAGCTGTGCTCCGAGGAGACGCGACAGGCGGTGATCCGGCGTGTGGAGGACCATTTCGGCCGACTGCTTCCCCGGCGATCGCCCCTGCTTCAGCTGCTGATGTACTCGATCTGGAGGGCATCGCCGGGGCTGCACAACCCCTTGTCCAAGCAACTGAAGGATGAGGCGATTGGTAAGCTAAGATCGCTATGCCGCTTCAGCCTGATCTCGATGAGTCGGCGGGATCGATCGGTGGAACTCGTCCTCGAGTGTTACCAATTGAGGCATTTCACCGATGGGTGCCCGCCCGTGGAGCTTTCTGACCCGTCCGTGGCCACGAGGGTTCACGGACAGCATCAGAGGCATAGGTCAGAGGCGGCAAGGGCGCGGCTGGCGGAAATATCCTTGGAGTACCACGAGCAATGTTTCCTGCACCCCTTCCCCCGCTGCTGTAATATTTTTTTTAATGTAAGGCTGAGGAGCCCACAATACCTTTTGAATGAATAAAATTCTTCTTTTTGCAATGCTCTATTGTGTCCTTCTTATTATTTAATTAAAAAGAACTTAGAAGAATTTACATCACTTTGTTAAAGAATCCAAGTAGTGTCCTGCCAAGGATAGACCAAGCAGGATAGCTGCTCGGTGGCCTCTTGATGAGGTCTTCGATCCATAGCGTCACGAGGTAAGAGATTACCAGCTATGGATGGACTGAGCAGGGTGGCCGCTCGGCGGATTTCCGAGGTTCGGTCCGACCTTCAGTGGTGCATGAACATCGGGAAGAGCGACGGTCGTGGGCGGCACGTGTCAGGAATGCTTGGGGAGGCGTAACATTTCGGGGAGCCGCGTCAGTTCTGCCACGTGGCGGCGCGGTATTGGAGTAATCTCGGTGGATCCCAGGATTCGCGCCCATGTGCGCGTGAATCTGGGTCCTTAAAGATTCTGTTTGAGGTTATAAATAGAGAAGGAGATGGCGGCTTCTTCGGCATCGCTTTTTGAGATGACTGGCCGCATGTATTCGATCAAAGAGATCATCACCTTCGACGACGTCTTCGTGTATGACCAATCCCTGGCTGAGGATGTATACAGGGGAGTGATTCAGCGCCTCGAGGGTCACGTCGGCCGGCTTCTCCCTCTGCGGTCGTCCCTCCTACAGTTGCTAGTGTACGCAATTTGGAGTAGCTCCCCGGGGTTGTACAACCCCTTCTCCGAGGAGTTGCTGGATGAGGTGCTCGACAAGGTGCGCTTGATCTACCTGCTCGGCCTCATCTCGAAGGCCAGGCACGACCGATCCCTTGCTCTCATTTTGGAGTGCTTTAAAAAGAGGTACATCATGAGCCAAGGCGCGGAAGGCGGAGCTCTGGTTGCTTCCGTGGCGTCCCGGGTTCACGTGCAGTATCGGCGAGAGCAGGCTGCAGAGGTTAGGGCCCGGCTAGCGGAAATATACTATGAGTATCACTAGGAGTACTTCCTCGATCCCGTTCCCGATCTGTTGTAAATTTTTCCTTTTTCTTTTTCTGTAAGACTGAGGAGCCCCTAATACCTTTTGAATAAATAAAATTCTTCTTTTTGCGATGCCCTATTGTTCCCTTCTTATTATTTAAATAGAAAGAACTTTAGAAAGGTTTACATCGTCTTTGTGAAAGAAGAAATATACATTCGTAGATATTCTTTTCAGAGGTACAGCTTGAGCTTCTCAGCGTTGTAAGGACGTGGAAATTTGCGACTGTTCCCCTCTGAACACAGAGACGCGACCGCGTAGGTTCGTCTTGCCTGAGATTTGGGGCAGATGCTATTTGGTTTTATCCGTCCACCTCTCCGAAGATACCAAGTTGATTCATGGCACCGTGTATCGGAGGTTTAGACGAATGCGGCCGATGTAGCAGACTTCGTCAGATTCCCCCTCGCTTGAGGGGTTTTTGATTGTGGGGACGCTCTTCCCTGCAGGCGCAAGCCCCTACAGTTAATTACGCTACCGCACCGCGGTAGCAACTTTCTCCTTCTCCAGAATTTCACCTCGTGTCGTGGGTGTTTGTTTTATTTGTGGTTGCCCGTGGATTGTATACGGAGACTAATTTATGTCGTCGCCCGTAGGACGTGGATTAGTCCAAATCCGTATTTTCTTAGATTTGGGTTTGGGGTTTTGGTTTAAGGATACGTTAGCCTTATTTAAGGCTAAGATCAGCTTAAACTTTTGTTAAGGATACGTTAACCTAATCTCCAGACTAAGATCAACTTAACGGAATCGTTTGGATCCGACAAGAGAACAATTGGCTCTATTGTTTAGTTTAATGACATTGCGGTCGATTTCCAGTTTAGGGACATGGTGGTTCATCATTCCCACTTGAGGACGAACATTAGTTTAAGGACATTTCGGTCCAACGTTCCCATTTTGGGATGAATATTAGTTTAAGGACGTTTCGGTCCACGAGTTTAAGGACCCCGCAGTCCGTATCGATGTATGGTTGTCGGGACCCGTCACCTCTCTGAAAATGTTGAAGGATTACAACGACAAATATCAGAGGAGTTCGAAGATGTTCCCTTGAACCGGGTGTAAATTGGTTTAAGAGAGCAGTTGTGCTCAGCTCAATTTAATTTGAGGACTTACGGCCAGTATTGGGCTAAGTCCAGTTGAGAATATTCAACAATTTCCTGTTAGGCCTTTGATTGGGCTCTGCCCTTGTTTAATAATGCATGGCATTTTGTTTGGTCTATTAGACCTTTATTTGGGCTCTGCCCTTTTTTAAATGATGCACAGCATCTATTTTGGTCTAACAGACCTTTGTTTGGGCTCTGGATTGCATTTTATTCTAGCCTGTTAGGCCTTTTAAATTGGGCTCTGTTCCCTTTTTTTTTATAATGCAGAGCATTTGTTTTGGTCCATTGGGCCTCTTAATTGGGCCCTGCCCTTTAATAATACGCTGCATTAATTAGTCTGACAGAGCACCACGTAGCTTGTCAGGCGCTTTGCGCCAATTGAGGAGCGCAAGGCGCAAGTCCATGTAGAGGTGACACGTGTCACGCTATGGTGAGCGCAAGTCTGCTAGCGCAGTGCGCTGCGACAGTGCGCTGCGCTGTTGCGCTGCTGACACGTGGCGCGCTCTGGTGACTTGCGCCAAACTAAGAGAGCAGTACTATATTTTAGTAGCGCATAGCGCAGTTCGTTCTGGGGCTGACACGTGGCGCTCTCTGGTGGCTTGCGCCAACCCAAGAGCGCAACAGTGCAATTTTTTTCAAGTGCAGGGTACTGTTCAATATCTTGATCTGATTTTGGATCAAAGAAGAGAATCTTCTAAGATTCCAGAACCAATGGTTCAACAAAAGGAAATGCCTTTATTTAGATCAGAAAGATCTAAAGAAGAAGTAAATTACTTCTTTTTATTAATATTATCATTTTTCATTGAAGATCTTTGATCTTGTTCTTAGATCATTGATCTTTTCAGAAGAAAATTCTTTTTTTCTAAAGGTTTTACCTTTTTCTTTCTTTCTTTCTGAATTCTTCTCAAAGTTCTTAGAAGAGCTCTGTGAATTCTTTGTGTGCTAATCTCCTCTTTTAGACTTGGAGTCTAGGGGGCTTTTTATAGTGCCATTTGATTTGTTAAATCAGTTAAAGAGATTTTTCTCTGAGTGATTTAGGGATTTTTCCCCACCATTGGATCTTTGATCCAAGGGCTTCTGTTTTACAGAAGATAATCTTCTTGTTTTAACAAGATCAGAAAGATCTTTCTAGAATTTTAATTCTGTTTTAGTGCTGGCAGAGTTGGCGCAAGCGCACCTGCGCTTGACACGTATCGCTCAGCGCAGAGCGCAGCGCAACTGTGCTAGCACAACTGTGCTAGCGCAACTGCGCTGCCATGTGTCGCGCATCGCAGAGCGCAGCGCAACTGCGCTGCTACGTGTCGCGCAGCGCAGAGCGCAGCGCAACTGCGCTGCCATGTGTCGTGCAGCGCAGAGCGCAACTCAGCTGAAGCATTGCTTCCTTTATTTTCATTTTAAATAGAGCCTTGCTCTGATTAGGTGCGCTGCCTTGGGCACAGCGCAAGAAATCTGAAGCGTTGTTTCAATTTTTGAATTTTTGAAATTCAATCAGAACTTTGCTCTGATTGGGGAAACAAATGCCCCCCCACCGTTGCGCTCACGTGGCGCACACATAAATGCAGCGGTGGCAAGATCCTGGCCGTTGGATCAACTGAGGAGTTGAAGGGGTGCAAGCACCTATAAATAGGACCCTTGGCCCTTCACAGATGATCATCATCTTCAAGAATCTTTTTCTCAAAACTTCAGAGCCTTGCTCTTGCTTTCAAGAACTCCAAGTGTTAAACTCTTAAAACTTTTTAGGTAAAAATTAAATTAAATTAAATTAAATTAAATTAATTTTAATTTTAATGGACAGAGCCTTGCTCTCATAGATCTTTGATCTAAAGAAAACCCCATTGGGGCTTCACCAACAGAGCCTTGCTCTCATGAATCTGTTTCAGGGTTTCTTAACCCATGAACAGAGCATTGCTCTTTGGCAAAACACAGATCTTTTGATCTAAAAATGATGAACTCTTAAGAGTTTTCATGGATCTTTAAGATCCCAAATTTTTTTAATTTTTAGGAGTTAAATTCTTTTTAAGGGATTTTCTCATCACTATTACAGAGCTAGGCTCTTTTAAGGAATTTTATTCCCTTGAGACCAGAGTTTGACAAGTGTCACTCTGTGACAGAGCTTTGCTCTGAAAGAGGAGATTTTCTCCTTGTCTCTAGGAATTTCTCATTAATGAGAATATTCTTTTGGGGATCTCCTCATTAATTGACAGTCCCATCCAATGATGGGGCTGTCTTATTAACTGATGAATTGTCGTCTAGATTTTGTGGGTCCCCCTTTGGTCCCCTATCCACTGTATTGCAGTGTGGTATAAATTTTAAAATGCTAAGCGTTGGAATTACAACACTGATGGCTGATTTTTGTCCCTCCGCAGGAAACATGTCTGCTGACCTGTCATTCCCGTTTGTTCGCTCAGAGGAAGGATTTCCCGAGGCGCCGGTGGACCGGGAGGTGCTCGCTCTCATTAAGGCTCATGACCCCGAGCACAAGAACCTTCACCTGTGGGGTAGGTGGTATAACGAAATCATCAAGGGTCGCCGAAGCTTCGGTTCCGCGACACCGTCTGAGCCCATCTCGTCGATCCCCTATGCGGATGAACCCCCGGTGAAGTATGCCGTGGAGGTCAAGAACTGGAATTCGGAGGATCTTCTCCAGCCTTCGATCGCTGCCATTCCCGTGCAGCAGCCGCCGGCCGTGGACATCTTGGGGCGGCGCATATGTCAGGGCGAAGCACGCCCTTAGGGACAGGCTTACAATATTAGATTGACCCCGCGACAATCGGCCGGATATCTGCAGTGGGCCAGATATATCCTATCAGCGAAGAGGACACATCTGATGAAGATCGGTCTGTACTCCGCAATCTACGTCTCGCTGTTTGAGTACCCCACTCCTCCAACGTGGTGGGTCAAGGCTTTCATCGAACAATGGAACATCCCCACCCACACCTTCCTTATGACGGACAGGGAAGTCTCCATCTCCTTGGAAGAGTTCGTCGAGATCTCGGGCTTGCCGGTGAGGGGGGAGCATTACGAGGAGCTGCTTCCTCCTGAAGAGTACGTCTTCACCACCAAGCCGCTGGTATTTGATTTGACGCCGGAGAATGCTATTCAGCACCAGTTTCCGGGCTTGGTGAAGATGCTGAACATATACGAAGGTCTCTATCTGGAATCAGGAGTCCGGGGAGTCAGTTTCGCAGATTTTATCGCCCACTTCCTTCAACCGGAGATTCTATTAGAGCGGAGTGAAAAGTTCGCCAAGCTCGATGACCCTTTCGGCTTCGGCTTAGATCGTCGACCAATATCGGAAGACGATCAAAAGGATTTCTATCTCCCTAACGCCGCCATCATGCCCTTATCAGAAATCGCCGCCCCGGGCATTGATGAGGAGACCTTCTTTTTAGGGTTCCTGGGATTGTGGCTGTGCAGCTTCGCGCTCCCCATGCACCCGCGCTACATGCGGCCGTCCGTTTTCTACCCAGCGCATCGGATGGTGGCTGGCCTGCAATTGTCAATAGGAATCGCCGGTTTGGCTCACCTATATAATGGACTTAGCGTGGCGGCGAACGCTAATGAACCTGGGGTGCAGCCTGCCAATTTCCCGATGCACTACTTCACCTCGTGGATGGAAATGCATGTGCACGGGGTGTTCGGCATCCACAAGAGCCTTTCGTTTTTTGAGAGGTGCAGACTCCCAAGAGTCATGCGGCTGATCGGCGTCTCGATCGTGAATCCGTCTCCGCGGGAGGCTAGGGGGTTGATCCTTCGTCCACACCTGGTCGGAGCGAAGATTTCTTTCATGGATAAAGTCATAACTATCGGCTTAGAAAACTCCAAGGCGGTGGTGGCGCTGCGTGACGGCTTCAAGGACAGGGCCTCCGTACTGAAAGCACGGGAGATTCTTCACATCTACTCCATTCGGCCGGGCTACCTGGTGTTCAGGCAGAACGAGATGGCGCTTTTCATGAGGTACAACCCCCACCGGTTTGCCCAGCAATCAAGCTATAACCAGGGGGTCCCGCTGGAGGCGTTTTTGGAAGAGCCCGCGGCCAGCATGGAGGGGATACGGAGCGCGATGCACCATTTTATGCGGCTGAATACGGGCTCCCACTTTTTCATCAGCAAGCCGAGCTGCGTCCCCCGGGTCCTCCACGCCTACGTTGCTTGGTACGCGCACGCAATGGGTCCAGTTATCCGTGAGGAGAAGCGCATGTTGGTTGACCGCAAGGGTGCGCCTCCCGGCGGCGACCGCAAGGCTCTCCTGAAGCCAATGACCCCGGTCGTTCCTCCACTGAAGGATGCTGGAGCTGGACCACCGCGCATATTGAGCCCTCCGTGCGGATTACCTCATGCTACTGCGGACGTGCCACCAGTGCCCTGTGCTCCAGTGGAAACGGTAAATGTGGTTTCGCTGGAGTCCGGCGTAGGCGCGGATATCGGGATCTGCCGCCCTAAGGTGCCTGCAAAGCGCAAGTTGATTTTGGGTGCACCCAGGGCTGGCGGGCAGAAGAGGAAGAAGAAGTCGCTCCTCTCTCTCGATGCTATCCTCGGCTTAGAGCCTCACGCCCCTCTTACCGAAGGTATAAGCGAGTACGGCAGCAATGAGGGCTTCTCGGTAAATCCAGTGAACACCAATCTGGCAGCCGCCATTGCGGCTTCTGAGCGAACAGCCAGACTCGAAGCGATGTTGGCTAAACTCACTCAGTCGGGTAATCATTAGCTGCACTCTTCGTCATTTCATCGCACTTTTATCATTATCTTTGACTAATGCTTTTTCCCCTTTTTTTTTAACAGGTGTCACTACTGAAGAAGCTATCGCTGCTTCCCTGAAAACCTTCCAGGAGGAGGAAAGGAAACGCGCTCTATCAGGCGTTGGTACGTTTCGGCTCGCTGAGTCTTTATTTTCTTTCCCTTTTTTTATAGCCTATCTAATCTTCTCTTTGTCTCTTTGTAGGGGCCGTGCAAGCCAATGCGGGGATTCTTCCCGGGCCAAGTACTGAAGTCCCGGCCTCATTAGGGCCGCCGCGAGAAACCCGACTTGAGAAGCCGATGAGAGATGCCCTGAAGGCTCTGGAGGCAACTCTATACGAGGACGAAGACGCCTTGATGAAGGAAGCGTCAAAGAGGTCCATCGTGACGGCCCGGGAGGAGAGGAAGCGGTTGTGGCGCGAGGCGAAGGAGCGCAGAGCTGCTTTGGCCATTGGAGCGGGCCCAAGCACAATTATTCCCGCCGCTTCTCCTTCCGAGGAGCCCCCGGTCGCCTTGTCTGCCGCTCGTAGACAGGCGGCGCGTGCAGTTCGGGAGGCCAACGATCAGTCCACCTCAGGTAATGTGTCTCTCGAAACTTTGTTGCAAAAGTTGTACGACTATCGGTTCTCATACGTCTTTTCCTGTAGGGCTAAGTCCAACCGAAGGGGAGGCGGAAACCGTCGAGCCTAAGGGGACAGCGGAGGAGGTACTGGCTGAACCCGAGCCGACGGTGGACGACGTAGCCGAGGTTGCTGTACCCGAGCTAGGGGCTGAGGAAACTGTGCCAGAGAAAGCCGTCGATGCCGAGCTCGAGGTAGTGGCAAATGAGACGGCTGCTATAACCGAGCCTGGGGCAGCAGCGGACGGAGCGCCTGAGACCGGCGACCCCATGGCGACGGAGGACAAGACAACAGCGACCGCCGAGCCCGAGGGAGTAGCGGGTGAGACGGGCATGATTCCCGAGGACAAGCCAGCCGCTCTTTCTCAAGAGTCTAGCAATGCTCCGATCATTGCTCTCCCCGCCTACGGTCCTCCGTCGTCTCCTGGCCTCGCGAGCACGACGACGGCTCCCGTAGAGTCTGGCGATGAGGCGTCGGGAGGTGATCTCATGTCAATAGAGGAGGGAGACGCCTCCGTTTCGGCTGGCGGCTCATCAGGTAAATTTCGGATTACCGTCCCTCTTTTTTATCTTGCAATTCTTCCTGACAGGTTTGTCTCTGTTTTTAACGCAGGTGCGGCCAGTGCTGACGCTCTATTGCTCGAGAGAGAGCCGTCATCTACTGCCTTGACGATGGCCACCTCTATACCTTCTCTCGCGCCATCGCAAATGTTGGAAGGTATGAATTTAGAATTTATCAGTTTCATCTTTAGGCTGCATAATTCATGTACTGAGTTGTACTACAGTATCTTTGCAGGAGTGCTTTTTGATCACCTTTACCAGGTGCTGCACCCGCACTTCTCTTTCCCGTCGGAGCTCGCTTCCCCCAGTGGCGCTGGTGAGTATAGTTTTCAATTAATACCCTTTCTTTTTCCAATAATGAACTTGTTTCTGATTTTTCCTTACCCTGATTGCAGTGCTACAGATCGAAGGAGGAGATGAAAGATCAGTTGCGCCACCGGTCCTCCCGGCTTTGCCGTCTGCTGCAGCTGGTATAGTAAACTCTCCCATCGATGACTTTCTCATAATTTTTTTAAGACCTTCATCTGATTGTGTTTTGTCTTTTCAGCTGTCGTTCCAGTTCTGGCCCTCCTTGAGCCTCGCATCATGATGCCGGCGGGCCCCTTCTTGAGACGTACATCTTCAAAGGGTGCCGCAATGAGCTAGGGCATGCTGAGCGGATACGTCGAAGAGCTTGACACAGACGCTCCCCCATCTGTTGCATATTTCGCTGCGGAGGTTAACCCGATATTGGCGGCGCTTGTAAATTTTCATAATGAAAGCGTCGTCGAGTTTTGGGCTAATCACTGCAGGGAAATCGAGGCCCGCCTGCATCAACTGAAGTTTATGTGCCCTGCCCCCGAAACCTTAGCCGCAAGCACTCAACGAGCGGTATGGATCGAGGAAAGCGTTTCTTACTTCCGCCATTTGGAACAAGAAGCGGCTTTAAGGCCAAGGGAATGCTAAGAGACCTCAAGCGAAACTGCCCGTCTGCATGCTGAGGTTGAGGCGAACGCTACCCAGGTGAAGGCTATCTTCGAGGGCCTTCTGCAAAGGATTTCCGATGGGCTAGCACTGAAGCAAAAGCTCGATGCCGCTGAGCGTGATGCCCAAGTTCGCAACGCAGCTCAGCAAGCAGTTAAGGAGCAGCTCTCATCCTTCCTGCAGCGGCGGGCTCAAGTGGAAGCAGAACTAGCGGTAGCAGCCGATCAGAAGAAAGCACTAAAAGAAGTGCACGAGCAATTGATGGGGCCATTTAAGACGCTTCCTTCTCCTTGAACATTTTGTACCATTGGCAATTGTAAATAAAATGTATTTGTATCTTTTATTCTTTAACACAATGTATCTTGTACTCAATCAAATTTATGAATAAAAGATATACATTCTTTGTATTGTCTTGTGTCATCTCTGCTCTTTCTTCCTTCTTTTATTATCAATATGCTGTCTTAGTAAACATAATTGACAGGTGATAGAGCGAACACCCCATCTCGGTCTCTTCAAGAGGTAGTGATGGCTTAGGCCGCAGGTTCAGATCTGCTGCCTAAGACTTTTCAATTTTATGAGCTGTGAGGGTCTCACAAAAACTTTTCTCCCTACGGATCGAAAGGATCTTATAGGTGTATTTTCTCCTTAGGAATCGTGAGGATTCCTAAGTGTGTTTTCATTTAGAAGTCGTAAGGATCTTATAAGAGAATTTTCCCTCTTACGAGTCGAGAGGACTCGTAAGCGGTTGTTTCCCTCCTTGTCGAGATTCGGCTTCAGAGAGTGAGACCCGTGGATAGTATGCAAGAGACCATTTTAGACCGACTTGTAGGGTCCCAGTGCTTAGGAAACAAGTTTTTTTAATCCCTGCTGCCTAAGGCTTTATCTTGCAAGTCGAGACGAATCAGGAAGTCCTCGTCAAGGACACTAATTTCCTCACGAGTCGAGTCGAATCGAGAAGCTCTCGTCAAGGACACTAATTTCCCTGAGTCGGGGTATTTTGCCGAGGACACTAGTTTCCTCGAAGTTGAAACGAATCGAAGTATTCCTGCAAAGACACTGGTTTCTCTGCGGGTCGACGCGAATCAAAAAGCTCTCATCAAGGACGCTAGTTTCCCTGAGTTGAGGTATTTGCCAAGGACACTGATTTCCCTGAATCGAGGTATTTGCCAAGGACATTGATTTCCCTGGGGTTGAAACGAGTCGAGGTATTCCTGCAAAGACACTGGTTTCTCTGCAGGTCGACGCGAATCAAGATGTTCTCGTCAAGGACACTGGTTTCCCTGAGTCAAAGTATTTTTCCGAGGACACTGGTTTCCTCGAGGTTGAAACGAATCGGAGTATTCCTGCAAAGACACCGGTTTCTCTGCGAGCCGACGCGAATCAAGAAGCTCTCATCAAGGACGTTGATTTCCCTAAGTTGGGGAGGTTGCCAAGGACACTGATTTCCCTGGGGTTGAGACGAGTCGAGGTATTCCTGCAAAGACACTGGTTTCTCTGCGGGTCGACGCGAATCGAGGTGCTCTCATCAAGGACACTGGTTTCCCTGAATCGAGGAGGTTGCCAAGGACGCTGATTTCCCTGGGGTTGAGACGAGTCGAGGTATTCCTGCAAAGACACTGATTTCTCTGCGGGTCGACGCGAGTCGAGGTGCTCTCGTCAAGGACGCTGGTTTCCCTGAATCGAGGAGGTTGCCAAGGACACTGATTTCCCTGGGGTTGAGACGAGTCGAGGTATTCCTGCAAAGACACTGGTTTCTCTGCGGGTCGACGCGAATCGAGGTGCTCTCGTCAAGGACACCGGTTTCCCTGAATCGAGGAGGTTGCCAAGGACGCTAATTTCCCTAGGGTTGAAACGAGTCGAGGTATTCCTGCAAAGACACTGATTTCTCTGCGGATCGACGCGAATCGATGTGCTCTCGTCAAGGACACTGGTTTCCCTGAATCGAGGTAATGTGTCTTTCGGGTTTTATATAAGTTACCGTCAAGACCCTGAAGCTAGGAATTTGGCATTCGCTTCTCTTGATGTGGTGTGTCCGAATCCTGTTGGAGGAGGGACGCTGTAGTGACATTTCATCTGTTGTGTAGAGACGAACGCCGAAGTGGTGATCACTCCAAGCTGGGGTGAGATAATCTCCGATTGTCTTTCGGACTTTATATGAGTTGTCGTCAAGACTTGGCTCCGTTTTCCGATGGAGCACGGGGAAGGAAGATATGTTTCCTTCTTTGTTTGTGCCCCTGGATTGTATACAGGGATTGCTATGATATCGCCTGTAGGGCATAAATTTCATTATATATATATATATATATATATTTTTATTTATTTCATTTCTTTCCGTGATGCTCTATCATTTCAGCTTTTATATCGCGAAAGTCGCGATTGCCCAATCATTTCGACTATTTTTCGCGGTGCCCAATCATTTCGGCTATTTATTTTATTTTCACTCGCTGCTTCTTATTGCGAGTTGGAAGTGAAAGATCTTTCACTATAGTGGTACAAGTGCGGCCCAATCATTTCGGCTATTTTGCATGCATACATTTTTACTTGCTGCTTTTTATTGCAAGTTGCCCCATCATTTCGGCTATTTTGTATGCACGTATGGCTCGCTGATTTTTTTTATCACGAGTGTGGAACTTAGAATCTGGTGCCAATCTCAGCATCGGTATCGCTACAACTGGAATACTGCCAGGAGCGAATCATCATTTGCCATGAAAGGACTCGGAATTTGATACCGGATTAGGCATCAGCATCGCTGCAACTGGGATATTGCCGGGAGCGAATCATAATTTGCCTCTGTCGATGTCGAACAAAGGTGGCTTAGCGAACAGGGTTAGGATGCTGTCGACTAAGGCTTTTGACTTCATGAGCCGTAAGGGTCTCACAAAGGTAGTTCTCCCTATAAGTCCTGAGGATCTCGTAGGTGTGTTTTCTCCTTAGGGATCGTGAGGATTCCTAAGTGTATGTTCCCCTGTAAGTCGTAAGGATCTTACAAAAGGGTTTTCTCCTTATAAGTCAAGAGGACTTACAAGGGTTGTTCACCATATGGACATATCCCTAGCCACGGGTGGGACTTGGTCAGGGAAATGTTTATTTGCGCCCGTGGATTGTATACAAGGGTCAGTATTGAGCCACTTGTAGGGCAATATCGAAGGTAGTGGGGGTTGCTTAAGAACAGGTTCAGGTCTCTGTAACTTAAGACTTTCAAATCTTATAAGCCGTGAGGGTCCTATAAGAGAGTTCTCCTTACGAGTCGTGAGGATCTCGCAAGTGTATTTTCTCCTTAGGAATCGTGGGGATCCCTAAGTGTGTTGCTCCCTTATGAGTCGTAAGGATCTCACGCGGGTGGTTTCTCCTTACAAGGTCGAGAGGACCCTGTAAGTGTCCTTTAACGAGGTTGCGCCCTTTTGGGTTTTCACAAACACTCGCCGGTAGCCCTGCTGTTTTTACTCACGGAGCCCTTTCGGGTTTTCATCCGTGCCCATTTTGCTTATGGACATACAATTTTTTATTTTTTTATTTTTTTTATTTTTTTTATTTTTTTTTTATATTTTTTTTTATCTCGTCAGCTTGAGGATGCTGCGGTAGTTTAAAGACGTTTCGGTCGTCAGCTAGTTTTAGGACGTAGTGGTCCATCATTAGTTTAAGAACGTTTCGGTCCATTGCTAAAGAAGGCAGGTTACTACTTATAGAGTTTGGGCTTAGGAAGATAGCGAGCGGACATAGTCGTCGCCATCTATCATTGACCTAGACTGTGACTCATTAAGCGTAGTATTTCTTTAGGAAGCGACCGTTTATTGGCCTGAAAGGCCTTTCACCATGCATATCCATGAGTAGATAGGCTCCACCCTGGTAGACCTTGTCTATGATGTACGGGCCTTCATAGTTCGGCTCGAATTTTCCCCGCTTGGCGCGATTGGGGATCATAGGTCTTTTGACCACTAGCACGAGTTCGCCTCGGCGGAATGTCCTCGTCCTGGTCAATCTTTCATATGAGCGCGTCATCTTTGCTTTATAAGCCTCCAGATTTTGTTGCGCTATGAGCCGGGTTTCATCAAGGGCATCAAGCTCCTCCAGCCGAAGGTGAGCATTTTCTTCGTCCGTCGGCTCGTAGTGGACTGCTACTCGTAGAGAAGGTAATTCTATTTCAATGGGGAGTACTGCTTCTATACCGAAGACTAACGCGTACGGCGTTGTGTTCGTGGCCATCTTGAACGTAGTTCGATATGCCCAGAGAGCTTCTTGCAGTCTCTCGTGCCAATCCTTCTTATTTCGGGACACCGACTTCTTTACGATCTTCGTCAAGGCCTTGTTGAAAGCCTCAGATAGACCATTAGCTCGGGGATTATAAACCGAGGAATATCTCCAGTCTATGTTGTGTTGTTGCGCGAAGCGGCTGATCTTGTGGCTTCTGTAGGCTAGCCCGTTATCGGAGATGATCCGTCGTGGAGTTCCAAACCGATAAATGACGTGCGTCTTGAAGAAATGGAGGATATTCTCCGTCTTCACTTCCCTCAGCAGTACTGCTTCTGCCCATTTGGAGAGTAGTAAGTCGTCGCCAAGATGAACCGATGTCCCCTGGACGATACTGGTTCGATGGGGCCGATTACGTCAGTCCCCGACATTTCGAATGGCCCGCTAGCCACTGTTGGATGTAGAGGATTTGGGTGCTGATGGATGAAGTCCCCATGAATTTGGCATGAGTGGCATTGCTTCGCATACTCGAGGCAGTCCTGAATCATCGTTAGCCAATAATAACCCATCCGTTTAATCTTCAACTTCATCTCCGGGCCTGCTTGGTGAGAACCGCAGAGTCCGTCGTGAACTTCCTGAACGACTCTTTTCGTCTCCTCAGGTCCCGACATCTCAACCACAGAGAATCAAACGACCTCTTATACAGAGTATCATTAACGAAGGCAAAAGACAGAGCTCGTTTCATAAGCTGATGTCTTGAGCACGCATCTTCAGGCGTTCGACGGGATTTGAAGTAGTCTATAAATACTTCTCTCCAATCCTCAGCCTTTTCCTGGTCGTTTATTTGCATAGCCATTTGCTCAGTCGCTCCCTTCTCTTCGGGTGATTCTGGAGATATTTCTGCTGGGGCGAGCACCCGATGGCTTTGTACCACGATTCTAACGTCATCGAGGTTTTCATCAGCCAGTTCCTTAGCGAGTTTGGCTAACACGTCCGCCTTGCTATTCTCTGCACGCGGTATGTTTTCCAAAGTGTAGGAAGGAATTTGGGTCAACAGTTGTTGCACCTTTTCGCCGTACTTCACCAGTTCTGGCTTGCACGTCTGGTAGTCGCCGTTTACTTGACTAACGACAAGTTGAGAATCTCCATATATGAGGAGGTTTTCAATTCCCATGTCGATGGCGATCTCGAGGCCTGCTATTAAAGCTTCGTATTCGGCTTCATTGTTTGTCCTTGGTTCTGTTAAGGAGAAAGCAAAGCGCATTATCCCTCCTTGTGGGGTTACGAAGATGAAGCCCACCCCCGATTTGATTATAAAGATGCTTTGTTTGTGCTTCTTCATGGAAGATGCTTCGTCGAAATAGAGTTCCCATCGGGTATCACTACCGTCGATCGCATCAAACGCATGTTCGTTTGGCAGCTCGCAATTCAAAGGAGAATCGGCAGGTATCGGGTGCTCAGCGAGGAAGTCGGCGATGGCCTGGCTTTTCACTGCCTTGAGAGGCTGGTAGGTTATTGAAAACTCCATTAAGAGCAAGGCCTATTTAGCGAGTCTCCCTGTCAATATGGCCTTCGACATTAAATATTTAAGGGGGTCCACCTTCGAAATGAGACGGACTTCATGCGCCAACGCATAGTGCCTGAGCTTTGTTATCGCGAAGATCAACGCCAGGCAGTGTTTTTCGATGGAGGAGCAGTTGCTTTCTGCCCCCAAGAGAACTCGACTTAAGTAATAAAGAGCTCTTTCTTTCCCTCGGTCGTTCTCTTGTGCCCATAATGCGCCTAAGGAACCTTCGAGGGTGGTTGTATAAAGAATGAGAGGTTTTCCCTTGACCGGAGCAGCCAACACTGGCGGATTCTGTATGTATTGCTTGATTTCATCCAGCGCGCCTTGGCATTTGTGATCCCAAACGAAAGGGGTTCCCTTCTTCATCAGGTGACTGTAAGGGCGGCACTTGCCTGAAAGATTGGTTATAAATCGCCGGATGTACGCGAGCTTCCCTTGGAGAGACCGCAATTGCTTGAGAGTCCTTGGCGGAGGCATTCCCATGATCGCCTTGATTTTTGACGGATCTATCTCGATACCTCGGTGTCAGACGATGAATCTCAGGAATTTGCCCGAGGAGACCCCGAATGCGCACTTGAGAGGGTTCATCTTCAAGTTGTATTGCCGAAAGCGTTGAAATACGGTCTTCAGATGCTCTAAATGCTCCTCGTATGATTTGCTTTTAACCACGAGGTCGTCGATATAGCATTCGATGATTTCATGTATAAGGTCATCGAAGATCTTCGTCATGGCCCTCTGATAGGTGGCACCTGCGTTCTTTATACCGAAGGGCATCACTTTGTAGCAGAATATACCCAGCGGGGTCCGGAAAGCGGTGTGCTTCTGGTCTTCAGGGTGCATCTTTATCTGATTATATCCTGATGAGCCGTCCATGAAGGAGAAAACTTCATGAGTGGACGTGTTATCTATCATCAGCTCGGTGACTGGCACTGGGAAATCATCCTTCGGGCAGGATTTATTGAGATCCTGAAAGTCTACACATATGAGCACCGTCCTATTTTTCTTCATTACGGGGACGATATTGGCGATCCAGTCAGGATATTGAACTTCCTGGATGAAGCCGGAGTCGATCAGCTTCTTGACCTCGGCGTTGATGCTCATCTCAAGCTCGAGCCGCATTCTTCTCGGTGCTTGTTTGATTGGTTTAACGTCTGGGGATATCGCCAATTTATGCACAGCAATTTCTGGATCTAGTCCTGGCATTTCGGAATAGTTCCATGCGAAGCAATCTTTATGCTGTGATTGGTGTGAAAAAGTGTTTGTAGTAGTTAACCGCAATCAATAACGGTGTCGCGTGTAGCTAGACCGAGATGAGTACGGGTCGTCCTCTAGGAAACATTGAACCTTTTACTCTTACTTTAGATGTGTTGAGAAAGAGAGGAGGGATAAAGAATGTTGAAGAATGGTTGTAGGATCTAGATCTACGTTAAACACTGATGCAAAATATAGATCTAAATTAACCACGGAGGTAAGTTTATATGAAAAAGGGACTTGTAGGGTTCATTAGGATTTAATAGTTATGGATGATTAATTAAAAATTACTCTTTCTATCCTTTAATAGATTTAAAACTAGAACGACAGTGATGCATGTAGATTAGGGTTTCTGGAGGGAAAAGGAATCTCACTCTTAACCCCTATCTCGACACGGAACTCCGTTCATATCTAGCCTTTACTAAAACAATCATTAATCTAATCTCTAATCGCGGTCGAGGCTAACAATGAATTGGTACCGCACCCGATTAGGATGTTAATGATTCTTTTGATAAAGTTTATAAACTTTATAGGACGTAAAAAGAGTTTAGTTATTTTTATCATCCATTAACCTACCCTAATCCTACGAACCCTAACAAGCGGAGAATTACTCGCGCATGTTGGGAGAAAGAGAGATGGAGAGAAAATGCATAATTAAACTACGAAGAAATAGAATAAGAAAAAGAAAGCTACCTTTATTAATCAACAATATTCATTACACTTTGATTCCTTAGAAAATGATTACAAATACTAGTTTGCTTCTCGATCTCTTCTAAGGAGGTAGATGAACCGTTGATGATCAGCCTGGATGCGTGAGCCGTCTTGGACTTCGTGATCTCGTCGGCTTGATCCTTTTTCCAAGAGGCTCTCGGTCTTTATTTATAGTCTTAAATCCAGAACCCTTGCTTCCAAATTAGGAAGATAACTGTAAAGATTCACCCCACAAAATTTGCAACACTATCTCCTCAATATTGCCGCGGATCCGCGGCCCAAGGGGAGTATGGCCGCAGATCCGCGGCCAATGGTCAAGATCTCTTCATCATTTTTCTTTGGGTAGATTCTTGTGACATGTGGCAATCTCTGGAAGCTTTGGAACTTGGAAATCTTCTCGTAGTTGCTGCCAGATTTGATTTCTTAGTTTTGATTTCTTAATTAGGCAGGTTTGCTTTAACAACTTGATTTCCTTGATTTTAGACCTGAAAATTCTGCACAACAACTCAAATGATATTTAGTAGAGTCTGTTTTCTTAAGATTTGGTCAATGATATTTCTTGCATACATTTTCCTACCAAATGCTAATTATAATATATAAATACATGAAAATAGTCTTTTTACAGATAAACCCTCATATGTATCATATATTATAATAAACACCTTTTCTAATATAGAAATAGTAGGAAAAATGTAATAACAAATGTGCAGTTTTATCAACTGAAAAAATACCCCCAAACTTATCTTTGATCGTCCCGAGCAAACTAGTTTATTCAAGAGAAGGAGAAAAAAAAGAAAGGAGAAAACTAAGCACACTTTCGTAGGCAAACACGATTGCACTGAGCACGTGCAACAAGCCGTTAAACCTTTAGGTGTCCCTAGTAGGAGGAGTGTTGTCTCCTGAGGGTTTTCAGCGGATTACACCCACAAAATCCTATAATAAAAGAGAGATGGTGAAATTTACATATAAAGATAAGAACCATAAAAGAAATACTTTGAAAATTTAGAGTTTCCAACTATACTAGCTTTTCAGTTGTTATGAGCCCTATCTTAATAGTCATGAAAAAATGTTAGAAATCATATCATCCCTCAATAAAACATCGTCTTAATTCTTCATTCCTACCTTTCATCCAAACATCGATCATATAACCCTACGTGTGTGTAATGGGCATCCCTACACTCGGAGAATTCAATTCAAGCTATCATACTCTTGTCCATCTGCCTCATTACTTTTTAATCGATGAATATTTAGTTGAATTTGCTCACACAATTTTCATGCGACCGTTAATACTTCTTGAGGTACTAACCGACCGATTACTCATGTGCTTGCTGATTAGGTGATAGTATTTTCCTCGTCTTGCACCACCTAAGGCTTAGCAGTGACTCCCAAACCAGTTGGTCTAAGGCACTAGGTGATGAAGCACCCTCGCTATAATTTTTTATTGCTGCCTTGGCGATAACAAAACCAGTGTTCATTTTTCTTTTCACCATTTTTATATTTTCTTCATTTATTATTTCCTTCATACTTTGGCTTTTAGACAAGAACATTTCAAGGTATTCTCTACTATCCCGAGTTTCAAGACGTGTGTAAGTGCATATAGTAGGGTATCAACATTCAAATGTTTGGCTTTCAGAATAGAAACTATTTTTCAGACTTATTTTTATCCTTATATTAGTGGCTTCTTTCATCTTACTAACCCTTGGGACAACAGCTCATAACTACTTATTACCAGTTCGTTTAAGAAAACTTCTAATTTTCTTGGTTTTCTTAAACTATTCCTATCTTTAGGATGTAATTTTTCACTTTCTACTCTTTTGTTATAAAAGAAAAAAATTTAAAATTTTTGAAAATGTTGTGCTTATGCAAATTGATGCGTAAATAAGCACAAACCCTTCCCCAAACCTGTTTACAGCAGTGTCCTCACTGATGTCATTCGCTAAGCTCAAAAACCTGTAGACTTGAGAGGAGAAAGGGAACAAGAAATAATGCAAGTGAAATCCTCCCCCAAACTTATTTCTTGGCTCACAATCTTATAAAAAATTCTTTTCAAGAGCCAAAATATCCCCCCCCAAACTTGAGTAAAATAGTATTAGGCAATTAAAATCATTGGGGGGTCTAAAGTTATTGGTCAAAGTAAAGCCTTACAAAGACCAAAAGTCAACACCAACCATTCAAAATTTTTATCGATGAAGCACCAAGGTTGGTGGAAGAACATGTCACCTTTTGACGTGAAAAAGTGGGGAGGTGATAAGAGGTGTAATGGAAAAGGATTGCGTCTCAATTTGGAGAGACAACACAGTGATAGTGATGATGGATTACTCGCATTATCATGATTGTCCAGAAGAAGGGGTGGAAGTTCAATTTCTTTATCTTGGAGTTGATTCATCTCAACACTCGTGTCATGTAAAAATGCGAGTTCATCAGCGAAAATTTCCTCAAAGCTCTCGTCGATACCCCGAAGAATAATGTCATCAGAAAAAATGGGGTGATCGTCAGACTCTATAAAAAGTTCCTCATCGGCGTTAGATGTTGACCCGGACAACTCGGTGGAAGAGTCCATGTCAAGCAACAACATATGAAAAGAGTCAGTATCATGAGGTTGATCAAATTCGCTGCTGTCGACATCCATTAATTCGACAGAACACACATGAGCATAGGGTTCGGAGGGTTCATAGAGCCGTTTCTACAATTGATTGCTGCATTGGAAGTGGCCAAAAAGGGTCGACCGAGTATCACCGGGATTTGATTGCGTGGGTTTGCCACAGGCTGTGTATCTATAACGATGAAGTCCATAGGGAATATAAATTCCCCGACTTTTATTAACACATCCTCTAGCTCACCCCTAGGTTGGGTGATAGATCGATCGGCCATCTAAAGAGTGCAATGCGCAGGGTTTAACTCTCCGATCCCTAATTGCTCATAAACAGAATACGGAAGCAAGTTAACACTAGCACCTAAATCGAGTAGAGAACGATTGATATTTTTACCCCCAATAGAAATAGAAATTGTAGGACTTCCGGGGTCCTTTCGTTTCTTGGGTAGTTGTTGTGTAAAAGCAGTGCTCACATTAGTCGCAAGGAAAACTTTTTTAGGTACTTGAAATTTTTTCTTCCTAATGCACAAGTCCTTTAGGATTTTCGCATATGACGAAACTTGTTGAATAGCATCTAGGAGAGGAATGTTTATGTTAACTTGCTTAAAAATTTCCACACTCTTCTCCATTTGTGAACTTGGTCTGTTGCCCCTTAACCTGTTTGGATAAGGTGCTTTATCAATAAGGGTTTGGTCCAACATTGGAGAGGATTGTGGGGATGGAGTGGATCCCAGAATTGGAGTGGGGATCGTTTTAGGTAGATTCGAGGAAATGGGCGAAGTGTTTGAGCCTTGGGAAAAACGAAGAATAGGCTCGGATGAAGGTGGGAGACTAGACGAATTAGGGGAAGAAGAAGAAGCTGGGGTATCATTGGTGTCACTAACATCATCACATTGCTCACCCACTCGGTTATTCAGCACTTTTCCCGATCTCAACATAGTAACGGCACTCACATTATAACTTTGTGAGTGGCCAGGATTAGGTATAGGTTGAGATGGGAGTTTCCCTTTCTCCCTCGCACTCATTGCGGCATTCAACTGTGCAATTTAGTTTTCTATTGATTTAATACTCTCACCGTGGGAGGCGGATTCTTTCGTTAGGGTATCAATAGAAGACTTCTTATCAGCCGACATTTGCATGGAATGTTTCATAAACATATCCAAAGTTTGTGCGGGTGAAGAGTTATCAGTACCGGCCACTTGTGGTGTAGAAGTGTTGGCCGGATTTTGAAAATTTTGTGACTGAAAGGGGAGCTGACTTTGTGGTTGTGGTTGCTGTGGAGGAGGTATTTGATAATTGCTTTGTTGGTTTTGGTTCTAAGCAAAGTTAGGATGATTCCTCCATCCTTGATTGTACATGGAAGAATAAGGATCGTTTCTAGGTCGCTGCTGAAAAGCAGCATTAGTTTGCTCGTGATCTTGAAACGATGCATTCACAGGACATTCTTCCATTAAGTGTGAAGGATCTGAACAGCAACCACAGACGGTCTTGGGTAGCGTGACCTGATTTAGGGAGACTGATGAGAATCTGTTCTCAATAGCGTCGAGTTTCTTCTGCATCGCTGCCATTTCGGCTTTTACTGCGATGGAAACATTGAGCTGATGAATACCTCCTCTAGATGAAGGTGGTCTTACGCTTTCCCACTGCAAAGTGTTTTCAGCGAGATCTTCCAGATATTTCCAAGCTTCGCCGTCATCTTTGGACATGAAATTGCATTGACACATTGTTTCAAGCATCTGCTTTATCACTGGATTAATGCCCTCATATATAATTCGGCATAAATCCCATCTATTGATTCCATGATGAGGATATTGAACAAGCAGATCTTTGAAACGTTCAAAGCACTTTCAAAATGGTTCATTGGAAAGCTGGGTAAACTGGTTGATCTCGCTCCTAACACGGGCGGTCTTATGGTTTGGGTAAAACTTCTTAAGAAATGCTATTACGAATTCATCCCAGTTAGTGATAGTGTGTGCGGCAGTATTATAAATCCATTTTTCTGCCAAGTCGCACAGTGTGAATGGGAGAAGACGCAAGCGCATAGCATCCACAATCAATTGTGAAGTACCCATCATTGCGCATACGTTTTCGAATTTGGTGATGAAAACGTACGCGTCTTCCGACTCAAGCCCGTGAAATTTGGGCAACAGATTTATGTAGTGGGGTTTAATTTCGAAATTATCCCCGTTAGCTGGTGGAATAGATAAACAAGTAGGAAGGGGACCACGGATAGGATAGCATCTCTCTTGGAGAGAGATGCACAGTGGATTCTGCGCACCTACGGGCGGTAGCAGCGTGGTGTTATAATCTGATGGAGTACCGTCCATCTCGGTCGTGGTGTGTGGTGGGGGAAAAGAAGAAGAAGAAGTACCGACTTCGGCGTCGATAGCAGGAACGCGGACAAGACGGGCACTAGAATCCCGTGTCCAGCCAAGCATGCACTAAGCGGGTTTAGTGCAAGTGGCAGCGTGTGTGTGATTTAAAATTGGTCTGTTTTGAAAAAGTGGGACTCAAGACAAATCACTCTAAAATGCACAAGCAACCCTAGAACTAAGGTTACCTAGGTCCAGTCTCTAGACCGCTCCTAGACTTCCAAAGGACAAGCCGCAGGATAAATCCTCTACCACCTCTTTACTACTCTTGTGGCCAGGTAAGTGCCAGGTAAGTGGGAGGTATCCGCTATACGAATCACCGAAAATAGCGGGCCTAATTAAGTAAACCACTTGTCTTAGACACACTTGCCTAGGCACCACAAAAGTAATGCGGATAAGTGATAGATTACCCACGACCTTCCTTTGTCCTTAAAGAGCGCGACAGTCCTTAGAGTCTGGTCTAGATATTTTTTAAATTAATGTAGGGTTGATGTAGATGCTCTGTTTGTGATTTGTGGGGCTTAGGAAGGGTGATGAAATCCCCACCTAATCTGGATTTGGTCTTTGCCCCTTAAAGTCCGTATTAAAATATGTAAAACAAAACCAATCACAAAATTTTTGCAAAAAGATTTTTTTTGAGCGGCGCTATTTTGCAAAGAATCCTGCAGAAAATAGATTTTATTGGATTTGAGAGGAGAGAGGAAGAGGTTAGAATCTTACCAGAGAAGACTGAAGCCCTAGATCACCTACCCTGCCGCGCTTCTGCCGCCGATGTACCTCCTTTGCCGCGGATCTGCCGCAGGAAGGAAAGATTTGTTGATGAATTTTTCTCTGTTCCCTTCTGTACTCCTCTGGATCTCTAAGAATGTCTCTGTTTTCTGTTTCCTCAAGTCTGTGACTCTAGATCTCCTTGCAAAAAAAATCACGCACAAATCGTTAAATATGCAATTTTCAGTTTTGTTTTAATTATGATATGGATCGTATAAGAATTCAACACAAATAGTAAGAAAAAAAAATTACGCACGTATCCCCGGCAACGGCGCCATTTGATTGGTGTGAAAAAGTGTTTGTAGTAGTTAACCGCAATCAATAACGGTGTCGCGTGTAGCTAGACCGAGATGAGTACGGGTCGTCCTCTGGGAAACGTTGAACCTTTTACTCTTACTTTAGATGTGTTGAGAAAGAGAGGAGGCATAAAGAATGTTGAAGAATGGTTGTAGGATCTAGATCTACGTTAAACACTGATGCAAAATATAGATCTAGATTAACCACGGAGGTAAGTTTATATGAAAAGGGGGCTTGTAGGGTTCATTAGGATTTAGTAGTTATGGATGATTAATTAAAAATTACTCTTTCTATCCTTTAATAGATTTAAAACTAGAACGACAGTGATGCGTGTAGATTAGGGTTTCTGGAGGGAAAAGGAATCCCACTCTTAACCCCTATTTCGACACGGAACTCCGTTCATATCTAGCCTTTACCAAACAATCATTAATCTAATCTCGAGGCTAACAATGAATTGGTACCGCACCCGATTAGGATGTTAATGATTCTTTTGATAAAGTTTATAAACTTTATAGGACGTAAAAAGAGTTTAGGTATTTTCATCATCCATTAACCTACCCTAATCCTACGAACCCTAACAAGCGGAGAATTACTCGCGCATGTTGGGAGAAAGAGAGATGGAGAGAAAATGCATAATTAAACTATGAAGAAATAGAATAAGAGAAAGAAAGCTACCTTTATTAATCAACAATATTCATTACACTTTGATTCCTTAGAAAATGATTACAAATACTAGTTTGCTTCTCGATCTCTTCTAAGGAGGTAGATGAACCGTTGATGATCAGCCTGAATGCGTGAGCCGTCTTGGACTTCGTGATCTCGTCGGCTTGATACTTTTTCCAAGAGGCTCTCGGTCTTTATTTATAGTCCTAAATCCAGAACCCTTGCTTCCAAATTAGGAAGATAACTGTAAAGATTCACCCCACAAAATTTGCAACACTATCTCCTCAATATTGCCGCGGATCCGCAGCCCAAGGGGAGTATGGCCGCGGATCCGTGGCCAATGGTCAAGATCTCTTCATCATTTTTCTTTGGGTAGATTCTTGTGACATGTGGCAATCTCTGGAAGCTTTGGAACTTGGAAATCTTCTCGTAGTTGCTGCCAGATTTGATTTCTTAGTTTTGATTTCTTAATTAGGCAGGTTTGCTTTAACAACTTGATTTCCTTGATTTTAGACCTGAAAATTCTGCACAACAACTCAAATGATATTTAGTAGAGTCTGTTTTCTTAAGATTTGGTCAATGATATTTCTTGCATACATTTTCCTACCAAATGCTAATTATAATATATAAATACATGAAAATAGTCTTTTTACAGATAAATCCTCATATGTATCATATATTATAATAAACACCTTTTCTAATATAGAAATAGTAGGAAAAATGTAATAACAAATGTGCAGTTTTATCAACTGAACATGCTGCATAAACAGGTCTTTTAATGAAGCCACCCTCTCTTCAAACAGCAGCTCACTAATGAATGTCGGTCGCGGGTCATTCGTCGTCCCCAACTCAATTTTCTTGAGGTTATCCGCAGTGGTATGTATTCCATCTTCCAGCTCTTTCGGTGCTGGTGGGAATTCTGAGATCACCTCGTCATTGCTATTTTCAAAGTACCAAGGAAGGTTATACATATTCTCGGGCTCTTCTTTTGATATTGTTATCATATGACAAGTACGAGCTCGCTTCCAAGACCGATGCGTATTTGGTTCTACTCTCGTAGCCTTGGGTTCATGCTTCTGTGGCGGCGTTACCCTCCAGCTGTCAGATAGAGCGAACTTGCCGAGCTGATACTGATCTTCGACCCAGTTCTTGAAGGTGAAGCAATTTTCGAGAGGGTGCCCTATTACCCTGTGATAAGAGCAATAGTTTGGGTGTGAGACTTCACCTGCTTGTTCGGGGTGCTTGGACTCCGTAAGCATAAGCATTTGGTGCTTTATAGCTAGGTCAAGTATCTTCTTTGTCTTGTCTTGAGGAAAAGAGTATGCTCGACTCATTTTCTTCATAAGGGACAAATCCGGATCGCTCGATTCCCGACTGCGTGGCTTCTTGGTTCCGCTTTGTCGTTGCTGAATGTCTTTTCTGCTTTTTGACTTGTTTCTGCCTCTGTGTCGCGCCTTTTTTACAACAGGTTGACAGGGAGCGGCATTTTCGTCTTTTACAGCCTGTTGAAGGAGGCGTTGCATCCTGGCTTTCTCGTAAATGGCCATTTTGCGGTTGTGGTCATCTTGAACTTTTTGACCAGCTTCCCTTATAAGCTTGTCCATTTGTTCTTCGAACGACGGACTGGACGTTTTTACGTCGTGGACTTTTTCTGGTTTAGGGTTAACATTTTCCCATTGAGCATCCCCTTCTTCATCAAAATTATGCATGACATAGCAGTCGCGGAATAGCTCCCATTTCTTGGACCGAACATATGCAAGCTCGATTGCTTCCATTCTCCCATTGGGCAATTTGTGCTGAGTTCCGGGAACGTTCCAGATCCTGTCGTAGAACTTAGCTTTTCGAGCGGTCTGCTTGAAGGGTATCCCTTGGCGCTTCAATAGTCTTTTCAATCCTTCTGTATAATATCTAGGCAGACGGATGGGCTGAAGCCTGTCAAGTGTAGGATTCGCGCTGTGCCAGATTTCTTTTTCCACTTTAGTTTCCTCGGAGCGGTAGAATAAAATCGCCTTTTCGCCTTCTCGCCTGGGAGGGACATAGAACGTCTGCAGCTCTTCTACACTATAGGTATCAAGCGCGTCAAGTTCTTTATGATGTTTAAGTGGAACCATGGCGACTTCCAGACTTTGCTCTTCATCAGCGAAAGTTTGTATTGAAGGCCGAGCAGAGAATATAGCGTGGACTTCATCTTCCGAGTCACTGCCAAAGATCAAAATGGGAGCGGGCGGTCCCGGCTTGTTGTGTTGGGGTGGACCCAAATAAACCATCTCTTCCTCTTCCTCAGTATCACTTCCGAAGACAGGGATGGTGGTGATAGCTTTGTTCTCTGGCTTGTGACACCTCTCCGTGTCTTCGAAATCTGGCAAGAAGTATTTTGCATCTTCATATTTGCAGACTTCGTTCACGGAGAATGGGTTCAGCTCTCCTGTTATGGTATACTCGAGACCATCCTTAAAATATTTCATACACTGATGCTGTGTAGAAGGGATGATGTTGTACTCGTGTAACCAGGGTCGGCCGAGCAAAGCATTATAGCATGTCTTCACGTCTATGCCGTGGAATTTAATGTCCATGACAAGCAGCCCAAAGCGCAACGTCGGTATCACAAACCCAAGAGTCCGTGATGATTGAGAGTCGAACCCGGAGATGGTGATCTTGTCCCGAGCGAGGTGCTGGACGCTCATGCAGATTTCCTTCAATACCCGTACATTGAGGAGATTGACGGAAGACCCATTGTCAACCAAGATTTTGCCTATCTTTATATCGTGGCAATATCCTGAGACATATTAGGGGCGATTATGTTCGCACGTCCCAAGGAGGAGGTCTTCATCACCGAAAGTGACATCAGCTGTGTGCACTTCTTCCAGCTCGTCTTTCATCTTTTCTTCGGCGATAAAAGCTTGGAATTGCTCTGGGTCTTGTAGCGCTTTGATCAACGAATCCCTTGCTTCTTTTGATAGTAAAAGGGCGTCAAGAATGCTGAGCTGCGAAGGTAGCTTCCTCAAGTGTGCCAGAACGTTGTAGTCCACATTATTTCTCTTTGGCGGGTCCTTGGCAATTAGCTTTTCCACGACTTGGTCATCTAGGGCGATATCCTCAGAGACCTTCTCTTTTCCCTTATCTTTTTTATTTGAGGGTCCAAGATTCTTTTCGGGTAGCGTACGATTACACAGCCGGATATTTTCGCAGGCCTTCGGCTCTTCCTCTTTTCCCGAGGTGGACTCTTTAAAGAGAGGGCTAAGCTCCATTTCCTCATCAGAGTCGCTCCCGAATGTGAGAACTTGCGCTTCCCCGGCGTTAACCATGCGACAGTCGCCGGTAGTTCTTCTAAGCTCTTTGGTCGTACTTTTCCGCTCCCGACGAGTTTTGCGCTTTTCCCGCTTAAAATGTTGCCGGTGAGCGACATATCCCTGCCACCATTTATTGAAATCTTTGCACTCTTCGGTGGGGTGCGAAACCTTCCGATGATATAAGCAATAGGAAGGGTGCATTTCCGCTTTGTCGTCAATGTTTCCTTCAGAGGGTGGCAGCTTCATCCCCATCGACATGGCTTTAGCAAACCTCTTCCTCGTCTTGAATTTGATTTTGTCCGCAATGGATGTACTTTGATTTGACGGGAGTGTCTTAACCTTTTCGTCTAATCGCCGGCGCTTGTCCTTTTCAAATAGGAGCGTCTCGCGTTCCCGATCAGCCTTACTTTTCAACAGAGCTTCATTGAGGAATGCATCAATGGTTTCATCTGATGGCCCCAGAAGTTTCAGTTCAGGATCTGCCCCCAGCTTCTCAATCAAAGAGTTCTTTCATCGTCCGTAAATGAGTGAGAGGTCACATGAAAACTCGCCACGTATTCCTTGGATTCATCCGACGAGCTCTCTCCCTCATCTTCCTCTTGAAAGACGTGGTTGAGGAACTCCTGGAGTGTGACGTGAGTCCGTGCCTTTTGATTGTATTCCTCTAGCGCGTCAATTTGTTTCTGTAAGTCCGTGCGCTTGTCACCAGGCTTCACGGGCTTTTTGGATCTCTTCTTCTTCTTTTTTGAAGATTTCGACGGCTGGGTATGAATGCTTGGGCCATCACCACCGGTCCTTGGAGTTGGGCGTGGCTTCAACATCCCTTCAATGATCTGGGGTTCTAGTGGGTTCTTCCACCTAACCGCCGGGCATGTCTTGAGATCATTTAGCATCCTTTTGGTTTTGGCAGATAACACAACCTCCCATGGAGTTTCTTCAACAAGGGAGCACGTTGCCCCCGGCGTATTCACCTTTTTAGTAGTATGAGGTTGCGGCGGGTTCACCTTCCATCTTTCGGATAACGCGAACTTGCCTTGCTGATATTGTTCCTCAATCCAGTTTTTGAAGACGTAGCAATCTTCAATCGGATGACCCAATACTCGATGATAGGGACAGTAATTGGGATCATTGACGTCGTTTGGCTGCGACGGACGTCTTGACTCCGGTAGATTAATGAGTCTGTTACGCAATGCCAGTTCAAACAATCTTCTCGTTTTATTCTGAGGAAACGAGTAAGGACGTCCCAGTCTCTCCTCGAGGGATAGGTGTGGATGCATATTGTTTTGACGAACAACCGGCTTCAAGTTGCTCGGCTGTTGTTGAGCATTGGCGACGACGATTGCTTTCCCTTTCCCCTTCTCATTTCGAGAGTCCGGCTTTGGAGGAGACGGTCTATGGCCCATCTGATCCATTTGAGCTAGCTTGTCGACCAGGGCCTGGAACGTGGTTGGTTTAAAGAACATCATGAACTGTGAGATAGTTGCATGAGGATCTAGGGTGCCCACAAACATGCCCACCGCCGGCGCTTCTTCAATGCGTTGTTCGCACTTTGACCACAAGTTCCGCCATCGGATTGCATATTGAACCCAAGTCTCGCCCGGCTTTACTCTCGCATTAATAAAAGCTGTTATTGGAGTACGCTCACTGGCACTTGTGAAGCGCTGGGTAAACAATAACTCCATTTCAGCGAAGGTCTTGACGGAGTCATTTGAGAGTTCGGAGTACCACTCAAATGCCGTCTCCGATAAGCTACCGACGAACTAGCGAAGCAACAATGTATCATCACCGCCGGTGTTACCGCAAAGAGCCCTGAACTGGGCAACATGTTGATAGGGATTGCCGGTCCCCTTATAGACATGGAATTTCGGTATTGTATAGCCCAGCGGGTACTTGATCTGATCATACCAGCTCGGATATGGTCGCCCCGTTCTGACAACTTGACCAGCTGCCTAAGTTGCCTGATGAACCTGTTTCCTGATTTAAAATTAGGAAAGTTTACAGAGGAGGCATCACGTGCTAGCACGTGACCAGCAGTCACGTGTTGGCACGTGACATTTAAAAGCAGCGGCAAAGGCACATCAGTTCCCTGATCAAATCAAGGAAAAGGCTTCAGAAAAGGTCACGTGCTTACACGTGACCAGGGGTCACGTGTTGGCACGTGACGGTTGAGCAGCGGCCAGAAAACAGAGCGCAAAAAGGAGAAGAAAAGCTAGTTCCAGGGGTCACGTGCTTACACGTGACCATGGGTCACGTGGCCACACGTGACCGGCTTTCAAAGCCTCTCTATTTAACAGAATAAAATTCTGAAAAGGATTCAAATCTTTCCAAAGGAGAATGATTATTTGGAACCGATTGGATTAAAGATTTAAAGGTGATTAAATATCACCTATCTATGGAAAAATCTTGAACTTGGAAAGATTTCCCCTTAAAATCTAACCGAAATAACAAAGGAATATCTTTGGATTTAAAATCCAATGGTGAATAAAATTCACCTAATAATCCAAAGGTCCAAATGAATGATGAATACAAATCAAATCTCTAACGAATACAAATCAAATCCCTCAATGAATGATTCACCAAAACTAATTGATTCTGCTCCTTCTCCTATAAATAGGAGCCAAGAGATACAGAGGGAAGAGAGCTTTGGAATATTGAAAATTCAGAAGGAAGAATTTGATTCTCTGCAAAAGAAAATCCCTAGGTAAGAAAAGAGAGGCTTCAAAAGAGAATTTAATTCTCAAAAGGGTTTAACTCTTATATTAAAAAGAAGAACTTAGTTCTCTCTTTAGTGGAGGATCTGCAAAGTGCACATCTCCCCATGAATTGAGAATTTAATTCTCATTAGGTTGAGATCCTGCCATGCAGACCCAAAGCATAGGGAGAGAATGGAAGTTTGAGAATTTAATTCTCATAGAACTATAGGAATTTAATTCCTTTAAAATAAAATTAGGGTTTAACCCTATGTTATAGCAATTTAATTCCTTCAAATGAACAGAACCAGGGTTTAATCCTAGTTAAAACTCAAATCTGTCAAAATAACAGGAATTTAATTCCCTTAGAAGAACCTAATTCCTCACGTGTATGGGAATTCAATTCTTACAGAAGACAAGTTAGAGTTCAACTTGCGTGTATGGGAATTCAATTCTTACAGAAGACAAGTTAGAGTTCAACTCTATCCAAAAATATAATCCTTCAAAAGAAAATAGGAATTTAATTCCTCTAAAGTTTACTGCTAGGGTTTAATCCTGTGAAGAATTTAATTCTTAAAAGATGAACGGATCTTTAAAATATGCACAGAACCAGAGTCATGTGCTACCATGTGACCCCTGCAAAGATCTACAGAAAAGAACTTTGAGGCAACGCCTCACGTGCTTCACGTGACCCCTAAAGCGCGCAAAGAAAAAGCAAAAGAAAAGAGACTCTGGGGCGCCCTCACGTGTCAACACGTGACCCCTAATGAGGATTCTAACAGATCAAAGCGTAAGCCCCCATCACGTGCTGACACGTGATGGCTGTCAGAATAAAAGTGTTACACACTTATCTGTATAACAAAATGAGGGGGATCTGGCCCCACCTTTTGGATGCCATCACGTGCCCCCACGTGATCTCTTCTCTTACAATATTTAGCCTCAAACTGATGATTTGTTCCCAGTGTTTAACACTGACTTCCATAGTGTTTAACACTAGTTTGAAAACTCCATTTCCAATGTTTAACACTGATTTTCTTAGTGTTCAAACAGTAATTTGGAAAATTCTGCTCCCAGTGTTTAACACTGATTTCCTTAGTGTTTAACACTGATTTGAGATCTTTGTTCCCAGTGTTTAACACTGATTTGTCTTAATGTTTAACACTGATTTCCTTAGTGTTTAACACTGATTTGAGATCTTTGTTCCCAGTGTTTAACACTGATTTGTCTTAGTGTTTAACACTGATTTGAGATCTTTGTTCCCAGTTTTTAACACTGATTTGTCTTAGCGTTTAACACTAATTTGAAAACTCTGTTCCCAGTGTTCAACACTGATTATCTTTTAGTGTTTCACTAACTTGTTAATCTTATTCCCAGTGTTCAACACTGATTGATCCTTAGTGTTTAACACTAACTTTAACCCCATTGGTTAAGTGTCTGGAGGCAAAGCCTCCCCTCTGATGGACCAACAGAGGGTCAATATCCTAAACATGATTGGACTTAGCCCAAGCTGGCCATAAGTCCTCAATTCAAATTCAACTGAGCCAATGGGCTCATAATATAATTAATTGGTCTTGGTTCCAAATTTGGCCAAGGATTATTTAATCTACCTCGGTTTAAGGGTACATCTCTTCACTCCTTTGATACTTGGTGTTGTAATTCCTCAACGTCTTCAAAGAGGTGACGGGTCCCGATGACCACATATTGATACGGACTGTGGGGTCCTTAAACTCATGGACTATGAGGTCCTTAACCTTGACCGTGATGTCTTAAAACTAACGACAGACTGTGGGGTCCTTAAACTCATGGACTATGAAGTCCTTAACCTTGACCGTGACGTCTTAAAACTAACATTGGACTGTGGAGTCCTTAAACCCACGGACTATGATGTCCTTAACCTTGACCGCAACGTCTTAAAACTAACATTGGACAGCAATGTCCTTAAACTACCTATTGACCGCAATGTCACTAAACTAAACAACATGGCTTCCTTAATTGCTCTATTGTTGGATCTAAACGATCCCATTAAGTTGATCTTAGTCTGAAAACTAGACTAACGTATCCTTAACAAACGTTTAAGTTGATCTTAGTCCTCAATGAGGCTAATGCATCCTTAAACCCAAAACCCCCAAACCCAAATCTAAGATAATACGGATTTGGACTAGTCCACGCCCTACGGGCGACGACATAACTCAGTCTCCGTATACAATCCACGGGAAACTAAACACAAAATAAATACACATGACACGAAGTGACCATCTGGAGAAGGAGAAAGTGGTTACCGCGATGCGGTAGCGTAATTAACTGCAGGGGCTTGCGCCTGCAGGGAAGAGCGTCCCCACAATCAAAAACCCCTCAAGCGAGGGGGAATCTGACGAAGTCTGCTACATCGGACGCATCCGTTTAAACCTTTGATACACGGTGCCATAAATCAACTTGGCATCTTCGGAGAGGTGGACGAATAGCACCAATTAGCATCTGCCCCGAATCTCAGGCAAGACGTCATGTCCTGGCCGCCGTTCGGAGGGGAACAGAACTCGTATCTGCTGAGCTATATATTCGTCCAGGTCAGCTTTGGAAATTGTCTCCTCCTTGGCTGCTGACAGAGCCGGTGGAGGATTTGACGTCTCTCCTCTGTCATCTTCAAGGACGATCGGAGGATCTTCAGCAGGAGGATCTTGCTGGATCATCATACCCACCATGTCCTGGAACAGAAGGGCCATTCGTTTTATATTGGCTGCTTGTTCTGTAGCATCTTTGTTCTTCTTTTCTAGTATCCTGCGAAGGAACTCGGCGTCGGTCTCTTGCTCCTGGCGTTGATCCGAGGACGCTTCAGGGCTTTCTTTTGGCCCAGTGAGTGCGGCCATCGTATTCATCATTTCTTGGAGCTTCTGCTGCTCCTCTTGAGCTTTAGTCACCGATCGCGTAAGCGGTCTATGACCTGTGGATATACGGCTGTCCTCTTTCCCAGACGCCATGTAGACGGTGTGTACCACAATGCCCCCAGACTTAAGGCGTTTGGGCTCACTACCTTTGACATTCGCTACAGGCGTGGGGACTTTCTACGGCCTTCTTCTCTTGTGGGCCGTCGAAGTTGAGTGGGCCGTTGCTTTGGGTACCCAGGTGGCCGTCGTCTTCTGTTGCTTAACGGGGCGGTCTTCCTCCTGTCGGACCTTTGAATTCTTATGCTGGTGAGAGAAATTCGGATCAATCACCGATTCTAGGACTCGTCGCCAAGTCTTGTAGATCTTGGAAGACAGCCGTTGAGGAGACTGCTCCGGCTTTTCTGATTTTGCTTCTACGACGGTCTTTACCGGCGGAGGAGATCTTTTGAGCACCGCAGTTGGCAAATTTCTGTGTACCTGTTCAGCAGCTCAAAGCTGTTTCCAGTTGGAACAGCAGCATTAACTTCCACCGTTGGAGCTGGTGGCGTTAGCCCAGAGGGGGAGTTGCCCCCAGTCTTCCTTATTCGGCGCCAGTGGCGACGTTGGGCGTGACGAGTTGTTGGGATTGGTTTAGTGACGGCTTCGTCTTGCCCCTTGTTCTGGGGATGGGCTGCTGCCGGTGTCAGCCTCTTGAAGACTGACATTCATTAAGAAGCTACGTCCAACCGGTCAAAAACAAATTTCTCAGCGGGAGTAGGAACGAGAGCAGTCAGTCTCGCGAAGACCGACCCTCTGGAAGGAGAAGCCGCCTTGACGACTTCAGGAGCAGCTATCTTTTTTGGGATGGCCACTTCAGGTGTTATGGGCTTCTTGATAGGCCCTTTGGTGCTCGAGCTCAGCCTGGTGAAGACTGAAGAATTGGACGACCCGTTGAGAGGGGCTGTGGGAGTAGCAAGTCGATCGAAGACCGACTTCTTTGAAGCTTCCGGTACGGGCACTGGGACGCTAATGTTCACTGGTGGGAGCATGGTCCCAAAGAATAGACCGGTGGTAGCCTGAGTCACTTGCTCCACAGGCATAGTGAACAGGGAAGCAGCCTGCGGTCCAAAGGCTACACCTCCAGGTGAGGCGGAGCGTCGTTTGCATTTGCATTTGGAGCAGTTTGAGCAGCTGGACGCCATTGCTGTTTTATTTCTGCGCCAAGCAAGAGACCAAATCTTAGTAACTTGAAACCCGAGGGCAACCATTAACAAACCGCGATTCGTTCGCGAAGACGACACACGAAGTGTGGAGTGGAAAGAGGAAAAGGTCCCACCGGGCGTGCCAGAATCTGTTCCCCTCCGAACACAGAGACGGGACCGCGTAGGTTCGTCTTGCCTGAGATTCGGAGAAAATGCTATTTGGTTTTATCCGTCCACCTCTCCGAAGATGCCAAGTTAATTTATGGCACCGTGTATCGGAGGTTTAGACGGATGCGGCCGATGTAGCAGACTTCGTCAGATTCCCCCTCGCTTGAGGGGTTTTTGATTGTGGGGACACTCTTCCCTGCAGGCGCAAGCCCCTGCAGTTAATTACGCTACCACACCGCGGTAGCAACTTTCTCCTTCTCCAGAATTTCACTTCGTGTCGTGGGTGTTTGTTTTGTTTGTGGTTGCCCGTGGATTGTATACGGAGACTAATTTATGTCGTCGCCCGTAGGAGGTGGATTAGTCCAAATCCGTATTTTTTAGATTTGGGTTTGGGGTTTTGGTTTAAGAATACGTTAGCCCTATTTAAGGCTAAGATCAACTTAAACTTTTGTTAAGGATACGTTAGCCTAATCTCCAGACTAAGATCAACTTAACGGGATCGTTTGGATCCGACAAGAGAGCAATTGGCTCTATTGTTTAGTTTAATGCCATTGCGGTCGATTTCCAGTTTAGGGACATGGTGGTCCATCATTCCCATTTGGGGACGAACATTAGCTTAAGGACATTTCGGTCCAACGTTCCCATTTTGGGACGAATATTAGTTTAAGGACGTTTCAGTCCACGAGTTTAAGGACCCCGCAGTCCGTATCGATGTGTGGTTGTCGGGACCCGTCACCTCTCTGAAAACGTTGAAGGATTACAACAACAAATATCAGAGGAGTTCGGAGATGTACCCTTGAACCGGGTGTAAATTGGTTTAAGAGAGCAGTTGTGCTCAGCTCAATTTAATTTGAGGACTTACGGCCAGTATTGAGTAAGTCCAGTTGAGAATATTCAACATTTGTCTGGCCTGTTACGCCTTTGATTGGGCTCTGCCCTTGTTTAATAATGCATGGCATTTTGTTTGGTCTATTAGACCTTTATTTGGGCTCTGCCCTTTTTTAAATGATGTACAGCATCTGTTTTGGTCTGACAGACCTTTGTTTGGGCTCTGGATTGCATTTTATTCTAGCCTGTTAGGCCTTTTAAATTGGGCTCTGTTCCCTTTTTTTTTATAATACAGAGTATTTGTTTTGGTCCATTGGGCCTCTTAATTGGGCCCTGCCCTTTAATAATGCGCTGCATTAATTAGTCTGACAGAGCACCACGTGGCTTGTCAGGCGCTTTGCGCCAATTGAGAAGCGCAAGACGCAAGTCCATGTGGAGCTGACACTGTCGCGCTCTGGTGAGCGCAAGTCTGCTAGCGCAGTGCGCTGCGACAGTGCACTGCGTTGTTGCGCTGCTGACACATGGCGCGTTCTGGTGACTTGCGCCAAACCAAGAGAGCAGTGCTCTGTTTTAGTAGCGCATAGCGCAGTTCGTTCTGGGGCTGACACGTGACGCCCTCTGGTGGCTTGCGCCAACCCAAGAGCGCAACAGTGCAATTTTTTTCAAATGCAGGGCACTGTTCAATATCTTGATCCGATTTTGGATCAAAGAAGAAAATCTTCTAAGATTCCAGAACCAATGGTTCAATAAAAGGCAATGCCTTTATTTAGATCAGAAAGATCTAAAGAAGAAGTAAATTACTTCTTTTTATTAATATTATCATTTTTTATTGAAGATCTTTGATCTTGTTCTTAGATCATTGATCTTTTCAGAAGAAAATTCTTCTTTTTCTAAAGGTTTTACCTTTTTCTTTCTTTCTTTCTGAATTCTTCTCAAAGTTCTTAGAAGAGCTTTGTGAATTCTCTGTGTGCTAATCTCCTCTTTTAGACTTGGAGTCTAGGGGGCTTTTTATAGTGTCATTTGATTTGTTAAATCAGTTAAAGAGATCTTTCTCTGAGTGATTTAGGGATTTTTCCCCACCGTTGGATCTTTGATCCAAGAGCTTCTGTTTTACAGAAGATAATCTTCTTGTTTTAACAAGATCAGAAAGATCTTTCTAGAATTTTAATTCTATTTTAGTGCTGATAGAGTTGGCGCAAGCGCACCTGCGCTTGACACGTGTCGCGCAGCGCAACTGCGCTGCCACGTGTCGCGCAGCGCAACTGCGCTAGCGCAACTGTGCTGCCACGTGTCGCGCAGCGCAGAGCGCAACTCAGCTGAAGCGTTGCTTCCTTTATTTTCATTTTAAATAGAGCCTTGCTCTGATTGGGTGCGCTGCCTTGGGCGCTGCGCTAGCATGTCAGCTTTTGACACATGGTGTATTGCGCGCAGCGCAAGAAATCTGAAGCGTTGCTTCAATTTTTGAATTTTTGAAATTCAAACAGAGCTTTGCTCTGATTGGGGAAACAGCGACCATTCGCGTCTTGTAAACGATAGGCTCCGCCGGGCAGGACCTCGGAGACGAGGAAGGGACCATCCTATTTTGGGGAAAAATTATGCAGCTTGCCTTGATCGATGAACTCGTTCCGCCTTAGGACCAAATCTCCGGTCTTGAAGAAGCGACGCTTGACTCGCGCATTGTAGTAACGGGCAGTTTGCTGTTGATAGGCGGCAGCTCTGATCTGAGCCCGGTCCTGTTTCTCTAACAAGATGTCCAGGTTAGTTCGGAGGGCCGAGGTGTTCACTTCGTCATCGAAGTGCTCGACCCGGTAACTGGGGAGCCCGATCTCCGCTGGGACCATCGCCTCGGTACCATAGCAGAGGCTGAAAGGGGTCTCCCCAGTAGGGGTTTTCTTCGACGTGCGCAGGGCCCATAAGACCCGGGGTAATTCCTCGACCCAACTGCCTTAGTGTCCTTCTAGGCGCGTCCGAAGACCCAGGAGGACGTCCCGGTTAGCGACCTCGGCTTGCCCGTTGCATTGAGGATGTGCGACCGCGGAAAACTTCATGAGGATACGATATACGCTGCAGAATTCCTTAACTTTTTCGTTTTTGAAATTTGTCCCATGGTCGGTGATGATACACCTCGGGATGCTGAACCGGAGTATCACGTTGTTCTGCAGGAACTTGATAATCGTGGTGGCATCCGGTTTCCTAATGGAAATGGCCTCGATCCACTTCGTGAAGTGGTCCACTGCGACGAGGACGTACTTATGCCCGCCCGTACCGTTAGGGAACTGGCCTATCATGTCCATTCCCTACTGGGCAAACGACCGCAGGGAGGTTAGGACGGTTATCTCGGTAGCCGGAAGGCGAGGTATGCTTCTATGGAGTTGGCAGCTTTTGCATCTCCTGACGAGCTTCTGGGCGTCCTGATGAATCTTCGGCCAGTAGTACCCCTAGAGCAGTGCCTTCTGGATTAAGGTGCGGGCCCTTTGGTGTGCGCCGCCGACCCCTTCTTAGATCTTACGGAGGACATAGTCGGCTTCGTGGGGGTCGACGCACCGGAGCAGGGGCTGAGTGAAGAACTTCTTGTAGAGGTTCTCATTGCTCCAGACGAAATGGCGAGCTTTGGCTCGGAGACGACGGGCTTTTCCCCCGATCTTCCGGGAGCGTACCTTCCCTCAGGATTTCCACGAGGGGCTTTCTCCAGTCCCGGTCTTCTTCCCGGGCTGTGCACACTTGAAGTGGCGTCACCCCGTCTTCCACGCTGGGCCGTGGCAAGACCTCGAAGAGGATGTTCCTCTTTTTGTTGGCCGTATAAGATGAAGCCAGCTTACTCAAGGCGTCGACCTGGGCGTTTAGCTGTCTGGGAATCTGCTCCACCTGGACTTCGTGGAAGTCCTTTCGCAATTTTCTTACCTCGGACAGATACTTCACCATCAGAGGCTCCCGTGCCTCGAATCGGTCGGTCACTTAGCCAATGACTAGGGTGGAGTCGCTGCAGATTCGGATCGTTTTTAGCCCCGGTCCGAAGGCTATGCGCAGTTCGGCCAGGCCTAGTATTTCGCCGCGTTATTTGAGGCTTTGAACCCGAGCTTTAGAGAATACTCCATTTCTGCCTCGTTCGGGCCCCGAATGATGAGGCTGGCACCACAGCCTTCCTCGGTCGAGGACCCGTCGACGTAAAGGATCCAATCAGGGACGGAGTCAGGCTTCCCATTGACTGAGGGTTGAGCTGTAGGGGCCGGCGCGGATTCCGGCTCTTTGCTGGGGATGGTGCACTCGACGATAAAATCGACCAGGGCTTGTGCCTTGATAGCCTGCCTCGGGCGGTATTTTATGTCGATCTGGGACAACTCCTACCTCCATTTCTCCAAGCGGCCAGAGGACTCGGGGGAGGCGAGGATAGCCCCCAAAGGCCGCTCGGTAAGAATGAGGATGGTGTGCGCCTGGAAATAGTGTCGTAGTTTCCTTGAGGCCACGATGAGTGCCAAGACGATCTTCTCTATGGCTGGATACCTCGTTTCCGCGTCCTTGAAGACGTAGCTCACATAGTATACCGGCTTCTGGACTCCCTCGACCTCACGGACGAGCACCGAGCCTGCAGCTTGGTCGGATACCGCTAGATATAGCGATAGCTCATCCCCTTCAACTGGCCGGGTGAGCAGTAGAGGAGTCGCAAGGTGCCTCTTTAATTGCTCAAAGGTGGTCTGGCACTCCTCCGACCACTCGAACCTTGGTATCTTCCTTAGAGCTTTGAAGAACGGGAGGCACTTCTCCCCGGACCTCGACATGAAATGACTCAGAGCGGCTACCCACCGTGTCAGCCGCATGATTTCGACGTTAGTCTTGGGCGCGGCCATGTTAAGGATGACGCTGATTTTCTCCGGGTTAGCTTCGATCCCACGATGAGTGACCATGAAACCGAGGAACTTTCCACCGGTGATCCCGAATGCGCACTTGGCAGGGTTCAGTTTCATCTTGTATTTGCGAAGGACGTCGAATGCCTCGCCAAGATCCTTGGCGTGTTCGTCCGATGAGACCGATTTGACGAGTATGTCGTCGACATAAACTTCCATGTTCTTGCCGATCTGCGGCTTGAACATGCGATTGACTAAGCGTTGGTACATAGCTCCGACGTTTTTGAGGCTGAAAGGCATCACCTTGTAACAGTATACCCCCCGGTCCGTTGTGAATGCGGTGAGATCCTCGTCTGCCGGATTCATATGGATCTGGTTGTAGCCGGAGAAAGCATCCATGAAGCTAAGTAGCTCGTGGACTTCCGAGCTGTCGACGAGCTGATCTATCCGAGGGAAGGGAGGGTTGTCTTTCGGGTAGGCCTTGTTGAGGTCGGTGAAGTCGACGCACATGCGCCACTTCCCGCTTGATTTTTTAACCATGACTACGTTCGCCAACCATTCCGAGTAAGGCACGTTCTGAATGAAGTTGGCGGCGAGAAGCCTGTTTACTTCGTCCTCGATCGCCTTTTGCTTGATCAGGGTGAAGCTTCGTTTTTTCTGCCGGACAGGTCGGACCGTAGGGTCCACCCCGAGCTTGTGAGATATGATTTTGGGGTCGATCCCAGGTATGTCGGCAGGCGCCCGGGCGAACACGTCAGAGTTGTTTCTAAGGAAGTAAACCAGGTTGTCTCGCTGAGTCCCCATCAAAAGCGACCCGATCTGAACGGTTCGTTCGTCGTCCCCTTCTATGAGGGGGGCCTCTATTAGTGGCTCCACCGAGGTCCCTCGGACCTCTTTTTGCTCGTCTCGAGTGTCCAGAGAACCCTTGATATCACCCTCGCCCTCAACGTCATTGTATGGCCGCTCAGAAGTAGATGTTGCAATGAAGCAAACCTTTGCGGTTCGTTAGTCCCCGTAGGCCCGACCTATCCCGCCTTAGTCGAGCAGGAATTTCATTGCTAGGTGGTAGGTCGATATCTGGGCCCGGAGGGAGTTCAGTGTCGGGCGACCGAGGAGGACGTTGTAGGCCGATGGGATTCTCGTGACGATAAACTCCACAGGCACGGTGCGCGTATGGCCCGCCTCCCCGATGTTAAATTGGAGAGTGATCACCCCTTCCGCCGGGATGGAGTGGTTAGTGAACCCTGACAGGACGTGGGCGGTCGGCCTTAGGTCCGACGGGGTGAGTCCCATACGCAGAAAGAGGTCATAAAAGAGAATGTCTGCCGAGCTTCCCGAGTCGACCAGTATCCTCTGCACTTCGTAGCGGTGGACCCTGTTTACCCCAATCAGAGCAAAGCTCTGTTCAAATTCCAAGGCGGGAAAAGAAGCAACGCTTCTGTTTCCCCAATCAGAGCAAAGCTCTGTATTGAAAATTAAAATTAAAATAAATGAAGTAACGTTTCAGATCCCCTGCGCTGCGCACAGAGCGCCAAGTGTCAAAATCAGACACATCAGCGCAGGGAGCGCAGCGCCCAAGGTACGCACTCCATCAAGAGCAAAGCTCTATTAAAAAACAAAATAGAAGCAAAGCTTCAGTTGCGCAAGCGCTGCGCTGCGCGACACATGTCAGCGCAGTCGCTTTTGCGCAAGCGCTGCGCTGCGCGTGTCAGCGCAGCTGCGCAATCGCAGCAGCGCTGCGCTGTGCGCTGCGCGACACGTGTCAGCGCAGCTGCGCTGCACGACACGTGTCAGTGCAGATGCGCAAGCACAGCTGCGCTGCGCTGTGCGCTACGTGACACGTGTCACGCTCTGGAGCATTTGCGCCAAACAGAATTAAAATTCTAAGAAATTTTTCTGTTCTTGTTAAAACAAGAAGATTTTCTTCTGTAAAACAGAAGCCCTTGGATCAAAGATCCAACGGTGGGGAAAATTCCCCAAATCACTCAGAGAAAGATCTCTTCAACAAGTTTAACTAATTTATGGGCACTATAAAAAGGGCCCTAGACCTCAATTCAAAGGGAGGAATTTTGGGTGAGAGATTAATAACTTCATACAGAGAAAACTCTGAAGAAATTTCAAAAGAAGAAAAGGTAAAAACCTTTAGGAAAAAGAGAAAATTCTCTTATGAACATATTATTGATCTAAGAACAAGATCAATAATCTTAAATAAAAAGAAAAATAAATAATAATAGTGCTTTGCACTTTCTTATGAACCATTGTTTCTTTGAAAACAAGAAAAACTTGTTTTTCTTTGATTTAAAATAGATCAAAATATAAAACAGTGCTTTGCACTTGAAAAATTTCACTGTTGCGCTCCTTTGTTGGCGCAAGCCACCAGGGAGCGCCACGTGTCAGCAGCGCAACAGCGCAGCGCACTGCGCTGTTGCGCTTGCGCCCACCAGAGTGCGACACGTGTCGCTTTCATGAGCGCTTGCGCTTATTATTTAGCGCGAAGCGTCTGACAAGCCACTACCAAATAATTAATGCATTGCATTATTTGCAGAAGGGCCTAGCCCAATTAAGAAAGACCCAACAGGCTGAACTAAATGCTTTGCATTATTTTAAAAGAGGGCAGAGCCCAAGCAAAGACATATGCTCTGCATCAAAAATAAATGGACAGAGCCCAAATCAGAAAGGCCTAGCAGGTCTAACAGGCAATAAAATGCTGTACATGGGCAAAGCCCTAACACAGGCCTAATGGGCCAAAGATAAAAAAACGTTGAATATTCTCAACTGGACTTAGCCCAATCATGGCCGTAAGTCCTCAAATTAAATTAGCTATCAATTTACATCCGGTTCAAGGGTAAATCTCCGAACTCCTCTGACACCTATCGTTGTAATCCTTCAACGACGTCAGAGAGGCGACGGGTCCCGACAACCATACATCAACACGGACTGTGGGGTCCTTACTCATGGACTCATGCGTCCTTAAACTAAAACATGGACTGCGGGGTCCTTAAACTCGTGGACCGAAACGTCCTTAAACTAATATCGGACCGAAACGTCCTTAAACTAATGATGGACCACCACGTCCCTAAACTGGCAATGGACTACCATGTCCCTAAACTGGAATATGGACCCCCATGTCCCTAAACTGGCAATGGACCGCAATGTCCTTAAACTACCTATGGACCACTACGTCCCTAAACTGGAACAATAGAGTCCCCAAACGCTCTTTTGTTGGATCTAAACGATCCCGTTTAAGTTGATCTTAGCCTCAAATATGGCTAACGTATCCTTAAACATTCAAACAGACTTTAGTCCCAAATTGGACTATAAGACCCCCAATCAACTTTGGTTCAAGGGTACATCTCCGAACTCCTCTGACACATGTCGTTGTAATCCTTCAACGTCGTCAGAGAGGTGACGGGTCCCGACGGCCATATATTAAATGAACCACCATGTCCCTAAACTGGAAATGGATCTAGACGATCCCGTTAAGTTGATCTTAGTCTGGAAATTAGACTAACGTATCCTTAACAAACGTTTAAGTTGATCTTAGCCTCAAATATGGCTAACGTATCCTTAAACCAAAAACCTAAAACCCAAATCTAAGAAAGTACGGATTTGGACTAATCCACGTCCTACGGGCGACGAAATAAATAGTCTCCGTATACAATCCACGGGCAACCATAAACAAAACAAACACACACGACACGAAGTGAAATTCTAGAGAAGGAGAAAGTGGCTACCGCGATGCGGTAGCGTAATTAACTGCAGGGGCTTGCGCCTGCATGGAAGAGCGTTCCCACAATCAAAAACCCCTCTAGCGAGGGGGAATCTGACGAAGTCTGCTACATCGGCCGCATCCGTCTAAACCTCCGATACACGGTGCCATAAATCAACTTGGCATCTTCGGAGAGGTGGACGGATAAAACCATATAGCATCTGCCCCGAATTTCATGCAAGATGTCCTAATGTCTCGGCCGCCGTTCGGAGGGGAACAGACTCGAGCTGTGATCACCAACTGGTCGTTGTGAGGCAGGGATATACCGTGGAGGTCCTCGTTGGTAAAAACGATCGGCTCGGCTGCTTTGGCCTTCTTCCTCGGGTGGCTGCCAGTCCCCTCGATCGGTGAAGGACGCTGAGTCTCGTCGATCTTCGTCGTACTCCCCGCTGATATGGCCATGATCTGGCTGATTGTCAATTCGCCGGGAGGGGGACGTTGCTCTTGCTCACGTTCGGCTTGCCGCTTGTCTCGCAAGTACGTTGCCAGGTGCCCCGAGCAGATTAGCTCCTTGATGTAATCTCGGAGTTACTTGCAGTTCTCAGTGGAGTGGACCTGCGACCTGTGGAAACCGCAGTAGGGGCCCCGGGTACGCTTTGCCGCCCTATTCGAGACTGGGGGGAGTTTGAAGAACCTCTCGGCCTTAGCCTCCTCCAACAGTACCATCTGGGAGACGTTGAGCGGGGTGTACTCCTGAAACTTCGGGGAATAGGGCTTTGGCCACTCAATCCTCTTTTTCTCCTCCCGGGCCCTTTTCTTCTGATCAGCTTGTTCTATCCGGGACAGGTTGGCGTTTACCTCGGACTCAAGCTGGATCTCACGTTTGGTCCAGGCCTTTACCTCGGCCATGGTCTTAGGTTGCGCTAATGCAAATGAGCGTAGCCACTCCTTGTGCCTAAGACCCGACCTAAAGGTCGTAATGACCGTCTCGTCCCGTTTTTCTGGGACCTCAAGGAGGGCATTGTAGAAGCGGGTGACGTATCCTTTGAAGGATTCTTTATCCCCGCTCTTTATGGTGAATAGATGGTCAACGGTCCACTTCTGCCGTCTGTTCCGGATGAAGTGGCCGAGGAATTGGGTGGCCAGCTTATCGAAGGTAGAGATTGAGCGCGGCGCAAGCCCACGGAATCAGTCTCGTCCGGAGCGGATGAGAGTGGCGGGAAAAGCACGTCATTGAGCTGCGTCAGAACAGTCTTGGAAACTCATCCCGGCTGTGAACGCGTCCAAATGGTCCTTCGGGTCGGACTTCCCGTCGAAGAGTGAAACTTTCGGGGGCTTGTTCCGGGAGGAGACGTGGACGGCGAGTAACTCTTTGGTGAAGGGCTTCGTAAGCGAGTCGGCGGCATATTTAGCCCCGTCGCTTGAAGGATGATTTTCCCGATGCATGCCTTCGATCTTCTTTTCGAGGGCGTCGAGTCGGCCGTGGTATCCTGATGATTCGGAACATTCTGATTTTTGGCCTCTGCTGCCGGAGACCTGTTCCCGGCCATGGCCCCGGTTCGGTTCGATGAGGTTCCTTAGGTCCCCTGGCGAGGTCGTCTTCGAGCTGCCGTGGCAAGTCCCGTCCGCGTGACCCCGTCGAGGGAGGGGGTGCTGGTCATGCCTAGGCGCAGGCGAGCTGACCGACACCTTCTCGGGAGGGACATGGGCACGATGGGGCTCAGGGCGAGGCGCTCTGGCGAAAGACCTCGATGTTGAACTGTGCAGCGCCCAGCAGGTCATTGAATACGTCGGCCCGGAGGATCTGCGGCCGCCGGCGACAGCGAGGTGGTGTCCGGTTATGCTGACACGGGCAGAGTCTTCTCCCCCTTTGTAGGGGTCCCGGTCCCGAGGTGGGGGAGCGGCAACCTGGGGAGCTTGCCCGGCCATTTGGACACGGACGAGTGCATCCACGACGGACGCGAGCCGATCTATCTGAGCGGATTGGGCGTGAATGGCGTTCGGGGGAGGAGGGGATTCTCCCTCGTCCCCGCTGCGGGGAGGACGATGGCTGGTGCTTGGATCGTCGCGGTGACCGCTCGCCATGAAGTCGAGATCGTAAGATGGACTTTCGTTGAGTGGAACTAGCGTTCCCACAGACGGCGCCAACTGATGGATCTCTGGATCTCCTTCAGATGTTACCTTCCGTTGATCTGCTGCGAGCGCCGATAGATGGCTGAGATTGGATTTGGAGGGTTGACTCCTGGAGCGTGTTGATCTTAATGGGTTTTATGTGGTTGAGGCCGAGCTACTTGCAAGGAAGTCCCGGGATGGTTGTGCCACCGAGGACCCTCCGACGATCAAGTTAGACGGGGTATTTTAGCAGAGTAACGGCCAATTGTGGTCAAACTGGCTTTCCTGAGTGTTCTGAGAGAGGGGTTTATGTAGTGGCAGCGATGGGCAGGCGGACGCGAGATTCACGCCGGCCGTTACGCCCCTGGCGTTACACCCGCGTGATAGGCGGGATTCCCCATTAATGACGAGATATGCTCGTTAATGGGGGATCGTGATGGCGTGGAACGCGGGATCATGGGCGGCGGATATCTCGCGTCTGGCGAGATTCAGGGAGCCGTGGCGGAGGCGCCTGTGATCGGTGCTGTGGGTCGGTCGGTGAGACCGAGGAAGATAAGCTCGGCGGGAGGCTCGTGTAAGTCCGTGTTGCCCATCCCGGTGCTTACGGGAGGCGGAAAACATAATAAAAAACGGATTTTTAATGACTTAGGCAACATGGACTATGCTTGTGAGGATCTTTGCTAAACATAAACTAGCTAACCCTAACTACAAAGTAGCTAAGTGATGAAAGGTTATACCTTTGGTCTTTAGTCCTTCTCTCCTTGCTCCTAGGTATGGTAGAAAGAGTTCACCTTGCTTGTCTTCTCCCGTCAAAGAAAGATCCACTTGAAAGCCACCACCTTTAGCTTCAACTCCAAGCTAGGAGTAACTAGAGTGCAAGAAATGCTAAGACTTGAACCCTAGAAGTGAGAAGAGAAGATCAAGAGAGGGTTTTTCTCAAGCTTTTTGTTTCTCAACACATGAGAGGGAGAGAGCTTGAGGGAGAGGATGAGCAAGAGAGAGAAATGAAATGAGAGAATGAGAAAATAAAAGAGCCATTCTCACTAATATGTGAGGATAATTTTAATTAGATAATTAGCTTGAAAATTGTCATGATAAATCATGACTTGACCATTATCATTTCAATTTTTGCAAAGATCAAAGAGCATCTTCCAAATGAAATGATTATGGTCAAGTTGTCAACATGGTCAACAAGTCAATGAAGTCAAATTGTCAACAACAACCATGCACAATAATTAAGCTAATTATCAATTAACAATAATCCACACAAAATCAATAGGGTTAATAAAATGACAAAAGCCATTAACCCTAAACAAGGTCCTCTCCCCCAATCTCAAGCAACTGTGCATACGCACCCGCATTCGTGATCCGAGGAACACGAACACAATGAGAAAAAACCAATCTCAAATCATATACTAGGATCCGGCTTAAACCAAAGCCCGCTAGTATAAACTGTCCGGACAGCAAACGTGCACAAGTGCGCGGATGCGAACGAACCCTGTCGCAAAACCATGCGACCTCTACTCGTTTTGCCTAAAGGCGAATAGCTCTCTGTGTGGGACTCTAAAGACTCGACACTACGCTGGCAGTGGGTTTAACCACAGACCGCAAGCGGCACTAGCTGTACGTAACGGTCCCCAGGTAGATGTCGATAAGAAGACTGACGAGGTGAACCCCATCCGCACTCCTACTGAGCCTGTATGTGACAGTCTCCGTACAGTCCGGTCTGTTCGTCTGATACATCGCATGGCGGGCCTAGGGGGGCGGTGAACGTCAGTCCCCTAATAGCGGTACAAGTCGTGTCGGAGTGTAGCCCAGAACACCCTGAGATAACACTGGAAACCTACCAGTATATCTCGCTTGCCCTGGCCAGGGACTACTCGTGTAATGGCTCTCCTAGACACAGCGCGATGTCAACCCCCAATACCGGGAGAGACGAATCCTGTCTAACCGTCACTGCCTCCAAGTGCTTCGGGACTGCACCCAAAAACTACCTGTTTGCACAGCTCCTTTGAGCCGTGGTAGGGTAGTAATCAAAGTGCAGTGGGAACACACTCGAGGCGAAGTGACAGTGTCAAGTCAGCGGACTAAGCTGTACTCATGTCACCTGGGAACTGATAACTGACGATAGGTATATTACCAACCAACAGTTCCCGACGAGTCCTGTCCAGTGTACTCGTAACCTAACGAGCACCCGCATACTATCCCAAGTACGACGTACTAACGGCTGTGGGACAGACCGTCTCCCACACTGGGATGAGAAGCGCATACGCTAGTCTACTCCGGAGTATCGATGCCCTGTCTCGATAGTCCAACGACCAGGGACCTGTATAAGGATGTGCTTATAGATTACCCAGCTCCCACGAGTGCGAGCGCCATCACAACGCTGGTAATCAAGCAAAGATCCTAAGGGCTCTACTAATATGTATACCAGCAATATGCTAAAAGAAACACATGCACATATTAAAGCAGAGACAAACCAAGTAGCATACTACCATTTCGAGCAAGATTGTATATACAACTGTGAATATCCCAAGCTTCCATTAAGTAATATACAAGCTAGTATGATACAGTAATGGCCTCTAGGGCATATACACTAACAATCTCCCACTTGCACTAAGGCCATGTACTGGCGTATCGAAGACCTATCATCTCGATCAGCCGCTCGAACTGAGTCTGGGGCAAGGCCTTGGTGAATGGATCTGCTGTGTTATCCTCTGATGCAACTCTCCGGACCTCGATCTCCTGGCGATCCACGATCTCCCTGATCAGGTGATACCGCCTTAAGATGTGTCTGGATTTCTGATGGGACCTGGGTTCCTTCGCTAAAGCTATAGCCCCGTTGTTGTCGCAATATAGAGGTATTGGGTCAACAATGGACGGAACCACCTGAAGTTCTTTCAAGAACTTCCTCATCCAGACAGCTTCTTTTGCGGCATCAGATGCAGCGATGTATTCCGCTTCCATAGTCGAGTCAGCAACGGTTTCCTGTTTGGAGCTCTTCCAATACACCGCCCCTCCATTGAGGGTAAAGACAAAACCCGACATGGACTTGGAATCATCCTTGTCACTCTGGAAGCTGGAGTCAGCAAAGGCCTCAATCTGCAGGTCTTTTCCGCCATACACCAAGAACATCTCCTTAGTCCTTCTCAGGTACTTGAGAATGTTCTTTACTGCTATCCAATGTTTCTCCCCAGGGTTTGACTGATACCTGCTTACCACACTCAGTGCATAAGCCACATCCGGTCTGGTACACAACATCGCATACATTATAGAGCCTACCGCAGAAGCGTAGGGTATAATAGACATGCGATCCCTCTCCAAATCAGTCTTGGGAGACATCTCTTTGGAGAGGGTGATCCCGTGACAAGCCGGTAGATTACCGCGCTTGGAATCTTCCATACTGAATCTCTTCAGTATGGTGTCGATGTACCTGGACTGCGAGAGTCCTAATATCCTCTTGGATCTGTCACGGTAGATCCGGATACCCAGAATGTATGAGGCATCACCCAGGTCTTTCATGGAGAACCTGTGTGACAAGAACCCCTTGACAGATTGTAGCATAGGAATGTCATTTCCTATTAAGAGAATGTCATCCACGTATAAAACGAGGAATACTACAGTTCTCGCTACAAATCTACAATAGATGCATGGTTCATCTGGATTTTTGATAAAGCCAAATTCTTTGACTGTCTCATCAAAACAGATGTTCCAACTCCGCGATGCCTGCTTGAGTCCATAAATGGACTTGAGCAACTTGCACACCTTTCCGCTGCTCCCACCCTGAATGAAACTCTCTGGCTGGTCCATATAGACACACTCCTCTAAATGACCATTTAGAAAAGCTGTCTTTACGTCCATCTGCCAAATCTCATAATCGTGGAAAGCAGCGATGGCAAGAAGGATCCGAATGGATTTCAGCATAGCTACTGGAGAAAAGGTTTCGTCATAGTCCAAACCAGGTCGCTGACGAAAACCCTTTGCTACCAGTCTAGCTTTATAGGTCTCAACCTGTCCATCTACACCAATCTTCCTTTTGAAGATCCACTTGCATCCTACGGGTTTTACCCCGTCTGGAGCAATGTCCAACGTCCATACTTTGTTGGTGTACATGGACTCCATCTCGGTCCGCATTGCATCCAGCCATTTTACCGAGTCGACGCTCTGAATGGCTTGCTGGAAGCTAGTAGGTTCATCACAATCCAGGATGCAGTCTTCTCTATCCCCGTCAATGAGAAAACCGTAGTATCTCTCGGGCGGATGAGACTGCCTACTACTCCTGCGGAGTGGCATAGGAATGTCCTGTTCTTTCGAACCTGCTGGTTCCTCTAAGCTTTCAGTAATGGTTTGTGGTTCTGGAATTTCTTCCAGTTCTACTGCGCTCCCGCTTATCTGATTTTCTAAAAACTCAGTTTCCAAGAAGCGGGCATGACGAGAAACAAGGACTTTTTGCTCCTCTGCGTAATAGAAGAGATACCCCTTGGAGTTCTTTGGGTATCCTACAAACTTGCACTGTACTGAGCGTGCCTCGAGCTTGTCCGCATGCTGCTTTTTTACAAAAGCTGGACATCCCCATGTCTTAAAGGATTTAAGACAGGGTCTCTTCCCACTCCACATCTGATATGGTGTGGTAGGCACTGTTTTAGTAGGAACCTGGTTCAAAAGATGTGCAGCTGTTTCCAGTGCATAACCCCAGAAAGATTGCGGTAACTCAGCCTTACTCATCATGGACCGTACCATATCCAATAGGGTTCGGTTCCGTCTCTCCGATACACCGTTGTGTTGCGGAGTGTATGGAGGAGTAAGCTGAGAGAGAATTCCATTCTCTTTTAAGTAATTCAGGAATTCGGCACTTAAGTATTCTCCTCCTCGATCCGATCTTAGGATCTTGATACTTTTGCCGGTTTGTTTCTCCACTTCACTCTTATATTCCTGGAACTTTTCAAAGGCCTCGGACTTATGTTTCATTAAGAAGACATAACCGTACCTTGAAAAGTCATCCGTAAAAGTAATGAAGTAAGAGTAACCGCTTCGCGCATGTGTAGACATTGGACCGCACACGTCGCTGTGTACGAGTCCCAAGAGCTCGCTCGCTCTTTCTCCGTGTCCAGTGAACGAAGCCTTTGTCATCTTTCCCATGAGACAAGATTCACAAGTGGCATAAGACTGATACTCGAACGGATCCAAGTATCCTTCTTTATGTAACTTAGTCAACCGTGTCTCATTGATGTGACCCAGTCTACAATGCCATAAGAAAGCCTGATTAATATCTGGAGACTTTCTTTTGTGTGTATTCTGGATATTGAAAACCTGTGGTTGGTTTAAAACGTAAATACCGTTGTTTAATGTACCTGACCCAATCAAAACTTGATTAAGGTGAATGTTCACTACATTGCTTACAAATGCAAATTCATAACCTTCTTTAGATAATAAAGATACAGAAATGATATTACAGGTTGCATTTGGTACATAATAACAACTACGCAAAACCAAAAAGTGTCCATCAGATAATCCCAGGTGATAGTCCCCCACGGCCTCAGCATCCATGCTAGCACCGTTCGCAACTCTGAGGGTCATGTCACCTGCCTTCAAAACTCTACGCTTTCTCAACGCCTGCAAAGAATTACAGATATGAGATCCTGATCCGGTATCCAATACCCAGGAAGTAGAGTTTATTGATAGACAATTTTCAATAACATACACACCTGAAGCTGAAGCTGCAACTCGCTTCAAATCCTGTGTTCTGGCTTTCCAAGCCTTGCAATCTTGTTTCCAGTGACCACTTTTGCGACAATAGAAGCATTCTTCCTTCCCCACCAGCTTCCCCGCTACCTTTGTTGCTTTACCCTTTCCCTTCGTATCCACTTTACCGACACCGCCTCTTGGTTTGGCGGGGGCTTTCTTCTTCTTGCCCTTGGCTTTCGCCCTGGACCTAGAAGAGGAAGATCCTCCTACAAACAAAGTGGATGTCTCCCTACCCTTCTGTAGGGTGCCCTCAGCAGTCCTTAACATGTTCAGAAGTTCGGCAAGTTCAACCTCCTTTCCTTGCATGTTGAAGTTAAGAATGAACTGGGCGTAAGTGGAAGGAAGGGACTGGAGAATCAAATCGGTATAGAGTTCATTCTCCAACGTGGTCCCAAGGTCCGCGAGCTCCTCTATGTAGCCGATCATCTTAAGCACGTGGTCCGCTACCGATGATCCGACGGCCAACCTTGCCGAAAAGAGCTTCTTCGACACTTCGTATCTAGCGATACGAGACTGCTCTCCATACAGTTCTTTTGTATGGAGAAATATGGACTCTAGGTCCATATTCTCGTGCCTCCTCTGATGGTCGTTGTCCATCGAGGCTAGTACGAGGCATCTGGCCCTCGCGCAATCTATCTCCCATGTCTTACGGATTTCAACATCCGCGACGCTGGAGGTGGGACCTGGGACAGGGGGAGCTTTGGTGGTAAGTATATACCCCAGCTTGTCATAAGTGATAGCCATCTTGACATTCCTGAGCCAATCTTTGTAGTTTGGCCCTGTCAATATGTTTTTATCTAATAGTAACTTAAGTCCGGTCATCTTGAATGGTCGCTGCAATTAGGAGAGAGAAAAGAAACACTTTAGCATGATGCTCTTGCAAGTTTAGAGTGGTTTTTAGTTTGTCTAAACTGGATGGCTCCCACTGTCTCTCGAATCCCTTCTCAAACCGTAAAGAAAAGGATTAGCCGGGATCATTCTCACCGTACAATACTTGCTTAACCGTTCAGCCAGGCCAGTGTCGGTACTTCGAGGGAGGTTTTCCAACGCTTTCGCGAAGTTCCTTAATTAAGTAACCTCTTTTCCCTATGGGCGTAGCCCCGCTAACACCTTTCTAGGCACCTACTAGGTTTATAGCATTGATCGTTAAGTGAGAGTTTTCCCGAGGAGTAGCATATACTCACAGTAGGATCGGGATCCAAATATCATCGCGTGATAAAACCGAAGGAATCCTACCAGAATTATCACACTCTAAATGGTATGCAACGCTAGCAAGTTTCAGTACTTATGAAACTCCCGATGTGGATTTTTGCCCCATGCTCTTATGACCTTGACTAAGGCCAACAAATCATAAGTCACATGTCAAGTTCTACCCGTCGTTATCCAGGTTAATTTGAACCCACCCGTATCCACCCTTGACTATGGCCAACAAGGCAATACGACTGTCTCAAACCAACGCATTCTATCTATGCAACATATGAATACCCACCAGCTACCAAACACTGTGCCTTGACTAAGGCCAACAAACACAGCTTGAATACCGTTGATTATTCATATGAAACGACGGAGGGCTACGGATGGTTTTGGCGAAACCGTGAACGTAGTGAACTTGATATAATCGATGGAACGAGATAGCTTTTAAAAGGAGTGGTTCAAGCTCCGCGTTTAAAAGTTTAGTTTTTGAAAAAGAACCGAGTGGTTTTCAAAGTGTTCCAATCGACTTTTACTTGGTTTATTTCTTGCATTAGTTCTTTTAATGCGTCCCATCATTTAATCCTACCATTGCAGAAAACAACCAAAATATGACGTACGCTTATGCCATTCGCATTCGCCACGGGGCCCCGTCATCACCCGTTAGGTTACTTAACTAACGACAGAGCGGGGGCTGGGCTAGCGCGGCTGTAAAACATAAGCAACGCCTAAATAGTTATTATATATAAATATATAGCAATGATAGACATTACAGATCACAGATGAATACATTGGATATACTAGGAATCCGCAATGCGTTCGAGCCTGCAACGCAAAGCGGATTACACGGTCGCGGTGAATAGCCAATACCCCACCCAAGACCCCTACGGGTGCGGCAAACTACCCGCCAAGCACCCGAAGCGAAGCAACCTCCCTCACCACCGTGAGTAGGCCACTCGGCACTTCGAGATACCCGGTAGTTTGTGCACCCCCTCCATGGGTCTATCCTAGGAGCAAAAACAGTAAAAAGAATTATACAATGACGGCTACAACCCCGACCCGGTTGTGCGGCCATACAAAGAATATTATTACATCAATTTACATGTTACAAATGAATGAAAGAAAAATAACGCTCATCTCACATCCAACCCGGCCATTCACCCGCGACAATCCAATCCATTCATATCCACAAACCAATAACAATCACAGATCATGTATAACCCCGACTAATCGTCTTATAGCGATTAGCCGACGTTCAATACATGCAAGCATTACAGATATAACCGATATAGTTAAAGTGCAGTGAAGTTCGGAAAAAATACGGAATTATAGGACCCCAAAAGGAAATTTCTTTTCTGTAAAATCTGGGTACATATAATATATCCTAAAAATCCCAAAACCAACAACAACACACTCTGCACGAAAAACGATGCGCCGATCACGACAATCCGCGGCGGTTCCGCCGCATATACCTACTTCATGCGGCGGAAGGGCGGCGACTTGAGGGAATTAGGGTATCGTTTTTCTTGGGTGTATTCACAAAACCCTGAGACGATTTTACAAGTATAAATATTTTCATTTTGAGCAGAAAAAATTTTAACAGAAACTAGGGTTTTGCAAGTTTGGTTTTTCGATTTTTCCGGTTCCGAACTTCGTTACACTTAACTACTTAACTAGTTTAGGTTTAGTTAGGCTCTGATACCACTGTAAGTCCGTGTTGCCCATCCCGGTGCTTACGGGAGGCGGAAAACATAATAAAAAACGGATTTTTAATGACTTAGGCAACATGGACTATGCTTGTGAGGATCTTTGCTAAACATAAACTAGCTAACCCTAACTACAAAGTAGCTAAGTGATGAAAGGTTATACCTTTGGTCTTTAGTCCTTCTCTCCTTGCTCCTAGGTATGGTAGAAAGAGTTCACCTTGCTTGTCTTCTCCCGTCAAAGAAAGATCCACTTGAAAGCCACCACCTTTAGCTTCAACTCCAAGCTAGGAGTAACTAGAGTGCAAGAAATGCTAAGACTTGAACCCTAGAAGTGAGAAGAGAAGATCAAGAGAGGGTTTTTCTCAAGCTTTTTGTTTCTCAACACATGAGAGGGAGAGAGCTTGAGGGAGAGGATGAGCAAGAGAGAGAAATGAAATGAGAGAATGAGAAAATAAAAGAGCCATTCTCACTAATATGTGAGGATAATTTTAATTAGATAATTAGCTTGAAAATTGTCATGATAAATCATGACTTGACCATTATCATTTCAATTTTTGCAAAGATCAAAGAGCATCTTCCAAATGAAATGATTATGGTCAAGTTGTCAACATGGTCAACAAGTCAATGAAGTCAAATTGTCAACAACAACCATGCACAATAATTAAGCTAATTATCAATTAACAATAATCCACACAAAATCAATAGGGTTAATAAAATGACAAAAGCCATTAACCCTAAACAAGGTCCTCTCCCCCAATCTCAAGCAACTGTGCATACGCACCCGCATTCGTGATCCGAGGAACACGAACACAATGAGAAAAAACCAATCTCAAATCATATACTAGGATCCGGCTTAAACCAAAGCCCGCTAGTATAAACTGTCCGGACAGCAAACGTGCACAAGTGCGCGGATGCGAACGAACCCTGTCGCAAAACCATGCGACCTCTACTCGTTTTGCCTAAAGGCGAATAGCTCTCTGTGTGGGACTCTAAAGACTCGACACTACGCTGGCAGTGGGTTTAACCACAGACCGCAAGCGGCACTAGCTGTACGTAACGGTCCCCAGGTAGATGTCGATAAGAAGACTGACGAGGTGAACCCCATCCGCACTCCTACTGAGCCTGTATGTGACAGTCTCCGTACAGTCCGGTCTGTTCGTCTGATACATCGCATGGCGGGCCTAGGGGGGCGGTGAACGTCAGTCCCCTAATAGCGGTACAAGTCGTGTCGGAGTGTAGCCCAGAACACCCTGAGATAACACTGGAAACCTACCAGTATATCTCGCTTGCCCTGGCCAGGGACTACTCGTGTAATGGCTCTCCTAGACACAGCGCGATGTCAACCCCCAATACCGGGAGAGACGAATCCTGTCTAACCGTCACTGCCTCCAAGTGCTTCGGGACTGCACCCAAAAACTACCTGTTTGCACAGCTCCTTTGAGCCGTGGTAGGGTAGTAATCAAAGTGCAGTGGGAACACACTCGAGGCGAAGTGACAGTGTCAAGTCAGCGGACTAAGCTGTACTCATGTCACCTGGGAACTGATAACTGACGATAGGTATATTACCAACCAACAGTTCCCGACGAGTCCTGTCCAGTGTACTCGTAACCTAACGAGCACCCGCATACTATCCCAAGTACGACGTACTAACGGCTGTGGGACAGACCGTCTCCCACACTGGGATGAGAAGCGCATACGCTAGTCTACTCCGGAGTATCGATGCCCTGTCTCGATAGTCCAACGACCAGGGACCTGTATAAGGATGTGCTTATAGATTACCCAGCTCCCACGAGTGCGAGCGCCATCACAACGCTGGTAATCAAGCAAAGATCCTAAGGGCTCTACTAATATGTATACCAGCAATATGCTAAAAGAAACACATGCACATATTAAAGCAGAGACAAACCAAGTAGCATACTACCATTTCGAGCAAGATTGTATATACAACTGTGAATATCCCAAGCTTCCATTAAGTAATATACAAGCTAGTATGATACAGTAATGGCCTCTAGGGCATATACACTAACAGCTCGGGAACGAGCGGGAGGACGAGGCATCTTGATTCTGTGATAGCTCAGAGACGAGCTGGGGGTGGTCCGGAATGCCACCGAAGGTCGGTAACATCCCCGGGTCGTAGGCCCGGGGTATGCTTCCAACGTACCGTTCTTGATATTTTCTTGTAAGCTCTGGGACACGTAATCTGCCACGTGTCATGATCTGCGGAGTCACCGATATCGAGCATCATCACCTTCGAATTTAATTCGATAGATTTTTAGAGAAAGAAAGAGAAGATTTTTAGAGAGCCGCGGCGGAGTTATGTTTTTTTTTGGGTTACTGAAAGCGAGGGGAGAGCAAGTGGAGAGAGAGAGTTCGGAAGTGTGAAGAGAGAGAGAGAGTCACGGGGACTTCAAGTGTTGGGAATGAACCACGGGACGATGGGACCAAAGGAAATCGCTACTTGAGGAAGCAATTTCCCATAAAGGAAAACGCTACCTCTATTAGACGCTACTTGAGATAGGAAATTTGCAATTTCTTTTGACAAATTTTTTTTAAAAGAAAAATGCTAACACAAGCAGCATGGACAGTTCACGTTAGCGATCTCTCATTTTGGAAAATAATTTGGGAGTGAGGTCCGGACTTAATCAATTAATTAGGGTTATATTAAAAAGCTCTCATATCGTGGACTATCTGTTTAGATCCATAAATCTTGACCAAATAAAGATGGTGATTTCCTAACACAACAACCCGCACGCACGTGATTCGCTCACTTCCTTCTCTCTCTCTCTCTAAATTTTTGATGTTGTTGGTAGCTAGCTCCTCAGCTACCTCTCTATAAATTTCAACATTCAATCGAGATTCTCGCTTCTTCATCTCTCTCTTTCGCTCTCTAATTGGAGAGATCTTGGATCGCTGAATAAGGTACTCCCTTTTTGCTCTTCACGTGTATGTGAATTTGCTTCTGAGATTAGCTTTTTGAACTGGATGTCGATGCGAGATTCACGTGTTTCTGCGATGAGATTCATGCGTGCTCGATTGATCTAAGGAGTTTGGTGATAAGATTGGTTCCTTGTGAATTTCGAGTAATTAGATCTGGTTTCTTTTTTCTTGTGAATTTTTTAGTATTTTTGAGGTTTTTGGAACGATTTTGGTTTTCAGCAATGGATTAATTACGTGCTGTTTTTTTCCTTCCCCCAATTATTTAGGTATTGATGAGCTATTTTGATGATTCAATTCATTAATTCAAATTGAAAAGTCTGTTACTTGACGTTGATACCGGAGACGATTTGATTGAATTTGAGACACAGTTAATTTATACCGTTTTGTTTGATATACATGCGTGGCATTTTTTTTAATGGTATTTCTATATTGTATAAGGTGCTGTTTGGGTGGGTGTACCAGGAGCCCCGTGTGTTTCCAACTATATTAAATCAAGTGTTTGGTTTTACGTAGTTGTTACTTCAACATGTTGAAACAACAAATAGAGTTAAAAAATCATGTAGTTGCAGCTACGCTCAAATTACTCGCTTTTTGCAATTACATGTGTTGGAACACAAAATACAATAGAAAAGGTTATTATTATTCTGTTGCAGCTACATCCAAACAAAACATGTAGTTAGAATTACATTTTAACCTAACGAAGGAATGAAGTTGCAACTTCGATAGTTGGATCTACACGTAGTTGCAAATGCATTGTTTTTCCGACTTTATGCAACAAAATGACCCCTAATTGTTATTGGTTATGCGAAATGTAGCCTTATTACGAGAGGCTTCCCTTTAAGAAGCCTTATGTTCTACTACCCTTCATGTGACATTTGACATCAAAATCGAAACTTTCTTTACATTATGATTTATACCTACCGTAAACTGAAGCAACAAGTCTCAAGGCGTTTTTTTTTATAATATAAAACAAGGATATCTATTTTGATACATATATTTACCCTTTATTCCTGCATAACTTTAAGATTAATGGTATATTGCTTACTGTGCCATAAAATTGAATGTTCTCTACATTACCTTAATTTGGAGCAACTAATACCAAAATTCAAGTTTATTTCCTTTATTCTGTTTAGCATTAAGATTTATGTTTGTTCTCTAATGTTATGCCTTTTCAGGTTCTGTAGTTGCCATTCTACGCCATGGCTACAGGAAACCTTTTCTCGAAAATGACGCAAGCGCTATTCTACAACTACAAGCAACTTCCCATCCAGAGAATGCTTGATTTTGACTTCCTTTGTGGTTAGTGTTTGCCACCTGTATATTATATAGGAGGTGACGTCGTTTATTTGAATGGTCCATAAGTCAATTATGTTATTTACAGGAAGAGAAACACCTTCAGTTGCTGGAATTATTAATCCTGGTGCCGAAGGATTTCAGAAACTATTCTTTGGTCAGGAGGAAATTGCCATCCCAGTTCATCCAAGGTGAGTTTATTGTTTGTTTTGTTTTTTCTAACATGCTACATATAGTAATGAGATTGGAAGATAAGCCCCTTATGCATTCTTTAAGCACTAGATACTAATTCTACACCATAGCACATTTCCTGCTGCATTTCATTTTTAGTCAAGTTTGCTTTTTTGACTTGGCATGAGCATGAAATCATTGGTAAGCATTTGCCTTTTCCATGCCGGCCATAACCATCGCATATAGACAATTTCCAATAGCAATAGGTGTTTAAAAAGAAAAAAAGCAATTATAAAAAGACCATGCATATCTTGTTTTCTAGACCTCTAGTTAAACAAAGATAGCTCCGGATATAATATTTTGCAAGGATCATTTCTTAATATTAAATTGTTCATAATTTATCAGTTAGCTAGACATGCATGGACTTGGAACATAACTGAGATGCAACACCTGTTAACTTAGCTAGAAGCCCAAGAGCTTAAGTGCTTAATACAGTGGAATTTAGGTTGCTCACAGCAAAGAAAATGGATAGAGCTTTCTTGCTCTTCTCTGTTGATTGCTTCAATCAATAATTAAATTAGATCACCGGGATAAATACTTAACCCAATTAATCAGCTTCTGATATTTCTTAATAGTTCAATCATGCAATGACATTACATCTTTGTAAACTTAATTATTGTTGACATGGTGTACAACTATCATCAATTCAATTCCTGCACACACGTAGCTAACTTATTTCTTTTGCCGTTCTACTGTAGCATTGAAGCAGCATGCAGTACACATCCAACTGCCGACGTTTTTATCAACTTTGCGTCATTCAGGAGGTTGGTATTGTTCTTATATGATTTAGATAAAGGTGACTAATCTTCAGTTTCCATTCGATTTTCATTTTTGTTGAACTTTCTGAATTTGCAGTGCAGCTGCCTCTTCCCTGTCTGCTCTGAAACAACCAACAATTCGAGTTGTAGCTATCATAGCCGAAGGTGTTCCAGAAACAGACGCGAAACAGCTGATTGCCTATGCACGAGCTAACAATAAGGTGAGGAATTGGCACTCAACTTGCATGGCCTATTCCATCTGCCAAGAGTATGTCTTGCATCAAAGTATACTTTCAAAGTTTTTCCAGCCATTCACTTCTTGAACTTGCTATGGGTTAGTATTGAGCCCTTCTGCGAGGAAAATTATGCATGAGGGTGGTAGCCAAATGAACCTAGAAGGTCACTCAATGCGACGGGAAACATATCTTCTTGGTTATAGAAGAGGCCTTAGTAACCTACCTTGAAGATAGGAAAGTTGGTCTCTCTGTTTAGATGATGACTAGCTTAGCTCACATTTATGCATTGAAAGTTTCTGTTGCAGACAGTTTGACACTCATCTATGAACTGTCAAATATCATGTTTTGGACATTATGGGTCAACGGGCATCGGAGTACAGACTTCTCATTGCTTTTGCTTATTTGATGAATCATGAATGTTGTATGCAGGTTGTTATTGGCCCTGCTACTGTTGGAGGCATTCAGGCTGGAGCTTTTAAGATTGGAGATACTGCAGGAACTATTGACAATATAGTTCAGTGCAAGCTTTACAGGCCTGGCTCTGTTGGCTTTGTTTCCAAATCAGTATGCTCTCAGCTTTTCCCTTAGAGCCAGCATTACATTATAATATTACACTCATTTTGCATGTACAGGTTATATAGTTGCCCATAATTTATACTCTCCTCATTTCCATATGGTTGTACACACTTACCATATTAATTGTGCCTATTTTCGTTGATATACTATCTTCAATGCCACTATTCTCCTTGCATGTTGAGATAATTCCAATTATGGTAGCTAGAATGTCCCAAATCTTTTATTGAGCAAAAACTTGAAGAGTCTTTGGAATGTCGTTAAAAATTGCAGTCTTTCGGATGTCCCTGATTCATTTCTTAAAACAAAAGAGTAGATATAACCTTGAATTACTACAAGCTTGCTTACTTACAGTGCTCATCTTGTTAATGTGATGCCAAGTTGAAATTAGACAATCTTATAAAGTGTAGAGGTTGAGGATTTAATATTGATTGTATTTTCTATGAATAAGAATACTCTATTGCTTCTATGTACCCACTTAAATATGTTTATATTGTATGTTGTGGTCGCGCTTCAGGAACAGTTTTTTTCCATGTGTATCTAGTATCTACTGAAAAAAATTCTCATTCTTCCAGTGTCAATTGAAGACAACTACATCTATATTACATTTCGTTTACAATAAATGCTTTGTTTATATTATATTTTTGACATGAAAATTTAATTGAACATGGAAAAACTACTTTTGCAATTTGATGTTGAGTGATCCACATTGTTCTCCCATGTTGATAGGTATGGCGTTGACGTTGAGCCCCCCCCCCCCCTCTTTTTTTCTTTTGGGTGTTTTTTTTTGTTGGGGGGGGGAGCATGCCCTTGAATGTGATGTGTACAAGGTGTAAATGGTTGGTGTGCTGATGTTTCTAGAATATAGCCACAATTTCAGAAGCGCCGTCTATAGCAATGTAATCATATATTTAACTATTGAACAGTATGATTAAATAGGAAACCTTCACCTGAAATTAGACTTAATAGTGCATACTTGCGACAAAAACCTGATATTTGTCTAAATGTGTTTAAATGATCATTATTAATTGAAGGTTGTCCGCTACTCTTGGTCGTATACTGAGTTCCCTTGCGTGTCCGTTAGTTTGACAAGTCCTCACTAATTCGAAATTGTTACCTAAGTTGATTGCGTTGGCTTTTTCCAGAGCAATGGTGGAAAGCCAAATATAGTTCTATTTAGTTTCATGTTAATGCCGTATGGTGCAAATGTAATTGTTTGCCTTTGCAATCCCAGGGAGGCATGTCAAATGAAATGTACAACACAATCGCACGTGTGACAGACGGGATTTATGAAGGTGCTCCATTTGTAGTTTTAAGTTACTGTATCTTGAAGTATTGGCATAAAGTTGACATCATAGGATATTGCAGGCATTGCAATTGGAGGAGACGTCTTTCCTGGCTCAACCCTATCAGATCATATTTTGCGGTTCAACAATATACCACAGGTAATTCTGTATCCATGTGAATCATGTGTTTCAACTTTCAAATATTTCTTTATACATCTTTTGAATTTTTAATAACTTTTTTAGTATTGTTTTATTGGGGCAATTTCGGGCAAATCTGTAGGATTGATTAGAGTTAGAAATTCATACACTGTTGTATTTGTTAGTATGATATAGAATTACTAAAGGGCGTTTTATTCTTTTTATGCTGCTTGTATATATTATTTAGTTTCACATGTAACCCTAGTAATTGGGATTGCTGTGAAGTTATCATGGTAACATTGCTGCTGGTGGTCAACCCCTTTAATAAACAAGCAAAAATAAAATGAAGTCTAGAAAACTAGAACTGGCACCCAGACTTTTTTTTATACTCGGATGTGAAATTCCTTCATCAGTTCAGATAACTTAAATTTAAATGTAATTTTACTTTGATGCGGTAGCCCAGTTCATACCTTGAATAGTGTTCCCAGAGCATACATCAGCTGTTAACATATGTACTATTATTGAAATGATGGCGATTGTGTATGCCAGAGGGTGGGGGTTGAGGGTGTTGCAACAAATATTAGGCACAATACTGGTTGTAGTAAATATAATTTATTAAATTGTTATGGTCCAATAAAACTTAATAGATAGACATCCATGTTCATGATCTCAGAAATTATAAAATAACTAGATAGAGAGCTCAAGCATGAACTGCTTGGTTAAGTATGATCATCATTGTCCAAACCTTTAGCACAGTAAATGAAGCTCCAGAAAGAAAATGATCCAGATTCTATGAGAGTGAGCCATTAGCCATACATCAAATATCTATGAACTGGTGCCAAATTATTGACTAAAGCAATTATAATAGAAAAGAGATGGTCACCGACCTTAAGCTCTTGTAACTAGATAATCCTCAAAAAGCTTAGAGGTCCTAGACTATAGCCTCTAGGCCATGCAGCCTAAAGGAGAATACAAAAGACGGAAATGAAAGGGTAGAGAAGAAAATAGGAGAGTAAGATAGAGATCGGGGAGAACGTTAATAAGTCAATATTTGAGCATTTAAGAGTTTCCTATCATTTGATGAATCTCCTGATGCATTCACCTTAACCAGAATCATGCTAAACAGTAATCATACATCAACCTAACAAATAGATAACATCATACTCCCCACACTAAATACCCTGAATATATATATATATATATATATATATATATATATATATATATATATATATATATATATATATCACAAAAAATATTACCGAATTGGAAACCATCTTCTTCATCTATTTTTTCGCTTACCAAGCTCTACATCTCAAAGTTTTATCTGGAAACAAGTTTATGCTCACACTTTCCTGGAAAAATGCTATATTTATATTTCGCAGTCTATGTTACAAGTAACTCTATTCTTCATTTATGCTGCTGGTTATAGATCAAAATGATGGTTGTGCTTGGAGAACTTGGTGGACACGATGAATACTCTCTTGTGGAGGCACTGAAAGAAGGAAAGGTTCATAAACCAGTTGTTGCCTGGGTTAGTGGAACCTGCGCACGGCTCTTTAAGTCAGAGGTGCAATTTGGTCATGCTGTGAGTTCTTAAGCCTATACTTGATGTCACCTCCTTGAATTACTAATCATCTCAATATTCATTCTGACAATATTTAGGTTACAATGTCCTTTTATATTTAAACCAGGGTGCTAAAAGTGGTGGTGAGTTGGAATCTGCACAAGCAAAAAATCAGGCTCTGAGAGAAGCAGGAGCGGTAGTTCCAACTTCATATGAAGCACTAGAAAGTGCAATTAAAGAGACATTTGATAAACTTGTATGTCCATATTTAACTTTAATGTATATATCTGTTTAGTGCTGATAGATGCTACAAAGTAATATGCTATTAAACTTTCCGGAATTCATCTTTTCACATATTCTATTTTAGGTTGAAGAAGGGAAGGTTACCCCTATAACTGAAGTTACACCTCCTCCAATCCCTGAGGATCTTAGCATTGCAATCATAAGCGGAAAAGTTCGTGCCCCAACACATATTATCTCCACGATCTCTGATGACAGAGGTTTGATTTTGGCTCCTTACCTTCTCTAAGTTGCAGAGTAGATCCATATATAAATTTTTTAGGATTACCCATAAATTATTTTTATCTGCAGGCGAAGAACCTTGTTATGCTGGTGTGCCAATGTCAACGATTGTTGAACAAGGATTTGGTGTTGGTGACGTTATATCTCTTTTGTGGTTTAAGCGCAGTCTTCCTCGATATTGTACACAATTTATCGAGGTGGGTAACTTTTTATGCTCTTTGGTTAACTTGAACATGGGAGGCATTATAAATTTTATAATTTTCTTTCTCATAAGGGTTAAGTTCCAATAGACTGAATTGATCTTATGTACTGGAACATAGGGTCTGTTTGGTTTCCTGCACTAGAAAATGCAACATTTTTTGCATGCTGTGCAAGTAAATAACCATAAATCTATCGCTTGGTTGTTTTTAACTTTTGTTGAGAATTTCCAAACCCAAAGCTCATTTTGTTTTGTTTGAACAAAAAACAAGTGGAAATGGAACATGTCTTGCAAATTTACATGAGCAGATGACATAATCACATTTCTCAGAGTTGTTATATCTGTTGAAACCAAATTTGCTACCGCTGCAAAAATTTGTTGCATTCTGAGCCACCATTTCCAATTCCTGGCTAAAATGTTTTAAATAAACATAAAATACAAAATTTCTTTTTTCCCTCAGCAAATGCTGCATTTAACTTGAGTTCCTAATATCCAAACATTATCATAATGCTTCTAAATATAGGTGCTACAAGTTGCCTCTAGTTCACTAAAAATTCTTATTTGTCAGATTTGTGTTATGTTGTGTGCCGATCATGGGCCCTGTGTGTCTGGAGCCCATAACACTATCGTAACTGCAAGGGCGGGGAAGGATCTTGTTTCCAGCCTTGTCTCAGGTATAATTTCACCACCAAATGGTGCATACAACCTGTCCTTGCCTTTTTGCGTCTAGAGTGACGAAAAGTTAATGCATTTATTATACAGGATTGCTTACAATTGGTCCTCGATTTGGTGGTGCAATTGATGATGCTGCTCGATATTTCAAGGATGCCTATGATAGGGTGAGTTGGCTTCGTATAAATGATTCAAAGCACCCATAATTTTGCTTCTTTTTACTATTTGTTTGACTCGTTATAAACTGAAAGTCTAGTTACTCCTTATTAACGGGACACTATTTGGTTGACCCACGCAATGTGTGGGTACGAAGTCCAAAGTCAAATCATATTAATTAAACAATTTATTGTTATATGATTTGTAGGTTGTAATATCTCATAATAATGAACTTCCTATGTAAAATATACGAATAATTAACTTGCAAATACATCGGCATTTTTCGTCAGCTTTTTAATATTTTCCTCCCTATGGTATACAAAAATCGCGGAATTTTAAAAATCTCAAAATTTTCTTTTTTCTTCGGTTTTTCAATATTTTCTTTTTATTTTCTTGTTGCAGTACACGAGAATCATGGAATGCAAAAAAATCCCAAAATTATTTGTTTTATTCAAATTTTCAACATTTTGCACGCTAATATAGTACATGGATATAGAGACATTTTAAAAATCTTAAAAGATTTTTTCTCTTCAGTTTTCCAATATTTTTTTCGCAATTTTCATGAATAAAATATTTTTTGTTTTCTTTGATTTTTTCGATATTTTCCCCTCAAATTTTCAACATTTTGAACGCAATAGCACATGAATATGGCGAAATTAAAAAATCTCCAAATTTTGTTTTCATTTGTTTTCTAATATTTTGTATGCACAAGAAAATCAAGCAATTTTTAAGAATATTTTTTTTCGGTTTTTCAATATTTTCCATGATAACCACGTGAATGATGAAATTTTCGATCTCAAATTTTTATGTTTTCTTTTGTTTTTTAATATTTCTTATGCTAACCATGTGACAATCATGAAATTTAAAAAATCCCAAAATTTTGTTTTCTTCAAATTTACAATATTTTGCACGCCGCCACATCAAAATTCTGTAAATTTAAAAAATCTCAAAATTTTATGTTTTCTTCGGTTTTTCAGTATATTACTAGCTATATATAGAAAACGAAAATCTTGAAATTTTTAAAAATCTAAAAAATTTAGTTTTCTTTGATTTTTCAATTTGTTTCATGCTATACTACAAAATATCGTGAAATTTTCAAAAAATCTCAAAATTTTATGTGTTCGGTTTTTCAGTACTTTGCTTGTTATAGCACAAAATAACGCGATATCTTAAAAAAATCCTAAATTTTAATTTTCCTTCAAATTTTCAATATTTTGCTACCACATGAAAAATCATGAATTTTTTTAAAATTCGAAAATTTTGTATTCAAATTTTCAAGATTTTGCTTGCTATAGGCTATAACACGAAAATCGTGAAATTTTAAAAGATCTCTATATTTTTAGTTTATTCGGTTTTTCAATATTTTTCTCGCACATAAAAATCGAAATTTTTAAAAATATCAATTTTTTTTGTTATCTTCCGTTTTTCAATATTTTGCTTCTATATATAGCATGAGAATCTCTAAAATTTTAAAAAAAATCTCAATTTTTTTTGTTTTCTTTGGTTTAACAACTTTTTGCATGATATATATATAGCACACAAATCGTGAATTTTTCAAAAACCTCAAAACTCATTGTTTTCTTTGGTTTTTATATTATTTTTCTTGTTATATAAAGCATGAAAATTGCAATATTTTCAAAATCCTAAATTTTTTTGTTTTCGTACATTTTGATTGCTGCAATAAACGAAAATCTGAAGAAAAAAAAATCCATTTTCTTCACTTTTTAATAATTTGCTTGATATAACACATGAAAATCGCAAAATTTTCAAAATTCTCAATTTTTTTGTTTTTCATTAGATTGCATGCACACGAAAATAATAAAATTTCAAAAATCTCAGAATTTTTTGTTTTCTTTAGTTTTACAATATTTTATTTGCTCATACTTTTTAAGCTGGATACCATGTAAACAAAAAGTTATGTGAAGTAAAAGAATAAAAGGTCGTCGATTGCTACTATGAACCTTATAGAACAAAAAAAAAATCAGGTCCGAGAGGCTGAGACTCTGGGTGAATGCGAACCCTTGACAGGTGGCAACACATGAAATTTAAAAAATCTTAAAATCTTTTGTTTTTTAAAATTTCCAATATTTTGAACGCTGTAGTAGACAAAAATCGCGAAATTTATAAATTCTCAAAATTTTCTATTTTCTTTGGTTTTCAAATATTTTTCTTGTTATAGCATGAAAATCACAAAAGCTTCAAAAATATCAAGAATTTTCTGTTTTCTTTGGTTTTTTAATTTCATTTTGTTTATTATAGGACATGAAAAAGGCGAAATTTTCGAAAGTCTCAATATTTTCCGTTTACTTCCGTTTTTCTATATTTTACATGTTACAGCACAAGAAAATCGTAAATTTTTCAAAAATCTCAAAATTTTATGATTTCTTTCGTTTTTCCAATATTATGCACATGCATAGCACACAGAAGATTGCGAAATTTCAAAAATCTCAATTTTTCCGTTTACTTTAAATTTTAATATTTTATTTGTTGAACATGAAAATAGCGATTTTTGTTCAAAAATGCCAAAATTTTCTGTTTTTCTTTATATTTTTTTGCAATACCAAAAATATCATGAAATGTGTTAACTCGTAAGATTTTTTTCGATTTTTCATTTGTATTCTATATAGCACAAACAAATTGTGAAATTTTTCATTATTTTTGAACAAAATCTAAGTAGTGAGAAAAAATAGAATGTGGTTTTAAAGATGAAGGTCGATGAGAATTTTAACGCCATATATGCTTAACTGTAAAGGATAAATGAGTGATAAATATTGAGTGAGGAACTAATAAAAATTTTTGACCCAAATATACTAAGAGAATTAAATATGAGCTAGATAACAATTTTTTCATCAAAGTTCGATGTTTTATCCCTCATATAGCTTTCTATATATTATATAGATAGTAGATAGATTGTAACATATATCCTTTGTGTTTCTTTGCAGGGTCTCACTCCTTATGAGTTTGTTGAAAGTATGAAAAAGAAAGGCATTCGTGTACCGGGGATTGGCCACAGGTATATATATTCATTTTATTTTTCATGACGTAAAAAATGAACTCCCTATGTTCTAGATGCCACCTTTGTCTTATTTGCAATATCTATATCCTTCCCAGTATATTCATTCACAGACATGGTATGATCTATCAGCAAGACATCTGAGATTTTTTCCCCCTTCACTTGCCACTAATGGGTGAATCTGAATGAACGTATTATTCTCTTACCTTAATAGTTCCTCCTTTTGCATTATAGTATCAGTTAAAAACTTAATATATAGCCGTGCCTCGACTTCTTCCCTCAAAGATGTAGCTAATTGTGTAGTTATGCATGATATCTCTACAGCATTCATGGTGAAGTCCATTTAAGACTTCATTCGTTATAGATTCTTATCTTTAGCTATACTTTAGTTGGTAATCTTTCTAAATAGGATAAATAAATATTTATGTTGTAACAGGAAAATAAGGGCTATATATGAATGCAATCTCATGCTGGATGTTTGTCGAAAAGAAAACCAACAGTATTCTTTCGTTTAATTTTTTCCTTCAAGGAGCAGGAAAAATTGAGATATTTGGGAAAAGAAGTGGAGTGGCAAAGCAAAAGAAGTGAATTAATATATATCATCTATGCATGATAAGATTGTCAAGTTATCAAAGGAAATACGTTCAAAGTGATGGTTTGGTATCGATCGTCTATTCTTCATAACATAAACAATCATGTCATCCTTTTGTATAAACTACATAATTGCAAACCATAAAGCAAAAATGGGGAGAAAGCTTTCAGCTGTCTGTAACCATGCAGTAGATGATAAGTAAATTTGTTAACCATTACATGGAGTAATGGGAATTAGATGCTAAAATCTAACTTGTAATCAAAAGATTAAAAATAGAGTAAATGATGCAAAAGTATGCGCCTATAATTATATGTTTTTCCATAGCGGATGAGCGAGTTGTATAATTTTGAAGTTTCTTACTTTGGTGTTCTTCACATAATTTTAATAACATAGTTTTTACTCCCAGGATATGTGGATCAGGTGCATGGTGCTTGCTAGGGAAAAGAAATTTTAATAGCGCATTCGACGAAAACTAACTTTTTTCAGTGGCTTCTTTTTGTTCCATTGAGGCATTTTTCTCTGAACATAGCAAATACTGAATTCTTGAATATTCTTAAAAATGATAGGATCAAGAGTAGAGACAACAGAGACAAGAGAGTGCAACTTCTCCAAAAATATGCACACACTCATTTCCCATCAGTTAAGTACATGGAATATGCTGTTCAAGTCGAAACCTACACACTATCAAAAGCAAATAACTTGGTTCTGAATGTCGATGGAGCAATTGGATCTCTCTTTCTGGATCTCCTATCTGGCAGTGGAATGTTCAGCAAGCAAGAGATCGATGAAATAGTTGACATTGGATACTTGAATGGGCTTTTTGTCCTAGCACGATCCATTGGTCTTATCGGGTGAGTTTATATTCGTAAACATGCTATTTATTTATGGCTAAATTTCAGTACGATACCTTAATTATCACTTATTTTCACTACCTACCTTAAAGTTTCCAGTTACTGTCAGATCCCTTAAACTTTGATTTTAAGGAGTGAATCCCCCCCTCCCGCCTAGGCCTCTACACACACACAAAAAAACAGCTAAAAAAGAAAATCCCTACTCTCTCTCTCTCTCTCTATATATATATATATATATATATATATATATATATATATATATATATATATGATTCTACGAGATCCGGACTCATTTCTTATTTTGAGTTCCACTTCTCAAACACAAATCCGTCTTGTTTTTCACCGATCCGCACCGGTCATCATCATCTACATGTGTTAGATAGGGTATGTATCAAATTTTACGAAATTTGGAGAGTTCCAACTAATCCATCAAAGAGACTAAAAATCGATGGCTTTACAATGGATGAAAAACAAGATCGCTTGATGGATGTGCTAAAGGTCTCCAAATCTCATAGGATCATAGGACCTCATATATATAATACCCTTAATTTCAGCACTTTGGGAGCTTACTGTAATTTTGAAGGGGAAAAACTTTGAATTTGGGTAGCTTATTGTGATTTAGACTTTATTGATTTGCTCCTGTATACCATTCTTGTTATAGAGGAATTCTTGTTAAGAGGCTGTTTGGTTCACTAGAAATGGAGCTGGTGCTGCAGCAACATATGTTGCAGTCTGCATTTCATAGCAGTGTTGCATCAAATGCTGCAAAATGCATATGTTTAGCAGCAAAGAATCACGCCACCCAAATTAGAACTACCACAAAATTTTACCAAGCTTTAGTTGTGAAAAGCTGCAATTAGCGCAATGTCACACCTCCAATTTATTTCAAAGTTGTCCCTAAACATTATTTGCAGTAATTGAAAAAAAAAAGGTAGATTGTGATAGATTCCCCGCAATTTTTTCGCAAGCTGCGGCAGATACTACTCTGTCAGCAACATTTTTCTTAATTTTAGGGTGATAGAGATGTAAATTTTCTCAACAAAACATAGCTTTTTATCTAAATTCTTGTTTGATGGCTTATCTAATTACTAATCAAAGAGAAAATAGTCTCATTTTTTAATTTGGCTTCGTATCTTTTTGAAATTTCAGGCATACATTTGATCAAAAGAGGTTAAAGCAGCCACTGTACCGCCATCCTTGGGAAGATGTTCTTTATACAAAGTGACGGTTCTTCGGATTTCAAATGTAACAGTTATCATCATTGTTCCAATATATTCTTTTCCCTGCACTTTTAATGTTATTGTTGTAGGGATTAAGATTGAGAGCTGGGTTTGTCTACTTTATAAATGCACATCATCACTTGAATATTTTTTGTAATCTTATTTCATCCATCTAGTTACTTCAACTATATTAATGACGCATACTCATGGTCATCAAAGCAAAGTTTAGGTCTCCAAATATGCTGTTTTCTTTATTATTGAAATTATGTCTGATGTCTATTCCATGCTCTCATTACCCTTATCATAACCCATAATTTCCAAATATTGTCATGGAAGTTAGCTACTTCTGTTTGCTTGGAAATTTTTTTTTTGGGGGGGGCGGGGGAGGGGGGTAAATTATGAAGTAATTTCTTATTTCATGGACGAGTGCTTTTCTTATCAACCTGGTAGATTTTACATAGGCCATCGGAATGGTGATCGGATATATAGTTGAGGTGGTTTGGGCCTTGAAATACTACAGCACCTAAATACCCAATCACCGATCCGTCAGTCTACGTGGAATGTACCAGGTTAATAAGTTAAGCAATTTTCTATTTCATGAGCAAAAGTAAAGACAAACCAAAATATTACTTTTTAGTAGTGATATATCATAGCCTTCTGTAGTGAAAAAGGAGTAAAAAAACGGTGCCTTCTTTTTCTAGTTTCTTGTGTTCCATTGTTTTTTCAATCCAAATGAAGCCAAGAAAAAGTTTATGAGTAACAACGTCCCATAGGTTTGCATGAGATGTAATTTTACCTATACACTCTTATTTCAGACCTACATGTACCTAAGAGATAAAAGTGTGGGGCTTTCATCATTGAGATATTGGTGTCATGCATGCCGTTTATCTCTTAGGTAGCATGCAGGTCGACTAAAAGTGGATACCAAGAGTATTTTTTGGATCCACATCATTACATGAAAGATGAGTACTTTTCCTATGGGTTATAGGTTTGCTACTTGGCCTTCCAAGCACTTCGAGAGCCATCCAAGGGCTTGCAGATGGCTTGCACCATGCAAGCTCTTGCATGGAAGTTTTTCCCTTGTTTTGGAATTGGGGGTTGGTGCTACTTGAAGAATTCAAGCCACACATTATCCATCAAGCAAACACAACATCCATGGGCTTTCCTGTTTTCCACTTACACCCACCATTGGATGGACATAATAGCACAAATACTATTATTTCATAATAGCATGCACTGGTTGAGTGTGGTTTAGTGTTACTGTGGATATGTTGGGAGCAGATTGGTTCCTTTATCTTTATTTTATCGATTGTTTCTAATTAGCCGCGGCCTACACAGGGACTAACATGAGAGAGTGGTCGTGCTCAATATCTTTATCACTTACAGAAAGCTTTGCTGCTGCTATATTGATCTATTTAGATGAAGGAGTACAAAAAAGCTTTTAATGCAGGTTTGTTGTCCTACACTAGGGGCTCGTCAGAATAAACCAAAAAAAATAGAGCATGAAATTGTTGGGATTTCCTAACATCCTGACCATCTACTGTGGCTGTTGCGGAACAAATTTTTTTGGGTTTTGAAAACTGGCGCTCGAAAAAACCGTTCAAGAATCTACCATAAACCTAAACTAGCTAAAAAGAGAAGAGCTAACTATGATGATATAAATGTCTCACCAAAAGATCCGTATCCTTCGGTCTTCTATCCTCTTCGTTTGATCTCCTTGAACAAGCTTGATCACCTTTCCTTGCTTCTTGAGATTTTCTGGATCGTGCTTGATCGTCGGTCTTCCTCCATCGAAAATGATCCACACGAGAGATGTAGTCTATGGCTCTAGCTCCACACTAAGAGTCTAGTGAAGCAACTAGACTTTAGATTGCTAATCTAAAATGTCTAGAATGCAGCGTATGGATCTAAGTGTGTATTTATCTCATCTCCTCTCTTGATTCTCAACATATGAGATTGTAGAGAGGAGGTTGAAGATGAAGGTGGAGGAGCACAAGAAAGCTAGTGAGGAGAGTGAAACCAAATGGTGAGAATGAAAAATGAATTCCTATGAGAGAGAAAAAGATCAACCATGATTTTGTAAAACAATTATTCTAATATAAAATACCAACCATGCTTGAATAGTTTGCACAAATGAATTGAATATTCATTTGTCAACACTATAGAAGTATGGTTCTCACCATACTCCCCTTACCACCTTTACATCTCATTTTCTATTTAAAGATAAATGGATAAATTTAAAATAAGGTGTCCACCTTCTAGAGTGTTTTCTGTATAAATACGGATTACATTCTACTGTATGTACATACATGTATTCGTATCAAAATACGAATACCCAAAGAGATAGAACATAAAGAACATAATACTAGAATATACATATCGAAATACATATATGTAAATTATTAAATCAATACCTGATTAAATAATCCGGCTCAATTCCGAGCCGGCCAGTATTATCAACTGTCCGATCGAAAGTCCAGGTTAGTACAATCAATCGATCGGAACCCTGCATGTATCCAATACGGCCACTACATCATTTCGCCTAAACCAGGTAAACCCTCTGTGTGGGACTCTAAAGACTCGACAGTACGTCGACAGTGAGTTACTGGATAAATCCATAACCACAAGTATGTCAGCGGCACTAGCTGTACGTAACGGCTACCCGGGTACCTATTGAAAAGGAAGGTCGACGAGCAAACTCATCCGGATCTCTACTGAGCCTATCTGTGACAATCTTCGTACAGTCCGGTCTCTTCCTCTGAGAGTATCGCATACCGGGTCTAGAAGGTGATAAACGTCAGACCTTAATAGCTCGATAATTAGTGCTGATGTGGCTCATGACCAATCCGAGAAACTACTGATCAATCTATCAGTAAATCCCACCTGCCTTGACCAAGGTCTTATGTATAAGTCGATGTCGCGCACCCCGCGAGTCTGCGGGGAGGCGCAATACATAAAAAACAATTTTTTTTAAAATAGTGGCATCGCAATATCGACCAAGACAACTAAGGATCTTTATTAAACCATAACTAGCTACGATTAACTACAAGAAAGTTTCTAACTACTCGGTGAGTGTTTATACCTCATTGATCAAGTCCTTCGGGTCTTCTTCTCCTTCTTAGCTCCTTGGTTCAAGCTTGAATCTTCTTCTCCTCTTCTTGGCTCCTAGAAAGCTTGAATAGAATTCGATCGTCGGCCTCCTCTTTGTCGAAGATGATCCATCCGAGAGCTTATGGTTCAAGCGCCAACCTCAAGTGTGAGGTAACTAAGATGTCTATTTTGCTAGACTAAACAACTTAGAAGATGTAGAGAAAGATGAATGGAGTATTTTTATCTCAAGAGCCCTAGGATTCACAACTCATGTGAGGGTTAGAGCTTAAGGAAGAAGGGGAGCAAAACTTGGAGAAAGAATGAGCAAGTACAAATGAGCTAGGGTTGTGTTGGAAAAGAGAATGGCTAAGTTTTTGCAATAATCAAGCATGGATTATTTTCCATAGAAAATACGCAACCATGCTTGAATAGTAAAGACAAATGAATAAATAAATCACTTAGCCATGCTTTCATCCATACCACAAATATCTCCAATATCCACCTCATTAATCTATTTGCATAAATAGATAAATCTAATAATGAAGTGTCTCCTTCTAGAAGCGTGTCTTGTAAAATTACAAGAATACCCTCACCGTATATACATACCCGTATTCGTATTCCAAAAAAATACGAATACAATGAGATAATAATAATCCAATAATATAATACTAGAATCCGGCTTAAACCAAAGCCCACTAGTATTATCCGTCCGAACATCATCCGTGTAGCCAGTATACGTATATGATCGAAACCCTGTCGTAAGACCATACGGTCTCTATATCGTTTCGCCTGAACCAGGGAAACCCTCTGTGTGAGACTCTAAAGACTCGACGGTATGCTGGCACTGGGTTTAACCACAAGTCCGTCAGCGGCACTAGCTGTACGTAATGGCTACCCAGGTATCTGTCGAAAAAGAAGGTCGACGAGCAAACTCATCCGAACACCTACTGAGCCTGTCCGTACAATCTCCGTGCAATCCGGTATGTTCATATGAGAGTATCACATGTAAGGTCTAGGGGGTAGAAAATGTCAGACCCCTAATAACCAGACAAGTCGTGTCGGTGTGGTTCAAGACCATCCGAGAATCTACTGGACCAACCACCAGTAATTCTCAATCCGCTATGACCAGGGACTTATGGTGTTGACCAACCGATCGTACCGCGGCATCGACTCCCTATACCAGGATAGATGAATCCCCAACAGTCGCCCACTGCCTCCATATGGCTCGGGACTGTACCCAACTAAAACCTGTTTGCATGACTCAGTAGAGTTGTGGTAGGGTAGTAATCAAAGCACAGTGGGAACTCAAACGAGACAAATGACGACCTCAGGTCGACAGACTATCTGCACTCATGTCACCAGAGAACTTCTATCTGACGCTAGGTATAATACCATGTAGCCAGTCCTCGACGAGTCCTATCAGGTGTACTCACACCCTGTGAGCACATGTATACAATCTTAAGTGTACCTCACCAATGGTTTCGGGACCAATCCATTACCCCTCGTCAGGGTCTAGATATGTATACACTAGTCTACTCTGGAGTATCGATGCCCAGTCTCAAAACTCCTACGACTAGGGACACTTTAAGGATGTGCCTATCGACTACCCAGCTCCCACAAGTATGCTTGCCATCACAATGCTGGTAGTCAGGCAAACATCCTACGGGCTTTATCAACATGTATACAAGATATGAAATACAAAGTAAAACACATCACATGTTAAGATAAAGACAAACCAAATAGCATACTATCATATCGAGCAAAATTGTCATGTACATAGATATCCATAGCATCCTATACAATGAAGGCCTCTAGGGCATACATATCCAAAAATCTCCCACTTGCACTAAGGCCTGTAATTGGCGCAACAAGTACCCACTATATGCACTAGAGCCAGTTATTGGTACCTCATGCCCAACATCTCGAACAGTCTCTCGAACTGGACTTGAAGGATAGTGTTCCCTCATAAAAAAAGACAAAGGGAGGAAAATTCCACACAACTCAAGCCTCACGTGTTAAACACGTGAGCACCTATATACAAAGCATATAGGCGCTGCAATCAAACAACTAATATGCTAAATGAGACTCACATGTTAAATACGTGAGCGCCTATATGCAAAGCATATAGGCGCTGCAATCAAACAACTAATGGGCTAAATAAGCCTCGCGTGTTAAACACGTGAGCGCCTATATGCAAAGCATATAGGCGTTGCAATCAAATAACTAATGGGCTAAATGGGCCTCACGTGTTAAACACGTGAGTGCCTATATGCAAAGCATATAGGCGCCGCAATCAAACAGCTATTGACCAAATTGGCCACGTGTTAAACACGTGAGCGCCCATATGCAAACCATATAGGCATCAAATTAGAGGAGCTGAATAAGCCCCACGTGTTAAACACATGAGCGTCCATATGCAAAGCATATAGGCGCCAAATTAGAGGAGCTGAATAAACCCCACATGTTAAACATGTGAGGACACCTCTTTACGTAGAATTAAATTCTACTCAATGAACCGTTGGATCAAGGATCCAATGGTGGTTAAGCATAGAATTAAATTCTATTGAGAGGGATATTTTATGTTAAACAGAAAGTTGGTGGAGCAAAGATCCAGTGAGATGGAAAATATTTCCCATATCTTTCTAAACAAAAAATATATTGCTCTCTGTAAAACCGAGTACCCTTGGATTAAAAATCCAATAGTGATGAAAATATCACCGTTCAATAGAATTTTATTCTATATATGAGAGAATATTCCCTCCATCTTGTTAAAACAAGAACAACATATTCTGTAAAAACAGAGACACTTGGATAAAAGATCCAACGGTGGGTAAAATTCCCCAAATCAATTTTGAGACCAATTAAATCAATTGGAATCTCTCAATAAAATATTTTCTCAAAACCAATTAACAATCTGCCTCCACGATATAAAAAACCCAAGACTTCAAGTCTCAACACAGAGAAAAGAGAGAAACCCCCGGATAAGCTTCTGCAAAATATAGTGAGCTCTTGAGAAAACAGAGAATTTAATTCTCAAAGGAAGAAGACTCTCCTCCTTTAAAACACTTAAGGTAAATAAAAAAGGTGAGATTAAAAGTATCCCTCTTGCCTAGTATAACGGATATAAGGGTTTAAACCTTCATACAAGAACTTAGTTCTTCCTTTGGTTTGAGATTTGCAAGAGAAAATCTTCCCACAAGTTGAGAATTTAATTCTCATCGGGGAGATTCTGTTCTTCAAACTCAAAACTTAGGGAAAAGAACTAGGTTTAAAAGAAAAAGAAAAAGGACATATGTTCTGGGAATTCAATTCCCCCAAATTAGGGTTTAACCCTACATAAAGAACTTAGTTCTTATAAAAATAAAAGAGAACTTAGTTCTCCAATAATAACAATGATGATGATTCAAGATCTTCAAAACAGAAATCTTGATGATCATCAATGACTAAAAAGTCATTAACAGAGATTAATATCTCTGAAAACAAGGCGAACATGGCGTCTCACGTGAAAAACACGTGAGTAAAATTAGTGCTTAGCACTGTTATTTTTTGCCTCATGTGTTTCCCACGTGAGTGCTTAAAACAAACAGAAGAAAAACTAAAAACACGTCACGTGCTTCCTACGTGAGCGTCCAAAGAGCAGGAAAACCCCTCTGTGATGGTTAGATAGCCACCAAATAAAGAAGCCCAACACAAAGCAATCACGTGAAATACATGTGAAACACTGTTGGAAACACAAAATCTGGCGTCTCATGTGCTTCACACGTGAGCCCCAGCCAAGTACTTAGCACTTACGGCAAAAAGCGGGTGAGCAAATAAAATCTGAAATCAATGCTCAGCACTCACGTGCTTCCCACGTGAGTGCCATGCAAAGTTCTTAGCACTCCATGGTCAGTCAAAATGGCTAAGTGCTTAGCCCTGTTTGGGCAGCACCCATATATAAGCGCCGCACGTGAAAAACACGTGAGCGCCAGAAACGATTAGTGCTCAGCACTATTCCAATGTCCCCTGTGAAATACACGTGAGCACTGCATATATTAGTGTTTAACACTACTGGGTAGCATAGAAACCCAATCTCAGCTCAAATTGGCTAAGTTTCCTAAGGTTAAACCTCTTTGATTTTAAATCAACCGAGCTCATATGCTTGAGATTTCAAAACTGATCTTAGTCTCAAACATGACTGATAATCTCTCATTGATGATATCCAAAATGATATTCATCCCACATCTCCTAAGATAATCTTAGTCTCAAATACGACTAACGATTCTTAGTACCATTACCCCTTTTCCCTCAAATACAGGATTTGGTTTAAGGGTACATCTCTTTACACCTCTGATACATGTCGTTGTAATCCCTCAACGTCTTCAGAAAGGTGGCAGGTCCCGATGACCAACAATTTCTTTTAGATTGATGCACTTCCAAATTGATGTGCAGGCCTCAAATCGGATCGTGCCCCAAATTGGGCACATTCCATATCACCATTGTTCACCTCGTCACATACCAAATACACGTGCGCGAAAGATGAATAAGGGACCGAAATGTCCCTAAACTAATAGACGCCTCAAATACGACGATAATGGATCGAAATGTTCTTAAACTAACATTCGTCCATAAAACGGGAATGTTGGACCGAAATGTCCTTAAACGAATATCTGCCCCCAAACACGGCGGTAATGGACCGCGATGTACTTAAACTAAAATAACTGAGCCCCAAATGCTCATATGTTTAAGTCGATCTTAATCTCAAACCAGATTAACGGTCCTCAAATAAACCAAACCCAAATCTAATTATACGGATTTGGACCGATCCGCGCCCTACAGGAAACGACATAAACTAGTCTCTGTATACAATCCACGGGCAACCAAAACAAACAAAAACACACATGAAATGAAGTGAACTTTCATAGCAGGAGAAAGTGGTTATTGCAATGCGGTAACGTAATTAACTGCAAGAGCTTGCGCCTGAAGGGAAGAGCGTCTCCACAATAAAAAAAACCCTCATAAAATGAGGGGGAATCTGGTAAAGTCTGCTACAATGACCGCATCCCTCCAAACCTCTGATATACGGTGCCATAAATCAACTTGGTATTTTCGGAGAAGTGGACAGATAAATCCAAATAGCATTTGCCCCTAGATTCAGGCAAGATGATCCATCCCAGTTCGTCTCTGTTTCCGGTGGTAAACAGATTCTGGCACGCCCGATGGGACATTTTCCTCTTTCCACTCCACACTTCGTGTGTCGTGTTCGCAAACAAAATCGCGGTTCGCTATGGTTTCCTTTGGATTCGAGGTACTAAGATTTGGTGTCTTACTCCTGTGCAGAAAAATTGATGGCTTCCAACTGTACAACTTGCAACAGCAACTCCCGCTCTGCCCCAACTGGAGGAGTGACTTATGGGCCCAACATGGCCTCCATCTTTGCGATGTCGGTGGGGCAAGTAACGCAAGCCACTACTGGACTATTCTTCGGGACCATGTTCCCACCAGTGGGTGTCGGTGCCTCAGCGCCGCAGGAAGAAACTCCCAAGAGATCGAACTTCGATCGACTAGCAACCACAACGGCCTCTCTTGACGGGTCGTCCAAATCCGATGCCTCAGTCTTCGACAGGTTGAGCCGAAGCTCAGACGTCTCAGTCTTCAACAGACTGAGTAAGAACCAAAACGGGCCCGTAAAGAGGCTCGTGATATCTGAAGGTGCTACCCCAAAATGGATAGCCCTCCCAACTCCTCCGGCAGGTGAAGTCGTTAAAGGTGCCTCCCCTACCAGAAAGTCGGTCTTCGAAAGATTGGCCGATCCTTCTCAAACTCTGCCAAGAACGTCAACCTTCAACAGGCTGACACCAACAACAGCCCCTCACCAAAGCCGGGGGCACAACGAAGCCGCTTCCAAAACTGAGGCGGTCCCTTTTGCAAGACATTCTCGACATCGTCACTGGCGCCGAGTGAGGAAAGCTGGGGGCAACTCCCCCTCTGGACGTACCCTACCAGCTCTAATAGTGGAATTTGACCCTGCTGTTCTAACCGGGAACAGCTTTGATCTGCTCAAGAGGGTACGCAAGAACTCTCCAATGGCGGTGCTAAAGAAATCGCCCCCACCTGCAGAAGCCACAGCACAGGCAAAGACGGCACCCCCATCAACGGCTCTCCTCCTAAATTCATAGAGTCTGGCGGAAAGTCCAAGACTCTGTGATCAGCAAAGATAGCTCTCGTCGACCAAAGAAATCGAAGGCTCGGCAAGAGGAAGACCATCCCTCTACCATACAGCGAGGGACTTCTTCCACATGGGTGCCTGTTACAACGACTCCTTCAACTTCGACCTCCCACAAAAGAAGGAGGCCGGAGAAAATCCCACCGCCTGCGGCAAATTCCAAAGGTGATGGACCCAAATGCCCCAAAGCTAGGGGCATGATCGTGCATACGGTTTACATGGCTTCCGGGAAATAAGAAAACCGTGCTTCTGTAGGTCATCGACCGCAAACTCGGTCGCTGACAAAAGCTCAGGAGCAACAACAAAAGCTCCGAGAGATGCTGACCAAAATGGCAGCACTTACTGGGCAGAAAGAAAGTCCGGACACAACAGCCGAACAGTACCAGGAGAAGGAGACCAATACAGAGTTCCTGCGAAGGGTGCTTGAAAGAAAGAATGAGAAATCCGCTGAACAAGCTACTAACATAAAGTAGACGACGCTCTTGTTTCAGGATATGGTTGGAATGGTGATCCAGCCAGAACCCCCAGCCGAAAATCCGCTGATAATCATTGAGGATGACAGAAGGAAAACATCAAACCCTCTTTCGGCCTTATCAGTGGCCAAGGAAGAAACGATCTCCAAGGCTGCTCTTGATGATTACATCGCTCAACAAATACGTGCTCATCAAGCAAATGAAGCGACCGGCCAAACTGTCAGAACTGGGCGAACGTATCCAGGCTGGTATGACCGAATCAAGTACCCACCGGGATATATGATCCCTAAGTTCCATGTGTACAAGGGACAGGAAACCCACACCAGCACGTCGCGCAGTTCAGAGCTCTGTGCGGCAACACTGGAGGCGACGACAAACTGCTGCTTCGCTAGTTCGTTGGTAGCCTGTCAAAGACAGCCTTTGAATGGTACTCGGAGCTCCCAAATGACTCCGTAAAGACATTCACATAAATGGAGCTACTGTTCACACAGCGGTTCGCCGGTGCGAGCGAGCGCACTCCAATCACGACATTAATCAATGCCAGGGTGAAACCAGGAGAAACCTGGGTCCAATATGCGATCTGATGGCAGAACCTATGGTCTAAGTGAGAACATCGCATCGAAGAATCCCCCACCGTGGGCATGTTCATCGGGACCCTAGATCCGCAAACGACCGTGTCCCAGTTCATGACTTTTTTCAAGAAGACGACCTTTCAGGATCTGATTGATAAACTGGTCCAAATGGACCAGATGGGTCACGAACCTTCCTCCTCAAGTAAGGACCCTCGAAATACCAAGGGTAAAGGGAAAGCAGCCTTCGTCGCCAACACTCAACAACAACCGAGTGACCCAAAAATGGCTGTTCGCCAAAACAATGCACATCCATGCCTATCCCTGGATAAAAAGGCTAGGACGCGCTTACGCGTTTCCCTGCGATAAGACGAGGAGACTATTTGAGTTGGCAATGCGTAACAAACTCATCACATTGCCAGACCCACGGCGTCCACCGCAACCCGGCGACGTCAACAACCCTAACTACTGCACCTATCACAGAATGGTGAGCCACCCAATTGAGAAATGCTACGTCTTCAAGAACTGGGTCAAGGACCAGTATCAACAGGGGAAGTTCGCATTATCTGAGAACTGGAGGGTGAACCCACCACAGAAGCACACTCCTAAAAAGGTGGATGCACCGGGGGCATCATGCTCGCTCATGGAAGAAACTCCACGTGAAGTCGTTCTTTCAGCTAAAACAAAAAGAATGCTGAAGGATCTACAGGCATGTACAGCAGTCAGGTGGAAAAGCCCACTTGAACCTGAAATCATCAAAGGGATGCTGAAACCGTGTCCCGTACCGAAGATTGTTGACAAAGGGCAAAATCTCCAAGTCAAGCTTTCAAAGTCTTCGTAGAAAAAGAAGAAGACAAAAAAGCCTGTGCAGCCTGCCGAGTATGACGATAAGCGCACAAACATACAAAAGTACATCGACGCGTTGGAGGAGAACAACCAGAAGGCGCGGATACCGGTCACCCTCGAAGAGTTCCTCAAGCATATTCTTGAGAACGAAGATTGTGACAATGATGAGGAAAATGACCCATTAGAAGAAACCGAATACTATGTAGCAAGTTGCCACATGGTCTCCCATTCGTTTTTAAATAACGAAGAAGCTCCCTCAGCATCAGAAAACAACGCAGAGGAACTGGGGGCAGGATCGGCGCTAAAATCCCCAGAACTGTCAGAAGACCCGATCGATAGGTTGTTAAACGAAGCCTTTCGAAAAATTAAAGCTGACCGAGAATGCGAAACAACCATATACGTAAAGGCTAAGCGTCAGCATCAGGATGAAGAAGTTGCGGCAAGGATGAGTCGTAAAGTGTTCCAACCAAACCGAAGCACACCTGCCACAAATAAGAGCAGGATCAAGATAGAGAAGCGGTTCGCTAAAGCCCTATCAGTAGGGATGAAGTTGCCGCCTCTTGTAAGAAACACTATCGGGATCATATGCCTCGACGGAGAGGATTCACATTGAAACTACTGTCTATATCATCGGAGGGTTACCCATCCCACCGAAGAGTGCAGTGCCTTCAATAAGTGATGGCAGGGATATGTTACCCATCAAAAACATTTCAAGAGGATGAAGCGCGAGGATCGTCGACAACAAAAAGGTGAGACAAGTACGTGTGAAAAACGACTGGCAACTGTCATATGGTTGATACCAGTCCGGAAGGGGAAAAGCCCCAAGATCTTACTTTCGGGAGCGATTCTGAGGACGAAATACCCCTCAGCCCTCTCTTCAAAGAATCCACCTCCGAAAAAGAAAAGGAGGAGAAGAGCTGCGTAGCCGCACGCTTCCTGAAAAGAACCTCGGACCTACAAACAAAGGTTCGAGCAAAAAAAACAAAGGGAAAGAAAAAATCCCTGAGGAAATTGCCCTCGACGATGGAGTCGTCAAAGAGCTCGCAGCCAGGGACCCAACTAAGAAAAACAAGATGGATTACAATGTCCTGGCACATCTGAGGAAAATACCCTCACAACTGAGCATATTGGATGCTCTCCTACTATCCAAAGAGGCACGATATTCTCTGATCGAGGCATTACAAGAGCCGATCAGTTCCAAGCTTTCCTCGTAGAAAAGAAGATGAAGGACGAGCTGGCAGAGATCCACACGGCTGATATTACATTCAGCGATGAAGATCTCCTCCTCGGTACGTGCGAACATAATCGCCCGTTATACATCACTGGGTACTGCCACGACATCAAGATAGGGAAAATCCTTGTCGACAACGGATCCTCCGTCAACCTTCTCAACGTGAAAGTGCTGAAGGAGATTTGCATGAACGTTCAGCACTTGGCCCGAGACAAAATTACCATCTCCGAGTTCGACTCACAGTCATCACGGATACTCGAGTCTGTAATATTGACGCTACGCTTTGGGCTGCTCGTCACTGACATCAAATTTCATGTCATTGACGCCAAGACTTGCTATAACGCTCTGCTCGACAGGTCTTGGTTACATGAATACAACGTCATCTCTTCTAAACAACATCAGTGTATGAAGTATTTCAAAGACAGCTTGGAATACACCGTCACGGGGGAGCTAAACCCATTCTCGGTAAACGAAGTTCGGAAATATGAAGACGCAAAGTACTTCCTACCAGACTTCGAAAATACGGAAAGGTGTCATGAGCCGGAGGATAAACAGAACTCCGCCGCCACCATCCCGATCTTTGGAAGCGATACTGAGGAAGATGAAGAAATAGTCTACTCGGGGAAACCCCAAGACAACAAGCCTGGACCATCTACTTCTATTTTGGTCTTTGACAGCGACTCTGAGGATGAAGCCAACATAGTGTTCTCCATCCGCCCGCCAGTGCAAACCCTCGACGAAGCAAAACAGAGCCTGCAAATCACAATGGTTCCACCTCGGCATTACAAGGAACTTGATGCGCTCGATATATACATCGTACAGAAACTACAGACTTTCTACGTCCCTCCCAGGAAAAGAGGTGAAAAGGCGATCCTCTTTTACCAATCTACGGAGACCAGAATAGAGAAAGAAGTATGGAACGGTGACGATTTTGCACTCGACAGGCTTCAACCAATCCGTCTGCCAAGATACTACGCGGAGGGATTGAAAAGGCTGTTAAGATACCAAGGTGTATCCCTCGAACAAACTGTTCGGTTAGCCCAATTCTACAAAAAGATTTGGGATATCCCTGGGACCCAGCGAAAGATGCCCAACGGGAAGATGGAGACAACCGGGCTCGGATACGTTCGATCCAGGAGACGGGAGCAGTTCCACATCTGCCGTGTCATAAACAGCTCCAGAGAAGAGGAAAATGCTCTCCCGAATAGCCGTGACGTTGAAACAGAGCGAAATTCCGCTCTAAGAGCATTAAGTCCGTCGCTCGAAGAACAAATAGACAAGCTAATAGAAGAGGCTTGTCAAAAGAGTTGAGACAACCACAGCCGCGAAATGGCTATCTATGAAAAATCCAGGACGCAGCGCCTCAATCAGCAACCTGCGGAGAAAGAAGACTACAATGCCCTTTATCCCCAGCTCTCTGTATGCCTTCGCAAAAAGGAAAAATCCCGAAATAGAGAAAAAAATAGGACAAAGAGCGCAAACAACGTTTGCAAACAACAAGGTAGATCTAAGAAGCCGCACTATCAAGAAAAACTTGGTTAGAACCCGTCCTTTATAAAGAAGATGGGTCGGGAATACTCTTTCCCTCAAGACAAGACAAGAGAAATATTCAACCTTGTCATGAAGCACCAAATGATGATGCTCCCGAAATCTCGGCACCCCGAACAAATAAACGATATCCATCACCTGGATTATTTCTCCTACCATCGAGCCATAGGTCATCCCCTTGAAAACTGCTTCACCTTCAAAGACTTGGTCGAAGACCAATATCAACAAGGCAAGTTCGTTTTATCCGACATCTGGAGGGTAACCCCACCGCAAAAGCATGAGCCAAAGAGGACCTATACCGTTAGGATAGGACCAGCTCAACATCAAGAATGGAAGCAAGCTCGTACCTACCATATGATAACGCTCTCAAAGGAGGGAGGGCATGAGACTATGGATGACCTCTTCAGGTACTTCGCAAATGAAGACGAGGATGAGGTGATCTCAGAGTTTCCACCAGCACCAAAAGAGCTGGAAGACGGGATACACACTACGGCAGACAACCTAAGGAAAATTGACTTAGGTACGGAAAACTATCCGAGGCCAACGTTCGTCAGTGAGCTGCTATCTAAAATACAGGTATCCACGTTAAAAGACGTGCTCATGCAATATAAAAACTGCTTCGCATGGAACTATTCCGAGATGCCGGATCTAGATCCAAAGGCGGCAGTACATAAACTGGCTATATCGCCGAACATAAAGCCAGTCAAACAGGCGCCAAGAAGAATGCGGTTCAAACTTGAGATGAGTATAAATGCTGAGGTCAAGAAACTAATCGACTCCGGCTTCATCTAAGAAGTTCAATATCCCGATTGGATCGTTAACATCGTTCCGGTGATGAACAAAAATGGGACGGTGCGCATCTGCGTGGACTTTCGGGACCTGTATATACTATTCTTGGTATATATATGTGGATATTCTTGTCCTGTGCATATCCTTTTTTTTCTTTTTGACGAGCAATCTTGTCTGGTGATGCTCAGTATTTGTTCATAAAAAAAAGGAAAAAGAACCAACGATTTTTTACCCTTCAACAATTTTGCCCTCTTGATGTACAATGACAGTGAGGGCGCTGTCCAGTTTAAGTTTGGGGGTGTGTCTCGGTATGTTTTCTCCTTTCACATTCATTTGTATATTCTGCATTTGCATACATATTCAAAAACCCATAAAAATAAAAAAAATAAAAATGCATAAGGTCTTTTCCCTTCAACAAAGCTTGCCCGAAGAATGACTTCCCAGTATCTGTTACCGAGCTGATGATCGATAACACGTCTACCCATAAGGTCTTCTCCTTCAAGGATGGATCTTCAGGATACAACCAAATAAAAATGCATCCTGAAGACCAAAAACATACAGCCTTCCGGACTTCGCTGGGCATATTCTGCTATAAGGTGATGCCTTTCGGTTTAAGAACGCCGGCGCTACGTACCGGAGGGCCATGACGAAGATCTTTGATGACCTCATCCATGAGATTGTCGAATCCTATATCGACGACCTGGTGGTGAAGAGCAAGTCTTATGAGGAACATTGGGAACATCTAAACATAGTGTTCCAACATTTTCAGAAGTACAATCTGAAAATGAATCCTCTAAAATGCGCGTTTGGAGTCTCCTCAGGCAAATTCTTAGGATTCATCATACGACACCGGGGTATCGAAATTGATCCCTCACAGATCAAGGCGATTACGGAAATGCCCACGCCAAGGACCCTCAAACAGTTGCGATCCCTTCAAGGAAAGCTTGCATATATCCGACAGTTGATGGACAACCTCTCCAGAAAATGTCGTCCCTACAGTCATCTGATGAAGAAGGGGACCCCGTTCATCTGGGATCAAAAGTGCCAAAATGCACTAGACGAAATCAAACAATATCTGCAAAACCCGCTGGTATTGACCGCTCCGGTTAAGGGAAAACCTCTCATCTTATATACAATAGCCCTTGAGGGTTCTCTAGACGCGCTATGGGCACAAGAGAACGATCAAGGAAATGAAAGATGTTTGTACTATTTGAGTCGAGTTCTCCTGGAGGCAGAAAACAACTACACCCTTATTGAAAAGCATTGCCTGGCTCTGGTCTTCGTGATAACGAAGCTCAGACATTATGCCTTGGCACATAAGGTCCATCTTATATCAAAGATAGATCCTCTCAAATATCTGATGTCAAGGGCCATATTAACAGGAAGGCTTGCAAAATGGGCCCTCCTCTTGATGGAGTTCTCGATAACGTATCAACCCCTTAAAGCAGTGAAAGGCCAAGCCATTGCCGATTTTCTCGCGGAGCATTCGATATCAGCCGACTCCCACTTAAATTGCGAGCTGCCGGATGAACATACGTTCGACACAATCGAAGGAGAGAAGGAAGAAAATGATTCCCGATGGGAACTATTCTTCGATGGAGCATCTTCCATAAAGAGGTAAAAGCAAAACACCCCCATAATCAAAGTCGGGATAGGCCTTATCTTCGTGACTCCACAAAGAGGGATAATGTGTTACGCCCTCTCCTTAACAGAACCAAGGACTAATAACGAAGCTAAATATGAAGCTTTGATAGCGGGCCTCGAGATCGCTGTCGACATGGGAATCAAAGACCTCCTCATATATGGAGACTCCCAGCTGATCGTTAGCCAAGTAAATGGCGACTATCAGACATGCAAGCCGGAGCTGATAAAGTATGGCGAAAGAGTGCAATAACTGTTGACATAAATCCTCTCCTACATTCTGGAGAGTATACCGCATATAGAAAATAGCAAGGCAGATGCGTTGGCCAAGTTGGCTAAGGAACTGGCCGACGAAGACCTCGATGACGTAAAGATCATCGTGCAAAGCCACAGGATCCTCACGCCAACAGAAATATTTTCGGGAGACTTAACAGAGCCATCCGAAGGAAAAGAAACGACCGAACAAGTAACCCTTCAAATAAAGGACGGGGAAAGGGTCAACGATTGGAGGGAAGTCTTCATAGACTACTTCAAATCCTAACGAACGCCCAAGAATGCGTTGTCTAGACATCAGTTCACAAAATGAGCTCTGTCCTTCGCCTTTGTCAATGATACTCTATAAAAGAGATATTTCGACTGTCTGTGGCTAAGATGCTGGGGCCGGAGGAAGAAAAAAAGTCGTTCAAGAAATGCACAACGCACTGTGCTGTTCTCACCAAGATGGGCCAAAAATGAAGCTGAAGATCAAAATAATGGGTTATTATTAGCCCACAATGATTCAAGACTGCCTCGAATATGCGAAGCAGTGTCACTCATGCCAAATTCATGGGAACTTCATACACCAGCATCCAAATCCGCTACACCCAACAGTAGTTAGCCGGCCATTCGAAATGTGGGGAACCGATATAATTGGCCCCATTGAACCAGCATCGTCCAAAGGACATCGGTTCATATTGGCAACGACTGACTACTTTTCTAAGTGGGCAGAAGCAGCACCACTAAGGGAGGTGAAGACGGAGCATATTCTCCATTTCTTTAGGACACATGTTATCTACCGGTTCGGCACTCCGCGACGAATTATCTCGGATAATGGGCCAGCCTACAGGAGCCATAAAATCAGCCGCTTCGCAGAACAGCATAAGATAGATTGGAGATACTCTTCAGTCTATAATTCTCATGCCAACGGTCTACCTGAAGCTTTCAACAAGACCTTGACAAAGATTATAAAGAAAACGGTATCCAGAAACAAAAGAGACTGGCACGAAAGGCTGCATGAAGCTCTTTGGACGTACCTAACAACGTTCAAAACAGCTACGAATACAACACCATACGCGTTGGTATTCGGCACGGAAGCAGTGCTTCCCCTGGAAATAGAACTCCCTTCTCTACAAGTAGCGGTTCGATACAAGCTGACAGATGAAGAAAATGCTCATCTTCAGCTTGAGGAGCTTTATGCCCTAGATGAAACTCGTCTTATAGCACAACAAAATCTGGAGGCTTATAAGGCAAGGATGGCACGTTCTGAATAGGCCGAGAACTTTCCGCCAAGGCAAGCTCGTGCTAGTCGTCAAAAGATCGATGATCCCCAGTCATGCAAAACGGGAGAAATTCGAGACAAACTATGAAGACCCGTACATCATACACAAATTCTACCAAGGTGGACCCTACCTGCTCATGGATATGCATGGCGAAAGACCCTTCCGTCCAATAAACGGCCGATTCCTCAAAAAATACTACGCCTAACGAGTCATGACCTAAGTCAATGATAGATGATGGCACTCGTGTCCGCTCGCTATCTTCCTAAGTCAAAAACTATGAGAGTAGTATATAAAGAAGCTCCGTTGCCTCAAACATAGCAACAAAGGACCGAGATCTCCTTAAACTAGAAATTCGCCTCAAACATGGCGATAACGGACCGGGATGTCCCTAAACTAGAATCTCGCCTCAAATATGGCAATATAGTACCGAAAAGTCCTTAAACTAATTATCTGCCTCAAACATGGCAGTACGGACCGAGAAGTCTCTAAACTAACAACGGACCGAGATGTCCTTAAACTAAAACTTCGTCTCAAAAAATGCGATACTGGACCGAAAAGTCCTTAAACTAATTAATCGCCTCAAACATGGCGATACTGGACCGAAATGTCCCTAAACTAGTGCGTCGCCTCAAATATGACGATAATGGACTGGAACGTCCCTAAACTAGCGCATCGCCCCAAATACGGCGATACACTCCCTTGAGATATATATATTGCAATCGAAGTCTTAATGGCGAGGGTTGCAACTCAAGTCCCACTGGCAACACAGCTACTCCAGCGATGAAGCCATCCCCAAGTCCCACCGACAAACAGATGGGTCACCTGCGGTGAAACTACTTTCGAGAGTTCCATCGTTTAAAAAAAGGTATGTCCATAAGAGAAATGGGCACAGATGAAAACCCGAAAGGGTGCCATGAGTAAAAACAGCAGGACCGCCGGCGAGTTGTGAAAACCCGGAAAAGGGCGCAAACTCGTAAAATAAAAAATTCATATGCACTTGCAAAGTCTTCTCGACCTTGTAAGGAGAAAATACATGTGTGAGATCCTTACGACTCATAAAGGAAGAACGCACTTAGGAGTTCTCATGATTCTTAAGGAGAAATTACACTTACGGGATCCTCACGACTCGTAAGGAGAATTCCCCTTATGAGACCCTCACGGCTCATAAGATTCAAAAGCCTTAACCTATAGGGATCCGAACGTGTTCTTAAGCCGTTATATCCTCCAAGTTTCCCTACAGGTGGTCCGGTATTGATCCTTGTATACAATCCACGGAAACAAATATTCATTTCCCCACCAAGTACCACCAATGTCGAGAAATGTCCCTATATGGCGAACGACACTTGTAAATCCTCTCGACTTATAAGGAGAAAACACTCTTGGAAGATCCTTACGACTTATGAGAGAAAATACCACTTGGGAATCCCCAAAATTCCTTAGGAGAAAATACACCTACGAGATCCTCACGACTCTTAGGGAGAAATACCTTTATGAGACCCTTACGGCTTATAAAGTTAAAAGGCCTTAGTCGACAGGATCCTAACCCTGTTTGCTAAGCCACCTTTGTTCAAATCAACAAAGGCAAATGATGATTCGCTCCTGAAAATATCCCAGTTGTAGCGAATCTGATACCAAGTTTAGTATCAGATTCCAAACTCGCAATAGAAACAGCAGCGAACAGCAAAAAAAAAAATGCATATAAAAACAGCCGAAATGATGGGGCAACTCGCAATAAAAATCAGCAAGTAAAAAAATATATGCATATAATAACAGCCGAAATGTTTAGGCAACTCGCAATAAAAAACAGCGAGTAAAAATATAAAAAAATAGCCGAAATGATTGGGCACCGCGAAAAATAGCCAAAATGATTGGGCAATCGCGACTTTCGCGATATGAAAAACTGAAAGATAGAGCATCACGGCAATAAAATATAAAATAAAATAAAATTTCCTCTGCCCTGCAAGTATGTCCATACCGACTCTTGTATACAATCCATGGGAACAAATGAAAGAAATGAAACCATACTTTCCCACCCGGCTCCGTTAAAGGGAGAGCCAGATCTTGACAGCAATATCTACAGCCTAGAGATCAGCTCGACGTTCTTCTCATTCCAGCAGAGTGCAGACGCAACGCCATTAAAGCTCCAAGGAGCCAAATCAAAAAGGAGTGACGACAAAATCCTAAACTCCATCTCGATGTGCTTCTCATGCCAACAGAATGCAGACGCAACATCAACAAAAGGCCTAAGGATTGGAACCAAAAAGGAGCCATGGCAAAATCCTAGCTCCAAGTCTTGACGGTTCATATACAACTCGGAGACTATCCCGGCGTTCCTTCTCAGTGCAGACGCAATGTCAACAAAAGACCCAAGGGTCGAAACAAAAATGGAGTAATGGTAAAATCCTAAACTCCAAGTCTTGACGACACATATACAACCTAGAGACCATCCCAACATTCCCCCTCATTTCAGCAGGATGCGAATGCGGCTATCAAATGAAAATGGAGCAATGGTATATTTCTAGCTCCGGACTTCAACTGCAATACGTACAGCATAGAAGTTTTACAGATGTCTATCCTACTTCAGCAAAGAATCGACGTGACATCGTCAAAAAAAAATGAAGCAACGGTATATTCCCAGCTTCGGGTCTTGAAGGCAACTCATTTAAAGCCTAAAAGACTATCGGAGATCATCCCACACCAGTGCAGAGTGGTTATGACTCATCGGGGCTCCAAACTGAGCCTAACCTCACGTAAAAATCGTCATGGCAAATTCCTAACGTTTGGTCTTCTGATGGTAATATGACCTAAGGAGATTATTTGAAGACGTCTTGTCCAGCCCCCGAAGGGATCAGAGACACGACAGTTGCGGTGCTACTCAAATAACGGCTTAAAGACCGTATATCGAGGAATACATCAGCCAACGCGGCGGTACCATGGACTAAAACCCTAGTACTACAAGCCTAACGGACCTCCGTCATAAAGAATGGGGGTTATCTGCATATAACGTTAGGACAAGTTTGCTTGTAAACCCAATGGAGGTAAACTAAAAACACTCCGAAATGAGTACATAAACTAGAGACTCCGAAACGAGTGAATAAACTACAAACTCCGAAATGAGTACATAAACCAGAGACTCCGAAATGAGTACATAAACTACAAACTCCGAAATGAGTATATAAACTACTTTACGCCAAATCAAGACATCAAAGGATAGAGAGGCGCAAGCATGATAAAATATGTCTTTTATTCATAAATCTAAATGAATACAAGATACAAAAAAGGGGAAAAGAAAAGAAGAAAGAAAGATATACAGTGATAAGGTATTTAAGACGGCGGGCGGTTCAATAAGCTAACTAGATCGTCATTTTTGCGCCGGACTTCCGTCTCAAGCTCTAGCAACGCCGCAAGCTGAGTTCCTGCTTGTGCCTGTTGTTTTTGGTATAAAGAAAACCGATTCTCAAGCTCTTTCTCGGAAATCTTGTGGGTCTCAACCATCTCGCGTGTAAAAATGACGGCTTTATCAAGAGCCACCACCTCTGTAATGGCCTCCTGAAGGACCCGCCAAATTTCATAAGCCCGAGTAGTCTTGGTGGTGAGCTGGGCTTGAAGTTTCCCAAAGCCTTTAAAGCCAACTCCCTTGCTGAAAACTTCCGGTTGAGCATTTTCTCGCAAAACTGGAGATTGGCCGCGCACCGATCGATCCACCCACGCAAGCTGGCCTTTACGGATATGATCTCAGAAGTGAGGCGTATGCATTCAACTCTAAGTAGGGAAGCCTCCACTTGACGGCAATATTCGACCCAAGTACGCACCGGTGCCTCGTCATGGTAGGTGGAAAGAACGGATAAGGAAGCATTGGCTTCAACAGCAAATTCTTCAGCCATGACGGAAGTGCTAGCGCGAAGATCTTTAATAAGAGTCGCCTGTGAGTGAATGCTCTGTTTTTCCATCCTCTCAGACATGCGTCTGGCGTAAGGGCCCGGTGACATGCAAATCCGGGACTTTAGTGGAGTCAAGGCTGGCAAAGCTGTGAAAATGCGTATATGGTTATTCGCCTTTCCGAACAAGGAATAAATAAAAGAATGCCAGTGATAAAGCGTCACTTACCTACAGCCACAGAAGGCGGATCTGAGAGATCCTCAGGCCCATCAAGAACTTCAACTTCGTCATCAGCCTCTAATACTGTGGTTTAAAATAAAGGGGCACGTCAGCATCATCATGAAAATATAAAATGGAAAGGCATAGGAATACTAACCTTGGCCAGAGGAAAGGACGATACTCTGGGGGGGTATCGCGTGCAGGGACACCATGTTAAGTAAACGCTGAAAGGTTTCTTCCGGAGAAAGATCTACAATAAAAGACGCCAGCTCCCGCAATTCTGAGGAAAAGAAAGGGTTAGACATGTGGAGAGGTCGTTAAAAACAAAAATATATATGTGGATTACCTCCGATGCTTCGTCCACTCTGGACTGGAGGGATAGCAGCTTCAGTAATCTCCTCTACACCCTCCAGTGCGTCACTGGAAATATTTACAGTGGCTATGGCCGGTCTGGCGACCTCCGTTGGAGGAATAAAGGCCGTCACCAAAGGCTCTGAGGCACGATCTGGGCTCGAAATTGTGCCCGCTGCAGAAGGCCCTACGGAGAAAAAATGTGTAAAGACGATACGATACGAAAGTAATATAAATTATCTGCTGAGAAGGACGTAAAAGATACATACCGATACACCAGGGAGCCTGAAGAATGGCCTTTCCGAGCCGCTGCTTTTTTCTGTTTAGTCGCGCTCATTAGGCTTCGATTGAAGATAAATCCTTACCCGCCTTCAGAGCAGCCTCGTCTTCAAAAGCAGCCGAGATTGGCTGTTTGAGAGCCCGTTCTTCTTCCAGCGTCATAGGAACCACCGGTAACATAGTCGGGGCCGGATCAACATCTCGGAATTCAACAGAGGGAAATCATCCCTCCTTGGGGCGCACGTTTCCAGCTTCATCCTATGAACGCTTCAAAGCCTCGGCCAACTGAGCGGCTTCCTCGGCGGATGTACCAGGAAAGAGGAGACCGTCGTCTTGTTCATGCACAGATATAGGCTTATCCTGAAGAGGCTCAGACTCAAGCAAGGCATCGAGTAGACCGGCAGCCGATTTCTTCCTCCTTTTAGGGCCCGAGCTAGCACTAGTAGAAGGGCGCTTCCTCCCCTTCAGCATTTTTGCACGGTGCTGCCCAACCTCGCCTTCGGTGTCCGTCTTTTGTGACGCCGCGGCTGGTATTTTATCAGGAATCTTTGCCCCAGCTCTAGTGCAAACCGGCATACCAGCAGTGCGGGGACTGATTCTGCCCGAGCGGCTTTAGGAATAAGCACTGAATCACTGTCCCTCAGAGGAGGGCGAACAACCGACCGTAGCCACAATGGAGTGTTGATGGCTTGAGCTGGAGCAGAGGCTTTACACTCGAAGAGCACTCGCCTCTCCTTTGCGATGATAGGACTAACACGGTGGCGATACCAGCCCTTGAAGGGCCCCATGGGCCTTGGAAGATAGTCGGGCTCCGGGATCATAAAGACGGAACCCGTATTCAACCTCATGAAATGATGGATGACGTCGCGTGCAGCCTCCAGCGAGAGAGCAGGCTCAACTAAAAAGGCTTCGAGAGGGACACCCTGGTTGTAACCTAACTGCTGGGCGAAGCGATGCGGATTATACCGCATGAAGAGAGCAGTTTCATTTAGGCGGAACACTAAGTACCCCGGCCTGATTGAATATAAATGCATGATCTCTTTATGTTTTAAAGCCGGAACCCCATTCTTCGACAAATCGAATAACTGTTGAACGGGTTCCGCTAGCACAGAGAGAACTCGATCACTGAAAACCATCCCGCCTTCGTTTGAATACAGATTAAGCAATACGCGCAGAGTGTTGGAGATAGTGCCCTCAGAGTCAATTATTGGGTCACAGGCACGTGATTGTAATGATTGAGGGGAGGACCTATCCCGGTAGGACAGTCTTACTCGAGATGATAGTATGCTATCTGGTTTATCTTTATCATCGTGTACTGCTTCAGGTGACCTTTCGAGTCGCTATTACACGTTGATAAAGCCCCTAGGATTCTTGCTTGACTTCCAGCAGTATGAGGGCGATCATATAAGTGGGAGCTGGGGTCTATAAGCACATCCTTAAAAGGTCCCTAGTCGTGGGAGATTCGAGACAGGGCATCGTTTCTCCAGAGTAGACTAGTGTATACAGTCGAGACCCCGACGAGGGGCGGTGGCCGGTCTCATAAGCCACTGGTGTCAGTTGATTCACCTAAGATGTATACAGGTGCTCATTGGGTTATGAGTACACCGGACAGGACTCGCCGGGAACCTGCTAGTTGGGATATACCAGACGTCAGATAGCAGTTCCCAGGTGACATGTGTACAGGTTAGTTCATCGACCTGGGATCGTCATTTGTCTCGTGTGAGTTCCCACTGTACTTTGATTACTACCCTACCACGGCTCAAAGGAGTCGTGCAAACAGGTTTTAGTTGGGTACAGTCCCGAGCCACATGGAGGCAGTGAGCGGATCTGCAGGGGTTCGTCTCTCCCGGTATTGGGGGTGAGGTCGTGCTGTGTCTAGGAGAGCCAGAACATGAAAAGTCCTTGGCCAAGGCAGGAGATTTGCTGGTAGGTATTCCAGTAGTATCTCAGGGTGTTCTGGGCTACACTCCGACACGACTTGTACCGCTTTTGGGGGTCTGACTTTTACCAACCCCCTAGGCCCGCCATGCGATGCTCATAGACGAACGGACCGGACTGTACGGATATTGTCACTGACAGGCTCAGTAGGGTGTCAGGATGAGTTCGCTCATCGACGTCCCTTTTGGTCAATAGCTGGTGGCCCGTCATGTATGGCTTATACCTCTGACGTGCTAGTGGTTAAATCCACAGCCATAGTATTGACGAGTCTTTAGAGTCCACCACACAGACAGTTACTCAAGTTTCGGGCGAAACGCTGTAGAGGCCGTATGGAGATATGGCAGGGTTCGATCAGATACGTGCGGCATTGCACGGATCGTGATCGGACAGTTTTTTCTAGCCGGCTTTGGCTTAAGCCGGATTCTAGTATTTGATAGTGTAATTTTGTCTCTTTGCATTTGTGTTCAGTGGGAATACAAATGCGGGCATGTATTTGCAGCAGTGGGGTTTTCCTGTAATTTATTACGGGATCGGTTTTCTGAAGTTGCCAGTTCGCATTCCGTTCCGGCCGGTTTTCCTTCATTCCTTCTCGGTCGGACTTTTCGTTGGAGGGTGTTAATTGCAAGTTTGCAATTAACACTTAGTGGAGGGGCTTTCTTGCTTATTTGTGGCATCATGATTGTTGCTTCATCATCATGAGATTCCATATTGGTCTCATCTTTGCTTTTCTTGTGATGGTTTAGAAAAGGATTGATTAGTGAGATGAGTGAGAAAGGATGTGAGGTTTATGTTATCTTTTTTTATATATTGTTTTTTTTTTCTCTCTCCAATCCATTCTCATCTTAAGGGGGCCGGCCACTTCATTGTGAAGGAGAGGGATTATTTTTGATGGTGGCAAATATCTTAATCTCATTATTCCATTCATCCAAAATGAAAGTTTCATTTTTCAAAGCTCATCTTTTTCTCACCTCCATCCTCCATGGAAACTTCAAGAACCCCAAGAGACAAGTTCACTACACTATATCTATAGCAAGTCTTGGACGCGTCGGCTAGCCAACTTCGCGACCGAGTTGCCTCGGTCAAGAGGCGGGAGCCCGTAAAAGATTCCGGCTACGTGGTGCCCTTTCCGACGAGCGAGGAGGTGACGGAGATTCCGCGGGAGATCGGAGTGGAGACGAAGACCGAAGGACACGGATCGCTTGGTATACTTCTCTACCCGTATTTTTATTTGCTAGTTAGCTAGGTTAATGGCCCGATCCGGGTGAAAAGTCCGCGGTGGTGCCGATTGCAAAGTTCGCAAAGTTTTTGTTTCCGCGTTTCCGGCGTCGGATCGACGGCCGGGGCGCCCCCGCGGGCTTACATTGGTATCAGAGCCAGGCCATTAACCTCGCCTAGCTTGCTCTAGCGCGTTTAGAACCCGATCGAACAAAATCCCCAAAAACCGTATTTTTGTGCACATGTGTTCTCTGTTGAAATTTTTTGAGCTCCTAAAATTTTTCAGGTTGTTGCAGAGGCATGTACAAGCAATTATAAGAATTCTGGGAAAATACGATCCACTGATTCTTCACTTAGACCGCGGAAGGGCGGCCAAACCCTTGTTTTGGCCGCGCTTCCGCGGCGGATAGGAGGAATCGTGGCACCATATTTTCCCAGTAAGCTTATGAGTTAGAAATAGGGCTTTTGGGATATTTTATTTGGGCCCAGGTTTTCTGTAAGTACTACAGTTCTTTTTGGGGGCCCACTTTGATAAATTTGTTCGATCGGATATTTTAAACATGCTAGTTCACAGTATTTACATTATATCTGCGACCGTGAATGTCACTCGATCGGTAAATCCAGTCTATCTGCTATAGCCCTTTTAGACGGATTTGCGAACGTGACATTCACGTTGATGTTCTGTGTTTTTGCTGTGTTGTTGCGGATCGGTCGTGGGGGATAGCCTGGTTGCAATATAGTACAGTTCTGTTTTATATGTACATTTGATATTGCGGGGCGAGCGTCCGACATGTGGACTGCCGTCACTGCCTGTTTGTATTATTCTTTTGGGGCACGACCAGGTTGCGGTCGATGTACCCGTTGTATGTATATTTTACTTTCTGTACTAGGATTACCCCGCGGAGGGGTGCACGGATAGCCGGGTTCTAGAGGGCAACAAGCCCGCATCTCATGGCGTTGAGACGGAGGGGGCTTTACTCTAGGATTGGCGGGCTGTTCGCCGCACTCGTAGGGGGTATAGGATTGACCCAGGAGGGGTGCCCAAGTTACCGGATTCCTTGAAGTGCTGGGTGGTCCATTCACGGTGCTGAAGGGGGCTGCCTCGCTTCAGGTTTTGGCGGGTGACTTGCCGCGCCCGTAGGGGTCTAGGATTTTCATTGCACAGTCTATCCACACGACCAGGGGAACGTCGGGTTTCAGTAGCGGCTCTGTGAAACCCGGGGATCCCAGATATCTGTATTGATCTCTGTTGCTATACATTTCTGTGTTGCATTTTATCACGCCATGAGCGAAATACTATATATTAGTATATATATTAGTAGATGTTGTATATGTTTTTCATCCGCGCTAGTCCAGTCCCCGCTCTGCCGTTAGTTAGCTAACCTAACGGGTGATGACGGGACCCAGTGGCGAATGCGGATGGCATATACGTACGTCAGTATATTTTCGTTCTTTGTGGTGTGATCAATTGATGGGACTGCGTTGATTCGGATCAATGCAAGTTAAACAAACCTAATCTGATGTTGTTGGAATATTTTTTCAAAAGCTGTTATTGCAAGGACGTTCACTTTTGTTTTGCACAGTGGTATTCAGTTGGAATATCCTGCTCCTTAGTCGACGAGGCAAGGGCCGAGATCCCTTCACCGGGAGTGACCCCTTGGACAGAAGTTTGCGTCAGGGCATTAACTTCACTATAGCCGATTACTTTTGTTTTGCATCGTGGTATTCATTTGGAATATCCTGCACCTCATTCTACGGGGAAAGAGCCGAGATCCCTTCACCGGGAGTGACCTCTTTAGCGAAGGTTTTCGTTACTATATTTTTCTAAAAAGCTATCCGTTCCTTCAACGATATCAAGTTCATTACGTTAAAGGTTTTCGCCAGAAACCATTCGTAGCCCTCCGTCATTTCAGTTAAATATTCGGTAGTATTCAAGCTATGTATTTTGACCTCACGCCAAGGCATAGTGTTTGGTAGCTGCCGGGTATTTATCTGTTGCATAGATAGATGCGTTGGTTTGGGACAGTCGTACTACTATTTTGGCCTACGTCAAGGGTATGTACGGGTGGGTTCAAATTAACCAGGATAATGACGGGTAGAACTTGACATGTGACTTATGATATTTTGACCTCACGCCAAGGTCATAAGAGCATGGGGTAAAAATCCACATCGGGAGTTTCAAAAGAACTGAAACTTGCCAGATATGCGCATACCTTCTGGAGTGTGATAACGTGAGCGGATTCCGTCACGTTATCATGCGATGAGAGTTGGATCCCGATTCCCACTGATGAGTTGGTTTACTCCTCGGGTTATCCCGGCTAATTCTTCTTTCAGGTTTGGGGAAGAATTTGACGTTACAGTGGGAGGTTTCCAGATTAGATAAATTGGTAACCATTCTGATCTAGGTTAGAGTGCACGCTGAGTGTTTCTTTTCTCTCTCTCTCTGGCAGCGACCATTGACCCGACCCTAGACTATGACTCAGTGACCAAGTTGACCGAACCTTCTTAACACTGGCTTTTGGATTGTCAGAGTTGCAGACCTCTTTGCCACTCCTACTTTTACTCTTTTCTCCGGGACACCCCGTATTACTACGAACGTCCACTTCCATTGGACAAAACCATCGTATGGTTATATACGAACTCGAAGGACTTCGAGGATGGTTTCCGGTTCTGGAGAAAACGAATAGGATTATTCAGTTGTCTTTACCTTTTACCCTCTCTCAGGTTGTGAGTACTCCTTGGTTTAGGAGTAGTACACCTATTACGCAAATTGGATAGTCTTCTTCCAGACCCTAGGCTGGTGCCGACCGGTAGGGAATGAAGAAAGCCAATTAGCCTAAACGGTGTACAGAAGGTATTAAGTTCAGACAAAGCAAGGGATTAGTAAGAGGGCAAAGTAAATTGCGACTGCTATTCACGACCTAACCATGTACTTCTTTGTCAATCCTAAATCACCTATGAATTAAGTTCATTCGGTTGTCTTTTATCCTCACCTTCTCTCGCATTGCGAGTGCTCCTAGGACTAGGACAGTACACCCATTATGCTTATTGGATAGTCTTCTTCCAAACCATAGGCTGGTGCCGAACGGTAGGGAAGGAAGAAAACCATTTGGCCTAAAGGGGTGTACAGAAGGTAATGACTAAAGACATATAAAGGGATTTGGAGAGGTGGCAAAGAATTATACGGTTATAGTTGTGAATCTGGATAATGGAAGAGGCATCACTAGGAATACCAGGATACCCCATCGAAACATCTCAATGTTTCAGTTCCACTGTGTACTGTTAAAAGAAAACTGATTTCCCGATTAGACACTTACTCCAGGGTATGTATTTACCAGGTTGGATTCTCACATCTGTATGGTTTTACAGATGATGAGTGGGAGTAAGTTATTGGGAATTAGGTGACCGTCCTCATAATATCGGGATTCATTGTAATTGGTGATATTTGAGGAAGCCACCTGGGTTGTTTGCCGGTCGGCAAATATTTGGTTTTGAATATCCGTTGTTGTGCACCAATTTCAAATTGATATATCTGTACGTCTATTTTTATAGAGTGAGACATATCTTTTTGAAATTATGTCTATGACATTTACCTATACCAGTGGATGGTTAGGTAAGGAGCATTGAACATCGGTGTAATTCTTCTTAACCAAAAGTACAGTTTTCAACCTACGACACACAGTGAATGAGTCACCAGACTCAGCGGACTTATACAGAGTATTGTATATTGTACAGTGTCCATTAGGACAGAGGGGTTGGTCCTCGTACTTTATTCTGTTTACTTTTAACTTCTCTAGTTCTTAGACATGTGTTCGTAGAAACACAGGGTCTAAGTTTTGAGGAGTTATAGGTATATGAATAAAGTAGAGAACCAGGTGTTGAAAGTATCGGGATTCTTCAAGGAGATCGAAGATGTAGATACTTGTGAATGGTATTCAGTTGATAGTAATGATTAAGAGAACTAGCTTCTCTTTCAGGTTACTCATAATTGGAAGTACTCCTAAGTTGAGTAACGCTGATCGGCCTCTCTTCCATTTAGTTGACATGCACTGGAGACAGCTGCATGATTTGAATCTGGTTCAATTAAATCAGTGCCTCTGTTTCTTAGATATAGAACAGTTCATATCTTGACATTGTTAAGATACGGGGAGTTGTCCGGCTTATGCTTAAAACCAGACTCTGGACAACTCAAGGCACGTTTCTGTAATGGCTGTTTGTGGGTTGACCCGGGCTATGACGAGGGTTGATTTTCTACCATCTGGAAGATCAATAGTGATATTGTTCTAGACTCGCCACAGTTTTATTAAAAGTGGATTTTTTCAGAAAACAGTAGTGGGAGTATGGTAGAACTGGAAGTGATTCCAGAACTGCAAACGATTACTGAAGATTTGATAAGGAACCTAAAGATTCAATCTGGTTTGACATTCCACTGGCCACTCCGCAGATATGGTGGGTAACCTCAGGCACTCGAGAGGTACTTCGGTATGCTCAAGGACGGTGGCAGGGAGGTTCTTGTTTACCCAAACTTGCCATTGCTGTTGATCCAGACTGTGAAACCCGGCAGGAGGATGAGTATAGCGTCATTCTAAACTAGCTTCAGAAGTGTACGCCTATATGACTCTGTCAGAGGGTTGTCGTAGTCAGTGGGAGCAGCGGAAGTATTGGTGGACATCAGGCTTATGTCTATTTATAGACTAAAGCAGATATAGCAGAGATAGATCATCTATTTCTGATGTGACAGTCATAGGTTTGACTTCATCAGAATAGGGGATGGATCTGTTAAGAAGGTAGTAGGGTGTGATGTCCTGGTATTTGATGACATACACAGAGTAGGAAGTGATATTCCTATACTACGATCGGTTATACTTTGGTCGTCACACAGTGGTTTCTCCACATAGGACTTGGATATAATATCAGACATTCTGGTTACTAGATCTATGGTTTTAGATCTAGATTTGGGTGGTTTCCCAATCTGGGTACTTTGACCGCATTCTATGAGTATTTAGAATGGACGACTCCTGGCGCGGTAGTGTACCTGCAGGTAATGGAGTCACCCTCTCTAAAGGTGTCTTACAGACTAAAGGGGAGAGGGATACGCATGATTGACAGATCACTTGCTTAGGCAATTGAGTCAATCATGAGATGTCACGTACCACACCAGATGTTGTTCTTGCAGTAGGTGCAATAAGTTGATATTGATCCAATCCTGGAGAAACAGTCGGAAGCAGTTTTAGAACATAAGTGAATGTTCTAGGGATATGATAACGGCAGTCTTCTTAGGGAGACAGTTATCATTCCAGGCTTCCAAGATGACCTGGATGGCAGAGTGGCTGTCAGAGTTATAGTTTTCCCTCTGACGAGGGGCAGTATTTTGGATAGGAGGTCCAAGTGGATACTGAGGGAAGGCATGGCGCAGGACACTGATTAAGTTCAGTTGTCGATACAGTCTAAGAAGTTTGGATTTGGAGTTCACTTATGAGCTAGGTCCCATCAGACATCCAGACATTCTAAGACAGGTATTGCTCATTTCGGGAGATAGCTTTCTCTGCGAACATGAGATATAGTGAGACATAGAAAGAAACATCAAAGCGGATCCACTCACTGAGGCTATTCCTCGAACGCAATAGTCTCGCAAACGAGCTTTGTGAGACTGACTAGTAGAGGAGTTGGGTGTTCGGTATCACACGGGCTGTGAGTATGCGACATCGCAATAATTAGCCTCGAGTGCAAGTGGGAGATTGTTGGAGATAGTGCCCTCAGAGTCAATTATTGGGTCACAGGCACGTGATTGTAATGATTGAGGGGAGGACCTATCCCGGTAGGACAGTCTTACTCGAGATGATAGTATGCTATCTGGTTTATCTTTATCATCGTGTACTGCTTCAGGTGACCTTTCGAGTCGCTATTACACGTTGATAAAGCCCCTAGGATTCTTGCTTGACTTCCAGCAGTATGAGGGCGGTCATATAAGTGGGAGCTGGGGTCTATAAGCACATCCTTAAAAGGTCCCTAGTCGTGGGAGATTCGAGACAGGGCATCGTTTCTCCAGAGTAGACTAGTGTATACAGTCGAGACCCCGACGAGGGGCGGTGGCCGGTCTCACAAGCCACTGGTGTCAGTTGATTCACCTAAGATGTATACAGGTGCTCATTGGGTTATGAGTACACCGGACAGGACTCGCCGGGAACCTGCTAGTTGGGATATACCAGACGTCAGATAGCAGTTCCCAGGTGACATGTGTACAGGTTAGTTCATCGACCTGGGATCGTCATTTGTCTCGTGTGAGTTCCCACTGTACTTTGATTACTACCCTACCACGGCTCAAAGGAGTCATGCAAACAGGTTTTAGTTGGGTACAGTCCCGAGCCACATGGAGGCAGTGAGCGGATCTGCAGGGGTTCGTCTCTCCCGGTATTGGGGGTGAGGTCGTGCTGTGTCTAGGAGAGCCAGAACATGAAAAGTCCTTGGCCAAGGCAGGAGATTTGCTGGTAGGTATTCCAGTAGTATCTCAGGGTGTTCTGGGCTACACTCCGACACGACTTGTACCGCTTTTGGGGGTCTGACTTTTACCAACCCCCTAGGCCCGCCATGCGATGCTCATAGACGAACGGACCGGACTGTACGGATATTGTCACTGACAGGCTCAGTAGGGTGTCAGGATGAGTTCGCTCATCGACGTCCCTTTTGGTCAATAGCTGGTGGCCCGTCATGTATGGCTTATACCTCTGACGTGCTAGTGGTTAAATCCACAGCCATAGTATTGACGAGTCTTTAGAGTCCACCACACAGACAGTTACTCAAGTTTCGGGCGAAACGCTGTAGAGGCCGTATGGAGATATGGCAGGGTTCGATCAGATACGTGCGGCATTGCACGGATCGTGATCGGACAGTTTTTTCTAGCCGGCTTTGGCTTAAGCCGGATTCTAGTATTTGATAGTGTAATTTTGTCTCTTTGCATTTGTGTTCAGTGGGAATACAAATGCGGGCATGTATTTGCAGCAGTGGGGTTTTCCTGTAATTTATTACGGGATCGGTTTTCTGAAGTTGCCAGTTCGCATTCCGTTCCGGCCGGTTTTCCTTCATTCCTTCTCGGTCGGACTTTTCGTTGGAGGGTGTTAATTGCAAGTTTGTAATTAACACTTAGTGGAGGGGCTTTCTTGCTTATTTGTGGCATCATGATTGTTGCTTCATCATCATGAGATTCCATATTGGTCTCATCTTTGCTTTTCTTGTGATGGTTTAGAAAAGGATTGATTAGTGAGATGAGTGAGAAAGGATGTGAGGTTTATGTTATCTTTTTTTATATATTGTTTTTTTTTTTCCTCTCTCCAATCCATTCTCATCTTAAGGGGGCCGGCCACTTCATTGTGAAGGAGAGGGATTATTTTTGATGGTGGCAAATATCTTAATCTCATTATTCCATTCATCCAAAATGAAAGTTTCATTTTTCAAAGCTCATCTTTTTCTCACCTCCATCCTCCATGGAAACTTCAAGAACCCCAAGAGACAAGTTCACTACACTATATCTATAGCAAGTCTTGGACGCGTCGGCTAGCCAACTTCGCGACCGAGTTGCCTCGGTCAAGAGGCGGGAGCCCGTAAAAGATTCCGGCTACGTGGTGCCCTTTCCGACGAGCGAGGAGGTGACGGAGATTCCGCGGGAGATCGGAGTGGAGACGAAGACCGAAGGACACGGATCGCTTGGTATACTTCTCTACCCGTATTTTTATTTGCTAGTTAGCTAGGTTAATGGCCCGATCCGGGTGAAAAGTCCGCGGTGGTGCCGATTGCAAAGTTCGCAAAGTTTTTGTTTCCGCGTTTCCGGCGTCGGATCGACGGCCGGGGCGCCCCCGCGGGCTTACACAGAGCCCCTAACTGAGTCGGATCAGGAGCGGAAGCGTCGACCAGCCTCATGATCCGCGGGTAGGTATATGACTCATAGAAATCAGGACGCCGGTGTGCAGCAAATGCGCCTAACACGTGCATCTCGATCCATGACGTGAAGTAGTGGAGAGAGAAATTCATAGTTTCCGCACCTACATTCGAAGTGTTAGCGGCAGTACTTAAACCATGATATAGGTGAAATAACCCTGCAACACCAACGGCCAATCGCGCTCCTTCGGCTATGCGATGGGCAGGATAGAAGATGGAGGCTCTCATAAAACGGCGATGCATCGGCATGGCGAACCAGATAAGCCAGAGGCTGATGAAGCCGACAAAGAATGTTTCTTCATCTATTCAAGGGGAAACAATTGCATTAAATGTCACGGCTGACGAATTTGGAATATAAATCTGCGACAAGTCTTCTTCTTTAGCCGGCAATTTCTCCAAGCCGAATCTAAAGGGATTCTCGACCTTCGCGAATTTCGGAGCTTTCTTGGATAGGGCGTCTTTACGGAGAAAGCAAGCAATAAAAGCGTCTAAAGTGACACCTTGTCCTTCCAATGCCACGAATAATCGCTCAAAAATGCTTAAGGCCTTGATTAGACTCGGGTGCTTGTGCCGAACAGCGTTCTTGGTTGTTAAGCCTTCAAGTACAGCCGGCACTGTGGCAAATTATACTCGTCATGAGGCAATAATTCTTCATAGTGCTCTCCCCTAATCGGCAGCCCTGAAATTTCCCGGAACTCCTCCAGCGAAATAGAGACTTCACGGTCCCCTAGCAGAAACGTATTCGTTGTAAGGTTCCACTGGTTCAAAAAATTCTTGACCCACCCGACGTGGGGAGCATGGTAGTAGAACAGTAACGCGTACACCGCTTGATATAACCCAACTTTCTGTAACCATGAGCGTTGGGAGGAGAGAATGTACCGGGCCTAAGGAAGGTAGCCCACTGGATGACAATGGGTAACACCTACCTTATAGACCTGCCCCTAGGGTTGGGCTTCACCCTGATATATTCGGCGTCCCAAGATATCAATAGCCATTATGGGTTGATTGGGTATCCCTGTCGTTGATGGCTCAAGCCGGCCCGCGGGAATCCAAATAGCCGCTTCCACCGCAAAAGCAGTACGTGGACGCTCCGTCAACGACATTGAGTGGATGGGTTCTGCTGGTACTTCGCACGTAAAACTGCGACGGTCCCTGATAATGTGGTCATACCAAACTCCCCATAGGAAAAGACTCTTATTGTCTTTATCGTGTTCCCTGATCATTCCCATAACTTCCTCATCTGATGGCGATTGAGGGAAAGCGACCTCCGAGCGTGTGTATGGAAAGTAGGGAAGTGAGGCCATTGTACCTAAAAAAATAGAGAGAAAACCCATTAATAAAAAAATGTGAGTTTGTCTCATGAGACTACTAATACAAAGCCAGTGGGCCCCACAAAATCAAAATGGCGGCTCACCAATGATGAGGCAAGATAATCATTGTGAGAATCCAAAAGAATTCTCATTAATAAACAATGGAGTTTTTTTAAACATCCTCGAAAAGCGAGTTCTGTTGAAATGGGCAACAAATTCAAATCTATGAAAAGGGTATTAAAATCCTAAAAAAAAGAAAAATTCTCAAGAACAGAAGGAGAATAAAATTCCTAAAAGTCCTTAGATCTTTCAGAGCTAAGCTCTGTAAGAAAGTGGAATTAAATTCCTTCAATAATAGGATTAAATCCCAGGAACTCCCATGGTGGGGAAACAAAGAAAATGGAATTAAATTCCAAGGATCTTCAAAGATCAGTGATAAGGTAAACTCTAAGAGGAGAACTAACAATCCTCATCGATTCAAGACCTCAGAGTCTACTTTAAAAAAAAGAGTTTTTTTTAGAGATCTAAAAGATCAGAGCAAAGCTCTGTTGATGGATTTAAAATCCAAGACAAGAAAAAAAGGGTTTCCTAAGAGATGAATGCCGTTCATAATCCTTACCCAAAAGGAGTTTTTGCAGAGTTTAACTCTGAAGTACTATGGGCAGAGAATTAAGCGGTGAAAGGAGAATTAAATTCTCAAGGAAAAAGTTAAGAAAGAAGATGAAGAAACAGTGGTCATCTCAAGGGCCAAACGCCCCATTTATAAGACGTGATGGAAGCGGTTCAGCTTCCCATTCCCCTAGGCATTCCAACGGTGATAAAGATGGACAGCGTTGCACTCACGTACAAGCTATGTGAGAACAACGCTAGGGGAATTTGTTCCCTCATAAAAAAAGAAAAAGAGGAGAAAATTCCCCACAACTCAAGCTTCACGTGTTAAACACGTAAGCGCCTATATGCAAAATATATAGGCGCTGCAATCAAACAACTAATGGGCTAAATGAGCCTCACGTGTTAAACACGTGAGCGCCTATATGCAAAGCATATAGGCGCTGCAATCAAACAACTAATGGGCTAAATAAGCCTGACGAGTTAAACACGTGAGCGCCTATATGCAAAGCATATAGGCGCTGCAATCAAATAACTAATTGGCTAAATGGGCCTTACGTGTTAAACATGTGAGCGCCTATATGCAAAGCATATAGGCGCTGCAGTCAAATAACTAATGGGCTAAATGGGCCTCACGTGTTAAACACGTGAGCGCCTATATGCAAAGCATATAGGCGCTGCAGTCAAACAACTATTGGCCAAATTGGCCTCACGTTTTAAACTCGTGAGCGCTCATATACAAGGCATATAGGCGCCAAATTAGAGGAGCTGAATAAGCCCCACGTGTTAAACACGTGAGAACACCTCTTTAGGTAGAATTAAATTCTACTCAATGAACCGTTGGATCAAGGATCCAATGGTGGTTAAGCATAGAAATTAAATTCTATTGAGAGGGATATTTTCTGTTAAATAGAAAGTTGGTGGATCAAAAATCCAGTGAGATGGAAAATATTTCCCATATCTTTCTAAACAAAAAAAAGATTGCTCTCTGTAAAACCGAGCACCCTTGGATTAAAAATCCAATGGTGAAGAAAATATCGCCGTTCAATAGAATTTTATTCTATATATGAGAGAATATTCCCTCCATCTTGTTAAAACAAGAACAACATATTCTGTTAAAACAAGAATAACATATTCTGTAAAAACAGAGACACTTGGATCAAAGATCCAACGGTGGGTAAAATTCCCCAAATCAATTTTGAGACCGATTAAATCAATTGGAATCTCTCAATGAGAGATTTTCTCAAAACCAATTAACAATCTGCCCCCACTATATAAAGGACCCGAGACTTCAAGTCTTGACACAGAGAAAAGAAAGGAACCCCCGGATAAGCTTCTGCAAAATATAGTGGGCTCTTGAGAAAACAGAGAATTTAATTCTCAAACGAAGAAGACTCTCCTCCTTCAAAACACTCTAGGTAAATAAAAAAGGAGAGATTAAAAGTATCCCTCTTGCCTAGTATAACGGATATAAGGGTTTAACCCTTCATACAAGAACTTAGTCTTTCTCTGGTTTGAGATTTGCAAGAGCAAATCTCCCCACAAGTTGAGAATTTAATTCTCATCGGGGAGATTCTGTTCTTCAAACTCAAAACTTAGGGAAAAGTACTAGGTTAAAAAGAAAAAGAAAGAAAAAGAACATATGTTATGGGAATTCAATTCCCCCAAAATTAGGGTTTAACCCTACATAAAGAACTTAGTTCTTATAAAAATAAAAGAGAACTTAGTTCTCCAATAATAACAATGATGATGATTTAAGATCTTCAAAACAGAAATCTTGATGATCATCAATGGCTAAAAAGTCATTAACAGAGATTAATATCTCTGAAAACAAGACGAACTTGGCGTCTCATGTGAAACACACATGAGTAAAATTAGTGCTTAGCACTGTTATTATTTGCCTCATGTGTTTCCCACATGAGTGCTTAAAACAAACAGAAGAAAAACTAAAAATACGTCACGTGCTTCCCATGTGAGCATCCAAAGAGCAGAGGAAAACCTCTTTGTGATGGTTAGGCGGACACCAAATAAAGCAACCCAACACAAAGCAATCACGTGAAATGCATGTGAAACACTCTTGGAAACACAAAATCTGGCGTCTCACGTGCTTCATACGTGAGCCCCAGCCAAGTGCTTAGCACTTTTGGCAAAAAGGGGCAACCAAATAAAACCTGAAATCAATGCTCAACACTCACGTGCTTCCCATGTGAGTGCCATGTAAAGTTCTTAGCACTCTATGATCAGTCAAAATAACTAAGTGCTTAGCCCTGTTTGGGTAGCACCCATATATGAGCGCCTCACGTGAAAAACACGTGAGCGCCAGAAAAGATTAGTGCTCAGCACTATTCCAGTGCCCCACGTGAAATACAGGTGAGCACTGCATATATCAGTGTTTAACACTACTGGGTAGCATAGAAACCCAATCTCAGCCCAAATTGGCTAAGTTTCCTGAGGTTAAATCTCTTTGATTTTAAATCAACCGAGCCTATATGCTCGTGATTTCCAAATTGATCTTTGTCTCAAACATGACTGATGATCTCTCGTTGATGATATCCAAAATGATATTCATCCCACATCTCCTAAGATAATCTTAGTCTCAAATACGACTAACGATTCTTAGGATCATTACCCCTTTTCCCCTCAAATACGGGATTTGCTTTAAGGGTACATCTCTTCACAGCTCTGATACATGTCGTTGTAATCCCTCAACGTCTTCAGAGAGGTGGCAGGTCCTGACGACCAACAACTTCTTTTACATTGATGCACTTCCAAATTGATGTGCAGGCCTCAAATCGGATCGTGCCCCAAATTGGGCACAATCTATATCACCATTGTTCACCTCGTCACGTACGAAATACACGCACGCGCAAGATGAATAAGGGACGAAATGTCCCTAAACTAATAGTCGCCTCAAAAACGGCGATAATGGACCGAAATGTTCTTAAACTAACATTTGTCCCTAAAACGGGAATGTTGGACCGAAATGTCATTAAACTAATATATGCCCCAAACACGGCGGTAATGGACCGCGATGTCCTTAAACTAAAATAACTGAGCCCTAAATGCTCATATGTTTAAGTCGGCCTTAATCTCAAACCAGATTAATGGTCCTCAAATAAACCAAACCCAAATCTAAAATATACGGATTTAGACTGATCCGCGCCCTACGAGCGACGACATAAACTAGTCTCCGAATACAATCCACGAGCAACCAAAACAAACAAAAATACACATGACACGAAGTGAACTTCTGGAGCAGGAGAAAGTGGTTATCGTAATACGGTAACGTAATTAACTGTAGGGGCTTGCGCCTGCAGGGAAGAGCGTCCCCACAATCAAAAACCCCTTATAAAATGAGGGGGGGTCTGATAAAGTCTTCTACGACGGCCGCATCCATCCAAACCTCCGATATACGGTGCCATAAATCAACTTGGTATCTTCGGAGAGGTGGACGGATAAATCGAAATAGCATCTGCCCGCAGATTCAGGAAAGACGATCCATCCCAGTTCGTCTATGTTTCCGGCGGTAAACAGATGGCCTTGGTGAATGGATCTACCGTGTTGTCTTTTGTGTTCACTCTCCGCACCCCGATCTCCTGGCGATCCACGATCTTCCTGATCAGGTGATACCGCCTCAAGATGTGTCTGTATTTTTGATGGGACTGTGGTTCCTTTTCCAAAGTCATGGCTCCATTGTTATCGCAATACAAAGGTATTAGATTTGCAATGGATGGAACCACCTGAAGTTCAGAAACGAACTTCCTTATCCAGAGTGCCTCTTTTGTGGCATCACTAGCAGCGATATACTCAGCCTCCATCGTCGAGTCTGCTACGGTATCCTGTTTGGAACTCTTCTAACAGACCGCCCCTCCATTGAGGGTAAACACATAACCCGAGACAGATTTAGAGTCATCCTTGTCACTTTGGAAGCCAGAGTCGGTAAAAGCCTCGATCTGGAGGTCCCCATTACCGTACACCAGGAACATCTGCTTAGTCCTTCTGAGGTACTTAAGAATGTTCTTTACTGCTATCCAATGTTTCTCGCCTGGGTTAGACTGATACCTGATTTCCATGCTAAGTGCCTAAGCTACATCTGGTCTGGTACATAACATCGCATACATTATTGACCCTACCACCGAAGCGTAGGGTACTATGCTCATGAGAGCCATCTCCTCATCAGTCTTGGGAGACATCTCTTTGGAGAGGGTGATTCCGTGACAAGCGGGCAAATTGTCGCACTTAGAATCTTCCATACTAAATCTCTTTAGTACGGTGTCAATATATCTTGACTGTAAAATTCCCAACATTCTTTTAGATCTGTCACAATAGATCTTAATCACCAGAATATACGAGGCATCACCCAGGTCTTTCATAGAGAACTTCTGTAACAAGAACAGCTTGGCCGATTGTAGCATAGGAATATCATTTCCTATTAGGAGAATGTCATCAACGTATAAAACGAGGAATATCACAGTTCTCCCTATAATTTTCTTATAATACAAAGTTCATCTACATTTTTGATAAAGTCAAATTCCCTGACCGTCTCATCAAAGCAGATGTTCCAACTCCACGATACCTGCTTTAATCCATAAATAGATTTGAGCAACTTGCACACCTTTCCGCTGCTCCCACTGTCTACGAAACCCTCTAGTTGATCCATGAAAACACACTCTTCTAAACTTCCATTTAGAAAGGCGGTTTTAACATCCATCTTCCAGATTTCATAGTCATGGAAGGAAGCAATAGCAAGTAGGATCCAAATGGATTTAAGCATAGCCACTGGTGAAAATGTTTCGTCATAGTCCAATCCTGGTCTTTGACGAAATCCTTTAGCAACAAGTCTAGCTTTGTAGGTTTCTACCTGACCATCTACACCAATCTTCTTTTTGAAGATCTATTTGCATCCTATGGGTTTTATCCCAGTAGGAGAAAAATCCAAAGTGCAAACTTGGTTTGTGTACATGGATTCCATCTCGGATCACATAGCATCCAGCCACTTCACCGAGTTTTTACTCGTGATGGCTTGCTGAAAACTAGTCCGCTCATCATCATCGATGATGCAATCCTCTCGATCCCCGTCTACGAGAAAACCGTAGTATCTCTCGGGAGGATGAGAATGCCTACTAGATCTGCAGAGTGGCGTGGGTATGTCCTGTTCTATTGAAATCTCTGGTTCTACTAAGTTTTCAATAATAGTTTGTGGTTCTGGAATTTTTTCCAGCTCTATTGCGCTCCCACTTTCTCTTTTTCGAGAAATTGATTTTCCATGAAGCGGGCATGATGAGAAATAAAGACCTTTTGTTCCTCATCGTGATAAAAATAATACTCCCTAGAATTCCTGGGGTATCCCACAAACTTACACGGTACTGAACGTGCCTCGAGTTTGTCCGGATGAACTTTTTTGACAAAGGCAGGACAACCCCATATCTTCACATACTTAAGAAAGGGTTTCTTCCCACTCTACATTTTATATGGAGTGGTAGGCACAGACTTAGTTGGAACCTTGTTCAATAGGTATGCAGCAGATTCTAGTGCATAACCACAGAAGGAGGGCGACGACTCAGCATTACTCATCATGAAACGCATCATATCAAGTAAGGTGCGATTTCATCTTTCTGATACACCGTTATATTGTGGTGTGTATGGAGGAGTAACCTGAGAGAGAATTCCATTCTCTTTTAAATATTCCAGGAACTCGGCGCTTAAGTATTCACCGTCCCAATCGGATCGGAGCATCTTGATACTTTTGCCGGTTTGCTTTTCCGCGTCATTCTTATACTCTTGGAATTTCTCAAAGGCCTTAGATTTATGTTTTGTTAAGAATACATATCCATATCTTGAGAAATCATCTTTGAAAGTAATGAAGTAAGAATAGCCACTTCTTGCATGTATAGACAATGGCCCATACACGTCGCTGTGTATGAGTCCCAAGAGCTCAGTGGCTCTTTCTCCGTGTCCACTGAACGGAGTTTTTGTCATCTTTCCTCTGATACATGATTAACAAGTTGCATATGATTGATACTCAAACGGATCTACGTATCCTTCTTTATGTAACATAGTCAGTCGTGTTTCATTGATATGACCGAGTCTACAATGCCATAAGAAAGCTTGGTTTGATTCTGAAGCTTTTATTTTTAGTGTGTTTTGGACGTTGAAAACTTGATGTTGATTGGGAATGTATATTCTGTTACTAAATGTACCCGACCCAACCATTTCATGATTTAGGTGAATGTTGATAACATTGCTTACAAGTGCAAAATTATATCCTTCATTTGATAATAAAGATACTGATATAATATTACACACCATACTGGGTACACAAAATTAGTTACGCAATAACAAAATATGTCCACTCGCCAATCCTAGGTGATATTCTCCTACTGCAACAGCGTCTACACTGGCTCCGTTGCCAACCCTGAGGGTCATATCATATTTCCTCAAAACTCTACGGCTTCTCAGCGCCTGCAAAGAATTACGGATGTGAGATCCTGATCCGGTATCCAATACCCAGGAAGTAGAGTTTATAGAGAAGCAATTTTCAATCACGAACACACGTGAAGCCGATGCCACAACTTGCTTCGTGTCCTGATTCTTGCCTTTTAGGGCCCTGCAGTTCTTCTTCCAATGTCCCTTTTTCCGATAATAGAAGCACTCTTCCTTTGTGGATGCCCCCCCAATCTTTTCATTTCCCTTTCCCTGCACCTTCTGTATACCTCCCCTCGGTTTGGTGGGGGCCTTCTTCTTCTTCCCCTTGGCCTTAGCCTTGGATCTAGCAGAAGAAGATCCTCCAATAAACAGAGCGGGTGTTTTCTTGTTTTTGTTCAAGGCGTCATCTGCCATCCTCAACATGTTGAGGAGCTCAGAAAGTGAAACTTCTATACTATTCATACTGAAATTCAATATGAACTGGGCATAGGTGGAGGGAAGGGACTGTAGGATCAAGTCGATGTACAATCCATTTTCCAACGTAGTTCCCAGGTCCTCGAGCTCTTCAATAAGAGAAATCATCTTCAAGACGTGGTCCCCAACAGACGATCCGATAGTCAACCTCGCTTAAAACAGTTTCTTTGAGGTCTTATATCTTGCGATACGAGATTGCTCTCCATATAATTCTTTGGTATGGACGAAGATGGAAGTAAGGTCCATCTTCTCGTGCTGCCTCTGATGTTCATTATCCATGGAGGCCAGCACGAGGCACTTGGCTTTCGTGCAATCAAGATCCCGGGTCTTACGGACCTCAATGTCCGCGACTGAGGATTCTGGACTGGGAACAGGGGGAGCTTTCGCCATGAGGACGTATGCGACATTATCATATGTAAGGGCCATTTGGACATTCCTCAACTAGTCTTTATAGTTTGGCCCAACGAGTTTATTTTTATCTAGTATTAGCTTAAGTCTCGTCATGGTCGCTACAATTAGGAGAGAGAAAAGAAACACTCAGCAAATGCTCTTGCAAGTTTAGATTGGTTATTAGTTTATCTAACCAGGATGGCTCCCACTGTTTTCTCGAATTCTTCTTCAAACCCTAAAAGAAGAATTAGTCAGGATTAATCGCACGTCACAATACTTGCTTAACCTTTCGGCCAAGCTAGTGGCAGTACTTCAAGGGAGGTTTTCCAACGCTTTCGTGAAATTCCTTAATTACGTAACCACTTTTCCCTGGAGGCGTAGCCCCGCTAATATCGTTCTAGACACCTACTTGGTTTATAGCATTGATTGTTAAGTGAAAAATCTTCCGAAGAGTAGCGGATACTCACAGTAGGATCAGGACCCAACTATCATTGTGTGATGAATTTGAAGGAAGCCTACCAAAAACACCACACTCAAAAAGGTATGCAGCACTAGCAAGTTTCCTTTATGTTTGAAACTCCCGATGTGATTTTTTCCCCGAGAGCTTATAAGCTTGACGAAGGTCAAAACATCACAAGTCGCAAGTCAAGTTCAACCCGTCATTATCCAGATTAACCTAGACCCATTGGTACAAGCCCTTAACAAAGGCCAAAACAGCCGTACGCCTGTCCTAGATTAATGCATCTATCTATGCCACATATAAGCACCCACTAGATACCAAACATTATACCTTGGCGAAGGTCAAAACACATAGCATGAATACTAGTAGATACCTATCTGAAATAACGGAGGGCTACGGCTGGTTTTTGGCGAAAAACCGTTAACGTAACGAACTTGATATAGTCGAAGGAACCAGATAGCTTTTAAAAAGGAGTGGTTTAAGCTCCGCTTTTAAAATGCTTTTTGAAGAAAACCGAGCGGTTTTGTAATTGTTCCAACGACATCAGATTTTAGGTTTATTCCTTTGCATTAATCAAAATTAATGCGGTCTCCATCAATTAACCTTATCATTGCAGAAAAAAACGAAAATAAAACGTATGCTTATGCCATTCGCATTTGCCACGGGACCCCGTCATACACCGTTAGGTTACTTAAATAACGGCAGAGCGGGGGCTGGACTAGCGCGGGTGCAAAACATAAACAACGTTTATTATATATAACATATATATTTATATAGCCATTCGTCTCACGCAATAATAAGCATTCCAGATCACAGAATCATAGATGAATATATTGGATATACTAGGATTTTCGTGTTTCGTTTTAGCCTAAAATGAAACACGGATTCCACGGTCGTGGTAAATAGCCAAACTCCATCTTAGAACCCTACGGGTGCGGCAAACTACCCGCCAAATTCCCGAAGTGAAGCAACATCCCTCAATAAAATGAGTAGGCTACTCCGCACTTCAAGAACCCGATAGTTTGTGCACCCCACCTTGGGTCTATCCTAGGTGCAAGAAAAAAAATGAAATAATACAACGGTGGCTACAACCTCAACCCGGATGTGCCCAGCAAAAATAATATTACATCAATTTACAAATTTACAAGGATGAAAAAAAAGAAAACACTCTTCTCACAGCCCCCTGGCTATTCATTCATGACGATCCAATACTCCATATACACAAGCTATCATCAAATCACAGATATGTGCAACCCCTACTAATCGTCGTATAGCAATTAGCAGACGTTTAGCAACATATATACAAACACAGAAATCCCAGATTAGCCAAGTAACTTAGAATCTCGATCGAAAATATTTTCCGTGTCTACCCCATGTACAAACCAGTACACAAACAATACTGGGTAGAAATCAAATATGCAAGAAATCATATTTTCAATAATAAGACCCACAGAAGAAAATCGGAGCGAATCAGCCATGACTCGGCCGCGGATCCGCGGCTAAACAGTGAGTTTGGCCACGGTATCGCGGTGGTCTTGGGCGATTACGAGCTCGTTTTTCTTATCTGTTCTTATAAATGCCTGCATGTAGTTTTAAGCCCACTGAAATAATTTTTTGAACAGTTTTAAAAATCGACAGCAAGCATGACTTTGAAAATGTGATTTCGGTATTTTTCCGACGATCGAAGTTCTAACTACTTGCTAACTAGCTAGTTAAGATTTAAGTGGCTTTGATACCAGTGTAAGTCAATGTCGCACACCCGGCGAGTCCGCGGGGAGGCGAAATACACAAAAACGATTTTTTTTAAAAGAGTAGCATCGCAACATCGACCAAGACAACTAAGGATCTTTATTAAACCATAACTAGTTACGACTAACTAAAAGAAGGTTTCTAACTACTCGGTGAGTGTTTATACCTCCTTGATCAAGTCTTTCGGGTCTTCTTCTCCTTCTTAGCTGCTTGGTTCAAGCTTGAATCTTCTTCTCCTCTTCTTGGCTCCTAGAAAGCTTGAATAGAACTCGATCGTCGGTCTCCTCTTTGTCAAAGATGATCCATCCGAGAGCCTATGGTTCAAGCTTCAACCTCAAGTGTGAAGTAACTAAGATGTCTAGTTTGCTAGACTAAACAACTTAGAAGATGTAGAGAAAGATGAATGGAGTATTTTTATCTCAAGAGCCCTAGGATTCACAACTCATGTGAGGGTTAGGGCTTGAGGAAGAAGGAAAGGAAAACTTGAAGAGAGAATGAGCAAGTGCAAGTGAGCTAGGGTTGTGTTGAAAAAGAGAATGGATAAGTCTTTGCAATAATCAAGCATGGATTATTTTCCATAAAAAATAAGCAATCATACTTGAATAGTAAAGACAAATGAATAAATAAATCACTTATCCATGCTTTCATCCATGCCACAAATATCTCTAATATCCACTTCATTAATATATTTTCATAAATAGATAAATCTAATAATGAGGTGTCTCCTTCTAGAAGCATTTCTTGTAAAATTACAAGAATACCCTCACCGTACATACATACCCGTATTCGTATTCCGAAAAATACGAATCCTATGATATAACAATAATCCAATAATATAATATTAGAATCCGGCTTAAACCAAAGCCTACTAGTATTGTCCGTCCGAACATCATCCGTGTAGCCAGTACACGTATATGATCGAAACCCTACCGTAAGACCATACGGCCTCTACATCGTTTCGCCTGAACCAGGGAAACCCTCTGTGTGGGACTCTAAAGACTCGATAGTACGCTGGCAGTGGGTTTAACCACAAGTTCGTCAACGACACTAGCTGTACGTAACGGCTACCCAGATATCTGTCGAAAAAGAAGGCCGACGAGCGAACTCATCCGAACCCCTATTGAGCCTGTCCATGGCAATCTTCGTGCAATCTGGTCTATTCATCTGAAAGTATCGCATGTTAGGTCTAAGGGGGTGGAAAACATCAGACCCCTAATAACCAGACAAGTCATGTCGGTGTGGCTCAAGACCATCCGAGAATCTACTGGTCCAACCACCAGTAATTCTCAATCCGCTCTGTCCAGGGACTTATGATGTTGACCAACCGATCACAGCGCGACATCGACTCCCTATACGGGAGAGACAAATCCTCAACAGTCGCTCACTGCCTTCATGTGACTCGGGACTGTACCCAACTAAAACTGTTTGCACGACTCAGTAGCCGTGGTAGGGTAGTAATCAAAGCACAATAGGAACTCACACGAGACAAATGAAGACTTCAGGTCGGCAGACTATCTGCACTCATGTCATCAGAGAACTGCTATCTGACGCTAGGTATAATACCATCTAGCCAGTCCTCGGCGAATCCAGTCCAGTGTACTCACACCCTGTGAGCACTTGTATACAATCTTAGGTGCACCTCACCAATGGCTGCGGGACCAATCCATCGCCCCTCGTCAGGGTCTAGATATGTATACACTAGTCTACTCTGGAGTATCGATGCCCAGTCTCGATACTCCTACGACTAGGGACACTTTAAGGATGTGCCTATCGACTACCCATCTTCCACAAGTATGATTGCCATCACAACGATGGTAGTCAGGAAAAGATCCTACGGGCTTTATCAAAATGTATACAAGATATGAAATACAAAGTAAAACACATCACATGTTAAGATAAAGACAAACTAAATAGCGTACTATCGTATCGAGCAAGATTGTCCTGTACATACATATCCCTAGCATCCTATATAATGAAGGCCTCTAGGGCATACATATCCAACATTATGGTGTTGGCCAATTGAACACAGTGCAATATCAAATCCCTATACCAAGAGAGATGAATCCCCAACAATCGCTCACTGCCTCCATGTAGCTCGGGACTGTACCCAACTAAAACTTGTTTGCATGACTCAGTAGAGCCATGGTAGGGTAATAATCAAAGTACAGTGGGAACTCACACGAGAAAAATGACGATCTCAGATCTGAAGACTAACCTGTAATCATGCCACCTGAGAACTGCTATCTGACGATAGGTATAGTACCATCTAGAAGTTCTCGGCAAGTCCGTCCAGTGTATTCACCCCTGGTGAACACCTGTATACGATCTTAGGTGCAAAAGACCAATGACTGTGGGACCAACCATCGCCCCTCGTCTGGTTCTAGAAACGTATACACTAGTCTACTCCAGAATGTCGATGCCCAGTCTCGACACTCCCACGACTAGGGAAACTTTAAGGATGTGCTTATCGACTACCCAGCTCCCACAAGTATGATATCCATCACAACGCAGGTAGTCAAGCAATGGTCCTACAGGCTGTATCAACATGTATAAATGATACGTAATAACAAGTAAAACATATGCACATGTTAAGATAAAGACAAACCAGATAGCATACTATCATATCGATCAAGATTGTCAGTACATACATATGTCCAAGCATCCACATGTATACATATACAATAATGGCCTCTACGGCATACATATCCAACAATCTACAACTTGCACTAAGACCATATATTGGCGTACCGAGTACCCAACGTCTACACTAGGGCTAGTTGTTGGCGTATCTCATACCCAATATCTCAAATAATCTCTCGAACTGTACTTGAGGAAGGGCCTTGGTGAATGGATCCGCCGTGTTGTCTTTTGTGTCCACTCTCCGCATCTCGATCTCCCGGTGATCAACGATCTCCCTGATCAGGTGATATCGCCTCAAGATGTCTGGATTTCTGATGGGACCATGGTTCCTTTACTAAAGCCATAGTTCCATTGTTGTCTCAATACAAAGATATTGGGTTAACAATGGATGGAACCACGTGAAGTTCAGTAATGAACTTCTTAATCCAGACTGCTTCCTTTGCGGTATCATTGGCAGCAATGTATTCAGCCTCCATCGTCGAGTCTACGACGGTGTCAATTCATCCAACAGACTGACCCTTCGTTGAGGGTAAACACAAAAACTGAGATAGACTTTCTATCATCCTTGTCACTCTGGAAGCTCGAGTCGGTATAGGACTCCACCTGGAGGTCCCCATTACCGAATACCAGGAACAGTTCCTTAGTACTTCTCAGGTACTTAAGAATGTTCTTCATCACTATCCAGTGGTTCTCTCCTGGGTTTGACTGATACCGGCTCACCACGCTAAGCACGTAAGCTACATCTGGTCTGGTACACAACATCACATATATTATAAATCCTACCGCCGAAGCGTAGGGTATAGTGCTCATGCGAACCCTATCCTCATCAGTCTTAGGAGACATCTCTTTGGAGAGGGTGATTCCGTGCAATGCGGGTATGTTACCGCGCTTGGAATCTTTCATACTAAATCTCTTTAGTACGGTCTCTATATACCTAGACTGTGAAAGTCCCAATAATCTCTTGGATCTATCTCTGTAGATCTTAATCCCCGGAATGTACGAGGCATCACCCAGGTCTTTCATGGAGAACCTTTGTGACAAGAACAACTTGACCGATTGTAGCATAAGAATATCATTTCCTATCAAAAGAATGTCGTCCACATACAAGACTAGGAATACGACAGTTTGTCCTACAATCTTCTTATATATACAAGGCTCATCCTCGTTTTTGATGAAGTCAAATTCCTTGACGGTTTCATCAAAACAGATGTTCCAGCTCCGCGACGCCTGCTTTAATCCATAAATGGATTTAAGTAACTTACACACCTTCCCACTGCTCTCACTGTCTACAAAACCCTCCGGCTGATCTATATAAATGCACTCTTCCAAACTTCCGTTTAGAAAAACCGTTTTTACATCCATCTTCCAGATTCCATAGTCATGGAAGGCAGCAATAGCAAGTAGGATCCGAATGGATTTGAGTATAGCCACTGGAGAAAAGATTTCGTTATAGTCCACACCTAGTGTTTGACGAAAATCTTTTGCAATAAGTCTAGCCTTATAGGTTTCCACCTGTCCATCTACACCAATCTTCTTTTTGTAGATCCATTTTCATCCAACGGGTTTTACCCCAGGTGGAGTAATATCCAAGGTCCACACTTTATTGGTGTACATGGACTCCATTTCGGATTGCATGGCATCCAACCATTTATCAGAGTCCCTACCGATAATGGCATGTTTGAAACTGGTAGGATCATCTTCTTCCAAGATGCAATCGTCTCGATCCCCATCTATGAGAAAACCGTAGTATCTCTCGGGCGTATGAGAAACCCTACTAGATCTGCGGAGTGGCTGAAGTTCGTCTAGGACTACTGAATCTAGCGGTTCCACCAAATCTTCAGTTTTGGTTTGTGGTTCAGAAATTTCTTCCAGTTCTACCGTACTCCCGCTAATTTCTTTTGCAAGAAATTCACTTTCCAAAAAGGTGGCATGGCAAGATACAAACACCTTCTGTTTCTCAGTGTGGCAGAATAGATATCCATGCGAATGCTTTGGATATCCCACAAACTTACATAGAAATGATCGTGCCTGAAGTTTGTCCGGATTTTGTATTTTAATATAGGCCGGACAACCCCATATCTTAATATGCTTAAGACATGGTTTCTTTCCACTCCATGTTTCATATGGAGTCTTAGGCACAGATTTAGAAGGAACCTGATTCAAAAGGTATGCCGCTGTTTATAACGCATGTTCCAGAATGAAAGAGGCAACTCGGCGTTACTCATCATGGAGTAAACTATATCTAATAGGGTATGATTCCTCCGCTCCGATACACTGTTGTACCGTGGTGTATAGGGAGGAGTAAGCTGAGAGAGAATTCTATTCTCTTTTAGGTATTCTAAAAATTCCGTGCTTAAGTACTCCCCTCCTCTATCAGATCAGAGGATCTTGATACTTTTGCCAGTCCGGTTCTCTACTTCGTACTTATATTCTTTGAATTTCTCAAAAGTTTCAGATTTGTGTTTCAAAAGATACACATATCCGAACCTAGAGAGATCGTCGGTGAATGTAATGAAGTACGAGAACCCACACCTTGCATATATAGACATCGGACCACATACATCACCATGTATGAGTCCCAAGGGCTTTGCTGCTCTTTCTCCTGTTAATGGAGATTTGGTCATCTTTCCCTAGAGACAAGACTGACAAGTTTCATAAGATGAAAATTCGAACATATTCAAATATCTATCTTTATGCAACTTACTTAGTCTTTTCTCACGGATATGACCAAGTCTACAATGCCACAAGTAGGATTCATTCATTTCTGAACTCTTCCTCTTGCGTGTGTTTTGTATATTGAAAACCGTGTTTTGATTTAGAACATAGATACCATTACACAGTGTACCTTCTGCAACCAATACCTTATCAAGGTAAATATTCATGATATTTCTATCAAGAACAAAGTTATATCCATCTTTATCAAGTAAAGAAACTGATATGATGTTGCAAACCATGGAAGGTACATAGTAGCAATTGTTCAAAATCATAGCATTGCCATTTGGCAATGCTATGTGATATTCACCGACAGTAGCAGCATCAACTTGTGCTCCATTCCCTACTCTGAGGGACATATCATCAGGTCCAACCATCCTACTTTTTCTCAGTCTCTGCAATAAATTACAGATATGAGATCCTGATCTGGTATCTAGTACCCAGGAGGTAGTACCGACCGAAAAACAATTCTCAATAACAAGAACACCTGAAGGAGATGCAATAGTATGCTTCTTCTTCGTTGAGATCATCAAGGAATTCATGCAACCCTCTTTCTTTTGCTCGTTCTCATGACTGTTGTCATAAGTTAGAGCCGAACCGATGTTCCCCAGCCTCGAATAAGAATTCGGATCGGTCAAGCGATACATTTTATTATCTTGATTAAGGCATGAATTGATTGCTACCTGGAGAGAGAGAGAAAAGAAACACTCAGCGTGCGCTCTTGCAAGATTAGATTGGTTATTAATTTATCTAATCAGGATGGCTCCCACTGTTTCCTCGAATTCTCCTTCAAACCTTAAAAGGAGAACTATATGGGATCATTAACACCTTACAAGTTTGCCAACCATTTATCCAGGTCGGTGTTAGTACTCCGAGGGAGGTTCCCCGTGCTCTCGCACGGACCTAATTAAAATAAACCTCGTTTCCGCAGAGGCGTATCCCCGTTAACACCTTTCTAGATACCTAATAGATCAGCTTATTGTGAAGTGAAAAATATCTCTCAAGAGTAATCCTACTCATCAGTGGGATCGGGATCCAACTATCATTGCATGATAAACTAGATGGAAACCACTCTAGTCACCATACTGCAGAAGGTATGCAACACTAGCAAGTTTCGTGTATATTTGAAACTGCCCCTAGCGGTTTATGACCTTGACAAAGGACAACAAATAATAAACCACTAGTCAAGTTCAACCCGTCATTATCCTGGATTAATCTAGACCCACCCGTACAAACTCTTGACAAAGACTAACAAGGTTATACGACTGTCCTAGATAATCGCATCTCTATGCAACAGACAAGAAATATCTAGCTACCGTACACTACGTCTTGACAAAGGCCAACAAATGCAGCACGAATACTAAATACTACTCATCCGAAATGACGGAGGGCTACGGCTGGGGTTTTGGCGAAAAACCCTTTAACGTAATAAACTTGATATCGTTGAAGGAACCGAGTAGTTTTGAAAAGGAGTGGTTTAGGCTCTACTTTTGAAAATTTATGGTTTTGAAGAAAACTAAGTAATCTAAAGTATAAACTTTTGTTCAAGAGATCACTCCCCACGAAGGGATCTAGGCTCTTGCCTCCTAGAATGAGGTGATAGATAATCCTGACCAAATACCACTATGCGAAGCGAAAGAATATGACTATAGTTTTTCGAAATTTGTTCCAACAATATCTTTTAGGTTTCTTTTCTTGCATTAATCAAAATTAATGCGGTCTCATCTATTAATCCCTATCATACTAGAAAAGAACGAAAATACAATGTACTTATATGCCATCAGCATTCGCCACGGGGCCCCGTCATGCACCGTTAGGTTACTTAACTAACAGCAGAGCGGGGGCTGGACTAATGCGGATGCAAAACATATATAATATCTACTAGTATATATAAATATATATATAACATTCGTCCCATGCATGATATAAGCAATATCACAGAAAAACAACAACAAGCAACACAGAATGGTGGATAATCTTGGAGCCTTGGGTTTTATAACACCCTAGTTCATTTTACCAGTTCTATTTCAAGTATTTCTTTATTTATGGTATTTTCCTGATTTATTGTGTTTTGGGTGCGAATAGTATATTTGACATTTGTATTTGCATCCGACCCGACCCGCTTGCTGGAAACCTGTCTTGATTCCGGTTTATCATTTATCCCGGCTTGTTTTGTGGATCCGTGCATTTTCATCTTTTATGTACTGCATACTGGCATTATATCTGGCATCTGCATTTTTTAATATAACATTTAAAATCAAATAAAATATTTTAAAAATATCTAGCATGGCCTGAATGATACCCCTAACCCTGTCGTAGCATCCGCGCATCTTGTTCTCGTCCCGTTCAGTGGAACGGACTCGTTTGGATGGCTATGTGCACGTGCGTACATCCGTTCTCGGGCGTATGCATTTTCGTTACCCGGATATCCTGTTTTAATATTGGTCGACACGTATATTTTCCGTATTTTAAGACTGGATTTTTAGACCCGACCCGGGCGTGTTTTGGACTTTTTTTTGTATTAGCCAAAATCTCAAAATTTAAACAATATTTTATCCTTATGATTTTAACTGTTAAAATCATATTTGTATATTCTATTTCGTTTTAAATATTTTTTATGTTAGTAATATGTATGCCCTAGAGGCCATTACTATACATAGGATGTATATTGTAGTGGATGCTGGGACATATATAGGGAGGACTTTTTTGCTCGACATGATAGTATGCTATCTGGTTGATCTTTACCTTAACGTGTATACTGATTGTCTCTCTGTTACATGTTGGTAAAGCCCATAGGATGTGTACTTGACTACCTGGACTATGATGCGGATCATACTAGTGGGGACATGGTAGTCCATAAGTACATCCTTCAAAGTCCCTAGTCGTGGGTGTATCGAGACGGGGCATCGATATACCAAAGTAGACTAGCGTGTACCTTCTCGACCCATACAGATGGGCGATGGATGATCCCATATCCATTGGTGTTTGACATCAGAGATGATATACGGGTGCTCAGTAGAGACTGGGTACACTGGACGGACTCGCCGAGAACTCCCAGATGGTATTATACCTCACGTCAGATGGCAGTTCTCTGGTGACACTGGTACAGAGTAGTCTGTTGACCCGAGATCGTCATAGAGTCTTGTGTGGTTCCCACTGTACTTTGATTTCCATCTTACCACGTCCAAGAGGGCGTGCAAAACGGTGGTTTTTGGGTACAGTCCCGAGTCACATGGAGGCAATGAGCGATAGGAGGGGATTCGTCTCTCCCGGTATAGGGGGTTGATGTTGCGCTGTGTTCGATTGGCTATAACAGGAAATCCCTGGCCAGGGTTGCTGAGATTTACTGGTAAGTGTTACCAGTAGTTTCTCGAAGTGTTATAGACCTCATATCGACACGACTTATCGAGCTATTGGGGTCTGACGTTTACCACCCCTAGGCGAGATATGCGACATATCAGACGATCAGACCGGACTGTACGGTAGTGTTACTGGTTGGATTCACTGGAGTGTGAGCGGGCTTGCTCGTCGATCTTCAGATCGCTCAATACCCGGGTGGTCGTTACGTTTAGCAGACCGCTTGCGGCTTGTGGGTGTTTGATATGATCATCATCTGCTGCCGGCGTATTGACGAGTCTTTAGAGTCCTACACAGAGGTTTCCTGGCTCAAGCGAAACGAAATAGGAGCGCATATGAGATATGTGCGGGACCGAGAATAATGCGTGTATGTGATACCGTATTTCATTCTCGCGATCAATGTGTCGGATGGTTGTATGCAATATAACCTAGTTATCGATTCAAGCGTTGAATCGATAAGCCGATACATTGAATACTTGTCGGTTGTGTGCGACATGACCGGATCATTGAATCAAGTGTTGATTTAATGATTTAATGCATAATTATATATTTGATATATTACTTTGGATTAACTAGTATTGGTTCACTTTAAATGGATTTTCTCACTTAGATTGTGCACATTGTATATGTGATATACATTTGTACATTTGATTGTATCATGTTTGATGATACATGATAGTTTGGTGTATGGATTAAACCATGGTTGGTCAATGGTTAGGGTTTCTTTTGCTTCATTTATTCATTTATTTATCCATTTTGTTTATTTTAGCAAAAGAAAATAATGAAGAGATAATGGTGGCTTTCTTTGTTTGTTTATGAACCTTCATGAATGTTTGACCTAAGTCACCATTTTGTCTTCATGTCTTAACCCAACCATTCACTAACCCTTGTTAATTCTCTACACCTAACTATGGTTTGATTATGATAAGTATTTGATTTTCTATTCTATTTTGAATTAACTTATCATATCATTTCTTCTTCTTCTTCCTTGAACTCAAGAAGAAAACCTTGAGGTCATCAATGGTGATTGATGATAAAGAGTGAGAAATCCAATTCTAAATTGAACCCACTTCCTATTTCTTCATCCTCTACCTCTTTCCAAGTAGTAGAGTGTGTTTTCTTCACAAGTTTCTTGACTTGGTGAAGTCGGAGCTTGATTTAGCGATGCCTCGACGTAGATCATCTTCGGCATCGTCGTCGATGACCTAGCCCGTCCATTCTCCGATGAAGCCGACACTAGAGCCCGGGACTTGTTATGGACAGCGAGGAGACTTCATTGCGGAGCTATGGAGGTGGAGCACCGGATCTACAAAGGTTGTATTTCCGATTCTCATAGTTAAGTGTTAACTAGTTAGCTTTTTCGCCTAGAAATCTAGCCAACGATCCGTAGTTTAGGGTTTCTCGGCACCGTAAAATTTTATATTGGCATGGTTGATGCCTTGTGAGACCTCTTGAGAGTGCCTAGGAACCTTACAGTGGTATCAGAGCCAAGCTAGAGCCTTAGGCGAAGTCTAGACGGAATTTGAAACCCGAACGAACCCGAAACCCGATCACAAAGTGGCTCTCTGGACTTTTTCTAAAAACAGGGATTTTTCAGTATTAAAAATATGTAGAAATATCTGCAGGAATATCTAAGAGTTACTGTAAATTTCGATGCCTTAATTCCATTAAAGCGCCGCGCTTCCGCGGCACGAGCATGGCTCGTGCGGCGGAACCGCGACCTGTTTGTCGTTTTGTGAGGTGATGTTTGCACAGTAACTCCTATTTAACAGTTCTGGTTTTCCTGGGTATTTTTAATATTTTTTCAAGAGTTGAATTTTTCTGGAGTTGTTTTGGGGATTCGGTGTTTCGATCGGGGTATCAAATTTCGTCTTTGTGTATTTCCGGATAATTTTTAGAATATGTTAAAAAGTTCGACCGGATATAAATACCCAATTTTTCCCCTGTCGGGAAATTTCCAAGTGTTGGATTTTTCCGTAGTTTAACGACGTTCTAAGTAGTGCAAGTAACGCGATGGACCCTCTAGAAGACAACAAACCTTAACTCGATTATGTGACCGTCTTGAACTGCCCTTTGAACCTTCGGGTTTGGGGCAGTACGGCGTGCCACATGTGAGGCGTTGGCTTGACCCTTCTACGGCTGGACCGTCGGTACTGAGGCACGAACTGAATGTTGTTAGACTTATTTCATGTGTTGATCTGTATCGGGAAAACTTGGGTGTTCGAATGTTCAATCGGAAAGTTTAACATTTTCTAATTATCTGGAATGGGATACAATAATTGGAATTCACAATAGTTATGTGTTAACCGAATGAATGTTATAAACATAGCAGTTTAGTCTCACTTGATCGGTTGCCACGGAATTTTGATGTGATCAAAAGTCCGTCGCAATCACGTAGCGTACGCGGATACTCGCCGGGTAAACTTAATAGACAGCCTCACTCCATAGCCCCGACCAAGTGACTGTAGGAGAACCCCGTCGCCGAAAGCATCCGTTCGGGTGCTCGCGGCAGCGGTGTTCCGCCTTGGTGCACTTCGTAGACGGTATCGGGGGTGCGGCCGTCTACTGAAGTTTGCGACGAGCATTCGATCAGGATGTCGGGAATCCTGTTGAATTGCCCGACTTGGTATTGAAAAGTGTTTTCGATTTTTGAGACTAAAATGCGGGGTTTATAATTGTTAGGCATGCGATGTCTAAGGAATTCATTTGGTCAGGCATGCGATGTCTGAGGTGGTTGCGGATTCCAACTGTTGTAGTTTTACACTTTCTTTTCTGTGACCGTAAGTGTAATATGTGATATCGCCGGTTTCGTTGCTATATGCCAACGACAATTGGGATGCGCATATTTACTTACGTTGATGACATGTGATGTTATGTGTTGCTGGATATGTTATATTGGATCGTCGTGTTTGAATAGCTGGGGTTTTTTATGTGAGATGAGTGTTTTTCATTTTCATTCATGTAAAAACTTGTATGTAATATTCTTTTATTGGGGCACTTCCAGGTTGCGGAAGTAGTCACCCGTTGTATATTATTTACTTTTCCGCACTAGGACAGACCCAAGGAGGAGGGCACAAGTAACCGGGTTCTGGAGTCCAGTGGGAGACCAACTCGAGGAGTCGGGTCCGGGTCTCCTAACTCCAGAATTGGTAGGGTTGCTTGCCGCTCTCGTAGGGGTCTAGGGGTGTGGGTTTGGCTATTCATCGCGACCGTGGAATCCGTGTTTTATACTGGCTCGTATTGAAAACACGGACGTCCTAGTATATCCAATATTTCATATGTTTCTTCTGCTGCGATATCTGTGATGTGATCATGTGATGTTCTGTGATGGATACTTGTATATAGTATATATGATATATTATATAGACGTTACTTATGTTTTACACCCGTGCTAGCCCTGCCCCGCTCTGCCGTTAGTTACCTAACCTAACGGTGCACGAGGGGACATCGAGGCGAATGCGGATGGCATAAGTGTACGTCGTATTTATCTGTGATGTTTAGGTACTTAATTGATGGGACTTCATTAATGAGATTAATGAAATAAAAGAAACCTAAGATGTTGTAGAATCGAATTTCAAAACAAAACAGGTAGCTACAGTTCTTGCTTTGCACAGCGGTATATGTGATATATCCTGCACCTTATTCGATGAGGAAAGGACCGAGATCCCTTCACCGGGAGTGACTCCTTTAGCAATAACTGGCAGATGCTACACACTCGGTTTGTCTTTTGATTGCTTTTAAGAGTTTTTGCTTTGCACAGTGATATATATGATATATCCCGCACCTCATTCGACGAGGAAAGGACCGACGATCCCTTCATCGGGAGTGACTCCTTTAGCAAAACTAGAAAAGCCTAAAAAACACTCCATTTTAAAATCATTTGATTCTACAACGATATCAAGTTCATTACGCAATAGGTTTTCAGAAAAACCTATCGTAGCCCTCCGTCATTTCAGATAAGTAATAGTTAGTATTCGTGCTACGTTTGTTGACTATGTTAAGGCGTAGTGTGCGGTAGCTAATTAGTGCTTATCTGCATAAGCATATGATGTGATTGGATTAGGGTAGTCGTGCGACTTTGTTGACTATGTTAAGGGTCGTGCGGGTGGGTTTAATTCAATCGGGAAATGACGGGTTGAACTTGACTAGCACTTATGATTTGTTGACTATGTTAAGGTCATATAGCTGCTAGGGGCAAAATATTATCGGGAATTTCAAGTGTTGAAATTTGCAATGAGATTGCATACCTTCTATGAGATAGTTGGATCCCGATACCCACTGCGAGTAAGAGTTACTCCTGGGAGAGTTTTATACATTACAATTAGCCGATCAAGTAGGTGTCTAGAAAGGTGTTAACGAGGTTACGCCTCTGGGAAAATGAGGTTTACATTAATTAGGTTCGTGCGAAAGCACGGGGGACCTCCCTCAAAGTACCGACACTGGCCTGGCTGAAAGATTGGCGAACTTGTAGTGTGTAATTAATCCCGGCTAGTCTTTCCTTTTAGGGTTTGAAGGAATATTTGATAAAAAGCAGTGGGAGCCATCCTGATTAGATAAAATAATAACCAATCTATTCTTGACAGAGTGCACGCTGAGTGTTTTCTTCTCTCTCTCTCCTGGTAGCGACCATATCACGCCTTAATCAAGATAATAATACGGATTATTGACCGAACCCGCTTGTTATACTGAGCTGGGGAACGTTGGTCCCGCTCCAACTTATAATTGTTATAAGACAGAGCAGGATATTGGGGATTACCAGAATTCCCGTGCCGCCCATTAGAAGAGAGTGCATGCTGATGCATCATCTTCGGGTGTGTTCGTTACAAAGAACTGTTTCTCAGTATCCTTTACGTCCTGGGTATGTGATACCAGATCAGGATCCCAGATATGTAATATGTTACATAGGGCTACAGATAGGTAGAGAACTGAGAACGGGTGATAAGTTTCATGAGGCAGAAAACGGGGCAAGTGTTGCAGCCAAGTCTGTTGGTCACTGTCACCCTGTATTACCAATACATTGATTCTGAACGAATGTTGTTAGATACTGAACCTGATATACAAAATCATATCAGTCTCTTTATTAGTAAAGAAATGATAAAATTTTGTATTGTTGGATAATGTTTTGAACATTTCCTATATCAAAAGTTGATCGGTTCAGGCACGTTATCTAAAAGCATTGCTATTCTAAATCAAACTACAGTTCTTAGTATACAGAACACACACAAGAGGAAGAGTTCAGAACTGAACGAATTCTTCTTGAGGCATTGTAGACTAGGTCAGATCAATGTGACCCGACTAGCTAGAGTTACATATAGATGCATATTTAAATCAGTTTGAATTTACATCTTGTGAAACTCGCCAGTCATGTCACAAAGATAAGATGACCATAGCTCCGTTTACTGGAAACAGAGAAAGAGTTAGTAAACTCTTGGGATGATACATGTTGATGTATGTAAGGTCCCCTGTCTACACATGCCAGGACAGGTTCTTTGTACTTCATTACATTCTCTGATAATCTCTCAAGATTCAGACATATGTTCCTGTTGAAACATGAGTCCGAGCCTTTTGAGATATTCACAGAATATAAGCGAGAAGTAGAGAACCAAAATACGGGTATAAGTATTATGTCCTTTGATGAGATCAAGGAGGAGAATACTTGAGCACGAAAATCCTGGATTATTCTAAAGGAGAATGAGATTCTCTCACAGCATTACTCCTCCGAATACACCATAGCACGATGGTATATCGGGACGGAGCAATCACACCCTATATGATAAGGTGTGCTCTATGATGAGTACCACTGAGTTACCTATTTCCTTATGGGAGTTATGCACTTGAGAAGCTGCATACCTATTGAATAGGGTTCCAATCAAATCAGTTACCTACCATTTCATATGTGATATGGAAAGGGAAGAGCCCGTGTCTTAAGCTAGTTAAGATTTGGGGTTGACCGGCCTATGTCTAAAAGCAAAATCCGGACAAACTCGAGGCAAGATCAGTTATGTAGAACTGGAAAGGTTCCAGCTATACAAACTACAGCAGATGATTTGATAAAACCAAAGGATTCAATAGTTACCAACGAACCACAGCCTCTCCGCCGATCTAGTAGGGTTCCTCATCCACCTGAGAGATACTTCGGTTACTCTATGACAGTGGGAGCGAGGATTGCATCATGAGATGATGACCCAACTAGTTTCGAGCTGGCCATCAGGAGTATGACTCTGTAAGAATGGCTGGATGCTTAGCGAACTGAGATGGAATCCATATACACCAGCAAAGTATGGACTTTGGTTGCTATATCTGAAGGGTTAAATCCCCATCAGGAGCAAGTATATCTTGAGAAGATTACTTGGTGTACTTGGAAAGGTTGAGACTTTCAAAGCTAGACTTGTTAAAAGTGTGCATCATTGACCAGGTGTGGATAATGATGAAACCTTTTTCAAGTAGCTATGCTTAAGTCCATCCAGATCCTACTTGCCACGGCTACATACCATGACTACGATATCTGGTGGTTGGGTGTCATGACGTCTTTTCTAAATGATGTTTTAGAAGAGGGAGTCTATAAGTACACAGCCAGAGAGCCTTGTAGACAGTGGGAGCAGCGGAAACGTGTGCAAGATGCTTTATAGGATAAAGCAGGCATCGCGGAGTTGGAACGTCTGTTTTGATGAAGTAGTCAAAGAGTTTGACATCATCAAAATGGTAGATGAACCTTGTATAAACAAAAAGGTAGTAGGGAGTATGGTGACGATCCTCGTAGAGTACGTGGATGACATACTCTTGATAGGGAAGTAGTTTCCTATGCTACGCTCGATCAATCTCCGATTATCACAAAGATTCTCCATATAGGATCAAAGCGATACCTCCTAAATCCTGAGTTTTGGATCTATAAGATAGATCTAAATGGATGTTAGGATTCTCACTAGTTGTAGTGAGATGGTATCAGTTGATCCTGGGAAGAATCACTAGAAGTGTTCCAGGGTGATAATGACGACTGAGTGTCAGTCACAGGCATTGTCTTTACCCTCAGTAAAGGGACGGTATGTTGGAAGAGTTCCAAGCTAGATACCGTGACATACTAGACGATAAAGGCTGGATACATCGCTACTTAAGATGCTACCAAAGAGGCAGTCTGGGTGTATATTAGTTCATGAGATGAACTACGTTCCTACCATTGTGAGACAATGGAGTTGTGGCTTATGCCAAGGAACGTCGATCCCATCAGTGATCCAGACATATTCTAAGGCAGCATCACCTGATCATGGAGATAGTTGATCTCCAGGGTGATCGAGGTTAGGAGAGTAGACTCAGAGGACAACACAGCGGATCCACTCACAAAGGCCTGTTCCCAGAGAGAGATTTTTTATGGGATGGTTGAGTATGAGATACTACAACCACTGCTACCAGATGGCCCTAGTGCAAGTGGGAGATTGTTAGTAATATGTATGCCCTAGAGGCCATTACTATACATAGGATGTATATTGTAGTGGATGCTGGGACATATATAGGGAGGACTTTCTTGCTCGACATAATAATATGCTATCTGGTTGATCTTTACCTTAACGTGTATACTGATTGTCTCTCTGTTACATGTTGGTAAAGCCCCTAGGATGTGTACTTGACTACCTGGACTATGATGCGGATCATACTAGTGGGGACATGGTAGTCCATAAGTACATCCTTCAAAGTCCCTAGTCGTGGGTGTATCGAGACGGGGCATCGATATACCAGAGTAGACTAGCGTGTACCTTCTCGACCCATACAGATGGGCGATGGATGATCCCATATCCATTGGTGTTTGACATCAGAGATGATATACGGGTGCTCAGTAGAGACTGGGTACACTGGACGGACTCGCCGAGAACTCCCAGATGGTATTATACCTCACGTCAGATGGCAGTTCTCTGGTGACACTGGTACAGAGTAGTCTGTTGACCCGAGATCGTCATAGAGTCTTGTGTGGTTCCCACTGTGCTTTGATTTCCATCTTACCACGTCCAAGAGGGCGTGCAAAATGGTGGTTTTTGGGTACAGTCCCGAGTCACATGGAGGCAATGAGCGATAGGAGGGGATTCGTCTCTCCCGGTATAGGGGGTTGATGTTGCGCTGTGTTCGATTGGCTATAACAGGAAATCCCTGGCCAGGGTTGCTGAGATTTACTGGTAAGTGTTACCAGTAGTTTCTCAAAGTGTTATAGACCTCATATCGACACGACTTATCGAGCTATTGGGGTCTGACGTTTACCACCCCTAGGCGAGATATGCGACATATCAGACGATCAGACCGGACTGTACGGTAGTGTTACTGGTTGGATTCACTGGAGTGTGAGCGGGCTTGCTCGTCGATCTTCAGATCGCTCAATACCCGGGTGGCCGTTACGTTTAGCAGACCGCTTGCGGCTTGTGGGTGTTTGATATGATCATCATCTGCTGCCGGCGTATTGACGAGTCTTTAGAGTCCTACACAGAGGTTTCCTGGCTCAAGCGAAACGAAATAGGAGCGCATATGAGATATGTGCGGGACCGAGAATAATGCGTGTATGTGATACCGTATTTCATTCTCGCGATCAATGTGTCGGATGGTTGTATGCAATATAACCTAGTTATCGATTCAAGCGTTGAATCGATAAGCCGATACATTAAATACTTGTCGGTTGTGTGCGACATGACCGGATCATTGAATCAAGTGTTGATTTAATGATTTAATGCATAATTATATATTTGATATATTACTTTGCATTAACTAGTATTGGTTCACTTTAAAGGGATTTTCTCACTTAGATTGTGCACATTGTATATGTGATATACATTTGTACATTTGATTGTATCATGTTTGATGATACATGATAGTTTGGTGTATGGATTAAACCATGGTTGGTCAATGGTTAGGGTTTCTTTTGCTTCATTTATTCATTTATTTATCCATTTTGTTTATTTTAGCAAAAGAAAATAATGAAGAGATAATGGTGGCTTTCTTTGTTGTTTATGAACCTTCATGAAGGTTTGACCTAAGTCACCATTTTGTCTTCATGTCTTAACCCAACCATTCACTAACCCTTGTTAATTCTCTACACCTAACTATGGTTTGATTATGATAAGTATTTGATTTTCTATTCTATTTTGAATTAACTTATCATATCATTTCTTCTTCTTCTTCCTTGAACTCAAGAAGAAAACCTTGAGGTCATCAATGGTGATTGATGATAAAGAGTGAGAAATCCAATTCTAAATTGAACCCACTTCCTATTTCTTCATCCTCTACCTCTTGCCAAGTAGTAGAGTGTGTTTTCTTCACAAGTTTCTTGACTTGGTGAAGTCGGAGCTTGATTTAGCGATGCCTCGACGTAGATCATCTTCGGCATCGTCGTCGATGACCTAGCCCGTCCATTCTCCGATGAAGCCGACACTAGAGCCCGGGAATTGTTATGGACAGCGAGGAGACTTCATTGCGGAGCTATGGAGGTGGAGCACCGGATCTACAAAGGTTGTATTTCCGATTCTCATAGTTAAGTGTTAACTAGTTAGCTTTTTCGCCTAGAAATCTAGCCAACGATCCGTAGTTTAGGGTTTCTCGGCACCGTAAAATTTTATATTGGCATGGTTGATGCCTTGTGAGACCTCTTGAGAGTGCCTAGGAACCTTACAGTTTAAAGATTTCCTTTTTACTGCTAACAGACAATCTCTCTCTCCTCTCGATCTCTCTTTCCCTCTCTCTCCCCTCTCGTGGTGAGCGAGATCCCGTCACCTCTTTTTTTTCCCTACGCTCACCTCCCTCCATCATTTCTTTTCTTCTTCTTTTTAAAACCCTGCACACCCTCGCAACGAGAACCCTAACCCTAACCCACGCCGTGCCTTGCCTCATCGTCGCCTCCTCACCATCCTCATCTCCTCCTCGACCTCGCCTCCACCAGTTCCATCACCTCTCTCTCTTTCACCTGAGATCCATTCCCAACCACCACAAAACCAACCCAAGAAACCCAACTCCTCGCCTGCCCTCACCTCGTCGTCTCCACCACCACTGCCCCCTCCGCCTCCTCTTCAACCACCTCCGCACCTTCCTCATCCCTCTCTCCCGACCTCCTGACACCACCACCTCCTCAAACCGAGTTTTCCCTGCACACTCCGACCCCTCCCCTGATCCCAAAAACTCCACCGCCTGCACCTCACCGTCGACGGCCTATCGTCGTCGACGACTCTCTCGTCTTCCTCTCTGATTCCTGAACACCAGCCTTTCCTCTCTTCTTCTCTTTCTTCTTCTTCTTGTTCTTCTCTTCTTGCTTTTCTTGATTTCCCTTTTCCGGTGATCGTCGGAGCCGTGCCACTGCCGACGATCCGAGTAATCCAGTGAACGTCCCCTGCATGCGTGGTTACCTTCTTGCCTTGCCTGGACCTGTCCCGTGTGCCGTGCATGCGTTGCGACGTTTATCCGACATCGGACGCTACGTTTACACCCCTTCATGAGATCCGTTCAGGCAAGTTTACCTTGCTACATGCTATGATACATATTTTGCATCCATATGAATAAAAATATCACATGTTGATTGCTCTGTGCACCCATATTAATGTTTTACTATTTTCGGATAACCGTATGCATCCATATCATTTATTATATATGTAGCTGTATCTACAGATCGTATTATTTCATGTTATTGTTGTATTAACACCCATGCTTGATAATGTGCATCATACATAGTCGTGGAACTGTAGTTATAACCCCTGATAGTTAATTGAGCATCCATGTTTTATTGTGTATCCATACCATTAATTCTGCATACCTAGTTGCATACCATATTACATTAACTCATATTATTGTTATATTAGTACCACATGCTTGATAATGTTCATCCAACATAGTCATAGAGTTGTAGATATAATCCCAAATAGATATTTGTGCATCCGTGTTTTATTGTGCATTCGTACTTTTATCGTGCATCCGTACTTGCTACGGTTTTATTATGAGCATCCGTTTGATACATGTGCACTACCTGTCATGACCTGATGCACCACTACTTGACCTGTTACCTGATCATGTTTCTAATGCCAACAATCCTGACATGTTGTCCTGACGGACGTATCCTGTTGTCTGCATAGACAAACCTGTACCTGCTTGATCCTGTGTTGGCATTAGCTCCAGATTATCAATACCTGACTTGAACACATAACCTTGGGGGTATGGAGAAATCAAAAGCGTTACTGAAGTGTAGCTTAAAAAAGTATTACTTGATCCATGGTCCTAGGGGATAACGGGATAGAATCATTCGTGATTCTTACTTGATCCGTGGTCCCGGGGGATAACGGGACAGAGTCATTCATGACTCCCACTACCTGATCCGTGGTCCCGGGGGATAACGGGACATATTCTTTTGAGTTACATGGAGGAGTACACTAATTAATTTCAAACAAACTTTAGAATAGATAACCCAGTAGCAAAGTTTAGATTGATCACCGCACGCCACATACACTGATACACTTCACTGCTCTATATCCGTGTTTACTCATTACATTCATGTTACTTTTCATACCTGCATATCTTGTTACATCCTGGTTGCTTATTATCATTGATATTATGACGCACTGACGTCTGGGTTTTGCATGGTCCAGATCCTCTATCTCTGTCGCAGGCCATTCAGGAGTATTTCAGCCAACAGGCCGAGCAGTGAGGATCCTGTTAGTAGCTAGTTAGTTAGTTTTATTTTCGTATTTCCATTCCTGATGTGAGCCTGTATTTTGGGACGTACTTTACAGATTGTTATTGTTATTTGGATTTATTGCTTCCGTATATTATTTCTTGACTCGTTTATTCTGGCATATGGACATATACCAGATAGTTTATTTTATTTCTACTGTTCTTGATATCTTATAGACAGCCGTAATGTGACTGTGGAGGGATGTTTCCTAGCCACAGGTAGCATTGTTGGCTCTGTCACGTGCCGATCTTAGCGCACTCTGGAAAGTGGGCCGTGACAGGGTTTGTTTGGTATCAGAGCCTATTCTCCGCCGAAAGACGCAACCGGGACGTTGGGACGTCCGGCCTGAACTTTGAGGGCAGATGCTATTTGGTGCTATCCGTCCACCTCTTCAAAGATGCCAAGTTGATTTATGGCACCATGTATCGGAGGTTTAAACGGACGCGGCCGATGTAACAGACTTCGTCAGATTCCCCCTCGTTGAGGGGTTTTTGATTGTGGGGACGCTCTTCCCTGCAGGCGCAAGCCCCTGCAGTTAATTACGCTACTGCATCGCGGTAACCACTTTCTCCTTCTCCAGATGGTCACTTCGTGTCGTGTGTGTTTGTTTTGTTTTTGGTTGCCCGTGGATTGTATACGGAGACTAATTTATGTTGTCGCCCGTAGGGCGTGGATTAGTCCAAATCCGTATTTTCGTAGATTTGGGTTTGGGGGTTGGGTTTAAGGATACGTTAGTTTCATTTAAGACTAAGATCAACTTAAACGTATGTTAAGGATACATTAGTCTAATTTCAAACTAAGATCAACTTAACGGGATCGTTTAGATCCGACAAAAGAGTATTGGGGCTCTATTGTTTAGTTTAGGGACATTGTGGTCCAAGGTTAGTTTAAGGATATTACGGTCCAAGGTTAAGGACATCATAGACCATGAGCTTAAGGACCCCACAGTCCGAGGTTAAGGACATCCTAGTCCATGGGCTTAAGGACCCCACAGTCCGTAGTTTAAAGACGCCATAGTCTATAAAGTTTAAGGACATCATAGTCCATGAGTTTAAGGACCCCACAGTCCGTGGAATGATTGGTTATCGAGACCCGTCACCTCTCTGAAGACGTTGAAGGATTACAACGACAAATATCAAAGGAGTGAAGAGATGTACCCTTGAACTAAAGTTGATTGGGAAATCTGTAGTCCAATTTGGGACTAAGATCAATTAATTAGATTATGAGCACATGGGCTCAGTTAAATCTGAATTGAGGACTTATGGCCAACTTGGACTAAGTCCAATTAGGTTTAAAATGTTGGACATTTGTTTGGACTGTTGAACATTTGTCTGGGCTCAGCCCCCCATTATTTAGCCATGCTAAGCATAGGTCTGGGTTCTGACCATATTTTGTCTTTTATTGAGTGCTGAGCACTCATATACCATATGAGATGATCAATCTTGGAAGACAAGAATTTATTTGATGTAAGTCGACGTTGTACACCCCACGACTTGCGGGGAGGCGGAATAGGTAAAACAATCATTTTGTTTGAAACAACATCGACTAACCGAAAGGATCTTTGATAAACTATAACTAACACTATCAAAGGAGTAATTAGCTACTATGAAGGAAGATTATACCTAATGAACCAAGTCCTTCTTCTTCTCGTTAACCACCTCCTCGTCGGCCTCCTCTATGTAATAGACGATCCACCCGAGAGCTTCTACTCCAAGCTTTGCCTCTAATCTTGAAGCAACTAGGTTACTCTAATTGCTAATCAAAGTCACCTAGGGAATATAGAGTATGATTATGGATTAATGAGTCTTGCTAATCCTTGATCTCAACACATGAGAGGGTAGGATTAGGGTTTGAAGAGAGAGAGTTTGAGGAGAGAGAAGGTGAGGATGAGAATCATAATGAAATAATGACTTATCTTGAATATATGAAGCATAATGATTTATCAAATAAATAAATCAAATGATTTATCATCATGCTTCATTTATTCATTATGTGTGATTCATCTCATGAGTCATTAGCCATTTAATGCATCATTAACTACATGAATGAATCACACAAATGAGTCACTAAATCAATAAATGCTTATACCACCTTAACCCCCAAGTCATCATCCTTCTAGAAGCTTCTCGCCAAATTACGAGAATGCCCCTCCTATCCGTGAAAACACGGAAAAACTTTAGACTGTATAAATCCAATAATCCGATACTAGAATCTGGCTTAAACCAAAGCCGGCTAGTAAAAACTGTCCGAACATCGTACGTGCGTAAAAACACGTATGCGTCTGAACCCTTGTCGTAAAACCATACGACCTCTATATTTTTTCGCTTGGAGCAGGGAAACTCTCTATGTGGAACTCTAAAGACTCGACTACTACGCTGGCAGTGGGTTTAACCACAGACCGCAAGCGGCACTAGCTGTACGTAACGGTCCCCAGGTAGATGTCGATCAGAAAGACAATGAGGAAACCCATCCGAACTCCTACTGAGCCTGATGTGACAATCTCCGTACAGTCCGGTCTGTTCGTCTAGGACTATCGCATATCGGGCCTAGGGGCGGCAAGCGTCAGTCCCTTAAAAGCGGTATAAGTCGTGTCGGAGCGAAGCCCATTACACCTTGAGAAACTACTGGAAAACCTACCAGTAAATCTTGCTTGCCCTGGCCAGGGACTTTGCGTAATGGCTCTCCAGACACAGCGCGATATCAACTCCCAATACCGGGAGAGACGAATCCTGTCTAACCGCCACTGCCTCCAAGTGCTCGGGACTGCACCCAACTGCTACCTGTTTGCATGACTCTTTTGAGCCGTGGTAGGGTAGCAATCTAAGAACAGTAGGACACACTCAAAGCGAAGTAGCAGTGTCAAGTCTGCGGACTATGCTGTACTCATGTCACCTGGGAACTGTTAACTGACGACGGGTATAATACCAACCAACAGTTCCCTGCGAGTCCTGTCCGGTGTACCCGTAACCCAACGAGCACCTGTATACTATCTCCAGTACGACGTACCGATGGCTATGGGACAGACCATCTCCCCAACTGGGATGAGAAGCGTACACACTAGTCTACTCCGGAGTATCGATGCCCTGTCTCGATAATCCTACGACTAGGGACCTGAAAAAGGATGTGCTTGTAGACTACCCGGCCTCCACTAGTGTGACTGCCATCACAACGCTAGTAGTCAAGCAAGATCCTAAAGGCTCTATTAATACGTACACACATATTAAGATAGATAAAACCAAGTAGCATACTACCATGTTTAGCAAGACTGTTAATATAACTGTGAATATCCCAAGCTTCCATTAAGTAATATACAAGCCAGTATGATACAATAATGGCGCCTAGGGCATATACACTAACAATCTCCCACTTGCACTAGGGCCATGTACTGGCATATCGAAGACCGAACATCTTGAGTAGCCTCTCGAACTGAATCTGAGGTATGGCCTTTGTGAATGGATCAGCAATGTTCTCCTCTGTAGCAACTCTCCGGACCTCGATCTCCCGGCGATCAATGATCTCCCTGATCAGGTGATACCGCCTTAAGATGTGTCTGGACTTCTGATGGGACCTGGGTTCCTTTTCTAAAGCTATAGCTTCGTTGTTGTCGCAATACAGCGGTATTGGATCAACAATGGTAGGAACCACCTGAAGTTCTGTTAGGAACTTCTTCATCCAGACCGCTTCTTTTGCGGCATCGCAAGCAGCAATATACTCCGCTTCCATCGTCGAGTCTGCAACGGTGTCCTGCTTGGAGCTCTTCCAGTACATCGCCCCTCCATTGAAGGTAAAGACATAACCTGACATGGACTTGGAGTCATCCTTATCACTCTGGAAGCCGGAATCAGCAAAGGCCTCGATCTTGAGGTCTTTTCCGCCATAAACCAAGAACATCTCCTTAGTCCTTCTCAGGTACTTGAGAATGTTCTTTACTGCAATCCAGTGCTTCTCCCCTGGGTCTGACTGATACCTGCTTACCACGCTTAGTGCGTAAGCTACATCTGGTCTGGTGCACAACATCGCATACATTATAGAGCCTACCGCAGAAGCGTAGGGTATAATCGACATGCGATCCCTTTCCAAATCAGTCTTGGGAGACATCTCTTTGGAGAGGGTGATTCCGTGACAAGCCGGTAAATTACCGCGCTTAGAATCTTCCATACTGAATCTTTTCAGTATAGTGCTGATATACCTGGACTGCGAAAGTTCCAACATCCTCTTGGATCTATCACGATAGATCCGGATCCCCAGAATGTTAGAGGCATCACCCAGGTCTTTCATGGAAAACCTGTGTGACAAGAATCCTTTGACAGATTGTAGCATAAGAATGTCATTTCCTATCAATAGAATGTCATCCACGTACAAGACGAGGAATACGACAGTTCGTGCTACAATTTTACTATATATACATGGTTCATCTGGATTTTTGATAAAGTCATATTCTTTGACCGTTTCATCAAAATAGATGTTCCAACTCCGCGATGCCTGATTCAGTCCATAAATGGACTTAAGCAACTTGCATACTTTCCCGCTGCTCCCACTCTGATTGAAGCCTTCTGGCTGATCCATATAGACGCACTCTTCTAAATTACCATTTAGAAAAGCCGTCTTTATGTCCATCTGCCAGATCTCATAATCATGGAAGGCAGCAATAGCAAGAAGGACCCGAATGGATTTGAGCATAGCCACTGGAGAAAAAGTCTCGTCATAGTCCAAACCAGGTCTTTGACGAAAACCCTTTGCAACAAGTCTAGCCTTATAGGTTTCCACCTGTCCATCTACACCAATCTTTTTCTTGAAGATCCATTTGCATCCTATGTGTTTTACCCCACCTGGAGCAAAGTCCAAAGTCCATACTTTGTTGGTGTACATGGACTCCATTTCGGTCCGCATTGCATCTAGCCATCGTACCGAGTCCCCGCTCTGGATGGCCTGCTGGAAGCTAGTAGGTTCATCATCATCAATGACGCAATCCTCTCTATCCCCATTTATGAGAAAACCGTAGTATCTCTCAAGCGGATGAGACGGCCTACTACTCCTGCGGAGGGGTGCGGGAATGTCCTGTTCTTCTTGAACTACTGGTTCTACCAAACTTTCAGTAGTACTTTGTGGTTCTGGAATTTCTTCCAGTTCTATTTCGCTCCCACTTGTTTCCTTTTCTAAAACTGATGTTCTAGAAAATGGGCATTACGAGAAACAAAAACCCTTTGTTCCTCTGCGTAATAGAAATAATACCCCCTGGAGTTCTTTGGATATCCCACAAACTTACACTGTACTGATCGTGCCTCGAGTTTGTCCGCATACTGCTTTTTAACAAAAGCCGGACATCCCCATATCTTTAGATACTGAAGATAGGGTTTCTTCCCACTCCACATCTGATATGGTGTAGTAGGCATAATCTTGGTAGGAACTATGTTCAAAAAATATGCTGCGTTTCTTCCCACTCCACATCTGGTATCAGTTGATTCTAGCGCATAACCCCAAAAAGATCGCGATAACTTAGCATTACTAATCATGGAACATACCATATCCAATAGAGTTCGATTCCGTCTCTCCGATACACCGTTATGCTGTGGAGTGTATGGAGGAGTAAGCTGAGAGAGAATTCCTTTCTCTTTTAGGTAACCTAGGAACTCGGCACTTAAGTATTCACCACCTCGATCAGATCTCAGTGTCTTGATACTTTTGCCGGTTTGATTTTCTACTTCATTCTTATACTCTTGGAATTTCTCAAAAACCTCGGATTTATGTTTCATCAAGAAAATGAATCCGTACCTAGAGTAATCATCCGTAAAAGTAATGAAATAGGAAAAACCAGCTCTTGCATGTGTAGACATTGGACCGCATACATCGCTGTGTATGAGTCCTAAGAGCTCGCTCGCTCTTATTCCATGTCCAGTGAATGGAGTCTTTGTCATCTTTTCTTTGAGACATGATTGACAAGTGGCATAAGATTGATATTCGAACGGGTCCAAATATCCTTCTCTATGTAACTTAGTTAACCTTGTCTCATTGATGTGACCCAGTCTACAATGCCATAAGAAAGCCTTATTTAAATCCGGAGACTTTCTTTTTAGTTTGTTCTGGACATTGAAAATCTGTAATTGGTTTAAGACATATATACCGTTATCCAGTGTACCGGACCCAATCAAACCATGATTAAGGTGGATGTTAACATCGCTTACAAGCATGAAATCATAACCTTCTTTTGATAACAAGGAAACTGATATGATATTACACGTTAAACTAGGTACACAAAAACAGTTATGTAATACCAAAATATGTCCACTCGTCAATCCCAGGTGATAATCCCCTACGGACACAGCTCCCACGCTAGCTCCGTTAGCAACCTTTAGGGTCATATCACCAACCTTCAGTATTCTACAGTTTCTCAGTGCCTGCAATGAATTGCATATATGAGACCCTGATCCGGTATCCAATACCCAGGAAGTAGAGTTGATTGACAGACAATTTTCAATTATAAACACACCTGAAGTCGAAGCCACAGCTTGCTTCGGTTCCTGGTTCTTGGTATTCCAAGCTTTGCAATCCTTTTTCCAGTGCCCTTTCCTATGAAAATGGAAGCATTCATCTTTTGCCACTACAGGCACTGCAATCTTTTTCTTTCCCTTCACTCCCACCTTACTAACACCTCCTCTAGGTTTGTTGGCGGCCTTATTCTTCCTTCCTTTGGCCCTAGCCTTGGACCCGGAAGAAGAAGCACCGCGAACAAACATAGCGGGTGTTTCCCTTGCTTTCTGCAAGGTGCCCTCTGCACTCCTCAACATGTTAAGAAGTTCTGGAAGTTCAACTTCTTTTCTTTGAATGTTGAAATTCAGAATAAACTGGGCGTAGGTGGAAGGAAGGGACTGGAGAATCAAGTCTGTATAGAGCTCATTCTCCAAAGTCGTCCCCAGGTCTGCGAGCTCTTCTATATAGCCAATCATCTTTAGGACATGTTCTCCTACAGACGATCCGAAGACCAACCTCGCCTGAAACAGGTTCTTCGAGGTCTCGTATCTTGCTATACGAGATTGCTCCCCATACAGATCCTTTGTATGGAGAAATATGGATTCAAGATCCATATCCTCGTGCCTCCTCTGATGTTCATTATTCATCGAGGCAAGCACGATGCACTTGGCCTTCGCACAATCTAACTCCCAGGTTTTGTGGATTTCCTTATCCGCATTACTGGATTTAGGACCAAGGACTGCAGGTGCCTTAGTGGTGAGGACATACCCCAATTTGTCATAAGTCAAAGCCATTTTGACATTCCGCGGCCAATCTTTATAGTTTGGCCCTGTCAATATATTTTTCTCTAAAAGTAACTTAAGGCCTGTCATGTTTTAGGGTCGCTGCAATGAGAGAGAGAGAGGGAACACTTTAGCATGATGCTCTTGCAAGTTTAGAGTGGTTTTTAGTTTATCTAAACTGGATGGTGTCACGACCCGAAAGTACGAAACGTGACCGGCACTTAAATTACGGAGCGTCTAGAAGCGCAACGTAATCTAAGTAAGCCGAAGCCCAGAAATCTAAAACATATAAAAGAAGAAGAAGAAGTAAAGGAAAACATGTAGAAAACAAGTTTAAAAGCAACATCCAATTTTCTCAAAAATTTCGGCAGAGTCTCCTTTATAAAAACTGGCCCCAAACGGGTACAAACAAGTAAAATGGCATCCCCAAGCGGGAGCTAGCTCTACGCCAACAGGAGGAAACAACCACACCATGCACAATAATATACAACGCCAAAGAGCGAGGCTCAAAACTTAAAAGAAAACAAATCCACCAGATACCAATACATTACAAGCGCGACTCTAAGGTCGAAATAAATAACTGGTCTAATAAACTTATCAAGTAATACAAGTATGTTTGATGGAGCTTACTAGATAAAAATGAAATAATAAAAGTATAATGGCGGTTCAGATACAAGTGAACCAACCTACCGTGCAAATCACCCTGAATGAAAAGATGTGCCAGCAAGCTGCCAAGGTAATCTGTATATCGAACCTGAAATAAAATTTGGCACAACGAGGGTGGGTTGCCAACTCGTGAGTAGAAGATATCTGCGAAAAGAAATCGAATGCACGACGCTGTCCTAGGTCATAATAATATACTAATATACTACTAGTCATCAAATAAATACAGGGTAATAAACTACGTGTAAGTACAAATGCTCCGTGCTCGTGTCAGTACCTCAAATAGTAATATGTCATGTGAATGAGTATGCATGCGCCATGAATGTAAAACAATCAATCCTGAAATCTGGATATATCTGTATAAGAAATCTTTAACTTTTATCATGGTAATTTATATAGAAATCTGAATATCATCGAGGAAATCCATGGAAATTCGTGTCAAGCATCGACACAAAACATGTAAATCTCAAGTCTCAATACCTCATAGTCTCAATATCTCGGGCTCCGTCAGGCCGGATTGGCCCATATCATCAAATCTCACGACAACGGTCGGTATCCTCCGGATATCCGCCGCGCCAGACATCACCGGTAGGTAGTCTTCCCCTGCCAGGCTCATCGTCTACAACTCGATCTTCTTGCCCCGAGGTACCATACCGGGCCCACCATGTACCCGAGACGGTTCATCCACTCCTCGAATCGGGTCTCGAAATCCAACAGAAATCACGAAATCTCATGGTGAACGACACATACATCACGAGAAAACCGCAATTTATATTTTAAAAAGAGAGGAGGAGAGAGAGAAGTTTTTATATATATATTATTGTGGTTTTCCCCAAAATCCAGAAATCTCATAGAATTCCAAAATCCCAAAATCATGAGTAAGTAAATGATAAATGTCGGCATAAGCCCCACAATACTGCATGATAACATGGAAATGTGAATGCATGAAAGGTCTAAATAATAAATGCCATGTCTAGACTAACACTAGAAAGTAATCACAATATTATATCGATCTAGTTGTTAGCTGATTCTATCAATAAAAGATAATATGTTCTAAAATGTACGTGACATAGCATTTACCGATGATGATGTGTGTGAGCCGGCAAATAAGTGTGCGTGGAATATGCGCATCATCGGTAATGGTGCTGGTGTCTTAACAGGCAGAGTTTTATACTGATTATAGAAACATATGAATGAACATGCACCATGATGATTACGGTCTGAATGTAAAGACGGATGTGTATTAACCACTCATTTGATATACAAGTATTACTACAACTATATGACTCGAGCCTAAACTAGTGTCCATCTAACCTCCTAAGGTACTAAACCTAAGAAACTAGTCGATAAGAAATAAGAGTCCACCTAAAGTCTGAGTCCATATCTCTAATAGTCGGCGATCCAGCCTCAATAGCGTCACGTACGTAGTACGGCTTCCTCAAATCAAGAGTGCGGATCAATCATCACATCTATGCCTCGTACGGTAAAATCCATCGTACGGCATCCCAATATCGGGGTACAGGTCAAGTTTCACCTACGTGTCTCATCATTCGTATAATATCATCATCAAATCTTGTCATGATCAAGGTACTGTACTGTAATCGTATACATCAATCATATATCATGGCCAGCATAAATATACATCGTTAATTTATCCTCAGAAATATCATGTCACATGTATCATTTTGTGATTAAGTCACACTTATATCATACCGTAATCAAGTCACACCTATATGATATCGTAATCAATTCACACCTATATGATATCGTAATCAAGTCACACATATATCATATCGTAATTTCAGGCACAGGTTACGGTCCGGGTTCTATTTTAGAGTCCCATGTACCTCAATATCATCACCACCCATTATTATTTATGTATACCTATTCATTATCTCATTTTCTAATGATCCGCTAACATCATAACACGACCGTATAGCCAAGAATCACGGCATCAAGCCTAGTTATACTGTTTCATCCCCGTGTATCATATCACATCCTTGTATCACATATACGTGTTGTGTATATATATATATATATACCTACACCTAGTCATATATATATATATATATATATATATATATATATATATATACACACACATACACGTATACACCACGTCGAGTTTCTGTGTGTGCGTGTGTGTATCTACCTGAAACCTACGAATCTCCTCCAAGATATTCATCCTCGGGTAAGGTCTTTCTAAATCATAGTCCAACCTAAGGTCATTACTAGGGTCCTACTCACCAAGAATCTAAGGTCACGTCTAGCTTCCTAATGACAATAAGTAATATTCCTATTCTACGTTTGCGGGGGTGCTAAACGCCATCCACTCGATTTCCCCCGTAGATATACATCTACTCACCTGGTCCTTGTCTGCCGAAAACGATGTCGCCCTCCTCTTCTTCCTCGTCCGAAGTCCACGTGAGGGGTACCTATATGCAAACACATATAATATCGTAAACTGAATCACGGACAAAACCTAAACGATGCACGAAACGCGCACAGGTTAAAACCTATGACCCGCTCATGCAAAAGATCCAAATATTGCTCGATATCGGGGTACAAACGCCGATTGATCGAGATAAAACACCAAAAAACAACTCGTAGTTTTAAAACTCATTACTTATAATATAAAACATGATTTAATTCACCGAAACCCTAAAAATCGATCAAATAATCCGATTTCGTAAAACCCGAAAACGCCAATTTACCGTTTTACTTCAAAACTTGATGTTTAAATGAAACTAATGGTCATAATTCTCATTAAATAACATAACTAGATTATATAAACCATTACCATATTTTTAACACCCTAATTGTATTAATTTGGAAATTCTAGTTTGCAATTAAATCAATTTTAACACTTTGCAAGCAAAATTTCACAATATCACAACTAAACTTCATTTGCATGAATTAACGTATTAAACTACAATTCATGATGATAATAATATAATGAAATCATAATTTAGATTTTAAATCTCATTTATTTAAGAATTTTCTAAAATCTAGTTAACAAAATAGCATTTTTCTCACAATTTCTCAATTATCAATAAAACTAGTAACCAAATTAAGTTTTTCATTCCACTAACAAGTTAATATCCCCATTAAAACCACCATCTAGTGTTACAAACATTAATTGGAATTTTATCTCACCAATATATACAATATATAGAAATCTAGTTTGCAAAAATGGTTTAATTTAAACAATTTTGGATAAACAATTTACAATATATCATCCATACAAGATTTTCCACTTCTAAAAATGTTAAACTAGTTATTATAACCCTACTTAATTAATAAAAACCATAACTTGGTTTTATAAACCCTAACTTGAATTTTGAAACTTGTAGATAGAATTAATTTATTAAAACTAATTATGCTAGAATGAAACATTTAATAACAATAAATCATAAGAATGAAATTTATACCTCCACATGTGAGATCCAACCATGAAAATTTGCCTCCAAAAAGAATGGTTTCCAACTCCAAAATCCATGTAAAAATGAGCAAAGAATAGAGGGTAGGAATTAATTATGAATTTGTGGGGTTTTATATTGAATTTTTGATGGATTTTTGTAACAAAATCAAGTGGAGAAAATGGGGGGCTGCCATAGGGAGGAGGCCGGCCATTTTAGGGAGGAACAAGAGAAAAAGAATGAAGGAGGAATTGTGTAGAAGGCTCTCCCAAAATATCACCTCTTTATGTCTTTTCATCACTTTTATTAACTTTCTTTTATTTCTTTTCTCAAACACATAAAGAAAATTCTAGAGACATGGAAAAATTTGGAAATAAATTTTGTATGATACACACTAGATTCTAATATGCAATGGTTCATTTTTGCAAATTAAACCCATTCAAATTTGTAATTTACACTAATTTAGTGTATAAATAAAGCTTATGTTAATATTTAAAATAATTAATTTAGGAAAAATATTTAATTAAACTAAAAATTTATAAGTGACTAAATAAACACCATTTACTAGTAATTACATAATTAAAATAGGTATTTTTAAATTTATAATAAAAAATAATTACGGTTTAGTTTTACGAAAACTACGTTTTACTTTACCGAAAATCATAAAATTCACTTAAAGAATTTTATTTATTTATTTATTTTAAAATGTTACAATCTTCCCCCTTTAAGAAATTCGGTCCCCGAATTTAAACTAAAACTCCCCCCCAATTACCAAAACATTCTGCCAAAACACTCAAATCATCGGGGCTCCGAAATCATCAATACATAACTAAAATCAACTCCGTCAAGCATAACGTAATCATCGGAGTTATGGCGAAAATAAAATATCAAAACCCAATACGAAAACCAACATAATATATATCAAAACTATAACTTATATATATAGTGTGCATCGTAGTAAAATCGTCCAAACATCTGGATAAAGAAGCATGCAAGAACCCCTTTTTTAAAAATCGTCGTGTGATGCACGTGTCACGGCATAAGTAGCGAACGTTTATTTTAAGAAAAATAGCTATATATATATATATATTTATATATATATATATATATCTTTTATTTAACATACACGTCCCACCTGGTTACTAAATCAAATAGTAATGATTATAAAAACATACTGCTCAAACTAAAATCAATCCCAATCACATCATAAAAATATCATGTACGTCCGGTGCGCACTGAAATCGAAACCAAATACAGATGCCACGAATACACACAAAAACAAAACTGAGTGCAACAGGTGTGCACCAAAAATATCTGTCAAGTGCAACGGGCGTGCACGACTCTAATATCAGGTGCATCTAATCTGCACAAAACCTCGATTTAGTGCATCTGGTGTGCACAAAATCGCATCAAGTGCGCCAAGTGTGCGCAAGAATCTCAATCAGGTGCACATGGTGCACGAAAACATACACCGAATATCAAAATCGAAATCACAGTATGAAAATGCATGAAAACTAGGTCGAAGCATATGTCAAAATCATGTGTAACCCATATGCACGAAATCAAATCAAAATCTCAAAATGTATAAAACCAAATCGAGTGTACTGGGTATGTACAAAACAACATCAATACAACCGATATACGAAACACGCATAGAATATAATGAATGTACACATAAGAAATACCAATCGTAGAACAAAATCCGCAAAATACCAAAATCCAATCAACGGAAATATGAAATTCAATTCACCAAATCACAATCGTAAACACTATCGTCAATGTACGCCTCTTTCCTCTGATGTCGACTGCTTCGAACTCGTCTCTTCGTAGTTGTGCTGACTGCGCTACCAACGGCAATACTCATATCTAGAGTCTCCCAAGTAATCTATCCCTTCACCTGATATCCAGACTACATTAAACTTTTCGATTGATTCATCAAAATCCCATAATTCCCCGAGAGCTCAACACTCAAGTACAATTTAAAAATATCCAGTACATACCCCAGCATCTGCGGACCAGCCGTAGAAGGGCAAACCCAATCCTCACTAATGGCACCGCGGAACTGCCGTAAACCCTAAGGTTCAAGGGCGTTCTCGTGGTCATTATGTCGAGTTAGGGTTTCATTCTTCTAGAGGGTCCATAGAAATACCTGCATGTTCTTCTGAATACCTTAAACTTGGGAAAATGGGTTTCTGACAATCGTTCGAATCCTTTAACTTCGTCTGGACAGCATGTGAATACCCTTGTTCCACATGCTAAACAATGCTTCAATTCTCAAGAATAACCGATACCCAGCTCCCTCTGTTCATGCGACCGTGGTAACAGAAACCACCATCCGATATCGACGAAGATAGATCAAAGGAACGAATGAAATGCGGTGCAAAGAAATGTACATCCTAAGGCTCCTTAAGCAGAGTAGCGTATCGTAAGTATGCCGTGGATCATACCCACAGTACGTCACTCTACCTAAGTAACCTACTCCAACAACCAAGGGTCACCCTAGACTTTTACAAGGTTAAACCTAGCGCTCTGATACCAACTTTGTCACGACCCGAAAGTACGGAACGTGACCGGCACTTAAATTACGGAGCGTCTAGAGGCGCAACGTAATCTAAGTAAGCCAAAGCCCAGAAATCTAAACCATATAAAAGAAGAAGAAGTAAATGAAAACATATAGAAAACAAGTTTAAAAGCAACATCCAATTTTCTCAAAAATTTCGGCAAAGTCTCCTTTGTAAAAACTGGCCCCAAACGGGTATAAACAAGTAAAATGGCATCCCCAAGCGGGAGCTAGCTCTACACCAACAGGCGGAAACAACCACACCATGCACAATAATATACAACGCCAAAGGGCGAGGCTCAAAACTTAAAAGAAAACAAATCCACCAGATACCAATACAATACAAGCGCGACTCTAAGGTCGAAATAAATAACTGGTCCAGTAAACTTATCAAGTAATACAAGTATGGTTGATAGAGCTTACTAGATACAAATGAAATAATAAAAGTACAACGGCGGTTCAGATACAAGTGAACCAACCTACCGTGCAAATCACCCTGAATGAAAAGATGTGCCAGCAAGCTGCCAAGGTAATCTGTTCATCGAACCTGAAATAAAATTTGGCACAACGAGGGTGAGTTGCCAATTCGTGAGTAGAAGATATCTGTGAAAAGAAATCGAATGCACGATGCTGTCCTAGGTCATAATAATATACTAATATACTACTAGTCATCAAATAAAGACAGGGTAATAAACTACGTGTAAGTGCAAATACTCCGTGCTCGTGTCAGTACCTCAAATAGTAATAGTCATGTGAATGAGTATGCATGCACCATGAATGTAAAACAATCAATCCTGAAATCTGGATATATCTGTATAAGAAATCTTTAACTTTTATCATGGTAATTTGTATAGAAATCTGAATATCATCGATGAAATCCATGGAAATCCGTGTCAAGTATCGACACAAAACATGTAAATCTCAAGTCTCAATACCTCATAGTCTCAATATCTCATAGTCTCAATATCTCGGGCTCCGTCAGTCCGGATCGGCCCATATCATCAAATCTCAGGACAAAGGTCGGTATCCTCCGGATATCCGCCGCGCCAGACATCACCGGTAGGTAGTTTTCCCCTGCCAGGCCCATCGTCTACAACTCGATCTTCTTGCCCCGGGGTACCATACCGGGCCCACCATGTACCCGAGACGGTTCATCCACTCCTCGAATCGGGTCTCGAAATCCAACAGAAAACATGAAATCTCATGGTGGACGACACATACATCACGAGAAAACCGCAATTTATATTTTAAAAAGAGAGGAGGAGAGAGAGAAGTTTTTATATATATATTATTGTGGTTTTCCCCAAAATCCAGAAATCTCATAGAAATCCAAAATCCCAAAATCATGAGTAGGTAAATGATAAATGTCGGCATAAGCCCCACAATACTGCATGATAACATGGAAATATGAATGCATGAAAGGTCTAAATAATAAATGCCATGTCTAGATTAACACCAGAAAGTAATCACAATATTATATCGATCTAGTTGTTAGCTGATTCTATCAATAAAAGATAATATGTTCTAAAGTGTACGCGACATAGCAATTACCAATGATGATGTGTGTGAGCCGGCAAATAAGTGTGCGTGGAATATGCGCATCATCGGTAATGGTGCTGGTGTCTTAACAGGCAGAGTTTTATACTGATTATAGAAACATATGAATGAACATGCACCATGATGATTACGGTCTGAATGTAAAGACGGATGTGTATTAACCACTCATTTGATATACAAGTATTACTACAACTATATGACTCGAGCCTAAACTAGTGTCCATCTAACCTCCTAAGGTACTAAACCTAAGAAACTAGTCGATAAGAAATAAGAGTCCACCTAAAGTCTGAGTCCATATCTCTAATAGTCGGCAATCCAGCCTCAATAGCGTCACGTACGTAGTACGGCTTCCTCAAATCAAGAGTGCGGATCAATCATCACATCTATGCCTCGTACGGTAAAATCCATCGTACGGCATCCCAATATCGGGGTACAGGTCAAGTTTCACCTACGTGTCTCATCATTCGTATAATATCATCATCAAATCTTGTCATGATCAAGGTACTGTAATCGTATACATCAATCATATATCATGGCCAGCATAAATATACATCGTTAATTTATCCTCAGAAATATCATGTCACATGTATCATATTGTGATTAAGTCACACTTATATCATACCGTAATCAAGTCACACCTATATGATATCGTAATCAATTCACACCTATATGATATCGTAATTTCAGGCACAGGTTACGGTCCGGGTTCTATTTTAGAGTCCCATGTACCTCAATATCATCACCACCCATTATTATTTATGTATACCTATTCATTATCTTATTTTCTAATGATCCGCTAACATCATAACACGACCGTATAGCCAAGAATCACGGCATCAAGCCCAGTTATACTGTTTCATCCCCGTGTATCATATCACATCCTTGTATCACATATACGTGTTGTGTGTGTGTGTGTATATATATATATATATATACCTACACCTAGTCATATATATATATATACACATACACGTATACACCACGTCGAGTTTCTGTGTGTGCATGTGTGTATCTACCTGAAACCTACGAATCTCCTCCAAGATATTCATCCTCGGGTAAGGTCTTTCTAAATCAATCTAGTCCAACTTAAGGTCATTACTAGGGTCCTACTCACCAAGAATCTAAGGTCACGTCTAGCTTCCTAATGACAATAAGTAATATTCCTATTCTACGTTTGCGGGGGTGCTAAACGCCATCCACCCGATTTCCCCCGTAGATATACATCTACTCACCTGGTCCTTGTCTGCCGAAAACGATGTCGCCCTCCTCTTCTTCCTCGTCCGAAGTCCACGTGAGGGGTACCTATATGCAAACACATATAATATCGTAAACTGAATCATGGACAAAACCAAAACGACGCACGAAACGCGCATAGGTTAAAACCTATGACCCGCTCATGCAAAAGATCCAAATATTGCTCGATATCGGGGTACAAACGCCGATTGATCGAGATAAAACACCAACAAACAACTCATAGTTTTAAAACTCATTACTTATAATATAAAACATGATTTAATTCACCGAAACCCTAAAAATCGATCAAATAATCCGATTTCGTAAAACCCGAAAACGCCAATTTACCGTTTTACTTCAAAACTTGATGTTTAAATGAAACTAATGGTCATAATTCTCATTAAATAACATAACTAGATTATATAAACCATTACCATATTTTTAACACCCTAATTGTATTAATTTGGAAATTCTAGTTTGCAATTAAATCAATTTCAACACTTTGCAAGCAAAATTTCACAATATCACAACTAAACTTCATTTGCATGAATTAACGTATTAAACTACAATTCATGATGATAATAATATAATGAAATCATAATTTAGATTTTAAATCTCATTTATTTAAGAATTTTCTAAAATCTAGTTAACAAAATAGCATTTTTCTCACAATTTCTCAATTATCAATAAAACTAGTAACCAAATTAAGTTTTTCATTCCACTAACAAGTTAATATCCCTATTAAAACCACCATCTAGTGTTACAAACATTAATTGTAATTTTATCTCACCAATATATACAATATATAGAAATCTAGTTTGCAAAAATGGTTTAATTTAAACAATTTTGGATAAACAATTTACAATATATCATCCATACAAGATTTTCCACTTCTAAAAATGTTAAACTAGTTATTATAACCCTACTTAATTAATAAAAACCATAACTTGATTTTATAAACCCTAACTTGAATTTTGAAATTGTAGATAGAATTAATTTATTAAATCTAATTATGCTAGAATGAAACATTTAATAACAATAAATCATAAGAATGAAATTTATACCTCCACATGTGAGATCCAACCATGAAAATTTGCCTCCAAAAAGAATGGTTTCCAACTCCAAAATCCATGTATAAATGAGCAAAGAATAGAGGGTAGGAATTAATTATGAATTTGTGGGTTTTTTATTGAATTTTTGATGAATTTTGATGGATTTTTGTAACAAAATCAAGTGGAGAAAATGGGGGGCTGCCATGGGGAGGAGGCCGGCCATTTTAGGGAGGAACAAGAGAAAAAGAATGAAGGAGGAATTGTGTAGAAGGCTCTCCCAAAATATCACCTCTTTATGTCTTTTCATCTTTTTTATTAACTTTCTTTTATTTCTTTTCTCATACACATAAAGAAAATTCTAGAGACATGGAAAAATTTGGAAATAAATTTTGTATGATACACACTAGATTCTAATATACAATGGTTCATTTTTTCAAATTAAACCCATTCAAATTTGTAATTTACACTAATTTAGTGTATAAATAAAGCTTATGTTAATATTTAAAATAATTAATTTAGGAAAAATATTTAATTAAACTAAAAATTTATAAGTGACTAAATAAACACCATTTACTAGTAATTACATAATTAAAATAGGTATTTTTAAATTTATAATGAAAAATAATTACGGTTTAGTTTTACTAAAACTACGTTTTACTTTACCGAAAATCATAAAATTCACTTAAAGAATTTTATTTATTTATTTATTTATTTTAAAATGTTACAGATGGCTCCCACTGTTTCTCGAATCTCTCCTCAAACCAAAAAGGAAGAACTAGCCAGGACTATTCTCATCGTACAATACTTGCTTAACCGTTCAGCCAGGCCAGTGTCGATACTTCGAGGGAGGTTTTCCAACGCTTTCACGAAATTGCTTAATTAAATAACCTCTTTTCTCTGGGGATGTAGCCCCGCTGACACCTTTCTCGACACCTACTTGGTTTATAGCATTGATCGTTAAGTGACAAATCTCCTGATGAGTAGCATATACTCACAGTAGGATCGGGATCCAAATATCATCGTGTGATAATGTTGAAGGAATCCTACCAACATTCATCACACTCCAAATGGTATGCATCTCTTTGCAAATTTCAGTTTCTTTAGAAATTCCCGATATAAATTTTTTGCCCAATGCTCTTATGACCTTGGCGTTAGGTCAAAATGTTATAAGTCACATGTCAAGTTCTACCCATCATTATCTTGTTAATTTGAACCCATCCGTACATATACTTGACGTTCGGCCAAAATGATAATACGACTGTCCCAAACCAACTCATTTATCTATGCAACAAATGAATACCCAGCAGCTACCAAACACTAAGCCTTGGCGTTAGGTCAAAATACATAGCTTGAATACTACTGAATACCCAAATGAAATGACGGAGGGCTACGAATGGTTTTGGCGAAACCGTGAACGTAGTGAACTTGATATGACCGAAGGAACCTGATAGCTTTTAAAAGGAGTGGTTAAAGCTCTGCAATTTAAAAATATCCTCTGTTTTAAAATAACCGAGTGATTTCTGTTAAACTGTTCCAACGATTCAACTTTGGTTTATTTTCTTTGCATTAATATAATGCGTCCCATCAATTAACCTATCATTGCAGAAAACAACGAAAATACAACGTTCTCTTATGCCATCCGCATTCGCCACTGGGTCTCGTCATCACCCGTTAGGTTACTTAACTAACGACAGAGCGGGGGCTGGGCTAGCGCGGGTGTAAAACATAAGTGACGTCTAAATAGCTATCATATATAGATATTGTACATTCGTCAGACGCAATAATAGGCATTCCAGATCACAGATGAACATTATTGGATATGCAAGCAATCCGCGTTTCTTTTAAGCCTGCAATGAAAGACGGATTACACAGTTGTGATGAATAGCCATTACCCCACCCTAGACCCCTACGGGTACGGCAAACTACCCGCCAAGTACCCGAAGTGAAACGGTCTCCTTCAACATCGTGAGTAGGCCACTAAACACTTCAAAGTACCCGGTAGTTTGTGCACCCCACCTTGGGTCTATCCTAGGAGCAAAAATAGTAAAATGAAATAATACAACGGTGGCTACAACCGCAACTTGGATGTGCCCCGCAAAAGAATATTACAACATATTACAATTTACATCGAATGAATGAATATTAAAACCCATCTCAAACCCCGACTAATCATCACAACAAACCAATCAAGTTCATAAGCACAAACAGTAAAATCATTACAGAAATGTGCAACCCCCAGCCAACCGACATACTAGCAGTTAGGAGAGGTTTACGAACACATTATACAAATCACAGATATAATCTAATTAGCCAAATATCGTAGAATTTCGATCGAGCAAACAGAATTGATTCTACTCCAAAAACTTCTCTGTGCACCTAAGACTTGAGCAGAAACAAAACATTCCAGAAAGAACAAAATTAACACAGAAGAGTTGTGGGGAATTTTTGGCTGACTCGGCCGCGGATCCGCAGTCGATCGCTTGGATCGGCTGCGGTTCCGCGGTGCGTTGGCCGATTCATGAACCCAAATTTCTCCAGTATTCTTATAATTCCTTGCTTGTAATTGTTTCCTGATTTAAAATCAGGAAAGCCCACGGAAGAGGAATCACGTGCTAGCACGTGACCAGTAGTCATGTGTTGGCACGTGACATTTAAAAAGCAACGGAGAAGGCAGATTCATTCCCTGATTAAATCAAAGCAAAGGCTCCAGAAAAGGTCACGTGCTCACACGTGACCAGGGGTCACGTGTTAGCACGTGACGGACGAGCAGCGGTTAGAAAACAGAGCGCAAAAGGAGAAGAAAAGCTCGTTCCAGGGGGCCACGTGCCTACACGTGACCAAGGGTCACGTGGTCACACGTGACCGGCTTTCAAAGCCTCTCCATTTAACAGAATTAAATTCTAAAGAACATTCAAATCTTTCCAAAGGAGAGTGATTATTTGGAAACCGATTGGATTAAAAATCTAAAGGTGATTAAATATCACCTATTCATGGAAAAATCTTGAACTTGGAAAGATTTCCCCTTAAAATCTAACCGAAATAACAAAGGAATATTTCTGGATTTAAAATCCAATGGTGAATAAAATTTACCTAATAATCCAAAGGTCCAGATGAATGATGAATGCAAATCAAATCTCTCAATAAGCAAATCAAATCTTTCAATGAAAGATCCATTAAAACTGATTGATTCTCTTCCTTCTCCTATAAATAGGAGCCAGAAAAGAGAGTGAAAAAAAAAGAGACAGAGGCAGAGAGATAGAGAGATAGATATACAGAGGCAGAGAGAGAGAGAGAAATAGAGCCTTGAGACTATGGAAGATTTGATCTTCTGCAGAAGAAAACCCAAGGTAAGAAAGGAGAGGTTTTTAAAAAAAGAGAATTTAATTCTCAAAAGAGTTTAACTCTTATATTAAAAAGAAAAACTTAGTTCTTTCTCTAGTAGAGGATCTGCAAAGTGCACATCTCCCCATGAATTGAGATTTAATTCTCATTGGGTTGAGATCCTGCCATGCAGATCCAAAGCATAGAGAGGGAATGGAAGTTTGAGAATTTAATTCTCACAGAATTATAGGAATTTAATTCCTTTGAGAAGAAATCAGGGTTTAACCCTATATTATAAGAATTTAATTCCTTCAAAATAGGCAGAACTAGGGTTTAACCCTAATTGAGAAACTTAACTTTCTCAAATTCACAGGAATTTAATTCCCTTAAAGAAGAAATTAGGGTTTCACCCTATGACAGAACTTAATTCCTCACATAAATGGGAATTCAATTCTTACAGAATACAAATTAGGGTTTAACCCTATCTAAGAGTAATTCTTTAAAAGAAAGTGGGAATGTAATTCCTCCAAAGTCATTTATTAGGGTTTAACCCCATGATAGAATTCAGTTCTTCACATACATGAGGAATTTAATTCCTACAGAAGAGAAGCCGGGGTTTAATTCCATCTAAGAATATGATTCTTTAAAAGAAAGAAGGAATTTAATTCCTCTAAAGTTAATTATTAGGGTTTAACCCTATGAAGAATTTAATTCTTAAACAAACATGCAAAGAAGCAGGGTCACGTGCTACCACGTGACCCCTGAAAAACTCCGAAGGGGAGGGCGCTCTCACGTGCCGCCACGTGACCCCTCTTGCCTTAGTGTTTAACACTAAATTGAAACCCCTGAATCCAGTGTTTAACACTGATTTGCCTTAGTGTTCAACACTAATTGAAAAACTCTATTTGCAGTGTTTAACACTAAATTAAATCTCTGTTAGCAGAGTTTAACATTAATTTTCTTAGTGTTTAACACTAAACTAAAATCTCTGATACCAATGTTTAACATTGATTAACACTAATTTGAGATCTCTGTTATCAGTATTTAAACTGATTAACACTAGGTTGAAAACTCCATTGCCAGTGTTTAACACTGATTTGCTTTAGTGTTTAAACACTAATCTGAAAGCCCTGTTGCTAGTGCTTAACACTAATTATCTCTTAGTGTTAAACACTAACTTATCAATCTCATTCCCAGTGTTCAACACTGTTGGTCTTTAGTGTTTAACACTAGCTTCAGCCCAATTGGCTAAGTTCTAGAGGCAAAGCTTCTCCTCCAATGGACCAACAGATATCAAATATTCTAAGCATGATTGGACTTAGCCCAAGATGGCCATAAGTCCTCAATTCAAACTTAACTGAGCCAATGGGCTCATAATACAATTAATTGGTCTTGGTCCTAAATTGGGCCAAAGATCATTTAATCTACCTTGATTCAAGGGTACATCTCTTCACTCCTTTGATACTTGGCGTTGTAATTCCTCAACGTCTTCGAAGAGGTGACGGGTCTCGATGGCCACACATTGATACAGACTATAGGGTCCTTAAACTCATGGACTATGAGGTCCTTAACCTCGACCGTGATGTCTTAAAACTAACATCGGACTGTGGAGTCCTTAAATCCACGGACTATGATGTCCTTAACCTTGACCGAGATGTCTTAAAACTAGCGCCGGACTGTGGAGTCCTTAAATCCACGGACTATGACGTCCTTAACCTTGACCGGAACGTCTTAAAACTAACAACGGACTATGATGTCCTTAACCTCGACCGTGATGTCTTAAAACTAATATCGGACTGTGGAGTCCTTAAATCCACGGACTATGATGTCCTTAACCTTGACCAGGATGTCTTAAAACTAACGCCGGACTGTGGAGTCCTTAAATCCATGGACTATGATGTCCTTAACCTTGACCGGAACGTCTTAAAACTAACAACGGACTATGACGTCCTTAACCTTGACCGGAACGTCTTAAAACTAACAACGGACTATGACGTCCTTAACCTTGACCGGGATGTCTTAAAACTAGCGCCGGACTGTGGAGTCCTTAAATCCACGGACTATGACGTCCTTAACCTTGACCGGAACGTCTTAAAACTAACAGCGGACTATGACGTCCTTAACCTCGACCGGGATGTCTTAAAACTAACCACCGGACTGTGGAGTCCTTAAATCCACGGACTATGATGTCCTTAACCTTGACCGCAACGTCTTAAAACTAACATTGGACCGCAAAGTCCTTAAACTAACTATTGACCGCAATATCACTAAACTAAACAACAGGGCTCCCTTGATTGCTCTATTGTTGGATCTAAACGGTCCCGTTAAGTCGATCTTGGTCTAAAACTAGACTGACGTATCATTAACAAACGTTTAAGTCGATCTTAGTCTCAAATGAGGCTAACGTATCCTTAAACACAATCCCCAAACCCAAATCTAAGATAATACGGATTTGGACTAGTCCACGCCCTACGGGCGACGACATAACTCAGTCTCCGTATACAATCCACGGGCAACCAAACACAAAATAAACACACACGACACGAAGTGACCATCTGGAGAAGGAGAAAGTGGTTACCGCAGTGCGGTAGCGTAATTAACTGCAGGGGCTTGCGCCTGCAGGGAAGAGCGTCCCCACAATCAAAAACCCCTCAAGCGAGGGGGAATCTGACGAAGTCTGCTACATCGGCCGCATCCGTTTAAACTTTCGATACATGGTGCCATAAATCAACTTGGCATTTTCGGAGAGGTAGACGGATAGCACCAATTAGCATCTGCCCCGAATCTCAGGCAAGACGCCCGTCGCGCCGTCATTCGGAGGGGAACAGATTCTGGCATGCCCGGTGGGACCTCTTCCTCTTTCCACTCCATACTTCGTGTGTCGTGTTCGCGAACCAAACACGGTTCACTAATGGTTGCCCTTGGGTTTCAAGGTACTAAGATTTGGCGTTTTGCTTATTGCAGAAAGCAAAGAATCGATGGGTTCCACTTGTGAGAAATGCTCCAACTGCAACTGCAACCGGTGCTCCGCCTTGCCAGGGGGTATAGCCTACGGACCCCAAGCTGCTTCGCTATTCACAATGCCCGTGGAACAGGTCACTCGAGCCACCACCGGGTTGTTTTTCGGGACCATACTCCCGCCAACGAGCTTCACCGCTCCAGTGCTAACACCGGAAGCTCCCAAGAAGTCGATCTTTCATCGGCTTACACCTACCGCGGCCCCTCTCAACGGGTCACCCAACACCAGCGCCTCAATCTTCTCCAGACTGGGCCAGAGCTCCCGTGGACCCACAATGGGGCCTGCAATCCCAGAGAAGGCTGCTCCTAAGAAAATAACCAATCCTGCTCCTGAAGTCGTCAAGGCGGCCTTTCCTTCCAAAAAGTCGGTCTTCACAAGACTGACTGTCCCAGCTCCCTCTCCTGCTATCCAAAGGACATCGGTCTTTAACAGGCTAACGCCGGCAGCGACTCCCCACCTACATAGGGGGCAAGACGAGGCTATCGCCATCACCGAGCCGGTTCTATCAGCACGACACGCTCGACGTCGTTACTGGCGCCGAGTGAGGAAGGCCGGAGGCAACTCCCCTTCCGGGCTAACTCCTCCAGCCCCGACGACAGAAGTTAATGCTACTGTTCCAACTGGGAACAGCTTTGAGATGTTAAATAAGGTGCGTAGGAATTCTCCTACCGCGGTGCTAAAGAGGTCTCCCCCTCCGCTGAAAAAGGCTATGGAAGTAAAGGCAGAACAGCCCCAATCTCCTCAACGGCTCTCCTCCCAAATCTATAAAGTCTGGCGGTAGACCCGAGACTCGGTGATCGATCCAAATTTCTCCCGCCAACACAAGAAGCTGAAAATCCAACAGGAAGTCAGTTACCAGGCTAAGCCATGGAAAGCTATCTGGGTGCCCACCTCAACGGCCCCCTCAACTTCCACTGCTCATAAAAAGAGGAGGCCGGAGAAGATCCTCGGGCCTGCAACGAGAGCTAAGGGCGCTGAGCCCAGACGCCCTAAGTCTGGGGGGATGATGGTACATACTGTATACATGGCATCGGGGAAGGAAGACAGCCGTGCGTCTACTGGTCATAGACCGCTTACACGGTCGGTGACCAAAGCTCAGGAGCAACAGCAAAAGCTCCAGGAAATGATGATCGCAATGGCCGCGCTTACTGGGCCGAAAGAAAGTCCCGAGGCTTCCTCGGATCAGCAGCAAGAACAGGAGACCGACGCTGAGTTCCTTCGGAGGATATTGGAAAAGAAAGATAAAGATGCTGCGGAACAAGCGGCCAATATAAAGCAAACAGCCCACTTATTTCAAGACATGGTTGGGATGATGATTCAACAAGATCCTCCTACTGAAGACCCCCCGACCGTCCTCGAAGATGATAGGGGAGAAACGTCGAATCCACCACCGGCTCTTTCAACGGCCAAGGAGGAGACAATCTCCAAGGCTGACTTGGACGACTATATAGCCCAGCAGATCCGGGTTCATCATGCGACTGAGGCAGCTGGTCAAATCGTAAAAACGGGACGACCGTATCCAAGCTGGTACGACCAAATCAAATATCCGCCGGGTTATACAATACCGAAATTCCATGTGTATAAGGGGACTGGAAATCCCCACCAACATGTTGCCCAGTTCAGGGCCCTTTGCGGTAACACCGGCGGTGATGATAAACTGTTGCTTCGCCAGTTCGTAGGCAGCTTATCAGAAACAGCGTTCGAATGGTATTCAGAACTCCCGAACGATTCTATCAAGACGTTCGCTGAAATGGAGTTGCTATTCACTCAGCGATTCACAAGCGCCAGCGAACGCACTCCGATAACGGCATTGATTAATGCCAGGGTGAAACCAGGCAAAACGTGGGTCCAGTATGCTATACGCTGGCGAAATTTGTGGTCAAAATGCGAGCAACGCATTGAGGAGGCGCCCACGGTGGGCATGTTCGTGGGAACCCTAGACCCTCATGCAACTATCTCCCAGTTCATGATGTTCTTTAAGCCAACCACGTTCCAGGCTTTGATCGACAAGTTGGCCCAGATGGACCAAATGGGTCATAGACCGTCTCCCCCGAAGCCAAAGCCTCGGAATGACAAGGGTAAAGGGAAGGCAACCTTCGTCGCGAATGCTCAGCAGCAACCCAGTGCCTCAAAGCTGGCAGATCAGTTGGAAGAAAGACGGCGGTATTATAATGAGAAGATGAAGCGTCCCTACTCGTTCCCGCGGGACAAGACGAAACGGTTATTTGAGCTGGCAGTACGCAACAGACTTATAAACTTGCCAAATCCGAGGCGACCGCCACAACCCACTGAGGTGAATAACCCCAATTATTGCCCTTACCATCAAACGGTAAGCCATCCGATTGAGGATTGTTTTGTCTTCAAATGATGGATTGAGGATCAATACCTCCAGGGAAAGTTTGCGCTGTCCGAAAAGTGGAAGGTGAACCCGCCACAACCGCATACTCCTAAGAAATCGGATACACCGGGGGCAACTTGTTCCTTTATTGAAGAAGCTCCATGGGAAATCGTGCTTTCAGCAAAAACCAAAAGGATGCTGAGTGGTCTTCATACATGCCCGGCGGTCGAATGGAAGAACCCGCTTGAACCTCAAATCATCGAAGGGATGCTGAAGCCGCGCCCAACTACAAAGATCGGTGGTGATGGCCCAAGTACTCACGCCCAATCATCAAAATCTTCGAGGAAAAAGAAGAAGAAATCCAAGAAGCCAATGAAGTCTGGAGACAAGCGCACGGACTTGCAGAAACAGATTGACGCGCTAGAGGGGTACAATCAAAAGGCACGAACTCCCATCACACTCCAAGAGTTCCTTAACCACGTCTTTCAGGAGGAAGATAATGGGGAAAGCTCGTCGGATGAATCCGAGGGATACGTGGCGAGTTGTCTTGTGATCTCCTACTTGTTTACGGACGATGAAAAAACCCTTGGCGCTGAGAAACTGAGGGCAGAGCCTGAACCAGAGCTTGTGTGGCCGACAGACGAAATGATCGACGCCTTTCTAAACGAGATTCGTTTGAAAAGTAAAGCCGACCAGGAGCATGAGATGGCCGCATCAGAAGGAGCCAAACGCAAGCGACTAAACGAAAGACTCGAAGCACTCCCGCCAGATCAAAAGACATACGATGCGAATAAAAACGTATTCAAGACGAGGAAAAGGTTTGCTAAAGCCATATCCATGGGAATGAAACTACCACCTTCGGAAGAAAACACGCCCGATGGGGCGGAGAGGCACCCTAATTACTGCTCGTATCATCAGAAGATTTCACACCCCACTGAGGAATGTGACGCTTTCAAGATATGGTGGCAGGGATATGTGGCTCACCGACAACATTTTAAGCGGGAGAAGCGCAAAACTCGTCAGGAACAGGGAAGAACTACCGACGGGCACAAAAGAACTACCAGCAACTGTTACGTGGTCAACGCCGGAGGATCGCAAGTGCTCACATTCGGGAACGATTCTGACGAGGAAATGGCTCTAGGCCTTCTCTTTAAAGAGTCCGTCTTAGGGAAAGAGGAAGAACCAGAAGCCTGCGAGAATATTCAACTGCGCAATCGCACACTCCCGGAAAAGAATCTCGGACCTGCGAATAGAAAAGATAAGGGAAAAGAGAAGGTCACTGAGGATATCACCTTAGATGACCAAGTCATGAAAGAGTTGGCTGCCAAAGATCCTCCCAGGAAGGGTAAGGTGGACTACAACATCCTAGCACACCTAAGGAAGCTACCTTCGCAACTCAGCATTCTCGACGCCCTCCTATTATCAAAAGAAGCAAGAGATTCATTAATTAAGGCGTTACAAGAACCCGAACAATTCCAAGCCTTCCTCGCCACAGAAAGGATGAAGGATGAACTGGAAGAAGTGCACACGGCCTACATCACTTTCGGTGATGAAGACCTTCTCCTCGGGATGTGCGACCACAACCGTCCCCTATACGTCTCCGGATATTGCCATGATATCAAGATAGGCAAAATCTTGGTTGATAATGGATCCTCCGTCAATCTCCTTAACGTTCAGGTGTTGAAGGAAATCTGCATGAGCGTGCAGCACCTCGCTCGTGACAAAATTACCATCTCTGGTTTTGACTCCCAGTCATCACGGACTCTCGGATCCGTGATATTAACATTACGCTTTGGACTACTCGTCACGGACATCAAGTTTCACGTCATTGACGTCAAGACCTACTATAACGCCTTACTCGGTCGTCCTTGGTTACACGAGTACAACATCATCCCTTCTACATAGCATCAGTGTATGAAGTACTTTAAGGATGGTTTTGAGTATACCGTAACAGGTGAGCTGAACCCATTCTCCATGAACGAAGTCCGTAAGTACGAAGATGAAAAGTACTTTTTGCCAGATTTCGAGGATACAGAAAGGTGTCGCAAGTTAGAGAACAAGGCCGCCGCCACCATCCCTGTTTTCGGGAGCGATACCGAAGAAGAAGAAGAGATAGTTTACGCTGGGCCGTCTCGACGCAACAACCCGGGACCGTCCACCCCCATATTGATCTTCGGAAGTGACTCGGAAGATAATGTTAATGCCGTGTTCTCCAGTCGGCCGTCAATACAAGCATCCCGTGGTGATGATCAGAGTTTGCAGATCACCATGGTGCCGCTGGAACACTACAAAGATCTTGACACACTTGAAGCTCACAGCGTGCAAGAGCTGCAGACAGTTTACGTCCCTCCTAGGCAGAAAGGCGAAAAGGTGATCCTATTCTATCGATCCTCGGAAACAAGGGTGGAGAAAGAGATCTGGCATGGCGCGGATTCTACACTTGACAGGCTCCAACCCATCCGTTTGCCCAGATATTACACGAATGGACTAAAAAGGCTATTGAAGCGCCAAGGGGTACCCTTAAAACAAACTGTTCGACAAGCTCGGTTCTACAACAGGATTTAGGATGTCCCTGGAACTCAGCGCAAATTGCCCAACGGGAGAATGGAAACGCTCGGGCTTGGATATGTGAGATCCGAGAAACGGGAACGAGTCCACGGTAGCTACGCCATATATAACTTCGATGAGGAAGAGGACGCCCTGTCAGGAGATGCTAACCCCTTGTCAAAACTGAATCCCGCGAGCGAAATGCCGAGTCCGTCGTTTGAAGAACGAATGGACAAGCTTATCAGGAAAGCGGGTCAAAAAGCTCGAGAAGACCATAATCGTGAGATGGCCATCTATAAAAAGGCCAGGTCGCAACGTCTTTTTCAACAGGCTGCAAACGACGAAGATGCTCCTCCCTGCCAACTCGTTGCGCAGAAGGCTCGACGTAGAGGCAGAAGTAAGTCAAAAAGCAGAAAAGGAAGCCGACAATGACAATGCAGGATTAAAGAGTCATGTGATCGGGTATTGCGCGGTCCGGATTCGTCCCTCATGAAGAAGATGAGTCGAGCGTATTCCTTCCCTTGAGACAAGACGAAGAAGATACTCGAACTCGCTATAAAACATCAAATGATCACGTTTCCGGAGTCCAAGCACCCTGAGCAGGCTAACGAGGTCTCTCATCCGGGCTATTGCTCTTATCACTGAGCCATAGGACACCCTATCGAGGATTGCTTCACATTTAAAAACTGGGTCGAAGACCAGTACCAGCAAGGCAGGTTTGCTTTATCCAGCAGCTGGAGGGTAACGCCGCCATGGAAGCACGAACCCAAAGCCACAAGAGCAGAACCAGATCCACATCGGTCTTGGAAGCGAGCTCGTCCTTTTCATATGATAACAATATCAAAAGAAAAGCCCGAGAACATGGATGACATTCCCTGGTGCTTCGAAAACAGCAACGACGAGGTGATCTCAGAATTTCTACCAGCGCCGAAGGAACTGGAGGATGGCATACATACCACTGCAGATAACCTCAAGAAGATTGAGTTGGGGTCGGCAGACGATCCGCGACCGACATTCGTTAGCGAGCTGCTATCTGAAGAAAGGGTGGCTGCGTTAAAGGACGTGCTTCTACAGCATAAAGATTGCTTCGCGTGGAACTATTCCGAGATGCCAGGATTAGATCCAGAGATTGCTGTGCATAAATTAGCAATATCCCCGGATATCAACCCAGTCAAACAGGCGCCGAGAAGGATGCGGCTCGAGCTTGAGATGAGCATTAACGCCGAAATCAAGAAGCTGATCGATTCTGGGTTTATCCAGGAGGTACAGTATCCTGACTGGGTCGCCAACATCGTCCCGGTGATGAAGAAAAATGGGACAGTATGCATATGTGTGGACTTCTGAGATCTCAATAAAGCCTGCCCGAAGGACGATTTCCCAGTGCCGGTCACCGAGCTGATGATAGACAATACGTCCACTCATGAGGTTTTCTCCTTTATGGACGGCTCATCAGGGTACAATCAGATAAAGATGCATCCCGAAGACCAGAAGCACACTGCTTTTCGGACTCCTTTGGGTATATTTTGCTACAAAGTTATGCCTTTCGGTTTGAAGAATGCCGGCGCCACCTATCAGAGGGCCATGACAAAGATCTTCGATGATCTCATACATGAAATCGTCGAGTTCTATATCGATGACCTCGTAGTGAAGAGCATGTCATATGAAGAGTATTTAGAGCATCTGAAGACCGTATTTCAAAGCCTTCGGCAATATAATTTGAAGATGAATCCCCTCAAATGCGCGTTCGGAGTCTCCTCGGGTAAATTCCTGGGATTCATCATCCGACACCGAGGTGTCGAAATAGATCCATCTAAGATCAAGGCGGTCATGGAAATGCCACCGCCAAGGACTCTCTAACAATTGCGGTCTCTCCAAGGGAAGCTCGCGTACATCCGGTGGTTCATCGCCAGCCTGTCAGGCAAGTGTCATCCTTACAGCCACCTGATGAAGAAGGGAACCCCGTTCGTCTGGGACCAAAAATGCCAGAGCGCGCTAGATGAGATCAAGCAGCACCTGCAGAACCCACCGGTGTTAGCTGCTCCAGTCAATGGAAAGCCCCTTATTCTTTATACAACAGCCCTTGAGGGTTCTTTAGGCGCATTATGGGCGCAAGAAAACGACCAAGGGAAGGAGAGAGCGCTCTACTATTTAAGCCGAGTTCTTCTGGGGGCAGAAGGCAATTACTCCCCTATCGAAAAACATTGCCTGGCATTAATCTTTACGATAACAAAACTCCGGCACTATACATTGGCATATGAAGTCCGTCTTATATCAAAGGTGGACCCCTTCAAATATCTAATGTCAAAGGCCATATTGACAGGAAGACTCGCTAAATGGGCTCTGCTCTTGATGGAGTTTTCAATAACCTATCAGCCTCTTAAGGCAGTGAAAGGCCAAGCCATCGCCGACTTCCTTGCTGAGCACCCAGTACCTGCCGGTTCTCCTCTGAATCGCGATTTGCCAGACGAACATGCGTTTGACGCGATCGACGGTGGTGATACCCGATGGGAGCTTTATTTCGATGGAGTGTCCTCCATAAAGAAGCGCAAACAAAGTACCCCTATAATCAAGTCGGGGGTAGGCCTTATCTTCATGACTCCACAAGGAGGGATAATGCGCTTTGCTTTCTCCTTAACGGAACCGAGGGCGAATAACGAAGCTGAATATGAAGCCTTGATAGCAGGTCTCGAGGTCGCTATCGACATGGGAATTGAAAACCTCCTCATATACGGGGACTCTCAGCTGGTCGTTAGTCAAGTAAACGGTGACTACCAAACGTGCAAACCGGAGTTGGTGAAGTATGGGGAAAAGGTGTAACAACTGTTGACCCAAATTCCGTCCTATACTTTGGAAAGCATACCGCGCGCGGAAAACAGCAAAGCAGACGCGTTGGCCAAGCTCGCTAAAGAATTGGCTGACGAAAACCTCGATGACGTCAAGATCGTGGTGCAAAGACGTCGAGTACTTGCTCCTGCAGAAATATCTCCGGAATCATCCGAAGAAAGGGGAGCAACTGAGCAAACGGCCCTACAAGTAAGAGACCAAGAAACGGTTGAGGATTGCAGAGAAGACTTCATAGACTACTTCAAGTCCCGTCGAACGCCTGAAGATGCGTCCTCGAGACATCAGCTTGTGAAACGAGCTCTGTCCTTCGCCTTCGTCAATAATACTCTGTACAAGAGGTCATTTGACTCTCTATGGTTGAGATGCCTGGGACCTAACGAAGCGAAAAGAGTCGTTCAGGAAAACGGACTTTGCAGTTCTCACCAAGCATGCCCAAAGATGAAGCTGAAGATCAAACGAATGGGTTATTATTGGCCCACAATGATCCAGGACTGCCTCGAGTACGCGAAGCAATGCCATTCGTGCCAGATCCATGGGGACTTTATCCATCAGCATCCAAATCCACTCCATCCAACGGTGGCTAGCTGGCCATTCGAAATGTGGGGGACTGACATAGTCGGCCCCATCGAACCAGCATCGTCCCGAGGACATCGTTTCATCCTGGCGACGACTGATTACTTCTCCAAATGGGCAGAAGCAGTACCGTTAAGAGAAGTGAAGACGGAAAATATCCTCCACTTTTTCAAGACGCACGTCATTTATCGGTTTGGAACTCCGCGACGGATCATTTCCGATAACGGGCCAGCTTACAAAAGTTATAAGGTCAGTCGCTTCGCGCAACAACACAATATAGACTGGAGGTATTCTTCGGTTTATAATCCACGAGCTAACGGTCTAGCTGAGGCCTTTAACAAGACCTTGACAAAGATCATAAAAAAGACGGTGTCCCGAAACAAGAAAGACTTGCATGAGAGACTGCAAGAAGCTCTTTGGGCGTATCGAACTACGTTCAAGACAGCCACGAGCACGACGCCATACGCATTGGTATTCAGTACGGAAGCAGTACTCTCCTTCGAGATAGAGCTACCTTCTCTACGAGTGGCAGTCCACCACGAGTTGACGAACGAAGAAAATGCTCACCTTCGGCTAGAAGAGCTTGATGCCCTTGATGAAACACGGCTCATAGCACAACAAAATCTGGAGGCTTACAAAGCGAAAATGACGCGCTCGTATGAAAGATTGACCAGGCCGAGGGCATTCCGCCAAGGCAAACTCGTGCTAGTGGTCAAAAGGCCTATGATCCCCAATCGCGCCAAGCGGGGAAAATTCGAGCCAAACTATGAAGGCTCGTACATCATAGACAAGGTCTACCAGGGTGGAGCCTATCTACTCATGGACATGCACGGTGAAAGGCCTTTCAGGCCAATAAACGGTCGCTTCCTAAAGAAATACTACGCTTAATAAGCCACAGCCTAGGTCAATGATAGATGACGACGACTATGTCCGCTCGCTATCTTCCTAAACTCAAGCTCTATAAGTAGTAGCCGGCCCTCTCCACAACGGACCGAAACGTCCTTAAACTAACAACGGACCGAAACGTCCTTAAACTAACGACGGACCGAAACGTCCTTAAACTAACAACGGACCGAAACGTCCTTAAACTACTACCGCAGCATCCGTAGGCTGACGAGATAAAAAAAAAGAAAAGAGAAGGAATAAAATAATAATAAAAACGGTATGTCCGTAAGCAAAAAGGGCACGGATGAAAACCTGAAGGGGCTCCGTAAGTAAAAACAGCAGGGCTACCGGCGAGTGTTCGTGAAAACCCGAAATGGCGCGACCTCGTAAAAAAAAAAGAAAAAATAAAATAATAATAAATAATAATAACGGTATGTCCATAAGCAAAATGGGCACGGATGAAAACCCGAAAGGGCCCCGTGAGTAAAAACAGCAGGACTACCGGCGAGTGTTCGTGAAAACCCGAAAGGGCGCAACCTCGTTAAAGGACACTTGCAGGGTCCTCACGACCTTGTAAGAAGAAACCACCCGCGTGAGATCCTTACGACTCACAAGGGAGCAACACACTTAGGGATCCCCATGATTCCTAAGGAGAAAATACACTTGCGAGATCCTCACGACTCGCAAGGAGAACTCTCTTATGGGACCCTCACGGCTCATAAGACTTGAAAGTCTTAAGTTACAGAGACCTAAACCTGTGCTTAAGAAAAATCCCCCATAACCTTCGACAATGCCCTACAAGTGGCTCAATACCAACCTTTGTATACAATTCACGGGCGCGAATAAACATTTCCCCAGCAAAGTCCCACCCGTGACTAGGGATATGCCCATATGGTGAACAGCCCTTATAAGTCCTCTCGACTTATAAGGAGAAAGCCCTCTTGTAGGATCCTTACGACTTACAGAGGAGCATACACTTAGGAATCCTCACGATTCCTAAGAAGAAAATACACCTACAAGATCCTCATGACTTGTAGGGAGAAATACCTTTGTGAGACCCTTACGGCTCATGAAGTCGAAAGCCTTAGTCGACAGCACCCTAACCCTGTTTGTTAAGCCACCTTTGTTCAACATCGACAGAGGCAGATGATGATTCGCTCCTGACCATATCCCAGTTGTAGCGGTGCTGATGCCGAAATCGGTGCCTAATTTCAGGTTTATGGCGAAAAGCCAGTAGGCCGCACGTGCATACGAAATAGCCGAAATGATGGGGCAACTTGCAATAAAAAGCAGCAAATAAAAATGTATGCACGAAAAATAGCCGAAATGATGGGGAAACTCACAATAAAAAGCAGCGAGTAAAAATGAAATAAATAGCCGAAATGATTGGGCACCGCGAAAAATAGCCGAAATGATAGAGCAATCACGACCTTCGCGATATAAAAGCTGAAATGATAGAGCATCACGGAAAAAGAAATAAAATTAAAAAAAAAATTAATTTATGCCCTACAGGTGATATTACCTCAATCCCTGTATACAATCCAGGGGCGCAAACAAAGAAGGGATCACACTCCTCCCCCCCCCCTCTCGGGTTTCATCAAAAGAAGAAGCCAAATCTCGACGGGCCACAAGTGACCTGGAGATCGTCTCAACACTCGTCTCGTCACAACGGACACAAAATCAAGCGAAGTAAAACATCGGCAACTCCCAGTTCAATGGCTCGGCGATATACAGATCACCAAGAGTCAAACCTCCATTCCGTGAAATGCGGACATAATCAGCAAAATTCCTGGTCACGTGGAACGCGGATAATGTCACTCTTTGACTCCGCGGAAAACTTCCAGAATGGATCCTGGTCCTCGCAAAACACGGCAGTGAACCCGTGTGAAGCATCCAGAGCGGAGCCTAGTCCTCGCCAAGCACGGCAGTGAACCCGTGTGAAGCATCTAGTGCAAAATTCCTGGTTACGTGGAACGCGGATAACGTCACTCTTTGACCCCGTGGAAAACGTCCAGAGCGAATCCTGGTCCTCGCAGAGCATGGCAGTGAACCCGTGTGAAGCATCCAGAGCGGAGCCTAGTCCTCGCCAAGCACGGCAATGAACCCGTGTGAAGCATCTAGTGCAAAATTCCTGGTTACGTGGAACGCGGATAACGTCACTCTTTGACCCCGTGGAAAACGTCCAGAGCGGATCCTGGTCCTCGCAGAGCACGGCAGTGAACCCGTGTGAAGCATCCAAAGCGGAGCCTAGTCCTCGCCAAGCATGGCAATGAACCCGTGTGAAGCATCTAGTGCAAAATTCCTGGTTACGTGGAACGCGGATAACGTCACTCTTTGACCCCGTGGAAAACGTCTAGAGCGGATCCTGGTCCTCGCAGAGCACGGCAGTGAACCCGTGTGAAGCATCCAGAGCGGAGCCTAGTCCTCGCCGAACACGGCAATGAACCCGTGGGAAGCATCTAGTGCAAAATTCCTGATTACGTGGAACGCGGATAACGTCATTCTTTGACCCCGTGGAAAACGTCCAGAGCGGATCCTGGTCCCCGCAGAGCACGGTAGTGAACCCGTGTGAAGCATCCAGAGTGGAGCCTAATCCTCGCCAAGCACGGCAGTGAACCCGTATGAAGCATCTAGTGCAAAATTCCTGGTTATGTGGAACGCGGATAATGTCACTCTTTGACCCCGTAGAAAACGTCCAGAGTGGATCCTGGTCCTCGCAGAGCACGGCAGTGAACCCGTGTGAAGCATCCAGAGCGGAGCCTAGTCCTCGCCAAGCACGACAATGAACCCGTGTGAAGCATCTAGTGAAAAATTCCTGGTTACGTAGAACGCGGATAACGTCACTCTTTGACCCCGTGGAAAACGTCCAGAGCGGATCCTGGTCCTCGCAGAGCACGGCAGTGAACCCGTGTGAAGCATCCAGAGTGGAGCCTAGTCCTCGCCAAGCACGGCAATGAACCCGTGTGAAGCATCTGGTGCAAAATTCCTGGTTACGTAGAACGCGGATAACGTCACTCTTTGACCCCGTGGAAAACGTCCAGAGCGGATCCTGGTCCTCGCAGAGCACGGCAGTGAACCCGTGTGAAGCATCCAGAGCGGAGCCTAGCCCTCGCCGAACATGGCAATGAACCCGTGTGAAGCATCTAGTGCAAAATTCCTGGTTACGTGGAACGCGGATAACGTCACTCTTTGACCCCGTGGAAAACATCCAGACCGGATCCTGGTCCTCGCAGAGCACGGCAGTGAACCCGTGTGAAGCATCCAGAGCGGAGCCTAGTCCTCGCCAAGCACGGCAGTGAACCTGTGTGAAGCATCTAGTGCAAAATTCCTGGTTACGTGGAACGCGGATAATGTCACTTTTTGACCCCGTAGAAAACATCCAGAGCGGATCCTGGTCCTCGCAGTGCACGGCAGTGAACCCGTGTGAAGCATCCAGAGCGGAGCCTAGTCCTCACCGAACACGGCAGTGAACCCGTATGAAGCATCTAGTGCAAAATTCCTGGTTACGTAGAACGCGGATAATGTCACTCTTTGACCCCGCGGAAAACGCCCAGAGCGGAGCTTAGTCCTCGCCAAGCACGGCAGTGAACCCGTGTGAAGCATCCAGAGCAAACATCGGACTGTAGAGTCCTTAAAATCCACGGACTATGATGTCCTTAACCTCGACCGTAATGTCTTAAAACTAACGATCAACCACCCTGATTCTGTACTGATTCTACCTTGGTTTAAGGGTACATCTCTTCACTCCTTTGATATTTGTCGTTGTAATTCCTCAACGTCTTCAAAGAGGTGACGGGTCCCAGTAACCAAATGTTGGACTGTGGAGTCCTTAAATCCACGGACTATGATGTCCTTAACCTTGCCCGTGATGTCTTAAAACTAACACTGCACTGTGGAGTCCTTAAATCCACGGACTATGATGTCCTTAACCTTGACCGTGATGTCTTAAAACTAACGTCGGACTGTGGAGTCCTTAAATCTACGGACTATGATGTCCTTAACCTTGACCGTGATGTCTTAAAACTAACATCGGACTGTGGAGTCCTTAAATCCACGGACTATGATGTCCTTAACCTTGACCGTGATGTCTTAAAACTAACATTGGACTGTGGAGTCCTTAAACCCACGGACTATGAGGTCCTTAACGGATAAGGGCGACCGCATCCAGCACTTGCGGGTCCTCACGACCGGTAAGGAAGAAAACTTTCTTGTGAGATCCTTACGACTCTCAAGGGAAAACCCGCTTAAGAATCCTCACGATTCTTAAGAAGAACTTACACCTACGGGATCCTCTCGACCTATAGAGAGAAAAGCTCTTTATGAGACCCTCACGGCTCATAAAGCTCAAAAGTCTTAGGAGGCAGATCTTAACCCTGAATCCTAAGCCATCGCTACCCTACAAGTAGGCCAAGATAAATTGTCCACATAACAAGTTCAATCGAGAGGGACACACCATTGAGAAGAAAAAAATATTTCTTTTATTCATAAACCAAAGATGATACAAAGTACGATTCATGAAAGAACAAAAAGAAAATACTCTCATTCAGGAGTATGTACAAAAAGAAAGGAAAAGATACAAGTTTTCAAGCCGGCGGGCGATTTAGCAATTTTGCTAGCTCATCCTTCTTTTGCCGGGCCACAGCTTCATGATTCAGGATCGCCAGAAGACGGGCCTCCGCCTGAGCCTGCTGGGCCTGATGCGAGGCGAGCCGGCCTTCGAGCTCCTTCTCGGTAGCCTTGTGAGCTTCCACCCTTTCACGAGTAAACATGGCAGCTTTGTCAAGAGCCACCACCTCTTTGATAGACTCTTGAAGCACCCGCCAGAGCTCATACGCTTTGTTGGCTTTGGCTGTGAGACTGGTCTGAAGCTCGCTCAATGCCTTGGAGGCCAGCTCCCTTTCCGAGAAGTTACGGCCCAGCCCTTTTCTCGCACAACAATATGTTCGCCACGCGTCGCTCTATCAGGCCACGTAAGCTCACTTTCGCGACCGCAACCTTGGAAACAGGACATATGCGCTCAAGACCGTATAAACGGGCCTCTAGTCGACAGCAATAGTCAATCTAAAACGCGCTCACATCACCTGGTATAGGAAGCAACAAAAAGTTCTCGATGTACATCCTATCAAGCATGCGTTCGTAATTATATGAACATCCGAAAAAGAAATAATATTTGAAGCTCTGATGTGCATGCGACATGATGATAGTATTGGTGATTAAAGAAAGTTCTCATAAGAAGAACACAAAGTTCATTTATACAAGCAAAAACGTACATACGAGTACCCAGCATACATGAAAGTTCAACATAAAGCATGCGAAAAAGACTAATTTAAATATACTACGCTAGCGGAAAAAGGTCACCAAACACGGGATCAGTAGCACAAGGGTTAACAAAGCAAATAACAAAATTCTCCATCTCTCTCTCTGCTTTCTCCAGCACATCAAAGCGGCGGTTCTCGCGAGGAGTCGCTCCCCATCGATTGGTGCCATGTTCGTCTATGAAAGCAGACATAATAGCTCGCCGGGCCCTTATTTGGCTCAGCAGGTGAATTGAGCAGTCCTTCAAAGCCTGAGTAATCAGGCACGCTTCGTGAAAACCCTCGAGCTTTTCTTCAGCCGCGTCAAGCATCGCCAGGGTCATCTCCGCCGGGTGAGGAGGGATGTCGGCAAGCACGGCCGCGAGAATCATCCAGAGCCAGAGGGACCCCATCGAGAGGGGGGACCCCCTACGGATCGAGAGTTCATACATCGCCGAGTCGCATTCGTCATCGGTAAGGAGTGGATCTACCAATCGGGCGGCAAAGCGGGGGATCATCTCCTCAATAGGAACTTCCCATGGCTGTCGACGAACATGAGGGCGATTGCAGGCCATGGCGCTCAGTTGTTTCTCAAGACAGATCACACCAAAATAAGAATAAATCTCTCTGTGAAGAGAAAAGAAGGCCATGGCCTCAGATATAAAGAGGTGAATTAAGTGCTGCGCGAGGAAAATCTTGCATGTTAAAGCTATTTCTAAGGCCCAAAAAAAGAAAGGCATCGGAAATCAAGGAGATGGAACTATTTCCAAGGCTCCTTTTCTGCATCTGATATTGTGCACTGAAAATATGGCATTGGAAAGTTTTTTGAACAGTCTCATCAAAAGGACCCCACGTGTGGGGCACGTGAGCCCCAAACTTGACGTGCACTAAAAATAGAATAGCACCCTGCACGTTAAAAGTACCAACAACAACAATAGCAAAATGATAAAATCCCGCAGAAAGGCATGCAAACATACGAAGACATAATAAAACTTATCATTCATGCTTTAAGAAGTTCATACAAAATAAAGAGAACACGTTTACAACGGTAAGACCTCAGACGCAGGGCATGGATTGAGAAACTCGAATGTAACTTTGTCCAAGATCTTCCAGGCACTTCGAACCATCTTGATATGCTTCCTCTCGCGGTCGCAAGTGTCGGGGTCCTCACGAATGTCCTCCACCCTCCGATAGGCGGCAAGTATGGCTGACTGCTGAAAGGCCTGGTGCAAGAGATCAATGAGGTGATCTCTCCTCCTCTTTGAGATCAAGCTCATCAGGTACACCGAATGTACCTTATCCTCAGCAGTGTCCAAGGCCCCGAACGGTATGCCGGTGCAAAAGAGAGGGAGTGCCTCCTAGATCGCCAACACGATCAGTCTCAGAAGAGAAGAGCGACGGGGGAGTAGCCGATGGTTGTACTCGTCGAAGCGGCTCATGATCTCGGCGCACTGAGCATTGGTGAACTCCTGGTTCTGACTGCGGCCCAGTGCACGAATATTCCTATAGGAAATGATTTCGTTGAGACCATACATATGGGCATCCATGATACCTGAAATAAAGGTCATGGGAATTGTTACAAAGCTTCTGCTTCATTAATTACAGAAGGACAACCTAGGGCAAAGAGACCCTAAGAAGCCTCCATGAGAAGAAACTGAGTTCTTCATAGGGATTAAATTTCTTATTGAGAAAAGGGAATTGAATTCCCAGAAACATTTTTGGGATGGAATTAAATTCCATGGATTTGAACCGCCATCATCATCACCCAAAAGATCACATGAACCCTAAAAGATCTACTGTTGAAGATTAAATGGTTTCATATTTTGGTTAAAAAGCTTAAAGAAAGAATGGGTTCCTGTTAAAAAGGGTAAAAACCCTTGCTTTGGATTTAAAATCCAGAGGAATGTGAAAGTTCACTATTCGTTCAAGAGCATTACCTGAAGAAAGGAGTCTTTTTTGGACAGAGTTAAACTCTGAAAAGTTTGAAGCAGAGAACTAAGCTTTGGAAACGAGAATTAAATTCTCAGAATGAAAAGTTGCAAGGAGGAAGATAAGCAAAAGTGGAGGCGTCTCTGAGATGACCCCTATATTTATAGGATGGGATGGAAACGCTTCATCTCCCCGATTCCCTAGATGGATCCAACGGTCGCCAAAGTGACAGCGTTGCACTCACATGCCGACACGTGAGAACAACGCTGTGGGGGCATTTGTTTCCTGATTTAAAATCAGGAAAGCCCACGGAAGAGGCATCACGTGCTAGCACGTGACCAGTAGTCACGTGTTGGCACGTGACATTTAAAAAGCAACGGCGAAGGCAGATTCATTCCCTGATTAAATCAAAGCAAAGGCTCCAGAAAAGGTCACGTGCTCACACGTGACCAGGAGTCACGTGTTGGCACGTGACGGTTGAGCAGCGGTTAGAAAACAGAGCGCAAAAGGAGAAGAAAAGCTCGTTCCAGGGGGTCACATGCCTACACGTGACCAAGGGTCATGTGGTCACACGTGACCGGCTTTCAAAGCCTCTCCATTTAACAGAATTAAATTCTGAAGAACATTCAAATCTTTCCAAAGGAGAGTGATTATTTGGAAACCGATTGGATTAAAAATCTAAAGGTGATTAAATATCACATATTCATGGAAAAATTTTGAACTTGGAAAGATTTTCCCTTAAAATCTAACCGAAATAACAAAGGAATATTTCTGGATTTAAAATCCAATGGTGAATAAAATTCACCTAATAATCCAAAGGTCCAGATGAATGATGAATGCAAATCAAATCTCTCAATAAGCAAATCAAATTTTTCAATGAAAGATCCACTAAAACTGATTGATTCTCTTCCTTCTCCTATAAATAGGAGCCAGAAAAGAGAGTGAAAAAAAAAGAGACAGAGGCAGAGAGATAGAGAGATAGATATACAGAGGCAGAGAGAGAGAGAGAAATAGAGCCTTGAGACTTTAGAAGAATTTGATCTTCTGCAGAAGAAAACCCTAGGTAAGAAAGGAGAGGTTTTTAAAAAAAAAGAATTTAATTCTCAAAAGAGTTTAACTCTTATATTAAAAAGAAGAACTTAGTTCTTTCTCTAGTAGAGGATCTGCAAAGTGCACATCTCCCCATGAATTGAGAATTTAATTCTCATTGGGTTGAGATCCTGCCATGCAGATCCAAAGCATAGAGAGGGAATGGAAGTTTGAGAATTTAATTCTCATAGAATTATAGGAATTTAATTCCTTTGAGAAGAAATCAGGGTTTAACCCTATGTTATAAGAATTTAATTCCTTCAAAATAGGCAGAACTAGGGTTTAACCCTAATTGAGAAACTTAACTTTCTCAAATTCACAGGAATTTAATTCCCTTAGAGAAGAAATTAGGGTTTCACCCTATGACAGAACTTAATTCCTCACATAAATGGGAATTCAATTCTTACAGAATACAAATTAGGGTTTAACCCTATCTAAGAGTAATTCTTTAAAAGAAAGTGGGAATGTAATTCCTCCAAAGTCATTTATTAGGGTTTAACCCCATGATAGAATTCAGTTCTTCACATACATGAGGAATTTAATTCCTACAGAAGAGAAGCCGGGGTTTAATTCCATCTAAGAATATGATTCTTTAAAAGAAAGAAGGAATTTAATTCCTCTAAAGTCAATTATTAGGGTTTAACCCTATGAAGAATTTAATTCTTAAACAAACATGCAAAGAAGCAGGGTCACGTGCTACCACGTGACCCCTGAAAAACTCCGAAGGGGAGGGCGCTCTCACGTGCCGCCACGTGACCCCTCTTGCCTTAGTGTTTAACACTAAATTGAAACCCCTGAATCCAGTGTTTAACACTGATTTGCCTTAGTGTTCAACACTAATTGAAAAACTCTATTTGCAGTGTTTAACACTGAGTTTCTTAGAGTTTAACACTAAATTAAATCTCTGTTAGCAGAGTTTAACATTAATTTTCTTAGTGTTTAACACTAAACTAAAATCTCTGATACCAATGTTTAACATTGATTAACACTAATTTGAGATCTCTGTTATCAGTGTTTAAACTGATTAACACTAGGTTGAAAACTCCATTGCCAGTGTTTAACACTGATTTTCTTTAGTGTTTAAACACTAATCTGAAAGCCCTGTTGCTAGTGCTTAACACTAATTATCTCTTAGTGTTAAACACTAACTTATCAATCTCATTCCCAGTGTTCAACACTGTTGGTCTTTAGTGTTTAACACTAGCTTCAGCCCAATTGGCTAAGTTCTAGAGGCAAAGCCTCTGCTCTAATGGACCAACAGATATCAAATATTCTAAGCATGATTGAACTTAGACCAAGATGACCATAAGTCCTCAATTCAAACTTAACTGGGCCAATGGGCTCATAATACAATTAATTGGTCTTGGTCCTAAATTGGGCCAAAGATAATTTAATCTACCTTGGTTCAAGGGTACATCTCTTCACTCCTTTGATACTTGGCGTTGTAATTCCTCAACGTCTTCAAAGAGGTGACGGGTCCCGATGGCCACACATTGATACGGACTGTGGGGTCCTTAAACTCATGGACTATGAGGTCCTTAACCTCGACCGTGATGTCTTAAAACTAACATCGGACAGTGGAGTCCTTAAATCCACGGACTATGATGTCCTTAACCTTGACCGGGATGTCTTAAAACTAGCGCCGGACTGTGGAGTCCTTAAATCCATGGACTATGACGTCCTTAACCTTGACCCGAACGTCTTAAAACTAACAACGGACTATGATGTCCTTAACCTCGACCGTAATGTCTTAAAACTAATATCGGACTGTAGAGTCCTTAAATCCACGGACTATGATGTCCTTAATCTTGACCGGGATGTCTTAAAACTAACGCCGGACTGTGGAGTCCTTAAATCCACGGACTATGACGTCCTTAACCTTGACCGGAACGTCTTAAAACTAACAACGGACTATGACGTCCTTAACCTTGATCGGAATGTCTTTAAACTAACAACGGACTATGACGTCCTTAACCTTGACCGGGATGTCTTAAAACTAGCGCCGGACTGTGGAGTCCTTAAATCCATGGACTATGACGTCCTTAACTTTGACCGGAACGTCTTAAAACTAACAACGGACTATGACGTCCTTAACCTCGACCGGGATGTCTTAAAACTAACCACCGGACTGTGGAGTCCTTAAATCCACGGACTATGATGTCCTTAACCTTGACCGCAACGTCTTAAAACTAACATTGGACCGCAAAGTCCTTAAACTACCTATTGACCGCAATGTCACTAAACTAAACAACATGGCTCCCTTGATTGCTCTATTGTTGGATCTAAACGGTCCCGTTAAGTCGATCTTGGTCTAAAACTAGACTGACGTATCCTTAACAAACGTTTAAGTCGATCTTAGTCTCAAATGAGGCTAACGTATCCTTAAACACAACCCCCAAACCCAAATCTAAGATAATACGGATTTGGACTAGTCCACGTCCTACGGGCGACGACATAACTCAGTCTCCATATACAATCCACGGGCAACCAAACACAAAATAAACACACACGACACGAAGTGACCATCTGGAGAAGGAGAAAGTGGTTACCGCAGTGCGGTAGCGTAATTAACTGCAGGGGCTTGCGCCTGCTGGGGAGAGCGTCCCCACAATCAAAAACCCCTCAAGCGAGGGGGAATCTGACGAAGTCTGCTACATCGGCCGCATCCGTTTAAACCTTCGATACATGGTGCCATAAATCAACTTGGCATCTTCGGAGAGGTAGACGGATAGCACCAATTAGCATTTGTCCCGAATCTCAGGCAAGACGCCCGTCGCGCCGTCATTCGGAGGGGAACAGTAATTTTAAGGGTCCCTGAAAAATTTTTAGACCCCGTTTTAAAATCGACAGAAACTTGGTTAATTCGATGTTTTTTCCGGTTCGTTTTGCGTTTGAAATTCTAACGACTTTGCTAATAAGTTAGTTATGGTTTAGCGAGGCTCTGATACCACTGTAAGTCGACGTTGTACACCCCACGACTTGCGGGGAGGCGGAATAGGTAAAACAATCATTTTGTTTGGAACAACATTGACTAACCGAAAGGATCTTTGCTAAACTATAACTAACACTATCAAAGGAGTAATTATCTACTATGAAAGAAGATTATACCTAATGAACCAAGTCCTTCTTCTTCTCGTTAACCACCTCCTCGTCGGCCTCCTCTATGTAATAGACGATCCACCCGAGAGCTTCTACTCCAAGCTTTGCCTCTAATCTTGAAGCAACTAGGTTACTCTAATTGCTAATCAAAGTCACCTAGGGAATATAGAATATGATTATGGATTAATGAGTCTTGCTAATCCTTGATCTCAACACATGAGAGGGTAGGATTAGGGTTTAAAGAGAGAGAGAAGGTGAGGATGAGAATCATAATGAAATAATGACTTATCTTGAATATATGAAGCATAATGATTTATCAAATAAATAAATCAAATGATTTATCATCATGCTTCATTTATTCATTATGTGTGATTCATCTCATGAGTTATTAGCCATTTAATGCATCATTAACTACATGAATGAATCATACAAATGAGTCACTAAATCAATAAATGCTTATGCCACCTTAACCCCCAAGTCATCATCCTTCTAGAAGCTTCTCACCAAATTACGAGAACGCCCCTCCTATCCGTGAAAACACGGAAAAACTTTAGACTGTATAAATCCAATAATCCGATACTAGAATCTGGCTTAAACCAAAGACGGCTAGTAAAAACTGTCCGAACATCGTACGTGCGTAAAAACACGTATGCGTCCAAACCCTTATCGTAAAACCATACGACCTCTATATCGTTTCGCCTGGAGTAGGGAAACTCTCTGTGTGGGACTCTAAAGACTCGACTACTACGCTGGCATTGGGTTTAACCACAGACCGCAAGCGGCACTAGCTGTACGTAACGGTTCCCAGGTAGATGTCGATAAGAAAGACAATGAGGAAACCCATCCGAACTCCTACTGAGCCTGATGTGACAATCTCCGTACAGTTCGGTATGTTCGTCTAGGACTATCGCATATCGGGCCCAGGGGGCGGCAAGCGTCAGTCCCCTAAAAGCGGTATAATTCGTGTTGGAGCGAAGCCCATTACACCTTGAGAAACTACTGGAAAACCTACCAGTAAATCTCGCTTGCCCTGGCCAGGGACTTTGCGTAATGGCTCTCCAGACACAGCGCGATATCAACTCCCAATACCGGGAGTGACGAATCATGTCTAACCGCCACTGCCTCCAAGTGCTCGGGACTGCACCCAACTGCTACCTGTTTGCACGACTCTTTTGAGCCTTGGTAGGGTAGCAATCTAAGAACAGTGGGACACACTCGAGGCGAAGTAGCAGTGTCAAGTCTGCGGACTATGCTGTACTCATGTCACCTGGGAACTGTTAACTGACGACGGGTATAATACCAACCAACAGTTCCCGGCGAGTCCTATCCGGTGTACCCGTAACCCAACGAGCACATGTATACTATCTACAGTACGACGTACTGATGGCTGTGGGACAGACCATCTCCCCAACTGGGATGAGAAACGTACACACTAGTCTACTCCGGAGTATCGATGCCCTGTCTCGATAATCCTACGACTAGGGACCTGAAAAAGGATGTGCTTGTAGACTACCCAGCCCCTACTAGTGTGACTGCCATCACAACGCTGGTAGTCAAGCAAAATCCTAAGGGCTCTATCAATACGTACACACATATTAAGATAGATAAAACCAAGTAGCATACTACCATATTTAGCAAGACTGTTAATATAACTGTGAATATCTCAAGATTCCATTAAGTAATATACAAGCCAGTATGATACAATAATGGCCCCTAAAGCATATACACTAATATTTGAGGGTCAGTCAAAAGGGGAGTCTTGCCTCTGGAAGACTTAGCCAATTTGGGCTAAGACTAGTTTGAATATAGTGTTAAACACTAGAGTACATATCTGGCGATCACGTGTTCCCACGTGATGCATATAAAATAGTGTTAAACAGTAAGGATGAAGTGCCTAAAATAGTGTTAAACACTAAAAAGATGAAGCGCTCATGTGAGGACACGTGAGGCGTCCTAAGATTGGGCTAAGCTTTCTTTATTTTATTCTCAGAATATTCAAATAGTGTTAAACACTTAAGTCTTCACGGCCATCACGTGTGGGCACATGATGGGTATCCATGCAATGGATATTAAAGGGATTTGCTAAGGGTCACGTGGGGACACGTGAGGGCGCCCATGTTGGAGTTAGTGCCCTCAGAGTCAATTATTGGATCACAGGCACGTGATTGCAATGATTGAGGGAGGACCTATCCCGGTAGGACAGTCTTACTCGAGATGATAGTATGCTATCTGGTTTATCTTTATCATCGTGTACTGCTTTAGGTGACCTGACATGTCGCTATTACACGTTGATAGAGCCCATAGGATTCTCGCTTGACGGCCAGCAATATGATGGCGATCATATACGTGGGAGCTGGTAGTCTATAAGCACATCCTTAAAAGGTCCCTAGTCGTAGGAGTTTCGAGACAGGGCATCGATACTCCATCAGTAGACTAGTGTATACAGTCGAGACCCCGACGAGGGGCGGTGGCCGGTCTCACAAGCCACTGGTGTCAGTTGGATCACCTAAGATGTATACAGGTGCTCATTGGGTTATGAGTACACAGGACAGGACTCGCCGGGAACCTGCTAGTTGGTCTTGTACCAGATGTCAGATAGCAGTTCCCAGGTGACATGTGTACAGGTTAGTTCATCGACCTGAGATCGTCATTTGTCTCGTGTGAGTTCCCACTGTGCTTTGATTACTACCCTACCACGGCTCAAAGGAGTCGTGCAAACAGGTTTTAGTTGGGTACAGTCCCGAGCCACATGGAGGCAGTGAGCGGATCTTCAGGGGTTCGTCTCTCCCGGTATTGGGGGTGAGGTCGCGCTGTGTCTAGGAGAGCCATTACGCAAAGCCCTCGGCCGAGGCAGGAGATTTACTGGTAGGCATTCCAGTAGTATCTCAGGGCGTTCTGGGCTACGCTCCGACACGACTTGTACCGCTTTTGGGGGTCTGACTTTTACCAACCCCCTAGGCCCGCCATGCGATACTCATAGACGAACGGACCGGACTGTACGGATATTGTCACTGACAGGCTCAGTTGGGTGTCGGGGTGAGCTTTCTCATCGACGTCCCTTTTGGTCAATAGCTGGTGGCTCGTCACGTATTGGCTTATACCTCTGACGTGCCAGTGGTTAAATCCACAGCCATAGTATTGACGAGTCTTTAGAGTCCACCACACTTAAGTTACTCAGCTTTCGGGCGAAACGCTGTAGAGGCCGTATGGAGATATGGCAGGGTCCGATCAGATACGTGCGGTATTGCAAGGATCAGGATCGGACAGCTTTGTACTAGTGGCCGTATAGTAATATGGCAGGGTTTGATCTGATACGTGCGGTATTGCACGGATCAGGATCGAACGGTTTTTACTAGCCGGCTTTGGTTTAAGCCGGTCCTAGTTTAGTACAGTGTAGATTTTGTCTCTTTGCATTTGTATTCGGACGGAATACAGATGCGAGTGTGTATGCACAGTATCGGGGTTTTCCTGTAATTTATTACGGGACCAGTTTTCTGGAGTTGCCAGTTTGCATTCCGTTCCGGCCGGTTTTCCTTTGTTCTTTTCCGGCCGGACTTTTCCGATGGAGGGGGTAATTTGCAGTTTTGCAAATTACACTTTGTGGAGGGGTTTTATGCAATTGTGTTGATTATGATAGCTTCATATCTTTTTACACCATCACTTGCTTTATTGGTGCATTTATGAGATAGGAATGGGTTAAAGTAATAAGCATGGTTGTATGTTTATTGGTCTCTTGATGTGGTCACCTCCTCTCTTCTTCCTACCATCACCTCCCTTCATACTACATATTGTTTCTCCCTCCACCATTCCTTATTGACATGGCCGGCCACTTGAGTGAGGAGATGAGAGAAAATTTCTTTTTGGCATGACACTTTTTTCTTCATCTCATATCTTCATGCAAGGAAAAATGAAAGCACCATATATTTTCCTTGTTCTCATTCCTCCATCCAAAGGCAACAAACCCCAAAGTGAGACTATGATTCTACACTACGCTTCCTACAGCACTTCTTGAGCATGTCGAGTTGCCGGCTTCATGCTCGAGTTGCCTCGGTATTGAGGCGGGAGCCCGTAAAAGACGAAGGCGATGTGGTGCCCTTTCCGGCGAGGAGGCGACGATACGGAGACTACACTTTCCGCGGGAGATCGGGGCGATGATGAGAAGACCGGAGGACTCGGATCTCTTGGTATACTTCTTTTCCCATCTCTTGTTAGCTAGCGTAGGTTAATGGTTAACGATCCGGGTATTTGTCCGCGGTAGCGCCGGTTTCCGAGCAAGGAAAATTTTTTTTATTCCGCAATTTGGCCTCGAGTAAGACGGCCGGGGCGCTGCCGTGGCGCAACATGGTATCAGAGCCACGCCATTAACCTTACCTAGCTTCGTTTAATGTGTTTTACGTTTCCGATCGAACAAAATCCCGAAAACTCGTATTTCAAGCACATCAGTTTCTGTCGAAATTTTTTGAAGTCTAAAAATTTTTCAGGTTGTCTCAGAATAATGTTCAGGGAAATATAAGAGATCTGGGAAAAATTGGTAACATGTTTCCCTATTTTCACCGCGGAAGCGCGGCCAAAGCAGTGCTTTGGCCGCTCTTCCGCCGCCGTTTAAATTACTCACTGTACCATTTTTCTCCAGATTGTCTTATACTTGATTTTGGGGCTTTTGGGATATTAAATTTGGGCCCAGGTTTTCTGTGACTGCTACAGTTTTGATTGGGGGCCCACTTGTTAATTGTTTGATCGATCGGAAAATTTTAAACACATTTTTTCACAGTATTTACATTATATCTGCGACCGTGAATGTCACTCGATCGGTAAATCCGGTCTAACTGCTATAGCCCGGTTAGACGGATTTGCGAACGTGATTTTCACGTTGATGTTCTATGTTTATGCTGTGATGTTGCGGATCGGTCGTGGGGGATAGCCTGGATGCAATGCTAGTACAGTTTTGTTGTATTATGTACTTTTGTTATTGCGGGGCGAGCGTCCGACATGTGGACTGCCGTCACTGCCTGTTTGTATTATTCTTTTGGGGCACGACCTGGTTGCGGTCGATGTACCCGGTGTATGTATATTTTACATTCTGTACTAGGTTTGCCCCGCGGTGGGGTGCACGGATAGCCGGGTTCTGGAGGGCAACGGGCCCGCATCTCAGGGCATTGAGACGGAGGGGGCATCAGTCCAGGATTGGCGGGCTATTCGCCGCACTCGTAGGGGGTACAGGTTGACCCAGGAGGGGTGCCCAAGTTACCGGATTCCGTGAAGTGCTGGGTGGTCCATTCACGGTGATGGAGGGGGCTGCCTCGCTTCAGGTTTTGGCGGGTGACTTGCCGCGCCCGTAGGGGTCTAGGATTTCATTGCACAGGCTATCCACACGACCAGGGGAACGTCGGGTTTCAGCAGCGGCTCTGTGAAACCCGGGGCTTCCAGATATCTGTATTGTTCTGTGATGCTGTACATTTCTGTGATGTTGCATTTTATTCACGCCTTGAGCGAAATACTATATATTGGTATATATATTAGTAGATGTTGTATATGTTTTACACCCGCGCTAGTCCAGTCCCCGCTCTGCCGTTAGTTAGCTAACCTAACGGGTGATGACGGGACCCAGTGGCGAATGCGGATGGCATATACGTACGTCAGTATATTTTCGTTCTTTGTGGTGTGATCAATTGATGGGACTGCATTGATTCGGATCAATGCAAGTTTAAACAAACCTATTCTGATGTTGTTGGAACATTTTTCAAAAAGCTGTTATTGCAAGGACGTTCACTTTTGTTTTGCATCGTGGTATTCATTTGGAATATCCTGCTCCTCAGTCGACGAGGCAAGGGCCGAGATCCCTTCACCGGGAGTGACCCCTTGGACAGAAGTTTGCGTCAGGGCATTAACTTCACTATAGCCGATTACTTTTGCTTTGCATCGTGGTATTCAGTTAGAATATCCTGCACCTCATTCTACGGGGAAAGAGCCGAGATCCCTTCACCGGGAGTGACCTCTTTAGTAAAGGTTTTCGTCACTATATTTTATAAAAGGCTATGCAGTTCCTTCAACGATATCAAGTTCATTACGTTAAAGGTTTTTCGCCAAAAACCATTCGTAGCCCTCCGTCATTTCCTACAGGTATTATTTGGTATTCGTGCTGCGTTTGTTGACCTAGTCAAGACGTAGTGTTCGGTAGCTAAGTGGTACTTGTTTGTTGCATAAGTGGGATTGGTTAGGACAGTCGTGCGGCCTTGTTGACCTAGTCAAGGGCACGTACGGGTGGGTTTAATGCAATCCAGAACAATGACGGGTTGAACTTGACTGGCGGTTTATGGTTTGTTGACCTAGTCAAGGTCATAAACCGCTTGGGGTAAAAATCACATCGGGAGTTTCAAAAGAACTGAAACTTGCCAGGCATGCGCATACCTTCTGGAGTGTGGTGACTTGAGTGGATTCCGTCAAGTTATCATGCGATGATAGTTGGATCCCGATTCCCACTGATGAGTTGGTTTACTCCTCGGGTGATCCCGACTAATTCTTCTTTCAGGTTTGGAGGAGAATTTGAGGAACAGTGGGAGGTTTCCAGATTAGACAAAGTGGTAACCATTCTGATCTAGGTTAGAGTGCACGCTGAGTGTTTCTTTTCTCTCTCTCTGGCAGCGACCATTGACCCGACCCTGGACTTTGACTCAGTGACCAAGTTGACCGAACCTTCTTAACACTGGCTTTTGGATTGTCAGAGTTGCAGACCTCATTGCCACTCCTACTTTTACCCTTTTCTCCAGGACACCCCGTATTACTACGAACGTCCACTTCCATTGGACAAAACCATCGTATGGTTATATACGAACTCGAAGGACTTCGAGGATGGTTTCTGGTTCTGGAGAAAACGAATAGGATTATTCAGTTGTCTTTTCTTTTCACCTTCTCTCGTTGCGAGTACTCCTTGGTTTAGGAGTAGTACACCTATTACGTAAATTGGGTAGTCTTCTTCCAAACCATAGGCTGGTGCCGACCGGTAGGGAATGAAGAAAACCAGTTAACCTAAACGGTGTACAGAAGGTATTAAGTTCAGACAAAGAAAGGGATTAGTAGGAGGGCAAAGTAAATTGCGACTGATATTCACGACCAAACCAAGTATTTCATCGCCAATCCTAAATCACCTTTGTATTTCTCCAGAACACTCCGTATCACTACGAAGATCCACAGTTTATTGGATATTCCATCGTATGGTTATATACGAACTCGAAAGGAACTTGTTCCAGTTCGGGGATGGATTCTGGTTCAGGAGAAATAGGAATAAAGTACATTCAGGTGTCATTTATCTTCACCTTCTCTCGCATTGCGAGTGCTCCTAGGATTAGGACAGTACACCCTTTATGCTTTTTGGATAGTCTTCTTCCAAACCATAGGCTGGTGCCGAACGGTAGGGAAGGAAGAAAACCATTTGGCTTAAAGGGGTGTACAGAAGGTAATGACTAAAGACACACAAAGGGATTTAGAAAGATGGCAAAGAGATATACGGTTACAGTTGTGAATCTGGATAATGGTAGAGGCATTACTAGGAATACCAGGATACCCCACAGAAACATTTTTAATGTTTCAGTTTTACTGTGTAATGTTAAAAGAAAACTGATTTCCCGATTAGACACTTACTCCAGGGTATGTATTTACCAGGTTGGATTCTCACATTTGTATGGTTTTACAGATGATGAGTGGGAGTAAGTTATTGGGAATTGGGTGATCATCCTCATTATATCGGGATTCGTTGTAATCGGTGATATTTGAGGAAGTCACCTGGGTTGTTTGCCGGTCGGCAAATATTTGGTTATGAATATCCGCTGTTGTGCACCAATTTCAAATTGATATATCTGTACGTCTATTTTCATAGAGTGAGATATACCTTTTGATATTATGTCGATGACATTTACCTATATCAGTGGATGGTTAGGTAAGGAGCATTAAACAGCGGTGTAATTCTTCTTAACCATAAGTACAGTTTTTCAACCTACGACACACAGTGAAAGAGTTGTTAGACTCAGAGGACTTATACAGAGTATTGTATGTTGTCCAGTGTCCATTAGGACAGAGGGGTTGGTCCTCGTACTATATTCTGTTTACTTTTAACTTCTCTAGTTCTTAGACATGTGCTTCGTGGAAACACAGGGTCTGAGTTTTGAGGAGTTATTGGTATTTGAATAGAGTAGAGAACCAGGTATGGCAAGTATCGGGATTCTTCAAAGTGATCGAAGATGTAGATACTTGTGTATGGTATTCAGTTGATAGTAATGATAATGAGAACTTGCTTCTCTTTCAGGTTACTCATAATTGGAAGCATTCCTAAGTTGAGTAACGCTGATCGGCCTCCTTCCATTTAGTTGACATGCACTGGAGACAGCTGCATGATTTGAATCTGGTTAAATTAAATCAGTGCCTCTGGTTCTATATTGGATATAGAACAGTTCATATCTTAACATTGTTAAGGTACGGGGAGTTGTCCGGCTTATGCTTAAAACCAGACTCCGGATAACTCAAGGCACGTTTCTGTAATGGCTGTTTGTGGGTTGACCCAGGCTATGACGAGGGTTGATTTTCTACCATCTGGATGAACAATAGCAATATTGTTCTAGACTCGCCACAGTTTTTTATTAAAAATGGATTTTTTCAAAAACAGCAGTGGGAGTATGGTAGAACTGGAAGTGATTCCAGAACCGCAAACGATTACTGAAGATTTAATAAGGAACCTAAAGATTCAATCTGATTTGACATTCCATTGGCCACTCCGCAGATAAGGTGGGTAACTTCAGGCACCCGAGAGGTACTTCGGTAGCCTCAAGGACGGTGACAGGGAAGTTCTTGTTTACCCACACTTGCCATTGTTGTTGTTCCAGGCTGCGAGACCGGGCAGGAGGATGAGTATAGCGTCGTTCTAAACTAGCTTTAGAAGTGCACGTCTATATGACTCTGGCAGAGGGTTGTCGTAGTCAATGGGAGCAGCGGAAGCATTGGTGGACATCAGGCTTATGTCTATTTATAGACTAAAGCAGATGTAGCGGAGATAGATCATCTATTTCTGATGTGACAGTCATAGGTTTGACGTCATCAGAATAGGGGGTGGATCTGTTGAGAAGGTAGTAGGAAGTGATATTCCTATATTACGATCGGTTATACTTTGGTCGTCACACAGTGTTTTCTCCACAAGGGACTTGGACATTATATCAGACATACTGGTTACTAGATCTATGGTTTTAGATCTAGATTTGGGTGGTTTCCCAATCAGGGTACTTTGACAGCATTCTAAGAGTATTTAGAATGGACGACTCCTGGCACGGTAGTGTACCTGCAGGTAATGGAGTCACCCTCTCTAAAGGTGTCTTACAGACTAAAGGGGAGAGGGATACGCATGATTGACAGATCACTTGCTTAGGCAATTGAGTCAATCATGAGATGTCAAGTACCACACCAGATGTTGTTCTTGCACTAGATGCAATAAGTTGATATTAATCCAATCCTGGAAAAACAGTAGGAAGCAGTTTTAGAACATAAGTGAATGTTCTAGGGATATGATAACGGCTGCCTCTTATAGGAGACGGTTATCACTCCAGGCTTCCAAGGTGACATGGACGACAAGGAGGTTGTCAGAGTTATAGTTCTCCCTCTGACGAGGGGCAGTATTTTGGACAGGTGGTCCAAGGCAATACTGAGGGCGGCATGGCGCAGGATACTGATTAAGTTCAGTTGATGATACAGTCTAAGAAGTTTGGATTTGGAGTTCATTTATGAGCTAGGTCCCATCAGACATCCAGACATTCTAAGACAAGTATTGCTCATTTCGGGAGATGGCTTTCTCCGCGAACTTGAGATAAAGAGAGACATAGAAAGAAACATCACAGCGGATCCACTCACTGAGGCTATTCCTCGAACGCAATAGTTTCACAAACGGGTTTTGTGAGACTGACTAGTAGAGGAGTTGGGTTTCGGTATCACACGGGCTGTGAGTATGCGACATCGCAATAATTAGCCTTGAGTGCAAGTGGGAGATTGTTGGAGTTAGTGCCCTCAGAGTCAATTATTGGATCACAGGCACGTGATTGCAATGATTGAGGGAGGACCTATCCCGGTAGGACAGTCTTACTCGAGATGATAGTATGCTATCTGGTTTATCTTTATCATCGTGTACTGCTTTAGGTGACCTGACATGTCGCTATTACACGTTGATAGAGCCCATAGGATTCTCGCTTGACGGCCAGCAATATGATGGCGATCATATACGTGGGAGCTGGTAGTCTATAAGCACATCCTTAAAAGGTCCCTAGTCGTAGGAGTTTCGAGACAGGGCATCGATACTCCATCAGTAGACTAGTGTATACAGTCGAGACCCCGACGAGGGGCGGTGGCCGGTCTCACAAGCCACTGGTGTCAGTTGGATCACCTAAGATGTATACAGGTGCTCATTGGGTTATGAGTACACAGGACAGGACTCGCCGGGAACCTGCTAGTTGGTCTTGTACCAGATGTCAGATAGCAGTTCCCAGGTGACATGTGTACAGGTTAGTTCATCGACCTGAGATCGTCATTTGTCTCGTGTGAGTTCCCACTGTGCTTTGATTACTACCCTACCACGGCTCAAAGGAGTCGTGCAAACAGGTTTTAGTTGGGTACAGTCCCGAGCCACATGGAGGCAGTGAGCGGATCTTCAGGGGTTCGTCTCTCCCGGTATTGGGGGTGAGGTCGCGCTGTGTCTAGGAGAGCCATTACGTAAAGCCCTCGGCCGAGGCAGGAGATTTACTGGTAGGCATTCCAGTAGTATCTCAGGGCGTTCTGGGCTACGCTCCGACACGACTTGTACCGCTTTTGGGGGTCTGACTTTTACCAACCCCCTAGGCCCGCCATGCGATACTCATAGACGAACGGACCGGACTGTACGGATATTGTCACTGACAGGCTCAGTTGGGTGTCGGGGTGAGCTTTCTCATCGACGTCCCTTTTGGTCAATAGCTGGTGGCTCGTCACGTATTGGCTTATACCTCTGACGTGCCAGTGGTTAAATCCACAGCCATAGTATTGACGAGTCTTTAGAGTCCACCACACTTAAGTTACTCAGCTTTCGGGCGAAACGCTGTAGAGGCCGTATGGAGATATGGCAGGGTCCGATCAGATACGTGCGGTATTGCAAGGATCAGGATCGGACAGCTTTGTACTAGTGGCCGTATAGTAATATGGCAGGGTTTGATCTGATACGTGCGGTATTGCACGGATCAGGATCGAACGGTTTTTACTAGCCGGCTTTGGTTTAAGCCGGTCCTAGTTTAGTACAGTGTAGATTTTGTCTCTTTGCATTTGTATTCGGACGGAATACAGATGCGAGTGTGTATGCACAGTATCGGGGTTTTCCTGTAATTTATTACGGGACCAGTTTTCTGGAGTTGCCAGTTTGCATTCCGTTCCGGCCGGTTTTCCTTTGTTCTTTTCCGGCCGGACTTTTCCGATGGAGGGGGTAATTTGCAGTTTTGCAAATTACACTTTGTGGAGGGGTTTTATGCAATTGTGTTGATTATGATAGCTTCATATCTTTTTACACCATCACTTGCTTTATTGGTGCATTTATGAGATAGGAATGGGTTAAAGTAATAAGCATGGTTGTATGTTTATTGGTCTCTTGATGTGGTCACCTCCTCTCTTCTTCCTACCATCACCTCCCTTCATACTACATATTGTTTCTCCCTCCACCATTCCTTATTGACATGGCCGGCCACTTGAGTGAGGAGATGAGAGAAAATTTCTTTTTGGCATGACACTTTTTTCTTCATCTCATATCTTCATGCAAGGAAAAATGAAAGCACCATATATTTTCCTTGTTCTCATTCCTCCATCCAAAGGCAACAAACCCCAAAGTGAGACTATGATTCTACACTACGCTTCCTACAGCACTTCTTGAGCATGTCGAGTTGCCGGCTTCATGCTCGAGTTGCCTCGGTATTGAGGCGGGAGCCCGTAAAAGACGAAGGCGATGTGGTGCCCTTTCCGGCGAGGAGGCGACGATACGGAGACTACACTTTCCGCGGGAGATCGGGGCGATGATGAGAAGACCGGAGGACTCGGATCTCTTGGTATACTTCTTTTCCCATCTCTTGTTAGCTAGCGTAGGTTAATGGTTAACGATCCGGGTATTTGTCCGCGGTAGCGCCGGTTTCCGAGCAAGGAAAATTTTTTTTATTCCGCAATTTGGCCTCGAGTAAGACGGCCGGGGCGCTGCCGTGGCGCAACAGCCCATGCATTGGATTTTAATCTTTCGGTTCTTTCCATCTTCTCTTTTATAAAGAGGTCTTTGTCAGGGGTCACATGGGGACACGTGAGGGCGCCCAAAGTCTTTTATGCCTTTATTTGAGAAGTTTGTTCAAGGATCACGTGGGAGCACGTGACCCGATCTCATTCATTCTTTTTTGACCATTGAGGGGAGGGTCACGTGTTGCCACGTGATCAGGTTGGGTACTTGATCTTTTTACGTGCATGAAAAGTCCCTTGTTTAAGAATTAAATTCTTTTGTAGGGTTAAACCCTAATTTTATTTAGAGGAATTAAATTCCTATATATTTGGAAGAATTAAATTCTTTTATAGTGTTAAACCCTAATTTTGTTGGAGGAATTAAATTCCTATGTGCTTTGTGGGAGAATATAATTATCTGAACTTAGGTCTTCTCTTAGGTTTTAGATCTGAATGGCAGAATCTCCCCAATAAGAATTAAATTCTCAACTTGTGGGGAGATCTTCTTCTGCAGATCTTCAACCAAAGGAACAACTAAGTTCTTATTCAAAGAGTTAAACTCTTAGTTTGAGAATTAAATTCTCTTTTTTCTTTTGTGGGAGCTTATAGGATGATCTCTCACCTAGGATTTCTTTCTTTTCTCAAGAGACCTTCTTTTCTCTCTAGAGAATTAAATTCTCTCTTTTTTTGTATTCTCTGTTGTTGTATCTCTCCCTCTTCTTCTCTTCTTGGCTTCTATTTATAGGAGAAAGAAAAGAATCAGTTTGTTTAGTCAATCTTTCATTGAAAGATTTTGTAACCAACATGATCTTTTAGATCACTCGGTGAATTTTATTCACCATTGGATTTTAATCCAAAAGATATTTTATCTGTTATTCCTTGCAAATTTCAGGGAAATATCTCCTTGTATAGAATCTTTCTATAGATTGGTGATTTTTTAATCACCATTGGATTTTTAATCCAACGGTGCTTCACTTTACAGAGCGCCATCTTTTTGTTTGGAAAGATCTAGGGAAATATTATTCCAATTAGGGTTTTTGATTTCCTTTAATTAGAATTTAATTCTATTAGTTCAGAGATCTTTAGTAACCCATCACGTGTTGGCACGTGACCCTCTGTCACGTGTGGGCACGTGATGCCCTATTTAGGGTTTTCTTTCCTTTAACTCAGAGAATTTTTAAGACCCCATCACGTGGTGGCACGTGACCCACGGATTAAGCATTTAACCAGAATTTAATTCTGTTATTTTAAAGAACTCGGAAACTTATCACGTGTCAGCATGTGACCCTTGGTCACGTGTGGGCACGTGATGCCCCATTGAGGTTTTTCCTTGTATGTTTTATTATACCTTTGATTCTTTTCAGTGGGTTTAAAGACCCATCACGTGTGAGCACGTGACCCCATTTGATTAGGACTCAATTCTTATCATTTCAGAGCTCTCAGGGAGCCATCACGTGTCAGCACGTGACCCCCAATCATGTGTGTGCATGTGATGCCCCATTGGGGTTTTTCCTTGTATTTTATGAGGGAACAAATGCCCCCACAGCGCTATTCTCACGTGTTTGCACGTGAGTGCAGCGCTGTAACTTTTATGGCCGTTGGATTTGCCTAGGGAAGGGGGTAGATGAACCGTTTCTTATCACATCCTATAAATGCAGGGGTCTCTTTAGAAGCGCCTCCACTCTTTCATCTTCTTCTTTGTTCATTTTCCTTTGAGAATTTAATTCTCTTCCTCGGAGCTTGGTTCTCTGTCCCAAAAATTTTCAGAGTTTAACTCTGTCAACAAAAGATTTACTTTTTCAGGTAAGGATCTTGAACGGCCGAGGAAGTTCTTGTAGAAATTTTCTTTGGATTTTAAATCCACACCAAGGGTTTTTCCCTTTAACAAAAACCCATCTTTCCAAGTTCTTTAAAAATGTCCAATGTTTAAATAATAAACCCCTTTTGCTAGGGTTTCTCTGATCTTAGGGGATTGATGATGATACTTGTCCTCCCTCTGGAATTTAATTCCATTTCAAAGAGCTTAGCTCTGAAAAATTTTCTGGCAATTTAATTCCTCTGTTCAAAAGGAATTGAATTCCTCTAAAGAACTTAGTTCTTAAAAGAAGACTTCTTGGGATTCTTCATCCCGAGTTGTTCTTGCAGAGATCCTTCTCGATTTGCACAGAATTCCTGTAATGAGTTTTCTCCTTAGGGGAATGTGTAGAGTCATTTGAATTTATTGAGAATCTTTCTTTTGTTCTCATGACGATTGCTCAGCCTCATTATTAGTGAGCCGCTATATTGATTTTGTGGGGCCCATGTGTTTTGTAACCAATGGTCTCATAAAATAAGTTGTTTGTCGCTTTCTTCCACTGTCTTCTTACATATATTTATACACACACATACACACACACACGTGTGGGCTTCACTAACAGTTTTCCCTTCCTTTATTTCAGGAACAGTGGTTTCTCTTCCATACTTTCCCTTTACCCGCTCAAAGGCGGCTTTTCCTCAATCACCGTCGGATGAAGAAGTGATGGTGATGATCATGGCTCATGACCCTGATTGCACCAATTTACTTTTATGGGGGACCTGGTACGGTCATATCATCCGCGGTCGTCGAAGCTTTCTTTGCGAGGTACCAACAGAGCCTATCCGCCTATTATTGCCGATGGACCGTCCGCGGACTGCTTTTGCTGTAGAGGTGGCAAATTGGACCCCTACCGGCCAGCTCGAACCGTCGACAACTGGGATACCAAATCAGCCTGTGCCGGCCATAGACATCTTGGGGCGTCGTATCTGCCAAGGTGAAGCCCGGCCTTGGGGACAAGTTTACAAGATAGGGTTTACCCCTCGCCATCCCATAGGCTACCTTCTCTAGGCTTGTTATATCTTATCCGCTCATCGTGCGCGATTGCAGAGGGTTGGGCTTTACCAGGCGGTGTATGCATCCCTCTTCCATTATCAATCTCCCCATGTATGGTGGGTCAAAGCTTTCCTAAATCAGTGGAATCTTTTCACCAATACTTTCTTGTTAGGGGACCGCGAAGTTTCGATCTCTTTGGATGAGTTTCGTGAGATCTTGGGTTTACCGATCAGGGGAGCGCCTTACGAAGAATTGTTGCCCTCTGATGAGTATGCCTTCGAGACTATGCCCGCTACGCCTGACGTCTTGTCGACTGAAAATGCCGTCCGCCACAAGTACCCGAGTCTAATCAAGACGCTGGGGATTTTTGAGAAGCTGTTCACGGAATCAGAAGAACAGGGCGTCACTTTTAAAAGCTTTATCGCCTGCTTCCTCGTGGAGACGTTCTATCGAAAACGGCTCCGAAGTTCGCGAATATCAACGACCCCTTCGGGATTGGTTTAAATAGGCTACCGACTAGAGAAAAGGATTTTCCCCAATTCTATATTCCAATCTTGTCAGCTGTACCTTTCGAGTCGATCGCAACTCCTGGCATGGATGAAGAAACTTTCTTCATCAGCTTTATCAGCGTTTGGCTCAGCTGGTTTGTCGTTCCAGCGCACCATCGATTCATGAGAGCCTCAGTCATTTACCCTGCTCATCGCATCACCGAAGGGACGCGACTAGCTGTGGGCATTGCAGGGTTGTCGCATCTGTACCATGGGCTAAGCACTGCAGCTAATACCTCAACCCCAGGCGTGAACGTAGTGAGTTTCTCTCTTTATTACTTTACGTCATGGATTGAGATGCACGTGCTAGGGGAATTTGCCGCGCATCAGAGACCCAGCTTTTATGATGCCTATACTTTTCCGCGGCTCATGAGGTTGGTGGACGCATCTGCTCCTGACCCGACTCAATTAGGGGCTCTTCGAGTGCTGCTCAATTCGTATGCCAACGAAGGTGGAATGGTATTTAATGATCAAATCCTCTCTGCTCCCTCAGGACCTGTTCAATAGTTGTTTGATTTATCGAAAGAAGGCCATGCACTTGTATTCGATTAGACCTGGTTATCTGGTGTTCCATCGAAATGATGCGGCTCTTTTCATGCGGTACAATCCACACCACTTTGCCTGGCAACTGGGATATGACCAGGGTGTCCCCTTCGAGGCATTCACAATGGAGCCCAGCCCTTCTTTGGAAACTTTTTGTGACGCCACCCATCATTTCATGAGGCTGAACACCGGTTCTCATTTCATGATCCCCGAGGTCGACTACATTCCGAGGTGCGTGGGGGCTTTCACGGGTTGGTATCGCCACCGGGTTAGTCCAATCATTGCTGAGGAAAGGAGGATACATTTTGGGCTTAGAGCTCCCGCCCCGCTCCAGGCTACGGGAGTCCCACCGCGACCGCGGACAATGGTTTACCCTCCCTTGAAGGATACTGGTACCGTACTCATTCCTGAGGCGGCGGATGTGGACTTGACTCCGACAGTTGGTATGCCAATGCGCACTAGAGCTCAGGCAAGGGCTTCTGATAAGGCGCCGGCAGCAGTTTCATCGGCTGCGGTGTCAGCGATGGCAGTATCCTCATCAGTAGCACCGCCGAGAGAGGATACTGAAGGCGAAGTGAGTCAACGCCGCAGCAAAGCACCGAGGAGAAAGAAGCGATCGTCTTCTGGTGTTAGTTCTGGGTCAAAGAGGCGAAAGAAGACAGCCACCAATCTGCTCGACTTTTTAGTGGAATCCGAGCCTATCTTTCAAGATGAACCACTAGCTATGCAAGAGCCGGATGGTGATCTTCTTTTTCCAGGTTCATCTGTCGAGGAAGCCGCACAATTGGCAGAGGCTATAAGACGCTCCCAGGATGAGACTGAAAATGTAAGGATCCCGAAGAGGCCTTATCCTGCCGTCATCTTCTACGAAGATCCTCCATCGATACGGCGGATATTTATAGGTCCTTTAGAAGAGGGAGGCGAGATAGCCCTTAAGCAGCCTATCTCGGCAGATGCCAAAGATGCGTTGTCATTGTGGACTGGTGGCCACGAGTCTACCCTCGCACCCCGGCGAGCACGAATTCTTGAGAAGGAACGTCGTCTTGAAAAAGCCATACTAGAAGCTTATTTGCGCATTGGTATACTTATATATCTTTTTGTAGTATTTTGGACTGCTCATATACATATATATATCCTTATCTTCGTGAAAACTTTGCAGGGACTTCGGCAATGGCAGAGGATCTGAGTTCGAGTCGCGCCTTGACTATGGACTCTGTAAATATCCCCGATGAGACACTAGTAAGTGTGGAGGGGGTCGATACAGCTGTTCTTCCTGCCACGGAGCTTCCATTGGTGATTTCCGTTCCCCCGGTGCTTGCTCTCCCGAAAGAGGCATCTTCATTGGCCGCGGAATCAATGGATCTTTCTAGGGATGGCCCGGAGACTATGGGACAGGTAGTCGAGGCCACCGTCCTTTCATTGAAGCCTGCAGCGATAGCCACTGCTCCTCAATTGGAAGTTGTTATACCGGCCCATGTCCCCGATGATGTACCTGGGGGCATGGAGGAGGCCGTCGAAGCTGCTATCCCTCCAGTCCAGAGCGGGAGGAGCATCGAAGGTATTCTTCTATCTTTTGTTTTAATGATTTCTTCATTATCTGAACCTTTCTGTCTTTTCAGAGCTATGAGGATTGGCGGCATCGATCGCGGACTTGTCCCCCAGGAAGTCTTTTCAGCGTCTGCTAGAGATGGCCGCTCCACAGGCAATATCCCTTCAACGCATCGTCCTATCTTCCGGGCAAGGTTAGTGTTATTTGCCTTCTTCTCACGGCATTATTATTATTTTGTATAACGATATTGATGCCTTCTATAGTTCTGGAAGCCGACGATGAAGTTGAGATTCTTGACAGGCCTGGGGATATTTTGGACCCTTCTTTCATGACTGTGGGTAAGTAAAGTTTCGACGTTGTTCCATCTGCTCTTTGCTTGCAAGTTTCGCTGATTGTTTATAAATCTTAACAGCTTTGCCAGTTCTTACCACGCTGGAATCTCGCATCATCATGCCACCCGGCCCCTATGCTCTACGTGCCTTGGAACGGATGGAAAAGCTAAGCTTTCACTCTTTGTCAGCTCTGATCGAAGACCTTCGTGCTGGTAGTTTGATCACGGCCGAAGAATTTGCCACCGAAGCCAACAGTTCTCTCCCCTTTCTTGCTGGTTACCGCAGCGAAATATTGGTGCAAGTCTTGGTTGAGTTTTGTCGTCGGGTGGAGGCTTGCTTGCATAGTCTTGAATGTACGCGCCTTCCTTCAGAGGTTGTGGCTGCAAAGGCAAGCTTGTGAGGGCTGATCGAACGGTGCGCCGCAAATATGCTGTCATGCGAGAAGAGGCTCAGCCGAAAATTTTCAGAGAGGAAGCTGGCTTTAACTACGCTGGGGGAACTTCAAGCTGACCTTACGGCCAAGACCACTCGGGCGTACGAACTTTGGCGGGTGCTTCAAGAAGCTATCAGGGAGGTGGTAGCTATTGATAAAGCCATCATTTTTACTCGCGAAATGGTCGAAGCTTATAAAGTTACCGAAAAGGAGCTTGAAAGTCGGCTTGCCTCGAACCAGGCCCAACAGTCTCAAGCGGAAGCTCGTCTCTTAGCGATAATGAATCATGAAGCCGAGGCTCAGTGGAAAAAGGATGAACTGGCAAATCTATAAAATCGTCCGCCCGCTTAAAGAATTGTATATTTTTCATTTTATTCTTCTTTTGTACATACTCCTGAATGAGGGCATTTTTTGATTCTTTCATAAATTGTACTTTGTATTCATTTTGATTCATGAATAAAAGACATAGTTTGCTTCATGGTGGTGTGTCCCTTTTAGTAAATGCATTTTGTGGATAATCTATTTTGATCTCCTTGTAGGACAGCGATGGCTTAGGAGTCAGGTTTAGATCTGCCTCCTAAGGCTTTCCAACTTTATGAGCCGTGAGGGTCTCATAAAGGTATTTCTCCTTACGAGTCGTGAAGATCTCGTAAGTGTATTTTCTCCTTAGGAATCGTGAGGATTCCTAAGTGCGTTTTCTCTTGAGAGTTGTAAGAATCTTACAAGAGAGTTTTTCTTGCTTACGAGTCGAGAGAACTCGTAAGTGATTGTTTCCTTTCTTGTCGGAGAGTGTGGTCCGTAGAAAATTTACCTTGACCTCTCTGCGAGGCAACGATGGCTTGGGAGACAGGGTTAGGATCTGCCACCTAAGACTTTTCAACTTTATGAGCCGTGAGGGTCTCATAAAGAATTTTCTCCCTACAGGTCGAGAGGATCCCGTAGGTGTATTTTCTCCTTAGGAATAGTGAGGATTCCTAAGTGTGTTTTCTCTTGATAGTCGTAAGGATCTCAGAAGAGAATTTTCTTCCTTACAAGTCGAGAGGACCCGTAATTGATTGATGAGTTGACTTGCTCCCGAATCAAAGAATTGCTTTGACGGGGAAGTCGAGGGTTGACTTTATCCGCATTTCACGGAGCCAGGGGTTGACTTTATCCGTATTTCATGGAGCCAGGGGTTGACCTTATCCGTATTTCACGGAGCCAGGGGTTGACTTTATCCGCATTTCACGGAACCAGGGGTTGACCTTATCCGCATTTCACGGAGTCAGGGGGTTGACCTTATCCGCGTTTCACGGAGTCAGGGGTTGACTTTATCCGCGTTTCACGGAGTCAGGGGGTTGACCTTATCCGCATTTCACGGGGTCAGGGGGGGTGACTTTATCCGCATTTCGCGGAGTCAGGGGTTGACCTTATCCGCATTTCACGGAGTCAGGGGTTGACTTTATCCGCATTTCACGGAGTCAGGGGTTGACTTTATCCGCATTTCACGGAGTCAGGGGATTGACCTTATCCGCATTTCATAGGGTCAGGGGGTTGACCTTATCCGCATTTCACGGGGTCAGGGGTTGATTTTATCCGTATTTCACGGTGTTAGGATTTGCTCTGGGCGTTTCCCATGGGGTCAGGATTGACATTAGCCGTGTTCTACGGGACCAGGATTTGCTCTGGGCGTTTCCCACGGGGTCAGTATTGACATTAGCCGTGTTCTACGGGACCAGAGGGTGCTCTGGGCGTTTCCCACGGGGTCAGGATTGACATTAGCCGTGTTCTACGGGACCAGGAGGTGCTCTGGGCATTTCCCACGGGGTCAGGATTGACATTAGCCGTGTTCTACGGGACCAGGAGGTGCTCTGGACGTTTCCTACGGGGTCAGGATTGACATTAGCCGTGTTCTACGGGACAAGGAGGTGCTCTGGGCATTTCCCACGGGGCCAGGATTGACATTAGCCGTGTTCTTCGGGACCAGGAGGTGCTCTGGACGTTTCCCACGGGGTCGGGATTGACATTAGCCGTGTTCTACGGGACCAGGAGGTACTCTGGACGTTTCCCACGGGGTCAGGATTGACATTAGCCGTGTTCTACGGGACTAGGATTTGCTCTCTCGGTTGTCTGTGAACCGTCGAGGTTTGGAACAGGGACTTTGCCATGTCTCCAAGGTTGATTGTCGCGTTTGAATCCTGCTGAAATGAGGAGGAACGCTGTTAGTGATCTCTATGCTGTCTGAGAACCGTCAAGATCTGGCTTCTTTCTGATGAAGCCTGATGGGAAGGTATGGTTCCCTCTTTGTTTGTACCCCTGGATTGTATACAGGGATCAATGTGATCTCACCTGTAGGGCAAAAAATTTCATTTTATATATTTTTCTTTTCGCGATGCTCTCTCATTTCAGCTTTTATATCGCGAAAGTCGCGATTGCCCAATCATTTCGGCTATTTTTCGCGGTGCCCAATCATTTCGGCTATTTTCTTTATTTACTCGCTGCTTTTTATTGCGAGTTGTCCAACCATTTCGGCTATTTGTAAGCATACATTTTTACTTGCTGATTTTGTTGCAAGTTGCCCCATCATTTCGGCTATTTCGTATGCATTTGTGGCTTGTTGACTTTTCGCTGCGAGTTTTAGGATTTGATACCGATTTAGACATCAGCATCGCTACAACTGGGATATTGCCAGGAGCGAATCATCATTTGCCTTTGTCGATTTAAGCAAAGATGGCTTAGCAAACAGGGTTAGGATCCTGTCGACTAAGGCTTTTGACTTCATAAGCCGTAAGGGTCTCATAAAGGTGTTTCTCCCTACGAGTCATGAGGATCTCGTAGGTGCGTTTTCTTCTTAAAAATCGTGAGGAGTCTTAAGTGTATGATCTCTTATAAGTCGTAAGGATCTTACAAGACTATTTTCTCCTTATAAGTCGAGAGGACTTACAAAGGTTGTCCACCATATAAACATATCCCTAGTTGCGGATGGGACTTTGTTAGGGAAATGTTTATTCGCGCCCGTGAATTGTATACAAGGGTCAGTATTGAACCGCTTGTAGGGCAGCATTGGAGGTTGTAATGGCTTAAGAACAGGTTCAGGTCCCTGTAGCTTAAGGCTTTTGAACCCTTTGAGCCGTGAGGGTCTCAAAGGGGAATTCTCCTTACGAGTCGTGAGGATCTCATAAGTGTAATTTCTCCTTAGGAATCGTGAGGATCCCTAAGTGTGTTGCTCCCTTGTGAGTCATAAGGATCTCACGCAGGTATTTTCTCCTCATAAGGTCGAGAGGACCTTGCAAGTGTCTTTTAACGAGATTGCGCCCTTTCGGGTTTTCACAAAACTCGCCGGTAGTCCTGCTGTTTTTACTCATGGAGCCCTTTGCGGTTTTCATCCGTGCCCATTTTGCTTATGGACATACCGTTTTCTTTTTTCTTTTTTTTTTCTGTTCTTTTTTTTGTGTCAGCCTTGGGATGCCGCGATCCGTAGTAGTTTATCGACGTCTCGGTCAATGGCCAGTTTTAGGACATAGTGGTCCATCGTTAGTTTAAGGACGTTTCGGTCCATTGTTAGTTTAGGGACATTTTGGTCCTTTGTTAGTTTTAGGACATTTCGGTCCGTCGTTAGTTTAAGGACGTTTCGGTCCGTTGTTACTTTTTAGGACATTTCGGTCCGTCGTTGGTTTTAGGACATTTCGGTCCGTTTGCCGGCTACTACTTATAGAGTTTGGGCTTAGGAAGATAGCAAGCAGACATAGGCGTCATCATCTATCGTTGACCTAGGCCGTGACTCGTCAGGCGTATTATTTTTTCAAGAATCGACCATTTATTGGCCGGAAAGGTCTTTCACCATACATGTCCATGAGTAGATAGACTCCACCCTGATAAACTTTGTCTATGATGTACGGGCCTTCATAGTTCGGCTCGAATTTCCCCCGTTTGGAACGATTGGGGATCATAGGTCTCTTGACCACTAGCACGAGTTCGCCTTGGCGGAATGTCCTCGGCCTAGCCAATATTTTGTATGAACGCGTCATCTTGGCTTTATAAGCCTCCAGGTTTTGTTGCGCCATGAGCTGAGTTTCGTCGAGGGCATCAAGCTCCTCAAGCCGAAGGTGAGCATTTTCTTCATCTGTTAGCTCGTAGTGAACCGCCACTCGTAGAGAGGGTAACTCTATCTCGAGGGGGAGTACCGCTTCTGTGCCGAATACCAATGCATACGGCGTTGTGTTTGTGGCCGTTTTGAACGTAGTTCGATACGCCCAGAGAGCTTCATGCAGTCTCTCGTGCCAGTCCTTCTTATTTCGAGACACCGTCTTTTTCATAATTTTCGTCAAGGTCTTGTTGAAAGCCTCAGCTAGACCGTTAGCTCGGAGATTATAGACCGAAGAGTATCTCCAGTCTATGTTATGCTGTTGTGCGAAGCGGCTGATCTTATGGCTTCTATAGGCTGGCCCGTTATCAGAGATAATCCGTCGCGGAGTGTCGAACCGATAAAGAACGTGTGTCTTGAAGAAATGGAGAATATTCTCCGTCTTCACCTCCCTCAGCGGTACTGCTTCTGCCCATTTGGAGAAGTAATCAGTTGTCGCCAAAATGAATCGATGTCCTCTGGATGATGCTGGTTCGATGGGCCCGATTATATCAGTTCCCCACATTTTGAACGGCCAGCTAGCCACCGTTGGATGTAGTGGATTTGGATGATGATGGATAAAGTCCCCGTGAATCTGGCACGAGTGGCACTGCTTCACGTATTCGAGGCAGTCTTGGATCATCGTGGGCTAATAGTAGCCCATCCTTTTGATCTTCAGTTTCATCTTCGGCCCGGCTTGGTGAGAACCGCAGAGTCCGTCGTGAGTTTCTTGGACGACTCTCCTTGCCTCTTCAGGCCCTAGGCATCTTAGCCACAGAGAATCAAATGATCTCTTATACAGAGTATCATTGACGAAGGCAAAAAATAGAGTTCGTTTCATGAAATGATATCTTGACGACGCATCTTCAGGTGTTCGTCGGGATTTGAGGTAGTCTATAAAGACTTCTCTCCAATCCTTAGCATTTTTCTGGTCTTTTACTTGTAGGGTTGCTTGCTCTGTCGTTCTCTTTTTCTTCGGACGACTCTGGAGACATTTCTGCCGGTGCAAGAACCCGACGGCTTTGCACAACGATCCTCACGTCATCGAGGTTCTCGTCGGCCAATTCTTTAGCGAGCTTGGCTAATGCATCCGCCTTGCTATTTTCTGCACGCGATATGTTTTCCAGGGCATAGGCAGGGATTTGAGTCAGTAGTTGCTGCACTTTCTCGCCGTACTTCACCAACTCTGGTTTGCACGTTTGATAGTCACCATTTACTTGACTAACGACCAGCTGGGAGTCTCCGTATATGAGGAGGTTTTCAATTCCCATGTCGACAGCGATCTCAAGATCTGCTATCAAAGCTTCATATTCGGCTTCATTATTCGTTCTCGGCTCTGTTAAGGAGAAGGCAAAGCGCATTATCCCTCCTTGTGGAGTTACGAAGATGATGCCCACCTCGGATTTGATTATGGGGGTGGCTTGTTTGCGCTTCTTCATAGAAGATGCTCCATCGAAGTAGAGTTCCCACTGGGTATCATTCTCTCTTCTCTCCCCATCGATCGTGTCAAACGTGTGCTCGTCTGGCAATTTGCAGTTCAAAGGAGAATCGACAGGTATCGGATGCTCAACGAGGAAGTCGGCGATGGCCTGGCCTTTCACTTCCTTGAGAGGACGATAAGTTATCGATAACTCCATCAAGAGCAGGGCCCATTTAGCGAGTCATCCTGTTAGTATGGCTCTTGACATCAAATATTTGAGGGGATCCACCTTTGATATGAGATGGACCTCGTGTGCCAACGCATAGTGTCTGAGCTTCATTATCGCGAAGATCAACGCCAAGCAGTGTTTTTCGATGGGGGAGTAGTTGCTTTCTGCCCCCGGGAGAACTCGACTCAAATAGTAGAGGGTTCTTTCCTTCCCTTGGTCATTCTCTTGTGCCTATAGCGCACCTAAGGAACCTTCGAGGGCTGTTGTGTACAGGACGAGATTTTCCTTTAACGGGAGCGGCCAGTACTGACGGATTCTACAGGTATTGCTTGATTTCGTCCAGTGCACTTTGGCATTTGCGATCCCAGACGAACGGAGTTCCCTTCTTCATTAGGTGACTGTAAGGACGACACTTGCCGGAGAGATTGGCTATAAATCGCCGGATATACGCGAGCTTTCCTTGAAGAGACCGCAATTGCTTGAGAGTCCTTGGCGGAGGCATTTCCATGATCGCCTTGATCTTCGACGGGTCTATCTCGATACCTCGGTGTCGGACGACGAGTCCTAGGAACTTTCCCGAGAAAACTCCGAATGCGCATTTAAGAGGGTTCATCTTCAAATTGTATTTCCGAAGGCGTTGAAACACGATCTTCAGATGCTCTAAATGTTCTTCATATGATTTGCTTTTAACTACGAGGTCGTCGATATAGCATTCGACGATTTCATGTATGAGGTCATCGAAAATCTTCATCATGGCCCTCTGATAGGTGGCATCGGCGTTCTTTAGACCGAAAGGCATCACCTTGTAACAGAATATGCCCAAAGGGGTCCGGAAAGCGGTATGCTTCTGGTTCTCGGGATGCATTTTTATTTGATTGTATCCTGATGAGCCGTCCATGAAGGAGAAAACTTCGTGAGTGGACGTATTATCTATCATCAGCTCAGCGACCGGTACTGGAAAGTCGTCCTTCGGGCAAGCTTTGTTGAGATCCCGGAAGTTTACGCATATTCGTACCGCCCTATTTTTCTTCATCACTGGGACGATGTTGGCGATCCAGTCAGGATACTAAACCTCTTGGATGAAGCCGGAGTCGATTAGCTTCTTGACCTCGGCATTGATGCTCATCTCAAGCACGAGCCGCATTCTTCTCGGTGCTTGTTTGATCGGTTTGACGTCCGGAGATATCGCCAATTTGTGGACGGCTATTTCTGGATCCAATCCGGGCATCTCTGAATAGTTCCATGCGAAGCAGTTTTTATACTGCATGAGCACGTCTTTTAGCGTAGCCACCTGTTCTTTAGACAACAGCTCGCTGATGAACGTCGGCCGTGGGTCGTTTGCCGTTCCCAAGTCAATTTTCCTTAGGTGATGGATTAGCGTTTGCTGTTGCCTGAGCGAGCATCTCCTGTAACTTTTCACGTTGCAGTTGAACTTTTGGCACTGACCGAGTTTGAGGTCGATGACTAGTAGAAACTCGAACTTCATCTTTGGAATTCACCACATAGACTGTGTGAACTACTATGCCCCCAGGCTTGGGCTGTTTGGAGTTTTAGCCTTTGGAGTTTGCTTCGGGCACTTGAGCTTTATTGGGCCTTTCTTTTTTGTGAAAAGCCGCTTTGGTTTTGGGAGGAACCGCTGTATCAGGATCCGCCTTGGGATGAGTCCCCTTGTATTTGAAAGAGGATTTGTCAGAGTTTGGCTGACGTTTAGGGGATGAGCCGCGGTTGACGACAGAGACCTTCACTCGCTTCCGTACTTTATATATAGATGAGGAAAGTTGCTTTAGGGAGCGAACTGGTTTCTGCTCTCGTGGGATCTCCATGGGCTGCAGAGATTTCTCAAATATTGCGGTAGGAAAATTTTATCTGACCCTTCGAACCAATTTGAAGCTGTTCCTGGTTGGAACAACATTCACCACTGAAGTTGAAACAGAACCATACGGAGAACTGCCCCCGGCTCATTTTGTATGATGTCAATATCGACGTCGACCATTTATTACGGCCGGGATTTGATTAGCTTCAGGATTTTGCCGAGCCTGCCCCCTGTTTCCTTTGAGAGCTTGAATATTCTACCCCCTGCGTCGACCTTGGTCCTTGGCATGTGCCAGTTGTTTGAGGACTGATTTCATCGGCAAAGCTGCTGTTTGGGGAGCCCGCCTGTGGAAGACAGACTTCCTCTGGGCTTTCTCCATCGGCGTTGAGGCACTGGGGAAGGGAGGTGGGAGCATCGACCCAAAGAGAAGCCCGTTGATTTCTTTGAGGCTGCAAATGGCCCATACTTGACTCTACCAGATATGACAGAGCCTGAGTTGCTAAGGTGGGAGCAAACGCCATTCTTCATAGAGATGAAACGCCGACTTCAGTATCCACTCCCCTAAGGGCAACCAAAAAACATACACACCGCGATTATCTGATCACGAAAAAAAACACGACACACGAAGTGTGGAGTGGAAAGAGGAAAAGGTCCCACCGGGCATGCCAGAATCTATTCTCCGCCAAAAGACGCGACCGGGACGTTGGGACGTTCGGCCTGTACTTCGAGGGCAGATGCTATTTGGTGCTATCCGTCCACCTCTCCAAAGATGCCAAGTTGATTTATGGCACCATGTATCGGAGGTTTAAATGGATGCGGCCGATATAGCAGAATTCATTAGATTCCCCCTCGTTGAGGGGTTTTTGATTGTGGGGACGCTCTTCCCTGCAGGCGCAAGCCCCTGCAGTTAATTATGCTACCGCATCACGGTAACCACTTTCTCCTTCTCCAGATGGTCACTTCGTATCGTGTGTGTTTGTTTTGTTTTTGGTTGCCCGTGGATTATATACGGAGACTAATTTATGTTGTCGCCCGTAGGGCGTGGATTACTCCAAATCCGTATTTTCTTAGATTTGGGTTTGGGGGTTGGGTTTAAGGATACGTTAGTCTCATTTGAGACTAAGATCAACTTAAACGTATGTTAAGGATACGTTAGTCTAATTTCAGACTAAGATCAACTTAACGGGATCGTTTAGATCCGACAAAAGAGCATTTGGGCTCTATTGTTTAGTTTAAGGACATTGCGGTCCAAGGTTAGTTTAAGGACATTACGGTCCAAGGTTAAGGACATCATGGTCCATGGGCTTAAGGACCCCACAGTCCGAGGTTAAGGACATCATAGTCCATGGGCTTAAGGACCCCACAGTCCGTAGTTTAAAGACGTCACAGTCTATAAAGTTTAAGGAAATCATAGTCCATGAGTTTAAGGACCCCACAGTCCGTGGAATGATTGGTTATCGGGACCCGTAACCTCTTTGAAGACGTTGAAGGATTACAACGACAAATATCAAAGGAGTAAAGAGATGTACCCCTGAACCAAAGTTGATTGGGAAATCTGTAGTCCAATTTGGGACTAAGATCAATTAATTAGATTATGAGCACATGGGCTCAGTTAAATCTGAATTGAGGACTTATGGCCAACTTGGGCTAAGTCCAATTAGGTTTAAAATGTTGGACCTTTGTTTGGACTGTTGATCATTTGTCTGGGCCCAGCCCCCCATTATTTAGCCATGCTAAGCATGGGTCTGGGTTCTGACCATATTTTGTCTTTTATTGAGTGTTGAGCACTCAAATACCATATGAGATGTCAATCTTGGAAGACAAGAATGTATTTGAGACTCAGTCAAAAGGGGAGTCTTGCCTCTGGAAGACTTAGCTAATTTGGGCTAAGACTAGTTTGAATATAGTATTAAACACTAGAGTACATATCTGGCGATCACGTGTTCCAACGTGATGCATATAAAATAGTGTTAAACGCTAAGGATGAAGTGCCTAAAATAGTGTTAAACTCTAAAATGATGAAGCGCTCACATGACGACACGTGAAGCGCCCTAGGATTGGGCTAAGCTTCCTTTATTTTATTCTTAGAATATTCAAATAAGTGTTAAACACTTAAGTCTTCACGGTCATCACGTGTGGGCACGTGATGGGTATCCATGCACTGGATATTAAAGGGATTTGCTAGGGGTCACGTGGGGACACGTGAGGGCGCCCATGCATTGGATTTTAATCCTTCAGTTCTTTCCATCTTCTCTTTTTTAAAGAGGTGTTTGTTAGGGGTCACGTGGGGACACATGAGGACGCCCAAAGTATGTTCTGCCTTTATTTTGAGAAGATTGTTCAAGGGTCACGTGGGAGCACGTGACCTGATCTCATTCATTCTTTTTTGACCATTGAGGGGAGGGTCACGTATTGCCACGTGATCAGGTTGGGTACTTGATCTTTTTACGTGCATGAAAAGTCCTTTGTTTAAGAATTAAATTCTTTTGTAGGTTTAAACCCTAATTTTATTTAGAGGAATTAAATTCCTATATATTTGGAAGAATTAAATTCTTTTATAAGGTTAAACCCTAATTTTGTTGGAGGAATTAAACTCCTATGTACTTTGTGGAAGAATATAATTCTCTGAACTTAGACCTTCTCTTAGGTTTTAGATCTGCATGGCAGAATCTTCCCGATGAGAATTAAATTCTCAACTTGTGAGGAGATCTGCTTCTGCAGACCTTCAACCAAAAGAAGAACTAAGTTCTTATTCAGAAGAGTTAAACTCTTAGTTTGAGAATTAAATTCTCTTTTTTCTTTTGTGGGAGCTTATAGGATGATCTCTCACCTAGGATTTCTTTCTTTTCTCAAGAGACCTTCTTTTCTCTCTAGAGAATTAAATTCTCTTTTTTTGTATTCTCTATCGTTGTATCTCTCCCTCTTCTTCTCTTCTTGGCTCCTATTTATAGGAGAAAGAAAAGAATCAGTTTGTTTAGTCAATCTTTCATTGAAAGATTTTGATTGATTTTGTAACCAACATGATCTTTTAGATCACTCGGTGAATTTTATTCACCATTGGATTTTAATCCAAAAAATATTTTATCTGTTATTCCTGGAAAATTTTAGGGAAATATCTCCTTGTATAGAATCTTTCTATAGATTGGTGATTTTTTAATCACCATTGGATTTTTAATCCAACGGTGCTTCACTTTACAGAGCGCCATCTTTTTGTTTAGAAAGGTCTAGGGAAATATTTTCCAATTAGGATTTTTGATTTCCTTTAATTAGAATTTAATTCTATTAGTTCAGAGATCTTTAGTAACCCATCACGTGTTGGCACGTGACCCCCTGTCACGTGTGGGCACGTGATGCCCCATTTAGGGTTTTCTTTCCTTTAACTCAGAGAATTTTTAAGACCCCATCACGTGGTGGCACGTGACCCACGGATTAAGCATTTAACCAGAATTTAATTTTGTTATTTTAAAGAACTCGGGAACTTAGCACGTGTCAGCACGTGACCCTTGGTCACGTGCGGGCACGTGATGCCCCATTGGGGTTTTTCCTTGTATGTTTTATTATACCTTTAATTCTTTTCAGTGGGTTTAAAGGCCCATCACGTATGGGCATGTGACCCCATTTGATTAGGATTCAATTCTTATCATTTCAGAGCCCTCAGGGAGCCATCACGTGACCCCTGATCACGTGTATGCACGTGATGCCCCATTGGGGTTTTTCCTCGTATTTTATGAGGGAACAGAGCCATAGGATTTAGGTTAATCGGGTTTGATTCTTTTGTAGTTGGGTATTGGACCCGATACACGAATCAGAAAACCCGTAATTAGGAACATGTCCTGCCACTTGGTTATCGTGATTCTTGAATCATATCTTTCTCTTGACTCTTGTCTTGACGATATGCAAACAACTTTGCATCTCGACTTGAAACTTTTGGTTCCCTATTGTTTCTCACTAGGATTTGGGCGACTTGAACGGAGTTATGTAATTGTACCTATGAACTACAGCATGGTTACAATGCGGTACTCTATTCAAGTAACTTGGAGTCCTCTTCTTGATTCATTTTCTTGATTTATGGTCATTATTTTACCTTGCTTCTCTCGGTTTCATTGCCTACCAGTTTATGTTCATCGCAAGTTTTGAATCTTGTTTATCATATTAATCCTCTTCGGTGTCTTAGTTGCAGGATCATGGCAGACAGAAATCTGCGATCGTACCAGAGGCGTGTTGATGACGCTGCATTGCTTAGAGTAATTCGTGGGATGCCGGAGAACCAGAAGTGGTAAACCGAGCTGAACCAGCGGCAAGCCGAAGCTTTTCAGGAAGGTTTGCGGACCGTCCAGCAGTCCGTAAACAATGTTGCGGCCAAACCAGTAGAGCATGTGGGTACCATGGTGGATTTCAGAAGACTTGGTCCGTCCATTTTCACTGGTTTGGAGGAGCCGTTGCCAGCGGAGCAGTAGCTGGTCGATACAGAGAATCTGCTCATTGCAGCACAGATTCCGGAGGACCAGAGAGTGGATGTTGTACGCATCCAATTGGTAGACTATGCCCGTGAGTGGTGGCTGGTCGAAGAGACCCGTTTGCCCAAGTCGATCAGTTGGGCAACTTTCTCGCAGAGTTTCTTGGAGAAATTCTTTCCGCAGACTGCACGAGAAGAAATGAAAGAAAATTTTATCAGCTTGAAGCAGAATGGAGGATCCGTGGATGCGCATGCGGCTGAGTGGACACGGCTCAGTCGATTCGCTGGACCTTTGGTGGCCAAAGAAGCCGATAGGGCACGAAGGTTTATGCGCAGTTTGGATGTGGAAATACAGAGGCACATTATATCTCTGGGATTGACCACTTTCTCGCAAGTTCTTAAAGCAGCCTAAGAGCAGCAGAGCTTATCAGTGAAGACAGGGAGTATGCAGCAGCAGGAAGTTGTGATATGGAAGCCGGCGTTTACGCCAAACCGCGCGCCTATATGCAGAGGAATTCCGGTGAACCGACGTGGCGTAGTACCGATGAAGAAGCCCATCATACCCAAGCAGAAGGGAAGGATGTTTTGTGAGTTATGCCATCTACCTGGACACCTGCAGAAGGATTGTCGAAGGAAGCTTGGACTTTGATTGGTTTGCGGATCAGCTGATCATACTGTTAGTGTTTGCCCGTCGAAGCTACGTTTGAAGGATGATGTTCAGAAGCCACCACAGAGGCAGATTCAGGGGCAGAAGCAGATAACTCAGGGACCTAATCAAGCTCGAGCCTTTAGTCTGACGGCCGAAGAGGCCAAGGCTTCAGATGAAGTTGTTTCAGGTATCCTACTTGTTCATGATTTTCCCGCATTAGCATTATTCGATTCTGGTGCATCCCATTGTTTTATGTTGTCCAAGTTTATTGCTGCACACTCGATTTCTTGCATGATCCTGTCTAGTTGTTGGGACATATGCACAGGGAATGGGAAGATCATATCAAGTAGTGAGTGCAAGGATTGTTTGGTTATTATTTGCGGACGAGAGATATTTGCAGATTTCTTGGTGATTGATACCGGCAGTTATGATGTTGTCTTGGGAATGGACTTTCTCGGCACTTTCCACGCTCACATTGATTGTAGGGCAAAGAAAGTGATTTTCTAGATTCCCGGACATCCGGAGTTTGTTTTTGCTGGAGGAAGCAGTTCTGTCGGGACAGTCGAGTTTAGGGCTAGGCCGACAGGCGCCGTTCTTTCATCGATGGAAGTTGATAGGGAGGAAGCGCCAGCTGTAGTTCGAGAGTTCATGGACGTGTTCGAGGACGTCTCGGGTTTACCACCAAAACAAGATGTGGAGTTCGCGATTGATGTTGTTCCTGGTGCAGCGCCAATCTCAAAGGCGTACTATCCGATGGTACCAGTGGAGTTGGAAGAAGTCAAGAAGCAGGTTACTGAATTGCTAGAGAAGGGTTGGATTCATAGCAGTAATTCACCTTGGGGAGCTCCAGTTCTTCTAGTCAAAAAGAAAGATGGCACAAGGAGGATGTGCATCGATTATCGAGAATTAAACCGGGTGACTATTAAGAACAAGTACCTGATCCTTCGCATTGATGAATTATTCGAGCAACTCAGTGACACGAGGGTATTCTCGAAGCTGGATTTGCGGTCCGGATATCATCAGGTTCGAGTTAAATCAGAAAATATTTGCAAGGCTGCGTTCCGAACTCGATATGGACATTACGAGTATTTAGTGATGCCATTCGGAGTCACGAATGCACCGGCGATATTTATGGACTTGATGAACCGAATCTTTTCACCATTCTTGGACCAGTTTATAGTGGTGTTCATCGATGATATTCTGGTCTACTCGAGGAGCATAGAAGAGCATGCAGAACACTTGAAGATCGCATTGCAGACATTGAGGCATGAAAGATTATATGCGAAGATGAGCAGGTGCGAGTTTTAGCTTGAAGAAGTGAAGTTTTTGGGGCATGTCGTGTCCGGAGATGGAATCGCCGTTAATCCTGAGAAGATTGCAGCAGTTCAAGATTGCCCGATTCCAAAGAACGTAGCAGAGATCAGAAGTTTTCTTGGACTTGCCGGATATTACAGAAGGTTCATGGAGAATTTTGCTCGATTGGCTGAGCCTTTGACCAAGCTTACGCAAAAGGAGGTACCGTTCGTATGGACGGACAGTTGTGCGTCAGCTTTTTGAGGTGTTCAAGCAAAGGTTGACAACCGCTCCTATTTTGACCGTACCAAACGATTCCGGAGGATTGGTGATTCACAGCGACGCATCTGGGAAAGGTTTGGGATGTGTTCTGATGCAGCATGGGAAAGTTATAGCTTACGCATCGAGACAGTTGAAGACCCATGAGAAGAATTACCCAACTCATGATTTGGAGCTTGCAGCAGTGATTTTCGCTTTGAAGATTTGGAGACACTACTTACTGGGCGAAAAGGTTGAAGTATTCACTGATCAAAAAAGCCTAAAGTATGTGTTCACGCAAAAAGAGCTTAACATGAGGCAGCGTAGATGGTTGGAGCTAATGGCTGACTACGATCTTGATCTTAAGTACCATCCAGGGAAATTTAATGTAGTGCCGGATGCGCTTAGTCGGTTGTCAGCAATTCGGATGTTGACTGCACAGAAGGAGCTTATCGAAGATTTTCGGAGATTCGAGTTGGAGATTGTGCCACCGCATTCTTCGGGACAGTTGATGCAGCTGCAAGTACAGTCATCGTTGATCGAGAGTATTAAGGCAGCGCAGTCACAGGATCCAAGATTGCAGAAGTTTCGAGAACAGGTAGAAGCGGGACTTCGAACGGACTTGTTGATTCATGAAGATGGTTCGTTGCGTTTTGGTAGCCGTTTGTGTGTGCTGCAAGGAGACATTCGCGAAGAAGTTATGAAAGAGGCGCACAGTTCTGTATATTCCGTACATCTAGGAGGCACGAAGATATACCGTGATCTACGACAGCATTTCTGGTGGGAAGGCATGAAAAGGGAGATTGCCCGCTTTGTAGCGAAGTGCTTGGTGTGTCAGCAAGTCAAGGCTGAACATCAAAGGGTAGCTAGTTTATTGCAACCACTTCTGATTCCTCAATGAAAGTGGGAACATATAACCATGGATTTCGTGACAGCTTTACCGCGGAGTCCAAAGGGCAATAATGCAGTTTGGGTGATTGTTAATCGATTGACCAAGGCAGCTCATTGCATACCGTTTCGAGTTGGTCAGTCAACGGAAGCGTTAGCAGAGCGGTACATGCAGGAGATTTTGAGATTGCATGGAGTACTTGTGAGCATTGTCTCCGATCGTGATACCTGATTCTTATCGCACTTCTGGAGGAGCTTACAGGAAAGTTTGGGGACGCGATTGATGTTTAGCACTGCTTATCATCCTCAGACAGATGGCCAGTCGGAGAGAACGATCCAAACTCTTGAAGACATGTTGAGAGCTTGCATATTAGACTTCAAGGGTTCATGAGAGGATCATCTACACTTGGTGGAGTTTTCTTACAATAACAGCTTTCAGGTGACTATTCAGATGGCTCCATTCGAAGCATTGTATGGTCGTAAGTGTCGCTCACCCGTTTGTTGGGACGATGTTAGAGAACGAAGATTGTTGGGACCGGATTTGATCATGCAAACCGTAGAGAAGGTTAACACTATCCGGAATCATATGAAGGCAGCACAAGATCGGCAGAAGAGTTGGGCCGATACATCGAGAAGACCTTTAGAATTCGCTGTTGGTGATTTTGTATTCTTGAAGATATCACCGAATAGAGGAGTGATTCGTTTTAGGAGTCGAGGCAAGCTTAGTCCTCGATTTGTAGGGCCTTTCGAGATTATGGAGCGTGTTGGAGAAATGGCTTATCGATTGGCGTTACTACCATCTTTGGCGAATGTTCATGACGTGTTTCATGTATCTCAACTCCGTAAGTATGTTCGAGATGAAACACACGTGCTTGATCATTCAGAGCTGACTGTAAGAGAGGATTTGACTTTTGAGGAACGACCGATGTCGATTGTTGATCGCAGAGAAAAGGTCCTTAAGAACAAGGTCATCCCTCTCGTACCTGTTTCTTGGGAGAATCGGTCGCATGGAGAATCGACTTGGGAACGAGAAGACGAGATTCGATAGAAGTTTCTAGATCTCTTCTTGTAGATTCATGTTTGTTTATCTTTTCTTGTTCCTGGAATTTCGAGGACGAAATTCATTTTGTAGTTGGGTATAATGTAACACCCTAGTTCATTTTACCAGTTCTATTTCAAGTATTTATTTATTTATGGTATTTTCCTGATTTATTGTGTTTTAGGTGCGAATAGTGTATTTGACATTTGTATTTGCATCCGACCCGACCCGCTTGCTGGAAACCCATCTTGATTCCGGTTTATCATTTATCCCGGCTTGTTTTGTGGATCCGTGCATTTTCATTTTTTATGTACTGCATACTGGCATTATATCTGGCATCTACATTTTTTAATATAACATTTAAAGTCAAATAAAATATTTTAAAAATATCTAGCATGGCCTGCATGATACCCCTAACTCTGTCGTAGCATCCGCGCATCTTGTTTTCGTCCCGTTCAGTGGAACGGACTCGTTTGGATGGCTATGTGCATGTGCGTACATCCGTTCTAGGGGGTATGCATTTTCGTTACCCGGATATCCTGTTTTAATATTGGTCGACACGTATATTTTCCGTATTTTAAAACTGGATTTTTAGACCCGACCCGGGCGTGTTTTGGACTTTTTTGTATTAGCCAAAATCTCAAAATTTAACCAATATTTTATCCTTATGATTTTAACTGTTAAAATCATATTTGTATATTCTATTTCGTTTTAAATATTTTTTAAAGATTTTCTTTTTACTCCTAACAGACAATCTCTCTCTCCTTTCGATCTCTCTCTCTCTCTCCCCTCTCGCGGTGAGCGAGATCCCGCCACCTCTTTTTTTCCATACGCTCACCTCCCTCCGTCATTTCTTTTCTTCTTCTTTTTAAAACCCTGCACACCCCCGCGACGAGAACCCTAACCCTAACCCACGCCGCGCCTTGCCTCGTCGTCGCCTCCTCACCATCCTCATCTCCTCCTCGACCTCGTCTCCACCACTTCCATCACCTCTCTCTCGTTCACCCGAGACCCATTCCCGACCACTACAAAACCAACCCAAGAAACCCAACTCCTCGCCTGCCCTCGCCTCGTCGTCGCCACTACCACTGCCCCTTCGCCTACTCCTCAACCACCTCTGCACCTCCCTCATCCCACTCTCCCGACCTCCTGACACCACCACCTCCTCAAACCGAGCTTTCCTTGCATACTCCGACCCCTCCCCCGATCCCAGAAACTCCACCGCCTTCACCTCACAGTCGACGGCCCATCGTCGTCGACGACTTTCTCGTCTTCCTCTCTGATTCCTGAACACCAGCCCTTCCTCTCTTCTTTTCTTTCTTCTTCTTCTTGTTCTTCTTTTCTTACTTTTCTTGATTTCGCTTTTTCAGTGATTGCCAGAGCCGTGCCGCTGCCGACGATCCGAATAATCCAGTGGACGTCCCCTGCCTGCGTGGTTACCTTCTTGCCTTGCCTGGACCTGTCTCGTGTGCCATGTGTGTGTTGCGATGTTTATCCGACATCGGACGGTACGTTTACACCCCTTCATGAGATCCGTTCAGGCAAGTTTACCTTGCTACATGCTATGATACATATTTTGCATCTAAATGAATAAAAATATCACATGTTGATTGCACTGTGCACCCATATTAATGTTTTACTATTTTCGGATAACCGTATGCATCCATATCATTTATTATATATGTAGCTGCATCTACAGATCGTATTATTTCATGTTATTGTTGTATTAACACCCCATACTTGATAATGTGCATCATACATAGTCGTGGAACTGTAGTTATAACCCCTGATAGTTAATTGAGCATCCATGTTTTATTGTGTATCCATACCATTAATTATGCATACCTAGTTGCATGCCATATTACATTAACTCATATTATTGTTACATTAGTACCACATGCTTGATAATGTGCATCCAACATAGTCATAGAGTTGTATATGTAATCCCTGATAGATATTTGTGCATCCGTGTTTTACTGTGCATCCGTACTTTTATCGTGCATCCGTACTTGCTACGGTTTTATTATGAGCATCCGTTTGATACCCGTGCACTACCTGTCATGACCTGATACACTACTACTTGACCTGTTACCTGATCATGTTTCTAATGCCAACAATCATGACATGTTGTCCTGACGGACGTATCATGTTGTCTGCATAGACAAAGCTGTACCTGCTTGATCCTGTGTTGGCATTAGCTCCAGATTATCAATACCTGACTTGAACACATAACCTTGGGGGTATGGGGAAATCAAAAGCGTAACTAAAGTGTAGCTTAAAAGAGTATTACTTGATAACGGGACAGAATCATTCGTGATTCGTACTTGATCCGTGGTCCCGGGGGATAACGGGACAGAGTCATTCATGACTCCCACTACATGATCCGTAGTCCCAGAGGATAACAGGACATATTCTTTTGAGTTACATGGAGGAGTACACTAATTGATTTCAAACAAACTTTAGAATAGATAACCCAGTAGCACAGTTTACCGCACGTCACATACACTGATACACTTCACTGCTCTATATCCGTGTTTACTCATTACATTCATGTTACTTTTCATGCCTATATATCTTGTTACATCCTGGTTGCTTGTTATCATTGATATTATGACGCACTGCCGTCTGGATTTTGCATGGCCCAGATCCTCTATCTCTGTCGCAGGCCGTTCAGAAGTATTTCAGCCAACAGGCCGAGCATTGAGGATCATGTTAGTAGCTAGTTAGTTAGTTTTATTTTCGTATTTCCATTCCTGATGTGAGCCCGTATTTTGGGACGTACTTTCCAGATTGTTATTGTTATTTGGATTTATTGCTTCAGCATATTATTTCTTGACTCGTTTATTCTGGCATATGGACATGTACTAGATAGTTTATTTTATTTCTACTGTTCTTGATATCTTATAGACAGCCGTAATGTGACTGTGGAGGGATGTTTCCTAGCCACAGGTATCATGGTTGGCTCTGTCACATACCGATCTTAGTGCACTGTGGGAAGCGGGGCGTGACAGGGTTTGTTTGGTATCAGAGCCCTAGGATTTAGGTTAATCGGGTTTGATTCTTTTGTAGTTAGGTATTGGACCCAATACACGAATCAGAAAACCCATAATTAGGAACATGTCCTGCCACTTGGTTATCGTGATTCTTGAATCATATCTTTTTCTTGACCCTTGTCTTGACGATATGCAAACAACTTTGCATCTCGACTTGAAACTTTTGGTTCCCTATTGTTTCTCACTAGGATTTGGGCGACTTGAACGGAGTTACGTAATTGTACCTATGAACTGCAGCATGGTTACAATGCGGTACTCTATTTAAGTAACTTGGAGTCCTCTTCTTGATTCATTTTCTTGATTTATGGTCATTATTTTACCTTGCTTCTCTCGGTTTCATTGCCTACCAGTTTATGTTCATCGCAAGTTTTGAATCTTGTTTATCATACTAATCCTCTTCGGTGTCTTGGTTGCAGGATCATGGCAGACAGAAATCTGCGATCGTACCAGAGGCGTGTTGATGACGCTGCATTGCTTAGAGTAATTCGTGGGATGCCGGAGAACCAGAAGCGGCAAACCGAGCTGAACCAGCGGCAAGCCGAAGCTTTTCAGGAAGGTTTGCGGACCGTCCAGCAGTCCGTAAACAATGTTGCGGCCAAACCAGTAGAGCGTGTGGGTATCGTGGCGGATTTCAGGAGACTTGGTCCGTCCATTTTCACTGGCTTGGAGGAGCCGTTGCCAGCGGAGCAGTGGCTGGTCGATATAGAGAATCTGCTCGTTGCAGCACAGATTCCGGAGGACCAGAGAGTGGATGTTGTACGCATCCAATTGGTAGACTGTGCCCGTGAGTGGTGGCTAGTCAAAGAGACCCGTTTGCCCAAGCCGATCAGTTAGGCAACTTTCTCGCAGAGTTTCTTGGAGAAGTTCTTTCCGCAGAGTGCACGGGAAGAAATGGAAGAAAAGTTTACCTGTTAACGATCGGCACCGATGTCAGATCGCTCTGCACCCCATCCTCCGCCTCCCTCCTCGAGCGCGCCGCCACCTCCCGAGAGATCACCCTCTTCTACCTCATCTAGATCCACTCCAAAAACTCAGGTACTTTACCTGCCTCTCATTTTGGAGAAAATCAAGAGTTGGAACTCATGAAAATGAGTGAAGAGTTGAAATTCTTGTGTTTGTTTAGAAGCGAGCTTCTTTGTAATTGAAAATTGGGAGCTTGAAGTTTGTGTTTGGTAGAGCACTTAACAAATTTGGAGTTGATATATGAAAATTGCAGGGAAGAAATAATTAATAAGAATAAATGGTACTAACTTGACAATCTTAAGTCCGACTCCACCCAAAAATCTCCGACTTCGAAACCCCGATTTCACCCACTCCACGTGTAGGACTTCACTGGAGTTAGCAAAATCAGGATTTTCCGACGCTTGATTTTAGCCCAGGGTTAAAGCTATTGTCACGCCCCACTTCCCAAAAGAAGGTGAAGAGTGGCGTGGCACGGTCCGCAACCTAACTGTATTGAACGTGGTCTATTCAATACAGTTACGTTAAGCGTAAGAATAATCATAGTATGCAGGGTGTGTACCAAAATAAAACAATAAAAGCGAAATGCATTTATTTCCATTAACCAACTTTATTACATTCCAAGATAGGGAACAAAGCAAACTGATTGTTTTAATTACATCAAAGAAAAAAAGCCCTAAACAAGTGGGCGACAAAGAAAACTAATTAATCCTCCGATGCCAACTCTGCATAATCTTCGTTCGTCGGTTCCACGCCTAGATCTTCATCATAAAACTCATCCTCATCTAACGGACATTCCAAAATGGGAAAAAGGAAAGTCCGTCAGCGAGTTATACTCGGGTAGGATTGCCTCATAAGGAAGTAGGAGTATAAAAATGAACAGGTGAATATAAGAGTATGATGTATGCATGCAGACATAAAGTAAGGGGTGTAAATGTATGAAATGCACAAACTTAAGACGTTTTGAAAAAAGGGGGTATATATGAGCATGAGTATGTTGTAAGTTATGTGTAGGTAAGTAGTAGGAAGTATAAGTGAAGGTAAAAGTTCGTATTAGTTTGTTAAACAAGGGTCCGGATACTCGCGATTATTCCGTTGTGTCCACGGAACAACAACTGGGGAAGTGAAATGTACCGTTTCACTTCCCGGGATCATGATCGAGTAGTAAGGGAATCCGAGTTCCGCATCTTCTTGCCTAATCAAACTACCCATCCCCGTGATTCAGTGTAAAGGTCTAGAGTTAGAGCATATACCTCTAGGCATGGAATTTCCACATTGTATGTTATCCACATTTTGGATCATTCGCCCTCAAATAGGGTTAGCAGTCGTCCGCATTTTGGACTGGTCACCCTGCCTGCAGGGATCTTCATATTTGTATAGTCGTCCGTACATCAGACTGGTCACCCGGAATATCGGGATCTTCTCAATAAGTATTCCATACCTAGGTCCGTGCATTCTAACCCTAGCCGCATCATATGTCATGTATGTCATAAACTAGAAATTTCAAAAAGTATTGATCTCGTTTAATATGGCCTTCCACAACCACTCGTTTTATTTTCTAAAGTTCGTAAAGTACTTCGCGTCATCTTAGGGAATGCTTAGTAAAAAGAATAATAGTGTTTAATTATCTTTTATTACTTCTAAGAAAAACCATGAGGTTTGGAATATTTATCATTTTGGAAAACATAATGTTTTACGGAAAAATATCCTTTCGAAAAAGAGGTTGTGGTGTTTATTTGGAAATTACCTTTTAATAAGGTACTAAATATTCCTTTTGAAAAGATATCGTTATATGGTTTATGGTCCTTATTGAAAATGGCATTTTAATAAAGGTCGCGGTATTGAAATTAATAATTTTATGAAATTATAGCATTTTAGGTTTGGGTAACGTTTTAGAAAATACGTTCGTGTTGGAAAAACCATAAGCCGTTATTTAAATTTAGTATTTTCCTTTTTTTTTAAACATTATAGTAGTTGATGAAAACGGGTGTACGTAAAAATATATCTATATCGTATCTAAAATATAAACCTTCCAATTATCTTATCAAATAAATATAATCTTTTTAACAAAACGAGGGTCCTTTTGTGGAAGAAAACCTATTTCGAGATCACAACAATAGTATGGGTGAGAGTAGGTATGAAAGGGGTGAATTATTATTCGTGAGTTATAAACATTAGGCCTGTCACATTCCACGTAGCATGAGGGTACAGTATTTTTGGTATATACGAGTGATTAAGGAACTCATTTTAATTAGGGGTTAAGATTATCATCATTAAGGGTACAAGGAATAAGCATGCACGAATATTATAACATCATTTTAAATAGGGGGTTGATGATTAGAAGTTGGAACTAAGGTTATTGAGAAAAGAAGAAGGCGACAGAATGAGGGGAGAAAGGCGGATCCTACCTTTGATTAGAGTTGGCCGTAGACGGGTTAAAAATATAGGCTTGTACAAACTCCTCAATAGCTCAGCGCTCAGATTGGTGATTTGGTGGAGCCGTAGCGTCGGCGCCGTCGATACGATGGCGCTGGTATTTTTTTCAGAAATTTTGGAGTTATGAGGGGTGAGAAATCAATGTTTGAAGTGCCTATTTATAGGGTTTTTTAAAATAACCAGAAAATCCAAAAAATCTGTTAAATCAACGCAAAAATCCGCGCTGTCAATGATTTTCGAATCATCTGTTAATGATTGCGCCGCCGCCCATGAGGGCGCACCGTCACGCCGCTGCAGCCCGCCACGTGTCCGCGTGGCTGGGGATCACGCGGTTTCGCGTGGTCCCCACCACGTGGGCGCCGCCGCACGTCCTGGGCCGTTGGATCTTGTATCCAACGGTCCAGATCAAAGGGTTTTAAATATATTTATTTATTTATTATTTTTTTATATATAAAAATAATAAACTGTTTATTATTTTAAAATTTGAATTTGGTTTTAAAAAATTTGTTAAAAATAGTTTAAAATACGGGAAAATTATGGAAAAATTTCAGAAAATATATTTTATTGTTATCTTAAGTATAAAATAATTTTTAGGCCAAAAATAAATAATATATCCCATATTTACGATTTTAGCTTAGTTACAATAATTATATAATACCTAGTTTATCCTTGATATATTTTTGAACGTGTGTGTGTGTGTGTGTGTGTATTGAATTAATTGTTTTAATTGATAATAAAAGTGTGTAGAGTATTTTAAGGTATTTATAAAATTTTATTAACACATTTTTAGCCTAGGAAAATATAAATAATTTTTAGAAAATTCCTTTAACCCTATTTCTCGATGCCTTGAATATTACTAATACCATTTTTCTTCAAAAACATTCTTTTACTCACAAAACACGTAAGTAACCAGTTGACTCTAGGAATTTAAAATAAGAGTTATTTTATTAGAAATCTCGATCGTTACAATCTACCCTACTTAGAATAATTTCGTCCCCGAAATTCAGAAGGTAAGTCAAAGGAGAGAGAAGAAAAAAAAATTACATAATGGAAACTTCAAATAGGTGAGGATATTGTTCTCTCATCTTGTCTTCTCTTTCTCACGTGGACTCACCGGGAGAGTCCATCCTCCACATGACCCTAACCAATTTGATCGTCTTGTCTCTCAAAATCTTTTACTTCCGGTCTAGGATCTCCACTGGCTGCTGTTCATAGGTTAGGTCAGTCCCCACGGTGATTTCAGAATGATCCAAAATGTGACCGGGGTCGCTGACATATTTCCTCAATTGAGAGATATGAAAAACGTTGTGTACGCCTTCCAGAGAAGGGGGCAAGGCTAGACGATACGCAACCTCTCCAACTCGTTCGAGAATATCGAAGGGACCTGTGAACCGTGGGCTGAGTTTTCCGTGTTTCCTAAAACGTATCACTTCCCGGTTAGGAGAAATCTTCAGAAACACGTGTTCTCCTGGTTGGAACTCTAGTGGCCTTCTCTTCGTATCTGCCCAATGCTTCTGCCGATCTTGTGCTATGTGTAATTGTTCCCTGATGGTTCTTATCACCTCCACTGTCTCGACAATCATCTCGGGGCCTAGAAGTTCTCGATCCCCTACATCGTCCCAACTTAACGGTGACCTACACTTTCTTCCATACAAAGCGGCGATAGGCGCCATGCCGATACTAGACTGGTAGCTATTGTTGTAAGCAAACTCTACCAAGTACAGGTGATCTTCCCAAGATCCTTTAAAATCCAACATACAGGCCCGGAGCATGTATTCGAGAATTTGAATAACCCTTTCTGATTGGCCATCGGTCTGAGGATGGTAGGCGGTACTGAAACTCAGATTCGTGCCCAGACTCTCTTGTAGGCTTTGCTAAAACTGAGATCTGAAACGTGTATCTCGGTCGGACACGATGCAAATCGGTACGCCATGCAATCTGAAAATATCCTCCATATACCTTTTTGCAAGGCTTTCGGTTGATTGGCCCACTCGAAAAGGAATGAAATGTGCCGACTTTGTGAGTCGTTCCACTATCACCCATACAACATCGTTTCCCTTAGAGCTGCGAGGGAGTGCGGTCACAAAATCCATGGTAATGTTTTGCCATTTCCATTCGGGTATTGATAACGGCTGTAATAGACCTGTCGTCCTGTGGTGTTCGGCTTTTACTTGTTGGCAAACAAGACATTTGGATACACTCTTGGCTATCTCCCGCTTCATCCCATGCCACCAATAGTTTTGCCTGAGGTCCTTGTACATCTTTGTTCCTCCCGGATGAACAGAGTATGGAGAACTATGTGCCTCTTTTAATAATTCCTCTCTCATCTCCCCCTTAGGTACACAGACTCTGCATCCATATCTCAAAGAACCATCTTCGTGGATGATGAAGTCTGTCCGCAGATTCGCGTCCACTTGTTCTCTGATCCTTCGCAACCTCGGGTCCTCCATTTGAGCTGTCTTGATCCGTTCGACTAATGTTGAGTGAATTTGCAAATTCATGAAGGATGTAAGCATTCCGTGCATTATCAACACGGTCTCTAGTTCATTAAGATCTTGACGATTCCTCCAATGAGTAGTCAGACTCGAAATCATTGGTTGGCGACTCAAAGCGTCCGGGACTACATTCACCTTTCCCGGATGATATTGTAAATTACATCGAAATCTGCCATTAATTCCAGCCATCTCCTCTGCCTCATATTGAGTTCCTTCTGGGTGAAGATATACTTCAAGCTCTTGTGATCGGTGTAAATATCTACCCTCTCACCCAATAAATAGTGCCTCCAAATCTTGATGCGAAAACAACTGCGGCTTCGCTATGAGAATGACGCTTCGCTAACGCTCGGCAAGTTCTAAATCGTACGTTGGGTAGTTTCTCTCATGCACCTTTAATTGTCTTGATGCATAGGCCACTACCCTACCATGTTGGTGCAAAACGCATCCTAAGCCTTTTCCCGAGGCGTCGCAATGTATGTCGAATCCTCCAGTCCTGTCAGGAATCGTAAGAATGGGTGCAGAGGTTAAACGAGCCTTCAACTCTGCGAATGCTTCCTCGCAACCCTCGGACCATACGTACGGTACGTCTTTCCGTTTCTAGATAGTCAGTGGTTCCGCAATCTTGGAGAAGTTCTTGATGAATCGACGGTAATATCCAGCAAGTCCCAAAAAGCTCCTGATCTCGGTAACAGTTCTTAGTATCGGCCATGTCTGAACCGCGACAATCTTGGCTGGATCCACGGAAATCCCTTCGCCTGACACCGCATGTCCCAGGAATGCTACCTGTTCTAACCAAAACTCGCATTTGCTGAGCTTTGCATAAAGTTGGTGTTGTCGCAAAGTTTCGAGCACCGCACGTAAGTGTTCCACGTGTTCTTCTTGATTCTTTGAATAAACTAAAATATCGTCGATGAAGAAAACAACAAACTTGTCTAACTGCTCGTAAAACACTTGATTCATCAACTTCATAAAGACTGCGGGAGCATTGGTTACTCCAAAGGGCATCACTAGGAATTCATAATGTCCATACCTAGTCGTGAAAGTTGTCTTGGGTATGTCAGACGCTTTCACCTTGAGTTGATGATAGCCTGTTCGTAAATCCAACTTGGAGAACACTCGAGCTCCCTCCAGCTGATCGAACAGGTCATCTATCCACGGCAAGGGATACTTGTTCTTGATTGTTACTTTATTTAATTCCCGACAGTCGATGCACATCCGCTTGTCCCATCCTTCTTAGGTACCAAAAGAACTGGGGCACCCCAAGGTGACGAGCTGGGTCAAATAAATCCCTTATTGAGATGGTCTTCAACTTGCGCCCGAAGCTCCTTCAATTCTGCTGGCCCCATTCGGTACGGTGTCTTCAATATGGGTTGAGTTCCCGGCATCAATTCTATGGTGAACTCGATCGCCCGATCCGGCGGTAAACCCGACACTTCTGCAAATACGTCTTCAAATTCTTGTACGGACATCGGCATACTCTCCTCCCCTTGTACGGTGTACAATGTCTCTTCCTTTCTCGGTACAGCTCGGTAGGTTGCTGGGTCCAAGGACTTACTTCCACTCTTGAATATGAACAGTGGGTGGTCAGGGATTTCAAATACTACCCTCCTTTGACGACAGTCAATAGTAGCGTAAAAAGTACTCAACCAATCCATACCCAAGACCACGTCGAAATTGGGCATATCTATCAGCATAAAGTTGGCATAGAAACCTCGCCCGCAGATTACCACGGGGCACAGATCGTATCCTGTAGTGGACTTGATCACACCGTTTCCCGTGTTGACGTTCCACTCGGTGATGAGAGGTGTTACCGGGATGGAGCTAGCGGTCACAAACTTTTGTACCATGAAGCAATGCGACGCACCAGAGTCAAAAAGTATGACCGCAGAAGAGGCTGAAGCAACTGGGGAAGTGATTACAGGTATCACTGTTTTGACTATCATGTTTCCAAGTTCACTCCCATCTTGCATGTGGCGTTGATTGTTCCCTTGAGCCATTCCTCAGCTTCTAAGGGAGTTTCCTTCCCTGAAAAAGTCTTAGGGTAGAGTGATCTGAACTATTTCACTCCCGTCGATCCTTGAGGAACTGGGGCCAGTGCCTGTTTTAAAATTTCCGCTTGTTGCTGCCTACTCTCGCGCAGCTCTTGATGCAGGGCAGCTGTCTGCTGCTGCTATTGCTCCAATAGTCCTTGCATCATTTGTAGCATCGCTGCGTGCTGAGCAGTGGCTTCATTGTCTCCATTTCCCCTTCGGTTGCGGAGATGGTGTCGTCCAGCCATGGATATCTGAATCAGAAGGGGTTAGGCTATAACCGGAGGCGAAAGACATAGGATAGTAACTTGCAAGAGAAGTAACAATTCATGCCAGAGGGAAACTAGTAAAAACGAGAGACACGAGAGTGCAATTGTCGAAATCAAGATTTTATTAACAATGCTAATGGGAATACAAGGAATTATTAAATAGGGTCGTACTTCTATACACATTTTATTCGGCTCACTTAAAACTAAGAGCTAAACAGGTGCCATTCGTCCATCAATTGTAGGGCGGAAACCGCGCGTTATTGGCTCGGTGCTTGTTGATCTTTCTTGCAAAACTGTAAAAGAAGAGAGAGCCTGGTACATCCCGACGGTAGAGTTGCGGAGGGGTACGACGGACACATCGATAAGCATGCCCCTGAATATAGAGGGTTTTCCCAATGAACCACATGTGTGGCCCGTATTCTCTTGGTTCTTCTTCTTCCACTGGAATTTCTTTATCATCGGGGGCCTCCTCTTCGGGCTCCTCCTCCTCCTCAGATTCTTCTACCTCCATGGGATCTTTCTATTCCTCAACGGGATCTTCCTCTTCAGCAGGAACGTCCTTTTCAGGTTCTTCCTCTTCGGCAGGGACGTCCTCTTCAGGTGCTTCCTCTTCCTCGGATTCCTCTTCATCAACGTGATTTTCCTCTTCTACTGGCGGTTCTCCTCCTCCATCTTCCATATCGTCCTTGGGGATATTTATTTGGGGACCTATTACTTCGTCGTCCGAATATCCAAGCGAAGCTTCAAAGGTGATGTCTAACGTATTGTCCTCGTCCAGAAGATGTTCCATGACCTGAGAAGGATGGTCATGGTCAGGATACAGAAATGTCAAGGAAAGGACGGGGAATGAAATTGATACAAGCGGATGAGATTCACAAATATAATAAGTCAGTTAACAGTTTCATTTTAGTACACGAGAGGACCTGTATGGGCCACCAGAAAAACCTATCACGCCCCACTTCCCAAAAGAAGGTGAAGAGTAGCGTGGCACGGTCCGCAACCTAACTTTATTGAAGGTAGTCTATTCAATAAAGTTACGTTAATCGTAAGAATAATCATAGTATGCAGGGTGTGTACCAAAATAAAACAATAAAAGCGAAAGGCATTTATTTCCATTAACCAACTTTATTACATTCCAAGAGAGGGAGCAAAGCAAACTAATTGTTTTAATTACATCAAAGAAACAAAGCCCTAAACAAGTGGGCGACAAAGAAAACTAATTAATCCTCCGATGCCAACTCTGCATAATCTTCGTTCGTCGGTTCCACGCCTAGATCTTCACCATAAAACTCATCCCCATCTAACGGACATTCCAAAATGGGAAAAAGGAAAGTCCGTCAGCAAGTTATACTCGGGTAGGATTGCCTCATAAGGAAGTAGGAGTATAAAAATGAACAGGTGAATATAAGAGTATGATGTATGCATGCAGACATAAAGTAAGGGGTGTAAATGTATGAAATGCACAAACTTAAGACGTTTTGAAAAAAGGGGGAATATATGAGCATGAGTATGTTGTAAGTTATGTGTAGGTAAGTAATAGGAAGTATAAGTGAAGGTAAAAGTTCGTATTAGTTTGTTAAATAAGGGTCCGGATACTCGCGATTATTCCGTTATGTCCACGGAACAACAACTGGGAAAGTGAAATGTATCGTTTCACTTCCCGGGATCATGATCGAGTAGTAAGGGAATCCGAGTTCCGCATCTCCTTGCCTAATCAAACTACCCATCCCTGTTATTCAGTGTAAAGGTCTAGCGTTAGAGCGTATACCTCTAGGCATGGAATTTCCACATTGTATGTTATCCACATTTTGGATCATTCGCCCTCAAATAGGGTTAGTAGTCGTCCGCATTTTGGACTGGTCACCCTGCCTGCAGGGATCTTCATATTTGTATAGTCGTCCGTACATCAGACTGGTTACCCAGAATATCGGGACCTTCTCAATAAGTATTTCATACCTACGTCCGCGCATTCTAACCCTAGCCGTATCATATGTCATGTATGTCATAAACTAAAAATTTTAAAAAGTATTGATCTCGTTTAATATGGCCTTCCACAACCACTCATTTTATTTTCTAAAATTCGTAAAGTACTTCGTGTCATCTTAGAGAATGCTTAGTAAAAAGAATAATAGTGTTTAATTATCTTTTATTACTTCTAAGAAAAACCATGAGGTTTGGAATATTTATCATTTTGGAAAACATAATGTTTTACGGAAAAATATTCTTTCGGAAAAAAGGTTGTGGTGTTTATTTGGAAATTACCTTTTAATAAGGTACTAAATATTCCTTTTGAAAAGATATCGTTATATGGTTTATGGTCCTTATTGAAAATGGCATTTTAATAAAGGTCGAGGTATTGAAATTAATAATTTTATGAAATTATAGCGTTTTAGGTTTGGGTAACGTTTTAGAAAATACGTTCGTGTTGGAAAAACCATAAGTCGTTATTTAAATTTAGTATTTTCCTTTTTCTTTAAACATTATAGTAGTTGATGAAAACGGGTGTACGTAAAAATATATCTATATCGTATCTAAAATATAAACCTTCCAATTATCTTATCAAATAAATATAATCTTTTTAACAAAACGAGGGTCCTTTTGTGGAAGAAAACCTATTTCGAGATCACAACAATAGTATAGGTGAGAGTGGGTATGAAAGGGGTGAATTATTATTCGTGAGTTATAAACATTAGGCCTGTCACATTCCACGTAGCATGAGGGTACAGTATTTTTGGTATATACGAGTGATTAAGGAACTCATTTTAATTAGGGGTTAAGATTATCATCATTAAGGGTACAAGGAACAGGCATGCACGAATATTATAACATCATTTTAAATAGGGGGTTGATGATTAGAATTTGGAACTAAGGTTATTGAGAACAGAAGAAGGCGACAGAATGAGGGGAGAGAGGCGGATCCTACCTTTGATTAGAGTTGGCCGTAGACGGGTTAAAAATGAAGGCTTGTACAAACTCCTCAATAGCTCCGCGCTCAAATTTTTCCTTGGTGATTGGGTAAAGCCGTAGCGTCGCATCGTCGATACGAAGGCGCTGGTATTTTTTTCAGAATTTTTGAAGTTCTGAGGGGTGAGAAATCAATGTTTGAAGTGCCTATTTATAGGTTTTTTTTCAATAACCAGAAAATCCAAAAAATCTATTAAATCAACGCAAAAATCCGCGCTGCCAATGATTTTCGAATCATCTGTTAATGATTGCGCCGCCGCCCATGATTTTTAGCCGTTGGATTTTGATCCAACGGCCTAGGGCGCACCGTCACGCCGCCGCAGCCCGCCACGTGTCCGCGTGGCTGGGGATCACGCGGTTTCGCGTGGTCCCCACCACGTGGGCACCGCCGCGCATCCTGGGCCGTTGGATCTTGTATCCAACGGTCCAGATCAAAGGGTTTTAAATATATTTATTTATTTATTATTTTTTTATATATAAAAATAATAAACTGTTTATTATTTTAAAATTTGAATTTGGTTTTAAAAAATTTGTTAAAATAGTTAAAAATACGGGAAAATTATGGAAAAATTTCAGAAAATATATTTTATTGTTATCTTAAGTATAAAATAATTTTTGGGCCAAAAATAAATAATATATCTCATATTTACGGTTTTAGCTTAGTTACAATGATTATATAATACCTAGTTTATCCTTGATATATTTTTGAACGTGTGTGTGTATGTATATATATATATATATATATATATATATATATATATTGAATTAATTGTTTTAATTGATAATAAAAGTGTGTAGAGTATTTTAAGGTATTTATAAAATTTTATTAACACATTTTTAGCCTAGGAAAATATAAATAATTTTTAGAAAATTCCTTTAACCCTATTTCTCGATGCCTTGAATATTACTAATACCATTTTTCTTCAAAAACATTCTTTTACCCACAAAATACGTAAGTAACCACTTGACTCTAGGAATTTAAAATAAGAGTTATTTTATTAGAAATCTTGATCGTTACAGCTATTGTGATTGCTTTGTCAGAAAAATTCATGACTTCGAGGTCCTAATTTCCTATGTAGCAAATCGAAAGTTCGAAGTTGGAGATTTTTTCGGTGGAGTTGAGCTGGAGTTTGTCACATAGGTATTTTTTTTTAAAAAAAAAAGCCCTTTCTCTTAGCTACTCTATTTCCCTCCATTTTTCATTTATCAACTCCTTTTTTTAAATGCCCTATCAAACACGAACTTCATACTTCTAATTTTAAATACAATTAACTTCTCCCAAGCAAACACCATAATTCCAACTCTTCACGCAATTTTATGCAAGACTTCCAACTCAAAATATTCCAACAAAACAAGGGTTTTTTCGAAATACGGTGGTTAGGTATTAAAATTAGTAAAATAGGATAATTTAAATTATAATTATGAGAATAGAATGGTTTGGAGAGGGTACAGTTAGAAGGCGGGTTTCTGGAACCCGCCATTGTTATTTAAAAAGTGAAGGGCGGGTTCTGAGAACCCGCCCTGCTTACACCCCCACCCCACGCCGTACCCTTCCCACCCATCCATCCAACCCACCCTACCCCACCCACCCCACCATGGAGGGCGGGTTCTGGGAACCCGCCCTCTTTAGGGGGGCAGGTTCCTAGAACCCGCCCTAAAAAAATTAAATTTTAAAAGTAAAAAAAATTAAAATTTAAAATAAAATATTATTGAATTAAAAATAATAATTTCATCTCTAACCGGAATACTAGTAGATCGGGTTTCAGAACCCGCCATTCAGTGTATGGCAGGGAAGGTGGTTTCCAAAAACCCACATTCCGACAAATATTGGATAAGATTGTTGTTAGTGGTTCCAAAAACCCGGACAAATATTGGATAAGATTTACCCGCCTTCGGACAAATTGGATAAAATTGTTGTTACTGTTACCAACGTGGAGATAAGGGTTGTTACTGTTTATATAATATTGGATAAGATTGACCCGCCTTCGGACAAATTGGATAAGATTGTTGTTACTGTTACTGACGTGGGGGTAAGGGTTGTCACTGTTTATATAGAAGGAATCCAATACTTCGATCATACTATAAATATGAATGAGTAACACTTCAGTAACGAAAGCAAAGCAAACAAAATTGAGTTTCAAGTTATGTCTCCTCATGGAAGAATTAGAGAAGATACGAAGAATACAACTGCAGTTGATATGGAGTTTCTAAGTGGTTACTAAAGGGTGAAAGATATGGGGGTAGAATGACTCGAAGTTTCTAAACGGTTACTAACGTAATTTCTTAATACTTGAAGTCCATCCCATTACCAATCTAAACCCATGACACTCTTTGGAAAGGGTAATATAGTATGTCGCGGAAGCTCGGGAGAGGAAACGGGACCATGCAGGGACACGATCTTTTAGTCCTCACAGAACTGCATTCTAACCAACATCACGGACCGTGTGGCATCTATTTCTTTAATATTATTGTATAATATTTAATTGATGTATGTGTCGTAGCACAAATTTACAGCACTATAGTAGAAAATCAGTATAGCGCATAAGCTATTTCAGTTGAAAACGAGTAAATTCAAGTGTTATTATTACTACTCAATTTACATATTGCAATTTTAACGCTAGTTTACAGTAACTTAGCCTCAAACGAATAAAGAAAAAAGATCATACTAAAATTTAAATTGTATAAGATTCCTTGCAAATAATAATTGATTTTCTTTTTGTTTCTTCTTCTTCACGATCTCGAATGTCCCGCCCCTGATGACTGTCCTGGACATCTAGTCCTATAATGACCTGGTTGTTTGCATAAGCTACATCTGTCATGCCTTTGCTGAGGATCATCATCCATTGTCATTCGATCTCGATACACCTTAGTCTTTCAGGTCCTATATTTTTGTCCGGTGGTAATACAGTCGGTGTTTGTCTGTTCCCAGTATAATAGTAGCAATAACGATTATCTGGTATAGGATGAAATTTTGGATTGTATGTGTCTTGGTAATTGGAAACCGTATAGTAACGTAAAGCAAAATTGTAATGTGGGTTATGCATGCTGCTCGCAGCAGCAATTGCATGGAAACACGGTAAATGTTGTTGCTGGAAAACACCGCATGTGCATGAAGAGAGCCCTTCATCTCTAAAATTTACGGTATATCGATTCCCATTACTCCCCATAACTTGAAACTCCGCTGTGTCAAACCTTTCAGATCTGTAGTATTGTGATCTGCGCTCTCTTTTCCGAAATATATCTTCATAATACGTGGTGAGTGGAGTCTCCATCGCCAAAGACTTTTCCTTTCTTTGCACAAAGTAAGTATTCACTTTGAAAAAGGTTCGAACAATCAACCCCTGTATCGGTAAGCCTCTAACACTCTTAAAGATTCCGTTGAAGCTTTCAGACATATTAGTGGTCATTAGTAGATATCTACATCCATTATCATGTGCTTGTGTCCATATACGTGATGGATACTTATCTAACCACGCTTTTGTTGCTTGACTCATCTTTCCAATTTTCGTCATGTACATGTCATGAACATTAGGGTCAGACGCTTTACCGGCTTTGTACATAAGCTTATGTAGATATAAATTTTTAAATTTTCTATCAAAATTCTGTCTGAAGTGCCCAAGCAAAACCTATGTGGTATTGTCGGAAATACAACTCTCATTGCTGCTAGTATTCTAAGATGTCTATAAGATATGATACATAAATCTGTTTTATCAATAACAGACGTGATACTTTTGAGTTGATGAAAAAACCATGACCAAGATGATGTATTTTCACCCTCGACAATAAAAAATCCCAACGGAAATATACCGTTATTAGCATCAACACATGTAGCAATTAATATGCAACCTCTGTACTTACCAAATAGATACATCCCATCCATACACAATACCGGCCGACAGTGTGTGAAACCAGCCGCGTAAGGAGCAAAGCACCAGAAAATTCTTTGAAACCTGACACGGCATCGACATATGTTTCTATGGTTTTTAATTGGTATACGGATCTCGGATTTGATACTTTCATGGTTTCCATAAAAGAGACTAGCGAGTTGTATGAGCTTTCCCAATTCTCAAATATCTTGCATAAAACCTTTTTACGAGCATTCCATGCCTTCACATACGAAATCTGAATTTTGTACTCTCCACTTACGTACAGCCGTATCTCTCGAGGAGTCATCGCCATATCTGTATGGATAAATGGCATGATAAGTGAGCAAATGTATGATGAAGTGCAATTCCTGTGATGTTTTAACATAATCGAATTAATACAATTGTGTTCTCGGTTGTATTTCGTGACTTTCTAAGTTTTGGCTCTTTTGGAACAACATGCATGCAATCTCCACTTACATTCAGGAGCTTTCGTACATATCACGGTATAGTACGTTTTATTTGACTCTTCGGTTTTAATTGTAACATTTTTTTGAATAGCCCACGACTTCAGTTTACAAATAAGATCTCCTTTTTCGGAAATATATCTTCAACAGTGACGCAATCTTCGCTTGCTACACTCGCTTACAAATAAGGTTCAGCATTTACTTCTGCCACAGCTAAATCTACCCAACTATCATCTTCCAACGGATCGAGACCGGGATCTTCTAGTTCGACAAAATCATTATCCGCGGCCTTGTCATCAATCAATGCCACTTTATTCAATCCAGTGACATAATCCACGCTATCCTCCCCTTGATGATCTTCACCGATTTCATCATTATCACTGTCACCCATATCATTGCCACTCATAGCAACATAAGGCTCGGGTACAATATACGATGGTTGATGTCGGTATAATGTGGATGGTTCAGGTTGAAAAGACCGGAATGATGTGGACGGACATGCTTGGAATGCGCTACTTGGATCGTGTTAGAATGATGCGGAGGTATGAGAAAATCTGCATTTAGTATATAAAATTTTGTTAATATTTTCGTATTACAAAGAAAATAAACATAACCACCACTTGTTTCAGATTTTACCTTTGGAAGGTTGTATATGGTAATCCTTGTTGTTCTTCATGTGTGCATGCAACTGCAGCAGTCGTTTGGGAAAATCTTTATTTAATATATAAAATGTATTAGCATTTTGGTATTACAAAAAAAGGAATTATAAAATGTTTACCCTTAAGTTTGAAAGTGTGAATAATCATGTGTATAGTCGTACCCATTGAGACTAAATGTATCATTGTTAACCATGAGATCGTATCCCAGAAACTACCTCCAGCATTACTATCAAAATAACCCGCTGGAGCGACATCTGATACTTCCAATTATTCATTCTCAACTAAAGGTTCAAAAGAATGCTGGGTGTTTGCCAAACCGAAATCTATAATTGAAGATGTTGCATCGTCTATAATTTCAACCAATGCATTTCCACTAAACAGAGGTCATATACAACTTAACTTAAGCTTAATTTCACGGAGATCGTATTTCGTGATTTTAAACACTTTATTCTCGAGTTCATTAGAAGTCATTGATAATCCTAATCGCATAATTCTTGCACACCCGCCCATATACTCGAGACCTTGTGCACTTATCACAATCTGTCCATCGTATTTACATAGAACAAATAAACTTGAACTTGATATTATCTGCATCAAATAATATCAACCCAACAATAAATAAAAAAACATTAACAACTGAAGTAATGATTATATTCACTGAAAATTAAATAAACGGTAAATAAAATTTACATACATCTGTCAATCGGGAATTTTGATAGATAGATCTATAGGGATAGAGAGATCGAGTTCCGTTGAAGGGGTGCAGATGAGAACTTTAGATTTTTTAGGTGGTGCAGATGAAAATCGGAGCAGAATGGAGAGCAAATACAAGGAGGGCAGGTTTTTGTAGGTATTTGGTGGTAAAGGGGTCACGGGTTTGCATTGTTTTGAGATAAAGGGGTCACGGGCTTGTCTGGGGTTAAGTAAAAGAGATCACGAGTCAAGGTGTGGCCGCAGAAAAATTATTGAAATTAGTTTTTAACAGAATATTATTGCGAGGAGTGCGTGTTCCAAGAACACGTCCTTTCCTTTTTAAATGAGAGGGCGAGTTCTTGGAACCCGCTATCCCCTTTTGACAAATCCCATGTCCCTCTCCTTTTTAAAGGAGAGAGAATCTCTTTTAAGAAGTTTGACAATACATGCCAAAGGGGGTCATGGGTTTGCATTGTTTTGAGATAAAGGGGTTACGTGCTTTTCTTGGGTTAAGTAAAAGAGATCATGAGTGTGGCAGCAAAGAAATTTTTGAAATTAGGAGGGCTTTTAAATGAGATGACGGGTTCTTGGAATCCGCTATTCCCTTTTGTCAAATCCCCTTCCCCTCTTCTTTAAAATCTCTTTTAAAAAAAAGATGGGCCCTCTTTTTAAATTTTATTTGACAATACATGACAAGGGGGTCACGGATTTGCATTGTTTTGAGATTAAGGAGTCACGGGCTTGCTTAGGTTAAGTAAAATAGGTCACGAGTCAATGTGTGGAAATTATTGAAATTAGTTTTTAACAGAATATTATTGCAAGGAGGGCGTATTCTAAGAACCCGCCCTCTTCTTTTTAAATGAGAGAGCGGGTTCTTGGAACCCATTATCCATGCCCTTCTTCTTTTTAAAGGAGAAGGAATCTCCTTTAAAAAGGAGGTGCCTCTTGATTTGACAATACATGTTTGTACTATTAAATCAACTTTAAAAAAAGGCCCAAGATTTCTTGAGAGGTTAAAGGCGTGAAAAATTAAGGGCCCTCTCATTTTTAAAGGAGATTCCATCTCCTTTAAAAAGTTGAGGGCGGGTTCTTGGAACACGTCACCTTTTTTCCTCTTTAAAAACCCACTTCATTCCTTCTGCTCTTCCTTATCCTTTTTCTTTTCTGTCTGAACTCCATTCAATACCCACCGACTTTCCCAATCTTCAATTAATTGAGTTTGGAAAAAAATTTCAATGAAGAATCAATCATTCGACAAATCACTGCTCTTAAATCAAAACGAGTATAGATCTTTCAGTATATTACACGCGGAGGAACGATTCGAACTTATTAAATTTGTTTCAAATATTGACACGTCTTTTAATTCAAATAGTTTAAAATAATATGAATAAATCTTGCAGGGTGGAGATAATTTTACAGTCGTCAGTCATGGTTATGACAAATGGCAAGTTACTGATTGTCGTATTATCGAGCAGATTCGAAGAGCCGGTTTTTATGAAGCTTCATTACTGAGTTATATCCAACTTGATCACAGTTTCGTTATCTCTTTTTTTGAGTGTTGGAGAAGAGAGACTCACATTTTTCATTTTAGATGGGGTGATGCCACTATCACATTCCAGGATATTGGCATTTTACTTGATTTACGGGTGAATGGACTTGGATTGGTTGGAGGTACAATTGTGGGTCCAGAAACCGAGCACCCATATTGAGATACATATATTGAGTCTGCTCTCGGACTGGTATAATTCGGAATTTTTTTAAAATCAAAAGTTGAAGTATATTACAGTGATATTAATTAACGATTAATTGTAAAATTCAGATACCAGGAGGGTATATGAAGGGGTATAAGATTAGTTTAAACTGGCTCAAAAATACATTTACTAATATCCCTGATGAAGCTACTGATGATGTCTTGGATAGACATGTGCGTGCCTACATTCTGTACATGATCGGTTCTTGGTTGATACCGGACCAATCGGCAATGCATGTCCATCTTTTATACCTTGGGTTTCTTACGGACTTCGATGTGTGTGGCCAGTATGCTTGGGAAGCAGGAGTCCTGTCATATCTTTACAAGGAACTAGATAAGACATGTGCTCTTAAGAAGCATAAAATTTGTGGCTGCATTACATTACTTCAGATACATAATAATTTTGAAATAAATATTTGTAAAATTATAATATTAGTTCTTTCTAATATCATAACACTTTATATAGATTTGGTCATGAGAGCACATGTATATGGGAAGACTAGATCATATTCGTATTTCTGCCGAGGATATCTCTGAAAAGCTTCTCGGCTGTTGGTGGAGTGACAAGAAATCTTATAAGGCTCATCGTCAAGTACTTAAGTATTATAGAGATAAGTTGGATCGAATGGAGACGACTCAGGTAACCATACATTAGGTAATTAACTTTGTTTAAAAAATTTAATTTAGCTTCATTACAATTTTTGTACTATATTATTTGCGCAGTTCACGTGGACGCTTTATACAGTAGATCATCTGGAAGGATTATCCGGCATCTATATCAAAGGAAAGCCAGTTTGGCGGGCTCGATGCCCACTATTGTGCATTAATATCGTGGTCATGCACTTACCGGACCGGGTGTTGCGACAGTTTGGTAGATTGCAACATATTTCTGGTTCGCCGCCTGCGCCTATGACAATAGAGAGAGACATGCGAGGAGGAAAAGCGGAGCGTGATTGGAACGAGCATCATTATCAATATTTGCTGAGATGGAAAGATAGACTGCGTAATATTGCCTTACAGCAAATGGGTGACCAAACATCCACCGGTGCTACAGAAACATATTTACAATGGTATAAGCGTTTCACTGTAAGATATCTTTCTGCTCCCTCTACCGACTTTCCAAACATCCAGTATTACGAGTCTAGAGGCCACGTGGAACGAGAAATAGTAAGTTAAATTTTTTAAATTAAATTAGTTTTTAACATCCGGCGGTATGAGTCTATAATTATATCTTATTTTTTATGTAACGACAGGCTCGTGGGTTGCATCATATACAATCATTGATACAAGATCCATATCCAACTGATGCTGGTCCACAGCAACAACCTTGATATAGTTAATGGTATCGACAACCATCGGGACATAATGAACAAGCGCAATAGCTGGAGCAACGACAGTCTTGGGGGACAGGTTTTGCGCAACAACAATAGTCTTAGGGGTCAGGTTTTACGCAACAACAACCGTCTTGGGAGACAGGTTTTGTGCAACAGCAGCAGTATGAAACCGGGACAGGTTCTTCGCAACAACGGCCCAATTGGGACACGGATTTTGAGTCCTACATACAGTTGTTGGGATGCAGCACATATCCGGCACCTGTCCCACATTCAGGATTTACGGAATAACAGCCTGTCTAAGACGATGCTGAAGACGAAATAGAAGAGCAAGCGGAAGAGCAGACGCCACTGCCACTTACACAGGACACGGGGGGTCGTCCAGTCACCCCAATAGACATAGGCTTATGTCAAGCCTTCTCGGGTTGGGAAAGGGAAAGAGAAAGAGAAAGGGCAAACGTTAATTGTATACTTTTAATTTGGATGTGAAAGATGTCCAATTCTCTTAATGGATTCATTTTATAGTATGATCTAAGTATTGAATTCCTTCTATATAAACAGTAATAACATTTATCCCCACGTCAGTAACAATAACAACAATTTTATCCAATATTTGTCCGAGGGCGGATTTTTGGAACCCGCTCACCGCATGGGCGGTTTTTTAACCCAATTTACTTAATTACTTTTATAATTTAAAAATATTTTATTTTTAATTTTAATTTTTTTATTTTAAAATTTTAATATTTTTTAGGACGAGTTCTGGAAACCCGCCCACCCCCCTACCCCCCCCCCCCCGCCCCCACCCAAAAGGGCGAGTTCCCATCTTTAGGGGGGCGGGCGGGTTAACCCGCCCTCCCCCGGAATGGGGGAGGGTGGGTTCCTAAACCCGCCCTCCATGGTGTGTCGGGTGGGGTGGGTTGAGGGTTGGGTTGGATGGATGGGAGGGGTAGGGGTGGGGTGGGGGTGTACGCAGGGCAGGTTCTCAGTATCCGCCCTTCACTTTTTAAATAACATTGGCTCCAGCAACCCGCCTTCTAACTGTACCCTCTCCAAACCACTCTAATCTCATAATTATAATTTAAATTATCCTATTTTACTAATTTTAATAGCTAACCATCCTATTTCGGAAAAAAAAAACCCACGAAACAAACCAGCTCGTAGGAAATTAGGAATTCCAATCCACTTGCTTCTATGATAAAACAAACATAAAACTTTGAAAACTTTGAACCCTGGCAAAAAATCAGGACTTTGAACTCTTGATTTTTAGAAACTCTGTGGAAACAAACAAGGCCCTTTAAGAAAATTGAATCAGTTGGTATTATTCTAGACTGTCATGTGTCTTGTTTGATCAGGCAAACCTTTTTATGCCATCTTGCACCGAATCGACGTCGGCATCATCATTGATCTCGAACCTGCCCGCGCAGAGGACCCTGCTCTAGCTATTGCCGGAGTGGTTCAGTTGCAGAAGCTCACTGTTAGGGCCATCTCGCGGCTACAGTCTTTGCCTGGTGGGGATATTATGCCGTTGTGTGATACCATCATGGGGCATGTGAGGGATCTCACGGGATATGATATGGTAATGGCGTATAAGTTTCATGAGGATGAGCATGGTGAGGTTGTGGCCGAGAGTAAGAGGGAGGATCTTGAACCCTACATTGGGCTGCATTACCCTGCTACAGATATTCCTCAGGCCTCAAGGTTTTTGTTCAAGCAAAATAGGGTTAGGATGATCACAGATTACCATGCTACGCCCGTGCGGGGGTGCAGGACGAGAGCCGCTGTGCCTTGTGGGGTCCACTCTGAGGGCACCGCAAGGGTGCTGATGGAGGTCCTTTTCGGGTCTCCGTCAGATGTTGTCTTCCTTCGATCTCCTGGTGGATTTTGGAGGTGATCTCCTGTTGCGCGTGGGTCTCAATGGGTTTTGAGGAGATTGGTGGTTTTGAGGAGTTTAGCGCTGAGTACCTGCAAGAAAGTCCCGGGTGGTTTGGTACCACCGAGGACCCTCCGACGATCAAGTTAGTACGAGATCCGAGCAGAGTAACGGATAAGTGGAGTAAAAAATGGCTTACTTGACCCCTCTGTGATGGGGGTTTATATAGTGGCGGCAGCACGCGGTAGCAGGCGCGAGAATCTCGCCGGTAGTTACGCTCCCGACGTCACGCCGGCGTAAAGAGCGGATCGCCCATTAATGGGGATCGTGATGGCGTGGAATGTAGGATGTTGCTGGCGGAGAATCAGCGCCTGGCGAGATTTGCGGAGCGGCGGTTACGCCTGTGAGTGGTGGAGCTGGTCGGTCGGAGGACCGAGAAAGATGGCCTCGGATGGGGAGCTCGGGGACGAGCGAGAGGGTCGAGGAGTCTTGGTCCTGTGGAAGCTTGGGGTGAGCTGAGAGGCCGAGGAGGCCAAATTTCAAGGGGCTCTGAGGTGAGCCAGCTTGTGCTTGTAGGTTGGGTATGGGGGTGGCCTGGTCGGCCCCGTAGGCCCTTTCCTCAGAGTTTTGGGACACGTCATCTGCCACGTGTCCTGATCTTGGAGATCGCCGATATTGAGCATCATCATTAACCCCCCACTCTTGTCCCGACCAGCTAGGGGGTCAGGTCAGGAGTGGACTGCCGGGCCGCCCGGAGTGAGTTCTCTTTGTCGGGACGCGTCCCCGGGCTGTCGGCTGTCTTTTCTGCCAGCGAATCAGGGCGAGATCTCTGCATTTAAGGAAGGTGCGCCAGTTCGTGCATCCTTCCACTGAAGCGACGGTCCACGTGTCAAGCGTCGGTTGGCCGACGCGACGTGTGCAGACCTGCAACGCCTGATGGGGTGCGGTCCAGTGTGGGAACGACAAGTGGAGCAATCGGAGTCATTGAACACGAGGAGGCGTTTTTGGCGGGAGATGACGGGCGACGTTGGATGAGCTCGATCGCGGTGATAAGTAGAGGTGGGGCCCGTTCCAGGGCCCCTACTCTTTCATATTTCCTTTCTTCTAAGTCTTGGCTGTGCGGCGCTCTTCTCCTTTCTTCTGCTTTCATTTCTCGAGGATCCATCTTCTTCAGGTTAGATGTCTTCTTTCAGGGAATCTGTAGATGTCGTAGAAGTAGGTTCTAGGGACCCTTTAGTTGAGCCTAGGTCTTCTCGGGGAGTAGGGATCAGACCCTCTTCTCGGGATCATGCGGCGGGGGCAGCCCCCAGGGAGGAGGCGATAGATGCTGCCCCCGGCGCCTCGTGTTGGGTAAGGCATGAGGACGAGCTCGTCAATGCTCGGGCTCGCTTCCACATCCCTTCACGTTATACGCTTCGTCTGGCCAAGGAGGGAGAGAGGGCAGACCAAGTACGGGGTAGGGAGATCACCCTGTACTTGGAAGCTTTTTGGGGTGGAATGCGCCTGCCTTTCTCTCCCGAGGTCGTCGCAGCGTTGAACTTCTTCAGGTTAGCCCCTGGCCAGTTAGTGCCGAACTCATGGAGAATTCTCCTCGGGTTCCTGATCCGCCTGAAGTTACAGGCGGTTCCTTTTAGCCTCTCCCTCCTTGATTCTTCCCTTGTTTTCAAAAATCATCCTGGGGGTCGAGTGGATGACCCGAGGTGGGTCTACCTCTCCGTTAGAAAGCGACGGGGGGCGCCGCCAGGACAGGGATTGTGGCGCTGCCTTCTTCCATTCACGACTGGAAGAAGAAGTTCTTCTTCGTTTCCCCTCCCGAGGGAGAGGACTGCCCCGTGCCTACCAAGTGGTCGAGGGAAAAATGCTTGCCGGGAAACCAGTCCAATGACCCCGCCGCGGTGAGAGTAGCGTCGTGGGAGCCCATCCCCCGATTCGACGTGCTGCTTTCTGAGAGGGTCCTGAGTTGGGCCGGGCTCAGCCCCGTTGAGTTCGTCAATAAGTTTAGGCTTGCTTTTTGGCTTGTATATTGCTTGTGTCGCTGACCTCTTTGCATTTGGTTTTGTGCAGGACCCATGGATCTGGACGAGCTCCGAGCCTCCATGCGCCAGTCGAGGAAGGTCACGAAGGCTGGGGGTGCCAGCTCTTCTCGTGCGAAGCCTGCCCCGGCCCCTTCCCCTCCGGTGGTCGCGTCCCGTGAGCGTTCGGGGGCGGATCCCGCCCCGGGGCCTAGCAGAGCGTTGGGTTGGAAGTGGGCTCGGATTCTGGAAGACCCGGCCTCGGAGGAGGAGATCGGCTCTCCATCGGAGCCGCTCAAGAGGGGTTCCCAGAGGTCTTCTCGGGGCCGCCCTCACCGATCATGGTGGAGGAAGGAGGCCTCCAGTTCGCGGTGCCTTCGGGGCTGTCCGTCGCGGATAGCCTGCTTTATGAGATAGAGAAATCGGCGGGGGGTAGGGTCCCCGGGAGGACCTTCAGGGCCCAGATGACGTCCATCGCCCAGGAGTCCGTGCAGGTAAGTGTTTGGTTTTTTGTGAGGTTCGGCGCCTCCTTCGTCTTTCTAATCTCTTTCCTATCTTTCAGGTTCTCCAACATGTTGCCCTCGCCTTACGCATGGAGGCCGAGGTGATAGCCCCGGCGATGAAGGCTGCGGGCCAGCTCGTCTCGCTGGAGGAGAGCTCCAAGCGGGAGCTGGAGGCGGTGATGGCGAGGGTTGCCGCCCTGGAGGGCGAGGTGGAGGCCGGGAAACGGGAGGTTTCCCGGTACCGCGAGGCCACCATGGCTGCCGAGGCCAAGCTCGAGGACGCTCAGGTGCTCGCCGGCAACCTGAAGAAGACGGTGAAGACCCTCCGGAAGGAGCTGGGGGCGGCGGCCGAGTCGGCGAAGTCGGCCGACCTGAGAGCGGCGAAGTCGGCCGACCTCTCGGCGGCGAAAGCGGTGGAGGGCTACAAGAAGTCGAAGGACTTCTATGATGACCTGGCCGTGGCCATAACCCTCATCTGGCATGAGGCCCTCGACGCCGTTAAGGTCCGGATACCGGAGTTCGCCGATGAAGAGCTCCGGGCTGAATACCCCCTCGTGGACGCCGAGGAGCAAGGGAAAGAGGTTCCTGACGAGGAAGTCGCCGAGGACCCTGCTCGTCCCGTGGTGGATGTCGAGGACCCCGAGGTCACGCCCGGCCCTGAGGCTTAAAGCCCCCGTCTTCCTTCTTCTTTTATTTTGTTGCTTTTGGAATTTTTGTAAGCCTCCGGGCAGTTTGTAAGGCTGGGGAGCCCAAAATACCCTTTGTAAAGACTTTTTCTTTGGTAATAAAACTTTTTTATTTGGTTTCATCGGTTTGCACTTTATCTTCTGTTTGTGAAGAATGCTCGTAAAATATCTCTGCTTGCACTGTTGGGCTTCCATGTCAGGTCGGCTATCTGTCTAGCGATCGTTCGTCGAGTTGATTTTGATCACTTGCCAAGCGCTGCTGAAAGGAGGCGTCTCCATGGCCCCGAAGTCGAGGGGGGATCGCTCAGACTTGGATAGACCCGGTGCCCCTTGTTGGGGCCTCGGATCCTCTGCATGTGATGGGCAGAGGGCTGTCCACCGTATTTGTGCCGAGCATGAATGGGAAGCTGCTCGGTTGCCCCTTGGCGAGGGCTTCTGATTTCTGGCGTTGCGAGCAACGACCATTAGCTGGGGATGGTCGAGCGAGGGTCGGGTTCGGCTGCCTCTGGGAGGACTTTGGATCCTTAGCGTTGGAGGGGCTGTAAGAAGCCCACTAAGGATGACCAGGCAGTGAAGCTACGCAGTTGCCTCTTAGTGAGGGCTTTGATCTCTGGCGTCGTGGGTAGGCAACTACCAGCTTGGGATGACCGAGCGGGGTAGCCGCTCGGATGCCTCTTGCTAGTGCTTCGATCCCTGGCGTCATGGGTAGGGAGCTACCAGCCGGAGATGACCGAACAGGGCAGCCGCTCGGTTGCCACTTGCAAGGGCTTTGATCCTTCAGGACGGGGACCGAGCAGGGTTACTGCCTAGTGCCTCTTGGCGAGGACTTTGATCCCTGTCGGTTGTGGTAGGAAGCTACCAGCCGGGGATAGCCGAGCAAGGACTCGACTGCCTCTGGGAGGACTTTGGTCCTTAGCGCGGGAGGGGCTGTAAGAAGCATACCAAGGACCCTTGGCCGGGCAGGGTTACTGCCTGGTGCCTCTTGCCGAGGGCTTTTGTCCTGAAGGATAGCCGAGCGAGGGATCCTCGGGCTCGACTGCTTCTAGGAGGGCTTTTGATCCCTGTCGGTCGTGGTAGGAAGCTACCAGCCGGGGATAGCCGAGCAGGGTAGCTGCTGAGTTGCTTCTAAGGAGGACTTGGACCCTTAGCGTTGGAGGGGCCGTATGAGGCCTGCTAAGGATATCCGGGCAGTGAAGCTGCGCGGTTTCCTCTTAGCGAGAGCTTTGATCCCTGGTGTTGCGAGTAGGGAAGCTACCAGCCAGGGATAGCCGAGCAGGGAAGCCGCTCGGCTGCCTCTACGGAGGACTTTATTCCTTAGCATTGGAAAGGCCTTAGGAGGCCTGCTAAGGATAACCGGGCAGTGAAGCTGCGAGGTTTCCTCTTGGCAAGGGCTTTGATCCCTGGTGTTGCCGGTGGGGAAGCCGCCGGCCAGGGATAATCGAGCAGGGTAGCTGCTCGGCTGATTCTTCATGAGGTTTCGCCCGCCCGTCCAGTTGCAGGTATGAGAACAGGAACGGTCGCGGCGAACATGCGCATAGCATGCGCATTGAATGTGGGGGGAGGTGAAGCGCCAGGGTCACGTCGTTCCGATCCCGCCAGAGAAGTCTCGATGGTCGCCGCGTGGCAGCGACTTTTTGGGCGAGAGCGGGCGACCGTTGAGTTCCGTTGGGGCGCAGTGGGCTATATAAGGCTGAAGGAGCACTGGTCCTTCCTTTCCTTGCAAACAGATCGTTGAGAATGCAGGACTTCCCTTTTACCATCCCCGAAATCATCCACTTCGAAAACGTATACCTCTATGATCAGAATTGCACCGAGGACACGGTACAGTTGGTCTATGGAAACATCGAAGACCACTTCGGTCGGTTGCTCCCCCGGCACTCCTCCTTGCTGCAGGTGCTGATGTACTCCATCTGGAGGGCGTCGCCGGGGCTTTACAACCCCTTGTCCGAGCAGCTCTACGACGAGGCCGTGGGCAAGCTGCGGTCCTTTAGGCGCTTCGGCCTGATCTCTGTGAATCGACTGGCTCGCTCAGTGGTGCTCGTCCGTGAGTACTACGAACTGAGGCTCAGGGTCAACACGCGCGGAGGGAATCGAGGGCTGAGGTTGGATCTCGTGAGGCCTCGGCTGGCGGAGATCTTCACCGAGTACCATGAGCAGTGCTCTCTGCACCCCTTCCCCCGCCGTTGTAATTTTCTTTTTCTTTTTGTATGTATGGCTGAGGAGCCCATAATACCTTTTTTGAATAAATGAGATCTTTCCTTCTTTCGCAATGTTCTATTGATCTTTATTAAATTAACAACAGACCCTAGGAAAGTTTACATTGCCCTAAAAGAAAAGTACATGCTAATAAATGACCTTATTAGCGTGGCCCGAGTTCCCCGGAGGCTTGTTGGCCTCCGTGCTCGGCACCGGGTACGGGGCTACCTGAGCGCCGGACTGGTCATCTGCCGAAACAAGCATGATCTGGCCGATGGTCAGCTCGGCGGGAGGGGACGCTGCTCCTGCTCGCGGTCGGCTTGCCGTTTGTCCCTCAAGTAGGCGGCGAGGTGCCCCGATTGGATGAGCTCTTCGATGTAGTCCCGAAGTTGTTTACAATCCTCCGTGGCGTGGCCCAGCGTCCGGTGGAAGGCGCAGTAAGGGCTCCGAGTTCGCTTCGAGGCCTGATGCGGGATCGGAAGGAACTTTAAGAATCCCTCGCCTTGGGCCTCCTCTAGTAATACTGCGAGGGAGACGTTGAGCGGGGTGTACTCCTGGAACTTCGGATGATAGGGCTGCTGACGCTCCGGCCTCTCTTTCCGAGCCCTCTTCTTCTGGTCAGACCGTTCTGCTTGGGGGAGGTTCGCATTCACCTCGGACTCCAGCTGAACCTCGCGCTCGGTCCACGCCTTGACCTCGGCCATGGTCTTAGGCTGTGCCAACGCAAAGGAGCACAACCACTCCTTGTGGCTAAGACCAGATCTGAGCGCCGTGATGGCGGTCTCGTCCCGGTGCTCGGGAACCTCGAGGAGGGCGTTGTAGAAGTGGGTGATGTAAGCCTTGAACGTCTCCTTGTCCTCGCTCTTAATTGTGAAAAGGTAGTCGACCGTGCGCTTCTGCCGACGGTTCCCAACGAAGTGGCCGTGAAACTGAGTATCCAGCTCGTCAAAGGTCGAGATTGAGCGAGGCTCGAGTCCTCGGAACCAATCCCGACCAGAGCGGATGAGGGTGGCCGGGAAGGCCCTGCACTGGGCGGCGTCGGAATGGTCCTGGAAGTTCATCCCCGCGGTGAAAGCATCTAAATGGTCTTTCGGGTCGGTTTTCCCGTTGAACAGAGAGACCTTCGGGGGCTTGTTGCGCGAGGAGACGCGGACGGTGAGCAGTCCCTCGGTAAACGGTTTGGTGAGCGAGTCGGCGGCGTACTTAGCCCCGTCGCCCGAGAGGTGACCTTCCCGGCGCATACCCTCGATCTTCTTTTCGAGGGCGTTGAGTCGGCCGTGGTACCCCGAGGATTCGGCGCCTTGTGATCCCTGGCCTCTACTGTGGGGGACCTGCGTCTGGGAGCGGCCCCGGTTCCTCTCGATAAGGTTCCTCGGATCCCCGGGCGAGGTGGCCCTCAAGCCGTCGTGGCCAGCTCCTTCTGTGCGACCCCGTCGAGGGAGGGGGTGTCGATCATGCCGGTGGACAGGCGAGGTGACCGACATCTCTTCAGAGGGGTAAGGGTCGCAAGGAGGCTCGAGGCGTGGCGCTCTGGCGGCGGATCCCGGTGTGGAGCCGTGGGGCGCCCAGCGGGCCTCAGGGAGTATCGGCCTATGAGATCTGTGGCCAGGGTTCGTAGCCTGCCGGTGGTCAGCCGTGCCGACAAGGGCAGAGCCTTTTGGAGGCGGAAGAGCGGCGATCTGGGGCCCTGGTCCGGCCGTTTGAATGCGGACGAGCGCCTCCACGAGGGACTGTAGCCGATCTATTCAGCTGGTGAGGGCGTTAATGATGGTCGTCGGGGGGGTTCATCCGCGCCTCCGGTGAGGGGGAGGCGGCTGGTACCAGGATCCTCAGGGTGGTCGCTTGCCATGTAGATGGAGATCGAAAGGCTAACTTTGTTTTTTGTGGAGTTTCCTTTCCCACAGACGGCGCCAACTGATGGAGGTACTTGTCGGGTCTCCGTCAGATGTTGTCTTCCGTCGATCTCCTGGTGGATTTTAGAGGTGATCTCCTGTTGCGTGTGGGTCTCAATGGGTTTTGAGGAGATTGGTGGTTTTGAGGAGTTTAGCGCCGAGTAACTGCAAGGAAGTCCCGGGATGGTTTGGTACTACCGAGGACCCTCCGATGATCAAGTTAGTATGAGATCCGAGCAGAGTAACGGCTAAGTGGAGTAAAATATGGCTTACTTGACCCCTCTATGGTGGGGGTTTATATAGTGGCGGCAGCACGTAATAGCAGGCGCGAGAATCTCGCTGGCAGTTACGCTCCCGACGTTACGCCCGTATAAAGAGCGGATCGCCCATTAATGGGGATCGTGATGGCGTGGAACGTGGGATGTTGCTGGCGGAGAATCAGCGCCTGGCGAGATTTGCGGAGCGGCGGTTACGCTTGTGACTGGTGGAGCTGGTCGGTCGGAGGACCGAGCAAGATGGCCTCGGCTGGGGAGCTCGGGGACGAACGAGAGGGCCGGCAGCTTCGGACGAGCTGAGAGGCCGAGGAGGCCAAATTTCAGGGGCTCTGGGGTGAGCCAGCTTGTGCTTGTAGGTCGGGTATGGGGGTGGCCTGATCGGGCCCCGTGGGCCCTTTCTTCTGAGTTCCGGGACACGTCATCTGCCACGTGTCCTGATCTTGGAGATCGCCAATATTGAGCATCATCAGGTGCCATGCTCAGTATATGGCGAATATGCTCGCTGGCCATGGCGGTGATTATCAATGGGAGTGAAGAGGACGAGACGAGGAACTCGATGAAGCTTTGGGGGCTTGTGGTGTGTCATCACACTTCACCGAGGTGTATTCCTTTTCCTTTGAGATATGCTTGCGAGTTCTTGATGCGGGCGTTTGGGCTTCAGCTGAACATGGAGCTGCAATTAGCCGCACAGTTGAACGAGAAGCATATCCTGAGGACACAGACTCTATTATGGGATATGTTGTTGATGGATTCGCCGACAGGGATTGTAACTCAGAGCCCGAGTATAATGGACCTTGTGAAATGCGATGGCGCTGCTTTGTTCTATCAAGGGAAGTACTATCCTTTAGGGGTTACACCTACAGAAGCTCAAATTAAGGATATTGTGGATTGCTTGTTGAGCTCTCTTGGGGATTCGACGGGGTTGAGTACTGATAGCTTGGCCGATGCTGGGTATCCTGGTGCAGCTTCGCTTGGAGATGCAGTTTGTGGAATGGCTGTTGCTTATATAAATCCTAGGGATTTTCTGTTCTGGTTTAGATCACATACGGCAAAAGGGATCAAATGGGGTGGTGTCAAGCATCACCCTGAGGATAAAGATGACGGCTAAAGAATGCACCCACGATCGTCTTTTCATGCGTTTCTTGAAGTTGTTAAGAGTAGGAGCTCGCCATGGGAGAATGCGGAAATGGATGCTATACACTCCTTGCAGCTAATTTTGCGAGATTCTTTTAGGGATGCACCGGAGGGGACGAGCAATTCGAGGGCTATTGTTAATGGGCAATTTGAGGAGTTGGGGTTGCAAGGGGTAGATGAGTTGAGCTCGGTGGCTAGAGAGATGGTTAGGTTGATTGAGACAGCGACAGCTCCGATTTTTGCTGTGGATTCGGATGGGAGAATAAATGGATGGAACACTAAAGTTACCGAGTTGACTGGGTTGCCAGTTGATGAAGCCATGGGCAAATCATTGGTGCAAGATCTTGTGTTTGAGGAGTCGAGAGGTGTTGTTGACAAGCTTTTGTATCGAGCATTAATAGGTATTGTTATTTAAATCCCTTTCCTTCTCTTTTGGTGCTATCTAGTCTATCTTAGTTCATAGCCTCAGTAGTCTTAAAAGTCCTGCCATTGTGCCAAAACCCTGAAATTGTGGTGGGGGAGATATTTATGTACTCTTACACTCCCCGTCAAGCTTGACACCCATTTATGGGCCGATACCTAGATTTTTGCTAACTTATACTTCCTGCAATTTTAACTGTCATGTTTGATTGGTGAACTTTGGTGGCTTTGATAACATATTAAAGTTCCCACATTTAAACCAAAAACTTTAAAGTTCTGTTGATTGCTGAGGTAATAACTTTTATACTAACAGTCTATTCTTATGTCAATATTTATGCAAGGCCATCAAGCAGATACTGAAATTATTATTTTTATATTTGAAAGATGATAATTCACCATACTGAGATAGATTCACGCAGGCAAAGAAGATAAGAACATTGGGATAAAGCTCAAAACATTTGGTTCGCAAGAACCCAAGAGTGCAGTTTATGTCATGGTTAATGCTTGTTCAAGTAGGGATTACACCAGCAACATCATTGGCGTTTGCTTTGTCGGCCAAGATGTCACTGAACAGAAAGTGGTGATGGATAAATTTGTGAACATACAAGGTGACTATAAAGCCATTGTGCACAGTCCGAGCCCTTTGATTCCTCCGATTTTTGCTTTGGATGAGAACACTTGTTGCTCAGAGTGGAACACTGCAATGGAGAAGCTCACAGGACATTCAAGAAGATAAATGGTTGGAAAACTTCTTGTTGGTGAGGTTTTTGGTAGTTGCTGTAGACTCAAGGGACCTGATGCTCTCACAAAAGTTATGATAGTTCTCCGCAATGCAATCAAGGATCAAGAAACCGATAAGCACCCATTTACGTCCTTTGATAAGAATGGAAAATATGTACAGACTCTATTGACGGCAAATGCAAGAAGTAAAATGGATGGTCAGATAATTGGAGTGTTTTATTTCCTTCAGATTGCTAGTCCTGACTGCAACAGGCTCTTGAAATCCAAAGGCAGCAGGAAAAAAAATGTTTTGCTAGAATGAAAGAGTTGGCTTACATGTGCCAAGAGATGAAGAACCCGTTAGTGGTATCCGATTCACTAATTCATTGCTGGAGATGACTGAATTATCTGATGATCAGAAGCAGTTACTCGAGACTAGTGCTTCTTGTGAGAACCAAATGATGAAATTATAAAGGACTCGGGTTTAGAAAGTATCGAGAACGGGTAAGCTTTCTTTTGTTGGTATTTCCTTATTAAAGATATCCCTTGCATGTTTTTTTTTAAACTGTGTTTGATGCAGAAAGATTTTACATATTTTTTATTATTTTTTGGTGCAACTCATGATTTATGGTAGAGGAAAATTATAGATCTCTTCATTTGGAAATTGGTAAATGATAAAAAGAGTCAATAGCATACCAACTAGTCACACTGAAACAGCTTCCAGAGTAATGTCATTTACCCTTCTTATCATCTGTAAAAAAAAAAATTTGGCACTGGCCCGTAAGCTCTAATCTATGCACACAACACCCACACCACACACAAGCACACACCACACACACACCCAGAGGACCCACAAATTTACCCCGGAAGCGTTAATTTGTGGCTACTACCCCACTTGGGGTTTCTGGGGTTCAAACCCCGCACTCTCTCCAGGAGGGTAAGTGCACATACCAACTGAGCTACTGCTCATTGGTTCATCTGGAATTAAACAATCATAATGAGTTGAGTTGAGTTTAGATTTTATGTGCATGAAATCTTAACATGTTTGAAGCATTCATATGACATCAACCCTCATTCAAACAAAACACTACTTCCCCATGATTTACACTGTTTGTTGCCGCATGAGATTTTTCCTCTTTATTTTTTGCGTTTGGTCGATTTGCTGGATATATATATAAGCTTGAGAAGCAATTTTTTTTTTCGAGGGCTTTTTTGTTTTTACCATTTTACGACATACATAAGGAATTATCCACTAAGAGAGATGCAGAGTCTTGGGGACTATTTACATATTAGCAGTAGTTCAGAACATAAAAATTGACAATATCCTGGAATTGGAAATGTGAAAATAGGGAAATGACCTTCATAAATATTAATGCCTCCTGATTAATATAAGGGGAAAAACATAATAAAGGTGGTTAGCTTGGGGTTAAACTTAGGACTGGGAGTCTGCTTACTGTCCAAAAACGAAGAGAGAACACGAGAGAGGAGAGAGATTAGAAAGAGGAGATAAAGTTAGGCTTTAGAAAGGTGGTTGCTACAGGAATGTCCCTATGTCCTGAAGTTCTGGTATGTGCATGAACGGTCTTCTATACCGAACCATCTTGCTAAGTTGTACCTTTCTCTTTCCCCAATAACTTCTGTTGCTTCCTGGCTGCCGTGAGAACTTAAGAAAAGGTATTAAATCCGAACGTAGTAATCTGTGACTTTTGCCAGAGGCCAGGCCATATTCAGAGGAATTGTCGGAGGAGGCTTGGACAATGCTTAGTTTGCGGAGCTACTAATCATCAGATTGACACTTGTCTGTCGATGCATCGGACAAAAGATGATGTCAAGAAGGCGCCATTGGTACCGCAGAAGAAAGCTTATGAGCAAAGGTAGATTACTCAGAGGCCTAATTAGGGATGGGCTTTCACCCTAATGGCCAAGGGGCAGAAGCTTTGGAAGATATCGTTTTAGGTATCTCATTTGTGGATTTTTTTAGTTTTAGCTTTATTTGTTTCCATAGCATTTCATTGTTTGTTTTCCTAGTTCATTGGTTAGATTTCTAGATAAAACTTTTACTTAAACTGTAGAGTTAGTTTGTAACGATTACATCCCAGGTTCATTCTTGAAACCTTCCTACTTTTCTGACAATCGTATCTCGGTGAAAGGGAAACAGAATTTCGAATCTTTCATCCCGGTTGATCTTATCAAGTAATCCTCTTGATTTTCCTTACTGTTTTTCTTAAACTTTATTACATTAACTCTTATAGTAGGATTTGAGCGACTTAAATGGAGTTACGTGATTGTAACTATGTACCACGATATGGTTACAATACAGTACTTTGTTTGGGTAACTTGGAGTCTTAATCTTGATTCATTTCCTTAATTTAATTATATTTACTACCTTGCTTATCCATTGTTCTTTTACTTCCAAATCTATGTCGTATCTTGAATATCGAATCTAACAACCTTTGTATTCTTTCTTACCCGACCGTTGGAGTCTGATGGTGACAGATGACCGCGTTATTCTATCTCGTCCAGTAGCGACGAGCATTTAAGGATTATACGTTAGACATTGGAGCAAGAGATTTGGCCGGATGAAGTGAAGTTTTAGGCCACGTCAAATCAGGAGATGGCTTGGCAGTGGATCCGGAGAAAAGGATTGTAGCAGTTAAAAATTGGTTTGAATGGAGACAAGTATTCAAGTACACGGCCATTTTGGGTAAATCGCATCAAGGACGTTCAGACGTAAGATGCACGATTGAAGGAGTTTTGAAGACTTACCTCAACTTATCAGAGTGGCACCGCGGAAGCGTGATAGATCCATGATCTACAAGTTTTGGAACAGATTTGCTAATTCAAGAAATCGAGTCCTTGCGGTATGAGAAACCACTTGTGTGTTAAAAGAGAAATTCTTGAAGAAGTTATGAAGGGTGCACATAGCTCAGCATATTTGTTACATTTCGGGAGGCATTACTAGAGAAGTTTATGTGAGAAATTATGTGGGGTGTGACAAGGTTTTGTTGGTATAAGATAATATCGACAATCAATTTATTCTAGAAACAACTATAATTAATTAGATATATAGGCTACAAGAGTTGTAAGAAGAAATTTATAAGCATACATACAAGTAAAAAATGAGTTGCAGTATAGTAACATTTAAGTTTTTTAACTAAAAAGAGAGACCATCAATTAATGGCATGAGCTGTACTTTTGGAGTTTGATTTATAGGAGTAGAGATATAAACAGTGCATCTACTGCTATTATGACAATGAAATTCCATATGTAGATAATGAATCAATACGGGCAACACTAAACATAATTGGTCACGCTTGGGGCTGGAGCACTATGTGATCCATCACAGATCTAAAGAACAAACATATCTAAAGAAGATACCTTTGACCTTTTGGGAATGGCCACTCTTTTCTCTGTTAAGTGCAACCTGCATTTTGGTTCCAGTAATTTGTTAGTAAAAAGTTTAATTTTACGGAAGGCCATGTGATCCAATTGCAGGATAGGTTCTGACATTAGTTTCCGTGTGAGGGAGCATATTAAAGATTAAAAGACCAAAATGCAAATAAATTAACTTTGTTGATTCAACCTCATTCCTAACAAACACACCAAAAAAAATGAATGTAAAATTTGGCCTGAGCTTGAGTAAATTAGCCTTAACTTCTGGTTATTCATCAAAGTGTGTAGGGCTTAAATGCATCATACCTCCCTTTCCCCTTGTGTTTGGCCTCCTTTCTTAAAATAGTTGGTTCGGAAAATTGCTTATATATAGTTACTTTCCAATGTTATAAAATTTTTCCGTTTATTCGACGCCGATGACTTACTTTCACTCATATTGGATATGTTGTTTTTGTATATCTTATATTCTCAATAGAACTCATTTCATGACCTCCACTTTTGCTATACTTGAATCATCGTAATGACCTACATGTATATTTACTAACTTCCTTCTTTTGGTAACAGCTGCATGGTGCTTGAAAAAAGTGAACTTCTGCTTGGTAATGTTATGAACGCTGTTGTTAGCCAAGTGATGCTTATATTGAGAGAAAGAGGATTACAGCTGATTCAGGATATTCTTGAAGAAGTCAAAATAATTTATGTATATGGTGATCAAGTTAGGATTCAACAAGTTTTGGCTGATTTTTTGCTGAACATGGTGAGATGTGCACCGTCTCCTGATGGTTGGGTGGACTCTGAAGGTACAGAATTGCTTCTTCTCCAATTTAGGTATGTTTATGCTATTTCCCCTTTTAATATCAACATACAGATTACTGAGTTGTGTATGCAGATGTATCAGTGATTTTTTTGCTTTAAAACTGAAGGATAGAAATCAAGATACGAACACCTAAAACGCCTATTTATTACTTTATGTGTAGGGTTAATTGCACAAAGCATCTTTGTAGTTTACCCTTTATAGCGTTTTTAGCCATCAAGTTATTTATTAGCGCAAACACCCCCTCTGTTCATCGACCAAAACCCTAAAAGCACTCAAAACTTTATTATAAACAGCAGAATGTCAGAAACAAGTTCTAGTCTCGAATTAGTTAATCGTTTAAGTTTTTTATAGTTGAATTTGAGTGTTCTTAAGGGTTTTAGTTGATGACAAGGGGGACGTTTGTGCTAATAAATCACTTTAGGGGGTATAGAAGCTATAAGGGATAAACTAAAAGGGGGGCTTTGTGCAGTTAACCCTTTACATAAATGGTTCCAATGAATTTTTCTTTTGCCTCTGATTTTTTAGCACATTTCTCAGATTATTGTTTTAAAATCGAAACTCATATAAAGTCCAAGTATCATGCCCTATAGCTCAATGTTACAGGATAAATCGAATTTTAAGAACATGCAAAGACTTTAGAAGCTAGACACCTCACTACCTCAGTAAAAATGTCTCGATCTAGTTTACTGAATTTTATACCCGGTTGATTAAAATCCAACATACACATATACATCTATATGCATAAAGATAGGCGTGTCCCACCTGGAATATTTTGAAGGTTTATATATATTTGACACTTTGGATACCGAGACATGCCCTATAGCTCAATGTTACGAGATAAATCGAATTTTAAGAACATGCAAAGACATTTAATATTGGAAGGGCAAGAGATATCACCGAGCGATCAGTTTAGATATCTAGGTTCCATCATCCAAAAGGATGGGGAGATCGATAGTGATATTAATCAAAGGATTCAAGCTGGTTTGTTGAAATGGAGGAGTGCAACATGGATTTTGTGTGATCGTAACTTTCCGTTAAAATTGAAAGGAAGTTTTATCATAGCGCTATTCGGCCTGCCTTATTATATGGTACAGAATACTGGGCTCCTAAGAAGTATCATACACAAAAAATGCATGTAGTGGAGATGCGCATGCTTCGTTGGGTGTACGGTAACACTAGAAAAGATAAGGTGCGAAATGAGGATATTCGTGCAAAAATTAGTGTAGCACCTGTGGAGGAGAAGATGCGGAAAAACCGGCTAAGATAGTTTGATCATGTGCTACGCAGACCTATGGAAGCACCAGTTCGACGAATAGATACTCTCGATATGAGCAATGGCAAAAGGGCAAAAGGGACCGAAGAAAACATGGATGGAGGTGATACGAAATGATATGGTTGCCAAAGACCTCAATGAAAGTATATTGTTCGATAGGAGTGAGTGGAGGCGGAGGATTCATGTGCTGGACCCAGTGTGATTCTCATGTTGGATCATGTAGCCTACCCCATATGCTTGGGATAAAAGGCTCAGTTGTTGTTGGATACCGAGACATTTGTGACACACAATTCACCTGCCCAGGTAAGATCCGTGTAGCTAGCAACTTCGGTTTTCAAATTAATTTGTGGTGTATAGTAGTAGAGAACTTGCAAAAAAAATTAATAGATCCCAGAATAAGGTTTGATTAGGGAAAAAAGGATGATACAAAGTTTTATGATGTTTATGGACAACGAATAGAAAATTTAAAGTGGGTCAAATTAAATTCATAAAAGAGATGAGAATCATGAAAAATAGCCAACTGTCCACTACTTTTTTGGGCCACCGACATCGTCCATCTTAATTTTTGTAGTCTAAAAGATGAGAACATTGGTATACCAAAAATTCATATGAACTTGTTACTTTTTTCCCTATTATTCCAGGAAAGCAAAATATCCTATTATCGAAGAACTGCCATTATACGTCACCTAATACCCGTCTCTAGCATTGCAACTGGAAGAGGGACGTGTATGAAATACAAATCTCAATTTGATTCTCAGCATGACACATTGCTGGAAATATACATTGTTTAAATCTCAATTTGATCCTCATAATTTTGAGAAACAAATTAACATAAATGTTTATTTCTAATAATATGTATTAACTATTAAATACAAATATACATTGTTTAAATCTTTCAAAATCTCTAAAAATATCTTTTAAAAACACTATTATTTCAACTAAAAACCTGTATGAATCTTTCACATCTTGTCCATGTCTAACATAAGCACATGTGGATCCAGTATGCAAAATATTAGTTGTATTTATACTCAATAGAAATACACAACAGATACCCCGATTTGACAATTTTATCCAAAACACTTCATTGCTTCAGGATCGTGTGTCCCGGAGAGGGCCTGCCAGCAGAGTTAGTTCAAGACATGTTTCACGATTTGCGATGGATAACACAAGAAGGCCTCGGGCTGAGCATTTGCCGCAAAATAGTGAGGTTGATGAATGGGGAGGTCCAATTTGTCAGAGTCTGAGAGATCTTACTTTCTCATTACCATCGAACTCCCTTGTAGCAAAGGAAGTTGAGGCAATCCACTATTTTATATATTCAGTAACCGTACGAAACTGACACTCTCAGTCCCTTGTAAGAAACCGACTGGAGCTGGGCTCAGAAAGCTTCAAGGGGGTGAAATAAAGAAACCCCCAAGAAATGAGATCCGCAAATAAATGGCCTGAAATCCACATTTGTACCAGTTATATGGCTTCTGTTGTAATATTTTTCTTTTAAAAAAATTCTTTTTTCGCCATCTGCTTTTTTATCTCTTGTACAAATTGTATTTAAGGTAATAAGTTTCCTCGCTGCTTGTTTCTGGTTGTATTTAAGGTAATGACGTTGTTGATGCTAGTTGTTTAACTTACAATTGTTGAATCTGGTAATGGTTGGACTACAAGCAAATGGATGCAGTTTTGCCATCGACGTGCGACGTGCAATGTTCTCGGTTGCTGAAGTCTTATAGCAATCTATCCTTTTATTTTTTATGTTTTACCAATCTATATAATATATATAAAAGCTATATGAGAATATTCTCTCGTCTAGCTTGGACTTTAGTGGGAAAATTGTTATCTGACCTTATTTTATTATTTATCACTCTTTAGCTTGGAATATTCTCTCTTGCTACTTTTAGGTCATGAAAAAAAATTATTAACTCCCTAATCAATATTAATCATTCTTTTATCACATAGAAGTAGGTTTATACGGTGAAAAAATTGTGATATTCTGATCGGCATGCAAGATTTTGAAAAATAGGTTTTTTTGAGTTAAAAAATTCGCAATTTGTTTGGTGCTAAAAAAAATTTAGAAATTTTTTTGACAATTTAAAAAAATGCACTACACATAGATTTATTGGATTTGTTGCTAGAATATCGGTATAAAACTCGGAACTCTCGGCGGATGGCCAGTGGCCTAAAGTTAACCAAAGAATCATATTCACTATTTCATGTGCTATGGCATGTAAATTATTAAAATTTTGAAGCCAAAGGAAATTTGATAATTTTTGAAAATTTCATGATTTTTGGTGGTATACGTAAAATTGAAAAAAGGCAGAAAACTGAAAATTTTAATATTTTTGAAATTTTCTAGATTTTCTTGTGCTATATCAAACAGAAAATATTGAAAACCGAAAAACAGAAAATTCTTGAGATTTTTGAAGATTTTGCTATTTTCGTATGTTGTAATTAACAAAATATTGAAAAATCAAACAAAACAGAAAATTTTGAGATTTTTTGAAAATATCGCGATTTTCATGTGCCATACAAAATATTGGAAATGTAAAGAAAACAAAAATATTTGGGATTCATAAAAATTTCATGATTTTCATGTGTTGCCAGGATTCCAAGTCACCGGACTATCAAGCACTCAGGCCGGATTTCTTTTTTCAGTTAGGATTTTAGTAGCAATCGGCCACTTTTTTCTCTTTTACTCCGCATACTTTTTGTCTCCCTTGTATCAGAAGTTTTTTAAAAGCATGAGCAAGTAAGATATTGAAAAAATAGAAAATTCTAAGAGTTTTTGAAATTTCATGATTTTCGTGTGTTATATATAGCATGCAAAATAGCGAAAAAGAAAGATAACACATTTTTTTGAGATTATTTAAAATTTGCGATTTTCATTTGCTAGAACATGCAAAGTATTGCATAGTGAAAAAGGAGGATTCTTTTTTGAGATTTCTAAATTTTTACTGTTTATGCAAATAAAAAATATATATATAAAAAGAAAATTTAAGATTCTTAAAAATTTGAAGATTTTTCTATGCTATATAACATAGAAAATTTTACAAAACCGAAGAAAATAAAAAAAAATGAGATCTTTTTAAAAATTTAGCGATTTTCGTGTGTAATAAGAAGCAAATTATTGAAGAACGGAAGAAAATATGAAATTTTGATATTTTTGAAAAGTTCGCGATTTGTATGTCATATATATAAATATATAGCAAGCAAAATATTGAAAAACAAAAAAAAAAAATAGATAATTTGAAAATTTCACGCTTTTTATGTGTTAACATGCAAAATATTGAAAATTTGAAGAAAACAAAAATAATTAAATTTTAAAAAATTTACGATATTCATGTGCTGCATCATGCAAAATATTGAAAAATAGAAGAAAATTGAAACCTTTTGAGATTTTTGAAAAATGCGCAATTTTCATGTGCTATAGAAAGTAAAATATTGAAAAACCAAAATAAATAGAAAAGTTTGATAATTTTAAAAATAACGCAATTTTAGTGTAGTGTGCAAATATTGTACATTTGAAGAAAATAAATACTTTTAGGATTTTTGAAAATTTCATAATTTTCGTGTGTAGCATGCATATTATTGAAAAAAAGGAAGGAATCAGAACATTTTGAGATTTTTAAAATATTTGTGATTTTGGTGTGCTATATGGAAAATATTGAAAACCAAAACAATACATAAATTATTTCATTTTTGCAAATTTCATGATTTTCTTGTGATAAGTAAGCAAAATATCGGAAAATTGAAGAAAATAGAAATTTTGAGATTTTATAATTTCGCAATATTCATGTGCTATAGCGTGCAAAATATTGGAAATTTGAAGAAAACAAAAAAAATTGAAATTTTTGTACATTTTGTGATTCTCGTGAGCTATAACAAACAAGATTTTGAAGAAAACCAATGGGAGAAAGAAAATTTTGAGATTTTTAACAACTTCATTCGTATGCTATAAGAATAATATTGAAAAATTCAAAATAAATGCCGATGTATTTTCAAGTTAATTCTTCATATATTTTACATATGAAATTCATAAATATGAGATATTACAAGGCTTATTTCTTGAAAACACCTATGTGGTTTGGCCTAATTCCTAAAAACCTATTTGAGCTTTTTCTCTTACCCAATACCTGTACTTTAATTTTGTTATCTACTTGACCCTCTGCCGTTAACTCGAATCAAAAGACATCTATCTCTCCCCTTAAAATGAAATAGGCTTATTTCATAGAAACCATAATGTGCTTTACTCGAGTTTTTCAAAACCACCCTGTAGTTCAAACTCATCACGAAACCTCCCTGAAGTTTCAATTCCTTGTACAAAAACCCCTTGTGGTTTGATTTGTGATTTTTTTAGCGATTAACGGGTCATATGACCCCACATTGACTGATTCTTGTAGTTTTATTATAAGTTATCCATCTAAGTCTTATTATATCGGCTCTTTTTCGCTAAATTTTGATTTAATTTCAAATTGAGACTTTTTCTCCATATCCTCAAATCTAAAGTACTGTTCTCCAAATTATGGCAAACTGCTCAATAAACTGCACAAGTAGTATGGTTTACCTTCAATCTATCTTGAGAATCTGTATTTTTATTAAAATAAGATATTAATTTAATCAAATTTTATAATAAATAATTGTATGTGTTTTTTGTATAAGGAATTGAAAGTTCAGGGGGGCTTTGTGATGAGTTTGAACTATAGGGTTTTTTTTGAAAACTCAAGTAAACCATATAATGGTTTTAGTGAAATAAGCCAATGAAATAATATTTATGTTTTTTTTTGTTCTTGAGAAACATAAGACGCTCCAATTTGAGAGCTAGGGCACTCGTCCCCAACTCGAGCAAGGGCGTCAACCCCCAATTCCTCAACAAAGCTTTTGCTGTTGGTGGATCTAGAGCCCAAAATTTTTTTGCTCATCCCAATCAAACTAGCATTTCATCAAACACTTGTGCTACAAACATAAAAAAAAAAAGCTCACCTCTTCATTCAAACAAGAGTTTTATCAAATATTTGGTTTCATAAATACAAAAAAAAACAAAAAACAATCATAGCTGAGATTCAACCAAGCATACAAGATTCATAGATCCATTAAAATCATAAGAAGCTGACATTGTCTATTTCACTTCAAAATCATAACCATCAGGTGCGCCTGCCCTACAAATCTGAAGATCTTAAATTGAGGAAGAAGATAGACAACCACTTAATGGGTATAGAGGGGCAATATTGGAAAAGAAAAAATAAGTTCACATGCATTACACGTATTCCATCGATCTTCCAAAAAACTTAATAGAATAAAAGGAGAGGGGGAGGGGTTAAGAGATAACATAATTAAAGTACAGGAAGGTATTGGGTAAGGACAAAAGTTCAAATAGGTTTTTAGAAATTAAGCCAAACCACAGGGTGTTTTCAAGAAATAAGCCTAAAATCAAACCATCCCCAATTCTTTTTCTTCTTTAAGGATTTTTAGATTTGTAGGGTAGACTCAAGTGATGGTTATGATTTTGAAGTGAAATAGACAATGTAAGGTTCTTATGATTTTAATGGATCTATGTTATGCATCTTGTATCTTTGGTTGAATCTAAGCAATGATTTTTTTTTGTGTGTGTTTATGAAACTAAATAGGTTAATTTGCACATAAATATCCAAGTTTTCACCATTTTTGACAAATAAATACTTAAGTTTCTGTGAGTAGCAGATAAATACCAAACTTTTTACTCCAATTACACTTAACTACCCACGTGTGATATATGAAGGTGGTATAACGGTTACGTTTTTTCGTTTTTGAAAATAATGCTCGAGTCAAAGATAAGTGCAAATCATGAAAACTTAAGTATTTATCTGTGAAATCGGTGAAAACTTGAGTATTTACATGCAATTTAACCAACCAAATATTTGATAAATTGATAAAATGCTTATTTGAATGGAGAGGTAGGCTTTCTTTGTGTTTGTAGCACAAGTGTTTGATGAAATACCAGTTTGAATTGGGATGAGAATTTGGTGAACATAAAAATTTTGAGCTCTAGATTCACCAACGGTAAAAGCTTTGTTGATGAATTGGGGGCCGTGCCCTTACTCGAGTTGGGGGAGAGTGCCCTTGCTCTCAAATTGGAGCGACTTTTGCTTCTCAAGAACAAAGAAAACATAAAATATTATTTCAATTTACGGGGAGAGATAGATATGTATTTTTCTTAGAGTTAACGGGGTCAAGTAGGTTACAAAATGAAAGTACAAGAATCGTATTGGGTATGAGGGAAAAGCTCAAGTAGGATTTTAGGTATTAGGCCAAACCATATGGGTGTTTTCAAGAAATAAGCCTTGATTTTAAATTGAGGAAGAAGACTGACAACCAACTTAATAGGTATAGAGGGCAATATTGAAAAAGAAAAAAGAATAAATAAGGTCATGTGCATTACACATAATCCATTTCCATCGATTTTCCAAAAAACTTAACAAAGTAAAAGTAGAGGGAGGATGGGTGGGTTAAGAGATAACAGAATTAAAGTACAGGGAAGTATTGGTTAAGGAAAAAAGCTAAAGTAAATTTTAGAAATCAGGCCAAACCCCAAGAAGATGTTTTGTGAGGCTAATAAGTAATTATCAATTTTTTTGAAGGAGGAGAGGGGTTTAGTAATTAGTATACTTTTGGGAGGCTTCAAGTAAATACACTTTTTTTTACTTCCTTCACACACATTGTGCAGGGGCCTTGCTAGTTAAATAGATATACAGTTGCCGTCTTAAATCAAAGAGTTATTCTAGCGACAGTTTCAAACTTCAAACTTAAGTTTGAATGCCAATTACATAGTGCAGCAACAACTACCAGCGAACTTTGGCAAAAGAGATGATAAAAACTTGCAAACCAAACGCCTGGCATCATGCTGCATCTCATTTGGAAACCAGCTAGCAAAAAAGCTCACCATAGTCGTATACAAATCAATGAGTTCACTGCAGAAATACTAGGTTAAAACTTCGAGTCCAAGCAAAACTGCAATGCAAATTATATCATTCTACACAAATTTTGCAGGAATAAACTATCGCAAAACCCCTCAATCATTTGTGTTCAGTTGCAATAATTGATTTTTGAAATTTGTTTAAAGAAGCTGAAGGAATAACTCCTTCAGCGAAGCAAGTGGCGAATGGCAGCAACGCTGTCGCCTTTATGCTCACGCAGAGTTCTCTCAGCAACCTTCTTGTCCATCTGCATCCAAACGATAGCATTATAAATAGGCTGATTGAGCTTGCACATAAAAAGAAATGAGAAAAATTATACGGTCTCTGACCTCGAGCTCGTTTGCGATTATTTCTATATCAGCAGGATTGATTTTAACAGCAGCCAATTCTTTTTCCCTGATCACAGATCAGAATGAAAGAACTGAAATGTTTGTCGTCAAGGATACTCGTGATAATACATGAAAAACTACATAGCAGATCTATTAATAGGCTGTCAAATATATATGTCAAGGAAAAAAGGAAGAGAAAAACAGATAACTAAGTGAGCACACGCTAAATTACATTAACCTCAATGATTAACAACCTTGATAAACAGCCGTTAAAGCAGAGGGTAAAATCACTCTTGTACCAAGCTATAACATTTCTCATCCAATCAGCTGGAACCACTAGGTGTAATAAGCCTTTAGATGTTCTTGGAATTCACATCCATGAGCTCCATACTATAATGTGGCAGCTTTACCATGGGTTTTTCCTTTATTTCTTCCCCATAGAGACATGCCTTTGGAGTTCCGATAATGATTGTCTCATTGTGGAGTCTAGGCTATTCCAGATCCGGCATTGAGATCTTAAAGTTTTTTTTATACAGAATTTACGTAGCAATCTTTATTATATTATATATAAGAAAGGTATATGAGATAATATTCCCCCATCTAGCTTCAGCATATGTGGGATGTGGCTACAAATTTCTCTTGGCCCCTTGATTTTCCAGAAATTACAAAATTGTACCTTGATATCGTTTTTCTTTAGATTTTTAATATTTTCCTTATGAGCATACGAAAATAATGAAATTTTCAAATATCTGAATTTGCTTTTTATATTTTTAAAAAATAACTTACATGTAAAACCCTCGAAAATTACAAAATTTTCAAAGATCCCATTTTTTTCTGTTTACTTCGGGTTCTTATTTTTGTGCTTGCTAGTACATGAAAATAGCGATATTTTCAAAAAAAAAATTCCCAAATTTTGATGTTGTTTACAATATGCTGTAGCACATGAAAATCAAATATTGTTTGTTTTCTCTGGTGTTCAAGATTCAATATTTTGTATCATATAACATATGCCTAAAGAAAAATGCCAAAGTATTGCCAGATAATCCTTCATATGTTTTTACATATGAATTTCAAACATATAAGGTATTACAACTTACAGATCATATCACAATAAACTTTTAAATTAATCCGATTTTCTGGATTTTGGAATCTATACATGCTCATTGCGTGGGTGTATATTTTTTGTTAAATTTTTTTGATGTTTTCTTAAAATTTTCAATGCTGTAGCGCACGAAAATCGAGAAATTTTCAAAAATCCTAAATATTTTTTGTTTTTCTGATGTTCAAGATTCAATATTTTGTATTATATAGCACATGCCTAAAGAAAAATGCCAAAGTAATTGCAATATAATCCTTCATATATTTTAATAAGGGTGAAAGTGGGCCGGGTTGGACATGTTTTAAACAAATTTTATACTGAACCCGAAAATTAAAACCTAAACCCAAAACCGGCCCGAATCCGACAGGTTTACAATCTGTTAAACCTGAACCCGCAACTTCGGGTTTCGGGTGGGTTTGGGCAGGTTTCGGGTTTGGGCAGACAGGTCAGTTTTTGCGGGTGTTCGGGCTTTGCCTATTGTAAATAACCAAAGAAATTGAAATTATTATACTTGAGACGAATTCTACAAAAAAAATATATATACACAATTTAATATAACTATATAATTATATACAATATGTTTATGGATTACACTAAAAATTACGCTAATTAAACGTCATGCAATAAATTACACTATGCACATTAAAGTATTTAAAGTGAAATATATAGTCGGGGTTCGATATATGAAACGGGTTGGGCCAGGTTTAGGGTTCGGACAGATGAGTTTAATACTAAACTCATACTCAACCAGAAAATTTTTCATCTAATTTCTACCTGCTCGACCGGGTTCGGGCGGGTATGGAATGTCTAAAACCCCGGAAAAATCGGGTTGGGTTTGGATCAAACCCAACCTGACTTTCGACCCTATATTTTTACATATGAATTTCAAACATATGAAGTATTACAGCTTACAGATCATATCACAATAAACTTCTAAATTAATCCGATTTTTGGATTTTGGAATTTGTACATGTGCATTGTATGGGATGTATAAAGCTATATGAGAATATTCTATTTAGCTTGGAATTTAATGGAAAAATTGTTATCTAACCCATATTTCATTCACTTACTATATTTGGGTCATGAAAGATTATTTATTAGCTCCGTGCTCAAATTTATCACTCTTTTATCTCGTATGGTAGGCTTATCTGGTGGATTAATTTTTGATCCACACCTTTCTTTAAAATCATTCTACCTTTTCTCACTAGTTAGGTTTTTACTGGTAAAATATTGAAAAATGTCATAACTTTTGTTTGTTATAACATGCAAAATATTAAAAAATCGAGAAAAAAACGAATTTTGAAGAAATAAAAATTTCGCGATTTTCATTAGGTATTACAAAAATGAATAGAAAAACAAAAAAAAATGATATTTTTGAAAATTTTGCTATTTTCATGTGCTATATAACATATAAAATGTTGGAATTCTAAAGGAAACAGAAAATATGAGATTTTTGAAAATTTCACGATTTTCATGAGCATCCATAATGTTGATAAAACAAAAGAAAACTGAAAATTTGCAATTTTTGAAAATTTTGCAATTTTCTTGGGCCATATAGCATCTAAAATATAGAACAATGGAAGAAACAAAAAATATTAAGGCTTTTATAAACTACGCGATTTTCATATACTACAAACAAAATGCATTGAAAAAATGAAGAAAACAAAATTCTTATGATTTTTGAAGATTGTGCGACTTCCGTGTGTATCAAGAAAAATATTGAAAAACAAAAGAAAAACAGAAAATAATGGATATTTGAAGAAAAAAATTAGGATTTAAAAATTTCGCGAATTTCATGTGTTTCCAGGAGTTCTGAGTTACCTGGAGTCTCAGTCACTCGGACCGGATTTCTTTGTTCCGTTAAGCTTTAGTAACAATGAGTGACCTTTTCATTTTTTACTTCATAAAGCTTTTCGTCTCATTGATACCCGGAAATTCTTTAAATGTATGAGCAAGTATAACATTAGAAAACCGGAAAAAATGATATATTTGAAATTTCATGATTTTTCGTGTGCTACAAAGCATGCATAATGATTTTTAAAAGGAAAAAAAGATTTTTTTTGAGATTTTTGAAAATTTTACAACTATCACCGTATCACGTACTATCATACAAAATATTGGAAAAGTGAAGAAAACATAATATTTTGGAGATTTCTGAAAAATTTACGATTTTCAGTTGTTAAGACAAGAAAAATGTTGAAAAATTGAAGAAAAAAGAAAATTTTGGCATTTTTAAAAATATAGCGATTTTCATGATCTATATATAGCATGCAGAATATAAAAAAAATAAAGAAATCAGAATATTTAAATATTTTTTAAAATTTAACGATATTTATGTGCCATAAGGAAAATAGTGAAAACTGAAAAAAGAAAGTATTGATATTTTTGAAAAGTTTGTGATAATTGTGTGTTATAGTAAGCAAGCTATTAAAAAAACGAATAAAACATAAAATATTGAGATTTGTGAAAATTTCGCAATTTTCGTATTGCTATTATTAGCATGCAAAATTTTTAAATTTTATTTAAAAAATAGATAATTTTGATTTTTAAACAAATTCATGATTTCCATGTGGTATATAGCATGCAAAATATTGAAAATTTGAAGGAAACAATTTTTTTTGGATTTTTGATGAGATCGCAATTTTCTTGTGCTATATCATAGGTAAAATATTGGAAAACCGAAGAGCACAGAAAATTTTGAGAATTTTATATGCTATAGAATGCAAACTATTGAAAATTCAACGATAACTGAATTTTTTGAGATTTGAAAAACCAAAGAGAACAAAAAAGGTTTGAGATCTTCGTGAGTTAGCGGGCAAAATATTGTAAATTTGAAGAAAACAAATAATTTTGGGATTTTTGTAACTTTCATGATTGTCATGAGTTATAGCATGCAAAATATGAGATATTACAGCTTACAAATCATATAAAAATAAACTTTTAAATTAATGATTTTTCTTGAGATTAGGCTTCGCACCCGCGTATTGTGTGGGGGCCTGGCTGGTTTAGAATAGAAAGATATACAAAATTGTTTAAACTATAGAGGGCAAAGACTAAGAAAATTATACCCATGTGATTTACTTCCAACTATCAAATGCCAAGGCTATTAGTTCCTTTGCTACTTTGCAACCCATAGCAAAAAAGTAAATTGAAGCTTCATACCCATCAAAATCTATCATAAAGCACGTCACTTATTTCTTATTCAAACAATAATTACATTTCAAGTATTGTTTTTGGTTTATATACTTTGACATGGTTGCATTCATTTGGATTGATAGAAATGCTTAAGAGATTATAGTTCCCGCTCTCAATATTGAAGCATTGCTGTTGTTTGAATAAGAAACAGCATCTTAACTTTAATATTCGTAAGTTTTTGTCTTAGAATCAACTAATCCTAGATTAATTATCGTCTTCACTCAACACCTTAGTTTGATCATCGTCTCCCTCGCTCGAAACCCTCCCCCATTCTGACTCGAATACAGAAACTCTCCCTAATTCTCGGTTAAATACATCTCTCACTAGAACCGAAACTCTCCCTCATTCTCCCATGTTCGATCTCAGATACTTGATGCTTACAAAGTTACGATGGCTATGGAATTGACTTCTTTAAAATTGGTGAGTTCGATCAAACCAAATCCAACTTAAAATAAAACAAAACCGAAATTTAAATTCAATACATCATAATAAAACAAAACTTAACTCAAACACTAAACTAAACCAAACCCACAACACCAAGCGAGCTGAAACCCTTGTGCGTGCGTGTACACACATGCACATATATACATGTGTATACATGTATATGTATATTCTTTAGCCTAAAAACTAAAAAACCTAAGATTTTGTGCCTCTGCTTTTGTGCAAACCAAGAGCCGCCACCGCCAAAAGCTTGTGGACCACCACCAGCCACACATCGTTATCACATAGCCATGACTGCCACCTCCTCCCATCTCCCCGACGCTTCTATGTTGCAATTGTCACCTACCTCTATGTAGGATTGCTCAAATCGTCTTGGATCAAGATGGTCCATGAAGATCTATTCGGAAACTCGCTAATTTTTACCTATGAAGCACAAATACTTGTAAATACCTCATGATTCCCGATCGTGAATCAGAGTCAGAAACACAACCCAAAGTCGTGAATGGGGAAATTCTGAATTAAAATAAATAGGAAAATGACCCAGATACTCTCCAAGTCGACCTGATTCGCAAACCTTGTCCGTGAATCGGTATTTAATGGTTAGTTGAGTAGTTCGGGTCGGGTTAAGATTCAAAATCCACCCATTGTCCAATTACTAAATTTATACCCACAATCGATTGTTCCCTAAACAAAACATCAATAAATCTAGAGTTTTTCCTCCCAATCGATGTCCCTTTCCTCACCTCGTCGAAAAAAGCATCCTCGCAGGTGACACCACCTCGTCGAAGACTCCTAATCGATGCCTCTGTCGAATTAACCTCGGCCTCTTTCGAATTGACGCCTCTCCTCTCTCTTCAACTGACACTCTCCTCATCGAAAAAGCCGACACGCCGACTCTCATGTAGTTTCCCCTCTCCTTCACGCACACAATAACTGTCTCCAAACTCTTTTACTCTCTTATGCCCTTTATAACCACCTCTGACTTCTCTAATCATTATATATATATGGAGGAAAGAGCAATGTTCTAAATTTCGGATGTCGGTGTCATGTCGGTCCAAAGATTTTGATGTCAGATATTGTGAAATGTCGTGTGGTTTATTAAATATCGGGTTCTACATTTTTGTCATATTAACGTCATTTATATAATTTATTTTTTTGAAAAAAATATTAACATATTGATTTTTAGTTTTATTAAATTTATATCTTTCTTAATAGTTCAGTGTTAGAGCGGTCGTCTATTAATTAGTTAATGTAGAAAAATCAAAAGCCGAAAGAAAATTACCAAAAAAGTTTCTCCACGTATTGAAAAATGTCGGGTAAACCGGCGACATCACGAAATATCGGCAACCGAAATAATTTTGCAAATCTGTATCGTTCTCTTCCCAAAACCGACATGTCGTCAACATTTCGGCGATATCGGCTGACATTTAGAACAGTTAGAAAGATGCCATAAAAGAGACTTTCCTCCTATGGCGTCTATAAAATTAATCGAACTTTTTATTCAACGATCCGCACCATCTTTATCATCTAAGATGTGAATACACGAAATTTCATGCGATTCTACAACTTTTTCACCATTGAATTAGCGATGTAAAAAGTTTTATTGTCGGTAAACCGTTAATTTTGCAGCCGCTAAATCAATGGTGAAAATGTGGTAGAATCATATAAAATTTGGTGTATCCATATCTTCGATGATGAAGATGATAAATGTCTGATCGTCGAAAAAAATCAAGAAGGGTGCATTTTTTCAACGCCATAGAAGGAAATTCCTTCTTATGGGGCTTTTTCTCCATTATACTCATATTATATATATATGTGTGTGTGTGTGTAAATTATTTATTTAATTAAAATTTGATATTTAAACATATATATCCTAGGATTTTTGAAAATTGTGAATTCATGTATTCATATTTGAACCCGTGCAGCCATGCTACATAGATTTTTACATTAAATCGACTAGACACGCAATATTGAGCTATCTTGTATCCCCCCAAATCCCAATCCAATCTAGGATCGGCCAAGTTTACCTTAGTTTCTACTTCAAAAATAAATTTGGGATTTTTTGCATTCGATAAAGGCTTTATACAGAAGAGTTCCATTTCAATAGAATGATTATAATTCATAATCATATGACTTATTGCGCTGTAAAAGCATTCAGGAAGTGCTCGTACAGGTGGGAGGTACTTGTGAGCATCAAGCCGTGGACACATAAAAAATCTAAGAAATAAACTATTTATGTAGAATTGTCTCTAGAATGGCGTTTTGATTTGGCCCTAGATCAAACCTTGTTTTAAGCTCCGAGTCATTCATTGATGGACCACAAAGACTAATTAGTAGAACTATCATAACTAAAATACATGCAACATAAACAAAGCCCGTCTTAGAAAGTAAATTCAACAGAAATAAAGAAGTAGGCATACTAACTACCACACCACCCCAATAATATAACTATGCAATATAGTTACATATATGAAGCATAATTCTTTCCACCATGCAATTTTGAGTTGAGCTACATCAATCCCTGGCCGTAACTTCATGAATTGACTTCTATCTTTTTTTGTAGTTCTTCCTTTTGCTTTCATAAATACTCAGTTTCATTGCTATCTTGGATCTCTATGGTGTACAAACCATCAACATGAAACGTGAACCATGATTCGGTTCTATTATAAATATCCATAGGTTTCAATTTTATTACCCATTATTTTAAAGTACTGCAAAATCTAGTACATTTCAAGGAAAGTCAAACAACGGATTCTCGATGAAGCAATATAACCACTCTATCGGTCATCATAGGGGATCTACAAGAAATTTGTAGAAATTTGGGTAGCATTTCTCCTATACTGTGTTGTACAGCATATCTAACTACTGTTTTGATTTCAAAGTAGTTTTTAAGGATAGATTTTGATTCGACAGTTATGCACTAATGTTAATGTGGAATCCCATTCAAATTCTTATATAACCATCATTTATCTATGACTATTGAGCTCTGATACAACATGGTATGATGATTTTGCTGATTTATCAAACAAATGAGCCCACTTTTTGGTTGATAACATCATAGCAGACATATGTAATTCAGTGCACTATAGCCTTCAAAGCATCTCCCATTAACATGTGGTTAGCTATAGCACACAACTCATAGCCTTCAATAATCCACCAAAAAAATCTGACTGAAATATTTTATCCTATTGTCCACGTGGTGCCAATACAATATGATGTGGTGCCAAATTCCCGAGCAAAGAAAAAAAGTCTGGTCGGAGAGAACACAACCAACAACCATGGCTGGGAGGAAGGCACCTAGTTATCTCAAGCAATTTAAGCTCTTTAACACATCACAATGGTTATATACAATACTTCTACCATATCTTCTTTTTATCGAATACATCACATAACTCTTTCTTATCCACACTTTACCAAATTGTTCATGGAGCGTTTACATCATAACCAACTTCATTTTAACGGTGAAAAGGTTTAGATAATGTTAATTTAATGCCTCTTTGTTAGGAATTCGACTTAGCCCAAAATCACTCTCATATGTTTCTTAAATCTAGACTTCAGGCTATAGCAAATAACATCAAACAATTCAGCTTTTGAATTCATACACATTCTAAAATGATAGCAACACCAACGTCATTTAGGCATCTACATGAAAACTACAAGAAAATCAGTAATCAAACAAGGACCAAATTACCTCATTCTCATTGCATTCAAATCGGCTTCTTTCGTCGAAGCAAGCGCTGCCATAGCCTGCAAACCTCCCAATAATGCCAAGATCAATCAAACACGTCATAAAACCCTAACTACATGAATCGTATGTCCCAAGATGAGATTTTTCTACTACTTCTCGATCTATTTCAACAAGATAACATCAAATTTGGGGGTAATTTGAAGCAAACCTCTTGAACTCGAGTGGAATCGAGCTGTCGATCTTCGACGCGATCGGTGAGCTTGTCGAGGGCTTTGCTCTGCTGCTGCTGGTCCTTTGAATCGACGACTCTATCGATCGCGGCATCGTCTCCTGCCTCCATCTCTCCCTCTCCCTCCCTCTCGCTCTCTCTCCTCAATCGCAGGTCTTGGGATTATACTCCCGCGAGTCTAAAAACGCAAAGGGCTTCGGGGTTTAAATGGGCCGGGCCTAGGGCAAGCCTAGTCCTCGAGTATGCGGGATTTAACTTCGGGTAAAATGTAGGAACATATAGCCCGCAGGTAACTACTCCATATTTAAAAACCTGCAAATTGCTCCCCGACTTAACTTCTGTTAACCGTCCATCCAAAAACCAAAGACTTGGACTAAAATAACCCTAAAAGAAGAAAAAGAAAAACAAGTAAATTCTTCTTTCTTCCTCTTTCCAGCTGCTCCCATCCGCCCCTACCACCGGCGGCCCTGATCTCGACCCGACACCGTTGGCGACCCCTTCAACTCCTCTAGCGAACCTGAACCTAGCTCATTCCAATCCGATGATCTGCTCTCATCAAAGTTTTTTTTTTAAAAAAGGAAAAATTGGGTTTTGATTTAGTTTGGGTTGAGGATTTGATCTAAATTTTGCATTTGGATTACAAGTTTGCATTTGAATTTAGATTTGTAAATTATATATTTGATCATGACTTGGATTTTGCCTCAAAATCATCATAATAATCTATCAAGCATTTCGGTTTCGGTTGATTATCATCGGAGAGGACGAGAAAGGGGTCACCGACGGTCACAGAGGTTCGCCAGAGTGTTGGGAATCTCACTCCTTATGGGTGATTGTGTCCTAATCAAAGTTACATGCATAGTGTGGATAGTTATCCTCCGTTAAAGTTAATCCTTCTTTGATGACGAAAGGTCCCTTAGAGTTAATACTTCTTGTAAGATGAAAGGTGCATGGTTATCCTCCTTTGGAGTTAATATTTCTTAGAAGGTAAAAGGTCCCTTGGAGTTAATATTTCTTGAAAGATAAAACATGCATGGTTATCCTCTCTTAGAGTTAATACTTCTTGGAAGATGAAAGGTGAGCTTTTTGAGAGTTGGTATTACTCCTGGGAAATTTGGTTAATGAACCTTGGAAATTGGAGTTTGTTGGTTTTGGAAAAGAATGGAGTAATTGTATTGTTTGACCAAGGAGGCTTGCTCCCACCTATAAACAGGGGATCCTTTGTAAAACCCCAGGTATTATCCGGTATACCCATATATACCAAATAAGCATGGGGACCCACTATAAAACAATGGGGAATTTTCGGAACACATTCCGAAAGAGGACAGATCTGTACTATAAATGGAATGATACCACTCTTTAATACAGATGCGCCTTTTAAGTAAACTGGTATTACAGGAGTTTGAGAACTCTGTAGTTAAGCGTGCTCGAGCCAGGGAAGTTCTGGGATGGGTGACCTCCTGGGAAGTGGACCCTGACCAGTAGGTCGGTGGTTCGAGAACGAACCATTGTTCTAAGTGGGGGAGAATGTAATACCCCAGGAATACATTCCGAAAGAGGACAGATCTGTACTATAAATGGAATGATACCACTCTTTAATACAAGTGCGCCTTTTAAGTGAACTGGCACTACAGGAGTTTGAGAACTCCGTAGTTAAGCGTGCTCGAGCCAGGGAAGTTCTGGGATGGGTGACCTCCTGGGAAGTGGACCTTGGTCGGGTCCGGTTCGCTCCGAAGGACAAAACCGTGTGAAGGACCGAGATGTCAAAGGTGCACCATCGGCGGTGTGTCGGTTAGTTCGTTCTTATTGTAGTGAAGAAACTCTATGTTGATGATCCTTTAGTGTGTAAGAGATCAACTTTGTAATCTTATTATTATTTTAGTGGATGATAAACTTTTTGGTCTAGGTCCCGTGGTTTTCCCCCTCACATTGAGTGGGTTTTCCACGTAAAATATTATTGTGTGTCTTGTATGCTCTTTGCTTGCTCTAGTTACTTATTAAGTCTAACAATTTATAATAAGTGGTATCAGAGCCAAGGTTGAATAGGTGATCATGGAGCCAAGCACCACACGAATGATCAGTCTCAATGGTAGCAACCGGATGATCTTAAAACCTGGAATGGAGGACTTGCTATTTTGCAAAGATTTAGCTGCACCCTTGCTAGGCGACGCTGCCTAGCCTAGTGAGATGTCCAAAGGCGATTGGAAGAAGCTTGATCGCAAAGCCGTCGGTACTATCCGAAAATGGTTAGATGATAGTGTGTTCCATCACGTAAGTTCCTTTATAAAAAAAGAGAACGAGAAGAGGAAACGAAACCCTTCCATGTGCAAAGCACGTGAGGGCTCACATCCAAAACATATGACCGCCAGCATAAAAAAGGATTAAATCCTATAGCCTCCCATATACAAAGCACGTGAGGGCTCACATGCAAAGTATGTGACCTCAGGGTTCAGTAAGAGTTAAAACCCTGGGATATAAGTCTCACGTGTTGAACACGCGGGCGTTCACATGCAAAACATGTGAGCGCTGAATACAAATAAATCATAACCCAAATAAGGCCCCACGTGTTAAACACGTGAGCGCTGCTATCGTTTATATATGATAGCCCTCACGTGAAACCCATGTGAGCGCATCTATTTGAAGCGTTAGGTTAAGATATAATTAAATTATATTTAGGAAATATCTTCTCCTGATATTTCTAAAACTAGTAAGATTTTCTCTATTAAACAGAGAACCTTTGGATTTAAAATCCAACGGTGATTACAATATCACCGATCAAATCAAAAGACTCTTTAGCAGAAAAATATTTTCCTAATCATATTAAAACTAACATAAAATATATTTTGTTAAACAGAAAGCCACGTAATTAAAAATCCAACGGTGGATAGAGTTCCCCGAATGATCTTTAAAATCAATTGATATCTCTCAATGAGAGATTTTCTCAAACTAATCAACGGTTTTTCCTCACCTATATAAAAGACCCGAGACTTCAAGTCTCAAATAGAGTATCAGCCCCATAAGATGATAAAAAAGAAAGATACAACCGAGAATTTAATTCTCTTGCTGAAGAAAAGTTTCTTCTTGCTTCCTTCAAACCCTAGGTAAAGAAAAAACAGAGATCAAAATATCTCCTTTGTCTAATATATATAAATACAAGGGTTTAACCCTTTATAAAGAACTTAGTTTTTTCTCTAGATCTGAGATCCGCAAGAAAAATCTTCCATAAGTTGAGAATTTAATTCTCATCGGGAAGATTTTGTTCTTTAGATTCAAGATCTAGGGGAAAAACTAGATATGAGAAAAGAAATATGATGAAAAGAAATGGAATGTATATTCCAGGAATTTAATTCCTCTAAAACAGGGTTAAGCCCTTCAAAAAACTTAGTTCGCATTAAAAAAGAACAGAAGAACTTGGTTCTCAAAACCCCGATTCCAGATCTTCAAAAATAGAGATCTCGGTGATCATTAATGGCCAAAACATCATTAATAGAATTTTAACTTCTTTCAAAAAATAAACAAAGATTAAATCTTCAAAGATCCAGCGTCTCACATGCCTCACACGTGAGCGCCCATAAGCAAAGATCCAGCGCCTCACGTGCCTCACACGTGAGCGCCCATAAATAAAGACTCAGCGTCTCACGTGTCTCACACGAGCGCCTCACGTGCCTCACACGTGAGCGCCCATGAATAAAGACACATGTCATATGTGTCTCACACGTGAGCGCTCATCAGTAAAGATCTGGCATCTCACGTGCTACCCATGTGAGCGTTTAAAAATTGTCAAGCTGGAGCGCCTCACGTGATACCCACGTGAGCGTTGTATAAAAGTGCTTAGCGCTATATATTTAAAGTGTTTAAGTGTTTAGCACTGATGGGGCAACGCCCAAGTCTAAGTGCCTCACATAATACCCATACGAGCGTTAGAGCAAAATCTGGATATTATATCCATAGTCCAAAGACTAAGTGCTTAACACTGCTAGATGATGAAAAAGCTCAAGACTGAGCCCAAAATTAGCTAAGTCTCTGAAATTTCCTTGAACCCATATTGTTCCTTGCAGCCTAGCCCATATGCTCTGTTGATAGATCTTAACAAAATTTAATGATCTTTAACCATTATCTAAGTTGATATTAGTCTTATATAAGACTAACATATCCTTAGTTAAATAAAATATCCTCTGAACTGATGGAACATATGACCTAGGTTCAAACCCAAATATACGGATTTGGACTAATCCGCGCCCTACGGGCGACGACATAAATTAGTCTCGTTATACAATCTACGGGCACCCCATAATAAACAAAATATATAACACGACATGAAGTGACTTATCGGAGCAGGTTAAAGTGGTTATCGCAATATGATAACATAATTAACTGCAGGGGTTTACGCTTGCAGGGAAGAACGTCCCCACAATCAAAACCCCTCAAAGAGGGGGAATCTGATAAATTCACGCTACAACAGTCGTATCTGTCCAAACCTCTGATATACGGTGCCATAAATCAACTTGGTATTTTCGGAGAAGTGGAAGGATATGTTTCAAAATGTATCTGCCCCCAAATCCAGGTAAGACGACATATCCCGGTTCATCTCTGTTTTAGGCGGTAAATAGATTCTGGCATGCCCGGTGAGACCTCTTCCTCTTTTCACTCCGCACTTCGTGTGTCGTGTTTCGCGATCAAAATCGTGGTTCGCTATATTCATGGTTGCACTTGAATTCGAGATACTAAAACTTGGTATTTCTGTGCAGAATCAATGGCTTCTCACTGCGCTTCCTGCAGTAACAACTCCCTCTCCACCTTAGCCAGAGGAATGACGTACGAGCCCAACGCGGCTTCCATCTTCTCAAAGTCGGTGGGACAAGTCACTCAGGCCACTACCGGGCTATTCTTTGGGACCATGCTCCCGCCCGTGAGCTTTGGCACCTCAACGCCCTAAGAAGAAGCTCCCCGAAGGTCGGTCTTTGATCAGCTAGCTACTGTGATGGCTTCTATCAGCAAGCTGTCCAACTTTGGAGGTTCAATCTTTAACAGGCTGAAAGAAAGCTTAAATGGGCTCATAAAGAAGCCCAAGATTCCGGAGGGGTTTCCCCAAAACGGATGGCCCTTCCTTCTCCTACCACGCGTGAAGCCAGCCAAACTGCTTCACCTCCAAGACGGTCGGTCTTCGACAGATTGGCTAAATCTGCGCCAGCTTCATCAAAAATGTCTGTCTTTCGGAGGCTGACACCAAGCGAAGCTCCCCAGCAATGCCCGGGGCATGATGAGGCCGCTTTCAATACCGAGATAGTTCCCACCCCAAGACATGCTCAACGTCGCCACTGGCGCTGAGTGAGATAGACTGGGGGAAACTCTCCTTCTGGGATTATCCTACCAGCTTCTATGGTGGATATTGACGTTGCTATTCCAACTAAGAATAGCTTTGACCCACTCATGAGAGTGCGTAAAAACTCCCCAATGGCGGTACTAAAGAGATCATTTTCTCCTGCAGCAACTCCAATGCAGGTAAAGCCGGAGCAGCTGTTTACCGCCGAAAGACCGGACCGAGATGTTGGGATGTCTAGCCTGAATTCGGGAGCAGATGCTGCTTGGACTTATCCATCCACCTCTCCGAAGATACCAAGTTGATTAATGACACCGTATATCGGAGGTTTGGATAGATGCGACCGTTGTAGCAGACTTTGTCAGATTCCTCCTCATTTGTGAGGGTTTTTTTTTATTGTGGGGACGCTCTTCCCTGCAGGCGCAAGCCCCTGCAGTTAATTATGTTATTGCGTTGCGATAACCACTTTTTCCTTCTCCGGTAGTTCACTTCGTGTCGTGAGTTATTTTGTTTGTTTTGGTTGCCCGTGGATTGTATACGGAGACTAGTTTTCGTCGTCGCCCGTAGGGCACGGATTATTCCAAATCCGTACATTTTAGATTTGGGGTTTGGGTTAATAATTTGCTTGACGGGGTCCACGTTGGTAGCTTGGTTTGCCAATGGGAGTGGACTTAGGACACAGATCTCATATAAATGAGGTCCATAAGTTCACATGAAACTTGGATTTGATCTAAGAATCGTTAGTCATATTTGAGACTAAGATCAACTTAGAAACAAATGAGTATAAGTCACGCCCTGTTTTCCAGTGTACGGGCAGAGGACGCGATGAGGCCACTACGCATTTACTCAGAAGTAAACACGCTAAGCGTATCTAAGCAATATAAAGTAAATGTACACAAGAAAATGACAATAGATATAATTGAACAACAACTTTATTTATTAAACATTCATTTTACAATACAGCTGAAATGTAAATACATGGAATGAAAGCAATGCCTAAATAATGGAATAACAGAAATGAAAATGAAATATACAAGTAAACTAGAGCTCCGGGTCAAAGGCTAGCTGATCCAAGTCCTCGCTGGTGGGCTCTGTCTCCAGAAAGTCCGAACCACCAGACAACATTCTAAAGAAAGAAGAAAAGGAATGTCGTCAGCGAACAATCGCTCGGTAAGTCCCAAAAGTAAGTAAAGACAGAATAGACAGAAAGAGAATGTAGTTTTTAAAGTTGTATTATATTGTTAACGTTGTTGTTTGTAGCTTGGTACAGAAAATGCCAGTGTATACGAGAGGAGTCCCGCTATTCCAGAGACTGAGGTATACGGAGCACAAGGAACCGTTCAGCCACGGTACAACGACAATGGATATTCAGGTTAGGTGTATTATGGTTACAGTCTCGTGCCACTTTTAACACCTTCCGTACCAATCCACCCCTTATAAACCCCGCGACGTCTTGATTGTATTGTTTGTATTGTATTATCTTGTATTGTAAATTGTATATGGATGACTTGCCGAAACCATGATATCAGTAAATGGAATGGATATAAATGGAGAGTCATGTAGACGGAGTATATCCATGGTTCGGTTCAGTCAATATAGATTGAATAGACGGATTCATATTATTTTACTGTAAGTTTATACTTGAATCGTATTCAAGTCAGATTGATTAGATTGAGATTCAGTCTGAGTCAGACAATTAGAAAAGAAATTGAAGCCCTGAATTAGATTTTGGTGTTATCGGTAACTGCTGCACATGGACGGCAGGATTTGTGTCTTTTTCCAAGACAATTACCGTGTTGAAAACACCATTTGTTAGATTTTCTATCTTAAATAGGCAAGCACCCATATCTCCAGCTCCCTGAGGCTCAAAAGACCGGTCCCGCTTAAACCTATATTTATTAGGGTCCTTATTGTAATTTAGTATAACTTGAGGGGGTTTTATGTAAAAATAGTTTTGGCATAATCTCAAAATACATCTCAAGTATTTAATTATCATCTTTAGAGTTTTCATGGATGTATATTTTAGAGATGTGAAATTTCTAGTGAGTAGAACCTAATTTCATAATATATGGTATTTTATTGAAATATTGGAATTGTGTTGTATTTAGATGGTTTTTTCATGTAATAGCGATTCCTTTGATTTTAGAAAAACAATGGAATATGTATATAATTAAAATAGGTATTTTGATAATAAATATATTTATAATTAATGAAAATAATTTATTTATTTTCTTATAGAAATCCCATTTTCTAAAGAAAAAAATGTATAAAAATTCCATCGAGATCGAATATTTCTTGCGGAGGTCTGCATCTCGTTCTATTAGGCCCGAGGATGTGCAATAACCCGCACCATCTTGAACGGAGTCCCCAAAAGTGGGTTGTAGAGGCACAATTGCATGGAAATATTTAATACATCTTTTTATAGAAAACGGTTTTGTAAGTTTGGGATATTTATTTGTAAAGTCGTATTTTCCCATATTCTATTGTCCCAAACTTCATCATGCTATGATAGAGATGTGTGTTGTGATGAGGTAGGTCATTACCTTGTGAACTATCTAAAGGTATAATAAGGAATTATGATGATTTATATCGAAACTAAAGTATATGGTATTTTTCTGAAAAAGTGCGATAAAGTTACAAAAATGATTCTTTTAAGGTGAAACTTGTTTTAATAGATTTATTAATGTTCGTTAAACAATATGTGAGAGTATGGTATGTTCTTGATTAAGAAAAGTTAAGTTTTGAAGAAAAATCGAATCGGAAGTCGAATTAACTCCGCTTTCGTTGGGTTTTAGAATTTGAAGTTTTTAGAATAGAGAAAAGAAGGGAAATAGGGGACTTACTGGCTTAAAAAAGAGGGGAGAGTTAGGAGAAGAATTGGGAAGCGTCGGGATGTCGTTTCGTCGCCGGAATCTCCTCGGAAGTTCGTCGGAGCTTCGTTCTTCGTTAACTCCACTTGTACACTAAAAGGCTTGGGAATTTGGTATAGTTTTTGTAATAGAATTCTGAGTGAGAGGGGTGTAAAATGGCGTGGGTATTTATAGGGAAAATTAGGGTTTAGGAGGTGATGAATTTGAGAATTAAAATGCATTTAAAAGGAATTAAATGGGTGATTTAAGTTCTCTGGAAAATGTGCAGAGAAAATAAACAGTTTGAAAGGAGTGGGGTAGCTGAAAGGTTGCGGGAGTAAGAAGATGGAGGGCATCACCGACGGTTGGACCGGCGGTATCGGCTTTATTGGGCATTTCGCCGGGCCTTTACCGACGGGTGGGGTTGGTCTTCGTGCCACGTGTAGGTGTCGCCTTGTATTCTTCAGTGCACATGTTTAAATAATTTGTAACTCTTGGTTTTACGTGTTGTGCACGTGCAAACCCTGTGCTTCTAAAAAGACTAAAAGAAAATAAAACAAAAAGAATGTGGCTGATGGGATTCGAACACAGGGGCTACGTCACAACAGTGCAAGGCTTTACCAATGAGCTACAAGCGTTTTCTTGCTGTTCTAAAGCAAAACAAATTCTTATAACATTCACAGGAATTGTAAATACCCCAATTGTACATTAACTTCTAAACAATTTTATGTATAGTGAAATTGGAGTTGTTACAGTCTACCCTCCTTACAAAAATTTCGTCCTCGAAATTTACAATTTATTTTAGTTTACAATTAAATGAGGATATCTTGCACGCATCTCATCTTCCCTTTCCCATGTCAATTCTCCTGGTGTGTCTTTTCTCCACACCACCCATACTAAGTTGACTTCCTTTTTCCGAAGTGACTTCACTTTTCTATCCAGGATCTCAACAGCTTGTTGCTCACAGGATAAGTCCGGCTGTACAGTGAGCTCGGAGTGATCAAGAATATGGATGGGGTCACTCACATACCTTCTGAGTTGGGATATGTGGAACACATTGTGCACTCCTTCCAATGAAGGTGGAAGTGCCAAGCAATAAGCCACTTCACCGACTCGTTCGAGTATGTCGAAAGGTCCAATGTACCTTGGACTAATCTTACCCCGTCTTCTAAAATGAATCACTCCGCGGTTTGGAGATATCTTCAGAAATACATGATCTCCCGGCTGGAACTCCAAATGACGGCGCTTTGCATCAGCCCAGTGCTTTTGTCGATCTTGGGCTATGCACATTCTTTCCCTGATAGTACGAACTACGTCAATAGTTGCTACTATCATCTCAGGTTCTAGGGGTTATCTATCTCCGATATCATCCCAACTTAATGGTGATCGACACTTCCTTCCATAAAATGCTGCAAAATGTGTCATTCCTATACTTGCTTGGTAGCTGTTGTTGTATGAAAACTCTACAAGATGTAGGTGATCTTCCCACGATCCTCCGAAGTCTAGCATACACGCTCTGAGCATATCTTCCAAGATCTGAATAGTTCTCTCAGACTGACCATCTGTTTGTGGATGATAAGCTGTGCTGAAGTTCAGACTTGTTCCCAAGCTCGCTTGCAGACTATGCCAAAATTGCGATCGGAATCTGGTGTCACGATCAGAGACAATGCAAACTGGTACTCCATGAAGTCTCACGATTTTATGCATGAGTTCATGGGTATCAGAGATAGTACATTTATGAAGAGTTTAAATCTTATTTAGATTCTTACCTCCATGTACTTCTTTGCTAATGTCTCAGTAGATTGGCCAACTCGAAATGGAATGAAGTGAGCCGACTTTGTGAGTCGATCCACAATAACTCATACCGCATCGTTACCCTTTGTGCTGCGAGGAAGTGCAGTCACAAAATCCATCGTGATGTGTTGCTACTTCCATTCTGGGATAGGTAACGGTTGAAGTAAACCAGCTGTCCTGTGATGTTCAGCCTTTACTTGCTGACACACCAAGCATTTAGCGACGCTTCTGGCTACTTCACGTTTCATTCCATGCCACCAGTAATTTTGACGTAGATCTTTGTACATCTTTGTACCTCCAGGGTGTACTGAGTTGGGAGAGATGTGAGCATCTTTCATTAACTCATCCCTCACAGAACCTTTTGGTACACACAATCTACTGCCGTATCTCAAAGATCTGTTTTCATGGATGATGAAGTCTGTTCTAAGTCCATTCTCTACTTGTTCTCTGATCTTTTGCAACTTAGTATCACTTGCTTAAACTGCTTTGATCAAATTGACAATGGTAGATTGAATTTGTAAGTTCATCAAACTTGAAGCGTTACCTGGCATGACTACTTCAATCTCCATTTGATATAAGTCTTGTCGAAGCTTCCACTGAGCGGTGAGATGCATTGCTAATGGTTGGCGACTAAGGGCATCTGGAACTACATTCACCTTCTCTGGATGATATTGCAAGTTGATGTCAAAGTCCGCCATGAGTTCTAACCATCGTTTCTGCCGCATATTTAACTCTTTCTGAGTAAACACATATTTTAGACTCTTGTGATCTGTGTATATGTTCACTCGTTCACCAAGAAGATAATGGCGCCAAATCTTAAGAGCAAAGATTACAGCTGCCAACTCCAAATCATGCGTCGGATAATTGCGCTCATGAATCTTCAACTGTCTTGAAGCATAAGCCACAACCTTACCGTGCTGATGTAGAACACATCCTAATCCCTTACCGGATGCATTGCAATGCACTTCGAAACCTCCAGATTGGTCCGGTATAACGAGAATAGGTGCTGATGTCAACCTTGACTTGAGTTCTACGAAAGCTTGCATGCATGCTTCTGACCACATGAATTCTTCATCTTTACGTGTAAGCTTGGTCAGGGGTGTTGCAATCTTCAAAAATCCTTCAATGAACTTTCTGTAATATCCAGCTAGACCCAAGAAACTTCGAATGTTCTTCATTGACTTTGGTGTCGGCTATTCGCTTACTGCTGAAACTTTCGCTGGATCCACAGAAATTCCACCACCCGATACAATATGTCCAAGAAAACTAACATGATCTATAGCCAAAACTCACATTTGTTGTACTTGGCATAGAATTGATGCTGTCGTAGCGTTTCCAGGATAATTCGTAAGTACTCAGCATGTTCCTTCCGACTCTTAGAATATACCAGGATGTCGTCGATGAAGATGACAACAAACCTGTGTAGGTACTCCCGAAAAACTTGATTCATTAGGTTCATGAATATTGCTGGTGCGTTGGTCACTCCAAATGGCATCACGAGAAATTCGTAATGACCATAGCGAGTTCTGAATGCTGTTTTATGAATATCAGCTTCCTTGACCTTCACCTGACGATAACCCGGATGAAGATCTAACTTGGAGAAAATGCAAGATCCACTTAGCTGATCGAACAGATCGTTGATGCGCGGTAGTGGATACTTGTTCTTTATCGTTACTTCGTTCAAGGCTCTATAATCAATGCATATTCTGTATGAACCTTCCTTCTTCTTCACAAGCAGAACTGGAGATCCCCAACTTGAAGTGCTGGGACGAATCCATCCTTTCGCCAATAATTCATCCAACTGGGTTCGGACTTCCTTCAAACCTTCCGGACTTAACCGATACGGTGCTTTGATCACTGGTTGTGCTCCTGGTACTACAGCAATGCTGAATTCAAGAGCTCGATAGGGAGGCAAACCTGATATATCGTCAGGAAACACATCGTCGAACTCCCGAACTACTTATGGCTTCGATCCTTCCTCCACTTGAATTGTCGCAATCACTGCCTTCTTCGGTTTTGACTTGTATGTGCCTGGCTCTAGGGTACGGTCTCCACTTTTGAAATAAAAGACCGAATGGTCTGGAATCTCGAACACTGCCCTCTTTTGACGTCAGTCAATGGTAGCATAGAATATTCCGAGCCAATCCATACCCCAAACGACGTCGAATTTCGGTATGTTCAGCACCTTGAAGTCAACATAGAATTCTCTGATGCAGACAACCACTAGACACAGATCGTATCCAATTACTTCCTTTAGAACGCCATTCCTTGAACTGACATTCCAGCTGGATACGAGAGGTTTGACTGGAATCACATGAGTTCGGACGAACCGTTGCGACATAAAGCAATGAGATGCTCCAGTATCGAAGAGTGCTAGTGTAGGAAGTGAGGCTACTAAGATTGTACCTAAGGTATGTGGGATATGTTTTAGGTATAGGGAAAAGATATATTGGTATGTCTATGGACTGAAAGAGAATTTGAAAGGGAAGTGTTACCAGTAATGACTTGGCCGGTAGCTTCAGCTTCTTCCACGGTCATTGTGAAAGCCTGTCGCATCGGCACATTCCTCCTTGCTGGAGGAGCATTACTCTGTCCGTTCCTCGGTCCTTGAGGTGGGTTCTGTTGAGCTTGATGGAACTGACGAGGAGGAGGTGTAGTTGGTCCACGAGGAGGTGGAGCAGGTAATGCAAGTCGTGGAGCAGGGGCCTGGATGGCTGGGCGCTACTGGCAAGTGATTGCTGGCCTGGGTGCAGCATATGGGTTGTGTCTACGAGGACAAGACCCAATATCATGAGTAGCTGAGCTGCAGACTAAGCAAAGGCGTTTTGCTCGCCGACAATCCTTCACCAGATGTCCATCTCTCCTGCAATAAGTGCAAAAAGCTGGGTTGGGCCGGTTGTTCGGTACTCCCGGTCTCCTAGGCACAAATGGTGGCCTTGAAGAGGCTCCTACTGCCATCTGGTTGGCATGGTGCTTAATTCCGGCAGATTGAGGTCTGCCCTTCATCTTTACCACCGCCTCATATCGACGGGCCGCTTTCAGAGCCAATTAATGAGTCGGGAAATCCCCTGTAGCTAATGCAGCCTGGATCTCCGGATCTAATCCTTGTTGGAATCGTCAGGCTCTGATCTCATCCGTCGGTATTAAGTGTGCCGCGAATCTGTTAAGGTATTGTGTTAGCTATGTAGTAAGTGATATTTGAAAATCGAAATATTAAGACATATTTTACCGACCGAGCATGGTAAACTCAGCATCATATTCATCCACGGATTTGGTCCACATCGAACCTTGTTGTAAGTGGATGAATTGCTGTTCCATGTCGAATCTGGCAGTCTCAGGGTAATACTTCGCGTCAAACATATCGTGAAAGGTCCTCCATTCGATCGGTTGGGTGAGACGGCTTTCTTCCTCCTTCCACCAGACCTGTGCATTGTCAGTGAGTTGCAGCTTCGCAATTTTAACCCAACCGACTGTTGGGGTCAAAATTTGCACCCCAGTTGACCGGGTCAAGGTCAAGGTCAACCCTAAGCCAGGTGGGCCCAATCCCAGATCAAGTGGGCTAATGCCCGAGTCGAGCCCGAACATGAAGCGGCCGGCTTCCCTCATGCTGATATAAAAAATCATGTAATAAATAAATTTTGATGTAATTTTTATGCATGAACGGGCATAAAGCCAAATTTTTGTAAAGCCCATGGCTTATGTGCAAAAAGAAATAGCACATGAGACATGGGATGGGCAAAATGCCATTTTGTAAAGCCTAAGGGGCTATATGTAAATGTGTAAGCCTATATAAGGCAACGTGATGATGAATAAAGGGACACTTTTCATTCCTCTCAAAAAATTAGGGCATGTGCCTCTTTCTCCTTCCTCAAAGTTCTAAAACCTTCTTCTTTCTTTTGAATTAAATCAAGAGTTTTACTCTTCCTTTTCCAAAACTAAATAGTTTTTCACCACAAAACCCACAAAGGGAAGCTTGGATCTTCCATTAGATCTCAAAAAGGGGAGATTTTTAAATCTCACCTCTTTTCTCCAAGATCCGTCCAAACGACAGAAAGAAGAAGGAGACTCTTCTCCAGAAACCCCACTTTGGGGAAGATCCAGGACTCAAGGGGAGAAGCCCCCTTCATCAGCTTCAAAATATCCTAGGAGTTTAACTCCTCATACATACACACACACACACACACAAAAAAAAATAAAAAAAATAAGTGTTCCTTTTTAGGAGTAAAACTCCCATTGCAGGGACCAAATCCCTTTTGCCTCCCAAGCGCCCACGTGCCTGGCACGTGAGGCGCTAGCGCCCGAGCGCCCAAAGCAATAGTGCCCGAGCGCCCTTGCGCTCAAAGCGCTAGCGCCCTTGCGCTCAAAGCGCTAGCGCTCGAGCGCCTACGTGCCTGGCACGCGAGGCGCTAGCGCCAAAAGCGCTAGCGCTCGAGCGCCCACGTGCCGGCACGTGAGGCGCTAGCGTCCGAGCGCCCAAAGCGCTAGCGCCCGAGCGCCCAAAGCGCTAGCGCCCGAGCGCTTTCTCCCATGCATCTTTTGGATTCCCTTTTCCCTTATATATATATATATGTATATATACATACACACACATACTCCACGACACTGTCCCTGTTAGAAAAAATTTCTAACGGGACGCTGCCCCGCACCCCGCAAGGGGGCTGCTAGCCCCCTTAACCCCCAGCCCGCTATCCGGGTAGCGGGACCCCCGTAAAAACTCTGCGGGGCCCCCGATATATCCAAAACCCCTCCAAAACACAACACTGCACATTGAGTTCGCATGACCAGTTTAACCCGTTAATCGGAGGTTCCCTCACTCCAAAGGCGAGGGGTAATTAACGGCAGCTTAGTCCGCGGCTGCCGGAGATTCGGATCCCCACAATCATTAAACCCTCGCCTATCCTAGACAGGAGGAATCTGTAGTACGCCTGACCAGCGCGTGCGTATTCCCATCTCAATGGGGTGACGAGAAACACCCTACAGATTCTGGCACGCCCGGTGGGACTATCTCTCCTCCCATATTTCGGGTTAAACGTTCATGCGAACTCAATCAATATACATATCTATATTTATACTAAAATAATGTTCTTTCATGCAGGTTTTCAAGCAATCACTTTTCAACAATGTCTCCAAAGATGAACCCAGCTCTCAGCACGGCTCCCATCTCTTACATGATGAAGATGGACGCCAGGACGGTCCTTCCGGCCAGTCTCTGGCGACAATGTGAAGAACCTCCGCTACCATTTGGCTCTATTCTGTTCGTGTTAGCTAACGCCATCCCAGCTCCTCAAGCCCCGGTGACAGACAAACTGGTCTCGAAAGGCAAGAGTCCAAATGTGGTGGTCTCGAAGGCGCCCCAACTCAAACGCAAGTCGGTGTTTGAACGACTTTCCTTGGCCCCAGCTGGGGGCAAGGCCATCAATACGAACAAAGCAAAGAGGCGTCTCGAGCAAGCTCTAGTGGTGCCCTCGACAACTGCTTGATCGGGTATCTTCTCTAAGCTCCCCGCCAAAGATAAAGAGACGACTGGATATGTTGTCCATACTGTCTACATGGTGGGTACGCGCAGCAAGAGCAAGGACGGGGCCACCACATCCCAAATCCAATCTGGTGTGAATATGGATGCCACATTCTAAGACCAGCCTCCTCTGGAAGGTAATGAAGACCCTCCCAGTGAGGTTGATAAGCAGAGAGAGCCCTCAGTTCATGAGGAGTCGGGCTCGGAGAGCGAAGATGAGCCAACTTTCCATCCGAAGACCGCAAAGTAGCAACTTCTCCAGGAGCTCCGAAAGCAGCTCAGAAACAAAAACAAGGAGATGGACAAGCTCTACTAAAAAATTGACGACTTGACAAACGTCGTCTTACAGCTCACGGCCCAACTTGCCTCCCAGCCGCCCAATCAAGCGCAGGGTTCTGCCTATGAACCGAGAAACGGTGTCCCGAGACAGCCGACGCCTATTCCCTCAAATCCAAAGGTGGGCGGACCGCATGAAAGTCAGTCGCATCCTATCTCGGGAAATGTCTTGGTTACCGATGACAGTAGCCCGCTAACTCAAGATCAAATCATGGATTTGGTTGCCAACAAAGTCAAAACCTTGGTAGCCGAAGCCGAAGAGCAAAAAGATATCAGCAGTAGCGGGGGACCATATCCTGCTCAGTATGATCTGGTAGAGTTTCCTAGCGGCTATGTCATCCCCAAATTCGGAAGATTTGATGGGACGAGAAATGCGAATCAGCACGTCGCCCATTTTAAAGCCTCATGCGGGAATACTGGGGGCAATGATGCGCTTCTCCTCCGCCAGTTCGTTAATAGCTCGGCCGATGTTGCTTTCGACTGGTACGCTAGTATACCGGATGGCTCCGTCACAACTTTCGTCCAAATGGAGTCTCTGTTTCGGCAGAGGTTCATGAGCGTCAGCGATAAGATCACTATCGCCGACCTCGTAAGGACCAAGCCAAAGAACAATGAAAGAAGCACGGATTTTATAATCCGATGGTGCAATCTTTCCGTCAAATGTGAACCGCCGATAGAGCAGGATCAATCTGTCAGTCTCCTCGTCGGAAATCTCAACAATTGGATGGCCCCGTTTCTAAGCACCGCGGGTCTCAAAACATTCCAAGAGCTGACCAGAAAAGTCCAGATGTTGGAGCGCTCAAAGTAGGAGTCCTCCTCGGATTCCCAAAATAACAATAGGTCATGAAGAAACCGAAAGGACGATAATCAGAAAGGCAGAAATTCCGATGATTCTGAATTTTTTAACACTTCGGCTAACCGAAATAAGCAAGGGATGAGCGGGCCTAATGCCAACCAGCCTCGGAAGCCAGTGTTCAGAGAGGGAGGAGAATCTCCACTGAAAGAGAAGCTAGATAAGGTCTATTCCTTCAGAAGGGACAAAATCCGTAAAATATTCAAAGACGCCCTGAGGAACGGTCTACAACTGCCAGAGTCAAAAAGACCGCAGGAAGCGAATATAACCGACGACCCTAAATACTTCCCCTATCACAGAGTGATAGGTCATGCCATTGAGGACTGCTTCGTCTTCAAAGATTGGGTCGAAAAGCAGTACAAGGCAGGAGAGATAGAACTGTCTAAAGGTGTGTTAACAAACAGTCCAGCTGCGACCGCCAATTTCATACAAACGGAGACCAAAGTTCTTCGTGAAACTGATTCTCTCAGACATCTGCCTTTCTCTGAAAATAATCGACCACCACGTCATTAAACTGGGAACAGTCGACCTCTAAGTCGTTAAACTGGGAATGTAAGAATATGTAAATAAAAAAATGTGTAAATAAATAAATAAAAAGAAAAGCCGAAATGATGGGACAACTCGCAATAAAAATCAGCGAGTAAAATAAAGATGAAAAATAAAACCGAAATGATGGGGCAACCGCGAATAAAAGCCGAAATGATAGGGCAATTGCGACCTTCGCGATAAGAAAAGCTGAAATGATAGAGCAATCGTGGTAAAACAAAAAATACAAAAACAAAAAAAATAAGAAAAAACGGCGAATGATGAGTCGCTCCTGGTACCATATTCCAGTACAGCGATGCAGACGCCAACCAAAATCCAATTTCCCAAAATTTTCCACGGCCCTACGGTTAGTCCCTAAATTGACTACCGTATACAATCCACGGGCTCAAATAATTCTCATCATATCCATTCCCCACCGAAGTCACCCGTCCAGCGGCCAGTCTCCGCCCTTGGAATTATGCTCCATTTGGGAAGACCCGCTCATGTGTCCTCACGATACGTGAGGAGAAAATCCCCGCGTGAGATCCTTACGACTCATAAAGGAAAAACACACTAGGGGGTCCTCACGACTCCTAAGGAGAAAATGCACCTACGGGACCCTTACGACTCGTAGGGAGAAAATGCTTTTATGGGACCCTCACGGCCCATAAAATTGAAAATCCTTAAGTGATGGGGATCAAAACCTGTCTCCTAAGCTATCGCTTCCTAATAGGAAATAGCGAATGATGAGTCGCTCCTAGTACCATATTCCAGTGCAGCGATGCAGACGCCGACCAAAATCCAAATCCCCAAGTGGCGAATGATGAATCGCTCCTGGTACCATATTCTAGTGCAGCGATGCATACGCCAACCAAATTCCAAATCCCATACCCAATGGCGAATGATGAGTCACTCCTAGTACCATATTCCAGTGCAGCGATGCAGACGCCAACAAAGTTTCGAGATTTTTCCGGCCCTACGGTCTGGATCATACATCCTGCAAAACTGTATACAATCCACGGGCGTAAAACGATCCCAATCTCTCCTAAGTCCTACCGGTGAGACCACATTCAAAGTCCCACCGGCGATGAAGATTCAAAAAAAAAAAGAAAGTATGTCCACAAGCAAAATGGGCACGGATGAAAACTTGAAAGGGCTCCGTGAGTAAAAACAGCAGGACTACCAGCAAGTTTGTGAAAACCCGAAAGGGCGCAAACTTGTAAAAATAGAGATGAAATGCACTCGCAAAGTCCTCTCGACTTTGTGAGGAGAAAATTCCTGCATGAGATTCTTACGACTCACAAAGGAGCAACACACTTGGGGGTCCTCACGACTCCTAAGGAGAAAATACACCTACGGGATCCTTACGACCCACAGGGAGAAAATGCTTTGTGAGACCCTTACGGCTCACAAAATTGAAAAGTCTTAGGTGATAGGGAACTAAAACCTGTCTCCTAAGCCATCGCTTCCTGATAAGCAAGCGCAAATGATGATTCGCTCCTGGTACCATATTCCAGTGTAGCGATACAGATGCCAAGCAAAAAACCAATTCCCAAATCCTCCCGGGGCAAATGATGAGTTGCTCCTGGCATTATTCCAGTGCAGTAATGCAGATTCCAAACAAAAACCTAAATCCCCAAATCCACTCATGGCAAATGATGATTCACTTCTGGTACCATATTCCATTATAGCGATGCTAATGTCAACCCAAATCAAATCAAACCAACAACCTCTGCGGCGGAATCATGCTCCGTCCCAGAATTTACCCCATGTCGAAATCATGCTTCGCCTCGGTGTACCTGCCTTCCCTGTCGAAATTATGCTTCGTCTCGGAATCAAATCAAACAACAAGCTCTGCGCCGGAATCATGCTTCATTTCAGAGTGTACCCCACGTCGAAATCAAGCTTCGCCTCGGTGTATCTGCCTTCCCTGTCGGAATTATGCTTCGGCTCGGAATCAACCAATGACCTCCTCGTCGGGATTATGCTCCGCCTCGGAATCAAGTCAACCAGAAAGCTTCGCGTCGGAATCTTTCTTTGTCTCAGAATGTGCACCCCGTGTCGAAATCATGCTTCGCCTCGGTGTACCTGCCTTCCCTGTCGAAATTATGCTTCTTCTCAGAATCAAGTCAGCCAACAAGCTCTGCGCCGGAATCATGCTCCATCTCAGAATGTACCCCGTGTCGAAATCATGCTTCGCTTTGGAGTATTTGCCTTCCCTGTCGGAATTATGCTTCATCTGGGAATCAACCTCTGCATCGAAATTATGCTTCGGTCAGAATGTCTGCCGCTCTTCGGAATGATGCTCCGATCCCTGAAATCATGCTCCGCTCTTCGAAATGATGCTTCGATCCCTGGAATAATGCTCCACACCTCGAAATGATGCTCCGATCCCTGGAGTCATGCTCTGCTCTTCAGAATGATGCTCCGATCCCTGGAATCATGCTCCACTCTTCGGAATGATGCTCCGCTCCCTGGAATCATGCTCCGCTCCTCGGAATGATGCTCCGATCCCTGGAATCATGCTCCGCTCCTCGGAATGATGCTCCGATCCCTGGAATCATGCTCCGCTCTTCGGAATGATGCTCCAATCCCGGAATTATGCTCTAACCCTCGGAGTTATGCTCCGACTCTTCGGAATGATGCTCCGATCCCGGAATTATGCTCCAACCCTCAGAATTATGCTCCGACTCTTCGGCATGATGCTCCAATCCCGGAATTATGCTCCAACCCTCGGAATTATGCTCCGACTCTTCGGAATGATATTCCGACTCTGGAATTATGCTCCGCAAATCGGAATGATGCTCCAATCTCGGGAATCATGCTCCCCGAGGGATGCTCCGCCCCCGGAATGACGTTCCACCTTGAAGTCCAGCTTCAAGATCCATCAACTTAATGCACACAACTCAAATGTGTGGTGTGCATTTATTGATGGGGGGCACTTTGTTGGGCTCAAAATTTGCACCCCAGTTGACCGGGTCAAAGTCAAGATCAACCCTAAGCCAGATGGGCCTAAGCCCAGATCAATTGGGCTCATGCCCGAGTCGAGCCCGAACATGAAGCGGCCGGCCTCCCCCATGCTGAAATAAAAAATCATGTAATAAATAAATTTTGATGTAATTTTTATGCATGAATGGGCATAAAGCCAAATTTTTGTAAAGACCATGGCTTATGTGCAAAAAGAAATAGCATATGAGACATGGGATGGACAAAATGCCATTTTGTAAAGCCCAAGGGGCTATATGTAAATGTGTAAGCCTATATAAGGCAACATGATGATGAATAAAGGGACACTTTTCATTCCTCTCAAAAAATTATGGCCTGTGCCTCTTTCTCCTTCCTCAAGCTTCTAAAACCTTCTTCTTTCTTTTGAATTAAATCAAGAGTTTTACTCTTTCTTTTCCAAAACTAAATAGTTTTTCACCACAAAACCCATAAAAGGGAGTTTGGATCTTCCATTAGATCTCGAAAAGGGGAGATTTTTAAATCTCAGCCCCCTTTCTCCAAGATCCGGCCAAACGACAGAAAGAAGAAGGAGACCCCTCTCCAGAAACCCCACTTTGGGGAAGATCCAGGACTCAAGGGGAGAAGCCCCCTTCATCAGCTTCAAAATATCCTAGGAGTTTAACTCCTCATATATATATATATATATATACACACACACACACACACACACATACATACATACACACACACACACAATAATAAGTGCTCCTTTCTGGGAGTATAACTCCCATTGCAGGGACCAAATCCCTTTTGCCTCTTGAGCGCCCTTGCGCTCAAAGCGCTAGAGCCCTAGCGTCTATGTGCCTGGCACGTGGGGCGCTAGTGCCTGAGCGCCCACGTTCCTGGCATGTGAGGCGCTAGCGCCCAAAGAGCTAGCGCTCTGGCGCTCAAAGCGCTAGCGCCCGAGCGCCCACGTGCCTGGCACGCGAGGCGCCAGCGCCAAAAGCGCGAGCGCCCGAGTGCCCACGTGCCTGGCACGTGAGGCGCTAGCGCCCTAGCGCTCAAAGCGCTAGCGCCCGAGCGTTTTCTCCCACGCATCTTTTGGATGCCTTTTTCCCTTATATATACATATATATATATATATATACATATACATATACACACACACACATACTCCACGACACTGTTCCTGTAAGAAAAAATTTCTAACGGGGCGCTGCCCCGCACCCCGCAAGGGGGCTACCCCCTTGACCCCCAGCCCGCTATCCGGGTAGCAGGACCCCTGTAAAAACTCTGCGGGGCCACCGATATATCCAAAACCCCTCCAAAACACAACACCGCACATTGAGTTCACACGACCAGTTTAACCTGTTAATCGGAAGATCCTTCGCTCCAAAGCCGAGGAGTAATTAACGGCAGCTTAGTCCGCGGCTGCCGGAGATTCGGATCCCCACAATCATTAAACCCCCGCCTACCCTAGGCAGGGGGAATCTGTAGTATGTCTGACCAGCGTGCGCGTATTTCCATCTCAATGGGGTGACGAAAAACACCCTACACCGACCTATGGCACTTGTGCTGCTGCCAGGTCATCTTCAATACTCTGAGCCCATTCCTCAGATTCCAGAGGGCTCTCTTTTTCCGAAAATTGCTTGGGGTGCAAACCCCAGGTGCTTCCGTCTCTGGACGGTTCATCAAGATAGCAGTCTGCTACTGCTGTCTTTCCAGGAGGCTGCGGATCGCCTCAAGCAGTACCGTATGCTCGTTGCTCGGAGCAGCGATGGCAGGTGTAAGCGGTAGAGGTGGGGGAGTGTTGTTGATATTTGTGCTGGTGTTGTTTGGGGAATACATAACCTTGAAAGAAAAATTTTGGGTTATGACAGATTCAAAATATATGAAGTTGGAAGATTCAAGAAATATGAATTGTAAAGAATGTTTTCAGTTGCTGGTTCTTGTATTATATTGCTTAGGACTTCATGCAGAATTATCCCGCATGTCCATACAGAACTGACCTGCATGTCCATACAAAGCTGACCTGCATAAGCCACTAACAAAACCTGTCACGCCCCGCTTCCCAGTGTACGGGCAGAGGACGCGACGAGAACGCTACGTATTTACTCATAAGTAAACACGCTAAGCGTATCTAAGCAATATAAAGTAAATGTACACAAGAAAATGACAATAGATGTAATTGAACGTCAACTTTATTTATTAAACATTCTTTTTACAATACAGCTGAAATGTAAATACATGGAATGAAAGCAATGCCTAAATAATGGCATAATAGAAATGAAAATGAAATGTACAAGTAAACTAGAGCTCCGGGTCAAAGGCTAGCTGATCTAAGTCCTCGCTGGTGGGCTCTGTCTCCAGAAGGTCCGAACCACCAGACAACATTCCAAAGAAAGAAGAAAAGGAATGTCGTCAGCGAACAATCGCTCGGTAAGTCCCAAAGGTAAGTAGAGACAGAATAGACAGAAAGAGAATGTAGTTTTTAAAGTTGTATTATATTGTTAACGTTGTTGTTTGTAGCTTGGTACAGAAAATGCTAGTGTATACGAGAGGACTCCCACTATTCCGGAGACTGGGGTATACAGAGCACAAAGAACTGTTCAGCCATAGTACAATGGCAATGTATATTCAGATTAGGTGTATTATGGTTACAGTCTCGTGCCACTTTTAACACCTTCCATACCAATCCACCCTTATAAACCCCGCGACGTCTTGATTGTATTATTTGTATTGTATTGTAAATTGTATATGGAGGACTTGCCGAAACCATGATATCAGTAAATGGAATGGATATAAATGGAGAGTCATGTAGACGGAGTATATCCATGGTCCGGTTCAGTCAATATAGATTGAATAGATGGATTCATAATGTTGTACTGTAAGTTTATACTTGAATCGTATTCAAGTCAGATTGATTAGATTGAGACTCAGTCTGAGTCAGACAATTAGAAAAGAAATTGAAGTCCTGAATTAGGTTTTGGTGTTATCGGTAACTGCTGCACATGGACGGCAGGATTTGTGTCTTTTTTCAAGACAATTACCGTGTTGATAACACCGTTTGTTAGATTGTCTACCTTAAATAGGCAAACACCCATATCTCCGGCTCCCTGAGGCTCAAGAGATTGGTCCCGCTTAAACCTATATTTACTAGGGTCCTTATTATAATTTAGTATAACTTGAGGGGGTTTTATGTAAAAATAGTTTTGGCATAATCTCAAAATACACCTTAAGTATTTAATTATCGTCTTTAGAGTTTTCATGGATGTATATTTTATAGATGTGAAATTTCTAGTGAATAGAACCTAATTTCATAATATATGGTATTTTATTGAAATATTGGAATTGTGTTGTATTTAGATGGTATTTTCATGTAAGAGTGATTCCTTTGATTTTAGAAAAACATTGGAATATGTATATAATTAAAATAGGTATTTTGATAATAAAAATATTTATAATTAAGGAAAATAATTTATTTATTTTCTTGTAGAAATCTCATTTTCTAAAGAAAAAAATGTATAAAAATTCCATCGAGATCGAATGCTCCTTGCGGAGGTCTGCATCTCGTTCTACTAGGCCCGAGGATGTGCGATAACCCACACCATCCCGAACGGGGTCCTCAAAAGTGGGTTGTAGAGGCGCAATTGCATGGAAATGTTTAATACATCTTTTTATAGAAAACAGTTTTGTAACTTTAGGGTATTTATTTGTAAAGTCGTATTTTCCCATATTCTATTGTCCCAAACTTCATCGTGCTATGATAGAGATGTGTGTTGTGATGAGGTAGTTCATTACCTCATGCACTATCTAAAGGTATAGTAAGGAATTATGATGATTTATGTCGAAACTAAAGTATATGGTATTTTTATGAAAAAGTACGATAAAAGTTACAACAAAAATGATTCTTTTAAGGTGAACCTTGTTTTAATAGATTTATTAATGTTCGTTAAACAATATGTGAGAGTATGGTATGTTCTTGATTAAGAAAAGTTGAATTTTGAAGAAAAACCGAATCGGAAATCGGATTAAGTCCGCTTCCGTCGGATTTTAGAATTTGAAGTTTTTAGAATAGAGAAAATAAGGGAAAAGAGGGGACTTACTGGCTTAAAAGAGAAGGGAGAGGTAGGAGAAGGATTAGGAAGCGTCGGGACGTCGTTTTGTCGCCGGAATCTCCTCGGAAGTTCGTCGAAGCTTCGCCCTTCGCTAACTCCACTTGTACATTAAAAGACTTAGGAATTTGGTATAGTTTTATAATAGAATTCTGAGTGAGAGGGGTGTAAAATGGAGTGGGTATTTATAGGGAAAATTAGGGTTTAGGGGATGATGAATTTGAGAATTAAAATTCATTTAAAAAGAATTAAATGGGTGGTTTAAGTTCTCTGGAAAATGTGCAGAGAAAATAAACAGTGTGAAAGGAGTGGGGTAGCTGAAAGGTTGCAGGAGTAAGAAGATGGAGGGCATCATCGACGGTTGGACCGGCGGTACCGGCTTTATTGGGCATTTCGCCTGGCTTTTACCGACGAGTGGGGTTGGCCTTCGTGCCATATGTAGGTGTTACCTCGTATTCTTTAGTGTACATGTTTAAATAATTTGTAACTCTTGGTTTTACGTGCTGTGCACGTGCAAGCCCTTGGGCTTTAAAAAAGATTAAAAGAAAATAAAACAAAAGGATAATGTGGCTGATGGGATCGAACACAGCGGCTATGTCACAGCAGTGCAGGCTTTACCAATGAGCTACAAGTGCTTTCTTGCTGTTCTGAAGCAAAACAAATTCTTATAGCATTCACAGGAATTGTAAATACCCCAATTGTACATTAACTTTTAAACAATTTTATGTACAGTGAAATTGGAGTTATTACAGTATATGAGCTCAATTATTTTAGTTTAAGGACATCACGGTCCAATATTCCCTATTTGGGACGAATGTTAGTTTAAGAACGTTTCGGTCCATTTTAGTTTAGGGACATTTCGGTACAACATTCCCTATTTGGGACGAATGTTAGTTTAAGGAAATTTCGGTCCATTATCGCCGTGTTTGGGGCGATGCGCTAGTTTAAGGACATTTCGGTCCATCATTCATCTTGCGCGCACGTATATTTGTTACGTGGCGGAGTGAACGATGGTGATATGGAATGCATCCAATTTGGGGTGCGATCCGATTTGAGGTGTGCACGTCAATTTGGAAGTGCATCAATGTGGGATGTATCATTCCCTGTCCTGATAAATTTTTATATCAAATTGGTACGAGAAAAGAGTTGTTGGTTGTCGGGACCCGCCACCTTTCTGAAGATGTTGAGGAATTACAACGACATATATCAGAGGTGTGAAGAGATGTACCCTTAAACCAAATCCCGTATTTGAGCGAAAGAATCATGGTGGATCATCCAAGAATTGCTATTATTTAAGAATAAGATTAACTTAGAAGGTATGGGATGAAGATCGTTAGTCATATATGGGACTAAGATCAGTTTGGATATCATGAATATAGACTTAGCCAATTTGGGCTAAGATTGGGTTTCTGTAACACCCAGCAGTGCTAAGCACTCAGTTACATATAGCGCTTACGTGTGTTTCACGTGAGATGTTGAAATAGTGCTAAGTACTAGTCTTTTGTGGCCCTCACGTGCGTTTCACGTGAGGCGCTGAGCGTCTGGCGCTCACGTGTGTTTCACCTGAGGCGCTAAGTTTTTTGGAGATTTAATCTTTGCTGATAATTTTTTAGAGAACGTAAATCTCTGTTAATGGTATTTTGACCATTAACGATCACCAAGATCATTATTTTGAGGATCTGGGATCAGGTTTTTTAAGAACTAAGTTCTTGATTTGAAGGAACCGAGTTCCTGAAGTATTATAGACTCCATCTTCTCCATATTCTTTTATCTACGTTCTCTTGTTCATGTTTTCAGAGAGGTTAAACCTCTGTTGATGGTATTTTGACCATTAATGATCACCAAAATCACTATTTTGAGGATCTTGGATCGGGTTCTTAAAGAAATAAGTTCTTGATTTGAAGAAACTAAGTTCCTGGAGTGTTATGGACTCCATTTTCTTTCTTTTCAATTTTGTTCTTCCCTGAATCTTTGATTCTCAAGAACAAGATCTTCCCGATGAGAATTAAATTCTCAACTTGTGGAAGACTTGTCTTGTGGATCTCAGATCCAGAGAAAGAACTAAATTTTTTTAAAAGGGTCAAACCCTTAGATGTAATATGATAGGTAAACGAGATATTTGATCTCTTCTTTTTTCTTTACCTAGGCTTTTGAGGAGGAAGATCTTCTTCGAAGAGAATTAAATTATCTGTTGCCGAAGATTTTGGAGAGCCTTCTATATTTTTTACAGAAGCTTATGGAGGGGGTCTTCTCTTCTTTTTTTAGATTTAATCTCTTTGCTCTATTTATAGGAGAAGAGAAAAATCAATCTGTTAGAGGAAATCTCTTATTGAGAGATCATGATTGATTTCATAATCAATCTAAATGATCTTAAAGATCAACCGGTGAATTTTATTTACCGTTGGATTTTAATCCAAGGACTTTCTGTTTTACAGAGAAGATTTCTTATTTGTTTTAATATGATTAGGAATATATTCTCCTAAGATAGAATTTTATTTTATCAGATGAATATCTTGTTAGTTTAATAAGATTAGAAAGATATTTTTCTAATATAGAATTTTATTCTATCAGATGGTTTAATTGGTGATTTTATAATCACCGTTGGATTTTTGATCCAAGGGTTCTCTGTTTAACGGAGATGATCTTTCTAGTTTGAGAAAGGTCAGGGAAATATTTCCCCCAAATAGAATTTAATTCTAATATTAGATTTTTGATCTAACAGAGAATATCTTTCTTATTTAGAAAGATCATGAGATATTTTCCCCTAATAGAATTTTAGTTCTATCTTTTCATGATTTATTATCACTATTGATATTTGATCTAACGGTTCTGTTTAACAGAGAATATCCCAGATTTTAGAGAAATATTCCCCATGTAGAATTTAATTCTACCCGCTTTAGTTTCGACGCCGGTGCTCACGTACTATGCACGTGGGCGCCACTTAAGAATTTAATTCTTATATAACAGGCGCTCATGTGATTTTCACACTGGCGCTCACGTGTGTTCCACGTGAGGCGCCACTATGGGATTTAATCCTATAAGGCGCTCATGTGGGAAACACGTGATGACCCAATATAGGATTTAATCCTATCTGGGACGGTACCTACATGCTTTGCATGTGAGTGCACGTGTTTAACACGTAGGGGTTTCCTTTTATTTTTACAAGAGAACAAAAAGCACTGAGCCAAAAAAATTTGGCGGGAACAAATGCCCCCCATTACTTTGCCCATGTAAGTTTGCATGTGGGTTAAGTAGTGCTAAGTAATGCATTGCCATAAAATTGATGGCCTAGGAGACAAGTTTAGGATCTCTGTTGCCTAAGACTTTTTCATCTTCATGAGCCGTAAGGGTCTCAAGAAGGTTTTTCTCCCTATGAGTCGTGAGGATCTCATAGGTATGTATTCTCTTTAGAAATCATGAGGATTCCTAAGTGTTCAACACCTTCGTGAGTCATAAGGATCTCACTTGGGTATTTTCTCCTTGCGAGTCGTGAGGACCCGTAAGTGTCTTCTTTGCTTTATTGGCGAATATGGCCTGTGGATACTATACAATAGTCGGTTTGGACCTCCTTGTATGGCAGCGATGGCTTAGAAAACAGGTTTAGATCTGTCGCATAAGGTTTTTCAACGTTATGAGACGTGAGGGTCTCATAAAGAGGTTTCTCCATATGAGTCGAGAGGATCTCGTAGGTGTATTTTCTCCTTAGAAGTCGTGAGGACTCCTAAGTGCGTTTTCTCTTAAGAGTCGTAAGGATCTCATAAGAGAATTTTTCCCTTACGAGTCGCAAGGACTCGTAAGTGGTTTCTCCTTCTCATCGGTATGCGACTTTGAAGAATGTGGCCCGTAGATAGTATACAAGAGTCAATTTGGACCTACTTGTAGGGCCACAGTGCTTAGAAAATAGGTTGATATTCCCGTCGCTTAAGGCTTTTCACCTTCATGAGCCGTGAGGGTTTCATAATGATGTTTTTCCCTATGAATCGAGATGAGTCGAGAGGATCTCGCAGGTGTATCCTAATATGAAATATAGATAACTCCTTTTTTTTATAGAGGTCTGTTAGGTTTGCGGTACTAGGTTTAAGTCCATCGTACCGTCGCGTTGGCTGATGTATTCCTCGATATGCAGTCGCTTAGGTTGCTGCTCGAATAGCCCCGTGATTGTCGTATCTCTGATCCCTTCTGAGGCTGGACAAGACGTCTTCAAGTAATCTTCTTAGGTCATATTACTGTTGGAAGAATACGCGTTAGGTATTTGCCATAACACTTTTTACTTAAGGTTAGGCTCAATTTGGAGCCCCGACGAGTTATAACCACACCCTCTGGGGTGGGATGATCTCCAATGATCTTTAGGCTTTGTATGTATTGCCGTCAAGATCCGAAACTAGGAATATGTCGTCACTTCGTTTTTGCTTTGATTATGTCGTGCCGATTCTTTGCTGAAGTAGGATAGACATCGGTATGAGATCTATGCTGTGTGTATTGCTATCGAGGTCAGGAGCTAGGGATATGCCATCGCTCCAGTTATATTTGACCCTTGAGTCTTGGTTGACGTCACGTCTGTATCCTGCTGGCATGAGAAGCACGTTGAATTGATCTCTAGAATGTAGATGTTGCTATCGAGATCCAGAGTTAGGAATATGCTATTGCTCCACTTTTATTTGACGCTTGGGTTTTTGTCGACGTTGCTTCTGCATCCTGCCGGAATGAGAAGACCGTCGAGTTGGTCTCTAGGCTGTAGATGTTTCCATCGAGATCTGGAGCTTGGAATATGCCATCACTCCACTTTTATTTGACCCTTGGGTCCTTATTGACGCCGCATCTGCACTGAGAAGGACCGTCGAGCTGGAGCTAGGATTTAGGATTTTTCCATTACTCCATTTTGATTCGACCCTTGGGTCCTTTTTGACATTGCATCTGCACCCGACTGGAATGAGAAGAACGCGGAGATGACCTCTAGGCTGTAGATGTTGCCATCGAGATCTGGAGTTAGGATTTTGCCGTCACTCCACTTTTATTTGACCCTTGGGTCCTTGTTGACGTTTCATCTGCACCGAGAAGAAATGTCGAGCTGATCTCTAGGCTGTAGATATTTCCATCGAGATCTGGAGTTAGGAATATACCAGTGCTCCACTTTTATTTGACCCTTGGGTCTTTGTTGACGTTGCATTTGCACTGAGAAGGAACGTCGAGCTGGAGCTAGGATTTTGCCATTACTCCGTTTTGATTTGGCTCCTTGGAGCTTTGTCGACCCACGTCTGTATTCCGCTGGGGTAAGAGAGATGTCGAATTAGTCTCTAGGCTGTAGACGTGCCATAAAGTCTCGGTTCTTCTTTTGATGAAACATGGTGGGAAAATATGGTTCCCCTTTCTTTCATTTGTACCCATGGATTGTATACAAGAGTTGGTATAGACCTACTTGTAAGGCAGAAAAAGTTTCATTTTCATTTTTTTAATTTATTTCCACGATACTCTATCTTTTTAGCTTTTCATATCGCGAAAGTCGCGGCTGCCCAATCATTTCGGTTATGCCATTTTTTTACTCGCTATTTTTTATTGCGAGTTGCCCAAACATTTCGGCTGTTTCATATGCTTATATTTTTAACTCGCTGATTTTTATTGCGGGTTGCCCCATCATTTCGGCTATATCATATGCATTTTTTTTGCGACTCGCTGAGTTTTATTACAAATCAGGAACTTGAGATCTAATACCAATCTTGGTATCAGCATCGCTGCAACTGGAATATTACCAGGAGCGAATCATCATTTGCCGTGAGAGAACTTAAAGTTTGATACTTGTTTAGGCATCATCATCACTACAACTGGGATGTTGCCAGGAGAGAATCATCATTTGCCTTTGTTGATTTGGACAAAGGTGGCTTAGCAAATATAGTTATGATCTTGTCGACTAAGGCTTTTTGACTTTATGAGCCGTAAGGGTCCCATAAAGGTATTTCTCCCTACGAGTTGTGAGGATCTCGTAGGTGTATTTTCTCCTTAGGAATCATGGGGATTCCTAAGTGATATTTTCTCTTGTAAGTCGTAAGGATCTTACGAGAGTATTTTCTCCTTGCAAGTTGAGAGGACTTACAAGTGTCGTTCACCATATGAGGATATTTCTCGTCATTGGTGGAACTCGGTTGGAACATATTTTGTTCCTGCCCGTGGATTGTATACAAAAGTTGCAATCGAACTACTTGTAGGGCAAGAAAGTTTTGTAGGGTTTTGATGGCTTAAGAACAGGTTTAGATCTCTGTAACTTAAGGCTTTTGAATCCAATGAGCCGTGAGGGTCTTATAGAGAGTATATTTTTCTGACGAGTCATGAGAATCTCGTAAGTGCATTTTCTCCTTAGGAATCGTATGGATTCCTAAGTGTGTTACTCCTTTGCGAGTCGTAAGGATCTCACGCAGGTGCTTTCTCCTTACAAAGTCGTGAGGGCTTTGTAAGTTTTTTTTATGAGTTCGCGCTCTCTAAGGTTTTCACTAGCTCGCTGGCAGTCCTGCTGTTTTTACTCACGGTACCCTTTCGGATTTTTATTCTTGCCCATTTCACTTGTAGACATACCTTTTTTCTACTTAGCCTGTAAGGTAATGCGCCATTAGCTGTAGGCCCCGATTTTTTCTAAGGACTATATCATGTGGGACCTGAGAGAGTTATGAATTATGCCTGTGGATTGTATATAGTAATCAGGGCGAGGATTCATCGTAGGGATAAATGTACTATTTTAATGCCATGAAGGTCCATTATCACCGTATTTTAGAACGAAATGCTAGTTTAAGAACGCTCCGGTCCAACATTCCCGTTTTGGAGGCGAATATTAGTTTAAGGACATTTCGGTCCAATATTCCCATATTTGGGATGAATATTAGTTTAAGAACGTTTTGGTCCAACATTCCCATATTTGGGACGAATATTAGTTTAAGAACGTTTCGGTCCATTGTTAGTTAAAAGACGTTTCGGTCTATTATTCCCGTGTTTGGGGGAACACATTAGTTTAGGAATGTTTCGGTCTAATATCACCGTGTTTTAGGTGGAAATGCTAGTTTAGGGACGTACCGGTCCAACATTCCCGTTTTGGGGCGAATGTTAGTTTAAGGACATTTCGGTACAACATTCCCATATTTGGGACGAATATTAGTTTAAGAATGTTTCGGCCTATTGTTAGTTTAAGGACGTTTTGTTCCATTATTCCCATGTTTGGGGGAATGGATTAGTTTAGGGACGTTTCGGTCTAATATTGTCGTGTTTTGGGCCGAAATGCTAGTTTAGGGACGTTTTGGTCCAACATTCCCGTTTTGGGGGTGAATGTTAGTTTAAGAAAATTTCGGTCCAACATTCCCATATTTGGGACGAATATTAGTTTAAGGACATTTTGGTCCATTATTAGTTTAAGAATATTTCGGTCCAGCATTAGTTTAGGGACGTTTCGGTCCATTATTAGTTTAGGAACGTTTTAGTCTATTATTAGTTTAAGGACGTTTCGGTCCATTATCGCTGTATTTCGGGGCGACGGAGCTTTTTAGGTACTACTCTTAGAGTTCTGACTCAAGAAGATAGCGAGCGGACATAAGTGTCGTCATCTATCATTGACCCAAGTCATGACTCGTCAAGCATAGTATTTCTTTAGGAATCGACCGTTTATTGGCCGGAAGGGTCTTTCGCTATGCATATCCATGAGCAGATAGGCTCCACCTTGGTAGACTTTGTCTATGATGTACGTGCATTCATAGTTCGGCTCGAACTTCCCTCGTTTTGCAAGATTGGGGATCGTTGTTCTTTTAACGACTAGTGATTTAAAGAGATTTTGTGATCAAAGAATTAATTACCGTAATTAAGAACGGCGTTGCTTGGTAGCTAGCCGGTGAGTACGGGTCGGTTCACAGAGATTTTGTGTATTCTCAATTTGTTCTAACGAGTTAATTCCAAACGGTATTGGGATGATTATCACTAAAAATTAAATTGATTTAGACTAGGATTAGAATCTTTCTAGGGTTAGGTTTAGGTTAAATTTGGAAATTTAAGATTTCCCACCGCTTTCAATGCCCTAATTTAGATCTATTTAGGTGTTATGCTAATAATTAATAAAGGGGATTAGGACGATCGGGAAGAAACGATGTTTCTTCCTCTAGGTCTTTGTCCGTCCTTTCTTAATTCTTACCCTAACCTCCATGCACACATGCACAACCGGTCTTTTAAACTACGGTGTCACCATTATCTCGTAGGGTAGGATGCCGTAGGGAGCGGTGTGTGTGTATGCATGGAGTCCTATGAATTAATATGAGGCAAGAAAGGGGTGAGAGATTTTCATCTCTCAAACCTTTCCTATTCCTAACCCTAACAAGTGAGGAACTACCCACTCATTAGGGGATTGATAAAAGACATGTTTTTTTTATGAGTTTTCAAATTAAAAAGACTTAACTATCTAAACTACGGCAGATTAATAAAAGTTCTAGACTAATTAACTGGGGCAGATAATAAAAACTATACTAAGGCAAAAAGAAAATTAAGAACTAGGGCAATGAAAAAAATCTACTTACTTTATTTGATGCTCTCAAAACATTACAATTGATTTCTGAATTTTTGATCAATGAAAAGAGGCATACCTCAAAAAGAGGATTAAGGCTTCTATTTATAGATCATAGAAACCCTAGGGTTACATTCGATTCACATCTGCATTTACAATTTTACCCTAAAGAAGCCTAGTCAACGCACCGCCACACCGACAAAAATTGCACCGACACGTGCTCCATATGGCCACGGCACCATGGCCAAAACCCATGTTTGGCCGCGGATCCGCGGCGATTTATAGGGCTTGTTGGCTCTGTTCTTCTGGGCTGCTTCTGGTTGCATTTTGCTTCTTGTTTCTTCACTTGGTTTCTCAGATTGTCTTCTAGTTTTCTTCCAGATTTCCACAGTGAATAATGTCGTGGACTTTACCATTTGCTTCGTGTCGAAGTCTTGAACCTTGCGCTGCCTTTGCACTTTGTGAACTTGTTTATTGATCTTCATTATCCCTCAAACTGTAAGCATGATCAAGATTCTTCCATTTGTCGGTCGTAGTCTCACTTTTGTATCATCTTTTCATCAATTTCACTGTTTTGTTCCGAGAACCTGTAACCTGCAACTATGTAGCATGCATGGATCAAAAGCATCTGTTTATTTGTAAAATGAATAAGAATGGGGAATATAATAATGCAAAATTATGATATGAACAAATACCCCCAAACTTATCTTTTGCTCGTCCTCGAGCAAAACTAGTTTTATTCTCGAAAAAAAACCTACCCTCACTTTCGCAGGGAAACGCAATTGCACTGAGCTCGTGCAACAAGCCGTTAAACCTCTAGGTGTCCCTAGTAGGAGGAGTGTTGTCTCCTGAGGGTTTTCAGCTGATACTACCCACAAAATCCTATCAATTCGGCCTATTGACTTTGATTCTTCAATTAGGTTTTCCAACAAGGAACTCTATTATCTTCAACTCAGAAATTATCAACCCATATTTTTCACACTTCCTTATCATTTAACTTAAGATTATATATGTTTTGTAGATTTACTTACCTTTTAGCATCTTTTGAGTTTTCCTTCTAGGGTTCCATCTCAACTTAGGAATTTTTATCATCTCTACTAAAGATATAAGTCCTATTTTTCATTCCTATCTCTCATCTAAACCCCAATCATATATCCCTACGTGTGTGTATGTATCACCCCTACACTTGGAAATTCAAATCAAGCCATTATACTCTTGTCCATCGTCCAAAGGACTTTTCAATTGGTGAATTTTTAGATGAAATTGCTCACACATCCTTCATGCGACCGTTAATACTTCTTAAGATACCAACGACCGATTACAAAATGTGTTTGCACATTAAAGCGTAATTCCTATTCTTGTAACACCTAAAGCTTTTAGTAGTGACTCCCAAACCAGTTGGTCTAAGGCACTAGGTGATAAAGCACCCTTGCTAAATATTTTTTCTATTTATGCAGCCTTAAGTAATTACAAAGACCAGTGTTCATTTTTTTTTATCTCTTTATCCACACTTGTATTTTTATTTTATTTTCCTTCATACTAAGGACTTTAGACAAGAGCATTTCAAGATCTCTTCTACTATTCCAAGTTTCAAAGTTCGTGTTTGTGCAATTTGTAGGGTATATATTTTCAGAATTTAGACTTAAGCTTAGAAATTATTTTTCAAACTTATATTTCAATAAAAATATCAATACTCTTCCTTTATTTTGACTTAGCCCAAGAAGTGAACTCAAAATTTTGCCTATTTCTAAGTAAACTACAAAGACATATATTTTCTACCGTTAAATTTTAAGAAAGGTTATTTTTAGGGGTTTTAATTAACTAAGTCTAGGATCTAGTTGTTCCTAACTAGTTAACCTTCTTGTCAAACTTAAGTCAATTATGGCCATGATTGAATCTTTCAATTTTTATAATTTTTCAAATTTTTCAATTTTTATGGGTTTTAAAAATAAGTATGCAAATGCAAAAATATACATATGAATGCGAAGGAAGAAGGCTTACCGAACACACCCCCAAACTTAAACTTGATAGTGTCCTTACTGTCATGCTACACCAAAAGGGTCAAAATGTCGGCACTCCCCTGTTTATTTTTTTTATATTTTTTATTGTAAAAAGAAAACAAATATATATATACAAAAAGGTCCCCCCTAAACTTAAGTGAAACAGTGTTTCCACTATTTTAAGCGTTAAAGTTCAGAGTTAGGGAGGAGAAAAATCAAACTATACAAGGCCTTACACAAGCCAAAGGTTAGCACCAACCATTCAAAAATTTTATCGTTATAATGGTAGGGTTGGTGATATAATGGAGTGTAGAGAAAGGAGATGAGAAGCATACGAGACCGTGTGGGAAGAAAGTTGGAATATAGTCTCGGTATATTAGGAGAAGAATGGCGGAAGAGAGAAAGAAGTGTAGTACGAACTTGAGGGTGTAAATTGAGTGAATAAAGTAGCACAAATTGTGTTGACCGATGTGTTAAACGCGATTGTGCTAATCTATCAACCCGTCGAGAAATGGGGTCAAATCCCTCAAGATTCGTGAGAAAACATGGGTATGTTGAACTTGGTAAACCATCCATTGAAAATGGAAGCGTGACGAATTCTTGCTCGGTCGAAACGATAGAAAGGACGAAGGGGAGTGATTTAGGGATGGTCTTATTCTTACCTAACTAAGAGTATGTAAGGTGAGACGGCAACAGTTCGAGTTCGAGTTTCAGAGGTGAAACAATCGAAGGTGAAATTGGTGAAACTATCTCGAACTCGAATGATTCCATCAATGGTTCGAAATGACTGTAAGCAACCGAGTCTGATGGTTCAATTAACTCATCTGAAAATTCAAAGGACTCAAACTCGGGCTGCGAGTCTTCAAAATCGTCCGCAAAAGTGAAACACTCGTAATCGATATCGGTTGTGAGAACTGTGTCAGATTCAAGGAGGAACGCACTAGTGGCATCAAAACTACTGTGATCGAACAGAAATTTTTCAAGCTCACAGTCCTCCGGCATGATCTTTTGCGTGGTCGAAACGATGGAAAGGATGGAGGGGGGCGATTTAGGAAGTATAACAGTTAAAGGTTCAGGAGGATGAATTGGAAAATACGACACATTAAACAAAACTGGTTCATCCTCAATACCATTCTCAATACTCTCCTCAATACTATCCTCATAATTCTCCTCAAAAGTTCTCTCATCCATGCAATTATCATCAAAATCAAGACGCATATGAAGTTCGGGAGAAACATTTAATGACTCGGGATGATGAATTGGAGAAAAAAATTCAGTCAAATCTGCGGGTTCATCATCCAAAATATTCCCTGCGTCAATATCCTCAATCAAGTGAAAATTAATTTTTTCGGACACCTCATCAACAGTATGGATATTTATCAATTCAGGTTCTAGATTGGAGGTGTAGAGATCGAAAGGATTGGTGATGGTTTCACTCGAAAGGGACCCTTCACAATCTGGCAAATCAAGCACTACAAAGTCGCCCAACTCATTAACCGTTTTATTTTCAACTGGTGAATCATTTGTGACACTTGATAGATATTCAAAACCTGAGTTGTGGGGTTCAATTGGTGATGGGTAGGTTTGATTTGAAAGGGTGCATAGCTCACTCTCTCCACTCAAATTCTCAATCTGTCCAACCGCCTCATCATACATTGGAAGATTTGGAGCTAGTTGGAAACTAGCTACCGGTTCACTAGGTTGAATAAGGGCGGCAATGGACGCATCCAAATTCCTCATCTGTTGGTTTGTCACTACAATATAAGCTTCCAACGACTGTTCCAGACTAGACATGGGTTGTGAAGGGGTTTCAGTAAAAGATTCAAAATTGTTTGGATACGTGAAACTCCCAAATGGCTGTGTAGAAGCAATGTCTAGGGAAGGTGCGAAAGTCTGGTAGGACTGGTAGGAATTGAATGGTTGGACAGGAGTAGGATCAATATTTGGATAAAAAGGTGAATGGACTTGTTAATCCCAAGAATTGGAAGTTTTGAAAGGAGTGAAAGATCGGTTATGAGATTTTTCAATATGTTCAGCAATAGACATGGGTTTCGGAGTTACAACATGACTCGAAAAAGTAGTATCAACGTACGAAGGTGGTGAAGGTTGAAATGGTTGATACAAAGTGGATTGCGGAGTCGAACTGTTTCTCCTAGACTCTTCTATTCGATCTTTCAAAGAAATTTTGGGCATGGAGGGGTCGTCCGTAATTCGACCAAAACAATTCGCGTAGGAAGCAAAGTTTGGTTCAGGGCACCAAAGTTCGGCAAGAGTTTTGGGAGGTGGGGTACCCATGATGTAAGAAAGAAAAAGAATGTGGGGTGCAAGTGGGGTGCACGGATTTCTTAGCGACAAGTTGCAAGTTTTTGTAATTTTTTTTCCTTTTTGTGTTTTTTTTTATAAGGAGCTTTTTGCAAAAAGATTTTCGATAAAAGGCTTAGACACACGTTCAATCAATCACAAATGCATAATCAAGCCTAAATCTAGGGTCACCTAGGTCAGCTAGACAGCTCCTAACTGTTCCAAAGGGCTAGATGTAAGGACCTCAAACCACCTCTTCACCGCCAATTGTGGCCAGGTAAGCACAAGTAGAGAAAGGAGGGATCCGCTTACGATTCACCGTGAGACGTGCCTTTTAAAGTTACCTTTCCCTACCTGTCTAGCCTAGGCACCACAAAGTCAGGTTAGGATCAACGGTCGATGCCTACAACTATTCCTTTGTCCTATTGAGCGCGAAGTCCTTAGGGCTGAGTCTAATCTTTTTTAATTAACTTGATGGTCAATGCAATATACTTTATGCGATTTTTGGGGTCCTGGGAAGGGTGATGAAATCCCCACCCAATCTGGATTGGTGTTCAAGCCCCTTAAAGTCAATTTAAATATGCAAAGCAGTAAACACAATCACTTGCAAACAATTTTTTTTAGCGCGGCACAAAGAATCCTGCACAAGATCAAGTTATTGGAGAAGGGGAAGAAGTTTTTGTACAAAGAATCCTGCAGGAAAAATTTTACAGAGGAGATAATGGGGTTACAGAGAAGAAGAAAGGGAGCTTACAGAGGGATTTCGGGTTGCTGACAATAGCAACCCGCGGCGGATCCATGGCAGAAGGGTAGTTTTCGCGGTGGAAACGCGGTTTGATATGTGGTTCTGTTCCCGAGATTTTTTCTACTCCTTTGTACTGATTTTTCTCTGTTGTTCAGATCTAGGGTTTTCTGTTTTGCTCTCTGGATTTTTCCAGATCCGAACTCGTTCGTCGATCCTGCAAAATTCACACGAAACACCCTTCAAAAAATAACAAGATGATAATTTTTTTTTTATATTTTTCAGTTTTTATGAGTTTTATGGTTTTATATTAACCCGAAATTGCAAAAAGAAAATACTACGCCATCCCCGGCAACAGCGCCATTTGATTTAAAGAGATTTTGTGATCAAAGAATTAATTACCGCAATCAAGAACGGCGTCGCTTGGTAGCTAGCCGGTGAGTACGGGTCGGTCCACAAGGATTTTGTGTATTCTCAATTTGTTCTAACAAGTTAATTCCAAACGGTGTTGGGATGATTATCACTAAAAACTAAATTGATTTAGACTAGGATTAGAATCTAGGGTTAGATTTATGTTAAGTTTGGAAATTTAAGATTTCCCACCGCTTTCAATGCCCTAATTTAGATCTATTTAGGTGTTATGGTAATAATTAATAAAGGGGATTAGGACGATCGGGAAGAAACGATGTTTCTTCCTCTAGGTCCTTGTCCGTCCTTTCTTTATTCTTACCCTAACCTCCATGCATACATGCACAACTAGTCTTTTAAACTATGGTGTCACCGTTACCTCGTGGGGTAGGGTGCCGTAGGGAGCGGTGTGTGTATGTATGCATGGAGTCCTATGAATTAATATGAGGCAAGAAAGAGGTGAGAGATTTTCATCTCTCAAACCTTTCCTATTCCCGACCCTAACAAGTGAGGAATTACCCACTCATTAGGGGATTGATAAAAGACATGTTTCTTATAAGTTTTCAAATTAAAAAGACTTAACTATCTAAACTACGACAGATTAATAAAAGTTCTAGACTAATTAACTAGGGCAGATAATAAAAACTATACTAAGGCAGAAAGAAAATTAAGAACTAGGGCAATGAAAAAAATCTACTTACTTTATTTAATTCTCTCAAAACATTACAATTGATTTCTGAATTTTTGATCAATGAAAAGAGGCATACCTCATAAAGAGCTTTAGGCTTTCTATTTATAGATAGAAACCCTAGGGTTACATTCGATTCACATCTGCATTTACAATTTTACCCTAAAGAAGCCTAGTCAACGCACCGCCACACCGACAAAAATTGCACCGACACGTGCTCCATATGGCCGCGGATGCAGATGCAGATGCAATGTCAACAACCGACCCCAGGGTCAAAACAACGGAGCCATGGCAAAGTCCCTAGTTCCAACACTCGACAGTTCACTGACAACCTAGAGACAACCTCGACATTCGTCGCAATATTGCAGACCCAATGTCAACAAACGAAGCAAAGGATGATCCCTAGCTTCAGGGTCTTGACGGCAACTCAAATGAGACTTGAAAGACTATCGGAGATCATCCCACACCAGCGCGGAGTGGTCATGACTCATCGGGGCTCCCAAACTGAGCCTAATCTCAAGTAAAAAGCGGCATGGAATATCCTTAACACTTGCTCTTCCGATGGTAATATGACCCGGGAGATTACTTGAAGATGTCTTGTCTAGCCCCCGAAGGGATCAGAGACACGACAGTCGTGGGGCTACTCGAATAGCAAGATTGCATATCGGGGAATACATCGGCCAATGCGACTATACGACGGACAAAAAACCCTAGTACCACAGACCCTAACGGAATTCTATTAGCAGAGGTTAACTGTGACGTTAGGACATTCTTGCGAGAACTTCTCGATTTGTCTCGACTCGTAGGGAAAATAATGTTCCTGCGAGAACTTCTCGACTCATCTCGACTCGTAGGGAAAAGGCCTTAGGCAATGGGGATATCAACTTGTTTCCTAAGCACTGGGGCCCTGCAATTAAGTTCAAGATGGACTATTGTATACTATCCACGGGCCACACTCTCAAAAGCCGAATATCGACAAGGAGGGAAAAAACCACTTACGGGTCCTCTCGACTTGTAAAGGGAGAAAATTCTCTTGTGAGATTCTTATGAATCTCAAGAGAAAACGCACTTAGGAGTCCTTACGACTCCTAAGGAGAAAATACACTTACAGGATCCTCTCGACTCGTAGGGAGAAAAGTCTTTATGAGACCTCACGGCTCATAAAGTTGAAAAATCTTAGGCGGCATATCCAAACCTGTTTCCTAAGCTATCGTTGCGCTACAAGGAGGTCAAGATGGAATATCTACGGGCCAAATTTGCCATAGCTACATGCCACTGAAATAAAAAAAAGCTATTTACGGGTCCTCACGATCTAAATGAGATCCATACGGCTCACGGAGGCGATAAACACCTAGAAATCCTCACGATTTTTGGGGTGAATATGCTCTCCCGACGGTAATATAGCCTAGGAGATTATCTGAGAACGTCTTGCCCAGCCCCGAAGGGATCAGAGACAAGACAGTCACAGGGCTACTCGAACAGCAAGAGTGTGTATCGGGGAATATCATCGGCCACGGACAAGAAGACCATCTGGAGCCAAATGAAGCCGATGAGGATAGGAGTTCCTCTACGAGCTGAGAGCTCGTGCAGCACCGTATCACATTGGTCATCCGTAAGAGTAGGGTTCACCAAGTATGCAGCAAAACGAGGAACAATTTCCTCAATAGGCACCTCCCATGGCTGCCGGCGAGCACGTGGATGATTACAAGCCATAGCTCTTCTCTGTTAAAATGATTCTCTGAAAGTGAGAGAGAAGAGAAGCATTGCTTCAGATATAAAAGGAGACATTTAAGTCTAGGCACAGAAAAGGTTGTGCGTGATGGACTATTTCCAAGCTCTATTAAAAGAAGGCATTGGGGAAGAGAAGCTTGACTCAGGAAAAGCAGAGAAAGAAGGGGAAAGACACCTTCAGTAGCGAGGCAGCGCCTCACGTGCCTCGCACGTATAACACGGGGACCACAGCATTATATGTGTGTGTGTGTGTGTGTGTGTGTGTGTGTGAGTAACTACTACTTCACATGAGGCACCTATGGGCAGTGGTATAAAAGAAAGGGAAGTTTTTCCATTCATACTTGGAAAAATTTACACATCGATAATAACAACAAACAAAATATCATCAAAATGTTTACAATGGCAAGACTGTAAATCCCAGGCATGGAGTTAGGAAGTCAGAAGCAAGGCCGAGTAAAATGCTTCTGGCTTCTCTGACCATCTTCTTATGTATTTTCTCACGAATGCAAGCGTTGGGATTCCCGTTGATATCGTCCGTCCTCTGGTAGGCAGAGATTATCGTCGTCTGTTGGAAGACCTGATGCAAGATATCGATAAGATCATCTCGCCGCCTCTTCGAGATCAAGCCCATCAGATATTGTCTTCGACATCATCAAGTGCCTCAAGTGGCATGGCCTCGTTAAATTCAAGAAGTGCTTCCCAAATCGCTCCCACGATAATTTTCAAAAGAGCGGAACGACGGGGGAGTAGTCGGCCATTGTATTCATCGAAGCGACGCATCACCTCAGCGCATTGGGCATTCGTAAACTCCTGGCCTTGACAGTGACCTTAGACGCGAATGTCTTCATAGGAGATAATCTCGTCAAGATCATACAGATAAACATCCATAGAATCTGGAAAGAAAATTCAGTAAAAGACTAGCAATTAAATATCAAGATTCCTAAAATCCAAAATAAAAACAGTGGTGACGTTCCATTATTGATGGGGCAGTCTCCCATTAAGGAGGGAATCCCAAAAGGATTCTCATTTAATGAGAAACCTCATTGGGCTAAGGAGTTAAACTCCCTCGAGGGCTGTGCTCTACAAAAAGAATTCACATCTGCCAACTTTATTAAGAGGGGAATGAAATTCTTAAGGACCCTCTTAATCTTTCAGAGCTAAGCTCTTTGATGAAAAATTAAATTCCTTTTAAGAGGTGGAATTAAATTCCAGAAACCTCATGATGGGGAAACGAAAATAGAATTAAAATGCTGTGTACATTAAAGATTAGAGGAGGAATGCCCAAGACATTGAGGTTTACTACTCAAAGATCACATCTTTGGATCTCTAAGATATGGGTTTCAGAAGAGAGCAAAGCTTTTATGGTGGATTTAAAATCTAGGAAATTTTTTTAAGAAAAGAGTTTCTTTGTGGTTCAAGATCTTTACCTAAAAAAGGTTTCTTTTTTTCTGACAGAGTTTAACTCTGAAATATCAATAGGCAGAGAACTAAGATTTGAAGAAGAGAATTAAATTCTCAAAGAAGATAACCAAGGAAGAAGATGAAGGAACAGAGGCTTCCCAAAGACAAAACCATTGCATTTATAAGACGTGACAATGACGGTTCATCTCCCTGTTGCCCTAGGAAGATCCAACGGCTGTAAGTGTGACAGCGTTGCACTCACGTGCAAGCCACGTGAGAACAACGTTGTGGGGGAATTTGTTCCCTTATAAAAAAAGTAAAAGAAAGAAGGAAAAAGCGATAAAAAAATTACCCTAATGGAGCATCATGTGCCCACACGTGATGCGCCTATGAAAAAAGATTGTAGGCATTGCGTTTAACAATTAATGCTGAAATTGAGCCTCACGTGCAAGCACGTGAGCATCTATATACAAAGTATATAGGCGCTTTTTAAAAAAAAACAAATAACAGGCCAGAGAAGCCCACGTATCAGCACGTGATGCCCTTTTTGGGCTGTTGCACATAAGCAAATGAGTTTGACTCTGTGAAGTCATGTGCTACACGTGAGTAGCCTCAAATGCCTTCTGAGCCGATAGAATTAAATTCTAAGTAAAGGGATCAAAACCCTATTTGGAAAATATTTTCTTGAATCTTTCTAAACAAGAAAGATTACTCTCTGTAACACAGAGCACCGTTGGATTAAAAAATCCTATGGTGATTAAAAAATCACCTATCTACAGAAAAATTCTGTCTAGGGAAATATTTCCCTAATCTTGATAAAAACAAAAAAATATCTCCAGTAAAAGAGAAGTCTTTGGATCAAAGATCCAACGGTGGATAAAATCCCCGAATCAATTAAGATCTCTCAATGAGAGATTTCTTTAACTAAATCAACAAACTTGCCTCTACTATATAAAGGACCCAACACTTCAAGTCTTGAACAGAGGAGACCCCCCATAAGATTTGAGAAACAACAAAAAAGAAGAAAAAGAGTTCTCTTTTAGAAAAAAAGAAACCCTAGGTAAGAAGAAAGACATAGAGATCATTTTATCTCTTCTTCGCCATTCCAAGTGCTTAACTCTTCTAAAAAGAACTTAGTTCTTCCTCTGGTTGAGGTCTGCAGAAGCAGATCTCCCCAAAAGTTAAGAATTTAATTCCCATCGGGAAGATTCTGTCATGCAGACTCAAAACTTAGGGGAAAGAACTAAGTTTGAAGAATTTAATTCTTCCAAAAAGATATAGGAATTTAATTCCTCTGATAAAACTAGGATTTAACCTTATAAAAGAATTTAATTCTTATAAAAACAAGGGACCTGAAATTCTTAAAACTCATATCAAGATCTCCATGCATATCAGTGTTCAACACTATAACGACAGATCACGTGTTCCCACGTGACCACCCCTGATGAACAAAAGAACGACTGAGATCGAGTCACGTGATCCCACGTGACCCCCTAATAGTTCTCAACACTTAGAAAGGAAAAGGGGAATAAATCAAAAACAGTTCCCATTTCTGGGGCGCCTCGCGTGAGAGCATGTGACCCCCAATAGTGCTTAGCACTTATAAAAGAAAAAGGGAATAAACCCAAATAAGCAGTGCCCCTCTAAATTTTAGTGTTTAACACTGCTTTAGAGCCCCACGTGGGAGCACGTGAGCGCCGAACAAATTTTAGTGTTTAACACTATGATAGGCCAACCTTAGCCTAAACTAGACAAGTCTCCCGAGGCCAAAACTCTTTTGATCACCAATTAACCGAGCCTTCCTATGCTCAGGTCTCCCAAAATCGATCTTAGTTCCAAAGATGACTAATGATCTCTTAACGGATGGTATCTAAAATGGTGTTCATTCCACCATGATCTCTCCCTTCAATCTGGAGTTTGGTTCAAGGGTACATCTCTCCATACCTTTGATACATGTCGTTGTAATTATTCAACGTCTTCAGAGAGGTGGAGGGTCTCGACAACCAACAGCTCTTTGGTACACTCCCAAACCCATGAGCACATCCCAATGGACCACAATGTCCTTAAACCAGCTATGGACCGCAATGTCCTTAAACTAGCTATGGACCGTAACGTCCTTAAACTAAACCCTCACCCCAAAAAATGGTGATCTATGGACCGTAACGTCCCTAAACTAAAACGATAGAGCCCAAATGCTCTTTTGCTGGATCAAAAATGATCCTGAAACCCCCGTTAAGTAGATCTTAGTCCAATATCGGACTAACGTATCCTTAACAAACATTTAAGTTGATCTTAATCTCAAAAAAGGTTAACGATCCTTAAATCAAACCAAACCCAAATCTAAGAATATACGGATTTGGACTAATCCACGACCTACGGGCGACAAGATAAATTAGTCTCCGTATACAATCCACGGGCAATCAAAAATAAAACAAACACACACGACACGAAGTGACCTTCTGGAGCAGGAGAAAGTGGTTATCGCTACGTGGTAACGTAATTAACTGCAGGGGCTTGCGCCTGCAGTGAAGAGCGTTCCCACAATCAAAAGCCCCTTGCAAACGAGGGAAAATCTGACGAAGTTTGCTATAACGGCCGCATCCGTCCAAACCTCCGATACACGGTGCCATAAATCAACTTGACATCTTCGGAGAGGTGGACGGATAAATCCAAATAGTTTCTGCCCCCAAATTCAGGCAAGATGTTTGTCTTCCCGGCTTTCAGCGTTGAACAGTAAAGTAATGGAGAGAGAAGTTCACAGGGTCCACGCCCGGGTTCGAAGTATTGGCAGCGGTGCTCGGGACATGATACAAGTGAGATAACCCTGCAACGCCAATAGCAAGACATGCTCCCTCGGTTATACGGTACGCGGGGTAGAAGACAGAGTTCCTCATAAAAGCGTCGATGCATAAGCATCGCGAACCAAATGAGGCAAAGAATGATTAAACCTATAAAGAACGTTTTCTCGTCTATATCAGTAGCAGCAAAATCCTTAAAAGCAATGGCCGATGTGTTCGGAATATAGAACTGCGGCAAATCTTCCTCGTTGGCCGGCAGTTTCTCCAAACCAAACCCAAAAGGATCTTCAATCCTCGCAAATTTTGGGGCCTTCTCAGACAGGACAACGACACGAAGGAAGCGAGCGATGGAATCTCTGAAGTTGAATCTGTTGGGGTTCAGTGCCCACACCGCGGAAGCCGCGGCTGAGGCGGAAGCGAAAACAAAAAATTTATACGAGCACCAAACACCCGTAACCAACGAAACGGTCCAAAAACCTAAATTAGCTAACAAGAAATACAAGGGTTGAGAAACTACAATATTTGTCGCGTGTCCACACAATTGTGGAAGACCCCTCCAAGCTCGTAGATGCCGGGAACGGTCTTGAAAATCGACCATCTTCACCGAAAACGATCCACCCGAGGGAAATCGGAAGAAGCTCTAACCGAGGATCCAAACTTGCTAGATGTGAATGGTCGGTGATGTAGAAATATATTACTAAACTTTTCTCTCATATTCTCAAGCTCATGTGAGTAAGAGAAAGAAGGAGAAAAGGTGAGGATGATGGTTGCTAACACTTGCAACCATGAAGCATGAAGCTCATGTGTGGAATGAAAATCAATCATAAAGTGTAGAAAAGAAAAGGCTTGCATTTTACAACCATGCATGAATAGTGCAACCAAATGATTTTATCATTTTTAAAAGCAAAGTCATACCTCTCTACATCTTTAACACCATGCTTCATTACTCCTCACTTTACATCTCATTTCCTTTTATTTTTCTAAGTAGAAAAATAAATATGAGGTGTCATTCTTCTAGAAGTATTCCCGTATAAATACAGAATACTTAACCCGTTATATGTATCGCTACATATACGCATATCCGTATAAAAATACGGATGGTATCAAAGAGAGAAAATAAATAGTGAACAATAATACTAAAATATATATATATATATATATATCAAAAAATATATATAAATTATTAAATCAAAACCTGATTTAATAATCCGGCTTAATCCTAAGCCGGCTAGTATTATCAACCGCTCGATTAAAGTCCGTATATCCCGTACATGTATTTAATCAGACCCATGCACGTACCACTGTATGGCTCCTACATCTATCGCTTGAACCGGGAAAAAACCCTCTGCGTGGGACTCTAAAGACTCGATAATACGCTGACAGTGGGTTTAACCACAAGCACGTCAACGGCACTGTACGTAACGGTTACCAAGGTACTTGCCGAGAGGGGAGGTCGACAATCAAGTATGTCCTTACCCTACTGAGCCTGAATATGGCAATCTCTGTACAATCCGGTCTCTTCATCAAAGAGTATCGCATATTGGGTCTAGGGGTGGATAACGTCTGACCCTTACTAACCCGATAAGTCGTGTCTGAGTCAAGCTCATCATCAACAGAGATACTACTGATCAACCATCAGTAAATCTCATCCACCGTGGCCACGGATTGAATGTGTGTCTTAGCACCACCACTAGGTTTATACAAGCATCAAGTATGCAATTTAAAAAAAATCTAGAGTGCTAAGCCATACAATACAATAATCGAACTAGAGAATTAGGGTTTTATAGCAAGAAAACAATTTCTAAACTAAGTGAAGAGAGCTATAACCTTTGTAGACCGATCATTCACTTCTAAAGCTCTAAGTAGTAGTCCCTAAAACTCTTCTTTGAGTCCACTTGATAAAGGATCGAGCTTGCATGAAGTCTTCGATGCCGAGGATGATCCACCTTGAAGTCTCTCTAACTTAAGCTCGCTCTTCACTAATCAAACTATTAGTGAAGCAAACAACCTAAACTAATAGGCTAGATTAGTGTAGTTTGATGAAGTAAGAATTTTTCTCACTTTAGAAATCTTTTTCTCTTTCTTTTTCCAACTCAAGAAAAACCCTAGAGCTTGGAAGAAGATGAACTTCGGTGTGTATGTATGAATAAACCTTGAGCTAGAGATAAGGTTAGGGTGAATAAATAACTAAGAGTAAAACAAAAATTAAGAGATGAGTTATGGCTTCTCCATACTTCTCCAAGCATCCAGAGCCATGACTCATTTCTAGCCTTTTTATTTTCCTTTTAAATTAAATCATCCCAATTATCTTTAGCTCTAGTGTAAGTCTCATACATCCATGTTCTATATATCATCAACCATAATACAATTCTAATTTATATATAAATAAATATACACACACACACACACACAATTATATATCAAGAGAAGAAAATCATTAGTGAGCAATTATATTAGTTAATATATATAAATATATATCAAATTATTAAATCAACACTTGATTCAATAATCCGGTTATATCATACATAACCGACTAATATCATATATATATGTATATCAAATCAACACTTGATTCAATAATTTGGTTATATCACATATAACCGACTAATATTCAATACACAATATCAAATCAACACTTGATTCAATAATCCGGTCATATCATATATAACCGGCCAATATCAAAATATATATATATATATATGCACACACATACATACATATAACAAATCATTGAATCAACACTTGATTCAATAATCCGGTTATACCACATATAACCTAACCGATATCAAATATCACCAGATTAGAATACAGTATCACATACTTGTATTTAATCAAGCGCCCGCACATATCACCATATGTGCCCTACTTTGTTTCGCTTGAGCTAGGAAATCTCTATATGGGACTCTAAAGACTCATTAATACGCCAGCAGTAGGTAATGATCATATCAGATACCCACAAGCCGTCAGCGGTACTAGCTGGATGTAACGGCTACCCAGGTATTGAGCGAATAGAATATCAACAAGCAAACTTGTCCAAACTCCCGTGAAGCCTATAAGCAGCACTTACCATATAGTCCGGTCTCTTCGTCTGATATGTCGCATATCGAGTCTAGAAGTGGAATCGTCAGACCCTAGTAACTTTATAAGTCATGCCGATGTGTAGCCTATAACCATTTGAGAAACTACTAATAACAATTACCAGTAAATCTCGTCAGCACTGGTCAGGGACTTGCTGTTATAGCCAATCGAGCATAGCGCAACATCAACTCCTAATACCGGAAGAGACGAAACCCCTCCTATCGCTCACTGCCTCCATGTGACTCGGGACTGTACCCAAAATCAACCTGTTTGCACGAGTCCATTGAGCCGTGGTAGGGAGGAAATCAAAGCACAGTGGGAACCATACAAGACACTATGAAGATCTCAGGTCTACAGGCTAACCTGTATAAGTGTCACCAGAGAACTACTATCTGACGATAGGTATGGTACCATCTAGGAGTTCTTGGCGCATCCTGTTCGGTGTACCCATTCTCTAATGAGCACCTGTGTACAATCTTTGATGTCAAACACCAATAGCTGTGGAATTAACCATCGCCCCATACAGGGTCAAGAAATATACACACTAGTCTACTCTAGAATATCGATGCCTTATCTCGATATTCTCTCAACTAGGAACTGTTAAAGGATGTCCTTGCGGACTACACAAGCCTCATTAGTATAATTTGCATCATAGTCCGGGTAGTCAAGCCAACATCTTAAGGGCTTTATCAACATGTATCAGAGAGACAGTATAATAATACAAGTGTACATGTAAAGATAAAGAGCAACCATATAGCATACTATCATGTCGAGCAAGAAAGTCCTCTATATATATGTCCAAACATCCATTATAATATACAATAATGGCCTCTGGGGCATACATATTCCTAACAACAGATTTCCAGTGATAGCCGACTGAATACAGTGCGACATCAACTCCTAATACCAGGAGAGACGAATCCCTGACAATCGATCACTCCCTCCATGTGGCTCGGGACTGTACCCAACTAAAACCTGTTTGCACGACTCCTTTGAGCCGTGGTAGGGTAGTAATCAAAGTACAGTGGAAACTTACATGAAACAAATAACGATTTCATGTCAAAGGACTAACCTGTACTCATGCCACCTATGAACTTCCATTTGACGATAGATATAATACCATCTAGAAGTTCTCGGCGAGTCCGTCCGGTGTACTCCCCTCCAGTGAGCACCTGTATATTATCTTAGGTGACACAATACCAATGGCTTGTGAGATCGTCCATAGCCCCTCATCGGGGTCTAGAAACGTATACATTAGTCTAGTCCGGAATATCAATGCCCAGTCTCGATACTCCCATGACTAGGGACATTTAAGGATGTGCTTATACACAACACAGCTTCCACATATATGATCGCCATCATAATGCTGGTTGTCAAGCAACAATCCTACGGGCTTCATCAATGATGAAGACAAACCAGATAGCATATTATCATTTCAAATAAGACTGTTATGCATGTATAGGTCCTCCCTCAATTATCAAAATCGCCTACTTGCGATCACAATAATTGCCTTGAGAGCACTATATCCAACAATCTCCCACTTGCACTTAAAGCCAATTATTGCGGTATCGCGTACCCACAGCTCATGTAATAACGAATACCCAACTTGTTTACTAATCAGTTTCGCAAACTATGTTTGTGAAACTTAATGTATTCGAGAAATAGGCCCAGTGAGTAGATCCGCTACAATATTCCAACTTCATCTCTCTATTTCTCAATCTTGCGGAGATCAACAATCTCCCAAACTGAGCGATACCCCGCTTCAAGAATTTGTCTGGATACTTGATGGAACCAAGTTCATCAATGAACAACTCCATCCAACAAACTTATTAGGCTGTATCATCTGTTGAGTCATAAGCATCATTCTGCACCATGATTACCTCAGTATCCCTATTGGAACACTATCTAATATACTGATCCTCAGAAGAGGCTAAACTCAAAGCTCTGACAACATCTCTGTCATCCAGGTTATCTTGGAAGTCTTAAACGATAACCGCTTTCCATAGGAGGCTGCCGTTACCTTATACTAAAAACATCCTCTTTTGTCCAATACTGCTTCCTAATGTTTCTCCAGGATTGGATTAATATCTGCTTGCTACAGCAAGTGTATAAGCAATATCTAGTGTTGTACAAGACATTGCATGTTTGACTCAATTGCCTAAGCAAATGATATGTCATTCATGCCAGTCCCTCTCCTCATCAGTCTAGAATACATCCCTTTCAGAGAAGGTGACTCCATCACCTGCGGGTACACACCATGCTAGGAGTCATCCATTTTTAAATACTTTTAGAATGTTGTCGAAGTACCCGATTGGGAAACTTCCCAAATCTATATCTAAAACCAGAATCCCTGATACATTATCCATCTGGTTTTGTACAAGACATTGCATGATTGACTCAATTGCCTAAAGAAATGATATGTCATTCATACCAGTCTCTCTCCTCATCAGTCTAGAAGACATCCTTTTTAGAGAGGGTTGTTTACCCCAATCAGAGCAAAGCTCTGTTCAAATTCCAAGGTGGGAAAAGAAGCAATGCTTCTGTTTTTCTCCAATCAGAGCAAAGCTCTGCCTTGAAAATTAAAGTGAAAATTAAAGTTAAAATAAATGAAGCAACGCTTCAGATCCCCTGCGCTGCACGCAAAGCGCCACGTGTCAAAATCAGACACGTTAGCGCAGGAAGCGCAGCGCCCAAGGCAGCGCACCCAATCAGAGCAAGGCTCTGTTTAAAATTCAAATTTTAATTAAAGAAGCAACGCTTCAGCTGGCCTGCACTCTGCGCTGCACGCCACGTGGCAGCGCAGTTGCGCTGCGCGCTGCGCTGTGCAGTGCGCTGCCCGACGCGTGTCACGCAGATGCGCTAGCGCAGTTGCGCTGCGCTGTGCGCTGCGCGACACGTGTCAGCGCAGTTGCGCTGCACTGTGCGCTGCGTGACACGTGTCACGCGCTGGGGCATTTGCGCCAAACAGAATTAAAATTCTAAAGAAATATTTTTTGTTCTTGTTAAAACAAGAAGATTTTCTTCTGTAAAACAGAAGCCCTTGGATCAAAGATCCAACGGTGGGGAAAATTCCCCAAATCACTCAGAGAAAGATCTTTTTAACAAATTTAACTAATTTATGGGCACTATAAAAAGGACCCTAGGCCTCAATTCAAACGCATCAACATTTCTTGAAAAAAGTTAAGAGCTTCAAACAGAGAGAACTCTGAGAAAATTTCAAGAAAGAGGTAAAAAACCTTCACAAGAGAGAAGAAATCTCTTTTAAATAAATCATTGATCTAAAAACCAGATCAATGATCTGCACATAATAAACAGTGCTTTGCACTTCTTATGAACCACTGGTTCTTTAAAACAAGGAAACAACAAAATAAAAAATAGTGCTTTGCACTTTTATGAATCTCTGGTTCTTGAAACAAAAAGAAAAACTTATTTTTCTTTGATCTAAATTAGATCATGAAATCAAATAGTGCTCTGCACTTCTGTTCTTGAATCTAAAAGATTCTTAGTGCTTTGCACTTCCAAAACTGCGCTGTTGCGCTCTTAAGAGAGCGCCACGTGTCAGCTACATAACAACTTGCGCTACGCGCTCTTGAAATAGAGCTTTGCTCTCTGGAATTGGCGCAACTCACCAGAGCGCGCCACGTGTCAGCAGCGCAACAGCGCAGCGCACTAGCGCAGCGCACTGCGCTGTTGCGCTTGTGCTCGCCAGAGCATGACACGTGTCCTCACCACAAGCGCTTGCGCTCAGTGATTGGCGCAAAGCGCCTGACAAATGCAATGCATTTCATTTCCTGAAGGGCCAGGCCCAATTAAAAGGCTTAACAGGCCTAATAAATAAAATGCAATGCATTATTTAAAAGGGCAGAGCCCAATTGAAAGGTCCAGTGGACCAAAACAAATGATCTGCATCATAATAAAAAAGGCAGAGCCCAGTCAAAATGGGCATAAATGGCCTGAAGTAATGCAATGCATTATTTAAGTGTGGGCAAAGCCCTAGCACAGGTCTAATAGACCGGAAATAAATAAAGGTGTTGAACATTTTCAACTGGACTTAGCCCAATTTTGGCCGTAAGTCCTTAAATAAAATTGACTGAGCACAAATGCTCTCCTAAATCAATTTACATCCGGTTCAAGGGTACATCTCCGAACTCCTTTGATATCCATCGTTGTAATTCCTCAACGACGTCAAAGAGGTGACGGGTCCCAACGACCACACACCCATATGGACCGAGACGTCCTTAAACTAATATTGGACCGAGACGTCCTTAAACTAATATCGGACCGAAACGTCCTTAAACTAACGGTGGACCACTATGTCCTTAAACTGGTATTGGACCACCATGTCCCTAAACTGGCACAATAGAGCCCAAATGCTCTTTTGTCGGATCTAAACGATCCCGTTAAGTTGATCTTAGTCCCAAACTGGACTAACGTATCCTTAACAACCGTTTAAGTTGATCCTACCTCAAATATGGCTAACGCATTCTTAAACCTTCAAACAGACTTTAGTCCCAAATTGGACTATAAATTCCCCCAATCAACTTTGGCTCAAGGGTACATCTCTGAACTCCTCTGACATTTGTCGTTGTAATCCTTCAACGTCGTCAGAGAGGTGACGGGTCCCGACGACCATACATGCAATGGACCACTACGTCCCTAAACTGGAACAATAAAGCCCAAATGCTCTTTTGTTGGATCTAAACGATCCCGTTAAGTTGATCTTAATCTCAAACAGGAATATCATATCCTTAACGAATGTTTAAGTTGATTTTAGCCGCAACGCGACTAATGCATCCTTAAACTAAAAAGCACCAAACTCAAATCTAAGTAAATACGGATTTGGACTAATCCACGTCCTACGGGCGACGGCGTTACTCAGTCTCCGTATACAATCCACGGGCAACCACAAACAAAACAAACACACACGACACGAAGTGAAATTCTGGAGAAGGAGAAAGTTGTTACCGCGATGCGGTAGTGTAATTAACTGCAGGGGCTTGCGCCTGCAGGGAAGAGCGTCCCCACAATCAAAAACCCCTTAAGCGAGGGGGAATCTGACGAAGTCTGCTACATCGGCCGCATCCGTCTAAACCTCCGATACACGGTGCCATAAATCAACTTGGCATCTTCGGAGAGGTGGACGTATAAAACCAAATAGCATCTGCCCCGAATCTCAGCGTCAGGACATCGCGGTCCTGTGCGCCGCCTTTCGGAGGGGAACAAGGGTGACTCCATCACCTGCGGGTACTCCACCACGCCGGGAGTCGTCCATTCTAAAATACTTTTAGAATACTGTCTAAGTACCTGATTAGGGAACTTCCCAAATCCAGACCTAGTCACCAGAATTCCTGATATACTATCCATATCCAACGTGGAGAAAACACTGTGTGACAACCAAAATTTGACCAATTGTAGTATAGGAACATCACTTCCTATTCAGAGCATGTTATCCAAATCCCAGACAGTACTCCCTACATCCTTCATACTAGGTTCATCTTTTGTTTTGATGAAGTCAATTATCTTGACTATCACATCAAAACAGATGATCTGTCTCCGCTATCCATGCTTCGGTCTATGAATAGACATAAGCAACTTGCACACCTTTCGCTGCTCCCACTGACTACGATAACCCTCTAACAGAGTCATATACACGTGCACGTCCAAATTCCCATTTGGAAAGACGTTATAGTCATCCACCTGCCAGATATCATATCCAAGAATTATATCAGCACCAAGTCATATCCATATAGACTTCAACGTAGACACTGAAGTAAAATTCATATCACAATCCACAACGGGTATTTGATGAAAACTCTTTACAACAAGTCTAGCCTTATTAGGTTAATACCTTTCCATCTGCTTAGATCTTAAAAGATCTACTTACTGCTAATGGGTTTTACCCCTTCAGGAGTACCCAACAAAATCTAAAATCCATGACTTGCTGAAGTGCGTGGAGTCCATCTTGGGTATAAAATATCTGGTCACCTGGAAGTTACTACTTCTTATGACCCGCTGATAACATGTAGGGGGAATAGTAGTGCCAAGCCATATCCGTATGGACTTTAGCAGAGATACTGAAGTAAAAGTCTCATCACAATCCACAACGGGTATTTGATGAAAACTCTTTACAACAAGTCTAGCCTTATTAGGTTAGTAGCTTTCCACCTGCACAAATCTCGAAAGATCTACTTGCTCCTTATAGGTTTTACCCCTTCAGGAGCACCCAGCAAAGTCTAAAATACATGATTTGCTGAAGTGCGTGGAGTCCGTCTTGGATATGAAGTATCTGGTCACCTGGAAGTTACCACTTCTTATGGTCTATTGATAACTAGTAGGGTCATCATCACAATGATGCTGACCTCCCTGTCACCGTCTACGAGAAAACCGAAGTATCTCTCGGGTGTCTGAGACCACCTACTAAAATCTATAGAGTGGATAATGGTTTGTCAAGTCCAATTGAATTCTTAGGTTCTACTAAATTTTCGGTAACCGTTTGTGGTTCTGAAATCACTTCCAATTCTACCATAGTTTCACTAGTTTCTTTTGCAAAAAGATTCCGTTTATAAAAAGGTGGTGAGTCAAGAACAATGTAACTATTGATCTTGAAAATGGTAGAAAAACAAAATCCTAGCGAATGCTTAGGATAATCCACAAATCGCCATTACTTAAACGTGCCTTGAGTTTGTCCGGATTCTTCTTTTAAACAGAACCAGATAACTCCATATCTTAACAACCTCAAGATATGTAACCATTCTATGTCCAAATAGAATCAAGGCACTAGTTTAGATAGAACTAAATTCAAATGTCATGCAATTGTTTCGGGTGCATATCGCCTAATGGAAAAGGCCAATACAGTATTACTCATCAAGGAGCACATCCATGGATGAGTAACCTGTGAGAGAATCAAGTTCTCAATACTATGATGGAACATCTAGTATAAATATCTACATCTTCGATCATCTCAAAGAATCCCGATACTTCCAACATATGGTTTTCTACTTTATTCTTATACCAACAAATTTCTCAAAATCTTTGGACCTTGCATTACTACGAATGCATGTCGAAACCAGAGAACTCATAGGTAAACCTAAAATTGTCTCGAAGGACACTGGACAACATACATTTTCATGTATAAGTCCCAAGAGTTTACTAACTAAATTCTGTATTTTGTAAATTGAAAATTGTATCTTGATTAAGAATGTCTTACACCGTTATTTAATGCATCTTATCTTATCCTCAATTGATAAAGGTAAATGTTTACAACACAATTTTCAAAATGTATATCTCACTTTATAAAATAAAGGTACATATGTTTCATTTTAAAATTTGGTGCATAACAACGGTTATTCGAGACCAAATATTTGTCGTTAAGCAAAGTCAGGCAATCTAATCCAATATCACCAATTTCAATGAATTCCGATATTGAAAATCAAATCGCCCATTTTCTAATATTCTACTCCTACTAATTATCTGTAACACCGTACAGATGTGAGATCCAAATCTGGTAAATACATACCCTGGAGTCAAAATTGATTAGGAAAACAGTTCTCTGTAACAAGTATACAGAAAATCTAAAACATGAAAATGTTTCATAGGGGGTAGTCAGGTATTCCTAGTAATGCCTTTTCCATTATCCAGATTCATGACAGTAGTCGCGATTTCCTTTACTCTCACTTCAATCCCTTTATATGTCTCTACTTCTTACCTTCTGCACACCGTCCTTAGGCTAATTGATTTTCTTCCTTCCCTACCTATCGGCACTAGCCTAAGATTTGGAAGAAGACTATCCAATAAGCGTAATAGGTATACTCTCCTAATACAAGGAGTTTTCGCAACCTGAGAGAAGGTAAAGGGAGAAGACAACCGAATAATCCTATTCAATTTCTCTAGAACCTATGGCAATTCTCGACTGAAGTAACTTCTTCAAGTTCGTATGTAACTGTACGATGGCGGTTCCAAGCGATATGGATCATCGTAGTGATACGAAGTGTTTTGAAGAAATGCAAAAGGTAAAGTAGGAGTGGTAAGGATATGTGCGACTTTGTCGTGAATCATGACAATCCAAAACCCAAGTGTGTAAGAAGGTTCGGTTAACTTGGTTCATGAGCTTTTAAGGTAAGCCATGTGTCGATGTACCAGAGAGAGAGAAAAGAAACACTCAGCGTGCACTATATCAAGATTAGATTGGTTTTCATTTTATCTAATCAGGATGGCTCCCACTATTTTCTAGAATTCTCCTTCATATCCTAAAAGGAGAACTAGTCGAGATTATTTACACTTTACAAATTCGCTAACTGTTCAGCCAGGCCATGTTGGTACTTCGAGGGAGGTCCTCCGTGCTTTCGTACGGACCCAATAGTCCACATAGGCGTAATCTCATTAACACTTTCTAGACACCTAATAGGTCAGCTAATTGTGAAGTGAAAAATCTCCCGAGGAGTAATACATACTCATCAGTGGGAATCGGGACCCAACTATCATCATGTGATAACCTGACGAAATCCACTCAAGTCACCACACTCCAGAAGGTATGCGTATGCATGGAAAGTTTTCCGTATGTTTGAAAAACCCGATATGGTTTTTGCCCCAAGCATCTTATGAACTTAACAAGGTCAAAATTTCATAAGTCGCAAGTCAAGCTCAACCCTTCATTATACTGGATTAATCTAAACCCACCCGCACATGCCCTTGACAAGGTCAAAATGACTGTGCGGCTATCTTAGATAATCACATCACTATGCAACAGAAAAGTATTACATAGCTACCGAACACTACGCCTTAACAAGGTCAAAACACGTAGCACGAATACTAAGCAACACTAATCTGAAATAACGGAGGGCTACGGCTGGTTTTTGGCAAAAAACCTTTAATGTAATAAACTTGATATCATTGAAGGAACTCGAGTGGCTTTGAAATGGAGTGGTTTAAACTCTGTTTTTTTTAAAACTAGCGAAATAAATTTTTTCTTAAGAGTGAACTCCTAGTGAAGGGATCAAGGCTCTTCCCTCATAGAATGAGGTACGGGATATTCCTAACCGAATACCTCTATACAAAGCAAAAGAATATGACTAGAAAACTGAGTAGTTTTAAAATTGGTTCCGACAACATCATTCAGGTTTATTTTCGTTGCATTATATCGATAATGCGTTCCCATCATTTTAAGTTTCCAAGCCACAAAAGAAACAACCAAAATAACATGCTATTTATATACCATCCGCATTCGGCACAGGGCCCCGTCATGCACCGTTAGGTTACTTAACTAACGGCAGAGCGGGAGCAAGACTAGCGTGGATGCAAAACATATAGGAGAATCTACTAAATATATAATATATATCAACATCGCAGGCAGATCATAGTCATCGCAGGCAGATAATAGTCATCACAGGCAGATAAAAATCATCACAGGCATGCGAACAACAATATGGAATAGTGGATAATCTAGGATTCCCACGTTTCATTTGAGCTATAAATGAGACGCGACGTTCCCCGGTCGTGTGGATAGCCAGTGCAATGAAGAATCTATACCCCTACGAGTGAGGCAAGTTACCCGCCAATCCCGGATGTGAGGCAACCCCAATCAACAAAGTGAATGGGCCACCCAGCACTTCACGGAATCCGGTAACTTGAGCACTCCTCCGTAGGTCAACCTATATCCACTACAAGTGTGGCGAATAGCCCGCCAATTCTAGAATAAAGCCCCCCGGGTCTCAACGCCATGCGATACGGGCCCGCTGCCCTCTTGAACTCAGCTATTCGAGCACTCTTCCGTGGGGTAATTCTAGTACAGAAAAGAAAAATATATACAAGGGTGACATCGACCTCAACCCGGGCGTGTCCTAATAAAAGAATATACAAACTGGCAGAAACGGCAGTCCACACGTCGGACACTCGCCTCGCAATAATAAATATACAAATGAATCTGAACTGTACATCTAATATCGCACACAAGGCTATCCATCACGACAATCCATCCATAACATCAGTGCAATACAGAATATCAACGTGAATATCATGTTCGTAAACCCATCTGATTGTACATATAGCAACCAGTTAGATTGTACCGTACTATGATATTCACGGTTGCAGAAACTAACAAACGCACTGAAAACCATGAATTCTAAATTTCGATCGATTAAAACTTTCTGCATTGGCCCCAAGCACAAACCAGTACTTAAACAAATCTGGTCCAAAACTAAATATCCCAAAAATCACATTTCCATAACCTAAAGCACCAGAAAAAATTTAGGGCACAACGGCCCAAATTGGGCCGAAAATGGCATGTTAGGCGGCGGTTCCGCAGCCAAAATTTAGGCTCATGTGTCCAAATTTCTTTCTGGCCTCTAGTATTGTCTGCACATAATTTTAATATAACCAGAACAATTTTTTGAACAACTTTAAAATTCGAACAGCAAGCGATGAAATGGAAATGCGAATTGGAAAATTCCGTCGATCGAAACTCTAAACAAGTGCAAACTAGCTAGTTAAGCTTTATGGGGTGGCTCTGATACCATGTTGGGGTTCGGTGCCCGCACCACGGAAGCCGCGGCCGAGGCGGAACCGAAAACAAAAAATTTACGCGAGTACCAGACACCCGTAACCCAGGAAACGGTCCAAAAACCTAAACTAGCTAACTAGAAATACAAGGGTTGAGATACTACAACCTTTGTCGCGTATCCATCAAATTGTGGAAGACCCATCTAAGCTCGTAGACGTCGGGAACGGGGTTGAAAATCGACCACCCTGGCCGAAGACGATCCACCCAAGAGAAACCGAAAGAAGCTCTAACCGATGATCCAAACTTGCTAGGTGTTGATGGTCAGTGATGTAGGAATATATCACTAAACTTTTCTCTCATTTTCTCAAGCTCAAGTGAGCAAGAGAAAGAAGAAGGAGAAGAGGTGAGGATGATGGTTGCTAACACTTGCAAGCATGAAACATGAAGCTCATGTGTGGAATGAAAATCAATCATCAAGTGTAGAAAAGAGAAAGCTTGCATTTTACAACCTTGCATGAATAGTGCACCCAAATAATTTTATCATTTTTAAAAGCAAAGTTATACCTCTCTACATCTTTAACACTATGGTTCATTACTCCTCACTTTACACCTCATTTCCTTTTATTTTTCTAAATAGAAAAATAAATATGAGGTGTCCTTCTTCTAGAAGCATTCTCGTATAAATACGGAATATTTCATCCGGTATATGTATCGCTATATATACGCGTATCCATATAAAAATACGGATAGCACTAAAGAGAGAAATTAAATAGCGAACAATAATACTAAAATATATATTAAAAAATATATATAACTTATTAAATCAAAACCTGATTTAATAATCCGGCTTAATCTTAAGCCGGCTAGTATTATCAATCGTCCGATTAAAGTCCGTGTATCCCGTACACGTATTTAATCGGACCTCTGCACGTACCAATGTACGGCTTCTACATCTATCACCTGAAATGGGAAAAACCCTCTGTGTGGGACTCTAAAGACTCGACAATACGCTGGCAGTGGGTTTAACCACAAGCACGTCAACGGTACTAGCTGTATGTAACGACTACCCAGGTACTTGCCGAAAGGGGGGTCGACAATCAAGTACGTCCTTACCCTATTAAGCCTGAATGTGACAATTTTTGTACAATTCGGCCTCTTTGTCAAAGAGTATCGCATATTGGGTCTAGGGGGTGGATAACGTCAGACCCCTACTAACTCGATAAGTCATGTCTGGGTCAAGTTCATCACCAACAGAGATACTATTGATCAACCATCAGTAAATCTCATCCACCGTGGCCACGGATTTTTAGTGATAGCCGACTAAACACAGCGCGACATCAACTCTTAATACCAGGAGAGACGAATCCTTGATAAACGACCATTGCTTCCATGTGGCTCAGGACTGTACCTAACTAAAACCTATTTGCACGACTTCTTTGAGCCGTGGTAGGGTAGTAATCAAAGTACAATGTGAACTCACATGAGACAAATAACAATTTCAGGTCAAAGGACTAACTTGTACTCATGCCACCTAAGAACTTCCATCTGACGATAGATATAATATCATCTAGAATTTCTCGGCGAGTCCGTCAGGTGTACTCCTCCAGTGAGCACATGTATACTATCTTAGGTGACGCAACACCAATGGCTTGTGAGACCGGCTACCGCCCCTCGTCGGGGTCTAGAAGCATATACACTAGTCTAGTCTCGATACCCAATCTCGATGCTCCCACGACTAGGGACATTTAAGAATACGCTTATGGACAACCTAACTCCCGCATATATGATCGTCATCATAATACTGGCTGTCAAGTAACAATCCTACGGGCTTCATCAATGATGAAGACAAACCAGATAGTATACTATCATCTCGAGTAAGACTGTTATACCTGTATAGGTCCTCCCTCAATTATCATAATTGCCTACTTGCGATCACAATAATTGTCTTGAGGGCGCTATATCTAACAGACTCCTTACCTTTCGGATGCCACAAATAGGCTTTCATAGATGTTCAATGCCTTGATCAGGCCTGGATATTTGTGCTGCATGGCATTCTCAGTCAATAGTTCCTCTTGCATAACTGGCGCTGTAGCAAAAACATACTCGTCCGGGGTAGCAACTCATCGTAATGCTCTCTCCTGACTGGCAATCCGGATATTTCTGGAACTCTTCCAGCGAAATGGAAACCTCTCGGTCCCCCAATAGAAACGTATGCATGGGGAGATTACATTAGTTTACAAAAGCCTTAATCCACCAGACATGGGGAGCATGATAATAAAATAACGAAGCATACATGGCCTTGTACAGACCAGCCTTCTGCAACCGAGATCCTTGGGCAGAGAGAATGTAGCAAGCCTAATGGAGGTAGCCCACAGGATGTCATGGGGTGACGCCTATATTATAGACTTGCCCGCAAGGTCGAGCTTCACATTGGCACATTCGGTGCCCTAGAATTGCAATAACCTCTGAAAGTTGGTTGGGTATCCCCGCTGACGATGGATCAAGCCAACCTTCAGGGGTCCAGTTAACTGCTTCCATCGTATAAGCAATACGCAGATGCTCTGTATACCGAATTGAGCGGATAGGCTCTATCGGTTCCCCACATGTGAAGCTACGGCGGCCCCTTATAATGTGACCGTACCAGTTCCCCTATAAGAGAAGGCTCTTTTCATTCTTTTCATTCTTGTCATGTCTCTTGATCATGGCCATCACTTCTTCATCTGAAGGTGATTGCGGGAAAGTGGCTTCTGAATGAGCATAAGGGAAGTAACGAATTGAAGCCATTGTACCTAAAAAACGACAAAAGAATCATCAAAAAGAGGACATGAGTTTATTTTGTAAGATTATTAACTCCAAAGCTAGTGGGCCCCACGAAATCAAATTGGCAGCTCACTAATGATGGAATATGTACCCATTGTGAGAATAAGAAAGGATTCTCATTAAATAAGCAGATGGAGTTACAATCTTAATACCCAAAAAGTGGGCCCTTTTTAATAAAATTTCTCAAATCCAGAGACTGTGATTAAAACCTTGAAAACTATAAAGAGAAAAACACATATATTCAAGAACTGGGGGAGAAAGTTAATGGAATAAAATTCCCAAAATTCCTAATGAAGGAAACTTTCAAAACCTCAAATCAAAGCTGGGCTCTGCGAACAAGAAAATAATTTTGGAATGTCCACATTGGGGAACTCATGGATTGAACAATGGAATTAAATTCCAGAAATCCCCAAAATATCCGGATGGATAACAGGGTAAATCCTTGAGAAAAATCAAAGATAAACTTAAGAATATCCATCGAGTTGAACCCTCGATCAATACATCAAGATCCACGATCTTTATAAATTAAAAAAACCATTTTTTTTGAAAGATCTCCCAAAGATCAGTTCAAGAAAAAGTGCCAAGCTCTGTCAAATATGTTAATAGATTTAAAATCTGAAAATGTCCAAAATAAGTTAAGAGCTAAACTCTGTTCATGATCCTTACCAAAAATTTTGGCAGAGTCGACTTTGTTCAAAAGAATTTTTGAGGGCAGAGAACTAAGTTCTAAACGAGAATTAAATTCTCAAGGAAAAGAAAACTAAATGAGGAAGACGAAGAAACAGTGGTCACTTCAAAGCTAAAGGCTCTATTTATAGGACATGACGGGATCGACTAGACTCTCCCATTTTCCTAAGTGATCCAACGGCTATAAGGGTGACACCGTTGCACTCATGTGTAAGGCACGTGAGAGCAACACCGGGAGCGTTTGTACCCTTATAAAAAAAGAGAACGAGAAGAGAACGAAACCCTTCCATGTGCAAAGCACATGAGGGCTCACATGCAAAGCATGTAACCGCCAGTATCAAGGAGCATTAAATCGTATAGCCTCCCATGTGCAAAGCACGTGAGAGCTCACATGTAAAGCATATGACCTCAGGGTTCAGTAAGGGTTAAAACCTTGAGATATAAGTCTCACGTGCTGAATATGTGGGCGCTTACATGCAAAGCATGTGAGCACTGAATACAAATAAATCATAACCCAAATAAAGCCCCGCATGTTAAATACGTGAGCGCTCAGGTGCAAAGCACATGAGCGCTACTATCATTTATATAAGACAGCCCTCACGTGAAACCCACGTGAGCGTATCTATTTGAAGCGCTAACTTCAGATAAAATTAAATTTTATATAGAATTAATTTCTATTTGGGAAATATCTTCTCCTGATCTTTCTAAAACTAGAAAGATTTTCTCTATTAAATAGAGAACCTTTGGATTTAAAATCTAACGGTGATTACAATATCACCGATCAAATCAAAAGACCCTTTGTTAGGAAAATATTTTCCTATTCATATTAAAACCAACAGAAAATATATTCTGTTAAACAGAAAGCCACGGGATAAAAAATCCAACGGTGAACAATGAGGCTCCTTTTCGAGCCTCCGTCAGATGTTGTCTTCCGTTGATCTCGTGGTGGACTTAGTTGTTTATCTTCCTTCGCGTGCAGGTCTCAATGGGTTTTTGGAGGAAGAGATGAGGTGAGGGAGTTGTTGCTGAGTACCTGCAAAGAATTCCCGAGGTGGTTTGGTACCACCGAGGACCCTCCGACGTTCAAGTTAGTGATGAGATCCGAGCAGAGTAACGGCATAAAAGTGTAAAGAATCGCTTACCTGACCCCTCTGTGATGGGGGTTTATATAGCGGTGGAGCACGCAGCAGCAGGTGCGAGGATCTCACCGGCAGTTACGCGCCCGACGTCACGCCCACGTAGAAAGCGGATTGCCCATTAATGGGAATCGATGGAGTGGAACGCGGGGTGTTGTTGGCGTAGAATCTCCGCATGGCGAGATTCGCGGAACGACGGTTATGCCTGTGAGTGGTAGAGCTGGTCGGAGGGTCGAGAAAGACGGCTTCGGCGGGAGCTCGGGGATGAGCTAGAAGGCCGAAGAGTCTTGGTCTTGTGGTAGCTCGAGGCGAGCTGGGGAGGAGCCGAGGATGCCAACTTGCAAGGGCCCCGAGGGGGGCCAGCTTGTGCTTGCAGGTCGGGCACGGGGCGGCCTGGTCGGCCCCTGCGGGCCCTTCCTTCCGAGTTCTAGGACACGTCATCTTCCACGTGCCATGATCTTGGGGATCGCCAATATCGAGCACTATCATTAGCCCCCCACTCTTGTCCCGACCATCTAGCGGTCGGGTCAGGAGTGGACTGCTGGGCCTCTCGAGGTGTGATCCTCTTTATGGTTTCGTCGGGACGAGTCCTCGGGCCGTCGGTCGTATTTTCCGCTTGCGAATCAGGGCGAGATCTTTGCATTTAAAGAAGGTGCGCCGGTTCGTGCGCTCGGCAGTTGAAGCGACGGCCCACGTGTCGAGTATCGATTAGCCGATGCGACGTGTGCAGGTCTGCGGCGTTTGATGGGACGCGGTCCAGCGTTGGGCTTCCACGTGGAACGATCGGAGCCGCTGGGCGCGAGGACCCATTTCGGCGGGAGACGATGGGCGCCATTGGATGAGGCCGTATGCGGCAATAAATACAGGTGGGGCCCGCCCTAGGGCCCTTACTCTTTCATATTTTCCTCTCTCAAGCCTCAGCTGCTCGGCGCTCGTCTCCCCTCTTTCGTTCCCAACCTTTGAAGAATTTCTTTTCCCAGGTTAGATGTCTTCCCCTGTAGAATCAGTAGACGTTGTAGGAGTAGATGCTAGGGTTCCTTTAGATGTGTCTGAGTCTCCTCGGGAAGAAGGTGCTGGGCCCTCTCCCCGGGGCCGTGAGGCGGGGGCCGCCTCCAAGGAGGAGGCGGTAGATGTAGCCCCCAGCACCTCGTGCTGGGTGAGGCATGAGGACGAGCTTGCCAACGCTCGAGCTCGCTTCCACATTCCCCCGTGCTACACGCTTCGTCTGGCCGAGGTGGGAGAGAGGGTAGACCAGGTATGGGGCAGGGAGATTGCCCTGTATTTAGAAGCTTTTTAGGGCGGAATGCGCCTGCCCTTCTCTCCTGAGGTTATCGCCACTCTGAATTTCTTCGGTTTGGCCCCCGGCCAGTTAGTGCCGAATGCATGGAGGATCCTCCTTGGGTTCCTGATCCGCCTGAGGCTGCAGGCGGTTCCTTTCAGCCTTTCCCTTCTCGATTCCTCCCTTACTTTCAAGAGTCGCCCTGGCGGTCGAGCTGGCGACCCGAGGTGGGTTTGCTTTACTTTTAGGAAGCAGCTCGGAGTCGCTGCCGGGACCGAGCTCGTGGCCTTGCCCTCCTCCATTCACGACTGGAAGAAGAAATTTTTCTTCGTTTCCCTTCCCAAGGGCGAGAACTGGCCAGTGCCCACCAAGTGGTTGAGGGAGAAGTGTCTGCGGGGAACCTGTCCGATTACCCCGCTGCGGTGAGAGTGGCGTCATGGGAGCCCGTCCCTCGATATAACGTGCTGCTGTCCGAAAGGGTTTTGAGCTGGGCCGGGCTTAGCCTCGTCGAGTTTGTCGGTAAGTTGGGCTTGCTCTCTGGGTTTACACTTTACTCGTATTGCTGATCTGTTGGGTGTTTGTTTCATGCAGGATCCATGGACTTCGGCGTTCTCCGAGATGCTATGCACCAGTCGAGGCAGCCCACTAGGGCTGGGGGTGCCAGCTCTTCTCGGGCGCAGCCTGCTTCGGCCCCGGTGGCAGCGACTCGAGGACGCTCAGCGGCGGATCCCGCCCCGGGCCCCAGCAGAGCATCGGGTCGGAAGCGGGCCCTGATTCTGGAGGACACGGCTTCGAAAGAGGAGACCGGCTCTCCCTCGGAGCCGCTTAAAAGGAGTTCCCGGAGACCCTCCCGGGGCCGGTCCTCGCCGACCGTAGTAGAGGAAGGGGCGCCGGTTCGCGGTGCCGTCAGGGCTGTCGGTCGCGGACAGCCTCCTGCACGAGATAGAGACCTCGGCCGGGAGTCGAGTTCCTGGAGGGACCCTGATTGATCTCAAAAACTATCTATTAACCGCAATCAAGAACGGCGTCGCTTGGTAGCTAGCCGGTGAGTACGGGTCGGTCCACAGGGATGTTGTGAATCTCTTAATCGCACTAACGAGTTAATTCCGACGGGTGTTCGGATTAATTTATTAAATCTAAAAACCTAATTATTCTATACTACGATTATCTAGATCTAGTCTTGCTAGGGTTAGGTTTAGGAATGGTTTGGAAATGCAAGTAAATCTCAACGCTTTCTATACCCAAATGAAGATCTATGAGGAGTTATAGTAATTATCAATAAAGGGGATTAGATTCATTCGGGAAGGTGTTCCTTCCTCTAGGTTCTTGTCCTTCCTTTAGAGATCCTTACCCTAACCTCCATGGAAAACACGTGCAACCGGGCCTTTATACTACGGTGTCATCGTTACCTCGAGGGATAGGATGCCGTAGGGCGCGGTGTGTGCGTGTATGCATGGAGTCCTATTGTAAATATATAATGGGTAAGAAAGGGATGAGAGATCCCATCTCTCAAAAGCCTTCCCCAAAGCTAACTCTAAATAATTATCTACGGCAAGGAATTAAATCTACCTAGGGCAAAGAATAAAAATCTAAACTAGAGCAGTTAATTAAAACTACTTACAGATGGCTCTCTCCAATCATCAACGCAGGTTTGTCAGATCTGAATTCATGAATTGAAAAGAGGCACCGATGCTCTCCAAAAGAATTCTAAAATTTATTAATGAACGGAGGCATAAGAAAATACAATCTTTAGAGTTCCTATTTATAGAGAATAGGAAACCCTAGGTTACATTTTGATCCGCATGTCTAAATTTACAAATTTGCCCTTAGGTTAAGTATTCAGCACCGCCCAATATTTTAGTCAAAAATTCGCGAATCCCGGGCTTCGTACGGCCGCGGAACCACGGCCTGGGTAGGGTTTGGGCCGCGGTTCCACGGCCCATTGATGAGATCATGGCCTGGGGTTTTGTGGGCTTGCTCTGGTGCTCTTTATCTTCTTATTTCTTTATGTCTTTTCTCAATTTAGCTTCTGGTTCTCTTCCAGATTTTCCAGTGAAAATTGTAGTGGACTTCTACCCGTTCGCTTTGAGTCGATGTCTTGAATCTTGCTTTGTGAATTGTTCCTTATGTGGGCTTGATCAAGAGTCTTCTGTTTATTGGTTAAAGTCCACTTTTGCATCGTCTTTCCATCATTTTCACTGTTTTCTGTCCAAGAACCTGTAACCTGTAATATGTAGTAGACATGCGTCAAAAGTACCTGTTTATTTATAAAACGAATAAGAATGGGGAATATAATAATGCAATATTATGGTATGAACAAATACCCCCAAACTTATCTTTTGCTCGTTCTCGAGCAAACTTATTATTTTTTTTATTCTCTACAAAAAAAACTAACCGCGCTTTCGCAGGGAAACGCGATTGCACTGAGCACGTGCAACAAGCCGTTAAACCTCTAGGTGTCCCTAGTAGGAGGAGTGTTGTCTCCTGAGGGTTTTCAGCGAATACTACCCATAAAATCCTATCAATTTGGCTTTTCGATTTTAATTCTCCAATTATGTTTTCTAACAGGAAATTCTATTATCGTCGGCTCGTAAATTATCCACCCATATTCTTCACGCTTCCTCATCATCTAACTTAAGATTATATATGTTCTGCAGACCTACTTAGCTTTCGGCTTTTCTTAAGTTTTCCTTCTAGGGTTCCATCTCCACTTAGGAATTTTTATCAATTCTACTAAAGATACAAGTTCTATTCTTCACTCCTTTCTCTCATCTAAACTCCAATCACATACCCCTACATGTGTGTATAAATAACCCCTACACTTGGAAATTCAAATCAAGCAATCGTACTCTTGTCCGTTGTCCAAAGCACTTCTTAATTGGTGAATTTTTTAAATCAATTTTGCTTACACATCCTTCGAGCGACCGTTAATACTTCTTGAGGTACCAACAACCGATTACAAGATGCGTTTGCAAATTAAAGCGTAATTCCTAGTCTTGCAACACCCAAGACTTTAGCAGTGACTCCCAAACCAGTTGGTCTAAGGCACCAGGTGATGAAGCACCCTCGCTAAATATTTTTCTATTTTTACAGCCTTAAGTAATCACAAAAACCAGTGTTCATTTTTTTTCTTTATTCACCTTTTTTTTCTTTTATTTTCTTCGTACTAAGGACTTTAAACAAGAGCATTTCAAGGTCTCTTCTACTATTCCAAGTTTCAAGGTGCGTGATTGTGCAAATTGTAGGGTATACATTTTCAGAATTTAAACTTAAACTAGGAATTATTTTTCAAACGCATACTCTAATAAGAACATCAATACTTTTCCTTTGTTTCGACTTAGCCCAAGAAGTGAACCCAAAATTTGCCTATTTCTAAATAAACTACAAAGACATATACTTTCTACCGCTAAACTTTAAGGAAGGTTATTTTAGGGTTTTTAATTTACTAAGTCTAAGATCTAGTTGTTCCTAACCAGTTAATCTATTTGTCAAACTCAAGTCAAATAAACCAAAATTGAATACATTAATTTTTATAATTTTTGAAAATTTTCAATTTTTATGGATTTTAAAATAATTATGCAAATGGAAAAATGTACATATGAATGTGAAGGAAGAAGACTTACCGAGCATACCCCCAAACTTAAACTTGACAGTGTCCTCACTGTTATGCTACACCAAGAGGGTTGAAAATGTCGGCACTCCCCTGTTTATTTATTTACAATTTTTTTTTTATTGTTTTGAAATTTTTTTGTTATTTTTTATAGAAAAAGAAAACAAAAAAATATATATACATATATACAACAAGGTTCCCCCCAAACTTAAGGTTGGCCTTACACAAGCCAAAGGTTAGCACCAACCATTCAAAAATCTTATCGTGGTAATGGTCGAGTTGGTGAAAGAATGGAGTGAAAAGAAAAGAAGTGAGAAACACACGAGACCGTATAGGAAGAAGAGTGGAATATGGTCTCGGTGGAGGAGAAGAATGACGGAAAAGAGAAAGACGTGGAGTACGATCTTGAGGGTGTAAATCGAGTGAATAAATTAGCGCAATTTGTGATGACCGGTGTGTTAAAAGCGATTGTGCTAACTTATCAACCCGTCGAGAAATGGGGTCAAATCTCTCAAGATTCGCAAGAAAACATGGATACGCCGAACTTGGTATTGGAGATGAAAGCGTAACGGTCTCTTGTATGGTCGGAACGATAGGAAGGACGAAAGGGAGTGAATTAGGGATAGTCTCATTCTCATCGTAGTAAACTGTCTCGAACTTGAAAGATTCCATCAATGGTTCGAAACGACTATAAGCAACCAAGTCTGATGGTTCAACTAACTCATCTGAAAATTCAAAGGACTCAAACTCGGGCGGTGAGTCTTCAACATCGTCCGAAAAAGTGAAACACTCGTAAGTGTTAACGTCTGTAAGAACTGTGTCAGATTCAAAGGAAAATTTTTCAAGCTCACAGTCTTCAAGCGTGATCTTGTGCGTGGTCGGAACGATGGAAAGGAGGGAGGGTGATATAAAAGTTAAAGGTTCAGGAGGATGAATTGGAAAATCCGACACAACAAACAAAAATGGTTCAACCTCAATATTATCCTCAATACTCTCCTCAATACTATCCTCATAATTCTCCTCAATATTTAGCTCATCCATGCCATTATCATCAAAATCAAGACGCATATGAAGTTCGGGAGAAACATTTAATGACTTGGGATGATGAATTGGACATAAAATTTCAATCAAATCGACAGGTTCATCATCCGAAATAATCCCGGTGTCTATATCCTCAATCAAGTGAAAATCAATTTTTTTCTGGCACCTCATCAAAAGTATGGATATGTATCGATTTAGGTTCTAGAGTGGAGGTGTAAAGGTCAAACGGATTATGTGTGGTTTCACTCGAAAGGGGTTCTTCACAATTTGGCAAATCAAACACTACAAAGTCGCACAACTCATCATTTTGGACACATGTTTGAAAACTGGAGTTGTTGGATTCAATTGGGTATGGGTAGGTTTGATTTGGAAATCCTCCCACATTCTCACTCTGTCTAACCGCCTCCTTATACATTGAAAAATTTGAAGCTAGTGGGAAACTAGCTACCGGTTCACTGGGTTGCATAAGGGCGGCCACGGACGCTTCCACATTCCTAGTCATTTTGTTTGTTGCGGCAATATAAGCTTCCAACGACTCTTCCAAACTAGACTTAGGTGGTGAGGGGGTTTCGGTAAAATATTCGAAATTGGTTGGATATGTGAAACTCCCTAATGGCTGTGTAGAAACAGTGTCTAGTGAAGGTGGGAAAGTGGGATAGGACTGGTAGAAAGTGGTTGGTTGGACGGGGGAAGGGTCAACATGTGGATAAAAAGGTGAATAGTCTTGTGGATCCCTAAAACTAGATGAGTGGAGAGGGGTGAAAGATCGGCTACGAGATTGAGCAATATGCTCAGCAATGGACATCGGCTTAGGAGTGACAGAAGGACTTGAAAAAGTGGTATCAACATATGGAAGTGGTAAAAGTTGACTTGGTTGACACAAAGTGGGTTGAAAAGTCGAACTGTTTCACCTAGACGCCTCTATTTGATCTTTCAAAAATATTTTAGGCAAGGAAGGATCGTCTTTAAATTGACCGAACAAATTGACGTACGACGCAAAATTAGGTTCGGGATACCAAAGTTCGGCAAGTGATTTATTATGTGGGGTACCCATGTTAGAAGAAAGGGGAAAAGAAAGAATGTTTGTTGTGGTGCAAGGATTTATTTGCGGCAAAAGTTGGCAAGTTTTCTAATAAAAATTTTCCTTTTATTTGTTTTGCAAAAATTTTCGATAAAGGGCTTAGACACAAATGCAATCAACCAGAAATGCACAATCAGGCCTAGATCTAGGGTCACCTAGGTCAGCTAGACAGCTCCTAACTGTTCCAAAGGGCTAGAAATAGGACCTCAAACTGCCTCTTCACCGCCAATTGCGGCCAGGTAAGTGCCAGGTAAGTGGGAAGGAACCACAGTAGTGGGCCTAATTAAAAACCACTAGCCTTTGACACACTTGCCTAGACACCGCAAAGTCAGGTTAGGATAAACGGTCGATGCCTATAACTAGTCCTCTGTCCTATTGAGCTCGAAGTCCTTAGGGCTAAGTCTAGTATTTTTTAATTAATAGATGATCAATGCATATGCCTTATGTGATTTCGGGGGTCTTGGGAAGGGTGATGAAATCCCCACCTAATTTGAATTGGTCAAAAGCCCCTTAAAGTCAGTTTTAAAGATATGCAAAACAGAAAAATCACTTGCAATCAAATCTTTTTATTTTATGCGCGGCGCAAAGAATCCTGTAGAAAATTTGTTATTTGGAAGGGAAAAGATTTTTAAGCGCAAAGAATTCTGCAGGAGATTTTACAGAAGATATATCGAGATTTGCAGAGGAGGAGATCAGAATACTTACAGAGTTTTTTTTTTAGTGAACCGCAGAGGAAGTTTGGGGATCTGATCGGCTGAGATGACCGCGGAACCGCCGCCCGAACCCACCAACGACCGCGGATCCGCCGCAAGGAGATGACGTCAGCAGGCGATTTTTTTTTTGCACCAGATCGCGCGGTTGACTTGTTGACTCGGTCCTCCAAATTTTTTTCTGTTCCTCTATTGTTGCAATCTTCTGTTGATAGGATCGTCTATTTGCTGTTTCTCTTTCTGTAGATTTTCAGATCCGAATTTGTGTGTAGATCCTGCAAAATTCACACAAAGATACCCTTTCCAAAAATAACAGATGATATATTTTTATATTTTTTGTGATTTTTCAGATTTTTATGATTTTTTAATTTTATATTAACTCGTACTCCCTTCCAAAATAACACGCCATTCCCGGCAACGGCGCCATTTGATTGATCTCAAAAACTATCTATTAACAGCAATCAAGAACGGCGTCGCTTGGTAGCTAGCCGGTGAATACGGATCGGTCCATAGGGATGTTGTGAATTTCCTAATCGCACTAACGAGTTAATTCCGACGGGTGTTCGGATTAATTTATTAAATCTAAAAACCTAATTATTCTATACTACGATTATCTAGATCTAGTCTTGCCAGGGTTAGGTTTAGGGATAGTTTGGAAATGCAAGTAAATCTCAACACTTTCTATACCCAAATGAAGATTTATGAGGAGTTATGGTAATTATCAATAAAGGGGATTAGATCCATTCGGGAAGGTGTTCCTTCCTCTAGGTTCTTGTCCTTCCTTTAGAGATCCTTATCCTAACCTCCATGGAAAACACGCGCAACCGGGCCTTTATACTACGGTGTCATCGTTACCTCGAGGGGTAGGATGCCGTAGGACGCGGTGTGTGCGTGTATGCATGGAGTCCTATTGTAAATATATAATGGGTAAGAAAGGGATGAGAGATCTCATCTCTCAAAAGCCTTCCCCAAAACTAACTCTAAACAATTATCTACGGTAAGGAATTAAATCTACCTAGGGTAAAGAATAAAAATCTAAACTAGAGCAATTAATTAAAACTACTTATAGATGGCTCTTTCCAATCATCAACGCAGGTTTGTCAGATCTGAATTCATGAATTGAAAAGAGGCACCGATGCTCTCCAAAGGAATTCTAAAATTTATTAATGAAGGGAGGCATAAGAAAATACAATTTTTAGAGTTCCTATTTATAGAGAATAGGAAACCCTATGTTACATTTTGATCCGCATGTCTAAATTTACAAATTTGCCCTTAGGTTAAGTATTCAGCGCCGCCCAATATTTTAGTCAAAAATTAGCGAATCCCGGGCTTCATACGGCCGCGGAACCACGGCCTAGGTAGGGTTTGGGCCGCGGTTCCGCGGCCCATTGATGAGATCATGGCCTGGGGTTTTGTGGGCTAGCTCTGGTGCTCTTTATCTTCTTATTTCTTTATGTCTTTTCTCAATTTAGCTTCTGGTTCTCTTCCAGATTTTCCAGTGAAAATTGTAGTGGACTTCTACCCGTTCGCTTTGAGTCGATGTCTTGAATCTTGCTTTGTGAATTATTTCTTATGTGGGCTTGATCAAGAGTCTTCTGTTTATTGGTTAAAGTCCACTTCTGCATCGTCTTTTCATCGTTTTCACTGTTTTCTGTCCAAGAACCTGTAACATGTAATATGTAGCAGACATGCGTCAAAAGTACCTGTTTATTTATAAAACGAATAAGAATGGGGAATATAATAATGCAATATTATGGTATGAACAGACCCTCAGGGCCCAGCTGGCGTCGATCGCCCAGGAATCCGTGCAGGTAAGCCCCTAGTTCATCGTGAGATTTGGCGCCTCCCCCTTTTCTTCTTTTTGATCTTTTTGTGCCTTCCCAGGTTCTCCAGCACATGGTCCTTGCCCTCCGCGTAGAGGCCGAAGTGGTAACCCTGGCATTGGAGGTCGTGGGTCAGCTTGCCGCGTTGCAAGAGAGCTCCAAGCGAGAGCAGGAGGCGATGTCGGCGAGGATCGCCGCGCTGAAGGGTGAGGTGGATGCCGGGAAAAGAGAGGTCTCCCGGCATCACGAGGCTATCTTGATCGCCGAGGGCAAGCTCGAGGACTCCCAGGTGCTCGCCGGCAACTTGAAGAAGACGGTGAAGGTCCTCTGAAAAGAGTTGGGGGCGGCGGCCGAGGCATTTAAGTCGGCGGAATCGAGGGCCGAGGCGAGCTATAAGGGGTCAAAGGATTTTTATAACGACCTGGCCGTGGCCACGACCCGCATTTGGCACGACGCTCTCGATGCCGTTAAGTCTCGGATGCCAGATTTCGACGACGCGGATCTCCGGGCTGAGTTTCCCCTTATGGGCGCCGACGAGCAAGGGGGAGAAGTCCCCGGTGATGAGGTGGCCGAGGACCCAGCACCCCAAGTGGTGGAGGTCGAGGACCTCGAGGTCGCGCCCGGCCCCGAGGTGTAGAGCCCCCGTTCTCCTATCTTTATTTTGTTTTCCTTTCGAATTTTGTAAGGCTGGGGAGCCAAAAAAATACCCTTTGTAAAAAAACTTTTTTCTTTGGCGGTAGTAATAAAGTTTTTCTTAAAGTTTTTTTTTTCTCAACTCCATAGAATTGTGTTCTGCCATCTGTTTGTGAAGAATGCTCGTGGAATATTTTTGCCTGTATCGTTGTACTTTTACGTCAGGCTGGCCATCTGTCTAGCGATCGTCTGTCGAGTTGTCCGCAATCACTTACCGACGAGCACCTATGAGGAGGTATCTCCCCGGGCCCTAGAGTTAAGGGAAGATCGTTTAGACTTAGACAGGCCTGACGCCCCTCACTGGGGTCTCGGGTCCGCGGCCACAGAGCATCTCTGATTCCGAGCATTGGTCACCATCCGAGGTTGACTGGGCAGGGTAGCTACCCCGTCACCTCTTGCAAAGGCTTCACGCTTCCTGGTTCAGGGGTTGGAGAGTTGCCCACCTAGGATGGCCGAGCAGGGTAGCTGCTCGGTTGCCCCTTGCGAGGGCTTGTGTCTTGGCGTTTGAAGGGCTGTGAGAAGCCCACTAAGGATGTCCGGGCAGTAGAGCTGCGCAGCGGCCTCTGGGCGAGGGCTTTGACCTCGGGTGTCGTGGGTAGGCAACTACCAGCCTGGGATGGCTGAGCGGGGTAGCCGCTTCTGTCCCGGCGTCGCGGGTAGGGAGCTACCAGCCGGAGTTTTTACCGAGCAGGGTAGTTGCTCGGTTGCCTCTTGCGAGGGTTTTGATCCTTCAGGACGAGGACCGAGCAGGGTTACTGCCCAGTGCCTCTTGGCGAAGACTTTGATCCCTGTCGGTTGTGGTAGGAAGCTACAAGCCGGGGATAGCCGAGCGAGGGCCTGACTGCCTCTGGGAGGACTTTGGTCCTTGGCGCGGGGAGAGCTATTAGGGTGTAAGAAGCCTACCAAGGACCCTTGGACAGACAGAGTTACTGCCCGGTGCCTTTTGGCGAGGGCTTTTGTCCTGAAAGATAGCCGGGCGAGGGAACCTCGGGCTCGACTGGCTTTGAGAGGGCTTTTTGATCCCCGGCGTTGTGGCAGGAAAGCTGCCCGCTGGGGATAGCCGAGCGAGGGAACCTCGGGCTCGATAGCCTCTGAGAGGGCTTTTTGATCCCCGGCGTTATGGCGGGGAAGCTGCCCGCCGGGGATAGCTGAGTGAGGGAACCTCGGGCTCAATTGCCTCTGAGGGGGCTTTTTAATCCCCGGCGTTGTGGCGGGGAAGCTGCCCGCTAGGGATAGTCGGGTGAGGGAACCCTGACTCGACTGCCTCCGGGAGGGCTTTTTGGTCCCCGGCGTTGTGGCAGCGGAGCTGCCCGCGGGGGATGACCAAGCAGGGAAGCTGTTGGGCTAAATTTTGACGAGGTGTAGCCTGGCCGTTCAGCTGTAGGTGCGGAGGATGGGAACGGTCGGGGCAACGGCGCGCGCAACTAGTGCATTGAATGCGGGGGGAGGCGAAACGACAGGGGCGCGTCGCTTCGTTCCCACTGGATAACGCTCGATGGACGCCGCATGGCGGTGACTCCCTAGGTGAAAGAGGGCGGCTGTTGGGCAGCACAGCGGGCAATATAAGGAGTACTGGTTCTTCCCCCTTCGCAGACAGGCCATCGAGAATGGAGGATTTCCCGTTCACCATCCCCGACATCGTCAGCTTTGAAGATGTGTACCTTTACGACCCTTACTGCACCGAGGACACGGTGCAGTTGGTTTACAGGCGCATTAAGGACCGTTTTGGCCGGCTGCTCCCCAGACGCTCCTCTGATGTACTCCATCTGGAGGGCATCGCCGGGGCTTTACAACCCCCTGTCGGAGCTGCTCTTCGATGAGGCCGTGGGCAAGCTGCGGTCTTTGAGGCGTTCGGCTTGATCTCCGCGAACCGGCTGGCCCGCTCATAGGCGCTCGTCCGCGAATGCTATGAGCTGAGGCTCGGGGTCGATGCCCGCGGGGGGAACCGGGGACAGAGGCTGGAACTTGCGAGGCCCTGGTTGGTGGAGATTTTTACCGAGTACCACGAGCAGTGCTCGCTGCACCCCGTTCCCCCACTATTGTAACTTCCCCCCTTTTTGCATGTATGGCTGAGGAGCCCATAATACGCTTTGAATAAACAAAGCTTTTCTTTCTTTTTCGCAATGCTCCATTGATCTTTATTAACAATAGATCCTACGAAGAATTTACATTGTTTTAAAAAAAAGGTACAGGCTAAAAGATGACTTTATTGGCTTGGGCCGAGCTCCCCGAAGGGCTGTCAGCCCCCACGCTTGGCATAGGGCATGGGGCTCCCTGAGCTCCGGGCTGGCTGTCCGCTGAAACAAGCATGATTTGACCGATGGTCAGGTCGGCGGGAGGGCGATGCTACTCCTGCTTGCGGTCAGTCTGCCGTTTGTCCTTAGGTAGGCGGCGAGGTGCCCAGACCGGATGAGCTCCTCAATGTAGTCCCTCAGTCGTTTGCAATCTCCGTGGCGTGGCCCAGTACCCAGTGGAAAGCGCAGTAAGGGCTCCGGGTTCGCTTAGCGGCCTGACGCGGGACCAGAGGGAACTTGAAGAACCCCTTGTTCTGGGCCTCCTCTAGCAACACCGCGAGGGAAACGTTGAGGGGGTATACTCCTGGAACTTCGGGTGGTAGGGCTACTGACGCTCCGGCCTCTCCTCCCGAGTCCTCTTCTTCTGGTCGGGCCGTTCTGCCCGGGGAAGGTTAGCATTCACCTCGGATTCCAGCTGGACCTCGCGCTCGGTCCACACCTTGACCTCGGCCATGGTCTTAGGTTGAGCCGGCGCGAAGGAGCACAACCATTCCTTGTGCCTCAGACCAGATCTGAGTGCCGTTATGACGGTTTCGTCTCGGTGCTCTGGCACCTCGAGAAGGGCGTTGTAGAAACGGGTAATATAGGCCTTAAACGTTTCCTTGTCCCCACTTTTAACCTTGAAGAGGTAGTCGAACGTGCGCTTCTATCGACGGTTCCCTATGAAATGGCCGAGGAACTGAGTAGCCAGCTAGTCGAAGGTCGAAATCGAGCGGGGCTCAAGCCCGCGGAACCAGTCCCGACCTGCGCGGATGAGGGTAGCCGGGAAGGCCTTGCACTGGGCGGCGTCGGAGTGATCCTGGAAGCTCATCCCCGCGGTGAAAGCGTCCAAGTGGTCCTTCGGGTCGGTTTTCCCGTTGAACAGAGAGACCTTCGGGGGCTTGTTGCGCGAGGAGACGCGCACGGTGAGCAGTTCCTCGGTGAACGGCTTCGTGAGCGAGTCGGAGGCGTACTTAGCCCCGTCGCTCGAGAGGTGAACTTCTCGGCGCATGCCCTCGATCTTCTTCTCGAGGGCGTCGAGCCGACCGTGGTACCTTGAGGAATCGGCACCTCAAGATTCCTGGCCCCCGCTGCGGGTGACCTGCGTCTGGGGGCGGCCCCGGTTTCTCTCGATGAGGTGCCTCAGGTCCCGGGATAGGGTAGCTCTTGAGTTGCCGGGACGGACCCCTTCTGTGCGGCCCCACCGATCATGGTGGGGTCGGCCACGTCCGTGGATAGGCGAGGTGACTGAAATTTCCTCAGGGGAATAAGGGGCACGAGGAGGCTCAAGGCGAGGCGTCCTAGCGGCGGATCTCGACATGGAGCCTTAGGGTGCCCAGCGGGCCTCAGGGAGCACCGGTTCGAGGGACCGACGGCCAGGGGATGCAGCCTATTGGTGGTCGGCCGTCCAGACAGGGACAGAGCCTTCTGTTGGCGGCGGAGTAGCGATCTGGGGCCCGGGTACGACGTTTGAACACGGACGAAGGCCTCCATGAGGGATTGCAGGCGATCTATCCGGCCTGCGAGGGCGTTGATGACGGTCATGGGAGGAAGTTCATCCCCGCCTTCGGTGAGTGGAAGGCGGCGGCTGGTATCGGGATCCCCAGGATGGTCGTCTGCCATGAGGGTGGAGATAGGAAGGCTAACTTTGTATTTTGTGGAGTTATTTTCCCACAGACGGCGCCAACTGATGAGGCTCCTTTACGGGCATCCGTCAGATGTTGTCTTCCGTTGATCTCGTGGTGGACTTGGTTGTTTATCTTCCTTCGCGTGCGGGTCTCAATTGGTTTTTGGAGGAAGAGATGAGGTGAGGGAGTTGTTGCCGAGTACCTGCAAAGAAGTCCCGGGATGGTTTGGTACCACCGAGGACCCTCCGATGCTCAAGTTAGTGATGAGATCCGAGCAGAGTAACGGCGTAAAAGTGTAAAGAATCGCTTACCTGACCCCTCTGTGATGGGGGTTTATATAGCGGTGGAGCACGCAGCAGCAGGTGCGAGGATCTCGCCAGCAGTTACGTCCCCGACGTCACGCCCGCGTAGAAAGCGGATCGCCCATTAACGGGAATCGATGGCGTGGAACATGGGGTGTTGTTGGCGTAGAATCTACGCATGACGAGATTCGCGGAGCGGCGGTTACGCCTGTGAGTGGTAGAGCTGGTCGGAGGGTCGAGGAAGACGGCTTCGGCAGGAGCTCGGGGACGAGCTAGAAGGCCGAGAGTCTTGGTCTTGTGGCAGCTCGAGGCGAGCTGGCAGGGGCCGAGGAGGCCAACTTGCAGGGGCCCCGAGGGGGGCCAGCTTGTGCTTGCAGGTCGGGCACGGGGCGGCCTGGTCGGCCCCTGCGGGCCCTTCCTTCCAAGTTCTGGGACACGTCATCTGCCACGTGCCATGATCTTGGGGATCGCCAATATCGAGCGCGCGCGCGCGCACACACACACAAACACACTCAATCGTATTTTTCGACGATCGGAATGATGACACACACACTCACCCAGTTGTGTTTTTCGACGATCGGAATGCATCATCTTCATCGTTATCATCTAAGATGTGGGTACACCAAATTTCATGCGATTCTACAACTTTTTCACCGTCGATTTAGCAATGTAAAAAGTTCTATTGTCGGTAAACCGTTAATTTTGAACCCACTAATTCACCGTCAATTTCATATGATTCCTCTCTCTCTCTCTCTCTCTCTCTCTCTATATATATATATATATATATATATATATATATATATGATTTTGAATATTTCAGACTATCCAATCTAGAAATTGAATCCAGCTTACAACAATAACAACAACCGAGTCTTTTATCCTAAGCATATAATAATAATATTGAAATCAAAATAAATAACATAACAAACATGCTCTCAATGTGTTTTCATAACCATTGCAAGCGGGAATTGAATCCTAAAGTTCTAGCTCAACTTCAGAAGATTTTATCATTGAAGTCCATACAAACATTTCTGTCGCTGCTATCTGTATTTTGTCGAGATGTATTGCACAATACTACTGAATACATAATTTCTGGATGCTACAGAAATCTCGTACGTACTTAAAATTGAAACCATGGCATGCAAAATATACGTAAGCAACTGATAATGAGAGAACTCACAGGGCAGTAATGGCTACCGGCCCCGCTTTGGTTGAGCGTTGAGCCGCCCATTAATGGAGTGCGGTCGTCATCGATGAGCACGGGCGCTATCGACTCGACCCGACACAGACGCCTCCATTGTCAAACCGCGTAGACTTTCATGGCCCTGATCTCTCTGCTAGGTTCCATATTTATCAAAACCAGTACTCACCAAAACCCCTTTCATCACTCTACAAATAACTTAAATATATATATACATATATGTGTTAAGTTTATGAGATTGAATTTAATGATCTCTCCAACCAACTCCATTAAATTCGACTCGTATAGCTAGCTAGCAAGCACTCAAGTGACAAATACCTCACACCTCATGTGCTCCTCTGTGTTCTCTGTGGGCGCTGAGCTAAACACAGAGCAGCAGGGGACTCGTATAGCTAGCTAGCCATGAGTTTTCTATGTATTTACGGTTTGATTATATCCGATATCTAGGGGGAAGAGAAACCGGTTACGGATATATGATGGATCCGGTAAGAGACCGAGGGACAGGAAGTCTGCAAAGAAAGACGGGAAAGTTTGAAAGAGTTTGAAGTTTGTGAGAGTCGAGACATTTTAAAAATAAATTGGAAGTTCATGAATAAAAATGGAGAGAAATAAGATAGTTAAGAGAGAAGAAGTATTAAAAACAAATTAAAAAGTACTCGATCTGAAAAACACCAGCCCAACTCCACTAATACCTCCTACTTCCAACTCTTGATTTTAACCTCGCCACATAAGAAATTAGGAGTTCGAAGTCAGTGACCTCACTAACAAAACAAACAGAAAAGATTAAACTCCATGCTAAAATCAGGATTTGGAACTCCTACTTTTGCAAACTCCATGAAACTCCTATCAAATAAACAGACCCTAAAAGTGTTTACAATAATATATATTTTGTAATTTTATAAAGCACCGTTGAACTTTAAAAGTTTTTAAGATAATATCATTGAACTTTATAATTATCATGAATCTCCTTGAACTAGTGATGCTATTTGAAAATTAATGCTATAGTTTGGTTAACTTGCTGAAGGCACAAATAGACATTATAACCCAAAAATGAACTTGCACATACATGAACTAAATAAACCTAATTGAAACTGAATATGGTATATGTTGGAGTTAAGAGCGCGGAAGCAATAAATCAATCAAAGATTAAAAACAAACAAGAAACGATGACACAAAGATTTTACGTGGAAACCCTTACGGGAAAAACCACGGACGACGAGGAGACAAAAATTCCACTATGAAAAATTGAGAGTACAAAAAAATCCCCAAATTTATCTGGAATAGGGATGAACGGAAGAATAAATTCCTCACACAAAACTCTCTCTAAACTGGTGGAATAATATAAGCACTCAATCTAAACAAAATATATTTTTTTGTTACGGAACAAAGGCTGGAGATATGCATATAATACCAACTTAAACCAAGAGCACAATTAATTAATTAATGGGTTAATTAAGTTGGGCCTTAATTTGAGACAAACTCAACAAATCTCCACCTTGGCTCAAATTCCGTAATGCTCCAAAATACTCCACATCGTCGCATAAGCCCTGAAGGGCACTCAATGAGATAAAATACCAGCTAAGTCCAAGCAACACTTGAACTTAGTAATCGGAAGCGGCTTAGTGAGCATATCCGCAGGATTGTGAGCGGTGTCAATTTTTTCAACGACAACCTCACCAATATCAACAGTATCTCGAATGAAGTGACGTCTCACGTCAATATGCTTAGTCTTGGAGTGGTACTTGCTACTCCGACTCAAATGAACAGCACTTTGACTATCACAAAATACAACAAGAACATCCTGTTGAAGACCAAGCTCGGTGACCAAACCTCGAAGCCAAATAGCCTCTTTTACACCTTCAGTAACAGAAATATACTCCGCCTCAGTTGTAGACAAAGCAGCGATAGCCTGCAAGGAAGAATACCAACTGACGGAGGAACCGCATAAAGTGAAAATATATGCAGAAAGAGATCTTCTGTGATCAAGATCACCACCATAATCAGCATCAACATAGCCAATAACACCACCAGGATCAGAATATTTCTTATCAAAAACCAAACTAAGATCCATAGTACCCCTTAGGTAACGAAGGATCCACTTAACTCCTTCCCAGTGTTCTTTGCCCGGATTGTGCATATAACGACTAACAACACTAACAGCGTGAGCCAAATCAGGTCGAGTGCACACCATGGCATACATGAGACTACCAACAGCACTAGAGTAAGGAACATTGGCCATTTTCTCCTTGGCCTCTTTAGTCTCTGGACATTGTTCAGCAGATAACTTAAAGTGAGCAGCAAAAGGAGAAGTAACAGGCTTACAGTTGGACATATTGAATCGAGCAAGTAATTTCTCGATGTATTTCTTCTGAGACAATTCCAATGTCCCAGCTTGACGGTCCCTGTGTATCTCCATCCCAAGAATCTTCTTGGCAGCACCCAAATCTTTCATATCAAACTCACTGCTCAACTGGGCCTTAAACTTGTTGACATAAGACATATTAGGTGCAGCAATCAACATATCATCAACATAAAGCAACAAGTATACAAAAGACCCATCAGGAGATCTCTGAAAATAAACACAATTATCATAACTACTCCTTGAGTAGCCTTGCCCAATCATAAAAGAGTCAAATCTCTTATACCACTGTCTGGGTGATTGCTTCAAACCATATAAAGATTTCTTCAAACGACAGATATGGTCTTCTTTACCTGGAACTACAAATCCCTCAGGCTGATCAATATAAATCTCTTCTTCAAGGTGACCATGAAGAAAAGCAGTTTTCACATCCATTTGTTCCAGTTCCAAATCATATAAGGCAACAAGAGCAAGTAATACACGGATAGAGGTATGACGAACGACAGGAGAAAATACCTCATTAAAATCAACACCTTCACGTTGATCAAAACCACGAACAACATACCTTGCCTTGTACCTAACAGGTTCAACCCCAGGGATTCCATCTTTGACTTTATAAAGCCACTTGCAGCTTATAACTCGCTTACCTTTGGGAAGTTTGACCAAATCCCAAGTCTCATTCTTATGGAGGCTTTCAACCTCTTCTTGCATCGCAAGCAACCATTTAGATGAATCTGCACTAGAGATAGCTTCTGAATAAGTTTTAGGCTCACCAACATCTTCAATCTCCGTCGCAGCAACAAAAGCATAAGCAGCCAAATCAACATCTTTAAATTTTGCAGGCTTTTATGGTTGCCTCCTTCCACGATCACGAGCTATAGATGGCTCAATTTGCCGCTGTGGACTTCTTTGCACTTGAGTATCACCAGTCACAATGCTAGGACTAGTGGTGGAGGTAGGAATATTTACTTGGGCTTGTGTGCCCTCCACCTCAAACTCCACCTTCTCACTAGTACCATCATTGTCATTGTCATCTGCACCAGAAGAAGGAATAGCAGTATCTTTTCCAGAAAGAAGAGCATCTTCATGAAAAGTAAGGTTTCTACTATGAATAATCTTATTAGAATCAGGATCAAAAACACGGTACCCTTTAACACCCGATCCATAACCCATGAAAATGTATTTTCTCGCACGAGGAGCCAATTTCCCCTCGTTGACATGAATATAAACAGGACACCCAAAAACACGAAGGTTAGAATAATTAACAGGGTTACCTGACCAGACTTCTTCTGGAATCTTGCCGTCGAGAGACCTGTGGGGCGAGCGGTTGATCAAGTAGCAAGCAGTCTCTACCGCTTGAGCCCATAAATTACGACGACTCCATAACCCAGCACTAGAAAACATGCAACGAACCTTTTCAAGGATGGTTCTATTCATCCTCTCTGCAACGCCATTCTGCTGGGGCTTACCAACCAGAGTATTATGCCTAGCAATGCCTTCCTGTTTGCAGAAAGTATCAAATTTTTCTTCACAGAATTCAAGACCATTATCAGTTCTGAGCCTCTTCAATTTTTTACCAGTCTGGTTCTCAATCAACACCTTCCACTCTTTGAACTTAGTGAAGGCTTCATTCTTATGTTTCAGAAAATAGATCCAGACCTTCCGTGAATAATCATCAATAATAGTCATGAAATACCTGTGACCTCCGATTGAAGGCTTGCGGGATGGGCCCCAAAGATCCGAATGAACATAATCCAAGGTACCTTTGGTCCTGTGAACACCTGCTGAGAAACTAATTCTTTTCTGCTTGCCAAAAACACAATGTTCACAAAATTCAAGATCACAAGAACTTAAAGTACCAAGCAAATTTCTTTTGGTGAGAACATTCATGCCTTTCTCACCCATATGACCCAAACGCATATGCCAAAGTTTGGAGTCATCCGAATGTGAGGACGAAGCAACTGCAGCTGAACCTGTAATTGTAGAACCCTGCAAGATATATAAGGTACCCCGCCGAATACCTTTAAAGAACACAAGAATACCCTTGGACACCTTGAGAACTCCATTCTCAGCACTGTACTTATAACCGAGTGATTCAAGAGTGCCTAAGGAGATAAGATTTCTCTTCAGGTCAGGGATATGTCTAACACCTGTCACAGTTCTAATAGAACCATCATGGGTCTTGATTTTAACTGAACCTATACCAATAACCTTACAAGGTACATCGTTTCCCATAAAAACTAAACTACCATCAACCGATTCATAAGTGGCAAAATAGTCCCTATGAGGACACATATGAAACGAACAGGCAGAATCAAGAACCCATTCACTCCTAGACCTTTTTGAACTATCATCAGCTAGGAAAACATCCCCATCAGAATCGGTCTCAACAATAGCAGCTTCAGCGGTTTTTTCGGGTTTCTTACCCTGTCTTTTATCTTCCCGTTCAAGCTTATTTTTCAACTTATAACAGTCGGCAACAATATGCCCAAGTTTCTTACAATAATTGCAGGTTTTATTAGAGTGTTTGCCTCTAGACTTCGACCGAGACTTATTTCTGTTCTTACTGTTTTGATCCCTTTCTTGTGTTCTACCCCTCACCAATAAACCCTCAGCATGATTACTAGGTTTCTCAGCATCATATTTCTATTTAGACAACAAATTGGATTTCACATCTTCAAAAGAGAGGGACTCCCGATTACCATAAAGCATGATTTCTTTAAATTGGCCATATGAGGGAGGTAGTGAAACAACAAGTAGAACAGCTTTATCTTCATCCTCAATTTTAACATCAAGATTTTCTAAATCGATAAGAATCGAATTAAATTCATTCAAGTGAGATTGGATTGGTGTACCTTCAGCCATATGGCATGTGTAGAGGCGATCCTTGAGACGAATCTTGTTCGCAAGACTCTTGGCCGCATAAAGTGACTTGAGTTTAGACCACAATCCTGCGGCTGTAGTCTCATGGATGACTTCACGGAGAACTTCACGAGTCAAACAAAGTTGGATCGCTGAGAGTGCTTTCTCATCTAATTCTTCCCACTCAGCATCTGTCATGGTACTGGAAGAGGTAGATGATTTTTCCCTGTCGTTGGACTTGGGTCGACCGGATAACGCCTTCTTCAACCCGTGTTGAGTAAGGACGGCCCTCATCTGAACCTTCCAAATTGCAAAACTAATTTTGCCATCGAACTTGTCAATGTCGAACTTTGTAGAAGGCGACATGATGGAGAAAGATTAAATCTTGATTGATTGAACAAAGCTCTGATACCAGTTTGTTGGAGTTAAGAGCGCGGAAGCAATAAATCAATCAAAGATTAAAAACAAACAAGAAACGATGACACAAAGATTTTACGTGGAAACCCTTGCGGGAAAAACCACGGACGACGAGGAGACAAAAATTCCACTATGAAAAATTGAGAGTACAAAAAAATCCCCAAATTAATCTGGAATAGGGATGAACGGAAGAATAAATTCCTCACACAAAACTCTCTCTAAACTGGTGGAATAATATAAGCACTCAATCTAAACAAAATATATTTTTTTGTTACGGAACAAAGGCTGGAGATATGCATATAATACCAACTTAAACCAAGAGCACAATTAATTAATTAATGGGTTAATTAAGTTGGGCCTTAATTTGAGACAAACTCAACATGGTATATTTTGACTAAAATACCCTTATAAAATAACAGCATTCGACCTTTATTATAACTTTAGAGTTATGGTAAAGTGGAAGGGATATTAAGATAATTTCTGAGCAACCCGGGTTGCGAAATACGAGGCGTGTATTCAAAAAGTAGGTTGATTTAAAAAAAAAATTATATATAGCTATGCTAAATCCCAAATCAAAGGGTTTTTGACTTATAAGAGTGCTTATTAGAACAAAAAATAAAAACCCCAACTCTCATTATAAATCCAATTTTGGTATAATGGAAGGGATATTATACATGATTGTGCAGCAGCCGTATTTTCATATTAATTAATATGTTTTAAATACACGTTCCTTCATATTCAAACTTGGTTGTTCAGAAATTATGTTGATGCCTTTTTTCCACCGTACTGGATAAGGGTGGATGATTATGATTATTTGTGTTCTGATGATAATGTGTCTCCAACTGCTTGCATTAAATTCTCACTCTATATATTGAAGCCATTACTCTTCCACCAAAGGCAGAACAAATTGATTAGTTTGAGAAAATGGGGAGGTTTGAGAAATGTATGGGAGTGTTGGGGCTCATGGTTGTGGCAATGGCCATGGCTGTGGTGATTGCCGAGGGCCGAAAACTCGAGAAAGATAGCTTTCTTGGTGGTGAGGGTCTAGGAGGAGGTGGAGGCTTTGGAGGAGGCGGCGGCCTCGGTGGAGGGCTAGGCCATGGTGGTGGACTAGGAGGTGGATTTGGCGGAGGAAAAGGCGGTGGCATCGGTATTGGTGCCGGTGCCGGCGGTGGAGCCGGTGGCGGTGCCGGTGGCGGCGGCGGCATCGGAGGAGGTGGCGGTGCCGGAGGTGGCAGTGGAATAGGAGGTGGTCACGGCATCGGTGGTGGTGCTGGTGGCGGCGCCGGTGGTGGAATTGGTGGTGGCGGCGGAGCTGGTGGTGGTGCCGGTGGTGGCATTGGAGGAGGTGGTGGTGCCGGAGGTGGGGGTGGAATAGGAGGAGGCCATGGCATTGGTGGCGGTATAGGTGGTGGTGCTGGTGGCGGTGTCGGAGGTGGCGGCGGAATTGGAGGAGGTGGTGGTGTCGGAGGTGGCGGTGGCATAGGAGGAGGTCATGGCATTGGTGGTGGTGCTGGAGGAGGAGCCGGTGGTGGAATTGGAGGAGGTGGCGGTGCCGGTGGTGGCATTGGAGGAGGAGGTGGTGCCGGAGGCGGCATAGGAGGAGGTCATGGCATTGGTGGTGGTGCCGGAGGAGGCGCCGGTGGTGGAATTGGAGGAGGCGGCGGTGCCGGTGCCGGTGGTGGCATTGGAGGAGGAGGAGGAGGTGGTGCCGGAGGTGGAGGTGGCGGTGGCATAGGAGGAGGTCATGGCATTGGTGGTGGTGCCGGAGGAGGAGCCGGTGGTGGAATTGGAGGAGGCGGCGGTGCCGGTGCCGGTGGTGGCATTGGAGGAGGAGGTGGTGCTGGAGGCGGCGGCGGCATAGGAGGAGGTCATGGCATTGGTGGTGGTGCGGGAGGAGGTGCCGGTGGTGGTGCCGGTGCCGGCGGCGGCATAGGAGGAGGAGGTGGTGCCGGAGGCGGCGGCGGCATAGGAGGTGGTCATGGTATTGGTGGCGGCATTGGTGGTGGTGCTGGTGGTGGAGCCGGTGGTGGCATTGGAGGTGGCGGCGGTGGCGGTGCCGGTGCCGGAGGAGGTGGTGCTGCCGGTGGTGGCATAGGAGGAGGCCATGGCATTGGTGGCGGTGCTGGTGGTGGAATTGGCGGCGGCATCGGCGGAGGTGGTGGTGCCGGAGGTGGAATTGGTGGCGGTCATGGAATTGGTGGTGGCATTGGCGGCGGTGCCGGTGGTGGGGCTGGCGGAGGAATTGGCGGAGGCGGTGGTGCCGGCGGCGGTTTCGGAGAAGGAAAAGGCGGAGGCGGAGGCATTGGTGGTGGTTCCGGCGGCGGATTCGGTGGTGGTGGTGGTGGTGCAGGTGGAGGAATTGGCGGCGGATTCGGAGGTGGTGGAGGTTTTGGTGGCGGAGGCGGCGGCAGGGTTTAGGTGTCATCTAATTAAGGAATTAATTGCTTAATTATAAGCATGAAAACATATAGTATTTTGGTGTTTGAGTGTGTTGTTACGGGGTGATTAATCAGCATGTACTCATATAATTATCATCTATGAATTCTTAAATAATTTACCTATCATGTATGGCTCCTTTAACTATCATTCCTGAAGTATAATTGGAAAATATACACTCTATAGACTATTAATGAATTTACTCCTTTCAATATGTCATTCTCATATAATCATTTTCCTGTAATTCAGGAACATATATGATGCAGATTATCACAAACCATTCTTTCATCAGTAATAACTACTATTTTATATTAAAAAAATCTGAATAGGACTCTTTATGATTCGAAACGGCGAGCCTTCACTTCATATGCTAAGTTAAGTTTGCCTAAACTTGAACATGCACTAATTTATAAGAGGTTCATGTGTTCAGGGGTTGATTGTTTGAAGAGAATCGGAAAGAATTGACATATCATCATTTTTTGGAATTTCAATTCTCTGCTGTTTTGTAGAGAATTGCCAATTCCAAAAAAGACGTAAGCATGCACATTTGCTTATTATTTTTTTGAGTTGTGGGTACATCATTTTTTATGGAAAGTTTGATGAAAAATTTAATGGAGGTTTAATGAAAATTCTATCAACCTAACTCTTATCTACCACATGCGCATCATTTACTACCATGAACCCAATTGGCCAGGCAACAGATTTATTACTGTATACTCTTCAATGCCAAAAGCAATGCTCTCCAATTGGGTGTGATACATTCAATCAAAACATGTAAGCATTGAATTCCAATCTTCACAGTGAACTTTTGATGTATTCAGGATGACTCAACAGATCAGGCCTGGTTCCTGTATGTCGCTTTTATTTGTGATCCTCGGGCTTGACTATGGTTTTTGATTTTTCCTCCTTGGCTTGCATTCTGGGGATGATGCAGTCATGTAGCTTTGTAGTTGTCTTTTTATTTCTTTGTTTCTTTGCCGTTGTGGTTTCGTTAAAACTTTTTTAATCGAACGCGGGGAAGGCTCCCCTTCTACTCTCAAAAAAAAAAAAAATCTGCTGCATTAATATGGTCACATCAAACTCCTGTGTTCACATGAAATATACAAATGCAAAGCAAAGTACAAGCAAAGATTGATATATTATGTATACGTTGATTCCTGTTGTATTGCCATCAAAAGGTTAAATATGTATGCAAATATACAATTGGTTTGGTAACAGGAAAGTTTGCATGATTAGTAGTAAGCATGCAGCCATTCTTTGCCATTGATGAAATCTACAGTCATGAATGGAACGGCGTCTTTCTCGCTGAGCTGGCTCGACCATGAAGCTCGCCCGGCGGGGTCTGCGCCCGGCCCCTTGGTTTGATACTCTCCATGGATTAAATGCCTGCTCATAATCAATCAGAGAAAACATCGCTTAGATATTTTCGCACTGTGCTGATACAAGGTAAACTAGAGGGGGGTTTTGTGCAGTTAAATCTTGAATAAGTAAAAAGATAAATTTGTAATTTACTCGGTGCTGCCGTCGTAGCTCCAGTTAGTCCAGCCATGAGGCGTGATGCTCTTTGAGAGATAAGTCTTGACCCAGAGAACACGAGAGTGGGGCCCGTTGGCGCGGCCTAGATAAACGCTACCGGTTCCATATACCTTGCCTCCGTTGAACACAAAGCCGCTCTTATCATCTTTAGACCGCCTCATTTGTGCTGTGATCGAGCCAAGAATCTCTCTTCTTTGGTCCGCGAGCACAAATATCTCGCAGTTCTGCAGGTTTTGTAGGAAGAATGACATTAATTTAGACTTTTCTTTTTAACAAAATAAATGAAACTTGATTCTACAATTACTTATGGTAATGATCTTGAACATGGGGATATACGGTAAACTACACTAAACTACGCTTAATTATCGTATTTTTCCGCTAAAATACCTGTAAGTTTTTATTGCAGTAAATACCTTAGGTGCTACTTTTGAGAGTATTTAGGTGGAATAAATCTCAAGAAAACCCTGCTTTGAGGTATTTTGCCGTAATTAAATAACTCGAAGGTATTTTAGCGAAAAACGTGATGGTAAAGGGTATTTTAGTGTAATTTCACCCGGGAAATATATATTGTAGATATCTCTAGGAAAAATCAGGATAGCTGCATGAAATGCTGCATGATAAATTGAAAGTTATCGAAACGGATATATGTCAAACGAAAAAGCAAAAAATCGAGGCAATTAGTTATTTTCTTTTAAAATCAAACATTATAAAAGAAATAAAAATTAAACACTTGCCTGGAAAATGGATTGGCCTCGGCCGAAGATGAAGTCGATGTTGCCGGAAATATAGCAGCTCTCATAATAGTGCCTGCCCTTGTTATCAAACAGGGTGTTGTGAGGGCTGAAAAAGGAGCAGTGATAGAAGGCCACCTTGTCCGCGGCAACCATGGCCGCAACCGACTGGTTGTAAGGCGTATCCTTCACCGAAAGCGGAGCATCGTTCTGATCACACCAAATTTTATCTTTTTAATTTCGTCAAACTTGTTCGCAATAAATGTTTTTTTGAGTATTAGGAAACAAGGAGAATTTGAGTGGCATGAGATTTTTAATTTACCTTGAAGCTGATACCGAATGCCACGAAATTATCAGCACGGACGGTGAAAGTAGCAGATTCCGAGTTGTTATTAGACCCGTCGTTCCAGACGATGGCGGTTCTGCCCCTGCCGTTTCCTCTCAAGAAAATGTATTCCTTGTTTTTAGGTATCACAACCTTCTCTCTGCCATAAGAATACGATTAAGTACAGATAATATATTTAAAAACGAACTTGAAATAAAAAATAATAATAATCAAACCTGTAAATTCCTGCTCGGACATGCACGATGATCCATTTGGAATTCCCGTTAGGAACTGCATCGATCGCATCTTGGATCGACTTGAACCTATCCTTCGGGCCGACTATAAGGGTGCGGTTCGTCCTGATCTTCGAGGTCAAAAGAGGAGAATCAATAAGATCTCCATTCCCGTCTTTTCCAGAAACCTCACATATATTTGAAGAAAGCAAGAGAACGAAGAGGGAAAAGACAAAGAGAAGAGATGAAGACGAGCACGATGCGAACATTTTTTGATCGAGAATGACTTTTTTTTCTTGGAGGGAGAGGTATTAAGAGAAGCTCTTAGTTTTTGCCGTTAATGTTGGTGTTACTTTTTGGGTTGTGTTTACAGGTTGAGAGAAAAAGGCGGGAAATTGGTTTAAATCAGGAAAAAACTGTTTAGCGTGTAATTTGGGTTCAGAGGTTTGGGTTGGTTCATTTTTCAGGATGTTTTGCTCTAATTTTTTCGGTACAAAATTTCACTGATAAAATCCTATATTTTTGTCGTCTAATCCTGTTATAAACCGTTGGATTTTATCAGTACTATCATATCATGCTTTTGTTAGATAATTTATCGTGTGATTGTGTTACAAACCATTGGATTTTGTGAGTGCCATTTTAGCAGCCGACCCTTTCTGGAATTAGGTTACGGCTTATTATTCAAAAAAAGTAAATAATAAAAATCCCCAGGGTAAAAAAATTCTTTATTACATGAGAAATGGAAAAAAATTACAACAACAATCAGCGCGAAGAATTGAATTCAATGGCAATTATCACCATGCTTGCTGGCTCAGCCAGCCATCGTCGACGAAGGAGATGTTAGTAAGTTTCCATAGCTCTTTTTTGCTAAGTGTTTTCTTCCATGGGACTCGCCCCGATGTGTCTGAACCTTCTCCTATACATGATGCTTCCACATATGTTGTATGGACCCTGAAATATATATAGCACTATTACTATCAATTTTGGAGAAAATTTAATGGAAAATGCTAGGTGTTTATATAAGGGTTGGTATTTCATACAAAACCATTACTAGGAGAACCCATGAGACATGAGAAATGTATAATAATATTTCACTATACGAGCCAAGGAAAAGGGGTTTCCAACAATTTAGCCAAAAAAGATTGTCACTTACCCTTTGTTGCGATCATTCCAATAGTCCCATCCTTCACGAACAACAATATCAGCCATATCTGTCTCGTAAAATATAACCCGCGCATTAGGTCCCCATGCTCGTCCTAAGTATGTTTTTGCCGATCCGATCAACTTGCAATTCTTGAACACGTATCCGGTTGGATCGCGGTCACTTGCCCTTCCATGAGCGGTCACCCACCCAGCAATCGCCTTGCTCGGGACGGTCGACAGTGTGCAACCCTACAAATGTAGCCTTGGGTAGTTCAAGGTGCAAGAAGTGAACACATAAATAGTAACTTGATTCGGGTTTTTTGTCACCTCATATAGAGATTGTGCCATTCCGAAAATAAAGTCGACGGCGCCTTCAATGTAACAGTCTTTGAAATAGTGTCTGCCGTAGAGATCGCTCACCGTGTCTTGGATTCCTATGAAGTTGCAGCTGTAGAAAGATATCTTGTCGCCTTTGATGAGGGCTGCGATAGCGCGAGCCGTGTTCTCGCTGCTACCGTGTGAGTTCTGAAATAGTAAATTTTTATAAATTAAAGGCGTCTCCAATTGAAATTCCAATTTAGAAAATTATTTGTTTTTAATTGTTCAAAGCTTCTTAAACCTATAATGATCTGAACCACCGAAAATCATCAAGTACTTTTTTAAATGTTGAGAAATAGAAAAAAGTTATTATTTTTAAATTATTAAAATCTATATTAATTTCCAATCTCAATTTACTAGAATAAAGAAAATAATCTATGAACTTTATTTTAGGGAACTAACCCATAAGCCTTACCCAAGCACACAAAACATGCATCTACACATGTGAATCCAGAGGATCCATGAATTTATACCGAAAACGTTAATTTATGGCCACTTTCCCTTCTGATATTCGAACCCTGCACTTTTCTCGAAAGGGAAAGCGCCCACAACAACTGAGCTAGTGCTCAATGGTAAATGATCTATGATCTTTAATGTAATGCAAAAAGGAAGGCGGTTTTTTAAAATTGAAAACAGTAGGTTGGGAACTATTCTCCTATTAGGACGAGAGCGAATCTTCTCCTCTCATATTTTTCACCGTTGGATTTACGATTCAATGGTTGGATACAAATATGTAGTTAGTGATGGCATCCCATAAAAAATGGTGATACAGTTTCAGGCTTCATCCACCATTGGATAAAATGATACAACGGTTAAAAACGCGCTAGGAGAAAATTCCCTGTCGTCTCCATCAAGAAAGACGAAGACAATTTTTAAGGTTAGAGTAAGAACCTTAAAACCAAGTCCTTTTATGACGACATTATCCGCCGAAATGGTGAAAGTTGCACTTTCAGTCACTTTATCCCCATAGGCCTCCAATGCTGGTAGAAAATCGCTCCAGTCGACAGTGGTCCGCGAAGCGCCATCACCTTCAAGAACTACATACCCTCTTTCAATTGGTATATTCACCTTCTCCCTATATGTAAAGAGGGCGTCTTGCTCCTTAATTCATTTTAAGGGAGAAGTCTTCGAATAAAATATTTTAAGTAATTATTTTTTGAAAATCTCTATAAACATCTAAAAGCTATTCCCCTGTCCCAAATTATAAGTCAAAATAGGAAATAACACAAAATTTAAGAAAATGATATTGAATGTATTAATTAATTCATTCCTATATCACAAATGAGTAATAACTTGCAAGTATAAGGAGTATAATTTTGGGACAAACTAAAAAGGAAATCAGGACTTATAATTTGGGACGGAGGAGGAAGTATTACCTTATTAAAGAATAAATAAAATCTATATTATATTAAGTAATGGTTTATCATATATATTTTTTATGATGTCTAAATAAGTATATCTGCATGGCATGCGTTCAAATCCGTTAGCTTCTTAGCATGCCGAATTATAAAAACTTTTCCCAAAAAATTTGATTTTATAGTGAAAAACCATTCCGACTTCTAAATAAATAAATAAGTTTAGTACACACATGGTTTTTATTTTTTGATCGCAACGAAGCCCGCCGGCCCCACGTGCCCTTCGGGTCTGCCCCACAAACTCCTATTGCCCAGCACTTTACATATAGTTTTTCTGCATTTCTTTCAAAATTTTCCTGTGCTTATTAAAAGGGTTTTCCATTAAAAGAGATATTACTAGAGGCAAACGGGAAGTTTATTTTGGAAGAAAAATGCTGCTAAATCAAAATAAATCAAAATTTTAAAGCCAAGGTTATTTTCACTTTAATAAAATTTTCCTGCAATTGACTTTTCAAATTGAAAGAATGGTAACTTCACAGCAATTTACAAAATGCCTATTTTATATATTTTAATTACCTAAATCTCTACTCTTAAAGAAAATTGAAGAAATGGTGAAATTACCTGTATACACCCTCTTTTATCTTGATCTTTATCCATTTGTTATTCCCGCGTAGAATTGAATTGATGGCGGATTGGATGGTTCTAAAATTACCGTTTCCTCTTTGATCTACAGTAATTGTCTTCACGACTGGTGCGGCTCCAATGGAAAAAGGAAAGAGGAGGAGGACAAAGGAGAAGAAAATGAGAAACTTCATTTTGGAGGAAATAATACACTAAGTTAAGAGAAGAGCAATTGGCAAAGTCGAGTATCAATTAAAACATTGGAGCATTCTTAGAATATATGCACACACATAAATCTAGAATTAATTTTCCCAAATCTAACCTTGTGACTTATGTTTGGTAGATATAAAATGTCTTACCTAATTTGTGAAATCCCAAACATGCATGCATGCTCGTGTATATAAGATTTATTTGCTTGGGATTCACTTCAGATCCTAGAATTTAATGGTTCAATGATTTTAATTATTCTTTTGATAATATTTGTTCCCTTAATAATTTATTTACTTCCTTTCTTAAAAATCAATAATTGCTGACATTTTCGTTAAGTAATTATGCTCCAACAATTTTAGTTTTCTTCTGCTTATGGATTTGATCAAATTCAACTCTAAAACAACAACAATAAGATCTTAAGAAAAATTACAAAATCATGAGCATTTTTGAGAAATTTTAAAGGTTTTGATCGATGAGCACAAGTGTCTGTGCTAATAAATTACTTTTTTGCGGCAGCTGGCAAACATTTGGGGGGTGGGGGTGGAGGGTGGACCCCTAGGTGCACTGGAAATTGCTTCACAAATATGGTCGAAAAGTGCCCTCTTGCCACTGCAAATGAGAGGATTAAAATCCAGGACCTTCCATCCGGCGGAAGAGTGTTTTTGCCGCTTAAGCTAAGGTTTTTTGGCTGCCAAAACTTGATTGGGTTTAAACGCCACACTAGTAAACTTTAGGGAATGAGAAATAAAATCCACCACCATCATATGTTACTGTCTCGAAATTTGCCCAAAAGAAGAAAAGATCAGTTGCTTAACATGGGCGATCATAACTACATTGTGAAGAGAAAGGAAATTCATAAATTATTAGGCATTCCGAACCAAATGGTTTGAACAACACAAAGTTAAAGATAGAATAGATGGGCAGATTTAGCCGGACTTTAGCCGACGGAATAAATGGGTACCCGACGAGAAAAAGATATTCCGTCAGGTAATCTCTGACCGAAAAAGATATGACGAAAAAACATTTATTCTGTTGGGTATCCTATTTATTTCGTCGGTTAAAAACCGAATGAATGAGTTTGAAAATCCTGGGTTGATTTTCCATTTTTCCTCAGATTTTACACTTATTATGTCGGATAATAGCCGACGTAATAGGTTATTTCATTGGCTATTAGCCGACGAAATAACCTACAAACATTAAAAAAAATGGGCAGATTTTGGCCTTTATACATATTCAATTCAATAAGCTGATATACGACATACATATTCACCACAAACTCAATTCAATTCACGACAAGTTCAATTCAAATCTCCACAAACTCAATTCATTTCACCACAAATTCAAATCCATTCAATTCAATTCAATTACAATTCAATTCAATTACGTGTCTTCTTAAAACGAAACCAAGATGAATCAACTTACGTTCGCTACTTTGCAAAAAATGACGGGAAGACATGTCATCGAGGAAGTATGAGTCTTGCTGAGAGAGAGAAAGCAATAAATACGTTAACTGAAGATGGAGATTCTAATCTCCATCGTCAGTAAACGCATTTATCGCTATTTCTCTCTCAGCAAGACTCATACTTTCTCGATCATACGTCTTCTCGAGTTTACTGGGGGGCGCCGTCGTCGTGGGCCGGAGGATGGTCTGTGAAATCGAGTAGCTCCTACAGTACTATCAATAGATGAGTATTAGAAAAAGATATTCATGATAACTATATGAAAGTTATATTGAAAATAAGGATTATCAATTAAACTTACATCTGGTATTTCCCTTTCTTGAAGCATTAGCCTCTGAATCAAGAGTTTTCTCGTCTCAATATCGGCGAGGGCTTCTACTCTAGTCAAACTTCTCTATGAACTCGAAGCCAACACGGGTTCAGATGCAGAAGGAGACGAGAAGACGCGTACTCGATCACCCGCGGGAGCCGTCTAGATGGTGTATCGGAGTGAACGGAGAGGGAGTTGGGACCGCATGGGGCGCGGGTGCCGCAGGAGGCGTGGGTTCCTGAATGAGGATCCCTAGGTGTATGCAAGGAGAATGCAACTCTAGACCGTGATGGGTGTGATATATCGTAGGCAAAATCCCTTGGCCGCTCATATGAACTCTCCCGTGCTAGTCCGGGTTGTGCCGCTGGATGACGTTTTTATTGATCATATGAAACTTCACGTCTGTAGGATCTCGGCCGTGCTCTCAACAAATGTAATTACCCGCTGCTCAATCTCGCTGCTCATCCGTTGCTGTAAGAAATTACAATATGAACCAAATTAAGTCAATTATTGAAAATGAAATTAAGTAATTTATATAACTACAAGAAATCGTGTAGGAGCATACTTATATAATGCTCAGTCGCCTCCTGTGAGCTAGGACAGCTGGAGTCACGCGCAAACCATATACCGTAAAGATCCACGCGACTGGGCATTTTTCCCGTCCGTCTCTCCTACAATTTAGATAAAAATTTGATTTATATCAAGTTTAGAAAGTTGACAAATTTAGAATATTTTGATTTGTTCTTACATGAGCAACTCCATATTATGAGAAGTTCATCTCTCCGCCCAACCAACGATCAGTGTTGCGACTCTGCGCCGCTGATCCCCGCTGGCTTCTAGCCTGCTATTAAAATATGCTATAACATCTTCTACTAATAAAGGATTAATGTGTAATGGTATTACGGTTCTTGGTGATATATGTACCCTAAATTCAGGCGATTTGAAATGATCGATCAAGGCGGCCCAATACTCGTCCAACCAATTCGCGAGCTTCACCGTCCATTTTGCCTCATCGGTGGCAGCTGTCCTCCATTTCTTGTGGATATTGTTTCTGATTATGCCAAATTCCCAACATGTATTTAAACAGCCGGGCTCAGATGTGCAGAGGTATGGGAGAGCTGTCAATCCACCAGACATGGAAAAACACGTCTACAAAGAAACACCGAAAATATATTAGCGTCAAACATATATATGTGAAAGTAATAAACGAATACTTAATTAAATAAGCTTACCAAAATCTTATTTAAGACCGTTTGTTTCTTGGCCTACAAAGCTCTTGACGTCCAGTCCACCGCCATGTAACTGGAATGGGAACCACACTGGGAGTCCCCAAACCCGTCTTAGCATGCCAAGTTGCTAAGATATATCCTGTACTTGCCCGGCGAACCTATTCGTTTCCTTTCGGGTCTCCAGGGAAACCGCCTACTATTCTTGAAAAGAATAGCCTTTCGGGTCTTCGGATTTCCTCTGCCCTAGTCCGAAATGAGTTCGGTTCAATAACTGTCCCCTTAAGACGTCGACTATAATTTTGACTTGTCAAAGCTAAATCGACTTTCGATCATTATTATATGATGCATTTGACAAGTGTATTCTAGTGAGTGATGCATTTCTCGTTATTACAGATTGAAACACATAATTTCTTTATCTTTTTTGCCTCGGGATCAACGAAATCCCTAGTCGCCGATGTTCCCGCTAAAATTTAGCGCTCGAGAGCTTAAACTCCACCGAGGAAAAAGCGCCATCCCTTGCTTTGCAAACGCACCACGTGCAAAGCACGTGGTGCAAATGCCAATACGCAAGCACACCATGTGCAAAGCACATGGCGCAAGTGCCTGACCCATGCGCAAGCGCATCACGTGCAGTGCACGTGGCGCAAGCGCGTCTTTTTGACTGAAGCGCATGCTTCAGGTTAGAGCTTAAGCTCTATTTTGGAAAATAATTTTTCATATCTTTCTAAAACAGAAAAATTATTTCTGTTTAAACAAAAAATTCCTTGAATCAAAGATCCAACAGTGTTTAAGTACCCCCGGTTGATCAAAGATCAATTGAGATCAATCAAATAAGAGATTCTCTCAAGTTTCTCAACTATTCTCCTCTCCTATAAATAGGAGCCTAAGAGATTAATCTCCATATACACAAAGACCTCCATAAGTTTCAAATTGAGACTTAAGCCTCTGCAGAAGAAATTCATCTTGTTCTTCAAAAACTCTAGATAAAAGAAAAGACAGAAACCTCTCCTTTGCCTTCCTTTCCCCTATCATCGAAGCTTAAGCTTCTCAAGTACTCAAAGTTCGTCTTTTGGATCAAAGATCCATGAGACAAATCATCTCTGATCGAGAGCTTAAGCTCTCATAAGGGGTTTGATTTTAAGATCTAAAATCTCAAAGGAATAACTTTATTTTCTCCCAATCAAGAGATGAAAAATCGTCATGAACCATGAAAGTTTGAAGCTTTGGCTTCACGGAACTTAAGCTCCCATCAAGAACACATACCGTCATATAGATCATAAAAGAAATTGATCTTTATGAATTTCAATGACCAAATGATCATTGAACAGAAGACCAGTCTTCATAAAAACGATGTTTTGAAAGGTTAACCTTTCTGGAGAAGAAGACAGAGCTTAACTCTTAAGCTCTTGCGCTGCGCCACGTGCAAACTATGAGCACCAACGCCAATGATTTCTATCAAGTTATGTTGTGCCATGTGCAAAACATGTGCACCAGCGCCAAATTCCACCAAGTGCTGGCGCCAAGTCCCATTGCTCTGCGCCACGTGAAAAACACGTGCGTCAGCGCCAGCGTCAAGGAAGCATCACCATGCCCCACCAAGTGCCATGCACAAATCAAAAGTGGCAGCGCCAGCATCATGTGAATGCACATGCGCTAGAGCAGTGTCAGTGCCAAGCGCCAAACAGAACCCAGACTTAGCAAATTGGCCAAGTATTGAAGCTTAAACGTAACGACTCTGAAATCCCTGTACAAATATAACTTGTTCAAATGTATAGCAAGTGTATTTTAACCTGATTATGAGTTATAAATTAATATTGTTCAATAAAATCAAGAACAACCTTATAGCTCACTGGTTAAGTCTCTATACTGCTGTGTCATCGCCTACGTATTCGAATTCCATCAGTCCCAAGATGTCCCCCATCCAACCGCCCAAATCACCCAACTGGCCGCTATCGGTGGTCCCCCTTACCCCAAATCCTTCCGTGCTTCGCCCGTGCACCCTTTGAGCTCCCCTATACTCTATTTTCTTGTTTGTTTTCGCTGCAATTAAACAGAGAACAGTCCGCCCCCATCATCTAGACATTTACACTCTCTTTACTCAAATTTTTAATTCTTTTTAATTCACCCTATACCTATATTCATCCCTATAAATACCACACACCCCTTTCTCTAGCTCTCCCCTATTACAAGTTGCATCTTGTACAAGTTGCAGAACATTCGTATGAAAGAACATCATTTAAATCAACATCAAGCACTCCTTTTGCCATATCACATTTGCAGCATCCGAAGGTTAATGATCCTAAAATACATTCAATTTTTCGGAAATTTTAGACGGGGGTTTGCATGGTACCAAGCCTCGATATCTCACAGAAACAAAGCAGCGTGCAGTCAGTCTGGGAATTCAAAACCTCCATACACCGTACAAGAAAGACAAACTTAGCAACGCAGCTACAAGCACAGGTACCATAAATATTATAGAATGATATCTGATAAAACCGTATAAACTTTTGCATACACGAAATGAGATCCCTTAGGTATTCAAAACTAGTCTCTGGCCGAAGTCAAAAGAATAGGGAGAATGAAAATAAAACTCTTACATTGTTTGGGCTGTGGAGCTTAATAAAGACTAAGCCAAAACAAGATTGTACATGAAAACATACAGAAATAGATGATATAAGAAATGGCATATAAGAGCAAACAAATAAAACAATTACTGTTACCATGTACAAACTTCTTTGGAGTAATCATTGATGCAAAGTTGTTGCTGAAATCATTTGATCCATTAGGCTAGAGATTAGTGTTCTGATATTAGCACAGTTATCTATTTGCATCCAAGTGTGTGTGTGTAGAATAAAGTACACGTGTGTGTAGTTCGATCCATTACGGCGGGCTCGTGTTTTTTCAAATTCACGTTTTTCGTGTGGTGTCCTTCCAACGATCCGCTCTCGATCCGTTAGGGGGTTTCATGTTTTTTCAAATTCACGTTTTCATGTGGCGTCGTTCTAACAATCCGCTCCGTTCAAGTTGTGCTCGCATATCCTATCTATCTTAAAGTGCGTGCGTGCACACGTTTAATTTCAAGTACTAAAACAATAAAAGAGTCATATGAGGAAACATGCAATCACAAATAGAAAAAGCACTTATGCGATAAGAGAACATAACATGTGTAGGATCGTATAAACTTTCTCCACTTCACATTCAAGGCATACTTTGCGCACGTATTATACAGCATGATAAAGGTTGAATCATATTATGTCGAATTACAAGTATAATCTAGCATTTCTACAATACAAATTCATTGAACGGTTCATTACCTAAATTAACAGTATACATATATAACTCTTTTCACAATGCAATGTCAATGTGGCAAATTGATTTAATGGTAAGTGGTAATACTAACTTATAATTTATCTCCTTAAACGTCTAAATATTTAACCCTTCCTATATAAAAAAAATTAAATGGATACATTCAGAAGTACAACCAAGTTGTCAACCTTATCCTATGACGCACCGATACTTGTAAGTGCCTCACGAATCGGATTTCAAAACTCTCGGAAACTCTCGGATTCTTTCGGATTCTCTCGCACCTGTAAATATCTTACCAGCCTCTCTCGAATCTTCGTCTTTCCTCCATCTCTCGAAAATTTGAAAGTACATTGAATATCTAATATAATGCCGTTATTGATTTAATTATTATTATTATTATTTATATGTATATCTTAACATATATTCATATTTATTTAACATATCCCATAATATAATCACACAGTGCTGTATATATACATGAGTCTTATTATGGTAGTAACAATTAAATTCATTCCTTCATGTTTATCTAATCATGGTTATAAAAGGGCCTTGAATATTCACAACAATTTGGATTTATTAGCTGATAATATTCTGAATAATGTTATTCTCTTCCTTCCTCTCTCTCTCTCTGTTTTGGTTTTTGGTTCGTTGCGGTTGTGCTGATGGAGCTGGCAAAGTCTGGGCTACTATTACAGTGGATCTGGGTGGCAATGGAAATTTCACGAGTGTCCAAGCCGCTATCAATTGGGTTCCGGACGGTAACAGAGACTGGGTCAAGATCCACCTCAATAAGGGAGTTTACAGGTTTATTCTAGCTACCTTTGATCATAAACCTGTAAATGGCAGTTATAAAAAATTTCCAAGCCATCTGCTCATAATGTCATAATCCATATCCTCGTACTAAAATTACTAGAGGCCGTAAATATAAGCATTTAAAATCATACTAATACTATGAATCATTAATCTAAATTTTGAAATATGATGCAGGGAGAAGGTTTATATAGGACCTGCCAAGGAGCATATCCTACTTGAAGGCGAAGGGGCAAAAGATACCCGGATCGAATATGACAATCATGCGCTGTTATCAATTATTCCAGTGACATTCCAGCCAGAGAGTACACGATCAAGTTCTACCTTCGCTGTCTATGCATCCCATTTCGTTGCTCGAGGCATTGAATTTAGGGTGGGCATCCATATAATCCCTCAAATGTTCTGGTTAATCACAACGCAAGCATGCAATCACCATTTAGAATAAGCATGGACATAACCAAATCTCTCTCTCTCTCTCCCTCTGAGAGAGAGAGTACATTGAAACATCCCCTCAAGCATAGGTCAATGGAACAACCAATTATCTACAGAAAAACATAAACACTTGAAGTTGCCTCAAGTTGCATGCAATTAGCTCTTTAACTTCCATGTATCCTGTGGACTTAAAACCGACACTCTACATTACAAACCACATCTAATATCTTCTACACATTCAGCATTCACATAAAATTGATTGCTGAGGTTGATGATTTGAGTTGCACAAGGGTTTCAGAAATGAATACAAGCATCAACCAATGCATGCTCCATCCTAAATAAATGATGATGCGCAATATTTTCATGTCTTTAGTTACCCTTTTAAAATTGCGAGTCATTTTTATAGGTCTGCAACATAATTCATAACAGTAAAGATTGTCCAAAATTATTATTCAATTACTTGTCTTTTGAATTCTTTCAACGCAGAACACATACAATATAGGGACCCAAAACCGTAGGACAATGGCGGTAGCAGCAACAGTTGGAGCCGACATGGCCTCGTTCTATGATTGCAGCTTCACAGGCAGTCAGGATACCCTCTACGATTATGAAGGTCGCCATTACTTCAATAACTGTTGGATCGAGGGCTCTGTTGATTTCATATTTGGTCTTGGCCAGTCCATATATGAGGTACACTTGGAAATTCAAATGCAACTCATATCATTATTTGAAGTAAACTGGTATACCATCTGGTATTACCAATAGGTAACAGTATATCGATCAGTCAATACCAACAGATATATTGGTCTTCCATATTATATTAATATATTTCTAGTTATCCTTTGACACACATAAATTTTATAGCGTTAAAGTACAAATTTTTAGTAGTAAATAAATTTAAAATATTTGATGGTAGACATTCATAGTGGTCGGTATACTGCTGTATACCGCTACCGGTAATGGACCGCCATACCAGCAAATACGGATTCTTACAATATTGGATAAATCTAAATTGAGTAGATATTTCTTTTTTCATACCCTACACAAAATCTTAACATTGCTAAGGCAGAGAAATTTTTCCTGCTAGCACAAACAACAAAAGGATAATGCTAAAAGATAACGATACTATTTGTTCGACAGAGTTTTTCTTTTCGATCCTTACTATTATAATGCAAACCTCTTATGAGTACAATTTTGAAGCTCCATTCAGTCTATATATGCATGTGTCTACTTCAAATGAAAAAATGAAAATGACATGTATCATTACTAATATCTACTCTCCTTTTCCTTTGCGGAAAGATGCTCTACTAAACCTTTTTTTTCTTCTATGTATATAAACCCTTAGAAAATAATTGATGCTATTAGATTATAACTAATGATTTCCCTTACATAACCATTTCTAACTTTTTTCCCTTCTGGATCTGGGGCACAGAGTTGCACTATCTATGCTATACCGCCGGACAACCATGGTACTTGGGGCTACATTACAGCACAAGGCCGCAACGACCCAGCTAAACCTGGAGGGTTCGTCTTCAAGCATGCACATGTGACCGGAAACGGGACATCCTATTTGGGAAGAGCATGGGGTCCGTACGCCACTGTAATCTTCTACAGATCATTGGAGGACAGTATTGTTGCTCCTGTAGGATGGGATTCTTGGACAGGAAGCGCCAATCCGTAAGATCTATATTCTACGACATAATTCTTTCTCATCTTAGTCTCAGAATATGTTTCATCATAATAGCATCAATAGATAAAATTGCGAGTCTTATCTTAAGCCGATGCACCAAAATTAAGTGACGTGCTATCTCCGGAAATGCGAAAGTTTAGTTTCGGATACGACTTTGACATTCTTGATTGTGAATGGAAGAATTTGTTGATGCATTAGTTAATATGATAGAAAATTCATATATTTACATAAGATTCTTATATTTACGATGCATAAAGAATCTATATATTCGTATAGGCAACATATAGAATCAATGTGTTTCCCTCAACAAATTAAAATCCTAAATTGTTGATAGTGCTGAAGAAGAAACAAAAATATGCATTTATGATAAAACCAGCTCACATTAATATACTTAATCACTGCAAATTAATAAGCATTCCATATTTATGCTTTCATGCCCGGGCGATGTTTTAAAATAAAACCAGCTCAATTTTTCTGCATTCTAATTTCTATTTCCTTTTTTTGGTGATTTCAGGGACCGATTAACATTTGCAGAGGTCCAATGTAGTGGTGACGGTGTCAAAAAGGCTCAAAGGGCACGGTTTGCCAAGACACTATCCCCGAAAGAGTTGGATGGATATTTGAGCATAAAATTCATTGATGTTGAAGGATGGCTACTTCAACAACCCGAATAAAACTCTCATAACGCATTTTTGTTGAATTTAGAAATGATTGTTATGTATTATCAAAAAAGAAGAAAAATGAAAGAAAGAAATGGTTGCTGCTTGTAGAACTCCATCATTTCCCTCGTATAACTTTTCATACATACAAAATTTGAAATAATCAGATCCCTTCCTGTTAATGAAAGCTTCCTTCAAATAGAAAGGATGTAACATTGAATGAACACCACGTCACTTTTCAGTATGCATTTTGGCAATATACATGAAAATATAACTATGCTGCACCAAAGTTATGTGCCATGAAAATGCAAATCCAGGCACAATTCAGTTTAATATGGAAACAGAAACAGGATCAGATCTAGGACCAACAAACATAAGACAAAATATATCCAAAAAAATAGAATCAACAAACATAAGACAAAATATACCCAACAAAATAATCTAACACCAACAAACAGAAAGATGGGAAAAAATTTAAGCAACAAAATAATCTAGAACCAACAAACATAAGACAAAATATAACCAAAAAAATAGAATAGAAATGAACATTAGGTGCTGTTGAGCTTGAGATGCATGAGTGGAATTAGTGTAGGATTACAAAAAAAAGTGCATTTATAGGAAGTTAGAGATGGCTCTGATACCGGATCAAATGAGGAACAACAATCTGATATGTTTTTTTTTCTCTTCTTCTTTTTTTTTTTGGGCACTGGCCCGTAAGCCCTAGCCTATGCACACAATACACACACAAACACGCTCACACACGCACAAGCTCACAACACAAACATGCATCTATGAGACCCATGAATTTGCCCCGAAAGCGTTAATTTATGCCAAGAAGAAAGATGGCACGCGGAGAATGTGCATTGACTATCAAAAATTAAATCAGGTGACTCTCAATCCCTCGCATAGGTAGATTATTCAGTCAACTCAGTGGCGTGAGAGTTTTCTCGAAGTTCGATTTACGATCATGGTATCATCAAGTTCGGATGAAAGAAGGAGACATTTGCAAGACGGCGTTTCGAACTCGATATGGGCATTACGAGTATTTGGTTATGCCATTTGAAGTTACTAACGCACCGGCGATATTTATAGACTTGATTAACCGAATCTTTTCACCATTGTAGATCAATTCGTGGTAGTATTCATTGATGATATTTTGGTCTATTCAAAGAGCAAAGAAGAGTATGAAGAACACTTGAGAATCGCATTACAGATGTTGAGACAAGAAAAGTTATATACTAAGATGAGCAAGTGCGAGTTTTGGCTTGAAGAAGTGATGTTCTTGGGTCACGTTGTATCTGGATATGGAATTGCAGTTGACCCCGAAAAGATTGCAGATGTTCATGATTGGTCAATTCCAAAGAATATGGGGGAGATCAGAAATTTCCTTGGGCTTGCTAGATAATATAAAAAGTTTTGTGGAGAACTTTGTTCGAATAGTAGAACCATTGACCAAGCTAATACGTAAGGAGGTACCATTCATATGGACTAAGAAGCGTACGTCAGGTTTTGAAACGCTGAAGCAAAAATTAACAACCGCTCCTATCTTAACAGTGCCAGATGGTTCCGGAGGATTAGTTATTCACAGCGACGTATCTGAGAAAGGCTTGGGATGTGTTTTGATGCAGCATGGAAATGTTGTAGTGTAGGCATCGAGACAATTGAAAACTCATAAGAAGAACTACCCAACTTATTATTTGGAACCAGCAGCAGTTATTTTTGCGCTGAAAATTTCGAGACACTACTTATTGGACGAAAGGGTAGAGGTGTTCACTGATCACAAGAGGCTAAAGTAAGTGTTTACACAGAAAGTGCTCAACATGAGACAGCGTAAATGGTTGGAGCTGATGGCTGACTATGATCTTAATCTAAAGTACCATCCGGAGAAACTTAATATAGTACCGGATGCTTTAAATCGGTTGCCAGCAATATGGACGTTGACTGCACAGAAGGAGATTATAATAGATTTTCAGAGATTCGAGTTAGAGCTTGTACTATCAGATTCTTCGGGTCAGTTGATGCAGCAGCAAATACAGTCATCCTTGATTGATAGCATTAAGGCAGCACAGTCGCATGATCCTAAATTGCAGAAATTGCGAGGACAAATGAAAGCGGGACTTCGAAAAGATTTATTGGTTTATGAAGATGGTTCGCTAAGATATGGAAGTCGTTTGTGTGTGCCTAAAAGAGATGTTCGTGAAGAAGTCATGAACGAAGCTCATAGCTCCGCATATTCAGTAGATCCAAGTGGTACGAAGATGTATAGACATTTGCGACAACACTTTTGGTGGGAATGTATGAAAAGATAGATTACTCGTTACGTGTCAAGGTGCTTGGTGCGTCAGTAAGTTAAGACTGGATATCAAAGAGTAGCTGGTTTGTTGCAACCACTTCTGATTTCTCAATGGAAGTGGGAACATAAAACCATGGATTTTGTGACGGCCTTACCGCGGAATTCAAAGGGCAATAACGCAGTTTGGATGATTCTCGATCGACTGATAAAGGCAGCTCATTTCATACCATTTCGAGTTGGTCAGTCGACGGAGGTTTTCGCAGAGCAGTACATGCAGAAAATTGTGAGATTGCATGGAATGCTAGTGAGTATCGTTTCTGATCGTGACACCCGGTTCCTATCACATTTTTGGAGAAATTTACAAGAAAGTTTGGGAACTCGCTTGAAATTTAATACGGCCTACCATCCTCAGACCGATGGACAGCCTGAGAGTACGATCCAAACTCTTGAAAATATATTGAGAGCTTGCATGTTGAACTTCAAGGATTCGTGGGAGGATCATTTACATTTAGTGGAGTTTTCATACAATAACAGTTTTCGGGCAATTATACAGATGGCTCCATTCGAAGCGTTATATGGTCGTAAGTGTCGCTCGTCTAATTGTTGGGACGATATTGGAGAAAGAAAATTGTTGGGACTTGAACTCATTATGTAAACTGTGAAGAAAATTAACTTGATTCGTGATCATATGAAAGTGACACAAGATCGACAGAAAAGTTGGGCTGATACTGAAAGAAGACCTTTAGAGTTTGCTGTTGGTGATCTTATGTTCTTGAAGATATCACCGACTAGAGGAGTAATCCGATTTGATAGTCGAGATAAGCTTAATTCTCGATTCGTGAAGCCTTTTGATATCATTGAGCGAACTGGAGAGGTAGCTTATCGATTGGCTTTACCATCATTCTTGGCGGGTGTTCATGACGTGTTTCATGTATCTCAACTCCGCAAGTATGTTCGAGATGAGACGCACATCCGTGATCACTCAAAACTGACAGTAAAAAGATTTGACATATGAAGAGCAACAGATGGTTATTGTGGATCGACGAGAAGAGGTTCTTAAGAATAAAGTAATCTCTTTAGTACTTGTTTCGAGGACAGAATTCTTTTGTAGTTGGGTATAATGTAATACCCTGATACGATTATACAATGTTAATTGGTATTTTAACACCTGCTTTATATTTCTTCTATTTTATTCATTTGGATTGCGATCGATTCGAACAGTAGAGGTAGTTATCCGACCCGACCCGCATGTTTGGAACCCAGTATGGTGTTAGATTATATTTTATCTAATATTTATCAGTAAACTAAATTTATGTGAATCTAGTATAATATATATAACATATATCTAAATCATCTTATATCTTTTAATAGCTACAAGTTAAGAATAAGTTATATTTTGCTAACTGCAATCATATGGTTAATCATTCCATATCTTATTTTGGTTTTATCTATTACGTTTAAATCTTATGAAAACTAGATATCAAATATTTACTAGATTTACATATATATTTAGAATTTTTTTTAAAATCTTATATTAAGGGGTATAATTTATTTAAATTATATTCTTGCATTATGGTTTAAAAGTCTGCGTATATGTATTATTTTCCAAAATATATTTTTGATAAAATTTTGGTGGAGACTGGTTGTAATTTGATATTATCTATATACCTTAAAACTATAAAATAGATTTTTAACTTAACTTGTATATATATATATATATATACATATAATATTTTTATAAAAAAGAAAACTTTCCTTTCCTCTCTCTCTGTCCTCTCGCCCTCTCTCTCACGCCTCCTTTTCCCCTGAGCCCTAACCTATGCCGCGCACCTCACCTCGCTTTCATCCCTTCCTCCATCTCGCCGTTGCCTCCTTCCTTGTCATCATCTCGTCGCCATCCTTCTCTTCAATCCCTGTGACCCATCACCTTACCCCCTTGCCGTCCTCATCCTTCCTCGTCGCCACCATCATCGAATCCAACACCGCCGCTACCATCTGCTTCCCCTCGTCGTCGTTTCCAGACCCCATCAGCATCACCAACCCTCCTCCCTCTCTGTCCTCGCCTGAACCCCGACCACATCACCATCATCTTTCTCTTTTTTCCTCACCGAGACCCTTCATCTCCTGACATCCTCGTTGCCACCCCGACCATTCGTCGCCGCCTTCGATCCAAACACCAGAACCCGAGCTATTTGCAGAGCACAAGCAGACCACCCCAGAGCAATACATCATCACTTTTGGTCGAGGTCGTGATTGCGTCGTGTTTTATGATCATTATCGTTGTGCGGATATCCGTCTTCATATTTTACCAATAAAGGCAAGTTTTCTAACTTGCAACATGCTAATTTACATATACCATATATATATAATATTGTAAATTATCATCGTTATATAATTTTATAAAGGCAATGCGTATTTTGTTATTTATAACACATACTTGTAATTGTTATCAATATACAGTTAATCTATATTTTTATCATTTACTAGTTATAATTGTTGAAATTATGCAAAATACTTATACGAATTGTATTTTAGTAGAGACAGTTAATTTAAATATTAAACAAGTGCAGAACACTATTGGAGATATGGTTAGAAATATTTTTACAAGTAATACTGAATATATCCATTCCGTTATAGCTAGATAACTGATCAGTCAAATTTATTGCATATATGTATGACCATTTTCTCTATTATTGCTTACTATTAAAAGGTGTTAATTATAAATAAAAACATATGTGGGTTTATTCGTAAAAAGATTATTATCATATGTTTCTTCATTTATAATTAATATAATTAGGGAAATATACGCATATAATATTTAAATAAAATATTTATTATTAAAATGTGCATATCATATCAAATATTCTTAATCAATATTATTAAGATATCAGTTAGTTTCTTCCGTTAATGTTGGTGTTACTTTTTGGGTTGTGTTTACAGGTTGAGAGAAAAAGGCGGGAAATTGGTTTAAATCAGGAAAAAACTGGTTAGCGTGTAATTTGGGTTCAGAGGTTTGGGTTGGTTCATTTTTCAGGATGTTTTGCTCTAATTTTTTTCGGTACAAAATTTCGCTGATAAAATCCGATATTTTTGTCGTCTAATCGTGTTATAAACCATTGGATTTTGTCAGTGCTATCATATCATGCTTTTGTTAGATAAGTTATGGTCTCATTGTGTTACAAGCCATTGGATTTTGTGAGTGCCATTTTAGCCTTCCCTTCCTCGAATTAGGTTACGGCTTATTATTCAAAAAAGTAAAAAATAAAAATCCCCAGGGGAAAAAAGGAAAAAAAATTCTTTATTACATGAGATATAGAAAAAAAATTACAACATTGGAGATTACCACATACAAACAATCAGCGGCGAAGAATTGAATTCAATGGCAATTATCACCATGCTTGCTGGCTCAGCCAGCCATCGTCGACGAAGGAGATGTTAGTAAGTTTCCATAGCTCTTTTTTGCTAAGTGTTTTCTTCCATGGGACTCGCCCCGATGTGTCTGAACCTTCTCCTTTACATGATGCTTCCACATATGTTGTATGGACCCTGAAACATATATAGCACTATTACTATCAATTTTGGAGAAAATTTAATGGAAAATGCTAGGTGTTTATATAAGGGTTGGTATTTCATACAAAACCATTACTAGGAGAACCCATGAGACATGAGAAATGTATAATAATATTTCACTATACGAGCCAAGGAAAAGGGGTTTCCAACAATTTAGCCAAAAAAGATTGTCACTAACCCTTTGTTGTGATCATTCCAATAGTCCCATCCTTCACGAACAACAATATCAGCCATATCTGTCTCGTAAAATATAACCCGTGCATTAGGTCCCCATGCTCGTCCTAAGTATGTTTTTGCCGATCCGATCAACTTGCAATTCTTGAACACGTATCCAGTTGGATCGCGATCACTTGCCCTTCCATGAGCGGTCACCCACCCAGCAATCGCCTTGCTCGGGACCGTTGACAGTGTGCAACCCTACAAATGTAGCCTTGGGTAGTTCAAGGTGCAAGAAGTGAACACATAAATAGTAACTTGATTCGGTTTTTTTGTCACCTCATATAGAGATTGTGCCATTCCGAAAATAAAGTCGACGGCGCCTTCAATGTAACAGTCTTTGAAATAGTGTCTGCCGTAGAGATCGCTCACCGTGTCTTGGATTCCTATGAAGTTGCAGCTGTAGAAAGATATCTTGTCGCCTTTGATGAGGGCTGCGATAGCGCGAGCCGTGTTCTGGCTGCTACCGTATGAGTTCTGAAATAGTAAATTTTTATAAATTAAAGGCGTCTCCAATTGAAATTCCAATTTAGAAAATTATTTGTTTTTAATTGTTCAAAGCTTCTTAAACCTATAATGATCTCAACGACCGAAAATCATCAAGTACTTTTTTAAATGTTGAGAAATAGAAAAAAGTTATTATTTTTAAATTATTAAAATCTATATTAATTTCCAATCTCAATTTACTAGAATAAAGAAAATAATCTATGAACTTTATTTTAGGGAACTATCTACACATGTGCATCCAGGGGATCCACGAATTTACACCGAAAACGTTAATTTATGGTCACTTTCCCTTCTGATATTCGAACCATGCACTTTCCTCGAAAGGGAAAGCGTCCACAACAACTGAGCTAGTGCTCAATGGTAAATGATCTATGATCTTTAATGTAATGCAAAAGGGAAGGCGGTTTTGTAAAATTGAAAACAGTAGGTTGGGAACTATTCTCCTATTAGGACGAGAGCGAATATTCTCCTTCCATATTTTTCACCGTTGGATTTACGATTCAATGGTTGGATACAAATATGTAGTTAGTGATGGCATCCCATAAAAAATGGTGATACAATTTCAGGCTTCATCCACCATTGGATAAAATGATACAACGGTTAAAAACGTGCTAGGAGAAAATTCCCTGTCGTCTCCATCAAGAAAGACGAAGACAATTTTTAAGGTTAGAGTAAGAACCTTAAAAGCAAGTCCTTTTATGACGACATTATTCGCCGAAATGGTGAAAGTTGCACTTTCAGTCACTTTATCCCCATAGACCTCCAATGCTGGTAGAAAATCGCTCCAGTCGACAGTGGTCCGCGAAGCGCCATCACCTTCAAGAACTACATGCCCTCTTTCAATCGGTATATTCACCTTCTCCCTATATGTAAAGAGGGTGTCTTGCTCCTTAATTCATTTTAAGGGAGAAGTCTTCGAATAAAATATTTTAAGTAATTATTTTTTGAAAATCTCTATAAACATCTAAAAGCTATTCACCCGAATAAGAAATAACACAAATTTTAAGAAAAATGATATTAAATGTATTAGCTAATTCATTCCTATATCACAAATGAGTAATAACTTACATGTATAAAGAGAGAATAATTTTGGGACAAACTAAAATGGAAATTAGAACTTATAATTTGGGACGGAGGAGGAAGTATTACCTTATTAGAGAATAAATAAAATCTATATTATATTAAGTAATGGTTTATCATATATGTTTTTTTATGATGTCTAAATAAGTATATATATGTGAATGGCATGCGGTCAAAAACGTTAGCTTCTTAGCATGCCGAATTATAAGAACTTTTTTCTTAAAAAAATGATTTTATAGTGAAAGACCATTCCGACTTCTAAATAAATAAATAAGTTTAGTACACACATATGGTTTTTATTTTTTGATCGCAACGAAACCCACCGGCCTCATGTGCCCTTTGGGTCTCCCCCACAAACTCCTATTGCCCAGCACTTTACATATAGTTTTTCTGCATTTCTTTCAAAATTTTCCTGTGCTTATTAAAAGGGTTTTCCATTAAAAGAGATATGGTAACTTCAAATAAGTTTATTTTGGAAGAAAAATGCTGCTAAATCAAAATAAATCAAAATTTTAAAGCTGATAGTGAACTGCAAATAAGTTTCTGAAAAGCCAAGGTTATTTTCACTCTAATAAAATTTTCCTGCAATTGACTTTTCAAATTGAAAGAATGGTAACTTCACAGCAATTTACAAAATGCCTATTTTATATATTTTAATTACCTAAATATCTACTCTTAAAGAAAATTGAAGAAATGGTGAAATTACCTGTATACACCCTCTTTTATCTTGATCTTTATCCATTTGTTATTCCCGCGTAGAATTGAATTGATGGCGGATTGGATGGTTCTAAAATTACCGTGTCCTCTTTGATCTACAGTAATTGTCTTCAAGACTGGTGCGGCTCCAATGGAAAAAGAAAAGAGGAGGAGGACAAAGGAGAAGAAAATGAGAAGCTTCATTTTGGAGGAAATAATACACTAAGTTAAGAGAAGAGCAATTGGCAAAGTCGAGTATCAATTAAAACATTGGAGCATTCTTAAAATATATGCACACACATAAAATGTTTGGTAGATATAAAATGTCTTACCTAATTTGTGAAATCCCAAACATGCATGCATGCTCGTGTATATAAGATTTATTTGCTTGGGATTCACTTCAGATCCTAGAATTTAATGGTTCAATGATTTTAATTATTCTTTTGATAATATTTGTTCCCTTAATAATTTATTTACTTCCTTTCTTAAAAATCAATAATTGTTGACATTTTCGTTAAGTAATTATGCTCCAACAATTTTAGTTTTCTTCTGCTTATATATGGATTTGATCAAATTCAACTCTAAAACAACAACAATAAGATCTTAAGAAAAATTACAAAATCATGAGCATTTTTGAGAAATTTTAAAGGTTTTGATCGATGAGCACAAGTGTCAGTGCTAATAAATTACTTTTTTGCGGCGGCTGGCAAACATTTGGGGGGTGGGGGTGGAGGGTGGACCCCTAGGTGCACTGGAAATTGCTTCACAAATATGGTCGAAAAATGCCATCTTGCCACTGCAAATGAGAGGATTAAAATCCAGGACCTTCCACCCCGCGGAAGAGTGTTTTTGCCGTTTAAGCTAAGGTTTTTTGGCTGCCAAAACTTGATTGGGTTTAAACGCCACACAAGTAAACTTTAGGGAATGAGAAATAAAATCCACCACCATCATATGTTACCGTCTCGAATTTTGCCTAAAAGAAGAAAAGATCAGTTGCTTGACATGGGCGATCATAACTACATTGTGAAGAGAAAGGAAATTCATAAATTATTAGGCATTCCGAACCAAATGGTTTGAACAACACAAAGTTAAAGATAGAATAGATGGGCAGATTTCGAGCAGCTTTATGCACTACAAGAAAATTAGGTTTATTTTGTTGGACTCTAGCCGACGGAATAAATGGGTACCCGACGAAAAATATATATTCCGTCGGGTAATCTTTGACAGAAAAAGATACGACGAAAAAACATTTATTCTGTTGGGTATCCTATTTATTTCGTCGGTTAAAAACCGAATGAATAAGTTTGAAAATCCTGGGTTGATTTTCCATTTCCCCCCAGATTTTACACTTATTATGTCGGATAATAGCCGACGTAATAGGTTATTTCATCTGCTATTAGCCTAATAGGTTATTTCGTCGTAATAAGCTACAAACATTAAAAAAAATTGGCAGATTTTGGTCTTTATACATATTCAATTCAATAAGCTGATATACAACATATATTCAATTCAATAAACTGATATACAACATACATATTCACCACAAACTCAATTCAATTCACGACAAATTCAATTCAAATCTCCACAAACTCAATTCATTTCACCACAAACTCATATCCATTCAATCCAATTCAATTACAATTCAATTCAATTACATCTTAAAACGAAACCAAGATTAATCAACTTACGTTCGCTACTTTGCAAAAAATGACGGGAAGACGTGTGATCGAGGAAGTATGAGTCTTGCTGAGAGAGAGAAAGCGATAAATACGTTAACTGAAGGTGGAGATTCTAATCTCCATCGTCAGTAAACGTATTTATCGCTATTTCTCTCTCAGCAAGACTCATACTTTCTCGATCATGCGTCTTCTCGAGTTTACCGGGGGGTACCGTCGTCGTGGGCTGGAGGATGGTCTGTGAAATCAAGTAGCTCCTACAGTATTATCAATAAACAAGTATTAGAAAAAGATATTCACGATAACTATATGAAAGTTGTATTGAAAATAAGGATTATCAATTAAACTTACGTCTGGTATTTCCCTTCCTTGAAGCATTAGCCTCTGAATCAAGAGTTTTCTTGACTCAATATCGGCGAGGGCTTCTGCTCTAGTCAAACTTCTTTATGAACTCGAAGCCGACACGGGTTCAAATGCAGAAGGAGACGAGAAGACGCGTGCTCGACCTCCCCGGGAGTATAAGGAGAGCCGTCTAGATGGTGTATCGGAGTGAACGGAGAGAGAGTTGGGACCGCATGGGGCGCGGGTGCCGCAGGAGGCGTGGGTTCCTGAATGAGGATCCCTAGGCGTATGCGAGGAGAATGCAATTCTAGACCGTGATGGGTGTGATATATCGTAGGCGAAATCCCTTGGCCGCTCATGTGAACTCTCCCGTGCTAGTCCAGGTTGTGCCGCTGGATGACGTCTTTATTGATCATATGAAACTCCACGTCTGTAGGATCTCGGTCGTGCTCTCAACAAATGTGATTGCCCGCTACTCAATCTCGCTGCTCATCCGTTGCTGTAAGAAATTACAGTATGAACCAAGTTAAGTCAATTATTTAAAATGAAATTAAGTAATTTATATAACTATAAGAAATCGTGTGGGAGCATACTTACATAATGCTCAGTCGCCTCCTGTGGGCTAGGACAACTGGAGTCACGCGCAAACCATATACCGTAAAGATCCACGCGACTGGGCATTTCTCCCGTCCGTCTCTCCTACAATTTAGATAAAAATTTGATTTATATCAAGTTTAGAAAGTTGACAAATTTAGAATATTTTGATTTGTTCTTACATGAGCAACTCCATATTATGAGGAGTTCATCTCTCCGCCCAACCAACAATCAGTGTTGCGACTCTGCGCCGCTGATCCCCGCTGGCTTCTAGCCTGCCATTAAGATATGCTATAACATCTTCTACTAATAAAGGATTAATGTGGAATGGTATTACGGTTCTTGGTGATATATGTACCCTAAATTCAGGCGATTTGAAATGATTGATCAAGGCGGCCCAATTCTCGTCCGACCAATTCGCGAGCTTCACCGTCCATTTTGCCTCATCGGTGGCAGCTGTCCTCCATTTCTTGTGGATCGTGTGCTTCTGATTATGCCAAATTCCCGACATGTATTTAAATAGCCGGGCTCAGACGATGTGCAGAGGTCTGGGAGAGCTGTCAATCCACCAGACATGGAAAAACGCGTCTACAAAGAAACACCGAAAATATATTAGCGTCAAACATATATATGTGAAAGTAATAAACGAATACTTAATTAAATAAGCTTACCAAAATCTCATTTAAGACCGTTTGTTTCTTGGCCTACAAAGCTCTTGACGTCCAGTCCACCGCCATGTAACTGGAATGGGAACCACACTGGGAGTCCCCAAACCCGTCTTAGCATGCCGGAGTTGCCAAGATATATCCTGTACTTGCCCGGCGAACCTATTCGTTTCCTTTCGGGTCTCCAGGGAAACCGCCCTAATCAGCTATTCTTGAAAAGAATAGCTTTTCGGGTCTTCGGACTTCCTCTGCCCTAGTCCGAAATGAGTTCGGTTCAATAACCGTCCCCTTAAGACGTCGACTATAACTTTGACTTGTCAAAGCTAAATCGACTTTCGATCATTATTATATGATGCATTTGACGAGTGTATTCTAGTGAGTGATGCATTTCTCGTTATTACAGATTGAAACACAGAATTTCTTTATCTTTTTTGCCTCGGGATCAACGAAATCCCTAGTCGCCGATATTCCCGCTAAAATTTAGCGCTCGAGAGCTTAAACTCCACTGAGGAAAAAGCGCCATCCCTTGCTTTGCAAACGCACCACGTGCAAAGCACGTGGTGCAAATGCCAATACGCAAGCACATCACGTGCAGTGCACGTGGCGCAAGCGCCTGACCCATGCGCAAGCACATCACGTGCAGTGCACGTGGCGCAAGCGTGTCTTTTTGACTGAAGCGCATGCTTCAGGTTAGAGCTTAAGCTCTATTTTGGAAAATAATTTTTCATATCTTTCTAAAACAGAAAGATTATTTCTGTTTAAACAGAAAATTCCTTGGATCAAAGATCCAACAGTGTTTAAGTACCCCCGGTTGATCAAAGATCAATTGAGATCAATCAAATAAGAGATTCTCTCAAGTTTCTCAACTATTCTCCTATCCTATAAATAGGAGCCTAAGAGATTAATCTCTATATACACACAGACCTCCATAAGTTTCAAATTGAGACTTAAGCCTCTGCAGAAGAAATTCATCTTGTTCTTCAAAAACTCTAGGTAAAAGAAAAGAGAGAAACCTCTCCTTTGCCTTCCTTTCCCCTATCATCGAAGCTTAAGCTTCTCAAGTACTCAAAGTTCGTCTTTTGGATCAAAGATCCGTGAGACAAATCATCTCTGATCGAGAGCTTAAGCTCTCATAAGGGGTTGGATTTTAAGATCTAAGATCTCAAAGGAATAACTTTATTTTCTCCCAATCAAGAGATGAAAAATCGTCATGAACCATGGAAGTCTGAAGCTTTGGCTTCACGGAACTTAAGTTCCCATCAAGAACACATACCGTCATATAGATCATAAAAGAAATTGATCTTTATGAATTTCAATGACCAAATGATCATTGAACAGAAGACCAGTCTTCATAAAAACAATGTTTTGAAAGGTTAACCTTTCTGGAGAAGAAGACAGAGCTTAACTCTCAAGCTCTTGTGCTGCGCCACGTGCAAACAATGAGCACCAACGCCAATGATTTCTATCAAGTTATGTTGCGCCACATGCAAAACATGTGCACCAGCGCCAAATTCCACCAAGTGCTGGCGCCAAGTCCCATTGCTCTGCGCCACGTGAAAAACACGTGCGTCAGTGCCAGCGTCAAAGAAGCATCACCATGTCCCACCAAGTGCCATGCACAAATCAAAAGTGGCAGCGCCAGCGTCATGTGAATGCACGTGCGCTAGAGCAGTGTCAGTGCCAAGCGCCAAACAGAACCCAGACTTAGCAAATTGGCCAAGTATTGAAGCTTAGACGTAACGACTCTGAAATCGCTGTACAAATATAACTTGTTCAAATGTATAGCAAGGGTATTTTAGCCTGATTAGGAGTTATAAATTAATATTGTTCAATAAAATCAAGAACAACCTTGTAGCTTACTGGTTAAGTCTCTATACTGCTATGTCATAACCTACGTGTTCGAATTCCATCAGTATAATACACGGAGAATCGAAAAGTTTCAGAAAAATCAAACGGGATAAATGAGGAGTTAACACAGAATAACCCACATGGTACAAACCTCGAGACATGTGTCCCCCTTACCCCAAATCCTTCCATGCTTCGCCCGTGCACCTTTTCAGCTCCCCTATACTCTATTTTCTTGTTTGTTTTCTCTGCAATTAAACAGAGAGCAGTCCGCCCCTTCATCTACACATTTACACTCTCTTTACTCAAATTTTTAATTCTTCTTAATTCACCCTATACCTATATTCATCCCTATAAATACTACACCATTCTCTAGCTCTTCCCTATTACAAGTTGCATCTTGTACAAGTTGTAGAACATTCGTATGAAAGAACATCATTTAAATCAACATCAAGCACTCCTTTTGCCATATCACATTTGCAGCATCCGAAGGTTAATGATCCTAAAACACATTCAATTTTTCGGAAATTTTAGACGGGGGTTTGCATGGTACCAAGCCTCCATATCTCACAGAAACAAAGCAGCGTGCAGTCTGGGAATTCAAAACCTCCATACACCGTACAAGAAAGACAAACTTAGCAACGCAGCTACGAGTACACAGGTACCATAAATATTATAGAATGATATCTGATAAAACCGTATAAACTTTTGCATACACGAAATGAGATCCCTTAGGTATTCAAAACTAGTCTCTGGCCGAAGTCAAAAGTATAGGGAGAATGAAAATAAAACTCTTACATTGTTTGGGCTGTGGAGCTTAATAAAGACTAGCCAAAACAAAGATTGTACATGAAAACATACAGAAATAGATGATATAAGAAATGGCATATAAGAGCAAACAAATAAAACAATTACTGTTACCATGTACAAACTTCTTTGGAGTAATCATTGACTCGCTGCTCTTTGAGGCAAGGATAGAAGGAGAGAACTGATGCAAAGTTGTTGCTGAAATCATTTGATCCATTCGGCTAGAGATTAGTGTTCTGATATTAGCACAGTTATCTATTTGCATCCAAGTGTGTGTGTGTAGAATAAAGTACACGTGTGTGTAGTTCGATCCATTACGGCGGGCTCGTGTTTTTTCAAATTCACGTTTTTCGTGTGGTGTCCTTCCAACGATCCGCTCTCGATCCGTTAGGGGGTTTCATGTTTTTTCAAATTCACGTTTTCATGTGGCGTCGTTCTAACAATCCGCTCCGTTCAAGTTGTGCTCGCATATCCTATCTATCTTAAAGTGCGTGCGTGCACACGTTTAATTTCAAGTACTAAAACAATAAAAGAGTCATATGAGGAAACATGCAATCACAAATAGAAAAAGCACTTATGCGATAAGAGAACATAACATGTGTAGGATCGTATAAACTTTCTCCACTTCACATTCAAGGCATACTTTGCGCATGTATTATACAGCATGATAAAGGTTGAATCATATTATGTCGAATTACAAGTATAATCTAGCATTTCTACAATACAAATTCATTGAACGGTTCATTAACTAAATTAACAGTATACATATATAACTCTTTTCACAATGCAATGTCAATGTGGCAAATTGATTTAATGGTAAGTGCTAATACTAACTTATAATTTATCTCCTTAAACGTCTAAATATTTAACCCTTCCTATATAAAAAAATTTAAATGGATACATTCAGAAGTACAACCAAGTTGTCAACCTTATCCTATGACGCACCGATATTTGTAAGTGCCTCACGAATCGGATTCCAAAACTCTCGGAAACTCTCGGATTCTTTCGGATTCTCTCGCACCTGTAAATATCTTACCAGCCTCTCTCGAATCTTCGTCTTTCCTCCATCTCTCGAAAATTTGAAAGTGTATTGAATATCTAATATAATGCCGTTATTGATTTAATTATTATTATTATTATTTATATGTATATCTTAACATATATTCATATTTATTTAACATATCCCATAATATAATCACACAGTGCTGTATATATACATGAGTCTTATTATGGTAGTAACAATTAAATTCATTCCTTCATGTTTATCTAATCATGGTTATAAAAGGGCCTTGAATATTCACAACAATTTGGATTTATTAGCTGATAATATTCTGAATAATGTTATTCTCTTCCTTCCTCTCTCTCTCTCTGTTTTGGTTTTTGGTTCGTTGCGGTTGTGCTGATGGAGCTGGCAAAGTCTGGGCTACTATTACAGTGGATCTGGGTGGCAATGGAAATTTCACGAGTGTCCAAGCCGCTATCAATTGGGTTCCGGACGGTAACAGAGACTGGGTCAAGATCCACCTCAATAAGGGAGTTTACAGGTTTATTCTAGCTACCTTTGATCATAAACCTGTAAATGGCGGTTATAAAAAATTTCCAAGCCATCTGCTCATAATGTCATAATCCATATCCTCGTACTAAAATTACTAGAGGCCGTAAATATAAGCATTTAAAATCATACTAATACTATGAATCATTAATCTAAATTTTGAAATATGATGTAGGGAGAAGGTTTATATAGGACCTGCCAAGGAGCATATCCTACTTGAAGGCGAAGGGGCAAAAGATACCCGGATCGAGTATGACAATCATGCGCTGTTATCAACTATTCCAGTGACATTCCAGCTAGAGAGTACACGATCAAGTTCTACCTTCGCTGTCTATGCATCCCATTTCGTTGCTCGAGGCATTGAATTTAGGGTGGGCATCCATATAATTCATAATAGTAAAGATTGTCCAAAATCATTATTCAATTACTTGTCTTTTGAATTCTTTCAACGCAGAACACATACAATATAGGTACCCAAAACCGTAGGACAATGGCGGTAGCAGCAACAGTTGGAGCCGACATGGCCTCGTTCTATGATTGCAGCTTCACAGGCAGTCAGGACACCCTCTACGATTATGAAGGTCGCCATTACTTCAATAACTGTTGGATCGAGGGCTCCGTTGATTTCATATTTGGTCTTGGCCAGTCCATATATGAGGTACACTTGGAAATTCAAACGCAACACATATCATTATTTGAAGTAAACTGGTATACCAGCTGGTATTACCAATAGGTAACAGTATATCGATCAGTCAATACCAACAGATATATTGGTCTTCCATATTATATTAATATATTTCTAATTATCCTTTGACACACATAAATTTTATAGCGTTAAAGTACAAATTTTTAGTAGTAAATAAATTTAAAATACTTGATGGTAAACATTCATAGTGGTCAGTATACTCCTGTATACCGCTACCGGTCATGGACCGCCATACCAGTAAATACGGATTCTTACAGTATTGGATAAATCTAAATTGAGTAGATATTTCTTTTTTCATACCCTACACAAAATCTTAACATTGCTAAGGCAGAGAAATTTTTCCTGCTAGCACAAACAACAAAAGGATAATGCTAAAAGATAACGATACTATTTGTTCGACAGAGTTTTTCTCTTCGATCCTTACGATTATAATGCAAACCTCTTATGAGTACAATTTTGAAGCTCCATTCAGTCTATATATGCATGTGTCTACTTCAAATGAAAAAATGAATATGACATGTATCATTACTAATATCTACTCTCCTTTTCCTTTGCGGAAAGATGCTCTACTAAACCTTTTTTTCTTCTATGTATATAAACCCTTAGAAAATAATTGATGCTATTAGATTATAACTAATGATTTCCCTTACATAACCATTTCTAACTTTTTTCCCTTCTGGATCTGGGGCACAGAGTTGCACTATCTATGCTATACCGCCGGACAACCATGGTACTTGGGGCTACATTACAGCACAAGGCCGCAACGACCCAAATAAACCTGGAGGGTTCGTCTTCAAGCATGCACATGTGACCGGAAACGGGACATCCTATTTGGGAAGAGCATGGGGTCCGTACGCCACAGTAATCTTCTACAGATCATTGGAGGACAGTATTGTTGCTCCTGTAGGATGGGATTCTTGGACAGGAAGCGCCGATCCGTAAGATCTATATTCTACAACATAATTCTTTCTCATCTTAGTCTCAGAATATGTTTCATCATAATAGCATCAACAGATAAAATTGTGAGTCTTATCTTAAGCCGATGCACCAAAATTAAGTGACGTGCTATCTCCGGAAATGCGAAAGTTTAGTTTCGGATACGACTTTGACATTCTTGATTGTGAATAGAAGAATTTGTTGATGCATTAGTTAATATGATAGAAAATTCATCAACATATTGGCAATCAAGTATTACAGTAACGGTCCCTTTTTACATAAGATTCTTATATTTACGATGCATAAAGAATCTATATATTCATATAGGCAACATATAGAATCAATGTGTTTCCCTCAACAAATTAAAATCCTAAATTGTTGATAGTGCTGAAGAAGAAACAAAAATATGCATTTATGATAAAACCAGCTCACATTAATAAGCATTCCATATTTATGCCTTGATGCCCGGGCGATGTTTTAAAATAAAACCAGCTCAATTTTTCTGCATTCTAATTTCTATTTCTTTTTTTTGGTGATTTCAGGGACCGATTAACATTTGCAGAGGTCCAATGTAGTGGTGATGGTGTCAAAAAGGCTCAAAGGGCACGGTTTGCCAAGACACTATCCCCGAAAGAGTTGGATGGATATTTGAGCATAAAATTCATTGATGTTGAAGGATGGCTACTTCAACAACCCGAATAAAACTCTCATAACGCATTTTTGTTGAATTTAGAAATGATTGTTATGTATTATCAAAAAAGAAGAAAAATGAAAGAGAGAAATGGTTGCTGCTTGTAGAACTCCATCATTTCCCTCGTATAAGTTTTCATACATACAAAATTTGAAATAATCAGATCCCTTCCTGTTAGTGAAAGCTTCCTTCGAATAGAAAGGATATAACATTGAATGAAAACCACGTCACTTTTAAGTATGCATTTTGGCAATATACATGAAAACATAACTATGCTGCACCAAAGTTATGTGCCATGAAAATGCAAATCCAGGCACAATTCAGTTTAATATGGAAACAGAAACAGGATCAGATCTAGGACCAACAAACATAAGACAAAATATATCCAAAAAAATAGAATCAACAAACATAAGACAAAATATACCCAAAAAAATAATCTAGGACCAACAAACAGAAAGATGGGAAAAAATTTAAGCAACAAAATAATCTAGGACCAACAAACATAAGACAAAATATAACCAAAAAAATAGAATAGAAATGAACATTAGGTGCTGTTGAGCTTGAGATGCATGAGTGGAATTAGTGTAGGATTACAAAAAAAAGTGCATTTATAGGAAGTTAGAGATGGCTCTGATACCGGATCAAATGAGGAACAACAATCTGATATGGTTTTTTTTCTCTTCTTCTTTTTTTTTTTGGCACTCGCCCGTAGGCCCTAGCCCATGCACACAATACACACACAAACACGCTCACACACGCACAAGCTCACAACACAAACATGCATCTATGAGACCCATGAATTTGCCCCGAAAGCGTTAATTTATGCCAAGAAGAAAGATGGCACGCAGAGGATGTGCATTGACTATCAAGAATTAAATCAGGTGACTATCAATCCCTCGCATAGGCAGATTATTCGGTCAACTCAGTGGTGTTCCCCTCCGAAAGACGGCGCGACGGACGTCTTGCCTGAGATTCGGGGCAGATGCTAATTGGTGTTATCCGTCTACCTCTCCGAAGATGCCAAGTTGATTTATGGCACCATATATCGAAGGTTTAAACGGATGCGTCCGATATAGCAGACTTCGTCAGATTCCCCCTCGCTTGAGAGATTTTTGATTGTGGGGACGCTCTTCCCTGCAGGCGCAAGCCCCTGCAGTTAATTACGCTATCTCATTGCGGTAGCAACTTTCTCCTTCTCCATGTGGTTACTTCGTGTCGTGTGTGTTTGTTTTGTGTTTGGTTGCCCGTGGATTGTATATGGAGACTGAGTTATGTCGTCGCCCGTAGGGCGTGGACTAGTCCAAATCCGTATTATCTTAGATTTCGATTTGGAGGTTTGGGTTTAAGGATACGTTAGCCTCGTTTGAGACTAAGATCGACTTAAACGTCACTTAAGGATACGTCAGTCTAGTTTTTAGACTAAGATCGATTTAACGGGATCGTTTAGATCCAACAAGAGAGCAATTAAGGGAGCAATGTTGTTTAGTTTAATGACATTGCGGTCGATAGATAGTTTAAGGACATTGCGGTCCATAGGTAATTTAAGGACATTGCGGTCCAATATTAGTTTTAAAACGTTGCGGTCAAGGTTAAGGACGTCGTAGTCCGTGGATTTAAGGACTCCACAGTCCGTCGTTAGTTTTAAGACATCCCGGTCAAGGTTAAGGACGTCGTAGTCCGTGGGTTTAAGGACCCCACAGTCCGTCGTTAGTTTTAAGACATCCCGGTCAAGGTTAAGGACGTCGTAGTCCGTGGGTTTAAAAACCCCACAGTCCGTCGTTAGTTTTAAGACATCCCGGTTAAGATTAAGGACGTCGTAGTCCGTGGGTTTAAAGACCCCACAGTCCGTCGTTAGTTTTAAGACATCCCGATCAAGATTAAGGATGTCGTAGTCCGTGGGTTTAAAGACCCCACAGTCCGTTGTTAGTTTTAAGACATCCCGGTCAAGGTTAAGGACCTCATAGTCCATGAGTTTAAGGACCCCACAGTCCGTATCAATGTATGGTCATCGGGACCCGCCACCTCTTTGAAGACGTTGAGGAATTACAACGCCAAGTATCAAAGGATTGAAGAGATGTACCCTTAAACCGAGGTAGATCAAATAATCTTCAGCCCAATTTGGGACCAAGACCAATTAATTATGTTATGAGCCCATTGGCCCAGTTAAGTTTGAATTGAGGACTTATGGCCAGCTTGGGCTAAGTCCAATCTTGTTTAGAATATTGGCTTTCTGTTGGTCTATTGCAGGAGAGGCTTTGCCTCTAGAAACTTAGCCAATTGGGCTAAAGCTAGTGTTGAACACTAGAGACCGACAGTGTTGGACACTTGGAATAAGATCAACAATTTAGTGTTAAACACTAAAAAAATAATCAGTGTTGAACACTGGGAACAGAGTTTAGTGTTAAATACTAAGGCGAATCAGTGTTAAACACTGGGAACAAAGATTTCAAATTAGTGTTAAACACTAAGAAAATCAATGTTAAACACTGGGAGCAGAATTTTCCAAATTAGTATTTGAACACTAAGAAAATCAGTGTTAAACACTGGAAATGGGGTTTTCAAACTAGTGTTAAACACTATGGAAATCAGTGTTAAACACTGAGAGCAGATCATCAGTTTGATGCTAAATATTGTAAGAGAAGAGATCAAGTGGGGGCACGTGATGGCATCCAAAAGGTGGGGCCAGATCTCCTTCATTTTTTTCTACAGATAAGTGTTTAACACTTTTAATTCTGAAGGCCATCACGTGTGGGCACGTGATGGGGGCTCACGCTTTGATCTGTTAGAATGTTCATTAGGGGTCACGTGGTGACACGTGAGGGAGCCCCAGAGCTTCTTTTCTTTTGCTTTTTCTCTGTGTGCTTTAGAGATCACGTGGGGCACGTGAGGCGTTGCCTCAAAGTTCTTTTTTATAGGTCTTCGCAGGAGTCACGTGGTAACACGTGAGGTGTTGCTTCAAAGTTATTTTCTGTGGGTCTTTGCGGGGGTCACGTGGTAGCACGTGACTCTGACTCTTTTCATGTTTTAAAGATCTGTTCATCTTTTAAGAATTAATTTCTTCATAGGGTTAAACCCTAGCAACAAACTTTAGGGGAATTAAATTCCTGTTTTCTTCTGAAGAATTGTATTTTTAATAGGGTTAAACCCTAACTTCTTTTCTTAAGGGAATTAAATTCCTGTGAGTTTTGAGAGAATTATGTTCTCGAATAGGGTTAAACCCTAGTTCTGTTCATTTTGAAGGAATTAAATTCCTATATCATAGGGTTAAACCCTAATTTTATCTCGAAGGAATTGAATTCCTATCATTTAGTGAGAATTAAATTCTCAAAACTCAGTTCCTCCTTTGTGTTTTAGATCTGCATGGCAGGATCTCAACCCAATGAGAATTAAATTCTCAATTCATGGGGAGATGTGCACTTTGCAGATCCTCCACCAGAAAAAGAATTAAGTTCTTTTCTTTCCTAAGAGTTCAACTCTTTTGAGAATTAAATTCTCTTTTTAAGCCTCTCCTTTCTTATCTAGGGTTTTCTTTTTGCAGAAGATCAATTTCTTCCGAAATCTCAAGGCTCTATCTCTCTTTCTCTCTGTATATGTCTCTGTATATTTTTCTCTCTCTCCTCCTTTTTTTTAAACTCTCTCCTTTGGCTCCTATTTATAGGAGAAGGAAGAGGATCAATCAGTTTTAGTGAATCTTTCATTGAAAGATTTGATTTGTTTATTGAGAGATTTGATTTATGTTTATTATTAATCTGGGCTTTTAGATTATTAGGTGAATTTTATTCACCATTGGATTTTAAATCCAAATGTATCTCTTTATTATTTCGGTTAGATTTAAGGGGGAAATCTTTCCAAGTCCAAGATTTTTCCATAAATTGGTGATATTTAATCACCTTTAGATTTTAATCCAACGGTTCCAAATAATTCTTTTCCATTCTGGAAAGACTTGAGAGATCTTTTCTCAGAATTTAATTCTGTCATAAAAACTAAGGCTCTTCAGGCTGGTCACGTGTGGCCACGTGACCCCCCCTAAGATGGGCTTCCCTTCTTTCTGCGCTTTGTTCTTTGCCGCTGCTTGGTCATCACGTGTCAACACGTGACTGCTGGTCACGTGCTAGCACGTGATGCCTCTCCTGTAGGTTTTCCTGATTTTAAATCAGAAAACAAATGCCCCCACAACGTTGTTCTCATGTGTCTGCACGTGATTGCAACGCTGTCACTTTTGTGACCGTCGGATCTGCTTTGGGAGTAGGGTAGATGAAAAGTTTTCCATCCCATCCTATAAATGCCCATGTCCTTTCAGAAGAGCCTCCACTTTTGCTGATCTTCTTCCTTTGAGAACTTTTCCCTTGAGAATTTAATTCTCGTTCCTCAGAGCTTAGTTCTCTGCTCCAAACTTTTCAGAGTTTAACTCTGTTTGAGTGGCCTTTTCTTTCAGGTAATGATGTTGAACGATCGAAGAACCTTCATTAAAACTCTATGGATTTTAAATCCATACCAAGGATTTCACCCTTTTTATTGAATGTGTTCTGCGGACAGTCTATCTTGATCTCTTTGCAGGGCAGCGATGGCTTAGGATTCAGGGTTAAGATCTGCCTCCTAAGACTTTTGAGCCTTATGAGCTGTGAGGGTCTCATAAAGAGTTTTTCTCCCTACAGGTCGAGAGGATCCCGTAGGTGTAAGTTCTTCTTAAGAGTCGTGGGGATTCTTAAGCGGGTTCTCCCTTGGGAGTCGTAAGGATCTCACAAGAGAGTTTTCCTCCTTGCAGGTCGTGAGGACCCACAAGTGCTGAGTGCGGTCGCCCTTATCCGTATTTCACGGGGTCAAGGGTTGCTTTGGGATGTTCTCCAGGGTACCGTAGTTTAAAGACATTGCGGTCAAGGTTAAGGACCTCATAGTCCGTGGGTTTAAGGACTCCACAGTCCGACGTTAGTTTTAAGACATCACGGTCAATGTTAAGGACCTCATAGTCCATGGATTTAAGGACCCCACAGTCCGACGTTAGTTTTAAGACATCACGGTCAAGGTTAAGGACCTCATAGTCCGAGGATTTAAGGACTCCATAGTCCGACGTTAGTTTTAAGACATCCCGGTCAAGGTTAAGGACCTCATAGTCTGTGGGTTTAAGGACTCCACAGTCCAACGTTAGTTTTAAAACATCACGGTCAAGGTTAAGGACCACATAGTCCGTGGGTTTAAGGACTCCACAGTCCAATGTTAGTTTTAAGACATCACGGTCAAAATTAAGGACCTCATAGTTCGTGGGTTTAAAGACTCCACAGTCCAATGTTAGTTTTAAAACATCACGGTCAAGGTTAAGGACCTCATAGTCTGTGGATTTAAGGACTCCACAGTCTAACGTTAGTTTTAAGACATCCCGGTCAAGGTTAAGGACCTCATAGTCCGTGGGTTTAAGGACTCCACAGTCCAACGTTAGTTTTAAGACATCACGGTCAAGGTTAAGGACCTCATAGTCCGTGGGTTTAAGGACTCCATAGTCCAATGTTAGTTTTAAGACATCACGGTCAAGGTTAAGGACCTCATAGTCTGTGGGTTTAAGGACTCCACAGTCCACGAAATGTGTGGTTACCGGGACCCGTCACCTCTTTGAAGACGTTGAGGAATTACAACGCCAAATATCAAAGGAGTGAAGAGATGTACCCTTTAACTAAGGTAAAATCAGTCTAGAATCATCATGGTTGGTCGTTAGTTTTAAGACATTACAGTCGAGGTTATGGACATCATAGTCCGTGGATTTTAAGGACTCCACAATCCGGTGTTTGCTCTGGATGCTTCACATGGGTTCACGGCCGTGCTTGGCGAGGACCAGGCTCCGCTCTGGGCGTTTTCCGCGGGGTCAAAAAGTGACGTTATCCGCGTTCCACGTAACCAGGAATTTTGCACTAGATGCTTCACACGGGTTCACTGCCGTGTTCGGCGAGGACTAGGCTCCACTCTGGATGCTTCACATGGGTTCACTGCCGTGCTCTGCGAGGACCAGGATCCGCTCTGGACGTTTTCCACGGGGTCAAAGAGTGACATTATCCGCGTTCCACGTAACCAGGAATTTTGCACTAGATGCTTCACACGGGTTCACTGCCGTGTTCGGCGAGGACTAGGCTCCGCTCTGGATGCTTCACACGGGTTCACTGCCGTGCTCTGCGAGGACCAGGATCCACTCTGGACGTTTTCCACGGGGTCAAAGAGTGACATTATCCGCGTTCCACGTGACCAGGAATTTTGCACTAGATGTTTCACACGGGTTCACTGCCGTGTTCGGCGAGGACTAGGCTCCGCTCTGGATGCTTCACACGGCTTCACTGCCGTTCTCTGCGAGGACCAGGATCCGCTCTGGATGTTTTCCACGGGGTCAAAGAGTGACATTATCCGCGTTCCACGTGACCAGGAATTTTGCACTAGATGCTTCACATGGGTTCACTGCCGTGTTCGGCGAGGACTAGGCTCCGCTCTGGATGCTTCACACGGTTTCATTGCCGTGCTCTGCGAGGACCAGGATCCGCTCTGGACGTTTTCCACGGGGTCAAAGAGTGACATTATCCGCGTTCCACGTGACCAGGAATTTTGCACTAGATGCTTCACACGGGTTCACTGCCGCGTTCGGCGAGGACTAGGCTCCGCTCTGGACATTTTCCACGGGGTCAAAGAGTGACATTATCTGCGTTCCACATGACTAGGAATTTTGTTGATTGTATCCACATTCACGGAGTTGGGATTCGACTCTCGGTCATCTGTGCGCCGTCGAGTCATGGAACTGGGAATTGCCGATGTTCCGCCTTGCTTGATATTGTGTCTGCTGCAATGAGACGAACATCGAGATAGTCTCTAGGCTATCTGTGACTCATCGAGATTTGGCTTTTTCTTCCGATGAAACCTGGGAGAGGAGGAGTGCGATTCCTTCTTTGTTTGCGCCCCTGGATTGTATACAGGGATTGATGTAATATCACCTGTAAGGCGTAAATTTCATTTTCATTTTATTTCTTTTTCCGCGATGCTCTATCATTTCAGCTTTTATATCGCGAAGGTCGCGATTGCCCCATCATTTCGGCTATTTTTCGCGATGCCCAATCTTTTCGGCTATTTGTTTTATTTTTACTCGCTGTTTTTTATTGCGAGTTGCCCAACCATTTCGGCTATTTTTTTATGCATATATTTTTACTTGTTGCTTTTTATTGCAAGTTTCCCTATCATTTTGGCTATTTCGTATGCATGTGTGGCTTGCTGGCTTTTCGCCGCAAGCTTGGGATTAGACACCGATTTCGGCATCAGCACCGCTACAACTGGGAAATTGCCAGGAGCGAATCATCATTTGCCTCTGTCGATGTTAAACAAAGGTGGCTTAGTAAACAGGGTTAGGGTCCTGCCGACTAAGGCTTTTGACTTCATGAGCCGTAAGGGTCTCGTGAAGGTACTTCTCCCTACAAGTCGTGAGGATCTTGCAGGTGTATTTTCTCCTTAGGAATCGTGATGATTCCTAAGTGTATGTTCCTCTGAAAGTCTTAAGGATCCTACAAGAGGGTTTTCTCCTTATAAGTCGAGAGGACTTATAAGGGTTGTTCACCATATGGACATATCCCTAGTCACGGGTGAGACTTTGCTGGGGAAATGTTTATTCGCGCTCGTGGATTGTGTACAAGGGTCAGTATTGAGCCACTTGTAGGGCAATATCGAAGGTTGTGGGGGTTTCTTAAGCACATGTTCAGGTCTCTGTGATTTAAGGCTTTCAAATCTTATGAGCCGTGAGGGTCCCATAAGAGAGTTCTCCTTACGAGTCGTGAGGATCTCGCAAGTGTAATTTCTCCTTAGGAATCGTGAGGACTCTTAAGTGTGTTGCTCCCTTATGAGTCGTAAGGATCTCACGCGGGTGGTTTCTCCTTACAAGGTCGTGAGGACCCTGTAAGTGTCTTTTAACGAGGTTGCGCCCTTTCGGGTTTTCACAAACACTCGCCGGTAGCCCTGCTGTTTTTACTCACGGAGCCCTTTCGGGTTTTCATCCGTGCCCTTTTTACTTATGGACATACCGTTTTTACCGTTTTTATTTTTTATTTTATTTATTTTTATATATCGGCTTTGAGGTATTGCAATCCACCGTAGTTTATCGACGTCTCGGTCAACGGCTAGTGTTAGGACATAGTGGTCCATTGTTAGTTTAAGGACGTTTCGGTCCGTTGCTAGTTTAAGGACGTTTCGGTCCGTTGTTAGTTTAAGGACGTTTCGGTCCGCCGTTAGTTTAAGGACGTTTCGGTCCGCCATTAAGGATGCTGGTTACTACCTAGAGTTCGGGCTTAGGAAGATAGCGAGCGGACATAATCGTCGTCATCTATCATTGACCTAGACCTTGACCCGTTAAGAGTAGTATTTCTTCAGGAAGCGAACGTTCACTGGCCTGAAAGGCCTTTCACCGTACATATCCATGAGTAGATACGCTCTACCCTGGTAGACCTTGTCTATGATGTACGGGCCTTCAAAGTTTGGCTTGAATTTTCCCCGCTTAGCGCGATTGGGGATCATAGGTCTTTTGACAATTAGTACGAGTTCGCCTTGGCGGAACGTCCTCGGCCTGGTCAATTTTTCGTACAAGCGCGTCATCTTTACTTTGTAAGCCTCCAGGTTTTGTTGTGCTATGAGCCGGGTTTCATCAAGGGCATCAAGCTCCTCAAGTCGAAGGTGAGCATTTTCTTCGTCCGTCAGCTCGTGGTGGACCGCCACTCGTAGAGAGGGTAACTCTATCTCGAGGGGGAGTACTGCTTTTGTACCGAATACCAACGCATATGACGTTGTGTTCGTGGCTGTCTTGAACGTAGTTCGATACGCCCAGAGAGCTTCTTGCAGTCTTTCATGCCAGTCCTTCTTATTTCGGGACACCGTTTTCTTCATGATCTTCGTCAAGGTCTTGTTGAAGGCCTCGGCGAGACCGTTAGCTCGCGGATTATAAACCGAGGAATACCTCCAGTCTATATTATGATGTTGCGCAAAGCGGCTGATCTTGTGACTTCTGTAGGCTGGCCCGTTATCAGAAATAATCCGTCGCGGAGTTCCAAACCGATAAATGACGCGCGTCTTGAAGAAATGGAGAATATTTTCTGTCTTCACTTCCCTCAGCGGTACTGCCTCTGCCCATTTGGAGAAGTAGTCAGTCGTCGCCAGGATGAAACGATGTCCTCTGGACGATGCTGGTTCGATGGGGCCGATTATGTCAGTCCCCCACATTTCGAACGGCCAGCTAGCCACCGTTGGATGTAGTGGATTTGGATTCTGGTGGATGAAGTCCCCATGGATCTGGCATGAGTGGCATTGCTTTGCATACTCGAGGCAGTCTTGGATCATTGTGGGCCAGTAATAACCCATTCGTTTGATCTTCAGCTTCATCTTCAGGCCTGCTTGGTGAGAACCGCAGAGTCCGTCGTGAACTTCCTGAACGACTCTTTTCGCTTCGTCAGGTCCCAGGCATCTCAACCACAGAGAGTCAAATGACCTCTTGTACAGAGTATTATTGACGAAAGCGAAGGACAGAGCTCGTTTCACAAGCTGATGTCTTGAGGACGCATCTTCAGGCGTTCGGCGGGATTTGAAGTAGTCTATGAAGATTTCTTTCCAATCTCCAACCTTCTCTTGGTCATTTATTTGCAGGGCCGTCTGCTCAGTCGCTTCCTTTTCCTTGGACGATTCCGGAGATATTTTTGCCGGAGCAAGAACCCGACGGCTTTGTACCACGATTCTTACATCATCGAGGTTCTCATCGGCTAATTCTTTAGCTAGCTTGGTTAATGCATCCGCTTTGCTATTTTCGGCACGCGGTATGCTTTCCAAGGTGTAGGAGGGGATTTGGGTCAACAGTTGCTGCACTTTCTCACCGTACTTCACCAGCTCTAGCTTGCATGTCTGGTAGTCGCCGTTTACTTGACTAACGACCAGTTAGGAATCTCCGTATATGAGGAGGTTTTCAATTCCCATGTCGATGGCGATCTCAAGGCCTGCTATCAAAGCTTCGTACTCGGCTTCATTGTTCGTCCTCGGCTCTGTTAAGGAGAAAGCGAAGCGCATTATCCCTCCCTGTGGAGTTACGAAGATAAGACCCACCCCTGATTTGATTATAGGGGTGCTTTGTTTGTGCTTCTTCACGGAAGATGCTCCATCGAAATACAGCTCCCATCGAATATTACCGCCATCGATCGCATCAAACGCGTGTTCGTCTGGTAGTTCGTAATTCAAACGAGAGTCGGCCAGTACCGGATGCTCAGCGAGGAAGTCGGCGATGTCCTGGCCTTTCACTGCCTTGAGAGGTTGATAAGTTATCGAGAACTCCATCAAGAGCAGGGCCCATTTAGCGAGTCGTCCCGTTAATATAGCCTTTGACATTAAATATTTAAGAGGGTCCGCTTTCGAAATGAGACGGACCTCATGCGCCAACGCATGGTGCCTGAGCTTTGTTATCGCGAAAATTAACGCCAGGCAATGTTTTTCAATAGGGGAGTAGTTGCTTTCTGCCCACAGTAGGACTCGACTCAGATAGTAGAGCGCTCTCTCCTTCCCTTGATCGTTCTCTTGTGCCCATAATGCGCCCAAGGAACCTTCGAGGGCTGTTGTATAAAGAATAAGGGGCTTTCCCTTAACCGGAGCAGCTAACACCGGCGGGTTCTGCAGGTATTGCTTGATCTCATCCAGCGCGCTCTGGCATTTTTGATTCCAGACGAATGGAGTTTCCTTCTTCATCAGGTGGCTGTAAGGACGGCACTTGCCTGACAGGTTGGCGATAAACCGCCGGATGTACGCGAGCTTCCCTTGGAGAGACCGCAACTGTTTGAGAGTTCTTGGCGGAGGCATTTCCATGATCGCCTTGATCTTGGATGGATCTAATTCGATACCTTGGTGTTGGATGATGAATCCCAGGAATTTACCCGAGGAAACTCCGAATGCGCATTTGAGGGGATTCATCTTCAAATTGTATTGCCGAAGGCGTTGAAATACAGTCTACAGATGCTCGAGGTGTTCCTCATATGACTTGCTTTTCACTACGAGGTCGTCGATATAACATTCGACGATTTCGTGTATGAGATCATCGAAGATCTTCGTCATGGCCCTTTGATAGGTGGCACCGGCGTTCTTTAGACCGAAGGGCATCACCTTGTAGCAGAATATTCCCAAAAGGGTCCGAAAAGCAGTATGCTTCTGGTCCTCGGGATGCATCTTTGTCTGATTGTACCCTGATGAGCCGTCCATGAAAGAGAAAACCTCATGGGTGGACGTGTTATCTATCATCAGCTCAGTGACTGGCACTGGGAAATCGTCCTTCGGGCAAGCTTTGTTGAGATCTCGGAAGTCCACACATATGCGTACTGTCCCATTTTTCTTCATTACCGAGACGATGTTGGCGACCCAGTCAGGATACTGTACCTCTTGGATAAACCCAGAGTCGATCAGCTTCTTGACTTCGGCGTTGATGCTCATCTCAAGCTCGAGCCGCATTCTTCTCGATGCCTGTTTGACTGGCTTAACGTCCGGGGATATCGCCAGTTTATGCACAGCAACTTCTGGATCTATTCCTGGCGTTTCAGAATAATTCCATGCGAAGCAATCTCTATGCTGCACAAGCACGTCTTTTAACTCGGCCACCCTTTCTTCAGATAGCAACTCGCTGACGAACATCGGTCGTGGGTCATTCGTCGTTCCCAACTCAATCTTCTTGAGGTTATCTGTAGTAGTGTGTATTCCATCTTCCAGCACTTTTGGCGCCGGTGGAAACTCTGAGATCACCTCGTCATCATTGTTTTTGAAGCACTAGGGAAAGTCATTCATATTCTCGGGCTCTTCTTTTGATATCGTTATCATGCGACAGGTACGAGCTCATTTCCAAGACCGATGTGGATCTGATTCTGGTCTCGTGGCTTTGGGTTCATGCTTCTGCGGCGGGGTTACCCTCCAGCTGTCAAATAGAGCGAACTTGCCGAGCTGATACTGATCTTCGACCCAGTTCTTGAAGGTGAAGCAGTCTTCGATAGGGTGTCCTACGGCTCGGTGATAAGAGCAATAGCCCGGATGAAAGACCTCATTAGCTTGCTCAGGGTGTTTAGACTTCGGAAGTGTAATCATTCGATGTTTTAAAGCGAGGTCAAGTATCTTCCGTGTCTTTTCTTAAGGGAAGGAATACGCCCGACCCATCTTTTTCATGAGGGACAAGTCCGGACCGCGCAATAACCGATCACATGATTCTTTAATCCTGCATCGTTGCTGTCGGCTCCTTTTTCCGCTCCTTGACTTATTTCTACCTCTGCGTCGGGCTTTTTGCGCAATGGATCGACAGGGAGGAGCATCTCCGTCTTTTGCAGCCTGTTGAAACAGACGTTGCATCCTGGCTTTCTCGTAGATGGCCAATTCGCGACTATGGTCGTCTCGAGCTTTTTGACTCACCTTTCCCGATAAGCTTGTCCATTCGTTCTTCAAATGACGGATTCGGCATTTTGATTGCGGGATCTAGTTTTGATGAGGGGTTGGTATTTCCCGACAGGGCGTCCTCTTCCTCATCGAAGTTATATATGGCGTAGCTACCGTAGACTCGCTCCCGTTTCCCGGATCTCACATATCCAAGCCCGAGCGTTTCCATTCTCCCGTTGGGCAATTTGCGCTGGGTCCCAGGGACATCCCAGATCCTGTCGTAGAATCGAGTTTGTCGAATAGTCTGTTTTAAAGGTATCCCCTGGCGCTTCAATAGCCTTTTTAGTCCGTTTGTGTAGTATCTGGGCAAACGGATGGGTTGAAGCTTGTCCAGTGTAGAATCCGCGCCATGCCAGATCTCTTTCTCCACTCTTGTTTCCGAGGATCGATAGAACAGGATCGCCTTTTCACCCTTTCGCCTGGAGGGGACGTAAAACGTCTGCAGGTCCTGTACATTGTAAGCATCAAGTACGTCGAGATCCTTGTAGTGCTCCCGCGGCACCATGGTGACTTGCAAACTCTGATCATCGCCAGGGGATGCTTGTATTGACGGCCGACTGGAGAACACGGCATTAACTTCATCTTCCAAGTCACTTCCGAAGATCAACATGGGGGTGGACGGCCCCGGGTTGTTGCGTCGAGACGGACCAGCGTAAACTATCCCTTCTTCTTCTTCGGTATCTGTTCACATCATAATATTGCAATTCATACGCCCCACTTTCGTGCATTTTATAAGTAAACAGATGCTTTTGACGATCGTTTGTTGCATGTTATAGGATACAGGTTTTTGGAAGCAAAATACAGTGAAAAAGACACAAAACAACAGAAAAGGGACTTTTGACCAACATTTAGACGGATCCTAGTCAAGCCGAGACGAAAAACAGTGCAAGGTCCAAAAATGTCAAGAGAACGGCCAAAAGATACGAACAAGCTTTCACTGAAGATCTGGAGAAGACCTAGAAGCCCAAAGAAGAAAATACATATGAAAATAGGAAGCCCAAGACATTACAACCCAAGTGCAGCAAATTGGTGGACCCAAGCCCACCAGAGGGCCGCGGATCCGCGGCCCAAGCCAACAATTGCCGCGGATCCGCGGCCGTTATGTGCCCGTGTCGGTGCTTTTTCTCTGTGCCGGTGCGTCGTTGTGTGTGTTGAGATTTTCAGTGGGCAAATCAGTAATTGCGCATGTGCGAGACCCTGAAACCCTAACTCTTCTGTTTACTTATAAATTGTAATTTAGATCTGTAAAAAGTCATGCCTCTTTTTATTCAATAAAAGTGAGATTTGTTGGAGAATTCAGAGCATCATCTTTTATTGTAAGTTTTTAAATTCCTGCATTAGTTTAATTATTCTACTTGCCCTAGTAATCTGTTGTTTGCTGTAGCACTAGTTAGCTATTTTAATCTGTCGTAAGGTAATTCTTTAAAACATAAACATAAAAATGTGTCGTTGTAATAATTCCCTAATGAGCGAGTAAAATCCTCGCTCGTTAGGGTTAGGAACAAGGGAGTAAGTGAGAGATGGATGTCTCTCACCTCCTTCAATGCCAACTTATTTTTAAAACGAAACCTTCATGCACGCATATACGATCCGCCCCCTACGGCACCCTACCTACAAGGTAACGGTGATCCGTAGTATAAAAGGCCGGACTTATATGACGTCCATGAAGATCACATCAATTAATAGGAAAGGACGGACAAGGATCAAGAGGAAGAAACGTTGTTTCTTCCCGATCATCCTAATCCCTTTTCCTATTGATTGTTGTGATTTTTCTAAAAGCTTAAATCACGGCATTGAAAGAGGTGAACACATTGATCTCAACATCCCTACCTTGGCCTAACCCTAATGAGTCCTTTCTCATCACATAACTTCGTCTTAAATTCAACCGACAAAAACCCAACAACGATTTGAATCAACTCGTTATAACACAAAAACAGGAACTAACACATCCCTGCGGATCGACCCGTATTCACCGGCTAGCTGCGAAGCGACGCCGTTTCTGATTACGGTAAAATATAATTTTTGGATTAATCAAATGGCGCCGTTGCCGGGGATGGCGTAATTTTCTCTTTTTGTATGATTTCGGGTTGATATAAACTTTGAAAAATTATAAAAATCAGAAAATACAAAATACAAAAATATTCTTTTCATTATCTTTATCTGTTTGAAGGGTTTCCCGTTTGAATCTTGCAGGAACGACAAGGAATTTTGGGTCTGGAGTTTTACAGAAGGTGAAAACAGAAAAGAGAACATAAAAACAGAGAGGAGTTAATAGCCCAGAGCAGCACAAATTTTTACAGAGCCCGATCCCTTCACCAGACCGCGGAACCGCGGCCAAGGAGCACCCCAGACCGCGGAAACGCGACCATCTGTTGGACTCACTGTTTAAAATTTTCAGGGTTAGTTTTCTCTTTCTCCCCTCTGCAACCTCCATATCTCCACTGTGAAAATTTTCTGCAGGTTTCTTTGCGCTAAAAAATTTTCTTCTTCCCCCTTCTAAATAACAAATTTGCTGCAGGTTTCTTTGCGCCGCGCTAAAATTGATTGCAAGTGAATTTTTGTTTTGCATAATTTAATTGGACTTAAGGGGCTATTTGACCAAACTCAGATTGGGTGGGGATTTCATCACCCTTCCTAGGACCCCAGAAAACACCTAAGCATTTTGCATCGACCACCTTTAATAAAAAAAAGATTAGACTCAGACCTAAGGACAGCGAGCTCAATAGGAAAAGGACTAGGGTAGGCATCGGCCGTTTATCCTAACCGACATTGCGGTGTCTAGGCTAGTGGTTATTAATTAGGCCCACTGTAGTGGTGGTTCCTTCCCACTTACCTGGCCGTATTTGTTCGTGAAGAGGCGGTTTGAAGTCTATTTCTAGCCCTAGTTAGGAGCTGTCTAGTAGACCTAGGCGACCCTAGATCTAGGCCTGATTGTGCATGTGTGGTTGATACAGTTGTGTCACGAGTCCGTTTTCAAAAACTTCTTTGCAAAACTCACACACAAATAAAAAAATATAAAAAAAAAACAAATAAAACTTTTCAAAAACTTGCAACTTGTCGCAAAAAGAAAACCTAAAAATTCACCACACCACTTTCCCTCACTGACGTTATCTTACCCCCACATTCTGTTTTTCTTTTTTCTGACTGCACTATCCCTTTTAGTGTATGTCAGTTTGGACTAGGGATACAGACGCCCGATTATTCCGCGTTTCGTTGGTACCGACCAGCGAACCCTTCGACACCGAAGTCGAAAATCCGTCCACTTTCTTACCCTCACCTTCAACTTCTTTAACCGAAGGTATGTCGGGATTCGACCCCAATAATACCTTGCCGACGGGAATGATTCCACTTCCACCAGGTGCGAATAACCCGAACCAGCCGCCTGTTGAAGCGCCCGCACGAGTTGCGCTCCAGGACCTCTTTTACCCCATCCGCACGTCTTTACCCACCTGTCTTTCACCCCCACCGGCAAATGGGGACAATTTTGAGATTAAACCACATTTCATCAATATGCTGCCGAAATTTCATGGTTTGGAAACTGAAGACGCATATATCTTTATTAATAAATTCCAAAATGTGTGCGCAATGATGAAAACGACCAAATTGAGTGATGACGCTATAAGGCTAAGGGTCATTCCCTTCACCTTATGTGACCTAGCCGAGAAGTGGCTATATAGCACCGCATCACATTCTATTAGGAATTGGGATGAGTTCGTGAAAGCTTTTCTAAAAAAGTTTTATCCTCACCATAAGACTGCCAGAATCCGCAATGAAATAATTCAATTCTCACAACTTCCGTCTGAACCATTTTGGAAGTGGTTCGAGAGATTCAAGGACCTATTAGTTCAATGCCCTCATCATGGGATAGAGAGTTGGCAACTTTGCCAAACATTATACGAGGGATTGAACTCGGCAACGAAGCAGTTGCTAGAAACCATCTGTCAAGGTCATTTTCTCTCTAAGTCTAGTGATGAAGCGTGGCAGTTTCTCGAGGATCTTAGTGAGCAGACAATACAGTGGGAGAGTACCAAGACCACATCATCTTCTAGTGGTCAATCTAGGGCAGGCATACATCAAGTAGAGATGTCGATTGCCATGAAGGCCGAGATGGCCGCTCTTACGAAAAAGCTAGAAGCGATCGAGACCAAAATCTCATCATCTTCTCCTGCCCCTGCTATGCCCCCACGTACTGTCTGTGCTTGTTGTGCGGATCCATCGCACCTGACCGAAGAGTGTCCTTATAATGCATCTACACAAGGACAAGATCAAGTCAATACTGCATTTCAGCAACGACAAAGAAACGATCCGTACTCTTCGACGTATAATCCGGGGTGGAGGAGTCACCCAAATTTCGCTTGGAACCAAAATCAACAATTCCAAGGAAATAATAATAATTTCCAAAGACCTCCTCCTCCACAACAACAACAACAAGCACCCTCGCAAACTCAATATCAACCGCAACAATTTCAACAGCAACCTTACCCTAATCAGGTGAACAATTTTGTGCCGAACAATGCTTACCAGCCAAACAATTATGTTCAACCCAATAATGATAAGGTTAGCTCGCTCGAAAGAAGTCTAGAAGCATTCCTTAAGCAATCTACACAGTCTACAGCAAGACTTGAGACTTCTATTCAATCTTTAGTGCAAAATAGTACCTCCCACGATCAGAGTATCAAATCTATTGAGGCACAAATTGCACAACTCAATGCAGCTTTGAGCGAGCGCGAAAAAGGAAAACTCGCGTCTCAACCGTTGCCCAACCCCGGTCACGCACATGCTGCACACAATCAGCAAAATCATAATGTGAATGCTGTGACCACGTTGAGATCGGGAAAAGTGTTGCGGAACAATGTGGGCATTAACAATGACACCCCTGCCGGTGGGCCTTCTTCTTCTTCTTCACCATCTTCTTCTTCTTTAGAGCCTATTCTCCACCCTTCACATGGCTCTACCTCTTCTAGCTTGAACGGACCTAATTCTCACGACACGAACACATCTACACGAAGTACCGTTCCAACTCGACAATCTGATCCACAAAAGCTGGACTCAACCACTTTTCAAAATGTTCCTTTTCCTAATAGGTTGAGATCCAATAAACCAACTCCTCAAATGGAGAAGATTGTCGAGCTATTCAAACAGGTTAGCATAAACATCCCTCTTTTGGATGCAATTCAGCAAGTTCCTTCATATGCCAAAATTTTAAAGGACTTGTGCACCAAAAAGAGGAAGTCGCAAGTGCCAAAGAAAGTTTTTGTGGCTAGTGCTATTAGCGATGCTCTTGTAAATTCTTTGCCCCCAAAGCAAAAGGACCCCGGGTGTCCTACCATTTCGATAACAATTGGGGACAAGAACATCAATAGAGCACTATTAGATCTTGGCGCAAGCGTCAATTTGCTACCCTATTCTGTGTACGAGCAATTGGGCGTTGGAGAGCTTAAGTCCACTCACTGTACTCTCCAAATGGCCGACCGGTCAATAACCCATCCTAGGGGAGAGCTGGAGGATGTGTTAATAAGAATAGGGGATTTCATTTTCCCCGTTGACTTTATTGTGATGGATACACAAGCTGTCGCTAACCCCCGGAACCAAATTCCGGTAATACTAGGTCGACCATTTTTGGCAACTTCCAACGCCGTGATCAATTGTCGTAACGGTTCAATGAACCTATCTTTCGGCAATATGACAATTGAGCTCAATATTTTCAAGTTAGGAAGTCAGCCTGCTGAACCCAATGCTAGCGTACTCGACGTTTGCTCGATCAATGAGATCGCGGAGGAGGACTGTGAGTTCGAGAATTTTTTGTTCGACCACAGCAATGTTAACGCCACTAGTGCGTTCCTCCTAGAATCCGACTCAGCTTTCGCGGCGGATAACGATTTTGAGTGTTTTACATTCGTCGACGACTTTGAAGACTCATCACCTGAAATGGAGTCTTTTGCTTTTTCGGATGACATAATTGAACCATCCGACACTGTTGCGTACACTCGGTTCGAACCTTTGATGGAATCATTCGAGTTTGAAACAACTACCCCTTTGTTACCATCTATTGTTTCACCTCCTAAACTCGAATTAAAGCTTTTGCCGACACACCTAAAATATGCATATCTAGGTGATAATGAGACCTTACCTGTCATTATATCAGCCTCTCTAGCTCTTGAGCAAGAGAAGGCTCTCTTGATGGTCTTACTTAATAATCGGCAAGCTTTCGGCTGGTCTATGGCGGACATTAGGGGGATTAGTCCCCTCATAGTCGAGCATCATATACACTTAATGGATGATGCCAAGCCAGCACGAGATCCACAAAGGCGCCTCAATCCCATCATGAAAGAGGCTGTTAAGAAGGAAATTGTCAAATGTCTGGATAGCGGTATCATTTACCCTATCTCGGATAGCCAATGGGTTAGCCCAATCCACGTCGTGCCAAAAAAATCGGGCATTACGGTCATTACAAACGAGGCAAATGAGTTGATTCCCACTCGCACCCAAACTGGGTGGCGAGTCTGCATAGACTATAGGAAACTCAATGCCGCAATAAGGAAAGACCACTTTCCTTTACCCTTCATTGACCAAATGCTCGAGCGATTGGCAGGGCACGAGTTCTATTGTTTTCTCGATGGCTATTCTGGTTACAATCAAGTCCCCATCGCCAAAGAGGACCAAGACAAGACAACATTCACTTGTCCCTTTGGCACCTTTGCTTATCGTCGCATGCCCTTCGGGTTATGCAATGCACCCTTGACATTTCAGCGGTGTATGATGGGGATCTTTTCAGACATGGTTGAAAAGTTCTTGGAGATCTTTATGGACGATTTCTCCATCTTTGGCGACTCCTTCGACGAGTGTTTACGCCATCTTGACGCTGTTCTTACCCGCTGCAGGGATAAGAACCTAACATTAAATTGGGAGAAGTGCCATTTCATGGTGCGAGAGGGCATTGTCTTAGGACATGTCATTTCGCAAAACGGCATCGAGGTATACAGGGCTAAAATCGAAGTGATTTCTAACCTACCTCCCCCAAAGTGCGTCAAAGATATCAGAGCCTTCCTTGGCCACGCCGGTTTTTACAGACGGTTTATCAAGGACTTTAGCAAGATTGCTAGACCCTTGACTCTATTACTGGCCAAGGACACAACTTTCGCTTTCGACTCCACATGCACTGAAGCATTCGAGTCTTTAAAACATTCACTCATCACTGCGCCCATACTCTCATTTCCCGACTGAACGCAACCTTTTGAAATCATGTGCGACGCATCAGACTTTGCTATTGGCGCTGTTCTTGGACAGCACATTAATAAAATGCCGCACGTGATTTATTATGCCAGCCGAACACTAAATGAGGCCCAACTTAATTACACAACAACAGAGAAAGAATTTTTAGCTGTTGTGTTCGCACTCGAAAAATTTCGGCCTTATTTAATCGGCTCTCCAGTCGTTGTTTATACTGATCATTCGGCTCTTCGCCACCTCTTTGCGAAGAAGGATGCTAAGTCTAGGTTAATACGTTGGATCCTTTTATTGCAAGAATTTGACCTTGTCATTAAGGACAAAAAGGGATGTGAAAACGTAGTAGCTGATCACCTATCACGACTTCCTTCTTCGCCCACCCTCGATCTTCCTATCACTGATGTTTTTCCCGACGAGCAACTCTTGACCGTTTCTTGCGAACCATGGTTCGCCGATATTGTAAACTATTTAGCCACCGGCCTGATTCCTAATGATTGGTCAAAACAGGATAAGCTTAGATTTTTGTCCCAAGTAAAACATTTTTACTGGGATGAACCCTATCTTTTTAAATACTGTTCCGACCAAATCATTCGTCGGTGTGTGCCCGAGAGTGAGGTCAAGAGCGTGCTGTCTTTCTGCCACGATCAAGCATGTGGCGGGCACTTTGGCCCAAAGAAGACAGCCGAAAAAATTTTGCAGTGTGGTTTCTATTGGCCACGACTCTTCAAGGATGCATTTGAATACTGCAAAACTTGCTCCCGGTGCCAACATTTGGGCCGGATTTCGCGGAGAAACGAAATGCCACTCCAACCCATTTTGGTAGTAGACATTTTTGATGTTTGGGGTATAGATTTTATGGAACCATTTCCTAACTCTTTTGGAAATGTGTATATTCTGTTGGCGGTTGACTACGTTTCTAAGTGGGTCGAGGCTGTGCCCAGCCGAACGAACGATAATAAAGTTGTCGTTCGATTCCTTAAAGAACACATATTTTCTCGATTCGGGCACCCTCGGGCGATTATAAGTGATAATGGTTCTCACTTCTGCAATAGGACTTTCGAGTCCTTGATGCGTAAATATTCTATCACCCACAAATTATCAACGCCATATCACCCCCAAACATGTGGGCAAGCCGAGATTTCAAATCGGCAAATAAAGCAAATTTTGGAGAAAACGGTTTCCAAAAACCGTAAGGATTGGTCAATTAAACTTATAGATGCACTATGGGCTTTCCGTACTGCATATAAGACCGATCTGGGTATGTCTCCATATCGGCTTGTGTATGGGAAGGCTTGCCACCTCCCAGTGGAAATCGAGCACAAAGCTTTTTGGGCTATCAAAGAGCTAAATTTGTCTTTAGGAGATGCGGGCAGCAACAGAAAGCTGCAATTGAATGAGTTGGAGGAGCTAAGGGATGAGGCATATGACAATGCCATAACTGCTAAAAACCGAGCCAAGGTGTTCCACGATAAACACCTTTTACGAAAAACTTTTGAACCTGGTCAACAGGTTCTATTTTATGACACTCGGATACACTTTCATCCCGGTAAGCTCAGGTCCAGATGGAGAGGACCTTTTGTAGTCCGCACCGTTTATCCGCACGGTGCGGTTGATCTTGAGAACCTTGAAGACGGTACCTTATTTAAGGTAAATGGGCATCGACTAAAACCGTTCTTCACTGCGGATCCTTCGGAGGAGCTCCTGTTTTTGCAGGAGCCGCTTTACACTGATTGATCTTCCTCCGCTTTCACCCCTAAACTTTGTTTCCGAATGACACTATTTCAAACAAGTTTGGGGGTGTGTATATCATTTGTATGTATATTTCCAAAATACCATAAAAAAAATTGTATATATATATATATATATAAAATAATTTTTTTGGACCAAATTGCAAATTTGCAGATTACAAGCTGTTTTTACAAATAAAACCCTCGTCTTAAAGGGTGTTTTGTGTAAATAACCCTTTCTACCCCTATTTAAATGAACTGAGACCCCCTCTGTTGTTCACCCTAAAACATTTCCTCCTCATAAAAACCCTAGCCGCCGCCCCTGCCCTCTGCAGAAATTTCGAGACGCGCCGCCACCAGAAGACCGCGGATCCGCCGCTCCTTCCGTCTCCCGCCGCGCTTCCGCCGCCGATCTGCCTCGTCACCCCCTGAAATTTTCAGGGGAGGTAAACCTGAACCCATACTCTCTGTTTCTGCATATACTTTTCTCTGTAAACTTGTGATGGCCCATAAAATGCAGTACGAGAGAGATTTTTCCCCGGTTTTTGTACATGAGATTTACGGTTCATATTTTCCGCACGAAATTGCACAAAGGGGTTGGAACTTCCTCCTCTATAATCATGGATCTGCATTTTCTCTCCCTAACCTAGTTGCCCAATTTTACGAGTCAATGGAAGAGAATAGCTTAGACAACTTAGGGTACATTAAACTGATTTGGGGAAATAATGAAATTCGCATAGATAGGGACATGATACACGAGGTTACACTCATACCACGTGTACCTGCACATGACCACCCACTTCACTTTGAAGATTATATGCCGTTAATGGGTAATAACTGTGCGCGAGAACCGCGTAAGGGGATCCAAGCACGGACCCTTTTCGCAAATGTTTTAACTGTGTGCCGGTGGGCACAAAACAATATTTTTGGAAGTTCTCATAACACGACCTTTTTCACCCCTTCGCTACATGTCGTCCACACTTTAATGACAAAAAATCCTAGGTTCGACATGTGCACGGTTTTTCTGCAATCCATAGGTACGGGTAAACGAGGTAGTGTATACCCATGTCCCATGCTCGTTACCCAACTCTGCCGTTATTTCCTCCCGGCCGAGGAATTTGACTCATATTTGATAGACGGTACCCCATTTCGACCACTTTTAGAGGGCGTCTCGTCGTCCTACTCTAGACTGACGGATATTTGGACACGGACAGAGCCGGGAGAAAACATACCTGCACACACCCCCAGCTCGAGCTCGACTTCGAGCGGGGAAGAGCTAACTCCCCAGGAGCATGCGCGATTAATGCGAAGAACAGTGAGAAGAATAGATTCTTTGTGGGATGAGTTTAGGGCAACGGCACGAGAGCACGACCGTCGGTTGACGGAGATTGAGCGGGGGATCCAGACACTTTTGGCTAGAGGGGAAAGATCACGTTCACGCTCATGAGCGCGACGTGGGGCCGGGCAGTGAGGGCACTGCTTTGCTCAAGTTTGGGGGTATTAGAGGGTGATATATATAGTTATCCTTCGCATTGCATATTGTATATATTTTTGTTTTTTCTTTTGCATATTTCTGCATTGCATCTTTATATAAAAATCATAAAAATTTGAAAAAATTTGAAAAATACAAAAAAAAATTAGAAAACGAAAAACTCATAAAAATTTGAAAAATTTGAAAACTTATAAAAATTATTGTATTCAATTTTGGTTAATTAATTTGAGTTCGATAAAAGGTTAACTGAGTAGGAAAAATTAGATCCTAAACTTAGCAAATTGAAACCCTAAAAATAACATTCCTTAAAGTTTAGCGAGAGAGAGTATATATCTTTGTACGTTATTTAGAAATAGGCAAATTTTGGGTTCACTTCGTGGGTTAAGCCAAAACGAGGGAAAAGTATTAATGCTCTTATTAAAATATAAGTTCGAAAGATAGTTCCTAGCTTGAGTTTAGATTCTGAAAACATGTACCCTACAAAATGCACAATCACGCACCTTGAAACTTGGATTAGTAGAAGAGACCTTGAATTACTCTTGTCTAAAGTCCTTAGCACAATGAAAAAAAAAGAAAAAAAAAGAGTGAATAAAAAAAAATGGACACTGGTTTTTGTGATTACTTAGGGCTAGAAAATTAATTAGCAAGGGTGCTTCATCACCTAGTGCCTTAGACCAACTGGTTTGGGAGTCACTGCTAAAAGCCTTGGGTGTTGCAAAACTAGGAAATACGCTTTAAAGGCCTAACGTATCTTGTAATCGGCTGTTGGTACCTCAAGAAGTATTAACGGTCGCATGAAGGATGTGTAAGCGAAAGTTAAAGTGCTTTGGACAATGGACGAGAGTACGATTGCTTGATTTGAATTTCCAAGTGTAGGGGTGAAAATTACACACACGTGGGGATATGTGATTAGAGTTTAGATAAGAGAAATGAATGAAAAATAAAACTTGTATCTTTAATAGAGTTGATAGAAATTCCTAAGTGGAGATGAAACTCTAGAAGAAAAACTTAAGAAATGCTGAATTCTAAGTAATTCTATAGAACATGTACAATCTTAAGTTACATAATAAGGAAGTGTGAAGAATATGGGTGGATAATTTGCAGGGCGACGATAATAGAATTCCTTGTTAGAAAACCTGATTGGAGAACCAAGTTGAAAAACCAAATTGATAGGATTTTGTGGGTGTAATCCGCTGAAAACCCTCAGGAGACAACACTCCTCCTACTAGGGACACCTAGAGGTTTAACGGCTTGTTGCACGTGCTCAGTGCAATCGCGTTTCCCTGCGAAAGTGTGGCTAGGTTAGAATAAACTAATAAGTTTGCTCGAGGACGAGCAAAAGGTAAGTTTGGGGGTATTTGTTCACATCATAATATTGCAATTCATACGCCCCACTTTCGTGCATTTTATAAGTAAACAGATGCTTTTGACGATCGTTTGTTGCATGTTACAGGATACAGGTTTTTGGAAGCAAAATACAGTGAAAAGACACAAAACAACAGAAAAGGGACTTTTGACCAACATTTAGACGGATCCTAGTCAAGCCGAGACGAAAAACAGTGCAAGGTCCAAAAATGTCAAGAGAACGGCCAAAAGATACGAACAAGCTTTCACTGAAGATCTGGAGAAGACCTAGAAGCCCAAAGAAGAAAATACATATGAAAATAGGAAGCCCAAGACATTACAACCCAAGTGGAGCAAATTGGTGGACCCAAGCCCACCAGAGAGCCGCGGATCCGCGGCCCAAGCCAACAATTGCCGCGGATCCGCGGCCGTTATGTGCCCGTGTCGGTGCTTTTTCTCTGTGCCGGTGCGTCGTTGTGTGTGTTGAGATTTTCAGTGGGCAAATCAGTAATTGCGCATGTGCGAGACCCTGAAACCCTAACTCTTCTGTTTACTTATAAATTGTAATTTAGATCTGTAAAAAGTCATGCCTCTTTTTATTCAATAAAAGTGAGATTTGTTGGAGAATTCAGAGCATCATCTTTTATTGTAAGTTTTTAAATTCCTGCATTAGTTTAATTATTCTACTTGCCCTAGTAATCTGTTGTTTGCTGTAGCACTAGTTAGCTATTTTAATCTGTCGTAAGGTAATTCTTTAAAACATAAACATAAAAATGTGTCGTTGTAATAATTCCCTAATGAGCGAGTAAAATCCTCGCTCGTTAGGGTTAGGAACAAGGGAGTAAGTGAGAGATGGATGTCTCTCACCTCCTTCAATGCCAACTTATTTTTAAAACGAAACCTTCATGCACGCATATACGATCCGCCCCCTACGGCACCCTACCTACAAGGTAACGGTGATCCTTAGTATAAAAGGCCGGACTTATATGACGTCCATGAAGATCACATCAATTAATAGGAAAGGACGGACAAGGATCTAGAGGAAGAAACGTTGTTTCTTCCCGATCATCCTAATTCCTTTTCCTATTGATTGTTGTGATTTTTCTAAAAGCTTAAATCACGGCATTGAAAGAGGTGAACACATTGATCTCAACACCCCTACCTTGGCCTAACCCTAATGAGTCCTTTCTCATCACATAACTTCGTCTTAAATTCAACCGACAAAAACCCAACAACGATTTGAATCAACTCGTTATAACACAAAAACAGGAACTAACACTTCCCTGCGGATCGACCCGTATTCACCGGCTAGCTGCGAAGCGACGCCGTTTCTGATTACGGTAAAATATAATTTTTGGATTAATCAGTATCGCTTCCAAAAACAGGGATGGCGGCGGCGGCTTTGTTCTCCGGCTTGCGACACCTTTCTGTATCCTCGAAATCTAGAAAAAAAAAGTACTTTGCATCTTCGTACTTGCGGACCTCGTTCACGGAGAATGGGTTCAGCTCACCTGTTACGGTATACTCGAAACCATCCTTAAAGTACTTTATACACACTGATGCTGTGTAGAAGGGATGATGTTGTACTCGTGTACCCAAGGACGGCCGAGCAAGGCGTTGTAGCAGGTCTTGGCGTCAATGACGTGAAACTTGATGTCCGTGACGAGCAGTCCGAAGCGTAATGTTAATATCACAGATCCGAGAGTTCGTGATGACTGGGAGCCGAAACCGGAGATGGTAATTTTGTCACGAGCGAGATGCTGTACGCTCATGCAGATTTCCTTCAACACCCGAACATTAAGGAGATTGATGGAGGATCCATTATCAACCAGAATTTTGCCTATCTTGATATCATGGCAATATTCGGAGACGTATAGGGGACGGTTGTGGTCGCACGTCCCGAGGAGAAGGTCTTCGTCACCGAAAATGATGTTGGCCGTGTGCACTTCTTCCGGTTCATCCTTCATCCTTTCTTCGGCGAGGAAGGCTTGGAATTGTTCGGGCTCTTGTAACACCTTGATTAATGAATCTCTCGCTTCCTTTGATAACAGGAGGGCGTCAAGAATGCTGAGCTGTGAAGGTAGTTTCCTTAGGTGTTCTAGGATGTTATAGTCCACCTTACCCTTCCTAGGAGGGTCTTTGGCAGTCAACTCTTTCATGACTTGGTCATCTAAGGTGATATCCTCAGTGACCTTCTCCTTTCCCTTATCTTTTCTATTTGCGGGTCCGAGATTCTTTTCCGGGAGCGTGTGATTGCGCAGCTGAATGTTTTCGCAAGCCTCTGGTTCTTCCTCTTTCCCTAAAACGGATTCTTTAAAGAGAGGGCCCAGAGCCATTTCTTCATCAGAGTCGCTCCCAAAGGTGAGAACTTGTGATCCTCCGGCGTTAACCATGTAACAGTTGCCGGCAGTTCTTTTGCGCCCTTCGGTCGTACTTTTTTGTTCCTGACGAGTTTTGCGTTTCATACGCTTAAAATGTTGCCGGTGAGCAACATATCCTTTCCACCACATCTTAAAAGCGTCGCACTCCTCAGTGGGGTGCGAAATCTTCCGATGATATGCACAATAATTAGGGTGCCTCTCCGTCCCATCGAACGTGTTTTCTTCCGAGGGTGGCAGCTTCATTCCCATCGACATGGCTTTGGCAAATCTTTTCCTCGTCTTCAACATGTTTTTATCCTCATCGGGTGTCTATTGATCTGGCGAGAGTGCTTTGACTCTTTCGTTTAGTCGCTTGCGTTTGGCTCCTTCCGATGCAGCCATCTCACGCTCCTGATCGGCTTTACTTTTCAAACGAATCTCGTCTAGAAAGGAGTCGATCATTTCATCTGTTGGCCATACAAGTTCTGGCTCAGGCTCTGCCCCCAGTTTCTTAGTGCCAGGAGTTTTGTCATCGTCTGTAAACGAGTGGGAGATCACATGACAACTCGCCACATAACCCTCGGATTCATCCGATGAGCTTTCTCCATCATCTTCCTCCTGAAAGACGTGGTTGAGGAACTCTTGTAGTATGACGGGAGTCCGCGCCTTTTGATTGTACTCCTCCAGTGCGTCAATCTGTTTCTGCAAATCCGTGCGCTTGTCTCCAGGCTTTGCGGGCTTCTTGGATTTCTTTTTCTTTTTCTTCGGAGATTTTGACGGTTGGGTGTGAGTACTTGGGCCATCACCACCGCTCTTTGTAGTTAGACGCGGCTTCAGCATCCCTTCGATGATTTGAGGTTCAAGCGGGTTCTTCCATTCGACTGCTGGGCACGCATGAAGATCACTCAGCATCCTTCTGGTTTTAGCTGATAGCACGACTTCCCATGGAGCTTCCTCAATGAAAGAACAGGTTGCCTCCGGTGTATCCGCTTTCTTAGGAGTATGCGGCTGTGGCGGGTTCACCTTCCATTTTTCGGACATCGCAAACTTTCTCTAGAGGTATTGATTCTCAATCCATCCTTTGAAGACGAAGCAATCCTCAATCGGATGGCTTATCGTTTGATGGTAAGGGCAATAATTGGGGTTATTCACCTCAGTAGGTTGTGGCGGTCGCCTTGGATTTGGCAAGTTTATAAGCCTATTGCGTATGGCCAGCTCGAATAACCATTTTGTTTTGTCCCGCGAGAACGAGTAGGGACGCTTTATCTTCTCATTATAATACCGCCGTCTTTCTTCTAGTTGATCCGCCAGCTTTGGGGCACTGGGCTGCTGCTGAGCATTCGCGACGAAGGTTGCCTTCTCTTTACCCTTGTCGCTCCGAAGCTCTGGCTTCGGGGGAGACGGTCTGTGACCCATCTGGTCCATTTGGGCCAACTTGTCGATCAAAGCCTGGAACGTGGTTGGCTTAAAGAACATCATGAACTAGGAGATAGTTGCATGAGGGTCTAGGGTTCACACGAGCATGCCCACCGCGGGCGCTTCCTCAATGCGTTGTTCGCATTTCGACCATAAATTTCGCTAGCGTATAGCATACTGGACCCACGTTTCTCCTGGTTTCACCCTGGCATTAATCAATGCTTTTATCGGAGTGCGTTCGCTGGCGCTTGCAAATCGCTGGGTGAATAGCAGTTCCATTTCGGCGAACGTCTTGACGGAATCATTCGGGAGCTCAGAATACCACTCGAACGCTGTTTCTGATAAGCTGCCGATGAATTGGCGAAGCAAGAGCTTATCGTCGCCACTAGTGTTGCCACAAAGCGCCCTGAACTAGGCCACATGCTGATGAGGATTGCCTGTCCCCTTATATACATGGAATTTTGGTATTGTGTAGCCCGGCGGGTATTTGATCTGGTCATACCAGCTCGGATATGGTCTTCCTGTCCTGACAACTTGACCAGCTGCCTCAGTCGCTTGGTGAATGCGTATATGTCGGGCTATGTATTCATCCAGGTCAGCCTTGGAGATTGTCTCCTCCTTGGCCGTTGACAAAACGGGTGGAGGATTTGACGTTTCTCCCCTGTCGTCTTCAAGAACGATTGGAGGATCTTCAGTAGGGGGTTCCTGTTGGATCATCATACCCACCATGTCCTGAAAGAGAAGGGTCATTCGTTTTATATTGGTTGCTTGTTCAGCAGCCTCTTTATCCTTCTTCTCCAGTATCCTACGAAGGAACTCAGCGTCAGTTTCTTCCTCCTGGCGTTGATCAGATGATGCTTCGGGGCTTTCTTTTGGCCCAGTAAGTGCGGCCATCGTGGTCATCATTTCTTGGAGCTTCTTCTATTGCTCCTGAGCTTTGGTCACCGACCGTGTGAGCGGTCTATGCCCTGTAGACGCATGGCTATCTTCCTTCCCCGACACCATGTATACAATATGAACCATCATGCCCCCAGACTTAGGGTGTCTGGGCTCAGCGCCTTTAGCTCTCGTCGCAGGCCCGGGGATCTTCTCCGGCCTCCTCTTTTTATGAGCAGTGGAAGTTAAGGGGACCATTGAGGTGGGCACCCAGATAGCTTTTCGTGGCTTAGCGTGATGACTGACTTCCTGTTGAATTTTCAGCTTCTTGTGCTGGCGGGAGAAATTTGGATCGATCACCGAGTCTCGGGTCTGCCGCCAGACTTTATAGATTTTGGAAGACAGCCGTTGAGGAGATTGGGGCTGTTCTGGTTTTGTTTCCCCGGCCTTTTTTAGCGGAAGGGGAGACCTCTTTAGCGCCGCGGTAGGAGAATTCCTACGCACCTTATTCAGCATCTCAAAGCTGTTCTTAGTTGGAACAGCAGCATTAACTTCTGTCGTCAGGGCTGGAGGAGTTAACCCAGAACGGGAGTTGCCTCCGGTCTTCCTCACTCGGCGCCAATAGCGACGTCGAGCGTGTCGTGCTGATGGAATCGGCTCGGTGAGGACGATAGCTTCGTCTTGCCCCCTTTGTAGGTGGGGGGTCGCTGCTGGCGTCAGCCTGTTAAAGACCAATGTCCTTTGGGTAGCAGGAGCGGGAGCTGGAACAGTCAATCTTGTAAAGACCGACTTTTTGGCAGGAGAAGCCTCCTTGGCGACTTCAGGAGCAGGACTGGTTATTTTCTTAGGAGCAGCCTTCTCTGGGATTGTGGGCTCCATTGCGGGTCCACAGGAGTTCTGGCCCAGTCTGGAGAAAACCGAGGCGTTGGTGTTGGGCGACCCGTTGAGAGGGGCCGCGGTAAGTGTAAGCTGATCAAAGACCGACTTCTTGGGAGCTTCCTGTGTCAGCACAGGAGCGGTGAAGCTTGTTGGCGGGAGCATGGTCCCGAAAAACAACCCGGCGGTGGCTTGAGTGACCTGTTCCACGGGCATTGTGAACAGCGAAGCAGCTTGGGGCCCGTAGGCTATACCTCCTGGCGAGGCGGAGCGCCGATTGCAGTTGCAGTTGGAGCATTTCGCACAAGTGGAAGCCATTGATTCTTTGCTTTCTGCAATAAGCAAAACGCCAAATCTTAGTACCTTGAAATCCAAGGGCAACCCTTAGCGAACCGTGTTTGGTTCGTGAACACGACACACGAAGTGTGGAGTGAAAAGAGGAAAAGGTCCCACCGGGCGTGCCAGAATCTGTTCCCCTTCGAAAGACGGCGCGACGGACGTCTTGCCTGAGATTCGGGGCAGATGCTAATTGGTGCTATCCGTCTACCTCTCCGAAGATGCCAAGTTGATTTATGGCACCATATATCGAAGGTTTAAACGGATGCGTCCGATGTAGCAGATTTCGTCAGATTCCCCATCGCTTGAGGGGTTTTTGATTGTGGGGACGCTCTTCCCTGCAGGCGCAAGCCTCTGCAGTTAATTACGCTACCGCATTGCGGTAACAACTTTCTCTTTCTCCATGTGGTTACTTCGTGTCGTGTGTGTTTCTTTTGTGTTTGGTTGCCCGTGGATTGTTTACGAAGACTGAGTTATGTCGTCGCCCGTAGGGCGTGGACTAGTCCAAATCCGTATTATCTTAGATTTGGGTTTGGGGGTTTGGGTTTAAGGATACGTTAGCCTCGTTTGAGACTAAGATCGACTTAAACGTCAGTTAAGGATACGTCAGTCTAGTTTTTAGACTATGATCGACTTAACGGGATCGTTTAGATCCAACAAGAGAGCAATTAAGGGAGCCCTGTTGTTTAGTTTAATGACATTGCGGTCGATAGATAGTTTAAGGACATTGCGGTCCATAGGTAGTTTAAGGACATTGCGGTCCAATGTTAGTTTTAAGACGTTGCGGTCAAGGTTAAGGACGTCGTAGTCCGTGGATTTAAGGACTCCACAGTCCGATGTTAGTTTTAAGACATCACGGTTAAGGTTAAGGACGTCGTAGTCCGTGGGTTTAAGGACCCCACAGTCCGTCGTTAGTTTTAAGACATCCCGGTCAAGGTTAAGGGCGTCGTAGTCCGTGGGTTTAAAGACCCCACAGTCCGTCGTTAGTTTTAAGACATCCCGGTCAAGGTTAAGGACGTCGTAGTCCGCGGGTTATAGACCCCACAGTCCGTCGTTAGTTTTAAGACATCCCGGTCAAGGTTAAGGACCTCATAGTCCATGAGTTTAAGGACCCTACAGTCCGTATCAATATATGGTCATCGAGACCCGCCACCTCTTTGAAGACGTTGAGAAATTACAACGCCAAGTATCAAAGGAGTGAAGAGATGTACCCTTAAACCGAGGTAGATCAAATAATCTTCAGCCCAATTTGGGACCAAGACCAATTAATTATGTTATGAGCCCATTGGCCCAGTTAAGTTTGAATTGAGGACTTATGGCCAGCTTGGGCTAAGTCCAATCATGTTTAGAATATTGGCTTTCTGTTGGTCCATTGCAGGAGAGGCTTTGCCTCTAGAAACTTAGCCAATTGGGCTAAAGCTAGTGTTGAACACTAGAGACCGACAGTGTTGGACACTGGGAATAAGATCAAAAATTTAGTGTTAAACACTAAAAAAATAATCAGTGTTGAACACTGAGAACAGAGTTTAGTGTTAAATACTAAGGCGAATCAGTGTTAAACACTGGGAACAAATATTTCAAATTAGTGTTAAACACTAAGGAAATCAGTGTTAAACACTGGGAGCAGAATTTTCCAAATTAGTGTTTGAACACTAAGAAAATCTGTGTTAAACACTGGAAATGGGGTTTTCAAACTAGTGTTAAACACTATGGAAATCAGTGTTAAACACTGGGAGCAGATCATCAGTTTGATGCTAAATATTGTAAGAGAAGAGATCACGTGGGGGCACGTGATGGCATCCAAAAGGTGGGGCCAGATCCCCTTCATTTTTTTTACAGATAAGTGTTTAACACTTTTAATTCTGAAGGCCATCACGTGTGGGCACGTGATGGGGGCTCACGCTTTGATCTGTTAGAATGTTCATTAGGGGTCACGTGGTGACACGTGAGGACGTCCCAGAGCTTCTTTTCTTTTGCTTTTTCTCTTTGTGCTTTAGAGATCACATGGGGCACGTGAGGCGTTGCTTCAAAGTTCTTTTTTATAGGTCTTCGCAGGAGTCACGTGGTAACTTGTGAGGTGTTGCTTCAAAGTTATTTTCTGTGGGTCTTTGCGGGGCTCACGTGGTAGCACGTGACTTTGACTCTTTTCATGTTTTAAAGATCTGTTCATCTTTTAAGAATTAATTTCTTCATAGGGTTAAACCCTAGCAACAAACTTTAGGGGAATTAAATTCCTGTTTTCTTCTTAAGAATTGTATTCGTAATAGGGTTAAACCCTAACTTCTTTTCTTAAGGGAATTAAATTCCTGTGAGTTTTGAGAGAATTATGTTCTCGAATAGGGTTAAACCCTAGTTCTGTTCATTTTGAAGGAATTAAATTCCTATATCATAGGGTTAAACCCTAATTTTATCTCAAAGGAATTGAATTCCTATCATTTAGTGAGAATTAAATTCTCAAAACTCAGTTCCTCCTCTGTGTTTTAGATCTGCATGGAAGAATCTCAACCTAATGAGAATTAAATTCTCAATTCATGTGGAGATGTGCACTTTGCAGATCCTCCACCAAAGAAAGGATTAAGTTCTTTTCTTTCCTAAGAGTTCAACTCTTTTGAGAATTAAATTCTTTTTTTAAGCCTCTCCTTTCTTACCTAGGGTTTTCTTTTTGCAAAAGATCAATTTCTTCCGAAATCTCAAGGCTCTATCTCTCTTTCTCTCTGTATATGTCTCGGTATATTTCTCTCTCTCTCCTCCTCCTTCTTTTTAAACTCTCTCCTTTGGCACTTATTTATAGGAGAAGGAAGAGGATCTATCAGTTTTAGTGAATCTTTCATTTATAGATTTGATTTGTTTATTGTGAGATTTGATTTATGTTTATCATTAATCTGGGCCTTTAGATTATTAGGTGAATTTTATTCACCATTGGATTTTAAATCCAAATGTATCTCTTTATTATTTCGGTTAGATTTAAGGGGGAAATCTTTCCAAGTCCAAGATTTTTCCATAAATTGGTGATATTTAATCACCTTTAGATTTTAATCCAACGGTTCCAAATAATTCTTTTCCATTTTGGAAAGACTTGAGAGATCTTTTCTCAGAATTTAATTCTGTCATAAAAACTAAGGCTCTTGAGGCTGGTCACATGTGGCCACGTGAGCCCCCCTAAGATGGGCTTCCCTTCCTTCTGCGCTTTCTTCTTTGCCGCTGCTTGGTCATCACGTGTCAACACGTGACTGCTGGTCACGTGCTAGCACGTGATGCCTCTCCTATAGGTTTTCCTGATTTTAAATCAGGAAACAAGTGGCGTGAGAGTTTTCTCGAAGTTCGATTTACGATCATGGTATCATCAAATTCGGATGAAAGAAGGAGACATTTGCAAGACGGCGTTCCGAACTCGATATGGACATTACGAGTATTTGGTTATGCCATTTGGAGTTACTAACGCACCGGCGATATTTATAGACTTGATTAACCGAATCTTTTCACCATTGTAGATCAGTTCGTGGTAGTATTCATTGATGATATTTTGGTCTATTCAAAGTGCAAAGAAGAGTATGAAAAACACTTGAGAATCGCATTACAGATGTTAAGACAAGAAAGGTTATATACTAAGATGAGCAAGTGCGAGTTTTGGCTTGAAGAAGTGATGTTCTTGGGTCACGTTGTATCTGGATATGGAATTGCAGTTGACCCCGAAAAGATTGCAGATGTTCATGATTGGTCAATTCCAAAGAATATGGGGGAGATCAGAAATTTCCTTGGGCTTGCTGGATAATATAAAAGGTTTTGTGGAGAACTTTGTTCGAATAGTAGAACCATTGACCAAGCTAATACGTAAGGAGGTACCATTCATATGGACTAAGAAGTGTGCGTCAGCTTTTGAAGCGCTGAAGCAAAAATTAATAACCGCTCCTATCTTAACAGTGCCAGATGGTTCCGGAGGATTAGTTATTCACAGTGACGTATCTGGGAAAGGCTTGGGATGTGTTTTGATGCAGCATGGAAATGTTGTAGTGTAGGCATCGAGACAATTGAAGACTCATGAGAAGAACTACCTAACTCATTATTTGGAACTAGCAGCAGTTATTTTTGCGCTGAAAATTTCGAGACACTACTTATTGGACGAAAGGGTAGAGGTGTTCACTGATCACAAGAGGCTAAAGTAAGTGTTTACACAGAAAGAGCTCAACATGAGACAGCGTAAATGGTTGGAGCTGATGCCTGACTATGATCTTAATCTAAAGTACCATCCGAAGAAACTTAATATAGTACCGGATGCTTTAAATCGGTTGCCAGCAATACGGACGTTGACTGCACAGAAGAAGATTATAATAGATTTTCAGAGATTCGAGTTAGAGCTTGTACTATCAGATTCTTCGGGTCAGTTGATGCGGCAGCAAATACAGTCATCCTTGATTGATAGCATTAAGGCAGCACAGTCGCATGATCCTAAATTGCAGAAATTGCGAGGACAAGTGAAAGCGGGACTTCAAAAAGATTTATTGGTTTATGAAGATGGTTCGCTAAGATATGGAAGTCGTTTGTGTGTGCCTAAAAGAGATGTTCGTGAAGAAGTCATGAACGAAGCTCATAGCTCCGCATATTCAGTAGATCCAAGTGGTACGAAGATGTATAGACATTTGCGACAACACTTTTGGTAGGAAGGTATGAAAAGAAAGATTACTCGTTACGTGTCAAGGTGCTTGGTGTGTCAGTAAGTTAAGACTGAATATCAAAGAGTAGCTGGTTTGTTGCAACCACTTCTGATTTCTCAATGGAAGTGGGAATATAAAACCATGGACTTTGTGACGGCCTTACCACGGATGATTGTCGATCGACTGATAAAGGCAGCTCATTTCATACCATTTCGAGTTGGTCAGTCGACGGAGGTTTTCGCAGAGCAGTACATGCAGAAGATTGTGAGATTGCATGGAATGCTAGTGAGTATCGTTTCTGATTGTGACACCCGGTTCCTATCATATTTTTGGAGAAGTTTACAAGAAAGTTTGGGAACTCGCTTGAAATTTAATACGGCCTACCATCCTCAGACCGATGGACAGTCTGAGAGTACGATCCAAACTCTTGCAAATATATTGAGAGCTTGCATGTTGAACTTCAAGGATTCGTGGGAGGATCATTTACATTTAGAGGAGTTTTCATACAATAACAGTTTTCGGGCAATTATACAGATGGCTCCATTCGAAGCGTTATATGGTCGTAAGTGTCGCTCGCCTAATTGTTGGGACGATATTGGAGAAAGAAAATTGTTGGGACTTGAACTCATTATGTAAACTGTGAAGAAAATTAACTTGATTCGTGATCATATGAAAGTGACACAAGATCGACAGAAAAGTTGGGCCGATACTGAAAGAAGACCTTTAGAGTTTGCTATTGGTGATCTTATGTTCTTGAAGATATCACCGACTAGAGGAGTAATCCGATTTGATAGTCGAGACAAGCTTAATTCTCGATTCGTGAAGCCTTTTGATATCATTGAGCGAACTGGAGAGGTAGCTTATCGATCGGCTTTACCACCATTCTTGGCGGGTGTTCATGACGTGTTTCATGTATCTCAACTCCGCAAGTATGTTCAAGATGAGACGCACATCCTTGATCACTCGAAACTGACAGTAAAAAGATTTGACATATGAAGAGCAACAGATGGTTATTGTGGATCGACGAGAAAAGGTTCTTAAGAATAAAGTAATCTCTTTAGTACTTGTTTCGAGAACAGAATTCTTTTGTAGTTGGGTATAATGTAATACCCTGATACGATTATACAATGTTAATTGGTATTTTAACACTTGCTTTATATTTCTTCTATTTTATTCATTTGGGTTGCGATCGATTCGAACAGTAAAGGTAGTTATCCGACCCGACCCGCATGTGTGGAACTCAGTATGGTGTTAGATTATATTTTATCTAATGTTTATCCGTAAACTAAATTTATGTGAATCTAGTATAATATATATAACATATATCTAAATCATCTTATATCTTTTAATAGCTACAAGATAAGAATAAGTTATATTTTGCTAACTGCAATCATATGGTTAATCATTCCATATCTTATTTTGGTTTTATCTATTACGTTTAAATCTTATGAAAACTAGATATCAAATATTTACTAGATTTACATATATATTTAGAATTTTTTTTAAATCTTATATTAAGGGGTATAATTTATTTAAATTATATTCTTGCATTATGGTTTAAAAGTCTGCGTATATGTATTATTTTCCAAAATATATTTTTGATAAAATTTTGGTGGAGACTGGTTGTAATTTGATATTATCTATATACCTTAAAACTATAAAATAGATTTTTAATTTAACTTGTGTGTGTGTGTGTGTGTATAATATTTTTATAAAAAAGACAAAACTTTCCTTTCCTCTCTCTCTGTCCTCTCGTCCTCTCTCTCACGCCTCCCTTGCCCCTGAGCCCTAACCTATGCCGCACACCTCACCTCGCTTTCATCCCTTCCTCCATCTCGCCGTTGCCTCCTTCCTTGTCATCATCTCGTCGCCATCCTTCTCTTCAATCCCTGTGACCCATCACCTTACCCCCTTGCCATCCTCATCCTTCCTCGTCGCCACCATCATCGAATCCAACACTGCCGCTACCATCTGCTTCCCCTCGTCGTCGTTCCCAGACCCCATCAGCATCACCAACCTTCCTCCCTCTCTGTCCTCGCCTGAACCCCGACCACATCACCATCATCTTTCTCTTTTTTCCTCACCGAGACCCTTCATCTCCTGACATCCTCGTTGCCACCCCGACCATTCGTCGTCGCCTTCGATCCAAACACCAGAACCCGAGCTCTTTGCAGAGCACAAGCAGACCACCCCAGAGCAATACATCGTCACTTTTGGCCGAGGTCGTGATTGCGTCGTGTTTTATGATCATTATCGTTGTGCGGATATCCATCTTCATATTTTACCAATCAAGGCAAGTTTTCTAACTTGCAACATGCTAATTTACATATACCATATATATACATGATGCTTCCACATATGTTGTATGGACCCTGAAACATATATAGCACTATTACTATCAATTTTGGAGAAAATTTAATGGACAATGCTAGGTGTTTATATAAGGGTTGGTATTTCATACAAAACCATTACTAGGAGAACCCATGAGACATGAGAAATGTATAGTAATATTTCACTATACGAGCCAAGGAAAAGGGGTTTCCAACAATTTAGCCAAAAAAGATTGTCACTTACCCTTTGCTGCGATCATTCCAATAGTCCCATCCTTCACGAACAACAATATCAGCCATATCTGTCTTGTAAAATATAACCCGTGCATTAGGTCCCCATGCTCGTCCTAAGTATGTTTTTGCCGATCCGATCAACTTGCAATTCTTGAACACGTATCCAGTTGGATCGCGATCACTTGCCCTTCCATGAGCGGTCACCCACCCAGCAATTGCCTTGCTCGGGACCGTCGACAGTGTGCAACCCTACAAATGTAGCCTTGGGTAGTTCAAGGTGCAAGAAGTGAACACATAAATAGTAACTTGATTCGGTTTTTTTGTCACCTCATATAGAGATTGTGCCATTCCGAAAATAAAGTCGACGGCGCCTTCAATGTAACAGTCTTTGAAATAGTGTCTGCCGTAGAGATCGCTCACCGTGTCTTGGATTCCTATGAAGTTGCAGCTGTAGAAAGATATCTTGTCGCCTTTGATGAGGGCTGCGATAGCGCGAGCCGTGTTCTCGCTGCTACCGTATGAGTTCTGAAATAGTAAATTTTTATAAATTAAAGGCGTCTCCAATTGAAATTCCAATTTAGAAAATTATTTGTTTTTAATTGTTCAAAGCTTCTTAAACCTATAATGATCTCAACCACCGAAAATCATCAAGTATTTTTTTAAATGTTGAGAAATAGAAAAAAAAATTATTATTTTTGCATTATTAAAATCTATATTAATTTCCAATCTCAATTTACAAGAATAAAGAAAATAATCTATGAACTTTTTTTTAGGGAACTAACCCATAAGCCTTACCCAAGCACACAAAACATGCATCTACACATGTGCATCCAGGGGATTCACGAATTTACACCGAAAACGTTAATTTATGGCCACTTTCCCTCCTGATATTCGAACCCTGCACTTTCCTCGAAAGGGAAAGCGCCCACAACAACTGAGCTAGTGCTCGATGGTAAATGATCTATGATCTTTAATGTAATGCAAAAGGGAAGGCGGTTTTTTAAAATTGAAAACAGTAGGTTGGGAACTATTCTCCTATTAGGACGAGAGCGAATCTTCTCCTCCCATATTTTTCACCATTGGATTTACAATTCAATGGTTGGATACAAATATGTAGTTAGTGATGGCATCCCATAAAAAATGGTGATACAGTTTCAGGCTTCATCCACCATTGGATAAAATGATACAACGGTTAAAAACGTGCTAGGAGAAAATTCCCTGTCGTCTCCATCAAGAGAGACGAAGACAATTTTTAAGGTTAGAGTAAGAACCTTAAAACCAAGTCCTTTTATGACGACATTATCCGCCGAAATGGTGAAAGTTGCACTTTCAGTCACTTTATCCCCATAGGCCGCCAATGCTGGTAGAAAATCGCTCCAGTCGACAATGGTCCGCGAAGCGCCATCACCTTCAAGAACTACATACCCTCTTTCAATTGGTATATTCACCTTCTCCCTATATGTAAAGAGGGCGTCTTGCTCCTTAATTCATTTTAAGGGAGAAGTCTTCGAATAAAATATTTTAAGTAAATATTTTTTGAAAATCTCTATAAACATCTAAAAGCTATTCCCCCGTCCCAAATTATAAGTCATAATAGGAAATAACACAAATTTTAAGAAAATGATATTAAATGTATTAACTAATTCATTCCTATATCACAAATGAGTAATAACGACTTAAAAGTATAAAGAGAACATAATTTTGAGACAAATTAAAAAGGAAATTAGTACTTATAATTTTGGAAGGAGGAGGAAGTATTACCTTATTAGAGAATAAATAAAATCTATATTATATTAAGTAATGGTTTATCATATATGTTATTTTATGATGTCTAAATAAGTATATGTGCAACCTTCAAAAACGTTAGCTTCTTAGCATGCCGAATTATTAGAACTTTTTTCTAAAAATATTGATTTTATAGTGAAAAACCAATCCGGCTTCTAAATAAATAAATAAGTTTAGAACACACATATGGTTTTTAATTTTTTGATCGCAACGAAGCCCACCGGCCCCACGTGCCCTTCGGGTCTCCCCCACAAACTCCTATTGCCCAGCACTTTACATATAGCTTTTCCGCATTTCTTTCAAAATTTTCCAGTGCTTATTAAAAGGGTTTTCCATTAAAAGCGATATTACAAGAGGCAAACGAGGAAGTTTATTTTGGAAGAAAAATGCTGCTAAATCTCTACTGTTAAAGAAAATTGAAGAAATGGTGAAATTACCTGTATACACCCTCTTTTATCTTGATCTTTATCCATTTGTTATTCCCGTGTAGAATTGAATTGATGGCGGATTGGATGGTTCTAAAATTACCGTTTCCTCTTTGATCTACAGTAATTGTCTTCACGACTCGTACTGCTCCAATGGAAAAAGGAAAGAGGAGGAGGACAAAGGAGAAGAAAATGAGAAGCTTCATTTTGGAGGAAATAATACACTAAGTTAAGAGAAGAGCAATTGGCAAAGTCGAGTATCGATTAAAACATTGGAGCATTCTTAGAATATATGCACACACATAAATCTAGAATTAATTTCCCCAAATCTAACCTTGTGAGTTATGAAATGATGAAATAATGTGTATTAGCTAATGTTTGGTAGATATAAATTGTCTTGCCTAATTTGTGAAATCCCAAACATGCATGCATGCTCGTGTATATAAGATTTATTTGCTTGGGATTCACTTCAGATCCTAGAATTTAATGGTTCAATGATTTTAATTATTCTTTTGATAATATTTGTTCCCTCAATAATTTATTTACTTCCTTTCTTAAAAATCAATAATTGCTGACATTTTCGTTAAGCAATTATGCTCCAACAATTTTAGTTCTCTTGTGCTTATGGATTTGATCAAATTCAACTGTAAAACAACAACAATAAGTTCTTACGAAAAATTACAAAATCATGAGCAGTTTTGAGAAATTTCAAAGGTTTTGATCGATGAGCACAAGTGTCTGCACTAATAAATTACTTTTTTGCGGCAGCTGGCAAACATTTGGGGGCTGGGGGTGGAGGGTGGACCCCTAGGTGCACTGGAAATTGCTTCACAAATATGGTCGAAAAGTGCCATCTTGCAACTGCAAATGAGAGGATTAAAATCCAGGACCTTCCATCCGGCGGAAGAGTGTTTTTGCCGCTTAAGCTAAGGTTTTTTGGCTGCCAAAACTTGATTAGGTTTAAACGCCACACAAGTAAACTTTAGGGAATGAGAAATAAATTCCACCACCATCATATGTCGCCATCTCGAAATTTGCCTAAAAGAAGAAAAGATCGGTTGCTTCACGTGGGCGATCATAACTACATTGTGAAGAGAAAGGAAATACATAAATCATTAGGCATTCCGAACCAAATGGTCTGAACAACACAAAGTTAAAGATAGAATAGATGGGAAGATTTCGAGTGGCTTTATGCACTACAAGAAAAATAGGTTTCTTTCGTCGGACTTTAGCCGACGGAATAAATGGGTACCCGACGAAAAAATGATATTCCGTCGGGTAATCTCTGACGGAAAAAGATACGACGAAAAAACATTTATTCTGTTGGGTATCCTATTTATTTCGTCGGTTAAAAACCGAATGAATAAGTTTGAAAATCCCGGGTTGATTTTTCATTTTTCCTCAGATTTTACACTTATTATGTCGGATAATAGCCGACGTAATAGGTTATTTCGTCGGCTATTAGCCGACGAAATAGGCTACAAACATTAAAAAAAAATTGGTAGATTTTGGCCTTTATACATATTCAATTCAATAAGCTGATATACGACATACATATTCACCACAAACTCAATTCAATTCACGACAAATTCAATTCAAATCTCCACAAACTCAATTCATTTCACCACAAATTCAAATCCATTCAATTCAATTCAATTACATCTTCTTAAAACGAAACCAAGATTAATCAACTTACTTTCGCTACTTTGCAAAAAATGACGGGAAGACATGTGATCGAGGAAGTATGAGTCTTGCTGAGAGAGAGAAAGCGATAAATACGTTAACTGAAGTTAGAGATTCTAATCTCCATCGTCAGTAAACGTATTTATCGCTATTTCTCTCTCAGCAAGACTCATACTTTCTCGATCATGCGTCTTCTCGAATTTACCGGGGGACGCCGTCGTCGTGGGCCGGAGGATGGTCTGTGAAATCGAGTAGCTCCTACAGTATTATCAATAGACAAGTATTAGAAAAAGATATTCATGATAACTATATGAAAGTTGTATTGAAAATAAGGATTATCAATTAAACTTACGTCTGGTATTTCCCTTCCTTGAAGCATTAGCCTCTGAATCAAGAGTTTTCTCGGCTCAATATCGGCGAGGGCTTCTGCTCTAGTCAAACTTCTCTATGAACTCGAAGCCGACACGGGTTCAGATGCAAAAGGAGACGAGAAGACGCGTGCTCGACTTCCCGCGGGAGTATGAGGAGAGCCGTCTAGATGGTGTATCAGAGTGAACGGAGAGAGAGTTGGGACCGCATGGGGCGCGGGTGCCGCAGGAGGCGTGGGTTCCTGAATGAGGATCCCTAGGCGTATGCGAGGAGAATGCAACTCTAGACCGTGATGGGTGTGATATATCGTAGGCGAAATCCCTTGGCCGCTCATGTGAACTCTCCCGTGCTAGTCCGGGTTGTGCCGCTGGATGACGTCTTTATTGATCATATGAAACTTTACGTCTGTAGGATCTCGGCCGTGCTCTCAACAAATGTAATTACCCGCTGCTCAATCTCGCTGCTCATCCGTTGCTGTAAGAAATTACAGTATGAACCAAATTAAGTCAATTATTGAAAATGAAATTAAGTAATTTATATAACTACAAGAAATCGTGTAGGAGCATACTTACATAATGCTCAGTCGCCTCCTGTGAGCTAGGACAGCTGGAGTCACGCGCAAACCGTATACCGTAAGGATCCACACGACTAGGCACTTCTCCCGTCCGTCTCGCCTACCATTTAGATAAAAAATTTATTTATATCAAGTTTAGAAAGTTGACAAATTTAGAATATTTTGATTTGTTCTTACATGAGCAACTCCATATTGTGAGGAGTTCATCTCTCCGCCCAACCAACGATCATTGTTGCGACTCTGCGCCGCTGATCCCCGCTGGCTTCTAGCCTGCCATTAAGATATGCTATAACATCTTCTACTAATAAAGGATTAACGTGTAATGGTATTACAGTTCTTGGTGATATACGTATCCTAAATTCAGGCGATTTGTAATGATCAATCACGGCGGCACAATACTCGTCCGACCAATTCGCGAACTTCACCGTCCATTTTGCCTCATCGGTGGCAGCTGTTCTCCATTTCTTGTGGACCGTGTGTTTCTAAATATGCCAAATTCCCGACATGTATTTAAACAGTCGGCCTCGGACGATGTGCAGAGGTATGGGAGAGCTATCAATCCACCAGACATGGAAAAACGCGCCTACAAAGAAACACCGAAAATATATTAGCGTCAAACATATATATGTGAAAGTAATAAGCGAATACGTAATTAAATAAGCTTACCAAAATCTCATTTAAGACCGTTTGTTTCTTGGCCTACAAAGCTCTTGACGTCCAGTCCACCGCCATGTAACTGGAATAGGAACCGCACTGGGAGTTCCCAAACCCGTCTTAGCATGCCGGAGTTGTCAAGATATATCTTGTACTTGCCCGGCGAACCTATTCGTTTCCCTTCGGGTCTTCAGGGAAACCGCCCTAATCAGCTATTCTTGAAAAGAATAGCCTTTCGGGTCTTCAGACTTTCTATGCCCTAGTCCGAAATGAGTTCGGTTCAATAACCGTCCCCTTAAGACGTCGACTATAACTTTGACTTGTCAAAGCTAAATCGACTTTCGATCATTATTATATGATGCATTTGACAAGTGTATTCTAGTGAGTGATGTGTTTCTCGTTATTACAGATTGAAACACAGAATTTCTTTATCTTTTTTGCCTCGGGATCAACGAAATCCCTAGTCGCCGATGTTCCCGCTAAAATTTAGCGCTCGAGAGCTTAAACTCGACTGAGGAAAAAGCGCCATCCTTTGCTGCGCAAACGCACCACGTGCAAAGCACGTGGCGCAAATGCCAATGCGCAAGCACACCATGTGCAAAGCCCATGGCGCAAGCGCCTGACCCATGCGCAAGTGCCTGACCCATGCGCAAGCGCATCATGTGCAGTGCACGTGGCACAAGCACATATTTTTGATTGAAGCGCATGCTTCAGGTTAGAGCTTAAGCACTATTTTGGAAAATAATTTTTCATATCTTTCTAAAACAGAAAGATTGTTTCTGTTTAAACAGAAAATTCCTAGGATCAAAGATCCACAGTGTTTAAGTACCCCTGGTTGATCAAAGATCAATTGAGATCTATCAGATAAGAGATTCTCTCAAGTTTCTCAACTATTCTCCTCTCCTATAAATAGGAGCCTAGGAGATTAATCTCCTTATACACAGAGACCTCCATAAGTTTCAAATTGAGACTTAAGCCTCTGCAGAAGAAATTCATCTTGTTCTTCAAAAACTCTAGGTAAAAGAAAAGAAAGAAATCTCTCCTTTGCCTTCCTTTCCCCTATCATCGAAGCTTAAGCTTCTCAGGTACTCAAAGTTCGTCTTTTGGATCAAAGATCCGTGAGACAAATCATCTCTGATCGAGAGCTTAAGCTCTTATAAGGGGTTTGATTTTAAGATCTAAGATCTCAAAGGAATAACTTTATTTTCTCCCAATCAAGAGATGAAAAATCGTCATGAACCATGGAAGTTTGAAGCTTTGGCTTCACGGAACTTTAGTTCCCATTAAGAACACATACCGTCATATATATCATAAAAGAAATTGATCTTTGTGAATTTCAATGACCAAAAGATCATTGAACAGAAGACCAATCTTCATAAAAACGATGTTTTGAAAGGTTAACCTTTCTGGAGAAGAAGACAGAGCTTAACTCTCAAGCTCTTGCGCTGTGCCACGTGCAAACCATGAGCACCAACGCCAATGATTTCTATCAAGTTATGTTGCGCCACGTGCAAAACATGTGCGCCAGCGCCAAATTCCACTGAGTGCTGGTGCTAAGTCCCATTACTCTGCGCCATGTGAAAAATACGTGTGTCAGCGCCAGCGTCAAAGAAGCATCACCATGTCCCACCAAGTGCCATGCATAAATCAAAAGTGGCAGCCCTAGCGTCATGTGAATGCACGTGCGCTAGAGCAGTGTCAGCGCCAAGATTCAAACAAAACCCAGACTTAGCAAATTGGCCAAGTATTGAAGCTTAAACGTAACGACTCTGAAATCCCTGTACAAATGTAACTTGTTCAAATGTATAGAAATGGTATTTTAGCCTGATTAGGAGTTATAAATTAATATTGTTCAATAAAATCAAGAACAACCTTGTAGCTCACTGGTTAAGTCTCTATACTGCTGTGCCATAGCCTACGTGTTCGAATTCCATCAGTCCCAATTATTTTCAATATTTTTCTTTTTAACTTTTCGAACGCCCAAGAGTTGCACGTACAATACACGGAGAATCGAAAATTTTCAGAAAAATCAAACGGGATAAATGCGGAGTTAACACAGAATAACCCACATGGCACAAACCTCGATACACGTGTCCCCCATCCAACCGCCCAAATCCCCCATCTGGCCGCTATCGGCGGTCCCCCTTACCCCAAATCCTTCCGTGCTTCGCCCGTGCACCCTTTCAGCTCCGCTATACTCTATTTTCTTGTTTGTTTTCTTTGCAATTAAACAGAGAGCAGTCCGTCCTTTCATCTACACATTTACACTCTCTTTACTCAAATTTTTAATTCTTTTTAATTCACCCTATACCTATATTCATCCCTATAAATACCACACCATTCTCTAGCTCTCCCCTATTCTAAAAATTTCTCAGAAAATCTCTAAGTTCAAGAAAGGTTAAGACTAATCAAGTGGAGTTAGCGTTCAAAGCTCTTTCCATCGAAGACCGGAGCCATTCCCGACGATACCGTGACGCCACGAAGACTTCCTCTCACTCCCTTACTCTTTTCTCAATGCTTTAAAACCATAGGTCCCTATTTCTCTCTTTCGTTTCAACTTAAACCGCCTTTTAAAATCATATCGACAAAGTGAAGTTAACCTTAAAAAATCATTTCTTTTAAATGTTTTTATCATCTTTGATAGGTCAATATGTCACACAAATACCATAATATCACTTCAAAATATTACTCACCTCTTAACCTTTTGATTTAATTAAAATTTCATATGAAATAAACATAAAACGAACTTTTTCACATAAATACCATGGACTTTAAAAGCAACCTTTTAACGATACCTGGACATACATACCTCTAGAAAACTCACGGGGTAATGACCTACCCCATCACATACACTATGGATTCATAGCATGGTATACTAGGTTACAATTTTAGCTAAAATGAAATAATTACATTAAAATACCATTATTTTTATAAAAAGCTTTTTATCGATATTTTAAGTCCTTTGCAATTGCGCCTCTACAACCCTTTTAGAGGAACCCATTTACGGATGGTGCGGATTATCGCATGTTCTTGGGATAGTAGAATGAGATAAAGAGCTTCTTACGGAGAATTCGGTTTCGAAAAAAATAAAAATACGGTTTAAAGAAACACATCTTTTTAAAACAAATTAAACTTTGGAAAATTATATAAAATTATGAATCCGTATTTTCAATGCAAAAAATATATTTTTAAATGAAAGATTAAAATTTTAATTAAAAATACCATCAATTTTTCAAAAGCATAGTTTTCACAAAAATATCATAAACTTTTAAAAGCTGGGTTTCATCACTAAAATACCACCAAAACTAAAATATATTTTTATAAAACTCTTAATATTATAAATCACCCTCGAGATTTATTTTTTAAACAATATTAAAACATTTTTATAAAACCCTATTGAGAAATGTAAATACATAATAAACAAATAAGTATAAATTTTTAAGGACCCTAAATTAATATAGGATTAAACTGTATCATTTCTCTTGAGCCCCAGAAAGCTGAAGAAAATGAGTGATTGCCTATTCAAGTTAGACAACACTGCAAATTAATGAGATTATCAATGACAATCGTTTTGGAAAAAGACATAAATCATGCCGTTCATGTGCAGCGGTTGTTCGATTATTCCTGAATTTAAGATCTTCAAAGTTAAATCTAGTAATATGAAATGTCTATAATTCGAATACAAACTCGAACCTAAACTTGAACTTAAACTCGAACTCTAATCCAAACTCGAATCCAAACTTGAACGTTAACTCTAACTCATTCTACTCGAACTAACTTGACTCGATCCTAGATTGTAATTGACATGACTCATATTTTACTTGACTCACTCAACTACATTATTCACTTTTACAATCTATGGTTCGATCAGAACATGTTATAATTAACCAAGCAAATAAACTAAGGATATCTAACAGTTATTATATATATTATTCGGGGTGTATGTGATAGTTTCAGGTGTAAATCCAACGAAACTTCAGGAGTCCTGTATTAACTTACTCGAATTCTATTTACTCGAATCTCAGTCGGATCAACTCCTCCACAGTTTGGAGTTCCGATGCTAACACATGAAATGGGCCCGTGTTTCATTACTCCTGGGACCCCACTCTTGAGCTCATGAATACTTCTACGGTTGCATTGATATTCACACTTGGAACTTAACATTAACATAGTGACCATATAGAGATTTATAGTACATATACCTATGTTCATTTACCTATATTTTTACTCAACATATACAATACTTCATGATTATTTTATACTTGTCACTTTCCACTTTTATCCTACATTTGGGACTTACCGAGCGCTAATTCGCTGATGGGCATTCCGTCCATCTTTGTTTTCTTGGAATATTCGTCAGATACTATGAAGACGGAGGAGGTGGACGCAACAAAGGAGGAGTACGACCAGATCGTGGCTCAGGCTTAAACTAGTTATCCTGTTTTTTCAGTTTATTTATGACACATGTTTAGGCATTTCTGTTATTTTATTTACTTTTCAGTTGAACTCTTGTATCTATAAATATTTCAAGTTTGAATGTAAATAAAGATATTTGTTAAAAAAATTTAACAGTCTCCCTTTATTCTCGCATTGTGTATTATTGTTTCAATACGCTTAGTATATTTATTTAGGAAATGACCTTCTCTGGATAAATATACCGCGGGTTTGCCACGTCATCCTTTCCGTCTACTGGGAAGCTGGGCATGACGGGTTTTATTGGTGGCCATGCAGGTCAGTTCTGCATGAAGTCGTAAATAATATACCACAAGAATTAATGAATTCAACAAATATTTACATTCCTTACATTTCAAATTCCTTGAATCTATTCTAACATATCTTTTATATCAAGGTGATGGACTCTCTGAACAATACCAGCACCAACGTCAACGACAACACTTCACCGCCTACACTACCACCACCACCTACCGTTGCAGTGCCTATCAATCAGCAAACGGTACTTCTTTCGACAGATATCTGGATAGCCGTTACATACAACTAGTGCCACTGACGCGCTTGTAGTTAAACCCACTGTCAGAGTATTATCGAATCTTTAGAGTCCCACACAGAGGGTTTTCTGGTTCAGGCGAAACGATGTAGTTTGTGTATTTCGATACGCTCGGGTGTTCGATTCAACACGTGTATTTTATACACGTGCTTTAATCGGACTATTTAGTAATACTAGCAGATTTGAAAGATAGCCAGATTTGATTGTAGTATTATATTGCTCTCTTTTGGGTATTTGTATTTTAACATGAATACAGTATTTATACGAATACGTGTATTTGTATGAATACGTGTATTTGTGTCTTATAATACAAATGTATTTCTTTCTAAATATGAATGCGCGTATTTTTTTATTTTTGGTACAAATACGGTATTTGTATTTTGGTAGAAATATAGTATACGTATTTATTATAAATACGAGTTTTGGTATACTTGATTATATGTATACACATATATGTTTATATGTATATGTATATGTGTACCATGTTGAGGTGGCTTTTCTCTAATTCTCTCTTGTTCTCATCTCTTCTAGACTTGTGTGGGCTTGTGACTCATTCTTGTGAGTCACAAACCCACTCATCTTTTTATTGTATTTTATTTTGAAGAGATAAGTATGAAGAGAGTGTAGTATTATTATCATGATCATTATTGATATTTTTTTTCTTGAGTTGCCATATCTTCTTCTTCCTCCTCCTCACTTCGCACTAGAGTTTTGAGAAAATTAAAAAGAGCATCTTGACATTTTAACTACACCCCTAAGCATCATTTCCTAGCAAGACTTGATCTTTAATTGCTTCTTGGAAGTTATCGCTTGAACCGACATCCTCGGATGGATCGTCTTCGACACGGAAGATCAACTTGAAAGCTCAATCTTTCAACCCTAGGAGCTCAAGGAGATAGGACTACAGAAGACCCGAAGGACCGACTTCAAAGGTTGTAGTCCCTACTCAGTAGTTAAACTCTTGTAGTTTTGTTTAGTTTAGCGTTTGGATTTGTATTCTAGGGTTTTAGTGTGTAATGCTCAAGAAATTTAAAGTTTTTGATTCCGCAAAACCGTAGTAGTCACGACAAGGAGCACTATACACTTACACTAGTATCAGAGCTTACCCAAACACTTAAACTAATTGTTTAGATGAAGTTTAAAGTTTTGAAACCGAAATAGTTCTATATTTATAAAAAAAATCCAAGTTTCTGTAAAACTTTTTTTGATCTCTAAAAAATATTTTGTGTATTGCAGAGAGATGTATATGGTATTAGGATATCACTGTAGAAACTCGAGCCCAAATTATCAAATTTTGGCTGCAGAAAATTCTTTATACCCTCAATTTGCAGCCAAAAAATGAGCATTGGTCTCATGCTTCGAACAGTGGTTTGGATACTTGGATTTAGGGTTTTTGGCATATTTGTTTTTGGCCCAGATTTCAGTAGGTGTTATCTTTGTATTCGGGCACCACAGAATGTTTCTAAATCAAGATTTTAGTATCGTTTATTTGATTTACATTTGTATATGTGTTTCTAAATGTCGACTAATTGCTATACGTCGATTAGCATGGGTTGCACATATCTTGCATCTTATTTGTGTTGTGATGTTGATATGAGTATTGGATCGTCGTGATTGAATAGCTGGTGGATGTGAGAAGAGTGTTCTTTTCTTTTCATTCATGTAATACTTAAAGTGATGCAATATTCTTTTGCGGGGCACTTCCGGGTTGAGGTTGTAGTCACCATTGTATTATTCTTTTACTTTTCATGCACCTAGGATAGACCCAAGATGGGGTGCTCAAACTACCGGGTTATTGAAGTGGCGAATGGCCTTCTCATCTCATTGAGAGAGGTTACTCCACTTCGAGAATTTGGTGAGTAGTTTTCCGCATCCGTAGGGGTCTGGGGTGAGGATTTTGTCTATTCATCACGACCGTGAAATCCGTTTTTCGTTCGAGACTAAAACAAAATACGGAAATCCTAGTATATCCAATATTCTCATTTGTGTTGCTTCTGCTGTGATATGTGTTGTTTATCATTGCGTTAGACGAATGGTTGTATATAGATTATATATAATAAATGTTGCTTATGTTTCGCATCCGCGCTAGTCCTGTCCCCGCCCTGCCGTAAGATAAGTAACCTTACAGTGAAGACCTGGGACCCTGTGCCGAATGCAGATGGCATAAGTTTACTTTCTATTTGCGTTTCTGCTGCAATGATAGAGTTTAATGATGGGACCACATTAATTCTAATTAGTGCAAAGAAATAAACCAAAAGCTTAAAGTCGTTGGAACAATTTAAAAAACCACTCGGTTTTCTTTAAAAACAACTTTTAAATGCGGAGCCTTAACCACTTCTTTTAAAAGCTATTCGGTTCCTTCGACTATATCAAGTTCATTACGTTCACGGTTTCGCCAAAACCATCCGTAGCCCTCCGTCATTTCAGATAGGTATCCATTAGTATTCAACCTATGTGTTTTGAATTTCGCCAATGCATGGTGACAGTAGCTAATGGATACTTATTTGTAGCATAGATAGATACGTTAATCTAGGTTAGGCGTATAGCCATTTTGGTCTTCGTCAAGGGTTTGTACGAATGGGTCTAGGTTAATTAGGACAATGACAGGAAGAACTTGACTTGTGACTTATGATATTTTGGCCTTCATCAATGTCATAAGCGCTTAGGGAAAAAATCACATTGGGAGTTTCAAAGAAAAAGGAAACTTGCTAGTTTTGCATACCTTCTGGAGTGTGATGATTTTGGTAGGATTCCTTTAAAGTTATCATATAATGATAGTTGGATCCCAATCCCATTGTGAGTAATTATTATTACTCTTCGGGAGATTTTTTTCACTTTAAAATCAATGCAACAACCCGTAGGTGTCTAGAAAATGTTAGCGGGGCAACACCTCCAAGGAAAAGAGGTTATTTAATTGAGGAATATCGCGAAAGCGTTGTAAAACCCCCTCGAAGTACCGACACTCACCTGGCCGAAAGGTTTAAGCAAGAATTGTAGGGTGCAATTAATCCTAACTAATTCTTTTATGGTTTGAAGGAGAATTCGAGGAAACGGTGGGAGTCATCCTATTTAGATAAACTAAAAACCAATCTAAACTTGTAAGAGCATCTATACCGAGTGTTTCTTCTCTCTTTCTTAATTGCAGCGACCAAGATGACCGAGCTTAAGTCACTATTAGATAAAAATATATTGACAGGGCCGAACTATAAAGATTGGCTAAAGAATGTCCAAATGGCCATTACTTATGATAAGTTGGGCTACTTCTTTACAACTAAAGCCTCTGCCGTCCCAGGTCAAAGATTCCACCGTCGCAGACATTGAGATATGTAAGACTTGGGATATAGACAGTGTGAAAGCCAAGTGCATCGTGCTGGCCTCTATGAATAATGAACACCAGAGGCGGAACGAGAAGATGGACCTTACTTCTATCTTCCTCCATACCAAGGATTTATATGGATAGCAATCTCATATCGCAAGATACGGGACCTCGAAGAAACTATTTCAGACGAGCTTGGCTATCGGGTCATCTGTAGGTGACCACGTCTTTAAGATAATCAACTTCATTGAAGAGATCGCGGACTTTGGGACCATGTTGGAGAACGAGTTGTATACAGACTTGATTTTACAGTCCCTCCCCTTTGCCTATACCCAGTTTATATTGAATTTCAATATACAAGCAAAGGAAGTTATACTTCCAGAGCTCCTTAACATGTTGAGGAGTGCAGAGGGCACCCAAAAGAAATTGTAACGACTCTAAATTTACTGTACGGATTTTCCAGTTTAATATACAGAAATGAGTTATACAGCCTGAGATTGAGTTATAAGTAAATTTTGTTAAATAACAGCAAGAAATAACTTGTAGTTCACTGGTAAAGCCCTTGCACTGCTGTGACGTAGCCCCTGTGTTCTATCCCCATCAGACACATTATTTTTTCTGATTTTTTTTAAAAACTTTTTGAAAGCCCAAAAGTTTACACGTGTAATATACATAAAAATGAAAAGTTAGAAAAATCAAACAGGTGGAAAATGGTTTAAACAGAGAGATGTACACGTGGCCAAAATCCAGAGCACTAAATCCCTAGATCGACCGACCAAATGCCCCCTTAGGCCGGCACCGACGGTCCAACAGTGGCAAATGATGCCCGGGCTTTGCACACCCGACTCTTCCCCTACCCCTAACTTTCCTGTACTGTTTGATTTTCCTGCAATCAAACATAGCCCCTTCAATTCACAATTTATCATCATTTTAATGCATTTTAATTCACCATTTTAATTCCAAACCCTAATTCTACACTATAAATATCACCCTATACTTTGGTTCAGTATCATTCTGAAATTTCTAACCAAAACTCTCAAAAATTCTCTAAGTACAAGTGAAGTACAAGTGGAGTTAGCAAGTGGCCAACTTCCTGTAAAAAATCGAAGCTATTCTGGCGCTCCCGCGACGCCACGAAGTTCAACCCTCTCTCTTCTACCTTTCTTTAAGTTAATCAACTAGTAAGTCCCTTCTAATCTTCATTTCTCTTCTTTAAAAATTTATTTCAAAACTCATATCGATAAATGGAGTTAATACCGGTATCCTTTTTTTCTAAATCCTAGAAAACTTCTTATCTTCATTCTTTGATCAATCAATATTTTACACTATAATTATAACCTTAAACCCTAATATTTAGAATCAAAATTTCATTAAAATTCTCATATAAAATAACCATAACTTAAGTTTTTCATTTAAATACCATGAACTTCAAACATCGCCTCTTTTAGTATTTTGTTAATACTTTAGCTTTAGAAAATTCAAGGGGTAATGAACTATCCCTCACATACACACATGGTTCCATAGCACTATACAGCTTTTGTGTGAATTTTTGTTACGAATAAAATATTACATTAAAATACCATATACTATAAAAAAAACCGGATTTCTTTTAAACGGTGTTTTAAATCCCTTTACGATTATACCTCTAGAACCCTTTTTAGGGGACCCGCTATTGGATGGTACAGATTATCGCACATCCTTGGGCTTGTAGAGCGAGATGCAGACCTCTTCATGGAGCATTCGGTCTCGAAAGGTTTTAAATACGGGTTTTAAGAAAAACGCATTTTTCTACTTAAATAAAAATTTAATTTTTAATAATTATATAAATATTAAAAATCCATATATTTTCAAAATATAATAAAATTACATTTTTTAAAATTTAAGAATTACAAGTTTCATCAAAATACCATCAAGACACCAACAAAAGACAAGTTTTACAATAAAAGACCATGAACTTTCCAAGCTAAACTATTATCACTAAAACACCTCAAATCCTTAAAATTCACATCCATGAAAACTCTAAATAATATAAATTACTTCTCGAGGTTTATTTTAAAATTTTACTAAAAATATTTTTTCTTAAAACCCCCTCGAGTTATATAAAATAATATTTAAGGTTTTAGTAAATATAGATTTAAGCGGGATCAATTCTCTTGGGTCCCAGGGAGCCAGAGAAAGTGAGTGCTTGCCTATTTAAGGTAGAAAACTTAACGGTGTTATCAATAGTAATTGTCTTGAAAAAAAACATAAATCCTGCAGTTCATGTGCAGTAGTTACCGATGACTCCCGAACCTAATTTAGGATCTAAATCAGTTACAAGTGTCTGACTCAAGTTTGAGTCTAACTCAAGTCTGAATTCAAACTCAAATCAGAGTCCAATTCAAACATGAATCCAAAGTATAACAAGAATATTTGAACATGAGCCTGAATACCTGAATTCAAACATCAATATCAAACCTGAATGCTTGACTTGACTTGACCGAACCATGGCTATAACTTGACCTGACTTCTTGAATACAAGATTACATCCTGAACCTGATTACCCGGACAACTTGTATCCATGGTTTCGGCAAGACTTGTATATATAACCTATACAATACATTACGCGGGGATAACGGGGTATCTCGATTCGTAACGAGCAATCTCTTCATGCCTTCCCACCAAAAGTGTTGTCGCAAATTTCTACACATCTTCATGCCACCCGGATGTACTAAATATGCAGAGTTATGAGCTTCCTTCATGAATTCTTCACGAACATCTCCTTTAGGCACACACAAATAACTTTGCAGCTGCAACTGTCCTTAAGAATCTGGTGGTACAAGCTCTAGCTCAAATCTCTGAAAATCTGCTATAATCTCCTTCTGTGCAGTCAACGTCCGTATTGCTGGCAACCGACTTAAAGCATCCGGTACTGTATTAACTTTTTCCGGATGGTACTTTAGATCAAGATCATAACCAGCCATCAGCTCCAACAATCTATGTCGCCTCATATTGAGCTCTTTCTGTGTAAACATGTACTCTAGGCTCTTGTGATCAGTGAACACCTCTACTACTTTGCCTAATAAATAGCGTCTCCAAATTTTCAATGCAAAAATAACTGCTAATAGTTCCAAGTCATGAGTTGGGTAGTTCTTCTCATGAGTCTTCAATTGCCTCGACGCTTACGCTACAACCTTTCCATGCTGCATCAAAACACATCCCAAGCCTTTCCCAGATGCGTCGCTGTGAATAATTAATCCTCCGGAATCATCTGGCACTGTTAAGATAGGAGCGGTTGTCAATCTTTGCTTCAGTACTTCAAAAGCTGACGCACACTTCTCAGTCCATATGAACGATACTTCCTTAAGTGTTAGCTTGGTCAATGGTTCTGCTATTCGAGCGAAGTTCTCCACAAACCTTCTATAGTATCTAGCAAGTCCAAGAAAACTTTTGATCTTCCCCACATTCTTTGGAATCGGCTAATCATGAACATCTGCAATCTTTTCAGGGTCAACTGCAATTCCATCTCCAGATACAACGTGACCCAAGAACTTCACTTCTTCAAGCCAAAACATGACTTGCTCATCTTAGCATATAACTTTTCTTGTCTCAACGTCTGTAATGCGATTCTCAAGTGTTCTTCATGCTCTTATTTGCTCCTTGAATAGACCAAAATATCATCAATGAATACTACCATGAACTGATCTAGAAATTGTGAAAAGATTCAGTTCATCAAGTCCATAAATATCGCCGGTGCGTCTCCAAATGGTATAACCAAATACTCGTAATGCCCATATCGAGTTCGGAATGCCGTCTTGCAAATGTCTCCTTCTTTCACCCGAACTTGATGATACCCTGATCGCAAATCCAACTTTGAGAAAACTCTCGCGCCACTGAGTTGATCTTCGCCTATGCAAGGGATTGGGTAATAATCCTTTGAAATTGGCGCTGCTAAGATCAATCGCGAACCCCAAATCTCGTTTCGGCGGTAAACCTGAGATGTTCTCGAACAAATCGATGAAATCCCGAACTACTACTGGCGCTTCCTCCTTGATTACCTCCATAGACGAAAAAAAACACTTGTCGGCTTAGTCCTAAATTCAACCGGCCCAACAGATTTTCTACCTTCAAAGAATACGAACTCCGGATGTCCGGGAATCTGGAAAATCACTTTATTTGCCCTACAATCAATGTGAGCGTGGAAAATACCAAGAAAATCCATTTCCAAGACAATATCATAACTGCCAGTATCTATCACTAAGAAATCCTCAAATAACTCCCATCCGCAAATAATAATCGAACAACCCTTGCACTCATTACTAGATATAATTTTCTCATTCCCAGCGTGTATGTCCCAACAGCTAGATAGGGCCGTTTGTGAGATAGGGTGTGCACTAATAAACTCGGATGACATAAAGTAATAGGATACACTAGAATTGAATAATACAAATGCGGGAAAATCATAAACAAGTAGATACCTGAAATAATATCGTCTAAGGCTTTAGCTTCCTCGGCCATCTAAGTGAATGCTCGCCCTTGATTAGGCCTTTGAATGATCTATTTCTGCCCATAAGTCTGCTTTTGCGATGGTTTTTGAATATCGTCTCTCAATCATACTTTCGAAGAGCACATACCAATGGTATAGTCAGTTTCTGCGTGTGGCCGGGTAGACGGCAGAAGAAACAAATCACAGTCTTTTTCTGATCTGATACAAAAGGCCTTTTCATAGGTACTGCCCCCCACTTGTTTACCGGTACGTCCAGGAACTCTGGTAGGTGCATACAGAGTCTTTCGCACTACAACCTTGTTCCCTGATAAAAATCAGGAAATACCTCAATGAGGTATCACGTGCTTACACGTGACCAAGGGTCACGTGTTGGCACGTGATAGTTTCCTATGATCTCCACTATATAGAATTAAATTCTAAATCAAACAAAAATGTAACAAAACAGTCAGGAAATACCCCAGTGGGGTATCACGTGCTTACACGTGACCAAGGGTCACGTGTTGACACTTGATAAGTTCCTGCGATTTCTGCTTTATAGAATTAAATTTTGGTCAAACAAAAAAATATAATATAACAAAATATAAGGAAATACCCTAATGGGGTATCACGTGCTCACACGTGACCAAGGGTCACGTGCTGACACATGATGGTTTCTTGGGACTCTGTTATTATAAAAGTAAAATTCTAATCAAGCAAACAATTAGGAGAGTCACGTGCCCCCACGTGATAAACCTTTAAAGAAACCACTGAAGGAATTAAAAGGCATGATAAAACGGCAAAGAATGATCCTGACGAGGCATCACGTGTCTACACATGACCAAGGGTCACGTGCTGACACGTGATGACTCCTTAACTCTTTAAAAGAAGCAGAGTTTAATTATGTTTAAAATGTTAACCAAGGGCGGTCACGTGTCAACACGTGATGGGATCCTAAGCTCTTCAAATTGATATAATTAAATTCTAATCAAACTATCAATGAATGGAGTCACGTGCCCACACGTGATGGACTTTTAAGCCCACTGAAAAGGTTTAATAAAGTATAATGAAACACTAAGGAAAAACCCCAATGGGGCATCACGTACTCACACGTGACCAAGGGTCACGTGCTGACATGTGATGATTCCTTAGTTCTGGTAAAAGGCAGAATCAAATTCTGAATAAAAGAGAGTCACGTGTCAACACGTAACAGGTCCCTCAGCTCTTTAATTGATAGAATCAAATTCTATTTCAATGATCAAACATTGGGATCACATGCCAACACGTGATGGGCTTTAAAAACCTTCTGAGTTAATAGAATTAAATTCTAATTAAGGGAAAGCGAAAACCCTAACTGGGAAAGTATTTCTTTAAATCTTTCCAAACAAAAGAAGATTATGCTCTGTAAAGTGGAGCACCGTTGGATTAAAAATCCAATAGTGATTACAAATCACCAATTTATGGAAAGATTTTATACAAGAAAAGATTTCCCTGAAATTCAACAAGAATAACTAACAGAATATCTTCTGGATTAGAAATCCAATGGTGAGTAAAATTCACTGAGTGATTTAAAAGATCATGTTAGTTACAAAAACAACCAAAATCTTTCAATGAAAAATTCACTAAACAAATTGATTCTTTTCCTTCTCCTATAAATAGGAACCAAGAAGAGAAAAAAAAGAATTTTGGGATCTTGAAATTTTCCAAAGGCAAATAGCAGAGAGAAAAGAAAGGAGAATTTAATTCTCAAGAAAAGAAACCCTAGGTGAGAAAGGGGAAAGGGATCAAAACTTTCATAAAACAAAAAGAGAAATTAATTCTCAATCTAAGAGTTTAACACTTCTGCAAAAGAACTTAGTTCTTCCTCTGGTTTAAGATCTGCAAAAGAAAATCTCCCCACAGGTTGAGAATTTAATTCTCATTGGGGAGATTCTGCCATGCAAATCCAAAACTTAAAGGGAGAATTGAGTTTAGAGAATTTAATTCTCCTAAATTTATAGGAATTTAATTCCTCAAAGATAAATCTAGGGTTTCACCCTATATGAGAATTTAATTCTCCTAAATTCACAGGAATTTAATTCCCCCCAAATAAAACTAGGGTTTAACCCTATATGAGAATTCAATTCTCCCACATTCATAGGAATTTAATTCCTCTAAAACAGAACATAACTAGGGTTTAACCCTACATAAGAATTTAATTCTTCCATATACATAGGAATTTAATTCCTCTAAAACAAAATTAGGGTTTAACCCTATAGAGAATTTAGTTCTTAAAAAATAAAGAGACATGAAAGATCTCCATGCATGTAAAGAACTAGGTCACGTGTTCCTACGTGACCTCTAAATAGATCCCCCAAAAATAAGAAGGAAAAGATTTGAGCCAATGACTCACGTGCTCCCACGTGACCTCTAAAACAAAAAGAATAAAAGCAAAGGCAATACTGGCTTTGGGCGCTCTCACGTGCTCCCACGTGACCCCTAATAAACATTCTAACAAACCAGGGCATATGTACCCATCACGTGCCCACACGTGATGGCTCTGGAAATTAAAAGTGTTTAACACTTATTTGCAGTTCTGAGAACAAAGTAAGGAAGATCTGACCCCACCTTTGGGTGCCCTCACGTGCCCTCACGTGACCCCTTCCTCTCTAGTGTTTAACACTATATTTAAATCAAACCTAGCCTAAATTGGCTAAGTCCTTCTGAGGCAAGACTTCTCTTTTTACCGAGTCTCAAGTACATCCTTTCCTTCCAAAATTGATCATCCTATATGGCATATGAGTGCTCAGCACTCAATAAAAGATAAAATGTTGTCAGAACCCCTGTTTAGTATTGCCAAATAATGGGGGGTTGAACCCAGACAAATGTTTAATGGTCCAACAAAAGGCCAACACTTCTAATCTAATTGGACTTAGCCCAAATTGGCTATAAGTCCTCAATTCAGATTTAACTGAGCCAATATGCTCATAATATAATTAATTGATCTTAGTTCCAAATTGGACTACAGATCTCCCAATCAATTTTGGTTCAAGGGTACATCTCCGAACTCCTATAATATTTGTCGTTGTAATCCTTCAACGTCTTCAGAGAGGTGATGGGTCCCGACAACCACACATTTCATAAACTATGACGTCTTTAAACTGGACTGTGGGGTCCTTAAACTCATGGACTATGATGTCCTTAACCTTGACTGTGTGGTCTTTAAACTCACGGACTACGATGTTCTTAACCTTGACTGTGAGGTCTTTAAACTCACAGACTATGATGTCCTTAACCTTGACTGTGAGGTCTTTAAACTCACGGACCATGATGTCCTTAACCTTGACTAAGATGTCTTTAAACTAACATTGGACCACTATGTCCTTAAACTGGTATTGGACCACCATGTCCTTAAAATGGTCATTGACTGCAATGTCCCTAAACTAAACAACAGGGTCCAAATGCTCTTTTGTCGGATCTAAACGATCCCGTTAAGTTGATCTTAGTCTAAAAATTAGACTAACGTATCCTTAACAAACGTTTAAATTGATCTTAGTCTCAAACGAGACTAACGTATCCTTAAACCCAAACCCCCAAACCCAAATCTAAGAAAATACGGATTTGGACTAATCCACGCCCTACGGGCGATGACATAAATTAGTCTCCATATACAATCCACGGGCAACCAAAAATAAAACAAACACCCACGACACGAAGTGACCATCTGGAGAAGGAAAAAGTGGTTACCGCAATGCGGTAGCGTAATTAACTGCAGGGGCTTGCGCCTGCAGGGAAGAGCGTCCCCACAATCAAAAACCCCTCAAATGAGGGGGAATCTGATGAAGTCTGCTACATCGGCCGCATCCGTTTAAACCTTCGATACATGGTGTCATAAATCAACTTGGCATCTTCAGAGAGGTGGACGGATAGCACCAATTAGCATCTGCCCTCGAATTTCAGGCCCTGACATCCCAACGTCCAGGTCGCGTCTTTCGGCGGGGAAGAGATTCTGGCACGCCCAGTGGGACCTTTTCCTCTTTCCACTCCACACTTCGTGTGTCGTGTTCGTGAACGAATCTCAGTTTGCTAATGGTTTCCCTTGGGTTCGTGGTACTAAGATTTGGTGTCTTGCTTGGTGCAGAAAAAGAAAGATTCGATGGCATCTACTTGCACCAAGTGTTCCAGCTGCAGCTGCAACTGCATCTCACGTTCTGCCTCATTTGGAGGTATAGCTTACAGGCCCCAAGCGGCCTCCCTGTTCACGATGCCGGTGGAACAGGTCACTCGGGCCACCACTGGATTGTTTTTCGGGACCATGCTCCCGCCAACGAGCCTCAGTGCTCCTGTGCCATCGCAAGAAGCTTCCAAGAAGTCGGTCTTTGATCGGCTTGCAACTACTGCGGCCCCTCTCAACCGGTCGCCCAAGTCCATTGCTTCGGTTTTCAACAGACTAGGTCGAAGCTCGGATAGGCCTGTGAAGAAGCCCGCAATTCCAGAAAAGGTTATTCCGAAGAGGATATCCATCCCTGCTCTCGAAGACGTCAAGGCGGCTTTTCCTGCCAAAGTGTCGGTCTTCTCAAGACTGGCTGTTCCGGCTCCCACTCCGGTTCCCGCTCCAGGCGAAGTCCTCAAAGATGCTTCCCCTGCCCAAAGGTCTGTCTTTGACAGATTGGACATTGCTTCTCAACGGACATCAGTCTTCAAGAGGCTAACGCCGGCAACAACCCTTCTCCAAAACAGGGGGCATTACGAAGTCACCCCTAAAGCTGAAACAATCCCAATGGATTGACATGCTCGACGTCGCCACTGGCGCCGAGTAAGGAAGGCTGGGGGCAACTCCCCCTCTGGGCTAACCCCACCAGCCCCAACGGTGGAAGTCAATGCTGCTGTTCCAACCGGGAACAACTTTGAATTGCTGAATAAGGTGTGCAGGAACTCTCCTACCGCCGTACTAAAAAAATCTCCTCCACCTGTGGAGAAGGTTACAGAAACGAAACCAGAGCAGCCCCCTCAACGGTTGTCCTCTAAGATTTACAAGGTATGGCGTCAAGTCCAAGACTCGGTGATTGATCAAGATTACTTTCGCTGACAGAAAAAGGTGAAAGTTCAGCGAGAAGACAACCATCCGGTCAAGTCATGTAAGGCAACAGCTATATGGGTGCCCCCTGCAACGGCCCCCTCGACTTCAACTACTCACAAGAGAAGGAGGCCGGAGAAATCCCCTGTGACCACGGTAGACCTCAAGCATGCCGAACCCAAACGCCCCAAGTCTGGGGGCATGGTAGTCCACACTATTTATATGGCTTCCGGAAAAGAGGAAAGCCGTGCTTCCACGGGTCATCGACCGCTTACTCGATCAATAACAAAGGCTCAAGAGCAGCAGCAGCAGAAACTTTAGGAGATGCTAACTGCAATGGCCACACTCACTGGGCCAAAAGAAAATCCAGAAACCTCGGAGCAGCGTCGGGAACAAGAAACTGATACCGAGTTCCTCCGAAGAATGCTCAAGAGGAAAGAAAAAGAGGCTGCGGAGCAGGCGGCCAATATAAAACGAATGTCTCTTTTGTTCCAGGACATGGCCGGTATGATGTTATAGCCGAAACCTCCATCTGAAGACTCTCCGATCATTGTTGAAGACGACAGAGGAGAGACATCAAACCCTCCTTCGGCTCTTTCAGCAGCCAACGAGGAGACCATCTCCAAGGCCACTCTGGATGATTACATCGCTCAACAAATACGAGCTCACCAGGCGAATGAAGCGGCTGGGCAGATCGTCAAAACGGGACGACCCTATCCGGGTTGGTATGACCAAATAAGGTACCCACCAAGATATACGATTCCCAAATTCCACGTATATAAGGGGACGGGGAATCCACATCAGCATGTCGCTCAATTTAAATCCTTGTGCGGCAACACCGGGGGTGACAATAAACTTCTGCTCCGCCAGTTTGTTGGTAGCTTGTCGGAGACAGCGTTCGAATGATATTCTGAACTTCCCAACGACTCCGTCAAAACTTTTGCAGAGATGGAGCTACTATTCACCCAGCGTTTCGCAAGTTCTAGTGAACGCACCCTAATAACGGCATTGATCAATGCTAGGGTGAATCCTGAAGAAACATGGGTTCAATACGCAATACGATGGCGGAATCTGTGGTCGAAATGCGAATAGCGCTTTGAAGAGGCTCCTGCGGTAGGCATGTTCGTGGGTACACTCGACCCTAAGGCAACCATATCCCAATTCATGATGTTCTTTAAGCCGACCACCTTCCAGGCCTTGATTGACAAGCTGGCTCAAATGAACCAGATGGGTCATAGACCATCTTCTTCGAAGCTGGAATCTCGAAATGAAAAAGGGAAAGGGAAAGTGACCCTCGTCGCCAATGCTCAGCAGCAGCCTAATGGTCCAAAACCAGCCGATCGCCAAAGTGATAGACATCCATCCCTTGGAGAAAAGATGAGGCGCCCTTATTCGTTCCCTCGGGACAAAACGAAGAGACTGTTCGAACTGGCGATGCACAACAGGCTCATCAATCTGCCGAATCCAAAGTGACCACTGCAACCTGGCGAGACTAATATTCCCAATTATTGCCCTTACCATCAAACGGTAAGCCATCCAATTGAAGATTGCTTCGTCTTTAAGGGTTGGATCGAGGACCAATACCAACAAGGCAAGTTTGCATTGTCTGAGAAGTGGAAAGTAAGCCCACCACAACCGCACACTCCTAAGAAGACGGACACACGGGGGGCTTCGTGCTCTTTTGTTGAAGAAGCTCCGTGGGAAATCGCTCTTTCAGCCAAAACAAAAGGAATACTGAAGGATCTCCACACATGCCTGGCAATCAAATGGAAGAATCCGCTGGGACCCGAGATTATCAAGGGAATGCTGAAACCGCGCCCAGCTCCCAAAATTGGTGGTGATAGTCAAAGAGCTCACACCCAACCGTCAAAACCTTCGAAGAAGAAGAAGAAATCCAAGAAGCTCGTGAAGCCTGGTGACAGGCGCACGGACCTGCAAAAGCAGATTGACGCGCTGGAAGAGTATAACCAGAAGGCGCGGACTCCAGTCACACTCCAAGAATTTCTCAGCCACGTCTTTTAGGACGAAGGTGATGACAATGGAGAAGAATCGTCGGATGAACCTGAGGATTATGTGGCAAGCTGCCATATGATCTCTCACTCTTTAAACGGTGAAGAAGCTTTGGATGCAGAGAAAATGGGGGCAGATCCCGAATCGGAACTCCTAGGACCATCAGACGAAATGATTGACGTATTCCTGAACGAAGCTCTTCTGAAAAGCAAAGCTGATCGAGAGCGCGAAATGGCCATATTTGAAAAGGCCAAACGTCGGCGACTGAACGAAAGGGTTAAAACACTCTCACCAGATCAAAGCATATCCGCCGCAAATAAAAGTAGGTTCAAGACAAGGAAAAGGTTCTCCAAAGCCATATCGATAGGAATGAAGCTACCCTCTTTCAGAGAAAATTCTCCTGGCGGTATACATCTTGATGAAGCAGACGTACATCCTAAGTTATGCTTATATCATCAGAAGATCGCACACCCTACTGAAGACTGCAACGGCTTTAAAAATTGGTAGCAAGGGTATGCCGCTCATAGGCAACACTTCAAGAGGACAAAGCATGAAGCTCGTCGACAGCGGAAAAATGTGACAGATGAGCGTAAAGAATTGCCGGCAACTGTCATAGGGTTGATCCCGGGGGATCGCGAGTTCTCACCTTCGGGAGAGACTCCGACGAAGAAATAACCCTCGGCCCTCTCTTCAAGGAATCCATCTCTGAAACGAAAGAACCGAGGAGTTGCGAGAACGTTCAGCTGCGCAATCGCATGCTACCTGAAAAGAATCTCGGACCCATAAACAAGAAATCGAACAAAAAGGATAAAGGGAAGGGAAAAGCGACCTTCATCGTCAACGCTCAACAATAATTGAGTGTCCCGAGACCAGTTGATCGCCAAAGCAATAAGCGGCAATCCCTCGATGAGAAGTTGAGACGTCCCTACTCGTTTCCCCGGGATAAAACAAGGAGACTGTTCGAACTAGCAGTGCGCAACGGGCTTATCACTTTACCGGAGCCGAAACACCCACTACAACTGAACGATGTCAACAATCTCAATTACTGCCCCTACCACCGAGTATTGGGCCAACCGATCGAAGATTGCTACGTCTTCAAAAATTAGGTTGAGGACCAATATCAATAGGGCAAGTTCGCACTATCCGAAAATCGGAAGATGAACCCGCCCCAACCATATGTTCCGGAAAAGATGGACATGCCCGGGGCATCGTGCTTATTCATATAGAAAACCCCTTGGACCGAAAGGTCCGTAAACTAGAAATTCGCCTCAAATATGGTAACGATGGACCACTACGTCCTAAAACTGGCTATGGACCGAAACGTCCTTAAACTAACAACGGATCGAAACGTCCTTAAACTAACGATGGACCACTATGTCCTAAAACTAGCTGTTGACAGTGACGTTGATAAACTACTGTAGACTGCAGCATTCTAAGTCTGACACACAAGAAAATAAAAAAAGAAAAAAAGAAAAAGAAAACGGTATGTCCATAAGCAAAATGGGAACGGATGAAAACCCGAAAGGGCTCCGTGAGTAAAAACAGCAGGGCTACCGGCGAGTTTTTGTGAAAACCCGAAAGGGCGCAACCTCGTTAAAAGACACTTGCAAGGTCCTCTCGACCTTATAAGGAGAAAATACCTGCGTTAGATCCTTACGAATCATAAGGGAGCAACACACTTAGGAATCCCCACGATTCCTAAGGAGAAATTACACTTGCGAGATCCTCACGACTCGTAAGGAGAACCCTCTTATGAGACCCTCACGGCTCATAAGATTCAAAAGTCTTAAGCTACAGAGATCTGAACCTGTTCTTAAGCAGCCATCCCAACTTCCAATGCTGCCCTACAAGCGGTTCAATGCTGACCCTTATATACAATCCACGGGCGCGAATAAACATTTCCCTAACAAAGTCCCATCCGCGACTAGGGATATGTCTACACGGTGAACAACCCTTGTAAGTCCTCTCAACTTAGAAGGAGAAAATACTCTTGTAAGATCGTTATGACTTACAAGAATCCATACACTTAGGAATCCTCACGATTCCTAAGGAGAAAACGCACTTACGGGATCCTCACGACTCGCAGGGAGAAATACCTTTATAAGACCCTTACAGCTCATGAAGTCAAAAGCCTTAGTCGACAGGATTCTAACCCTGTTCGTTAAGCCACCTTTGTTTGACATCGACAGAGGCAAATGATGATTCGCTCCTGGCAATATCCCAGTTGTAGCGGTGCTGATGCCGAAATCAGTGTCTAATTCTAAGTTTGCAGCAAAGAAGCTAGCAAGCCACACATGCATGCAAAATAGCCAAAATGATTGGGCAACTCGCAATAAAAACAACGAGTAAAAAGAAAACAAATAGCCGAAATGATTGGGTACCGCGAAAAATAGCCGAAATGATTGGGCAATCGCGACTCTCGCGATATAAAAGCTGAAATGATAGAGCATCGCGGAAAGAAAAATATATAAAATGAAACTTTTTGCCCTAAAAGTTAGATCGCATCAATCCCTGTATACAATCCAGGGGCACAAACAAAGAGGGAACCGCACCTTTCCCCCAGGCTCCATCGGAAAAACGAAACCGAATCTCGATGGTTCACGGACATCCTAGAGATCATCAACATCGTTCCTCTTCATTCCAGCAGGATTCAAACGCTACAATCAACCTTGGAGCTTTGGCAAAGTCCCTACTCCGAATCTCGACGGTTCACAGACAACCTAGAGACCACTTCCATATTCGTCTCATTACAACAGACGCCACGTCATCTAAATGACCCCGTCACGGAAATACGTCATCCACATGACCCCGTCACGGAAATACGTCATCCAAATGACCCCGTCACGGAAATACATCATCCAAATGACCCCGTCTCGGAAATACGTCAGCAAATGACCCCATCGTGGAAATACGTCATTCAAATGACCCCGTCGCGGAAATACGTCATCCACATGACCCCGTCGTGGAAATACGTCATCCACATGACCCCGTCGCGGAAATACGTCATCGAAATGACCCCATCGCGGAAATACGTAAGCCAATGACCCCGTCTCGGAAGCACGTCATCCAAATGACCCCGTCGCCGATGTACGTCAGCAAATGACCCTGTCGTGGAAATACGTCATCCACATGACCCCGTCGCAGAAATACGTCATCCACATGACCCCATCTCGGAAATACGTCAGCAAATGACCCCATAGCGGAAATACGTCATCAACATGACCTCGTCTCGGAAATACTTCATCAACATGACCCTGTCGCAGAAATACGTCATCAACATAACCCCGTCGTGGAAATACGCCATCCAAATGACTCCTTCTCGGAAATATGTCATCCAATGACCTCGTTAAGGAAATACGTCAGCAACTGACCCCGTCGCGGAAATACGTCAGACAATGACCCCGTCGCGGAAACACGTCATCCAAATGACCCCGTCTCGGAAATACGTCAGCCAATGACCCCGTCGCGGATAATGTCAACAATTCCTGGTTACTTAAAATGCGGCTTATGTCAATCCTGACCCCGTGGAAACGTCCAGAGCAGAGCCTGGTCCTCGCAGAACACGACAATGACCCCGTGGGAAGCATCCAATGCAAAATTCCTGGTCACATGGAACGCGGCTTAAGTCAATCCTGACCCCGTGGGAAACGTCCAGAGCGGGTCTTGGTCCTCGCAGAGCACGGCAATGACCCCGTGTGAAGCATCCAGAGCGGAGCTTGGTCCTCACAGAACACAGCTATCACCCCGTGGGAAGCATCCAGAGCAAAATTCCTGGTTTCGTGGAATGCGGGTTGTGTCAATCCTGACCCCATGGGAAACGTCCAGAGCGGAGCCTGGTCCTCGTAGAATACGGCTATGACCCCGTGGGAAGCATCCAGAGCAACTCCTGATTCCATGAAATGCGGATAAGGGTAACTTCACCCATCACTTGCGGGTCCTCACGACTCGTAAGGAAGCAAACTCTCTTGTGAGATCCTTACGACTTTCAAGAGAAAACATACTTAGGAATCCTCATGATTTTTAAGGAGAAATTACACCTACGTGATCCTCTCGACCTGTAGGGAGAAAACTCTTTATGAGACCCTCACGGCTCATAAAGTTGAAAAGTCTTAGGAGGCAGATCTTAACCCTGAATCCTAAGCCATCGTTGTCTTGCAAAGAAATCAAAATAGACTGTCCGCAGAATACACTTACTAAAAGGGACACACCATCATGAAGAAAAATATGTCTTTTATTCATGAATCAAAATGAATACAAAGTACAATCTATGAAAGAAACAAAAAATACTCTCATTCAGGAGTATGTACAAAAAAATACACAATTCTTTAAGCCGGCGGAAGATTTAATAGACGTGTCAGTTCATCCCTTTTCCGCTGGGCCTCGGCTTCATGATTTAGTATCGTCAAAAGACAGGCCTCCGCTTGAGCCTGTTGGGCCTGGTAGGAGGCAAGTCGACCTTCAAGCTGTTTTTCAGTGACCTTATGGGCTTCGACCATTTCACTAGTAAACACGGCGGCCTTATCAATAGCTTCCACCTCCTTGATAGCCTCTTGAAGCACTCGCCAAAGTTCATATGCTTTAGTGGTCTTGGCCGTAAGGCTGGCTTGAAGCTCCCCCAGCGCTTTGGAAGCCAGCTCCCTCTCCGAAAACTTGCGGCTGAGCCTTTTGTCACATGATATCATGTTCGCAGCACACCGCTCAATTAAACCCCACAAGCTCGCCTTTGCGGCCACAACCTCTGAAGGAAAGCGTGTACATTCAAGGACATGCAAGCAAGCCTCCACCTGCCGATAAAACTCAACCCAGACTTGCACCAACGTTTCACTATGGTATGTGGCAAGAAAGGGAAGAGAGCCGTTGGCTTCAGTGGCAAACGCTTCAGCCGTGATCAGACTGCCAGCACGAAGATCCTCAATTAGGGCTGATAAGGAGTGGAGGCTTAGTTTTGCTATCCGTTCTGAGGCGCGCAGAGCATAGGGGCCAGGTGGCATGGCGATGCGAGACTCCAGCATGGTTAGAACTGGCAAAGCTGTTCAGATTTATAAACAGTTAGTGAAACTTATAGGCAAAGAACAAATGGAACGACGTTGAGACTCTACTTACCCACAGTCATGCAAGACGGGTCTGAAGGCTCCCCAGGCCCATCAAGAATTTCAACCTCGTCATCAGCTTCCAGAACTGTAGAAGACATCAATGTCATTATATGAAATAATAATGACACGGTGAGAAGAGGGCAAAAGACACTGACCTTGCCCGGAAGAGAGGACAATGCGTTGAGGAGATATCGCCTGCGGAGCGGCCATCTCCAACAGACGCTGAAAAGACTTCCTAGGAAACAGATCAGCAATAGAGGACGCTAACCCGCGCAGTTCTGAAAAGACAGAAGGGTTCAAATAATAGAGATATTATTAATGTAAAATATAAAAGGCTACGCTCCTCCCATTCTGAGCTAGAGGGATAGTAGCTTCAGCGGCCTCCTCCGTGACCTCAGGCACATCATCGGGGACGTGGACCGGTGTAACGGCTTCCGAGTGAGGAGCAGCGGCTGCCACTGCAGGCTCCAACGGAAGGACGGTAGCCCCGACTACCTATACCCTAGTCTCCGGGTCGCCCTCAGGAAGATCTATTGGAGCGGCGACCGACAAAGATGTCTCCCCCGAGGGAGCAAGCGCTAAGGGAGCGGGAACCACCGAAGGAGACTCTATCGCAAGAGCAACAATGGCATAGACACCCTCCATACTGATTGGTGTTTCACTGGGGATATCGTCAGAATCTAAGGTCAAAGCGCGACTCAGAGCCGCCGCCGCCGCCGAAGTCCCTACAAAGTTTTATACGAGGATAATGATACATATATATGTATGCAAGCAATACAAAATATTACAAAGAGATGTATGAACATACCGATGCGCAAGGGAGCCTCCAATATAGCTTGTTCAAGCCGATGCTCCTTCCTGAGGAGATGTGCTCACCGAGGTCCGAGGGTAGACTCGTGGCCACCGGTCCACAATGAAAGTGCGTCCTCGGCGTCGGCCGAAACAGCCTGCTTAAGGGCCCTCTCACCCTATTCTTCCAGAGGGCCTATGAATCGCCGCCATATCCATGGAGGGTCTTCGTAAAAGATGAAGGCAGGGTATGGCTTCTTCGGGATCCTTACGTTCTCGGATTCGTCTTGTGAGCATCTTATTGCCTCAGCCAATTGTGCGGCTTTCTCGGCAGACGAACCTGGGAAAAGTAGGCCACCATCCGATTCTTGCATAGCTAGTGGTTCGTCCTGAAGAATAGGCTCGGACTCTATTAAAGAGTCGAGCAGATTTGTGACCGTCTTCCTTCGCCTCTTGGACCCAGAACTAACCGCCGAAGACGATCGTTTCCTTCCCCGTGGAGCTTTGGCACGGCGCTGACCCACTTCACCTTCAACGTCCTCGCTCGACGGTGTTACCGAAGACGACACGGCCATTGTAGACGCCGCGGACGGCGATACTGCTACCGACGCCCTATTAGCCCTTCATTGAGCCTAAGTACGCAGTGGCATACCAGCTGTGGGAGTTAAGTCCACTTCCGCTGCCTTCGGAATAAGCACGACACTGGTATCCCTCAAGGGAGGGTGAACCGTTGCACGCAGTTGCGGTGGGACTCCTGTGGCCTGAATCGGAATGGGAGCCCTATATCCAAGAAGCACCCTCCTCTCCTCAGCAATAATTGGACTGACCTGGTAGAGGTACCAGCCCATGAAAGACCCTACACACCGAGGAATATGATCAGCTTCAGGAATCATGAAGCAGGAACAAGTGTTCAGCTGCATGAAGTGGTGAGCGGCGTCACGAACAACTTCTGGGGATGGGCTAGGCGCCACTGTAAATGCCTCGAAGGGGACGCCCTGGTCATATCCAAGTTGCCGAGCAAAGCGGTGTGGGTTATACCTCATAAAAAGGGCCGCACCGTTCTGACGAAATACCAGATAACCTGGTCTAATCGAATACAAGTGCGTGGCTTCCCTGGGCTTCAGAGAAGGTGCCCCTTTTTCGACAAGTCGCAGAGTTGTTGAACCGGTCCTGAGGGAACAGAAAGAACGCGGTCGTTGAATACCATCACGCCTGTATTGGCATAGGGATTGATCAGCACGCGAATAGCCCCAGACTGAGTCGGGTCAGGAGCAGAAGCGTCCACCGGCCGCATGAGTCGCGGAAAAATGTAAGCGTCATAAAATTTGGGTCTTTGGTGCGCAGCAAATGCCCCCAGCACGTGCATCTCAATCCAGGACGTAAAGTAATGAAGAGAGAAATTTACCACATCTACGCCTGGAGTTGAGGTATTGGCCGCGGCGCCTAACCCATGATATAGATGCGCTAGCCCTGTAATGCCCACAGCTAGTTGCATTCCCTCAGCAATGCGATGAGCAGGGTAGATAACCGAGGCTCTCATAAAACGGCGATGCATGAGAATGGCGAACCAGCTAAGCCAAACACTGATGAAGCCCACAAAGAAAGTCTCCTCATCCATACCAGGAGCTGCAATCGAAAGATACCGCTGACATGATGGGAATGTAGTATTGCGGCAAGTCTTCTTCTTTAGTCGGTCGCTTATTTAAACCAAACCCAAAGGGGTCGTTAATGTTCGCGAACTTCGGAGCCGTCTTTAATAGGAAATCTTCGCGAAGGAAGTAAGCGATAAAGCTTTTAAAAGTGACGCCCTGCTCCTCTGACTCTGTGAATAGTTTGTCAAAAATACTCAGGGTCTTGATAAAACTTGAGCGCTTGTGGAGGACGGCGTTCTCGGTCGACAGGCCGTCAAGCATGGCAGGCTCGATTTCGAAGACGTACTCATCGGGAGGAAGTAATTCTTCATAAAGTGTTCCCCTGACCGGCAACCCTGAGATCTCGCGAAATTCTTCCAGAGAAATTGAAACTTCGCGGTCCCCTGGAAGGAAGGTGTTGGTAGGAAGGTTCCATTGGTTCAAGAAGGCCTTAACCCACCAGACATGGGGAGACTGATAGTGGAAAAAAGACGCATCTATCTCCTGATAGAGTCCGACCCTCTGCAGTCGTGCACGATGGGCGGAGAGGATATAACGAGCCCAGAGAAGGTAGCCCGTGCGATGTCGAGGGGTAAGCCCTATCTTATAAATCTGTCCCTATGGCTGGGCTTCTCCCTGGAAAATACGGCGCCCTAAAATGTCTATAGCCGACACAGGATGGTTTAGAATACCAGTTGTTGAAGGCTTAAGCCGTTCCATAGGGGTCCAATTTAGCATCTCCACAGCAAAGGCGGTCCGTGGAATATCCATCGGCAGAAATAGACAGGTAGGCTCTGTCGGTACCTCGCAGAAGAAACTGCAGCGACCGCGGATAATGTGACCATACCAGGTCCCCCGTAAAAGCATATTAGTGCAATTCGGGTCATGATCCCTGATCATCGCCATCACCTCTTCGCCATACGGTGACTGAGGAAAGACAGCCTTCGAGCGGGTGAAAGGGAAGTACAGAACGGAAGTCATTGTGCCTGAAATAAAAGAAGGAGAAACTGTTAAGCAGAGCCAACATATGTGTGTGTGTGTGTGTGTGTGTGTGTGTGTGTGTTTGTAAATGCATATATAAGAAGACAGTGGAAGAAAGCGACAAATGACTTATTTTATGGGACCATTAGTTACAAAACATATGGGTCCCACAAAATCAAGATGACGGCTTGCTAATGATGAGGCAAAGCAATTAATATGAGACAAAGAGAAGATTCTCAATAAATGAACAGTGGATTTCAAATGGCCCTACACATTCCCCAAAAAGAAATCCATTTTGGACTCTACAAAAATCAAGCAAAGCAAGAGAATTAAATTCCCAGAAAACCCTACTGCAAATCTTTTCTTTTTTGCAAAGAACAACTCAGGGCAAGAAAGCCCCAAGAAGTTCTCTGTGAAGAACTCAGTTCTTTAAGAAGGAATTAAATTCCTTTTGAGCAAAGGAATTAAATTCCCAAAATTGGCAGAGCTAAGCTCTTGGAAACAGAATTAAATTCTAGAGAAAAGACAAGCATCGATCCCTGAAGATCAGAGAAACCCTAAAAAGGTCTATTGTTTAAAGATTGAATGGTTTTCTTTTTAAAAGAACTTAAAAATGGGTTCTTGTTAAAGGGAAAAACCCTTGATGTGGATTTAAAATCCAATGAAGATTTCTGCAAAATTTCTTCAGCCGTTCAAGATCATTACATGAGAAAAGTGAATCTTTTGACAGAGTTAAACTCCGGAAATTTTCAAAACAGAGAACTAAGCTCTGAGAAAAGAGAATTAAATTCTCAAAGAGAAAAAGCAAGCAAGGAAGAAAATGAGCAAAGTGGAGGCATTTCTGAAGAAACGCTGGCATTTATAGGATTTGCTGGGAAACATTTCATCTCCCCTATTCCCTAGACAGATCCAACGGTCACAAAGGTGACAACGTTGCACTCACGTGCAAACACGTGAGAACAACGCTGTGGGGGCATTTGTTCCCTGATAAAAATCAGGAAATACCTCAATGAGGTATCACGTGCTTACACGTGACCAAGGGTCACGTGTTGGCACGTGATAGTTTCCTATGATCTCCACTTTATAGAATTAAATTCTAAATCAAACAAAAATATAACAAAATAGTCAGGAAATACCCCAGTGGGGTATCACGTGCTTACACGTGACCAAGGGTCACGTGTTGACACTTGATAGGTTCTTGCGATCTCTGCTTTATAGAATTAAATTCTGGTCAAACAAAAAAATATAATATAACAAAATATAAGGAAATACCCTAATGGGGTATCACGTGCTCACACGTGACCAAGGGTCGCGTGCTGACACGTGATAGTTTCCTTGGACTCTGTTATTATAAAAGTAAAATTCTAATCAAGCAAACAATTAGGGGAGTCACGTGCCCCCACGTGACAAATCTTTAAAGAAACCACTAAAAGAATTAACAGGCATGATAAAACGGCAAAGAAAGATCCCGACGAGGCATCACGTGTCTACACCTGGCCAAGGGTCACGTGCTGACACGTGATGACTCCTTAACTCTTTAAAAGAAGTAGAATTTAATTCTGTTTAAAATGTTAATCAAGGGGGGTCACGTATCAACACGTGATGGGATCCTAAGCTCTTTAAATTGATAGAATTAAATTCTAATCAAACAATCAATTAATGGAGTCACGTGCCCACACGTGATGGACCTTTAAGCCCACTGAAAAGGATTAATAAAGTATAATGAAACACTAAGGAAAAACCCCAATGGGGCATCACGTGCTCACACATGACCAAGGGTCACGTGCTGACACGTGATGATTCCTTAGTTCTGCTAAAAGGCAGAATCAAATTCTGAATAAAAGAGGGTCACGTGTCAACACGTGATAGGTCCCTCAGCTCTTTAATTGATAGAATCAAATTCTATTTCAATGATCAAACATTGGGATCACATGCCAACACATGATGGGCTTTAAAAACCTTCTGAGTTAATAGAATTAAATTCTAATTAAGGGAAAGCGAAAACCCTAACTGGGAAAGTATTTCTTTAAATCTTTCCAAACAAAAGAGGATTATGCTCTGTAAAGTGGAGTACCGTTGGATTAAAAATCCAATAGTGATTAAAAATCACCAATTTATGGAAAGATTTTATACAAGAAAAGATTTCCCTGAAATTCACCAAGAATAACAAACAGAATATCTTCTGGATTAGAAATCCAATGGTGAATAAAATTCACTGAGTGATTTAAAAGATCATGTTAGTTACAAAAACAACCAAAATCTTTCAATGAAAAATTCACTAAACAAATTGATTCTTTTCCTTCTCCTATAAATAGGAGCCAAGAAGAGAAAAAAAAGAATTTTGGGATCTTGAAATTTTCCAAAGGCAAATAGCAGAGAGAGAAAAAAGGAGAATTTAATTCTCAAGAAAAGAAACCCTAGGTGAAAAAGGGGAAAGGGATCAAAGCTTTCATAAAACAAAAAGAGAATTTAATTCTCAATCTAAGAGTTTAACTCTTCTGCAAAAGAACTTAGTTCTACCTCTGGTTGAAGATCTGCAAAAGCAAATCTTCCCACAGGTTGAGAATTTAATTCTTATCGGGAAGATTCTGCCATGCAGATCCAAAACTTAGAGGGAGAATTGAGTTTAGAGAATTTAATTCTCCCAAATTTATAGGAATTTAATTCCTCAAAGATAAAACTAGGGTTTAACCCTATATGAGAATTTAATTCTCCCAAATTCACAGGAATTTAAATCCCCCCAAATAAAACTAGGGTTTAACCCTATATGAGAATTCAATTCTCCCACATTCATAGGAATTTAATTCCTCTAAGACAGAACATAACTAGGGTTTAACCCTATATAAGAATTTAATTCTTCCATATACATAGGAATTTAATTCCTCTAAAACAAAATTAGGGTTTAACCCTATAGAGAATTTAATTCTTAAAAAATAAAGAGACTTAAAAGATCTCCATGCATGCAAAGAACTAGGCCACATGCTCCCACGTGACCCCTAAACAGATCCCCCAAAAATAAGAAGGAAAAGCTTTGAGGCAATGCCTCACGTGCTCCTACGTGACCTCCAAAACAAAAAGAATAAAAGCAAAGGCAATACTGGCTTTGGGCGCTCTCACGTGCTCCCATGTGACCCCTAATAAACATTCTAACAAACCAGGGCATAAGTACCCATCACGTGCCAACACGTGATGGCTCTAGAAATTAAAAGTGTTTAACACTTATTTGAAATTCTGAGAACAAAGTAAGGAAGATCTGACCCCATCTTTGGGTGCCCTCACGTGTCCCCACGTGACCCCTTACTCTCTAGTGTTTAACACTATATTTAAATCAAACCTAGCCTAAATTGGCTAAGTCCTTCTGAGGCAAGACTTCTCTTTTTACTAAGTCTCAAGTACATCCTTGCCTTCCAAAATTGATCATCCTATATGGCATATGATTGCTCAGCACTCAACAAAAGATAAAATGTTGTCAAAACCCCTGTTTAGCATTGCCAAATAATGGGGGGGTGAACCCAGACAAATGTTTAATGGTCCAACAAAAGGCCAACATTTCTACTCTAATTGGATTTAGCCCAAATTGGCCATAAGTCCTCAATTCAGATTTAACTGAGCCAATGTGCTCATAATCTAATTAATTGATCTTAGTTTCAAATTGGACTACAGATCTCCCAATCAACTTTGGTTCAAGGGTACATCTCCGAACTCCTCTGATATTTATCATTGTAATCCTTCAACGTCTTCAAAGAGGTGACGGGTCCCGACAACCACACATTTCATAGACTATGACGTCTTTAAACTGGACTATGGGGTCCTTAAACTCATGGACTATTATGTCCTTAACCTTGACTGTGAGGTCTTTAAACTCACTGACTATGATGTCCTTAACCTTGACTGTGAGGTCTTTAAACTCACGGACTACGATGTCCCTAACCTTGACTGTGAGGTCTTTAAACTCACGGACTATGATGTCCTTAACCTTGACTGTGAGGTCTTTAAACTCACGGACTATGATGTCCTTAACCTTGACCGAGATGTCTTTAAACTAACATTGGACCACTATATCCTTAAACTGGTATTGGACCACCATGTCCTTAAACTGGTCATTGACTGTAATGTCCCTAAACTAAACAACAGAGTCCAAATGCTCTTTTGTCGGATCTAAACGATCCCGTTAAGTTGATCTTAGTCTAAAAATTAGACTAACGTATCCTTAACAAACGTTTAAGTTGATTTTAGTCTCAAACGAGACTAACGTATCCTTAAACCCAAACCCCCAAACCCAAATCTAAGAAAATACGGATTTGGACTAATCCATGCCCTATGGGCGACGACATAAATTAGTCTCCGTATACAATCCACGGGCAACCAAAAACAAAACAAACACCCACGACACGAAGTGACCATCTGGAGAAGGAGAAAGTGGTTACCGCGATGCGGTAGCGTAATTAACTGCAGGGGTTTACGCCTGCAGGGAAGAGTGTCCCCACAATCAAAAACCCCTCAAATGAGGGGGAATCTGATGAAGTCTGCTATATCGGCCGCATCCGTTTAAACCTTTGATACATGGTGTCAAAAATCAACTTGGCATTTTCGGAGAGGTGGACGGATAGCACCAATTAGCATCTGCCCTCGAATTTCAGGCCCTGACGTCCCAACGTCCCGGTCGCGTCTTTCGGCGGGAAACAAACCTCTTGCTATTGAGTACCCTTTACTCTTATTGATAAACTCTGTTGTTCTCTAGCCGTTTTGATAACTTAAGAGAAGGTGGTCAATCCCAACAATATGATGTGCTTCTGAATCTCCACATCCAAACTATGCATAAACCGTCTTTCCATATCTGCCTCATTGGCTACCAAGGGCCCCGCAAATCAAATAGGCCGGGTTCACTCGGCCGCATGTATATCAACGGATCCACCATTATGCTTCAAGCTAATGAACTTCTCTTCCATTTCCTCCTTAACAGATTGCAGAAAGAAATTCCCGAATAAACTTCACGAAAAAGTCGCCCAGCTGATCGGCTTGGTTAGACGGGTCTCCTCAACAAGCCACCACTCGCGAGCGTAACTACCAACTGGATGCGTACTAGATCCATCCTTTTCATATATGGAATCTGTGCGGTAACAAGAAGATTCTCTATATCCACTAGCCACTGCTCTGTTGGTAATGGCTCCTCTAATCCTGTAAATGTGGTCTGACCGAGCTTCCTGAAGTCCGCCACGGTGCCCTCATGTTATGTTGGTCTGGGAGTTGGTGCCCTCTCAGCTGTTGTGATAATAGTCTGTTGGACCGTCCTCAGGCCCTCTTGAAAAGTCTCGGCCTATCGCTGGTTCAATTCTGTTTGATGCTTCTAGTTCTCCATCATACCACGTACGACCCTAAGTAAAATGGCGGCATCTACATTCCTCTGGTATGCCCACAAATCTCTTTCTGCCATGATTCTGAAAACAAGAACACTGAAGGCGATTAGCAACGGAAAAATGATTCAATAAACAAAAAGTTGATAAACTATAGATTCGAGACTGGTAAGGTAGTAGTGTAGTCAGTGTATTAGGTCCAATACCCAACTACAAATTAAACCAAACTCGACTAATCCTAAAACCTATGGGCTCTAATACCAATAAAACCTTGTCACACCTCGCTTCCCAAAATACGTAAATACAGTACGTGACAAACCCAACCATGCTACCTATGGCGAGAAAATATCCTTCCATAGTCGCATTAAGGCTGTCAATCAGATAACAAGAACGGTAAATAAAAATCTAACTAACACATGTCCAACTGTCACAATAAAATAATAACAACAAAGTAGCGGAAACAAATAAGAATCCAACAAGAAATAACATCCTAACTACGTCCCTTATAGGATCACAACGTTAAACCATAACTAGAAAATAAAATAAAACATCTCTAAATTAATTAGCAAAGCTCCTCACTGCTCAGCTTGCTTGTCAAAATATTCTCGATCTTCCTGCGACAAGGTTAAAGGAACTGGGCTATGCAAAACTCAGACGTCAGTGTGTCATAAATATCATAATAATAACTGAGCAATGAACTATGTAGGGTGTTATTTGCAAAATGAGGTATAATTATAAACAGAACAATCACATGTGATATATCAGCAAGCTATAGGTATATCACGTGTGTCCTAAATTTTGTGTTTCTAGGTTTACTATCCTACAGGTCTTTGAAACCTATTAATGTAATCCTCATCGTAACTCAATAGTATCCCATGCGTGCCCGGGAAAACGGTCATGATTCTCGGGGCTGAATCTAAGACGTGCCGCTAGGCAATAAAAACAATGTCATGTACAGATGAATGATGTCCATTGCCTTGATCCACTTGGTTACATCCGCCCCTTATCTAGCAAAAGGATTTTCTCTTTTTCCATTCATCATTATTGTATTTATTCTTACCTTCATGCTTAGATCGAGATATTCTATTGGACATAGAATACCAATCTTTAAAATGTAAAAAAGGAGTAATCAACGGTGGCACGTTCACTAAAAAAATCCTTTTGTAGCTAATCATTTATCAAGAAAAAGTGAAAAACTCAACATGAGGGAGGAGAAAGAAATAATAGTAACTTGGTCTCGGGCATCTACCATTAAAACCAAAATGATTGGCCATACAATCGCTATTCATAATGGAAAAGATCGTCATCATCATTCCGGGGCCCGAAGCACGTATCGACTGATCAGTCTCTGGAAAGTAGTGAACTGTTGAGTTACAAGTCGGGTTTCATTACTGATTCCCCTTTTCTTCCAGGTTTCGTGTTCAAGTTAGATATCAATAGAAAGTCCACGTAATGCCAACACAGGAATATTCGTGTGCAGGTCTTGTCCAACAAGGCAACAAGTCAGGTCAATCAGGATAACAATACAATCTTTTTGGCATCGGTAGTTATTCAGATAACAGGTATAAACAATATAGTAATGGCAATGGAAAGAAACGTGTCATGCACATGTCAGGTATTGTGTATTAAACAGGATAAATATTTAATTGCGCAACCAATCACAATAAAAGCAGTACTACAATCGTTATGGTTATTGATTGGCTGCGAAAAAATGTTGTATGTTGTGCTGTAAATAACCGCAATCAAGACGGTGTCGCAAATAACTAGCCGCGATAAGTACGGGCGTCCGCAGGGAAACGGTGAATTCCTTATCTTGCTTTAGACGAGTTGATAAAAGAGAGGAAGGATTGTTGTCAGTTCTATTAAGAATGGATGAAAATTTTATAATAGAATGTCTTGTAGGGTTTATAGGACTTAAATAGTTAATGGATAAAATAAAAATATAATTCTTTTTATCTTTTAATTGTTTAATACTAGAAAGATAGCGATGAATATGGATTAGGGTTCTTAGAAGGAATTAGGGTTTCGCACTACTGCCCCTTGTCCTTTCATTGATCTCTATTTATCTCAAGCCCTTAACAAAATAAGTATTAATGAATCTCAAATCCTAGTCATGACTATCAGTAATTGATAGCACACCCAATAAGAGAGTTAATATTTATTTTGCTAAAATTTATAAAAATTAAAACGTCAAAAGAAGTTAAGGGATTTTTTATCCATTATTCTACCCTATCCTAAAAACCCTAAAAAGAAAAAATTTACTTGCTCATGGATATTAGCGTAGTAAAAGAGAGATAGAAGATGAATGAAACCATATTTAAAATTTAAAACTGCAGAAAGAATGCTGAATGTAATGCAGAAAAATAATGCGGAAAGTAAAGTGCAGAAAGTAAATGCGAAAAGAATTAAAACAAAGACCACCTTTATTGATCAATTATAGCATTACAACTTGCTCGCTGAATAACTAAATTACAAAACCCTAGTTGCTCGCTAAATTTTTCTCGATCGATGGGTAGATGAATGTATGAATGTATAGATAGCTCTCGGTCCTTTTATAGGTCTGGAATATGAAACCCTAGATGACATATTGAAGTGTGTGAAATTACGATCATGATCCTGAAGTTTCAGATCCTACGGTCGCCAAATGACCGCTGAACTGCCGCCTATAGCCATATTTGACCGCACTTCTGCCGCCGTTTGTCTCGATATTTGGAGATCCTTCTGATAAAAAGATTCTAAAAATATATCTCTTAGTCTCTGCCGTTGCAAGATTCTTTGATTTGCTCCTAATATTCGGCAGATTTGGTTTTGTGAATCGATTTGTTGTGGATCTCCTACTTATAGTTCAAACGTGAGCTAATCTTATTATAATATCTGCACAATATATCAAATTATCTTGTTAGTAGCATTTGTTTTTATTTTGAGATATTATTCTAACCAATTATATGATATGATATCTTAATAATATTGATTAAGAATATTTGATATGATATGCACATTTTAATAATAAATATTTTATTTAAATATTATATGCATATATTTCCCTAATTATATTAATTATAGATGAAGAAATATATGATAATAATCTTTTTACGAATAAACCCACATATGTTTTTATTTATAATTAACACCTTTTAGTAGTAAGCAATAATAGGGAAAATGTTCATACAATTGTGCAATAAATTTGACTGATCAAATACCCCCAAACTTATTTTTGATCGTCCCGAGCAAACTATTTATTAAAAAGAAAAAGAAAAATCTAGCACACTTTCGTAGGCAATACGATTGCACTTAGCTCGTGCAACAAGCCTTTAAAACTCTAGGTGTCCCTAGTAGTAGGAGTGTTGCCTCCTGAGGGTTTTCAGCGGATTACACCCACAAAATCCCAAAATTTTAGAAAATAAAGGAAAGAAAGACGAAAATTACATACAAAGATAAGCAACATATAAAAGGAAAAAACTTCAAAATAAATGTTTCAAACTACACTAGCTTTTTAGTTGTCACGATCTCTATCTTAATGATCTTGAAAAGATTTCGGAAATCACATTATTCTGCAATAAAACATCGTTTTTAGTCTTCCTCCCTACCTTTCCTCCAAACATCAATCATATACCCCTACATGTGTGTAAAATACATCTCTACACTTGGAGAATTCAATTCAAGCTATCATACCCTTTGTCCATCTTCCTTAGTATTTTTTAGTCGGTGATATTTTATATGGATTTGTTCACACATTTTTCATGAAACCGTTAATACTTTTTGAGGTACTAACCAACCGATTACCGAATGTGCCCACTTATTAAGGCGTGATTAGCAATATCCTAGTTTTGCAACATTTAAGACTTAGCAGTGACTTCCAAACCAGTTGGTCTAAGACACTAGGTGATAAGACACTCTCGTTATATTTTTTTTTGCTGTCTTAAGTAATTACAAAAGTAGTGTTCATTTTTCTGTTAAATTTTATTTTATGTGTCATTTATATTTTTGTTAATTTATATAATTTTCCTTCATACTAAGGCTTCTAGGCAAGAGTATTTCAAGGTATTCTCTACTATCCCAAATTTCAAGATGTGTTCAAGTGCGTATAGTAGGGTATCAATATTCAAAAGTTTGGACTCAAGAATAGGGATTATTTTTCAGACTTAATTCTATCCGCAAATTAGTAATTTTTTCATCTTACTAACCCTTGGGACAACAGCTCATGACTACGTATTACTAGCTTTATTTTAAAACATTTAATTTTCTTGCATTTCTTAAATCTCTTCCTTTCTTTCATATGTATTTTCACTTTTTAACTTTTATTTTCAAAAAAATGTGCAATGCAATATTTACATATGATGCGTGGACATATACAAACCATCCCCCAAATTTGTTTGCAGCAGTGTCCTCACAGATGTTGTCATGTAAGCTCAAAACCTAAAGACTAAAAGGAACAGTTCAAAAAGATGGTATAAAGAAGGGGTCAAGAGTGAATGACAGTGACATCCTCCCCCAAACTTGTTCTTGGCTCACAATCATGCAAAAATTTATTTTCTTTCAAGAGACAAATATTTTTCTTCTCCCCTCCCCTTAAACTTGAGTAAAATAGTGTTCTCATTACTAAGCATAGAAATTCAACATAAGAGGGGGTAAATAAATATTATTGGTCTATACAAAACTTTACAAAGACCAAAATTTAAAATCAACCATTCAAATATTTTATCTAGGTAACACCATGGTTGGTAGAAGAATGCGTTTGCAGCAGTGTCCTCACAGATGTTGTCCTGTAAGCTCAAAACCTGAAGACTAGAAGGAACAGTTCGAAAAGATGGTATAAAGAAGGGGTCAAGAGTGAATGACAGTGACATCCTCCCCCAAACTTGTTCTTGGCTCACAATCATGCAAAAATTTCTTTTCTTTCAAGAGCCAAATAATTTTCTTCTCCCCTCTAAACTTGAGTGAAATAGTGTTTTCATTACTAAGCATAGAAATTCAACATAAGAGGGGGTAAATAAATATTATCGGTCTATAAAAAGTTTTACAAAGACCAAACGTTAAAACCAACCATTCAAATATTTTATCTATGTAACACCATGGTTGGTAGAAGAATGCGAAACTGACAAATATGAAGAAGACTGTATAAGAATGAAGGTTGTCTCATATCTCAAGTAGAAGAAACAAAAATGAGAGCATCGAGAAAAGATGAATTGGGGTTAGATAAGAGGTGTAATCAAAAGGGTTTACGTCTCGGTTGGTGGATACGAAAAAGTGATGGTGAATGAAAATGAGAATGTGAAAGATCAAGAACGGGTGGAATAGTTGTATTCTTGTATGTGGTTAGAAGAAGGGGTGGTGGTTCAACTTCTTCGGCCTCAAAGGGAGGCGCATGAATTTTCGGTGGAGGTTGATACATTACAGCATCCAAGTCTTCAAGGAACGCGAGTTCTTCTATAAAAATATTTTTGAAACTTTCATCGATATTCCGAATGATAATCTCATCAGAAAGAAAGGAATCAGTGGAATAGGCAGATCCATTAGAAAGGTTAAAAGTTTCAAGGTCAATATGTTACGCACCAGGATTCAAAACACTCGATTCGTCAGAAATTATGGAGGTAGGAGACTCGAACAGATCGCCTAACTTTTCCTTAAAAGAGTCTAAATCAAGTGGTCTTTCAAGAATCATAAAACTTGAAATATCGGAGTGTAGTTCATCAAGGCTCGGTGGAATTGAAAGAAGATGAGAAGAACCAAAGAAAGTGGGTAATGGAATGGGTAAACAAACTTAGGTGTCGAGCATTATTGAACCAGATATTGGAGATGAAGGATGAATATCGTTATGCATATCGGATAGGTCGGCTGTAAGAATAGATTCTGTTAAATGTACAGGAAAATGTTCACATTCAATAGAAGGGACATGATGGGTCAGTGAATCTAACTCATCCAATATAGCAAGTTCATCTTCAAAGATATTCTCATCACCGAGCTCACAAGCACCTTCAATCAAATCAAACGAACAGTTCCTTTAAAATTCATCAATTATATTATTCTCAATCTATGGATCACTAGGTTCACTCAATGAAATTGGAAGGTTTGAAATGTCAAGTTCAGTCGAATAAGGATCTGTTTGATTTGGAATGGTGTAAGGCTCTCTTTCACACTCATGATTGGAAAAGTCAAACATGTTATTCTCGAGCACCTCATCAATTAGATTATTAAGCAGTTGATCATCAAATACATTCGGTTGGGGCTCAGGATGGAAGGTGTTGAAATCAAAAGAATTGGTTCTGGTTTGACTTGGAGGGATCCCAGGTTCTTTCTTACTACTCAAATCCAACTCTACTTCAAGACTAGACATTCTTTGTGAAGAAGTTTCAATGAAAGATTCTCTTTGAACCGTGGAACTTCCTAATCAATGATCAGAAGTACAGTCTAGATAAGGTGCAAAAGTTGAGTATGGTTGGAATATGTTTAATTGTTAGCTACGCGCGAGTTCAATATGTTCCGCAATAGAAATGGGTTTACGAATTGTCACATTAGCCTCAAGAGAAGTATCAACATGAAAGGGTGTGAAAGTTTGGTACTGTTGATAAGAGGTAGAAGGGTGTATCCAAGTTTCATAAATAGAATTAGGATCAACATTGTGATATGAAGAAGATTGAGATTGGTTGAATAGTTGGCGACTGGCTTTTGCAATTTGCTCAGCAATGGTCATGGATTTAGAAGTTGTCATATTCGCCTCAAAAGGAATATCAACATTTTCATATGGAAATGATTGTAATTGTTGTTCTAACGGTTTTGGAGAAGTGAAAGGTATGAAACTTTGGCTACGGCCCTTCGCAATATGCTCAGCAATGGACATAGATTTAGAAGTTTCCTCACCACCCATAAAAAGATTATCAACATAAGAAGGTGTTGAATTCTGATGCGGTTGATAGGATTTGGAGTGAGGTGTCCAACTGTTATTTCTAGCGCTTTCTATCATATCCCTTAAAGAAATGGTGAGGTCGGTATTTATACCAAAGCAATAACAATAATAAGAAATATCTGGTTGTTTGTAGCAAAACTCGGCAAGAGTTGGTCAATTTGGATTACCTATTATAAGAGAATGAAAAGAAAAGAGGGTGAAATGTGTGTGTGTGTGTGTGTTATATATGAATTTTTGAAATTGTTTTGCTCTGAAAGAAGGACTAGACTTAATTAATCACAAACGTGTACAAACAATCCCTAGAGCTAGGATCACCTAGGTCAAATCACTAGACCGCTCCTAGACTTCCAAAGGATAATATGTAGGATAAATCCTCTATCACCGCAGCCAGGTAAGTGTCAGGTAAGGGGGAGGTATCCGCTATACGAATCACCGAAATAGCGGGCCTAATTAAGTAAACCACTTTCCTTAGTCACACTTTCCTTAGACACTACAAGAAAAATGCGGATAAGCAATAGATTACCCACGACCCTCCTTTGTCCTAATTGAGCGCGATTGTTCTTAGATGGTTGGTCTAGATATTTTTTATTAATATAGGATGATGCGTATGCTTGTTTGTGATTTGTAGGGCCTAGAAAGGGTGATGAAATCCCCATCTAATCTGAATTTGGGTTTCTTGCCCCTTAATATCTGTTTGAAATATGCAAAACAAGATAAAATAAAAAACACGCAAAAAGATTTTTCTTTTTAGCGACGGTGTTTGCAAAGAATCCTGTAGGTAAAAACAGTTTATTGGATCTTTAGAGGAGAGAGGAAAACATTAGGATAATACCAAAAAAATTTGGGTGCTGGACTCCCCAAATTGGCCGCGCTTCCGCCGCCAAATGCCTCTTTTGATCGCGGTTCCACCGCCGTTTGATGGAATCTTCCCTTCAAATTTTGGCTCCACACTCTAATACTTCTCTGCTCATATTTGACAATCTCTGAATCTCTTTTAGTTCACTCCAAGTGCTCCAGATTTCTTGCAAGACTCGCACAAAAATCGTTAAAAATACAGAATGCGGTTTTTTATTTTTTATTTTTAATTTTTTATGTTCTCTGATTTTATATTAGAAATCAACCCGAATAACAAGAAAAATAATTACGACGGTTTCCCCGGCAACGACGTCATTTGATTGGTTGCGAAAAAATGTTGTATGTTGTGCTGTAAATAACCGCAATCAAGACGGTGTCACAAATAGCTAGCCACGATGAGTATGGGTCGTCCACAGGGAAACGGTGAATTTCTTATCTTACTTTAGACGAGTTGATAAAAGAGATGAGGGATTATTGTCGTTTGTATTAAGAATGGATGAAAATTTTATAATAGAAGGGTTTATAGGACTTAGTAGTTCATGGATGAAGTAAAAAATATAACTCTTTTTTATTTTTTTAATTGTTTAATATAAGAAAGATAGCGATGAATGTGGATTAGGGTTCTTGGAGGGAATTAAGGTTTCCCATTACTGCCCCTTGTACTTCCATTGATCTCTATTTATCTCAAGCCCTTAACAAAACAAGTATTAACGAATTTCAAATCATGGTCGTGACTATCATTAATTAATAGCGCGTCCAATAAGAGGATTAATATTTATTTGACTAAAATTTATAAAAATTAAAACGTCAAAAGAAATTAAGAGATTTTTCATCTATTATTCTATCCTATCTTACAAACCCTAGCAAGTAAGAATTTGCTCGCTTATACATATTAGTATAGTAAAAGAGAGATGGAAGATAAATGAAACCTTATTTAAAATTAAAAAGTGCAGAAAGAAATGTTGAATGTAATGCTGAAAGTAATATAGAAAAGTAATACGGAAAGTAAAGAGCAGAAAATAAATACGAAAAGAATTAAAACAAAGGCTACCTTTATTGATCAACTATAGAATTACAACTTGCTCGCTGAAAAAATAAATTACAAAACCCTAGTTACTCGCTAGATCTCTCTCGATCGATGGGTAGATGAATGTATGAATATATAGATAGCTCTCGGTCTTTTTATAGGCTCTGGAATATGAAATCCTAGAAGACATATTGAAAAGTGTGAAATTACGATCATGGCCTTAAAGTTTTAGATCCTACGGCCGCCAAATGACCGCTGAACCGCCGCCTATAGCCCTATTTGACCACGTTTCCGCCGCCTTTTGGTGGGTTCGTGCTTCCAAATTTTTTGTGCCTTTTTTTCTCGATATTTGGAAATCCTTCTGATAAAAAGATTCTAAAAATATATCTCTTAGTCTTTGCCATTGCAAGATTCTTCGATTTGCTCCTAATATTCGGCAGATTTGATTTGGTGAATCGATTTGTTGTGGATCTCCTACTCAAAGTTCAGACATGAGCTAATCTTATTATAATACCTGCACAATATCTCAAATCATCTTGTTAGGAGCATTTGTTTTTATTTTGAGATATTATTCTAACCAATTATATGATATGATATCTTAATAATATTGATTAAGAATATTTGATATGATATGCACATTTTAATAATAAATATTTTATTTAAATATTATATGCATATATTTCCATAATTATATTAATTATAAATAAAGAAACATATGATAATAATCTTTTTACGAATAAACCCACATATGTTTTTATTTATAATTAACACCTTTTAGTAGTAAGCAATAATAGAGAATGTTCATACAAATATGCAATAAATTTGACTGATCAGTTATCTAGCTATAACGGAATGAATATATTCAGTATTACTTGTAAAAATATTTCTAACCATATCTCCAATAGTGTTCTGCACTTGTTTAATATTTAAATTAACTGTATCTACTAAAATATAATTCGTATAAGTATTTTGCATAATTTCAATAATTGTAACTAGTAAATGATAAAAATATAAATTAACTGTATATTGATAAAAATTACAAGTATGTGTTATAAATAAAAAAGTACAGATTGCCTTTATAAAATTATATAACGATAATAATTTGCAATATTATATATATATATATATATATATATATATATATATATATGTAAATTAGCATGTTGCAAGTTAGAAAACTTGCCTTGATTGGTAAAATATGACGACGGATATCCGCACACCGATAATGATCATAAAACATGACGCAATCACGAACTCGGCCAAAAGTGACGATGTATTGCGCTGGGGTGGTCTGCTTGTGCTTTGCAAAGAGCTCGGGTTCTAGTGTTTGGATCGAAGGCGACGACGAATGGTCGGGGTGGCAATGAGGATGTCAGGAGATGAAGGGTCTCGATGAGGAAAAAAGAGAAAGATGATGGTGATGTGGTCGGGGTTCAGGCGAGTACAGAGAGGGAGGAGGGTTGGTGATGCTGATGGGGTCTGGAAACGACGGCGAGGGGAAGCAGATGGTAGCGGCAGTGTTGGGTTCAGTGATGGTGGCGACGAGGAAGGACGAAGACGACAAGGGGGTAAGGTGATGGGTCACAGGGATTGAAGAGAAGGATGGCAACGAAATGATGACAAGGAAGGAGACAATGACGAGATGGAGGAAGGAGACAATGACGAGATGGAGGAAGGGATGAAAGCGAGGTGAGGTGCGCGGCATAAGTTAGGGTTCAGGGGCAAGGGAGGCATGAGAGAGAGGGGGAGAGAACATAGAGAGAGGAAAGGAAAGTTGTCTTTTTTATAAAAATATTATATATATATATATATATATATATATATATATAAGTTAAGTTAAAAATCTATTTTATAGTTTTAAGGTATATAGATAATATCAAATTACAACCAATCTCCACCAAAATTTTATCAAAAATATATTTTGGAAAATAATACATATACGCAGACTTTTAAACCATAACGCAAGAATATAATTTAAATAAATTATACCCCTTAATATAAGATTTAAAAAAATTCTAAATATATATCTAAATCTAGTAAATATTTGATATCTAGTTTTCATAAGATTTAAACGTAATAGATAAAACCAAAATAAGATATGGGATGATTAACCATATGATTGCAGTTAGCAAAATATAACTTTTTCTTAACTTGTAGCTATTAAAAGATATAAGATGATTTAGATATATGTTATATATATTATACTAGATTCACATAAATTTAGTTTACTGATAAATATTAGATAAAATATAATCTAACACCATACTTGGTTCCACACATGCGGGTCGGATCGGATAACTACCTCTACTGTTTGAATCGATCGCAACCCAAATGAATAAAATAGAATAAATATAAAGTAAGTGTTAAAATACCAATTAACATTGTATAATCGTATCAGGGTATTACATTATACCCAACTATAAAAGAATTCTGTCCTCGAAACAAGTACTAAAGAGATTACTTTATTCTTAAGAACCTCTTCTCGTCGATCCACAATAACCATCGGTTGCTCTTCATATGTCAAATCTTTTTACTGTCAGTTCCGAGTGATCAAGGATGTGCGTCTCATCTCGAACATACTTGCAGAGTTGAGATATATGAAACACGTCATGAACACCCACCAAAGATGGTGGTAAAGCCAATCGATAAGCTACCTCTCCAATTCGCTTAATGATATCGAAAGGCTTCACGAATCGAGAACTAAGCTTTTCTTGACTATCAAATCGGATTACTCCTCTAGTTGGTGATATCTTCAAGAACATAAGATCACCAACAGCAAACTCTAAAGGTCTTCTTTCTGTATCAGCCCAACTTTTCTGTCGATCTTGTGTCACTTTCATATGATCACGAATCAAGTTAATTTTCTTCACAGTTTACACAATGAGTTCCAGTCCCAACAATTTTCTTTCACCAATATCGTCCCAACAATTAGGCGAGCGACACTTACGACCATATAACGCTTCAAATGGAGCCATCTGTATAGTCGCCTGAAAACTGTTGTTGTATGAAAACTCCACTAAATGTAAATGATCCTCCCACGAATCGTTGAAGTCCAACATGCAAGCTCTCAATATATTTTCAAGAGTTTGGATCGTACTCTCAGACTGTCCATCGATCTGAGGATGGTAGGCCGTATTAAATTTCAAGCGAGTTCCTAAACTTTCTTGTAAACTTCTCCAAAAATATGATAGGAACCGGGTGTCACGATCAGAAACGATACTCACCAGGACTCCATGTAATCTCACAATCTTCTGCATATACCGCTCTACGAAAACCTCCTTCGACTGACCAACTCGAAATGGTATGAAATGAGCTGCCTTTATCAGTTGATCGACAATCATCCAAACTGCGTTATTGCCCTTTGAATTCCGTGGTAAGGCTGCCACAAAATCCATGGTTTTATGTTCCTACTTCCATTAAGAAATCAGAAGTGGTTGCAACAAACCAGCTACTCTTTGATATTCAGTCTTAACTTACTGACACACCAAGCACCTCGACACGTAACAAGTAATTTCTCTTTTCATACCTTCCCACCAAAAGTGTTATCGCAAATGTCTATACATCTTCGTACCACTTGGATCTACTGAATATGCGGAGCTATGAGCTTCGTTCATGACTTCTTCACGAATATCTCTTTTAGGCACACACAAACGACTTCCATATCTTAGCGAACCATCTTCATGAACCAATAAATCTTTTCTAAGTCCCGCTTTCACTTGTCCTCGCAATTTCTGCAATTTAGGATCATGCGACTGTGCTTCCTTAATGCTATCAATCAAGGATGACTGTATTTTCTGCTGCATCAACTGACCCGAAGAATCTGATAGTACAATCTCTAACTCGAATCTCTGAAAATATGTTATAATCTCCTTCTGTGCAGTCAACGTCCGTATTGCTGGCAACCGATTTAAAGTTTCCAGTACTATATTAAGTTTCTCCGGATGACACTTTAGATTAAGATCATAGTCAGCCATCAGCTTCAACCATCTACGTTGTCTCATATTGAGCTCTTTCTGTGTAAACACTTACTTTAGCCTCTTGTGATCAGTGAACACCTCTACCCTTTCGTCCAATAAGTAGTGTCTCTAAATTTTCAGCGCAAAAATAACTGCTGCTAGTTCGAAATAATGAGTAGGGTAGTTCTTCTCATGAGTTTTCAATTGTCTCGATACATACACTACAACATTTCTATGCTGCATCATAACACATCCCAAGCCCTTCCGAGATACGTCGTTGTGAATAACTAATCCTCCGGAACCATCTGGCACTGTTAAGATAGGAGCGGTTGTTAATTTTTGCTTCAGCGCTTCAAAAGCTGACGCACACTTTTTAGTCCATATGAATGGTACCTCCTTACGTATTAGCTTGGTCAATGGTTCTGCTATTTGAATGAAGTTCTTCACAAAACCTTCTATATTATCCAGCAAGCCTAAAGAAATTTCTGATCTCCCCCACATTCTTTGGAATTGGTCAATCATGAACATCTGCAATCTTTTCGGAGTCAACTGCAATTCCATATCCAGATACAACGTGACCCAAGAACACCACTTCTTCAAGCCAAAAGTCGCACTTGCTCATCTTGGTATATAACTTTTCTTGTCTCAACGTCTGTAATACGATTCTCAAGTGTTCTTCATACTCTTCTTTGCTCTTTGAATAAACCAAAATATCATCAATGAATACAACCACGAATTGATCTACAAATGGTGAAAAGATTCGGTTAATCAAGTCTATAAATATCACCGGTGCGTTAGTAACTCCAAATGGCATAACCAAATACTCGTAATGCGCATATCGAATTCGGAACGCCGTCTTGCAAATGTCTCCTTCTTTCATCCGAACTTGATGATACCATGATCGCAAATCCAACTTCGAGAAAACTCCCGCGCCACTGAGTTGACCGAATAATTTGCCTATGCGAAGGTTTGAGTATTTATTCTTAATAGTCACCTGATTTTAATTCTCAATAGTCGATGCACATTCTCCGCGTGCCATCTTTCTTCTTGGCATAAATTAACGCTTTCGGGGCAAATTCATGGGTCCCATAGATGCATGTTTGTGTTGTGAGCTTGTGCGTGTGTGACCGTGTTTGTGTGTGTATTGTATGCATAGGCTAGAGCTTACGGGCGAGTGCCAAACAAAAAGGAAGACGAGGAAAAAAAACATATCACATTGTTGTTCCTCATTTGATCCGGTATCAGAGCCATCTCTAACTCCCTATAAATGCACTTTTTTTTTGTAATCCTACACTAATTCCAGTCATGAATCTCAAGCTCAACAGCACTTTATGTTCATTTCTATTCTATTTTTTGGGTATATTTTGTCTTATGTTTGTTGGTCCTAGATTATTTTGTTGCTTAAATTTTTTCCCATCTTTCTAAAGCGCGTTTCTTTTTAGGAATCAGATGAAAGCAAAACGTCAGCCACTCATGGCGAAGAATGTCGGGGAATTTGAAGTTTTATTCTCCCATAGGCAGCAAAATTGGCTGCTATTTCAAGGTGACCGAAATTTTTGATCTTCTGCTCACTAAAATTCTTTCTTGGCACATCTGAACAAAACAATGGGGTATGATCAATTAATTAACCAAAAACTCCTGCATGGATCTGATCCTGTTTCTGTTTCCATAATAAACTGAATTGTGCCTGGATTTGCATTTTCATGGCACATAACTTTGGTGCAGCATAGTTATGTTTTCATGTATATTGCCAAAATGCATACTTAAAAGTGACGTGGTTTTCATTCAATGTTACATCCTTTCTATTTGAAAGAAGCTTTCATTAACAGGAAGGGATCTGATTATTTCAAATTTTGTATGTATGAAAACTTATACGAGGGAAATGATGGAGTTCTACAAGCAGCAACCATTTCTCTCTTTCATTTTTCTTCTTTTTTGATAATACATAACAATCATTTCTAAATTCAACAAAAATGCGTTATGAGAGTTTTATTCGGGTTGTTGAAGTAGCCATCCTTCCACATCAATGAATTTTATGCTCAAATATCCATCCAACTCTTTCGGGGATAGTGTCTTGGCAAACCGTGCCCTTTGAGCCTTTTTGACACCGTCACCACTACATTGGACCTCTGCAAATGTTAATCGGTCCCTGAAATCACCAAAAAAAAGAAATAGAAATTAGAATGCAGAAAAATTGAGCTGGTTTTATTTTAAAACATCGCCCGGGCATGAAGGCATAAATATGGAATGCTTATTAATTTGCAGTGATCAAGTATATTAATGTGTGCATGCAATCAATAGGCATATATCATAAATGCATATTTTTGTTTCTTCTTCAGCGCTATCAACAATTTTACGATTTTAATTTGTAGAGGGAAACACATTGATTCTATATGTTGCCTATACGAATATATAGATTCTTTATGCGTCGTAAATATAAGAATCTTATGTAAAAAGGGACCGTTACTGTAATACTTGATTGCCAATATGTTGATGAATTTTCTATCATATTAACTAATGCATCAACAAATTCTTCTATTCACAATCAAGAATGTCAAAGTCGTATCTGAAACTAAACTTTCGTATTTCCGGAGATAGCACATCACTTAATTTTGGTGCATCCGCTTAAGATAAGACTCGCAATTTTATCTATTGATGCTATTATGATGAAACATATTCTGAGACTAAGATGAGAAAGAATTATGTCGTAGAATATAGATCTTACGGATTGGCACTTCCTCTCCAAGAATCCCATCCTACAGGAGCAACAATACTGTCCTCCAACGATCTGTAGAAGATTACAGTGGCGTACGGACCCCAAGCTCTTCCCAAATAGGATGTCCCGTTTCCGGTCACATGTGCATGCTTGAAGACGAACCCACCAGGTTTAGTTGGGTCGTTGCGGCGTTGTGCTGTAATGTAGCCCCAAGTACCATGGTTGTCCGGCGGTATAGCATAGATAGTGCAACTCTGTGCCCCAGATCCAGAAGGGAAAAAAGTTAGAAATGGTTATGTAAGGGAAATCATTAGTTATAATCTAATAGCAACAATTATTTTCTAAGGGTTTATATACATAGAAGAAAAAAAGGTTTAGTAGAGCATCTTTCCGCAAAGGAAAAGGAGAGTAGATATTAGTAATGATACATGTCATTTTCATTTTTTCATTTGAAGTAGACACATGCATATATAGACTGAATGAAGCTTCAAAATTGTACTCATAAGAGGTTTGCATTATAATAGTAAGGACCGAAGAGAAAAACTCTGTCGAACAAATAGTATCGTTATCTTTTAGCATTATCCTTTTGTTGTTTGTGCTAGCAGGAAAAATTTCTCTGCCTTAGCAATGTTAAGATTTTGTGTAGGGTATGAAAAAAGAAATATCTACTCAATTTAGATTTATCCAATACTGTAAGAATCCGTATTTACTGGTATGGCGGTCCATGACCGGTAGCGGTATACAGCAGTATACTGACCACTATGAATGTTTACCATCAAGTATTTTAAATTTATTTACTACTAAAAATTTGTACTTCAACGCTATAAAATTTATGTGTGTCAAAGGATAATTAGAAATATATTAATATAATATGGAAGACCAATATATCTGTTGGTATTGACTGATCGATATACTGTTACCTATTGGTAATACCAGCTGGTATACCAGTTTACTTCAAATAATGATATGTGTTGCGTTTGAATTTCCAAGTGTACCTCATATATGGACTGGCCAAGACCAAATATGAAATCAACGGAGCCCTCGATCCAACAGTTATTGAAGTAATGGCGACCTTCATAATCGTAGAGGGTGTCCTGACTGCCTGTGAAGCTGCAATCATAGAACGAGGCCATGTCGGCTCCAACTGTTGCTGCTACCGCCATTGTCCTACGGTTTTGGGTACCTATATTGTATGTGTTCTGCGTTGAAAGAATTCAAAAGACAAGTAATTGAATAATGATTTTGGACAATCTTTACTATTATGAATTATATGGATGCCCACCCTAAATTCAATGCCTCGAGCAACGAAATGGGATGCATAGACAGCGAAGGTAGAACTTGATCGTGTATTCTCTGGCTGGAATGTCCCTGGAATAGTTGATAACAGCGCATGATTGTCATACTCGATCCGGGTATCTTTTGCTCCTACGCCTTCAAGTAGGATATGCTCCTTGGCAGGTACTATATAAACCTTCTCCCTACATCATATTATATTTCAAAATTTAGATTAATGATTCAGCGCATGGGAAGGTTTCATCTTCACTCTTTATTTGATCATACTAAACTACTGTCGAGTTTACAACTGTACGTATTGTAATTTTTAGATGTGGTTTGTATTTTAATTTTCTACATCAGCTTAGGTCCACTGGAATCTCTTTTTTTCCTGTGGGAAGTAGGATGTCGTAATTATTAAAAGCATGCATGGGTTGATTTTTATATGCCTGAAATTCGTAGTGCAGAATACAAGAAAATTAAAAAGAAAAAAAAAAGAAGTGATTCATAGTATTAGTATGATTTTAAATGCTTGTATTTACCGCCTCTAGTAATTTTAGTACGAGCATATGGATTATGACATTATGAGCAGATGGCTTGGAAATTTTTTATAACTGCCGTTTACAGGTTTATGATCAAAGGTAGCTAAAATAAACCTGTAAACTCCCTTATTGAGGTGGATCTTAACCCAGTCTCTGTTACCGTCCGGAACCCAATTGATAGCGGCTTGGACACTCGTGAAATTTCCACTGCCACCCAGATCCACTGTAATAGTAGCCCAGACTTTGCCGGCTCCATCGGCACAACCGCAACGAACCAAAAACCAAAACAGATAGAGAGAGAGGAAGGAAGAGAACAACATTATTCAGAATGTTATCAGCTAATAAATCCAAATTGTTGTGAATATTCAAGGGCCTTTTATAACCATGATTAGATAAACATGAAGGAATGAATTTAATTGTTACTACCATAATAAGACTCATGTATATAGACAGCACTGTGTGATTATATTATGGGATACGTTAAATAAATATGAATATATGTTAAGATATACATATAAATAATAATAATAATAATAATAATAATTAAATCAATAATGGCATTATATTAGATATTCAATGAACTTTCAAATTTTCGAGAGATGGAGGAAAGACGGCGATTCGAGAGAGGCTGGTAAGATATTTACAGATGCGAGAGAATCCGAAAGAATCCGAGAGTTTCCGAGAGTTTTGGAATCCGATTCGTGAGTCCCTTACAAGTATCGGTGCGTCATAGGATAAGGTTGACAACTTGGTTGTACTTCTGAATGTATCCATTTATTTTTTTTTCTATGGGAAGGGTTAAATATTTAGACGTTTAAGGAGATAAATTATAAGTTAGTATTAGCACTTACCATTAAATCAATTTGCCACATTGACATTGCATTGTGAAAAGAGTTATATATGTATACTGTTAATTTAGGTAATGAACCGTTCAATGAATTTGGATTGTAGAAAATGATTCAACCTTTATGATGCTGTATAATACGTGCGCAAAGTATGCCTTGAATGTGAAGCGGAGAAAGTTTATACGATCCTACACATGTTATGTTCTCTTATCGCATAAGTGCTTTTTCTATTTGTGATTGCATGTTTCCTCATATGACTCTTATATTGTTTTAATACTTGAAATTAAACGTGTGCACGCACGCACTTTAAGATAGGTAGGATATGCGAGCACAACTTGAACGGAGCGGATTGTTAGAAGGACGCCACATGAAAACGTGAATTTGAAAAAACATGAAACCCCCTAACGGATCGAGAGCGGATCGTTGGAAGGACACCACACGAAAAACGTGAATTTGAAATACCACGAGCCCGCCGTAATGGATCGAACTAAACACACGTGTACTTTATTCTACACACACACACTTGGATGCAAATAGATAACTGTGCTAATATCAGAACACTAATCTCTCTAGCCTAATGGATCAAATGATTTCAGCAACAACTTTGCATCAGTTCTCTCCTTCTATCCTTGCCTCAAAGAGCAGCGAGTCAATGATTACTCCAAAGAAGTTTGTACATGGTAACAGTAATTGTTTTATTTGTTTGCTCTTATATGCCATTTCTTATATCGTCTATTTCTGTATGTTTTCATGTACAATCTTTGTTTTGGCTAGTCTTTATTAAGCTCCACAGCCCAAACAATGTAAGAGTTTTATTTTCATTCTCCCTATTCTTTTGACTTCGGCCAGAGACTAGTTTTGAATACCTAAGGGATCTCGTTTCGTGTATGCAAAAGTTTATACGGTTTTATCAGATATCATTCTATTATATTTATACTTGTACTCGTAGCTGCGTTGCTAAGTTTGTCTTTCTTGTAAGGTGTATGGAGGTTTTGAATTCCCAGACTGCACGCTGCTTTGTGTCTTTGAGATATCGAGGCTTGATACCATGCAAACCACCGTCTAAAATTTCCGAAAAATTGAATGTATTTTGGGATCATTAACCTTCGGATACTGCAAATGTGATATCGCAAAAGGAGTGCTTGATGTGGAGTGCTTGATGTTGATTTAAATGATGTTCTTTCATACAATGTTCCGCAACTTGTACAAGCTAATAATGATAGATGTTTTTCGAATTTGTATACCAACTTGAATTAAATTACTCAGTTATATGGTACCGATTCATCATTATTCCCAATAACATACCTTAAACTGTGTTTTATTTCTTTCTTCAAACGGTAGTTAGTGTAAATCCTTGATTATATGGCATCAGTTCATCTTTTCCTTTTCCTGAATATTGGTTTAATCTTCCGCATAATCAATCCAAGGCTAGTTTTGAGATTAACAAAATTACAGCATTTGACCTCAAGCTCATGAACATCTGCTCGGCAACTTCATTTATCGCCGGCGGCAAATATATCTCCATGCTATCAAACCACTCTCCCCCAATCTCATTTTCTCAAATTCAAACTCTTCCTTTTCTTCTTCGACCCCAGTGCCAGCACTCTTCCCTCCATCTTCAGCAACAGTTCCATTGCTTTCAATATTCATTTCTCCATCCTCGTTGACTTCTTCGGCTTGTACAGCATTAGCAGAAGAAGCTCGAGTTTTTCAAAATTGCAAGGAAGGGTCTATTTGTTCAAAATCTTTGTGAAAAAACATCTGGGCCGCATTTCATTTAGGTCTTTATTCCCTCTCGTTGCTTAGATACTACAAGCAATTGCTTAAATATTACAAGCAACTTTTTAGATATTACAGGTGATATTACAAGCAACATTTTAGATATTACAGGTAATACTTACCGGCAACAAGTATAAAGGGGTTTTAATAAGAGCATAAGTGTACATTTTGGAAAAATTTTAAATATTATTTTGGAAGTCTAAATAATGATAAAAGGGTTTTATTAAGATTATGGTATTTAATTGCAAAAAGTAATTATTTTGTAAAGGGTTTTTAATAGTTAAAGAGCGTGTTTGGTATATGTTAGGTTGATGTTAAACTTTCACATATATCATACCATGTCATACACCATCATGGCTACACCTCCTTCTATCTTTACATTTCCTCCTTTCTCTACACACCTTCTTCTTCATCCAATAACTCTTATGTTCATTTCATTTCTAAACTGAACATATGCACTTCCTTCAACCCCCCACCTCAAATCATGGCCACCCTTCACAAAATCTCAAAGAATTGATGATTTCTTCACACAACTTGTTCAAAACTTCAAGCTAAAATCAACACAACTTCAAAAAAGCTCAAGTAGATATCTCAAAAGTTGAACTTCCTCGGTGATCCATCCAAATAGATAAAAATTCATCTTTTACAAGTTTTCAAAGTGTTTCAGTTTCAGATTTCTTGATTGATGTCAGAAAAATGGAGGTTTTGTGATGTTTTTGGTGTTCAAATCAAATATGGGATGAACTAGGACCTTTATAAAATATTTAGTATATAGAATTGACCTAATAAGATCACCAGAAGACACCCACAGAAGCATGGACCCCTAACTCATAGACCAAACCATAAATTGCGACTATATGGAATTTATTTGCGGCCCAATTTTTGAATTGGGTTGTGGGTCTTGGTCTGAGACTTGTTTATGAGTCAAAATCTAAGAATGTTTTAGTGTGATTTTGGCGATATTTTAAAGGTTTTAAAATTTCGTATTCGAATTTATAATTCTGGTTTTGGTGGATTTGATTGAGTAGCGATGCCAGGAGGGTAATTCCTTGTTGTTAGCATTCGCTTAGCTTTTGTTGGTTATAAATTCTAACCAATGGACCTTTGTTTGATATATCGGTTCCGATATGATTTCTTATGTACGTTATGATGTTATATGAATGCTAAGTTTCGTTGCGGAGACCTCCGAGACGGCACGGATGCGCAAGGCGATTGTCGGATACGACTAGCGCGATCACATACAGTGAGTAGATTATATCTACAAGTGGAGAAATTAGGTGGATGGCGTATAGCAACCCCGTGAAATATAATGTTATATTATCATTGAATTTGCATAGGATACATGCCGTGTACGTTTAGATTGGTCCAATATGTAGCGTACTCCGTTAGTATCGTTTAGTAGAATCATTATAGATACACTTGGTAGAACACAAGTATAAATACTAATGATTGCCATGTTGCACAATCACAGACTCGCATGTTACACTACACATCATTAGTACTGCTATACCATGTAGAACTGCCCTACATATATTATAATAGAATTGACGTTATAGTAGAATTAAATTATTATATGAGTTATATTGGGTGCGTGTACGAGACTAGACGTCCGTACTTATTGTTGGACGAGTACGCGACGGGAGATCCGTACTGGTTGCCGTGTGTGCATGTGACATAAGATGTTCATACCGATTGTTGTGTAGGTGCGTTGATGAGATGTCCGCATCAGTCACTGTGTGCGTATGTAGACTTGAGGTTCGTACGAGTTGCGAGGTGTGCTCTTGAGGTCCAAACTACTATTGCCGTATGTTGGGTACGTAGATTAAATATTCATATCGATCATTATTACTATATAAAGATATATCTAGTGTTCATCGTACGATGCGAGATTTCCGTACTGGATGACATGATGGCGAGGATTGCCGAATACGGCCTTATTGAATTTGACCCGTGGAGTCTTATTTTACCCCGATGAGGAGATTATAATATTCGGAGTGTAACCCCCAGTTTCACAACAACGATTCATTTCATATTTCAAAAGAGATACCAATGAAGTGCTGTTAGATTTAAAAAGGGCATTTACATATTTTAAAATACCGCAGCCTCCTTATTTACAACCAACATTTTGTTATACTTTACAAAATGTATATATATAAGGTTACTTGCAATATATATTCATTTACTGTTCGTTTACGTTACGTTTACCGTACATGTTATCCGCATACGCGTTATTCATTTTATCCGATTTGCTACGCTTATGTTATCATTCGTGTTACTTTTAATATATTCGTTGATGTTGTTATATACTACCTATCCGTGCTATGACTAGTTCACACAGACTAAAAGGGTACAAGGATATGCTGTGATATGATATCAATCCTAAGAGATTGAGTGTGTGTGTAGAAAGAAAGAATATGAGAAAGATGATTATGATTCGAACACGGTGGATATGGCCGGGGATCCGTAAGATATATATATATATGATGAATCCATGAGAGATTGAAGGTAGTTGACACAGGATGTCTCTATGGATATATTTACGATCAATCGATGAGTGATTGAGGGTAGTTGACACAGGATGTCTCTAAGGATATATATGTGAGGGATCGATATAGATACCCTGTACTGAGATGGATATATCATATATATGTGAGGGATCAAGATAGATACTCTGCACTGATGAGATATATTATATTGTATACATAGTAGCCAGACAGGAGTGGTCCATAAGACAGTACCTGACTAGTATTTTCATATATCGATGCATACTAAAGAGGGTTTATAAAGAGTTATAGTCTCATATTTTCCATGTGCCTATGATCAGCACAGAAACTTTTAAAAGAAAACCCCTTCTACATCATTTTCAAATAAACAAGAGTGGGACGTATATTTAAATGAAACACCTATTTTCTTCTTACATTAACGTCCGCTACTAGTGCCATGGCATAGACATCATATGGCTATTTTGAAAAGATCTAACCTATAAACATCTTTCGGCTATTTTTATTGGATTGCATAAGGATGTGTGTTACGTATTATAGCTTTATTTCTATTTTGGTTTGGTCGTGTGATATAAATATTGCACTACAGCTACGGTGATCATGATTTGACACCGATATAATTGGTACGCAGTGAGTTACCATTTATTAATGATTGATCATCATTACGTTGCATAATATTGCGTTTATTTGCGTGACTCACATGCTTTCGGATACTTATGGTTATGCTATGCCCATACCGGGCTTGATATTGTTTAGTCGAGATTGACATGATAACCACATACAGATTCATATATAGGATAGCGGTACACGAGTTTTACATAAGGGCTTTGGTAGGATAAAAAATTACACCCCGGTTGACCAAGTCAAAATCAACCCCAAACCAAGTAGGCCCAAGCCTAAGCCAAGTTAGCCCATGCTCAAGTCGAGCCCAAACATGAAGAGACCGGCCTCCGCCATGCCAAGGAGAAAATTATGTAATAAATAATTTTAATATAATTTTTATGAATAAATGTAAGGAAAATAAGCATAAAGCCAAATTTATGTAAAACCCCTGGCTCATGTGTAAAAATAAAAAAGCACATAGGTATAAGATGGGTAAAATGCCATTTTGTAATGCCCAAGGGGCTATATGTAAAAGTGTGTAGCCTAAAAAAAACAAACATGATGAGAAATGATAAGAATAATTGATTCCCCTCAAAAGAATTAGGGTTCGTGCCTTCATCTCCTCTCTCTCAAGTTCTCCCTCTTTCTTTTCATTTCCAATTAAATCAAGTGCTTAGCTCTTTTTTTCTCAAAACCAAATAAAATTGCACCATAAAACCCTCGAAGGGGAATTCAGATATCTCATCAAATCCCTAAAAGGGAGATTTTTAATCTCACCTCCATTTTTCTCCAAGATTCAGCAAAAAGAGAGGAGGAAGACGACCCACCTCCAAAAATCCCACTTTGGAAGGATCCAAGGCTCAAGGGAGAAGAAAGAGGTCCCCTTTGATCATTTCCGAAGATTTTTGAGAAGTTCAACTCCAAGATCCAAATCGTCAAAGGAGTTTTACTCCAAATCCAGATCTTTTGGGATTTTAACTCCAAATCCACACTCAATTCCTGTTCAGGGGTTCAACTCCAAGCCCAAGGTCTTAGCCCCTTCTTCCGCTGGTGTTTCCAGCGGTCGTGTGCCGCGCATGGAACCCGCTGGTGCCCAGTGGTCGCGTACCGCTCACGCGACCCGCTAGCGCCCAGCGCCCATGCGCCTGGTACGCGACCCGTTGGCACCCAGCGGCCACGTGTCATGCACGCGACTTACTGGTGTCCGGTGCCCATACGCCTAGCATGCGACCCGCTGGCGTCCAGTGGTCACGTGTTGTCTCACGATCCCCTAGGACGCTCCTCACCTCTCTTTTCCCACACTCTCCACACTCAAAATACATACCCCGTTAGAAATTTTTTTTCTAACAGGGCGCTGCCTTACACCCCGCAATGGGGCTGCTAGTCCTTTTGACCCCCAGCCCGATATCCGGGTAGCAGGACCCCCGTAAACTCTGTGAAGCCCCCGATAATCCAAAACACAACATACGCACACTGTATATTAAGGTCACGTTACCAGTTTGACCCGTCAATCAGAGTTTCTCTCGCTCCAAAGGTGAGGGGTAATTAACGGCAGGTTAGTCCACAGCTGTCGGAGATTCGGATCCCCACAATCAATAAACCCCATCCTACCCTAGGCAAGGGGAATCTGTACGCCTGACAAGCGCGCGTATTCCTATCTCAATAGGGTTAAGAAAAGCACTCTACAGATTTTGGCATGCCTGGTGGGACAATTTCTCTCCTCCCATATTTCGGGTTAAACGTTCATGCGAACTCAATCAACATATACATTGATTTTTTGTACTGAAATCATGCTTCTTTTTGCAGGTTAACATCTCTCAATTGCAATCTCGAACTCATCAACCATGTCTCCCAAGACGAGCTTCGTTTCTGATGCAAGTCCGGTGACCTATGTGGTCACGACAAACGCAGTGGAAAGAGCCTCTACTCCAATTTGGTTCCATCATCATCTATCCCGCCGGAAGCGCTCATATGGTGTAGACCCCGGAAAACAAAGTGGCCAAACCAACCTCAAGGGGCAGCAGGCCGAATGTAGTGATCGCAAGGGCACCACAACTCAAGCGCAAGTCGGTGTTTGAATGGCTTTCCGTGGCTCCAGTTGGGGGCAAAACCGTCGAAACAAATGAAGTCGCCAGACATCGCGGGAAAGCTCAAGCAAAACCTTCGACGGACATGCGATCGGATGTCTTCTCAAGGATCTCCATCACTCGGCCTACGGCGGCTTTTCGAAGAGCAGAAGCCTGCCAGGCACTCAAAACAGAGAAGCTGGGGCAAAAGCGGCTTACATATAGAGCCAACAAAAGGGCTAGGGCCCCGTCCAAGTTGAACTTTGTGAAAGCCCGGACTGCTTCGCGACCACAGCCGTGTCGGCCGTGAAGACCCGCAATTCTTTCAAACCTTTAAAGTGGGTCCAGAAGAATGCAATATCTGCCAAGATTAAGAAGGCCGCAATTCAAAATGTACTACGAAGAGATGTGTCCACGCTCCTGCACAAAAGGCATGACACCTTCTCATCAAGAGTCTACCAAGCACTTCATACATCGTGAAAGCTGCGGGACAAAACCAGAAAAGAAGTGCCAGCGCCACCCAAGGACCTATCCAGGCCCACCGTCTTTAGTCACTTGTCCTTTCCTGAAAAAGAAGGGCCATGACGGCGGTCCGAGAAATCAGCCGCCAAAGATAAAGAGATGACTGGATATATAATCCACACTGTCTACATGGAGGGAACACGCAACAAGTGCAAGGATGGGGCCACCACATTTCAGGCTCAATATGGTTTGAATGTGGCTGCCCCTTCCCAAGATCAACTTCCTTCTTAGGATGATGAAACCCCCCTCGATGAGGCTGATAAGCAGAAGGACCCCTCAGTCCATGTGGAATCTAGTTCGGACAACGACGAGAAGCCGACTTTTCGTCCCAAGACCGTAGAACAAGAATTACTTCAAGAGCTCCAAAAATAGCTCAGAAATAAAGACAAGGAGATGGCAAGGTTTTACTCTAAAATTGACGACTTGACGAATGTTATGACGCAGCTCACGGCTCAGGTTGCTCGGGCACCCTCCAATCAAGCGCAAGTCTCTACTCATGAGCCGGATGATAACGACCCGAAGCAGCCAATGCTTGTCCCCCAAAGTCCAAAAACAGGCGAACCGCATGAAACTCGGTCGTATCCTATCTCGGGAAATGTCTTGACTACCGATGACAACAACCCGCTAACGCAAGATCAAATTATGGATTTGGTCACCAATAAAGTCAAAACATTGGTAGCCAAAGTCGAAGCGAAAAAAGATGTCAGCAGCAGTGGGAGACCATATCCTGCTTGGTATGATCTGGTAGAGTTTCCTGGTGGCAATGTCATCCCCAAATTCGGAAAATTCGATGGGACGGGAAATGCGAATCAGCACATCGCCCACTTTAAAGCCTCGTGCGGGAATATTGGGAGCAATGATGCTCTTCTCCTCCGTCAGTTCGTTAATAGCTTAACCGATATCGCTTTCGACTGGTACGCGAGCATACCGAATGGCTCCGTTACGGTCGTTAACTCAGCACTGTCAAGATCAAAGATTGGGTAGAGAATCAATACAAGGTTGGGAAAACCTCACAGTCCTTGGATGTACCGACAAGCCACAAAGTTACGGCCGTCAACTCAGCTCTGTCAAGATCAAAGTTCAAGAAGCAGGGATAAGCAAACACCATTGACCACCACGTCATTAAACTGGGAACATTTGACCCCTACGTCATTAAACTGGGAGTGTAAAAAATATGTGTATAAACGAATAAAAAAAAGCCGAAATGATGGGGCAACTCGCAATAAAAATCAGCGAGTAAAAAGATGAAAATAAAGCCGAAATGATGGGGCAAACGCGAATAAATAGCCGAAATGATAGGGCAATCGTGACATTCGTGATAAGAAAAGCTTAAATGATGGAGCAATCGCGGTAAAAAAAACCGTATATACAAATAAATATTTCAAGCACCTCCAAAGGCGAACGATGAGTCGCTCCTGAAACCATACTTCAGTGTTAGCGATGCAGACGCCAACAAAATTTCAAATCCCTGAATATCCCAACGGCAAATGATGAGTCACTCCTGATACCATTCCAGTGTTAGCGATGCAGACGCCAGCAAAATTCCAAATCCCTAAATTCTTCCAGCCCTGCGGTCAGTCCCCAAACTGACCATCGTACACAATCCACGGACACAAATGATCCCCATCCCAACCGAATTCCACTACACCAGCCCAACGAGCAGTCCCTAAATTGACTACCGTATACAATCCACGGGCATAAACAAGATAAATCACACCCATACCCCACCGCAATCACCAGTCATGTGGACGGTCTCCGCCTTTCAAATTATGCCCCATTTGGAAAGACCCACTCATGTGTCCTCACGATACACGAGGAGAACAAAACTTACGAGATTCTCTCGACTCGTAAGAAGATACATTCGTGGGATCCTTGCGACGGGGAAAACACACTTGGGGGTCCTCACGACTCCTAATGAGAAAATACACCTATGAGATCCTTTCGACTTATAGGTGGAAAATGCGTTTATGGGACCCTCACGGCTCATAAAATTGAAAAGCTTTAGATGATAGGGACCTAAACCTGTCTCCTAAGCCATCGCTCCCTAACAGGCAAAGGCAAATGATGAATTGTTCTTGACACCTGTGCTCCAGTGTTACCAACGCTGATGCTAACCCCAACCCCAAAATTCCAAATTTTCGATCCAATAGACCCCTAAGTCGTTAAACTGGGAACATATGATCTCTAGGTCATTAAACTGGGAATATATGACCCCTGAGTCATTAAACTGGGAATGAGGGAAATCCCCCCAAGGAAAATGATGATTCGCTCATGGTACCATATTCCAGTGTAGCGATATTGATGCCAAACCAAAGCCAAAATCTTCAAATCCTCTCATGACAAATGATGATTCACTCCCGGTACCATATTTCAGTGTAGCGATTCTGAAGTCAACCCAAATCCCAAGTTCTCGACGGCAAATGATGATTCGCTCCTGGTACCATATTCTAGTGAAAGCGATGCTGACGCCAAACAAAAACCCAAATTCCAAGTCCTAGACTCAAAAGCCCCGCTGGAAGGATTAGAAACTCCTAAATCAAATCAATAAATCAACCAACAACCACCCGTCGGAATCAAGCTCCTTCTCGGAATCAAGTCAACCAATGACCCCCCCTTCGGAATCAAGCTCCGTCTCAGAATCAAGTCCATCAACAACGTCTGCATCGGAACTATACTTCGTTCAGAATGTCTGCCTCTGCGTCGGAACCATATTTCTTCTCAGAATATATGTTCTGTTCAGTTGATAAAACTGCACTTTTGATATGACATTTTCCTTACCTTTCTTAAATATCTAAAAGTGTTTATTATAAATATGACACATATGAGGGTTTATCTGTAAAAATACTATTTTCATATGTTTATATATTATAATTAACATTATGAAGGAAAATGTATGCATAAAATATTTATATAATATTTTGATAATTTAAATATGCATATCATATCAAATATCCTTAATCAATATTCTTAAAATATAATATCATATAAAATGGTTAGGATAATATCTTAAAAATACCAAATATTACTAATATTATTCATTGAGATATTGTGCAGAAATTATATCAAGACTGAAATCAAGGAAATCCGAGATATCGAGATCAAATCTGCCAAAATATTGAAGTAAATCATGAAATCAATTCTGGCAGAGACTTAGAGAAGATTTCCAAAATCCAGATATTCAAAAGATCACCACATGTCAACTAGATGAAGCTCCAGAAATTTACATCCAAAACCCCACCAGAGTGCCGCCCAACCACGGCCATAACCTACAATATGCGGCGGAACTGCCGTCGATATGGGGAGCTGGGATTTAGGATTTTCTGTGTAGGATCATCTAAACAAACCCTGATTTATGGAATCTAGGGATTGCATCTTCTGTGACTATAAATAGAACCTAGAGCCCATCTTGGAAGATCATCAAACCGAAGAGATCACGAAATTCATATTGACTCACGCATCCAGGTTGATCAATCGACTGTTCATTTACCTCCTTCAAGATAGATTGAGAAGCAAACTAGGATTTTGTATTCCATTTTCTAAAGAAACAAAAAGTGTAACTGATCAAGTTGATTAATAAAGGTAGTTGTTTTATTTTTATTTCATTTATTTTTTATTTACATCATGATCTCTATCCGTTCTTCTATCGCTATTATGGGCGAGTAATTCACCGCTTGATGGGGTTCGTAGGATTAGGGTAGATTAATGGAAGATGAAAAATTTCCTAACTTCTTTTAAATCTTATGAAGTTTATAAACTTTAGCAAAATAAATGTTAACATCCTAATCGGGCGCGCTATCAATTTATTGATAGTCTTGACCACGATTTGAGATTAGATTACTAATTGTTTTGTTAAGGGCTAGACATGAATAGAGATCAATGAAAGGACAAGGGTCAATAGTGTGGAAACACTAGTTTCTTCCAAGAACCCTAATCCTCATTCATCACTATCAATCTAGTTTTAAATCTATCAATAGATAAAAGAAGTCATTTTTACTAATCATCCATTACTACTAAATCCTAACGAACCTTATAAGCCCCCTTCTGATATAAAATCTACATCTTTATTTAAACTAGATCTATTTTCTACATCCGTATTTTGACGTATGTAGAAGATCACAACCAAAGAAATTTATACCGCAATCAATTGACGGTGTCTATTGTAGTTTCGTCAATGAGAACGGATCTGTTCATATCATAATATTGCATTTTATATTCCCCAGTCTTATGCGTTTTATAAATAAACAGGTGCTTTTGACGCATGTCTGCTGCATATTACAGGATACAGGTTCTTGGAGCGAAAACAGTGAAAAAGACAAAAGATGATACAAAAGAGGGACTTTTGACCAACAAGTAGAAGGACCCTAGTCAAGCCTAGACGAAGAACAATTCACAAGTGTACAAGGCAACGCATGGTCCGAAATGTCAAAGGAAACAGTTAAAAGACCACTACAAGTTTCACTGAAAGATCCGGAGAAGATCTAGAATCCAAATAGAGAAAAGTACTGAAGAAATAAAGATAACAAGACATCAGAAAGCAGCACAGAAAGTTTCACTCAGTGATCTCATCAAACGGCCGCGGAACCGCGGTCCTACGCCCACATTTGCCGCGGTTCCGCGGCCATCTGACGCACGTGTCGGTGCAAATTTCTTCTGACGGTGCGTCGGTGGTTTTGTTGGGATTTTTCGGGGGTATATCTGTAATAGCACATATGCGAGCAATTGTAACCCTAATTTTTCCCATTCCCTATAAAATGTATTCTAGAGATTGTATTAGGGATGCCTCTTTTCAATGAAATAAAAATTCAGATTTAATTCAGTGGGAAGAGCATCAATTCTGTAAGTTCTTATTTCAATTTCTGCCTTAGTTTAAAATTAAATTCCTGCCCTAGATTAATTCATCTCTTGCCTTAGTTTAATCTTGCGTAGAACTTTTTAATCTGCAGTAGATAATTAATTCTTTAGATCTAAAAAAAAAACACATAATAAAATGCTATTTTTAAAAGATCCCCTAATGAGCGAGTAATTTCCTCGCTTGTTAGGGTTAGGAATAAAGGAGGGATTGAGAGATGGATATCTCTCATCTCTTTCAATGCCAATAATTTTTCATAAGTAGAACTTCATGCACGCATGCATGATCCGCTCTCTACGGCACCCTACCCATGAGGTAACGGTGAAACCATAGTATAAAGGACCGGACATGCATGACGTCCATGAAGGTTATAGCAATTAGTAGGAAATGACGGATAAGGATCTAGAGGAAGAAACTTCGTTTCTTCCCAATCATCCTAATCCCCTTTACTAATAATTGTTATGGCTTCTAAAAAGTTTTAATCGAAGGCATTGAAAGAGGTTTTAATATCAATCTTATCAACCCTACTTTAGACCTAACCCTAATAAGTTCCTTAACCATCGTACAACTTAGCTTTTAAAATCAATCAACAAAACCAAACCACCATTGGAATCAACTCGTGAAAACACTTAGGAAAATTACACATCCCTGTGGATCGACCCGTATTCACCGGCTAGCTGCAAAGCGACGCCGTTTCTGATTACGGTAAAATATTTTTGGTGATCGTAAAACCTACAACTAATCAAATGGCGCCGTTGCCGGAGATGGCGTAAAATTTCTTTTGTGTAATTTCGGGTTGATATAAATTTTAAAAATCATAAAAATCTGAAAATAGAAAAAGCACAAAAACATTTTTATCAATTTTTATCTGTTTGAAGGGTTTTATTGTTTGAATCTTGCAGGAACAGCGAAGAATCGCGGATCTGGAAATTTCCAGAGTGCTAAACAGAAAAAGTTATATCAGAACAGAGGGGAAACTCAACAACAGGACCGTACAATTTTTACAGAACCCTAAGTCCACCAGACAACCGCGGAACCACGGCCTTGACACACTAAAAACCGCGGAACCGCGGTCATTTTGGTTCTTCAGTGCACAAAATTTTCTGGTTTGTTTCCTCATTCTCCTCTCTGCAAATCCCCATATATCTTCTGTCAAAATTCTCTGCAGGATTTCTTTGCGCTGCAAAATCTTCTTCCCCCTTCTAAATAACAGATTTTCTACAGGTTTTTTTGCGCCGCGCTAAAAAATTGATTGCAAGTGAATTTACAGTTTTCCATAATTTAATCGAACTTTAAGGGGCTATTGACCAAACTCAGATTGGGTGGGGATTTCATCACCCTTCCCAGGACCCCAGAAAACACTTAAAGCATTTGCATCGACCACTTTTAATTAAAAAATACTGGACTCAGCCCTAAGGATGTCGAGCTCAATAGGAAAAAGGACTAGTATAGGCATCGACCGTTTATCCTAATTGACTTTGCGGTGTCTAGGCAAGTGGTTACTTAATTAGGACCGCTACTTGTAGCGGGGAGCCTCCCACTTACCTGGCACTTACCTGGCCGCAATTGACGGTGAAGAGGCGGTTTGAGGTCCTATTTCTAGCCCTAGTTAGGAGCTGTCTAGCTGACCTAGGTGACCGTAGATCTAGGCCTGATTGTGCATGTGTGGTTGATCGCGTTTGCGTTTCAAGTCTCTTTTCAAAAATCTCTTTGCAAAACTCTTACAAACATAAATAAAAAAAAAGAAAAAATCTTTTCAAAACTTGCAACTTGTCGCTAAAGAAAACTTGCACCTCACTTACACCACTTCCTTTCGTTGACGTTATCTTACCTCCACATTCTGTCTTTCATTTTTTTCTGACTACACTACCCTTTAGTGTATGTCACTTTGGACTAGGGACCCTAGCGCCCGATTAGTCCGTGTTTCGTTGGTACCGACCGACGAACCTTTCGACACCGAAGTCGACATTCCGTCCACTTTCTTACCTCCACCTTCAAATTCTTTCTCCGAAGGCATGTCGGGATTCAACCCCAACAATACCTTACCGACGGGAATGATTCCACCTCCGTTAGGTGCGAATAACCCGAATCAACCGCCTGTTGAAGCGCCCGCACGAGTTGCACTCCAGGATCTCTTTTACCCTGTCCGCGCTTCTTTACCCACCTGTCTTTCACCCCCACCGGCAAATGGGGACAATTTTGAAATAAAACCACATTTCATCAATATGCTGCCAAAATTTCATGGTTTGGAATCTGAAGATGCTTATATCTTTATCAATAAATTCCAAAATATGTGCGCTATGATGAAAACGACCCAATTAAGTGATGACGCTATAAGGCTAAGGGTCATTCCTTTTACCTTATGTGACCTAGCCGAGAAGTGGCTATACAGCACCGCATCACATTCCATTAGAAATTGGGACGAGTTTGTGAAGGCTTTTCTTAAAAAGTTCTATCCTCATCACAAAACTGCTAGAATCCGTAACGAGATTATACAATTTTCACAGCTTCCTTCCGAACCATTTTGGAAGTGCTTCGAGAGATTTAAAGACCTACTCATTCAATGCCCTCATCATGGGATTGAAAGTTGGCAACTTTGCCAAACATTATACGAGGGATTGAACTCGGCAACTAAGCAGTTGCTAGAAACCATATGTCAAGGTCATTTTCTCTCCAAGTCTAGTGACGAAGCGTGGCAGTTTCTTGAGGATCTTAGTGAGCAAACAATTCAGTGGGAGAGTACCAAGACCACATCATCTTCTTCTAGCGGTCAATCTAGGGCAGGCATACATCAAGTAGAGATGTCGATTGCCATGAAGGCCGAGATGGCCGCTCTTACGAAAAAGCTGGAAGCGATTGAGACCAAAATCTCATCGTCTTCTCCTGCCCCTGTTGTGTCTCCACAAACTGTTTGTGCTTGTTGTACGGATCCATCGCACCTAACCGAAGAGTGTCCTTATAATGCATCTACTCAAGGACAGGATCAAGTCAATGCTGCATTTCAGCAACGACAAAGAAACGATCCGTACTCTTCGACATACAATCCGGGGTGGAGGAGTCACCCAAATTTCGCTTGGAACCAAAATCAACAATTCCAAGGAAATAACAATTTTCAAAGACCTCCTCCTCCACAACAACAAAAAGAACCTTTACAAACTCAATTTCAACAGCAACCTTTTCAACAGCAACCTTACCCTAATCAGGTGAACAATTTTGTGCCTAACACCGCTTACCCGCCAAACAATTATGTTCAACCTAATAATGACATGGTTAGCTCGCTCGAAAGAAGTCTAGATGCGTTCCTAAAGCAATCTACACAGTCTACAGCACGACTAGAGACTTCTATTCAATCTTTGGTGCAAAACAGTGCCTCACACGATCAAAGCATCAAATCTATTGAGGCACAAATTGCACAACTCAATGCAGCTTTGAGCGAGCGCGAAAAAGGAAAACTCCCGTCTCAACCACTGCCCAACCCCGGTCACGCACATGCTGCATATCAACAGCAGAATCATAACGTAAATGCTGTGACCACGTTGAGATCGGGAAAAGTGTTGAAAAATAATGTGGGTATTAACAATGACACCCCAGCCGGTGGCCCTTCTTCATCTTCTTCACCTTCTTCTTTAGAGCCTATTCTCCACCCTTCACACGGCTCTACTTCTTCTAGCTCGAACGGACCCATTTCTCACAACACGAACACATCTACACGGGGTGCCGTTCCAACTCGACAATCTGATCCGCAAAAATTGGACTCAACAACCTTTCAAAATGTTCCTTTTCCCAATCGATTGAGATCCAATAAACCAACTCCACAGATGGAAAAGATTGTAGAGTTGTTCAAACAGGTTAGCATAAATATTCCTCTTTTGGATGCAATCCAACAAGTTCCTTCATATGCAAAAATTTTAAAGGACTTATGCACCAAAAAGAAGAAATTATAAGTACCAAAGAAAGTTTTTGTGGCTTGTGCTATTAGTGATGCTCTTGTCAATTCTTTACCCCCAAAGCAAAAAGACCCCGGTTGTCCTACCATTTCGATAACAATTGGGGACAAGAATATCAATAGAGCACTATTAGATCTTGGTGCTAGTGTCAATTTGCTACCTTATTCTGTGTACGAGCAATTGGGCGTTGGAGAGCTTAAGCCCACTCACTGTACTCTCCAAATGGCCGACCGGTCAATCACCCATCCTAGGGGAGAGCTGGAGGATGTGTTAATTAGAGTAGGGGAGTTCATATTCCCCGTTGATTTTATTGTTATAGATACACAACCTGTTACTAACTCACGGAACCAAATTCCAGTGATTCTCGGTCGACCATTTTTGGCCACGTCCAATGCCGTAATAAACTGTCGCAATGGCTCCATGACTCTATCCTTCGGGAAGACGTCTAGTGAGTTCAATATTTACAAGTCAGGAAGTCTGCCCCCCGTGCCTAATACTAGTACACGAGAAGTTTGCTCTATTCACGAAATCACGCAAGAGGACTGCGAGTTTGAAAGTTTCTTGTTTGATGAGAACAGTTTTGACGCCACTAGTGCATCCCTCCTTAAGCCTACCACAGTCGACACAACCGATATTGATTATGAAAGTTTCACTTTTTCGGATAATGACGACTCACAGCCCGAATATGAGTCTTTTGAATTTTTGGATGAGTTAGTTGAACCATCCGAATCGGTTGTTTGCAGTGATTTCGAACCTGTGTTGGAGTCCTTTGAGTTCGAGGTAGATTCCGCAATGATTCTTTCGCCTCCGAAACTCGAACTCATGTCCTTGCCGCCTCACCTTAAATATGCTTACATAGGTGAGAATGAGACTTTTCCCATTATAATATCAGCCTCTCTAGCCTTCGAGCAAGAGAACGCTATTTTAAAGGTCTTACAAGATAGGCGGCAAGTTTTCGGTTGGACTATGGCGGACATCGAGAGGATTAGTTCCCTCATAATTGAATATCATATGCAATTGATGGATGATGCCAAGTCAATAAAGGACCTACAGAAACATTTTGGGGGTATTGTGGTGAGTCAACCTCCTCCTTTAGAAGTTGAACCACCCCCATTTCTTTTAATAAGCTATGAGAATGCCAATATTCCACTGACTGCTAATCATTCTCATTCTCATTTTGATTCATCACCACATTATATCTATTCACTTCCACACTTTCACGACCATCACTCCTATCTTCCCCAATTCTTTTTGGATCGGTACAACATGTTCTTCCGCCAACTGACACTCTTTACAGATAAATTTTTCGACTGGTTGGTGTTGATGTTTGGTCTGTGCAAAGTCTGGCAGTAATGTCTAACATTGTTTCACTGAAGTTTGGGGGGGCCTTTCTGTATATATTTTTGTTTTTCCTTTAACAATAAGAAAAAAAATAAATAAGCAGGACATTGCCGACATTATCTACCCGTTTGGTGCAGCATGACAGTGAGGACACTGTCAAGTTTAAGTTTGGGGGTATGCTCGGTACGTTTTCTTCATTCATATTCATTTGTACATATTTTTGCATTTGCATATTTATTTGAAAATACATAAAAATTGAAAAATTTCAAAAATTATAAAAATTTATTGTATTCAATTTTGATCTTATTTAACTTGAGTTTGACAAAATAGGTTAACTGGCTTCGAACAACTAGATCTTAGACTGAGTAAATTGAAAACCCTAAAAATAGCCTTCTTTAAAGATTAACGGTAGAAAGTATATGTCTTTGTAGTTTATTTAGAAATAGGCAAATTTTGAGTTCACTTTTTGGGCTAAGTTGAAATAAAGGAAGAATATTGATATTCTTATTAGAGTATAAGTTTGAAAAATAATTCCTAGCTTAAGTCTATATTCTGAAAATGTATACCCTACAAATTGCACAATCACGCACCTTGAAACTTGGAATAGTAGAAGAGACCTTGAAATGCTCTTGTCTAAAGTCCTTAGTACGAAGAAAATAAAAAAAATGTGTGTGAATAAAGAAAAAAAATGAACACTGGTCTTTGTGATTACTTAAGGCTGCAAAAATAGAAAAAATATTTACCGAGGGTGCTTCATCACCTAGTGCCTTAGACCAACTGGTTTGGGAGTCACTGCTAAAAGCCTTGGGTGTTGCAAGACTAGGAATTACGCTTTATAGTGCAAACATATCTTGTAATCGGTTGTTGGTACCTCAAGAAGTATTAACAGTCGCATGAAGGATGTGTAAGCAAAAATTCATTAAGAATTCACCAGTTAATTAGTGCTTTGGACAACGGACAAGGGTATGATTGCTTGATTTGAATTTCCAAGTGTAGGGGTGATTTATACACACACGTGGAGATATATGATTAGAGCTGAGATAAGAGAAAGGAATGAAGAATAAAACTTGTATCTTTAGTGGAGTTGATAGAAAAATTCCTAAATGGAGATGGAACCTTAGAAGGAAAACTTAAGAAATGCCGACGGCTGAATGAGTCTATAGAACATATATAATCTTAAGTTAAATGATGAGGAAGTGTGAAGAATATGGGTGGATAGTTTATAAGTCGACGATAATAGAATTCCTTGTTAGAAAACTTAATTGGAGAATTAAAGTCAATGAGCCAAATTGATAGGATTTTGTGGGTAGTATCCGCTGAAAACCCTCAGGAGACAACACTCCTACTAGGGACACCTAGAGGTTTAACGGCTTGTTGCATGTGCTCAGTGCAATCGCGTTTCCCTGCGAAAGTGCGGTTAGGTTTTATCGAGAATAATAAGTTTGCTCGAGGACGAGCAAAAGATAAGTTTGGGGGTATTTGTTCATATCATAATATTGCATTTTATATTCCCCAGTCTTATGCGTTTTATAAATAAACAGGTGCTTTTGACGCATGTCTGCTGCATATTACAGGATACAGGTTCTTGGAGCGAAAACAGTGAAAAAGACAAAAGATGATACAAAAGAGGGACTTTTGACCAACAAGTAGAAGGACCCTAGTCAAGCCTAGACGAAGAACAATTCACAAGTGTACAAGGCGACGCATGGTCCGAAATGTCAAAGGAAACAATTAAAAGACCACTACAAGTTTCACTGAAAGATCTGGAGAAGATCTAGAATCCAAATAGGAAAAGTACTGAAAAAATAAAGATAACAAGACATCAGAAAGCAGCACAGAAAGTTTCACTCAGTGATCTCATCAAAGGGTCGCGGAACCGCGGCCCTACCCCCACATTTGCCGCGGTTCCGCGGCCATCTGACGCACGTGTCGGTGCAAATTTCTTCTGACGGTGCGTCGGTGGTTTTATTGGGATTTTTCGGGGGTATATCTGTAATAGCACATATGCGAGCAATTGTAACCCTAATTTTTCCCATTCCCTATAAAATGTATTCTAGAGATTGTATTAGGGATGCCTCTTTTCAATGAAATAAAAATTCAGATTTAATTCAGTGGGAAGAGCATCAATTCTGTAAGTTCTTATTTCAATTTCTGCCTTAGTTTAAAATTAAATTCCTGTCCTAGATTAATTCATCTCTTGCCCTAGTTTAATCTTGCGTAGAACTTTTTAATCTGCAGTAGATAATTAATTCTTTAGATCTAAAAAAACACACACATAATAAAATGCTATTTTTAAAAGATCCCCTAATGAGCGAGTAATTTCCTCGCTTGTTAGGGTTAGGAATAAAGGAGGGATTGAGAGATGGATATCTCTCATCTCTTTCAATGCCAATAAATTTTCATAAGTAGAACTTCATGCACGCATGCATGATCCGCTCTCTACGGCACCCTACCCACGAGGTAACGGTGAAACCGTAGTATAAAGGACCGGACATGCATGACGTCCATGAAGGTTATAGCAATTAGTAGGAAAGGACGGATAAGGATCTAGAGGAAGAAACTTCGTTTCTTCCCAATCATCCTAATCCCCTTTACTAATAATTGTTATGACTTCTAAAAAGTTTTAATCGAAGGCATTGAAAGAGGTGTTAATATCAATCTTATCAACCCTACTTTAGACCTAACCCTAACAAGTTCCTTAACCATCGTACAACTTAGCTTTTAAAATCAATCAACAAAACCAAACCACCATTGGAATCAACTCGTGAAAACACTTAGGAAAATTACACATCCCTGTGGATCGACCCGTATTCACCGGCTAGCTGCAAAGCGACGCCGTTTCTGATTACGGTAAAATATTTTTGGTGATCGTAAAACCTACAACTAATCAAGATCGTCCACTGAGATGTGTGTTTTGATCGATTTTGTTTTAGATGAATTGAAAAGAAAAGATAAAAGAAAATGATTCAAGATTTTTGAGGTTTAGTTTCAAGAAACATAAAGAAATAGATCGAAAATCAAATGTTAATAAAGGTCAAGAAAATGTCCAAACCAATTGAATTATCAAGATATGAAGAATAGCTTGTAGGATCCGATTGAGTTAATAGCTAATGATGAATCTAATAATTCCTAATCTTATCTATTGAATATTTGTAGCTAGATTGATAATGATGATTGAAGATTAGGAATCAATTGAAGAAACTAGGGTTTCTCCTTCACTATCCCTTATCTTTTCAATCATAATCATTCGGATCTAGCCTCTAGCAAAGAAAATCATCGATAGTTTCATCCCTAATTTGCAACGAAATAATCAAGAAGTTATTTCGCTCCAAATTAGGTTATTCAACGATTCATTTTGCTAAGGTTCACAAATCTCGTAAGAATTAAGAATTAGTATAAGGATTTGATCATCGCTAGATCTATCAATTCTCTCGGATCCTCCACAAGCGGAGAATTTACTCACGCATCATCAGGAAACAATCAAGAACTAAGAATATCATAATGCGAGAGTGAATAGAAAGCGAGAATAACGATTTTCACCTTTATTTAGATCTTCTTCAAATTACATCTCTCACTCAAGTTTACAAGACTAGCTCTAGCTCACTCATTTGAGAGGGAATTTAGCGTCGATCTTTGCGTGGCTCGATCGTCATGAGTCGCGGATCGTCGTGGATCTCTTGCTCGGATGATGAATGGCGTTGCAAATAGAGGATCTTCGGTCTTCGCTCGATTTGTTTCTCAAAATGATCTTGATTTTACTTTGGAAATGGATTTGGGCTAGGGTTTTGGTATCAAGTTGTGTCATTCAATTTGAATTTGAATTTTGGCTCCAATTATCTAACTAACTATTCAACAACTTAACAACCACCAAATTATAGATCTAGATCCCCTTTTATAGTCACTCATTTAATCTTCTCTCATAAGCTTGGTTGTTATGCAGAGCCTTCCAGAAGATGCCACGTGGAATTGGAGCGTCTTGAGGAAGCTAGGCCGTTACAAGGAAGATTCTGGAGAAGTCTCGAGCGCCAACGAGTCAACTCGGCCGCGGAACCGTGGCGACTCGGCTTGGATCGGCCGTGGATCCGCGGCCATATAGGGAGATCTCTGCATAATATTTCTGTGTATGTTTGGTGTTGTCTTTTGGGTGTTCTTTTGATGTCTGGAATCTTATAATTCTTTCTTGGTTGCTGCCAAATTTCAAGTCTTTGACTTGCTGCACTTTATCGGCACTTTTGCGATTCCGGTTCTTTTACCTGAAGAATTTTCTGCACACAATCTTGATAAAATATGTTGAGATATACAAAATTATGCATGTAGTAATAAACACACAATTTCCCTCATAATTCCGGTTATAATATATAGCACATGTTATTTGATATTTTGCAGACGAATTGCTAATATGTGCTATATTTATACCAAACACCTTTAGATGATTGTTAAAACTGAACCTACGATGATAATAACTCCTTTAGAACCAAACACCTTTAGAAAGAGTAGGGAAATTGATGTGTTAAGAATGCAATATTTTCGACTGATCAAATTCCCCCAAACTTAATTTTGGTCGTCTCGAGCAAATATCTTTTATTCAAGAGAAGGAGAAAATATAAGAAAAAAAACTAACTAGCACACTTTCGTAGGCAACACGATTGCACTGAGCACGTACAACAAGCCTTTAAAGCTCTAGGTGTCTCTAGTAGGAGGAGTGTTGTCTCCTGAGGGTTTTCAGCGGATTGCACCCACAAAATCCCATAATAAAAGGAAGACTGTAAAAGTTATATTTAAAGATAAGAATTGTAAAAGAAAGACTTTGAAAATTAGAATTTCCAACTATACTAGCTTTTCGGTTGTCATGAGCCCTATCTTAATAGTCATGAAAAGATGTTAGAAATCACATCACCCCTCAATAAAACATCGTCTTTATTCTTCATTCCTACCTTTCTTCCAAACACTGATCATATACCCCTACGTGTGTGTACAAGACATCCCTACACTCGGAGAATTCAATTCAAGCTGTCATACTCTTGTCCATCTACCTCAGTACTTTTTTAGTTAAAGAATATTTAAATGGATTTGCTCACACATTTTTCATGCGACCGTTAATATTTCTTGGGGTACTAACCGACCGATTACTCATGTGCTTGCAGATATGGTGTATTAGTATTTTTCTCGTCTTGCAACATCTAAGGCTTAGCAGTGACTCCCAAACCAGTTGGTCTAAGGCATTAGGTGATGAAGCACCCTCGCTATATTTTTTTTATGCTGCCTTGGTGTTTAGAAAACCAGTGTTCATTTTTCTACACCATTTTATCTTTTATTCTTTATTTTTTTATTTTCGTACTTTGACTTTTAGACAAGAGCATTTCAAGATATCTCTTACTATCCCGAGTTTCAAGACGTGTGTAAGTGCGTATAGTAGGGTATCAACATTCAAATGTTTAGCTTCCAGAATAGGAACTATTTTTCAGACTTATTTTTATCCTCAGATTAGTGACATCTTTCATCAAACTAACCCTTAGGACAACGGCTCATAACTACTTATTACTAGTTTCGTTTAAGAAAACTTCTAATTTTCTTGGTTTTCATAAACTTTTCTAATCTTTTGGATGCAATTTTTCACTATCTAATCTTTTATTATCTTATTTATGTAAAAAAAAAATTATTATTTTTTTTATTATATGTTTTGTGCTTATACAAAGTATGATGCAAAATGATGCGTAAATAAGCACAAACCTCCCCTAAACTTGTTTATAACAGTGTCCTCACTGTTGTCATCTGTTAAATCTCGAAAACCTGTAAGCTCGGGGAGGAAATTTATTAACGGGGGCAATAAATATGATCGTGAAAATCCTCCCCCAAACCTGGTTTTGGCTGACCATTTTGAGGACAACTTTTATTTTAAAGAGCCAGAAATATCACCCCCCCCCCCAAATTTGAGTTAAACAACATTAAGCATTTTAGGAGGGGGTAAAGTTATTGGTCAATGCCATGCTTTGCAAAGACCGAAGGTCAACACCAACCATTCGAAGATTTTATTAGTGAAACGCACCGGTTAGTGGAAGAACATGTTGTATGGAGTCATGACGAAGTGGGGAAGAGATAAGTGGTGTGATAGAATGTGTTTGCGTCTCATTTTGGAGAGACGACACAGTGATTGTGATGATGGATTACTCGCATTCTCATGACTGTCAAGAAGAAGGGGTAGAGGTTCAATTTCTTTTTGGAGTTGATTCATCTCAACACCCGTGTTTGCTAAAAATGCGAGTTTATCAGCGAAAATTTCTTCGAAGCTTTCATCGATACCCCGAAGAATAATCTCATCAGAAAGAGCGGGATGATCTTCAGACTCCGTAAAAGGTTCAGAATAGGCGTTAGATATTGACCTGGACAACTCAAAAGAAGGGTCCGCATGTATATAATACATCGCCGGGTCAAACAATAATGTACTAAGGAAGTCTGGATCAGTATTATGAAGCTGATCAAATTCGCTGCTGTCGACATCCATTAATTCGACAGAACATACTCGAGCATGAGGATCGGAGGGTTGACTTCCCAACTTGTAAATGTTAAGTTCAATTGACCTATTCCCGAAGGATAGGGTCATAGAACCGTTTCGACAATTGATTACAGCGTTGGAAGTCGCCAAAAAGGGTAGACCCAGAATTACCGGAATTTGGTTCCGTGGGTTTGCTACAAGTTGTGTATCTAGAAAAATAAAGTCCACAGGGAATATAAATTCCCCAACTTTTATCAACATATCCTCAAGCTTACCCCTAGGTTTGGTGATCGATCGGTCTGCCATCTGTAAAGTGCATTGCGATGGTTTTAACTCCCCGATACCCAATTGCTCATACACCGAATATAGAAGCAAGTTAACACTAGCGCCAAGGTCAAGTAAAACACGGTTAACATTTTTACCCCCAATAGAAATAGAAATTGTAGGACAGCCAGGGTCCTTACGTTTCCTTGGTAATTGTTGGGGAAAAGCTGTGTTTACAGTACTCGACATGAACACTTTTTTCGGCACTTGAGTCTTCCTCTTCCTAGTGCACAAGTTCTTAAGTATTTTCGCATAAGACGGAACTTATTGTATAGCATTGTTTCCTGATTTAAAATCAGGAAAGCCCACGGAAGAGGCTTCAGAAAAGGGTCACGTGCTTACACGTAACCAGCAGTCACGTGTTGGCACATGACATCTAAAAGCAACGGCAAGGCAAATTCATTTTCCCGACTACATCAAAGAAAAGGGCTTCAGAAAGGGTCACGTGCTCCCACGTGACCTGGGTCACGTGTTGGCACGTGACAATTAAAAACGGCTTCAAAGGCAAACCGGTTCCCTGATCAAATCAAGGAAAAGGTTTCAGAAGAGGTCACGTGCTCCCACGTGATCAGGGTCACGTGTTGGCACGTGATAATCAAAAGCAGCAGATTTGTTCTCCGGTTAAACCAAGAAAAAGGCTCCAGACGAGGGTCACGTGCTCACACGTGACCAGGGGTCACGTGGTGGCACGTGACGGTTAAGCAGCGACTAGAAAGCAGAGCGCAAAAAGAAAGAAGAGGGCTCGTTCCAAGGGGGGTCACGTGCCCACACGTGACCAAGGGTCACGTGGCCACACGTGACCGACTTCAAAGCCCATTTGTTAACAGAATTGAATTCTGAGAAAAGACCTCTCAAATCTTTCCAAAAGCAACCGATTGAATTAAAGATTTAAAGGTGATTAAATATCATCTATCTATGGGAAAATCTCGAATTTAGGAAGATTTCCCCGTAAAATCTAACCGAAATAACAAAGGAGAATCTCTGGATTTAAAATCCAATGGTGAATAAAATTCACCTAATAATCCAAAGGTCCAAAACGAATGATGGATACAAATCAAATCTCTTAATGAAAGATTCATCAAAAACTAATTGACTCGGCTGCTTCTCCTATAAATAGGAGCCAAGAGACACAAAAAAAAAGATATATGCAGAGGGAAGAAAAGAGAGAGAGCCTTGATACTTTAGAGGAATTTGGATCTTCTGCAAAAGAAAACCCTAGGTAAGAAAGGGAAAGTTTCATTGAAAGAAAAGAGAATTTAATTCTCAACAGAGTTTAACTCTGATATAAAACAGAAGGACATATTTCTTCTCTCTTTGATGGAGGATCTGTAAAGTGCACATCTCCCCTTGAGTTGAGAATTTAATTCTCAATGGGTTGAGATCCTTCCATGCAGATCCAAAGCATAGAGAGGGAATGGAAGCACGAGAATTTAATTCTCACAGAACTATAGGAATTTAATTCCTTCAAAATAAAATTAGGGTTCGACCCTGTGTTATGGGAATTTAATTCCTTCAGAATGAAAAGAATCAGGGTTTAACCCTAGTTAAGAACTTAGTTCTATTAAAACAACAGGAATTTAATTTCCTTAATCTTATTCCCCAGAATAATTCTCTAACAGAGAGTGGGGGTTTAATTCTTTAAAGCTTTTATTAGGGTTTAACCCAATTCAGTTCTTCACATATATGAGGAATTTAATTCCTACAGAAAATTCAGAGTTCAACTCTTCAAAAGGAACTAGGAATTTAATTCCTCTGAAATTATTGTCAGGGTTCAACCCTACGAGGGATTTAATTCGTGAAAGGGATTAACAGATCTTCTAAACAACTACAGAAAAGCAGGGTCACGTGTCACCACGTGACCCCCCTAAAGGATCTACAGAAAGCCCTTTGAGGCAGTGCCTCACGTGACCCCCCCAAAGGATCTACAGAAAGCCCTTTGAGGCAGTGCCTCACGTGACCCACGTGACCCTTGGCAGAGGCTTTAACATACTCCATTCAAACACCTGTCACGTGATGACACGTGATGCTCCAAAAGATGTGATCTTCTCAGCAGAACAAACGAAGGGAGGGCGCCCTCACGTGCTACCACGTGACCCCTCTTGCCTCAGCGTCTAACGCTAAATTGGAACCCCTGAATTCAGTGTTAAAATGTTGTTTGGCCTTAGTGTTCAACACTAAGCAAAGAACTTTATTTGCAGTGTTCAACACTGATTACCTTAGTGTTCAACACTAATTTGGGACTTCTGTTGCCAGTGTTTAACACTGGTCTGTTTTAGTGTTTAACACTAATTTGAAGGCCTTGTTGCTGGTGTTGACACCAACTATCTTCTAGTGTTAAACACTGACTTATCAATCTCATTCTCAGTGTTCAACACTGATTGTTCTTTAGTGTTTAACACTAGGCATTGGCCCAATTGGCTAAATGGCCAGAGGCAAAGCCTCTCCTTCAAGGGACCAACAGGAGGGCCGATGTCCCAGACATGATTGGACTTAGCCCAAGCTGGCCATAAGTCCTCAATTCGTAATTAACTGGGCTAATGGGCTCATAACATAATTGGTCTTGATCCCAAATTGGGCCAAAGACTATTTAATCCACTCCGGCTCCAGGGTACATCTCTTCATTCCTTTGATACTTGGCGTTGTAATCCCTCAACGTCTTCAAAGAGGTGACGGGTCCCGATGACCATACATTGATATGGACTGTGGGGTCCTTAAACCCATGGACTACGACGTCCTTAACCTTGACCGAGATGTCTTAAAACTAACAATGGACTGTGGGGTCCTTAAACCCATGGACTACGACGTCCTTAACCTTGACCGAGATGTCTTAAAACTAACAATGGACTGTGGGGTCCTTAAACCCATGGACTACGACGTCCTTAACCTTGACTGAGATGTCTTAAAACTAACAATGGACCGCAATGTCCTTAAACTACCCATGGACCGCAATGTCCTTAAACTAGCGATGGACCACTATGTCCCTAAACTGGAACGATAGAGCCCAAACGCTCTTTTGTTGGATCTAAACGATCCCGTTTAAGTTGATCTTAGCCTTAAATATGGCTAACGTATCCTTAAACCTTTCAAACAGACTTTAGTCCCAAACTGGACTATAGATCCCCCCAATTGACTCTGGTTCAAGGGTACATCTCTGAACTCCTCTGACATCTGTCGTTGTAATCCTTCAACGTCGTCAGAGAGGTGACGGGCCCCGACGGCCATACATTAAATGGACCACTATGTCCCTAAACTGGAACAATGGAGCCCAAATGCTCTTTTGTCGGATCTAAACGATCCCGTTAAGTTGATCTTAGTCTCAGGTTAGACTAACGTATCCTTAACAAACGTTTGAGTGGATCTTGGCCTCAAATATGGCTAACGTATTCTCAAACCAAACCCCCAAACCCAAATCTAAGATAATACGGATTTGGACTAGTCCACGCCCTACGGGCGACGACATAACTCGGTCTCCGTAAACAATCCACGGGCAACAAAACATAAAATAAACACACACGACACGAAGTGACCATCTGGAGAAGGAGAAAGTTGTTACCGCGATGCGGTAGTGTAATTAACTGCAGGGGCTTGCGCCTGCAGAGAAGAGCGTCCCACAATCAAAAACCCCTCAAGCGAGGGGGAATCTGACGAAGTCTGCTACATCGGACGCATCCGTTCAGACCTTCGATACACTGTGCCATAAATCAACTTGGCATCTTCGGAGAGGTGGACGGATAGCACCAATTAGCATCTGCCCCGAACCTCAGGTGAGACGTCCCACGTCTCGGCCGCCGTTCGGAGGGGAACAGATTCTGGCACGCCCGGTGGGACCTTTTCCTCTTTCCACTCCACACTACGTGTGTCGTGATTCGTGAACCAATTGCGGTTCGCTAATGGTTGTCCTTGGGTTTCAAGATACTAAGACTTGACGTCTTGCTTATTGCAGAAAGCAAAGAATCGATGGCTTCTATTTCTGCGAAATGCTCCAACTGCTCGGACTGCAATTGCAACCAACGCTCTGCCTCGCCAGGAGGTATAGCCTACGGACCCCAAGCTGCTTCGTTATTCACAATACCGGTGGACCAGGTGACTCAGGCCACTACCGGATTGTTCTTTGGGACTATGCTCCTACCGACAAGCTTTACGGCGCCGGTGCTGACAAAGGAAGCTCCCAAGAAGTCGGTCTTTGATCGTCTTACCCCTGCTGCGGCTCCTCTCAACGGGTCGCCCAACATCAGCGCCTCGGTCTTCTCTAGATTGGGCCAGAAATCCTGTGGACCCATCATGGGGCCTACAATCCCAGAGAAGGCTGCTTCTAAGAAAGTGAGCGGTCCTGCTCCCGAAATCGCCAGGGCGGCTTCCCCGGCCAAAAAGTCGGTCCTTACAAGATTAACGGCCCCAGCTCCCACTCCTGCTACCCAAAGGACATCGGTCTTTGACAGGCTAACACCAGCAGCGACCCCCCACCTACACAGGGGGCAAGACGAAGTCATTCTCACCGCTGAACCAACGCCGTCCGCTCGACACGCTCGACGTCGCCATTGGCGCCGAGTAAGGAAGGCTGGGGGCAACTCCCCCTCTGGGCTAACTCCATCAGCCCCGATGGCAAAAGTTAATGCTGCTGTTCCAACGGGGAACAGCTTCGAGATGCTAAATAAGGTGCGAAGGAATTCTCCTACTGCGGTGCTAAAGAGGTCTCCTCCCCCACTAAAAAAGGTTGTGGAAATAAAGTCAGAACAGCCCCGATCCCCTCAACGGCTGTCTTCCAAAATCTATATGGTTTGGCGGCAGGCCCGAGATGATGATCGATCCAAACTTCTCCCGCCAGCACAAGAAGCTGAAAATCCAATCGGAAGCCGGTCACCAGGCTAAACCACGAAAGGCTGTCTGGACGCTCACCTCAACGGCCCCCTCAACCTCCACTGCTCATAAAAGGAGGAAGCCAGAGAAGATCCCCCAGCCTGCAACGACAGCCAAAGGCACTAAGCCCAGACGCCCTAAGTCTGGGGGCATGATGGTCCACACCGTATACATGGCGTCAGGAAAAGAAGACAGCCGTGCGTCTACAGGTCATAGACCGCTCACACGGTCGGTGACCAAAGCTCAGGAGCAACAGCAAAAGCTCCAGGAAATGATGAATGCTATGGCCGCACTTACCGGGCCAAAAGAAAACCCAGAAACGTCTTCGGACGAACGCCAGGAGGAAGAAACCGACGCCGAATTCCTTCGCCGAATATTGGAGAAGAAGGACAAAGAGGCTGCTGAACAAGCAGCCAACATACAGCGTATGGGCCTCCTCTTCCAAGATATGATAGGAATGATGATCCAACAGGATCCACCCGCTGAGGATCCCCCGATCGTCCTTGAAGACGACAGGGGAGAAACGTCAAATCCACCACCGGCCCTCTCAACGGCCAAGGAGGAGACAATCTCTAAAGCTGACTTGGTCGACTAATAGCCCAGCAAATCCGGGTTCACCATGCGACTGAGGCAGCTGGTCAAGTCGTAAAAATGGGGCGGCCATATCCAAGCTGGTACGACCAAATCAAGTACCCGCCGGGTTACACAATTCCCAAGTTCCATGTTTACAAGGGGACCGGCAATCCCCACCAACATGTCGCCCAGTTCAGGGCCCTTTGCGGTAACACCGGCGGAGATGATAAACTGTTGCTTCGCCAGTTCGTGGGCAGCTTATCAGAAACAGCATTCGAATGGTATTCGGAACTCCTGAACGATTCTATCAAGACGTTCGCTGAAATGGAGTTGCTATTCACTTAGTGATTCGCAAGCGCCAGCGAACGCACTCCAATAACGGCACTGATTAACGCCAGGGTAAAACCAGGCGAAACTTGGGTCCAGTATGCTATACGATGGCGGAATTTGTGGTCGAAATGCGAGCAATGCATTGAGGAAGCGCCCGCGGTGGGCATGTTCGTGGGAACCCTAGACCCTCACGCAACTATCTCCCAGTTTATGATGTTCTTTAAGCCAACCACATTCCAGGCTTTAATTGACAAGTTGGCTCAGATGGACCAAATGGGTCATAGACCGTCTCCCCCGAAGCCAGAACCTCGGAATGACAAGGGTAAGGGAAAGGCCATCTTCGTCGCGAATGCCCAACAGCAACCCAATGCCCCAAAGCTGACGGATCAACTAGAAGAAAGACGCCGGTATTATAATGAGAAGATGAAGCGTCCCTACTCGTTCCCACGGGACAAGACGAAACGGCTATTCGAGCTGGTAGTACGCAACAGACTTATAAACCTGCCAAATCCAAGGCGACCGCCGCAACCCACTGAGGTGAACAACCCCAACTATTGCCCTTACCATCAAACGGTAAGCCATCCGATTGAGGATTGCTTCGTCTTCAAAGGATGGATTGAAGATCAATACCTCCAGGGAAAGTTTGCGCTGTCCGAAAAGTGGAAGGTGAACCCCCACAGCCGCATACTCTTAAGAAGAAGGACGCACCGGGGCGACTTGTTCCTTTATTGAAGAAGCTCCATGGGAAATCGTGCTATCAGCTAAAACCAAAAGGATGCTGAGTGACCTTCATGCGTGCCCAGCGGTTGAATGGAAGAACCCGCTTGAACCTCAAATCATCGAAGGGATGTTGAAGCCGCGCCCAACTACAAAGATTCGTGGTTATGGCCCAAGTACTCACACCCAACCGTCAAAATCTTCGAAGAAAAAGAAGAGGAAATCCAAAAAGCCCGTGAAGCCTGGAAACAAGCGCACGGATTTGCAGAAACAGATTGACGCGCTGGAGGAGTACAATCAAAAGGCACGGACTCCCGTCACACTGCAAGAGTTCCTCAACCATGTCTTTCAGAAGGAAGATGAGGAAGAGAGCTCATCGGATGAATCCGAGGGATATGTGGCGAGTTGTCATGTGATTTCCCACTGGGAAGATGAGAAAACTCCTGGCACCGAGAAACTGGGGGCACACCCTGAGCCAGGACTTGTGTGGCCAACAGATGAAATGGTCGACGCCTTTCTGGACGAGATTCGTCTAAAGAGTAAAGCAGATCAGGAGAGTGAGATGGCCGTATCGGAAGGAGCCGAACGCAGGCGACTAAACGAAAGAGTTGAAGTACTCCCGCCAGATCGAAAGGCATCCGAGGCAGACAAGAAGATATTCAAGACGAGAAGAAGGTTTGTCAAAGCCATGTCAATGGGAATGAAGTTACCACCCTCGGAAGAAAACACGCTCAATGGGGTGGAGAGGCACCCTGATTATTGCGTATATCATCGGAAAATTTCACACCCCACGGAGGAGTGCGACGCCTTTAGGATATGGTGGCAAGGATATGTTGCTCATCGGCAACATTTTAAGCGCATGAAACGCAAGACTCGTCGGGAACGAAGGAGTACTGCCGACGGGCACAACAGAATTATTGGCAGCCGTTACATGGTTAACGCTGGAGGGTCACAAGTTCTCACCTTTGGGAGCGACTCCGATGAAGAAATGGCTCTGGGCCCTCTTTTTAAAGAATCCGTTTTAGGGAAAGAGGAGAAATCGGAGGCCTGCGAGAACATTCAGCTGCGCAATCGCACACTCCCAGAAAAGAATCTCGGGCCCGCGAGCAGAAAAGATAAGGGAAAGGAAAAGGTCACTGAAGATATCACTTTAGATGACCAAGTCATGAAAGAGCTGGCTGCCAAAGACCCTCCTAGGAAGGGTAAGGTGGACTATAACATCCTAGCGCACCTAAGGAAGCTACCTTCTCAGCTTAGCATTCTCGATGCCCTCCTATTATCAAAAGAAGCGCGAGACTCACTAATTAAGGCGTTACAAGAACCTGAGCAATTCCAAGCCTTCCTCGCCACTGAAAGGATAAAGGATGAATTGGAGGAAGTGCATATGGCCGACATCACTTTCGGTGACGAAGACCTCCTTCTCGGGACGTACGACCACAACCGTCCCCTATATGTCTCTGGATACTGCCATGATATCAAGATAGGCAAGATCCTGGTGGATAATGGATCCTCCGTCAATCTCCTTAATGTTCGGGTGTTGAAGGAAATCTGCATGAGTGTGCAACACCTCGCTCGTGACAAAATTACTATCTCCGGTTTCGATTCACAATCGTCACGGACTCTCGGATCCGTGATACTAACATTACGCTTTGGACTCCTCGTCACAGACATCAAATTCCATGTCATTGACGCCAAGACCTGCTACAACGCCTTGCTCGGTCGCCCTTGGTTACACGAGTACAACATCATCCCTTCTACACAACATCAATGTATGAAGTACTTTAAGGATGGTTTCGAGTATACCGTAACAGGTGAGTTGAACCCATTTTCCGTGAACGAAGTCCGCAAATACGAAGATGCGAAGTACTTTTTGCCAGATTTCGAGGATACAGAAAGGTGTCGCAACCCGGAGAACAAAGCCGCCGCCACCATCCCTGTTTTCGGGAGCGATACCGAAGAAGAAGAAGAGATAGTTTATGCCGGGCCATCTCAACGCAACAACCCGGGGACGTCCGCCCCCATGTTGGTCTTCGGAAGTGACTCGAAAGATGAGGTTAATGCCGTGTTCTCCAATCGGCTGTCAATACAAGCACCCCCTAGCGATGATCAGAGTTTGCAAATCACCATGGTGCCACGGGAACACTACAAGGATCTCGACACACTTCAAGCTCACAATGTGCAGGACCTGCAAACATTTTACGTCCCTCCCAGGCAAAGGGGTGAGAAGTTATTCCTATTCTACCGATCCTCAGAGTCGAAAATAGAGAAAGAGATCTGGCATGGCACGGATGTTACACTCGACAGGCTCCAACCTATCCGTTTGCCCAGATACTACACAAATGGACTAAAGAGGCTATTGAAGCGCCAAGGAGTACCCTTAAAACAGACTGTTCGACAAGCTCGGTTCTACAACAGGATTTGGGATATCCCTGGGACCCAACGTAAATTGCCCAACGGGAAAATGGAAACACTTGGGCTTGGATACGCGAGAACCGGAAAACGGGAACGGGCCCACAGTAGCTACGCCATATATACTTTTGATGAAGAAGAGGACGCCCTGTCAGGAAATGCCAACCCCTCATCAAAACTAGATCCCACGATTGAAATGCCGAGTCCGTCGTTTGAAGAACGAATGGACAAGCCTATCAGGAAAGTGGGTCAAAAAGCTCGGGAAGACCACAACCGCGAGATGGCCATCTACGAGAAGGCCAGGACGCAACGTCTATTTCAACAGGCTGCAAAAGACAAAGATGCTCATCCTTGTCAACCCGTTGTACGAAAGGCCCGACGCAGAGACGGAAATAAATCAAGAAACGGAAAGAGGAGCCGACAACAACGACGCAGGATTAGAGAGTTACGTGATCGGGTATTGCGCGGCTCGGATTTGTCCCTCATGAAGAAGATGAGTCGAGCGTACTCCTTCCCCCGAGACAAGACGGAGAAGTTACTCGAGCTCGCTATAAAACATCAAATGATCGCGCTTCCAGAGCCTAAGCACCCTGAGCAAGCTAGCAGGGCTTCTCATCTGAGCTATTGCTCTTATCACCAATCTATAGGACATCCTACCGAAGACTGCTTCACCTTCAAGAACTAGGTCGAGGACCAGTACCAACAGGGAAGATTCACTTTATCCGACGGCTGGAGGGTAACGCCGCCACAAAAGCACGAACCCAAAGCCGCAAAAGCAGAACCAGATCCACCTCAGTCCTGGAAGCGGATTCGCACCTGTTATACGATTACGATATTAAAAGAAGAGCCCGAGAACATGGATGACCTTCCCTGGTGCTTTGAGAACAGCGATGATGAGGTGGTCTTAGAATTTCCGCCAGCTCCAAAAGAACTGGAAGACGGCATACATACTACTGCAGATAACCTCAAGAAGATTGAGTTGGGATCGGCAGATGACCCACGACCGATATTTGTCAGCGAGCTGCTATCTGAAGAAAGGGTGACTGCGTTAAAGAACGTGCTTCTACGGCATAAAGACTGCTTCGCATGGAACTACTCCGAGATGCCAGGATTAGATCCGGAGATTGCTGTGCATAAATTAGCATTATCACCAGATATCAAGCCAGTCAAGCAGGCGCCAAGAAGGATGCGACTCGAGCTTGAAATGAGCATCAACGCTGAAGTCAAGAAGCTGATCTATTCTGGATTTATCCAAGAAGTCCAGTATCCCGACTGGATCGCCAATATCGTCCCGGTAATGAAGAAGAATGAGACGGTACGCATATGCGTGGATTTCAGGGATCTCAATAAAGCCTGTCCAAAGGACGATTTCCCAGTACCAGTAACCGAGCTAATGATAGATAACACGTCCACTCACGAGGTTTTCTCCTTTATGGACGGTTCGTCAGGATACAATCAGATAAAGATGCATCCCGAAAACCAGAAGCATACCGCTTTCCGGACCCCTTTGGGTATATTCTGCTATAGGGTTATGCCCTTTGGTCTAAAGAACGCCGGCGCTACCTATCAAAGGGCCATGACAAAAATCTTCGACGACCTCATACATGACATCGTCGAGTGCTATATCGATGACCTTATAGTAAAGAGCATGTCATACGAAGAGCATTTAAAGCATCTGGAGACTGTATTTCAATGCCTTCGGCAATATAATTTGAAGATGAATCCCCTCAAATGCGCGTTTGGAGTCTCCTCGGGTAAATTCCTGGGATTCATCATCCGACATCGAGGTATCAAAATAGATCCATCTAAGATTAAGGCGATCATGGAAATGCCTCCGCCAAGAACCCTCAAACAGTTGCGGTCTCTCCAAGAGAAGCTCGCATACATCCGGCGATTTATTGCCAATCTTTCAGGCAAATGCCGTCCTTACAGCCACCTGATGAAGAAGGGAACTCCATTCGTTTGGGATCACAAATGCCAAGGTGCACTAGACGAGATCAAGCAGTACCTGCAGAACCCTCCGGTGTTGACTGCGCCGGTCAAGGGAAAACCCCTCATTCTTTATACAACCGCCCTCGAAGGTTCCTTAGGCGCATTATGGGCACAAGAGAACGATCAAGGGAAAGAGAGAGCACTCTACTACTTAAGTCGAGTTCTGCCGGGGGCAGAAAACAACTACTCTCCCATTGAAAAACACTGCTTGGCGTTAATCTTCGCGATAACAAACTCAGGCACTATGCGTTGGCGCACGAAGTCCGTCTCATCTCGAAGGTGGACCCTCTTAAATATTTGATGTCGAAGGCTATACTGACGGGTCGACTCGCTAAATGGGCTCTACTCCTGATGGAGTTCTCAATAACGTATCGACCTCTTAAGGCAGTGAAAGGCCAGGCCATTGCCGACTTCCTCGCTGAGCATCCAGTACCTGCCGGTTCTCCTCTGAACTGCGATTTGCCGGACGAACATGAATTCGACGCGATCGGCGGCGGTGATACCCGATGGGAACTCTATTTTGACGGGGCATCTTCCATGAAGAAGCGCAAACAATGTACCCCCATAATCAAATCGGGAGTAGGCCTCATCTTCGTAACCCCACAAGGAGGGATAATGCGCTTTGCTTTCTCCTTAACGGAATCGAGGACAAACAATGAAACCGAATACGAAGCTTTGATAGCGGGCCTCGAGATCGCCATTAACATGGGAATTGAAGACCTCTCTATATACGGGGATTCTCAATTGGTTGTTAGTCAAGTAAATGGTGACTACCAAACGTGCAAACCGGAGTTGGTGAAATACGGCGAAAAGGTGCAACAACTATTGACCCAAATTCCCTCCTACACTTTGGAAAGTATACCACGTGCGGAAAATATCAAAGCAGACACGTTAGCTAATCTCGCTAAAGAACTGGCTGACGAGAACCTCGATGACGTCAGAATCGTGGTACAAAGCCGTCGAGTGCTCGCCCCAGCAGAAATATCTCCGGAATTATACGAAGAAAAGGGGGCGACTGAGTAGACGACTCTACAAATAAAAGACCATGAGAAGGCCGAGGACTGGAGGGAAGTCTTCATAGACTACTTTAAGTCCCACCGAATGCCCGAAGAAGCGTCCTCAAGACATCAGCTCATGAAACGAGCTCTATTTTTCGCTTTTGTCAACGACACTCTATACAAAAGATCGTTTGATTCTCTGTGGCTGAGATGCTTAGGACCTGACGAAGCAGAAAAAATTGTTCAGGAAGTTCATGACGGACTCTGTGGTTCTCACCAGACAGACCCGAAAATGAAATTGAAGATCAAACGGATGGGTTATTATTGGCCCACGATGGTCCAAGACTGCCTCGAGTATGCGAAGCAATGCCACTCGCGCCAGATTCATGGAGAATTTATCCACCAACATCCGAATCCACTACACCCAACGGTGGTTAGCTGGCCATTCGAAATGTGGGGGACTGACATAGTCGGCCCCATCGAGCCAGCATCGTCCCGGGGACATCGTTTCATCCTGGCAACAACTGATTACTTCTCCAAATGGGCAGAAGCAGTACCGCTGAGGGAAGTGAAGACGGAGAATATCCTCCACTACTTCAAGACGCACGTCATCTATCGGTTTGGAACCCCACGGCGGATTATCTCCGATAATGGGCCAGCCTACAGAAGCCATAAGATAAGCCGCTTCGCGCAGCAGCACAATATAGACTGGAGATATTCTTCAGTTTACAATCCACGAGCTAACGGTCTGGCCGAGGCCTTCAATAAGACCTTGACGAAGATCATAAAAAAGACGGTGTCCCGAAATAAGAAAGACTGGCACGAGAGGCTGCAATAGGCCCTTTGGGCCTATCGAACTACATTCAAGACGGCCACGAACACAACGCCGTACGCGTTGGTATTTGGGACGGAAGCAGTGCTCCCCCTCGAGATAGAGTTACCCTCTCTACGAGTGGCAGTCCACTACGAGCTGACGGACGAAGAAAATGCTCGCCTTCGGCTTGAGGAGCTCGATGCCCTCGACGAAACTCGGCTCATAGCGCAACAAAATCTGGAAGCTTATAAAGCAAAGATGACGCGCTCATATGAAAGATTGACCCGACCGAGGACATTCCGCCAAGGCGAACTCGTGTTAGTGGTCAAAAGGCCTATGATCCCCAATCGAGCCAAGCGGGGAAAATTCGAGCCAAACTATGAAGGCCCGTACATTATAGATAAGGTCTACCAGGGTAGGGCCTATCTACTCATGGACATGCATGGTGAAAGGACTTTCAGGCCAATAAACGGTCGCTTCCTAAAGAGATACTACGCTTAATGAGCCACGGCCTAGGTCAATGATAGATGACGACGACCATGTCCGCTCGCTATCTTCCTAAGCTCGAGCTTTATAAGCAGTAGCCGGCCTTCTCCATGTCGGACCGAAATGTCCTTAAACTAATAACGGACCGAAACGTCCTTAAACTAACGACGGACCGAAACGTCCTTAAACTATCAACGGACCGAGACGTCCTTAAACTAACGACGGACCGAAATGTCCTTAAACTAACGACGGACCGAAACGTCCCTAAACTACTACCGCAGCATCCTTAGGCTGACAAAAAAAAAAGGGGAGAAAAAGAAAAATATATAAGAAAAAATGATAAAAAAAAACGGTATGTCCATAAGCAAAATGGGCACGGATGAAAACCCGAAAGGGCTCCGTGAGTAAAAACAGCAGGGCTACCGGCGAGTGTTCGTGAAAACCCGAAAGGGCGCGACCTTGTAAAAAAAAGAGAAAAAGAATAAAAAAACGGTATGTCCATAAGCAAAAGGGGCATGCATGAAAACCCGAAAGGGCTCCGTGAGTAAAAACAGCAGGACTACCGGCGAGTGTTTGTGAAAACCCGAAAGGGCACAACCTCGCTGAAAGACACGTACAGGGTCCTCTCGACCTTGTAAGGAGAAACCACCAGCGTGAGATCCTTACGACTCACAAAGGAGCAACACACTTAGGGACCCTCACGATTCCTAAGGAGAAAATACACTTGCGAGATCCTTACGACTCGTAAGGAGAATTCTCTTATGGGACCCTCACGGCTCATGAGATTTGAAAGTCTTAAGTTACAGAAACCCAAACCTGTTCTTAAGCAAATCACCCACAACCTTCGATACTGCCCTACAAGAGGCTCAATACTGACCCTTGTATACAATCCACGGGCGCGAATAAACATTTCCCCAGCAAAGTCACACCTGTGACTAGGGATGTGTCCATATAATGAGCAACCCTTGTAGGTCCTCTCGACCCATAAGGAGAAAACCCTCTTGTAGGATCCTTACGACTTACAGAGGAACATACACTTAGGGATCCTCACGATTCCTAGGGAAAAAATACACCTACGAGATCCTCACGACTTGTAGGGAGAAATACCTTGGTGAGACCCTTACGGCTCATGAAGTCAAAAGCCTTGGTCGACAGGACCCTTAACCCTGTTTGCTAAGCCATCTTTGTTCAACATCGACAGAGGCAAATGATGATTCGCTCCTGGCAATATTCCAGTTGTAGCGGTGCTGATGCCGAAATCGGTGTCCAAAATCCAAGCTTGCGGCGAAAAAGCTAGCAAGCCACACATGCCTACGAAATAGCCGAAATGATGGGGCAACTTGCAATAAAAAGCGGCAAGTAAAAATGTATGCATGAAAAATAGCCGAAATGATGGGGCAACTCGCAATAAAAAGCAGCGAGTAGAAAATAAATAAATAGCCGAAATGATTGGGCACCGCGAAAAATAGCCGAAATGATGGGGCAATCGCGACCTTCGCGATATAAAAGCTAAAACGATAGAGCATCGCGGAAAAAGAAATAAAATAAAAATAAAATTTATGCCCTACAGGTGATGTTCCATCACACCCTGTACACAATCCAAGGGCGTAAACAAAAAAGGGAACAAACCTCCCCCCAGGTTTCACCAAAGAAAGAAGCTAAATCTCGACGGGCCACAAGCGACCTAGAGATCATCCCAACACTCGTCTCGTAACGACGGACACAACTTCAAGCTAAGCGGAACAGCGGCAACTCCCAGTTCCATGGCTCGGTGGTATACGTATCGCTAACAGTCAAACCTCCATCCCGTGAAATGCGGATATAATCAGCAAAATTCCTGGTTACGTGGAACGCGGATAACGTCACTCTTTGACGCCGTGGAAAATGTCCAGAGTGGATCCTGGTCCTCGCAGAGCACGGCAGTAAACCCGTGTGAAGCATCCAGAGCGGAGCCTAGTCCTCGCCGAGCACGGCAGTGAACCCGTGTGAAGCATCTAGTGCAAAATTTCTGGTTACGTGGAACGTGGATAACTTCACTCTTTGACCCCGTGGAAAACGTCCAGAGCGGATCCTGGTCCTCGCAGAGCACGGCAGTGAACCCATGTGAAGCATCCAGAGCGGAGCCTAGTCCTCGCCGAGCACGGCAGTGAACCCGTGTGAAGCATCTAGTGCAAAATTCCTGGTTACGTGGAACGCGGATAACGTCACTCTTTGACCCCGTGGAAAACGTCCAGAACGGATCCTGGTCCTCGCAGAGCACGGCAGTGAACCCGTGTGAAGCATCCAGAGCAGAGCCTAGTCCTCGCCGAGCACGGCAGTGAACCCGTGTGAAGCATCTAGTGCAAAATTCCTGGTTACGTGGAACGCGGATAATGTCACTCTTTGACCCCGTGGAAAACGTCCAGAGCGGATCCTGGTCCTCGCAGAGCACGGCAGTGAACCCGTGTGAAGCATCCAGAGCGGAGCCTAGTCCTCGCCGAGCACGGCAGTGAACCCATGTGAAGGATCTAATGCAAAATTCCTGGTTACGTGGAACGCAGATAACGTCACTCTTTGACCCCGTGGAAAACGTCCAGAGCGGATCCTGGTCCTCGCAGAGCACGGCAGTGAACCCGTGTGAAGCATCCAGAGCGGAGCCTAGTCCTCGCCGAGCACGGCAGTGAACCCGTGTGAAGTATCTAGTGCAAAATTCCTGGTTATGTGGAACGCGGATAACGTCATTTTTTGACCCCACGGAAAACGCCCAGAGCGGAGCCTGGTCCTCGCCAAGCACGGCAGTGAACCCGTGTGAAGCATCCAGAGCAAATACCGGACCGTGGAGTCCTTAAAATCCACGGACTATGATGTCCTTAACCTCGACCGTGATGTCTTAAAACTAACGATCAACCACCCCAATTCCCTACGGATTCTTCCTTGGTTTAAGGGTACATCTCTTCACTCCTTTGATACCTGGCGTTGTAAATCCTCAACGTCTTCAAAGAGGTGACGGGTCCCTGCAACCAAACATCGGATTGTGGAGTCCCTAAATCCATGGACTATGAGGTCCTTAACCTTGACCGTGATGTATTAAAACTAACATTGGACTGTGGAGTCCCTAAATCCACGGACTATGAGGTCCTTAACCTTGACCGTGATGTCTTAAAACTAACATCGGACTGTGGAGCCCTTAAATCCACGGACTATGAGGTCCTTAACCTTGACCGCGACGTCTTTAAACTACGATACCTGGAGCAGCCCCCTGGCCCCGTGAAACACGGGCAAGGGCGACCACATCCAGCACTTGCAGGCCCTCACAACCTGTAAGGAAGAAAACTCTCTTGTGAGATCCTTACGACTCTCAAGGGAAAACCCGCTTAAGAATCCTCACGATTCTTAAGAAAAACTTACACCTATGGGATCCTCTAGACCTGTAGGGAGAAAAACTCTTTATGAGACCCTCGTGGCTCATAAAATGCAAAAGTCTTAGGAAGCAGATCTTAACCCTGAATCCTAAGCCATCGCTGTCCTGTAAGGAGATCAAGATAGAATATCCGCAGAATACATTCAATAAAAAGGGGACACAACATTGAGAAGAAAAATGTATCTTTTATTCATAAACCAAAATGGATACAAAGTACAATTCATGAAAGAACAAAAAGAAAATACTCTCATCCATGAGTATGTACAAAAAGGAAGGAAAAGATACAAGTCCTCAAGCCGGCGGGCGATGCAGTAATTTTACCAGCTCATCGTTCTGTTGCTGAGCCACGGCTTCATGACGCAAGATCTCCAGAAGACGAGCCTCCGCCTGAGCTTGTTGAGCCTGATACGAAGCAAGCCGAGCTTCGAGCTCTTTCTCGGTGACTTTATGAGCCTCGACCCTCTCATGAGTGAACGTGGCAGCTTTATCGAGAGCCACCACCTCTTTTATGGACTCCTGGAGCACTCGCCAGAGTTCGTATGCTTTGTTGGCCTTGGCTGTGAGGCTGGCCTGAAGCTCGCTCAGCGCCTTAGAAGTCAATTCCCTCTCCGAGAATTTGCGGCCAAGCCTCTTCTCGCATGACATCATGTTGGCCGAACATCGTGCTATCAGACCCCGCAACTCCGCTTTCGCAGCCACGGCTTCCGAGGAAAGGCGAGAACATTCAAGAGCGTGCAAACAAGCCTCCACCTTCCTACAGAACTCCACCCAGACCCGCACCACCTCCTCACTATGATAGGTGGCGAGAAAAGGAAGAGAACCGTTAGCTTCAGCGGCAAATGCTTCGGCTGTGGTCGCGCTACCAGCACGGAGCTCCTCGACGAAAGATAATAGGGAGACAAGGCTCAATTGGGCCAAGCGTTCTGAAGCCCGCAAAGCGTAAGGGCCGGGCGGCATCACGATGCGCGATTCCAAAGCCATGGAGGCTGGCAGGGCTGTTCAAATTTGACAAATGTTAGTAAAATTCTTAAGCACAGAACGAACGGGATTATTATAAAATGTCACTCACCGACAGTCATGCAAGTAGGAGCTGAAGGTTCCTCTGGCCCTTCAACGACCTCGACCCCATTGTCAGCTTCTAAAACTATGAGAGACATCAACGTCATTTCGCGAAATAGTAACAATGCTATGGTAAAAGAAAAGATGGCGAATGACGCTAACCTTGCCCAGAGGAAAGGACAATACGCTGAGGGGAGATCGCCTGCGGAGCTGCCATCTCCAATAAACGTTGAAATGACTGTCGAGGCGACAGATCAGCGATAGTGGCCGCCAAACCGCGCAATTCTGGGGAAGATAAAAAATTTTATACTATGAAAGGGTTGCTAATTTAAAACGCAGAGGGTTACCTTCAACGCTCCTCCCATTCTGAGCCGGGGGGATTGCAGCTTCAACGGTCTCCGCCGTAACATCAGGATTCAACAAAGGAAGAGTAGTCCCGACTACTTCTCTTCCAGCCTCTGAGCCGTCCTCAGTAAGGGTCATTGGGGCGGCGACCTCCAAAGGAACTTCCCCCAAAGGGGCAAGCGCTCCCTGATCAAGAACCACCGCTGGAGGCTCTACCATGAGAGGAGCAGCCTCATCAGTCCCCTCCACATCAAGCGAGGCTTCATCGAGAATTTCGGCGGGCTTTAGCTTTAATGAGCCCGTAGGGAGCTCCCCCAGCGTCGAAGATTCTGCACGATTCAAATAAGAATAAGGATACATATGCACGGGCATAAATAATCTGAAGAACTACGAAAAGAACCACAACGTACCGATGCGCAAAGAAGCCCTCAATATGGCTTCTTCAAGCCGCTGCTCCTTCTCAAGGAGGTGGGCTCGCCGGGGTTCGAGAGTGGACTCATGGCCGCCGGTCCATAAAGAAAGTGCATCAGCTGTGTCTTCCGAAGCGGCCTGCTTCAAAGCCCTTTCCCCTCATTCCTCCAAAGGACCGATAAATCGCCGCCGAATCCACGAAGGGTCTTCGTAAAAAATTACAGCGGGATAAGACTTCTTTGGAACCTTGGCGTTATGAGACGCGTCTTTTGAACGCCGTATGGCCTCAGCCAGCTGTGCGGCCTCTTCATCGGTCGAACTCGGGAAAGGAAGTCCAGTGTCTAACTCTTGCAGGGCCAACGGTTCGTCTTCAAGAATAGGCTCAGACTCCGCCAAAGAATCGAGCAAATTGGTGGCCGCTTTCCTCCGCCGCTTAGACCCAGAGCCGGTCGCCGAGGATGACCGTTTCCTCCCCCGCGAAGCCTTAGGGCGGCGCTGACCCACATCGCCTACGACGCCCTCATCTCTATTACCCTCGCCTGGTGCCACGACCGAGGATGACACTGTCATTGTCAATGCCACGGGGGGCGGTGCTGCCACAGGCGGTGGTGCTACTACTGGGGCCCTTCCACCTCGCGAGCGGGAACCCAGGGGCATACCAGCCGTTGGAGTAAGGTTTACCTCCGATTCTTCTGGGACGAGCGCAGTGCCGGTATCCCTTAGAGGGAAGCGGACCGGAGCCCTCGGTCGCAGCTTAGCTCCTGGAACTAGAGGAGGGGCATCGTGGCCAAGAAGCACCCTCCTTTCCTCAAGAATGATTGGGCTGACCCGATGAAGATACCAACCCGTAAACGCGCCCACGCACCGGGGCAGGTATTCAGCTTCAGGGACAATGAAGTGGGAGCCGGTGTTTAGCCTCATGAAATGATGAGCGGCATCGCGAACGGCATCGAGCGAAGGGATTGGGGCGACTATAAAAGCCTCGAAAGGAACACCCTGGTCGTATCCAAGTTGTCGGGCGAATCGATGCGGATTGTACCGCATGAAAAGAGCTGCATTGTCCTGGCGAAACACCAAGTAGCCCGGTCTAATTGTATACAAGTGCGCGGCCTCCCGGGGCTTCAAAGAAGGTGCGTTGTCTTTTGACAGATCCCAGAATTGTTGAACTGGACCTGAGGGAGTAGACAAGACCCGATCATTAAAAACCATCCCGCCAGCGGCAACGTAAGGAGAAATCAGCACCCGAATAGCCCCGAATTGAGTCGGGTCAGCAGCAGAAGCACCCACCAGTCGCATAAGTCGCGGGAAGGGATAGGCGTCATAAAACGCGGGCCTCTGATGCATAGCGAAAGCCCCCAGCACATGCATTTCGACCCAGGACGTGAAATAATGAAGCGAAAAGTTCACTACATCCACGCCGGGTGTAGAGGTATTAGCTGCGGTGCCTAACCCATGATAAAGGTGCGCCAAGGCCGGGATGTCGATGGCCAACCGCGTCCCCTCAGCAATACGATGAGCCGGGTAGATGACCGAGGCTCTCATGAAGCGGCGATGCATGGGGATAACGAACCAACTGAGCCAGACACTAACAAACCCCACGAAGAACGTCTCCTCGTCCATGCCGGGAACAGCAATGGATTCAAAAGAGGTCGGTGACATAATAGGGATGTAGTACTGAGGTAAGTCCGATTCAGTGGTCGGCAGCTTCTTCGGACCGAACCCAAAGGGGTCTCCAATGTTGGCAAACTTCAGAGCCGTCTTCGATAGAGCATCCTCGCGAAGGAAACGAGCAATGAAGCTCTTGAAAGTAACACCCTGCTCTTCGGATTCGGTGAATAATCGGTCGAAGATACCTAGCGCCTTGATTAAACTGGGACGCTTGTGGCGGACGGCATTCTCAGCAGACAGGTCGTCAACTGGGGCGGGCTTGGGTTCAAAAATATACTCGTCAGAAGGCAGCAACTCCTCATACAGACTACCCCTGATTGGCAACCCCGAGATGTCATAAAATTCGGCCAGAGAGATCGAGACCTCGCGATCTCCTAGAATGAAAGTGTTGGTGGGAAGATTCCATTGGTTTAAAAACGCCTTGACCCACCAGACATGCGGAGACTTATAATGAAAGAGTGACGCGTATATTACCTGATAAAGCCCGACTTTCTGCAACCGTGCACGATGGGCAGAAAGGATGTAGCGAGCCCAAATAAGGTAGCCCGTAGGGTGCCGAGGAGTAAGCCCTATCTTATAAATTTGCCCCCACGGGTGGGCCTCACCCTGGCAGATACGCCGCCCCAAGATGTCTATGGCCGAGATCGGATGGTTCGGAATACCGGTCGTCGAAGGCTCGAGCCTCCCCATTGGAGTCCAGTTGGGCATTTCCACAGCAAAAACCGTCCTCGGAGGATCTATCAGTAAGAATGGGAAAGTGGGCTCCGTCGGTACCGCGCAAAGAAAACTCCGGCGACCCTGAATAATCTGACTATACCAAGATCCCCATTGAAGAAGGTTGGTACAGTTCGGGTCATGGGCCCGGATCATCGCCATCGCTTCCTCATCAGATGGCGACTGAGGAAAAGCAGCCTCCGAGCGAGAAAAGGGAAAGCACGGAACAGAAGCCATCGCACCTGAAATCCAATAAAAGGAGACCGTTAAAAGCAAAGTCAGCGATATATATCCATGCATGAACAGGAAGACTAGTTAAAGAAAGCAACAACAGAGTTTTCTGGGACCATTGGCTACAAAACACATGGGCCCCACAGAATCAGGATGACGGCTCATTAATAATGAGACCAAATAGTTACAATAAAACAAAGAGAATATCCTCATTTAATAAAGAATGGTAACCCTACACATTCCCCCCAACAGGATCTGCCTCGGGCTCTACAATGGATCCAACAAGATCAAAGCAATTAAATTCCCACAGAAGACATCATTACAAAGCTCCTGTTGCATTAATTGCAGAAGGACAACCTCGGGTCGAGAGCCCCCAAGAAGCCTCCGTGTGAAGAAACTGAGTTCTTCATTGGAATTAAATTCCTTACTAAGAAAAGGGAATTAAATTCCCAGAAACATTTTTGGATAGAATTAAATTCCATGGAGTTGAAACGCCATCATCATCTCCCCAAAGATCATCTAAACCCTAAGAGATCTACAATTCGAAGGTTAGGTGGTTTCCTGTTCTTATGGAAAAACTTGAAGAAAAATGGGTTCCTTGTTGAAAAAGAGTAAAAGCCCTTGTTTTGGGATTTAAAATCCAAAGGAATGTGAAAATTTACTGTTTGTCCAAGAACATTACCTGAGGAGGAAGAGTCCTTTTAAATAGAGTTAAACTCTGAAAATGTTTCAAGGCAGAGAACTAAGCTCTGGAAGAAGAGAATTAAATTCTCAGAAAAAGTTCTCAAAGGAAGGAGATGAGCAAAGTGAAGGCTCTTCAGAAGGGACATGAACATTTATAGGAGGTGATGGAAACGTTTCATCTCCACAAATCCCTAGAGGAATCCAACGGTCACAAAAGGTGACAGCGTCGCACTCACGTGCGGACACGTGAGAACAACGCTGTGGGGGCATTTGTTTCCTGATTTAAAATCAGGAAAGCCCACGGAAGAGGCTTCAGAAAAGGGTCACGTGCTTACATGTGACCAGCAGTCACGTGTTGGCACATGACATCTAAAAGTATCGGCAAGGCAAATTCAGTTTCCCGACTACATCAAAGAAAAGTGCTTCAGAAAGGGTCACGTGCTCCCACGTGACCTGGGTCACGTGTTGGCACGTGACAATTAAAAACGGCTTCAAAGGCAAACCGGTTCCCTGATCAAATCAAGGTAAAGGCTTCAGAAGAGGTCACGTACTCCCACGTGATCAGGGTCACGTGTTGGCACGTGATAATTAAAAGCAGCAGATTTGTTCTCCGGTTAAACCAAGAAAAAGGCTCCAGACGAGGGTCACGTACTCACACCTGACCAGGGGTCACGTGGTAGCACGTGACAGTTAAGCAGCGACCAGAAAGCAGAGCGCAAAAAGAAAGAAGAGGGCTCGTTCCAAGGGGGGTCACGTGCCCACACGTGACCAAGGGTCACGTGGCCACACGTGATCGACTTCAAAGCCCATTTGTTAACAGAATTGAATTCTGAGAAAAGACCTCTCAAATCTTTCCAAAAGCAACCGATTGAATTAAAGATTTAAAGGTGATTAAATATCATCTATCTATGGGAAAATCTCGAATTTGGGAAGATTTCCCCGTAAAATCTAACCGAAATAACAAAGGAGAATCTCTGGATTTAAAATCCAATGGTGAATAAAATTCACCTAATAATCCAAAGGTCCAAAACGAATGATGGATACAAATCAAATCTCTCAATGAAAGATTCATCAAAAACTAATTGACTCGGCTGCTTCTCCTATAAATAGGAGCCAAGAGACACAAAAAAAAAAGATATATGCAGAGGGAAGAAAAGAGAGAGAGCCTTGATACTTTAGACGAATTTGGATCTTCTGCAAAAGAAAACCCTAGGTAAGAAAGGGAAGGTTTCATTGAAAGAAAAAAGAATTTAATTCTCAACAGAGTTTAACTCTGATATAAAACAGAAGGACATATTTCTTCTCTCTTTGATGGAGGATCTGTAAAGTGCACATCTCCCCTTGAGTTGAGAATTTAATTCTCAATGGGTTGAGATCCTGCCATGCAGATCCAAAGCATAGAGAGGGAATGGAAGCACGAGAATTTAATTCTCACAGAACTATAGGAATTTAATTCCTTCAAAATAAAATTAGGGTTCGACCCTGTGTTATGGGAATTTAATTCCTTCAGAATGAAAAGAATCAGGGTTTAACCCTAGTTAAGAACTTAGTTCTGTTAAAACAACAAGAATTTAATTCCCTTAATCTTATTCCCCAGAATAATTCTCTAACAGAGAGTGGGGGTTTAATTTCTTAAAGCTTTTATTAGGGTTTAACCCTATTCAGTTCTTCACATATATAAGGAATTTAATTCCTACAGAAAATTCAGAGTTCAACTCTTCAAAAGGAACTAGGAATTTAATTCCTCTGAAATTATTGTCAGGGTTCAACCCTACGAGGGATTTAATTCGTGAAAGGGATTAACAGATCTTCTAAACAACTACAGAAAAGCAGGGTCACGTGTCACCACGTGACCCCCCCAAAGGATCTACAGAAAGCCCTTTGAGGCAGTGCCTCACGTGAACCACGTGACCCTTGGCAGAGGCTTTAACATACTCCATTCAAACACCTGTCACGTGATGACACGTGATGCTCCAAAAGATGTGATCTTCTCAGTAGAACAAACGAAGGGAGGGCGCCCTCACGTGCTACCACGTGACCCCTCTTGCCTCAGCGTCTAACGCTAAATTGGAACCCCTGAATTCAGTGTTAAAACGTTGTTTGGCCTTAGTGTTCAACACTAAGCAAAGAACTTTATTTGCAGTGTTCAACACCGATTACCTTAGTGTTCAACACTAATTTGGGACTTCTGTTGCCAATGTTTAACACTGGTCTGTTTTAGTGTTTAACACTAATTTGAAGGCCTTGTTGCTGGTGTTGACACCAACTATCTTCTAGTATTAAACACTGACTTATCAATCTCAGTGTTCAACGCTGATTGTTCTTTAGTGTTTAACACTAGGCATTGGCCCAATTGGCTAAATGGCCAGAGGCAAAGCCTCTCCTTCAAGGGACCAACAGGAGGGCCGATGTCCCAGACATGATTGGACTTAGCCCAAGCTGGCCATAAGTCCTCAATTCGTAATTAACTGGGCTAATGGGCTCATAACATAATTGGTCTTGATCCCAAATTGGGCCAAAGACTATTTAATCCACTCCGGTTCCAGGGTACATCTCTTCATTCCTTTGATACTTGGCGTTGTAATCCCTCAACGTCTTCAAAGAGGTGATGGGTCCCGATGACCACACATTGATATGGACTGTGGGGTCCTTAAACCCATGGACTACGACGTCCTTAACCTTGACCGAGATGTCTTAAAACTAACAATGGACTGTGGGGTCCTTAAACCCATGGACTACGACGTCCTTAACCTTGACCGAGATGTCTTAAAACTAACAATGGACTGTGGGGTCCTTAAACCCATGGACTACGACTTCCTTAACCTTGACCGAGATGTCTTAAAACTAACAATGGACCGCAATGTCCTTAAACTACCCATGGACCGCAATGTCCTTAAACTAGCGATGGACCACTATGTCCCTAAACTAGAACGATAGAGCCCAAACGCTCTTTTGTTGGATCTAAACGATCCCGTTTAAGTTGATCTTAGCCTTAAATATGGCTAACGTATCCTTAAACCTTTCAAACAGACTTTAGTCCCAAACTGGACTATAGATCCCACCAATTGACTCTGGTTCAAGGGTACATCTCTGAACTCCTCTGACATCTGTCGTTGTAATCCTTCAACGTCGTCAGAGAGGTGACGGGTCCCGACGGCCATACATTAAATGGACCACTATGTCCCTAAACTGGAACAATGGAGCCCAAATGCTCTTTTGTCGGATCTAAACGATCCCGTTAAGTTGATCTTAGTCTCAGGTTAGACTAACGTATCCTTAACAAACGTTTGAGTGGATCTTGGCCTCAAATATCGCTAACGTATCCTCAAACCAAACCCCCAAACCCAAATCTAAGATAATACGGATTTGGACTAGTCCACGCCCTACGGGCGACGACATAACTCGGTCTCCGTAAACAATCCACGGGAAACAAAACATAAAATAAACATACACGACACGAAGTGACCATCTGGAGAAGGAGAAAGTTGTTACGCGACGCGGTAGCGTAATTAACTGCAGGGGCTTGTGCCTGCAGGGAAAAGCGTCCCCACAATCAAAAACCCCTCAAGCGAGGGGGAATCTGACGAAGTCTGCTACATCGGACGCATCCGTTCAGACCTTCGATACACGGTGCCATAAATCAACTTGGCATCTTCGGAGAGGTGGACGGATAGCACCAATTAGCATCTGCCCCGAACCTCAGGTGAGACGTCCCACGTCTCGGCCGCCGTTCGGAGGGGAACAAGCATCTAGGAGAGGGATGTTGATGTTAACTTACTTAAATATGTCCACAATCTTCTCCATTTGTGCATTCGGTTTACTGGACCTCAACCTATCTAGAAATAGAGCTTTATCAATAAGTGTTGAGTCCAACATCTGTGGAGAAGTTTGTGGGGGTGGAAAGGATGAAGTGGGTGGAGGGTTCGAGCCTTGGGGAAAACGGAGAATAAGCTCGGAAGAAGAAGGTAAACTAGACGAAATAGGGTAAGAAGTAGAAGTGGGAATGGAAGTGGAGTGGAAGCCGGGGTGTTAATGATCAATTCATCATTATCAATTTATTCACCCACATGATTGTCTAGCACTCTTCCAGATCTCAACGTGGTAATAGCACTCACATCTTTATAATGCGAGGGTCCAGGATCAGATGGGGGTTGAGATGGAAGTTTTCTTTTCTCTCTAGCACTCATTTCGGCTGTTAACTGTGCAATTTGTGCTTCCATCGATTTAATAATCTCACCTTGGGAGGCGGAGGTTTTCTTTATATCATCGATAGAAGACTTAAAATCAGCCGACATTTGAATAGAATTTGTCAGAAGCAAACTCATGGTTTGTTCAAGTGCAGAGGTATTATTGGTACCGGCAGAAAAAGGATCAAAGTTGTTGGCCGGGTTTTGAAAATTTTGTGGTTGGTAGGGATGCTGACTCAGTTGTGGTGGTTGCTGTTGCTGTGGAGGGACCCATTGAAAGTTATTTTGATTTGGAACCGTGTTTTGAGTTTGGTAGTGGTTCCAAGCAAAATCAGGGTGATTCCTCCAACCTTGATTATCTGTGGAAAAAGAAGGATCGTTTCTAAGTTGTTGCTGAAATGCAGCATTAGTGTGACCTTGGAACGGTACATTCAAAGGACATTCTTCTGTCAAATGTGATGGGTTTGAACAGCAACCACACACGGTTTTGGGAAGTGTGTAATGGTTTAGGGAGGCTGAAGAAATTTTGTTTTCTATAGCATCGAGTTTCCTTTGTATTGCGGCCATTTCGGCTCTCATTGTGACAGAAACATCGAGCTGATTGATATCTTCCCTAGGCGATGGTGGTCTAACACATTCCCATTGTAATGTGTTTTGAGCTAAATCTTCTAGGTATTTCTAAGCTTCACCATCATCTTTAGACAGGAATTGACAATGACACATGGTTTCAAGCATCTGTTTAGTTGTGAGATCAATACCCTCATAGATAACTCGACACAGATCCCATCTAGGAATTCCGTGATGAGGGCATTGTAAAAGAAGATCCTTGAACCGTTCAAAGCATTTCCAGAATGGTTCATTGGGAAGTTGGGTAAATTTGAAGATTTCGCTCCGAACACGGCTGGTCTTGTGATTGGGATAAAATTTCTTAAGGAATGCTGCAACAAATTCATCCCATTTTGAAATAGAATGTGTGGGTATATTATAAAGCCACTTCTCGGCTAAATCGCATAAGGTGAATGGGAGAAGACGTAAACACAGAGCATCCAAAGATAGTTGTGACGTTCCAATCAAAGCACATACGTTTTCGAATTTGGTGATAAAAACGTATGCGTCTTCAGACTCGAGCCCGTGAAATTTGGGTAAAAGTTTGATGAAATGAGGTTTGATTTCAAAATTTTCCCCATTGGCAGGTGGAATAGAAAGGCAGGTAGGAAGGGGAACACGTGTAGGATAGCATCTCTCTTGGAGAGAAATGCGTGGAGGATTCTGCGCACCTACGGGCGGTGGCAGAGTGGTGTTAATGTTTGATGGATATCCGTCCATCGCGGTTGTGGTGGGTGGTGGGAAAGAAGACGAAGAATTATCGACTCTGGGGTCGATAAAAGAACGCAGACAAGACGGGAAATAGAATCCCGTATCCAGCCTAACATGTGCTAAACGGTTGTAGCACAAGTGGCAGCGTTGTGATAATTAGGGGAAAGTTGGTTTGGTGTTTGTTTTGAAAAATACGGGTTTTGAAAAATCAAATCACAAAAAAAAATGCACACACAACCCTAGATCTAATGGTCACTTAGGTCAAGTCACTAGACCGCTCCTAGACTTCCAGAAGACAAATCGCAGGATAAATCCTCTACTGCCTCTTTAACCCTTCTGTGGCCAGGTAAGTGCCAGATAAGTGGGAGGTTCTCCACTACGTAAGTAGTGGGCCTAATTAAGTAACCACTTGCCTTAGACACACTTGCCTTAGACACCACAAAAGAAACGCGGATAAGCAATAGATTACCCACGACCTCCTTCTGTCATAATTGAGCGCGACGGTCCTTAGAGTCTTGTCTAGATATTTTTAATTAATGAAGGGTGATGCGGATGCTAGTTTTGTGATTTTCGGGGCTTAGGAAGGGTAATGAACTCCCCACCTAATCTGAATTTGGTCTTTGCTCCTTAATCCCCGTATTAAAAATATGCACAAAACAACCAATTTCAAGAAACGCAACAGATTTTTATTTTAGCGACGATGTTTTTGCAAAGAATCCTGCAGAAAATTGTTATTGGACAAGATCAGAGAGGAGAAGAGAGAGCAGAGATTATACCACGGAAGTTTTAGGCTCTGAATCACCTAAACGGTGGTGGAACCGCCGCAAAAACCAGCTAAACGTCGCGGATCCGCGGTGGAAATGAGGACTTAGGCGTTTAAATTTTTACTGCAGCTTCCTGTGCTCCTCTGGAATCTGTAGAACTTCTCTGAATCTTGATCTCACTGCTAAAATGATTCCAGATTCCCTCGCAAATATTCAAACACTAATCGTTAAGCACTTGAAGCGATTCTTGAATTAAAATTTGATGGAATAATAATTTTTCAACTCAAATAACAAAAACGAACAAAATAGCACATATCCCCGGCAACGGCGCCATTTGATTGAATCGATTTCCGTGTCGTGTTTTGAAAAGTGTAAAGATCACAACCAAAGAAATTTATACCACAATCAATTGACGGTGTCTATTGTAGTTTCGTCAATGAGAACGGATCGTCCACTGAGATGTGTGTTTTGATCGATTTTATTTTAGATGAATTGAAAAGAAAAGATAAAAGAAAATGATTCAAGATTTGTGAGGTTTAGTTTCAAGAAACATAAAGAAATAGATCTAAAATCAAATGTTAATAAAGGTCAAGAAAATGTCCAAACCAATTGAATTATCAAGATATGAAGAATAGGTTGTAGGATCCGATTGAGTTAATAGCTAATGATGAATCTAATAATTCCTAATCTTATCTATTGAATATTTGTAGCTAGATTGATGATGATGATTGAATGATTAGAGATCAATTGAAGAAACTAGGGTTTCTCCTTCACCATCCCTTGTCTTTTCAATCATAATCATTCAGATCTAGCCTCTAGCAAAGAAAATCACCGATAGTTTGATCCCTAATTTGCAACGAAATAATCAAGAAGTTATTTCGCTCCAAATTAGATTATTCAACAATTCATTTTGCTAAGCTTCACAAATCTCATAAGAATTAAGAATTAGTATAAGGATTTGATCATCACTAGATCTATCAATTCTCTCGGATCATCCACAAGCGGAGAATTTACTCACGCATCATCATGAAACAATCAAGAACTAAGAATATCATAATGCGAGAGTGAATAGAAAGCGAGAATAACGATTTTCACCTTTATTTAGATCTTCTTCAAATTACATCTTTTACTCAAGTTTACAAGACTAGCTCTAGCTCACTCATTTGAGAGGGAATTTGGCGTCGATCTTTGCGTGGCTCGATCGTCGTGAGTCACAGATCATCGTGGATCTCTTGCTCGGATAATGAACGGCATTGCAAATAGAGGATCTTCGGTCTTCGCTCGATTTTTTTCTCAAAATGATCTTGATTTTGCTTTGGAAATGGATTTGGGCTAGGGTTTTGGTATCAAGTTGTGTCACTCAACTTGAATTTGAATTTTGGCTCCAATTATCTAACTAACTATTCAACAACTTAACAACCCCCAAATTATAGATCTAGATCCCTTTTTATAGTCACTCATTTAATCTTCTCTCATAAGCTTGGTTGTTATGCAGAGCCTTCCAGAAGATGCCACATAGAATTGGAGCGTCTTGAGGAAGCTAGGCCGTTACAAGGAAGATTCTGGAGAAGTCTCGAGCGCCAACGAGTCAACTCGGCCGCGGAACCGTGGACTCGGCTTGGATCGGCCGCGGATCCGCGGCCAAATAGGGAGATCTCTGCATAATATTTCTGTGTATGTTTGGTGTTGTCTTTTGGGTGTTCTTTTGATGTCTGGAATCTTATAATTCTTTCTTGGTTGCTGCCAGATTTCAAGTTTTTGGCTTGCGGCATTTTATCGGCACTTTTGTGATTCTGGTTCTTTTACCTGAAGAATTTTCTACACACAATCTTGATAAAATATGTTGAGGTATACAAAATCATGCATGTAGTAATAAACACACAATTTCCCTCATAATGCCGGTTATAATGTATAACACATGTTATTTGATATTTTGCATACGAATTGCTAATATGTGTTATATTTATACAAAACACATTTAGATGATTAGAAAGAGTAGGGAAATTGATGTGTTAAGAATGCAATATTTTCGACTGATCAGTAGCGATGCAAAAGAAAATCGACACTTTAGAGAACAAATTCTCATCAGCCTCCCTAAACCAAGGTACGCTTCCCAAGACCGTGTGTGGTTGTTGTTCAGATCTATCACACCTGACGGAAGAATGTCCTGTGGATGCACCGTTTCAAGGTCAAGAACACACTAATGCTACTTTTCAGCAGCGACCTAGAAACGATCCTTATTCTTCCACGTACAATCAGGGAAGGAGGAATCATCCTAATTTTGCTTGGAACCAAAACCAAACCCAAAATCAAAACCAGTTTCAAAGCAATTATCAAAGACCTCCTCCACAGCAACAGCAACCACACCCACAGAGTTAACACCCCTTTCAATCACAACCTTTTCAAAATCCGGCCAACAATTATACACCTTATAATAATTCTTTCCAAATGGCCGGTAACGAAAACTCATCTGCACTCAAACGAAGCGTGGATATGTTTATTAAACATTCCATGCAATCTACGGATGATATAAAGTCTTCCATCCGAGCGTTAACACAGACCACCACCTCCCACGGTGAAAGTATAAAATCGATAGAAGCACAACTTGCACAAATAAATGCCGCGATGAGTGCGAGAGAAAAAGGGAAACTTCCATCTCAACCCCTACCGAATCCTGACCACTCACAAAATCATAATGTGAGTTTCGTTACCACATTGAGATCAGGAAGAGTGTTGAACAACCAAGTGTGTGAATAGATTGATGATGAGGAATCAATTGAAACCCCGTCTTCCAATTCTTGCCCTATTTCGTCTAGTCTCCCACCTTCTTCCGAGCCTATTATCCGTTTTCCCCAAGGCTCGAAAACCCAGCTCACTTCCTCGAGTCAACCTAAAATGATCCCAACTCCAATTCTGGGATCGATTCCATCGCCACAAACATCTCCACAAATGTTGGACCCAAAACTTATTGATAAAGTTTCGTTTCCAAACAGGTTGAGGGCCAACAAACCTAACGCATAAATGGAGAAGATTGTCTAAATGTTTAAGCAAGTTAACATAAATATCCCTCTCCTAGATGCTATTCAACAAGTTCCGTCTTATGCAAAAATCCTTAAGGACTTGTGCACTAGGAAGAGAAAAACTCAAGTGCCGAAAAAGGTATTCATGACAAGTAACGTGAGCACAGCCTTTACCCAACAATTCCTAAGAAACGTAAGGACCCCGGTTGTCCGACAATATCTATAACTATTGGGGGTAAAAGCAGCAATCGTGCTCTACTTAACCTCGGCGCTAGTGTTAACTTGCTTCCATATTCCATCTATGAGAAGTTAGGTATAGGAGAGTTGAAACCTGCCCACTGCACTCTCCAGATGGCAGACCGATCTATCACCCAACCTAGGGGTGAACTAGAGGATGTGTTAATCAAATTCGTGGAATTCATATTCCCTGTGGACTTTATTTTTTTAGATACACAGCATGTGGCGAATCCACGCGACCAAATCCCGGTGATACTCGATCGACCTTTCTTAGCAACTTCCAACGCTGTCATTAATTATCGTAATGGTTCTATGAACTTATCCTTCGGGAAGATGAAAATTGAGCTTAATATTTACAAGCTAGGATGTGAACCATCTGAACTTTCTTCTCATTTAATCGATGTCCATTCTATCAATGAGATAACTTCCGACAGCTGCGAAGCTGATGTACTTTGCTATGATGATCTCGACAACACTAGTACGACATTGTTTGATTTGGTAAATTATTATAGTGAGGATATCTTCGATGAGTCCATCCCCAAGTTTGAATCCTTTGACTCGTCGCAAAAGTCAGTAGCGCTTTCCGAGTCAATATCCTACGCAAGTTATGAACCTCTTAAGGAGTCCGAGTATCATTCCCTTACCCCACCTTCTATTGTCTCTCCGCCGACACTGGATCTCAAGCCGCTACCTTCTCATCTTAAATATGCATATTTAGGTGAGAATGAGTCTTTGCCCGTGATCATATCCAATTCTCTAGCTTTAGAGCAAGAGAACGCACTTTTGGCGGTATTGAGATCAAATCGGAAAGCATTTGGTTGGACAATGGCTGACATCAAAAGGATTAGTCCCATGATTGTTGAACATTATATACATTTGATGGATGAAGCCAAACCAACCCGAGACCCATAAAGACGGTTGAATCCCGTCATGAAGGAGGCGGTAAAGAAATAAATCGTCAACTGCCTAGATAGTGGTATAATTTACCCAATATCTGATAGCCAATGGGTAAGTCCTATTCATGTGGTTCCTAAAAAGTCTGGCATCACGGTCATAACTAATGAGGCTAATGAGTTGATCCAAACATGCTCCCAAACTGGGTGGCACGTATGTATTGATTACAGGAAACTCAATGCTGCAACGAGAAAAGATCACTTCTCTCTATCTTTCATTGACCAGATGTTAGAACGATTAGCTGGACATGAATACTATTGTTTCTTGGACGGATACTCTGGCTATAACCAGATCCCCATCGCCGAAAAGGATCAAGATAAAAAAACATTTACTTGTCCTTTCGGTACTTTTGCTTATAGACGCATGCCCTTTGGGTTATGTAACGCTCCTACTACATTTCAGCGGTGTATGATGGGGATATTCTCAGACATGATCGAGAATTTTTTGGAGATATTTATGGACGATTTCTCCATATTTGAGGACTCCTTTGAGGAATGCCTACATCATCTTGACCCAGTTCTTACCCGCTGTAAGGATAAGAACTTAACTTTGAATTGGGAAAAATGCCATTTTATGGTCCAAGAAAGTATTTTCCGTAGACATATTATTTCACGAAAAGGTATTGAGGTAGACAGAGCTAAAATTGATGTCATCCATAACCTTCCTCATCCCAAATGCGTCAATGATATACGATCTTTCCTTGGTCATGCACGATTTTATAGGAGATTCATTAAAGACTTTAGCAAAATTGCTAGACCCTTAACTCTTCTCTTGGCCAATGATACAATATTTCACTTTGATTCGGATTGCGAGGCTGCTTTTTAATCGCTTACAGATCTCTCACTACAGCCCCCGTTCTATCATCTCCGGATTGGAACCATCCGTTCGAGCTTATGTGTGATGCATCAGATTTTTCTATTGGTGCGGTGTTAGGACAACACATTGATAAGATGCCACATGTAATTTACTATGTAAATAGGATTTTGAACGATGCCCAAATTAATTATACAACTACCGAAAAAGAACTCTTGGCAGTTGTATTTGCATTAGAGAAATTCAGGCCAAACTTGATTGGCTCGGCAATAGTGGTTTACACCGATCACTCCGTCCTACGACACCTTTTATCGAAGAAGGATGCTAAGGCCAGGATAATATGTTGGATCCTGTTGTTACAAGAATTTGATCTTGTCATACGAGACAAGAGTGGATGTGAAAACGTTGTAGCCGACCAGCTTTCACGCATCGATTCTTCACCAACGTTGACCGTGCCAATAAATGACTCCTTCCGTGAAAAACAGCTCTTGACCGTATCCTGCGAACCTTGGTTTATGGATATTGTGAATTATCTAGCGACGGGACTTATTCCTAGCGATTGGTCGAAACAAGACAATCTTCGATTTCTATCCCAAGTAAAACACTTTTACTGGGATGAACCTTATTTTTTAAAGTATTGTTCCGATCAAATCATTCGCAGATGTGTGCCTAACAATGAATTCAAGAGCGTATTGTCTTTTTGTCATGATCAGGCATGTGGCGGTCACTTTGGTCCACGTAAAATAGCGGAGAAAGTTTTGCAATGTGGCTTTTATTGGCCAACAGTATTTAAAGACGCATACGATCATTGCAAAAATTGTCCATGGTGTCAACACATGGGTCGGATTTCATGAAGAAATAAAATGTCGCTCCAACCTATCTTAGTTGTGGAGATATTCGATATTTGGGGTATTGATTTTATAGGCCATTTTCCCAACTCTTTTGAGAATTTATATATCTTGTTAGCGGTTGATTATGTCTCAAAATGGGTGGAAGCAATACCGTGTCGCACTAATGACAACAAGGTTGTTATTAAGTTTCTTAAAGAAAATCTTTTCGCGATTCGGGCACCCTCGCGCTATAATTAGCGACAACATGACGCATTTCTATAATCGGTCTTTCGAGATTTTGATGCGGAAATATTCAATCAACCACAAACTTTCTACGCCCTATCATCCCCAAACGAGCGGGCAAGCTAAGATTTCCAATAGGAAGATCAAACAAATTTTGGAGAATATGGTTTTAAAAACCGTAAAGATTGGTCAACCAAATTGACGGATGCTCTTTGGGCATTTCGTACCGCTTATAAGACCGATCTTGGTATGTCTCCATACCGCATAGTGTTTGGAAAGGCTTACCACCTTCCTGTCGAGATCGAACATAAAGCAATGTGGGCTATTAAAGAGCTTAACGTCGATTTTGATCAAGCATGCAGCTATCGGAAACTGCAATTAAATGAGCTAAGCGAACTCCGCGATGAATCTTACGATAATGCGGTTATAGTAAACAACCGGACTAAAGTGTTCCACGATAAAAACCTTTTTAGAAAAACCTTCACAACGGGACAATAAGTCCTTCTTTACGATTCCCGTCTTCATCTTCATCCGGGTAAGCTAAAATCTCGTTGGAAGGGACCTTTTGTGGTGCGGTATGTATATCCACATGGGGAAGTAAAAGTTGAAAATGTTAAAAACGGTTCAATTTTTAGAGTAAATGGGCATAGATTGAAACCATATTTTTCTGCTTACCCAGCGGAGGAGCTCCTGTTTTTACAGGAGCCGCTTTATTATAACTAAATTTCCTCTGCCCCACCTCCATGTTTCGGTAACATTGTCTCATTTTAAGAATGGAGGTGAATGAAAAAGGACTTAATTGAATATCCGTGCGTGCCAAAGCATAAGTTTGGGGGTAATTTTCATTTAACTATTATTTTACCCCTATTATTTTCTCTCCCCAAGTCTACAGGTCTATGCGCTCAAAGAACAACATCAGTGAAGACACTGCTGAAAACAAATTTCGGGGAAAGGTTTGTATTCACTGAAACATCTTTTGGCTCTAGGCACTATACAAAAAAAATTTTGATAATGAAAATTAGAAAGTGAAAATTTACATATGAAAGCTAGGAATAATTTGAGAAAAGAAAGAAAGTTAGATATTTTCTTAAACGAAGCTGGTAATAAGTAGTTATGAGCCGTTGTCCCAAGAGTTAGTAAGATGAAGGAAATTACCAATCTAAGGATAAAAATAAGTCTGAAAAATAGTTCCTATTCTTGAGGCCAAATATTTGAACATTGATACCCTACTATACGCACTGTCACACATTTCGAAACTTGGGATAGTAGAGAATACCCTAAAATGCTCTTGTCTAAAAACCTTGGTATGAAGGAAAATAAAAATATATAAGTGTTTGTAGAAAAACAAAAAAAATGAACACTGATTTTGTAATTACCAAGGCAGCATAAAAAAAATATAGCGATGGTGCTTTATCACCTAGTGCCTTAGACCAACTAGTTTGGGAGCCACTGCAAAGCCTTAGGTGTTGCAAGATGAGGAATTACGCCTAAATAAGCGAGCACATTTGGTAATCGGTCGGTTAGTATCTCAAGAAGTATTAACGGTCGCATGAAGAATGTGTGAGCAATTCCATCTAAAATATTCACCAACTAAAAATTACTAAGGAAGATGGATAAGAGTATGATAGCTTGAATTGAATTCTCTAAGTATAGGGATGTTTTTTTACACACACGTAGGGGTATATGATCAATGTTTGGAGGAAAGATAGAGAGGAAAACTAAGGACGATGTTTTATTGAGGGATGATGTGATTTCTAACATCTTTTCACGACCATTAAGATAAGGCTCATAGCAACCGAAAAACCGGTGTACTTGGAAACTCTTCTTTTCAAGTTCTTTCTTTTATAAATCCTTATCTTTATATGTAACTTTCATTATCTTTTTTTTATTATAGGATTTTGTGGGTGTAATCCGCTGAAAACCCTCAGGAGACGACACTCCTCCTCCTAAGGACATCTAGAGGTTTAACGGCTTGTTGCACGTGCTCAGTGCAATCATGTTGCCTACGAAAGTGTGCTACTTAGGTTTTCCTTTTTCTTTTTCTCCTTCTCTTGAATAACTAGTTTGCTCGGGACGATCAAAGTTAAGTTTTAGGGTATTTGTTCAGTCGATAAAACTGCACTTTTGATATGGTATTTTCCTTACTTTTCTTAAATATCTAAAGGTGTTTATTATAAATATGACACATATGAGGGTTTATCTGTAAAAATACTATTTTCATATGTTTATATATTATAATTAACATTATGAAGGAAAATGTATTCATATAATATTTATATAATATTTTGATAATTTAAATATGCATATCATATCAAATATCCTTAATCAATATTCTTAAAATATAATATCATATAAAATGGTTAGGATAATATATCAAAATTACCAAATATTACTAATATTATTCATTGAGATATTGTGCAGAAATTATATCAGGACTGGAATTAAGGAAATCCGAGATATCGAGATCAAATCTGCTAAGTGAAGTAAATCATGAAATCAATTCTGGCAGAGACTTAGAGAAGATTTCCGAAATCCAGATATTCAAAAGATCACCACATGTCAACTAGATGAAGCTCCAGAAATTTGCATCCTCCCACCAGAGTGCCGCCCAACCGCGGCCATAACCTACAATATGCGGCGGAACCGCCGCCGATATGGGGAGTTGGGATTTGGGATTTTCTATGTAGGATGAAGTAAACAAACCCTGATTTATGGAATTTAGGGATTGCAACTTCTGTGATTATAAATAGAATCCAGAGCCCCTCTTGGAAGATCATCAAACCGAAGAGATCACGAAGCTCAAGTTGACTCACGCATCCAGGTTGATCAATCGACTGTTCATTTACCTCCTTCAAGATAGATCGAGAAGCAAACTAGGGTTTTGTATTCCACTTTTTAAAGGAACAAAAAGTGTAATTGATCAAGTTGATTAATAAAGGTAGTTGTTTTATTCTTATTGCATTTATTTTTTTATGTACATCATGATCTCTATCCGTTCTTCTATCTCCATGCGTGAGTAATTCACCGCTTGATATGGTTCGTAGGATTAGGGTAGATCAATGGAAGATTAAAAATTTCTTAACTTCTTTTAAGTCTTATGAAGTTTATAAACTTTAGCAAAATAAATGTTAACATCCTAATCGGATGCGCTATCAATTTATTGATAGTTTTGACCGCGATTTGAGATTAGATCAACAATTATTTTGTTAAGGCTAGACATGAATAGAGATCAATACAAGGGTCAATGGTGTGGAACCACTAGTTTCTTCCAAGAACCCTAATTCTCATTCATCACTATCAATCTAGTTTTAAATTCATCAATAGATAAAAGGAGTCATTTTTATTAATCATCCATTACTACTAAATCCTAACGAACCTTACAATCCCTCTTCTGATATAAAATATACATCTTTATTTAAACTAGATCTATTTTCTACATCCGTATTTTGATGTAGATCTAGAAACTATTCTCCACTATTCTTTATTCTTCTATTCTTCCTCTTTTTCAACACGTCTAAAGTAAGATTGAAAGATTCAACGTTTCCCTGAGGATGACCCGTACTCATCTCGGCTAGCTACACGCGACACCGTTATTGATTGCGGTTATTCTACAAACACTTCTTTAAAACAGATCAATCATATCCCGTGTCAAAATCATACTTCGTCTCGGAGTATCTGTCTTCCCTGTCGGAATTATGTTTCGTCTTGGAATCAACCTCTGCATAGGAACTATACTTCATTCAGAATGTCCACCTCTCCGTCGGAACCATGTTTCGTCTCAGAATGTACCTCGTGTCGGAATTATGTTTCGTCCTGAAACCTTGCGTCGGAATTATGCTTCGTCCCAGGATACACCTGCTCCGTGTCAGAATTATGTTTTTTCTCGGAACCCTTCGTCGGAATTATGTTTCGTCTCAGGATACACCTATCCCGTGTAGAAATTATGATTCATTCCGGAACCCTGCGTTGGAATTATGCTTCGTCTCAGGATATATCTGATCCCCGGAATTATGCTCCGCACCTCGAAATGATGCTCCGATCCCCAGCATTATGCTACACACCTTAGTATGATACTCCGATCCCCGCACCTCAGAATGATGCTCCGACCCCCGGAATGATGCTCTTCGGAATGATTCTCTGACCCTGGAATTGTTCTTTTTGGAATGATGCTCCAATCCTGGAATTATGCTCCAGAAATTATGCTCCGCAATTCGGAATGATACTTCGATCCTGAAATTATGCTCCGCACATCGGAATTATGCCCCGCACATTGGAATGATGCTCTGACCCTCTAGAATTATGCTCCATACGTCGGAATGATGCTCAGACCCCTGGAATTATGCTCCCGAAGGATGCTCCGCCCCTGAAATGATGCTCCGCCTCAAAAGCAAAGTTCCACGGAACAAAATCCACCAATTTCATGCACACAACCCATATACGCGGTGTGCATTTATTGATGAGGGGCAATTTGTTGGGGTCAAAAATTACATCCCGGTTTACCAAGTCAAAGTCAAAGTCAACCCCAAGTCAAGTCCAAGCCAAGTGGGCTCATGCCCAAGTCGAGCCCAAACATGACGAGGTCAGCATCCCCCATGCCAAGCAGAAAATTATGTAATAATTTTAATATAATTTTTATGAATAAATGTAAGGAAAATAGGCATAAAGACAAATTTATATAAAACCCATGGCTCCTGTGCAAAAATAAATAAGTACATAGGTATGAGATGGGCAAAATGCCATTTTGTAATGTCCAAAGGGCTATATGTAAAAGTGTGTAGACTATAAAAGATAAACATGATGAGAAATGATAAGAATAATTAATCCCCCTCAAAAAAATTAGTATTTGTGCCTCCATCTCCTCTCTCTCTCTCTCAAGTTCTCCCTCTTTCTTTTCATTTCCAATTAAATCAAGAGTTTAGCTCTCTTTTTCTCAAAACCAAATAAAGTTTCATCATAAAACTCTCGAAGGGGAGTTCAGATCTCCCATCAAATCCCTAAAAGAAAGATTTTTAATCTCACCACCCTTTTTCTCCAAGATCCAGTAAAAAGAGAGAAGGAGGAAGAAGACCCACCTCCAAAAATCCCACTTTGGGAGGATCAAAGGCTCAAGAAAGAAGAAATGGGTCCCCTTTGATCATCTCCGAAGATCTTTAAGAAGTTCGACTCTAAGATCCAAATCCTCAAAGAAGTTTAACTCCAAATCCAAATATTTTAGGAGTTTAACTCCAAAGCCAAATCTTTGGAGAGTTTAACTCCAAATCCACACCCAATTCCTATTCAGGAATTCAACTCCAAGCCTAAGGACTTAGCCCCTTTTCCATTGGTGTTTCCAGCGGCACGCGACCCTGTAACAACTCCAATTTTAGTGTACAAAATTTTTTTTAAAAGTTAATGTATACTTGGGGTATTTGCATTTCCTGTGAGTACTATAAGTATTTGTTTTGCTTTTTAATAGCAAGAAAGAGCTTGTAGCTCACTGGTAAGACCTTGCACTGCTGAACCAAAGTACCAGAGTTCAAATCCCATCCCCCACATTATTTTTAATATTGTTTTTTTTTAATTTTTAGAAGTCCAAGGGTCTACACGTGCATAACTCGTAAAAACCCCACGTCGCACTAAAAACAAACTGACCCAGGTGAAAGACCAAACGATGACGGACCCACGGTGACGATCCCCGGCCTGAATCGACCGGCGGATCGGCCGACTCGGCCGCCGCCGCCGTCCGAACTCGGGTGGATCGCCGAGTCCTCAACATGGAACTTGTGTCTTTTTGTATTCTAATAACCCCTGTATACTTTAATTTACCTGCACATTAACAGAGAGAGTAAAAACCCCCATTAAACCCTATTTTTAATACAATTTAATACATTTCTTCTTCACACCCTTTCACATATCATAACCCTAGCCTTACTCTATAAATATCACCCCTAAACACAACCTCCTCACTCATAATTCTGTCCAAACTCTCAAGAAAACTCTCTAGAATTTTAGTGTGCAATTGGAGTTAGCGAAGGGCAAAGCTCCGGCAAAATTCCGACGACGACCTTAGGAGCTCCCGGCGAAGAAACGACGCACCGAAGCCTCCTACCGTTTCCTCTCCCTCTTCTCTTGACTCTAAACCCGTAAGTCCCACCTCCCTTTTCTCTACTCCATTCTAAAAATTTGTAAAACTAAAACCCGACGGAAGCGGAGTTAAATCCGACTTCCGATTCGGTTTTCTTTATAAAGTTCAATTTTCCTTAACACAACCATATTAAACTCTTATATCTTGACTATTAATCATTAACAAAACATGTTGAACAAGTTTCATAGCAAAATATTTCATTTTGTAACTTTTACCGCTCTTTTCCAGTAAAATACCATGTAGTATAGTTTCGACTTTAAAGCATCATTAATCTTGATATACCTTTAAATAAATCACGAGGTAATGACCTACCTCCGCACAACACTCATATGCAACATAGCACAATACCTTTTGGGAAAAATAGATCCGGGAAGTACCGTTTTACAGAAAACTACCTTTAACTATTAAAACTGTTTTCTACAAGATTACGTATTTTTACAAATCTTTGCAAAGCGCCGCTACAACCCATTTGGGGAACCCGTTCGAGATGGTGCGGATTATCGCACATTCTCGGGCTTAGTAGTGCGAGACGCAGACCTCCGCAAGGAGCATACGGTTTCGAGAGATTTAAAAATACAAATATCTTAAGAAAATGAGATTTCTAGAAAATAATAAATTAAAATTATTTTTTATAAATATATATATATATGTATCATCAAAATATCTATTTTTGATATATTGTAAATATTCCAACTTTTCTAAATCACAAGAATCACTTTACATGAAAATACCATGAAATTCCATACAAGTTCAATATTACAATTAAATACCCTATATTATGAAATTAGGTTATTTTCACTAGAAATATCACAAATATAAAATCTGCATCTATGACAACTCTAAAGACGATAATTAAATACTTGGGGTGTATAATGAAAATTATACAAAAGTATTTTTACATATAACCCCCTCAAGTTCTATAAATTACCCTAAGGACCATAGTAAATATAGGTTTAAGCGGGACCAATCTCTTGAGCCTCAGAGAGCCGGAGAAGTAGGTGCTTGCCAATTTAAGGTAGACAACTTAACAACGGTGTTATCAACACGGTAATCGTATTTAAAAAAGACACAAATCCTGCCGCCCATGTGTAGTGGTTACCGATAACATCAAAACCTAATTCAGGACTTCAATTTCTATTTCTAATTGTTCTGACTCAGACCGAGTCTCATTATAATAATCTGACTTGAATATGATTCAAGTACAATCTACAATACTACAATTCAATATGAATTCATGAATACATATATTCAATCTATATTGACCGAACCGAACCATGGATATTCTTCCATTTACATGATTCTCCAGTTACATCCATGATTCTCCAGTTATATCCAATTACTGATATCATGGTTTCGGCAAGTCATCCAATTATACAATCTATATTAAAAGACAATACAAATTGCAATACAATACAAACAATACAATCAAGACATCGCGGGGTTTAAGGGGTAGATTAGTACGGAAGGTGTTAGAAGTGGCACGAGACTGCAAGACATAAGATACCAAACCTGTATTTCCGTTCCTGTTGTACCGTGGCATAAATGGTTCCTTGTACTCCTGTTGCCCTTAATCTCTGGCATATAGAGACTCCTCTCGTATACACCGGCATCCTTCTGTACCAAGCTACAAACTACAGCGTTAAAACTAAATACAACTTTAAAAGCTACACTCTCTCTGTCTATTCTATTTCTCCCTTATCTTTGGGACTTACCAAGCGATTATTCGCTGACGACATTCCTTCTCTTTCTTCTTTGGAATGTTGTCAGGTGATCTGGACACTCAGAAGATCGAGCCCACCAGCGAGGACTTGGATCAGCTTGCCTACGACCCAGAGCTCTAGATTCATTGTTCACATTTTATTTCAGTACTTTTCATTTCTGTTATGCCATTGTTTAGGCATTGCTTTCATTCAGATGTATTTACTTTTCCATGCATTGTACAAAAGAATGTTAATAAATAAAGTTGATGTTCAGTTATACCTACTGTCTTTATCTCTTGTGCATTTTTATTTATATTGCTTAGATACGCTTAGCGTATTTACTTCAGAGTAAGTACGTAGCGGCCAGTCGCGTCCTCTGCCCGTATACCGGGAAGCGGGGCATGACAGACCCACTGGCGCCCAACGACCGCGCACCGACTTGTAACGACTCTAATTTCATTTTACAAAAATTTTCAAATTAATGTACAGAATAGAGTTTCAAGCCTGAGCACAAGTTATAAATTAAAATTGTTTAAGAACGGCAAGAAAGCACTTGTAGCTCATTGGTAAAGCCTTGCACTGTTGTGACATAGCCCATGTGTTCGAATCCCATCAGCTACATATATTTTTACTGATTTTTCTTTTAAACTTTTTGGAAGCCCAAAAGTTTAAACGTGCAATACACGTAAAATGAAAAGTCTGATAAAATCAAACATGTGCAAAATGCTATTAACTTCGACTAGGACACGTGGCACAAATCCAAGCCCTCATCTCACACACGTGGCCGACAAGATTGGGTATATACCCAGCGCTGACGGTTCCCCCATAGGGAATGCTCCCCATTTTCTGCATCCAAGTCGTTTGGCCTACTCCCACTACTTCTCTTCTGTTTGATTTCTCTGTAAATTAACAGAGAGATTAAATTCACCTCTTTAATCCTATTTTAAAGCATTTTTAATTCTCTTTTCAATTCTCAAAACCCTAATTTTTTCCTATAAATACAACCCCCAACCCTAGCCCTCTTCATTCTGAAATCTATTGGTAAAAATCCTCAAAATTTTCTAAGGCAAAGAAGAGTACAAGTGGAGTTAGCATTAGGTCAAGTTCCGGCGAAGATTCGAGACGATTCCGGCGACCCCGCGACTCCACGAAGCCATCAAACGTTCCCTCAACCTCCCCTCTCTTCTCTAAGCTTGTAAGTCCCCTCTCTTCTCCTCTCTTCCCAAATTAAAAAGTCCTCTTTTCAAAAATCGTCGGAAGTGGAGTTATTCCAACATCCGTTTCTAAACTCATTAAAAACACAACTTTTCTTAATAACGATTCATCCATGTTATTAAAACTTGCTTAGTAATCATGAAACAACTTTTGAGAACAAGTTTCACCTCAAAATACTATGTTACGTACCTTCTATTTGAAATTTGTTTAAATACCACAAATTTACATATGACATATTTTAATACCTTTGCTTATACTACCTTTGGGAAAATCTCACGAGATAATGACCTACCTCTCATAACACGCATCATGACATAGCACGATTTCCTTTTAGCAATATTTTCGGGACAAATACGACTTTTACATCAAAATACCATAAACTATTAAAAACCGTATTGTTCAGTCGAAAATATTGCACATTTGATATGATATTTTCCTTACTCTTGATAAATATTTAAAGGCGTTTATTATAAATATGAAACATATAAGGGTTTATCTGCAAAACATCTATTATCATATGTTTCTATATTATAATTAACATGAAGGAAAATATATGCATATAATATTTATATAATATTTTAGTAATTTAAATATGCATATCATATCAAATATTCTAATCAAGATTCTTAAAATATTGTATCATATAAAATGGTTAAGATAATATCTCTCTCTCTCTCTCTCATTTAAATATTACTAACATTATTCATGGAGATATTGTGCAAATTTAGCTCAGGTCAAGAGATCAAGATTTTCAAGATGTCAGGATCAAAAATCTGCCAAAATCGTAAAATCAATACTGCCAGAGACTCAGTAAATATTTGAAGAATCCATGCATGGAAAATCACCATATTAGGAAATTACCATATATGGAAATTCGCCATGTATGGAAAGTCACCATATTAGGAAATCACCATATATGGAAAGTCACCATATTAGGAAATCACCATATATGGTAACTAGGTTTTCTTCTTTGAGGGCTATATAAAGAACCGATGGCTAAAGTTAGAATTTATCACCTTTTACACGAAGCAAATCACCGTCGACGTGATAGAGCGACGTGAGATTCGACGGAGCATTTACTTCCTGCAAGGAAGAGATCGAGAGCAACTTCTTCTTCCTCTTGTAATCTAAACTTGAAGGCTTTGTAATTGTGAAGTTAATTAATAAAGGTAGATCATTATTTAGCATTTATTTTCTGCATTTAAATTATGAATTCTTTCTCTATCCGTTCTTCTTCTATCTCCATCATGCGCGAGTAATTCTCCGCTTGATAGGGTTCGTAACATTAGGGTAGATTAATGGATGAAAAAATGTTTTAACTTCTTTTAAGTCTTATGAAGTTTATAAACTTTAGCAAAAATAAATGTTAACATCCTTATCGGGCGTGCTACCAATTTATTGCTAGTCTCGACCGCGATTTGAGATCAGATTAACAATTGTTTTGTTAAGGGGTAGACATGAATAGAGATCAATGAAAGGACAAGGGTCAATAGTGGAGAAACCCTAGTTTCTTCCAAGAACCCTAATCCTCATTCATCACTATCAATCTAGTTTTAAATCTATCAATAGGTAAAAGGAGTAATCTTTATTAGTCATCCATGACTACTAAATCCTAACGAACCCTACAAGCCCTCTTCTGATATAAAATCTACATCCGTCTTTAAACTAGATCTATATTCTACATCCGTGTTTAACGTAGATCTAGATTCTATAACTATTCTTCACTATTATCTATTCTTCTTTCTCTTCCTAATCAACACGTCTAAAGAAAGATTAAAAGATTCCATATATCCCTGAGGACGACCCGTACTCATCTCGGTCTAGCTACACGCGACACCGTTATTGATTGTGGTTACTCCACACACTTTAAAACAGAATCAATCAAATGGCGCCGTTGCCGGGGATACATGCGTAATTTTTTTCTTCTTACTATTCGTGTTGAATTCTTATTTGATCAATATCATAAATAAAACAAAACTGCAAATTGTATATTTAACGATTGTTGTGTGAATTTTGCAAGGGGATCTGGAGTCATAGACTTGAGAAAACAAAGAGCCAGAGACATTCATAAGATCCAGAGGAGCAAGGGAGGCCACGTAGCAAAAATCTTCACCAGATCTCCTAAGTCAGCGGCGGAAGCGCGGCAATAAGAGCACATTGGCGGCGGAACCACGGCTTTCTAGGGGATTTAGGGTTGCAAACTTCTCTGGTATCCTTTTTATATCTTTCTCTCTTCTCTGAAATCCAATAAAATATCTTTTCTGCAGGATTCTTTGCAAAATATCGCCGCTCAAAAATCTTTTTGCAAAGTTTTGTAATTTGTTTGTTTATTCATATTTTAATACGGACATTAAGGGGTAAAGACCAAATTTAGATTAGGTGGGGATTTTATCACTCTTCCTAGGCCCCGCTAATCACAAAACGAGCATCCGCATCAACCCTACATTAATTTAAAAAATATCGAGACAAGACTCTAAGGACCGTCGCCCTCAATAAGGCCAGAGGAAGGTCATGGGTAATCTATCGCTTATCCGCATTACTTTTGTGGTGCCTAGGCAAGTCGTTATTTAATTAGGCCCACTATTTTCGGTGATTCATATAGCGGAAACCTCCCACTTACCTGGCACTTACCTGGCCACAAGAGTAGTAAAGAGGTGGTAGAGGATTGATCCTGCGGCTTGTCCTTTGGAATTCTAGGAGCGGTCTAGAGACTTGACCTAGGTAACCTTAGTTCTAGGATTGATTGTGCATTTTGTGTGATTTGTCTCACGACCGACATTTTTCAAAACAAACCAATTTTAAACAACACACCCGCTGCCACTTGCGCTAAACCTGCTTAGTGCATGCTTGGCTGGACACGGAATTCTCGTGCCCGTCTTGTCCGCGTTCCTGCTATCGACTCCGAAGTCGGTGCTTCTTCATCTTCTTTTCCCCCACCACCCACCACATCGACCAAGATGGAAGGTGCTCCATCAAATTATAATACCACCCTGCCACCGCCCATAGGTGAGCAGAATCCACTGCGCATCTCTCTCCAAGAGAGATGCTATCCTATACACGGTCGCCTTCCTACCTGTTTATCTATTCCACCAGCCAACGGGGATAATTTTGAAATTAAACCCCACTATATCAACCTGTTGCCCAAATTTCATGGGCTTGAGTCTGAAGACGCGTACGTTTTCATCACTAGATTTGCAAACGTATGCGTAATGATGGGTACTTCATAACTGTCCGTGGATGCTATACGCTTGCGTCTTCTCCCATTCACTTTGTGCGACTTGGCAGAAAAATGGCTTTATAACACTGCCTCACATTCTATTACCAAATGGGATGAATTCATTGTAGCATTCCTTAAGAAATTTTATCCCAATCATAAGACCACCCATGTTCGGAGAGAAATCAACCAGTTTACCCAGCTTCCCAATGAACCATTTTGGAAGTGTTTTGAACGATTTAAGGATCTGCTTGTCCAATGTCCTCATCATGGAATACATAGATGGGATCTGTGCCGAATTATATATGAGGGCATTACTCCAGCGACAAAGCAGATGCTTGAAATCATGTGTCAATGCAATTTCATGTCCAAAGACGATGGTGAAGCTTGGAAATTTCTGGAAGATCTCGCTGAACACACTTTTCAATAGGAAAACGTTAGTCCACAATCGTCTAGGGGAGGTATCCATCAGCTTGAGGTTTCTATCGCAGTGAAATCTGAAATGGCCGCGATACAAAGGGAACTAGATGCTATAGAAAACAAAGTCTCTTCAGCCTCCCTAAACCAATTTATTCTCCTTAAAACTGTGTGTGGATGCTGTTCCGATTCATCACATTTGACGGAAGAATGTCCTTTGAATTCTCCGTTTCAAGGTCAAGAACACACTAATGCTGCTTTTAAGAAGCAACCTAGAAACGATCCTTATTCTTCTACATATAATCAGGGTTGGAGGAATCACCCTAATTTTTCTTGGAACCAACACCAAACTCAAAATACGGTTCCAAACCAAAATAACTATCAAAGGGTTCCTCCACAGCAACAGCAACCACCACAGAGTCAGCACCCCTTTCAACCACAAACTTTTCAAAATCCGGCCAACAATTCTGCACCCTATAATAATTCTTTCCAAACGGCCGGTACCGAAAACTCATCTGCACTCGATCTGTTTATTAAATTTTCCATGCAAACATCGGCTGATTTAAAGGCTTCTATCCAAACATTAATGCAGAACTCTGCCTCCCACGGTGAGAGTATAAAATCGATGGAAGCACAAATTGCATAATTAAATATCGCGATGAGTGCTATAGAGAAAGGGAAACTTCCATCTCAACCCCTACCGAATCCTAGCTACTCGCAATATCATAATGTGAGTGTCGTTACTACGTTGAGATCGGAAAGAGTGCTGAATAATCAAGTCGGTGAACATGATGATAATGAGGAATCAATCAATGATACCCCGGCTTCCACTTCTAACCCTATTTCGTCTAGTCCACCATCTTCTTTCGAGCCTATTCTCCGTTTTCTTTAAGGCTCAAACCCTCCACCCACCTCCTTGAGTCCACCTATAACGATCCCCACTCCAATTCTGGGATCCGTTCCACCCCCATGATCTTCTCTAATGTTGGACCCAGCTCTTATTGACAAAGCTCCTTATCTAAATAGGTAAAGAGGAAACAGACCAAGTCCACAAATAGAGAAGATTGTGGAAATGTTTAAGCAGGTTAACATAAATATCCCTATCCTAGATTCTATACAACAATTTCCGGCTTATACGAAAATACTTAAGGACTTGTGCACTAGGAAAAGAAGAACTCAAGTACCTAAAAAAGTTTTCATGACGAGTAATGTAAGCACAGCTTTTGCCCAGCAATTACCAAAGAAACGTAAGGACCCTGGCTGTCCTACAATCTCTATTTTTATTGGAGGTAAAAATATCAATCCTGATCTACTCGATTTAGGTGCTAGTGTTAACCTGCTTCCATATTCTGTGTATGAGCAATTGGGTATCGGAGAGTTAAAACCATCGCACTGCACTCTCCAGATGGCAGATCGATCTATCACCTAACCTAGGGGTAAGTTAGAGGATGAGTTGATAAAAGTCAGGGAATTTATATTCCCTGTAGACTTCATTGTTCTAGATACACAGCCTGTAGGGAACCCACGGAACCAAATTCCGGTGATTTTAGGTCGACCCTTTTTAGCGACTTCCAACGCTATAATCAATTGTCGAAACGGCTCTATGAATCTATCCTTCGGGAAGATGTCAATTGAGCTTAATATTTACAAGTTGGGAAGTGAACCCTCCGAACCTCATGCTCAAATATGTTTTGTCGAAATGATGGATTTCAACAGCAATGAATTTGAACAGCTTCACGATACTGATCTCAACTCCTTTTGTACGTTGTTGTTTGACCCCGCTATGTATTATACACATACGGACCCTTCTATTGAGCTGTCCGGGTCAACATCTAACTCTCATTATGAACCTTTTATGGAGTCTGAGTATCATCCCGTTCTTTCCGATGAGATTATTCTTCGGGGTATCGATGAAAGCTTCGAAGAAATTTTCGCTGATGAACTCGCATTCTTAGCAAATATGGGAGTTGTGATCAATCAACCCCAAATCAAAGAAACACCACCCCTCTTCTTATCAAAAACAAGAATGCAAGTAATCCATCATCATTAAGTTGTCTCTACAAGCAGAGACACAAACCCTTTCCATACCACCACCTATCTCTTCCCCACTTCTTCACGTCGATAGGTGACGTGTTCTTCTACCAACCAGTGCATTACATTGATAAAATCTTTGAATGGTTGGTATTAACTTTTGGTCTTTGTAAAACTTTATATTGACCAATAACTTTACCCCCTTATGATTTTAAATGCTTAATATTATTTAACTCAAGTTTGGGGGGGGGGAGAAAAATAGTTTGGCTCTTGAAAATAAAATTTGTACACAAAATTGTGAGCCAAAAATAAGTTTGGGGGAGAATTTCACTTTCATTATTTCTTGTCCCCTTTGATAACTTTTCCTCCCAAGTTTACAGGTTTTTTAGGCTTAACTGATGACATCAGTGAGGACACTGTTGTAAACAGATTTGGGGGAGGTTTGTGCTTATTTACGCATTACTTTGCATTACACTTTGCATAAGCACAAAATTTTTTCTTTGATAATGGAAGTTAGAAAGTGAAAAATCACATATGAAAGATAGTAATAGTTTAAGAAAAACAAGAAAGTTAGATATTTTCTTAAACGAAACCAGTAATAAGTAGTTATGAGCTGTTGTCCCAAGGGTTAGTAAGATGAAGGAAATTACTAATCTGAGAATAAAAATAAGTCTGAAAAATAGTCTCTATTCTTGAGGCCAAACATCTGAACATTAATACCCTACTATACGTACTTACACACATCTTGAAACTTGGGATAGTAGAGGATACCTTGAAATGCTCTTGTCTAAAAGCCTTGGTATGAAGAAAATAAATATAAATGAAGGCATAAAGTATAAAATGGTGAAAAAAATGAACACTGGTTTTGTAATTACCAAGGCAGCATAATAAATATAGCGAGGGTACTTTATCACCTAGTGCCTTAGACCAACTGGTTTGGGAGCCACTGCTAAGCCTTAGATGTTGCAAGACGAGAAATTACGTCTTAATAATGCGAGCACATTTTGTAATCGGTCGGTTGGTACATCAAGAAGTATTAACTGTCGCATGAAGAATGTGTGAGGAATTCCATCTAAAATATTCACCAACTAAAAAGTACTAAGGCGGATGGACAAGAGTATGATGGTTTGAATTGAATTCTCTGAGTGTAGAGATGTCTTTTACACACACGTAGGGGTATATGATCGATGTTTGGATAAAAGGTAGGGAGAAAGAATAAAGGCGATGTTTTATAGAGAGATGATGTGATTTCTGACATCTTTTCATGACCATTAAGATAGGGCTCATGGCAACCGAAAAACTGGTGTAGTTGGAAACTCTTATTTTCAAGTTCTTTCTTTTATAAATACTTATCTTTATATGTAACTTTCATCTTCTTTCTTTTATTATGGGATTTTGTGGGTGTAATCCGCTGAAAACCCTCAGGAGACAACACTCCTCCTACTAGGGACACCTAGAGGTTTAACGGCTTGTTGCACGTGCTCAGTGCAATCGTGTTGCCTACGAAATTGTGCTAGTTAGTTTTTCTTTTCTTCTTTCTCCCTCTCTTGAATAACTAGTTTGCTCGGGACGATCAAAGTTAAGTTTGGGGGTATTTTTTCAGTTGAAAATATTGCACATTTGATATGAGATTTTCTTTACTCTTGATAAATATTTAAAGTTGTTTATTATAAATATGAAACATATGAGAGTTTATCTGCAAAATATCTATTATCATATGTTTCTATATTATAATTAACATTATGAAGGAAAATATATGCATATAATATTTATATAATATTTTAGTAATTTAAATATGCACATCATATCAAATATTCTAATCAAGATTCTTAAAATATTGTATCATATAAAATGGTTAGGATAATATCTCTCTCTCTCGCATTTAAATATTACTAACATTATGTATGGAGATATTGTGCAAATTTAGCTCAGGTCAAGAGATCAAGATTTTCAAGATGTCAGGATAAAAAATCTGCCAAAATCGTAAAATCAATACTGCCAAAGAATAAGTAAATATTTAAAGAATTCAGGCATGGAAAATCATCATATTAGGAAATTACCATATATGGAAAGTCACCATATTAGGAAATTACCATACATGGAAAGTCACCATATTAGGAAATCACCATATATGGTAACTAGGTTTTCTTCTTTGAGGGCTATATAAAGGACCGAGGGATAAAGTTAGAATTTATCACCTTTTACACGAAGCAAATCACCGTCAAAGAACACGAGATCCACGACAGGTCCAAGATTCGACGTGATAGAGCGATTTGAGATTCGACGGAGCATCTACTTCCAACAAAGTAGAGATCGAGAGCAACTTCTTCTTCTTCTTCTTGTAATCTAAACTTGAAGGCTTTGTAATTGTGAAGTTGATTAATAAAGGTAGATCATTATTTAGCATTTATTTTCTGCATTTAAATTGTGAATTCTTTCTCTATCCGTTCTTCTTCTATCTCCATCATGCGCGAGTAATTCTCCGCTTGATAGGGTTCGTAAGATTAGGGTAGATTAATGGATGAAAAAATGTTTTAATTCTTTTAAGTCTTATGAAGTTTATAAACTTTAGCAAAATAAATGTTAACATCCTTATCGGGTGCACTACCAATTTATTGCTACTCTCGACCGCGATTTGATATCAGATTAACAATTGTTTTGTTAAGGGCTAGACATGAATAGAGATCAATGAAAGGACAAGGGTCAATAGTGGGGAAACCCTAGTTTCTTCCAAGAACCCTAATCCTCATTCATCACTATCAATCTAATTTTAAATCTATCAATAGATAAAATGAGTAATCTTTATTAGTCATCCATGACTAATAAATCCTAACGAACCCTATAAGCCCTCTTCTGATATAAAATCTACATCAGTCTTTAAACTAGATCTATATTCTACATCCGTGTTTAACGTAGATCTAGATTCTATAACTATTCTTCACTATTATCTATTCTTCATATTCCTAATCAACACATCTAAAGAAACATTAAAATATTCCACATATCCTTGAGGACGACCCGTACTCATCTCGGTCTAGCTACACGCGACACCGTTATTGATTACGGTTACTACACACACTTTAAAACAGATCAATCACGTATTCTTTGAATTGTGTTTTTTACATTCCTTGCGATTAAGCCTCTAGAACCCATTTTGGGGAACCCGACCGGGATGGTGTGGGTTATCGCACATCCTTGGAACTAGTAGAGCGAGATGCAGAGCTCCTCACGGAGCATCCGATCTCGATGGAATTTTTAATGCAATTTTTACGAAAAGCGTGATTTTCTATTTTAATAAATAAATTTATTTTTAATAACTATATATAAATACTAACAAACCATATATTTTAAATATATAATAAATTCCATATTTTTTAAACAAAAGAAAAGAATCATAAGTTTCAAGAAAATACCATCAAGAATCCATACAAGTCAAATTTACATAAAAATACCATGAACTATTCAACTAGATATTTAGTCACTAGAATACCTCACATTTAAAATTTACATCCATGAAAACCATAAATACGATAAATAAATACTTGAGTATTATTTTTAAATTATACTAAAAATATTTTCATAAAACCCTCACAAGTTATATTAAATTACAATAAAGACCCTAGTAAACATAGGTTTAAGCGGGACCAATTCTCTTGAGTTTTAGGAAGCCGGAGAAAGTGGGTGCTTGCCTATTTAAGGTAGAAAACTAAAACGGGGTTATCAATGGTAATTGGCTTGGAAAAAGTCATAAATCCTGTCGTCCATGTGCAGCAGTTACCGATAACTCCTAAGCATAATTCAGGACTCAAATCTGTTTAAAGTGTTTGACTCAATCTGAGTCTCAGTCTAATCGGAATACAATCCAAACATGAATCCAACTATAATTCCATTTCAACATAAACCTAATGTATCAACATAAACACTTGAACATGAACATGCAACATGACTCGACTGGACCAAACCATGGATATATTTTGAACTTGACTACATGACTATCCGTTTACATCTGATCTGTTTACATAAACAACTTATACTATGGTTTCGACAAGTCTTATACAATAAATCATTGCAATCAATACAATATGCATTACGGGGTTTTAACGGGGTAGATTAGTACGGAATGTATTAGAAGTGGCACGAGACGGTCACCATAATACACCTAACCTAAATATCCGTGTCGTTGTCATGTGGCTTGACGGGTCTTTGTGCTCCATATACCTTAGTCCACGGAATAGTTGGACTCCTCTCGTATACACTGATGCATTTTGTACCAAGTTACAAACAACGGCGTTAGTATAACAAAAAAAAGATAAATTACCAGATATATTTCATTACTTGATCGATTCTTATCTCTCACTTGGGACTTACCGAGCGATTGTTCACTGACGACTTTCCTATTTTTTCTTTCTTTGGAATGTTGTCAGGAGGACCCGACTCTCAGGAGATCGAGCCCAGCCAGGAAGATTTAGAGCAGTTCACTGAGGATCCAGATATCTAGATTCACTTGTACTTATCTTACTTTCAGTTCATGCCACGCCCCGCTTCCCGGTGTACGGCGAAGGGAACGCGACGAGGCCGCTACATATTTACTCTGAAGTAAATACGCTAGGCGTAACTAAGCAATATAAAAGAAATGTACACAAGAGACAAATGTAATGAAATAACAACTTTATTTATTAACATTCCTTTGTACAATGCATGGGAAAGTAAATACATCTGAATGAAAGCAACGCCTGAACAATGGCATAACAAAAAAGGAAAGTACTGAAATGAAATGTGTACAAGTGTAACTACAGCTCGGGATCTTCAATAAACTGGTCCGAGTCTTCGGTGCTAGGCTCGATCTCTGGAGTGTCCGAAACCCCTTACGACATTCAAAGAAGAAGAAAGAGAATGTCGTCAGCGAACAAATTGCTCGGTAAGTCCAAAAGATAAAGGAGAAGTAGAGTAGACAGAGAGAGAGTAACTTTTAAAGTGGTATTATATTTTATTAATGTTGTATTTAGTGTTAAAGCTGTTGTTTGTAGTTTGGTACAGAAGAATGCCAGTGTATACGAGAGGAGTCTTTATATGCCAGAGACTAAATCCAAATGGAAGTACAAGGCTCCGTTATACAACCCGGAACAACGACAATTGAATTCAGGTTAGGTGTCTTAAATCTTGCAGTCTCGTGCCACTTCTAACACCTTCCGTACCAATCTACCCCTTAAACCCCGTGATGTCTTGATTGTATTGTTTGTATTGTATTGTAACTTGTATTGTCTTGTAATATAGATTGTATAATTGAATGACTTGCTGAAACCAAGATACTAGTAAATGAATGTAACTGGAGAATCATATAAATGGAAGTATATCCATGGTTCGGTTTAGTCAATATAGATTGAATAGATTGAATATATGTATTCATGGATTCATATTGAATTGTAGCATTGTATATTGTACTTGAATCATATTCAAGTCAGATTATTTATAATGAGACTTAGTCTGAGTCAGAACAATTAGAAAAGAAATTGAATCCTGAATTAGGTTTTGATGTTATCGGTAACCGCTGCACATGGGCGGCAGGATTTGTGACTTTTTCAAAGACGATTACCGTATTGATAACACCGTTTGTTAAGTTGTCTACCTTAAATAGGCAAGCACCCACTTCTCCGGCTCCCTGAGGCTCAAGAGATTGGTCCTGCTTAAACTTATATTTACTAGGACCCTTAGAGTAATTTATAGAACTTGAGGAGCTTATATGTAAAAATACTTTCGTATAATTTTCAAAATACACCCTAAGTATTTAATTATCGTCTTTAGAGTTGTCATAGCTGTAGATTTTATATTTGTGACATTTCTAGTGAAAATAACATAATTTCATAATATAGGGTATTTAATTGTAATATTGAACTTGTATGGAATTTCATGGTATAATCATGTAAAGTGATTCTTGTGATTTAGAAAAGTTGGAATATTTAAATTATCACAAAAATAGATATTTTAATGATACATATATACATATATATATATATATTTATACAAAAATAATTTTAATATATTATATTTCTAGAAATCTTATTTGCATAAAATATTTGTATTTTTAAATCTCTCGAGACCGAATGCTCCTTGCGGAGGTCTGCATCTCGCACTACTAAGCACGAGGATGTGCGATAATCTGTACCATCCCGAACGGGTTTCCCAAAATGGGTTGTAGCGGCGCTTTGCAAAGATTTGTAAAAATACGTAATCCTGTAGAAAACGGTTTTTATAAGTTAAAAGTAGTTTTGTGTAAAACGGTATTTCCCGAATCTATGTTTCCCAAAAGGTATCGTGCTATGTTGTATGAGTGTTGTGAAGAGGTAGGTCATTACCTCGTGATCTATCTAAAGGTATAGCAAGATTAATGATATTTTAAAGTCGAAACTATACTACATGGTATTTTACTGAAAAAAGAGCAGTAAAAGTTCCAAAATGAAATATTTTGCTACGAAACTTGTTCAACATGTTTTGTTAATGATTAATAGTTAAGATGTAAGAGTTTAATATGGTTGTGCTAAAGAAAATTGAAATTTATAAAGAAAACCGAATCGGAAGTCGGATTTAACTCCGCTTCCGTCGGGTTTTAGTAAAAAAAGTTTTAAGAATAGATTAGAAAAGAGAGAGGCGGGACTTACTTGTTGTTAGGTTAGAGAAGAGGATGAGGGAGAGATAGGAGGTGCTGGTGCGTCATTTCGTCGCCGGAAGCTCCTCGCGTCATTTCGTCGCCGGAAGCTCCTCGGATTGTCGTCGGAATTTCGCCGGAGCTTCGCCCTTCGCTAACTCCACTTGTACACAAAAGTTATAGGGATTTTCTTGAGAGTTTTGGACAGAAATTTGGAGTGAGGAGGGTGTGTTTTGGAGTGGTATTTATAGGGTAATCTAGGGTTTAGAGTAGATGAAAGGTTGTATTGAAAATGTAATAAAAATTATATTAAAAATATGGTTTAATGGGGTTTTAATTCGATTTTAAAGGCTCTGGAAATGTGCAGGTGTTTTAAACAATGCAGGAGTCACCAGAATGCAAAAAGACAGAGGGTCAAAGAAGAGACTCGGCTGATCCGACTCAGCTCGGCCAGCGGCGGCGGTCGAGTCGGCCGAGTTACCGGCCGAGTCACGGCGAGTCAGGCCGGGGCTCGCTTCCGTGGGTCGCTCGTCGGTTGGTCTACTCCCTGGGACAGTTTGTTTTATATGTGAAGTGGGGTTTTTACGAGTTATGCACGTGTAACCCTTGGACTTCTAAAAATTTAAAAGAAAACAATATTATAAATAATATGGGTGATGGGACTTAAACTCTGGTGCTTTGGTTCAGCAGTGTAAGGTCTTACCAATGAGCTACAAGCACTTGCTTGCTATTAAAAAGCAAAACAAATTTATAACTTGTGCTCAGGCAAAAGTAACTCTTTCTGTATTTTTTTTGAAAAAAATTGTACAGAAAGTTGTACAGAAAGTTTAGGGTTGTTACATTCTACCCTCCTTATAAAAAGTTCGTTCTCGAAATTTGTAAAAGGAAAGTGTAACAGATTCAAGAAAAATATGATTGTAGTGGCGGTGGAGGAATTACCGGTATGGTACCGAAAGTGTCAGAAAAATGTTTAAGTAGGAAAGACCAAAAGGAATGTGTGAACAATCATTAAGGATTCAAAAATCGGATAATGATCATTAAGGAAGAATGGTATTTGTGGGTTGGAGATTGAAAGGATGGGGTGTTGTTGGGAGAATCCATAACCTTGAAAGAAAATTTTTGGATTAGGAAAGATTCAAAGTATATGAAATGATAAGATTCAAGAAATATGAATTGTAAAGAATGTTTTAGTTGCTGGTTCTTGTGTTAATTATTCACGCAGAGCAGAACTGCATGGTAAGGTTCCATACAGCTCTGACCTGCATGGGCCACCAACAAAACCTGTCACTCCCCGCTTCCCGGTGTACGGCGAAGGGAACATGACGAGGCCGCTACGTATTTACTCTAAAGTAAATACGCTAAGCGTAACTAAGCAATATAAAAGAAATTTACACAAGAGACAAATGTAATGAAACAACAACTTTATTTATTAACATTCTTTTGTACAATGCATGGGAAAGTAAATACATCTGAATGAAAGCAATGCATAAACAATGGCATAAAAAAAAGGAAAGTACTGAAATGAAATGTTTACAAGTGTAACTACAGCTCGGGATATTCAATAAACTGGTCCGAGTCTTCGGTGCTAGGCTCGATCTCTGGAGTGTCCGAAACACCTGACGACATTCAAAGAAGAAGAAAGAGAATATCGTCAGCGAACAAATCGCTCGGTAAGTCCCAAAGATAAATGAGAAGTAGAGTAGACAAAGAGAGAGAGAGTGTGTGTGTAACTTTTAAAGTGGTATTATATTTTATTAATGTTGTATTTAGTGTTAGCGCTGTTGTTTGTAGCTTGGTACAGAAGAATGCCAGTGTATACGAGAGGAGTCTCTATATGCCAGAGACTAAAGGCAAATGGAAGTACAAGGCTGTGTTATACAACCCGCAACAACGACAATTGAATTCAGGTTAGGTGTTAAATCTTGCAGTCTCATGCCACTTCTAACACCTTCCGTACCAATCTACCCCTTAAACCCCGCGATGTCTTGATTGTATTGTTTGTATTGTATTGTAACTTTTATTGTCTTGTAATATAGATTGTATAATTGGATTACTTGCCTAAACAATGATATTGGTAAATGAATGTAACTGGAGAATCATGGATGTAACTGGAGAATCATGTAAATGGAAGTATATTCATGGTTCGGTTCAGTCAATATAGATTGAATAGATTGAATATATGTATTCATGGATTCATATTGAATTGTAGTATTGTATATTGAACTTGAATCATATTCAAGTCATATTATTTATAATGAGACTTAGTCCGAGTCAGAACAATTAGAAAAGAAATTGAATCCTGAATTAGGTTTTGATGTTATCGGTAACCGCAGCACATGGGCGGCAGTATTTGTGTCTTTTTCAAAGACGATTACCGTATTGATAACACCGTTTGTTAAGTTGTCTACCTTAAATAGTCAAGCACCCACTTCTCTGGCTCCCTAAGGCTCAAGATATTGGTCCCGCTTAAACCTATATTTACTAGGGTTCTTAGGGTAATTTATAGAACTTGAGGAGGTTATATGTAAAAATATTTTTGTATAATTTTCAAAATACACCCCAAGTATTTAATTATCGTCTTTAGAGTTTTCATAGATGTAGATTTTATATTTGTGACATTTTTAGTGAAAATAACCTAATTTCATAATATACGGTATTTAATTGTAATATTGAACTTGTATGGAATTTCATGGTATTATCATGTAAAGTGATTCTTGTAATTTAGAAAAGTTGGAATATTTAAATTATCACAAAAATAGATATTTTGATGATACATACATACATACATACATACATACATACATACATATATATATATATATATATATATATAATTTTAATCTATTATATTTCTAGAAATCTCATTTTCTTAAGATATTTGTATTTTTAAATCTCTCGAGACCGAATGCTCCTTGCGGAGGTCTGAATCTCGCACTACTAAGCCCGAGGATGTGAGATAATCCGTCCCATCCCGAACGGGTTCCCTAAAATGTGTTGTAGTGGCGCTTTGCAAAGATTTGTAAAAATACGTAATCTTGTAGAAAACGGTTTTTATAAGTTAAAGATAGTTTTGTGTAAAACGGTATTTCCCGAATCTATGTTTCCTAAAAGGTATCGTTCTATGTTGCATATGAGTGTTGTGAAGAGGTAGGTCATTACTTCGTGATCTATCTAAAGGTATAGCAAGATTAATGATGTTTTAAAGTCGAAACTATACTACATGGTATTTTACTGAAAAAAGATATGTGAAAGTTACAAAATGAAATATTTTGCTATGAAACTTGTTCAACATGTTTTGTTAATTATTAATAGTCAAGATGTAAGAGTTTAATATGATTGTGTTAAAGAAAATTGAACTTTATAAAGAAAAACGAATCGGAAGTCGGATTTAACTCCACTTTTGTCGGGTTTTATTAAAAAAAGTTTTAAGAATAGATTAGAGAAGAGAGAGGTGGGACTTACTTGTTGTTAGGTTAGAGAAGAGGAAGATGGAGAGATAGGAGGTGCCGGTGCGTCGTTTCGTCGCCGGAAGCTCCTCAGATCGTCATCGGAATTTCGCCGGAGTTTCGCCCTTCGCTAACTCCACTTGTACACAAAAGTTATAGGGATTTTCTTGAGAGTTCTGGACAGAAATTTAGAGTGAGGAGGGTGTGTTTTAGAGTGGTATTTATAGGGTAATATATGGTTTAGGGTAGATGAAAGATTGTATTGAAAATGTAATAAAAATTGTATTAAAAATATGGTTTAATGAGGGTTTAATTGGATTTTAAAGGCTCTGGAAATGTGCATGTGTTTTAAACTTTGCAGGAGTTACCAGAATGCAAAAAGACAGAGGGTTAAAGAAGAGACTCGGCCGATCCGACTCAGCTCGGCCGGCGGCGGCGACCGAGTCGGCCGAGTCGCCGGCCGAGTCACGGCGAATCAGGCCGAGGCTCGCTGCCGTGGGTCGCTCGTCGGTTGGTCTACTCCCTGGGACAGTTTGTTTTATATGTGAAGTGGGGTTTTTACGAGTTATGCACGTGTAGACCCTTGGACTTCTAAAAATTTAAAAGAAAACAATATTAAAAATAATGTGGATGATGGGACTTGAACTCTGGTGCTTTGGTTCAGCAGTGCAAGGTCTTACCAATGAGCTACAAGCTCTTGCTTGCTATTAAAAAGCAAAACAAATTTATAACTTGTGTTCAGGCAAAAGTACCCCTTTCTGTATTTCTTTTGAAAAAAATTGTACAGAAAGTTATACAGAAAGTTTAGGGTTGTTACAGTTCATATGGCATTTTTTAGGCATCGCTTTCCATTTTTGTATTTTACTTTCCAGTGTATGTAAAGAATGAATATAAATAAAAAGTTATTGTTTCATTACATTTCTTGTCATTCTTGTGCTTTACTTTTATATTGCTTATTTACTCTTAACATGTTTACTTCTGAGTAAATACATCGCGTCCCTGCCATGTCTTCTTACCCGTACATTGGGAAGCGGGGCGTGACATGTCTCACATGTCCTTAGGACGCTCCTCGTTTCTCTTTTCCCACACGCTCCACATTCAAAATACATCCCCGTTAGAAAAAAATTTCTAACGGAGCACTGCCCTGCACCCCACAAGGGGGCTACTAGCCTCCTTGACCCCTAACCCGCTATCCGGATAGCGGGACCCCCGTAAACTCTACGAAGCCCGAATACGTCCAAAAGACAACATATGCACACTGCACATTAAGTTCGCTTGACCAGCTTGACCCGTCAATCGGAGGTTCCCTTGCTCCAAAAGAGAAGGGTAATTAATGACAGCTTAGTCCGCGGCTGCCAGATATTCGGGTCCCCACAATCAATAAACCCCAGCTAACCTTAAGCAGGGTGATCTGTATACGCCTGACAAGCGCGCGCATTCCTATCTCAATACAGAGATGAAAAACACTCTACATGATTATCATCACATATTTATTTACTTGAACTCTAGTTTCGATGCATGCCATTTTACCCTCCTTGATGTACACATTTATATTGTTTAGATGTTTCACCGCATATCATTGAGATTTTTAGCTCGTTATATAATACTATTCACGAGCTGGTAACTCATCCCCGTTGTGCCATAGTTTTGTGCAGGTTTGACCGCTTGCATCAGTAGCGGCTAGTTTGGGCACATCTTCTGTCTTATGGGCGTAGTTGCGCATGTACATGAGTGGTGGTTATATTTTTTTGTATCGGCATATGCCTTGCACCTATTGTATCTAGAAGCACTCCGCCAACAAAACCTATCACACCCCGCTTCCCAGTATACGGAGACGGAGACGTGGCAGGCACGCGACGTATTTACTCAGAAATAAATGCATTAAGCGTAAATAAGCAATATATAAAATGCACAAGAAATGACAAGAGATATAAAATGAACATCAACTTTTATTAACATTCATCTTTACAATACACTGCTTTAAAAAGAAAAGTACAATGATATAAAGCAATACCTAAATAGTGGCATATGAAATGAAAAGTAAGTACAAGGAAAGCTAGAAATCCTGCTGCTCGGTGAACTGGTCCACGTCCTCCTGGCTAGGCTCGATCTCAAGAGAGTCCAGTCCTCCTGACGAACATTCCATAGAAAGAAAATATAGGAATGAGCGAACTACCGCTCGGTATGTTCCAAAAAAAAGAGAGGAATGTAGCAAGTATTGATGTTTCCTCCCAATAAGAGAGCAGGGCTCTGTTCAAAATTTGAACTGAGACAGCGCCTCACGTGCAAAGCACGAGAGAGCTAGCGCCAAGAGTAAAACACTTTGAGGCAGCGCCTCACGTGCAAAGAATGAGAGCGCCAACAGCGCCAGTGCTAAGAGTTAAACACTCTGAAGCAGCGCCTCACGTGTAGAGCACGAGAGCGCCAACGCCAAGAGTTAAACACTCTGAGGCGGCGCCTCACGTGTAAAGCACGAGAGCACCAAGAGTGCTAGCGCTAGGAGTTAAACACTCTGAGGCGGCGCTTCACGTGCGTAGCACGAGAGCGCCAGTGCCAGAACTAAAAGTTCTCCACCCTTGGATCAAAGATCCAACGAAGATGATAAATCATCAGAGTGCAGAATTAAATTCTGATTGAGGAAATACTCCTCAAATCTTTCTAAACAAGAACGATTATGCTCTGTAAATCAGAGCACCGTTGGATCCAAGATCCAATAGTGATTAAAAATCACCAAAATACAAAATTAAATTCTGACTGAGGAAATACTCCTCAAATCTTTCTAAACAAGAAAGATTGTGCTCTGTAAATCAGAGCACTGTTGGATCAAAGATCCAATGGTGATTAAAAATCACCAAGATACAAAATAAGTTCTTTATAGGAAAATATTTTCCCAGTCTTATTAAAAACAAGAAAAATGTCTTCTGTAAAACAGAAGTCCTTGGATCAAAGATTCAACGGTGGATAAATTCCCCAAATCAATTAGAGATCTCTCAATGAGAGATTTCCTACTGATTCAACAAATCAGCCTTCCCTATATAAAGGACCCAAGACTTCAAGTCTTAAAGAGAGAAACCTCCCCATAAGTTTCAAATTGAAAGAAGAAGAACTCCCCCATAAATTTCAGAATTCAAGGTGAGAACTACCTGTCTTCAAGGTAAAGAAAAACAAAAGAGATCATAGCATCTCCTCATAAAAGAAGAACTTAGTTCTTAGATCCATGAGACAAAGTCTCTCAAAAAGAAAAAACAAAAGAGATCATAGCATTTCCTCATAAAAGAAAAATTTAGTTCTTAGATCCATGAGACAAAGTCTCTTATAAAGAAACACCAAAGAGATTATAACATCTTCTCATAAAAGAAGAACTTAGTTCTTAGATCCATGAGATAAAGTCTCTCATAAAGAAAAACAAAAAGAGATCATAACATCTCCTCATAAAAGAAGAACTTAGTTCTTAGATCCATGAGACAAAGTCTATCATAAACGAGAATTTAATTCTCAGAGCACCGAACTGATCAGAACTGCCAAAAAAACAGTGCCTGGCGCTCAGCGCCAAGCACTCCACGTGCCCCTCATGTGGGTGCTATTTATTAAGGAGCGCTTAGCACTCAAAGTTTGGCGCTCAGCGCCGAGCGCTCAACGTGCTCCTCGCGTGGGCGCTATTTAATAAGGAGCGCTTAGCACTCAAGGTTTGGCGCTCCGCGCCGAGCGCTCGGCGCCGAGTCTCCATGTAGGCGCTGCTTAATAAAAGTACTTAGTATTCATTGCCCGGCGCTCAGGGCCAAGCGCTCCACGTGTTCCTCACGTGAGCGCTATCAAGTGTTCAACACTCCATATAAAAGAATACAAATAAAACAAAAAGAATAAAGGGTGTCAGAACCCATTTCAATGCACAACACTGCTGATGCAGAAAGGGGACCAAGCCCAAATAAATAATCAAGTGGGCTGAGCCAAAGGTTGGTCAAATCCCAAATTAACCCAACCCATATGCTTTTAAACTGGACTTAGTCCCAAACAAGATCATCGAATTTTTGATAAATATTCACTGGTTCAAGGGTACATCTCTTCATACCTCTGATATATGTCGTTGTAATTCTTCAACGTCTTCAGAGAGATGGAGGGTCCCAATAACAAATAACTTTTGGCGCATCCCCAAACTGTTAAACCAAAACCCTATAGACTATGATGTCTTTAAACAATAGACTATGATGTCTTTAAACCATACAGACTATGATGTCTTTAAACACAGACTATGATGTCTTTAAACCCCACGGACTATGATGTCCTTAAACCCAATGGACCGTGACGTCCTTAAACTAAAACGATAGAGCCCAAATACTCTTTCGTTGGATCTAAATGATCCCAAAATCCCGTTAAGTAGATCTTAGTCTAAAAATAGACTAACGTATTCTCAACAAACATTTAAGTCGATCTTAATCTCAAACGAGATTAACGAGCCTTAAAACAAACCAAACCCAAATCTAAGAAAATACGAATTTGGACTAATCCCCGCCCTACGGGCGACAACATAAATTAGTCTCCGTAAACAATCCACGGACAACCTAGAACAAAACAAACATACACGACACGAAGTGAACATCTGGAGAAGGAGAAAGTGGTTATCGCTATGCGGTAACGTAATAAACTGCAGGGGCTTGCGCCTGTAGGGAAGAGCGTCCCCACAATAAAAAACCCCACGCAAACGATGGGGAATCTGACGAAGTCTGCTCCAACGGCCGCATCTGTCCAAACCTCCGATACACGGTGCCATAAATCAACTTGGCATCTCCGGAGAGGTGGACAGATAAAACCAAATAGCATCTGCCCCAAAAATTCAGGCTAGACGTCCCAACGTCCCGGTCACGTCTTTCAGCGGTGAACAGATTCTGGCACGCCCGGTGGGACCTTTTCCTCTTTCCACTAAATGTACCAACTTATCGAATCAACACTTGATTCGATAACCTGGCTATATCTCATATAACCGACCGATACAAATATCGCGAGAATATAATACGGTATCACATACTCGCATTATTCTCGGTCCCGCACATATCACATATGTGCTCCTACTTCGTTTTGCCTGAGCCAGTAAAACCTCTATGTAGTACTCTAAAGACTCGTCAATACGCCGGCAGTAGGTGATGATCACATCATGCACCCACAAGCCGTCAGCGGTACTAGCTGGACGTAAAGGCTACCCGTGTATTGAGCGATCAGAAGATCAGCATGCAAGCCCACTCTAACTCCTGCAAAAGCTTGACAGTAACACTACCGTACAGTCCGATCTCCTTGTCTGATATGTCGCATATCAAGTCTAGGGGTGGTAAACGTCAGACCCCAATAACCGATAAGTCATGCCGATATGAGGCTCATAACTGGTCAAGAAAATACTGATAACACTTACCAGTAAATCTCTAAATCAGCCCTGACCAGAGACTTCCCTGTTATGGCCAATCGAGCACAGCGCAACATCAACCCCCAATACCGGGAGAGACGAATCCCCTCCTATCGCTCATTCCCTCCATGTGACTCGGGACTGCACCCAAAAAACACCGTTTTGCACGTTCTCATGAACGTGGTAAGGTGGAAATCAAAGCACAGTGGGAATCACACAAGACACTATGGCGATCTCGGGTCGACAGACTAACCTGTACCATTGTCACCAGAGAACTGCTAACTGACGTGTGGTATAATACCATCTAGGAGTTCTCAGCGAGTCCGTCCAGTGTACCCAGTCTCCACTGAGTACCCGTATACCATCTATGATGTCAAACACCAATGGATATGGGATCATCCATCGCCCATCTCATGGGTCGAGAAGCGTAAACGCTAGTCTACTCTGGTATATCGATGCCCTGTCTCGATACACCCACGACTAGGAACAGTAAAGGATGAACTTATGGACTACCATGGCCCCACTAGTATGATCTGCATCATAATCCTGATAGTCAGTACACATTCTAAGGGCTTTACCAACATGTAACCATAAGACAGTATCAAGAGACAGGTATACATGTTAAGATAAAGAGCAACCAGATAGCATACTATCATGTCGAACAAGAAAGTCCTCTCTCTATATGTCCAAGCATCCACTATAATATACATCATATGTACAATAATGGCCTCTAGGGCATACATACAACTAACAATCTCCCACTTGCACTAGGGCCAGCTGCTGTAGTATCGCACACCCAGCATCCCGAAGAGTCTCTCAAACTGTATCTGGGGAATGGCCTTCGTGAGTGGATCCAAGTGTTATTCTTCGTGTCAACTCTCCTGACCTCGATCTCCCGGCGATCAACTATCTCCCAGATCAGGTGATACCGCCTCAGAATATGCCTGGATCGCTGATGGGACCTGGGTTCCTTGGCCAAAGCCACCACTCCATTGTTATCGCAATACAAAGGTATTGGATACTCAATGGATGGAACCACTCCAAGTTCAGTTATGAACTTCTTCATCTAGATAGCCTCTTTGGCAGCATCGTTGGCAGCAATGTATTCAGCCTCCATCGTCGAGTCTGCCACGGTTTCCTGCTTGGAACTCTTTCAGCAAACCTCCTCTCCATTGAGGGTAAAGACAAATCCCGAGTGCGACTTAGAGTTGTCCTTTTCATTCTGGAAGCTCGAATTGGTAAAGGACTCCACTTGGATTTCTCCGTTACCATACACCAAGAGCATCTCTTTAGTCCTTCTCAAGTACTTGAGAATGCTCTTCACACAGCCATCCAGTGACTCTCTCCAGGATCTACTTGATACCTACTCACTACACTTAGTGAGTGTGCTACATCAGGTCTGGTACATAGCATTGCGTACATGATAGAGCTTACTGCCGAAGCATAGGGTATCCCTTGCATGCGAGCTCTCTCCAAATCAGTCTTTGGAGACATCTCTTTGGAGAGAGTGAGTCCTGAGATCATGGGTAAAAACCCACGCTTGGATTCTTCCATACTAAACCTTTTTAATATGGTGTCAATGTACCTGGATTGGGACAATCCCAATATCCATTTAGATCTATCTCTATAGATCTTAATCCCCAAGATATAGGAGGCATCCCCTAGATCTTTTATTGAGAATCTTTGTGATAAGAAGAGCTTGACCGATTGCGGCATAGGAACATCATTTCTTATCAAGAGTATGTCATCTACGTACAATACGAGGAAGACCGCGTTACTCTCTGCCACCTTCTTGTATATACAAGGTTCATCTACATTTTTGACGAAATCAAACTCTTTGATAACGACATCAAAACAAATGTTCCAACTTCGCGATGCATGCTTTAACCCGTAGATAGATTTAAGCAGCTTGCACACCTTTTCGCTGCTCCCACTGTCTACGAAGCCCTCTGGCTGAGTCATGTACACGCTCTCTTCCAAATCACCATTTAGAAAGGCGGTCTTAACATCCATTTGCCAGATTTCGTAGTCATGGTATGCAGCGATGGCAAGCATGATCCGGATGGATTTAAGCATAGCCACTGGAGAAAAGGTTTCGTCATAATCCACACCTGGTCGTTGACGAAGACCCTTTGCAACAAGTCTAGCTTTGAAAGTCTCCACTTTCCCATCTACACCAAGTTTCTTCTTAAAGATCCATTTGCTCCCAATGGGTTTTACCCCTTCAGGAGCAACTTTCAAAGTCCATACTTTATTGGTGTACATGGATTCCATCTCAGATCGCATTGCATCAAGCCACCTCACTGAGTCCCCACTCGTGATGGCCTGCTCGAAGCTAGTTGGGTCATCATCCTCCATGATGCAATCCTCGCTTCACCCATCAATGAAAAAACCGTAGTATCTCTCAGGTGGATGAGGAACCCTACTAGATCGGTGGAGAGGCTGAGATTCGTTGGGAACTACCGAATCCTCTGGTTCCACCAAATCTTCTGTCGTGGTTTGTATCGCTGGAACCTCTTCCAGTTCTACCCCCTCTCCACTAATTTCCTTTGCAAGAAATTCCTTTTCTAAAAATGTGGCATGTTGAGCAACAAACACCTTTTGTTCCTCAGGGTGGTAGAAGATATGTCCACATGAATGCTTGAGATATCCTACAAACTTGCACAGAACAGACCTTGCCTCGAGCTTGTCCGGATTTTACTTTTTAACATAGGCCGGGCAACCCCATATCTTAATAAAATTAAGATATGGCATCTTCCCATTCCATATCTCATATGGAGTGGTAGGCACTGATTTGGTGGGAACTCGATTCAATAGGTATGCGGCCGTTTCCAGCGCATAACTCCAAAAGGAAATAGGTAACTCAGCGATGCTCATCATAGAGCGCACCATATCTAATAGGGTGCGATTATTGTGCTCCGATACACCGTTGTGCTGTGGTGTATACGGAGGAGTAAGCTGAGAGAGAATCCCATTCTTTTTTAGATAGTCCAGGAACTCCATGCTCAAGTATTCACCTCCTCGATCAGATCGAAGGATTTTAATACTTTTACCTGTTTGGTTCTCGACTTCGGATTTATATTCCTTGAATTTCTCAAAAGTTTCAGACTTGTGTTTCAACAAGAACACATGTCCGAATCTTGGGAGATCGTCAGTGAATGTAATGAAGTATGAAGAACCATTCCTGGCATGTGTAGACATGGGACCACATACATCACTATGTATCAGTCCCAACAGTTCTGTAACTCTTTCTCCGTGTCTTGTAAACGGAGTTTTGGTCATCTTGCCTTTGAGACATGACTGGCAAGTGTCATAAGATGAAAATTCGAACGGATTCAAATATCCATCCTTATGCAACTTAGCTAGCCGTGTCGCATTGATATGACCCAGTCTACAATGCTATAAGAAGGATTCGTTCATTTCTGAACTCTTCCTCTTGTATGTGTTTTGTACATTAAGAACTGTGGTTTGATCTAGAATGTATATGCCATTATTTAACGAGCCTGAGCCAATCAACTTTTGATTCAGGAAGATGTTCATAACATTATCCTGTACTACAAAATTATATCCTTCTTTACTTAGTAAAGAAACTGATATAAGATTGCATATCAGGGTCGGAATGTAATAGCATTCGTTCAGAATCAATGTATTATCATTTGGTAACACATGGTGATTTTCGCCAACTTTTTTGGCTGCAACATTTGCACCATTCCCTACTCTTACAGAATGATCACCCATTCCCAGTTCTCTACCTTTCCTCAGCCTATGTAACATATTACATATGTGGGATCCTGATCTGGTATCTAATACTCAGGACGTAGAGTGAACTGAGAAACAGTTCTCAATAACTAACACACCCGAAGAAGATGCATCATCATGATTATTCTTCGTTTGGGCGGCGTGGGAATCCGGATATGTCCCTATTCCCTGTTCAGTTTTATAACAATTATAAGAAAGAACGGAACCAACGTTCCCCAGCACAGTATAACACGCGGGTTCGGTCAATACATCCATATTATTATCTTGATTAAGACGTAACATGGTCACTACCTGGAGAGAGAGAGAAGAAAACACTTTAGCGTATGCTCTTGCAAGATCAGATTGGTTATTATTTTATCTAATTAGGATGGCTCCCACTGCTTTTATCAAATCTTCTTTCAAACCCTAAAAGGAAAGAGTAGCCGGGATTAATTACACCCTACAATTTCGCCAATCTTTCAGCCAGGCCAGTGCCGGTACTTTAAGGGAGGTTCCCCGTGCTTTCGCACGGACCTAATTAAAATAAACCTCGTTTTCCCAGAGGCATAACCCCGTTGACACCTTTCTAGACACCTACTTGATCGGCTAATTGTCCTGTGTAAAACTCTTCCAGGAGTAACCCTTACTCGCAGTGGGTATCGGGATCCAACTATCTCATAGAAGGTATGCAATCTCATTGCAAATTTCAACACTTGAAATTCCCGATAATATTTTGCCCCTAACGTCCTATGACCTTGACGGAGGTCAACAAATCATAGGCTGCTAGTCAAGTTCAACCCGTCATTTCATGATTGAATTAAACCCACCCGTACGACCCATGACGGAGGTCAACAAGGTCGTATGACTACCCTAATCCAATCTGCATCATATGCATAAGCAGATAAATACTAGTCAGCTACCGCACAATACGCCTTGACGGAGGTCAACAAACGTAATACGAATACTAAGTAGGACTTATCTGAAATAACGGAAGGCTAAGACAGGTTCTTCAGAGAACCTATTGTGTAATGAACTTGATATCGTTGTAGAATCGAGTGAATTTTGAAAAGGAGTGTTTTTGAGGCTTTTACTAGTTTCTCTAAAGAGGTCACTCCCGTTGAATGGATCTCGGCTCTTTCCTTATCGGATAAGGTGCAGGATACATCATATATATCACTATGCAAAGCAAATACTCCAAAAGCAATCAAAAGACAAACCGTGTGTTGTAGTATCTGCCAGTTATTGCTAAAGAGGTCACTCCCGGTGAAGGGATCTCGGCTCTTTCCTTATCGAATAAGGTGCAGGATATATCATATATATCGCTATGCAAAGAAAAAACTGTAGCTGCCCTTTTTGAAAATTTGATTCTACAACATCTTTTAGGTTTCTTTCTTTTCATTAATCTCATTAATGAAGTGCCATCATTTATGCTTCCTAAGTATCACAGAAGAAACGAAAATACAGCATACGCTTATGCCATCCGCATTCGCCACAGTGTCCTGTTATGCACCGTTGGTTACTTAACTAACGGCATAGCGGGACAGGACTAGCACGGGTGCAAAACATAAGCAACGTCTACTATATATCTCATATATGTTGGAGATAGTGCCCTCAGAGTCAATTATTGGATCACAAGCACGTGATTGCAATGATTGAGGGAGGACCTATCCCGGTAGAACAGTCTTACTCGAGATGATAGTATGCTATCTGGTTTACCTTTATCATCGTGTACTGCTTCAGGTGACCTTACAAGTCGCTATTAAACGCTGATAGAGCCCCTAGGATTCTTGCTTGACTGCCAGCAGTATGATGGCGATCATATACGTGGGAGCTGGGGTCTATAAGCACATCCTTAAATGGTCCCTAGTCGTGGGAGTTTCGAGACAGGGCATCGACACTCCATTAGTAGACTAGTGTATACAGTCGAGACCCCGACGAGGGGCGGTGGCCGGTCTCACAAACCACTGGTGTCAGTTGGTTCACCTAAGATGTATACAGGTGCTCATTGGGTTATGAGTACACCGGACAGGACTCGCCGGGAACCTGCTAGTTGGGATTATACCAGACGTCAGATAGCAGTTCCCAGGTGACATGTGTACAGGTTAGTTCATCGACCTGAGATCGTCATTTGTCTCGTGTGAGTTCCCACTGTGCTTTGATTACTACCCTACCACGGCTCAAAGGAGTCGTGCAAACAGGTTTTAGTTGGGTACAGTCCCGAGCCACATGGAGGCAGTGAGCGGATCTGCAGGGGTTCGTCTCTCCCGGTATTGGGGGTGAGGTCGCGCTGTGTCTAGGAGAGCCATTACGCAAAGCCCTCGGCCGAGGCAGGAGATTTACTGGTAGGTATTCCAGTAGTATCTCAGGGCGTTCTGGGCTACACTCCGACACGACTTGTACCGCCTTTGGGGGTCTGACTTTTACCAACCCCCTAGGACCGCCATGCGATGCTCATAGACGAACGGACTGGACTGTACGGATATTGTCACTGACAGGCTCAGTAGGGTGTCAGGATGAGTTCGCTCATCGACGTCCCTTTTGGTCAATAGCTGGTGGCCCGTTACGTATTGGCTTATACCTCTGACGTGCTAGTGGTTAAATCCACAGCCATAGTATTGACGAGTCTTTAGAGTCCACCACACTTTCAGTTACTCAGCTTTCGGGCGAAACGCTGTAGAGGCCGTATGGAGATATGGCAGGGTCCGATCAGATACGTGCGGTATTGCACGGATCAGGATCGGACAGTTTGTACTAGAGGCCGTATAGTTATATGGCAGTGTTCGATCTGATACGCGCGGTATTGCACGGATCAGGATCGGACGAACATTACTAGCCGGCTTTGGTTTAAGCCGGATCCTAGTATAGTACAGTGTAGATTTTGTCTCTTTGCATTTATATCCGGACGGAATACAGATGCGGGTGTGTATGCACAGTATCGGGGTTTTCCTGTAATTTATTACGGGACCAGTTTTCTGGAGTTGCCAGTTTGCTTTCCGTTCCGGCCGGTTTTCCTTCGTTCTTTCCCGGCCGGACTTTTCCGATGGAGGGGGTTATTTGCAAGTTTGCAAATAACACATTGTGGAGGGGTTTCATGCAAATGGTTTCATTATGATGGCATCTTTTCTTTTCCACCATAACTTGCATTTATTGTGATAAGAGAGGGTATGGTTTGGTTGTAAGTTTGATATGATTATGTTTGTTTGTGGTCACCCCTCCATCTTTTCCTACACTCACCTCCCTCTTTGATAAAGATTGATTCCTCCACCATTCTCATATCATCAAGGGCCGGCCACAATTTTGAGAGGGGAGAGAGTGTTTCATTTGTGGTGTGGCATATTTCATTCATCTCATTTTTGATACAAGGAAAAATGAAAGCACCATTTTTCATACCTTCAATCCTCCATCTTCAAATGGCAACCAATACCCCAAAGAGAGACAAGCATCATCTACACTACATTCTACAGCATATCTTGGGCATGTCGACTTGTCGGCTTCATGCCCGAGTTGCCTCGGTATTGAGGTGGGAGCCCGTAAAAGATGCAGGCGATGTGGTGCCCTTCCGGCGAAGAGGCGACGACCGGAGTTTCCGCGAGAGATCGGGATGACGACGAGAAGACCGGAGGACTCGGATCACTCGGTATATCTCTTCCCATCTCTTGTTAGCTAGTATAGGTTAACGGTTAATGATCCGGGTTTTATTGTCCGCGGTAGCGCCAGTTTCCAAGTAAGGAAAATTTTTGATTCCGCATTTTGGCCTCGGTAAGACGGCCGGGGCGCTGCCGTGGCGCAACAATATATAATGTATATCCATTCGTCTCAGAATCCAAAGTGATCACATCACAAAGCAGCAGAAGAATCATATGAGATATTGGATAAACTAGGAGGTCCGTGTTTTATTTTGAGCCTGTATAAAACACGGATTCCATGGTCGCGATGAATAGCCAAACCCACATCCTAGACCCCTATGGGAGCGGCAAGCAACCCTACCAATTCTAGAGTTAGGAGACCCGGACTCGACTCCTTGAGTTGGTCTCCCACTGTACTCTAGAACCCGGTTACTTGTGCTCCCCGCCTTGGGTCTATCCTAATGCGGAAAAGTAAATAATATACAATTGTGACATCATCCTCAACCCGGAAGTGCCCCAATAAAAGAATATTACATACAATTAATTTTACATGAATGAAAATAAAAACTCTTATCTCACATAAAACCCCCGGCTATTCAAAACACGACGATCCAATATAACATATACAACAACACATAACATCACATGTCATCAACATAAGTAAATATGCGTATCCCAATTGTCGTTGGCATATAGCAACGAAACCGGCGATACACCACATATTACACTTACGGTCGCAGAAAAACTAGACAATATTAAACATTCCAATCGAATCAACAAACACCCACAATTACCCAGAAAGCTCAACAATTGAGCGTAGTTTAAAATTATTCAGCACATGCCACAATACCAATGGACCAGCTGTAGAAGGGTCAACCAACGCCTCACATGTGACACCGCTGAACCACCACAAACCCGAGGGTTCAGTGGCGGTTCTGACGGTCACATAATCGAGTTAAGGTTTTGTTCTTCTAGAAGGACCATCGCATAACTTGCATGATGTTTAATGCTTTTTAACTACGGAAAAAATCCAACTTTTGGAAAATTTTCCAGCAAGGGAAAAAGTGGGTATTTGATGTCCGTTCGAACTTTTTAACACCGTCTAAACTAACCCGAAAACAGTTAGAATTACGACTACGAAACACTGCGAGTTGCATTTGCAGTAAGTTAATCATCACATGAAAAAGTAGCAAAAATAAACAACACCTGAAACACCAAAAGCCAGAGAGAAAAACATGAAAAAAATTTAGGACCAAAATTCCCCACTGGGGCCGGCCTCCTCGGAAAATGTGCCCATGTGCTCGGTCCAAATCCGAGCACAGGGTCCCAAGTTTTTCCAATGTTCATCTTTTAGCTCAAGTATGATTCTGCACTTGTTTGAAAAAATTTTGGAGCTCATTTGAAAATCGACAGAAACATGGTTTTAGGGTTTCAAGTTTTGGAGTTCGTTTCGGTTTCGTAATCTAACAATATCCGTCTAATTTCTAGCTAGGCTCTGATACCACTGTAGGGTTCCTATGAACGACAGCAAGGTTTCGGGAGACATCTTCCAAGCCATTTTCATTAATATTTACCGTTTCAAGGAACTCTAAACTAGAATCGTTAACTAGAAAATAATACGGAAGCAAATGTAAACTCTTTTACATCTAAGTGAACTAGAAATACAACCTTTGTAGATCGGTCCTTCGCTTCAATAGCTCCTTGTAGTAGTCCCTTCGCTGCGATTAAGGTACTCCTGGACTCTTGCATGGCTTCTCAAGGTGAAAAGAACGATCTTGCTTGAAGTCTTCGAGGCCAAAGATGATCTACGTCGAGAGAATACTAACTCAAGCTACTACTTCACTAACTAAAGGATTAGTGAAGCTAACACCCTATACTAAAGTGCTAATCTAGTAGAGGATGATGAAATAGGAAGTGAGCTCACTTTAGAATTATTTTTCTCACAATATTTTCTCACTTGGAACAAACCCTAGAGAGCTTTTTCTTTTGAGGAAGAAGATGAAGAAAAAGATGAGAATGAAAAATGATCAAGTGAGAGAATAAACCATGGGTGAGTGTGTATCATATACTAACTCAGGTAGAGACATAACCATGGCTAATTAAAATGGTTAGGTTAATAAATATCTACAATAAAACAAAACTAGTGGACTTGGTCAAATGCACTCACAAGCTTCTACAAGCTTCATGCATTTGATTTAGTTTCCACTAATTTGGATTTAATTTAAACATAAAAACCCCACCATTATAATTGGTATGGTGTATGTCTCATACACCCATGTAGTGTGTATCAATAACCATGATACAAAACAAAACACATTTTAATATATATCACATATATATTAAGTGTGCACATGTGAGAAAATAAAAGCTTAAGTGAGAAAATGTTAGTTAATGTAAATTAGTATATCAAATATACAATTATACACTAAATTATCAAATCAACACTCGATTTAATAATCCGGCTATATCTCATATAACCGACTAACACTAAATGTACCAACTTATCGAATCAACACTTGATTCGATAACCCGGCTATATCTCATATAACCGACCGATACAAATATCGCGAGAATATAATACGGTATCACATACTCGCATTATTCTCGGTCCCGCACATATCATATATGTGCTCCTACTTTGTTTTGCCTGAGCCAGTAAAACCTCTATGTAGTACTCTAAAGACTCGTCAATACGCCGGCAGTAGGTGATGATCACATCATGCACCCACAAGCCGTCAGCGGTACTAGCTGGACGTAACGGCTACCCGGGTATTGAGCGATCAGAAGATCAGCAAGCAAGCCCACTCTAACTCCTGCAAAAGCCTGACAGTAACACTACCGTACAGTTCGGTCTCCTCGTCTGATATGTCGCATATCAAGTCTAGGGGTGGTAAACGTCAGACCCCAATAACCGATAAGTCATGCCGATATGAGGCTCATAACTGGTCGAGAAACTACTGATAACACTTACCAGTAAATCTCTAAATCATCCCTGGCCAGGGACTTCCCTGTTATGGACAATCGAGCACAGCGCAACATCAGCCCCCAATACCGGGAGAGACGAATCCCCTCCTATCGCTCATTGCCTCCATATGACTCGGGACTGCACCCAAAAAACACCGTTTTGCACATTCTCATGAACGTGGTAAGGTGGAAATCAAAGCATAGTGGGAATCACACAAGACTCTATGACGATCTCGGGTCGACAGACTAACCTGTACCAGTGTCACCAGAGAACTCCTATCTTACGTGAGGTATAATACCATATAGGAGTTCTCGGCGAGTCCATCCAGTGTACCCAATCTCCACTGAGTACCCGTATACCATCTCTGATGTCAAAAACCAATGGATATAGGACCATCCATCGCCCATCTCATGGGTCGAGAAGCGTATACGCTAGTCTACTATGGTATATCGATGCCCTATCTCGATACACCCATGACTAGGAACATTAAAGGATGAACTTATGGACTATTATGGCCCCACTAGTATGATCTGCATCATAATCCTGGTAGTCAAGTACACATCCTAAGGGCTTTACCAACATGTAACCATAAGACAGTATCAAGAGACAAGTATACATGTTAAGATAAAGAGCAACCAGATAGCATACTATCATATCGCGCAAGAAAGTCCTCTCTATATATGTCCAAGCATCCACTATAATATACATCATATGTACAATAATGGCCTCTAGGGCATACATACAACTAACATCTTGACCTTCCAAGAACTCATGGACAAAATGGCTCGATTGGATCAAATGGGTCAAGACTCTTTCTCATCCGATGATGACGAGTGATGGTGTTTTTCACCTACGCTCAACAAAAATAAGCGGCTCTGAAGCAACCTATCACCGAAATAGCGACGGCGTGGGTACTCATTCCCCCCGACATATACACAGGGGGCATATTTCTCACTGGTGGAAAAATCTCTATGTAGAATGGTCCTTTCTTCTCAAAGGACAGGAAGGATATTAACGGGCTTACAAACAGGTCCTACAATCTAGTGGAATATCTCGCTAAAAACAAAACAAAACAAAAAACGATACGTCCGCAAGCAAGATGGGCACGGATGAAAACCCGAATGGGCGCCGTGAGTAAAAATAGCAGGACTGCCGGCGAGCTAGTGAAAACCCGGAAGGGCGCAACCTCGTTAAAATAAATACACTTATGAGATCCTCACGACTCGTGAGGAGAATTCCTCCTGTGAGACCCTCACGGCTTATAGGATTCAAAAGCTTTAAGTTACAGGGATCTAGACCTGTTCTTAAGCCGTCATATCTCTCAAATTGCCCTACAGGCGGTCCATATTGACCCTTATATACAATCCAGGGGTACAAATAAATATTTCTTTGCCAAGCTCTACAAATGGCAAGAAATGTCCCCATATGGTAAATAACACTTGTAAGTCCTCTCGACTTATAAGGAGAAAATACTCTTATGAGATCCTTATGACTTATAAGAGAAAACACCACTTAGGAGTCCTCATGACTTCTAAAGAGAACATACACCTACGAGATCCTCACGACTCGTAGGGAGAAATACCTTTATGAGACCCTTACGGCTCGTAAAGTCAAAAAAAGTCTTAGTCGACAGGATCCTAACCCTGTCTACTAAGCCACTTTTGTCCAAATCGACAGGGGCAAATGATGAGTCGCTCCTGGCAATATCCCAGTTGTAGCGATACTAATGCCTAAACATGTGTCAAACTCTAAGTCAACCTCTCCGGCAAGTGTCGTCCCTACAACCATCTAATGAAGAACGGGACCCCGTTCCTCTGGGATCGTAAATGCCAGGGTGCACTGGACGAAATCAAGCAATACCTGCAGAATACGCTGGTACTGACCGCTCCGGTCAAGGGAAAGCCTCTCATCCTGTACACAACCGCCCTTGAAGGTTCTTTAGGCGCACTATAGGAACAGGAGAACAGCCAAGGAAAGGAGAGAGACCTCTACTATTTGAGTCGAGTTCTACCAGGGGCAGAAAACAACTACTCCCCTATCGAAAAACACTGCTTGGCGTTAATCTTCGCGATAACGAAGCTCAGACACTATGCTTTGGCGCATGAGGTCCATCTCATATCAAAGGTAGATCCTCTCAAGTATTTGATGTCAAGAGCCATACTAACAGGACGACTCGCTAAATAGGCTCTCCTCTTGATGGAGTTCTCGATAGTCTATCGACCCCTCAAGGCAGTGAAAGGCCAGGCCATCGCCGACTTCCTTGCTGAGCACCCGATACCTGGCAACTCAACTTTAAATTGCGAACTGCCAGACGAGCACGTGTTTGACACGATCGACGGGGGAAAGAGGGGAGTGATACCCGATGGGTACTCTACTTCGATGGGGCATCTTCCATAAAGAAGCGAAAGCACAGCTCCCCCATAATCAAATCTGGGGTAGGCCGCATCTTCGTGACTACACAAGGAGGGATAATGCGCTTTGCCTTTTCCTTAACAGAGCCGAGGGCAAACAATGAGGCAGAATATGAGGCTTTGATAGCAGGTCTTGAGATCGCTGTTGACATAGGGATCGAAAATCTCCTTATATACGGAGACTCCTAGCTGGTCGTTAGTCAAGTAAACGGCAACTATCAAACGTACAAACCAGAGTTGGTAAAGTACGGCAAAAGAATGCAACAGTTACTAACTCAAATTCCCTCATACATCCTGGAAAGCATACCGCGTGCGGAAAATAGCAAGGCGGACGCATTAGCCAAACTCGCTAAAGAACTGGCTGACGAAAACCTCGATGACGTAAGAATCATTGTACAAAGCCGTCGGGTTCTTACACCAGCAGAAATATCTCCGGAGTCATCTGAAGAAAAGGAAGCGACCCAGCAAACAGCCTTACAAATAGAAGACCAAGAAAAGGTTAAGTATTGGAGAGAAGTCTTTATAGACTACTTCAAATTCCGTCGAACACCTGAAGATGTATCCTCAAGACATCAGCTCATGAAACGAGCTCTGTCTTTCGCCTTCATCAATGATACTCTGTATAAGAGATCGTTCGACTCTCTATGGATAAGATGCCTGGGACCAGAAGAAGCAAGGAGAGTCGTCCAAGAAACTCACGACGGATTCTGCGGTTCTCATCAAGACGGGCCAAAGATGAAGCTGAAGGTCAAAAGAATGGGCTACTATTGGCCCACGATGTTTCAGGACTGCCTCGAATACGCGAAGCAGTGCCACTCGTGCCAAATTCAAGGAGACTTCATCCACCAGCATCCAAACCCGCTACACCCAACAGTGGCTAGCTGGCTGTTCGAAATGTGGGCAACCGACATAATCGGGCCCATCGAACCAGCGTCATCCAAAGGACATCGGTTCATATTGGCGACAACTGATTATTTCTCCAAGTGGGCAGAAGCAGTACCGCTAAGAGAAGTGAAGATGAAGAAAATTCTCCATTTCTTCAAGACACACGTCATCTATCGGTTCGACACTCCGCGACGGATTATCTCTGATAACGGGCCGGCCTACAGAAGTCACAGAATCAGCCGCTTCACACAGCAGCATAATATAGACTGGAGATACCCTTCGGTCTATAATCCCCGAGCTAACGGTCTAGCTGAGGCTTTCAACAAGACCTTGACAAAGATCATAAAGAAGATGGTGTCCAAAAATAAAAAGGACTGGCACGAGAGACTGCATGAAGCTCTCTGGGCGTATCGGACCATGTTCAAAACGGCCACAAACACAACGCCGTATGCATTGGTATTCGGCCCTGAAGCAGTACTCCCCTTGGAGATAGAGCTACCCTCTCTACGAGTGACGGTTCATTACGAGCTAACAGACGAAGAGAATGCTCATCTTTGGCTTGAGGAGCACGACACCCTTGATGAAACTCGTCTCATGGCGCAGCAAAACCTAGAAACTTACAAAGCAAAGATAACGCGCTCATACGAAAGATTAACTAGGCTGAGAATATTTCGCCAAGGTGAACTCGTGCTAGTGGTCAAGAGACCTATGATCCCCAATCGTTCCAAACGAGAAAAATTCGAGCCGAACTATGAGGGCCCGTACATCATAGACAAAGTCTACCAAGGTGGGGCTTACTTGCTCATGGATATGCATAGCGAAAGACCCCTCAGGCCAATAAACGGCCGGTTCTTGAAAAAATACTATGCCTGACGAGTCACGAACCAGGTTAATGATGGATGACGACACATATGTCCGCTCGCTATCTTCTTGAGCCAAGACTCTAAAAATAGTATCCAACGATACCCCGTCCAAACACAGAAAACATCGGACCGTAATGTCCTTAAACTAACAACCGACCGAAACATCCCTAAACGAAATATGGAACGCAATGTCCTGAAACTAGCTACATACCGAAACGTCTTTAAACTACTACAAACCGCAGCATCCTTGGGCTGACGAAAAAAAATGGTACGTCCATAAGCAAGATGTGCACGGATGAAAACCCGAAAGGGCTCCGTGAGTAAAAGCAGCAAGGCTACCGGCGATGTTTGTGAAAACCCGAAAGGGCGCAAACTCGTAAAAAAATTCTTGCACACTTGCAAGGTCCTCTCGACCTTGTAAGAAAAAAAACCTGCGTGAGATCCTTACGACTCACAAGGGAGCAGCACACTTAGGGATCCCCACGATTCCTGAGGAGAAATTACACTTACGAGATCCTCACGACTCGTAAGGAGAACCTTCTTATGAGACCCTCATGGCTCATAAGATTCAAAAGCCTTGAGCTACAGGGATCTGAATCTGTTCTTAAGCCATCACATTTCCCAGACTGCCCTATAAACGGTTCAATGTTGACCCTTGTATACAATCTACGGGCACAAATAAACGTCTCCCCCACCAAGTTCCACCGATGGCGTGAAATGTCCTCATGTGGTGAACGATACTTGTAAGTCCTCTCGACTTAGAAGGAGAAAACACTCTTGCAAGATCCTTACGACTTATAAGAAAAATGCACTTAAGAATCCTCACGATTCCTAAGGAGAAATCTCACCTATGAGATCCTCACGACTCGTAGGGAGAAACACCTTTATGAGACCCTTACGGCTCATGAAGTCAAAAGCCTTAGTCGACATGATCCTAACCCTGTTTGCTAAGCCACCTTTGTTCGAATCGACAGAGGCAAATGATGATTCGCTCCTGGCAATGTCCCAGTGGTAGCGATGTTGATGCCTAAATCGGTATCAAATTCCAAGTCCTTTCACAGCAAATGATGATTCGCTCCTGGCAATATTCCAGTCGCAGTGATACTGATGCTAAGATTGGCATCAGGTTCCAAGTTCCATACTCGCAGTAAAAAGTCAGCGAGCTATAAATGCATATGAAATAGCCGAAGTGATAGGGCAACTTGCAACAAAATCAACAAGTAAAAGATATGCATACAAAAATAGCCGAAATGATTGGGCAACTCGCAATAAAAAGCAGCGTGTAAAAAGAAAATAGCCGAAATGATTGGGCACCGCGAAAAATAGCCGAAATGGTTGGGTAATCGTGACTTTCGCGATATAAAAAGCTGAAATGACAGAGCATCATAGAAGGAAATAAAAAAATGATGAAATAATGAAACTTCTGCCTTACAGGCGAGTCCATACTGACCCATGTATACAATCTATGGGCATAAACGAAAAGGGAACCACATTTCCCGACAGACTCTGTCAAAGAGAGTCAGATTTCAATGGCAACATCTGCATCCCAGGAGACCCACAACGGCGTTCTTCCTCATTCCAGCAGGATACGGACGCGACATCACCCATCGGAGCCACGGCAAAGCCTCCAGTTCCAAGACTCTACAACCTAGAGTCAACCCCGACACCGCAGAAAGCGGAGCAAGTCAACCATACACCGCAGAAAGCGGAGCAAGTCAACCCCGACACCGCAGAAAGTGGAGCAAGTCAACCCGGACACCGCAGAAAGCGGAGCAAGTCAACTCCGACACCGCAGAAAGCGGAGAAAATCAACCACGACACCGCAGAAAGCGGAGCAAGTCAACCCCGACACCGCAGAAAGCGGAGCAAGTCAACCACGACACCGCAGAAAGCGGAGAAATTCAACCCGGACACCGCATAAAGCGGAGCGAGTCAACCCGACACCGCAGAAAGCGGAGCAAGTCAAACCCGACACCGCAGAAAGCGGAGCAAGTCAACTACGACACCGCAGAAAGCAGAGCAAGTCAACCCTGACACCGCAGAAAGCGAAGCAAGTCAACCCTGACACCGCAGAAAGCGGAGCAAGTCAAACCTGACACCGCAGAAAGCGGAGCAAGTCAACAACGACACCGCAGAAAGCGGAGCAAGTCAACCCCTACACCACAGAAAGCAGAGCAAGTCAAACCCGACACCGCAGAAAGCGGAGCAAGTCAAACCGCACACCGCAGAAAGCGGAGCAAGTCAACCCCGACACCACAGAAAGCGGAGCAAGTCAACCCCGACATCGCAGAAAGCGGAGCAAGTCAACCCCGACACCGCAGAAAGCGGATCAAGTCAACCCCGACACCGCAAAAAGCGGAGCAAGTCAACCCCAACAATGCAGAAAGCGGAGCAAGTCAACCCCGACACCGCAGCAAGCAGAGCAAGTCAACCCCGACACCGCAGCAAGCGGAGCAAGTCAAACCCGACACCGCAGCAATAGGAGCAAGTAAACCCCGACACCGCAGCAAGCGGAGCAAGTCAAACCCGACACCGCGGAAAACAGAGCAAGTCAACCCCGACACCGCCGCAAGCGGAGCAAGTCAAACCCGATACCGCAGTAAGCGGAGCAAGTCAATCATGATACCGCAGAAAGCGGAGCAAGTCAACCCCGACACCCCAGAAAGCGGAAACAAGTCAACCAATAATCCCTCGATTCATCTCGACTCGTAGGGGAAAGTCTTAGGCAATGGGGATAAGGACCTGTTTCCTAAGCATTGGGACCCTACAAGTCGGCCCAAGATGGGCCATTGTATACTATTCACGGGTCACACTCTCTAAAGTCGAATCTGGACAAGGAGGGAAACAATCACTTATGAGTCCTCTCGACTTGTAAAAGGGAAAAATTCTCTTGTGAAGATCCTTACGACTCTCGAGAGAAAATATATACTTAGGAATCCTCATGATTCCTAAGGAGAAAATAAACCTACGAGATCCTCTCGACTCGCAGGGAGAAAAGTCTTTATGAGACCCTCATGGCTCATAAAGTTGAAAAAGTCTTAGGTGGCAGACCTGAACCTGTTTCCTAAGCCATCGAAGATCAAGATAAACTACACATGGGCCACATTCACTAAAGTTACTTGCAAACATGAGATATAAAAAATATGTCTTTTATTCATGAATTCAATTGAGTACAAGATACATCATATAAAAGAATAAAAAAAAAATGAATGAATGCATGTTATTCATAGATTACAAATTTTCAGTCGATACAAAGATGGCTACTAAGAAGGAGGCGTTTTCAACAAATCAGCCAGCTGCTCGCGAGCTCCTCTCAATCCATTCTCGCAATCGGCCGCCGCGGCCAACTCCGCTTCGACTCGGGCCCACTGTCACAAACATGACGAAAGCTTTTCATCGGTTTCCAGCATGGCAGCTTCGCAATCCTTCACGACCCGCTCCGTAGAGTCAAGCGCCCATCTCAGCGTCAACCCATCCAAAATGCATCGCTGGAGATTGTCAAAGACAACTTTCAACTGTGCAGCATTCGCTTCGACCTGGGCGCGCAATCGGGCAGATTCGCTTGAAGCTACTTCGTGTTCCTTTCGCCTCAGGGTCATCTCTTGTTCAAAATGGCGAAGAAAAGGAACACTCTACTCAAACCATGCAGCCTGCTGGGAGATTAAAGCTGATACTTCAGGAGCAGGACGCTTGAGCTCAATCTCATGCAGGAAGGCTTCGATCTTCCTGCAGTAATTAACCCAAGACTCGACGACGCCTTCGCCATGGAAGTTCACGAGCGTCGCCAACATAAGATTAACCTCAGCAGAAAAATCTGCAGCGAATGCGAGGGCCTTGGCGTCAAGATCCTCGACGAACTCGCTCAACATTCGCAGGCTAGTCGCAGCGCCCCTGGAAGATAGGCTTCTAGCAAAGGGCCCTGCCGGTATTGGGATTCGAGACTCGAAGGGAGCTGGAGCCGGTGTGATTGCTGCAAAACAAATTATGGTCAAATGTCGACTCGGAGGTAAAGAAAAATACACGAGTAATAGAGTCCCTTATACCGGCTGTGGCAGATGGCAAGATTGGGAGTACCGGAGGCGCGACTATTCTCTCGTCCCCTCCTCCAATCCATGACGCTGCGACCAATGAAACGAAGACTGAGCAATAGTACGGCTATTCATAAAAGAAAGAAAGAAACAATAGTTGAAGGATATACTAACCAATACCAGCAGGCAGAGCGACTTCCGACTGGAAGAAGAAATGCGGGTTCAACACCTGGTATAAATGGTCAAAAAGGACTCATGCAGAGTTGCGACAATACACGGTCAGTACAAGGAAGATGACGTTCATAGTTCAACTAAATAAATCGTGAATCTATACCTTCCAGCATTTCGGAGGATATAGGAGAAGGCGAGGGAACAAAAACCGTCATGGCGGCGACCGGAGGTGCTTTAGATGGCATAATCTCAGCGTTCGCTGCACCTACAAACAAAACATCGTCAGGAGAAGCTGAACGGAATAGCGAAATAAAAAGAACAGTGACTCAAGACTTACCTGACGGGTCACCAACCAAAGCCACGACGGAAGCATCACCAGGCGTAGCGGCTTCTTCGCTCTCCCTCATAGGAGTAGTTTCTGCGCCCATGGCTCCATCCCCTGATTCGACAAGGGCTGTCGTGACACTCGTGATGCCCGCCGATACCAGGGAACCACAAAGGGAAAGAGCGGCGGTTTGGGCAGTCCCAGAATCCCGAGAGAGTGTAGTCACTTCGGCCTCTGTGGTCGCTATCGTCTCGCCTGCCATCTCATCGCCAAGACTTGGCCCTTCGGGATATGATGTATAAGAATTTGCAGATCGAGTTCTAATAAAAAAGAACGGGCATTACGTTACCTTGCCAAGAGCGCTAGCGCCAAGAGTTAAACACTCTGAGGCAGCGCCTCACGTGCAAAGCACGAAAGCGCCAAAAGCGCTAGCACCAGGAGTTAAGCACTCTGAGACAGCGCTTCACGTGAGAAGCACGAGAGCGCCAGCGCCAGAACTAAAAGTTCTCCACCCTTGGATCAAAGATCCAACGAAGATGATAAATCATCATAGTACAGAATTAAATTCTGATTGAGCAAATACTCCTCAAATCTTTCTAAACAAGAAAGATTGTGCTCTGTAAAGCAGAGCACCGTTCGATCAAAGATCCAATGGTGATTAAAAATCACCAAGATACAGAATTAAATTCTGACTGAGGAAATACTCCTCAAATCTTTCTAAACAAGAAAGATTGTGCTCTGTAAATCAGAGCACCGTTGGATCAAAAATCCAATGGTGATTAAAAATCACCAAGATACAGAATAAGTTTTGTATGGGAAAATATTTTCCCAATCTTGTTAAAAAGAAGAAAAATTTCTTCTGTAAAACAGAAGTCCTTGGATCAAAGATCCAACGGTGGATAAATTCTCTAAATCAATTAGAGATCTCTCAATGAGAGATTTCCTTAACTGATTGAACAAATCAGCCTCCCCTATATAAAGGACCCAAGACTTCAAGTCTTAAAGAGAGGAACCTCCCCATAATTTTCAAATTGAAAGAAGAATAACTCCCCCATAAATTTCAGAATTCAAGGCGAGAACTACCTGTCTTCAAGGTAAAGAAAAACAAAAGAGATCATAGTGTCTCCTCATAAAAGAAGAACTTAGTTCTTAGATCTATGAGACAAAGTCTCTCAAAAAGAAAAAACAAAAGAGATCATAGCATCTCCTCATAAAATAAGAACTTAGTTCTTAGATCTATGAGACAAAGTCTCTCATAATGAAACACAAAAGAGATCATAGCATCTCCTCATAAAAGAAGAACTTAGTTCTTAAATCCATGAGATAAAGTCTCTCATAAAGAAAAACAAAAAGAGATCATAGCATCTCCTCATAAAAGAAGAACATAATTCTTAGATCCATGAGACAAAGTCTATCATAAACGAGAATTTAATTCTCAGAGAACCGAACTAATCAGAACTGCCATAAAAAACAGTGCCTGGCGCTCAGCTCCAAGCGCTCCACGTGCCCCTCACGTGGGCGCTATTTATTAAGGAGCGCTTAGCACTCAAAGTTTGGCGCTTAGCACCGAGCGCTCAACGTGCTCTTCACGTGGGCGCTATTTAATAAGGAGCGCTTAGCACTCAAGGTTTGGCGCTCAGCGCCGAGAGCTCCACGTGCTCCCCACGTGGACGCTACTTAATAAAAAGTACTTAGTACTCATTGCCTGGCGCTCAGCGCCAAGCGCTCCACGTGTTCCTCACGTGAGTGCTATCAAGTGTTCAACACTCCATATAAAAGAATACAAATAAAACAAAAAGAATAAAGGGTGTCAGAACCCATTTCAATGCACAACACTGCTGATGCAGAAAATGGACCAAGCCCAAATAAATAATCAAGTGGGCTGAGCCCAAGGTTTGTCAAATCCCAAATTAACCCAACCCATATGCTTTTAAAGTGGACTTAGTCCCAAACAAGATCATCGAATCATTGATAAATATTCACTGGTTCAAGGGTACATCTCTTCATACCTCTGATATATGTCGTTATAATTCTTCAACGTCTTCAGAGAGATGGAGGGTCCCAATAACCAATAACTTTTGGCGCATCCCCAAACTGTTAAACCAAAACAATAGACTATGATGTCTTTAAACCCTACAGACTATGATGTCTTTAAACAATAGACTATGATGTCTTTAAACCCTACAGACTATGATGTCTTTAAACCCCACGGACTATGATGTCCTTAAACCCAATGGACCGTGGCATCCTTAAACTAAAACGATAGAGCCCAAATGCTCTTTTGTTGGATCTAAATGATCCCAAAATCCCGTTGAGTAGATCTTAGTCTAAAATTAGACTAACGTATCCTCAACAAATATTTAAGTCGATCTTAATCTCAAACGAGATTAATGAGCCTTAAAACAAACCAAACCCAAATCTAAGAAAATACGGATTTGGACTAATCCCCGTCCTACGGGCGACAACATAAATTAGTCTCCGTATACAATCCACGGGCAACCTAGAACAAAACAAACATACACGACACGAAGTGAACATCTGGAGAAGGAGAAAGTGGTTTTCGCTACGCGGTAACGTAATTAATTGCAAGGGCTTGCGCCTGCATGGAAGAGCGTCCCCACAATCAAAAACCCCTCGCAAACGTGGGGGAATCTGATGAAGTCTGCTACAATGGCCGCATCTGTCCAATCCTCCGATACACGGTGCCATAAATCAACTTGGCATCTTCGGAAAGGTGGACAGATAAAACCAAATAGCATCTGCCCCCAAAATTCAGGCCAGACGTCCTAACGTCCCGGTCGCGTCTTTCGGCGGTGAACAATTGAGAATTGAACTGTTAAGGTGTAAAGGTATAAGATTGATATTCTAACGTAGTTGTTTGTAGCTTGGTAAAGAAGGTATTAGTGTATACGAGAGAAGTCCATCTTTCCCCGTGGACTATGGTAACATGTATTACAAGGCCCCGTCAAAACCCACGGGACAACGGCACGAGAGTTCATGTAGATGTTTTTTAGTGATCATCTCGTGCCACTTTTAACACATTCCGTACCAATCTACCCCTTTAACCCCGTAATGTATTGTTTTAGATTATAAGGATTGCCGAGACCATGGATACAAGTTGTTCAAGTAATCAGGTTCAGGATATAAGCTTGTAGTCATGTTAAGTTATAGCCATGGTTCGATCAAGTCAAGTCTTGTATTCAGGTTTGATATTCAGGTTCAGGTTCAAGTATACATATTAGAGTTTGGATTCATGTTTGAATTGTATTGTAATTTAAGTTTGAATTCAAGCTTGATTTAGACTCTGACTTGAGTCAGACACTTATAACTGATTTGGATTCTGAATTATGTTTGGGAGTTATCGGTAACTGCTGCAGATGGACGGCAGGATTTGTGTCTTTTTCCAAGACAATTACCATTGATAAAACCATTAAGTTTTCTACCTTAAATAGGCAAGCACTCACTTTCTCCGGCTCCCTGAGGCTCAAGAGAATTGATCCCGCTTAAACCTATATTTACTAAAGTCCTTAACCGTGTTTTATATAGCTCGAGGCATTTTATAAAAAATATTTTTTTAATATATAGTTTCAAAATAATCTTGAGAAATTATTTATATTACTTAAGGTTTCATGGATGTGAATTTTAGGAATTTGAGGTATTTTAGTGATAATACTTTAACATGAATAGTTCATAGTATTTTACTGTAAAGCTTGACATTTGTTGGTATCTTGATAGTATTTTGATGAAAATTGTAATTCTTTTATTTGAAAAAAATATAAGGTTATTTTATTTTGAAAATATATGGATTTTTAATATTTATATAATTATTAAAAATTAATTTTTATTATTAAATAGAAAATTTCGTTTTTCTTAAAAATCGTATTAAAAACCTTTCGAGACCAGAAGCTGACATGTATTCGTGTCGAAGCGTTGCTTGATGACAGGGAGGTCAGAAGCTAACATGTATCCGTGTTGAAGCATTTCTTGACGACAAGGAGTTCAGGGGTTGACATGTATCCGTGTCGAAGCGTTGCTTGACGACAAGGAGGTCAGGGGTTGACATGTATCCGTGTCGAAGCATTGCTTTACGATAGGGAGGTTAAGAGTTGACATGTATCCATGTTAAAGTGTTGCTTGACGACAAGGAGGTCAAGGGTTGACATGTATCCAAGTCGAAGCATTGCTTGACGATAAGGAGGTCAGGAGTTGACATGTATCCGAGTAGAAGCGTTGCTTTACGACAGGGAGGTCAAGGGTTGACATGTATCCATGTCGAAGCGTTGCTTGATGACAAGAAGGTCAAGGGTTGATATGTATCCGTGTCGAAGCGTTGCTTGACGATAGGGAGGTCAAGAGTCGACTCTAGGTTATCTGTGAACCGTAGAGTCTTGGAACTGGGGACTTTGCCGTGGCTCCGATTGGTAGTGTCGTGTCTGTGTCCTGCTGGCATGAGGAGGAATGCCATTGCTGGTCTTCTGGGATGAAGATATTGCTGCTGAGACCTGACTCTCCCTTTGATAGAGTTCATTGGGACATGTGGTTCCCTTTTCGTTTACGCCCATGGATTGTATACAGGGGTCAGTATGGACTTACCTGCAGGGCAGAAGTTTCATTCTTTCATCATTTTTTTATTTCTTTCCGCGATGCTCTATCATTTCAGCTTTTATATCGCGAAGTTCACGATTGCCCAATCATTTTGGCTATTTTTCACGGTGCCCAATCATTTTGGCTAGTTTTCTTTTTACTCGCTGTTTTTTTTATTGCGAGTTGCCCAATCATTTCGGCTATTTTCGTATGCATATATTTTACTTGCTGATTTTGTCGCAAGTTGCCCTATCATTTTGGCTATTTCATATGCATTTATGGCTCGCTGACTTTTTGCCGCGAGTAAGGGACTTGGGATCCGATACCGATTTTAGGCATCAGCATTGCTACAACTGGGATATTGCCAGAGCGAATCATCATTTGCCTTTGTCGGTTCGAACAAAGGTGGCTTAGCAAACAGGGTCAAGATCCTGTCGACTAAGGCTATTGACTTTATGAGCCGTAAGAGTTTCATAAAGGTAGTTCTCCTTATGAGTCGTGAAGATCCCGTAGGTGCGTTTTCACCTTAGGGGTCGTGAGGACCCCTAAGTGTGTTTTCTCTTGATAGTCGTAAGGATCTCCCTAGAGTTTTTTCTCCTTATAAGTCGAGAGGACTTACAAGTGTTGTTCACTATATGAGGATATCCCTCGTTGTTGGTGGGACTCTGTTGGGAAGATGTTTGTTTGTGCCCGTGGATTGTATACAAGGGTCAATATTAAATCACTTGTAGGGCCATATTGGGATGTATGACGACTTAAGAACATGTTCAGATCCCTGTAGCTTAAAGCTTTTGAATCCTATGAGCCGTGAAGGTCTCATAGGGGAATTCTCATTACGAGTCGTGAGGATCTCGTAAGTGTAACTTCTCCTCAGGAATCGTGGGGATCCGTAAGTGTGTTGCTCCCTTATGAGTCGTAAGGATCTCACGCAGGTAATTTCTCCTTACAAGGTCGAGAGGACCTTTCAAGTGTCTCTTAACGAGATTGCATCCTTTCGGGTTTTCACAAACTCGCCGTAGCCCTGCTATTTTTACTCACGGAGCTCTTTCGGGTTTTCATCGTGCCCATTTCGCTTATGGACAAACCGTTTTTTTTTTGCGTCAGCCTTGGGATGCTGCGGTTTGTAGTAGTTTAGAGACGTTTTTGGTCAGTCGTTAATTTTAGGACATTGCAGTCCCTTGTTAGTTTTAGGACATCTCGGTCCGTTGTTAGTTTTAGGACATCTCGGTCCGTAGCTTTGGAGGCGAGGTTTCACTGGTCACTACTTATAGAGTTTGGACTTAGGAAGTAGCGAGCGGACATAGGCGTCGTTATCTATCATTGACCTGGTTCGTGACTCGTCAAGCGTAGTATTTTTTCAGGAACCGGCCATTTATTGGCCTGAAGGGTCTTTCGCGATGCATATCCATGAGCAAGTAAGCCCCACCTTGGTAGACTTTATCTATGATGTATGGGCCTTCATAGTTCGGCTCGAATTTCCCCCGTTTGGCAGGATTGGAGATGATAGGTCTCTTGACCACTGTACGAGTTCGCCTTAGCGGAATGTTCTCAGCCTAGTCAATCTCTCGTATGAGCGTGTCATCTTTGCTTTGTAAGTCTTTAAGTTTTGCTGCGCCATGAGCCGGGTTTTGTCAAGGGCGTCGAGCTCCTCAAGCCGAAGATGAGCATTCTCTTCGTCTGTTAGCTCGTAATGAACCGCCACTCATAGAGAGGGTAGCTCTATCTCCAAGGGGAGTACTGATTCTGTGCCGAACACCAACGCATATGGCGTTGTGTTGGTGGCCGTTTTGAACGTGGTCCGATACGCCCAGAGAGCTTTATGCAGTCTTTCGTGCCAGTCCTTTTTATTTCTGGACACCGTCTTCTTTATGATCTTTGTCAAGGTCTTGTTGAAAGCCTTAGCTAGACCATTAGCTCGGGGATTGTAGACCGAAGAGTATCTCCAGTCTATATTATGTTGTTGTGCGAAGCAGCTGATTTTGTGACTTCTGTAGGCTGGCCCGTTATCGGAGATAATCCATCGCGGAGTGCCGAACCGATAGATGACGTGTGTCTTGAAGAAATGGAGAATATTCTCTGTCTTCACTTCTCTTAGTGGTACTGCTTCTGCCCACTTAGAGAAGTAATCGGTTGTCGCCAATATGAACCGATGTCCTCTGGATGACGCTGGATCGATAGGCCCGATTATGTCGGTTCCCCACATTTCGAATGGCCAACTAGCCACTATTGGGTGTAGCGGGTTTGGATGCTGGTGGATGAAGTCCCTATGAATTTGGCATGAGTGGCACTGCTTCGCGTATTCGAAGCAATCCTGAATCATCGTGGGCCAATAGTAGCCCATCCTTTTGATCTCCATCTTCATCTTTGGCCCGGCTTGGTGAGAACCGCAGAGTCCGTCGTGAGTTTCTTGGACGACTCTCCTTGATTCTTCCGGTCCCAGGCATTTTAGCCACAGAGAGTCAAATGATCTCTTATATAGAGTATCAATTACGAAGGCAAGAGACAGAGCTCGTTTCATGAGCTGATGTCTTGAGGATGCATCTTCAGGTGTTCGACGGGATTTGAAGTAGTCTATAAAGACTTCTCTCCAATCCTTAACCTTTTCCTGGTCCTCCATTTGTAGGACTACCTCCTTGGTCGCTTCCTTTTCTTCAAACGACTCCGAAGATATTTCGGTGGTGCAAGAACTTGATGGCTTTGTACAATGATCCTTACGTCGTCGAGGTTTTCGTCAGCCAGTTCATTAGCGAGCTTGGCTAACGCATCCGCTTTGCTATTCTCCGTACGCGGAATGCTTTCTAGAGTGTAGGAGGGAATTTGAGTCAGCAGTTGCTGCACTCTCTCGCCGTACTTTACCAACTCTGGTTTGCACGTTTGATAGTCGCCGTTTACTTGGCTAACGACCAGTTGGGAGTCTCCGTATATAAGGAGGTTTTCGATTCCCATGTCGATAGCGACTCAAGCCCTGCTATCAAAGCTTCGTATTCTTCCTCATTATTTGTTCTTGGCTCTGTTAAGAAAAAGGCAAAGCGCATTATCTCTCCTTGTGGAGTTACGAAGATAAGGCCTACCCCAGATTTGATTATGGGGGAGCTGTGCTTTCTCTTCTTCATGGAAGATGCCCCATCGAAGTAGAGTTCCCATCAGGTATCGCTACCTCCTCTTTCCCCATCGATCATGTCAAATGCATGCTCGTCTAGAAATTCACAATTTAAGGGTGAATCGGCCGGTATCGGATGCTCAGCGAGGAAATCGGCGATGGCTTGTCCTTTCACTGCCTTGAGGGGACGATAGGTTATCGAGAATTCCATCAAGAGTAGGGCCCATTTAGTGATCCGTCTCGTTAATATGGCCTTTAACATAAGGTATTTGAGGGGATCGACCTTTGATATGAGATGGACTTCGTGCGCCAAAGCATAGTGTCTGAGTTTCGTTATCGTGAAGATTAACGCCAGGCAGTGTTTTTCGATGGGGGAGTAGTTGTTTTCTGCCCCCAGGAGAACTCGACTCAAATAGTAGAGGGCTCTCTCCTTCCCTTGGTCGTTTTCTTGTGCCCATAGTGCACCTAAGGAACCTTCAAGGGCGGTTGTGTACAGGATGAGAGGCTTTCCCTTGACTGGAGCGGTCAGTACCGGCGGATTCTGCAGATATTGCTTGATTTCGTCCAGTGCACTTTGGCATTTGTGATCCCATACGAACGGGGTCCTCTTCTTCATTAGATGACTGTAGGGATGTCATTTTCCGGAGAGATTAGCTATGAACCGCTGGATATACGCAAGCTTCCCTTGTAGAGACCGCAGTTGCTTGAGAGTTCTTGGCGGAGGCATTTCCATGATCGCCTTGATCTTCGACGGGTCTATCTCGATGCCCCGGTGTCGTACGATGAATCCTAGGAATTTTCCTAAGGAAACTCTGAACGCGCATTTGAGAGGGTTCATCTTCAAGTTATATTTCCGAAGGCGCCGAAACATGATTTTCAGATGCTCCCAATGTTCCTCGTACGATTTTATTTTCACCATAAGGTCGTCGATATATCATTCGACGATTTCATGTATGAGATCATCTTCTTCGTCATGGCCCTCTGATAGGTGGCGCCGGCGTTCTTCAGACCGAAAGGCATCACTTTATAACAGAATATGCCCAGAGGAGTCCGGAAAGCGGTATACTTCTGGTCTTCGGGATGCATCTTTATTTGATTGTACCTTGACGAGCCGTCCATGAAGGAGAAGACTTCGTGAGTGGACGTGTTATCTATCATCAGCTCGGTAACCGGTACGGGAAAATCATCCTTCGGGCAAGCTTTATTGAGATCTCGAAAGTCTACGCAGATGCGCACTGTCACATTTTTCTTCATCACTAGGACGATGTTGGCGATCCAGTCAGGGTACTGAACCTTTTGGATGAATCCGGAGTCGATTAGCTTCTTGACCTCGGCGTTGATGCTCATTTCAAGTTCAAGCCGCATTCTTCTCGGTGCTTGTTTGACTGGCTTGATATCCGGCGATATCGCCAGTTTATGCACAGCTATCTCTGGATCTAATCCCGACATCTCGGCATAGTTCCATGCGAAACAGTCTCTATACTGTATAAGCACGTCTTTTAACGTGGCCACCTGTTTCTCAAACAGCAGCTCACTGACGAACGTTGGCCTTGGGTCATCTGTCGTCCCTAAGTCGATTTTCCTTAAGTTGTCCATGGTAGTATGTATTCCATCTTCCAACTCTTTTGGCGCCGGTGGAAGTTCTGAGATCAACTCATCTTCATCCTCATTTTCGAAGCACCAGAGGAGGTCATCCATATCCTCACGTACTCCTTCTTCTGACAGTGTTATCGCGTGACAGGTACGAGATCGCTTCCAAGACCGATGTTGATCCGGTTCTACTCTCGCTGCATACGTGGCTTTCGGTTCATGCTTCTGTGGTGGGGTTACCCTCCAACTGCTGTATAGAGCGAACCTGCCTTGCTAATACTGGTCTTCTACCCAGTTTTTAAAGGTGAAGCAGTCTTCGAGAGGATGTCCTATCGCTCGGTGATAGGAGCAATAATCCAGGTGAGAGCCCTCACCTGCTTGTTCGGGGTGTTTGGACTCCGGGAGCGTAATCATTTGATGTTTCATGACAAGATCGAATATCTTCCTTGTCTTGTCTTGGGGAAAAGAATATGCTTGACCTATATTCTTTATAAGATACGGATCCCGATTGTTCAATTCTCGATCGCGTGGCTTCTTAGACCCGCTTTGCCGCTGTCGAACGTTTTTTCCGTTCTTTAGTTTGTTTTTGCCTCCGCGTCGGATCTTCCGTATGACGGGCTGGCGACGAAGGGCATCGTCATTCTCCATAGCCTGCTGAAGAAGGCGTTACGTTCTGGCTTTCTCGTAAATGGTCATTTCACGGTTGTGGTCATCCCGGGCCTTTTGACCCACTTCCCTTATTAGCTTCTCCATCTGTTCTTCAAACGACGGACTCGGCATTTTTATGGCAGGGCCGCGTTCTGGCTCAGCGTCAGCGTCTTTCAAAAGAGCATCCTCTTCTTCATCAAAGTCCTTTATGACATGGCAGCCATGGAACCACTCCCGTTTCTTAGACTGGATATATCCAAGCCCGATCGCTTCCATTTTTCCGTTGGGCAATTTTCGCTCAATTCCGGGGATGTTCCAGATCCTGTTGTAGAACTGAGCTTGTCGAGCAGTCTATTTGAAGGGTACGTCTTGGCGCCTCAACAGCCTTTTTAATCCTCCTGTGTAATATCTGGGCAGATGGATGGGCTGGAGCCTGTCAAGCGTAGAATCGGCACCATGCCAGATTTCTTTCTCCATTTTGGTTTCTGTGGATCGATAAAAGAGGATCATTCTTTCATCTTTTCGCCTGGGAGAGACGTAGAACTTCTGCAGTTCCTGCACACTATAGGTATCAAGTGCGTCGAGCTCTCTGTAGTGCTAGCGCGGAACCATAGCGATCTGCGAACTCTGATCATCTCCAGTGAGGGCCTGTATTGATGGACAAACCGAGAACACTGCATTGACTTCATCTTCGGAGTCACTGCCAAAGATGAACATAAGGGTAGACGGTCTGGGCTTGTTGTACTGGAGCGGCCCCGAATATACTATCTCCTCCTCCTCCTCGGTATCGCTCCCAAAGACCGGAATAGTGGTGATAGCTTCTTTCTTGCTCTCCGTCTTATGGTATCTTTCCGTGTCTTCAAAGTCTGGTAAGAAATAATTTGCATCTTTGTACTTTCGGACTTCATTCATGGAGAATAGGTTCAGCTCCCCTGTCACGGTATACTCGAGACCATCTTTGAAGTACTTCATATACCAATGTTGTGTAGAAGGGATGATGTTGTACTCATGTAACTAATGCCTGCCAAGCAAAGCGTTGTAGCAAATCTTGGCGTCAATGACATGAAATTTGATGTCGGTGACGAGCAGCCCAAAGCGTAACGTCAGTATCACAGACCCGAGCGTCCGTGATGACTGGGAGTCGAACCCGGATATGGTGATTTTATCCCGAGCGAGGTGCTGCACGCTCATGCAAATTTCCTTTAGCACCCTTACGTTTTGGATATTGACAGAGGACCCGTTGTCAATTAGGATCTTTCCTATCTTGATGTCATGGCAATACCCGGAGACATAGAGGGGATGGTTATGCTCACACGTTCCGAGGAGGAGATCTTCATCGCCGAAAGTGATGTCAGCCGTGTGCACTTCTTCCAACTCGTCCTTTATCTTTTCTTCGGCAAGGAAAGCTTGGAACTGCTCGGGCTCTTTTAGTACCTTGATCAACGAATCTCTCGCCTCTTTAGATAGCAGAAAGGCATCGAGAATGCTTAGTTGCGGGGGTATCTTCCTCAGGTGTGCCAGAACGTTGTAATCCACCTTGTTTTTCTTGGGCGGGTCCTTGGCTGCCAGCTCTTCGACGACTCGATCATCGAGGGAGATATCCTTAGGGAATTTTTCCTTCCCCTTATCTTTTTTGTTCTATCCCTTGTTTTTGGGTCCGAGATTCTTTTCGGGTAACGTGCGATTACACAGCTGAATGTTCTCACAGGTCTTCATCTTTTCTGTTTCGGAGATGGATTCTTTGAAGAGAGGGCCGATGGCTATTTCTTCATTAGAATCGCTCCCGAATGTGAGAACTTGCGATCCCCCGGAATTAACCATGTGACAGTCGCCGGCAGTTCTTTTATGCTCATCTGTCGTTCTTCTCTGCTCTCGACGAGTTTTGCGCTTCATCCGCTTGAAATGTTGTCGATGAGCAACGTATCCCTGCCACCAATTTTTAAAGACCATGCATTCCTCGGAACGGTGTGTAATCCTCCGATGGTATAAACAGTAGTTTGGATGTGCATCTAGTTCGGCGGGGAACGTATTTTCTGAAGTGCCTTCTTTGAAAGGTGGCAACTTCATTCCCATCGACAGGGCTGTAGCGAATTGCTTCCTTATCTTAGACCTGCTTTTGCTGGCGGCAGAAGTGCTTCTATCCGGTTGGGGTACTCTATGGCTTCTCAATACCGGAGCTTCTTCAACGTGACGCCGACGCTTGGCCCTTTCATATATGGTCATTTCACGCTCTCGGTCAGATTTGCTTTTCTGAAGAGCTTCGCTCAGCAGTCTGTCAATCAATCCGTCCGATGGCTCTAAGGATTTTGATTCCAGTTCTGGATCTGCCCCCAGTTTCTCTGCATCAGGAGCTCCATTGCCATTTATTGATGAGTGAGAGATCATGTGACAGCTTGTCACATAATCCTCGGGCTCTTCTGAAGAATTGTCTCCTTCATCAGTGTCATCGGCTTCATTTTCAAGAACATGCTTAAAGAACTCATCCAACGTGATTGGGGTCCGTGCCTTCTGGTTATATTCTTCCAGTGCATCGATGTATTTCTGCATACCTGTACGGCTGTCTTCGGGTTGGACGGGCTTCTTGGCCTTCTTCTTTTTCTTTAAATATTTTGGAGGCTTGGCCTGAATGTTTTGTCCACCTTCACCAACATTCTGCGTTGGGCGCGGCTTCAGCATCCCCTCAAAAATCTCGGGCTCCAGCGGGATTTTCCACCTAATCGCTGGACATGCTTGGAGATCTTTCAGCATCCTTTTAGTTTTTGTCACAAGAACAACTTCCTATGGAGCTTCCTCTATAAATGAGCATAATGCCCACGGCGTGTCCATCTTTTTCGGAGCGTGTGGTTGTGGCGGGCTTACTTTCCAATTCTCGGACAGTGCGAATTTGCCCTGTTAGTATTGGTCCTCAATCCAGCCTTTGAAGACGAAGCAATCTTCGATTGCATGGCCTACTGCTCGGTGATAGGGCAGTAATTAGGATTGTTGGCGTCGCCCGACTGCAATGGACGTCTTGGATTTGGCAGATTGATGAGCCTGTTACGCACCGCCAGTTCGAATAGTCTCCTCGTTTTATCCCGGGGAAACGAATAAGGGCGTTTTAGCTTCTCGTTGAAGAATTGTTGTCTATCGTTTTGGCGATCAGCTGGTTTTGGACCACTGGGCTGCTGCTGAGCATTGGCGACGAAGGTCGCTTTCCCTTTTCCCTTTTCATTTCGAGGCTCCATTTTCGAAGAAGACGGTCTATGGCCCATTTGATCCATTTGGGCCAGCTTGTCAATCAAGGCCTGGAAGGTAGTTGGCTAGAAAAACATCATGAACTGGGATATGGTTGCCTGCGGATCGAGAGTATCCACGAACATGCCTACTGCAGGAGCTTCTTCGATACGTTGTTCGCATCTCGACCATAGGTTCCTCCACCTGATTGCATATTGAACCCATTTTTCCCCTGGCTTTACCTTGACATTGATCAATGCCGTGATTGGAGTGCGTTCTCTAGCGCTTGCGAAACGCTGGGTGAATAGCAATTCCATCTCCGTAAAAGTTTTGACAGAGTCGTTGGGAAGTTCTGAATACCATTTGAGTGTCGTCTCCGCCAAGCTGCCGACGAATTGGCGAAGAAGCAGCTTATCGTCACCTCCAATGTTGCCGCACAGAGCCCTGAACTGAGCGACATGTTGATAGGGATTGCCTGTCCCCTTGTATACGTGGAACTTAGGAATCGTGTACTGGCGGGTACTTAATCTGATCGTACCATCCTGGATATGGTGGCCCAGTTCTGACGACTTGGCCAGTTGCTTCATTTGCATGATGAGCTCGTATCTGTTGAGCTATATAGTCATCAAGTGCAGCTTTCAAGATCGTCTCTTCCTTGGCCGCTGAAAAGGTCGGAGGAGGGTTCGATGACTCTCCTCTGTCGTCTTCAATTATTACTGGAGGATCTTCGGCTGGAGGGTCCGGCTGGATCATCATGCCCACTATATCTTAGAACAAAAGCACCATATGTTTTATGTTGGCCGCTTGTTCCGCGGCCTCTTTGTCCTTCTTCTCAAGCATTCTTCGAAGAATTTCGGCATCAGTTTCTTGTTCTTGACACTGCTTCGACGATGTCTCCGGGCTTTTTTTGGCCCAGTGAGTGCGGCCATCTTCATTAGCATTTCCTGGTGCTTTTGCTGTTGTTGCCCCTGAGCCTTTGTCATAGACCGTGTAAGTGGTCGATGACCCGTGGAAATACGGCTATCCTCATTCCCGGAAGCCATGTAAATGGTGTGCACCACTATTCCCCCAGACTTGGGGCGTTTGGATTCAGTGACTTTGGGATTCATCGCAGACATGGGGATTTTCTCCAGCCTTCTTCTTTTGTGGGCGGTCGAAGTTGAGGGGTCCATTGCAGCGGGCACCTAAGTAGACGACACCTTCTGTGGTATGACAGGGTGGTCCTTCTCTTGCCGAACTGTCACGCCCCACTTCCCAAAAATACGGAATACGAGAGGTTGACAAGGCCAGCCATGCTCCTACGGTCAAGGAAATGTCCTGCCGTAGTCACACTTCGGCTTCTAGTTTTTCATGGTAAACAGTAAATGATGCGCAAGTAATGAGAAATGCAGTAACTGAATGAAACAATGTAAAGAACTGACCTGAGGGGAAACAAAAGAATATAACTCTGGATAGCAAGTCGAGGTGTCTGTGATATACGTCTAGTCCTGGTCCAGGCTAAATCTTCTCCTCACACTGAGCATGCATACTCAGGTTGTCAGAGCGACACAATAGCAATATAATATATAAATTCATGTGACAATTCTAACAGTGATAATAAATATATATAACGGTAAATCAATGACGGTACAGGTATGAACATGCAGTAATCAATGCAGTGGAACAGTAAAAGCAGTAGAATGATATGCCATGTACGTCAACACGGTAAGTATGTAAATCGATGCTATCATCCCTATCAGTCTCTAAGTCTCACTGTACAGGTCACTAAGCCTATCGTCAGTCCAAGTGTAAGAGTCAACCACTCGCGAGTGTCCTCCACCCAAGGGTAGAACCCAAGGGCAAGGGACCACGGGCCCAACATGTAACTCACGGTAATAATCATGTACCCTGTAAGTCTCCATATATCTCCATATATATAAGCCGGCAAGGGACTTCCGAGATTCTGTTGAACTCACACTCAAACTACCCCACACCCCGTGGTCTACATCAATCGCTAACCATAACCCTAAATACCAGTCGGTCTGTGACAAGTCTACGCGAGAATTGAAGGCAGGACCTCCATCAAGCACGTCCCGACTAATACCTAAGATAAATGGCAGAGGCTGATGTCTTATCTGTGACACCCGTGCAAGAGTTTCCATAAGTGTCCCATACCACTTATAGTTACACGTACACGCGTCTCACAGACGTCGACAATGCAATAAAATCATAAGGTTCACTAATTGTGTACAAGTACGTATCACTTTCACTTATTCACTGATACACGAACACTAACGTACTTGCCACAATCATCACTAATACCTAACACTGGGTAATGCACGTTATCATTAGGTTATCAATGCAGTGACATGTGTATGATATGATGCGTAAACAGTATGTAAGGCAAGATTAGGGTATCATGAATCCATAATCTACCACTTGCATAATTTATCATAAATCATACGGTTATAGTTTAGTGAAACGATGAATGGGGAATAAATGGTATGTTCAGTTATCTATCCAGCGAATTTGGTTTCATGCCAATCGGGTTCCAGGATCATTAACTATAGCCATTTCATTTTAAGCGTTCACGGCTGGAAATCCGGTTTCAGAATCGGAAGTCCGTTTCGTAACGGATTTTAATCCAAGTTGGGATCAGATTTTAGCGACGCTAAAGTTGAATGAAATCTAGGGTTTTCAGTAAGGTTTTCAACTCAATAGACGGATCTTCAATCGCGTCTGTACGTCAGGGGATATACACTGTTCAATACTAGTATGTAAATTCTGATTCTGTTGGGACTGTTATACGTCCACATCTATTAAATTACAGATTAAATAACAAACGATAATGAAACAGGATGAAACCACTTGTGTTGTCTAGATAACAGATTCACCTATAATAAACAGCGGAGTTCCGCAACCTATGAGTTAAAGAAACAGTGTGGTACCCATTACGGGACAGCACACAGTAAACAGAGTCGCTCTGGACTGCAGTCCAGAGTCTCACTCTGATCCAAATATTGTCACAGTTTAAATACAGAAACAATTAGAAATTTACATAGGGTTATAGTTCGTCGAGTCGGCTTCGATTTAAGCCCTCGAACGCATCATTCCAGTGTGTATACAATTTATGGCGATTTTAACGGTTTTCAGGTATAAGAAAATTCCAGTTTTACGAGTAAACTTGGGGGTAGTCGTTTTAGTCGTTAACGGTCATATTTTCCAGCGAAACTTGCACAAGATATCCATCACTACAAGGGCCAATATAAACCATCCAGTTCCGTCAAAATAGACAAGTATTTTCATTGGGAACACACATCGAACAGGTATGACACCTAATTGATCTAAAATTGTAACTTTATGATCTAAGTAATCTAAGATTGTAACTTGAGTATATAGCATGTAAGCAAGTAAAATACTTTCATGGCGACGTGTCGACGACGGTACGGCAACGGCAACGGCACGATCGCGACACACGCGCGGCACGGAAACTTGACTTGGCTCGAACTCGAGTCTCGGCAGCGGCTTGGTTGTTGGGGTCTTGACGGCGAGGGTGGTGGTCGTTGGTGTGTCGAGGCCGATGGTGAGGGATTGCAGAGGGAGAGAGATATTGAGAGAGAGAAAGAGTTAGAGAGAGAAAAGTTAGAGAGAGAGAAAGAGTTAGAGAGAGAGAAAGTGAGAGATCAGTGAGAGAGAAAGATTTTAAAGAGAGAGATGAGAGATCAGTGAGAGAGAGAGTGAGGATGAGAGAACAGAGGAAGAGAGAGGGTGAGGAAGAGATAGAGAAAACAGAGGAAAGGGAGAGAGGGAGAGATCGGAGAGAGAGAGAGTGAGAAAACAGGGGGAGATAGAGATTGAGAGAGGAGGTCGGGTGAGGGAGGCTGTTGGCGACGTGGGGGAGGTCGTGTTGGTGCTCCGGCGTGTCCAGCGGCGGGGGATGCCGGCGTTGATGGAGGCAAAGAGTTGGGTGTGCAGGGGTGCTCGGCAGGGGGTATTTGATTGATTGAGTGGAGTGGTGAGGGTGCTGTTGGTGGAGGAGGGATGTGCGAGGGGGAGTACGTGGTGGTGGGGTCGTCGCCGGCGTCGTCGTCGGCAAGGAGGCTCGAGTTGGGCTCGGTTATGGGTTGTGAGGGGAAAGAGATGGGGAAAGAAAGTGAATGAGAGTTTTGAGGGAGAGAGAAAGAGAGATAGGGAAGACAGGGTCGCGCGTCGTGGAGAGTAACGTGCGCGAGCGACAGGGGCGCGAGCGTGGGCGGAGGCGACGGAAGTGGGTCGAGCGCGCGTGGGGGGGAAAGGAAATAGCCGTTGGAGGAAGATGCACTGTAGGAGCGGGTTGGATTATGGAGCGGGCGCGGGTTGAAGGGGACTAGGCCGGACCAAGATTTAAACAAGAATGAATTTCCATTTAATTAAGAGGGCTGAGGTTAGAACGGGCCGGGTTTAAAAAGGATTAAGTTTATGGAAAAATAAGTGAGTGGGCTGAGGGAATTTGCTGGGCCGCAGTAAAATTAATTTAAGGGAAAAAATGGAAAAAGGCCGGGGTGGTAAGAAGATGGTGCTAGGCTCGGGGGTTGGGCCAGGGGAAAAATCAATATAAAGGAGGGAAATTAAAAGGGCCGGCTTGTTTTTAAAAATCAAAGAATAAATGATAGAAGGGATGGGCCGGAAGAAAAAGAAAATAAATTTAAAAGAATGTGCTTGGGTTTTGGTTTAGGATAAATAATTAGAACTAGGGTTTGGGTTCAGGGGCTGACTTTAGACGGAAAAATATACATAAGATTTGTTTTGGGGTTTAATTTCAATAAAAGGAAAATGGCTTAGGCCGGAGGGAATGAAGGGTAAGGTCTAGGGGTTTTAGGGTTTAATGGAGTTCCTTTAAAATAATTAAATAATTAAAAATAACAAAATTTATGGTTTAAAGAAAAATACGGATTTTAGGCGTACAAAAAGAACCGGGTATTATATCATACCACCCTTATAAAAATTTCGTCCTCGAAATTTAAAATAAAAGATAAGTTATACAAACATAGGCGAAAGCTATTATATTGCAAACTAACACATAAAGGTTTACTAGAACTGCGTGGACGAAAGAATTTGAAGGTATAAATATGTAAGAATAACATACAAAAAGATAGGTCTACATAGGTATAAGGCAGGAATAACTATAGGGGCAACTACATGTATACGAGAATAGCAATAAGAACAATAACGAACAATGATATTCGAGGCGTACTCGATAAAATCGAAACTCAAATATGTGCACGTATAAGTATATCAAAGGTAGCATGTCAGGAATAATAAGTATAAGGCCCCACCATTTATAATAGTAAACATAGGCGCAATACCCGAAAATAAAAAACGACAATAGAGTAGTGGAAGATTAGTCGGTAGGTTAAAACATTTTAGGATAATTTATCGATCGAATAGTTTTAAAATAACTTAGAAAACTCTTATAGTGAAAATAAGAAACATGAAACAAAAATATGCGCGGTGTAAGGTTGCGCTACTGAAAATGAGAATAATAATAGTGTACTTAAAATACATAAAACGGAGTAATCAATAACACGCACCAAAATAATGAAAACTAAATTTTTGAATAACACTGTCCCTAAATATAGTTAGGGTAATAGGAAAACACATAAAAATGTATAGGGCTAGCTGGGGTAAGGATTACAAGGAAGTGTGGATCATTCAAAGGTTGGAGTATGGCGGCTTTAGGCTAGCGGTCAAAGAGATTGGGGTAAGGGTGAGCAGCAAGGACTACAAGGGGAAAAGTATGGGGAGGACAGCGGTTGGTACATCATATGAATCAAAATTTTGAATGGTTAGCGAACTCGAAAATTTCACAAGAAATGTCCTCCTCCCAGAAGGATCTCAAACGGGGCACAGACGAAGGATGAAGGTGGACCTCTAAAAGATCGGGTGTGGTACTGGTTAATCTGAGTGAGGGTTAAGGCAATGTAAGGAGTAGGGATGGACAGACCTCAGTAGGAAAATAATTGTGTAGAAGGAATAATCAAGCTTCAAGGGGACTAAGAAGATCGATAGATTAGCGAACTCCACAATTTATTCCATTCCAGAAGATTCTAAACAAAGTATTCTCAAAAACGAAAGGTGGCCCTAAACTATACACAGATTTATTTGGCCAGCAAGGACAACAGCTAAAAAAAATATATAATCCCGTCAATCGCGGTTGTGGAGATTCAGCAGGTTGCGGTAGGCTCGCGCACTCAGGTAGGGACGTCCGTTTCCATATCGCCTCGCAGGGATCGCCATTGGGAGTTCTTCCACAGCAGGGTTTTGACCTTCTGGTCCTTCTTCCTCGGATGGAGCTTCTTCATCGAGGTCCGATTCCATGTGATTCTCTTCTCCTGGATTCTATTCCATGGGGTTTTCCTCCACTGGATTTTCTTCTATCGGGTCTTCCTCGGGATCTTCTTCTATCGGGTTCTCTTCAAGGTCTCCTTCCTCTTCGTCGGAATCGCCTATCATGTCAAACTCTGGGGCGGCTGCTCCTTCGTCTTCGGAATCGCTGTTTTCACCAATGACTTGGGGACCGTTGATCTCATCGTCAGAACTCATCAGCGTGTGGTCTGAGGAAACGCATGACTGTGCATCCTCATCTAGATGCGGCGCTGCTCCAGGGTGGGCCATAGCCTGAAAGAAAGAGTCATGATTAGACAATGGAATACATCAGGAAAATAGCTAAGTGTACGAAGTATGGAAAGATATGCGGTGGCAGGAATTGAAAAAATCAAGATTAAAATGTTGTGCTAATGAATAGTATGAACAAGGGAAAGGACAAGAGAATGATACATATATTACGATTCAAATTTTATTGCATTTAACTAAAAGTTCAACGGATACAAGATTTCAAACGGAAAGAAATATTCATGACAAAAGAATGATACATATATTACGATTCAAATTTTATTGCATTTAACTAAAAGTTCAACGGATACAAGATTTCAAACGGAAAGAAATATTCATAAGAGGATGACAACATTATTACTGAAAGTAGAAAACATGAAAATTCTTCTTTGACTACTAGAACGTTGCATTCTCGTCGCGTGAGTTGAATCCTGCGCTGGGTCCGCCTTATCCTCGATGTTTGAACTACGCAATAACCATCACTTGGCAGAAGTGGAGAGTGTGGATGAGTCTCCTCCTTGTAGCTCCTTTCTTTTTGGGCAACCGTTGATAAGATGTCCGCTGGATCCGCAAATCAGACATTTCCCTTGGGCGCGGCGACAATCCCTCTGAAGGTGTCTTGGCCTCTTACAGTACCGACAACATGGGGTCTTCTGCTGCTTCTGTCGCGGGGAAACAAATTGGCGCTTCATCTTCTTCTCTTTTCCTCGTCTAACGGGGATCCCTTTACAATTTGATACTCCCGCTGGTGCCCGATTCACCTTCCTTCTCAGTCCTTCAGTTAGCAAGTCGTTCGTCCACTCCTGGGCTTCCTTTAAACCTTGCAGTACACTTAGGATCTCAACGGTCTGATTCTGGGAAGTGGAGATAGAGGAAGAGTCGTTGGAAGACATGATCCTGAAACAATAATTTTGAAGATGATATAAGGCACAAGCTATAAGAATCAAATATAATATGGATTGGACAAAGATTCAAGAATATCAGATGTGATTAAATTCTTTACAAATGGGAAAAATCAACTGTATGAATCTAAGTCACTTAAACAGAGTATGGTAGTGTAACCGTGATGTAGTTCACAATTACAACCACGAAACTTTGCCAAGTCACCTGAAACCCTAGCGAATGGATAGCAGAACACTTAATGTGAATAAAGATCAAGAATAACAAGTTTACAACCTAGACCAAGGGATGTCTTAGATTGTCAAGCTATACACGGAAAACTGCAATCCCAATCGAAGCAAAAATCTGTCTCTGATACCAACTAAACCATGTCACGCCCCGCTTCCCAAAAATACGGAATACGAGGGGTTGATAAGGCCAGCCATGCTCCTACGGTCAAGGAAATGTCCTGCCGTAGACACACTTCGGCTTCTAGTTTTTCATGGTAAACAGTAAATGATGCGCAGGTAATGAGAAATGCGGTAACTGAATGAAACAATTTAAAGAACTGACCTGAGGGGAAACAAAAGAATATAACTCTGGATAGCAAGTCGAGGTGTCTGTGATATACGTCTAGTCCTGGTCCAGGCTAAATCGTCTCCTCACACTGAGCATGCATACTCAGGTCGTCAGAGCGACACAATAGCAATATAATATATAAATTCATGTGACAATTCTAACAGTGATAATAAATATATATAATGGTAAATCAATGACGGTACAGGTATGAACATGCAGTAATCAATGCAGTGGAACAGTAAAAGCAGTAGAATGATATGCCACGTACATCAACACGGTAAGTATGTAAATCGATGCTATCATCCCTATCAGTCTCTAAGTCTCACTGTACAGGTCACTAAGCCTATCCTCAGTCCAAGTGTGAGAGTCAACCACTCGCGAGTGTCCTCCATCCAAGGATAGAACCCAAGGGTAAGGGACCACGGGCCCAACATGTAACTCACGGTAATAATCATGTACCATGTAAATCTCCATATATCTTCATATATATAAGCCGGCAAGGGACTCCCGAGATTCTGTTGAACTCACACTCAAACTACCCCACACCCCATGGTCTACATCAATCGCTAACCATAACCCTAAATACCAGTCGGTCTGTGACAAGTCTGCGCGAGAATTGGAGGCAGGACCTCCATCAAGCACGTCCCGACTAATACCTAAGATAAATGGCAGAGGCTGATGTCTTATCTGTGACACCCGTGCAAGAGTTTCCATAAGTGTCCCATACCACTTATAGTTACACGTACACGCGTCCCACAGACGTCGACAATGCAATAGAATCATAAGGTTCACTGATTGTGTACAAGTACGTATCACTTTCACTTATTCACTGATACACGAACACTAACGTACTTGCCAGAATCATCACTAATACCTAACACTGGGTAATGCACGTTATCACTAGGTTATCAATGCAGTGACATATGTATGATATGATGCGTAAACAGTATGTAAGGCAAGATTAGGGTATCATGAATCCATAATCTACTACTTGCATAATTTACCATAAATCATACGGTTATAGTTTAGTGAAACGATGAACGGGGAATAAATGGTATGTTCAGTTATCTATCCAGCGAATTTGGTTTCATGCCAATCGGGTTTCAGGATCATTAACTATAGCCATTTCATTTTAAGCGTTCACGGCTGGAAATCCGGTTTCAGAATCGGAAGTCCGTTTCGCAACGCATTTTAATCCAAGTTGGGATCAGATTTTAGCAATGCTACAGTTGCATGAAATCTAGGGTTTTCAGTAAGGTTTTCAACACAATAGACGGATTTTCAATCGCGTCTGTACGTCAGGGGATATACACTGTTCAATACTAGTATGTAAATTCTGATTCTGTTGGGACTGTTATACGTCCACATCTATTAAATTACAGATTAAATATCAAACGATAACGAAACAGGATGAAACCACTTGTTTTGTCTAGCTAACAGATTCACCTATAATAAACAGCGGAGTTCCGTAACCTATGAGTTAAAGAAACAGTGTGGTACCCATTACGGGACAGCACACAGTAAACAGAGTCGCTCTGGACTGCAGTCCAGAGTCGCACTCCGATCCAAATATTATCACAGTTTAAATACAGAAACAATTAGAAATTTACATAGGGTTATAGTTCGTTGAGTCGGCTTCGATTTAAGCCCTCGAACGCATCATTCCAGTGTGTATACAATTTATGGCGATTTTAACGGTTTTCAGGTACAAGAAAATTCCAGTTTTACGAGTAAACTTGGGGGTAGTCGTTTTAGTCGTTAACGGTCATATTTTCCAGCGAAACTTGCACAAGATATCCATCATTACAAGGGCCAATATAAACCATCCAGTTCCATCAAAATAGACAAGTATTTTCATTGGGAACACACATCGAACAGGTATGACACCTAATTGATCTAAAATTGTAACTTTATGATCTAAGTAATCTAAGATTGTAACTTGAGTATATAGCATGTAAGCAAGTAAAATACTTGCCTGGGGACGTGTCGACGACGGTACGGCAATGGAAACGGCACGATCGCGACACACGCGCGGCACGGCAACTTGACTTGGCTCGAACTCGAGTCTCGGCAGCGGCTTGGTTGCTGGGGTCTTGACGGCGAGGGTGGTGGTCGTTGGTGTATCGAGACCGATGGTGAGGGATTGCAGAGGGAGAGAGATATTGAGAGAGAGAAAGAGTTAGAGAGAGAAAAGTTAGAGAGAGAGAAAGAGTTAGAGAGAGAGAAAGTGAGAGATCAGTGAGAGAGAGAGAGAGAGAGATTTTAAAGAGAGAGATGAGAGATCAGTGAGAGAGAGAGTGAGGAAGAGAGAACAGAGGAAGAGAGAGGGTGAGGAAGAGAGAGAGAAAACAGAGGAAAGGGAGAGAGGGAGAGATCGGAGAGAGAGAGTGAGAAAACAGGGGGAGATAGAGATTGAGAGAGGAGGTCGGGTGAGGGAGGCCGTTGGCGACGTAGGGGAGGTCGTGTTGGTGCTCCGGCGTGTCCAGCGGCGGGGGATGCCGGCGTTGATGGAGGCAAAGGGTTGGGTGTGCAGGGGTGCTCGGCAGGGGGTATTTGATTGATTGAGTGGAGTGGTGAGGGTCTGTTGGTGGAGGAGGGATGTGCGAGGGGGAGTACGAGGTGGTGGGGTCATCGCCGGCGTCGTCGTCGGCAAGGAGGCTCGAGTTGGGCTCGGTTATGGGTTGTGAGGGGAAAGAGATGGGGAAAGAAAGTGAATGAGAGTTTTGAGGGAGAGAGAAAGAGAGATAGGGGAGACAGGGTCGCGCGCCGTGGTGAGTAACGCGGGCGAGCGACGGGGGCGCGAGCGTGGGCGGAGGCGACGGAAGTGGGTCGAGCGCGCGAGGGGGGAAACGAAATAGCCGTTGGAGGATGATGCACTGTAGGAGCCGGTTGGGTTGTGGAGCGGGCGCGGGTTGAGGGGGACTGGGCCGGGCCAAGATTTAAACAAGAATGAATTTCCATTTAATTAAGAGGGTAGAGGTTAGAACGGGCCGGGTTTAAAAAAGATTAAGTTTATGGAAAAATAAGTGAGTGGGCTGAGGGAATTTGCTGGGCCGCAGTAAAATTAATTTAAGGGAAAAAATGGAAAAAGGCCGGGGTGGTGAGAAGATGGTGCTGGGCTCGGGGGTTGGACCAGGGGAAAAATCAATATAAAGGAGGGAAATTAAAAGGGCCAGCTTGTTTTTAAAAATCAAAGAATAAATGATAGAAGGGATGGGCCGGAAGAAAAAGAAAATGAATTTAAAAGAATGTGCTTGGGTTTTGGTTTAGGATAAATAATTAGAACTAGGGTTTGGGTTCAGGGGCTGACTTTAGACGGAAAAATATACATAAGATTTGTTTTGGGGTTTAATTTCAATAAAAGGAAAACGGCTTAGGCCGGAGGGAATGAAGGGTAAGGTCTGGGGGTTTTAGGGTTTAATGGAGTTCCTTTAAAATAATTAAATAATTAAAAATAACAAAATTTATGGTTTAAAGAGAAATACGGATTTTAGGCATACAAAAAGAACCGAGTATTACACGAACCTTCATCTTCTTCGGTCGGCGGGAGTAGTCTTGGTTAATCACCGAGTCTTGGACCCTTCGCCAGACCCTGTGAATTTTGGAGGACAGCCACTGAGGAGGCTGCTATGGCTCTGCCTTTGTAACATTCTCCAGAGGTGGAGGAGATCTTTTCAACACAGCAGTCGGAGAGTTTTTACGCACCCTCCTAAGTGGTTCGAAGCTGTTCCCAGTTAGAACATCAGTATCAATTTCTACCATTGGAGCTGGTGGAGTCAGTCCAGAAGGGGAACTGCCCCCAGCTTTCCTCACTCGGCACCAGTGGCGACGTCGAGCATGTCTTGCAGATGGGATCACCTCCGTTGTCGAGGTATCTTTATTATTCCCCCTGCTTTGAGGAGAGGCGCTAGCCTGTCGAAGACTGACGTCCGTTGAGAGGGACCGTCTAATCTGTCGAAGACCGATTTCTGGGCTGGGGAAGCAGCCTTGGTGACTTTGTCCGAAGCGGGAGTTGGAACGGCCAGTCTTATGAAGATCGATCCCTTAGGAGAAGCCGCTTTGACGACTTCAGGAGCAGGAATGGCTATCCGCTTTGGGATAACCCCTTCAGGTATTTAGGGCTTCTTCCCGAGCCCATCTAAGCTTTGGCCTATTCTGTTGAAAACTGAGGCGCTGGATTCGGACGACCCGTTGAGAGGGGCCGCAGTGGTTGTAAGCCGATCAAAGACCGACTTCTTCGGAGTTTTTTGCGACGGCAGTGGGGCATTGAAGCTCATTGGTGGGAGCATGGTCCCAAAGAACAACCCAGTGGTGGATTGCGTCACCTGTTCTACTGGCATCATGAAAACGGAGGCCGCTTGAAGCCCGTAGGTCACTCCTCCTGTGAGGACGGAGCGGGAGTTGTTGCAGTTGGCGCAGTTGGAAGCAATTTTCTCTGCACTAAGCAAGACACCAAATCTTAGTACCTCAAATCCAGGGGAAACCACATTAAACGGCGATTCGTTCGCGAAACACGACACACGAAGTATGGAGTGGAAAGAGGAAAAGGTCCCACCGGGCGTGCCAGAATCTGTTTGCCACCGAAAGACGCGACCGGGACGTTGGGACGTCCGGCCTGAATTTTGGGGGGCAGATGCTATTTGGTTTTATCCGTCCACCTCTCCGAAGATGCCAAGTTGATTTATGGCACCGTGCATCGGAGGTTTGGACGGATGCGGCCGATGTAGCGGACTTCGTCAGATTCCCCCTCATTGTGAGGGGTTTTTGATTGTGGGGATGCTCTTCCTTGAAGGCGCAAGCCCCTGCAGTTAATTATGTTACCGCATCGCGGTAACCACTTTCTCCTGCTCCAGAAGGTCACTTCGTGTCGTGTGTGTTTGTTTTTATTTTGGTTGCCCGTGGATTGTATACGGAGACTAATTTATGTTGTCGCCCGTAGGGCAGGGATTAGTCCAAATCCGTATTTTCTTAGATTTGGGTTTGGTTTGATTTAAGGATCGTTAACCTCATTTGAGACTAAGATCGACTTAAAAGTTTGTCGAGGATACGTTAGTCTAATTTTAGACTAAGATCAACTCAACGGGGTTTTAGGATCATTTAGATCCGATGACAGAGCATTTGGGCTCTATCGTCTTAGTTTAGGGACGTTGCGGTCCATCGGGTTTAAGGACATCATATTCCGTAGAGTTTAAGGACATCATAGTCCATAGAGTTTAGTTTAGGGACGTTGCGGTCCGTAAGTTTAAGGACATCATAGTCCATGAGTGTAAGGACCCCACAGTCCGTAAAGTTTAAGAACATTATAGTCCATGAGTTTAAGGACCCCACAGTCCGTAAAGTTTAAGGACATCATAGTCCATGGAATGTCTGGTTGTCGGGACCCGCCACCTCTCTGAAGACGTTGAAGAATTACAATGACACATATCAGAGGAATGAAGAGATGTACCCTTGAACCAATGTTGGTTAGGAGTTCTGTAGGCAGGTTTGGGACTGAGACCAATTAGGGAAATTATGAGCACATGGGCTCGGTTGGTCTGAGCTTGGGACTTGTGGCCAACTTGGGCTCAACCCACTCAGTTTAAATAAAATGTTGAACATTTATTTGGGTGTTGAACGTTTGTTTGGGCTTAGCCTCTTTTGTTCAATAATACTGAGCATTAATTTGAGTGTTGAGCACTCCTTATGGCTCTGGGGCTTTATTTAAAGAACACTTTGTGTTCCCTCAGCGCCCATGTAAGGAGCACATGGTGCGCTTGGCGCTGATTGCCAGGCTTGGAGCGCTAATGCGCTTCTTGCGAAATAGCGCACATGTAAGGAGCACGTGTCGCGCTTGGCGCTGAACGCCAGACCTGGAGCGCTAATGCGCTTATTACGAAATAACGCACACGTGAGGAGCACGTGGCGTGCTTGGCGCTGAGCGCCAGACATGGAACGCTAAGGTGCTTCTTATGAAGTAGCGCACACGTGAGGATCACGTGGCGCGTTTGGCATTGATCGCTAGATTTGGAGCGCTAAGGCGCTTCTTATGAGTAGCGCACATGTGAGGAGCACGTGGCGCGCTTGGCGCTGAGCGCCAGATTTGGGTGCAGAGCGCTCTTTATCAATTCTTTGCCCTGAGAACTAAGTTCTCGTTTATAAGAGACTTTGTCTCGTGGATCTAAGAACAAAGTTCTTATTTTATAGGAGATGCTACGATCTCTTCTGTTTTTTGTAAAAAACTTTGTTTTATAGATCTATGGTCTAAAAAGAACTAAGTTCTTCTCCCTTCCTTTTTATGATGAGATGCTCCGATCTCTTTTTCTTTTATGAAAGACTTCTGTCTTTGTAGATCTATGATCTAGAAAAAGAACTAAGTTCTTCTTTTTTTTTGATGAGATACTTTGATCTCTCTATTTTATTTACCTTGAAGAAGTTCTTCTTTTCAGAGCTTGCTCTTCTTTTTTTTTCTGAAGTTTATAAGGGGGTTCCTCTATGCAAGACTTGAACTCTTCGATCCTTTATATAGGGGAGGCTGATCAGTTAAGGCAACTTTTTCTGATTGATTTGGGGATGTTTCCCCACCATTGGATCTTTGATCCTAGGGCTTCTGTTTTACAGAAGACATCTTTCTCGTTATTAATAAGATTGGGGAATTATTTTCCCATACAGAGATTGTTCTGTATCTTGGTGATTTTTAATCACCATTGGATCTTTGATCCAACGGTGCTCTGATTTACAGAGCACAATCTTTCTTGTTTGGAAAGATTCTGAGGAGTATTTCCTTAACAGAGTTTTATTCTGGTAATTTGATGATTTATCATTTTCGTTGGATCTTTGATTCAACGGTGGAGAACATTTAGTTCTGGCGCTTGGCGCTCTCGTGCCTTGCACGTGAGCGCTGCTTCAGAGTCTTTAACTCTTAGCGCTGGCGCATTTGGCGCTGGCGCTCTCGTGCTTTGCACATGAGCGCTGCCTCAGAGCTTTTGACTCTTAGTGCTGGCACTCTATAATATCGTATTTTATGCAAAACTGAGCTCTGTTTTAATCTGCTATAGTTTAGATAAAAGTTAAATAAACCAAACAATACCTTAATGTTGTATGTTGGACCTAGAACAAACTATAGGAGCACGAACCCAGGGGCTCGGATTTTGGCCGGCGACCTATAGGAGAATTCCGGCGTCGCCGGATTTTTAGAAGAGATGGGTGTTTTGGGTTTTTGGGTAGGTCTCTGTGTCATTGTTAGGATAAATTGGTATTGTTTAAATAAGTTAGTTTAACTGTATATAAAATCTGGGAGCAAATATCGGAAAAGGGACCAAAATTCTCAAATACGACACGGGTAAAACGTAACGCGTTCTGTTTTCTGTTGCGAAACAGCGTTGGGTAAAATTTCAGTAAAGTTAAGTGTTAGATCGTTGGCAATAGTCGTATGTAGTATAATTAGTACGTACAACTTTTGTTTTCATGATTTTGCCGTATCGGAATGTAGCCGTTTTCTTATACAAGTTAACTCAATATTGGATTTGAGTGCGGGAACTTCGGAGGCCACAAGGAAAGGAAAAGGATTGGCGATTCCTGAGTAGTTACGACGTATTCCGGTGAGTATACTAAACATCTACCGGGGGATTGTGTAAAGATGGCGTGATACGCCCGTATTTCATTAAATTGAAAGATTTGACTTTATATGCGAAGTTAATAATATGCATTCATATATACCTATACATCACTATGTTAATAGATGTTAGAACACTGCACAATTATCGACGAGTTATGCCGCACGCGCATATTTTTACATGTTACACTACACCTCGTCGATATTAACATGTCACTTTTACACTAAATAATTATCCTGTTAAATATGATTCCTATCATACTTTAATTATTAATAACAGTAGTAACTTGCATCAATGAAATCATGTTTAGTATCCGAGTATTCTAAGTTGATATAAGAGGCATTTGTATTATTGAGGATTTATGGTTTTGAGTTTTTCCATATTATCGTATAAATTTAGTGATTTTTCATATTGATGTAAGATGTCCACCATGAGATGCGGTTTTTATGAATTGGTTTTATTCCGGACCGAGTGGGGGAGATATACAGTCGCAGATTTTTACATTATCCAGACTGAGTGGGGGAGATATACAGTTCGATACATGGTGGACCCGGTCGAGACCGAGGGGCAGGATAGTCGCATTTGAGGTGGGGGAGCCTAGCGAGGATACTCGATACCGGAGATAGTTGTGAAATACGGCGGATATCTAGATGATACCGACTGGTGTTATTGATTACAGGATCGTTCGAGGAATGATACCTGAGGGAAACAGAAGATTTGTGTCGATGATGGACACGGAAAGACGAACTTTATATGGAAACAAATGATGATGATTTCAGTGTTGTTTTATGTGATTAGTATTACAAATTCGTGTTTTTCACATACTATCATACATCATAATTATTCTTATTGCAGTTAGTTATAGTTCGTCATATTTACATTATCAGCCGTTATATGTTAGTTTTATTCACTGAGTTGGCAACTCACCCCCGTTGTGCCACAGTTCCTTGCAGGAGTAGAGTGGACGGTTAGCAGCAGTGCAGATCCACTTTTCAGCTTTTATCGCATCTTTTGATAGGTGGGTTACATATATAGTAACATTCTCTTTTGGTATTGTATTTTGGATCTAGAAAATCTCCATCAGACCCTGTATTATGACTTAGAACGAGAATGGTGATTGTATGTATATTATTTGACAGATGAGATCGCTTAGTTATGTTAAATGGTATTTCTTTTACTTATGTCTGAGATTCTTTGATATCATATAAGTTGTATACTTATTTCCGCTGTTAACATCGTTGATCCCAATTAGGGATCTAACCAAACTTAACACTTTATAATTGTTTTATTTTAAATTCAATAGGGAGTTACTGTTAAGATCTAAATTACTTAAAACTGTGATTTTTACTTAAAAACTAAATTTTCATAAAATTTCCATAAAAAGGGTTTTGATCTTGGTTTTTGGCTTACTCGGGTTGTGTAAATATCTTTGGATATTATGCAATCTAAGTGCCGGTCACATCCAAAGTTTGGGTTGTGACAAAGTTGGTATCAGAGTTTAGGATTAACCTTACGGAACCGAGTAGTGAATTGAATATAGTAAGCTCTAATTTCGTGACGTAGGTTGACCCTTGGTTGATGGAGTAGGTGATTTAGGATGAGTAGGGTACCGTACATATGTTCCGCGGCATATTTACGCTACAATACTCGGCCTAAGTGACCTTAGGACATATATGTTCGTACTTCCTTTCTTGATTCCATGCATCCTGTGATTCAATCGCAATGTCCATATCAATCATGTTTCTTACTCCAGCAACTATATCATTAACGACTACGGGGACTCAGAGTACCGCTGTTCGAGATGAAATTGGAGCGGGCTCGTCTGAAACAGGGATAGACCTAGGCAGTACGCCTGTTTTTCATGAACCGATTAATTCACTCTATATTGATCGTATAGCTAGGATGGAGGCAAGTGTTCAAGAGATGCGCCGCATGATCGGATCCTTATTAGAGATTAGTCTAGCACGGAGATCGACCACTACTCCACGTACGGTTGTTCAAAGACCAAGGCAAATTCGTAATAATACATCGGCACTAAGACGTGTTCGTAGAGGCCATGGCGGATTCTGCATAGGTCAGTTCTATCACTTATACCCATATGTTCAGCAGCCCGTGCAAGGATGTTTCGGATGTGGGTGTCCGTATCACTTTATCAGGGATTGTCCCGTGAGGCGACAGGGTGAGGCATCGGTCTCACGTGTGACTTCACCACCTCCTCCGAGTACATTACCTCATACACTTGTTGTTGTTCCACACCAGATCAACGCCCATAGAAGCCGTGGTCGTAACGGTAGAAATTCGAGAGGACGAGGAGGTCGAGGAAGATTCTAGGCGGGACTCAGGGCCAGATGTTCAGTTCGTACCCCGTTGAGCAGAGGCCCCCATCTATCTCTTTTATTTGTGGACGTCCAGGGAATTTTGCTAGGAATTGTAGATTCTAAGGAAGGACGTCAGGATGCTAGTAGGGACCAGGCTCGGGTGTTTACTAGACTCCACAGGATGTCCAGACATTCAATGCAGTCGTAACAGGTATTCTTTCAGTATGTTCCTTAAACGTGCATATTCAAATTAATTTTGTTTCTATGCATTCATACGTATTTGCACGCTTTGCACTTTCTCTGGGAAGAAAGTTGTCGTTGTTAGAATTACCGCTAGTTGTGATTACTCCTGTAAGAGATTCTTTTATATCTCGACACATATTCAAGTCATGTTTAGTACGTGTTGGTGATAGTGATTTATTAGTGGATTTGATTCTCCTAGATAAGTTAGTTTGATATACTTCTTGGTATGGATTGGTTGGCCGCTAGTCATGCGTAGTAGATTGTCGGAGAAAAGCGGTCAGATTCCGTTTTCCAGATGAACCGATCTTTGTTGAGCAGGGAGACTGTAATATAACTCCGGCCAACATGATTTCTGCTCTTTGGGCTGTACGACTGTTGAGGAAGGGTTGTCATAGGTTTTTAGTAGAGACGTAGTAGCCGTTGAAGTCTCGTTGGACCAGGTTTCAATCGCACGAGAATTTCCGGATGTGTTTCCTGCTGAATTACCAGGATTACCGCCAGAGAGCGATATTGAGTTTTGTATCGACTTGATTCCGGGTGCGGGGCCTATTTCTATACCACCTTATCGGATAGCCCGACGGAGTTGAAAGAACTCAAAAGCCAGTTGCAAGAGTTGTTGATAGAGGACTTGTTCGTCCAAGTGTATCACCATGGGGGGCTCCAGTCTTGTTCGTTAAGAAAAAGGACAGTAGCATAAGATTGTACATCGACTACCGACAGCTGAATCGAGTTACTGTGCAAAATAGGTATCCACTACCACGTATCGATGGCTTTTTCGATCAGCTGCAGCGAGCTGGCTACTTCTCAAAGATTGATTTACGGTCAGTGTATCACCAGTTGAAGGTTCGGAAGGATGACATTCCGAAGACTGCTTTTTGCACACGATATGGGCATTACGAATTTCTGGTGATGTCGTTTGGACTCACCAACGCCCCAGCAGCTTTCATGGATATGATGAACCGTATTTTCCGGCCATTCCTTGATCAGTTTATTATAGTATTCATTGATGATATTCTTGTTTATTCACGAAGCCGAGAGGAGCACGAGCAGCATTTGCGCATCACGTTGCAAACCTTGAAAGAGCATCAACTATTCGCTAAATTCTCCAAGTGTGCTTTCTGGCTGGATAGTGTAGGTTTCTTGGGTCACATAGTTACAAGAGATGGGATACGTGTGGACCCAAAGAAGATAGAAGCGGTACAGCACTGGCCCAGATCTGTGTGAGTTACAGAGGTTCGAAGTTTCTTGGGTCTGGCCGGTTATTACAGACGTTTTGTGCAGGATTTTTCTCGGATCGCTGCACCATTGACCGGATTGACTAGGAAGGAAGTTCCATTTCTTTGGACATATGCATGTGAGCAGAGTTTCCAGCAGTTGAAGACTCGCTTGATGACTGCACCTGCCTTATCTTTGCCTTCCGGGTCAGGTGGTTTCGTGGTATATTGCGATGCCTCTCGAGTGGGCTTAGGCTGTGTGTTGATGCAGCACGGCAGGGTTGTAGCTTATGCTTCTAGGTAGTTGAAGAGGCACGAGCAGAACTATCCCACTCATGAATTGGAGATGGTTGCAGTAGTTTTAGCACTGAAGATTTAGAGGCATTACTGGTACGGAGAGTCGTGCCAGATTTTTACAGATCATAAGAGCTTGAAGTATATTTTTTAGCAAAGGGATCTGAATCTAAGGCAACGTCGATGGATGGAACTCGTGAAGGATTACGATTGTGAGATCTTGTATCATCCAGGCAAAGCGAATGTTGTAGAAGATGTTTTGAGTCAGAGGCCTGGAGGTAGCTTATCTCATTTGCGCACCTTACAGAGACAGCCTTCTACAGACTGGCAGATTTTATGTGATAGTCATGTACAGTTCGAGTTCACATCTACAGGAGGACAGTTAGCACATGTTCGCACCCGTCCTCGGTTATTGGATCGTATTCGAGAAACACAGCCCGCAGATGCTCGTATATCGGAGATTATGGATCGGGTTAGGCAGGGCAGAGAGTCGGAGTTCGTGATAGATGATCGTGGAGTATTACGTTTTGGGACTCATCTTTGTATGCTAGATTCTGATGGATTGAGACTTGAGATCTTAGAGGAGGCCCATCGATCAGCGTATAGTATTCATCCCGGTTCCACCAAGATGTATCATGACTTGAGGGATGTTTATTGGTGGGAAGGAATGAAGAGGGGTGTTGCAGAGTTTGTTTTGAGATACTTGACTTGTCAGCAAGTCAAGGCCGAGCACCAGAGGCCGGCAGGAGAGTTCCAGCCCTTACCCATTCCGGAGTGGAAATGGAAACAGATTTCTATGGATTTCGTTGTGGGTCTACCCAGGACTAGCAGAGGGTATGATTCCATCTGGGTGATTGTAGATATATTGACGAAGGCGACTCATTTTCTTCCGGTGAGGACGACGTATGGGTTTGCACAGTATGCTCAGATTTATATCGACGAGATTGTCCGATTGCATGGAGTTCCGACGAGCATAGTGTCAGATAGGGGTACCCAGTTTACCAGCAGGCTATGGCAGAAACTTCAAGAAGCTCTTGGTACCCGATTGAGTTTTAGCACAGCTTTTCACCCACAGACAGATGGTCAGTCAGAGCGGACCATTCAGACTCTTGAGGATATGTTCGTACTTGCAGCCTTGATTTCGGTGGTAGTTAGGATTGTCACCTACCTTTGATAGAATTTTCGTACAACAACAGTTTTCAAGAGACGATCCAGATGGCACCCTTTGAAGCTTTGTGTGGGAGAAAATGTCGATCGCCCATTTGCTGGACGGAACTGAGCGAGAGTAGCATTTTGGGACCGCAGATAGTACAGGAGACTACGGAAAAGATTCAGCTGATACGAGACAGAATGAGAGCGGCCCAGTGCAGACAGAAATCTTATGCAGATCGACGACGTCTTAGACTCGAGTTTCAGGTGGGAGATCATGTATTCCTTCGTGTATCTCCGATGAAAGGTGTGATGTGTTTCAGGAAAAAGGGGAAGTTCAGCCCCAGATATGTCGGACCTTACGAGATTCTGGAGAGAGTGGGTGCTGTAGCTTATCGGTTAGCACTTCCACCGAGTTTTCCCGATGTGCATCCGGTGTTTCACGTATCGATGCTTCGCAAGTATCTTCATGATCCTTCTCACGTGATCCATCATCAGACCTTACAGCTCGAGCCGGATTTATCCTACACAGTGCAGCCTGTAGCTATTCTAGACCGGCATGCAAAGAAACTGATATCAAGGGCACTTCCATCTGTAAAGGTTCTTTGGCGAGGAACGAAGCGCGAAGAGATTACTTGGGAGACCGATGATGCGATGCGAAATAAATTTCCACATCTTTTTGAAGGTACGTCTAGTTAAGTATTAAACTCGGGGACCGAATTTTCTTAAGGGGAGAATATTGTAACCTTTTGAAAATTTAGAAATAAATAAAATTAATCAATTAAATAATAATATGCCAATTTAAAAAGTTATTAAGACAAAATAGGACATTTTCATAAGTAGTATGTGAAACAAATTAAATTGAAATTTTAGCATGCAACTTAAATCAATTACAAGGGTTTTAATGATAAATTTAGCTTCATTTTAATAAAATGGTGTTTATATAATAAACTAGGTAGTGAAGGGTCTTTTTGTAAAATTTAGGAAAATTATGCAAACTTGAAATTGTAAGGGTGTAAGTGGAAAAGGGGTTAGATAATAATTTAGATCAGAATTTTATCACAAATTAATACAATTGAAGAGATAATACAAGGCCACCTCTTTCTTGCATGCACACCACACACACAACACCTCCTCCTTGCATGAGGATGGCACACCTTGATCTTTGAAACCTCCTACTACACATCACTCTTACCTTTGTCATATATAGCATGTATTCAGATCATTTAGCTAATTTAACACCTGAAAAATTAAAAGAAAGAAAAAGAAAACTAGAACAAGCAAGGGAGAACAAAAGAAAGGAGAAGGGAAGAGCTAAGTTCTAGGATTTCCACCATCAAGCTAGGAACTAGGAGCTTGTGCATCCTGGAGGGAGTTCTTCTAGCAATCCCTTGTAGGTAAAATCCTTAATCACTATAGGAATTTAGTTCTGTAACTTTAAATTAGAAATCAAAATGTCTATAATATCGTATTTTAGGCAAAACTGAGCTCTGTTTTAATCTGCTATAGTTTAGATAAAAGTTAAATAAACCAAACTATACCTTAATTTTGTATGTTGGACCTAGAACAAACTATAGGAGCACGAACCCAGGGGCTCGGATTTTGGCCGGCGACCTATAGGAGAATTCCGGCGTCGCCGGATTTTTAGAAGAAATGGGTGTTTTGGGTTTTTGGGTAGGTCTCTGTGTCATTGTTAGGATAAATTGGTATTGTTTAAGTAAGTTATTTTAACTGTATATAAAATCTGGGAGTAAATATCGGAAAAAGGACCTAAATTCTCAAATACGACACGGGTAAAACGTAACGCGTTCTGTTTTCTGTTGCGAAACAGCGTTGGGTAAAATTTCAGTAAAGTTAAGTGTTAGATCGTTGGCAATAGTCGTACGTAGTATAATTAGTACGTACAACTTTTGTTTTCATGATTTTGCCGTATCGGAATGTAGCCGTTTTCTTATACAAGTTAACTCAATATTGGATTTGAGTGCGGGAACTTCGGAGGCCACAAGGAAAGGAAAAGGATTGGCGATTCCTGAGTAGTTACGACGTATTTCGGTGAGTATACTAAACATCTACCGGGGGATTGTGTAAAGATGGCGTGATACGCCCGTATTTCATTAAATTGAAAGATTTGACTTTATATGCGAAGTTAATAATATGCATTCATATATACCTATACATCACTATGTTAATAGATGTTAGAACACTGCACAATTATCGACGAGTTATGCCGCACGCGCACATTTTTACATATTACACTACATCTCGTCGATATTAACATGTCACTTTTATACTAAATAATTATCCTGTTAAATATGATTCCTATCATACCTTAATTATTAATAACAGTAGTAACTTGCATCAATGAAATCATGTTTAGTATCCGAGTATTCTAAGTTGATATAAGAGGCATTTGTATTATTGAGGATTTATGGTTTTGAGTTTTTCCATATTATCGTATAAATTTAGTGATTTTTCATATTGATGTAAGATGTCCACCATGAGATGCGGTTTTTATGAATTGATTTTATTCCGGACCGAGTGGGGGAGATATACAGTCGCAGATTTTTACATTATCCATACTGAGTGAGGGAGATATAAAGTTGGATACATGGTGGACCCGGTCGAGACCGAGGGGCAGGATAGCCGCATTGGAGGTGGGGGAGCCTAGCGAGAATACTCGATACCGGAGATAGTTGTGAAACACGGCGGATATCTAGATGATACCGACTGGTGTTATTGATTACAGGATCGTTCGAGGAATGATACCTGAGGGAAACAGAAGATTTGTGTCGATGATGGACACGGAAAGACGAACTTTATATGGAAACAAATGATGATGATTTCAGTGTTGTTTTATGTGATTAGTATTACAAATTCGTGTTTTTCACATACTATCATACATCATAATTATTCTTATTGCAGTTAGTTGTAATTCGTCATATTTACATTATCAGCCGTTATATATTAGTTTTATTCACTGAGTTGGCAACTCACCCCCGTTGTGCCACAGTTCCTTACAGAAGTAGAGTGGATGGTTAGCAGCAGTGCAGATCCACTTTTCAGCTTTTTTCGCATCTTTTGATAGGTGGGTTACATATATAGTAACCTTCTCTTTTGGTATTGTATTTTGGATCTAGAAAATCTCCATCAGACCCTGTATTATGACTTAGAACGAGAATGGTGATTGTATGTATATTATTTGACAGATGAGATCGCTTAGTTATGTTAAATGGTATTTCTTTTACTTATGTCTGAGATTCTTTGATATCATATAAGTTGTATACTTATTTCCGCTGTTAACATCGTTGATCCCAACTAGGGATCTAACCAAACTTAACACTTTATAATTTTTTTATTTTAAATTCAATAGGGAATTACTGTTAAGATCTAAATTACTTAAAACTGTGATTTTTACTTAAAAACTAAATTTTCATAAAATTTCCGCAAAAAGGGTTTTGATCTTGGTTTTTGGCTTACTCGGGTTGTGTAAATATTTTGGGATATTATGCAATCTAAGTGCCGGTCACATCCAAACTTTGGGTTGTGACAATATCGGAACTATGTTTTGTTTAGAATACCAACCACTGCGGCGGAATCATGCTTCGTCTCAGAGTGTACCCCGTGTCGAAATCATACTTCGCCTAAGAGTACCTGCTTTCCCTGTCAGAATTATACTTCGCCTAGGAATTGACCTCTGCGTCGGAATCATACATCGTCTTAAAGTGTACCCTGTGTTGAAATCATGCTTTGCCTCGGAGTATCTTCCTTCCATGTCGGAATTATGCTTTGACTCGGAATCGACCTCTGCATCGGAGCTATACTTCATTCAGAAAATTTGCCCTGTGCCGAAACTAAGCTTTGTCTCAGGATACACCTGTCCTATGTCGGAATTATGCTCCGATCCCTGGAATCATGCTCCGATCCCTGGAATCATGCTCCACTCCTCGGAATTATGCTCCGACCCCTGAGAATCTTGCTCCGACCCTGGAATTATGCTCTGCAAATCGGAATGATGCTCTGGCCTCTGGAACATGCTTCTGGAAAGATGCTCCACCCCCGGAATGATGTTCCACCCCCGGAATGATATTCCACCTCGAGGTCCAACTCCAACATTCATCAATTTCATGCATACAACTCATATACACGGTGTGCATTCATCGATGGGGGGCACTTTGTTGGGGTCAAAATTTACACCCCAGTTGACCAAATCAAAGTCAAAGTCAACCCCAAGTAAGGGGGCCCGAGCCCAGGTCAAGTGGGCCCATGCCCAAGTCGAGCTCGAACATGAAGAGGCCGGCCTCTCCCATGCTAATATGAAAATTATGTAATGAATAATTTTTATGTAATTTTTATGCATGAATGTAAGAAAAATAGACATAAAACCAAAATTTTGTAAATCCCATGGCTCATGTGCAAAAGAAATGAGCACATGAGGCATGGGATGTGAAAAATGCTATTTTGTAAAGCCCAAGAGACTATATGTAAATTTATAAGCCTATATAAGGCAACATGATAATAAAATAATATATACAATTTCATTCCTTCAAAATTAGGGTTTCTGTGCCTCCTTTTCATTCCTCAAGGTTCTAAAACCTTCTTCTCTTTTTTGAATTAAATCAAGAGTTTAACTCTTCCTTTCCCAAAACTAAACAGTTTTTTACCATAAAACCCTCGAAGAGGAGTTCGGATCTACCATCCAATCTCCAAAAGGAGAGATTTTTAAGTCTCGCCACCTTTTCTCCAAGATCCAGCCAACAGAGAGGAGGAAGAAGGAGACCCATCTCCAAAAATCCCACTTTGGGAAAAATCCAGGGCTTAGAGAAGAAGAAGAGGGTCCCCTTCGATCATCTCCAAAGATTGCCAGGAGTTTAACTCCATTCAAGATCTGTTGGAGTTTAACTCCATAAATCAAGCCTTTTTTTATAGGAGTTTAACTCCATTCAACATCTTTCAGAGTTTAACTCCATAAATAAAAAATTCTCTTTCGGAGTTTAACTCCTAATTCCGGGGCTAAAATCCTATTCTTTCCGCGGGTGCCCAGCTCCCGCGTGCCGGACGCGTGAGGCGCTGGCGCCCAGCGCCCACGTACCGGGCGCATGAGGCGCTGGCGCCCAGCGCCCACGCGTGAGGCGCGAGCGCCCAGCACCAGCATCTAGCACCCAGCGCCCACGTGCCGGGCATGTGAGGCGCTAGCGCCCAGCACCAGCATCTAGCACCCGGCGCCAGCATTCAGCGCCCAGCGCCTGCGTGCCAAGCACGTGAGGCGCTAGCGCCCACGCGTCCTTTGGACGCTATTCACCCCTCTTTTCCCATGCACTCCACACTAAAAATACCTCCCCCATTAGAAAAATTTCTAACGGGGCGCTGTCCCGCACCCCGCAAGGGGGCTGCTGGCCCCCTTGACCCCCAGCCCACTATCCGAGTAGAGGGACCTCCGTAAACTCTGCGAGGCCCCCGATATATCCAAAACCCCTCAAGACACACATACGAAAACTGCACATTAAGTTCGCATGACCAGTTTGACCCGTCAATCGGAGGTTCTCTCGCTCCAAAGGTGAGGGGTAATTAACGGCTGCTTAGTCCACGGCTGCCGGAGATTCAGATCCCCACAATCAATAAACCCCCGCCTACCCTAGGTAGAGGGAATCTGTAATACGCCTGACAAGCGACGCGTATTCCTATCTCAATGGGGTGACGAAAAACACCCTACACTTCTTTCATCAACTCTTCTTGAACAGGACCTTGTGGTACACACAATCTACTTCCATATCTCAAGGATCCATATTCGTGGATGATGAAGTATGTTCAAAGTCCACTTTCTACTTGTTCTCGGATCTTTTGCTGCTTGGCATCACTTGCTTGAGCTGCCTTGATCTGATTGAAAATAGTTGACTGGACTTGTAAGTTCATCAAATACGAAGCGTTACCTGGCATAACTACTTTGATCTCCATCCCGTGCAATTATTTCTCTAGTTTCCACTGAGCGGTGAGATTCATTGCTAATGGCTGATGGCTAAGTGCATCAGGAACTATATTCACCTTCCCTGGATGATACTGTAAGTTGATGGCAAAGCCCGCCATAAGTTTTAGCATCTTCTCTGCCGCATATTCAATTTCTTCTGAGTAAATATATACTTCAGACTCTTGTGGTCAGTGTATATATCCACTCTTTCTCCAAGAAGATAATGGCGCCAAATCTTAAGTGCAAAGATAACGGCTTCCAACTCCAAATCATGTGTTGGATAGTTGCGCTCATGAACTTTCAGCTGTCTTGATGCAAAAACTACAACTTTTTCATGCTAGTGTAGAACACATCCTAATCTCTTACCGGACGCATCACAATGTATGAAGAAACCTCCAGATTGATCCGTCATTAAGAGAATAGGAGCTGAAGTTAATCTTGTCTTGAGTTCTACAAAATCTTGTTCATATGCTTCTGACTACACGAATGCTTCATCTTTACGTGTGAGCTTGGTCAGGGGTGCTGCAATCTTCGAGAAACCTTCAATGAATCTTCGGTAGTATTCTGCTAATCCCAAGAAACTTCGAATATCCTTCACCATCTTTGGTGTCGGCCATTCGCTGACAGCTGACACCTTAGCTGGATCTACTGAGATTCCTTCGCCCGAAACGATGTGTCCGATAAATCCGACTTGATCTATCCAAAATTCACACTTGCTGTACTTAGCATAGAGTTGATGTTGTCGCAATGTCTTCAGGACAATCCGCAAATGCTCGGCGTGTTCTTTCTGATTCTTTGAATACACCAGGATGTCGTCGATGAAAATAACAACGAACCTGTCTAAGTACTCTCGGAAAACTTGGTTCATCGGATTCATAAATATAGCAGGTGCATTGGTCACTCCAAATGGCATCATAAGATATTCGTAATGACCATAGCGAGTTCTGAACGCCGTTTTAGGAATATCAGACTCTTTGACCTTCACCTGATGATAACCCGAACGAAGATCTAGCTTTGAAAATACACAAGACCCACTTAGCTGATCGAAAAGGTCATCGATGCGAGATAGTGGATACTTGTTCTTTATCGTCACTTCGTTCAGAGCTCAGTAATCTATACACATTCTGTATGAACCTTCTTTCTTCTTCACAAGTAAAACTGGAGATCCCCAACTTGAAGTACTGGGACGAATCTAACTTTTCTTCAGGAGTTCGTCCAACTGAGTACGGATCTCCTTCAATCCTTCGGGACTTAACCGGTACGGAGCTTTGATTACCGGTTGCGCACCAGGTATTAAGTCAATGCTGAATTCAAGAGCTCGATCGAAAGGCAAACCTGTTATATCTTCAGGGAACACATTCTCGAACTCTCGAACTACCTCTGGCTTTTCTTCTTCCGCCGGTAGAGTAAATACTTATGCATTCTTCGGCTTAGCACGGAAGATTCCTGGCTCCAAAGTTCTATCTCCACTCTTGAAGTAAAATACTGGGTGATCTGGTATCTCAAATACTACCCTCCTTTGACGGCAGTCAATCGTAGCATAGAAAACTCCCAGCCAGTCCATTCCCAACACAATATCGATGTTTGGGATGTCCGATACTTTGAAATTCACGTAGAATTCTCGTCCGCAAACTACAACTGGAGACTGATCTAATCCCATAGTTGCCTTCAATACTCTATTCCCGGAACTGACATTCCATCTTGAAATGAGTATCATCACGGGAATCGCATGTGTTCTCACAAATCGTTAGGACATGAAGCAGTGTGACGCTCCAGTGTCGAACAGTGCTAGTGCAGAAAAGGTGGCTACTAGTATAGTATCTAAGTTGTGTGAGGTTGGTTTAGATACAGAGAAAAATATACAGATATGCAAGGATTTGAAAAGATGAAAGAATTGGAAATTACCAGTAATAACTTGGCCAGTGGCCTCAGCTTCCTCAACTATCATGGTGAAAGCCTGACGTCGGGGTATATTCCTCCTTACTGGAGGCACATTCCTCTGTCCCTGGGGCGTGTTTCTTTGTCCTTGAGTCATGTTCCTCTGTTCCTGATGGTATTGACGAGGAGGCTGTGCAGGAGGTCCACATGGAGGTGGAGCAGGAAGAGCAAGACGAGGTGCAGGAGCCTGAATAGCTGGCCGCTGCGGAACTGTGATTGCGGGTCTTGGTGCTGGAGCTGGGTTGAGACGATATGGATAACCTCCGATGGAGTGAGTGGATGCGCCACAAACCAAACACAGGCCATTCGCACGCCTGAATTCTTTCGCCAGGTGTCCGTTCCTCTTGCAGTAGAAGCAAAAGTCTGGACTGTGTCGGTTAAAGGTTACTCCCGTTCTCCTGGGTGAAAAAGTTGGCTTGGAAGAGCCTCCTCCTGCCATCTGAGTGGCAGGGCATTTCACACCGGCAGTTTGAGTTATGCCCTTCTTCTTCACTACTGCCTCATAGCGTCGGACAGCCTTCAGAATGAGATCATGGGTTGGGAAATCCCCTGTAGCTAGCGCAGCTTGGATTTCCGGGTCCAACCCTTGTTGAAATCTTCGTGCCCGGATCTCAGCAATCGGAATCAGGTGTGCCGCGAACCTGTTACGACTTTGTGTTAGAAATGAAATATGTTATATCAGTAAATTGAATATTGAGACATGTCTTACCTGCTAAGCATGGTAAACTCAGTATCGTATTCTTCCACGGATTTGCTCCACATCGAGCCTTGTTGTAAGTGGATGAACTGTTGTTCCATGTCGAAACGGGAAGTCTCAGGGAAGTATTTAGTGTCGAACATATCACGAAATGTCTTCCATTTAATCGGTTGGACGAGTCGGCTTTCTTCAGCCTTGCACCAGACTCTAGCGTTATCTGTTAGTTGCAGCTTCACAACTCTCACCAAAGCAATCTCTAGCACTAGTGCTACTGCCAGGTCATCTTCGACAGAATGAGCCCATTCCTCTGCCTCTAGTGGGCTCTCTCGCCCAGAGAAATGTTTCGGGTGCAATGCCCTGAATTGCTTGACTCCGGATGCCTCGACCTTTGGGCGGTGCATGAGGATAGCAGTCTACTTCTACTGACCCTCCAAGAGGCTCCTGATTGCCTCAAGAAATACCTTTTGCTCGTTGATGGGAGCTGCAACGGTAGGTGGTGGTGGTAGAGTGGGCGGTGGAGTGTTTCCATTAACGTTGGTACTCGCGTTGTTCGGTGAATCCATGACCTTGATAGAAAAAGAAAGGTTAGGATAGATTCAAGGAATTTGAAATGTAAAGAATGTATAGTTGCTGATTCTTATTATTCTTATAATATATTGCTTAGGATTCCATGCAAAACTGACCTGCATGGGCCGCCAACAAAACCTGTCATGCACCGCTTCCTAGTATACGGAAACGGAGACGTGGCGGGCACGGGACGTATTTACTCAGAAATAAATACGTTAAGCGTAAATAAGCAATATATAAAATGCACAAGAAATGACAAGAGATATAAAATGAACAGCAACTTTTATTAACATTCATCTTTACAATACACTTCTTTGAAAAGGAAAGTACAATGATATAAAGCAATGCTTAAACAGTGGCATATGAAATGAAAAGTAAGTACAAAGAAAGCTAAAAATCCTGCTACTAGGTGAACTGGTCCACGTCCTCCTGGCTAGGTTCGATCTCGAGAGATTCCGGTCCTCCTGACGAACATTCCAAAGAAAAAAAAGACAGGAATGTTGTCGGCGAACTAGCGCTTGGTAAGTCCCAAAAGAAAGAGGAATATAGCAAGTATTGAGAATTGAACTGTTAAGGTGTATAGGTATTAGATTGTTATTCTAACGTAGTTGTTTGTAGCTTGGTACAGAAAGTATTAGTGTATACGAGAGAAGTCCATCATTCCCCGTGGATTATGATAACATGTAGTACAAGGCCCCGTCAAAACCCACAGGACAACGGCATGAGAGTTCATGTAGGTGTCTTTTAGTGATCATCTCGTGCCACTTTTAACACATTCTGTACCAATCTACCCATTTAACCCCGTAATGTATTGTTTTAGATTATAAGGCTTGCCGAGACCATAGATACAAGTTGTTCAAGTAATCAGGTTCAGGATAAAAGCTTGTAGTCATGTCAAGTTATAGCCATGGTTCGGTCAAATCAAGTCTTATATTCAGGTTTGATATTCAGGTTCAGGTTCAAGTATACATGTTAGAGCTTGGATTCATGTTTGAATTGGATTCTGGTTTGAGTTTGAATTCAAGCTTGATTTAGACTCAGGCTTGAGTCAGACACTTATAACCGATTTAGATCCTGAATTATGTTCGGGAGTTATCGGTAACTGTTGCACATGGACGACAGGATTTGTGTCTTTTTCCAAGACAATTACCATTGATAACACCGTTAAGTTTTCTACCTTAAATAGGAAAGCACTCACTTTATCCGGCTTCCTGAGGCTCAAGAGAATTGATCCCGCTTAAGCTTATATTTACTAAAGTCCTTAACCGTGTTTTAAATAGCTCGAGGGGGTTTTATGAAAAATATATTTTTTAATATATAGTTTCAAAATAATCTCGAGAAATTATTTATATTATTTAGGGTTTCATGGATGTGAATTTTAGGGATTTGAGTTATTTTAGTGATAATACTTTAATTTGAATAGTTCATTGTATTTTATTGTAAAGCTTGACATTTGTTGGTATCTTGATGGCATTTTGATGAAACTTATAATTCTTTTATTTGAAAAAAATATAAGGTTATTTATTTTGAAAATATATGGATTTGTAATATTTATATATTATTAAAAATTAATTTTTATTTATAAGTAGAAAATTGCGTTTTACTTAAAAATCGTATTAAGACCCTTTCAAGACCAATGCTCCGTGAGGAGGTCTGCATATCGCTTTACTAGCCAAAAGATGTGCGATAATCCGCGCCATCCAATAGCGGGTCCCCTAAAAAGGGTTGTAGACGCTTATTTGCAAAGGAATTTTAAAATACAATTTGAAAGAAAACTGTTTTTACAGTAGATGGTATTTTAATGAAATATTGTGTTCGTAACTAAAAATACGCTCGAAGAGTATCATGCTATGAAAACCATGTGTGTATGTGAAGGGTAGGTCGTTACCCCATGAGGTTTTCTAAAGGTATAGTTAAGTAAAACAATTAAATATGGTAGATACAAAGTTCATGGTATTTTAATGTAAAAGTTGATTTAAAGTTATGTTTCATGATATTTTTGAGTGAAAGTTTGTTCTAACCATTAGCTTTATGTTAACAAGTAAGATGTAGAAATATGAATGAGCAATGAATAAGAAAAAGTGTAATTTCTAGGGTTTAGAATAAAATATCGGTATTAACTCCACTTTCCGACAATGTTTTAAAAAAGAGATTTTAAAGAGGAAGAAGAGAGATTGGAAGGAACTAACTAGCTAGATAGGTAAAGAAAAGGTAGAAGAGGGAGTGTTGAACTTCGTGGCGTCGCGGGGTTGCCGGAACTTGCTTCGATCCTCGCCGGAAGTTGATCTCTTACTAACTCCACTTGTACTCTTCTTGTGCTTAGAAAACTTACGAATTTTGACTATAATTTTCAGAATGACGAAGGGTTAGGGCATGGGGTAGTATTTATAGTGTAAAATTAGGATTTTGGAATTAAAAAAGATGAATTAAAATACATTAAAAAGGTGATAAATGGGGAATTGAGAGGTCTTTGTTTGATTGCAGAGTAATCAAACAGTGTAGAGGAGTTAGGGGTAGGCCAAGAGACTTGTGTACAAAGCCCGGGGCTTATTTCCCACGGTTGGACCGTCCCCGCCGGCCAAAATGAGCATATCGCCGGTCGTTTTTGGGAGATAGGCCGTTGGATTTGTGCCGCGTGTTCCTCTCTGTATAAATACCCTTTTGCACAATTTTATTTCTTCAGACTTTTCATTTTTATGTGAATTGCACATGTAAACTTTTGGGCTTCCAAAAAGTTTAAAAGAAAAATCAGAAAAAATATAATGTGTCTGATGAGGTTCGAACACAGGACTACGTCACAGCAGTGCAAGGCTTTACCAATGAGCTACAAGTTGTTTCTTGTTGTTCTTAAATAAAAATTAACTTATAAATTGTACTCAGGCTTGTAAACTCTTTTCTGTACATTAAATTGAAAAAAATTCGTACAGTAAATTCAGAGTCGTTACAGTGACAAACTTGGTATCAGAGCACTAGGTTTTACCATTGTCGAGTCTAGGTTGTAATGTCTTGAAACTTAGGCCTAACCTTATGGAACTTAGACTTGATTTTGGGGTATTAGACCCGAACTTCGTTTTCCTTTGTTAAATTTAGGTTTGACCATGTGGAGTCTAGGGTATGATCTTTCGAGACCTGGACTTGACCTTATGGAACTTAAACTTAACATTGGGGGTCTTAAACCTAACCTTTCAACTTATAGTCTACCCTTGGTATGATAGAGTAGGTAGCTTAAGTAGAGTTGTGTACCGTACGTATGTTCCACGGCATATTTACGACATGACACTCCCCTTAAGTAACCTTAGGAATTATTTCAAATTCTTTCATAATTCTCTTTGTTTCCTTCTGAGTTAGTGGCATTGTATTGATTTTCCGCTGTGATTCGGAAGCCGACCCTTGTTTGTTTCTTATTCCAGTCACCATGCTGCCAGGGACTGCACGAGCCGAGTGAGATGCAGTTCGTGATGAGGTCAGGTCAGGCTCATCTGAGGCGAGGACTAACCAGGATGGTACACTGGTGATAGTGGAACAAGTTGATCCTCCGTATTAAGATAGGATTTCTCGTTTGGAGACGAGTTTTCAGGATCTACATCGGTTGATTAGGTTGTTAGCTGAGACTATTCGGACCTAGAGACCTATCGTTACCTAGTCAGCTCCGGAGATTTTGGTACAGCATGGTGCTCAGAGATCGTTATGCCTCCGGTGATTGAGAAGATCGACGTGTCGCTTCCAGAATTTATGAGGCTGAGGCCTCCGATGTTTACTAGCATGTTTGTGTCAGAGAATTCATTGTCGTTCCTTGACAGGATGGCAAGAATATTTCTTTTGATGAGATGCTCTGATGCGAGATCAGTGGAGTTAGCCAGTTTTTGTTTAGAGGTCTTGCTCAGACCTGGTATGTTCGATCGAGAGAGACCGAGCAATAGGTCTTCTCCCTATGACTTTGGACAAATTTTCCAAGGTTTTCTTGACCTGATTCTTACCTCAGAGTGTCAGAGACGCCCGAGCATGTAGTTTTGAGTCTTTGCTCAAGACTCCGGACATGACGGTAGCCGAGTATGACTTTCGGTTCACCCAGTCATCACGATATGCTCCTTATTTGGTTTCTACGGAAGAGATTCAGATTAAGAGATTCAAAGCGGACTTGATGTGCAACTGTTTCTATTCGTCAGTTCCCAGCATTTTGATACCTATGTAGAGCCATTAAATATGGTCATGCAGATTGAGGAATGCTATTTTGATATTGGAGCGACTCCGGAGCCGAAGCAGGCTCGAGTTGAGACTCCATTTGTGGAGTAGGAGAGTGGTGATGTGAGTGGATGGCCCCGAGAGCAGCCATTCGATACCGATAGGATGTAGAGGCCGGCCCAGTTGTGTTTAATTGTATGAGGCCCAGTCATAAAGCCAGGAACTATCTTGCCAGGCGTCAGAACAAGATAGCGACCCGATGCGCTGCTTCGTTTTCTTTTCCTCCTCCATCGGTTATTACTCAGGTTTCATCCAGGAAACAGACGGGTAGTGGATATAGTGGTCATGTGCAGAGAGAACAAGGATCCAGAGATAGAAGACGTCAGGCCGTGAGCGGCGATCAAGCAAGAGTGCAACGTCTGCGTTTTGTCTATACATAATAAAAAAAATCATATTTTCCTTCAGTATTTTTCGTCTTTACATTATTATATAGTTAGTTGACTGTTTGATATTTGCTGTGCGGAATATTTATTTTTTATATTATTGTATGCATATGATTTTACGTATATATTTTCGTAATACTCCGTTCCTGCAATACTGTATTTAATTTGTTTCTATATTTTTCCGTATATTTTTGTTTGTATTAAGTATATTAATTTAATATTTCATTTTAATGTCTCTGTTTACTTTCCTATTATTTATATAAAGACCAAAGTCCCATACCTATTTATTTTCCCTCACATTGGCTAAATCCGGGGGCAATTTTAATGATGGGTATTAATTCTATTACTTGTTATTAGTTGGGTTAATTGGTATTAATTTTAGTAAATGCTATTGATGGATCTCTGGATCTCTTTCAGATGTTATCTTCCGTTGATCTCTTCGCGTGTTGACGGACGGCTGAGATTGAGTTGGAGGGTTGACCCCTGGAGCGTGTGGATCTCAATGGGTTTGGTGTGGTTGAGGCCGAGCTACCTGCAAAGAAGTCCCGGGGTGGTTGTGCCACCGAGGACCCTCCGACGATCAAGTTATGCGGGGTATTTTGGCGGAGTAACGGCCTAGTGGAGTAAAAGTGACTTACTTCGATCGTCTGAGAGAGGGGTTTATATAGCGGCAGCAATGGGCAGGCGTGCGCGAGAATCACGCCGGTGGCTTCACGCCCGCGAGATAGGCGAGATCCCGCATTAATGACGAGACAGGCTCGTTAATGGGGGATCGTGATGGCGTGGAACGCAGGATCGTGGGCGATGGATATCTCGCGCGTTGCGATATTCACGGAGCCATGGCGGAGGCGCCTGTGATCAGTGTTGTGGGTTAGTCTGGGTAAGACCGAGGAAGATGAGCTCGGCGGGAGGCTCGGGCACAAGAGGGAGGCCGAGGCATCTTGGTTCTGTGATAGCTCGGAGGAGAGCCAAGGGGTGGTCTGGAAGGCCACCGGAGGTCGGGAGACTCCTCGGGCAGGAGGCCCGATGTGCGATCCCAACTGAAGTTCTTGATCCTTTCTCGTAGGTTCTGGGACACGTCATCTGCAACGTGTCAGAATCTGGAGAGCCACCGATATCGAGCCTCATCATTAGCCCCCAACTCTCGTCTCGACCCGTTCCTAGGTCGGGTCGAGAGTGGTCTGACCGATCACCCGAGGTGAGCTCTCACTTGAAGATATCGTCGACGTGCATTCCCGGTCAAAGAGTAGTATTTTCTTGATGACGTCAGCGGATCAGGGGAGAGATCTCGCATTAAAGGGGAAGCGCCGGATCGTATGTACGTTTGTCGAAACGACAGCCCACGTGTCTGGCGCTGGTTGGCTTGTGAGACTTGCCGCAGGCGTTTCCGCGCCTGAAGGGACACGTCCAATGTGAGTGCGACAGGTGGAACGTTGTCGGTCGTTGGTTGCGAAATGTTGTTTTGGCGGGTGGCGATCGGAGCCATAAGATAAGTATGCCAACAGCTATAAATAGAGGTGGGATCCCCATCAGGGCCCATACCTCCTCAAAAATCCCTCGTCCTTAGTCATGTTAGCTCAGCGCTCTTCTCCTCAGGTCGGATTCCTTGCATTTGATCTCCCGAGGAAATCTCCCTTTGATCAGGTTAGATGTCTTCTTCCGAGGAGTCTGTAGATGTAGTCCGGGTAGAGTCTAGGGAGTCTTCTGAAGCCTCATTTTCTACTTCTTCCTCTTCCCCCTCTGAGTTGGAGTTCCCTCGGGGTCGTGCGATGGGGGCGGTCCCCAGAGCACAGGTCGCGGGTGTTCTTGGCGTGCGATCCTTGCTGAGGCGTGCGGAGGAGCTCTTCAACATCAAGACTCGTTTCCTCATTCCTCCCGGCTATTCGCTTCGTATGGCCGAGGAGGGGGAGAGGGCAAACCAGGTATGGGGTGAGGAGATTGCCTTATATCTGGAGGCCTTTTAGGCCGGGTTGTGTCTGCCCTCCCCCCCTGAGGTGAGTACGGCGTTGAATTGTTTTGGGTTAGCCCCGGGCCAGCTAGTGCCGAACCCTTGGAGGATCCTCCTCGGGTTCCTGGTCCGGTTGAGATTGACTCAGATCTTTTTCATCTTGAGCCTCCTTGCTTCTTCCCTTTGCTACCAAAACCACCCCGGTGCTCGTAGGAGCGAGCCGAGCTGGGTATACCTCTCTTTTAGAAAACAACGTGGGGACGCTGCCGGGTCGGGGATCGTCATAGTACCTTCTTCCATTCACGAATGGAAGAAGAAGTTTTTCTTTATTGCGCCGCCCGAGGGTGAGGATTGGCCTGTGCCTACCCAGTGGCAAGGGGCCAGCTGTCCATGGGTGACTCGGTCGGATGATCCCGACGCGGTGGCGATGTCGAAGTGGGAGCCCCTCCCTCGGGTTGATGTGTTGCTGTCTGAGCGGGCCCTCAGTTGGGCCGGGCTCAGCCCCGCCTATTACGTGGGTAAGTTAGGAGCTTTCAGGCGACCTGTTTCAAACTTGTGCATTCTTTCATTTTTCTTGGCATTGCTGACTCCTTGTATTTTGCCTTATGCAGGACCCATGGACCTAAGCAAGTTCTGGGCGGCAGTGGTTGACGTGAAGAAGAGGAAGAAGGCCAAAGGCGCTGGCCCTTCTCTCCCCTCGTCGGATCTGGCCCTGCCGGCGGCCGCTCCATCCAGGCGCCCAAGCGCGCCTCGAGCCCCTGAGTCCAGCCGTGTGCCGGTCCGAAAGCGTGCTCGGGAGCAGGAGCCCCGGGCTCCCGAGGTGGGAGCCGAGACTGGTTCTCCCGCGTCGCTCCTCAAGAGGTTTCATAGGACGGTGCCCTGCTCCCCGGCTTCCCCAATCCTCGTGGACTATAGGGAGCTCCGCTTTGAGGTGCCCTCGGGAATTTCCATCGCCGACAGCATGCTCTCGAAGATGGAGAGGTCGGCCGGGGGCAGAATCCCTCGGGGGACCCTCCGGGCCCAAATGGCGGTAATAGCTCAAGAGGCCGTGCAGGTTAGTGTTCGCGCCCCACTTGGTTCTTCATTCAGCTCTTTTGTTAGCGTGATCAGGTGCCTCCCTTTCCTTTTTAATCCTCTTTCTTTTCTTCAGGTCCTCCAGCACGTCGCCCTCGTCGTCAACATGGAGGACGAGGAGATAACCCCGGCGATGCGGGCCGCAGGCCGCGGGTTGCGAGGAGAGCTCAAGGCTGGAGCTGAAGGCGGTGATGGAGAGGATCGCTGCCCTTGAAGACCGGGTGGCGGCCGGGAGTCAGGAGGTCCCTCGGTGCCGAGAGGCTGCCCGAGCCGCCGAAGCCCAGTTGGAAGACTCCCAGGTGCTCGTCGCCACCTTGAAGAAGACGGCGAACGCCCTCCAAAAGGAGAATGAGGCGACGAAGGAGGGGACGAAGCGTGCCGAGCTCCTGGCGTCGAAGGCGGTGGAGAGCTATAAGAAGTCGGACCAGTTCTACGCAGACCTTGCTGGAGCTGCCGGCGTTATTTGGCACGACGCCCTCGATGCAGTCAAGTCCCAGATGCCGGAGTTCCCCGACGGCAAGCTCCGGGAGGAATACCCTAACGAGGATGACGCGCAGGAGAATGTTCCTGGAAGCGATGCGGGGGAAGAGGCCCCCGGTGGGAGCGTTGGGGAGAAGTCGGTTCCCCCGGCTATCGACGCCGAGGCTCCTGTGGTGGGTGCCGACCCTGAAGACACCATCTCGGTTGTCGTAGTGGACGCGCAGCTCATCGGGGTTCTCCCCGGCCCTGAGGCCTGAACTTCTTCGTCTCCTTTTCTTTTGTGCTAAAATTTTGTAAGCCTCCGGGCATTTTTGTAAGGCTGGGGAGCCCATAATACCTTTGCAAAGACTTCTGACTTTTTTATGAAGAAAAAATCTCCTTGCAGCTTCTTAGCGTGCGCATTTTCCTTTTGTTTGTGGTAAACATTTGTATTTGCACGGCACTGCTTTCATCTTTAGGTCGGTATTTCGTCTAGCGATTGCACGTCGAGTTGAGAGTTGAAGTCGACCATTTTCTAAGTGTGCAAAGACCGGTGAAAGGTCGATATCTCCATGGCCCCGAAGTCGAGGTGGAGATCGCCTAGACGTGGATAGACCGAGCAGGGTAGCTACTCGGTGGCCTATGGATGAGGGCTTTGACCCTTGGTGTCGTGGGGTAAGAAATTACCATCCAAGGATAGACCGGGCATGGTAGCTGCTCAGTGGCCTCTTGGTGAAGGCTTTGATCCTTGGCGTCGTGGGGTAAGTAATTACCAGCCAAGGAGATGCTCGGTGGCCTTTTGGTGAGGGTTTTGATCCTTGGCGTCGGTGGGTAGGGAACTACCAGCCAGGGATAACCGAGCAGGGTAACTACCAGGTTGCCTCTTGGTGAGGGCTTTTATCCTTAGCGCGGGAGGGGTCGTAAGAGGCCTGCTAAGGACGGGCCGAGCAGGGTTGCTGCCCGGTGCCTCTTGGCGAGGGCTTTGACCCTTAGCGTGGGAGGGGCCGTAGGGAGGCCTGCTAAGGGTGGACCGAGCAGTGAAGCTGCTCGGTTGAGTCGTGAGTTTCTGTCCGATCTTCCCCGGTGTTTGAACATTGGGAAGAGTGACCATCGCGGTCGACACGTGTCGTTAACGCGTGGGGGGAGGCGAAGCGTAAGAGCCGCGTCGTTCCGATTTCGCCGAGAAAGGCGGGTTGTCCCCCACGTGGCGGTACAGTCTTGGAAGACACGAGCGACTGTTGGACTCTTGAGGGTGCAGTGGGGCTATAAAGCGGAGAGCTTGTTGAGCACTCCTTTCTCTATCTCCAAAATGTAAGAATGGACACTTTCCCTTTCACCATCCCCGATATCATAACTTTCCTGGACGTGTACCTGTACGACCAATATTGCACCGAGGATACGATGCAAGTAGTCATAGGTCGAATTGAGGACCATTTTAGCCAACTGCTTCCCAGGAGCTCACCCATCCTCCAGCTGTTGATGTACTCAATTTGGAGGGCGTCGTCGGGGCTGCACAACCCCTTGTCGGAGCAGCTGAAGGACGAGGCGGTTGGTAAGCTGAGGTCTCTATAACGCTTCGGCCTGATCTCGGCGGGTCGGCGGGATCGCTCGGTGGCACTCGTCCTCAAGTGCTACCAACTATGGCATCATGCCGACGTTCGCGGACAGCATCAGAGGCAGAGGTCCGAGGCGGCGAGGGCTCGGTTGGCGGAGATCTACTCCGAGTACCACGAGCAATGTTTCTTGCACCCCCTTCCCCAGCTACTGTAATTTTGTTTTTCTTTTTCTTTTTCAATGTACGGCTGAGGAGCCTACAATACCTTTTTGAATTAATAAAATTCTTCTTTTCTGCAATGCTCTTTCGTGTCCTTCTTGTATGTTTAAATAAAAAGAACTTAGAAGAATTTACATTGCTTTGTTGAAGAATCCAAGTAGCGTTCTGCGAAGGATAGACCGAGCAGGGTAGCTACTCGGTGGATCCGGAGGTTCTGCCTGACCTTCTCTGGTTTGTGAACATTGGGAGGGGCGACCGTCGCAGGCTGCACATGGTATGAATTCTTAGGGGGGCATGACGTTTCAGGAAGTTGCGTCAGTTCTTTCTACGTGGCGGCACGGTATTGGATTAATCTTGGTGGATCCCAGGTTTCGCGCGCGAATCTCGGCCTTCAAGGATTCCGTATGGGGTCATAAATAGAGAAGGAGATGGCAGCCCCTTCGGCATCGTTTTCTTTTAAGATGACTGGTCGTACGTATTCGATCGAAGAGATCATCACCTTTGACGACGTCTCGTTGTATGACCAATCCCTGGCTGAGGATGGGTACCGGGGAGTGTTTCAGCGCCTCGAGGATCATGTCGGCTGGCTTCCCCCTCGGCGGCCGTCCCTACTTCAGTTGCTAATGTACGCAATTTGGAAGAGGTCCCCTGGGTTGGACAACCGCTTCACCGAGGAGCTTCTGGACGAGGCGCTCGACAAGGTGCGTTCGATCTTCCTACTCAGCCTCATCTCAAAAGCCAAGCACGACCGATCCTTGGCTCTCATTCTAGAGTGCTTCAAAATGAGGTACATCGTGAGCTAAGGCCCAGAGGGCGAAGTGTCGGGTGCTTCTGTGGCGTCCCGGGTTCGCGTGCAGCATCGGCAGGAACGGGCTGCAAAGGCTAGGGCTTGGCTAGCGGAAATCTACTCCGAGTATCACCAGGAGTACTTCCTCGATCCCGTACCACCTCTGATGTAAATGTTTCTTTTTATTTTCCTGTAAGGCTGAGGAGCCCGTAGTACCTTTTGAATGAATAAAACTCTTCTTTTTGCAATGTTCTAGTGTTCCCTTCTTATTATTTAAATAGAAAGAACTTTAGACAGATTTACATTGCCTTTGTGAAAGAAGAAATACACACTCGTAGATATTCTTTTCATTGGTATAGCTTGAGCTTCTCAGCGTTGTAAGGCCGTGGAAACTTGCGTCCTTCCGCGTCTTGCAAACGGTAGGCTCCGCCGGGCAGTACCTCAGAGACGAGGAAAGGACCGTCCCATTTTGGGGAAAACTTATGCAGCCTTCCTTGGTCGACGAACTCGTTCTGCCTTAGGACTAAATCGTCGGCCTTGAAGAAGCGAAGCTTGACTCGCGCATTATAGTAGCGGCGGTCTGTTGTTGATAGGCGGCAGCTCTGATCTGAACCCGGTCTCGTTTCTCCAACAATACGTCTAGGTTAGTTCGGAGTGCCGAGGTGTTCTCTTCGTCGTCATGCTCGACCCGGTGACTGGGGAGCCCGATCTCCGCTGGGACCATTGCCTCGGTTCCGTAGCAGAGGCTGAAAGGGGTTTCACCAGTGGGGGTTTTCTTCGATGTGCGCAGGGCCTACAGGACCCGGGGCAATTCCTAGACCCAACTGCCATGGCGTCCTTCTAGGCGTGTCCGAAGACCTCGGAGGACGTCCCGATTAGCGACCTCAGCTTGCCCGTTGCATTGGGGATGTGCGACCGCGGAAAATTTCATAAGGATAGGATATTCGCTGCAAAATTCCTTAACTCTTTCGTTTTCGAAATTTGTTCCGTGGTCGGTGATGATGCACCTCGGGATGCCGAACCAGAGTATCACGTTGTTCTGCAGGAACTTAATAGTCGTTGTGGCGTCCGGTTTCCTAATAAGAACGGCCTCGATCCACTTCGTGAAGTAGTCCACTGCGACAAGGACATACTTGTGCCCGCCCGCACCGGTGGGGAACTGGCCTATCATGTCCATTCCCCATTAGGCAAACGGCCACGGGGAGGTTAGGGCGATTAGCTCGGTAGCGGGAAGGCGAGGTATGCTTTTATGGAGTTGGCAGCTCTTGCATCTCCTGACCAGCTTCTTGGCGTCTTGATGAATGGTCGGCCAGTAGTACCCCTGGAGCAATGCCTTCTGGATTAAGGTGCAGGCCCCTTGGTGCACGCCGCCGACCCCTTCGTAGATCTCATAGAGGATGTAGCCGGCTTCGTGGGGGTCGACGCACCGGAGCAGGGGCTGAGTGAAGGACTTCTTATAGAGGTTTCCATTGCTCCAGACGAAATGGCGAGCTTTGGCTTAGAGACGGCGGGCTTCTCCCCGATCTTCTGGGAGCGTGCCTTCCCTCAGGAATTCCATGAGGGGCTTTCTTCAGTCCCGGTCTTCTTCCCGGGCTACGTACACTTGAAATATTGTTGCCCCGTCTTCCACACTTGGTCGTGACAGGACCTCGAAGAGGATGCTCTTCTTGTTGTTGGCCGAGTAGGATGAACCCAGCTTACTCAAGGCGTCGGCTTGGGCATTAAGTTGTCTGGGGATCTTCTCTACCTGGACTTCATAGAAATCCTTTCGCAGTATTTTTACCTCGGCCAGATACTTCACCATCAGAGGCTCCCGCGCCTCGAATCGTCCGGTCACTTGACCGACGACTAGGGCGAAGTCGCTGCGGATCCGTATCGTTTTCAGCCCTAATCATGAGGCTATGCGCAGTCCGGCCAGTAAGGCCTCGTATTCCACTGCGTTATTTAAGGCCTTGAACCCGAGCTTCAGGGAATACTCCATTTCTGCCTCATTCGCGCCCCGAATGATGAGGCCGGCACCGCAGCCTTCCTCGGTCGAGGACCTGTCGACGTAAAGGATCCAATCAGGGATGTTTACTGCCGAATACCGGGAAGACAAACATCTTGCCTGAATTTAGGGTAGATGCTATTTGGTTTTATCCGTCCACCTCTCCAAAGATGCTAAGTTGATTTATGGCACCGTGGATCGGAGGTTTAGACGGATGCGGCCGTTGTAGCCGACTTCGTCAGATTCCCCCTCATTATGAGGGGTTTTTGATTATGGGGACGCTCTTCCCTGCAGGCGCAAGTCCCTGCAGTTAATTACACTACCGCATCGCGGTAACCACTTTCTCCTTCTCCAGAAGGTCACTTCGTGTCGTGTGTGTTTGTTTTGTTTTTTGGTTGCCCGTGGATTGTATACGGAGACTAATTTATGTTGTCGCCCGTAGGGCGTGGATTAGTCCAAATCCATATTTACTTAGATTTGGGTTTAGGTTGGGTTTAAGGATCGTTAATCTCATTGAGATTAAGATCAACTTAAACGTTTGTTAAGGATACGTTAGTCTAATTTTAGACTAAGATCTACTCAACGGGATTTTGGGATCATTTAGATCCGACGAAAGAGTATTTGGGCTCTATCGTCTTAGTTTAGGGACATTGCGGTCCATTGGGTTTAAGGACATCATAGTCCGTGGCAGTTTAGAGACATCATAATCTGTAAAGTTTAAAGACATCATAGTCTATGAGTTTAAGGACCTCATAGTCCATAAAGTTTAAGGACATCATAGTCCATGAGTTTAAGGACCTCATAGTCCAGTTTAAAGACATCATAGTCTGTGGGGTTTAGCTTACGAACGTTGCGGTCCATTGGGTTTAAGGACATCATAGTCCATAGAGGTTTAAGGATATCATGGTCCATGGAGTTTAGTTTAGGGACGTTGCGGTCCATAAGTTTAAGGACATCATGGTCCATGGAATGTCTGGTTGTCGGGACCCGCCACCTCTCTGAAGACGTTGAAGAATTACAACGACACATATCAGAGGAATGAAGAGATGTACCCTTAAACCAATGTTGGTTGGGAAATCTGTAGTCAGGTTTGGGACTAAGACCAATTAGGGAAATTGTGAGCACATGGGCTCGGTTGGTCTAAGTTAGGGACTTGTGGCCAACTTGGGCTCAGCCCACTCAGTTTTAATTAAAATGTTGAACATTTGTTTGGGCTCAGTCCCTTTTTGTTCAATAATGCTGAGCATTAATTTGGGTTTTGACACCCCTATGTCTTTTTGGCTTTTATTGAGTGTTGAACACTCTTTGTAGCGCAAAGCGCTTTATGTACAGAGCGCTAAGGTGCTTCTTCTGAAATAGCGCCCACGTAGGGAGCACGTGGAGCGCCTGGCGCTGAGCGCCAGATTTGGAGCACTGGAGTGCTAAAGCGCTTCTTTCATAATAGCGCCCACATGAGGAGCACATGGAGCGCTTGGCGCTGAGCGCCAGACTTGGAGCGCTAAGGCGCTTCTCATGAAATAGCTCACACGTGAGGGGCACGTGGTGCGCTCGGCGCTGAGCGCCAGACTTGGAGCGCTAAGGCGCTTCTTATGAAATAGTGCACACGTGAGGAGCACGTGGTGCGCTTAGCGCTGAGCGCCAGACTTGGAGCGCTAAGGCGTTTCTTTGGCAGTTCTGATTAACTTTTTGCTCTGAGAATTAAATTCTCGTTTATAAGAGACATTTTTCGTGGATTTAAGAACTAAGTTCTTTTATGATCTCTTTTGCTTTACTTTATGAGAGATTTTGTCTCATGGATCTAAGAACTAAGTTTTTCTTTTTATGAAGAGATGCTATGATCTCTTCTGTTTTTGTGAAAGACTTTTTCTTATAGATCTGTGATCTAAAGAGAACTGAGTTCTTCTCCCCCCTCTTTTATGATGAGATGCTACGATCTCTTTTACTTTTATGAAAGACTTCTGTCTTATAGATCTATGATCTGGAAAAAGAACTAAGTTTTTCTTATTTTGATGAGATGCTTTGATTTCTCTATTTTATTTACCTTGAAGAAATTCTTCTTCCCAGAGCTTGCTCTTTTTTTTTGAGAACTTGAGGTTTATGGGGGAGGTTCTTCTTCTGTGTAAGACTCGAAGTCTTAGGTCCTTTATATAGGGGAGGATGATTTGTTGAATCAGTTAAGGAAATCTTTCTCTGATTGATTTAGAGATGTTTCCCTACCATTGGATTTTTGATCCTAGGGCTTTTGTTTTACAGAAGACAATCTTCTTATTTTTAAAAAGATTGGGAAAATATTTTCCCATACAAAATTTATTATATATCTTGGTGATTTTCAATCACCATTGGATCTTTGATCCAACAGTGCTTTGATTTATAGAGCACAATCTTTCCTGTTTGGAAAGATTTGAGGAGTATTTCCTCAACAGAACTTTATTCTGGTAATTTGATGATTTTTAATCATCTTCGTTGGATCTTTGATCCAAAGGTGGAGAACATTTAGTTCTAGCGCTGGCACTCTCGTGCTTTGCACGTGAGCACTGCCTCAGAGTTTTTAACTTTTAGCGCTGGCGCTCTCGTGCTTTGTACGTGAAGCGCTGCCTCAGAGTTTTTAACTCTTGGCGCTGGCGCTCTCATACTTTTCACGTGAGGCGCTGCCTCAGAGTTTTTAACTCTTATTTAATAGATTTCTTTTTGTACTTTGCACAATGGCGCCGGCGTGAGGAGCACGTGAGGCGCCATCATAGTTTTTAATTCTATCCGAGGCAGTACCTACATGCTTTGCATGTGGATTTTTTCCTCTATTTTTATTTTTATTTTTATTTTATTGTTATTATTTTTTAAGGGAGAAATTTTTGAGCCAAAATTTTGGCGGGAACAAATGCCCCCCACTACTTTGCCCACGTAAGTATGTACGTCGGTGAAATAGTGCAGAGTTATGCATGGCCAAAGAATTGATGGCTTAGGAGACAAGTTTAGGGTCCTTGTAGCCTAAGAATTTTTCCATCTTCATGAACCGTAAGGGTTTCAAGAAGGTTTTTCTCCCTACGAGTCGAAAGGATCCCGTAGGTGTATTTTCTCCTTAGGAGTCGTGAGGACTCCTAAGTGCGTTTTCTCTTGAGAGTCGTAAGGATCTCACAAGAGAATTTTCCCCTTACAAGTCGAGAGGACTCGTAAGTTTTTTTCTCGATATTCGATTTTGGAGAGTGTGGCCCGTGGATAGTATACAATAGTCCATCTTGGACCTACTTGCAGGGCAGCGATGTCTTAGGAAACAGGTTTAGATCTGCCGCCTAAGACTTTTCAACTTTATGAGCCGTGAGGGTCTCATAAAGACTTTTCTCCCTATGAGTCGTGAGGATCCCGTAGGTGTATTTTCTCCTTAGGAGTCGTGAAGATTCCTAAGTGCGTTTTCTCTTGAGAGTCGTAAGGATCTCATAAGAGAATTTTTCCCGCTTACAAGTCACGAGAACTCGTAATTGGTTGTTTCCCTCCTTGTCGATGTTCGACTTCGGAGAGTGTGGCCCACAGATAGTCCATCTTGAACTCGTTGCAGGGCAGTGATAGCTTAGGAGACAGGGTTAGGATCTGCCACCTAAGACTTTTCAACTTTACGAGCCGTGAGGGTCTCATAAAGACTTTTCTCCCTACGAGTCGAGAGGATCCCGTAGGTGTATTTTCTCCTTAGGAGTCGTGAGGATTCCTAAGTGCATTTTCTCTTGAGAGTCATAAGGATCTCACAAGAGAATTTTTCCCGCTTACAAGTCGAGAGGACTCGTAATTGGTTATTTCCCTCCTTGTCGATGTTCGACTTCGGAGAGTGTGGCCCGTAGATAGTCCATCTTGACCTCCTTGCAAGGCAGTGACGGCTTAGGAGACAGGGTTAGGATCTGCCACCTAAGACTTTTCAACTTTATGAGCCATGAAGGTCTCATAAAGACTTTTCTTCCTACGAGTCGAGAGGATCCCGTAGGTGTATTTTCCCCTTAGGAGTCGTGAGCATTCCTAAGTGCGTTTTCTCTTGAGAGTCGTAAGGACCTCACAAGAGAATTTTCTTTTCATGCATAGGGACACTAATTTTCCTGCTGGTCGAGACGAATCGAGAGATTCTCGCAAAAACACTGATTTCCTTGCGGGTCGAAACGGATCGAGAGATTATCGCCAAGGACACTGATTTCCCTGAATCGAGAGGTTTTGCCAAGGACACTGATTTCCCTGGGGTTAAGACGAATCGAGAGATTCCTGCAAAGACACTGATTTCCTTGCGGGTCGACGCGAATCGAGGGTTCTTGTTAAGGACGCTGATTTCCCTGAATCGAGATATTTTGCCAAGGACGCTGATTTCCCTGTGGTTGAGACGAATCAAGAAATTCCTGCAAAGACACTGATTTCCTTGCGGGTCGACGCGAATCGAGAGGTTCTCGTCAAGGACGTTGATTTTCTTGAATCGAGATATTTTTCCAAGGACACTGATTTCCCTGGGGTTGAGACGAATCGAGAGATTCCTACAAAGACACTGATTTCCCTGCGGGCCGAAACGAATCGAGAGGTTCTCGTCAAGGACGCAGATTTCCCTGAATTGAGATATTTTGCCAAGCACACTGATTTCCCTGAGGTCGAGATGAATCGAGTGATTCCTGCAAATACACCGGTTTCCCTGCGGGTCGACGCGAATCAAGAGGTTCTCGTCAAGGACGCTGATTTTCCTGAATCGAGAGGTTTTGCCAAGGACACTGATTTCCCTGGGGTGGAGACGAATCGAGAGATTCCTGCAAAGACACTGATTTCCCTGCGGGTCGACGCGAATCGAGGTTCTCGCCAAGGACGCTGATTTCCCTAAATCGAGAGGTTTAGCCAAGGACACTGATTTCCCTGGGGTTGAGACGAATCGAGAGATTCCTACAAAGACACTGATTTCCTTGCGGGTCGACGTGAATCAATGTTCTCGCCAAGGACGCTGATTTCCCTGAATCGAGAGGTTTAGCCAAGGACACTAATTTCCCTGGGGTTGAGACGAATCGAGAGATTCCTGCAAAGACATTGATTTCCTTGCGGGTCGACGCGAATCGAGGTCCTCGCCAAGAACGCTAATTTCCCTGAATCGAGAGGTTTAGCCAAGGACACTGATTTCCCTGGGGTTGACATGAATCGAGAGATTCCTGTAAAGACACTGATTTCCTTGCTGGTCGACGCGAACCGAGGTTCTCGCCAAGGTCGCTGATTTTCCTGAATCGAGATATTTCGTCGAGAACACTGATTTCCCTGGAGGTTGGTTGACCTGTTTCCGCGACGGAGGTTATTAGCTGACATATTTCCGTGACGGGGTCATTGGATTATGTATTTCTGCGACGGGGTTATTAGCTGACGTATTTCCGCGACGGGGTCATTAGCTGACGTATTTCCGCGACGGGGTCATTGGATGACGTATTCCCGCGACGGGGTCATTTGATGATGTGTTTCCGTGACGGGGTCATTGGATGACGTATTTCCGCGACGGGGTCATTTGCTGACGTATTTCTGCGATGGGGTCATTGGATGACGTATTTCCGCTACGGAGTCATTGGATGACGTATTCCCGCGACGGGGTCATTTGCCGACGTATTTCCGAGACGGGGTCATTGGATGGCTTATTCCCGCGACGGGGTCATTTGATGATGTGTTTCTGCGACGAGGTCATTGGATGACGTATTTCCGCGACGGGGTCATTTGCTGACGTATTTCCACGACGGGGTCATTAGATGACATATTTCCGCGACGAGGTCATTTGCCGACGTATTTCCAAGACGGGGTCATTGGATAACGTATTCCCGCGACGGGGTCATTTGATGACGTGTTTCCGCAATGGGGTCATTGGATGATGTATTCCGTTTTCTGCGGTGTCGGGGCCAACTCTAGGTTGTCTGTGAACCGTAGAGTTTTGGAACTGGAGACTTTGTCGTGGCTCCCATTGGTGGTGTTGCGTCCGTGCCCTGCTGGCATAAGGAGGAACATCGTTGTTAGTCTTCTGGGATGCAGATGTTGCTGTCGAGATCTGACTTTCCCTTTGACAAAGTCTGTTGGGACATGTAGTTCCCTTTTCGTTTATGCCCATAGATTGTATACAGGGGTCAGTATGGACTTACCTGTAGGGCAAAAGTTTCATTCCTTTTTTTATTTCTTTCCGCGATGCTCTATTATTTCAGCTTTTTATATCGCGAAAGTCGCGATTGCCGAATCATTTCGGCTGTTTTTCAAGGTGCCCAATCATTTCAGCTATTTTTGTTTTTACTCGCTGCTTTTTATTGCGAGTTGCCCAATCATTTCGGCTATTTTTGTATGCATATCTTTTACTTGATGATTTTGTTGCAAGTTGCCCCATCATTTCAGCTATTTCATATGCATTTATGGCTCGCTGACTTTTCGCCGTGAGTATGGAACTTGGGACCTGATACCAATCTTAGCACCATCATCGCTACCACTGGGACGTTGCCAGGAGCGACTCATCATTTGTCGTGAAAGGACTTAGAATTTGTCACCGATTCAGGCATCAGCATCACTACCACTGGGATATTTCCAGAAGCAAATCATCATTTGCCTCTGTCGATGTCGAACAAAGGTGGCTTAGCAAACAGGGTTAGGATCCTGTCGACTAAGGCTTCTAACTTCATGAGCCGTAAGGGTCTCATAAAGATGTTTCTCCCTACGAGTCGTGAAGATCTCATAGGTGCGATTTCTCCTTAGGAATCATGAGGATTCTTAAGTATGTGTTCTCTTATAAGTCGTAAGGATCTTACAAGGGCGTTTTCTCCTTATAAGTCGTAAGGGCTTACAAGTGTTGTTCACAAAATAGGGGGATTTCACGCCATTGGCGGAACTTGGTGGGGGAGACGTTTATTTGTGCCCGTGGATTGTATACAAGGGTCAATATTGAACCATTTGTAGGGAAGTCTGAGAGATGTGATGGCTTAAGAACAGGTTCAGATCCCTGTAGCTTAAGGCTTTTGAATCTTACGAGTCGTGAGGGTCTCATAAGAAGGTTCTCCTTCTCCTTACGAGTCGTGAGGATCTCGTAAGTGTAATTTCTCCTCAGAAATCGTGGGGATCCCTAAGTGTGTTGCTCCCTTCTGAGTCGTAAGGATCTCACGCGGATATTTTCTCCTTACAAGCTCGAGAGGACCTCGCAAGTGTGCATGAATTTTTTACGAGTCTGCGCCCTTTCGGGTTTTCACGAACTCGCCGGTAGCCCTGTTGTTTTTACTCACGGAGCCCTTTCGGGTTTTCATCTGTGCCTATCTTGCTTATGGACATACCTTTTTTTTGCGTCAGCCCAAGGATGCTGCGGTTTGTAGTAGTTTGAAGACGTTTTGGTCCGTCGTTAGTTTAGGGACGTTTCGGTCCGCTGTTAGTTTAGGGACGTTTCGGTCCACTGTTAGTTTAGGGACGTTTCAGTCCATTGTTAGTTTCGATGCGAGGCTTCGCCGGATACTACTTATAGAGTATGGGCTTAGGAAGATAGCGAGCGGACATAGGTATCATCAGCTATCGTTGACCTGGGCCGTAACTCGTCAGGCGTAGTATTTTTTCAGGAACCGGCCGTTTATTGGCCTGAAATGTCTTTCGCCGTGCATATCCATGAGCAAGTAAGCCCCGCCTTGGTAGACTTTGTCACATAATCCAAGGATGATTTTGGCACAGCTCTTGCCCCCAGCTCCTCTATGTTATCTTCTAACGCCGAGTGAGCTTCTTCATTATTTAGCGACGAATGAGAGATCGTGTGGTAGTTTGCCACATAATCTTCGGGTTCCTCTGACGAGTCATATCCCTCATCATTGTCGTTATATCCACTTTCAAGGATGTGGTTGAGAAACTCTTGGAGTGTGACCGGGGTCGCGCCTTCTGGTTATATTCTTCCAGCGCGTCAAAATGCTTTTGCAGCTCTGTGCGCTTGTCGTCAGGTTGTACGGTCTTTTTGGCCTTCTTCTTTTTCTTCGAAGACTTCGACGACTAGGCCCGGGTGTTTTTCCTTTCGCTATCAACTCACGGTGTTGGGCACGGTTTCAGCATCCCTTCAATAATCTCTGGCTCTAGCTGGCTTTTCCACCTGATCGCCGGACATGTTTGAAGATCTTTCAGCATTCTTTTAGTTTTTGCTGAAAGAACAACTTCCCATAAACCTTCCTCTATAAATGAGCATGATGCGCCCGGCGTGTCCACCATTTTAGGAACATGCTGTCGTGGCGGGTTTACCCTCCAGTTTTCAGACAACGCGAATTTGCCTTGCTGGTACCAGTCTTCAACCCAGTTTTTGAAGACGTAGCAATCTTCGATTGGATGACCCATTACTCTGTGGTAAGGACAATAGTTAGGATGGTTGACGTCACCAGGTTGCGATGGATGTCTCGGATCCGGCAGGGTGATGATCCCGTTGCGCATTTCCAGTTCAAACAGTCTCCTTGTTTTATCCTGGGGAAATGAGTAAGGACGTCTCAACTTCTCATCGAGGGATCGCGATTTGTTGCCTTGGCGAGTGGCCGATTTCGGATTGCTCGGCTGCTGTTGAGCGTTGGCGACGAAGGTCGCTTTTCCTTTTCCCTTTTCATTCCGAAAATCTGTTTTCGAAGAAGACGGTCTATGGCCCATCTGGTCTGTTTGGGCCAGCTTGTTGATCAGGGCCTGGAAAGTGGTTGGCTTGAAGAACATCATGAATTGGGAAATGGTTGCCTGAGGGTCAAGGGTCCCCACGAACATGCCCACGGCTGGAGCTTCCTCTATGCGCTGCTCACACTTTGACCATAGGTTTCGCCACCGAATGGCGTATTGAACCCAGGTTTCTCCCGGCTTCACTCTGGCATTGATCAATGCCGTGATCGGGGTACGTTCGCTGGCGCTTGCGAACCTTTGTGTAAAAAGTAGCTCCATTTCTGCAAATGTCTTGACAGAGTCATTCGGGAGCTCGGAGTACCATTCGAATGCTGTCTCCGACAAGCTGCCAACAAACTGGCGAAGCAGCAGCTTGTCGTCACCCCCAGTATTACTGCACAGGGCCCTGAATTAAGCAACATGCTGGTGTGGATTACCCGTCCCCTTATACACATGGAATTTAGGGATCATATATCCCGGCGGGTACTTTATTTGATCGTAGCAACCCTGGTAGGGTCATCCAGTTTTGATGATTTGGTCAGCCGCTTCGTTCACCTGATGAGCTCGTATCTGTTGAGCTATATAGTCGTCAAGGGCGGCTTTGGAGATGGTCTCTTCCTTGGCTACTGATAGAGCCGGAAGAGGGATTGATGTCTCCCCTCTGTCTCCTTCAAGGATAATCGGAGGGTCTTCAGCTGGAGGATCCGGCTGTATCATCATCCCGACCATATCTTGAAATAGAAGCGCCATTTGCTTTATGTTAGCCACTTGTTCCGCGACCTCTTTGTCTTTCTTCTCGAGCATTCTTCGGAGAAATTCGGCATCGGTTTCCTGCTCTTGGCGCTACTCCGACGATGTCTCCGGGTTTTCTTTTGGCCCAGTGAGTGCGTCCATCTTTGTTAGCATCTCCTGGAGCTTTTGTTGTTGTTGCTCCTGAGCCTTTGTCACAGACCGTGTAAGTGGTCGACGACCCGTGGAGATACGGCTATCCTTTTTCCCAGAAGCCATGTAGACGGTGTGCATTAACATGCCCCCAGACTTGGGGCTTTTGGATTTAGTGCCCTTGCGATTCGTCACAGATGCGGGGATTTTCTCCGGCCTTCTCCCTTTGTAGGCGGTCGAAGTTAAGGGGGCCGTTGCAGCAGGCACCCAAGCTAACGACACCTTTTGTGGTACGACAGGGTGGTCCTTCTCTTGCTGAACCTTCATTTTCTTCGGTAGGCATGAGTAGTCTTGGTTAATCACAGAGTCTTGGATCCTTCGCCAGACCCTATGGATTTTGGAGGATAGCCGTTGAGGGGGCTGCTCTGGCTTTGCCTTTGTAGCGTTCTCCACAGGTGGAGGAGATCTTTTTAACACAGCAGTTGGAGAGATTTTGCGTGCCCTCCTAAGTGGTTCAAAGCTGTTCTCAGTTGGAACAGCAACATCGACTTGTACCGTTGGAGCCGACGGAGTTAGTCCAGAAGGGGAACTGCCCCCAGCTTTCCTCACTCGGCGCCAGTGGCGACGTCGAGCACATCTTGTAAATGGTACTGGCTCAGTCACGGGAGTGTCTCCATCATGCCCCCAGTTCTGGTAAAGGGTTTCTGCCGATGCCAGCCTATCGAAGACTGGCGTCCGCTTAGAAGAAACGTCCAACCTATTGAAGACTGACTTTTGCGCAGGGAAAGCAGCCTTAGTGACTTCGCCTGGAGAGGGAGTTGGAACGGCTAGTCTTGTGAAGACCGACCCCTTAGTAGGAGAATCCTCTCTGATGACTTCATTTACTGGAGCAGGGATGGCAATCCGTTTTGGGATAACCCTTCAGGTATTGCGGGCTTCTTCACGGGCCCATTGGAGCTTTGGCCCAGTCTGTTAAAGACCGAGGCGTTGGATTTGGGCGACCCGTTGAGAGGGGCCGCGGTAGTTGCAAGCCGATCAAAGATCGAATTCTTCGGAGCTTCTTGTGACGGCAGTAGGGCATTGAAGCTCATTGGTGGGAGCAAGGTCCTAAAGAACAGTCCAGTGGTGGCTTGCGTCACCTGTTCCACTGGCATCGTGAAAATGGAGGCCGCTTGAGGCCCGTAAGTCACTCCTCCTGCGAGGACGGAGCGGGGGTTGTTGCAGTTGGCGTAGTTGGAAGCCATTTTCTCTGCACGGGAACAAGACACCAAATCTTAGTATCTCGAATCCAGGGGCAACCACATTAAATCGCGATTTGTTCGCGAAACACGACACACGAAGTGTGGAGTGGAAAGAGGAAAAGGTCCCACCAGGCGTGCCAGAATCTGTTTACCGCCGAATACCGAGAAGACAAACGTCTTGCCTGAATTTGGGGGCAAATGCCATTTGGTTTTATCCGTTCACCTCTCCGAACATGCCAAGTTGATTTATGGCACTGTGTATCGGAGGTTTAGACGAATGTAGCCGTTGTTGCAAACTTCGTCAGATTCCCCCTCATTGTGAGGGGTTTTTGATTGTAGGGAGGCTCTTCCCTGCAAGCATAAGCCCCTGCAGTTAATTACGCTACCGCATCGCGGTAACCACTTTCTCCTGCTCCAGAAGGTCACTTCGTGTCGTGTGTGTTTGTTTTGTTTTTTGGTTGCCCGTGGATTATATACGGAGACTAATTTATGTTGTCGCCCGTAGGGCGTAGATTAGTCCAAATCCGTATTTACTTAGATTTGGGTTTGGGTTGGGTTTAAGGATCGTTATTCTCATTGAGATTAAGATCAACTTAAACGTTTGTTAAGGATATGTTAGTCTAATTTTAGACTAAGATCTACTCAACGGGATTTTGGGATCATTTAGATCCGACAAAAGAGTATTTGGGCTCTATCGTCTTAGTTTAGGGACATTGCGGTCCATTGGGTTTAAGGACATCATAGTTCGTGGCAGTTTAGAGACATCATAGTCTGTAAAGTTTAAAGACATCATAGTCTATGAGTTTAAGGACCTCATAGTCCATAAAGTTTAAGGACATCATAGTCTATGATTTTAAGGTCCTCATAGTCCGTAAAGTTTAAGGACATCGTAATCCATGAGTTTAAGGACCTCATAGTCCGGTTTAAAGACATCATAGTCTGTGGGGTTTAGTTTAGGGACATTGCGGTCCATTGGGTTTAAGGACATCATAATCCATAGAGGTTTAAGGATATCATAGTCCATGGAGTTTAGTTTAGGGACGTTGCGGTCCATAAGTTTAAGGACATCATAGTCCATGGAATGTCTGGTTGTCGGGATCCGCCACCTCTCTGAAGACGTTGAAGAATTACAACGACACATGTCAGAGGAATGAAGAGATATACCCTTGAACCAATGTTGGTTGGGAAATCTGTAGTCAGGTTTGGGACTAAGACCAATTAGGGAAATTGTGAGCACATGGGCTCCGTTGGTCTAAGTTAGGGACTTATGGCTAACTTGGGCTCAACCCACTCAGTTTTAATTAAAATGTTGAACATTTGTTTGGGCTCAGTCCCTTTTTGTTCAATAATGCAGAGCATTAATTTGGGTTTTGACACCCCTCTGTCTTTTTGTCTTTTATTGAGTGTTGAACACTCTTTGTAGCGCAAAGCGTTTTATGTACAGAGTGCTTTATGTACAGAGCGCTAAGGCGCTTCTTCTGAAATAGCGCCCATGTGGGGAGCACGTAAAGCGCTTGGCGCTGAGCGCCAAATTTGGAGCACTGGAGCGCTAAAGCGCTTCTTTCATAATAGCGCCCACGTGAGGAGCACGTGGAGCGCTTGGCGCTGAGTGCCAGACTTGGAGCGCTAAGGCGCTTCTTATGAAATAGCGCACACGTGAAGGGCACGTGGTACGCTTGGCGCTGAGCGCCAGACTTGGAGCGCTAAGGCGCTTCTTATGAAATAGTGCACACGTGAGGAGCACGTGGTGCGCTTGGCATTGAGCACCAGACTTGGAGCGCTAAGGCGCTTCTTTGGCAGTTCTGATTAACTTTGTGCTCTGAGAATTAAATTCTCGTTTATAAGAGACTTTGTCTCGTGGATTTAAGAACTAAGTTCTTTTATGATCTCTTTTGTTTTTCTTTATGAGAGACTTTGTCTCATGGATCTAAGCACTAAGTTCTTCTTTTTATGAAGAGATGCTATGATCTCTTCTGTTTTTGTGAAAGATTTTGTCTTATAGATCTGTGATCTAAACAGAACTGAGTTCTTCTTCCCCCTCTTTTATGATGAGATGCTGCGATCTCTTTTACTTTTATGAATGACTTCTGTCTTATAGATCTATGATCTAGAAAAAGAACTAAGTTCTTCTTATTTTGATGAGATGCTTTGATTTCTCTATTTTATTTACCTTGAAGAAATTCTTCTTCTCAGAGCTTGCTCTTTTTTTTGAGAACTTGAAGTTTATGGAAGGGTTCTTCTATGTAAGACTCGAAGTCTTAGGTCCTTTATATAGGGGAGGCTGATTTGTTGAATCAGTTAAGGAAATCTTTCTCTGATTGATTTGGGGATGTTTCCCCACCATTGGATCTTTGATCCTAGGGCTTCTGTTTTACAGAAGACAATCTTCTTGTTTTTAACAAGATTGGGAAAATATTTTCCCATACAGAATTTTCAATCACCATTGGATCTTTGATCCAATGGTGCTCTGATTTAAAGAGCACAATCTTTCCTGTTTGGAAAGATTTGAGGAGTATTTCCTCAACAGAACTTTATTCTGGTAATTTGATGATTTTTAATCATCTTCGTTGGATCTTTGATCCAAAGGTGGAGAACATTTAGTTCTAGCGCCGGCGCTCTCGTGCTTTGCACGTGAGCGCTGCCTCAGAGTTTTTAACTCTTGGCGCTGGCGTCTCGTGCTTTGCACGTGAGGTGCTGCCTCAGAGTTTTTAACTCTTGGCGCTGGCGCTCTCTTTCTTTACACGTGAGGCGAACTCTTATTTAATAGATTTCTTTTTGTGCTTTGCACATTGGCGCCCGCGTGAGGAGCACGTGAGGCGCCATCATAGGATTTAATTCTTTCCGAGGCAGTACCTATATGCTTTGCATGTGGAGTTTTCTCTTTATTTTTATTTTTATTTTATTGTTATTATTTTTTAAGGGAGCAAGTTTTGAGCCAAAATTTTGGCGGCAACAAGGGACTGAGACGGGCTTCCCGTCGACAGAGGGTTGAGCTGCGGGGGCCGGCGTTGACTCCGGCTCCTTACTGGGGATGGTGCACTCGACGATAAAATCGACTAGGGCTTGTGCTTTGATGGCCTGCCTCGGGCAGTATTTCATGTCGAACTGGGACAACTCCCACCTCCACTTCTCCAAGCGGCCAGAGGACTCGGGTGAGGCGAGGATATCCCCCAGAGGGCGCTCGGTAAGAACGAGGATGGTGTGCGCCTGGAAATAGTGCCTTAGCTTCCTTGAGGCCACGATGAGTGCCAGAGCGATCTTCTCTATGGCTGGGTACCTCGTTTTTGCATCTTTGAAGATGTGACTCACATAGTATACCAGCTTCTGGACTCCGTCGACCTCTCGGACGAGCACTGAGCCCGCTGCTTGGTCGGATTCCGCCAGATATAGCGATAGCTCGTCCCCTTCAACCAGTCGGATGAGCAGCGGTAGGGTCGCAAGGTGCCTCTTCAATTGGTCAAAGGCGGTCTGGCACTCCTCCAACCACTCGAACCTTGGAATTTTCCTTAGAGCCTTGAAGAACGGGAGGCACTTCTCCCCAGACCTCGACATGAAACATGGCAGAGCGGCCACCCGCCCTGTCAGCCGCATGATCTCGACATTAGTCTTGGGCACGGCCATATTGAGGATGACGTTGATTTTCTCCGGGTTAGCTTCGATCCCACGGTGAGTGACCATGAAACCGAGGAACTTTCCCCCGGTGACCCCGAATGCGCACTTGGCGGGGTTCAGTTTCATCTTGAACTTGCGGAGGACGTCGAAGGCCTCGCCCAGATCCTTGGAGTGGTCGACCGACGAGACGGACTTGACGAGCATGTCGTCGACATAAACTTCCATGTTTCTGCCGATCTGCGGTTTGAACATGCGATTGACCAAGCGTTGGTACGTAGCTCCGGCGTTTTTAAGGCCGAAAGGCATTACCTTGTAGCAGTATACCCCCCGGTCCGTTGTGAATGCGGTGAGATCTTCGTCTGCCGAATTCATACGAATCTGATTGTAGCCAAAAAAGGCGTCCATGAAGCTAAGTAGCTCGTGTCCTGCCGAGCTGTCGACGAGCTGATCTATCCGAGGGAGGGGATAGTTATCTTTTGGGCAGGCCTTGTTGAGGTCGGTGAAGTCGACGCACATGCGCCACTTCCCGCTTGACTTTTTGACCATGACCACGTTTGCCAACCATTCAGAGTAAGGCACATTCCGAATGAAGTTGGCGGCAAGGAGCCTGTCCACCTCGTCCCCAATCGCCTTTTGTTTGATCGGGGCGAAGCTTCACTTTTTCTTCCTGATGGGTCGGGCCGTAGGATCTACCCCGAGCTTGTGAGATATGATTTTGGGGTCGATCCCAGGCATGTCAGCAGGTGCCCAGGCGAACACGTCAGAGTTGTTACTGAGGAAGCCAACCAGGTCGTCTTGCTGAGTCCCTGTCAAAAGCGCCCCGATCTGAACGGTTCGTTCATCGTCCCTTTCTACGAGGGGCTCCTCTGTCAATGGCTCCACCGGGGTCCCTCGGACCTCCTTTTGCTCGCCTCGAGTGTCCATAGAACCCCCGATGTCACCCTCGGCCTCAACATCGTTGTTTGGCCACTCAGACGAAGATGTTGCAGTGAAGCAAACCTTTGCAGTACGTTGGTCTCCGTAGGCCCGACCTATCCCGCCTTGGTCGAGCAGGAATTTCATCTCCAGGTGGTAGGTCGATATCTGGTCCCTGAGGGAGTTCAGTGTAGGGCGGCCGAGGAGGATGTTGTAAGCCGACGGGATTCTCGCTACGATGAATTCCACATGCACTGTTCGCGTACGGCCGGCCTCCCCAATGTTAAACTGGAAAGTGATTACTCCTTCCGCTGGGATGGAGTGGTTGGTGAACCCTGACAGGACGTGTGTGGTCGGCCTTAGGTCCGACGGGGCGAGTCCCATACGCAGAAGCAGTCGTAAAATTGAATGTCTGCCGAGCTTCCAGAGTCGACCGGTATCCTCTACACCTCGTAGTGGTGGACCCGAGTTGTGATCACCAACGGGTCGTTGTGGGGCAGGGATATACCGTGGAGGTCCTCGTCGTTAAAAACGATCGGCTCGGTTTCGCTGGCCTTCTTCCTCGGATGGCTGTTAGTCTCCTCGACCGGTGAGGGGTGCTGAGCCTCATCGGTATTTGCTGTACCCCCTGCTGATATGGCCATGATTTGGCCGATCGTCAACTCGTCGGGAGGCGAACGTTGTTCTTGCTCACGGTTGGCTTGCCGCTTGTCCCGTAAGTACGTTGCTAGGTGCCCCGAGTGGATTAGCTCCTCGATGTAGTCTCGAAGCTGCTTGCAGTTCTCCGTGGAGTGGCCTTGCGACCTGTGGAAGCCACAGTAGGGGCCCCGAGTGCTCTTTTCCGCCAAGCGCGAGACTGGGAGGAGCTTGAACAACCTCTCACCCTTTTCCTCCTCCAGCAGTACCGTCTGGGAGACGTTGAGCGGGGTGTACTCCTGAAACTTCGAGGAGTAAGGCTTCGGTCGCTCAACCTTCCTTTTCTCCTCCCGGGACCTTTTCTTATGATCAGTTTGTTCTATCCGGGGCAGATTGGCGTTCATCTCGGACCCAAGCTGGATCTCACGCTCGGTCCAGGCCTTTACCTCGGCCATGGTCTTAGGTTGCGCTAATGCAAAGAAGTGTAACCACTCCTTGTGCCTAAGACCCGACCTATGTGCCGTAATGACCGTCTCGTCCCGGTGTTCTGGGACTTCAAGGAGGGCGTTGTAGAATCGGGTGACGTATTCTTTGAAGGTTTCTTTGTCCCTGCTCTTAATGTGAAGAGATGGTCGACGGTCCGCTTCTACCGTCTGTTCCCAATGAAGTGGCCGAGGAATTGGGTGGTCAGCTCGTCGAAGGTTGAGATCGAGCGTGGCGCGAGTCCTCGGAACCAGTCTCGTCCGGAGCGGATAAGAGTGGCTGGGAAAGCATGGCATTAGGTGGCGTCGGAACAGTCCTGGAAACTCATCCCAACAAGAACTAACAGTTCGTGGGGTTAAAGCAGGGGCAGGAGAAGGCGATGAGATTTTGGTCTCAATTGCTTCTAGTTTTTTCGTAAGTGCGGCCATCTCGGCCTTCATTGCTATCGACATATCTAATTGATGTATGCCTGCTCTAGATTGACCAACAGAAGAAGATGAGGTGGTCGTAGTGCTTTCCCACTGAAGTGTTTGTTCAGCAAGATCCTCGAGAAACTGCCAAGCTTCCTCACTAGATTTGGTTAGAAAGTGACTTTGACAAATGGTTTCCAGCAACTGCTTCGTTGCTGGGTTCAATCACTCGTATAAAGTTTGGCAAAGTTGCCAATTTTCGATACCATGGTGAGGGCATTGAACAAGAAGGTATTTGAATCTTTCAAAACACTTCCAAAATGGTTCGGAAGGAAGCTGGGAAAATTGTATAATCTCATTGCGAATTCTCGCGGTCTTGTGATGAGGATAAAACTTTTTAAGAAAAGTTTTAACAAACTCGTCCCAATTTTTAATTGAATATGATGCTGTGTTGTATAACCACTTCTCGGCTAAGTCACATAAGGTGAAAGGAATGACCCTTAGCCTTAGAGCATCATCTGATAATTGGGTTGTTTTCATCATTGTGCAAACGTTTTGGAATTTGTTCATGAAGATATAGGCATCTTCAGATTCCAGTCCGTGAAATTTTGACAACAAATTGATGAAGTGGGGTTTGATCTCAAAATTGTCCCCATTTGCCGGTGGGAGTGAAAGACAAGTAGGTAAGGCGGTGCGGACAGGGAAGAAAAGATCCTGGAGCGCGATTCATTGGGGCGCTTCAACAGGCGGGTGTTGTTAGTGTATATGCCCTAGAGGCCATTACTGTATCATACTAGTATGTATATTACTTGATGGAAGCTTGGGATATTCACAGTTGTACAGACAATCTTGCTCAATATAGTAGTATGCTATTTGGTTTGTCTCTGCTTTAATGTGTACTTGTGTGTTTATTTATTATATCACCTATACGCATTAGTAGAGCCCTTAGGATCTTTGCTTGATTACCGGCGTTGTGATGGCGATCACACTCGTGGGGGCTGGGTAATCTACAAGCACATCCTTATACACGTCCCTGGTCGTGGGAGTATCGAGATAGGGCATCGATGCTCCGGAGTAGACTAGCGTATGCGCTTCTCATCCTAGCACGGGAGACGGTCTTTCCCACAGCCGTCGGTACGTCGTACTTGAGATAGTATGCGGGTGCTCGTTAGGTTACGGGTACATTGGACAGGACTCGTCGGGAACTGATGGTTGGTATTATACCTATCGTCAGTTATCAGTTCCCAGGTGACATGAGTACAGCTTAGTCCGCTGACTTGACACTGTCACTCCGCCTCGAGTGTATTCCCACAGTTCTTTGATTACTACCCTACCACGGCTCTACTGAGTCGTGCAAACAGGTAGTAGTTGGGAGCAGTCCCGAAGCACTTGGAGGCAGTGACGGTTAGACAGGATTCGTCTCTCCCGGTATTGGGGGTTGACATCGCGCTGTGTCCAGGAGAGCCATTACACGAGTAGTCCCTGGCCAGGGCAAGCGAGATATACTGGTAGGTTTCCAGTGTTATCTCAGGGTGTATTGGGCTTCACTCCGACACGACTTGTACCGCTATTAGGGGACTGACGTTTACCGCCCCCCTAGGCCCGCCATGCGATGTATCAGACGAACAGACCGGACTGTACGGAGAATGTCACATTCAGACTCAGTAGGAGTTCAGATGGGTTTTACCTCGTCAGTCTTCTTATCGGCATCTACCTGGGGACCGTTACACACAGCTAGTGCCGCTTGCGGTCTGTGGTTAAACCCACTGCCAGCGTAGTGTCGAGTCTTTAGAGTCCCACACAGAGGGCTATTCGCCTCTGGGCAAAAATGAGTAGAGGTCGCATGGTTTTGCGGCAGGGTTCGTTCTCATCCGCGCACTTGTGCACGTTTAGAGTCCGGACGGATTATACTAGCAGACTCTGGTTTGAGTCAGATACTGGTATATGTTTTGGGGTTGCTTTTATCTCTCAGTATTCTTGTTCCTCGGAACGAGAATACAGGTGTGTATGCACAGTTGCTTGAGGAGGAGGATGATGTCTTTCATTAGGGTTTCGGAACGGGTGCATATGTACAGTTGACAGTCGTCTTTTTCCAAACCCTAATGGATTTATGAAATATCAATTAATAATAGTAATTAAATGAAATAATGTTATGGTTGATTTTGTTGACTTGTTGACCATGGTTGACTTGTTGACCATGGTTGAATGTTGACCATCATCATTGCTTTGCAAGGATACTCCTTGATTCTAGCTTACATTCATTTATTGAAGTGATGATGGTGGTCATTCCAAATACAACCATCAACTATTTCATTTTGATTTATTATTATTAATTAGATAAATCATTTTCCTTTTGTTATGGTTGAAAGAGGAAAATAGCTCATTCTATCATTTGGTTTCTCTCTCTTCACTTCATCTTCTTCCTCCTCTTGTTCAAGGAGAGCAAATCTCATGTGTTGAGAATCATCTCCTTGAAGATATAACACCCCAAAGCACACTCTACTCACTCTAAGGTAGAAGGTCTAGCAAGCCGAATATCTTAGTTCTCTCAAGATCGAGAAAGGAGCCCAAGGATGAAGCCCTCAGGTGGATCTATCTTCGGCAAAGAGGAGATGAGGAGGGGAAGCCATTCAAGCTACTACAAAGAGCAAGAAAGAAGAAGAACAACAAGAAGAGAAGGAGTTCAAGTTGAGGTATAACCACTTTGCCGAGTAGTTAACTCTTCTTTGCAAGTATGCTAGTTTAGTTTAGCAAAGATCCGGCTTTTACGGTCCATGTTATAAAGTTTAGAAAAATTTTGTTTTACCGTTTCCGCATCCCCGAAAGTACCGGGAGAGGTAACGTGGACCTAACAGTGGTATCAGAGCCTATCTAAACTTAAACTAGCTTGGTAGCGAAGTGTATGGAAGTTCGAAACCGAAAAATCGCAAAACCGGAAATTCTAAAACCCTAAGTTTCTGTTGAAATTTTTTGTGCTCAAAATGTAAAAAGTTTTACTCCTAAAATCGGCTCAGGGTTTTGTGAGAACACCCAAGAAAAACGATCCCATGAAACCTTCAAACCGCCGCGGATCCACGGCCTCATCTATTCTCTTAGCCGCGGATCCGCCGCCGTTTAGCCTCTTCATATGATCGTGTTTTGTGCAGTGTTCTTCTGGTAGGGTTTTGGGATTTTTCAAATATGTTATATGTGCCCAGATTTTCCAGAAAAGAAATTTACTTTTGGGGTCCTATAAATCCGTATTTTTTTTCGAACTTCGCTACACTTTGGCTATATTGGTTATATCTGTGATGTTTGCATGTATTGAACGTCGGCTAATCGCTATAAGTCGATTAGTCGGGGTTATACATCTCTGTGATCTGTGTTTGATATTGGAATGTGTATATGAATGTGTTGGACTGTCGCGGGTGAATAGCCGGGATGGATGTGAGATGAGCTTTTGTTTTTCTTTCATTCATTTGTAAATGTAAATTGATGTAATAATATTATTTGTATGGCCGCACAACCGGGTCGGGGTTGTAGCCGTCATTGTATAATTCTTTTTACTGTTTTTGCTCCTAGGATAGACCCATGGAGGGGTGCACAAACTACCGGGTACTTGGCGGGTAGTTTGCCGCACCCGTAGGGGTCTTGGGTGGGGTTTTGGCTATTCACCGCGACCGTGTAATCCGCTTTTCGTTGCAGGCTCGAACGGATTGCGGATTCCTAGTATATCCAATGTATTCATCTGTGATCTGTAATGTCTATCATTGCTTTATATTTAGGCGTTGCTTATGTTTTACAGCCGCGCTAGCCCAGCCCCCGCTCTGTCGTTAGTTAAGTAACCTAACGGGTGATGACGGGACCCCGTGGCGAATGCGAATGGCATAAGCGTACGTCATATTTTGGTTGTTTTCTGCAATGGTAGGATTTAAATGATGGGACGCATTAAAAGAACTAATGCAAGAAAATAAACCTAAAAGACGTTGTTGGAACAAGTTTTTCAAAAGGCTGTTATTACAAGGACGTTCATCTTTTTGTTTTGCATCGAGGTATTCGGTTATGAATGCCCAGCACCTCAATCGACGAGGCAAGGGCCGAGATCCCCTCATCGGGAGTGACCCCTTGGACAAAAGGTTTGCGTCAGGGTAATAACTTCACCATAGTCGATTATTCTTGCTTTGCATCGAGGTATTCATCTTACGAATGCCCAGCACCTCACTCGACGAGGAAAGAGCCGAGATCCCTTCACAGGGAGTGACCTCTTTAGCAAAAGTTTTCGCCACTATGATTTCAAAAGGATGTATCACGTTCCTTCAACGATATCAAGTTCATTACGTTAATGGGTTTTTCGCCAAAAGCCCAGCCGTAGCCCTCCGTCGTTTCGGATAATTAATACTTAGTATTCGTGCTACGTTTGTTGATTATTCGTCAAGACACAGTGAACGGTAGCTGAGTAATAATTTTCTGCTGCACTGATAGATGCGATTGGTTAGGACGGTCGCATGATTTTGTTGATTATTCGTCAAGGATCATGCGGGCGGGTCTAATGCAATCCTGGATAACGATGGGTTGAACTTGACTAGGACCTTTTGATTTGTTGATTATTCGTCAAGGTCACTTGGGTCCTAGGGGCAAAAACCACATCGGGAGTTTCAAAAGTACTGAAACTTGCAGATTCAGCATACCTTCTGGAGTGTGGTGACTAGAGTGGATTCCATCTAGATCATCACACAATGATAGTTGGATCCCGATCCCACTGATGAGTTGGATTACTCTTGGGAGATTATTTCACTAAACGATCAATGCTATAAACCTAGTAGGTGTCTAGAAAGGTGTTAGCGGGGCTACGCCCTCAGGGAAAAGAGGTTCTTGAATTAAGGAACTTCACGAAAGCGTTGGAAAACCTCCCTCGAAGTACCGACACTAGCCTGGCTGAAAGGTTAAGCAAGTATTGTGACGTGAATTAAAATCCTGACTAGTTCTTCTTTTAAAGGGTTTTAAGAAGAATTTGAGTAAACAGTGGGAGACATCCTGGTTAGATAAATTAATAAACCAATCTAATCTTGCAAGAGCATACGCTGAGTGTTTCTTTTCTCTCTCTCCAGGCAGCAACCTTTTCACGCCCTAATCAAGATAATAAAATGTATCGCTTGACCGATCCGAATTCTTATTCGGGACTGGGGAAAGTTGGTTCAGCTCTAACTTGTGACAACAGTCATGAGTATGAGAAAGGGAAAGGGGATTGTATGGATTTCCAGGATACCCAGTCGAAGAAGAAGCATGGTTTTGCATCTACTTCAGGTGTTCTTGTAATTGAGAACTGTTTTACGGTCAGCCCTACCTCGTGGGTACTTGATACCGGATCAGGATCTCATATCTGTAATTTATTGCAGGGACTGAGAAAAAGTAGGAAAGTTGCACCGGGTGATATGTCGCTCAGAGTAGCGAACGGAGCACAAGTTAATGCGGCAGCCGTCGGTGAATATCACCTAGTATTGCCAAATGGCAAGACTATGATTTTGAACGATTGCTACTATGTACCCTCCATGGTTTGCAACATCATATCAGTTTCTTTACTCGATAAAGATAGATATAACTTTGTTCTTGAAAAGAATATCATGAACATTTACCTTGATAAGGTACTGGTTGCAGAGGGTACACTGTGTAATGGTATCTACGTTCTAAATCAGAATACAGTTCTCAACATACAAAACACACGCAAGAGGAAGAATTCAGATACGAATGAATCCTACTTGTGGCATTGTAGACTTGGTCATATCGGAGAGAAAAGACTGAGTAAGTTGCATAAAGATGGACTCTTGGATACGTTCGAGTTTTCATCTTATGAAACTTGTCAGTCTTGTCTCAAAGGGAAGATGACCAAATCTCCGTTCACCGGACATGGAGAAAGAGCAGCAGAGCTCTTGGGACTCGTACATAGTGATGTATGTGGTCCGATGTCTATACATGCAAGGGGTGGGTTCTCGTACTTCATCACATTCACTGACGATCTCTCTAGGTTCGGATATGTGTATCTATTGAAACACAAATCTGAAGCTTTTGAGAAATTCAAGGAATTCAGAAAGGAAGTAGAGAACCAGACAGGCAAAAGTATCAAGATCCTCCGGTCTGACAGGGAAGGGGAGTACTTAAGCACGGAATTCCTAGATTACTTAAAAGAGAATGGTATTCTCTCTCAGCTTACTCCTCCTTATACACCACAGCACAACGGTGTATCGGAGCGGAGGAATCGTACCCTATTGGATATGGTTCGCTCCATGATGAGTAGTGCTGAGTTACCTCTTTCATTCTGGGGACATGCGCTTCAGACAGCGGCATACCTCTTGAATCAAGTTCCGTCCAAATATGTGCCTAAAACTCCGTATGAAATATGGAGCAGTAAGAAACCATATCTGAAGTTTATTAAGATATGGGGTTGTCCGGCCTATGTGAAAACACAGAAACCGGACAAGTTAGAGGCACGGTCAGTTCTCTGTAAATTTGTGGGATATCCTAAAGACTCACTAGGATATCTGTTCTACCACACTGAGGAACAGAAGGTGTTTGTATCTCGCCACGCCACCTTCTTAGAAAGGGAGTTTCTTGCAAAAGAAACTAGTGGGAGTTCGGTAGAACTGGAAGAAATTCAGCGACCACAAAATGTAACTGAAAATTTGGAGGAACCGCTAGATTCTATAACCCCAGACGAACCTCAGCCACTCCGCAGATCTGGTAGGATTTCTCATCCGCCCGAGAGATACTACGGTTTTCTCATAGACGGGGATCTAGAGGATTGCATCTTGGAAGAAGATGACCCTACCAGTTTCAGGCAGGCCATTATCAGTAGGGATTCTGATAAGTGGCAGGAAGCAATGCAATCCGAAATGGAGTCCATGTACGCCAATAAAGTGTGGACCTTGGATATTGCTCCACCTGGGGTAAAACCCGTTGGATGCAAATGGATCTACAAAAGGAAACTTGGTGTAGATGGGCAGGTGGAAACCTATAAAGCTAGACTCGTTGCAAAAGGTTTTCGTCAAAGACCTGGTTTGGACTATGATGAAACTTTTTCTCCGGTGGCTATGCTTAAATCCATTCGGATCCTACTTGCCATTGCTGTCTTCCATGACTATGAAATCTGGCAGATGGATGTTAAGACGGCTTTCCTAAACGGTTGTTTGGAAGAGTGCGTTTACATGGATCAACCAGAAGGTTTCGTAGACAGTGGGAGCAGCGGAAGGGTGTGCAAGTTGCTTAAATCCATTTATGGATTAAAGCAGGCATCGCGGAGCTGGAACATCTGTTTTGATGAGGCAATCAAGGAATTTGATTTCATCAAGAACGAAGATGAACCCTGTGTATATAAGAAGATTGTAGGACGAACTATCGTGTTCCTAGTCTTGTACGTGGACGACATTCTTTTGATAGGAAATGATATTTCTATGCTACAATCGATCAAGCTATTTTTGTCACAAAGGTTCTCCATGAAGGACCTGGGTGATGCCTCATACATTCTGGGGATCAAGATCTATAGAGATAGATCCAAGAAACTATTGGGACTTTCGCAATCCAGGTACATAGAGACCGTACTAAAGAGATTTAGTATGGAGGGTTCCAAGCGCGGTAACATACCCGCATTGCACGGAATTACCCTCTCCAAGAAGATGTCTCCTAAGACTGACGAGGAGAGGGTTCGCATGAGCACTATACCCTACGCTTCGGCGGTAGGATCTATAATGTATGCGATGCTATGTACAAGACCAGATGTAGCTTACGCGTTAAGCACGGTAAGCCGGTATCAGTCAGACCCAGGGGAGGACCACTGGACAGCAGTGAAGAACATTCTCAAGTACCTGAGAAGGACTAAGGAGATGTTCCTGGTTTACGGTAATGGAGACCTCAGGGTCGAGTCCTTTACCGATTCAAGCTTCCAGAGTGACAAAGATGATAGCAAGTCTGTCTCGGGTTTTGTGTTTACCCTCAACGGAGGGGCGGTATGTTGGAGGAGTTCCAAGCAGAATACCGTCGCAGACTCGACGATGGAGGCTGAATACATTGCTGCAAGCGATGCCGCAAAAGAGGCAGTCTGGATTAAGAAGTTCATTAGTGAACTTCAGGTGGTTCCGTCCATTGTTGACCCAATACCTTTGTATTGCGATAACAATGGGGCTATAGCTTTAGCGAAGGAACCAAGGTCCCATCAGAAATCCAGGCACATCTTAAGGCGGTATCACCTGATCAGGGAGATCATTGATCGCCAGGAGATCGAGGTGCGGAGAGTGGACACAAAAGACAACACTGCGGACCCATTCACGAAGGCTTTACCCCAGACTCAGTTCGAGCGGCTGATCGAGATGATAGGTCTTCGATACGCCAGTACATGGCCTTAGTGCAAGTGGGAGATTGTTAGTGTATATGCCCTAGAGGCCATTACTGTATCATACTAGTATGTATATTACTTGATAGAAGCTTGGGATATTCACAGTTGTACAGACAATCTTGCTCAATATAGTAGTATACTACTTGGTTTGTCTCTGCTTTAATGTATACTTGTGTGTTTATTTATTATATCACCTATACGCATTAGTAGAGCCCTTAGGATCTTTGCTTGATTACCGGCGTTGTGATGGCGATCACACTCGTGGGGGCTGGGTAATCTACAAGCACATCCTTATACACGTCCCTGGTCGTGGGAGTATCGAGATAGGGCATCGATGCTCCGGAGTAGACTAGCGTATGCGCTTCTCATCCTAGCACGGGAGACGGTCTGTCCCACAGCCGTCGGTACATCGTACTTGAGATAGTATGCGGGTGCTCGTTAGGTTACGGGTACACTGGACAGGACTCATCGGGAACTGATGGTTGGTATTATACCTATCGTCAGTTATCAGTTCCCAGGTGACATGAGTACAGCTTAGTCCGCTGACTTGACACTGTCACTCCGCCTCGAGTGTATTCCCACTGTTCTTTGATTACTACCCTACCACGGCTCTACTGAGTCGTGCAAACAGGTAGTAGTTGGGAGCAGTCCCGAAGCACTTGGAGGCAGTGACGGTTAGACAGGATTCGTCTCTCCCGGTATTGGGGGTTGACATCGCGCTGTGTCCAGGAGAGCCATTACACGAGTAGTCCCTGGCCAGGGCAAGCGAGATATACTGGTAGGTTTCCAGTGTTATCTCAGGGTGTATTGGGCTTCACTCCGACACGACTTGTACCGCTATTAGGGGACTGACGTTTACCGCCCCCCTAGGCCCGCCATGCGATGTATCAGACGAACAGACCGGACTGTACGGAGAATGTCACATTCAGACTCAGTAGGAGTTCAGATGGGTTTTACCTCGTCAGTCTTCTTATCGGCATCTACCTGGGGACCGTTACGCACAGCTAGTGCCGCTTGCGGTCTGTGGTTAAACCCACTGCCAGCGTAGTGTCGAGTCTTTAGAGTCCCACACAGAGGGCTATTCGCCTCTGGGAAAAAATGAGTAGAGGTCGCATGGTTTTGCGGCAGGGTTCGTTCTTATCCGCGCACTTGTGCACGTTTGGAGTCCGGACGGATTATACTAGCAGACTCTGGTTTGAGTCAGATACTGGTATATGTTTTGGGGTTGCTTTTATCTCTCAGTATTCTTGTTCCTCGGAACGAGAATACAGGTGTGTATGCACAGTTGCTTGAGGAGGAGGATGAGGTCTTTCATTAGGGTTTCGGAACGGGTGCGTATGCACAGTTGACAGTCGTCTTTTTCCAAACCCTAATGGATTTATGAAATATCAATTAATAATAGTAATTAAATAAAATAATGTTATGGTTGATTTTGTTGACTTGTTGACCATGGTTGAATGTTGACCATCATCATTGCTTTGCAAGGATACTCCTTGATTCTAGCTTACATTCATTTATTGAAGTGATGATGGTGGTCATTCCAAATACAACCATCAACTATTTCATTTTGATTTATTATTATTAATTAGATAAATCATTTTCCTTTTGTTATGGTTGAAAGAGGAAAATAGCTCATTCTATCATTTGGTTTCTCTCTCTTCACTTCATCTTCTTCCTCCTCTTGTTCAAGGAGAGCAAATCTCATGTGTTGAGAATCATCTCCTTGAAGATATAACACCCCAAAGCACACTCTACTCACTCTAAGGTAGAAGGTCTAGCAAGCCGAATATCTTGGTTCTCTCAAGATCGAGAAAGGACCCCAAGGATGAAGCCCTCAGGTGGATCTATCTTCGGCAAAGAGGAGATGAGGAGGGGAAGCCATTCAAGCTACTACAAAGAGCAAGAAAGAAGAAGAACAACAAGAAGAGAAGGAGTTCAAGTTGAGGTATAACCACTTTGCCTAGTAGTTAACTCTTCTTTGCAAGTATGCTAGTTTAGTTTAGCAAAGATCCGGCTTTTACGGTCCATGTTACAAAGTTTAGAAAATTTTTGTTTTACCGTTTCCGCATCCCCGAAAGTACCGGGAGAGGTAACGTGGACCTAACAGGTGTTGCGGGTTATTCGCACCTAACGGAGGTGGAATCAGTCCCGTGGTTAAGGTGTTGTTAGGATTATATCCCGACATACCTTCGGAAGAAGAATTTGAAGGTGAAGGTCAGGATGTGGAAGGAATTTCGACTTCGGAGTCGAAAGCTTCGTCGGTCGATACCAACGAAACACGGACTAATCGGGCGCTAGTATCCCTAGTCCAACCAGACATACACTAAATAGGTAGTGTAGTCAAAAAGTGAAAAATAGAATGTGGGGGTAAGAAAACGTTAATGGAAAGAAGGTGGGTGGTGTTGTGGGGTGCACGACTTTCTTAACGACAAGTTGCAAGTTTTTTTTTTTTTTAAATTTTTTCCTTTTTTCTCTTTTTTTATGTGGAGCTTTTTGCAAAAAATATTTTCGATAAAAGGCTTAGACACACTTTCAATCAACCACAAATGCACAATCAGACTTAGATCTAGGGTCACCTAGGTCAACTAGACAGCTCCTAACTGTTCTAAAGGGCAAGAAGTAGGACCTCAAACCGCCTCTTCACCGTCAATTGTGGCCAGGTAAGTGGGAGGCTCTCCACCACGTAAGTAGTGGACCTAATTAAGTAACCACTTGCCTTAGACACGCTTGCCTAGACACCACAAAGTCAGGTTAGGATCAACAGTCGATACCTACACTAGTCCTCTGTCCTATTGAGCGCGAAGTCCTTAGGGCTGAGTCTAATATTTTTTTAATTAAAAGATGGTCAATGCAATATGCCTTATGTGATTTCTGGGGTCCTAGGAAGGGTGATGAAATCCCCATCCAATCTGTATTAGTTTCAAGCCCCTTAAAGTCCGATTAAAAATATGCAAAGCAGTAACAATCACTTGCAATCAAATTTTAGCGCGGCGCAAAGAATCCTGCACAAGATCAATTATTGGAAGGGGGAGAGATATTTTTAGCGCAAAGAATCCTGCAGGAGATTTCACAGAGGAGATATTGGGATTTGCAGAGGAGGAGAGAGAAAACAAACAGAGATTTTTCAACGTGATGATGTCACCAAGCCGCCGTGGATGCGCGGTCAAAACAGGGTTGGCGCGGCGGAAACGCAGTGGCGGCGGCGGTTTGATTCCCGAGATTTCTTCTTCCGCTCTGTTTTTATTTTCCTCTATTTTTCAGATCGGCCGTTTTCTGTTTCGATCTCTGGATTTTTCCAGATCTGAATTTGTTCTTCGGTCCTGCAAAATTCAAACAAAAATACCCTTCAAACAATAAAAAGATGATAAATTTTTATATTTTTTTAGTTTTTTAGTTTTTATGATTTTTATATTTATATTAACCCGAAATTGCAACAAAAAAAAAATACTACGCCATCCCCGGCAACGGCGCCATTTGATTGATCTATCAAAGAATATTTATAACCGCAATCAAGAACGACATCGCTTGGTAGCTAGCCGGTGAGTACGGGTCGGTCCACAAGGATGTTGTGTATTTCCTAATTTGGTCTAACGAGTTAATTCCAAACGGTGTGAATGGATTATCGCTAAAAACTAAACTGATTTATACTAAGACTAGAATCTTGCTAGGGTTAGGTTTAGGTTAAGTTTGGAAATTGAAGATTTCCTCACTTCTTTCAATGCCCTAATTTAGATCTCTTTAGGTGTAATGGTAACAATTAATAAAGGGGATTAGTTCCATCGGGAAGAAACGATATTTCTTCCTCTAGGTTCTAGTCCTTCCTTTCTTAATTCTTACCCTAACCTCCATAGAAAAACATACACAACCGGTCGTTTATACTACGGTATTACTGTTACCTCGAGGGGTAAGGTGCCATAGGGAACGGTGTGTGTATGTATGCATGGAGTCCTATTAATTATATGTGATGGGGCAAGAAAGGGGTGAGAGATTTCATCTCTCAAGCCTTCCCCAAGTCTAACCCTAACAAGCAAGGAGACTACTCGCTCATTAGGGAATCGAAAAACATCTCTAACTATCTAACTAGGGCAAAGAATGAAAACTCTATACTAAGGCAGAATAAAAATTAACTAGGGCAATTAAATAAAACTACTTACTGTATTGATAGCTCTCTCCAAACATTTACACAGGAATTTTCAGATCTGAATAGATGAATAAAAAGAGGCATAACCTAAAAAAGGTTTTAGGGCTTCTATTTATAGATTCATAGAAACCCTAGGTTTACAATCGACGCACGTCTGCTTTTATAATTTTACCCCCTAAGAAACCTAACTAATGCACCGACGCACCGACACAAGAATTCTGCACCGACACGGGCACATCATGGCCGCGGATCCGCGGCCCAAGCCCCTGTTTGGCCGCGGTTCCATGGCCATGTAGTGGGCTTGTGGGCTCAATTTCTCAGGGAATCTTCTGCTGCATTTTTCCTTCTATTTTCTTCAGTTTGTTCTTCAGAATGTCTTCTGGTTCTCTTCCAGATCTCCACAGTGAATAATTGTAATGGACTTTTACCGTTGCTTCGTGACGAAGTCTTGAACCTTGCGCTGCTTTTCTATACTGTGAACTTATTTATTGATCTTCGTTTATTCTCCAAAATGTAGGCTTGATCAAGATTCTTCCATTCGTTGGTTGTAGTCTCACTTTTGTATCGTCTTTTCATTTTTTCACTGTTTTTATTTCGAGAACCTGTAACCTGCAACTATATAGCAGACATGGGTCAAAAGCACCTGTTCGTTTGTAAACTGAATAAGAATGGGAAATAAAATAATGCAAAATTATGGTATGAACAAATACCCCCAAACTTATCTTTTGCTCGTCCTCGAGCAAACCTAGTTTTATTCTCAACAAAATCCTAACCTCACTTTCGCATGGAAACGCGATTGCACTGAGCTCGTGCAACAAGCCGTTAAACCTCTAGATGTCCCTAGTAGGAGGAGTGTTGTCTCCTGAGGGTTTTCAGCGGATACTACCCACAAAATCCTATCAATTTGGCTTATTAACTTTTATTCTCCAATTAGGTTTTCCAACAAGGAATTCTATTATCTTCGACTCATAAATTATCCACCCGTATTCTTCACACTTCCTTATCACTTAACTTAAGATTATATATATTCTTGTGAATTTACTTAGCTTTTAGTATCTTTTAAGTTTTCCTTCTAGGGTTCTATCTCAACTTAGGAATTTTTGTCATCTCTATTAAAGATATAAGTCTTATCTTTCATCCCTATCTCTTATCTAAGTCTCAAACACATACCCCTACGTGTGTGTGTATATCACCCCTACACTTGGAAATTCAAATCAAGCTATCATACTCTTGTCCGTCGTCCAAAGCACTTATTAATTGGTGAATTTTTAAATGAAATTTGCTCACACATCCTTCATGCGACCGTTAATAATTCTTGAAGTGCCAACAACCGATTACAAAATGTGTTTGCACATTAAAGCGTAATTCCTAGTCTTGTAACACCTAAGGCGTTAGCAGTGACTCCCAAACCAGTTGGTCTAAGGCATTAGATGATAAAGCACCCTCGCTAAATATTTTTTCTATTTTGCAGCCTTAAGTAATTACAAAAACCAGTTTTCATTTTTTATTTCTTTATTCACACTTGAATTTTTATTTTATTTTTCTTCGTACTAAGGACTTTAGATAAGAGCATTTCAAGGTCTCTTCTACTATTCTAAGTTTCAAGGTTCGTGTTTGTGCAATTTGTAGGGTATATATTTTCAGAATTTAGATTTAAGTTTAGGAATTATTTTTCAAACTTATACTTTAATAAAAATATCAATACTTTTCCTTTGTTTTAACTTAGCCCAAGAAGTGAACTCGAAATTCGCCTATTTCTAAATAAACTACAAAGGCATATACTTTCTACCGTTAAATTTTAAGAAAGGTTATTTTTAGGGTTTTTAATTTACTAAGTCTAAGATCTAGTTGTTCCTAGCTAGTTAACCTATTTGTCCAACTCAAGTCAATTATGGCCAAAACTGAATATTTTAATTTTTATAATTTTTCAAATTTCAATTTTTATGGGTTTTAAAATAAGTATGCAAATGCAAAAATATACACATGAATGCGAAGGAAGAAGGCTTACCGAGCATACCCCCAAACTTAACCTTGACAGTGTCCTCACTATCATGCTACACCAAGAGGGTTGAAAATGTCGGCACTCCCCTGTTTATTTATTTATAAAAAAAATTATTTTTTTATTTTATTGTTAAAAGAAAAACAAAAATATATATACAAAAAGGCCCCCCCAAACTTCATTGAAACGATGTTAAACGTCATTGCTAAACTTTGCAAAGACCAAACGTCAACACCAACCAGTTGAAAAATTTATCTGTGTAGAGTATCAGTCGGTGGAAGAACATGTTGTACCGAACCAAAAAGAATTGGGGAAGATATAAGTGGTGGTATGGAAAGTGTCTGTATATACGTGGAAGTGAATGGATAGGAGGTGATGATAAATCAAAACGAGAATGTGAATGATCAGAAATCAGTGGAATATTGGTATTCTCATAGCTTATTAAAAGAAAAGGGGATGGTTCAACTTCTAAAGGAGGAGGTTGATTATCCACACAATCCCCAAGATGTTTCTGTGGATCCTTTATTGACTTGGCATCATCCATCATATGCATATGATATTCAATTATGAGGGAACTAATCTTCTCGATGTTCACCATAGTCCAGTCGAAAGCTTGCCGCTTATCTTGTAAGACCATTAAAAGGGTTTTCTCTTGCTCGAGAGCTAGAGAGGCCGATATGATAACGGGAAATGTCTCATTCTCACCTAAGTAAGCATATTTAAGGTGAGACGGCAAGGGCTTGAGTTCGAGTTTCGGAGGCGAAACAATCAAAGGTAAAATTGGGGAATCTACCTTGAACTCAAAGGATTCCAACAAGGGTTTGAAATCACTGCAAACAACCGAATCGGATGGTTCAACTAACTCATCCAAAAATTCGAAGGACTCATATTCGGGCGGTGAGTCGTCAAAATCGTCCGAAAAAGTAAAACATTCGTAATCAACATCGGTTGTGCCAATTGTGTTAGATTCAAGGAGGGACGCACTAGTGGCGTCAAAACCGTTGTCATTAAACAGAAATTTTTCAAGCTCGCAGTCCTCCTGCGTGATTTCGTGAATCGAGCAAACTTCTCGTATACTAGTTTTAAGCACGGGGGGCAGAGTTCCTATCCTGTAAATATTGAACTCACTAGACATCTTCCCAAAGGATAGAGTCATAGAGTCATTGCGGCAATTTATTACGGCATTGGAAGTGGCCAAAAATGGTCGACCGAGGATCACCGGAATTTGGTTTTGTGGGTTAGCAACAGGTTGTGTGTCCATAACAATAAAATCAACGGGGAATATGAAGTCCCCTACTTTGATCAACACATCCTCTAACTCACCCCTAGAATGGGTGATTGATCTATCAGCCATTTGGAGAGTACAACGAGTGGGTTTCAACTTTCCAACACCTAATTGCTCGTACACGGAGTAGGGAAGCAGGTTAATACTAGACCCAAGATCTAAAAGTGCTCGATTGATGTTCTTATCCCAATTGTTATTGAAATTGTAGGACAGCCAGGGTCCTTTCGTTTTTGGGGTAAGGGTTGACGTTGGTTAATAGCATTGCTTACGGCATTAGCTACTAGCACTTTCTTGGGTGTCTGAGACTTTCTCTTCGAGGAGCATAAGCCCTTTAAGATTTTCACGTATGAAGGGACTTGTTGGATTGCATCCAAGAGAGGTATATTTATGCTAACCTGTTTAAATAACTCCACAATCTTCTCCATTTGTGGAGTTGGTTTATTGGAACTCAACCTGTTTGGAAATGGAGCATTTTGAAAATCTGTTGAGTTCAATGTCTGTAGAGTAGAATGTAGAGTTGGAACGGATCCCAGTGGTGGTGTGTTCGTGAAGTGAGAAGTGGGTCCGTGCAAACTAGAAGAAGTAGAGCCTTGTGAAGAATGAAGAATAGGCTCTAACGAAGAAGATGAAGATGAAGAAGAAGATGATGGAAAAGAAGAAGATGAAGAAGAACCACCGGCGGGGGTGTCATCACTATTACCCACGTTATTATGCAACACTCTTCCAGATCTCAACGTGGTCACAGCATTTACATTATGATTTTGTTGTTTATATGCAACATGTGCGTTGTGTGTGTGACCAGGATTTGGCAATGGTTGAGATGGAAGCTTTCCCTTTTCTCGCTCTCTCAACGCAGCAGTTAGTTGTGCAATTTGTGCCTCAATGAATTTGATGCTTTGATCGTATGAAGCATTGTTGTGCACCAAAGACTGAATGGAGGTCTCCAACCTTGCTGCGGATTGTGTAGATTGTTGTAGAAACGCATCTAGATTTCTTTCTAGCGAGGTAACCTTATCATCATTTGGTTGAACAAAATTGTTTGGAGGGTAAGAGTTGTTAAGCACAAAATTGTTCGTTTGATTTGGGTAAGGTTGTGGTTGGAAAGGTTGCTGGTATTGAGTTTGTTGGGGTGCTTGTTGTTGTGGAGGAGGAGGAGGCCTTTGAAAGTTGTTGTTTCCTTGGAATTGTTGATTTTGATTCCAAGCAAAATTTGGGTGACTCCTCCAACCCGGATTATAAGTCGAAGGGTATGGATCATTTCTTTGTCTTTGCTGAAAGGCAGCATTGACTTGATCTTGTCCTTGAACAGGTGGATTGTAAGGACACTCTTCGGTAAGATGTGATAGATCCGAACAACAAGTATAAACAGTTCGTGGGGTTAAAGCAGGAGCAGGAGAAGGCGATGAGATTTTGGTCTCAATTGCTTCTAGCTTTTCCGTAAGTGCGGCCATCTCGGCCTTCATTGCTATCGACATATCTAATTGATGTATGCCTGCTATAGATTGACCAACAGAAGAAAATGAGGCGGTCTTAGTGCTTTCCCACTGAAGTGTTTGTTCAGCAAGATCCTCGAGAAACTGCCAAGCTTCCTCACTAGATTTGGTTAGAAAGTGACCTTGACAAATGGTTTCCAGCAACTGCTTCGTTGCTGGATTCAATCCCTCATATAAAGTTTGGCAAAGTTGCCAATTTTCGATACCATGGTGAGGGCATTGAACAAGTTGGTCTTTGAATCTTTCAAAACACATCCAAAATGGTTCGAAAGGAAGCTGGAAAAACTGTATAATCTCATTGCGAATTCTCGCGGTCTTGTGATGAGGATAAAACTTTTTAAGAAAAGTTTTAACAAACTCGTCCCAATTTTTAATTGAATATGATGCTGTGCTGTATAACCACTTCTCGGCTAAGTCACATAAGGTGAAAGGAATGACCCTTAGCCTTATAGCATCATCTGATAATTGGGTTGTTTTCATCATTGCGCAAACGTTTTGGAATTTGTTTATGAAGATATAGGCATTTTCAGATTCCAGTCCGTGAAATTTTTGCAGCATATTGATGAAGTGGGGTTTGATCTCAAAATTGTCCCCATTTACCGGTGGGAGTGAAAGACAAGTAGGTAAGGCGGTGCGGACAGGGTAGAAAAGATCCTAGAGCGCGATTCGTTGGGACGCTTCAACAGGCGGGTGTTGCGGGTTATTCGCACCTAACGGAGGTGGAATCAGTCCCGTGGTTAAGGTGTTGTTAGGATTATATCCCGACATACCTTCGGAAGAAGAATTTGAAGGTGAAGGTAAGGAAGTGGAAGGAATTTCGACTTCGGAGTCGAAAGCTTCGTCGGTCGGTACCAACGAAACACGGACTAATTGGGCGCTAGTGTCCCTAGTCCAACCAGACATACACTAAAGAGGCAGTGTAGTCAAAAAGTGAAAAACAGAATGTGGGGGTAAGAAAACGTTAATAGAAAGAAGGTGGGTGGTGTTGTGGGGTGCACGGATTTCTTAGCGACAAGTTGCAAGTTTTTTTTTTGTAAAATTTTTTCCTTTTTTCTTTTTTTTTTATGTGGAGCTTTTTGCAAAAAATATTTTCGATAAAAGGCTTAGACACACTTTCAATCAACCACAAATGCATAATCAGGCCTAAATGTAGGGTCACCTAGGTCAACTAGACATCTCCTAACTATTCCAAAGGGCAAGAAGTAGGACCTCAAACCGCCTCTTCACCGCCAATTGTGGCCAGATAAGTGCCAGGTAAGTAGGAGGCTCTCCACCACGTAAGTAGTGGATCTAATTAAGTAACCACTTACCTTAGACACACTTGCCTAGACACCACAAAATCAGGTTAGGATCAACGGTCGATGCCTATACTAGTCCTCTGTCCTATTGAGCGCGAAGTCTTTAGGGCTGAGTCTAATATTTTTTTTAATTAAAAGATAGTCAATGCAATATGTCTTATGTGATTTCTGGGGTTCTGGGAAGAGTGATGAAATCCCCACCCAATCTGGATTGGTTTCAAACCCCTTAAAATCCGATTAAAAATATGCAAAGCAGTAACAATCACTTGCAATCAAATTTTAGCGCGGCGCAAAAAATCCTGCACAAGATCAATTATTGGAAGGGGAAGAGATTTTTTTAGCGCAAAGAATCCTGCAGGAGATTTCACAGAGGAGATATTGGGATTTGCATAGGAGGAGAGAAAAAACAAACAGAGATTTTTCAACCTGATGATGTCACCAAGCCGCCGCGGATGCGCGGTCAAAACAGGGTTGGCGCGGCAGAAACGCGGCGGCGGCGGCGGTTTGATTCCCGAGATTTCTTCTTATGCTCTGTTTTTATTTTTCTCTATTTTTCAAATCGGCCGTTTTCTGTTTCGATCTCTGGATTTTTCCAGATCCGAATTTGTTCTTCGGTCCTGCAAAATTCAAACAAAAATACCCTTCAAACAATAAAAAGATGATAAATTTTTATATATTTTTTTAATTTTTCAGTTTTTATGATTTTTATATTTTATATTAACCCGAAATTGCAAAAAAAAAGAAAATACTACGCCATCCCCGGCAACGGCGCCATTTGATTGATCTATCAAAGAATATTTATAACCGCAATCAAGAACGGCGTCGCTTGGTAGCTAGCCGGTGAGTACGGGTCGGTCCACAAGGATATTGTGTATTTCCTAATTTGGTCTAACGAGTTAATTCCAAACGGTGTGAATGGATTATCGCTAAAAACTAAACTGATTTATACTAAGACTAGAATCTTGCTAGGGTTAGGTTTAGCTTAAGTTTGGAAATTGAATATTTCCTCACCGCTTTCAATGCCCTAATTTAGATCTCTTTAGGTGTTATGGTAACAATTAATAAAGGGGATTAGTTCCATCGGGAAGAAACGATGTTTCTTCCTCTGGGTTCTAGTCCTTCATTTCTTAATTCTTACCTTAACCTCCATAGAAAAACATACGCAACCGGTCGTTTATACTACGGTATCACCGTTACCTCGAGAGGTAAGGTGCCGTAGGGAACGGTGTGTGTATGTATGCATGGAGTTCTATTAATTATATGTGATGGGGCAAGAAAGGGGTGAGAGATTTTATCTCTCAAGCCTTCCCCAAATCTAACCCTAACAAGCGAGGAGACTACTCGCTCATTAGGGAATTGAAAAACATCTCTGAGTATCTAATTAGGGCAAAGAATGAAAACTCTATACTAAGGCAGAATAAAAATTAACTAGGGCAATTAAATAAAACTACTTACTTTATTGATGGCTCTCTCCAAACATTTACACAGGAATTTTCAGATCTGAATAGATGAATAAAAAGAGGCATAACCTAAAAAAGGTTTTAGGGCTTCTATTTATAGATTCATAGAAACCCTAGGTTTACAATCGACGCACATCCGCTTTTACAATTTTACCCCCTAAGAAACCTAACTAATGCACCGACGCACCGACACAAGAATTCTGCACCGACACGGGCACATCATGGCCGCGGGTCTGCGGCCCAAGCCCCTGTTTGGCCGCGGTTCCGCGGCCATGTAGTGGGCTTGTGGGCTCAATTTCTCAGGGAATCTTCTGCTGCATTTTTCCTTCTATTTTCTTCAGTTTGTTCTTCAGAATGTCTTCTGGTTCTCTTCCAGATCTCCACAGTGAATAATTGTAGTGGACTTTTACCGTTGCTTCGTGACGAAGTCTTAAACCTTACGCTGCTTTTCTACTCTGTGAACTTATTTATTGATCTTCGTTTATTCTTCAAAATGTAGGCTTGATCAAGATTCTTCCATTCGTTGGTTGTAGTCTCACTTTTGTATCGTCTTTTCATCATTTTCACTGTTTTTGTTCCGAGAACCTGTAACCTGCAACTATGTAGCAGACATGGGTCAAAAGCACCTGTTTGTTTGTAAACTGAATAAGAATGGGAAATAAAATAATGCAAAATTATGGTATGAACAATAGCTCGGAGGCGAGCCTGTCTGAAAGGCCTCCGGAGGTCAGGAGACCCCTCGGGCAGGAGGTCCGAGGTGCGATCCCAACTGAAGTTCTTGATCCTTTCTCGTAGATTCTGGGACAGGTCATCTGCAACGTGTCAGCATCTGGGGAGCCACCGATATCGAGTCTCATCAGTTATTGATTTGTATTAATTGTTATTAATTTTAGTAATTGTTATTAATTGTCATTAATTTTTATTAACTGTGATTAATTGAGATTAACTGTCATTAATTGTATTTTAAATAGGCCTATATTTTCGCTAATCCTAACCCTAACCATTTATTAAAACCAATTTCGAAAGCCCTTTAACAAAACTTTTTTAAACCCTAAGGACAGCAGCCCATTTAGTTGGGTCCACTCCAATTAAACCCCCGGGTTGAAACCCTAAGCCTAATAAAAAAACCTAACCCTAATCTGTTCCTTCCCTCTATGCCTCGATCTTGGCGCCGCACCCTGGAGACCCCATCTTCCTCCTTCCTTCTCTCCCCCCGCCCCCCCCCCCCCCCCCCCCCCCGCCCTTCTCTCATGATATCTCTCCTTTGGCAATACCTATTCTACAACATGCTTATGCATGAGCTGTCTACTTTTTTGCTTGGCATGCACAACAAATACCGCCCACACAATCTCACAATAAGGCCCTCCCTCTCTCTCTCCCTCTCTCTCTCACACACACAATGGAATCAATCAACATATAAAAGGCTTTGGGTGACGAAACTACTACACACACCTTCATGAAAAATCTTGAGGTGAGCATCTCTTCTTAATTATAATCATCTCTTTCTCTCATTTTCCCCTTCTTGATTTCAATGTATTTGTTCTGTGTTGCATCTTGTCAGCTTCTCCTAGGCCGAACCCATCACCCCAACACCCGTGCCTCCTCCCTTTCCCCAAGGCCAAAAGCTTCACCAACAACCCAACACTAAGCAACCAAAGCCATCTCCTTCATCTTGTAACACCGACAGTGCCAAACCATCGACCTTCAACAGCCCATTCGACGTGACCCCGAGCCGAGAACCGAGCCTCCAAGGCTGGGCCGAAGTCCGCGTGAGCACCACGATCATTTCCATGCCTCCGGTTCTCCGTTCCAACAATATTTCGGTTTTGTGCACGAAGGTGTTCGACGAAATACCTCAATGAGATTTCCATCGTTGTTTCTCGCTTTCTTCCCGCGTGCAGCGCACCCGAGGATTCCCGAGGCAAGTGGCTATCACTTGCTTGCCAAAATCCGAGTACTTGTCACAATTTGATTTCTTATTGCTTATACATGCATTATATATATATAAAGAGAATAACGGAGCAAAGAGTTCATAATAGGATGGCGTCGAAAAAATACAACATCCACCATTTTTCAGACGATCGGCATCCATCATTATCATCGTTATCATCTAAGATGTGCATACACCAAATTTCATGTGATTCCACCATCTTTTCACCGTTGAATTAACAATATAAAATGTTCTATTGTCGGTAAACCATTAATTTTCCACCAACTAAATCAACGATGAAAAAAATGGTATAATCACAGGTGAATCCACATCTTAGATGATAAAGATGGAGGTGATATATGCCGATCGTCGAAATAAATCATGGAGGGTGCATTTTTCCGACGCCATATGAGGAAATTCCTTCTTATGCCACCTTTACTCCATTAACCTCATAGAATTATCCTAAAAATTGAAACTACTATACATTTCACAGAACACTAATATTGTGTATAAGTACTACTATAAAATAATGGTTTCTCACATGACAAAAGAAACATGTTTTAATTCTACAAAGCTGTTATGCTTCATTATCTTTGTATCATTATCTATAATTAATACTTAATTATAATTAACTACCACAGAATATATTGGACATGTCTGAATTATTGTGACACATTACAGACGTGTGTTGTAGGTCATAACAGGCAGGTATAATTGATTACTCCAATACTTATGATAAAGGTATACTAAATAATTGACCTAGTAAATACTGTATATAAATATTAACTATTGTTGTCTATCTTCTCTTATATATTCAAAGACCTATTTTCTTGCTCTATTAACTATGACCTTAAGTTAATTATATTTGTATCAATTTATATCGCTAAAACGTAGCTTCCCGTATTTACTTTGTTTCATTTCAGTTCATTAGCATACTTTAAATTGATATAATACATCATGATCAGTTTAGTACACTTTAGTGCACGCATATTTTTCTTGACCTTCGTTTGACTTGATTCGACATTTGACACTTGATTTATCCTGTGTCCTGACATTTGATTTACGGTGAGCTTTGATCCTACATTACCTGATTTCTATTGAGACTTTGACACTAGACCCGATTACATAACTGATGCTGAGTGATTCATGATAATGACATGTTTATAGGACATCTTTTATTATTCATGAATTTATACCGGATTATCACTGACATGGAGGGGTTGGATTATCATGACTTTACATTGACATGAATTATGAATGGATTAGTCAGAATATTGCATTTTGATCATTACATTACCAGTTTAGACTTGTTGTTTATTGGGGAACTGAAGGGTGGAAATACCTATACACCCGGGTTATATTCACGCTAGACAAAACTACATCGTAGTCATAGGACACCTTTCGGGGATATTCATGCTACTGCATTGATTCATTCTACTGCATTGATTCATGTTACTGCATCGATTCATGTTATGATTTTCGTCTCAGGCACAAACGCCCAACTCACACTATTTCCATCTAGCCATGAGATACCCTGGAGATACGAATACGTCTATCAGTCAATTCCATCAATACACACCTTGTTTGACCTGATTTGACTCTTAGACTGATACCCGATTGATTTGACCTTTAGATTGACCCTTAGATTGACACTATTCTAACTCTATCATTGTCATCCATATTGACATCTTGTTTATCTGCATTGTTACTTCCTGTACGTTTACCTATCTTCATTCTCATTCTTTTACAGCACATGTTTCCGCATTACTTTATGTTCATGATTTCCCGTACTTTCGGTTTACCTGTTTTCATATATTACCATGATTTACTGTTATTACTTGCATCGCACTCTCCCGTTTGTTTTTATGCTTGTGGGTGTTCTGACACCCTGGGATTTGTGTTCCCAGTTGGTTAGCCATATTTGTAAAACTGGGCTCGGTCATCGGAGTGCGTAGCGGAACCGTGATGGGCCCAAAATGCATAGAGTTTCCATTTCGGTATCTTTCATGTTGTATTACTATTGTATTATTTTTATCATTGAATCATATCTCATATTTGTACCCTTTGGATCCTATTGTATATTACTACTCCTTTATTATCGTTGTAATAAATGTTAGTTAATGAATAAAGATGATTTTCTTTACTTTACTTGCTTTTGTATACTCCTACATACTATACGTTTTGCATAACTATATCGCGTAGAGTATCTATTTGGTATATTTACGTCGCGGGTCTCGTCGCGTCTCCTCTCCAGTATTTTGGAAAGCGGGACGTGACAGAGAGTTCTTGCTCTGACTGCTCCGGGTGCTCAGGCATCTTTTGATGTTGAAGCAAGTACCCTTCAATGCCAGTTGCGTTGATTTGTGTTTTAATTTGTGTTTTGGGGTGATCGGAGTACGGATTTGATATTTTGGGTGATATGGACATCGCCTTTGTTTTGGCCTCGATATTTTAATGAGCAAAGTATCGTTCTTTGTTTTCATGCACGCCAGTTGCATTTCAGTATTGTTTGGTACACACTCGATGCACTTACTGTTGTTTTTGTGTATGTACGTTGTTTTTTATTTCGTTTTCATACATCACACGCAGTATCATAGCTAGTGTGGTTAGCGTGACGGTGTTGGAGTTCCAGCAGTTATCTGGGTTTCACACGTTCATTCCATATGCATGTACATTGCATTATGATATTTTGGTATTTTGAGTGTCGATGATTGGCTCGATGAGAGTTTCTCTTTTTGTGCACAATCCATTTGGATGTGATTTCTTGCACATATGATATTTGAACCATTATCACACATTATGTAGCATTTTGAGTTTGTATGAAATTTCGGAATCCCGTTGATTTGATGTATGGAAATATTTTAAGATTTGGGTTTAAATTTAAATTCGGAGACCGAATTTATTTAAAGAGGGGATATTGTAACATTTCGGAAAATTTTTAAATATTATTTTAGAAGTTTAAATAACGATAAAAGGGTTTTATTAAGATTATGGTATTTAGTTGTAAAAAGTAATTATTTTGTAAAAGGTCTTTAATAGTTAAACAGTGTGTTTGGTATATGTTAGGTTGATGTTAAACCTTAACACATATCATACCATGTCATATACCATCATAGCTACATCTCCTTCTTTTATCTTTACACCTCATCCTTTCTTTACACACCTCTTCCTTCATCCAATAACTCTCATATTCATTTCATTTCTAAACCAAACATATTCACTTCCTTCAACCCCTACCTCAAACCATGGCCACTGTCATGCCCCGCTTTCCAGAGTGCGCGAACTAAGGCACGTGACAGAGCCAACTATACTATTTGTGGATAGGAATCATCCCTCCACAATCACATTACGGCTGTCTATAGGATATCAAGAAGTGTAAAATATAAAAACTAGCTATTACATGTCTATTTGCCTCAATAAATAGAGTCAAGAAAAATATATAAGCGGAAACGAATCAAACTCTGATAAATAACAACTGAAAACTTGTCCCAATATGGGCTCACATCAAGAAAATAAACTGCGGAAACATAAGCTAGGAGTCTAAAAGCTAAACATCTCTAAACCACACATAATCAATTGTTCAATTCCTCACTGCTCAGCTTGGTTGCTGAAGTACTCCTGTTCAGCCTGTGATAGTAATAGAGGAACTGGGTGGGCCATGCAAAACTCAAACGTCAGTACGTCATAACAACAATAATAACCAGGATGTAACGATATAGGTAAACATGAATATAATGAATAACACGGATATGAAACAGTGAAGCATGTATGTGTCTGTGAAATGCGACGAGTAACATAAAACTGTGCTTCTAGGTTATCTACTCTAAAGTCTTTGAAATCAATTCAATATAATCGTCGATATAACTTAATAGTATCCCGTGTATGCCCGGAACCACGGTCAAGACTCTCAGGCTAAATCCGAGACGTGCCGCTAAGCAGTAAACAGGTAACATATACAGACGAATGATGTCAGCAGCATCATTCCGGGGCTGGCCTAGCCCGTAAAGACTGATCAGTATAAGTATCGAACTGTGAGTTACAAGTCAGATTTCATTATTGATTTTCCCTTACCTCCAAGGTTATGTGTTCAAGTCAGGCATTAAATATATGAATTTAATGCCAACACAGGATCAAGCAGGTACAGGTTTTGTTTATGCAGATAACAAGTTGCGTCCATCAGGACAACAAGTCAGGATTGTCGGGATTAGTAACAAGATCAAGTAACGAGTCAAGTAACATGTCATGTGATGCATATGTATCAAATGGATACCCAATGTGAAACTGCAAACGATATCGGAATCACGGTAAACAGTGCCGATATCAAGATGCATATGTATCTATCTGTAATAACCTATATATATCCATGACTATGTATGATGCAAACCAGATAACATGTCGCACTAATATAATAGTATAATAATATCAAGATATTCCGGCATGCAATTAGATACGTTATTGTCAGTATGGATACGAACAGATATCGAAAAACGGTAAGTCTATAACATTTGATGCACGATTAAAACACATGTATTATTTTTATTCATATGGATATAAATATATTAACATAGCATGTTGCAAGATAAACTTGCCTGATCGGATCTCACGACGGGGTACATACGTCGCGTTCGACGTCGGGTAAACGTCGCGATGCAAACACGCGCGTACAGGATTGGATCTGTCTAATCAAGGACGTGACCATGCCGGATGATGATGATAACTGGGTCATCCGGATCATCGACGACGTGCGCGATTCTGGCGAGGCGGCCGGAAAACCAAGAAACAAGAAAGAAAAGTAAGAAAGAAGAGAAGAAAGAGAAGAAGAGGGATTGGCTGTTGGTGATTGAGCTCTAGGTTTGGGCAGACGACAGAGGCAAGGCGACGATGGGTTAGCGTCAACGGCAGTGGGATTCTTGGGTTGAAGGGGTTGCTGGAAAGTTTTCGTCGGGTTGTAGGAATGGTTGTCGGGAAGAGGAGAGAGGTGAGGAGGAGGTGATGGAGGTGGTGTGGTGATGAGGGTGATGAGATAAGGTCGACGACGAGGTCTTTAGCGATGAGGGGTTTGTAGGGTGCAGGGATCTCGTCGAGTTTTGGGTGTAGGGTGTTCTCGGGTGCAGGGATCTCGTTGGGGGTGAAGGAGGAGGAGAGGAGGTGGTTAGTGTTGTCGAGGTCAGGGTGGTAAGATGATCGACGGCGAGGTGAGGGTTGGAGGCGTGAGCGTCAGGGGTTGCAGGTGTTGGGTTCGTCGGGTGAAGTTGATGGGTGTTCGGAAAACGAGAGAGGGGAGCGGGGAAGTGGATGAGATGGTGGTCGGGGTAAGGTTGACGAAGAGGGGACGAGGGCGAGGTCGACGGTGAGAGGTTGCGGGCGTGGGCGTCGGGGAAGGTTGTTGGGTTGGTCGTGGCTGTGGTGTACGGGTGCAGGAAGCTCGGGAATGGAAGAGGAGGAGAAGGTAACAATGGTGGCGAGGTTGTGGGGTGGTGATGGGGTTAGGATGGTCGGCGGCGAAGGTGAGGGCAGGTTAGGTTTAGGGCTCGAGTATGGGTTTCTCGCGGCGGCAGGGAAATGTGAGGAAGAGAGAAAGGGAGCTGGGGATGTGTATCAAATATATTAGGTTGATTATATATATATATATGGGGGGTGTACGAGAGGAGAGAGAGGGTGAGATGAAGAGAGGGTGATATGTGATGAATTTATAATTTAGTTAATATATATTATATATTCTATCTAAACTGTTAATATATATATATATATATTATAATATATTTTTCTAGGATTATATATCTAATACAAAAATACTCCGAAAAATACCTGAGTCACTTCTAAAATTCTAGTTTTAAAATACGGATAATATACGTGTCACTTAAAATTATAATGCGACGTCCGGTTAGATAAAATGCATACCCCCAAGAACGGATATACGTAAAATCATGTAGCGATCCAAACGAGTATGTTTTATCATATCGGACATGAACACGATGTCTGGATGCGACCATAGGGTATGGGGTATGATAACAGGCCATGCTAGATATTAAAATGTATTATCTTATAATTATTTGTATTATTAAGCGATATGCAGATACTAAATATATTATACCGGTATATAGAACATAGACGTGCACGGATTCTCTGTACTAGTAATTATATGACGTAATCTAGAATCAAGATGGGTTTCAAGCATGCGGGTCGGGTTGGATACTATTCACAGATACCAAATGCACTATCCGCACCCAAAACGATAATAATCAAGAAATAGTCGCAAGATTAGAAAATACCCAAAAAAATATGGTATAAATGAACTAGGGTGTTACAGCCACCCTTCATAAAATCACAAAGAATTGATGATTTCTTCACACAACTTGTTCAAAATTTCAAGCTAAATCAACACAACTTAAAGAAGCCTCAGGTAGAAATCTCAAGAGTTGAACTTCCTTGGTGATCCATCCAAATAGGTAAAAATTCATCTTTTACAAGTTTTCAAAGTGTTTCAGTTTCAGATTTCTTGATTAATGTCAGAAAAATGGAGGTTTTGTGATGTTTTTGGTGTTCAAATCAAATCTGGGATGAACTATGACCTTTATAAAACATTTAGCATATAGAATTGACCTAATAGGATCACCAGAAGACGCCCACAAAAGCACAGACCCCTGACTCATAGACCAAACCGCAAATTGCGGTTATATGGAATTTAACTGCGGCCCAATTTTTGAATTATGGTGTGGATCTTGGTCTGGGACTTGTTTATGAGTAGAATAAGCCTCTTTTATACTCTATTTTTCCTAGTATTCCCTGAGTCAAAATCCAGGAGTATTTTAGTGTGATTTTGGCGATATTTTAAGGCTTTTAAACTTTCGTATTCGAATTTATAATTCTGGTTTTGGTGGATTTAATTGAGTAGCGATGCCGGGAGGGCAATTCCTTATTGTTAGTATTCGCTTAACTTTTGTTGGTCATAGGTTCTAACCTATGGACCTTTATTTGACATATCTATTTCGATATGGTTTCTTTTGTACGTTGTGATGTTATATGAATGCTAGGTTTCGTTGCGGAGACCTTCAAGTCTGCACGGATGCGCAAGGCGCTTGTCGGATACGACTAGCGCGATCGCACACAGTGAGTAGATTATATCTATGAGTGGAGAAATCAGGTGAATTGCGTTTAGCACCCCCGTGAAACATAATGTTATATTATCATTGAATTTGCATAGGATACATGCCATGTATATTTAGATTAGTCCGACATGTAGCGTATTCCGTTAGTATCGTTTAGTAGAATTATTGTAGATACAGTTGGTAGAACACAAGCACAAATACTAATGATTGCCATGTTGCACAATCACAGGCCCACATGTTACACTACACATCATTAGTACTGTCATACCACGTAGAACTGCCCTACTTTTATATCATAGTAGAATTAACGTTATAGTAGAATTATGTTATTATACGAGTTATATTGGGTGCGTGTACGAGACTAAATGTCCGTACTTATTGTTGGGCGAGTATGAAACTGGAGATCCGAACCGGTCATTGAGATGTCTGTACCAATCTTTGTGCGGTTGCGTTAACAAGATGTCCGCATTGGTCGCTGTGTGCGTACGTAGACTTGAAGTCCATACGAGTTGCGAGGTGTACGTAGACTTGAGGTCCGCACTACTATTGCCGTGTGTTGGGTACGTAGATTAGATATCCGTACCGATCATTATTACTATATAAAGATATATCTAATGGTCATCGTAAGAGGCGAGATTTCCATACTGGATGACATGATGATGAGGATTGCCGAATACGGCCTTATTGACTTTGACTCGTTGAGTCTTATTTTACCCTGATGAGGAGATTATAATATTCGGAGTGTAACACCCAGTTTCACTACAATGATTCGTTTCATATTTTCAAAAGAGATAACATAAAAGTGCTATTGGATTTAAAAAGGGCATTTACATATTTTAAAACACCGCAGCCTCTTTATTTACAACCAACATTTCGTTATACTTTACAAAATGTATATATATGGGTTACTTACAATATACATTCATTTACTGTTCATTTACGTTACGCTTACTGTACATGTTATTCGCTTACGCGTTATTCATTATATCCGATATGCTGCGCTTACATTATCATTCGTGCTACTATTATTATATTCAATAATGCTATTATATACTACCTATCTGTGTTATGACAAGTCCACACAGACTAAAAAGGGTACGAGAATATGATGTGATATGATATTAATCCTAAGAGATTGAGTGTGTGTGTGTGTGTGAGAGAATGAGGATTATGATTCAGACACGGTGGATATAGCCGAAGAACCATGATATATATATATATATATATATATATATATATATATATTTGTCATCAATCCATGAGAGATTGAGAATAGTTGACATAGAGTATCTCTACGGATATATTTGTGATCAATCCATGAGGGATTGAGGGTAGTTGACACAAGATATCTCTACGGATATATATGTGAGAGATCGATATAGATGTTCTGCACTGAGATGCATATATTATATATATGTAAGGGATCAAGATAGATACCCTGCACTGATGAGATATATTATGCTGTATACATAGTAGCCGGACGGAACTGTTACATGAGACAATACCTGACTAGTATTTTCATATATCAATGCATACTGAAGAGGGTTTATAAAGAATTATAGTCTTATATTTTCCACGTGCCAATAATTAGCACAGAAAGTTTCAAAAGAAAACCCCTTCTATATCATTTTCAAACAAACAAGAGCGGGACGTATATTTAAATGAAACACCTATTTTCTTCTTATATTAACGTCCGTTACTAATACCATGACATAAATATCATATGGCTATTTTGAAAAGATCTAACATACATACATCTTTCGGCTACTTTTATTGGATTGCATAAGAATATGTGTTATACGTATTATAGCTTTGTTTTTGTTTCGGTTTGGTCGTGTGTTATAGATATTGCACTACAGCTACTGTGATCGTGATTTGACACCGATATATTTGGTACACGGTAAGTTACCGTTTATTGATGATAGATCAATATTACGTTGCATAGTATTGCGTTATTTCCGTGACTCACATGCTTTCGGATGCTTGTGGTTATGTTATGCCTATACCGGGCTTGATGTTGTTTAGTCAAGATTTATATGATAATCACACACAGATTCATATATAGGATAGCGGCACACGAGTTGTACATGAGGGCTTATCATCACATATTTTTTTGCTCGAACTCTAGTTTCGATGCATGCCATTTTACCCTCCTTAATGTGCACATTTATATTGTTTAGATATTTCACCGCTTATCCTTGCGATTTTTAGCTCGTTATATAATACTTTTCTCGAGCTGGCAACTCAGCCCGTTGTGTCGTAGTTTTGCGTTGATTTGACCGCTTGGATCAATAGCAGTTAGTTTGGGCACATCTTCTGTTTTGTGGGCATAGTTGCGCATGTACATGAGTGGTGGGTTATATTCTTTTGTATCGGCATTTGCCTTATTCCTATTGTATCTAGAAGTACTCCATCAAAGACCAAGTCTAGTTATTGTTGAGACCTTAGTACTGTTGTGACGTGATGTATATTTATTCTATTTACTTTCCGCATTTGATCCTTCGCCGAGGGGTTGTGTGTGTGTGTGTATTGCGTGGTTGTTGATCCGCCGTTAGACGTTGATTTTGCTCCCGTGTTAGGGATGCTTTATTATTATGTTATTGTATCTGTTTTTATCAAAATTTATAAAGGAGGTGCTGTCCAATCATTAAACAATAACAATGATTTCAAACCAAACTTAATTTTAAGTTAGTAAAATCTTTTCAAAACTTCACCTCCGCTATTTCTTGTAAAATGGTTTAGATTTCTGGTTTTTGGCTTATTTGAGTTAATGTGGAGTGATGTAGACTTCACGTAATTCAAGTGCCGGTCACGTGTCAATTTCGGATCGTGACAAAAAAACCCATATGTTTTTACATAGCTTTGAAGTGCGCCGGTTTTTTTTTGACAATTTACCCAAGATTCTTTGTTTACTTATAGTATAATAATTGATATGTTATGCCAATGCTATTTACTATCTTTAAAAATATTATATTCATTTCATAGAAATTACATTTATACTGAATTACTATATTTATGTTAAGATGCTACATTTAAACTATGCTGCTACATTTATTGGTAAATTGCTTCATCTATCTATTTATAAGATATATATAGTACTTTATAAAATAAATATAGTTTGGGCACATCTTCTCCTTTAAAATATTATATGTTAAGATGCTACATTTAAACTATGCGACTGGGCTATATTAAAAAAGCAATATTGGCATAACATATTAATTAATGTAGTATAAGGCTTAATCGAAAGAGTTTTTAAGGCTAGGGAGTTTTTGACAAGTTTTTTCGGTATCTGGACCTCTATTTCTTTTGGGCCTTAGGGACCTAAATCTATTTTCCCCTAAATTTAAATATGCTAATACAACTGAAATGATACAATTACAATAGAAAAAACAATATATGACCAACATCCTGCATGTCCGCCATCTAAGAAATACTTAGCTAGAACATGAAGGATTCTATTAAATCTCTTGATGAGAAGTACTGAAGAAATGTGAGTAGATAGATCTATATCATCCTGGGTTTTTTTATACAGGATCTCAAGTATTTTGTTATTGAAATAAAACCTCTAAAATGTCATGTTTTTTCATGACTTCATGTATTTCAAATGATCTGCAGTCATGAAGGTTACGTTTGATCTTTGCTATAAAATCATAAGACATAACACAAACACATAATCAACGTGTTACTTTGCTAAACCAAATTCTTAAAACTAGACACATTATGTTAATTTTTTATGATGTCGAGTTATTAGAGAGAACCAAATTTAGTGTTTCTTATATTAAAATAATTACTTAAAGAAAAGCGATAAAAGGTTTTATAAATCACTATAAAAAATATATATATATACATAAGTGGTAACTTTATATGGTAATATTTTAGAAAATATAAGAATTATTTTTATTATTTATATTACAATTAAAACTTACATCCATTTCTGTAAATTATCTCGAAACCCCAAAACGACATGAAAGGTGGTTATTGAAAATTAATAAATTTCAAAATGAAGCCACCACGGTGAATTGTTTTAATATTTTATTCCTTCCGGAGAAACAATGTGTGGATGTATTAAGCAAACTTTTGCAGAATTCATATCTCAGTTATATGTTAAGTTTGTTAGATGTTATATTTTATTCAAAAAGAGATTTCCCATGATACCTGTATTTACATGTAAATGAAGAGAAATTATTTATGAAATATTTGGGTTAAGAAACTATGTATCATAAACTTTTTGTCATAACATATATTTTAACTACTTTTGATATCACGGGCGACATAATCCAAAGAACCTACATTGTTGGCAATTTGCGATAATATGAAATAAAATCTAAAACTTTTAAGTTTATGTAATAATTATTGTCTTTTCGAATTTTCAGTCATGAAAATGTCTAAAACTCTACCATGATGTCAACTCTTATGAAAGAAGTCAAATTGATTTATAGCTAATAAATGTTTCTGGACTTTACGGGAATATAAGGGGAAGGGGAGGGGGGTAATGTATAACAACTTATACTCAAACAGAGCATGCTATGCCATCTTTAGCAATACAAAAAAACTAGAATTTTACACGTGTGTTTCATGTGTATTTATGTTAGATGTTAAGAAAATATTTTAAAAGATAGTTGATTGGAATAGTTACTCTTGAACGATAGAGATATTGTATTTCAATGAAACTTTTTAATATTATTTTTCTAAAAAGTTATGAGAAAACCTTTGGAGAGATATATATATATATATATATATATATATATATATATATATATATATATATATATATATATAAAATAAATTAAAATTTCAATTTGAATCCGTTTATATATATATATATATATATAAAATAAATTAAAATTTCAATTTGAATCCGTTTAACTAAAGCTGAATTTCAAAACTTTATGAGGTGTTGAAAAATTAAGTGGAACATATATAACTTTTCTAATTTCAAGATACATGTTTTTGGCCTTTCTTGTGGTGTGTTTGGTGTTGTGTGTGTATGGGTGGGGTTGGGGGGGGGGGGGAGGCATCTCTAATTCTAAGAAAATAAACCTCCCTTAAAAATAAAATAATAGACAAAAAATGACAACTTCCATGTCAATTTTAAAATTTCAAATTCAAACCCAAATGTGGAGCCAAACCTTCATTGTAAATTGTTTAATAATGTGGAGTCAATATCATAAACTGTATTCATCAAATAATCATAAATTTCAAAACTCTTTTTGAATAATACTTGCTTGCATGTTCACTCAATATTCATAATTTTCAAAATAATTTTTAAGTAACACTTTCCACTTGAACATTGTATTTTCTATATAATCTCACCAATTAGTATTTTGTTAAAATATGAGGTAAATTTTGCAGCTTTTGAGGTTATGTGGTGGGAAAATAAATTTATTTTACACCATACACTTGAAAACAGAACACTGAAAAATACGATCACTCATATCAAAATTAACCGCTTACTCATGTTTTCGTTATGAACCAATTGGATCAATAGGAGCGCAAACTCTGCATTATGCAAAGGATCCACATACTCCTATATTGGTTTTAATTTAACATTAGAAAGGACTTTTTGGTTATCGGCATACAAGAAATTTAAAATCAAGTTGAAATTGTTTAAACATTCTTTTCACGTTAAATATATATAATAATTGCAAATTAATTTTATTATTTACAAATCTACAGAGAAACTTTAGCCAGGCCCAATTTAAACCTACTTCAATTACATAATAAAAACATCATAAAATCCCTGCAAAATCTAGATTATTTTTTGAAACAAATTAATAGCTGTTGGTATAGAGCTAAAGTCAGAGAATGCTTCTAGGCAAATGCATTTCCATCAGGAAATCAGAGCCCCGAGCATTTCATCATGCCTTTTACAGAAAATTTTGTAGATATGTCCGGTCTTGAAAGTGAAAGAAATATAAACACAAACCCCAACTGCTTGAAAGATGCTCGGAATATTATATTTCTTTCTCCCTTCCGTCTCAAATTATTACATCTAATTTACTTTCAAAATCTAAATACATCATATTTATGATAAAATATAAATTTGAGATCCTCAGAAATAATGCTTGTGCTTATCATCACAAGATGACATCAGGTCTCAAACATATCGGATCAATCAAATCAAATCCTTAGACAAAAATCATCAAATTGACTAAAGATTAGAAAACAACAAGTACAAGATATAACAATAAATTTTGTAAGTGCGCAGCATAAATTTCAAAGCAGTGAGGGATGATCATCAAAAGGCTTTTGAATTTTCAAAATTAATTTCGAATGAAATATAAAAAGGAAGAAGAAATTTAAAAATTAAATTCCAACATGAAAAAAGAAACGACCGACATAAATATGAAAATTGGGGCAGAATTTTTTTTTGGGATGTCTGGCTTCTTAAAATATTTCTCCGAATTATATAGGGTGATGAAAAATTAATGTTTGCTTGAATAATGAATCTTGAGTTAATTTTTTGACAGAGTAGGGAAAAAACTACTATGTAAGGGCTTGCATGGTGCAAGCCCTTGTATAGCCCTTGGATGGGTTCCCCCCACTTGCAAGGGGAGCCCATCCAATGGCTCTAGAGGGGCTTGCACCATGCAAGCCCTTCTAGAGTAGTTTTTTTCCGAGAGTAGAACATGATAGTTCCACGTGGAGGGAATGGATCTCTACGAATTGTCTGGAAGTAACAAGAGAATCTGCGCACATGCTGCACGTAATATCGGAGAAGCTTGTATTGCATATAAAACGAAAAACAAATATTTGTATTGCATATAAAATGAAAAAACAAATTTATATAAATTTGTAGAGAAATTAAAGTCGGATCTTAAGAGTGGTTAGTTATAACATCCATTGATATGTATTTTATTTTTATTTTTAAATAAACTTTTAATAATTTTGTGAAGGATTTGAATGAGAGATTTTTGTCTATTTTAAAGAGGGTTGGAGTAAGTTGGAGAGATTTTATTCAGAGAGAATGTTAATTTGGAGAGGGAAAGTACCAATTCAAAATTTAATGGATGATGGTATGAATATCCTGGAACGGGGCAAAAAATAATTTTTTTTGGGTAAATTGCAAAAATGTATTTATGAACTTTTGCGTTTTTTGTGCTTTATACCAAGAACTTTCATAATTAGCGATTGCTACTATAAACCATTTTTTGCAGTTCATTTTTCTTTTGCGATTGATACCATGAAATCGCATGAAGTGGTAGTAATTTGCAACCAGAAGTGATAGTTCATGGTAGCAATTTGTTATAAAATTAGTTCATGATATCAATTGCAAAAAATATGAAAATTCATGGTCATATTTTTGCAATTTATCCTTTCTTTTTTCTGTATATAGTTGTCACAAAAGTAGATGTAATCTACATTTACATAAAATGGCAACATAAATTAGTACCCACAGCTAGTTTGCATTATAATAATAGAGATGATAAAAAAGAATATGGATCTCAGGAGTTTTTTCATTATCCGGTGGAGTATTTTTCATTATGAACACGGAAAAAGTAACAAAAGACCCAATGTTCTATTGTCGGCTCTACACCTGCCATTTATTGACCACCCGACCTATCGTATAATGTAACAATAGAAAAAATGCTTTTTACTAAAAAGCCTCCTTATACTTCGCTAATTACCAAAAAGCCCTCCATATTTAATATTTACTTAAAAGACTACTCATATATTTAAATTGCACTAAAAATCCCCCCTCACTAGTTTTCCATCAAAAGCTAGTGCATGTTAGGAAGATGGAACTGGAGCTTGTATTTGAGCTGTTCTTTTACCTTTTGGGTATTTCGGTTGGTGTTTCTTGCATAAAAAGAACTCAGATTCTTTCTGAGTTGAAGATTGGGATTTAACACAACTAAAGAATCGATCTCCTTTCAAATGAGCTTGCCCACAAACTCAAACCTTGCATTTAAAGGGACAACGACACTCGACGAGCTCGTTGGTGGAGAAAAACGAGCTAGTTTTTGTTGGCTATAGTGCCCTCAAGGCAATTATTGTAATCACAGGCAGATGATTATGATGATTGAGGGAAGACCTATACGGATAGAACAGTCTTACTCAAGATGATAATATGCTATCTGGTTTGTCTTTATCATCATATACATGTATTATATGGTACTACAGATCACTATTACATGTTGATAGAGCCCATAAGATTCTTGCTTGACTACCAGCATTATGATTGCGATCATATACGTGGGAGCAGGGTGGTCTATAAGCACATCCTTAAATTTTCCTAGTCGTGGGAGTATCGAGACTGGGCATTGATACTCTAGAGTAGACTAGTGTATACTTATCGAGACGCCGACGAGAGGCGGTGGCCGGTCTCACAAGCCATTGGTGTTAATCAATCACCTAAGATAGTATATAACTGCTCATTGGGTTATGAGTACACTAGACGGACTCGCCGGGAACATGCTGGATGGTATTATACCTATTGTCAGATAGCAGTTCCCAGGTGTCATGTATACAGGTTAGTCTTTCGACCTGAGATCGTAATTTGTCTCGTGTGAGTTCCCACTGTACTTTGATTACTACCCTGCAACGGCTCAAAGGAGTCGTGCAAACAGGTTTTAGTTGGGTATAGTCCCGAGCCACATGGAGGCAGTGAGCGGATCGTCGGGGATTCGTCTCTCCCGATATTGGGGGTTGATGTCGCGTTGTGCACGGGTGGACATCACCAGAAATCCTTGGCCAAGGTAGACGAGAATTACTGATTTGGATCAGTAGTTTCTCAGTTGGTGATGGGCTTCATACCGACACGAAATGTCGCGTTATTAGGGGTCTGACATTATCCACCCCCTAGACTCAAAATGCGATACTCTTAGACGAACAGACCAGATTGGACGGATATTGTCACGGACATGCTCAGTAGGGGTTCGGATGAGTTTGCTCGTCGGCCTTCCTTTCGCTCCATATCTGGGTAGCCGTTACGTACAGCTTGTGCCGCTGACATGCTTGTGGTTAAACCCACTGCCGGTGTATTGACAAGTCTTTAGAGTCCCACACAGAGGGTTTCCCTGTTTCGGGCGAAACGATGTAGACGCCATATGGTTTTACGGCAGGGTTCGATCATATACGTGCACTTGTGCACATATCATGATTCGGACGGATAATACTATTGGGCTTTGGTTTAAGCCGGATCCTAGTATTATATTATTGGATTATTTTCGTCTCTTTTGTATTCGTATTTTGTCGGAATACGAATACATGTATGTATATACGGATGAGGGGTATTCTTGTAATTTATTACAAGGTGCTTCTAGAAGAAGACACCTCATTTAGTTTTTAACCATTTATGTTAAATGGTTAATGAGGTGGAGGATGAGGTATTGATTGGCATTATATCAAGCATGGCTCACTTGGTGACTCATGGGGCGACTCATGAGTTACTATTGTGGCATGCTTGATATTTGTTTGTGTTGTGAGATATTTGGTGGTGCTTGATTCATTTCTCTAGTTCACAACACTTAGCCAATTTTTCCATGCTTGCTTCACACTCTCATATCCTCTTGCTTCTTCTTCTACCTCCACCCTTCAAGTCTCATGTGTTGAGAAACCTAGGGTGTTTGGAGACAAATTAATCCATCTTTAGATTGTACAACCTCTAGGCTAACTAGTTTAGCAAACTAGGTACCCTAGTTACCTCGGCTATGAGGTAGGAGCTCGGAATACAAATCCTCAGGTAGATCATCTTCGATGGAGGGAGACCGGAGATCAAGCTTGATCATAGAGGCCTCCAGGAGCTTGGGATGATGGTTAAAGACTGAAGGAAACGGATCATTCGGTATAACCTTTCTAAACTCCTCTATATGTTTGCTAGCTTAAGGTTTATGGTTTGATCCGTATTATGGAGTTGTTCTTCGCCGGTTTTATTAAAATTTTGTTCCGCATTCGGCCACGGTAGATGACCAGGGCGCTGGCATAACCCAACATGGTATCAGAGCCAACCCATAAACCATAAACTAGCAGTTTAAACGATGTTTAAAGTAACGAAACCAAAACAACTCCAAAACAATACGGAAAATATTCAAGTTGCTGTCGAAATTTGAGAGTCTTCTAAATTTTTTTTAATCAATTGCAGAAGGCTACTCATCTTACAGCTAGAACACCCTCAAAATACGAGCCCCAAACTCCTAAACTTGGCCGACGAGATCGGTGAAAAACCCGGCGCCGCCGGTTTTTGTGGGGAGTTGGGACTTGATGTTTTTGGTGTGTTCTAGTGTCTTAAATATTGGTTTTGGATATTATTTGTTTTTTCCCAGATTGCATATTTTATTATTTTTAGTATTGGGACAATACTGAGTATTTCGAAGTCGTTGTTTTAACACTGTTTAAAAGTTTTCAGTATATACATTACTATCTGCGACCGTGAATGTCATTAGAGCGGTATAACTCGTTTAACTGCTATATGTTCTTTTAGAAGGGTTTGCGAACATGACATTCACGTTGATGTTCTGTGTTGTGCTGAGCTTGTGGTTGGATTTTCGTGGTGGATAGCCAGTGGTGCAATGATAGTTGTACAGTTCAGATTTTTTTGTACATTTGATATTGTGGAGCGATCGTCCGATATGTGGACTTCCGTCTATGCCGGTTTATATATTTATTTGTTTGGGGCACGACCGGGTTGAGGTCGATGTCACCCTTGTACATATATTTTCCTTTTGTGTACTAGGATTACCCCACGGTGGAGTGCTCGAATAGCCTGATTCTAGAAGGCAACAGGCCCGCATCTCGTGGCGTTGAGACGGAGGGGGCCTCACTCTAGAATTGGTGGGTTATTCGTCGCACTCGTAGGGGGTATAGGTTGACTCACGGAAGGGTGCTCAAGTTACCAGATTCCGTGAAGTGTTGGGTGGCCCATTCACTTTGTTGATTGGGGTTGCCTCACTTCTGGGATTGGTGGGTAACTTGCCGCGCTCGTAGGGGTCCAGGTTTTCATTGCACAGGCTATCCACACGACAGGGAACATCGGGTCTCATTTGCGACTCAAATGAAACCCGAGCCTCCAAGATTATCCACCATTCTGTGTTGCTTCCTGAGATTCTGTGATGTTGCTTATATCATGCATGGGACAAATGTTATATATATTTATATATATACTACTAGATGTTGTATATGTTTTGCACCCACGTTAGTCCAGCCCCCGCTCTGCCGTTAGTTAAGTAACCTAACGGTGCATGACCGGATCCCGTGGCGAATGCGGATGGCATATACGTACATTGTATTTTCGTTCTTTTTTGGTGTGATATGGATTAATTGATGGGACTGCATTAATTTCGATTAATGCAAGGAAAACAAACCTATATAATGTTGTTGGAACCAAGTTTTTAAAAAAAACTGACATTACAGACGTTTTTTTTTTACTTTGCACAGTGGTATTCGGTTATGAAAATCCAGCACCTCATTCGTCGAGGCAAGAGCCGAGATCCCTTCATCGGGAATGACCTCTTGAGCAAAAGTTTACGTTATCGTAATAACTTCACTATAGTCGATTCTTTTGCTTTGTATCGTGGTATTCAGTTTGGAATACCCTGCACCTCATTCGACGAGGAAAGAGCCGAGATCCCTTCACATTGAGTGACCTCTTTAGCAAAAATTTGTGCCACTATATATTAGTAAAACCACTCGGTTCCTTCAACGATATCAAGTTCATTACGTTAAAGGTTTTTCGCCAAAAACCATCCGTAGCCCTCCGTCATTTCAGATTAGTATTGTTTAGTATTCATGCTGCGTTTGTTGACCTAGTCAAGGCGTAGTGTACGGTAGCTAAGTGGTATTTTTCTGTGCATTGTAAATGCGATTGGTTAGGACAGTTGTGCGGCCTTGTTGACCTAGTCAAGGGCACGTGCGGGTGGGTTTAATGCAATCAAGAAAATGATGGGTTGAACTTGACTAGCGGTTTATGGTTTGTTGACCTAGTCATGGTCATAAACTGTTAGGGGTAAAAACCATATCAGGAGTTTCAAACATACAGGAAACTCGCCAAGCATGCGCATACCTTCTGGAGTATGGTGAATTGAGTGGCTTCCATCAATTTATCATGTGATGATAGTTGGATCCCGATTCCCACTGATGAGTAGGTGTTACTCCTCGGGTGATTTTAGACGATCCTGACTAATTCTCTTTTTAGGGTTTGAAGGAGAATTCGAGGAAACAATGGAAGCCATCCTGATTAGATAAAGCGATCAACCAATCTAATCTAGGTTAGAGTGCACGCTGAATGTTTCTTTTCTCTCTCTCTTTGGCAGTGACCATGGCCTGACTCTAAACTAAAACTCATGAACCAAGTTAACCGAACCTTCTTAAAACACTTTGGCTTTATTGTCACGGAGTCGCATATATCATTGCCGATTCTATATTCCATTTTCATTTCTCCAGAACACTCCGTATCATTACGAAAATCCATATTGCTTGGATATTGTTTCTCCCAATTAAAGAGCAAAGCACTATTCAAAATTTGAAATTTGAAATGAGGCAGCGCCTCATAAGAGCGCCAGCGTTAAGAGTCAAAAACACTGAGGCAGCGCTCGCGTGCAAAGCACATGAGAGCGCTGGTGCCAAAAGCGCCAGCGCTAAAGGCTCTAAGGCAACGCCTCATGTGCAAAGCACAAGATCGCTAGCGCTAAGAGTCAAAAGACTCTGAGGCAGCGCCTCACGTGTAAAGCACGAGAGCGCCAGCGCCAGAACTAAAAGTTCTCAACCCTTGGATCAAAGATCTAACGAAGATGATAAATCATCAAATTGCCAGAATAAAATTTTGTTGAGGAAATACTTCTCAAATCTTTCCAAACAAGAAAGATTGTGCTGTGTAAATCAGAGCACCGTTGGATCAAAAATCCAATGATGATTAAAAATCACCGAGATACAGAATAAGTTCTGTATGGGAAAATATTTTTCCAATCTTGTTAATAACAAGAAAACTATCTCCTGTAAAACAGAAGCCCTTGGATCAAAGATCCAACGGTGGGAAACATTCCCCAAATCAATCAGAGATCTCTCTCAATGAAAGATTTCCTCAAATCAACAAATCAACATCCCTTATATAAAGGACCTAAGGCTTCAAGTCTTGCACAGAAGAACCCCCCCATAAACTTCAAGAAACTTCAAAGACGAGAGAAATTTCTTCTCAAGATAAATAGCAAGAAGAGAGATCATGGCATCTCCTCCATATTTGAGAGTTTAACTTTCACATCAGAAAACCTTAGTTCTTTTTTAGATCACAGATCTACAAGATACAGTCTTTCATAAAAACAAAGAGATCATAGCATCTCCTCATAAAGAAGAACTCAGTTCTTAGATCCATGAGACAAAGTCTCTTATAAACCGAGAATTTAATTCTCAGAGTACAGAACTGATCAGAGTTGCCAAAGAAGCGCTTTAGCGCTCCAATTTAAAAGAAGCGCATTAGCGCTCCAAGTCTGGCGCTCGGTGCCAAGCGCTCCACGTGCTCCTCACGTGAGCGCTATTTTATAAGAAGCGCCTTAGCGCTCCAATTTAAAAGAAGCGCCTTAGCGCTCCAAGTCTGGCGCTCAGCGCCAAGCGCTCCACACGCTCCTCACGTGGACGCTATTTTAAAAGAAGCGCCTTAGCGCTCCAAGTCTAGCGCTCAGCGCCAAGCGCTCTATGCGCTCCTCACGTGGGCGCAATTTTAAAAGAAGCGCCTTAACGCTCCAAGTCTGGTGCTCAGCGCCAAGCGCTCCACGCGCTCCTCACGTGGGCGCTATTTTAAAAGAAGCGCTTTAGCGCTCCAAGTTTGGCACTCAGCGCCAAGCGCTCCTCACGTGGGCGCTGAGAAAACATAAATCGCTCTGCGCCGCAAAAAGTGTTCAACACTCAATAAAAGACAAAAAGGAAAAGGGGGTGTCAGAACCCAAATCAATGCTCAACATTGTTGAATAAAAAGGGGGTTCACCCCAAACAAATGTTCAACATTTTATTCAAAACTGAGTGGACTGAGCCCAAGTTGGCCACAAGTCCCTAACTCAAATTAACCGAGCCCATGTGCTCACAATCTTTTTAATTGGCCTTAGTCCCAAACCTGACTATAGATCTCCCAACCAATATTGGTTCAAGGGTAATCTCTTCATACCTATGATACATGTCGTTGTAATTTTTCAACGTTTTCAGAGAGATGGGGGGTCCCAATAACCAATAACTTTTGGTGCATCCACAAACGGTTAAACCAAAACCGTTCAGACTATGATGTCTTTAAAGCAGACTATGATGTCTTTAAACCTCACAGACTATGACGTCTTTAAACCAGACTATGATGTCCTTAAACTCATGGACTATGAGGTCCTTAAACTCATGGACTATGATGTCCTTAAATCCAATGAACCGCAATGTCCCTAAACTAAAATGATAGAGTCCAAATACTCTTTCGTTGGATCTAAATGATTCCAAAATCCTGTTGAGTAGATCTTAATCTAAAATTAGACTAACGTATCCTCAACAAATGTTTGAGTTGATCTTAGTCTAAAACAATACTAACGGTCCTTAAACCAACCCAAACCCAAATCTAAGAAAATACGGATTTGGACTAATCCATGCCCTACGGGCGATAACATAAATTAGTCTCCGTATACAATCCACGGACAACCAAAAACAAAACAAACACACACGACACGAAGTGACCTTCTGAAGAAGGAGAAAGTTGTTATCGCAATGCGGTAGCGTAATTAACTATAGGGGCTTGCGCCTGTAGGGAAGAGCGTCCTCACAATCAAAAACCCCTTAGAATGAGGGGCCATCTAGTTTAGCGAACTAGATACCTTAGTTACCTCGGCTATGAAGTAGGAGCTCGGAATACAAATCCTCAGGTGGATCATCTTCGATGGAGGGAGATCGGAGATCAAGCTTGATCATGGAGGCCTCCAGGAGATTGGGATGATGGTTAAAGACCGAAGGAAATGGATCATTCGGTATAACATTTCTAAACTCCTCTATATATTTGCTAGCTTAAGGTTTATGGTTCGATCCGTATTATGGGGTTGTTCTAGCGCCAGTTTTATAAAAAATTTGTTCCACATTCGGCCACGGTAGATGGGCAGGGCGCTGGCATAACCCAACATAGTATCAGAGCCAACCCATAAACCCTAAACTAGCAGTTTAAACGATATTTAAAGTAACGAAACCGAAACAACTCCGAAACAATATGGAAAATATTCAAGTTGCTGTCGAATTTTCCGAGTCTTCTAAATTTTTTTTAAACAATTGCAGAAGGATACTTATCTTACAACTAGAACACCCTCAAAATACGAGCCCTAAACTCCTAAACTTGGCCGGCGAGATCGGTGAAAAACCCGGCGCCGCCAGTTTTTGTGGGGAGTTGGGACTTGATGTTTTTGGTGTGTTCTAGTCTCTTGAATATTGGTTTTTGGGTATTGTTTGTTTTTGCCTAGATTGCATATTTTGTATCTTTAGTATTAGGGCAATACGGAGTATTTCGAAGTCGCTATTTTAACACCATTTAAAAGTTTTTAGTACATACATTACTATCTACGACCATGAATGTCATTAGGGCGTATAACTCGTCTAACTGCTATATATTCTTTTAGACGGGTTTGTGAACATGACATTCATGTTGATATTTTGTGTTGTACTGAGGTTGTGGTTGGATTGTCATGGTGGATAGCCAGTGGTATGATAGTTGTACAGTTCAGATTCTTTTGTACATTTGATATTGCAGGACGAGAGTCCGACATGTGGATTGCCGTCTCTGCCAGTTTGTATATTTATTTTTTTGGGGCACGACCGGATTGAGGTCGATGTCACCCTTGTACATATATTTTCATTTTCTGTACTAAGATTACCCTGCAGTGGAGTGCTCGAATAGCCAGATTCTATAGGGCAACGGGCCCGCATCTCATGGCGTTGAGACGGAGGGGGCCTCAGTCTAGAATTGGTGGGCTATTCGTCGCACTCGTAAGCGGTATAGGTTGACCCATGGAGGGGTGCTCAAGTTACCGGATTCCGTGAAGCATTGGGTGGCATATTCACTTTGTTGATTGGGGTTGCCTTACTTTTGGGATTGGCGGGTAACTTGCCGCGCTCATAGCGGTCCAGGTTTTTATTGTACAGGCTATCCACACGACAGGGAACGTCGGGTCTCATTTGCGGCTCAAATGAAACTCGAGGCTCCAAGATTATCCACCATTCTGTGTTGCTTGCTGAGATTCTGTGATGTTGCTTATATCATGCCTAGGACGAATGTTATCTATTTATTTATATATATTCTAGTAGATGTTGTATATGTTTTGCATCCGCGCTAGTCCAGCCCTCGCTCTACTGTTAGTTAAGTAACCTAACGGTGCATGACGGGACCCCGTAGTGAATCAGATGGCATATACGTACATTGTATTTTCATTCTTTTCTGATGCGATATGGATTAATTGATGGGACTGCATTAATTCCGATTAATGCAAGGAAAACAAACCTACATGATATTGCTGGAACCAAGTTTTTTAAAAAAAATCACATTACAGACATTTCCTTTTGTTTTGTACAGTGGTATTCAGTTATGAATATCTAGCACCTCATTCGACGAGGCAAGAGCCGAGATCCCTTCATCGGGAGTGACCTCTTGAGCAAAAGTTTACGTCATCGTAATAACTTCACTATAGTCGATTCTTTTACTTTGCATCATGGTATTCAGTTTGGAATATCCTGCACCTCATTCGACGAGGAAAGAGCCGAGATCCCTTCACAGGGAGTGACATTTTTAGCAAAAGTTTGTGCCACTATATATTTGTAAAACCGCTCGGTTCCTTCAACGATATCAAGTTCATTACGTTAAAGGTTTTTCGCCAAAAACTAACCGTAGCCCTCCGTCATTTCAGATTAGTATTGTTTAGTATTCGTGCTGCGTTTGTTGACATAGTCAAGGCATAGTGTACGGTAGCTAAGTGGTATTTTTCTGTGCATTGTAAATGCGATTGGTTAGGACAGTCATGCGGCCTTATTGACCTAGTCAAAGGCACATGCGGGTGGGTTTAATGCAATCAAGAAAATGATGGGTTGAACTTGATTAGCAGTTTATGGTTTGTTGACCTAGTCAAGGACATAAACCGTTAGGGGTAAAAACCACATCGAGAGTTTCAAACATACAGGAAACTTGCTAGGCATGCGCATACCTTCTGGAGTATGGTGACTTGAGTGGCTTCCATCAAGTTATCATGCGATGATAGTTGGATCCCGATTCCCACTGATGAGTAGGTGTTACTCCTTTAGTGATTTTAGATAATCCCGACTAATTCTCCTTTTAGGGTTTGAAGGAGAATTCGAGGAAATAGTGGGAGCCGTCCTGATTAGATAAAGTGATTAACCAATCTAATCTAGGTTAGAGTGCATGTTGAGTGTTTCTTTTCTCTCTCTCTCTCTTTGGCAGCGACCATGGCCTGACCCTAAACTAAAACTCATGAACCAAGTTAACCGAACCTTCTTAAAACACTTTGGCTTTTGGATTATCACGCAGTCGCATATATCATTGCCAATTCTATATCCCCTTTGCATTTCTCCAGAACACTTCGTATCACTACGAAAATCCATATTTCTTGGATATTCCATCGTATAGTTACATACGAACTCGAAGGAACTTGTTCCAGTTCGAGAATGGTTTCTAGTTCTGAAGAAATTGAATAGGATTATTCGATTGTCTTTTATCTTTACCTTCTCTCAGGTTGCGAGGGCTCCTGGTATTAAGAAAGTACACCTATTGCGCTTATTGGATAGTCTTCTTCCAAACCATAGGCAGGTGCCGAAAGTTAGGGAAGGAAGAAAACCAATTAGCCTATGTGCGGTGTACAGAAGGTAATAAGTAAAGACATATAAAGGGATTAGACAAAGGGCAAAGAAAATTGCGACTGTTATTATTCACGACAAAACCGTGTATACCCCTGCCACTCCTACTTCACCTTTGGATTTCTTCAGAACACTTCGTATCACTACGAAGATCCATATTGCTTGGATATGCCATCGTATAGTTACGTACGAACTCAAAGGAACTTGTTCCAGTTTGATGATGGATTCTGGTTCGGGAGAAATAGAATAGGATTATTCAGTTGTCTTTTCTCTTTACCTTCTTTCAGGTTGCGAGGGCTCCTGGTATTAGGAGAGTACACCTATTGGGCTTATTGGATAGTCTTCTTCCAAACCTTAGGCTGGTGCCGAATGGTAGGGAAGGAAGAAAATCAATTAGCCTAAGTGTGGTGTACAGAGGTAATAAGTAAAGACATATAAATGGATTTGAGTGATGGCAAGGAAGTATATGGTTATTGTCATGAATCAGGATAGTGGAAGTGGCATTACTGGAAATACCCGGTTACCCTTTCGAAGCATTTTCATATTTCAGTTTTACTGTGCGGTGTTAAGTGAAAACTGTTTTCCCAGTTAGATTCTAACTCCAGGGTATGTATTTACTAGATATGTTTCTCACATCTGTATGGCGTTACAGATGATGAGTGGGAGTAAGATATTGGGAATTGGATGATTAGATCCTCTATATATCGGAATTCTTTGTAATTGGTGATATTTGAGGAAATCACCTAGGTTTTTCCTGATGGCAAATATTTGGTTTTGAATATCCGTCGTTTTGCAACAATTTCAAACCGATATATCTATACGTTTATTTTATAAAGTGAGATATAAATTTTTGAAATTATGTCTATAACATTTACCTATATCAGTTGATGGTTAGGTAAGGTGCATTCAACAACGGTGTAATTCTTCTTAACCATAGTACAGTTTTCAACCTACGACGCACAGGGTTTGAGTTGTTAAACTCAGGAGACTTATACAAAGTATTGTATGTTGTCCGATGTTCGTCAGGACCAAGGGGTTGGTACTCGTACTTTATTATGTTTACTCATGACTTCTCTAGTTTTAGACATGTATTTCGTTGAAATACAAGGTCCAAATTTTGAGAAGTTATAGGTATAAGAATAAGGTAGAGAACCATCTATTGCAAGTATCAGGATTCTTTAAGGTGATCGAAGATATAGATACTTATGTTTGGTATTCCGTTGTAAGTAATAGTTTTGAGAACTTGCTTCTCTTTCAGGTTACTAATATGTGGATGTATTCCTGGATGAGTAATGTTGTATGGCCTTCTTCCATTTAGTTGATATGCACTGGAAACAGCTGCATGTTTTTTGAATCTGGTTCCAATTAAATTAGTGCATTTGTTTCTATATTGGATATATAGAATGGATTCATATCTTAACGATGTTAAGGTATATGGAGTTGTCCGACTGATGCTTAAAACCAGAATCTGGACAAACTCAAGGCATGTTTCAGTAATGGCAGTTTGCGGGTTATCCCGGGCTTTGGAGAGGGATAACATTCTACCATCTGGAAGATCAATAGTTATATTGTTCTTGACTCACCACCAGTTTTAGTAAAATGGATTGTTTTCAGAAAACATTAGTGGGAGTATGGTAGAACTGGAAGTGATTCCAGAACCACAAACGATTACTGAAAATTTAGAAGAACCTAAAGATTCAAATGGTTTCGACGATATTAGCCACTCCGCAGATTTGGTGGGTAACCTCAGGCACCCTAGAGGTACTTCGGTCTCCTCAGAGACGATGATAGGGAGGTTTTTGATTACCCAAACTTGCTACTGCTGTTGTTCTAGACTATGAGATCTGGCAGGAGGATGAGTATAACGTCGTTCTAAACTAGCTTTAGAAGTGCACGTGTATATAACTCTGCCAGAAGGTTGTTATAGTCAGTGGGAGTAGCGGAAGCAAAATGGGCAAGTTGCTTATGTCTATTTATAAACTAAAGTAAGGATAGCGGAGATAGATCATCTATTTTTGATGTGACAGTCATAGAGTTTGACTTCATCAGAATAAGAGATGGATCTGGTAAGAAGGTAGTAGGGAGTGATGTCCTGGTATTTGGATGACATGCACTTAATAGGAAGAGATCTTCCTATACTACGATCGTTATATTGTGGTTATCACAAGGTGGTTTCTCCACATAGTATATGGATAAAATATCAGGGATTCTGGTGACTAGATCTAAGCTTTTAGATCTAGATTTGGGAAGTGTCCCAATTTGGGTACTTTGGCACTATTCTAAAGTGTTTTAAGAATGGACGACTCCTGGCGTGGTGGTGTACCCGCAGGTGATGGAGTCACCCTCTCTAAAGAGATGCCTTCCAAACTTATGAGAAGAGGGATTTGCATGATTGGCATATCACTTGCTTAGGCAATTGAGTCAATCATGAGATGTCAAGTACAACACCGGATATTGATTTTGCACAGGCTGCAATAAGTATATATTAATCCAATCCTGGAGAAATGTTGGGAAACCGTTATGAACATAAATGGATGTTCTTGGTATATAGTAACGGCAGCCTCCTTCAGGAGGCGGTTATCATTTCAGGCTTCCAAGGTGTCCTGGATGACAGAGTGACTATCAGAGTTATAGTTTTCCCTCTTTTGAAGGGCAGAATGTTGGACGGGTGGTCCAAGTGGTTACCGTCGAAGGCATGGCATAGGATACTGATTAAATTCAGTGGATGATACAGTCTAAGAAGTTTGCTGGATTTGGAGTTCATTTGTGAACTGGGTCCCATCAGATATCCAGACAAATTCTAAGACAGGTATTGCTCATTTCGGCAGATAGTCTTTCTCCGCGAAGTTGAGATATATAGAGAGATAAAGACATTGGAGCGGATCCACTCACCGAGGCTATTTCTCGAATGCAATAGTTTCCCAAAAGAGCTTTGTGAGACTGATTAGTAGAGAAGTTGGGCGTTCGGTATCACACGGGCTGTGAGTATGCGAAACCGTAATTATAAGCCTTAAGTGCATGTGGGAGATTGTTGGCTATAGTGCCCTCAAGGCAATTATTGTAATCACAGACAGGTGATTATGATGATTGAGAGAGAACCTATACGGATAGAACAGTCTTACTCAAGATGATAGTATGCTATCCGATTTGTCTTTATCATCATGTACATGCATTATGTAGTATTACAGATCACTATTACATGTTGATAGAGCCCATATGATTCTTGCTTGACTACCATCATTATGATGGCGATCATATACGTGGGAGCAGGATGGTCTATAAGCACGTCCTTAAATGTCCCTAATCGTGGGAGTATCGAGACTGGGCATTGATACTCCAGAGTAGACCAGTGTATACTTATCGAGACCCTGACGAGGGGCGGTGGCCGGTCTCATAAGCCATTGGTGTTAGTCAGTCACGTAAGATAGTATACATGTGCTCATTGGGTTATGAGTACACTGGACGGACTCGCAGGGAACATGCTAGATGGTATTATACCTATTGTCAGATAGCAGTTCTCAGGTGACATGTGTACAGTTTAGTCTTTCGACCTGAGATCGTCATTTGTCTCGTATGACTTCTCACTGTGCTTTGATTACTACCCTACCACGGCTCAAAGGAGTCATGCAAACAGGTTTTAGTTGGGTACAGTCCCGAGCCACATGGAGGCAGTCAGCGGATCGTCGAGGATTCGTCTATCCCAGTATTAGGGGTTGATGTCGCGTTGTGCACGGGTGGACATCACCAGAAATTCTTGGCCAAGGTAGATGAGAATTACTGATTTGGATCAGTAGTTTCTCAGTTGGTGATGAGCTTCATACTGACAAGAAATGTCGCGTTATTAGGGGTCTGACTTTATCCACCCCTCTAGACTCGATATGCGATACGCTTAGACGAACAGACCGGACAGGACGGATATTGTCACGGACTGACTCAGTACGGGTTCGGATGAGTTTGCCCGTCGGCCTTCCTTTCGCTCAATACATGGGTAGCCGTTACGTACAGCTAGTGCCGCAGATGTGCTTGTGGTTAAACCCACTGCCAGTGTATTGACGAGTCTTTAGAATCCCACACAGAGCGTTTCCCTGCTTCAGGCGAAATGATGTAGAGGCCGTATGGTTTTTGTAACAACCCCAAATTTCCAATACAAGTTTTTACAAAAAAAAATTTCAAAATCCATAAAGGGGTATTTATTGCCTGAGCACAAGATAAGTAATTAATTAGCAATTTAATTACAAAAAGGAGCTTGTGGCTCATTGGTAATACCTTGCACTGCTGAACCAAGCCACCAGAGTTCAAATCCCATACCCCACATTATTTTTAATATTGTTTTTATTTTGAACCTTTATAATACCAAGGGTTTACACGTGCATATCTCACAAAAACCCCACTACACCCAAAAATGTAACATTGCCAGGGGTTAGATGAACTATCGGGGGGGATCCCGGCTGCCTGACTCGGCCTAGAATCGGCCAAATCGGCCTCGACTCGGCCGACTCGGTCCTCAGACCGAGTCACGGCGCCGATTCCGGCGACGACCCCAACACAAAAAATGTGTCTTTTGGTCTCTCCTGTACACCTGCAAAATTTTAGCCTCAGACCATTTCCAGAACTCTTTTAAAACCCTAATTACTCCACTTTTAATACATTTTTATTATATTTTATCACATTTTTATTTTAAACTTTTCATCTACCCTAACCCTACCCTAACCCTATAAATACCAACCCTACATACTACCCTCTCATCCCCAAACTCTGAGCCAACTCTCTAAAATTTTCAAGAAACCTTGTGTACTTTGAAAACGAGCACGAAGCGAAGTTACGGCGAACTTCCGGCGATCATTCTAGGAGCTCCCGGCGATGAAGCGACTAATTTGTTCAAAGAATATTTATAACCGCAATCAAGAACGGCGTCGCTTGGTAGCTAGCCGGTGAGTACGGGTCGGTCCACAGGGATTTTGTGTATTCTCAAATTGTTCTAACGAGTTAATTCCGATTGTTGTCGGATTGATTAAATCTAAAAACTAAGTTGATCTAGACTAAAATCTTGCTAGGGTTAGGTTTAGCTTAAGTTTGGAAAGTCAATATTCCTCACCGCTTTCTAGGCCCTATTTAAGATCTATGAGGTGTTATGATAATAATTAATAAAGTGGATTAATACCATCGGAAAGAAACGATGTTTCTTCCTCTAGGTTCTTGACCTTCCTTTCTTAATTCTTACCCTAACCTCCATGGAAAACATACGCAGCCAGTCTTTTATACTACGGTATCACCGCTACCTCGTAGGATAGGGTGCCGTAGGGAGCGGTGTGTATACGTATGCATGGAGTCCTATAAAAACGTGTGATGGGCGAGAAATGGGTGAGAGATCTTCATCTCTCAAGCCTTCCCCAAATCTAACCCTAACAAGCGAGGAGACTACTTACTCATTAGGGAATTGAAAAACATTTTCTAACTAACTAATTAGGGCAGAGAATAAAATCTAAACTAGGGCAGAAAGGAAAATTATACTAGGGCAGATAATAAAATTAACTAGGGAAAGAATAGAAAACTTACCCTAATTTGATGCACTCTTCATTCTTTACAGAAATTTACAGATCTGAATTTTGATAAAATGAAATGAGGCACAAGAAGAGGCATACCTCAAAAAGAGGTTTAGGGTTTCTATTTATAGAGCATAGAAATCCTAGGGTTACAATCGATTCAGATCTGTATTTACAATTTTACCCTAAAGAAGCCTAGTCAACGCACCGCCATGCCGTTACAATTTTCCACCGACACGGGCACTATATGGCCGCGGATCTGCGGCCATAAGCTTGGTTTGGCCGCGGTTCCACGGCCATCTTAATGGCTTGCTGGCTGCTTTTTTCTGGGGTTCTTTCTGCTGCTTTTAGCTTCTTATTTATTTACTTGGTTTCTCAGTTTGTCTTCTAGATTTCTTCCAGATTTCCACAGTGAATAAAGTGTTGGACTTTCACCGTTTGCTTTGTGTCGAAGTCTTGAACCTTGCGCTGCCTTTGTGCTTTGTGAACTTGTTCATTGATCTTTATTGTCCCTCAAAATATAGGCACGATCAAGATTCCACCATTTATCGGTCGTAGTCTCACTTTTGTATCATCTTTTCATTAATTTCACTGTTTTGTTCCGAGAACCTGTAACCTGCAACTATGTAGCAGACATGGATCAAAAGCACCTGTTTATTTGTAAAATGAATAAGAATGGGGAATATAATAATGCAATATTATAATATGAACAGCAACGCACCGGCGACTCCTCCCGTTCCATCTCCCTTTTCTTGTTGTCCGAAACTTGTAAGTCCCCAATTTCTACCTCTCTTTTCTATTCTAAAATACAGATTTACAAAACCCGACGGAATCGGAACAAATTCGATTTCCGATTCGGTTTCTTTATAAAACTTCACTTCTCGTTAATACAATTATGCTTAAACTCTCTCATGTTGACTATTAAACACTAATCAACCAAATTGATCAAGTTTCATATCATAAAACAATTGCTATTTCATTTTATCGCATTTTTCATGAAATACAACATAGTTTCAATTCCACCTTTAACCTCACAATACTTGATATACCATTAAGTAGATCACGATGTAACGACCTACCTCCTCACACACTCATATGCAATATAGCACGATACTCTCGGGAACTTAGAATACGGGAAAACGACACCTTTTTATTTAAATACCATAATTAATAAAACCGTTTTCCTTAATGATTAGTATTTATACAAATCTTTGTAAAGCGCCGCTATAACCCATTTTGGGGAACCCGTTCGGGATGGTGCGGATTATCGCACATCCCCGGGCTTAGTAGTGCGAGATGCAGACCTCCGCAAGGAGCATTTGGTCTCGAAAGATTTAAATACGACATCTTAAGAAAAAATGAGATTTCTAGAATATAATAAATATATTAAAATTTATTTTCATATAAATATATGTATATGTAGCTCAAAAATATCTAATTTGAATTATTATAAATATTCCATTTTTTTCTAAAAATGTCACAAGAATCAGTTTACACTAAAATGCCATGAATTCCATATAATCAATATTGCAAATAAATACCTTTATTTATGGAATTAGGTTATTCTCATTAGAAATATCACCAATATAAAATCTACAATTATTACAACTCTAAAGACGATAATAAATACTTGAGGTGTATTTCGAAAACTATACAAAAGTATTTTTACATAAAACCCCCTCAAGTTTTATAAATTACCCTAAGGACCCTAGTAAATATAGGTTTAAGCGGTACCAATCTCTTGAGCCTCAGGGAGCCGGAGAAGTGGGTGCTTGCCTATTTAAGGTAAACAACTTAATAATGGTGTTATCAATACGGTAATCGTCTTTGAAAAAGAAACAAATCCTGCCGTCCATGTGCAGCGGTTACCAATAACATCAAAACAATCAGGACTTCAATTTACTTTTCTAATTGTTTGACTCAGAGTGAGTCTCATTATAATCTAACTTGAATATGATTCAAGTACAATCTACAATTTACAATCTACAATCTACAATATTACAATTCAACATGAATTCATGAATCCAATTATCAATCTATACAACTTGACTGAACCGAACCATGGATATATATTCCATTTACATGGTTCTCCAGTTATTCCATTTACATGATTCTACGGTTACATCCGTTTACTGATATCATGGTTTCGGTCAGTCATCCAACTATACAATCAATACAATTTATAATACAATACAATTAAGACATCGCGGGGTTTAAGGGGTAGACTGGTACGGAAGGTGTTAAAAGTGGCACGAGACTGCAAGATTAAGACACCTAACATGAATCCAATTGCCGTTGTTCTGGGTTGTATAACGGAGCCTTATACTTCCATTTTCCTTTAGTCTCTGGCATATAGAGACTCCTCTCGTATACACCGGTATCCTTCTGTATCAAGCTACAAATAACAGCGTTAACACTAAATACAACATTATAACAATCAAATATAACTTTAAAAGTTACACACTCTCTCTCTGTCTATTCTATTTCTCCCTTATCTTTGGGACTTACCGAGCGACCTGTTCGCTGACGACATTCTCTTTCTTTCTTCTTTAAATGTCGTCAGGTGATCTGTGTTAGTGTATATGCCCTAGGGGCCATTATTGTATCATACTAGTTTGTATATTACTTAATGGAAGCTTGGGATATTCACATGTATATAACAGTCTTGCTAAACATGGTAGTATGCTACTTGGTTTTTCTATCTTAATATGTGAGTATATGTATTGATAGAGCTCTTAGGATCTTGCTTGACTACCAGCGTTGAGATGGCAGTCACACTAGTGGGGGCTGGGTAGTCTACAAGCACATCCTTTTTCAGGTCCCTAGTCGTAGGATTATCGAGACAGGGCATCGATACTCCGGAGTAGACTAGTGTGTACGCTTCTCATTCCAGTTGGGGAGATGGTCTGTCTCACAGCCGTCAGTACGTCGTACTGGAGATAGTATACAGGTGCTCGTTGGGTTACGAGTATACCGGACAAGACTCGCAGGGAACTGTTGGTTGGGTTTTATACCAGTCGTCAGTTAACAGTTCCCAGGTGACATGAGTACAGCATAGTCCGCAGACTTGACACTGCTACTTCGCCTCGAGTGTATCCCAATGTTCTTAGATTGCTACCCTACCACGGCTCAAAGGAGTCGTGCAAACAGGTAGCAGTTAGGTGCAGTCCCGAGCACTTGGAGGCAGTGGCGGTTAGACAGGATTCGTCTCTCCCGGTATTGGGAGTTGATATCGCGCTGTATCAGAGAGCCATTATGCAAAGTCCCTGGCCAGGGCAAACGAGATTTGCTGGTAGGTTCCAGTAGTTTCTCAGGGTGTAGTGGGCTTCACTCCGACACGACTTATACCGCTATTAGGGGACTGACGCTTGCCGCCCCCTAGGCCCGATATGCGATAGTCTTAGACGAACAGACCGGACTGTACGGATTGTTAATTATATGTATGCCCTATAGGCCATTACTATAAATAGGATGTATATTGTAGTGGATGCTTGGACATATATAGGGATGACTTTCTTGCTCGATATGATAGTATGCTATCTGGTTACTCTTTACCTTAACGTGTAGAATGATTGTCTCTCTGTTACATGTTGGTAAAGCCCTTAGGATGTGTACTTGACTACCTGGACTACGATGCGGATCATACTAGTGGGGACATGGTAGTCCATAAGTACATCCTTCAATGTCCCTAGTCGTGGGTGTATCGAGACGGGGTATCGATATACCAGAGTAGACTAGCGTGTAGCTTCTCGACCTATATAGATGGGCGATGGATGATCCCATATCCATTGGTGTTTGACATCAGAGATGATATACGGGTGCTCAGTAGAGACTGGGTACACTGGACGGACTCGCCGAGAACTCCCAGATGGTATTATACCTTACGTCAGATGGCAGTTCTCTGGTGACACTGGTACAGGTTAGTTTGTAGACCCGAGATCGTCTTAGAGTCTTGTGTGATTCCCACTGTGCTTTGATTTCCATCATACCACGTCCAAGAGGGCGTGCAAAAAGGTAGCTTTTGGGTACAGTCCCGAGTCACATGGAGGCAATGAGCGATAGGAGGGGTTTCGTCTCTCCCGGTATAGGGAGTTGATGTTGCGCAGTGCTCGATTGGCTATAACAGGAAGTCCTTGGCCAAGGCTGCTTTAGGGATTTACTGGTAAGTGTTACCAGTAGTTTCTCGACCCGTGTTGAGCCTCATATCGACACGACTTATCGAGTTATTGGGGTCTGACGTTTAACACCCCTAGACGAGATATGCGACATATCAGACGAACAGACCGGACTGTACGGTAGTGTTACTGGTTGGATTCACAGGAGTATGAGCGGGCTTGCTCGTTGATCTTCTGATCGCTCAATACCCGGGTGACCGTTACGTTTAGCAGACCGCTTGCGGCTTGTGGGTGTTTGATATGATCATCACCTACTGCCGGCGTATTGACGAGTCTTTAGAGTCCTATACAGGGGTTTCCTGGCTCAAGCGAAACGAAATAGGAGTGCATATGAGATATGTGTGGGACCGAGAATAATATCAGTATGTGATACTGTATTCTATTGTCGCGATTTGTATCATCGGTCGGTTATATGTTATATAGCCGGGTTACCGAATCAAGTGTTGATTCGATACATTGATACACTTGATATTAGTCGGTTATATGCGATATGACCGGATCGTTAAATCAAGTATTGATTTAATGATTTAATGTATAATTATATATTTGATATATTACTTTACATTAACTAGTATTGGTTCACTTAAGATTGATTTTCTCACTTGGATGTGCACATTGTTTATATGTGATATATGCAAGTGTACATGTTTGTATCATGCTTGATGATACAAACAAGTTGTGTGTATGAGACTTGAACCAAATCAAGGTTAGATTAGGGTTTACTATTTTCCTAAGCATATAACAAAAGAGTGTGACTTTGGTCAAAGTTATCAAGCTTCATGAAGCTTGATGAACATTGACAAAGTCAACTCTTTTTGTCATTTGTTTAAGATATTAGCTAACCCAACCCTTAACCTATTGCTTTGGTTAATTCTCTACATGAGTTAAGCATGAGGGCTTAACTCAACCATGGTGCCATGATTAAAAGGATAAGTTTAATTCTTTTCTTCTTCTTCATCTTCATCAAGCTCACAAAAGCTTGAGAGCTCCAATGGTGCCATGATTAAAAGGATAAGTTTCATATTATTCTTTTAATTCTTTTCTTCTTCTTCATCTTCATCAAGCTCACAAAAGCTTGAGAGCTCCAATGGTGCCATGAGAAAAAGAGTGAGAAATCCAATTCTAAAGTGAACCCACTTCCTATTTCTTCATCCTCTACCACTTGCCATGTAGTATAGGGTGTTCTCTTCACAGAGTTTTTGACCAAGTGAAGGAATAGCTTGAGTTTGAGTCTCCCCGACATAGATCATCTTCGGCCTCGAAGTCAATGACCTAGCCCGATCTTTTCTCCGACGAAACCATCGCTAGAGTCCGGGATCCCGATGATCGCAGTGGAGGGACGTCAACACGGAGCTAAAGAAGTGGAGGACCAGATCTACAAAGGTTGTATTTCCATTCACTTAGTAGCAAAGTCATTTGCTTGCATGTTTTTTCGCCTTACCTCTAGTTAACGATCTATTTTAGGGTTTCTCGGCACCGAAAAATTTGAATTTGGCATGGTTGATGCCTTGTGGAATCTCTTGTGTGTGCCTACTAACCCTACAGTGGTATCAGAGCCTAGCTAGAGCTTTAGGTGAAGTGTAGACGATGTTAGAAATCCGATCGAACCCCGAAACCCTAACTCAAACCCTTCTCTATACATCTTTTGAAAATGTGGATTTTTCCAAATTAAAAATATGCAGAAAAATCAGCAAGCTTTTTTAAGAGTTACTGTGCAAAACGAGTGCCTAATTCTATTAAGGCGCCACGGAAACGCGGCACGAGCATGGCTCGTGCGGCGGTTCCGCGGCCGTACAGTCACATTGTTAATTTATTTTTGCACAGTAACTTCATTATTAGTTTACTGAATCTTCTGGAAATTTTTAATGTATACTCAAGTGTTGAGTTTTTTGGGTTGTATTGGGAGTTCGACGATTCGATCGGAATTTTTAACTTTGTCTGTGTTTTTCCGGATAATTTTTGAATATGTTAAAAAGTTCGACCGGATATCAATACCCAATTTTTCCCCTGCCGGAAAATTTCCAAGTGTTGGATCTTTCCATAGTTTAAAGACGTTCTAAGTAGTGTAAGTAACGCGATGGACCCTCTAGAAGACAACAAACCTTAACTCGATTATGTGACCGTCTTGAATTGCCCTTTGAACTTTAGGGTTTGGGGCAGTACGGCGTGCCACATGTGAGGCATTGGCTTGACCCTTCTACGGCTGGACCGTTGGTACTGTGGCATGAAATGGATGTTTTTGAACTTATTTCAAGAGTTGAGCTGTTTCGGGAAAACTTGGGTGTTTGATTGTTCGATCGGAAAGTTTAACATTTTCTATTTATCTGGAATGTGATACAATATTCGGAATCCACAAGTAGTTATGAGATAACTGATTTGGATGTTATAAACATAGCACTTTAGTCTCACTTGATCGGTTGCCACGGAATTTTGATGTGATCAAAAGTCCATCGCAATCACGTAGCGTACGCGGATACTCGCCGGGTAAACTTAATAGATAGCCACGCCCCATAGCCTCGACCACGTGACTGTAGGAGAACCCCATCGCCGAAAGCATCCGTTCGGGTGCTCGCGGCAGCGGTGTTCTGCCTTAGTGCACTTCGTCGACGGCATCGGGGGTGCGGCTGCCTACTAAAGTTTGCGACGAGCATTCGATCAAAATACCGGGAATCTTGTTGAATTGCCCAACTTGATATTGAAAAGTGTTTTCGATAATGAGACTAAAATGCGGAGTTTATAATTGTTAGTCATGTGATGTCTAAGGAATTCAGATGGTTAAGCATGCGATGTCTAAGAAAGTTGCGGATTCCAACTGTTGTAGTTTTACACTTTCTTTTCTGTGACCGTAAGTGTAATATGTGATATCGCCGGTTTCGTTGCTATATGTCAACGACAATTGGGATGCGCACATTTACTTACGTTGATGACATGTGATGTTATGTGTTGCTGGATATGTTATATTAGATCGTCGCGTTTTGAATAGCCGGGGGTTTTATGTGAGATGAGTGTTTTTCATTTTCATTCATGTAAAATTAATTGTATGTAATATTCTTTTATTGGGGCACTTCCAGGTTGCGGAAGATGTCACCGTTGTATATTATTTACTTTTCCGCACTAGGGTAGACCCAAGGAGGAGAGCACAAGTAACCGGGTTCTGGAGTCCAGTGGGAGACCAACTAGAGGAGTCGAGTCCGGGTCTCCTAACTCTAGAATTGGTAGGGTTGCTTACCGCTCTCGTAGGGGTCTAGGGGTGTGGGTTTGGCTATTCATCGCGACCGTGGAATCTGTGTTTTATACAGGCTCGTATTGAAAACACGGACGTCCTAGTATATCCAATATTTCATATGTTTCTTCTGCTGTGATATCTGTGATATGATCATTTGATATGTGATGATAGATACGGTATATGATATATATGATATATTATATAGACGCTACTTATGTTTTACACCCGTGCTAGCCCTGCCCTGCTCTGCCGTTAGTTACCTAACCTAACGGTGCACGAGGGGACATCGAGGCGAATGCGGATGGCATAAGTGTACGTCGTATTTATCTGTGATGTTTAGGTAACTTAAATGATGGGACTTCATTAATATGATTAATGAAAGAAAAAGAAACCTAAAGATTTTGTGGAATCGAATTTTCAAAAACAGGTAGCTACAGTTCTTGCTTTGCATCGCGGTGTTCCTTGTAGAACATCCTGCACCTTATTCGATAAGGAAAGGACCGAGATCCCTTCACCGGGAGTGACTCCTTTAGCAATAACTGGCAGATGCTACAACCCTCGGTTTGTCTTTTGATTGCTTCTCTAGTTCTTGCTTTGCACAGTGATGTATGTGATATATCCTGCACCTCATTCGACGAGGAAAGAGCCGACGATCCCTTCACCGGGAGTGACCCCTTTAGCAAAACTAGAAAAGCCTCAAAAACACTCCATTTTAAAATCATTTGATTCTACAACGATATCAAGTTCATTAGGCAATAGGTTTTCAGAAAAACCTGTCGTAGCCCTCCGTCATTTCAGATAAGTACTACTTAGTATTCGTGCTGCGGTAGTTTGGCATTCGTCAAGGCGTAGTGTATGTTGGTTGTATGTATGCCCTAGAAGCCAGTATTGTACAGATGATGTATATTATATTGGATGCTTGGACATATATAGAGATGACTTTCTTGCTCGATATGATAGTATGCTATTTGGTTACTCTTTATCTTAACATGTACACTAGTCTCTTTAAACTGTCTTATGGTTATATGTTGGTAAAGCCCTTAGGATGTGTACTTGACTACCTGGACTATGATGCAGATCATACTAGTGGGGACATGGTAGTCCATAAGTACATCCTTCAAGGTCCCTAGTCGTGGGTGTATCGAGATGGGGCATCGATATACCAGAGTAGACTAGCGTATACGCTTCTCGACCCATGAGATGGGCGATGGATGATCCCATATCCATTGGTGTTTGACACCCGAGATGGTATACGGGTGCTCAGTGGAGACTGGGTACACTGGACGGACTCGCCGAGAACTCCCAGATGGTATTATACCTCACGTCAGATGGCAGTTCTCAGGTGACACTTGTACAGGTTAGTCTGTAGACCCGAGATCGTCATAGAGTCTTGTGTGATTCCCACTGTGCTTTGATCTCCACCTTACCACGTCCATGAGGGCGTGCAAAACGGTGGTCTTTGGGTACAGTCCCGAGTCACATGGAGGCAATGAGCGATAGGAGGGGTTTCGTCTCTCCCGGTATTGGGGGTTGATGTTGCGCTGTGCTCGATTGGCCGTAGCAGGGAAGTCCCTGGCCAGGGCTGATCAGAGATTTGCTGGTAAGTGTTACCAGTAGTTTCTCGACCCGTTATGAGCCTCACATCGGCACGACTTATCGGGTTATTGGGGTCTGACGTTTACCACCCCTAGACTTGATATGCGACATATCAGACGAAGAGACCGGACTGTACGGTAAGTGTTACTGGTTGGATTCACAGGAGTGTGAGCGGGCTAGCTCGTCGATCTTCTGATCGCTCAATACCCGGATGGCCGTTACGTTTAGCAGACCGCTTGCGGCTTGTGGGTGCTTGATATGATCATCATCTGCTACCGGCGTATTGACGAGTCTTTAGAGTCCTACACAGAGGTTTCCTGGCTCAAGCGAAACGAAATAGGAGTGCATATGAGATATGTGCGGGAGCGAGAATAATGCGTGTATGTGATGCCGCATTTCATTCTCGCGATATATGTTTCGATTGGTTATATTCGATATGACCTAGTTATCGAATCATTGATTCGATAAATCGATACATTGAATACTAGTCGGTTATATGCGGCATGACCGGATCATTGAATCAAATGTTGATTTAATGATTTGATGTATAATTATATATTTGATATATTACTTTGCATTAACTAGTATTGGTTCACTTTATATGGATTTTCTCACTTGATGTGCAAATTGTATATGTGATATACTTTTGTGCACATAGATGTATCATGTTTGATGATACTTGATTATTTAGTTAAGTATATAGAATTAAACCATGGTTAATTTGATAATTAGGGTTTTGCATATTCATTTATTTATTTATTTCTTCATTTATTTATTTGAAAAAGGTTGAGATAAGAATGGTGGAGAAGTTTGTCTTTAGTTGAAGCTTCATGAAGCTTTGACTTCTTAACCATCCTTGTCTTCATGCTTAACCCTAACCTATCCAACTAACCATGGTCTATTCTCTACACTAAACTATGGTTTGTAAATGATAAGTATTGATTTATTTTATCATTTACAATAAGACTTATGATATATTCTTTCTTCATCTTCATCTTCTTCTTCAAGAAAAGCTCAAGGTCCATCAATGGCAACTTGAGCTAAAGTGAGATAAATCCAATTCTAAAGTGAACCCACCTCCTATTTCTTCACCCTCTACCTCTTGCCAAGTTGTTTTGGGTGTTTACTTCACAAGTTTCACAACTTTGTGAAGTCGGAGCTTGAACTTGTGATGCCTCGACGTAGATCGTCTTTGACACGAAGCCGACGACCAATTCCGCTCGTTTCTCCGATGAAGCTGTCGCGAGAGTCCAAGATTCACGATGGACAGCGAGAGGACGCCCACGTGGAGCTTAGGAAGTGGATATCCGGATCTACAAAGGTTGTAGCATCCTAACTTTTAGTTAAGTAGTTAACTAGTTTATCTTTTCGCCTAGACATCTAGCCGACGATCCGTAGTCTAGGGTTTCTCGGCACCATTTTTTTTTTGAAATTGGCATGTTCGATGCCTTGTGAGACCTCTATAGGGTGCCTAGGAACCTTTCAGTATACGGTAGCTAACTAGTATTTATCTGCTTATGCATATGATGCAGATTGGATTAGGGTATTCGTACGGCGTTGTTTGGCATTCGTCAAGGGTCGTGCGGGTGGGTTTAATTCAATAAAGAAATGTACGGGTTGAACTTGACTAGTAGACTATGGGTTGTTTGGCATTCATCATGGTCATAGAATGCTAGGGGTAAAATATTATCGGGAATTTCAAGTGTTGAAATTTGCAATGAGATTGCATACCTTCTATGAGATAGTTGGATCCCGATACCCACTGCGAGTAATTGTTACTCCTGGGAGAGTTTTACACATTACAATTAGCCGATCAAGTAGGTGTCTAGAAAGGTGTCAACGGGGTTACGCCTATGGGAAAACGAGGTTTACTGTAATTAGGTCCGTGCGAAAGCACGGGGAACCTCCCTCAAAGTACCGACACTGGCCTGGCTGAAAGATTGGCGAACTTGTAGCGTGTAATTAATCCCGGCTAGTCTTTCCTTTTAGGGTTTGAAGGAAGATTTGATAAAAACAGTGGGAGCCATCCTGATTAGATAAAATAATAACCAATCTGATCTTGCAAGAGCGCACGCAGAGTGTTTTCTTCTCTCTCTCTCCTGGTAGCGACCATGTCATGCCTTAATCAAGATAATAATACGGATACATTGACCGAACCCGTTTGTTATACTGAGCTGGGGAACGTTGGTCCCGCTCCAACTTATAATTGTTATAAGACAGAGCAGGAAATTGGGGATTACCAGAATTCCCGTGCCGTCCAAACGAAGAGAGTGCATGTTGATGCATCATCTTCGGGTGTGTTCATTACAGAGAACTGTTTCTCAGTATCCTTTACGTCCTGGGTATGTGATACCAGATCAGGATCCCGCATATGTAATTTGTTACATGAGCTACAGAAAGGTTGAGAACTGAGAACGGGTGATAAGTTTCATGAGGCAGAAAATGGTGCAAGTGTTGCAGCCAAGTCTGTTGGTCACTGTCACCCTGTATTACCAGAATACATTGATTCTGAACAAATGCTATTAGATACCGAACCTGATATACAAAATCATATCAATATCTTTATTTATTAAAGAAGGATACAATTTTGTATTGTTGGATAATGTTTTGAACATTTCCTATATCAATAGTTGATCGGTTCAGGCACGTTATCTAAAAGCATTGACGTTCTAAATCAAACTACAGTTCCTAGTATACAGAACACACACAAGAGGAAGAGTTCAGAAATGAACGAATCCTTCTTGAGGTATTGTAGACTAGGTCATATCAATGCGACCCGACTGGCTGAAGTTACATTTAGATGCATATTTAAATTATTTTGAATTTACATCTTGTTAAACTTTTCAGTCATGTCACAGAGATAAGATGACCATAGCTCTGTTTATTGGAAACAGAGAAAGAGTCAGTGAACTTTTGGGATGATACATATTGATGTATGAAGGTCCCCTGTCTACAAATGCCAAGACCGGTTCTTTATACTTCATTAAATTCTCTGATGATCTTTCGAGATTCAGACTTATGTTCCTGTTGAAACACAAGTTCGAACCTTTTGAGATATTCACAGAATATAAGTTAGAAGTAGAGAACCAAAAATGGATATAAGTATTATGTCCTTTGATGTGATCAAGCAGGAGAATACTTGAGCACGGAATTCCTGGATTATTCTAAAAGGAGAATGAGATTCTCTCTCAGCATTACTCCTCCGTATAAACCATAGCACGATGGTATATCGGGGCGGAGCAATAACACCCTATGTGATATGGTGTGCTCTATGATGAGTACTACTGAGTTTCCTATTTCCTTTTAGGGAGTTATGCACTTATGAAGTTGCATACCTATTGAATTGGGTTCCGATCAAATCAGATGCCTACCATTTCATATGAGATATGGAAAGGGAAGAGCCCATCTCTTAAGTCAGTTAAGATTTGGGGTTGTCCGGCCTATGTCTAAAAAGAAAAATCCGGACAAGCTCGAGGCAAAGTCAACTCTGTAGAAGTTTGTTGGATATCCCAGGCATATGCAAGGGAATATCTTCTACCTAACCGAGGAACAAAAGATGTTTTGTTACTCAGCATGCCACCTTTGTGAAAGGGAATTTCTTATGAAGAAATTTGTGGACATGAGGTAGAACTGGAAAGAGTTTCAGCTATACAAACTGCAACTGATGATTTGGTAGAACCAAAAGATTCAATAGTCACCAACGAACCTCAGCCTCTCCGCCGATCTAGCAGGGTTCCTCACCCACCTGAGAGATACTTCGATTTCTCTATGATAGTGGGAGCGAGGATTGCATCATAAGATGATGACCCAACTAGTTTCGAACTGGCCATCAGGAGTGGGACTCTGTAAGAATGGCTGGATTCTTATCGATCTGAGATGGAATCCTTTTACACCAACAAAGTATGGACTTTGGTTGCTTTATCTGAAGGGTTAAATCCCCATCAGGAGCAAGTATATCTTGAGAAGATTACTTGGTGTACATGGAAAAGTTGAGACTTTCAAAACTAGACTTGTTAAAGGTTTGCATCATTGACCAGCTATGGATTGTGATGAAACCTTTTCTAAGTACCTATGCTTAAGTCCATCCAGATCCTACTTGCCACGGCTACATACCTTGACTACGATATCTGGCGGTTGAGTGTCAGGACTGCTTTTCTAAATAATGTTTTAGAAGAGAGAGTCTGTAAGTATACAGTCAGAGGGCTTCGTAGACAGTGGGAGCAGCGGAAACGTGTGCAAGATGTTTTATGTGATAAAGCAGGCATTGCGGAGTTGAAACATCTGTTTTGATGAGTTAGTCAAAGAGTTTGACATCATCAAAATGGTAGATGAACCTTGTATATACAAAAAGGTAGTAGGGAGTATGCTGGTGATCCTCGTAGAATACGTGGATGACATACTCTTGATAGGGAAGGAGTTTCCTATGCTACGCTCGATCAATCTCCGCTTATCACACTGATTCTCCATATAGGATCAAAGTGATACCTACTAAATCCTGGGTTTTGGATCTAAGAGATAGATCTAATTGGATGTTAGGATACTCACTAGTTGTAGTGAGATGGTATCAATTGATTCTGGGGAGAATCACTGAAAAGGTTCCAGGGTGATAAGGACGACTGAATGTCAGTCGCAGGCATTGTCTTTACCCTCAGTAAAGGGACGGTATGTTGGAAGAGTTCCAAGCTAGATACTGTGGCATACTAGACGATAAAGGCTGGATACATCGCTACCAAAGATGCTACCAAAGAGGAAGTCTGGGTATATATATTAGTTCATGAGATGAATTTTGTTCCCTCCATTGTGTGACAATGGAGTTGTGGCTTATGCCGAGGAACGCCCGTCCCATCAGTGATCCAGACATATTCTAAGGCAAGTGTCACCTGATCATGGAGATGGTTGATCTCCAGGGGATCGAGGTTAGGAGAGTAGACTCAGAGGACAAAGCGGCGGATCCACTCACGAAGGCCTTTTTCCAGAGAGAGACTTTTATGGGATGGTTTGAGTATGAGATACTACAACCACTGCTATCATATGGCCCTAGTGCAAGTGGGAGATTGTTAGTTATATGTATGCCCTAGAGGCCATTACTATACATAGGATGTATATTGTACTGGATGCTTGGACATATATAGGGATGACTTTCTTGCTCGATATGATAGTATGCTATCTGGTTACTCTTTACCTTAACGTGTAGACTGATTGTCTCTCTGTTACATGTTGGTAAAGCCCTTAGGATGTGTACTTGACTACCTGGACTATGATGCGGATCATACTAGTGGGGACATGGTAGTCCATAAGTACATCCTTTAATGTCCCTAGTCATGGGTGTATCGAGACGGGGCATCGATATACCAGAGTATAGCGTGTATCTTCTCGACCAATATAGATGGGCGATGGATGATCCCATATCCATTGGTGTTTGACATCAGAGATGATATACGGGTGCTCAGTAGAGACTGGGTACTGGACGGACTCGCCGAGAACTCCCAGATGGTATTATACCTTACGTCAGATGGCAGTTCTCTGGTGACACTGGTACAGGTTAGTCTGTAGACCCGAGATCGTCATAGAGTCTTGTGTGATTCCCACTGTGCTTTGATTTCCATCATACCACGTCCAAGAGGGCATGCAAAAAGGTGGTTTTTGGGTACAGTCCCGAGTCACATGGAGGCAATGAGCGATAGGAGGGGTTTCGTCTCTCCCGGTATAGGGAGTTGATGTTGCGCAGTGCTCGATTGGCTATAACAGGAAGTCCTTGGCCAAGGCTGCTTTAGGGATTTACTGGTAAGTGTTACCAGTAGTTTCTCGACCCGTTATGAGCCTCATATCGACACGACTTATCGAGTTATTGGGGTCTGACGTTTACCACCCCTAGAAGAGATATACGACATATCAGACGAACAGACCGGACTGTACGATAGTGTTACTGGTTGGATTCACAGGAGTATGAGCGGGCTTGCTCGTTGATCTTCTGATCGCTCAATACCCGGGTGACCGTTACGTTTAGCAGACCGCTTGCGGCTTGTGGGTGTTTGATATGATCATCACCTACTGCCGGCGTATTGACGAGTCTTTAGAGTCCTACACAGGGGTTTCCTGGCTCAAGCGAAACGAAATAGGAGCACATATGAGATATGTGCGGGACCGAGAATAATACCAGTATGTGATACTGTATTCTATTGTCGCGATTTGTATCATCGGTCGGTTATATGTGATATAGCCGGGTTACCGAATCAAGTGTTGATTCGATACATTGATACACTTGATATTAGTCGGTTATATGCGATATGACCGGATCGTTAAATCAACTATTGATTTAATGATTTAATGTATAATTATATATTTGATATATTACTTTACATTAACTAGTATTGGTTCACTTAAGATTGATTTTCTCACTTGGATGTGCACATTGTTTATATGTGATATATGCAAGTGTACATGTTTGTATCATGCTTGATGATACAAACAAGTTGTGTGTATGAGACTTGAACCAAATCAAGGTTAGATTAGGGTTTACTATTTTCCTAAGCATATAACAAAAGAGTGTGACTTTGGTCAAAGTTATCAAGCTTCATGAAGCTTGATGAACATTGACAAAGTCAATTCTTTTTATCATTTGTTTAAGATATTAGCTAACTCAACCCTTAACCTATTGCTTTGGTTAATTCTCTACATGAGTTAAGCATGAGGGCTTAACTCAACCATGGTGCCATGATTAAAAGGATAAGTTTCATATTATTCTTTTAATTCTTTTCTTCTTCTTCATCTGCATCAAGCTCACAAAAGCTTGAGAGCTCCAATGGTGCCATGATTAAAAGGATAAGTTTCATATTATTCTTTTAATTCTTTTCTTCTTCTTCATCTTCATCAAGCTCACAAAAGCTTGAGAGCTCCAATGGTGCCATGAGAAAAAGAGTGAGAAATCCAATTCTAAAGTGAACCCACTTCCTATTTCTTCATCCTCTACCACTTGCCATGTAGTATAGGGTGTTCTCTTCACAGAGTTTTCGACCAAGTGAAGGAATAGCTTGAGTTTGAGTCTCCCCGACGTAGATCATCTTCGGCCTCGAAGTCAATGACCTAGCCCGATCTTTTCTCCGACGAAACCATCGCTAGAGTCTGGGATCCCGATGATCGCAGTGGAGGGACGTCAACACGGAGCTAAAGAAGTGGAGCACCAGATCTACAAAGGTTGTATTTCCATTCACTTAGTAGCAAAGTCGTTTGCTTGCATGTTTTTTCGCCTTACCTCTAGTTAACGATCTATTTTAGGGTTTCTCGGCACCGGAAAATTTGAATTTGGCATGGTTGATGCCTTGTGGAACCTCTTGTGTGTGCCTAGTAACCCTACACGGAGATTGTCACATCAGGCTCAGTAGGAGTTCGGATAGGTTTCCTCATCGGCTTTCTTATCGACATCTACCTAGGGACCGTTACGTACAGCTAGTGCCGCTTGCGGTCTGTGGTTAAACCCACTGCCAGCGTAGTAGTCGAGTCATTAGAGTCCCACACAGAGAGTTTCCCTGCTCCAGGCGAAACGATATAGAGGTCGTATAGTTTTACGACAAGGGTTCGGACATATACGTGTGTTTACGCACGTATGACTTTCGGACAGTTTTTACTAGTCGGCTTTGGTTTAAGCCAGATTCTAGTATCGGGATATTGGATTTATACAGTCTAAAGTTTTTCCGTGTTTTCACGGATAGGAGGGGCGTTCTCGTAATTTCACGAGAAGCTTCTAGAAGATGGTGACTTGGGGGTTTAGGTGGCATATGCATTTAATGAGATTAGTGACTCATTTGTGTGATTCATCCATGTCATTAATGCATCATAAATGCTTAATGACTCATGGAGATGAATCACCCATTTGTATTTATGAAGCATGGTTGTTAAATCCTATTTTCTATTTATTTGATAAAGATTAATGCTTCATATATATCATGATAGATCACAATCTCATTCTCATTTTCATGCTCACCTTCTCTCTCCTCAAGCTCTCTCACTTCAAACCCTAATCCTCCCCTCTCATGTGTTGAGATCAAGAATTAGAATAGACTTATCACTCCATAATCCAACTCTATATCACCTAGGTTACTTAGATTAGCACTTTAAGAAACCTAGTTACCTCTAGTTTGAGGTGAAGCTTGAAGTAAAGCTCTTGGGTGGATCGTCTACTACTTGGAGAAGGCCGAGGAGGAGGTGGAGAACGAAAAGATGAAGGACACGGTTCATTAGGTATAATCACTTCACATAGTAGTTTAGAAATCCTATGTTTATTGTTAGTTATCGTTTAGCAACGATTCTCGCGGTTAGTCGATGTTATAGCAAAGAACAAGATCGTTTTTCATATTTCCGTCTCCCTACAAGAGATGGGGTGTTGTACATCGATTTACAGTGGTATCAGAGCCTCGCTAAACAATAATTAACTCATTAGCAATGTCATAAGAATTTCGAACGCAAAACGAACCGGAAAACATATCGATATCACCATGTTTCTGTCGAATTTAAAACAGGCTCTAAAATTTTTTCAGGTTGCTGCAGAATAACAAGCATAGAAAGATAAGAACACTGGAGAAAAATGAGTTAGTGAATCGGCCATACAGCCGCGGAACCGCGGCCAATCCCACCGATCCAACGCGGATCCGCGGCCGAGTTGGGGCCGATTCGACCCAGTTTGCTCCAGTTATTCTTTTGTGATATTTTTGTATTTTCTGGAATGTTTATTTTCTGCTCAAAGTCTTAGGTGCACAGAGAAGTTTTGGGAGTAGAATCTGATGTGTTTGCTCGATCGAAATTATACGATATTTGCTAATTTGATTATATCTGTGATTGTATAATGTGTTCGTAAACCTCCCCTAGCTGCTAGTATGTCGGTTGGCAGGGGGTTGCACATTTCTGTAATGGATTTTTCTGTTTATGATTATGAACTGTATTGGACTGTTGTGATGATTAGCCGGGGTTTTGTAATGGGTTATTATTTTAATTCATTCAATGTAATTGTAATATGTTGTAATATTATTTTGCAGGGCACATCCAGGTTGCGGTTGTAGCCACCGTTGTATTATTTCATTTTACTGTTTTTTGCTCTTAGGACAGACCCAAGGTGGGGTGCACAAACTACCGGGTACTTTGAAGTGTTTGGTGGCCTACTCACTTTGTTGAGGGAGACCGCTTCACTTCGGGTACTTGGCGGGTAGTTTGCCGTACCCGTAGGGATTTAGGGTGGGGTAATGGCTATTCATCACAACTGTGTAATCCGTCTTTTGTTGCAGGCTCAAAGCAAACACGGATTGCTTGTATATCCAATAATGTTCATCTGAGATCTGGAATGCCTATTATTGCGTCTGACGAATGTACAATATCTATATATGATAGCTATTTAGACGTCACTTATGTTTTACACCCGCGCTAGCCCAGCCCCCGCTCTGCCGTTAGTTAAGTAACCTAACGGGTGATGACGGGACCCAGTGGCGAATGCGGATGGCATAAGAGGACGTTGTATTTTCGTTGTTTTCTGCAATGATAGGTTAATGATGGGACGCATTATTATTAATGCAAAGAAAATAAACCAAAAGTTTAATCGTTGGAACAATTTAAAAGAAACCACTCGGTTATTTTTAAAACAGAAGATATTTTTTAATTGCGAAGCTTTAACCACTCCTTTTAAAAGCTATCAGGTTCCTTCGGTTATATCAAGTTCACTACGTTCACGGTTTCGCCAAAACCATTCGTAGCCCTCCGTCATTTCAGTTGAGTATTCAGTAGTATTCAAGCTATGTATTTTGACCTAACGCCAAGGCATAGTGTTTGGTAGATACTGGGTATTCATTTGTTGCATAGATAGATGAGTTAGTTTGGGACAGTCGTATTATCATTTTGGCCGAACGTCAAGGATATATACGGATGGGTTCAAATTAACAAGATAATGATGGGTAGAACTTGACATGTGACTTATGACATTTTGACCTAACGCCAAGGTCATAAGGGCATGGGGCAAAAATTTATATCGGGAATTTCTAAAGAAACTGAAATTTGCAAAGAGATGCATACCATTTGGAGTTTGATGAATGTTGGTAGGATTCCTTCAGCATTATCAGACGATGATATTTGGATCCCGATCCTACTGTGAGTATATGCTATTTATCAGGATATTCGTCACTTAACGATCAATGCTATAAACCAAGTAGGTGCCGAGAAAGGTGTCAGCGGGGCTACGCCCCCAGAGAAAAGAGGTTATTTAATTAAGGAACTTCGCGAAAGCGTTGGAAAACCTCCCTCGAAGTATCGACACTGGCCTGGCTGAACGGTTAAGCAAGTATTGTACGGTGAGAATAATCCTGGCTAATTCTTCTTTTATGGTTTGAGGAAGGATTCGAGAAACAGTGGGAGCCATCCAGTTTAGATAAACTAAAAACCACTCTAAACTTGCAAGAGCATCATGCTAAAGTGTTTTCTTCTCTCTCTCCTAATTGCAGCGACCCTGAAAATGACTGGACTTAAGTTACTTTTAGAGAAAAATATACTGACAGGGCCAAACTATAAAGATTGGCTGCGGAATGCCAAAATGGCTTTAACCTATGACAAATTGGGGTACGTCCTCACCGCTAAGGCACCTGCTGTCCCTGATCCCAAATCTAGTAATGCGGATAAGGAAATCCACAAAACCTGGGAGATAGATTGCGCGAAGGCCATGGCATCGTGCTTGCCTCGATGAACAATGAACATCAGAGGAGGCACGAGGATATGGATCTTGAATCCATATTTCTCCATACAAAAGATCTGTATGGGGAGCAATCTCGTATAGCAAGATACGAGACCTCAAAGAACTTGTTTCGAGCGAGGTTGGCTGTCGGATCATCGGTAGGAGAACATGTCCTAAAGATGATAGGCTATATTGAAGAGCTCACAGACCTTGGGACGACTTTAGATAATGAGCTCTATACAGACCTTATTCTCCAGTCCCTTCATCCCACCTATGCCCAGTTTATTCTGAATTTCAACATTCAAAGAAAAGAAGTTGAACTTTCGGAACTCCTTAACATGTTGAGGAGTGCAGAGGGCACCTTGCAGAAGGCAAGGGAAACACCCGCTATGTTTGTTAGCGGTGCTTCTTCTTCCGGGTCCAAGGCTAGGGCTAAAGGAAGGAAGAAGAAGGCCGCCACCAGACCTAGAGGAGGTGTTAGTAAGGTAGGAACGAAGGGAAAGAAAAAGATTGCAGTGCCGGTAGTGGCCCAGGATGAATGCTTCCATTGTCACAGGAAAGGGCACTGGAAGAAAGATTGCAAGGCATGGAACGCCAAGAACCAGGGACCGAAGCAAGCTGTGGCTTCGACTTCAGGTGTGTTTGTAATTGAGAATTGTCTGTCAATCAACTCTACTTCCTGGGTATTGGATACCGGATCAGGATCTCATATATGCAATTCATTGCAGGCACTGAGAAACCGTAGAGTGCTGAAGGAAGGTGATATGACCCTAAAGGTTGCTAACGGGGCTAGCGTGGGAGTTATGTCCGTCGGGGATTATCACCTGGGATTGACGAGTGGACATATTTTGGTTTTACATAACTGTTTTTGTGTACCTAGTTTAACGTGTAATATCATATCAGTTTCCTTGTTATCAAATAAAGGTTATGATTTCACGTTTGTAAGCGATGTTGTTAACATCCACCTTAATCATAGTTTGATTGGGTCCGGTACACTGAATAACGGTATATATGTCTTAAACCAACTCCAGATTTTCAATATCCAGAACACACTAAAAAGAAAGTCTCCAGATTTAAATAAGACTTTCTTATGGCATTGTAGACTAGGTCATATCAATGAGACAAGGTTAACTAAGTTACATAGAGAAGGATATTTGGACTCGTTCGAATATCAAACTTATGCCACTTGTGAATCATGTCTCAAAGGAAAGATGATAAAGACTCCATTCACTGGACATGGAGTAAGAGCGAGCGAGCTCTTAGGACTCGTACACAGCGATGTATGTGGTCCAATGTCTACACATATAAGAGGTGGTTTTTCCTATTTCATTACTTTTACGGATGATTATTCAAGGTACGGATTCATTTATCTGATGAAACATAAATCCGAGGCTTTTTAAAAATTCCAGGAGTATAAGAATGAAGTAGAAAACCAAACCGGCATAACTATCCAGACACTAAGATCTGATCGAGGTGGTGAATACTTAAGTGCCGAGTTCCTAGGTTGCCTAAAAAAGAAAGGAATTCTCTTTCAGCTTACTCCTCCATACACTCCACAGCATAACGGTGTATCGAAGAGACAGAATCGAACCCTATTGGATATGGTACGATCCATGATGAGTAATGCTGAGTTACCGCGATCTTTCTGGGGTTATGCGCTAGAATCAGCGGCATATCTTTTGAACATGGTTCCTACCAAGACTATGCCTACCACACCATATCAGATGTGGAGTGGGAAGAAACCCCATCTTCAGTATGTAAAGATATGGGGATGTCCAGTTTTTGTTAAAAAGCAGCATGTAGACAAGCTCGAGGCACGATCAGTAAAATGTCAGTTTGTGGGATATCCAAAGAACTCTAGGGGATATCTATTCTATTACGCAGACGAACAAAAGGTTTTTGTTTCTCGTAATACCCATTTTCTAGAACATCAGTTTTTAGAAAAGGAAACAAGTGGGAGCGAAATAGAACTGGAAGAAATTCCAGAACCACAAACTACTACTGAAAGTTTGGTAGAACCAGTAGTTTAAGAAGAACAGGACATTCCCACACCCCTCCGCAGGAGTAGTAGGCCGTCTCATCCTCCTGAGAGATACTACGGTTTTCTCATAGATGGGGATAGAGAGGATTGCATCATTGATGATGATGAACCTACTAGCTTCCAGCAGGCCATCCAGAGCGGCGACTCGGTACGATGGCCAGATGCAATGCGGACCGAGATGGAGTCCATGTACACCAACAAAGTATGGACTTTGGACTTTGCTCCAGATGGGGTAAAACCCATAGGATGCAAATGGATCTTCAAGAAAAAGATTGGTGTAGATGGACAGGTGGAAACCTATAAGGCTAGACTTGTTGCAAAGGGTTTTCGTCAAAGACCTGGTTTGGACTATGACGAAACTTTTTCTCCAGTGGCTATGCTCAAATCCATTTGGGCTCTTCTTGCTATTGCTGCCTTCCATGATTATGAAATCTGGCAGATGGACGTAAAGACGGCTTTTCTGAATGGTAATTTAGAAGAGTGCGTCTATATGGATCAGCCAGAGGGTTTCAATCAGAGTGGGAGCAGCGGGAAAGTATGCAAGTTCCTTAAGTCCATTTATGGACTAAAGCAGGCATCGCGGAGTTGGAACATCAGTTTTGATGAAACGGTCAAAGAATATGACTTTATCAAAAATCCAGATGAACCATGTATATATAGTAAAGTTGTAGCCAGAAGTGTCGTATTCCTCGTCTTGTACGTGGATGACATTCTATTGATAGGAAATGACATTCCTATGCTACAATCTGTCAAAGGATTCTTGTCACACAGGTTCTCCATGAAAGACCTGGGTGATGCCTCTTACATTCTGGAGATCCGGATCTATCGTGATAGATCCAAGAGGATGTTGGGACTTTCGCAGTCCAGGTATATCGACACTATACTGAAAAGATTCAGTATGGAAGATTCTAAGCGCGGTAATCTACCGGCTTGTCACGGAATCACCCTCTCCAAAAAGTTGTCTCCCAAGACTGATTTGGAAAGGGAACGCATGTCTATTATACCCTACGCTTCTGCGGTAGGCTCTATAATATATGCGATGTTGTGCACCAGACCAGATGTAGCTTACGCACTGAGCGTGGTAAGCCGGTATCAGTCAGACCCAGGGGAGAATCACTGGATAGCAGCAAAGAACATTCTCAAGTACCTGAGAAGGACTAAGGAGATGTTCTTGGTTTACGGCGGAAAAGACCTCAAGTTGGAGGCTTTTGCTGATCCCGGCTTCCAGAGTGATAAGGACGATTCCAAGTCTATGTCGGGTTATGTCTTTACCCTCAATAGAGGGGCGGTGTGCTGGAAGAGTTCCAAGCAGGACACCGTTGCTGACTCGACGATGGAAGCGGAGTATATTGTTGCTTGCGATGCCGCAAAAGAAGCGGTCTGGATGAAGAAGTTCCTAACAAAACTTCAGGTGGTCCTACCATAGTTGATCCAATACTCTGTATTGCGACAACAACGGAGCTATAGCTTTAGCGAAGGAACCAAGGTCCCATCAGAAGTCCAGACACATCTTAAGGCGGTATCACCTGATCAGGGAGATCATTGATCGTCGGGAGATCGAGGTTTGGAGAGTTGCTACTGAAGAGAACATTGCTGATCCATTCACGAAGGCCCTACCTCAGATTCAGTTCGAGAGGTTACTCGAGATCATCGGTCTTCGATACGCCAGTACATGGCCCTAGTGCAAGTGGGAGATTGTTAGTGTATATGCCCTAGGGGCCATTATTGTATCATACTAGTTTGTATATTACTTAATAGAAGCTTGGGATATTCATATGTATATAACAGTCTTGCTAAACATGGTAGTATGCTACTTGGTTTTTCTATCTTAATATGTGAGTATACGTATTGATAGAGCTCTTAGGATCTTGCTTGACTACCAGCGTTGTGATGGCAGTCACACTAGTGGGGCTGGGTAGTCTACAAGCACATCCTTTTTCAGGTCCCTAGTCGTAGGATTATCGAGACAGGGCATCGATACTCCGGAGTAGACTAGTGTGTACGCTTCTCATCCCAGTTGGGGAGATGGTCTGTCCTACAGCCGTCAGTATGTCGTACTGGAGATAGTATACAGGTGCTCGTTGGGTTACAGGTACACCGGACAAGACTCGCAGGGAACTGTTGGTTGGGTTTTATACCAGTCATCAGTTAACAGTTCCCAGGTGACATGAGTACAGCATAGTCCGCAGACTTGACACTGCTACTTCACCTCGAGTGTGTCCCACTGTTCTTAGATTGCTACCCTACCACGGCTCAAAGGAGTCGTGCAAATAGGTAGCAGTTGGGTGCAGTCCCGAGCACTTGGAGGCAGTGGCGGTTAGACAGGATTCGTCTCTCTCGATATTGGGAGTTGATATCGCGCTGTGTCAGAGAGCCATTACGCAAAGTCCCTGGCCAGGGCAAGCGAGATTTGCTGGTAGGTTCCAGTTGTTTCTCAAGGTGTAATGGGCTTCACTCCGACACGACTTATACCGCTATTAGGGACTGACGCTTGCCGCCCCCTAGGCCCGATATGCGATAGTCTTAGACGAACAGACCGGACTGTACGGAGATTGTCACATCAGGCTCAGTAGGAGTTCGGATGGGTTTCCTCATTGGCCTTCTTATCGACATCTACCTGGGGACCGTTACGTACAGCTAGTGCCGCTTGCGGTCTGTGGTTAAACCCACTGCCAGCGTAGTAGTCGAGTCATTAGAGTCCCACACAGAGAGTTTCCCTGCTCCAGGCGAAACGATATAGAGGTCATATGGTTTTACGACAAGGGTTCGGACGCATACGTGTGTTTATGCACGTACGACTTTCGGACAGTTTTTACTAGTCGGCTTTGGTTTAAGCCAGATTCTAGTATCGGGATATTGGATTTATACAGTCTAAAGTTTTTCCATGTTTTCACGGATAGGAGGGGCGTTCTCGTAATTTCATGAGAAGCTTCTAGAAGATGGTGACTTGGGGGTTTAGGTGGCATATGCATTTAATGAGATTAATGACTCATTTGTGCGATTCATCCATGTCATTAATGCATCATAAATGCTTAATGACTCATGGAGATGAATCACCCATTTGTATTTATGAAGCATGGTTGTTAAAAACTATTTTCTATTTATTTGATAAAGATTAATGCTTCATATATATCATGATAGATCACAATCTCATTCTCATTCTCATGCTCACCTTCTCTCTCCTCAAGCTCTCTCTCTTCAAACCCTAATCCTCCCCTCTCATGTGTTGAGATCAAGAATTAGAATAGACTTATGACTCCATAATCCAACTCTATATCACCTAGGTTACTTAGATTAGCACTTTAAGAAACCTAGTTACCTCTAGTTTGAGGTGAAGCTTGAAGTAAAGCTCTCGGGTGGATCGTCTACTACTTGGAGAAGGCCGAGGAGGAGGTGGAGAACGAAAAGACGAAGGACACGGTTCATTAGGTATAATCACTTCACATAGTAGTTTAGAACTCCTATGTTTATTGTTAGTTATCGTTTAGCAACGATTCTCGCGGTTAGTCGATGTTATAGCAAAGAACAAAATCGTTTTTCATATTTCCGCCTCCCCGCAAGAGATGGGGTGTTGTACATCGACTTACAATCTGGACACGTCAGAGATCGAGCCCACGAGTGAAGACTTAGACTAATTCAGTGAAGACCCCGAGCTCTAGTCATTGTACACTTTCCATTCAGTACTTTTCATTTCTGTTATGCCATTGTTTAGGCATCGCTTTTTATTTCAGTTGTATTACTTTCCATACATTGTACAGAAAGAATGTGAATAAATAAGGTTGCTGTTTATTATATCCTGTCTCTAGTGCTTTACTTTTATATTTCTTAGATACGCTTAGCGTATTTACTTCACAGTAGATACGTAGTGGCCTCGTCACGTTCTTTGCCCATATACTGGGAAGTGGGGCGTGACGGTTTTACAGCAAGGTTCGATCATATACATGCACTTGTGCACATATCATGATTCGGACGGATAATACTAATGGGTTTTGGTTTAAACCGGATCCTAGTATTATATTATTGGATTTTTTTAGTCTCTTTTGTATTCGTATTTTGTCGGAATACGGATACATGTATGTATATACGGATGATGGTTATTCTTGTAATTTATTACAAGGTGCTTCTAGAAGAAGACACCTCATTTAGTTTTTAACCATTTAAGTTAAATGGTTAATGAGGTAGAGGATAAGGTATTGATTGGCTTTATATCAAGCATGGCTCACTTGGTGACTCATGGGGTGACTCATGAGTTACTATTGTAGCATGCTTGATATTTGTTTGTGTTGTGAAATATTTGGTGGTGCTTGATTCATTTCTCTAGTTCACAACACTTAGCCAATTTTTCCATGCTTGCTTCACACTCTCATCTCCTCTTGCTTCTTCTTCTACCTCCACCCTTCAAGTCTAATGTGTTGAGAAACCTAGGGTGTTTGGAGACAAATTAATCCATCTTTAGATTTTACATCCTCTAGGCTATTTAATTTAGCGAACTAGGTACCCTAGTTACCTCAGCTATGAGGTAGGAGCTCGGAATAAAAATCCTCAGGTGGATCATCTTCGATGGAGGGAGACCGGAGATCAAGCTTGATCATGGAGGCCTCCAGGAGCTTGGGATGATGGTTAAAGACCGAAGGACACGGATCATTCGGTATAACCTTTCTAAAATCCTCTATATGTTTGCTAGCTTAAGGTTTATGGTTCGATCCGTATTATGGGGTTGTTCTAGCGCCAGTTTTATAAAAAATTTGTTATGCATTCGGCCACGGTAGATGGCGAGGGCGTTGGCATAACCCAACAGTTTCCATGATCAATTTAAGAGATCCTTGGTCGAAACCTTAATTCTACAGCCAATTTAGGGGGAAAATTAGGAATTTTGGGATAAGAAAAGGGGTTGGGAAGATTTTAAAACCCTAACCGATACTCATCGTTAGCCTCCTAACATGGTGAAGAAAGATGCCAAAAAATTCTCTTTTTCACCTGTTAGGGATTTTTAGTGCAACTTAAATTCATAGGGGTCTTTTAAGTGAATAAGTATGGAGGGATATTTCCGTAATCAACAAAGTATGAGGGATATTTTTAGCAACAAGCCCAAAAAAACATTAGCCATAAAATCTTATTTAATACCCTAAATATTATCCGGTATACCTATATATACCAGATAAGCACTAGGACCCACTGTAGAACAATGGGGAATTTTCGGAATACATTCATAAGAGAGCAGATCCGAGAACTATAAATGGGATGATTCTGAAAGTCTACCCTAACACCACCACTATGTTTAAACCGGCATCAAGCATGCAAGTTCAAAAAATTCGGGGTGCTAAGCTAGACTAACTTAGGATCTAACTAGATTATTAGGGTTTAAGTGATGATATGATAAGAACTATACTAAGTGAAGAAAGCTACAACCTTTGTAGACCAAGTCCTTCTCTTCTCAAGCTCCGGGTTGTAGTCCCTCTTTTGAAGGGCAGAATGTTGGACGGGTGGTCCAAGTGGTTACCGTCGAAGGCATGGCGTAGGATACTGATTAAATTCAGTGGATGATACAGTCTAAGAAGTTTGCTGGATTTGTAGTTCATTTGTGAACTGGGTCCCATCAGATACCCAGACAAATTCTAAGACAGGTATTGCTCATTTCGGCAGATAGTATTTCTCCGCGAAATTGAGATATATAGAGAGATAAAGACATTGGAGCGGATCCACTCACTGAGGCTATTTCTCGAATGCAATAGTTTTCCAAACGAGCTTTGTGAGACTGATTAGTAGAGAAGTTGGGCGTTCGGTATCACACGGACTGTGAGTATGCGAAACCGCAATTATTATCCTTAAGTGCATGTGGGAGATTGTTGGCTATAGTGCCCTCAAGGCAATTATTGTAATCACAGACAGGTGATTATGATGATTGAGAGAGGACCTATACGGATAGATCAGTCTTACCCAAAATGATAGTATGCTATCTGGTTTGTCTTTATCATCATGTACATGCATTATGTAGTATTACAGATCACTATTACATATTGATAGAGCCCATATAATTCTTGCTTGACTACCATTATTATGATGGCGATCATATACGTGGGAGCAGGATGGTCTATAAGAACATCTTTAAATGTCCCTCGTCGTAGGAGTATCGAGACTGGGCATTGATACTCCAGAGTCGACCAGTGTATACTTATCGAGACCCTGACGAGGGACGGTGGCCGATCTCATAAGCCATTGGTGTTAGTCAGTCACCTAAGATAGTATACAGGTGCTCATTGGGTTATGAGTACACTGGACGGACTCGCAGGGAACATGCTAGATGGTATTATACCTATTGTCAGATAGCAGTTTCCAGGTGACATGTGTACAGTTTAGTCTTTCGACCTGAGATCCTCATTTGTCTCGTATGAGTTCCCACTGTGCTTTGATTACTACCCTACCACGGCTCAAAGGAGTCATGCAAACAGGTTTTAGTTAGGTACAGTCCCAAGCCACATGGAGGCAGTGAGCGGATCGTCGAGGATTCGCGTCTCCCGGTATTTGGGGTTGATGTCGCGTTGTGCATGGGTGGACATCACCAGAAATCCTTGGCCAAGGTAGATGAGAATTACTGATTTGGATCAGTAGTTTCTCAATTGGTGATGGTCTGCTCGAAACTAGTTGGGTCATCATCTTCCATTATGCAATCCTCACTCCTATCGTCTATGAGAAAACCGTAGTATCTCTCAGGTGGATGAGAAACCCTACTAGATCTGCGGAGTGGCTGAGATTCGTCTAGGACTATCGAATCCTCCGGTTCTACCAAATCGTTAGTTATAGTTTGTGTTGATGGAACTACTTCCAGTTCTACCTCATTACCAATAATTTCTTTCACAAGAAATTCCTTTTCTAAAGAGGTGGCATATTGAGAAACAAACACCTTTTGTTCCTCAGTGTGGTAGAAGATGTATCTATATGAATCCTTTGGATATCCCACAAACTTGTATAAAGCAAATCTTGTCTCGAGCTTGTCCGGATTTTGCTTTTTAACATAGGCCGGACAACCCCATATCTTAACGCGTTTAAGAGATGGTCTCTTCCCATTCCATATCTCATATGGAGTGGTAGGCACGGATTTGGTCGGAACCCTATTCAATAGGTATGCAGCTGTTTCAAGTGCATAATCATAAAAGGAAATAGGTAACTCAGCATTACTCATCATAGAGCGCACCATATCTAATAGGGTGCGATTCCTCCGCTCCGAAACTCCATTGTGTTGTGGTGTATACGGAGGAGTAAGCTGAGAGAGAATCCTACTCTTTTAAGTAGTCTCTGAATTCCATGCTTAAGTATTCTCCCCCCGATTAGATCGTAGGACTTTAATAGTTTTACCCGTCTGGTTCTTAACTTCGTACTTATATTCCTTAAATTTCTCAAAAGATTCAGATTTGTGTTTCATCAGGAACACATGTCTATATCTTGAGAGATCATCAGTGAATATAATAAAGTACGAGGAACCATTCCTGGCATGTGTAGACATAGGACCGCATACATCACTATGTATCAGTCCCAAGAGTTCAGCAGCTCTTTCTCTGTGTCCAGTAAACGGAGTTTTGGTCATCTTGCCTTTGAGACATGACTCGCAAGTTTTATAAGATATAAATTCGAACTGATTCAAATATCCATCTTTATACAACTTAGCTACTCTCGTCGCATTGATATGACCTAGTCTACAATGCCACAAGAAGGTTTCAATTTCTGAACTTTTCCTCTTGTGTGTGTTCTGTATTTTAGATCCGTGGTTTGATTCAGAACGTATATACCGTTACATAATGTACCAAACCTAATCAACACTTGATTTAGGAAAATGTTCATAACATTATCCAATACAAAGTTATATCCTTCTTTCTGCAACAAAGAAACTGATATAATATTGCACTTCATATTTGGTACGTAATAATAGTCATTCAGAATCATTGTATTACCATTTGGTAATACTGGGTGATATTCGCCAACAGCTTTGGCTGCAACAATTGCTCCATTCCCTACTTTGAGAGACATATCACCCTTTCCCAGTTCTCTACCTCTTCTTAGCCTATGTGACAAATTACAAATGTGGGATTCTTATCCGGTATCCAATACCTAGGACGTAGTGCAAACTGAGAAACAGTTCTCGGTAACAAACACACCCGAAGAAGATGCATCAGCATGCTCCTTTTCGTTCGAGTGGCATGGGAATCCGGGTATTCCCTTATTCCTTGCTCAGAGTTATAAAAACCATAAGAAAAAGCGGAACCAATGTTCCCCAATTCAGTATAATAAGCGGGTACGGTCAATACATCTATATTATTATCTTGATTGAGGCGTGCCATGGTCTTTACTTGGAGAGAGAGAAGGAAACGCTTTAGCGTGCGCTCTTTGCAAGATTAGATTGGTTATTATCTTATCTAATCAGGATGGCTCCCACTGTTTTTATCAAATCATCCTTCAAACCATAAAAGGTAAGATTAGCCGGGATTAATTACACCTTACAAGTTCGCCAATCGTTCAGTCAGGAAGGTATCGGTACTCCGAGGGAGTCTCCCCATGTTTTCGCATGGAACTAATTAAATAACCACGTTTCCGTAGGGGAATAATCCCGTTAACACCTTTCTTAGACACCTACTGGATCGGCTAATTGTAAAGTGGAAAACTCTCTCAGGAGTAACTCTTACTCGCAGTGGGTATCGGGATCCAACTATCTCATAGAAGGTATGCAATCTCATTGCAAATTTCAACACTTGAAATACCTAATATTTGTTTTTACCCCTAGCAACTTATGACCTTAACTATGGTCAACAAATCATAAGCGCTAGCCAAGTTCAACCCGTCATTTCATGATTGAATTAAACTCACCCGCACGACCCTTAACTATGGTCAATAAGGCCGTACGACTACCTTAATCCAATCGCATCATATCCGGTAGATAAGCACTAATCAGCTATCGTACACTACGCCTTGACTATGGTCAACTAACACAGCACGGATACTAAATATCACTTATCTAAAATGACGGAGGGCTACGACTGGTTTTGTAAAAAACCTTTAACGTAATGAACTTGATATCGTTGTATCTTTTGCTAGTTTTGCTAAAGAGGTCACTCCCGGTGAAGGGATCTCGGCTCTTTCCTCATCGAATGAGGTGCTGGATATTCATCAAGGAATACCACTATGTAAAGCAAGAATTAGAGAAGCCATCAAAACAAAACCGAGTGGGTTGTAGCATTTGCTAGTTTTGCTAAAGAGGTCACTCCCGGTGAAGAGATCTCGGCTCTTTCCTCATCGAATGAGGTGTTGTATATTCATCAAGGAATACCACTATGCAAAGCAAGAACTAGAGCTACCTTTTTAAAAAAATTTGATTCTTCAATATCTTTAGGTTTCTTTTCTTTCAATTAATCTTATTAATGAAGTCCCATCATTTATGTTTTCCTAAACATCACAGAAAAGAAAAGAAAATAAACGTACGCTTATGCCATCCGCATTTGCCACGGGGCCCCGTCATGCACCGTTAGGTTACTTAACTAACGGCAGAGCGGGAGCTGGACTAGCGCGGGTGCAAAACATAAGCAACATTTATTATATATCACACACACATATATATATATATAGTATTCGTCTCACGCAGTTATATGATCACATCACAGAACCAAGCAGCAGAAGTCAACATATGAAATATTGGATATACTAGGGGGTCCGTGTTTTAAATTCAGTCAGTAATGAAAAACACAGATTCTACGGTCGTGATGAATAGCCAAACCCACATCCCTAGACCCCTACGAGAGCGGCAAGTAACCCTGCCAATTTTAGAGTTAAGAGACCCGGTCTCGACTTCTCGAGTTGGTCTCCCACTGGACTCTAGAACCCGGTTACTTGTGCTCCCTGTCTTGGGTCTATCCTAATGCGGAAAACTAAATAATATACACGAATGGTGACATCATCCTCAACCCGGAAGTGTCCCAATAAAAGAATATTACATACAATTTTACATGAATGAAAATTAAAAAAATCTTGACTCATGCAAAACCCCCTGGCTATTCAATCACGACGATCCAATATAACATATCACAAATGTCGTTGACATATAGCAGTATAACATAACATCACATGTCATCAACGTAAGTAAATATGTGTATCCCAAATGTCGTTGACATATAGCAACGAGATCGGAGATACCCTACATATTACACTTACGGTCGCAGAAAAGAAATGAAAAACTACAATATCTAGAATCCGTAAATACCTTAGAAATCATAAACTCAGAATATGATATATTTTGAATTTCATGCCTAACCATATAAACCTTGCATTTTAGTCTCAAACTAAAAACTCTTTTCAATAAGCAGTCGGATAATTCAACTAGATTCCCGACTGTCGTTCGCGTACTATACGCGATTGCGACGGAGTTTTGATCCGAATTGAAACTCCGTGGCAATCGATGAACCGAGACTAAAACGCTAGATTTATAAAATACTAACTAGTTTTCACAAAACTAATTATTGTGGATTCCAAATATTGTATCATATATCATATTAATCTAGATGACGTTAAACATTTCGATCGACTTATCAAACACCCAAAAATTCCAGAGATCTCAAAAAATTGAGCATCACTAAAAACATCCAGAAAGTTCCAAATATGTCAATGGAGCAACACAAGAAGAAAGAACCCTTAACACCACAAACATGCGGCGGAACCGCGGCCAAAACGGGGTTTAGACCGCGGTTCCGCGGTGCTTTGAAGGTGTTGGGGTCTCGAACATCTTGTGGCTCCATCAAATACCCTGCACTATTTTTTGCATATTTTTAATCTCGAAAATTTCAACTTTTGAAAAAATGGACAGAAACTTTGAAAATTCGGCTTCGAAAATTCGATCGAACACTTTAACGTCGTAAAGACTTTCCCTAATGTTCTAGCTTGGCTCTGATACCATGAAAGTCTACCCTAGCACCATCACTATGTTTAAACCGGCATCAAGCATACAATTTCAAAAATTTCGGGGTGCTAATCTAGACTAACTTGGGATCTAACTAGATTATTAGGGTTTAAGTGATGATATGATAAGAACTTTACTAAGTGAAGAAAGCTACAACCTTTGTAGACCAAGTCCTTCTCTTCTCAAGCTCCGGGTTGTAGTCCCTACGACTCCACTAGGCTCCACTTGAAATTGGATCGAGTTTCCTTCGTGACCTTCGTGTCGAAGATGATCCACCCGAGCCTCCACTAATCCAAGCTACCTCTTCACTAATCTCCTATTAGTGAAAGAAACAACCTAAACTCAAGTGCTAATCAAGTGTAGGATGATGAAGTAGGGGTGTTTAGCTCACTTAGTATCTATTTAAAGTCCTATGATTCACATCACATGTGAGCGTTAGGACTTTGATCAAGAGGAGGAAGAAGAAGAAGGAAAATGGAGTGTGTGTGAAAATGAGCTCAAGAAAAGATCAAGTGAAGAATGGCTTCATCTCATGCCCAAAATATCTCCTCTTTTCCACCTCTTTTTTGTATTTTCTAAAAATAGAAAATCCAACCATGCTTCATAATACACACACACACATTAATATATATATTAAGAAAATAATTAGTGAGCAATAATAATAGTTAATATATAATTATATCAAATATAAATATATATCATATTATTAAATCAACACTTGATTCAATAATCCGGTTATATCACATATAACCGACTAATATCATTTATCCGTATATCACATTATCAAATCAACACTTGATTCAATAATCCGGTTATATCACATATAACCTAACCGATATCAAATTACCGCCAGATTAAAATACGGTATCACATACTCGTATTTAATCAGGCTCTTACACATATCAACATTTGTGCCCTACTTCATTTTGCTTGAACTAGGAAACCTCTGTGTGGGACTCTAAAGACTCGTCAATACGTCAGCAGTAGGTAATGATCACATCAGTTACTTACAAGCCGTCAGCGGTACTAGCTGGACGTAACGGCTACTCAGGTATTGAGCGAATAGAAGATCAACAAGCAAGCTTGTCCAAACTCCCATGAAGTCTATAAGTAACACCTACCGTACAGTCTGGTCTCTTCGTCCGATATGTCACATATCAAGTTTAGGGATGGAATCGCCGATGTATGGTTCATAACGGTTCGAGAAACTACTGATAACACTTACCAGTAAATCTCATCAGCCCTGGCCAGGGACTTACTGTTATAGCAATCGAGCATAGCGCAACATCAACTCCAAATACCGGGAGAGACGAAACCCCTCCTATCGCTCACTGCCTCCATGTGACTCGGGACTGTACCCAAAATCCACATGTTTGCACGACTCCTTTGAGCCGTGGTAGGGAGGAAATCAAACCACAGTGGGAACCACACAAGACACTATGATGATCTCGGGTCTACAGACTAATCTGTACCAGTGTCACCAGAGAACTGCTATCCGACGATAGGTATGGTACCATCTATGAGTTCTTGGTGATTCCTGTTCAGTGTACCCATTCTCTAATGAGCACATGTGTACAATCTTTGATGTCAAACACCAATGGTTATGGGATCAACCATCGCCCCCTACAGAGTCGAGAAACGTACACACTAGTCTACTCTGGAATATCGATGCTCTGTCTCGATATCCTCTCGACTAGGAACAATTAAAGGATGTGTTTGTGGACTACACAAGTCCCAGTAGTATGATCTGCATCATAGTCCTGGTAGTCAAGAAAACATCATAAGGGCTTTATCAACATGTATCAGAGAGACAGTATAATAATACATGTGTACATGTTAAGATAAAGAGCAACCAGATTGCATACTATCATGTCGAGCAAGAAATTCCTGTATATATATGTCCAAGCATCCACTATATCATACAATAATGGCCTCTAGGGCATACATATTCTTAACAGATTCCACTCATATGCACAGAGACGCCTTTTGGATGAACCAGAACTCCGGAGTTTGAAGAACTCCGTAGTTAAGCGTGCTCGGGCTAGGGAAATTTTGGGATGGTGACCTCCTAGGAAGTGGCCCTTTCTTGAATCCGGTTTATTCCAAGCGACAAAACCGTGTGGTTTCTGCCAGAGTAGAGAATACCTTCTATGTTTGGGGGTGGGTCGTGACAAATATGGTTTCAGAGATGGTCCCTCAATAGTAGGTCTGTGGTTCGAGAACGATCCATTGTTCTAAGTAGGAGAGAATGTAATACCCCAAGTATTATCCGGCATACCCATATATACCAGATAAGCACGAGAACCCACTATAGAACAATGGGGAATTTTCGAAATACATTCCGAAAAAGGGCAGTTCCGAGAACTATAAATGGTATGATTCCACTCCTATACATAGAGGAGCCTTTTGGATGAACCGGAACTCTGGGGTTTGAAGAACTTCGTAGTTAAGCGTGCTCGGGATAGGGAAATTATGGGATGGGTGATCTCGTAGGAAGTGACCCCTTCTCGAGTCCGATTCATTCCAAGGGCCAAAACCGTGCGGTTTTGGCCAAAGCGGACAATACGTGTGTGTTTGGGAGTGGGTCGTGACATCTTAACTGAAAGTTCCTAATGCCCTCGCCATAGCAACCGCGGCCAATACGGAACCAAAAAACGAAAATTTACAAGACGGCAAAAGAAAACTATCCCTAGCAATCGATCCAAACACTAAAACTAGAAAACAAGTATGCAAGGTTTAAGGATTATAACTTTTGATACGTGTCCACTCAATCATGGAAGACCCCTCCAAGCTTATCGTAGGTGTTTCCTGATTTAAAATCAGAAAAGTTTACGGAGGAGGCATCACGTGCTAGCACGTGACCAGCAGTCACGTGTTGGCACGTGACATTTAAAAGCAGCGGACTCATTCTCTGATTAAATCAAGAAAAAGGCTCCAGACGAGGGTCACGTGCTCACACATGACCAGGGGTCACGTGGTGGCACGTGACGGCTAAGCAGCGGCCAGAAGGCAGAGCGCAAAAAGAAGAAGAGAGCTCGTTCCAAGGGGTCACGTGCCCACACGTGACCAGGGGTCACGTGGCCACACGTGACCGGCTTTCAAAGCCTATCTGTTAACAGAATTAAATTCTGAGAAAAGATCTCTCAAGTCTTTCCAAAGGGGAAAAGAATTATCTGGAACCGTTGGATTAAAAATCCAAAGGTGATTAAATATCACCTATCTATGGAAAAATCTTGAACTTAGAAAGATTTGCCCTTAAAATCAAACCGAAATAACAAAGGAAAATCTCTGGATTTAAAATCCAATAGTGAATAAAATTCGCCTAATAATCCAAAGGTCCAAATGAATGATGAATGCAAATCACATCTCTAATGAATACAAATCAGATCCCTCAATGAATGATTCATCGAAACTAATTGATTCTGCTCCTTCTCCTATAAATAGGAGCCAAGGGAGGGAGAGATCGATATACAGAGAGATAAAGAAAAAAGAGAGAGAGCCTTGAGACTTTGGGAGAATTTGATCCTCTGCAAAAAGAAAACCCTAGGTAAGAAAGGGAAGGCTTTTAAAAGAAAAAGAGAATTTAATTCTCAAAAAGAGTTTAACTCTTATATTAAAAAGAAGAACTTGGTTCTCTCTTTAGTGGAGGATCTGCAAAGTGCACATCTCCCCATGAATTGAGAATTTAATTCTCATTGGGTTGAGATCCTGCCATGCAGATCCAAAACATAGGGAGGGAATGGAAGTTTGAGAATTTAATTCTCATATAATTATAGGAATTTAATTCCTTTAAAATAAAATTAGGGTTTAACCCTATATTATAGGAATTTAATTCCTTCGAAATGAACAGAACCAGGGTTTAACCCTAGTTAAGAAATTAAATCCGTCAAAATGACAGGAATTTAGTTCCTCACATGAATGGGAATTCAATTTTCATAGAAGACAAGTTAGAGTTCAACTCTATCTAAGAATATAATCCTTCAAAAGAAAAGCGGGAATTTAATTCCTCTAAACTTATTGCTAGGGTGTAACCCTATGAAGAATTTGATTCTTAAAAAGATAAATACATCTTCAAACAAGCAGGGTCACGTGCTACCACGTGACCCCTGTAAAGAGCCACCGCTAAAACTTTGAGGCAACGCCTCACGTGCTTCACGTGACCCCCAAAGCGCGCAAAGAAAAAGCAAAGGAAAAGAAGCTTTGGGGCGCCCTCACGTGCTACCACGTGACCCCTTGGCTGAAGTTTTAACGGACAAGCACTAAGATGCCCATCACGTGACAGCACGTGATACTCCAAAGTATTCAATGCTTTTGACAGAATAAAATAAAGGGAGGGTGCCCCCACGTGCTACCACGTGACCCCTGTTGCCTTAGTGTTTAACACTAAATTGGAACCCCTGAATCCAGTGTTAAACACTGTTTTGCCTTAGTGTTCAACACTAATTAAAGAGCTTTCTTGCAGTGTTTAACACTGAATTTCTTAGTGTTTAACACTAAATTAAATCTCTGTTAACAGAGTTTAACATTAATTTTCTTGGTGTTCGACACCAAATTAAAATCTCCGTCACCAGTGTTTAACACTGATTATCTTAGTGTTTAACACTAATTTGAGATCTCTGTTGCTAGTGTCTAACACTGATTTGTTTTAGTGTTTAACACTAATTTGAACCCCCTGTTGCTTGTGTTTAACACTAACTTCAGCCCAATTGGCTAAATATCCAGAGGCAAAGCCTCTCCTCTAATGGACCAACAGAGGGCCAATATCCTAAACATGATTGGACTTAGCCTAAGCTGGCCATAAGTCCTCAATTCAAATTCAACTGAGCCAATGGGCTCATAATATAATTAATTGGTCTTGGTTCCAAATTGGGCCAAAGATTATTTAATCTACCTCGGTTTAAGGGTACATCTCTTCACTCCTTTGATACGTGGCGTTGTAACTTCTCAACGTCTTCAAAGAGGTGACGGGTCCCGATGACCACATATTGATACGGACTGTGGGGTCCTTAAACTCATGGACTATGAGGTCCTTAATCTTGACCGTGATGTCTTAAAACTAACAACGGACTGTGGAGTCCCTAAATCCACGGACTATGAGGTCCTTAACCTTGACCGTGATGTCTTAAAACTAACAACGGACTGTGGAGTCCCTAAATCCACAGACTATGAGGTCCTTAACCTTGACCGGGATGTCTTAAAACTAACTACGGACTGTGGAGTCCTTAAATCCACGGACTATGAGGTCCTTAACCTTGACCGCAACGTCTTAAAACTAACATTGGACCGCAATGTCCTTAAACTACCCATGGACCGCAATGTCCTTAAACTACCTATTGACCGCAATGTCACTAAACTAACAGAGCCCCCCCTTTATTGCTCTCTTGTTGGATCTAAACGATCCCGTTAAGTTGATCTTAGTCTAAAAACTAGACTAACGTATCCTTAACAAACGTTTAAGTCGATCTTAGTCTCAAATGAGGCTAACGTATCCTTAAACACAAACCCTCAAACCCAAATCTAAGATAATACGGATTTGGACTAGTCCACGCCCTACGGGCGACGACATAACTCAGTCTCCGTATACAATCCACGGGCAACCAAACACAAAATAAACACACACGACACGAAGTGATCATCTAGAGAAGGAGAAAGTTGTTACCGCAATGCGGTAGCGTAATTAACTGCAGGGGCTTGCGCCTGCAGGGAAGAGCGTCCCCACAATCAAAAAACCCCTCAAGCGAGGAAGAATCTGATGAAGTCTGCTATATCGGAAGCATTCGTTTAAACCTTCGATACATGGTGCCATAAATCAACTTGGCATCTTCGTAGAGGTAGACGGATAGCCCCAATTAGCATCTGCCCCGAATCTCAGGCGAGACAGTCCATGTCTTGGCCGCCATTCGGAGGGGAACAGTAGGCCGTCGGGAACAAGCTTGTGAGGCAACCGCCCTTACCGAAAATGATCCACCCGAGAGAACTGATCCAAGCTCCAGCTTCACCTAGTGAATCAACCGACACTCCAAGTTCGCTAAGAATACAAAGTGGGGATGTGGGAATTTTCCACTATCATTTTCTCTCAAATACCAAAGCTCAAAAGTGCTATGAAGAAGAAGGAGGAGGTGAAGAGACTAGCAATCAAAAATGAACTAAGAGTAGAAAGTGTTGTGAGATAACAGAATGAATGGCTTCATATTATTTTTTCAACAAAACAAAATATCTCACCATTGTAATAAATAAATGAAACTCATCCCTCTCTACATTCCACAACCATGCTCAAAGTCACCTCACCTAGCCACCTCATTATCATGAATATTCACAAATGAGGTGTCCTCCTTCTAGAAGCATTCCGTATAAATACGGAATACAACCCGGTATACGTATCGAAATTCATATACACGTATCCATATAAAAATACGAATAGCCAAGATAGAGAAAATGAATAGTGAACAATAATACTAGAATTTATATATATATATATAATTAAATCAAAACATGATCTAATAAAATGGCTTAATCCAAAGCTGGCTAGTATTATCAACCGTCCGATTAAAATCTGTGCAACCTGTACACATATTTAATAGGACACCTGTATATACCAACATACGTCATCTATATCATATCACTTGAACCGAAAAAAACCCTCTGTGTGGGACTCTGAAGACTCAACAATACGCTGGCAGTGATTACTGGATAAATCCATAACCATAAGTACATCTGCGGCACTAGCTGTACGTAACGGCTACCTAGGTATATGCTGAAAGGGAGGTCAACAATCAAGTCCGTCCGTACCCTACTGAGCCTGAATATGGCAATCTCCGTACAGTCCAGTCTCTTCGTCTAAGAGTATAGCATACCGGGTCTAGGGGTGGATAACGTCAGACCCCTAATAACCCTATAAGTTATGTCGGAGTCAAACTCATCACCAACCGAGAAACTACTGAACTTGTATCAATAAATCCGATCCACCATGGCCACAGATTTAGGGTGATGGCAAACCGAACACGGTTTGATACTGACTCCTAATAAAAGGAGAGACGAATCCCCGACAATCGCTTACTGCCTCCATGTGGCTCCGGACTGTACCCAACTAAAACCTGTTTGCACGACTCCTCTTGAGCCTTGGTAAGGTAGTAATCTAAGTATGGTGGGAACTCACACGAGAAAAATGACGATCTCATGTCAAAAGACTAACATGTACTCATGCCACCAAAGAACTTCCATCTGACGATAGATATAATACCGTATAGAAGTTCTCGGCGAGTCCGTCCAGTGTAGTCACCTCCAGTGAGCACATGTATACTATTTTAAGTGACACAACACCAATGACTTATGAGACCAGCCACCGCCCCTCTTCGGGGTCTCGAAACGTATACACTAGTCTACTCCGGAATATCGATGCACAGTCTCGATACTCGTACGGCTAGGAACATATAAGAATGTGCTTATGGACTACCCAGCTCCCACATATATTATCGCCATCATAATGCTGGTAATCAAGCAAGAATCCTACAGGTTTCATCATCATGTATTAGCGACACGTAATAACAAGTAAAACATATACACATCATTGATAATGACAAACCAGATAGCATACTATCATCTTGAGCAAGACTGTTCTAACTGTATAGGTCCTTTCTCAATTATCATAATCGCCTACCTGCAATTATAATAATTTCTTTGAGAGCACTATATCCAACAATCTCTCACTTGCACTTAAAGCTAATTATTGCGGTATCGCATACCCACATCCCGTGTGTTACCGAATACATAATTTCTCTACTAATCAGTTTCGCAAACCGTATTTGTGAAACATCTGTGTTCGAGAAATAGCCTCAGTGAGTAGATCTGTTACAATGTTCCAACTTCCTCTCTCTATATCTCAACTTAGCGGAGATTAACAATCTCCCAAACTGAGCGATACCCCGCCACAAGAATTTCTCTGGATACTTGATGGGACAAAATTCATAAATGAACAATTTTATCCAACAAACTTCTTGGTCTTTATTCTCTGTTGAATCATAACTAATAACTTTCATTATGTCTACCTCAGTATCCATATTGGAACCCTATCCAATATACTGCTCTTCAGAAGAGGGTTAACTCAAAACTCTGACAATATCTCTGTCATCCAGGTCACCTTGGAAGCCTGAACCGATAACCGCCGCCTGGAGGAGGCCGCCATTACCATATACCAAGAACATTCTCTTATGTTCTTAACTGCTTCCCTTTATTTCTCTAGGATTGGATTTATACCTGCTTACTACAGCAAGTGCGGAAGCAATATCTGGTTTGGTATAAGACATTGCATGACTGACTCAATTGCCTAAGAAAATGATATGGCATTCATGCCGGTACCTCTCCTCATTAGTCTAAAAGATATCTCTTTAGAGAGGGAGACTCCATCACCTACGGGTACACTACCACACCAGGAGTCGTCCATTCAAAAGCACTTCTAGAATGCTGTCTAAGTATCCGGATTGAGATACTTCCTAAATCTATATTTAAAACCATAAATCTAGTCACCAAAATCCTTGATATACTATCCATATCCAATGCGGAGAAAACACCTTGTGACAACCAAAGTTTTACCGGTTGTAATATAGGAACATCACTTCCTATCCGGAGTATGTCATCCAAATCTTAGCACAGTACTCCCTACATCCTTCTTACTAGGTTCATCTGTTATTTTAATGAAGTCAATCACCATGATTGTCATATCAAAACAGATGGTCCGTCTCCTCTCTGCATGTTTTAGTCTACGAATAGACATAAGCAACTTGCACCCTTCTGCTGCTCCTACTGACTACGATAACCCTCTGACAGAGTCATATACACGTGCACTTCTAAATTCCCATTTAGAAAGATATTATAGTCATTCTCTTACCAGATATCATAGTCTAGAGCAGCAGTAGTGCCAAGTCATATCCGTATGGATTTCAGCGTAGACACTGAAGTAAAAATCTCATCATAATCCACAACGGATATTTGATGTGAATCTTTATAGCAAGCCTAGCCTTATTAGGTTAATATCTTTCCACCCGCAAAGATTTCAAACGATCTACTTACTCCTATTAGGTTTTACACCTTCAGGAGCATCCAGCAAAGTCCAAATCTATAATTTGCTGAAGTGCGTGGAGTCCATCTTGGGTATAAAGCATCTGTTCATCTGGAAGTTATCACTTCCTATGACCTGCAGATAACTAGTAGGGCCATCATAACTATGATGCTGACCTCCCTATCACCGTCTACAAGAAAATCGAAATATCTCCCGGATGGCTGAGATTACCTACTAAATCTACGGAGCGGCTAAGCTTTGTCAGGTCCAATTGAATTTTCAGATTCTGCTAAATTTTCAATAACCGTTTGTGGTTCTGGAATCACTTCTTGTTCTACTATACTCCTACTAGTTTTTTTTTTGCAAAATGATTCCTTTTATAAAAGGGTGGCAAGTCAAGAACAATTTAACTATTGATCTTGAAAATAGTAGAAGCAAAACCCTGGCGAATACTTGGGATAATCTACAAACGGCCATTACCAATGCATGCCTTGAGTTTGTCCGGATTCTGCTTATAAACAGAAACCTGATAACTCCATATCTTAACAAGCTCAAGATATGTATTCAATCTGTGTCCATATATAATCAAAGACACTAATTTAGATGGAACCAGATTCAAATGCCAAATAGCTATTTTCAGTGCATATCACAAATGGAAAAAGACCAATAAAGAATTACTCATCAAGGAGCACATCCATGAATGAGTAATACGTGAGAGAATCAAGTTCTTAATATTACTATAATGGAATACCTAGCATAAGTATCTACATGTTTGATCACTTCGAAGAATACTGATACTTCCATCGCACGGTTCTCTACTTTTTTCTTATACCTATAAACTTCTTAAGATCTTTGGACCTTCATTACAACAAATGCGTGTCTAAAACCAGAGAACTCATAGGTAAAACAGAATAAAGTAAGAGTATCAACCCCTTGTTCTGAAGGACACCGTACAACATACATTATCATGTACAAGTCATGTCACGCCCCGCTTCCAAGTAGACGGAAACGATGACGTAGCAAGCCCGCGACATATTTATTCAGAGAAGGCCATTCCCTAAATAAATATACTAATCGTATTGAAACAATAATACATAATGTAAGATTAAATGGAGACTATATAATTTTCAAAAAATATCTTTATTTACATTCAAACTTGAAATATTTACAGATACATGAGTTCAACTGAAAAAATAAATACAATAAAAGAAATGCCTAAACAGGTGGCATATTTAAGCTGAAGAAAAAATAGCTAGTCTAAAACCTGAGCCGCGATCTGGTCGTACTACTCCTCGGTAGTGTCCACCTCCTCGGTTTCTGATGAACATTCCAAGAAAACAAAAGTGGGTGGAATTCCCGTCAGCGAACTAGCGCTCGGTAAACCCCAAAGATAAAAGTAGAAAGTGACAAGTATAAAATGATTATGAAATAATGAATATGACGAGTAAAAGTATATGTAAATGAACATGGTATATGTACTACAGGTCTCTATATGGTCATTATGTTAACATTAATATAACATTTCAGAAAAATAAAATATTATTTTTGGAATTTAAACATTAAAATAATATATTTCACGAAAACTATTTGATTTGCGAATTTGGGGTTTTCGTAAAATGGTATAATTAAATACCAATATTTGGAAAATAATTGGAGATTAATATGTTTTATTTATTAAAAAGGTATTTATTGGATTAGGTGTAACGAATCAGTTTTTAATGTAAATTTTATTTTAAAAATTAATATACAGAATAGAGTATTTGTAAGTCTGAGTACAAGTTATAAATTTAAATTGTTTTAGAACAGCAAGAAACAATTTGTAGCCCATTGGTAAAGCCTTGCACCGCTGTGACATAGCCCCTGTGTTCGAATCCCCCCAGCCATATATTATTTTTAATGATTTTTCTTCTAAATATTTTGGAAGCCCAAAAGTTTACACGTTCAATACACGTAAAAATGAAATGTCTCAGAAATCAAATATATGGAAATTGTTATTTGAACAGACCCCGACACGTGGCAAGAATCCAGACCCCAACCCCCACCAAACGACTGGCGAAGATCTCCTTTGGGTCGGCGCCGCCAGTTGGAACCGTCGGGAATGTCTCAATCTTTTGAACCCTAACTCTTGGCCTTCCCCCCACTACTCCTCTTCTGTTTGAATTTCCTGCAAATTAACAGAGAATTAAAATCACCATTAAACCAATATTTTAATACACTTTAATTCTCATTTTTAATTTTCTAAACCTTAATTCTATCTTATAAATACAACCCCATACCTAGCCCTCTCTATTCTGAAATCCATTGTCAAAACTCTTAAATTTTTCCAAGTCAAATAAGTTGTACAAGTGAAGTTAGTCAAGGTCAAGTTCCGGCAACGATTCGGAAAGATTCCGGCGATCCCACAACTCCACGAAACTCTCAAAACCTTCATATACCTCTCCTCTCTACCCTAAACTTGTAAGTTCCCTCTTTTCTCCACTCTTCCCTATTCAAAAAGTTCTTTTTTCAAAACTCGTCGGAAGTGGGGTTATTCCGACATCCGATTCTAAAATTGTTAAAAACACATTTTTTCTTAATAACCAAACATCCATATTGTTATATCTTGTTTAGTAATCTTAAAACAAACTTTGAAAATAAGTTTCATTTTAAATTCATTGTTATGCAGCTTTTATTACACTTTTACGTTTAAATAACACAAACATTACATACGACATCTTGTATCATATTTACTTGTATTACCTTTAGAAAAATCTCACGAGGTAATGACCTACCTCTCACAACACACATCTTGACGTAGCACGATTGCTTGAAAACAATATTTTAGGACAAATAAGAATTTACATTTAAATACCATAAACTATTAAAAACCGTATTCTTTAAATTGTTTTAATTAAATTGCTTGCAATTAAGCCTCTACAACCCATTTTGGGGAACCCAATTTGGATGGTGTGGGTTATCGCACATCCTCGGGACTAGTAGAGAGAGATGCGGACCTCCTCACGGAGCATCCGATCTCGATGGAATTTTTAATACAATTTTTAAGAATAATGTGATTTTCTATTTAATAAATAAATCCTATTTTTAATAATTATATATATAAATATTATCAAAACTTCTATTTTATATTTATAATAAATTCCATGTTTTCTAAACAGGAATCATAAATTTCATGAATACACCATTAACAATCCATACAAGTCAATTTATACTAAAATACCATGTACTATTCAATTTAGATTTATATTCACTAGAATACCTCATCATATAAAAATTACATCCATGAAAACCCTAAATACGATAAATAAATACTTAAGGAGTATTTTGAAAGTATACTAAAACTATTTTTCATAAAACACCCTCAAGTTATATTAATTTACAATAAGGAGCCTAGGTTTAAGCGAGACCAATTCTCTTGAGCCTCAGAGAGCCGGAGAAAGTGGGTTCTTGCCTATTTAAGGTAGACAACTAAAACGAGGTTATCAATGGTAATTGGCTTGGAAAAAGTCACAAATCCTGCTGTCCATGTGCAACAGTTACCGATAACTCCAAAACCTAATTCAGGAATCAAATTCTATTTAAATGTCCGACTCAGTCTAAAATGAATACAATCCTTACATGAATACAATTCAAATATAACTCCGATACAACATGAATCCATATATACTGGAACTTGAACATGAATACCAGACTACTATCCAATATCAACATGACTCGACTGGACCGAATTATGGATATATATTGACTTGACAACATGGCTGTCTGTTTACATCCTATTCCGTTTACATGAACAATCTATACCATGGTCTCGGCAAGTCTTATATCTACAAATCATTAAAATCAATACAAAATACATTACGGGTTTTTTAAAGGGGTAGACTGGTACAGAATGTGTTAAAAGTGGCACGATGATGGTCACTTTAATACACCTAATCTGAACATCCGTTGCCGTTGTCCCGTGGGTTTTGACGGGGCCTTGTACTCCGTATACCTTAGTCCACGGAGCAAGTTGGACTCCTCTCGTATACACTAGCACATTCTATACCAAGCTACAAACAACTACGTTAACATAACAAACATAACTAAATAAAATTTACCTATTCTATTCTCTGTCTATTCTTCTTTATCTTTTGGGACTTACCGAGCGATTATTCGCTGACGACATTCCTATTTCTTTGTTCTTTGGAATGCTGTCAGGAAGACCCGACTCTCTGGAGATCGAGCCCAGGCAGGACGATTTGGAGAAATTCATCGAGGACCCAGAGATCTAGTTCACTTGTATATACTTTTACTTTCAGTTCATGCCATTGTTTAGGCATTGCTTTCCATTATTGTATTTACTTTCCAGTGTATTATAAAGAATGTTTAATCAATAAAAGTTGCTGTTTATTTATATCACTTATCATTTCTTGTGTACATTCATTATATTGCTTATTTACGCTTAGCGTGCTTACTTCTGAGTAAATACGTCGCGGGCCTCGCCACCTCTCTTATCCGTACGCTGGGAAGTGGAGCGTGATAGGTTTTATTGGCGGCCCATGCAGGTCAGTTCTGCATGAAGTCTTACCATACAGGGTCAGTTCTGCATGGAAACCTAAACAATATATCACAAGAATTATAAGAATCAGCAATTAAACATTCTTTACATTTCATATTTTTTGAATCTATCCTAACCTTATTTTTCTTTCAAGGTTATGGATTCTCCGAACAATACGAGGATGAACGTGAACGGCAACACCACACCACCACCACTTCCACTTACACCTACCGTAGCAGCTCCAATCAACGAGCAGACGGTTTTGCATGAGGCAATCAAGAGCCTCTTAGAAGGACAGCAGTAGCAGACTGCTATACTCCTGAACCGCTAAGAAGCTGAGGTACCCGGAGTGAAGAAATCCCGAGCACTGCATCCTAAACAATTCTCTGGGAAAGAGAGCCCCATGAAAGCTGAAGAATAGGCTCAGTCGATCGAAGACGATCTGGCAACAACATAAGTACCAGACATTGCTTAGGTAAGGGTTGCAAAGCTGCAACTAAAAGATAACGCCAGGGTATGGTGGAAGGCGGAAGAAAGCCTTCTTGCCCAGCCGATCGAATGGAGGATTTTTCGCGAGATGTTCGAAGCGAAATATTTTCCCGAGACTGCCCGCTTTGATATGGAGCAGCAATTCATCCACTTACAACAAGGCTATATGTGGACCAAATCTGTGGATGAGTATGATGCTGAGTTCACCCTGTTGAGCAGCTAAGATATGTCTTAAATATTCGAATATCTAATATCACATACTACACAGCTAACACAAGACCATAATAGGTTTGCGGCCCATTTCATACCGACTGTTGAGATCAGGGCTAAAAGATTTCAGCAAGGATTGGACTCGGAGATCCAAGCCGCATTAGCTACAGGGGATTTCCCAACCCATGATTTGGTTTTAAAGGCTGCCCGAAAATATGAGGCAGTGGTGAAGAAGAAGGGCAGACCTCAATCTGCTGGTGTGAAGCGCCCTGCTACTCAGATAGCAGGAGGAACCTCTTCCAAGCCACCGTTTGTACCCAGGAGACCGGGAGTATCTTTTAACTGGCCCAGTCCAGATTTCTGCTTCTATTGCAAAAGAAATGGACACCTGGCGAAGGATTGCAGGCATGCAAATCGCCTATGCTTAGTCTATGGCTCATCCACACACGATATTGGATCTTTTCCTCATAGATTCAATCCAAACACTGCACCCAGACTAGCAATCACCTATCTGCACGGCCAGTTATCCAGGCACCTGCTCCTCGTCTTGCTCTCCCAGCTTCACCTCCTCGTAGACCACTTACTGCACCTCCTCCTCATCAGTTCCATCAAGCACAAAGGAACCTACCTCAAGGACAGAGGAATGCTCCCTCGGTAAGGAGGAATGTACCTATGCGACAGGCTTTCACAATGAATGTGGAAGAAGCTGAAACCACTAGCCAAGTCATCACTGGTAACTCCCTTTCTTTTCAAACTTTCTTTTAACCTTTATACATATCAAAGTATCTTTTCATATACCTAAACATATTCCACACAACTTAGGTACAATCTTAGTAGCCTCCCTCCCTGCACTAGCACTTTTCGATACTGGAGTATCTCATTGCTGGAATGTCAGTTCAGGGAATTCATGCGATTCCAGTAGAACGAGATGCAGACCTCCTCATGGAGCATCCGATCTCGATGGAATTTTTAATACAATTTTTAAGAATAATGTGATTTTTTATTTAATAAATAAATCATATTTTTTATAATTATATATATATATATTATCAAAATATCTATTTTATATTTATAATAAATTCCTTGTTTTCTAAACACAAGAATCTCAAATTTTATGAATATACCATTAACAATCCATACAAGTCAATTTACACTAAACTACCATGTACTATTCAATTTAGGTTTATATTCATTAGAATACCTCATCATATAAAAATTACATCCATGAAAACTTTAAATACGATAAATAAATACTTGAGGAGTATTTTGAAAGTATACTAAAACTATTTTTCACAAAACACCCTCAAGTTATATTAATTTACAATAAGGAGCATAGTAAATATAGGTTTAAGCGGGACCAATTCTCTTGAGCCTCAGAGAGCCGGAGAAAGTAGGTGCTTGCCTATTTAAGGTAGACAACTAAAACGGGGTTATCAATGGTAATTGGCTTGGAAAAACTCATAAATCCTGCCGTCCATGTGCAGCAGTTACCGATAACACCAAAACCTAATTCATGAATCAAATTCTGTTTAAATGTCTGACTCAGTCAGAGTCTCAGTCTAAATTGAATACAATCCTTACATGAATACAATTCAAATATAACTCCAATACAGCATGAATCCATATATACTGGAACTTGAACATGAATACCAGAATACTATCCAATATCAACATGACTCGACTGGACCGAACCATAGATATATATTGACTTGACTACATGACTATCCGTTTACATCCTATTCCGTTTACATGAACAATCTATACCATGGTCTCGACAAGTCTTATATCTACAAATCATTAAAATCAATACAAAATGCATTACGACGTTTTTATAAAGGGGTAGACCGGTACGGAATGTGTTAAAAGTGGCACGATAATGGTCACTTTAATATACCTAACCTGAATATCCGTTGCCGTTGTCCCATGGGTTTTGACGGGGCCTTATACTCCTTATACCTTAGTCCACGGAGCAAGTTGGACCCCTCTCGTATACACGGGCACATTCTATACCAAGTTACAAACAACTACGTTAACATAACAAACATAACTAAATAAAATTTACCTGTTCTATTCTCTTTCTATTCTTCTTTATCTTTTGGGACTTACCGAGCGATTGTTCGCTGACAACATTGTTATTTCTTCTTTCTTTGGAATGTTTTTAGGAGGACCCGACTCTCTGGAGATCGAGCCCATCCAGGACGATTTGGAGCAGTTCATTGAGGACCCAGAGCTCTAGTTCACTTGTATATACTTTTACTTTCAGTTCATGTCATTGTTTAGGCATTGCTTTCCAGTATTGTATTTACTTTCCAGTGTATTGTAAAGAATGTTTAATCAATAAAAGGTGCTGTTTATTTATATCACTTGTCATTTCTTGTGTACAATCATTATATTGCTTATTTATGCTTAGCGTATTTACATCTGAGTAGATATGTCGCGGGCCTCGCCACGTCTCATACCCGTATGCTGGGAAGCGGGGCGTGACATTTGGGCATTTTTATAACTAATTATATGCAAGTTTATATTAAACTTGATTAGTGCACTACTAATCACGACTAGACCAAATCCGTCTTTTTAATTTACCATGGCTAGTGCACCATGACATGTTACATTTTGGTGTATGGTTTCATTGTTATTGTTGTTTCATTTGCATTGTGTTATTTGTGTGAAGGAAAGAAAAAGAAAAGAAAAGAAAATTGATGAGACAGAGGGGGGACAAGTTATGACATGAGGCATGGAAGACAAAATGAGTATGGTAAGAGAGAGAGAGTGAGAGTGAGAAAGAGAGGGGGGATGGCTCCCATACCCTCATACTTTATTTTCTTCTTCATTCATTCTTATTCACTTCAACTCCTCCTTCATCTTCTTCTTCACCTCCTTCCTTCTTCTCCTCTACCTCCATGAATCATCTCCAAAACCTTATCAAAACACAACATTTCCTTCATTAAATATGACCACAAGCTCATCCTACACCACCAAGTGAGCTCAAGTTTGGATTTTGAGCACTTGAATCATCTAGGGTTTTTCTTGAGTTGCTTCCAAGAGGTATAACTTCACTTCTCTTTGTTGGGGTCAAAATTTGCACCCCGGTTGACCAAGTCAAAGTCAAGGTCAACCCCAAACTAGGTGGGCCCAAGCCCAAGCAAGTGGGCCAATGCCCGGGTCGAGCCCGAACACGAAACGTCCGGCCTTCCGCCATACCAAAATAAAAATCATGTAACGAATAATTTTGATGTAATTTTTTGTGCATGAATGTATGCAAAATGGGCATAAAACTAAATTTTTGTAAGCTCATGGCTTATATGCAAAAAGAAATGGCACATGAGCCATGAGATGGGCAAAACGCCATTTTGTAAAGCCCAAGGGGCTATATGTAAACATGTAAGCCTATATAAGGCAACATGATGATGAATAAAGTAACACAATTTTCATCCCCCTTATATACACACACACACACACACACACACACACACATACATACATACACACACACACATTTACTCTACAACACTATCCCTCCCAAAAAAAAAATTTGGGCCGGGGCGCTGTCCCGCTCCCTGCAAGGGGGCTGCTAGCCTCCTTGAGCCCCAGCCCGCTATCCGGGTAGCGGGACCCCCGTAAAAACTCTGCAGGGCCCCTGATACATCCAAGACCCCCTTCAAAACACGATAATGCACATTGAGTTCGCATGACCAGTTTAACCCGTTAATCGGAGGTTCCCTCGCTCCAAAGGTGAGGGGTAATTAACGACAGCTTAGTCCGCGGCTGCCGGAGATTCGGATCCCCACAATCATTAAACCCCCGTCTACCCTAGACAGGGAGAATCTGTAATGCGCCTGACAAGCGCATGCATATTCCCATCTCAATGGGGTGACGAAAAACACCCTACAGATTCTGGCACGCCCGGTGAAACCAATCTCTCCTCCCATATTTTGGGATAAACGTTCATGCGAACTCAATCAATGTACATATCTATATTTATACTAAAATAATACTCTTTCATGCAGGTTTTCAAGAAATCGCTTTTCAACAATGTCTCCGAAGATGAACTCAGCTCTCAGCACGGCTCCCGTCTCCTACACGATGAAGATAGATTCTAGGACGGTCCTTCCGGCCAGTCTCGGACTACAATGGGAAGAGCCGCTGCTACCATTTGGCTCTATTATGTTCGTGCCAGCTAACGCCATCCCAGCTCCTCAAACCCCGGTGACAGACAAACCGGTCTCGAAAGGAAAGAGGCCAAATGTGGTGATCTCGAGGGCGCCCCAACCCAAATGCAAGTTGGTGTCTGAACGACTTTCCTTGGCCCCAGCTGGGGGCAAGGCCATCAACACCAACAAAGTTACAACGCGTCTCAAACAAGCTCTGGCGGTGCCCCTAACAACTGCTCGATCGGGTGTCTTCTCTAAGCTCCCCGCTAATCGACTTACAATGGCTTCCCGGATAACGGATGCCCGCCACGCCTTCAAAATCGAGATGCTAAGACAGAAAAGGCTCAGGTACAGAGCCAATAAAAGGGCTAGGGCTCCTGCCAGGCTGAACCTCATAAGGTTCGTGTTAGTGTATATGCCCTAGAGGCCATTACTGTATCATACTAGTATGTATATTACTTGATGGAAGCTTGGGATATTCACAGTTGTATAGACAATCTTGCTCGAAATGGTAGTATGCTACTTGGTTTGTCTCTGCTTTAATGTGTACATGTGTTTCTTTATTGTATCACCTACACGCATTAGTGGAGCCCTTAGGATTTTTGCTTGATTACTAGCGTTGTGATGGCAGTCACACTCATGAGGGCTGGGTAATCTACAAGCACATCCTTATATATACACGTCCCTGGTCGTGGTATTATCGAGACAGGGCATCGATACTTCGGAGTAAACTAGCGTATGCGCTTCTCATTCCAGCACGGGAGACGGTCTGTCCCACAGCCGTCAGTACGTCGTACTTGAGATAGTATGCGGGTGCTCGTTAGGTTACGAGTACACTGGACAGGACTCGTCGGGAACTGTTGGTTGGTATTATACCTATCGTCAGTTATCAGTTCCCAGGTGACATGAGTATAGCTTAGTCCACAGACTTGAAACTGTCACTTCGCCTCAAGTGTGTTCCCACTGTACTTTGATTACTACCCTACCACGGCTCAAAGGAGTCGTGCAAACAGTTAGTAGTTCGGTGCAGTCCCAAAGCACTTGGAGGCAGTGACGGTTAGACAGGATTCGTCTCTCCCGGTATTGGGGGTTGACATCGCGCTATGTCTAGGAGAGCCATTACACGAGTAGTCCCTGGCCAGGGCAAGCGAGATATACTGGTAGGTTTCCAGTGTTATCTCAGGGTGTTCTGGGCTACACTCAGACACGACTTGTACCGCTATTAGGGGACTGACGTTTACCACCCCCTAGACCTGCCATGCGATGTTTTCAGACGAACAGACCGGACTGTACGGAGACTGTCATATTCAAGCTAAGTAGGAGTTCAGATGGGTTCACCTCGTCAGTCTTCTTATCGGCATCTACCTGGGGACCGTTACGTACAGCTAGTGCCGCTTGCGGTCTGTGGTTAAACCCACTGCCAGCGTAGTGTCGAGTCTTTAGAGTCCCACACAGAGGGTTGTTCGCCTTTAGGCAAAACAGAGTAGGGGTCGCATGGTTTTGCGACGGGGTTCGTTCATATTCGCGCGCTTGTGCACGTTTGGTGTCCGGACAGCTTATACTAGCAGGCTTTGGTTTAAGCCAGATCCTAGTATATGTTTTGGGATTGGTGTTATCTCATTGTATTCGTGTTCCTTGGAACACGGATGCGGGTGTGTATGCACAGTTGACTGAGACAGAGGCAGAGGACTTTCATTAGGGTTAATGACCATTGTCTTTTTCTTAACCCTAATGTGTATGTGTGAATTGTGATTATTAATATTAATTAATTATAATTATGTTATGGTTAGGGTTGTTGACCATTTAACTATTGTTGACTTGTTGACCAAAATTGACAAATTGACCATCATCATTTCACTTGAAAGATGCTCTTTGATTCTAGAAAAATTCATTAATGTGAAATGATAATGGTCACTTCAACTTAACCATCACAATTATCTTTAGTTAATTTTTTAATTATCATAATTCACACATATATGTGAGGATGGTTGCAAAATATCCTCATTCTCAAAGCTCTCACTCTCATGAGTTGAGAACCATTAAGCTTGAGATAAAAACACCAACATCATTCTCTACTCTTTCTAAGGTTCTAGGTCTAGCACACCAAGCACCTTAGTTGCTTCTAGTTTGAGGTAGGAGCCAAAGGTAGTATCCCTCGGGTGGATCTTTCTTCGGCGAGAGAAGGCGACGAGGAGAATCCGATCATCACACTCCAAGGAGCAAGAAGAGAAGGACTTGAAGACCTAGGTATAACTCCTTTTCCGAGTAGCTAAACTTTTTAGCTTTGTAGTTAGTTTATGTTTAGCAAAGATCCTTCTTTTGTTAGTCCATGTTGCCTTGAGTTGTAAAAATCAAACTTTCATACCGTTTCCGCCTCCCCGTAAGCACCGGGGTGGGCAACGTGGACTTACAGTGGTATCAGAGCCTAACTAAACACAAACTAGCTAGTTAGTAAAGTATATAGAACTTCGATCGGAAAAAATCGCAAAAACACTTTTTCAAAACCCTAACTTTTTGCCGATTTTTAAACATGCTTTAAAATCAATAAATCGTACACTAAAAATCGGCTCAGGGTTTTTACAGAACACACAAGGAAAACGATCCACTGACTCGGCCGACTCACCGCGGATCAGCGGCAGAAGCTTGCTCCTGCCGCGGATCCGCGGCCGAGTTGACTCGGTCGTGGTTCATTTTCCTTGCAGTGTTCTTCTGTTAGTGTTTTGGGAATTTTAGTATATTTTATTTCTGCCCAGAATTTCCAGAAAAGAAATTTGTATTTGGGGTGGTTATAAATCCGTATTTTGATCGAAATTCCGTAGACTTTGGCTAATGGATATTATCTGTGCTGTGATATATGTATTGAACGTCTGCTAATCGCTATACGTCGATTAGTGGGGGTTATACATATCTGTGATCTGTAATGTTGATGGTTTGTGTATATGAACTCGTTGGATTGTCGCGGATGAATAGCCGGGTGGATGTGAGATGAGAGTTTCTTTTTCTTTCATTCATGTGAAATTTGTAATTGATGTAATATTATTTGTTTCGCCGCACATCCGGGTTGAGGTTGTAGCCGCCATTGTATAATTTCTTTTTACTGTTTTTGCTCCTAGGATAGACCCATGGTGGGGTGCATAAACTACCGGGTATCATGAAGTGCCGAGTGGCCTACTCACGTCGCTGAGGGAGGTTGCTTCGCTTCGGGTACTTGGCGGGTAGTTTGCCGCACCCGTAGGGGTTTAGGGAGAGGTATTGGCTATTCATCGCGACCGTGTAATCCTCTTTTCGTTGCAGGCTCGAACGAATCGCGGATTCCTAGTATATCCAAAGTGTTCATCTGTGATCTGGATTGACTATCATTGCTATATATCTATATATGATATCTATTTAGGTGTTGCTTATATTTTGCATCCGCGCTAGTCCAGCCCCCGCTCTGTCGTTAGTTAAGTAACCTAACGGATGATGACGGGATCCCGTGGCGAATGCGGATGGCATAAGCGTACGCCATATTTTGGTTGTTTTCTACAATGGTAGGATTAAATGATGGGACGCATTAAAATTAATGCAAGAAAATAAACCAAGTAAAAGTCGTTGGAACACTTTCAAAACCACTCAGTTCTTTTCAAAAACCAACTTTTAAAATGCGGAGCTTGAACCACTCTTTTTAAAAGCTATCTCGTTCCATCGATTATATCAAGTTCACTACGTTCACGGTTTCGCCAAAACCATTCGTAGCCCTCCATTATTTCAGTTAAATATTCGGTAGTATTCAAGTTATGTATTTTGACCTCACGCCAAGGCATAGTGATTGGTAGCTGCCGGATATTTATCTGTTGCATAGATAGAATGCGTTGGTTTGAGACAGTCGTACTGCCATTTTGGCCTACGTCAAGGGTAGGTACGGGTGGGTTCAAATTAACCTGGATAATGATGGGTAGAACTTGACATGTGACTTATGACATTTTGACCTCACGCCAAGGTCATAAGAGCATGGGGCAAAAATCCACATCGGGAGTTTCAAAAGAACTGAAACTTGCTAGCGCTGCATACCATTTGGAGTGTGATGATTCTGGTAGGATTCCTTTAGTTTTGTCACGCGATGATATTTGAATCCCGATCCTACTGTGAGTATATGCTACTCCTCGGGAAATTTCTCACTTAACGATCAATGCTATAAACCTAGTAAGTGTCTAGAAAGGTGTTAGCGGGGCTACGCCCACAGGGAAAAGAGGTTACTTAGTTAAGGATCTTCGCGAAAGCGTTGAAAAACCTCCCTCGAAGTACCGACACTGGCCTGGCTGAACGGTTAAGCAAGTATTGTACGGTGAGATTGATCCCGACTAATTCTTCCTTTATGGTTTGAGGAGGGATTCGAGAGACAGTGGGAGCCATCCTGTTTAGACAAATTAAAAACCACTCTAAACTTGCAACAGCATCATGCTAAAGTGTTTCTTTTCTCTCTCCTAATTGCAGCGACCAATCAACATGACCGGACTTAAGTTATTACTAGATAAAAACATACTGACAGGGCCAAACTATAAAGATTGGCTCAGGAATGTCAAAATGGCAATCACTTACGATAAGTTGGGGTATCTCCTTACCACCAAAGCTCCCCCTGTCCCAGGTCCCACCTCCAGCGTCGCGGATATAGAAATCCGTAAGACATGGGAGATGGATTGCGCGAAGGCCAAGTGCCTCGTGCTTGCCTCTATGGACAATGAACATCAGAGGAGGCACGGGAATATGGACCTAGAGTCCATATTTCTTCATACAAAAGAACTGTGTGGAGAGCAATCTCGTATCGCCAGATACGAAGTGTCAAAGAATCTGTTTTCGGCAAGATTGGCTGTCGGATCATCGGTAGCGGAACACGTGCTTAAGATGATTGGCTATATAGAAGAGCTCGCGGACCTTGGGACCATGTTGGAGAATGAACTCTACACTGACTTGATTCTTCAGTCCCTTCCTTCCACTTACGCCCAGTTTATCCTGAACTTCAACTTATAAGGAAAAGAGGTTGAACTTCCGGAGCTCCTCAACATGTTGAGGAGTGCAGAGGGCACCCTACAGAAAGGTAGGGAAACATCCACTTTGTTTGTAGGAGGATCTTCCTCTTCTAAGTCCAAGGCGAAAGCCAAGGGAAAGAAGAAGAAAGCCCCTGCCAAACCAAGGGGCGGTGTTAGTAAAGTGGATACGAAGGGAAAGGCAAAGGCAACAAAGGTAGCGGGAAAGCTTGTGGGAAAGGAAGAATGCTTTTACTGTCATAAGAGTGGACACTGGAAAAAGGATTGCAGGGCTTGGAAGGCCAGAACCCAGGATCTGAAGCAAGTTGCAGCTTCAGCTTCAGGTGTGTATGTTATTGAAAACTGTCTATCAATAAACTCTACTTCCTGGGTATTGGATACCGGATCAGGATCTCATATCTGTAATTCTTTGCAGGCATTGAGAAGGCGTAGGGTTTTGAAGGCAGGTAATATGACCCTCAGAGTTGCAAACGGAGCTAGCATAGATGTTGAGGCCGTGGGGGACTATCACCTGGGATTGTCAGATGGACACTTTTTGGTTTTGCGTGGTTGTTATTTTGTACCAAATGCAACTTGTAATATCATTTCTGTATCTTTATTATCTAAAGAAGGTTATGAATTTGCATTTGTAAGTAATGTTGTGAACATTCACCTTAATCAAGTTTTGATTGGGTCAGGTACATTAAACAATGGTATATATGTATTAAACCAACCACAGATTTTCAATGTCCAGAATACACACAAAAGAAAGTCTCCAGAAATCAATCAGGCTTTCTTATGGCATTGTAGACTCGGTCACATCAATGAAAGAAGGTTGACAAAGTTACATACAGAAGGATATTTGGATCCGTTCGAATATTAGTCATATGCAACTTGTCAATCCTGTCTCAAAGGGAAGATGACAAAAACTCCGTTCACTGGACACGGAGTAAGAGCGAGCGAGCTCTTGGGACTCGTACACAGCGACGTGTGCGGTCCAATGTCTACACATGCGCGAAGCGGTTATTCTTACTTCATTACTTTAACGGAGGATTTTTCAAGGTTCGGACATGTCTTCTTAATGAAGCATAAATCTGAAGCCTTTGAAAAGTTCCAAGAATACAAGAATGAAGTAGAAAAACAAACACGCAAAAGTATCAAGACACTGAGATCTGATCGAGGTGGTGAATACTTGAGTGCCGAGTTCCTGGATTACCTAAAAGAGAATGGAATTCTCTCTCAGCTTACTCCTCCATACACTCCGCAACATAATGGTGTATCGGAGAGACGGAAATGAACCCTATTGGATATGGTACGGTCCATGATGAGTAACGCTGAGTTGCCGCGATCATTCTGGGGATATGCGCTAGAATCAGCCGCATACCTTTTGAACCGAGTTCCCACTAAGACTGTGCCTACCATACCATATGAGTTATGGAGTGGGAAGAAACCCTATCTTCAATACCTGAAGATTTGGGGATGTCCAGCTTTTGTCAAAAAGCAGCATGCGGACAAACTCGAGGCATGCTCAGTACTGTGCAAGTTTGTGGGATACCCAAAAAACTCCAGGGGGTATCTTTTCTATTACGCAGAGGAACAAAAGGTCTTTGTTTCTCGTAATGCCCACTTTCTGGAACACCAGTTCTTAGAAAAGGAAATAAGTGGGAGCACAATAGAACTGGAAGAAATTCCAGAACCACAAGCTATTACTGAAAGCTTAGTAGAACCAGAGGGTTCGAAAGATCAGAACATTCCTGCGCCGCTCCGCAGGAGTAGTAGGCAATCTCATCCGCCCGAGAGATACTACGGTTTTCTTATAGACGGGGATAGAGAAGATTGCATCATTGATAGTGATGAGCCGACTAGCTTCCAGCAGGCCATTCAGAGCGTTGACTCGGTAAAATGGATGGATGCAATGCGAACCGAAATGGAGTCCATGTACACCAACAAAGTATGGACGTTGGACATTGCTCCAGATGGGGTAAAACCCGTAGGATGCAAGTGGATTTTCAAAAGGAAGATTGGTGTAGATAGACAGGTTGAGACCTATAAGGCTAGACTTGTTGCAAAGGGTTTTCATCAAAGACCTGGTTTGGATTATGACGAGACCTTTTCTCCAGTGGCTATGCTGAAATCCATTCGGATCCTTCTTGCCATTGCTGCTTTCCACGATTATGAGATTTGGCAGATGGACGTAAAGACCGCTTTTCTAAATGGAAATTTAGAGGAGTGTGTCTATATGGACCAGCCAGAGGGTTTCATTCAGAGTGGGAGCAGCGGAAATGTGTGCAAGTTGCTTAAGTCCATTTATGGACTAAAGCAGGCATCGCGGAGTTGGAACATCTGTTTTGATGAGACGGTCAAAGAATTTGGCTTTATCAAAAATCCAGATGAACCATGCATCTATAGTAGATTTGTAGCAAGAACTGTCGTATTCCTCGTTTTATACGTGGATGACATTCTCTTGATAGGAAATGACATCCTATGCTACAATCTGTCAAAGGGTTCTTGTCACACAGGTTCTCCATGAAAGACCTGGGTGATGCCTCCTACATTTTGCGGATCCGGATCCATCGTGATAGATCCAAGAGGATATTAGGACTTTCACAGTCCAGGTACATCGACACCATACTGAAAAGATTCAGTATGGAAGATTCCAAGCGCGGTAATCTACCGGCTTGTCACGGGATCACCCTCTCCAAAGAGATGTCTCCCAAGACTGATTTGGAAAGGGATCGCATGTCTATTATACCCTACGCTTCTGCGGTAGGCTCTATAATGTATGCGATGTTGTGTACCAGACCAGATGTGGCTTATGCACTGAGTGTGGTAAGCAGGTATCAGTAAAACCCTGGGGAGAAACACTGGATAGCGGTAAAGAACATTCTCAAGTACCTAAGAAGGACTAAGAAGATGTTCTTGGTGTATGGCGGAAAAGACCTCCAGATTGAGGCCTTTGCTGACTCCAGCTTCCAGAGTGACAAGGATGATTCCAAGTCCATGTCGGGTTTTATCTTTATCCTCAATGGAGGGGCGGTGTGTTGGAAGAGTTCCAAACAGGAAACCGTTGTTGACTCGACTATGGAAGCGGAATATATCGCTGCATCTGATGCCACAAAAGAAGCCGTCTGGATGAGGAAGTTCTTAAAAGAACTTCAGGTGGTTCTGTCCATTGTTGATCCAATACCTCTGTATTGCGACAACAATGGGGCTATAGCTTTAGCGAAGGAACCCAGGTCCCATCAGAAATCCAGACACATCTTGAGGCGGTATCACCTGATCAGGGAGATCGTGGATCGCCAGGAGATCGAGGTTCGGAGGGTTGCTTCAGAACATAACAATGCAGATCCATTCACGAAGGCCTTACCCCAGACTCAGTTCGAGTGGCTGATCGAGATGATAGGTCTTCGATACGTCAGTACATGGCCTTAGTGCAAGTGGGAGATTGTTAGTGTATATACCCTAGAGGCCATTACTGTATCATACTAGTATGTATATTACTTGATGGAAGCTTGGGATATTCACAGTTGTATAGACAATCTTGCTCGAAATGGAAGTATGCTACTTGGTTTGTCTCTGCTTTAATGTGTACATGTGTTTCTTTATTGTATCATCTATACGCATTAGTGGAGCTCTTTGGATTTTTGCTTGATTACTAGCGTTGTGATGGCAGTCACACTCGTGGGGGCTGGGTAATCTACAAGCACATCCTTATATATACACGTCCCTGGTCGTGGGATTATCGAGACAGGGCATCGATACTCCGGAGTAGACTAGCGTATGCGCTTCTCATCCCAGCACGGGAGACAGTCTGTCCCACAGCCGTCAGTACGTCGTACTTGAGATAGTATGTGGGTGCTCGTTAGGTTACGAGTACACTGGACAGGACTCGTCGGGAACTGTTGGTTAGTATTATACCTATCGTCAGTTATCAGTTCCCAGGTGACATGAGTACAGCTTAGTCTGCAGACTTGACACTGTCACTTCGCCTCGAGTGTGTTCCCACTGTACTTTGATTACTACCCTACCACGGCTCAAAAGAGTCCTGCAAACAGGTAGTGGTTGGGTGCAGTCCCGAAGCACTTGGAGGCAGTGACGGTTAGACAGGATTCGTCTCTCCCGGTATTGGGGGTTGACATCGCGCTGTGTCTAGGAGAGCCATTACACGAGTAGTCTCTGGCCAGGGCAAGCGAGATATACTGGTAGGTTTCCAGCGTTATCTCAGGGTGTTCTGGGCTACACTCTGACACGACTTGTACCGCTATTAGGGGACTGACGTTTACCACCCCCCTAGGCCCGCCATGCGATGTTATCAGACGAACAGACCGGACTGTACGGAGACTGTCACATTCAGGCTCAGTAGGAGTTCAGATGGTTCACCTCGTCTGTCTTCTTATCGGCATCTACCTGGGGACCGTTACGTACAGCTAGTGCCGCTTGCGGTCTATGGTTAAACCCACTGTCAGTGTAGTGTCGAGTCTTTAGAGTCCCACACAGAGGGTTGTTCGCCTTTAGGCAAAACAGAGTAGGGGTCGCATGGTTTTGCGACGGGGTTCGTTCACATCCGCGCACTTGTGCACGTTTGGTATCCGGACAGCTTATACTAGCGGGCTTTGGTTTATGCCAGATCCTAGTATATGTTTTGGGATTGGTGTTATCTCATTGTATTCGTGTTCCTCGGAACACGGATGCAGGTGTATATGCACAGTTGACTGAGACAGAGGCAGAGGACTTTCATTAGGGTTAATGACCATTGTCTTTTTCTTAACCCTAATGTGTATGTGTGAATTGTGATTATTAATATTAATTAATTATAATTATGTTATGGTTAGGGTTGTTGACCATTTGACTATGGTTGACTTGTTGACCAAAATTGACAAATTGACCATCATCATTTCACTTGAAAGATGCTCTTTGATTCTAGCAAAATTCATTAATGTGAAATGATAATGGTCACTTCAACTTAACCATCACAATTATATTTAGTTAATTTTAATTATCATAATTCACACATATATGTGAGGATGGTTGCAAAATATTCTCATTCTATCATTCTCATTCTCTCTCATCCTCTTCCTCTCTCTCAAAGCTCTCCCTCTCATGAGTTGAGAACCATTAAGTTTGAGATAAAAACACCAACATCATTCTCTACTCTTTCTAAGGTTCTAGGTCTAGCACACCAAGCACCTTAGTTGCTTCTAGTTTGAGGTAGGAGCCAAAGGTAGTATCCCTCGGGTGGATCTTTCTTCGGCGAGAGAAGGCGACGAGGAGAATCCGATCATCACACTCCAAGGAGCAAGAAGAGAAGGACTTGAAGACCTAGGTATAACTCCTTTTCCGAGTAGCTAAACTTTTTAGCTTTGTAGTTAGTTTATGTTTAGCAAAGATCCTTCTTTTGTTAGTCCATGTTGCCTTGAGTTGTAAAAATCAAACTTTTATACAGTTTCCGCCTCCCCGTAAGCACCGGGGTGGGCAACGTGGACTTACAGTTCGAGGAACAGGGTTACCCCGCCAAAGATGAGGAAATGGCTGGATATGTGGTCCACACTGTCTACGTGGTGGGCACGCGCAGCAAGAGCAAGGACGGGGCCACCACATCTCAAATCTAATCTGGCTTGAATGTGGTTGCCGCTTCCCAAGAACAGCCGCCTCTGCTGGGTGATGAAAACCCTCTTGATGAGGATGATCGACAGAAAGACCCTCCGGTCCATGAGGAGTCGGGCTCGGAAAGCGAAGATGAGCCAATCTTCCGTCCCAAGAACGCAGAGCAGCAACTTCTCCAAGAGCTCCGAAAACAGCTCAGAAGCAAAGACAAGGAGATGGCCAAGCTCTACTCAAAAATTGATGACTTGAGAAAAGTCGTCTTACAGCTCACGGCCCAACTTGCCTCTCAGCCGCCCAATCAGGCACAGGGCTCTCATGAACTGGGAAACGGTGTCCCGAAACAGCCGACACCCGTTCCTTCAAATCCAAAAGTGGGCGGACCGCATGAAGACCAGTCGCGTCCTATCTCGGGAAACGTCTTGGTGGCCGATGACAGCAACCCGCTAACTTAAGATCAAATCATGGATTTGGTTGCCAAAAAAGTCAAAACGTTGGTAGCTGAAGCCGGAGAGCAAAAAGATGCCAGCAATAGCGGGAGACCATATCCTGCTCGGTACGATCTTGTGGAGTTTCCCACTGGCTATGTCATCCCCAAATTTGAAAGGTTCAATGGGACGGGAAATGCGAACCGGCACATTGCCCAATTTAAAACATCATGCGCAAATACTGGGGGCAATGATGCGCTCCTTCTCCGTCAGTTTGTTAATAGCTTGACGGATGTTGCTTTCGATTGGTATGCAAGTATACCAGATGACTCGATCACGACGTTCGCTCAAATAGAATCCATGTTCAAGCAAAGGTTCATGAGTGTCAGTGATAAAATCACCAAAGAACAACGAAAGCAACATGGAGTTTATAGTCCGATGGCGCAATCTCTCTGTCAAATGTGAACCGCCATTGGAGCAAGACCAATCCGTCAGTCTTCTTATTGAAAATCTGAAGGACTGGATGAAACCTTTCCTGTGCACCGCAGGCCTTAAAACATTCCAAGAGCTGACCAAAAAGGTCCAAATGTTGGAACGCTCAAAGCCCGAGTCCACTCAGGATCTTCAGTTCACAAACAGACCGAAACCTTGGAGGGATGACAACCGAAAGGGCGGGAGTTCTAACAGCACCGATTCTCTAAATAAGCAGAGAGCGGGCGGAGCAAAAACTAACAAATCTCGAGAGCCAACTTTGGAGGAAAGAAGAAATAAGATCTACTCCTTCCGAAGGGACAAGGTCCACAAAATTTTCAAAGATGCTCTGAAGAATGGCCTGTGACTACCAGAACCAAAAAGGCTGAGTGAAGCGAACATGACTGATCATCCTAAATTTTGCCCAAACCACCGAGTGCTGGGGCACACTATTGAAGACTGTTGCATCTTCAAGGATTGGATCGAGAAACAATACAAGGCGGGAGAAATATCATTGTCCCCTGGTGTGTTAACAAACAGTCCAGCTGCGACCGTCAATTTCATACAAACGGAGACCGAAGTTCTTCGTCAAACTGATTCTCTCAGACATCTGCCTTTCTCTGAAAACAGTCGACCACCACGTCATTAAACTGGGAACAATCGACCTCTAAGTCGTTAAAACTGGGAATGTAAAAAAATGTAAATAAACAAAAAAAATGTGTAAATTAAAGAAAAATAAATAAAGCCGAAATGATAGAGCAACTCACAATAAAAATCAGCGAGTAAAAATAAAAATGAAAATAAAGCCGAAATGATGGGGCAACCACGAATAAAAGCCGAAATGATAGGGCAATCGCGATCTTCGCGATAAGAAAAGTTGAAATGATAGAGCAATCGCGGTAAAACAAAAAAAAACAACAAAAAAAACAGCGGCGAATGATGAGTCGCTCCTGGTACCATATTCCAGTGCAGCGATGCAGACGCCAACCAAAATCCAACTTCCCAAAAATTCTTCCGGCCCTACGGTTAGTCCCCAAATTGACTACCGTATACAATCCACGGGCTCAAATAATTCTCATCATACCCATACCCCACCGTAATCACTAGTTACGCGGCTGGTCTCCGCCCTTGGAATTATGGTCCATTGGGAAGACCCACTCATGTGTCCTCACGATACATGAGGAGAACAAACCTTCGTGGGATCCTTACGACTCACGAAGGAAAAACACACTTGGGAGTCCTCACGACTCCTAAGGAGAAAATACACCTATGGGATCCTTACGACTCGTAGGGAGAAAATGCTTTTATGGGACCCTCACGGCCCATAAAATTGAAAAGCCTTAGGCGATAGGGATCTAAACCTGTCTCCTAAGCCATCGCTCCCCAATCCCCAAGTGGTGAATGATGAGTCGCTCTTGGTACCATATTCCAGTGCAGCGATGCAGACGCCAACCAAATTCCAAATTCCAATCCCTAAATGGCGAATGATGAGTCGCTCCTGGTACCACATTCCAGTGCAGCGATGCAGACGCCAACAAAGTCCCGAAATTTTTCCGGCCCTACGGTCTGGATCATACATCCTGCAAAACCGTATACAATCCACGGGCGTAAAACAACCCCAATCTCTCCCAAGTCCTACCAGTGAGACCACATTCAAAGTCCCACCAAAAATAAAAAAATAAAAAAAATGGGTATGTCCACAAGCAAAATGGGCACGGATGAAAACCTTTAAGGGCTCCGTGAGTAAAAACAGCAGGACTGCCGACGAGATTGTGAAAACCCGAAAGGGCGCGAACTCGTGAAAAAGAGATGAAATGCACTCACAAAGTCCTCTCGACTTTGTGAGGAGAAAATTCCTGCGTGAGATCCTTACGACTCACAAAGGAGCAACACACTTAGGAGTCCCACGACTCCTAAGGAGAAAATACACCTACGGGATCCTTACGACCCGTAGGGAGAAAATGCTTTGCGAGACCCTTACGGGTCATAAAATTGAAAAGTCTTAGGTGATAGGGACCTAAAACCTGTCTCCTAAGCCATCGCTTCCTAATAAGCAAGTGCAAATGATGATCCGCTCCTGGTACCATATTCCAGTGAAGCGATACAGATGCCAAACAAAAAAAAAACAATTCCCAAATTCTCCCAGGGCAAATGATGAGTTGCTCCTGGCATTATTCCAGTGCAGCAATGCAGATGCCAAACAAGAACCAATTCTCAAATCCTTCAGGGGAAAATGATGAGTTGCTCCTGGCATTATTCCAGTGCAGCAATGCAGATGCCAAACCAAAACCAAATCCCCAAATCCTCTCATGACAGATGATGATTCGCTCCCGGTACCATATTCCAGTATAGCGATGCTGATGTCAACCCAAAATAGATCAAACCAACCAATTCCAACGTCGGCCTCTGCGTCAAACAACAGACACTCCATCTCAGGGACACGTCAACCAGTGATACTCCGTCTCGGGGAAACGTCAAGCAGACACTCCGTGCCGGGGGCGCATCGACAACAGACACTCCATCTCGGGGACACGTCAACCAGCGACACTCTACATCGGGGAAACGTCCAACACAGACACTCCGTAATAGGGAAACGTCAAACAACGACACTCTGTAATAGGGAAACGTCAAGCAGACACTCTGTAATGGGGAAACGTCAAGCAAACACTCCGTCTCGGGGACACGTCAACCAGCGACACTCCGTCTCGGGGAAACGTCCAACACAGACACTCCGCATCAGGGAAACGTCCAACACAGACACTCCGCATCAGGGAAACGTCCAACAACGACACTCCGTAATGGGGAAACGTCAAGCAGACACTCCGTAACAAGGAAACTTCAAGCAGACACTCTGTAACGGGGAAACGTCAAGCAGACACTCCGCCTCGGGGACACGTCAACCAGCGACAATCTGCATCGGGGAAACGACCAATACAGACACTCCGCATCAGGGAACGTCCAACAACGACACTCCGTAATAGGGAAACGTCAAGCAGACTCTCCGTAACGGGGAAACGTCAAGCAGACACTCCGTCTCGGGGACACGTCAACCAGAGACACTCTGCATCGGGGAAACGTCCAACACAGACACTCCGTAACAGGGAAACGTCAAACAATGACACTCCGTAACAGGGAAATGTCAAGCAGACACTCTGTAATAGGGAAACGTCAAGCAGACACTCCGTCTCGGGAACACGTCAGCCGACACTCCGCCTCGGGGAAACGTCGACCAGCGACACTCCATGCCGGGGGCACGTCTACCAAATCGCTCCAGATCAGAGCGTCGACCGTCCATGTAGCAAAAAGGGCAGTGCAGGCTTCCCACAAATCGGGAACCAAATCGCTCCGGATCAGAGCACCGACCGTCCAAGTCGCTAAAAGGGCAGCACCGACCGTCCACGTCGCTAAAAGGGCAGCACCGACCGTCCAAGTTGCAAAAAGGGCAGCACCGACCGTCCACGTCGCTAAAAGGGCAGCACCGACCGTCCAAGTTGCAAAAAGGGAAGCACCGACCGTCCACGTCGCTAAAAGGGCAGCACCGACCGTCCAAGTCGCAAAAAGGGCAGCACCGACCGTCCAAGTCGCAAAAAGGGCAGAACCGACCGTCCAAGTCGCAAAAAGGGCAGAACCGACCGTCCAAGTCGCTAAAAGGGCAGCATCGACCGTCCATGTCACAAAAAGGGCAGTGCAAGCTTCCTACAAAGCAGAAACCAGATCACTACGGACCAGGGAAACGTCTACCACGGACACTATGTCTCGGAGACGCGTCAAGCGCCGACTGTCCACATCGTAAAAAGGGCAGTGCATTCTAAAAAGTGGGAACCAAAGCAAGTCGCCTCCACGCGAAAGAAGATCCATCAATCTCGTGCACACGACTCACATATGTGGTGTGCATTTATTGATGGGGGCACTTTGTTGGGGTCAAAATTTGCACCCCGGTTGACCAAGTCAAAGTCAAGGTCAACCCCAAGCCAGGTGGGCCCAAGCCCAAGCAAGTGGGTCAATGCCCGGGTCGAGCCCGAACACGAAGCGTCCGGCCTTCCGCCATACCAAAATAAAAATCATGTAACGAATAATTTTGATGTAATTTTTTATGCATGAATGTATGCAAAATGGGCATAAAGCCAAATTTTTGTAAGCCCATGGCTTATGTGCAAAAATAAATGGCACATGAGCCATGGGATGGGCAAAACGCTATTTTGTAAAGCCCAAGGGGCTATATGTAAACATGTAAGCCTATATAAGGCAACATGATGATGAATAAAGTAACACAATTTTCATCCCCCTTACACACACACACACACACACACACACACATACACACACACACACACACACACACATGTACATATATTCTGAATCTGTAGGGTGTTTTTCGTCACCCCATTGAGATGGAAATATGCACGCGCTTGTCAGGCGCATTACAGATTCCCCCTGCCTAGGGTAGGCGGGGGTTTAATGATTGTGGGGATCCGAATCTCCGGCAGCCGCGGACTAAGCTGCCGTTAATTACCCCTCGCCTTTGGAGCGAGAGAACCTCCGATTAACGGGTTAAACTGGTCATGCGAACTCAATGTGCATTATCGTGTTTTGAAGGGGGTATTGGATTTATCGGGGGCCCCGCAGAGTTTTTACGGGCGTCCCGCTACCCGGATAGCGGGCTGGGGGTCAAGGAGGCTAGCAGCCCCCTTGCGGGGAGCGGGGCAGCGCCCCGACCCAAAATTTTTTTTGGGGGAGGGATAGTGTTGTAGAGTACATGTGTGTGTGTATATGTATGTATGTATGTATGTATGTATGTATATATACATATATATATATAAGGGGGATGAAAATTGTGTTACTTTATTCATCATCATGTTGCCTTATATAAGCTTACATGTTTACATATAGCCCCTTGGGCTTTACAAAATGGCGTTTTGCCCATCCCATGGCTCATGTGCCATTTCTTTTTGCACATAAGCCATGGGCTTACAAAAATTTGGCTTTATGCCCATTTTGCATACATTCATGCACAAAAAATTACATCAAAATTATTCGTTACATGATTTTTATTTTGGTATGGCGGAAGGCCAGACGCTTCGTGTTCGGGCTCGACCCGGGCATTAGCCCACTTGCTTGGGCTTGGGCCCACCTGGCTTGGGGTTGACCTTGACTTTGACTTGGTCAACCGGGGTGCAAATTTTGACCCCAACACTCTTCTTTTTAATTCGTTTCTTTACCTCCTAGTTAAGTTTAGTGTTTGATTAAGCATGTTTAGTGATCTTAGAAATTTCTAAGTTGATGTTTAGTGGATGCGTGGACTTATAAAGTGGGAATTGAGGTGTAGTGAGTGTTTTACAAACCCTTAGTGTTTTTTTTTTGACCAAGACTAGAAGACTAGAAACAAAACCACGAACTTAGAAATTGCCCGATATTGGATTTTTGACAATTTGTGGTGATATATTGAAATCTGCTATGACCCGAGACCACCATAAGATAAGTTCCCATCACAGTGATACGAGCAGGCACATAGGAAGCTAGCATAGAAACCTGAGCCCCTCCCCTTCAATTTGGGCCGCAGATTTATTCCATGTAGCCGCAAATTATAGCCACATCAGAGTGGAATCATGTGATTTTTGGACCATAGCTTGCTTATCTAGTATCTAGAGCAACACAATATGCAAAATATCTTGATTTGACCTAGGGTGGAATCTGGGAGTGATTTCCTTTGTTGTTGATTTCGTGTTTTGCGATTTCTGAAACTTGGTTTTGGGTAATTTAGTTTGGATTTCGTCGTTGAACGTTTTTACGTCAACGACGAGGGTTATTTGGTTGTTTTTGCATGCAGAGGCTATAGGTTCTAACCTATGAGTACTTCGCGTGCCGTATCGGTTTTCGGACTTGATTTTAATAGTATTACGATTGTGTATTGATTGTAGGTACCTTTGTGGGAATTTCTGAGATGAAGAAGGGCATCGACTTCAGATAAGCGAGAAGATTAGCAGGTGAGTAGATTTATATCTATGGGAGAAGTCTGATGGATGGTGTATAGCACCCCCGCAATTATAAACTGGAAACCGACATATAGAATATAGTCGGAGAAACTTATACTAGGAACCTACGGATATGATCAAAGAGTTGGTAGGAGATGAGATGATTAATACAAGTTGATATGAATTAAGATACCTATGTGATGATATAAGATGATATGAGCAGATATGCATGATATGAGGATGTGAGGCGATATGAATATTCACATACATATGCCTAGATATGAAATGAGATTGTTAATGAGAGGATATGAGATCGATAAGGATATGAAATGAAATATATATACACACACACACACACACACACACGTAGGTATATATGAGAATAAAAGATGATATGTCGTACGAGACCATAGATCCGTACCCTTATCGATGAATAGGACGATAGATCCTTAATTTAGATTGATGCCACTATACGATGGATTACCGTACGCGACGAGTTATACCAGATGATTGATCCGCGCTCATAATTTGAGGATGATGATCGAGGATATTGCCATATCGGATACTATGAGGATGGATCGCCGATATAAAGATTTCACCTGAGACATACTTATTTCCAAAACCGACGAATCGTATGCACTTTTAAATAGAAACCTTAAGAGAAGCTATGGATTTTCAAATGGTGTCTTTTTCTCAAAAACACCATAGCCCCCACTTTCAAAACTACGATTTGTATCCTTTAAACTGACTGTATGGTTCACGTGTGGTTTCATACCTTTTTATAGTTCATGTTTATGTGGATTATCCCTCGTGACATATGTGTTATGTTTCCGGTATTTACCGTTGTTTGATATCATCTGTTAGTACACCTGCATAATTACCGATGATGTACATGTTACACTCACACCGATTTGCCGGCTCACACACATTCATCATCGGTAATTGCCATACCACTTGCACAGTAGAACTGCTATATCATGATATTAATCTTAACCGTAAAAGTACATTCTTTGTTCAAGCACTATCGTAGGATATGCTTGCATGATATTCTTGATATGCTCACATTACTGTTCTATCTTTGCATACATCGTACTTTATGGTTATATGCATTGAGATATTGTTTTCATGATATTTCTGGATTTAAGAACTGTGGTTATATTTCAAAGGAAATTATGAATTGTTTTAAAAAAGCGGTTTCTCGTGATGTGATTTCTTGGCGTCCACCATGAGTTTTCTCGATTCTGAGCTAAGAGCATACCCGAATCGAGGTAGGGAGGAACCGTTTCCAGGTACATGGTGGACCCGGTAAGGTAGCCCGGGGTTAGAAGAACGTAGAGTTAAGCGATGAACCTGGCAGGGGATATGCCACCTACCGGTGATAGTTTGGACCCGGCGCTTATCCAGAGGATACCGACCGGAGTCGTGAGATGGATATGAGGGCCTATCAGAGGATGCGACACCTGAGATATGAGGATTTACGTGTCGATGCTGGACACGGGTTTCATGATGTTTCGAGTGTCGGTATTGGACACTCAGGTTCTATGATGTTGATGTGTCGTTGATGGACAAATGTTAGTTGATATTCTCATATATACAGGCATATGATTAAGATGATTTGATTTTACATGTTGTCATTGGCATTGATTTTATTGTTGATACAGATGCATGCATGGTCACCCTAGATAGCATAATATTACCTTCATGATACAGTATGACCAAGGAATCGCTGTTTATTCGATTTCTACCTGTTGATGTTTTCTACTCACGAGTTGGCAACTCACCCCCGTTGTGCCACAGCTTTCTTGCAGGTTTGACCGCTTGGATCAGTAGCGGTACCGTTGGCATAAAGTTCCATCAGAGTGTTTACTTTGGTAAGTGGGGCACACATTCGATCGTGACCACTCTCGTACTTTATATTCTATTGTATCTAGATAAACTCCATTAAGTCAGAAACTAGATTTTTTATATTGATAGACCTAGATAGACTTGTGTTGCGAGACATAGAGCGATGGGTGTTTGTTCGCTTTCTTTTGAGGTTTTTGATATTCTACTTTATTTATTATTCTTTCTGTGTTTGATCTTCACCGTAGTGCGTCGTATATTTACTGTTTTATTTCGTGGTTGTGATTCCGCCATTTAGCGAAGAGCTGGCTCCCGCTTGGGGATGCCTATATATTGCATGTATGTGATTTTCGATCAAAATATACAAGGGAGGTGCTGCCCAAATTTTTTAAAGGACGAAAAAATGTTTTCAACTCGTATATAATTCACTTGCATTTTCATATATCATTATTTATGCATTTAAAAAAAACTTTATTTCATTATACCTTTATTTCAAAACTGCACCTCCACTATTTTCCGTAAAAAAGTTTACATTTCTGGGTTTCGACTTACTTGAATTATGTTACTTCTTTAGACGTTGCGTGATTCTCGTGCTGGTCACAAGCCAAATTTTCGGGTCGTGACAAAATTTTATCAAAGCGTTAAGTTTACCTTGGTTTAAGTTTAGGCTTGACCTTACCGAACTTAGACTTGACTGAGGGGGTATTAGACCCAAATTTTCGTCGTGTAGGTTGACCTTGGTTGATAGAGTAGGTAGCTTGAGTAAAGTGACGTACCGTTTGTATGTTCCGCGGCATACTTACGACACGCTGCTCTGCTTAAGTGACCTTAGGATGGGCATTTCTTGAGATCCGTGATTTTATTCGTTCCTATGATCATACTTCTATTGATTTCATTATTTCTTATGATCATATATCCATTTCGGACCAGTTGATTCCTTTCGTTCCTTCGATCGATCTTCATCGATACCTACTTGAGATTCCTGTCACCAGGATGTTGAGCGCAGAGAGAGCTGCTGCTAGAGATGCGGTCAAAGCGAGCTTGTCACGGACGAGGGCTGACCATGATGTTTTCTGGTAACATAGGAACGTATCGGTATAGTGTTTGTGTTGAGATCTCTCGTTTGAGGCGAGTGCTCGGATTTTCATCGGATGATTGGGTCATTGATAGAGGCTGCCAGATTGAGAGGACTGTTGATGTACAGCCTACCCAGAGGTCGTGATGTTGTCTATCGTGCAGACAGATGGCCCAGCTGTTGCTGAGATTGACAGGATGTCGCCTCCAGAGTTTTTTTCAAACAGAGATGTGATGGAAGACCGCTAGTCTATCTTGAATATAGCGACTGAGATGATTCATCTAAATGGATGCGCCGATGTGGGCTCAGTTAAGTTGAAGAATTCCAGTTTGGAGGATTTTACTCAGAACTAGAGTAAATCGATCAAGAGAGGACGTTGTTCGTTGGATACTCCGATGTGAGATCAGTAAGTTGACCAGCTTTGGATAGAAGGACCTCACTCAGATGCGTTATGAATTGATCGAGAACGGACGAATGAAGCGTATTCCTCCGATAAATTGGGACGATTTCCCGAGAATGTTTTCGGCTAGATATCTTCCACAGAGTGGTGAAGATACCTGAGTTCGTAATTTCGAATCCTTATGAGAGGCTCTGGATTGACTGTAGCCGAGAAAAAATTGTAGTACGCAGCCAGCAAGATATGACGTCGAAGTGGATGATAATGAAGACAATTGGACAATAGGTTCTTGTGAGATATTAACGATCTGTTGTTACTCCCCTTTGATGCCAGAGGATTGATACGTATGCAGAGGCGTTGGATACGGCCAAATTCCAGAGGAAAGCCATGCTGAGGACGCAGCCGTCCAGAAAATGAGAAAAAGAGTTTAGTAAAGAGTGACAATCTCCGTATAGTTCAGCATATGCGAGATCAAAAGAGACCCTAAGCAGGTTCTTCCAGGACACCGCGACGATAAAGATTTGAACCTAGGATCAGTTGCATCGCGCTTATTCAGAGGGCAAGATGTCGCCATCAGCAACGTGCTGTTTTGCGAGTGGTCATGTTAATTGGCCAAGAGATGATCAGAGGAGTGCCAGAGCGGAACTGTTTCATCATTATACCCAACCGGGCCGACGAGTCCAGAAAGAAAACAGGGACCCAAAGACAGAGGACGCCAGACCGTGAGCAGGAGGCAAGCGGATGTTCTTCCTTTGCCAGATTTGGGCGCACCGGCATTTTTTTCCGACATTGAAGGAGGTGTACCTCAATGTCATTTATTACGATTTGTGTTTTATGATCCGAGTATCACACTTTTATCGCTTGGGCTTTGAGTTTCGATAATTGGGTTTCGTGATATTTGTTTTCATGCACCATGGTTGCACCTACTGGGTTTATGTTTTATGCACCGTTAAATTGGATATTTTGATTGTGCACAGTTGTTGCATTTGATATCGATTTTATGCATTTGATTGCATGTATTTATGATTCTATGTATTTTGTTACAGTCGATTTGATTTCGTGCATGTTGTATGCACTCGACTTGGCTTATGCACTCAGTATAGCTCATATATGCTTGCAGTCTATTGGTATGGATTTTGTGCACGTAGTTGCACACATTTATAATTTTATACACCTTGGCACGCTTGGTGTTGTTTTGTGCGCATTTAAGACTTTGATGAGTTTTCGGGCACCTAGTGCACCTGATATTGTTTTCGTGCATTTACTGCACTAGATGTTTTTGTGCGGATCTGACGCACTTGATTTAGATTTTCGCGCATACTTGACGCATGTGATGAGATTTTCGTGAACTCTAGATGCGCTTGATGTTGTTGTCGTGCACACCCGTTGCACTTGACAGATACTTTCGTGCACACCCGTTGCACTTAGTTTTTGCTTTTGTGCACATTCGGGGCACTTGTTTTGGACCTTGTTTACCGTGCGCATCAGACGCGCGTGATATTGGATACGCCTTAGAGGCCGATTTTTGCTCTTGAGAATTATATTTTGATGTTGGGTACTGTAGTATATAGTAGCCGAGCAGGACTGATCTGAAGACAATACCTGATTACTTTAGCATGCATAAAAGTTTACCAAGAAGTTTTCAAAAAGGAGCTATAGTCTCGCTATTTCCTACATGCCCAGGACTGACGCGAACTTTTACGAAAGAAAACCTTTTGGGATATTTCAAAAGGCGAGACGTATATTTTGAGTAAAACATATATAGATATAATCTATTTCTTTACAAATGAGCGTCCGCCACTTGTGCCGTGAGTTGCGCATCACACGGCGATTCGGACTAGATTTTTCATGTATTTTATTCAGTTTTTAGAGGATTTTACAAGGATGCGTACCATATACGTATTATGATTTTGACTATAGTATATTTGGATTTCAGTAGTGGATTTCGAGATTTATATTTCCATTATAACTCCAGTGATTTCGTGACACTTGACGGAGTTTGATTTTTGAGTTTTGCACTCGTTTTCATGCGCACTTGATGCGCTGTGGTAATTTTGTGTATTCCGTGATTTTGGAGCCCTGTTGATTTGGACTGATTATTGAAATATTTTAGTATTTGGGGGTTTAAATTTAAATTCGGGGACCAAATTTATTTAAGGAGGAAAGATTGTAACATTTCAGAAAAATAAAATATTATTTTTGGAATTTAAATATTAAAATAATATATATCACAAAAACTATTCGATTTGCGAATTTGGGGTTTTCGTAAAATGGTATAATTAAATACCAATATTTGGAAAATAATTGGAGATTAATATGTTTTATTTATTTAAAATGCATTTATTGGATTTGGGCATTTTTATAATTAGTTATATACAAGTTTGTATTAAACTTGATTACTGCACTACTAATCACGATTATGCCAAATCCGTCTTTTTAATTAACCATGGCTAGTGCACCATGACATGTTACATTTTGTTGCATGGTTTCATTGTTATTGTTGTATCATTTGCATTGTGTTATTTGTGAGAAGGAAAGAAAAAGAAAAGAAAAGATAATTGATGAGAGAGGGGGGGACAAGTTATAACACGAGGCATGGGGGAGAAAATGAGTATGGTAAGAGAGAGTGAGAGTGAGAAAGAGAGAGGGGGGGATGGCTCCCATACCCTCATCCTTTATTTTCTTCTTCATTCATTCTTCTTCACTTCAACTCCTCCTTCATCTTCTTCTTCACCTCCTTCCTTCACCTCCTCTACCTCCATGAATCATCTCCAAAATCTTGTCAAAACACCACACTTCCTTCATTAAATATGACCACAATCTCATCCTACACCATCTAGTGAGCTCAAGTTTGGATTTTGAGCATTTGGGACATCTAGGGTTTTTCTTAAGTGGCTTCCAAGAGATATAACTTCGCTTCTCTTCTTGTTAATTTGTTTCTTTACCTCTTACTTAAGTTTAGTGTTCGATTAAGCATGTTTAGTGATCTTAGAAATTTCTAAGTTGATGTTTAGTGGATGTGTAGACTTGTAAAGTGGGAATTGAGGTGTAGTGAGTGTTTTACAAACCCTTAGTGATGTTTTTCTAGCCAAGACTAGAAGACTAGAAACAAAACCACGAATTTAGAAATTGCCCGACATTGGATTTTTGACAGTTTGTGATGATATATTGGAATCTGCTATGACCCGAGACCACCATAAGATAAGTTCCCATCACAGTGATACGAGCAGGCACATAGGAAGCTAGCATAGAAACCTGAGCCCCTCCCCTTCAATCTGGGCCGCAGATTTATTCCATGTGGACGCAAATTGCGGCCACATCAGAGTGGAATCATGTCATTTTTGGACCATAGCTTGCTTACCTAGTATCTAGAGCAACCCAATATGCAAAATATCTTGATTTGACCTAAGGTGGAATCTGGGAGTGATTTCCTTTATTGCTGATTTCGTGTTTTGCGATTTCTGAAACTTGGTTTTGGGTAATTTAGTTTGGATTTCGTCGTTAAACGTTTTTACGTCAACGACGAGGGTTATTTGGTTGTTTTTGCATGCGCAGGCTATAGGTTCTAACCTATGAGCACTTCGCATGCCGTATCGGTTTTCGAACTTGATTTTAATAGTATTTCTATTGTGTATTGATTGTAGGTACCTTTGTAGGGATTTCCAAGACGATGAAGCCTATTAACTTCAGATAAGCGAGAAGATTAGCAGGTGAGTAGATTTATATCTACAGGGGAAGTCGGGTGGATGGCGTATAGCACCCCCGCAATTATAAATTGGAAACCGACATATAGAATATAGTCAGAGAAATCTATACTAGGAACCTACGGATATGATCAAAGAGTTGGTAGGAGATGAGATGATTAATACAAGATGACATGAATTGAGATGCCTATGTGATGATATAAGATGATATGAGCGGATATGCATGATATGAGGATATGAGGCGATATGAATATTCACATACATATACCTAGATATGAAATGAGATTGTTAATGAGAGGATATGAGATCGATAAGGATATGACATGAGATATATATATATATACGTAGGTATATATGAGAATAAAAGATGCTATGTCATGCGAGACCATAAATCTGTACCCTTATCGATGAATAGGACGATAGATCCTTAATCTAGATTGATGCCACCGTACGATAGATTATCGTACGCGATAAGTTATACCGGATGATTGATCCGCGCTCGTGATTTGAGAATGATGATTGAGGATATTTCCATATGTTCCCTTATAAAAAATGGGAAAAGAAAGAAAGAAAAAGCGATTAAAAAATTCCCCTAATAGAGCATTACGTGCCTACACGTGATGCGCCTATGAACAAAGATTGTAGGCATTGCGCTTAACAATTAAGGCTGAAATTGAGCCTCACGTGCAAGCACGTGAGCATCTATATACAAAGTATATATGCGCCTTTTTAAAACAAATAACGGGCCAGAGAAGCTCACGTGTCAGCACGTGATGCCCTTTTTGGGCTGTTGCACATAAGCAAATGAGTTTAACTCAGTAGGGGTCAAGTGCTGCACGTGAGTGGTCCTAAATGCCTTCTGAGATGATAGAATTAAATTCTAAATAAATAGATCAAAACCCTATTTGGAAAATATTTCCTTAAATCTTTCTAAATAAGAAAGATTACTCTCTGTAAAACATTAGCACCGTTGGATTAAAAAATCCAATGGTGATTAAAAAATCACATATCTACAGAAAAAATTCTGTACGGGGAAATATTTCCCTAATCTTGTTAAAAACAAGAAAGATATTTTCTGTAAAACAGAAGTCTTTGGATCAAAGATCCAACAGTGGATAAAATCTCCAAATCAATTAAGAGCTCTCAATGAGAGATTTCTATAACTAAATCAACAAACTTGTTTCTACTATATAAAGGACTCAAGACTTCAAGTCTTGTACAGAAGAGACCCCCCATAAGATTTGAGAGAAAAAAGAAGAAGAAGAAGATCTCTCTTTTAGAAAAAGAAAGCCTGGGTAAGAAGAAAGATATAGAGATTATTTTATCTCTTCTTCGCCATTCCAAGAGTTTAACTCTTCTAAAAATAACTTAGTTCTTCCTCTGGTTGAGGTCTGCAGAAGCAGATCTCCCCACAAGTTGAGAATTTAATTCTCATCGGGGAGATTCTGTCTTGCGGATTCAAAAATTAGGGGAAAGAACTAAGTTCAAAGAATTTAATTCTTACAAAAAGATATAGTTTCTCTGATAAAACTAGGGTTTAACCCTATAAGAGAATTTAATTCTTATCAAAATAAGGGACCTGAAATTCTCAAAACTCATATCAAGATCTCCTTGCATATTAGCGTTCAACACTATAACGACAGATCACATGTTCCCACGAGACCACCCCTGATGAACAAAAGAACAACTGAGATCGAGTCACGTGATCTCACGTGACCCCCTAATAGTACTTAGCACTTATAAAAGAAAAAGGGAATAAATCAAAGACAGTTCTCATTTTTGGGGCGCCTCACGTGACCCTCAATAGTACTTAGCACTTATAAAAGAACAAGAGAATAAATCCAAAGAAGCGGTGCCCAATTCTTAGGCGTCTCACGTGCCACACGTGGGCGCTCCAAATTTCAGTGTTTAACACTGCTTTAGAGTCTCACGTGGGAGCACATGAGTGCCAAGCAGATATTAGTGTTTAACACTATGAGAGGCCAACTTTAGCCCAAATTAGCCAAGTCTCCCGAAGCCAAAACCCTTTTGATCACCAATCAACTGAGCCCTCCTATTCTCAGGTCTTCCCAAATCGATCTTAGTTCCAAAGATGACTAATGATCTCCTAACAGTTGGTATTTAAAATGATGTTCATTCCACCATGATCACTCCCTGCAATCTGGGATTCGGTTCAAGGGTACATCTCTCCATACCTCGATACATGTCGTTGTAATTTTTCAACGTCTTCAGAGAGGTGGAGGGTCCCGACAACCAACAGCTTTTTGGTGTACTCCCAAACCCATGAGCACATCTGTGGACCGCAATGTCCTTAAACTAGCCGTGGACCGCAATGTCCTTAAGCTAAACCTCCATCCCAAAAATGGTGATCTACAGACCGTAACGTCCCTAAACTAAAACGATAGAGCCCAAATGATCTTTTGTTGGCTTAAAAAAGATCCTAAACCCCTGTTAAGTAGATCTTAGTCCAAGATCGGACTAACGTGTCCTTAACAAAAAAAACAATCGAGCTCCAACTGCTCACAAATATTTAAGTTGATCTTAATCTCAAACTAGATTAACGATCCTTAAATAAAAACCCAAATCTAAAATATACGAATTTGGACTAATCGTGCCCTACGGGCGACAACATAAATTAGTCTTCGTATACAATCCACGGGCAACCAAAAATAAAACAAACACACACGATACAAAGTGAACTTCCAGAGAAGGAGAAATTGGTTATCATTACGTGATAACGTAATTAACTGCAGGGGCTTGCGCCTGCAGGGAAGAGTGTCCCCACAATTAAAAACCCTTCACAACGAGGGAGAATCTGACGAAATCTGCTACAACGGCCGCATCCGTCCAAACCTCTGATACATGGTGCCATAAATCAACTTGGCATCTTCGGAGAGGTGGACGGATAAATCCAAATAGCATCTGCCCTCAAATTCAGACAAGACGACCAACCCGGTCCGTCTCTGTTTTCGGCGGTAAACAGATTCTGGCACGCCCGGTGGGACCTTTTTCTCTTTCCACTACACACTTCGTATGTCGTGTTCGCGAACAAATCGCGGTTTAATATGGTTGCCCCTGGATTCAAGCTACTAAGATTTGGCGTCTTACTCCTGTGCAGAAGATAACATCGATGTCTTCCAACTGCACTAACTGCAACGGCAACTCCCACTCTGTCCCGGCCGGAGAAGTGACTTATGGGCCCCAATCGACCTCCATCTTTGCAATGCCAGTGGAGCAGGTGACTCAGGCCACCACTGGATCATTCTTCGGGACCATGCTCCCGCTAATGAGCTTCAATGCCATTATAAGAGGCTCCAAAGAAGTCGGTCTTCGATCGGCTTGCAACTACCATGGCCCCTCTCAACGAGTCGTCCAAGTCTACCATCTCAGTCTTCGACAGGCTGAGCCACAGATCCAGTGGGTCTGCAAAAAGGCTCGCAATACCTGAAGGGGTTATCCCGAAGAGGATAACCATTCCGGTTTTGGCAGAAGAAGTCGTTAAAGGGGCTTCTCCTGCTAAAATATCGGTCCTTGCAAGATTGGACGTTCTAACTCCTGCTTCTGGCGAAGTCATCAAGATCGCTTCCCCTACCAAAAGGTCGGCTTTCGAAAGATTGACCGTCCCCTCTCAACGGACGTCAGTCTTTGACAGGCTGACACCAACAGCAGCACCTCATCAGAGCAGAGGGCATGACGAAGTCGCTCCAACGACAGAGGTAGTCCCGTTTGCACGACATGCTCGACGTCACCACTGGCGCCGAGTGAGGAAAGCTGGAGGCAGTTCCCCCTCTGGACTTACCCCACCAGCTCCAATGGTGGAAATTGATGACGCTGTTCCAACTGCGAACGGCTTCGATCTACTCAGGAAGGTGCGCAAGAACTCTCCAACCGCTATACTAAAGAAGTCTCCTCTGCCTGTTGAAAACACAGCGCAGGAAAAACCGGAGCAGCCCCCTCAGCGGCTGTCCTCCAAAATCCACAGGGTCTGGCAGAGAGTCTAAGATTCTGTAATTGACAAAGACTACTCTCGCCGGCTGAAGAAAATGAAGTCTCGGCAAGAGGAGGACCGTCCCTCCGTCATACCACGGAAGGTATCGTCTGCATGGGTGCCTGCTGCAACGCCCCTCAACTTCGACCTCCCACAAAAGGAGAAGGCCGGAGAAGATCCCCATGCCTGCAGTAAATTTTAAAGGCAATGAACTCAAGCGCCCCAAGTCTGGGGGCATGGTAATACACACGGTGTACATGGCTTCCGGGAAAAAGGAAAGCCGTACTTCCACGGGTCATCGACCGCTCACACGGTCTATGACAAAAGCTCAGGAGCAACAACAAAAGCTCTAGGAGATGTTGACAAAGATGGCCGCACCCACTGGGCAGAAGGAAAGCCCGGAAGCATCGTTCGAACAGTGCCAAGATCAGGAGACCGACACCGAGTTCCTGCGGAGGGTGCTAGAGAGAAAGGATAAAGAGGCTGTAGAACAGGCCACTAATATAAAGCAGATGGCCCTCCTTTTCCAAGACATGGTCGGGATGATGATCCAGCCGGAACCTCCAGCCGAAGACCCTCCGATAATTATCGAAAACGGCAGAGGGGAAACGTCAAATCCTCCACCGGCTTTCTCAGCAGCCAAAGAAGAAACGATCTCCAAGGCTGCCCTTGACGACTACATAGCTCAACAAATTCGAGTTCATCAGGCAAGCGAAGCGGCTGGCCAAGTCGTCAGAACTAGGCGACCTTATCGAGGCTGGTACGATCAAATCAAGTACCCTCCGGGGTATACGATCCCTAAATTCCACATGAATAAGGGGGCAGGCAATCCCCATCAACACGTTGCTCAGTTTAGAGCTCTATGCGGAAATACTGGAGGCAACGACAAACTGCTGTTTCGCTAGTTCGTCGGCAATTTGGCGGAGACAACATTTGAATGGTACTCGAAGCTTCCTAATGACTCCATCAAAACATTTACAGAAATGGAGCTACTGTTCACGCAATGTTTCGCAAGCGCAAGCGAGCGCACCCCAATCACTACATTAATCAAAGCCAGAGTGAAGCCGGGAGAGACCTGGGTTCAATACGCAATTCGATGGCGGAACCTATGGTCAAAATGCGAACAACGCATAGAGGAAGCTCCCACTATGGGCATGTTCGTAAGGACCCTTGATCCTCAGGCGACTATATCTCAGTTCATGATATTCTTCAAGCCGACCACCTTCCAAGCCTTGATTGACAAGCTGGCCCAAATGGACCAGATGGGCTATAGACCGTCCTCTTCAAAAACGAATCTCTGGAATGAAAAAGGCAAAGGGAAAGCGACCTTCATTGCCAAAACTCAACAACAACCGAGTGATCCGAAACCGGTTGCTCGTCAAAGCAACACAAGCCTATCCCTCGAAGAGAAGTTGAGACGTCCTTACTCATTTTCCCGGGATAAAACGAGGAGACTGTTCGAACTGACGGTGCGCAACAGGCTCATCACCCTGCTGGATCTGAGGCTCCCACTGCAGCCTGGTGACGTCAACAGTCCCAACTACTGCCCCTACCACAGAGTAATGGGCCACCCAATCGAAGATTGCTACGTCTTCAAAAACTAGGTTTAGGACCAGTACCAACAAGGCAAGTTCGCGCTGTCCGAACACTGGAAGGTAAACCCGCCACAACAGCACGCTCCTACAAAGGTGGACACGCCAGGGGAATCATGTTCTTTTATAGAAGAAGTTCCGTAGGAAATTGTCCTTTCGGCTAAAACTAAAAGAATGATGAAGGATCTTCAAGCATGCCCAGCGATCAGGTGGAAAAGCCCGCTGGAGCTCGAGATCATTCAGGGGATGCTTAAACGGCACTCGGCACCGAACGCCGGTAAGAATGGGCAAAACACCCAGGTCAAGTCTTCAAAGTCTTCGAACGGAAAGAAGAAGACCAAGAAGCCTGCGCAGCCTGACGACAAGCGCATGGACCTGCAGAACTACATTGATTCGCTGGAGGAATACAACCAGAAGGCGCGGACCCCAATCACACTAGAAGAGTTTCTCAAGCATATTCTTGAGAACGGAGATAGTGACAATGATGAGGGGAACGACTCGTCAGAAGGATCTGAGGAGTATGTAGCAAGTTGCCATATGGTCTCTCACTTGTCGTTAAAAGACGAAGAAGCTCCCTCGGCATCGGAAAGCAACGCAGAGAAACTGGGGGCAGGACCGGCATCAAAATCGCTGGAACCGTCAGACGACCTGATCGATAAACTGCTGAACGAAGCCCTTCAAAAGAGCAAGCTGACCGAGAGCGTGAAATGGGTATATACGAAAAGGTCAAGTGTCGGCGTCAGGACGAAGAAGCTGCGGCGAGGAAGAGTCACAAAGTACTCCAAACAGATCAAAACATACCTGCGGCAGAAAAAAGCTGGTTTAAGATGGAAAAACGGTTCGCCAAAGCCCTGTCAATGGGAATGAAGCTACCACCTCTCGAAGAAAATACTCCTGGGAGTACATACCTTGACGAAGCGGAGGTACATCCGAAATACTGCTTATACCATCAGAGGGTTATACACCCTACCGAAAAGTGTAATGCCTTCAAAAAGTGGTGGCAAGGATACGTGGCTCACCGACAACACTTCAAGCGAATGAAGTGCAAAGCCCATTGGGAACAGAGAAGCACGAAGGATGAACGTAAAAGAACAGCCGATAACTATCATATGGTTGATGACATTTCGACAAAAGGAAAATCTCAAGTTCTTACCTTCGGGAGCGATTCTGACGAAGAAATAGCCCTCGACCCTCTCTTTTAGTTATATGAATGCCCTAGAGGCCAATATTATACATGTGATGTATATTATAGTGGATGCTTGGACATATATAGGGAGGACTTTCTTGCTCGACATGATAGTATGCTATCTGGTTGCTATTTATCTTAACATGTACACTTATTGTCTCTCTATTACATGTTGATAAAGCTCTTAGGATGAGTACTTGACTACTAGGATTATGATGCAGATCATACTAGTGGGGCAGAGTTAGTCGGTAAGTACATCCTTCAAATGTTCCTAGTCGTGAGAGTATCGAGACGGGGCATCGATATTCCAGAGTAGACTAGCGTATACGCTTCTAGACCCATATGATGGGTGATGGATGATTCCATATCCATTGGTGTTTGACATCAGAGAAGGTATACGGGTGCTCAGTGGAGACTGGGTACACTGGACGGACTCGCCGAGAACTCCTAGATGGTATTATACCTATCGTCAGATAGCAGTTCTCTGGTGACACTGGTACAGGTGAGTCTGTCGACCCGAGATCGTTATAGAGTCTTGTGTGATTCCCACTGTGCTTTGATTTCTAACTTACCACGTTCAAGAGATCGTGCAAAATGGTGGTTTTTAGGTACAGTCCTGAGTCACATGGAGGCAATGAGCGATAAGAGGGGATTTTGTCTCTCCCGGTATTGGGGGTTGATGTTGCGCTATGCTTGATTAGCCATAACAGGAAATCCCTGGGCAGGGTTGCTGAGATCTACTGGTAAGTGTTATCAGTAGTTTCTCGAACCGTTATGAGCCTCACATCGGCATGACTTATCAGGCTATTGGGGTCTGACGTTTACCACCTCCAGGCTACGATATGCGACATATCAAACGAAGAGACCAGACTGTATGGTAGTGTTACTTATTGGATTCGCAGGAGTATGAGAAGGCTTGCTTGTTGATCTTCTGATCGCTTAATACCCGGGTGGCCGTTATGTTTAGCAGACCGCATGCGGCTTGTGGGTGACTGATATGATCACCACCTACTGTCGGCGTATTGACGAGTCTTTAGAGTCCTACACAGAGATTTCCTGGATCAAGCGAAACGAAGTAGGAGCACCTATATGATATGTGCGGGACCGAGATTAATGTGTGTATGGGATACCGTATTCTATTCTCACGATATGTGATATCGGTCGGTTATATATGATATAACCGGGTTGTCGAATCAAGTGTTGATTCGACAAGTTGATACATTTGATATTAGTCGGTTGTATATGATATAGCCGGATTATTAAATCAAGTGTTGATTTAATAATTTAATATATAATTATATATTTGATATATTATCTTATATTAACTAATATTAGCTCACTTAAGTATTCTTTTTCTCACTAGTGTACACTTAGTATATATGTGATATTTATTAATGTACATCTTTTGTTTCATGCTTGATGACACATGCTACATGGGTGTATGAGACTCACACCATGCTTATAATAATGTAAGGTTTTGTTTATTTAAAGTAAATCAAATTAGTTAGAAATTGTCACATGGTTGAAGCTTGTATAAGCTTGTGGAACCATTGACCAAGTCTACTAATTTTGTTTTACTTGAAGATATTTATTAACCCAACTATTATTGTTTAGCCATGGTTTAGTCTCTACATGAGTTAGTATATGATATTAACTCACCCTTGGTTGCTATTCTCACCACTTAATTCATTCTTCACTTGCTTCATTCCATGGTTGACTTCTTCATCTCCTTCCTCAAGCTTTCTAGCTTCATGAGAGGTGAAGAAAATTAGTGAGAAAATTATTTCTAAAGTGAGCAAAATTTCTACTTCATCAACCTCTTCTCTACTAGCCATTTAGATTGGGTTGTTTCTTCACTAGTTCATCACTTAGTGAAGAGGTAGCTTGAGTTAGTGTCTTCTCGACGTAGATCATATTCGGCCTCGAAAACCTCAAGCAAGCTTGTTCATTTCACCATGTGGAGCCTTACAAGAGTCCGGCAGTGTACTACTCGGAGCGAAGGGACTACTACACGGAGCTATTGAAGTGAATGACCGGTCTACAAAGGTTGTATTCCTTTTTCACTTAGATGTAAAGATGTTTACATTCTTGTTCGTCTAATTCTCAAGTTAAGATTCTAGGTTAGGGTTCTTTAGCGCGACAATTTTTTTATAAAATGGCATGGTCGATGCCTCCCCAAACCCAGCGGCGACCTAAGGAACCCTGCAGTGGTATCAGAGCCATGCTAGAGAATTAGACGGTATTTGTAGGATTACGAAACCGAAACAACTCCGAAACACCCGAAATAATAACCTAGTTTCTGTCGAAATTTTTAAGGTGTCTAAAATTTTTTTAAGCAATTGCAAAATGTTATATTAGATGTAACATGAACACCATAGAAATTTGAACCCTCCTCGCCGGACTTTAGCCGGCGACATCACTGTAAATTTCGAGCTCGCCGGTTTTGTAGGGGAATTTTGGCTTTAAATTTTTATAGTGTTCCAGTCTCTGGGTTTTTGTATTTCAGGTGTTGCTTGTTTTCACTGATATTGCATGTGATGTTATATCTCTGTAAAGGAAATTCGGAGTGTTTCTTAATCGTAATTCTAACATCGTTTCGGGTATTTTAGACGACATTAAAAGTTCGAACGGATATCAATAATCCAATTTTTCCCTCGCTGGAAATTTTCCAAAAGTTGGATTTTTCCAAGTTTAAAATCTTCAGAAAATCCTGCAGGTGTTTTCTATGGACCCTCTAGAAGAACAAAACCCCAACTCGATTCTGTGACCGTCGGAACCGCCACCAAACTCTAAGGTTTGTGGTAGTTCCACGGCGCCATAGGTGAGGCAAGGGTTGACCCTTCTTATAAGTCCGCGTTGCTCACCCCGGTTCTTACGGGGAGGCGGAAACGGCGAAAAACAATTTTTGGCGCAAAGGCAACATGGACTAAAAGAAGGATCTTTGCTAAACTACAAACTAGAAAACTACTTAAGGTGCTATCTACTATGTCATAGAGATTATACCTCATGATACCGGTCCTTCGGGTCTTCATTCCGCTGTCCTGCTCGTCCATCCACGCTCCGAGGATCGATCCAGATCTTGGTCACCTCCGCGGCCTTCTTGAGTCGAAGACGATCCACCCGAGAGTTGTGCTCCGAGCTCCACCTCGAGCCGAGGCAACTAGGGCAACAAGATCGCTAGTCTTGATGTCCTAGGTTGTGTAGAAGAGGTAGATGGAAGTGTTTGTCTATTTGGATCCTTTTTCTCTCAACACATGAGATCAAAGGATTTTTCAAGAGGAGGAAGAAGAACTAGCAACCATGGAGCTCTTTTCTTTTCCTCTCACAAGAGAGAGAATGAGAAATGAAATAATGAACTAAAGAAAATGAACCATGGTTGCAATAATACACAAACATCATCATTACTAATCCTTTCATGATAAAGTTGATGGCTACAATTGAATTGACCATTTTCATATCAAAAATAAAAAGAAAACCAAAGAATAATCTAGACCTCTCATGAAGGTCCAAGTCAACTTTGGTCAAACGGTCAACAAAGTCAAGTGTGGTCAAATGGTCAAAGCAATTAGCCATAACATAATTATCACTAAAAAGATTTGTAAATGATGTCCCCGGCTCATAATGGTTTTGTCCGAACCAACTGCCAAAACCCAAATGAGTCCGCCTCATAATGGTTTTGACCGAATCAACAGTCAAAACCCTTATGAGGCACTACCTTCTTCTTCGCTCCTCACAACTGTGCATACACACCCACATCCGCATTCCGTAGAATGCGAATGCACAGAAGACAAAACAAATCCATCCGTGCAATACTAGGATCCGGCTTAAACCAAAGCCCACTAGTATTGCCTGCCCGAACAGCATACGCACACAAGTGTACGTAAGTGATCGTAGCCCTACCGTAAAACCATACGGCCTCTACACGTTTTGCTCAGTGCAGGGAAACTCTCTGTGTGGGACTCTAAAGACTCGACACTACGCTGGCAGTTGGTTTAACCACAGACCACAAGCGGCACTAGTTGTACGTAACGGCCCCCAGGTAGATGTCGATAAGAAGGCCGATGAGGTAAACCCATCCGAACTCCTGCTGAGCCTGTATGTGACAATCTCCGTACAGTCCGGTCCGTTCATCTGAGAATATCGCATGGCGAGACTAGGGGGTGGTAAACGTCAGTCCCCTAATAGCGGTACAAGTCATGTCGGAGTGTAGCCCAGAACACCCTGAGATAACACTGGAAACCTACCAGTATATCTCGCTTGCCTTGGCCAGGGACTACTTGTGTAATGGCTCTCCTAGACACAGCGCGATATCAACCCCCAATACCGGGAGAGATGAATCCTGTCTAACCGTCACTGCCTCCAAGTGCTTCGGGACTGCACCCAACTACTACCTGTTTGCACGACTCCTTTGAGCCGTGGTAGGGTAGTAATCTAAGTACAGTGGGAACACACTCGAGGCGAAGTGACAGTGTCAAGTCAGCGGACTAAGCTGTACTCATGTCACCTGGGAACTGATAACTGACGATAGGTATAATACCAACCAACAGTTCCCGACGAGTTATGTCCAGTGTACTCGTAACCTAACGAGCACCCGCATACTAACTCCAGTACGACGTACTGATGGCTGTGGGACAGACCATCTCCCCTGCTAGGATGAGAAGCGCATACGCTAGTCTACTCCGGAGTATCGATGCCCTGTCTCGATAGTCCTACGACTAGGGACCTGTATAAGGATGTGCTTATAGATTACCCAGCCCCCACAAGTATGACTGCCATCACAACGCTGGTAATCAAACAAAGATCCTAAGGGCTCTACTAATATGTATAAGCGATATGCTAAAAGAAACACATGCACATATTGAAGTAGAGACAAACCAAGTAGCATACTACCATTTTGAGCAAGATTGTTTATACAACTGTGAATATCCCAAATTTCCATCAAGTAATATACAAACTAGTATGATACAGTAATGGCCTCTAGGGCATATACACTAACACTTCTACGGTAGGTCCATAGGTGATGTGGCATGTTCTGAGTATTTTTTAAGCTCCGCTAAAGTGTTGAGCTCTTTGGGAAATTTTGGGTGTTTGTTGATTCGATCGAAAAGTTTAACATCGTCTAGCTATCTTTGATTGTGATACAATACTTGGAATTCACAATATTTAGTTTTGTGAAAACTAATTTGAATTTTATAAATCTAGCAATTTAGTCTCATTTGATCGGTTGCCACGGAATTTTGATGTGGATCAAAAGTCCGTCGCAATCACGTAGCGTACGCGGATACTCGCCGGGTAACCTTACTAGATAGCCACTCCCCTTAGCCCCAACCAAGTGACTATAGGAGAACCCCGTCGCCAAAAGAATCCGTTCGGGTGTCGTGGCCGCGGTGTTCCACCTAAGTGCATTTCGTCGACGGCATCGGGGGTGCGGCCGTCTACTAAAGTTTCCGACGAGCATTCCATCAGGTTATCGGGAATCTTGTTGAATTACCCGACTGGTTATTGAAAAGTATTTTCAATATCGAGACTAAAATGCGGGGTTTATAATTATTAGGCATGTGATGTCTAAGGAATTCATTTGGTTAAGCATGAAATCCAAAGTATGTGATACATTGGGTTTATGATGTCTAAGGTGGTTGCGGATTCCATTTATTGTAGTTTTTCACTTTCTTTTCTGCGACCGTAAGTTTAATATGTGGTGTATCGCCGGTTTTGGTGCTATATGTCAACGACAATTGGGATACGCATATTTACTTACGTTGATGATATGTGATGTTATGTGTTGTTGTGATATGTTATATTGGATTGTCGTGTTTTGAATAGCCGGGTTTTTTTTATGTGAGATGAGAGTTTTTCATTTTCATTCATGTAAAAACTTGTATGTAATATTCTTTTATTGGGGCACTTCCGGGTTGAGGATGATGTCACCTTTGATGTATATTATTTACTTTTCCGCATTAGGATAGACCCAAGGTGGGGAGCACAAGCAACCAGGTTCTAGGGTCCAGAGGGAGACCGTCTCGAGGAGTCGAGACCTGGTCTCCTAACTCTAGAATTGGTAGGGTTGCTTGCCACTCTCGTAGGGGTCTAGGGATGTGGGTTTGGCTATTCATCGCGATCGTGGAATCCGCATTTTTTTATTTGGCTTAATTAAAACACGTAATTCCTAGAATATCCAATATTTCATATGTGTTCTTCTGCTGCTGATATTCTGTGATGTGATCACTTAATATTTTGAGACGAATGCTTATATTATATATGATATATAATAAATATTGTTGTTTTCGTTTCTTCTGTGATGCTTAGGAAGCATAAATGATGGGACTTCATTAATGAGATTAATGAAATAAAAGAATCCTAAAGATGTTGCAGAATCTTGTTTTAAAAACTGGTAGCTCTAGTTCTTGCTTTGCATAGCGGTATTTCTTGTAGAATATCCAGCACCTTATTCGATAAGGAAAGAGCCGAGATCCCTTCACCGGGAGTGACCTTTTTAGCGAAACTAGCAGATGCTACAACCCACTCGGTTTTGTCTTTTGATTGCTTTTTTAGTTCATGCTTTGCATAGTGGTATTTGTGAAATATCCAGCACCTCATTCGATGAGGAAAGAGCCGAGATCCCTTCACCGGGAGTTACCTATTTAGCAAAACTGGTAAAAGCCTCAAAAAACACTCATTTTCAAAATCACTCGATTCTACAACGATATCAAGTTTATTACGCAAAAGGTTTTCTTAAAAACCTGTCGTAGCCCTCCGTCAATTCAGATAGGGACTATTTAGTATTTGTGCTACGTTTGTTGACCTCCGTCAAGGTGTAGTGTGCGGTAGCTGATTAGTGCTTATCTGCTAAAGCATATGATGCTATTGGATTAGGGTAGTCGTGTGGCCTTGTTGACCTCCGTCAAGGGTCGTGCGGGTGGGTTTAGTTCAATCATGAAATGTACGGGTTGAACTTGACTAGCAGTCTATGGTTTGTTGACCTCCGTCAAGGTCATTGGAAGCTAGGGGCAAAATATTATCGGGAATTTCAAGTGTTGAAATTTGCAATGAGATTGCATACCTTCTATGAGATAGTTGGATTCCGATACCCACTGCGAGTAAAAGTTACTCCTAGGAGAGTTTTACACATTACAATTAGCCGATCAAGTAGGTGTCTAGAAAGATGTTAACGGGGTTACGCCCCTGGGAAAACGAGGTTTATTTTAATTAGGTCCGTGCGAAAGCACGGGGAACCTCCCTCAAAGTACCGACACTGGCCTGGCTGAAAGATTGGCGAATTTGAAGGGTGTAATTAATCCCGGCTAGTCTTACCTTTTAGGGTTTGAAGGAAGATTTGATAAAAACAGTGGGAGCCATCCTGATTAGATAAAATAATAACCAATCTGATCTTGCAAAAGTATACGCAGAGTGTTTTCTTCTCTCTCTCCTGGTAGCAACCATATCACGCCTTAATCAAGATAATAATATGGATGCATTGACCGAACCTGCTTATTATACTGAGCTTTGGAACGTTGGTTCCGCTCCAACTTATAATTGTTATAAGTTCGAGCAGGAAATAGGGGAATATCCGGATTCCAACGCGACCCAATTGAAGAAAGAGCATGCTGATGCATATTCTTCGAGGGTGTTCGTTACCGAGAACTGTTTTTCAGTATTCTTTACGTCCTAGGTATGAGATACCAGATTAGGATCCCACATATGTAATCTGTTATATCAGAAAGGTAGAGAACTGGGATTGGGTGATATGTCTCTAAATGTTAGAGAATGGTGCAATTGCTGCAGCCAAGTCAGTTGGAAAATATCACCTTGTATTACCAAATATTAAATACATTGATTCTGAACAAATGTTATTACATACCGAACCTGATATACAACATTACATCATTTTCTTTATTAAGTTAAAGAAAGATATAATTTTGTATTGCAGGATAATGTTGTAAACATTTTCCTGAATCAAAAGTTGATTGGATCAGGCACGTTATGTAATAGTATATACGTTCTAAATCAAACCACAATTATATAGAATACACACAAGAGGAGTAGTTCAGAAATGAATGAATCCTTCTTGTGGCATTGTAGACTGGGTCAAATCAATGTGATACAACCAGCAAAGTTACATAAGGATGAATATTTGAGAAACTTGCCAGTCTTGTCTCAAACCACAGTTTGAATTTTCATCTTATGATACTTGCCAGTCTTGTCTCAAAGGTAAAATGACCAACACTCCATTTACTGGAAATGGAGAAAGAGTTGTTGAACTCTTGGGACAGATACATGATGATGTATACGGTCCTATGTCTATAAATGACAGGGTTGGTTGCTCGTACTTTATTATATTCACTGACCATCTCTCAAGATTCGGACATATGTTCCTGTTGAAACACAAGTCTGAAACTTTTGAGAAACTCAAGGAATACAAGCTTGAAGTTGAGAACCAAAGGAATAAAATTATTAAGTCCTTCGATGTGATCGAAGAAGGGAATACTTGTGCATGGGGTTTCTGGAGTTTCTAAAAGTAGAATGTGATTCTCTCTCTGCTTACTCTTTCGTATACACCACAGCACAATGGTTTATCAGGGTGGAGGTATCGCACCCTATAAGATATGGTGCGCTCTATGATGAGTACTGCTGAGGTTCCTGTTTCCTTTTTGGTGTTATGCACTTGAGAAGCTGCATACCTATTGAATGGGGTTCCATCCAAATCAGTGCTTACCACTCTATATGAGATATGGTATGAGATGAGACCATATCTTAAACCTGTTAAGATATGGGGTTTTCCGGCCTATGTTGAAAGGCAGAATCCGGACAAGCTCAAGACAAGGTCAGTTCTGTAAGTTTGTTGGATATTCCAAACATTTGCGAGGAAATATCTTCTACCAAACTGAGGAGCAAAAGGTGTTTTATTTCTCAGTAATGCATCTTTTTAGAAAATGAATTTCTTATGAAGAAATTTATGGTCATGAGGTAGATATGGAAAGAGTTCTAGCTGGACAAACTAACAGCTGATGATTAGGTGAAACCAAAGGATTCAATAGTCTCCGACGAACCTCAACCTCTCCGCGAATCTGGTAGGGTTCCTCATCCACCTAAGAGATACTACGGTTTTCTCGGTGACGGTGGGAGCGGGGATTGCATCTTGGTAGATGATGACCCAACCAGTTTCAGGCAGGCTATCATGAGTGGGGCTCTCTGAAATGGCTGGATGCTATGCAATCAGAGATGGAATCCATGTACACCAACAAAGTATGACTTTGAATGTTGCACCTGAAGGGGTAAAACCCATTGGGAGCAAATAGATCTTGAGAAGATTCTTGGTGTAGATGGAAAAGTTAAGACTTTCAAAGCTAGACTTGTAGTAAAAGGCTATCGTCAATAACCAGGTGTGGTTTATGTTGAAACATTTTCTCCAGTGGCTATGCTTAATGTCCATCAGGATTAGAGCACGCATCGCGGAGTTGGAAAATCTATTTTGATATGGCATTCAAACAATTTGACTTCATCAAAAAAGTAGATGAACCTTATATATACAAGAAAGTTGTAGAGAGTAAAGTTGTCTTCTACGTATTGTTCGTAGATGACATACTCTTGATAGAAAATAGTTTCCTATGCTACACTCGGTCAAGCTCCTCTTATCATGAGGATTCTCCATGGAAGATCTGGATGATACCTACTACATCTTGTGGATTATGATCTATGGTGATAGATCTAAGTGGATGTTGGGAGTGTCCCAAATCTAGGTACATTAACACTATATTAAAGGGATTTAGTATGGAAGATTCTAAGCGTGGTGGTTCGCCCACTTACTCAGGAATCACTCTCTCCAAAAAGATGTCTCCCGAGACTAATTTGGAGAGAGCTCGCGTGCAAGGGATACCCTATGCTTCGGCAGTAGGCTCTATCATGTATGCGATGTTATGTACCAGACCAGATGTAGCTGACTCACTAGGTGTAGTGATCACGAATCAATCGGATCATGGGAGAATCACTGGACAGTTGTGTAGGACATTCTTAAGTACTTGAGAAGCACTAAAGAAATATTCTTGGGGTTTGGTAACGGTGAACTCCAGTGGGAGTCCTTTACCAATTTTAGCTCCCAAAGTGATAAGGTCGACTGAAAGTCAGCCTCGGGCTTTATCTTTACCCTCAGTGGAGGGACGGTATGTTGGAAGAGTTCCAAGCTAGATACCGTGGCAAACTAGACGATAAAGGCTAAATACATCGCTACCAACGATGCTACCAAAGTGGACGTCTGGATAATTCTTGTTCATAAGATGAACATGATTCCTACCGTTGAGCGTCCAATAACTGTTATTGTGACAACAATGGAGTTATGGCTTTAGCCTAGGAACGCCGGTCCCATCAGCAATCTAGACATATTCTGAGGACGGTATCACCTAATCAGGGAGATGGTTGATCTCCAAGGATCGAGGCAAGGAGAGTTGACGCGATGGATAACACGGCGGATCCACTCACAGAGGCCTTTCCCTAGAGAGACTTTTATGGGGCGTTGAGTATGAGATACTACAACAAATGACCTTAGTGCAAGTGGAAGATTGTTAGTTATATGTATGCCCTAGAGGCCATTATTATACATGTGATGTATATTATAGTGGATACTTGGACATATATAGGAAGGACTTTCTTGCTCGACATGATAGTATACTATCTGGTTGTTCTTTATCTTAATATGTACACTTATTGTCTCTCTATTACATGTTGATAAAGCCCTTAGGATGAGTACTTGACTACTAGGATTATGATGCAGATCATACTAGTGGGGCAGAGATAGTCGGTAAGTACATCCTTCAAATGTTCCTAGTCGTGGGAGTATCGAGACGGGGCATCGATATTCCAGAGTAGACTAGCGTATACGCTTCTCGACCCATGTGATGGGCGATGGATGATCCCATATCCATTGGTGTTTTACATCAGAGAAGGTATACGGGTGCTTAGTGGAGACTGGGTACACTGGACGGACTCGCCGAGAACTCCTAGTTGGTATTATACCTATCGTCAGATAGCAGTTCTCTGGTGACACTGGTACAGGTTAGTCTGTCGACCCGAGATCGTTATAGAGTCTTGTGTGATTCCCATTGTGCTTTGATTTCCACCTTACCACGTTCAAGAGATTGTGAAAAACGGTGATTTTTGGGTACAATTCTGAGTCACATGGAGGCAACGAGCGATAGGAGGGGATTTCGTCTCTCCCGGTATTGGGGGTTGATGTTGCTCTACGCTTGATTGGCCATAACAGGAAATCCCTGGCTAGGGTTGCTGAGATCTACTGGTAAGTGTTATCAGTAGTTTCTCGAACCGTTATAAGCTTCACATCGGCATGACTTATCAGGCTATTGGGGTCTGACGTTTACCACCCCCAGACTACAATATGCGACATATCAGACGAAGAGACCAGACTGTACGGTAGTGTTACTTATTGGATTCGCAAGAGTATGAGCAAGCTTGCTTGTTGATCTTCTGATCGCTCAATACCCGGGTGGCCGTTATGTTTAGGAGACCGCTTGCGGCTTGTGGGTGACTGATATGATCACCACCTACTGCCGGCGTATTGACGAGTCTTTAAAGTCCTACACAGAGGTTTCCTGGCTCAAGCGAAACGAAGCAGGAGCACATATGTGATATGTGCGGGACCGAGATTAATGCGCGTATGTGATACCGCATTCTATTCTCGCGATATGTGATATCGGTCGGTTATATGTGATATAACCGGGTTGTCGAATCAATTGTTGATTCGACAAGTTGATACATTTGATATTAGTCGGTTGTATGTGATATAGCCGGATTATTAAATCAGGTGTTGATTTAATAATTCAATGTATAAGTATATATTTGATATATTATCTTACATTAACTAATATTAGCTCACTAAAGTATTCTTTTTCTCACTAGTATACACTTAGTATATATGTGATATATATTAATGTACATCTTTTGTTTCATGCTTGATGCCACATGCTACATGGGTGTATGAGACTCACACCATGCTTATAATAATGTAAGGTTTTGTTTATTTAAAGTAAATCAAATTAGTTGGAAATTGTCACATGATTGAAATTTGTAGAAGCTTGTGGAACCATTGACCAAGTCCACTAATTTTGTTTTACTTGAAGATATTTATTAATCCAACCATTATTGTCTCTACATGAGTTAGTATATGATATTAACTCACCCATGGTTGCTATTCTCACCACTTGATTCATTCTTCACTTGCTTCATTCCATGGTTGCTTTCTTCGTCTCCTTCCTCAAGCTTTCTAGCTTCATGAGAGGTGAAGAAAATTAGTGAGAAAATTATTTCCAAAGTGAGCAAAATTCCTACTTCATCAACCTCTTCTCTACTAGCCATTTAGATTGGGTTGTTTCTTCCCTAGTTTATTATTTAGTGAAGAGGTAGCTTGAGTTAGTGTCTTCTCGATGTAGATTGTCTTCGGCCTCGAAGACTTCAAGCAAGCTTGTTCATTTCACCTTATGGAGCCTTACTAGAGTCCGGGAGTGCACTACTTGGAGCGAAGGGACTGCTACATGGAGCTATTGAAGTGAAGGACCGGTCTACAAAGGTTGTATTCCTTGTTCACTTAGATGTAAAGATGTTTACATTCTTGTTCGTCTAATTCTCTAGTTAAGATTCTAGGTTAGGGTTCTTTAGCGCGACAATTTTTTTGTAAAATAGCATGGTCGATGCCTCCCCAAACCCAGCGGCGACCTAGGGAACCCTGCACTCTCTTCAAGGAATCCACCTCTGGAAAAGAAAAAGAAGTGAAGAAATGCGAGAACATTCAGCTGCGTAACCGTACGTTGCCTGAAAAGAATCTCGGACCCTCAAACAAAGGTTCCGGTAAGAGAGACAAGGGGAAGGAAAAGGTCCCTTTGGAAATTGCCCTCGATGATAGAGTCGTCGAAGAGCTCACAGCTAAGGACCCGTCTAAGCAAAACAAAGTGGATTACAATGTCCTGGCACGCCTGAGGAAGATACCTTCACAACTGAGCATACTGGATGCTTTCCTCCTGTCCAAAGAGGCATGAGATTCTCTGATCAAGGCATTACAGGAGCCCGATCAGTTTCAAGCCATCCTGGCAGAAGAAAAGATGAAGGACGAGATGGAAGAAGTTCATACGGCTGACATCACATTCGGCGATGAAGATCTCCTCCTCGGAATGTGCGAGCACAACCGTCCTCTATTTGTCACTGGGTACTGCCACGACATCAAGATCGGGAAGATCCTGGTTGACAACGGGTTCTACGTCAACCTTCTTAATGTAAGAGTGCTGAAGGAGATTTGCATGAACGTTCGACATCTGGCTCGGGACAAAATTACTATCTCCGGGTTTGACTCGCAGTCATCATGGACGCTTGGGTCCGTAATACTAACATTACGCTTTGGGATGCTCATCTCTGACATCAAGTTTCATGTCATTGACGCCAAGACTTACTATAACGCTTTGCTCGGCAGGCTTTGGTTACACGAGTACAACGTCATCCCTTCTACACAACATCAGTGTATGAAGTATTTCAAAGACGGACTCGAGTACACCGTGATGGGAGAACTAAATCCATTCTCCGTAAATGATGTCCGAAAATATGAAGACGCAAAGTACTTCCTACCAAACTTCGGAGATCCGGAAAGATGTCATAAGCTGGAGAATAAGCAAAAAGCTGTCGCTACTATCCCGGTCTTTAGGAGTGATACCGAGGAGGATAAAGAGATGGTTTATTCGGGGCAGCCCCAATGCAATAGACCCGGACCATCCACCCCTATTTTGGTATTCGGCAGCGACTCTGAAGACGAGGTCAACGCAGTATTCTCTGTTCGTCAATCAATACAAAGCTTCATTGGAGCTAATCAGAGTTTGCAAATCACCATGGTTCCGCAGCAGCATTACAAGGAACTTGATGCGCTCGATACACACGGCGTGCAAAAGCTGCAGACCTTCTACATTCCTCCTAGGCGGAGAGATGAAAAGGCGGTCCTCTTCTATCAATCTACGGAGACCAAAGTGGAGAAAGAAGTCTGGCATGGTGCCGATCTTGCGCTTGACAGGCTTCAACCAATCCGGCTGCCCAGATACTACGCAGAGGGATTGAAGAGGCTATTAAGATGCCAAGGCGTACCCTTTAAACAAACCGCCTGACAAGCCCAGTTCTACAACAAGATTTAGGACGTTCCCGAGACTCAACGAAAGATGCCCAATGGGAGGATGGAGACAATGGGACTCAGATACGTTCGGTCCAAGAAACGGGAGCGATTCTATGGCTTCCATATCATAAATAACTCCGGCAGAGAAGCGAATGCATTTCCAGACAGCGTTGATCTCAAACCAGAACGAGATCCCGCCGTACGAATACCAAGTCCGTCATTCAAAGAACAGATTGATAAGCTAATAAGGGAAGCGGGTCAAAAGGTTTGGGATGACCACAGGCGCGAGATGGACATTTACGAGAAAGCCAGGACGCAACGTCTCATTCAGCAGTCTACGGAAAGGTAAGATGACAATGCCTTTCATCCTCAGCCCGCCGTGCACTCTCGCGGCAAGAAAAAAGTCCGACGTAGAAGCAACAATGAGGTGAGGGACGGGGATGATGTTCAAAAATAGCGAAGCGAGTCCAAGAAGCCACGCTATCGAGAAAAGGTCAGCTGGAACCCGTCTTTTATGAAGAAGATGGGTTGGGAGTACTCTTTCCCTAAAGAAAGGACAAGGAAAATATTCAACCTTGTCATGAAGCATCAAGTGATGACACTCCCGGAGTCTCGGCACCCTGAGCAAATAAACGAGGTCCATCATCCGGCTTATTTCTCCTACCACCGAGCATTAGGACATCCTCTTGAAGATTGCTTCACCTTCAAAGACTGGGTCGAAGACCAGTATCAGTAAGGCAAGTTCGCTCTATCCGACAGTTGGAGGGTAGCCCCGCCATGAAAGCATGAGCCAAGGGCAGCCTACACTGCGAAGGAAAGTCCATATCAGCATCGAGCTTGGAAAAGGGCTCGCACCTGCCACATGAGAACATTCTCAAAGGAGGGAGAGCATGAGAATGTGGACGACCCCTCCCAGTGCTTCGCAAATGAAGATGAGGACGAGGTGATCTCAGAATTTCCACCGGCGCCAAATGAGCTGGAAGATGGGATACACACCACAGCAGACAATCTGAAGAAAATCGATTTGGGGACGACAAACGATCCGAGGCCAACATTCGTCAGTGAGCTGCTGTCTGAAAAGCAGGTGGCCACGCTAAAAGACGTGCTTATGCAGTATAAAGATTGCTTCGCGTGGAATTATTCCGAGATGCCGGGACTAGATCCAGAAATAGCAATGCATAAACTGGCTATATTGCCGGACGTTAAGCCAGTCAAGCAAGCACTAAGAAGAATGAAGTTCAAACTCGAGATGAGAATCAATGCCGTAGTCAAGAAGCTAATCGACTCCAGCTTCGTCCAAGAAGTTCAATATCCTGACTGGATCGCCAACATTGTCCCAGTGATGAAGAAAAACGGGACAGTATGCATCTGCGTGGAATTCCAGGATCTCTACAAAGCTTGTCCGAAGGATGACTTCCCAGTGCCTATTACCGAGCTGATGATTGATAACACGTCCACTCATAAGGTCTTCTCCTTCATGGATGGATCCTCAGGCTACAATCAAATAAATATGCATCCTGAAGACCAAAAGCATACCGCCTTCCAAACTCCGCTAGGTATATTCTGCTATAGGGTGATGCCCTTCGGCTTGAAGAATGTAGGCGCCACCTACCAGAGGGCCATGATGAAGATCTTCGATGACCTCATACACGAGATTGTCGAATGCTAGATTGTTGACCTTGTGGTGAAAAGCAAATCGTACTGGGAGCATTTGAAAATAGTGTTCCAGCGTCTTCGAAAATATAATCTGAAGATGAACCCCCTGAAATGCGCGTTTGTAGTTTCCTCAGGCAAATTCCTAGGATTCATCGTACGACACCAAGGCATTGAAATATATCCATCAAAGATCAAGGCGATTATGGAAATGCCCTCACCAAGAAATCTCAAGCAACTGCGGTCTCTTCAAGGAAAGCTCGCGTATATCCGACGGTTCATAGATAACCTCTCCGGCAAATGCTGCCCCTACAGCCATCTAATGAAGAAGGGGACCCCGTTCATTTGGGATCATAAATGATAGAGTGCGCTGGACGAAATCAAGAAATATCTGCAGAACCCGCCGGTACTGACCGCTCCGGTCAAGGGAAAGCCTATCATCCTATACACGACAAGCCTTGAAGGTTCTTTAGGCGCGCTATGGGCATAAGAGAACGACCAGGGGAAGGAGAGAGCTCTTTATTATTTGAGTAGAGTCCTTCTCGGGGCAAAAAACAACTATTCCCCCATTGAAAAGCATTGCCTAGCACTGATCTTCACGATAACGAAGCCTCGACATTATGCCCTGGCACATGAGGTCCATCTCATATCAAAGGTAGATCCTCTCAAATATTTGATGTCAAGAGCCATATTAACAGGAAGGCTTGCCAAGTGGACCCTCCTCTTGATGGAGTTCTCGATAATATATTGACCCCTCAAAACAGTAAAAGGCCAGGCCATCGCCGACTTTCTCGTTGAACATCCGATACCAGCTGATTCTCCCTTAAATTGCGAATTGTCAAACGAACACACGTTCGACACAATCGAAGGGAAGACGGATGAAAATAATGTCCAATGGGAACCCAACTTCGACGGAGCGTCTTCCATGAAGAAGCGAAAGCAAAACACCCGCATAATTAAAGCTGGGGTAGGCCTTATCTTTGTGACTCCACAAGGAGGGATAATGCGTTTTGCCCTTTCCTTAACAGAGCCGAGAACAAACAACGAAGCGGAATATGAAGCTTTGATAGCAGGTCTTGAGATTGTTGTCGAAATGGGAATCGAAAACCTTCTCATATATAGAGACTCCCAGCTAGTCGTTAGCCAAGTAAATGGCGACTATCAGACGTGCAAGCCAGAGTTGGTAAAATATGGCGAGAGAGTATAGCAATTGCTGACACAAATCCCCTCCTACATCCTGAAAAGCATACCGCGTGCAGAAAATAGCAAGGCAGATGCATTAGCCAAGCTTGCTAAAGAACTGGCCGACGAAAACCTCGATAACGTAAGGATCATTGTGCAAAGCCGCCGGATTCTCACGCCGGAAGAAATATCTCCGGAGCCGTCTGGAGGAAAGGAAGCGACCAAACAAGCAGCCTGCCGAATACAAGACGAAGAAAAGGCTACGGATTAGAGAGAAGTCTTCATAGACTACTTCAAATCCCATCGAACACCCGAAGATTCGTCGTCAAGACATCAGCTCATGAAACGAGCTCTGTCTTTCACCTTCGTTAATGATACTCTATATAAGAGATCATTCGACTCTCTGTAGCTGAGATGCCTGGGACCAGAAGAAGCAAAGAGAGTCGTCCAAGAAACTCACAACGGACTCTGCGGTTCTCATCAAACCGGGCCAAAGATGAAGCTGAAGATCAAAAGGATGGGCTACTATTGGCCCACGCTGATTCAGGACTGCCTCGAATATGCGAAGCAGTGTCACTCGTTCCAGATTCACGGGGACTTCATCCATCAGCATCCAAATCCGCTACATCCAACATTGGCTAGTTTTCCGTTCGAAATGTGGGGAACCGATATAATCAAGCCTATCGAGCCAGCATCGTCCAGAGGACATCGGTTCATATTGGAAACAACCGATTACTTCTCTAAGTGGGTAAAGACAGTACCCTTAAGGGAGGTGAAGACGGAGAACTTCCTTCATTTCTTCAGGACACACGTCATCTATCGGTTCGGCACTCAGCGATGGATTATCTTCGATAACAGGCCAGCCTACAGAAGCCATAAGATCAGCCGCTTCGCACGACAGCATAAAATAGATTGGAGATACTCTTCGGTCTATAATCCCCGAACTAACGGTCTAGCTAAGGCTTTCAACAAGACCTTAACGAAAATCATAAAGAAAATGGTGTCCAGAAATAGAAAAGACTGGTACGAGAGACTGCATGAAGCTCTCTGGGCGTATCGAACCACGTTCAAAACGGCCACGAATACTATGCCATTCGCGTTGGTATTCGGCGCGGAAGCAGTACTTCCCTTAGAGATAGAGTTACCCTCTCTACGAGTAGCCGTTCGATACAAGCTGACGGATGAAGAAAATGCCCATCTTCGGCTTGAGGAGCTCGATGCCCTCGATGAAATTCATCTCATGGCGCAGCAGAACCTGGAAGCCTACAAAGCAAGAATGACGCGCTCATACGAAAGACTGACTAGGCCGAGAACATTCCGCCAAGGTGAACTCGTGCTAGTCGTAAAAAGACCGATGATCCCTAACCGTTCAAAGCGGGGGAAATTCGAGCCGAGCTATAAGGGTCCGTACATCATAGACAAGGTCTACCAAGGTGGGGCCTACTTGCTCATGGATATGCATGGCGAAAGACCCTTCCGGCCAATAAACAGTCGGTTCCTTAAGAAGTACTACGCTTGATAAGTCACGGCTCAGGTTAATGATAGATGACGACACTCGTGTCCTCTCTCTATCTTCCTGAGTCCAAACTTTATAAGTAGTATCCAGCAAAACTTCGCCTCAGAGCTGCTTGGACCGAAATATCCCTAAACTAGTACTTTTCGCCCCAAATATGGCGATATCTTTTTCTGGGATCTGTGTTGCAATCAAAGATCCCACGGCGAAGACTAAAAAAAAGGTACATCCACAAGAGAAATGGGCACGGATGAAAACCCGAAAGGACGCCGTGAGTAAAAACAGCCGGACTAACGGCGAGTTTGTGAAAACCCGAAAGGGCGCAATCTCGTTAAAATAAAGACACCCGCAAGGTCCTCTCAACCTTGTGAGGAGAAAACACCTGTGTGAGATCCTTATGATTCACAAAGGAGCAACACATTTAGGGGTCCTTACGATTCCTAAGGAGAAATTACACTTATGAGATCCTCACGACTCGTAAGGAGAAGTCCCCCTATAAGTCCCACACGGCTCATAGGATTCAAAAGCCTTATGATACAGGGACCTGAACCTATTCTTAAGCCATCACATTCCCCAAGCTTCCCTACAAGCAATCCAATATTGGCCCTTATATACAATCCACGGGCACAAATAAACGTTTCCTCACCTAGTTCCACCAATGGCGTGAAATTTCCCTATTTGGTGAACAGCACTTGTAGGTCCTATCGACTTGTAAGGAGAAAACACTCTTGTAAGATCCTTACGACTTACAAGTGGAAATATCACTTAGGAGTCCTCACGATACCTAAGGAGAAAATACACCTGCGGGATCCTCACGACTCGTAGAGAGAAAATACCTTTATAAGAGCTTTACGGCTCATAAAGTCAAAAAGCCTTAGTCAGCAAGATCCTAATCCTGTTTGCTAAGCCACCTTTATTCAAATCGACAAAGGAAAATAATAATTCGCTCCTGGCAATATTCCAGTTGTAGCGATGCTGATGCCTAAATCGGTATCAAATTCCAAGTCCTTTCACGGCAAATGATGATTCGCTCCTGGCAATATCCCAGTTGTAGCAATGCTGATGCCTAAATCGGTATCAAATTCCAAGTCCTTTCACGGCAAATGATGATTCATTCCTGGCGATATTCTAATCGCAGCGATGCTGATGCCAAGATTGGTATCAGATCTCAAGTCCTATACTCACAACAAAATCATCAAGCCAAAAATACATATGAAATAGCCGAAATGATGGGGCAACTGCAATAAAAATCAGCGAGCCAAAAATATATGCATATGAAATAGCCGAAATGATGGGGAAACTCGCAATAAAAATCAGCAAGTAAAATATATGCATATAAAAACAGTCGAAATGATTGGGCACCGCGAAAAATAGCCGAAATGATTGGGCAATCACGACTTTCGCGATATAAAAAGCTGAAATGATAGAGAAATGTGGAAAGAAAGAATAAAAAATGAAACTTCTGCCCTGCAGGTGAGTCCACATCGACCCCTGTATACAATCCATGGGCACAAACGAAAAAGGGAACCACATTTTCCCACCAGGCTCCATCAGAAGGAGAGCTAGGTTTCGATGTCAACAACGGAGTTTTCACTCACTCCAGCAGGATGCAGATGCAACATCAACAACCGACCCCAGGGTCAAAACAACGGAGCTATGGCAAAATCCCTAGTTCCAAGTCTCGACGGTTTACTGACAACCTAGAGACAATCTCGACATTCGTCGCAATATTGCAGACACAATATCAACAAACGAAGCAAAAGAATATTCCTAGCTTCAGATTTTCGATGGAAACATCTACAGCCAAGAGATCAACAACGGCGTTTCTACTCACTCCAGCAGGATACAGATGCAACGTCAACAACCGACCCCAGGGTCAAAGCAACAGAGCCATGGCAAAGTCCCTTGTTCCAAGCCTCGACGGTTCACTGACAACCTAGAGACAACCTCGACATTCGTCACAATATTGCAGACACAATGTCAACATATGAATCAAAGGAAGATCCCTAGCTTCAGGGTATTGACGACAACTCAAATAAAACCTGAAATACTATCAGAGATCATCCCACATCAGCGCGAAGTGGTCATGACTCATCGGGGCTCCCAAATTGAGCCTAACCTCAAGTAAAAAGCGGCATGGAAAATCTCCCAAATTGAGCCCAACGCTTGCTCTTCCGATGGTAATATGACCTGGGAGATTACTTGAAGACGTCTTGTCCAGCCCCCGAAGGGATCAGAGGCACGACAGTCATGGGGCTACTCAAATAGCAAGATTGCATATCGGGGAATATATCGGCCAACGCGACGGTACAACGGACAAAAACCCTAGTACCACAGACCCTAACGGACTTCTATCAGCAAAGGTTAACTGTGACGTTAGGACATTCTTGCGAGAACTTCTTGATTCGTCTCGACTCGTAGGGAAAATAATGTTCCTGCGAGAACTTCTCGGCTCGTCTCGACTCATAGGGAAAAAGCCTTAGGCAATGGAGATATCAACCTGTTTCCTAAGCACTGAGGCCCTGCAAGTAAGTCCAAGATGGACTATTGTATACTATCCATGGGCCACACTCTTCAAAGTCGAATATCGATAAGAAGGGAAAAAACCACTTACGAGCCCTCTCGACTTTTAAGGGGAAAATTCTCTTGTGAGATCCTTACGACTCTCAAGAGAAAATGCACTTAGGAGTCCTCACGACTCCTAAGGAGAAAATACACCTACGGGATCCTCTCGACTCATAGGGAGAAAAGTCTTTATGAGACCCTCATGGCTCATAAAGTTGAAAAGTCTTAGGCGGCAGATCCAAACCTGTTTCCTAAGCCATCGCTGCCCTACAAGGAGGTCAAGATGGACTATTTACAGGCCACATTTGCCAAAGTTACATGCCACTGAAATAAAGAAGCTATTTACGGGTCATCACGATGCGAATGAGATCCTTACGGCTCACGGAGGCGATGAACACTTAGAAATCCTCACGATTTCTGGGGAGAATATGCTCTCGATACGATAATATAACCTAGGAGATTATCTGAGGACGTCTTGCCCAGCCCCAAAGGGATCAGAGACATGACAGTCGCAGGGTTACTCGAACAACAAGAGTGCGTATCGGGGAATATCATCAATCACGGACAAGAAGACCATCTGGAGCTAAATAGAGCCAAAAGGAATAGGAGATCCTCTACGAGTCGAGAGCTCGTGCAGCACCGTATCACATTGGTCATTCGTAAGAGTAGGGTTCACAAAGCATGCAGCAAAACGAGGAACAATTTCCTCAATAGGCACTTCCCATGGCATTCGGCGAGCACGTGGATGATTACAATCCACAGCTCTTCTCTGTTAAAATGATTCTCCGAAAGTGAGAGAGAAGAGAAGCATTGCTTCAGATTATGAAGGGAGACATTTAAGTCTAGGCACAGAAAAGGTTATGCATGATGGACTATTTCCAAGCTCTGTTAAAAGAAGGCACTGGGAAAGAAAAGCCAGACTCAGGAAAAGCAGAGAAAGAAGATGAAAAGACACCTTCAGTAACGAGGCAGCGCCTCACGTGCCTCACACGTATAACACGGGGACCCCAGCATTATATATATATATATATATATATATATATATATATGAGTAACTACTACTTCACATGGGGAACCTATAAGCAGTGGTATAAAAGAAAGGGAAATTTTGCCATTCATACTTTGGAAAATTTATACATCGTTGATAACAACAAACAAAATATCCTCAAAATGTTTACAATGGCAAGACATTGGATACCGGACATGGATTTAGGAATTCATAAGTAAGGCCGAGTAAAATGCTTCTGGCTTCTCTGACCATTTTCTTATGCATTTTCTCACGAATGCAAGCGTTGGGATTCCCGCTGATATCGTCCGTCCTCTGGTAGGCAGAGATTATCGTCGTCTGTTGGAAGACCTGATGCAAAATATCGACAAGATCATCTCGCCGCCTCTTCGAGATCAAGCCCATCAGATATACTGAGTGCACCTCAAGCGGCATGGCCTCGTTAAATTCAGGAAGTGCTTCCCAAATCGCCCCCACGATAATTTTCAAAAGAGCGGAACGACGGGGGAGTAGTCGGCCGTTGTATTCATCGAAGCGACGCATCACCTCAGCGCATTGGGCATTCGTAAACTCCTAGCCTTGACAGCGAACTTGGACGTGAATGTCTTCATAGGACAATAATCTCGTCAAGATCATACAGATAAACAGCCATAGTATCTGGAAAGGAAATCCAGTAAAAGACTAGTAATTAAATATCAAGATTCTTAAAGTCTAAAATAAAAACGGTGGTGACGTTCCATCATTAATGGGGCAGTTGCCCATTAAGGAGGGAATCCTAAAATGATTCTCATTTTAATAAGAAACCTCATTGGGCTAAGGAGTTAAACTCCCTCGAGGGCTGTTCTCTACAAACAGAATTCATATCTGGCCAACTTTAATTAAGAGGGGAATGAAATTCCCGAAGGGCCCTCTTGATCTTCAGAGCTAAGCTCTTTGGTGAGGAATTAATTTCCTTTTAAGCGGTGGAATTAAATTCCAGAAACCCCATGAGAGGGAAACGAAAGATAGAATTAGAATGCCAAGAATTCTCAGAGATCAGAGGTGAAATGCCTAATCTTCGAAGACATTGGGGTTTACTACTCAAAGATTACGTCTTTTGAATCTCTAAGAGATGGGTTTCAGAAGAGAGCAAAGCCCTTATGGTGGATTTAAAATCAAGAGAAAAAAAGGGGAAAAGGGTTTCTTTGTCGTTCAAGATCTTTACCTAAAGGGGTTCTTTCTGACAGAGTTTAACTCTGAAATTTCAATAGGCAGAGAACTAAGCTCTGAGGAAGAGAATTAAATTCTCAAAGAAGACAAGGAAGGAAGAAGATAAAAGAACAGTGGCTTCCTAAAGACAAGACCCTTGCATTTATAAGACGTGATGGGGAGCGGTTCATCTTCCCATTCCCCAAGGCAATCCAACGGCTGTAAGGGTGACAGTGTTGCACTGACGTGCAAGCCACGTGAGAACAACGTTGTGGGGGCATTTGTTCCCTTATAAAAAAAGGGGAAAAGAAAGAAAGAAAAAGCGATAAAAAAAATTCCCCTAATGGAGCGTCACGTGCCCACACGTGATGCGCCTATGAACAAAGATTATAGGTATTGCGCTTAACAATTAAGGCTGAAATTGAGTCTCACGTGCAAGCATGTGAGCATCTATATACAAAGAGAAGCTCACGTGTCAGCACGTGATGTCCTTTTTGGGCTGTTGCACATAAGCAAATGAGTTTAACTCAGTAGGGGTCACGTGCTGTACGTGAGTGGTCCTAAACGCCTTCTGAGCTGATAGAAATAAATTCTAAATAAAGGGATCAAAACCCTATTTGGAAAATTTTTCCTTAAATCTTTCTAAACAAGAAAGATTAATCTCTGTAAAAACAGAGCACCGTTGGATTAAAAAATCCAATGGTGATTAAAAAATCACCTATCTACAAAAAAAATTCTGTACGAGGAAATATTCCCCTAATCTTGTTAAAAACAAGAAAGATATCTTCTGTAAAACAGAAGTCTTTGGATCAAAGATCCAACGGTGGATAAAATCCCTAAATCAATTAATATCTCTCAATGAGAGATTTCTTTAACTAAATCAACAAACTTGCTTCTACTATATAAAGGACCCAAGACTTCAAGTCTTGTACAGAAGAGACCCCCCATAAGATTTGAGAAAAAAGAAGAAGAAGATCTCTCGTTTAGAAAAAGAAACCCTAAGTAAGAAGAAAGACATAGAGATTATTTTATCTTTTCTTCGCCATTCCAAGAGTTTAACTCTTCTAAAAATAACTTAGTTCTTCCTCTGGTTGAGGTCTGCAGAAGCAGATCTCCCCACAAGTTGAGAATTTAATTCTTATCGGAGAGATTCTGTCATGTAGATTCAAAACTTAGGAGAAAGAACTAAGTTCAAAGAATTTAATTCTTACAAAAACATATAGGAATTTAATTCCTCTGATAAAACTAGGGTTTAACCCTATAAAAGAATTTAATTCTTATCAAAATAAGGGACCTGAAATTCTCAAAACTCATATCAAGATCTCCCTGCATATTAGCGTTCAACGCTATAACGACAGATCATGTGTTCCTACGTGACCACCCCTGATGAACAAAAGAACAACTGAGATCGAGTCACGTGATCTCATGTGACCCCCTAATAGTGCTTAGCACTTATAAAAGAAAAAGGGAATAAATCAAAGACAGTTCCCATTTTTGGGGCGCCTCACGTGATCCTACATGACCCCCAATAGTACTTAGCACTTATAAAAGAACAAGAGAATAAAGCCAAAGAAGCAGTGCCCAATTCTCAGGCGCCTCACGTGCCACACATGAGCGCTCCAAATTTCAAGGTTTAACACTGCTTTAGAGCCTCATGTGGGAGCACATGAGCGCCAAGAAGATATTAGTGTTTAACACCATGAGAGGCCAACCTTAGCCCAAATTAGCCAAGTCTCCCGAAGCCAAAACCCTTTTGATCACCAATCAACCGAGCCCTCCTTGCTCAGGTCTCCCCAAATCGATCTTAGTTCCAAAGATGACTAATGATCTCCTAACAGTTGGTATTTAAAATGATGTTCATTCCACCATGATCTCTCCCTGCAATCTGGAATTAGGTTTAAGGGTATATATATTCATACCTCTGATACATGTCGTTGTAATTCTTCATCGTCTTCAGAGAGGTAGAGGGTCCCAATAACCAACAGCTCTTTAGTGTACTCCCAAACTCATGAGCACATCTATGGACCGCAATGTCCTTAAACTAGCTGTGGACCGCAACGTCCTTAAACTAAACCCTCACCCTAAAAATGGTGATCTACGGACCGTAACTTTCCTAAACTAAAACGATAGAGCCCAAATGCTCTTTTGTTGGCTTAAAAACGATCCTAAACTCCCGTTAAGTAGATCTTAGTCCAAGATAGGACTAACGTATCCTTAAAAAAACAATCGAGCTCTAAGTGCTCACAAACATTTAAGTTGATCTTAATCTCAAACTAGATTAATGATCCTTAAATAAAAACCCAAATCTAAAATATACGGATTTGGACTAATCGCGCCCTACGGACGACAACATAAATTAGTCTCCGTATACAATCCACGGGCAACCAAAAATAAAACAAACACACACGATACGAAGTGAACTTCCGGAGCAGGAGAAAGTGGTTATCACTACGCGGTAACATAATTAACTGCAGGGTCTTGCGTCTATAGGGAAGAGCATCCCCACAATCAAAAAGCCCTCACAACCAGGGGGAATCAGACGAAGTCTGCTACAACGGCCGCATCCGTCCAAACCTCCGATAAACGGTGCCATAAATCAACTTGGCATCTTCGGAGAGGTGAACGGATAAATCCAAATAGCATCTGCCCCTAAATTCAGTCAAGATGACCTACCCGGTCCGTCTCTGTTTTCGGTGGTAAACACCATATCGGATACTATGAGGCTGAATCGCCGACGTAAAGATTTCACCTGAACCATACTTATTTCCAAAACCGACGAATCGTATGCACTTTTAAATGGAAACCTCAAGGGAAGCTGCGGATTTTCAAATGGTGTCTTTTCCTCAAAAACACCGTAGCCCCCACTTTCAAAACTACGATTTGTATCCTTTAAACTGACCGTATGGTTCACGTGTAGTTTCATACCTTTTTATAGTTCATGTTTATGTGGATTATCCCTCGTGACATACGTGTTATGTTCCCGGTATTTACTGTTGTACATATCATCTATTAGTATACCTGCACAATTACCGATGATGCACATGTTACACTCACAACGATTTGCCGGCTCACACGCATTCATCATCGGTAATTGCCATGCCACTTGCACAGTAGAACTGCTATATCATGATATTAATCTTAACCGTAAAAATACATTCTTTGGTCAAGCACTATCATAGGACATGCTTGCATGATATTCTTGATATGCTCACATTACTGTTCTATCTTTACATACATCGTACTTTATGGTTATATGCATTGAGATGCTATTTTCATGAGATTTCTGAATTTGAGAACCGCGGTTATATTTCAAAGGAAATTATGAATTGTTTTAAAAACACGGTTTCTCGTGATGCGATTTCGAGGCATCCACCATGAGTTTTCTCGGTTCTAAACTATGAGCATACCCGACTTGAGGTAAGGAGGAACCGTTTGCGGGTACATGGTAGACCCGGTAAGGTACCCCGGGGCAAGAAGATCGTAGAGTTAGGCGATGAGCCTGGCAGGGGATGTGCTACCTACCGGTGATAGTTTGGACCCGGCGATTATCCGGAGGATACCGACCGGAGTCGTGAGATAGATATGAGGGCCGATCAGAGAATGCGGCGCCTAAGATATGAGGATTTACATGTCGATGCTGGACACGGGTTTCATGATGATTCAAGTGTCGGTGTTGGACACTCAGGTTCCATGATGCCGATGTGTCGTTGATGGACACATGTTGGTTGATATTCTCATACATACAGGCATATGATTCAGATGATTTGTTTTTACATGTTGTCATTGGCATTGATTTTATTGTTGATACAGATGCATGGTCACCCTAGATAGCATAGTATTACCTTCATGATACAGTATGACCTAGGAATCGTTGTTTATTCAATTTCTACCTGCTGATGTTTTCTACTCACAAGTTGGCAACTCACCCCCGTTGTGCCACAACTTTCTTGCAGGTTTGACCACTTGGATCGGTAGCGGTATCGTTGGAACACAGTTCCTTCAGGGTGTTTGCTTTGGTAGGTGGGACACACATTGGATCGTGACCACTCTCGTAGTTTATATTCTATTGTATCTAGATAAACTCCATCAAGTCAGAAACTAGATTTTGTATATTGATAGACCTAGATAAACTTGTGTTGCGAGACTCAGAGCGATGGGTGTTTGTTCGCTTTCTTTTGAGGTTTTTGATATCTTGCTTTATATATTGTTCTTTCTTTGTTTGATCTTCGCCGTAGTGCGTCATATATTTACTGCTTTATTTCATGTTTGTGATTCTGTCATTTGGCGAAGAGCTAGCTCTCACTTGGAGATGCCTATATATATTACACGTATGTGGTTTTGGATCAAAATATACAAGGGTGATGAAGCCCAATTTTTTTAAAGGAAGAAAAAATGTTTTCAACTAGTATATAATTCACTTATATTTTCATATATCATTATTTATGCATTTAAAGAAAAACTTGATTTCATTATACCTTTATTTCAAAACTGCACCTCCACTATTTTCCGCAAAAAGGTTTTGATTTCTGGGTTTCGGCTTACTTGAATTATGTTACGCCTTTATACGTTGTGTGATTCTCGTGCCGGTCACGTGCCAAATTTCCGGGTCATGACAGCTAAGTTCCAAGTGTGAATGTCAACGCAACTGTAGAAATACTCACGAGCTCAAGAGTGGGGCCCCAGGAATAAGAAAAACACGGACCCATTTCATGTGTTAGCATTGGAACTCCAAGCTGTGGAGGAGTCGACCCGACTGAGATTCGAGTAAACAGAAAAAAAATAGGTTAATACGAAACTCCTGAAACTCCGTTGGATTCACACAAGAAACTATCTCAAACACCCCGAGTATAATATATATTATAACTGTAAGATATCCTTAGTTAATTTGATTAGTTGATTATAACATGTCTTGATCGAAACCATAGATTGTAAAAGTTGAAGAATGAAGTCGAGTAGAATGCGAGTCATTTCAATTGCAATCCTGGATCGAGTCAAGTTAGTCGAGTATATTGATTTCAAGTTCACATTCAATTTTAGGTTCGAGTTTGTATTCAAGTTATACTCATTTTCATATGAATGGATTTTACTTTTGAATTTCTTAAGTTCGAGAGTAATCGGACAACTGCTGCACATGGACGGCAGGATTTTTGTCTTGTTTCAAGACAATTGTCATTGATAACTCCATTAATTTGTGGTATTGTCTAACCTGAATATGCAAGTACTCACTTTCTCCGGCTCTTTGGGGCTCAAGAGAAATGATACCGCTTAAACCTATATTAATTTAAAGTTCTTAAATATTTATTAATGTTATTTACATTGTATTTATATTGTTTGCATTTCTCAAGGGGGGTTTTATGAAAAATACTTTAATATTGTTTGAAAATAAATCTCGAGGGTGATTTATATTATTAAGAGTTTTTATAACAATATATTTTAGTTTTAGTGGTATTTTAGTGATAAAACCTAGCTTTTAAAGTTAATGGTATTTTAATGAAAACTACTTCTTTTGTAAACTTAGTGGTATTTTATTAAAAATTTAATCTTACATTTAAAAAAAATCACAATTTGTTTTTATTGAAAATACGGTTTCATAATTTTATATAATTTTCCTAAATTAATTTGTTTTAAAAAGTCATATTTCTTTTAAATCGTATTTTCATTCCTTTCAAGACCGAATTCTCCGTGAGGAGCCCTGCATCTCGCTCTACTATCCTAAGGATATGCGATAATCCGCACCATCCATAAGCGGGTCTCCTAAAGAGAGTTGTTGCGGCGTAATTGAAAAGGTGTAAAAATATCGATAAAAAACAATGGTATTTTATTGTAAAACGTATTCTTTAAATTAACCATACATCTAAAATATCATGCTATAAAACCATAGTGTATATGATGTGATAGGTCGTTATCCCGTGAATTTTATAGAGGTATATATATTAGTTATCGAATAAAGGGTTATATTAAAGTTCATGGTATTTTTCTGAAATTGTTCGGATTTTGTTTAATTCGCATAAATTTTTAACTGCATAAAAAGTAAATAATATGAACAATATTTTGAAATGATGTTAGAGAATTGGTATAATTTATTTGACCTATTAAAATTGATAAAAGTGTTTAAAAGACAAGATTTTAAGCTTAACTCCATTTTGTCGATATGATTTAGAATGCGATGTGAGTCGAAATGAAAGAGAAGAATAGGGACTTACGGGTTATGTAGCGTTGAGAATAGAGTAAGGAAAAGAGAGACTGTATTCGAGGTATCGTGGTATCGTCGGGAGTGGCTCTGGTCTTCAATGGAATGAAGTCGATCGCTAACTCTACTTGACTAGCCTTAACTCTTCTTAAAGTTAGAGAATTTTGAGAGAATTTTTAATAGAGATTTTCAGAATGGAAAGAGCTAAGGGATGGGGTGTATTTATAGCGTAAGGTGTGTGAATAAAAGAATTTGAATTAAAAAGAATTAAAATAGGATTAATGAGGGAAATGAAGGGTCTCTGATTTAATTCAGAGAAATCAAACATTATAGAGAAGTGGAGGGGAGTTGAAGAGGTGCACTGGCAAAGAATGGAGGGGTTTGGAGCTAGGTGGACCGCCGGTAGCGGCCAGATCAAGGAAACAGGCGGTCGGATTTGCTCCATCTGCCTCGGGATTCATGCCACGTACTATATTCTGTGTTAACTCCTCATTTATCCCGTTTGATTTTTCTGAAACTTTTCGATTCTTCGTGTATTGCATGTGCAACTCTTGGGCTTTCAAAAAGTTAAAAAAAATTTAAAAATAATTAGGACTGATGAGATTCAAACAAACAGGCTATGGCACAACAGTAGAGAGTATTAACCAGTGAGCTACAAGTTGTTTCTGACTTTTATTAAACAAAATTAACTTATAACTTCTAGTCAGGATGAAATACCCTTTCTATATATTAAATAAGTTAATTTTGTACATGGATTTTAGAGTCGTTACATTCTACCCTCATTATAAAAATTTCGTCCTCGAAATTTACATAGAGACTAATTTTCAAAAAGGTGAGCGTATCGTGCATGCATATCGTCTTCTCGTTTCCATGTTGATTCTCCTGGCGAACCCTTTCTCCACATCACTTGGACCAAATTCACCTCCTTGTTCCGTAAGGTCTTCACCTTTCGATCTAAGATCTCGACGGGTTATTGCTTGCAAGTCATATCGGTCTGTACAGTGATCTCTAAGTGATCAAGTATGTGGCTAGGGTCGCTCATATATCATCGTAGCTGGGATATATGGAACACATTGTGCAGTCCTTCCAATGAGGGTGGTAGTGCCAAGCGGTATGCCACTTTTCCATCTCGTTCAAGAATATCGAACGGTCTGATGTACCTTGGACTGAGTTTACCCTTCTTGCCAAAACGTATCACTCCTCTATTCGGTGATATCTTCATAAACACATGCTCTCCGAGTTGGAACTCCAGGTGTCGTCGTTTTGCATCTGCCCAATGCTTCTGTCGGTCCTGGGCTATGTGCATCTTCTCCCTGATTGTGCGAACTACATCTACGGTTGCCACGATCATCTCTGACCTAAGGAGTTCATGATCTCCAACATCGTCCCAACTCAGTGGGGAACGACACTTACGTCCGTAGAGTGCTGCGAAAGGTGACATCCCAATGCTTGCCTGATAGCTGTTGTTATAAGAAAACTCCACAAGATGTAGGTGATCTTTCCACAAACCTCCGAAGTCTAGCATACAGGCTCTCAGTATGTCTTCAAGGATCTGAATAGTTCACTCGGATTGTCCGTCTATTTGTGGATGATACGCTGTGCTGAAATTCAAACTCATTCCCAAGCTAGTTTGAAGACTCTGCCAAAATTGGGATCGAAATCTAGCATCACGGTCAGAGACAATGCAGACAGGTACCCCATGTAATCTCACGATCTCCTATATGAGTTTATGGGTATAAAGACAAGTATGGTATATCTTGAAAGTTTAAATCTTACTTTAGATTTCTACTCACCTCCATGTACTTTCTCGCCAACGTCTTGGTTGACTGGCCAACTCTGAATGGAATAAAGTGAGCCGATGTGGTGAGGCGATCCACAATAACCCAAATTGCATCGTTACCCTTCATGCTGCGAGGGAGTGCAGTCACGAAGTCCATGAAAATGTGTTGGCATTTTCATTCTGGGATTGGTAACGGCTGAAATAGATCAGTAGTTCTGTGATGTTCAGCCTTCACTTGCTGACATACTAAACACTTTGCTACGCTCCTTACTAATTCATGCTTCATTACATGCCACCAGTAGTGTTGTCGTAGATCTTTAAACATCTTCATGCCGCCGGGTATACAAAATAAGGAGAGCTGTGAGCTTCTTTCATCAACTCTTCTCGAACAGGGCCGACTGTCATGCATAAACTACTCCCATACCGTAAGGATCCATCTTCGTGGATGATGAAGTCGGTTCAAAGACCACATTCTACTTGTTCTCAGATCTTTTGTAACTTGGCATCACTTACTTGAGCTGCCTTGATCTGATTGACAAGAGTGGTCTGGACTTATAAGTTCATCAATGATGAAGCGTTACCTGGCACAACTACTTCAATCTCTAATTCATGCAGTTCTTGATATAGTCTCCACTGAGCGGTGAGGTTCATTACTAAAGGTTTGTGACTAAGTGTATCGGGAACTACGTTCACCTTTCCAGGATGATATTGTAGGTTGATGTCGAAATCTGCCATGAGTTCTAGCCTTCTTCTCTATCGCATGTTGAGTTCCTTCTGAGTAAATACATACTTCAGATTTTTGTGGTCGGTGTATATATCCACTCATTCTCCTAAAAGGTAGTGACGCCAAATCTTGAGTGCGAAAACCACGGCTGCCAGTTCCAGATCATGTGTTAGATATTTGCGCTCATGGACCTTTAGTTGTCTTGATGCAAAAGCAGCAACCCTTCCATGCGGTGTAGAATACATCCTAATCCTTTGCTGGATGCATCACAATGTACAATGAATCCGTCGGATCGATCCGGTATTACAAGAATAGGTGCAGAGGTTAAGCTCGACTTGAGTTCTACAAAAACCTTCTCACATGCTTCTGACCATACAAATTCTTCGTCTTTACGTGTGTGCTTGGTCAGGGGTGCTGCAATATTTGAAAATCCTTCGATGAAGCGTCTGTAATATCCTGCTAAGCCCAGAAAACTTCTTATATTTTATACTGAGTTTGGTGTTGGTCATTCGCTGACAGCTAATATCTTAGCTAGATTCATAGAGATTCCTTCGCCTGAAACTATGTGTCTAAGAAATTTGACTTGATCTAATCAAAATTCACACTTGCTGTACTTGGCGTAGAGTTGATACTATTGGAGTGTCTCCAGGATAATACATAAGTGCTCGGCATGTTCTTTCTGATTTTTTGAATACATTAGTGTTCACCGCCGGAAACGGAGACGAACTGGGATAGATCGTCCTGCCTGAATTCTAGGGGCAGATGCTATTTGGATTTATCCGTCCACCTCTCAGAAGATGCCAAGTTGATTTATGGCACCGTACATCGGAAGTTTGAATGGATGCGTCCGTTGTAGCAGACTTCGTCAGATTCCCCCTCGTTTGCGGGGCGTTTTTGATTGTGGGGACGCTCTTCCCTGCAGGCGCAAGCCACTGCAGTTAATTACGTAATCGCATCGCAATAATCACTTTCTCCTGCTCCGGAAGTTCACTTCGTGTCGTATGTTTTTTTGTTTGTTTGGGTTGCCTATGGATTGTATACGGAGACTAATTTATGTTGTAGCCCGTAGAGCGTGTATTAGTCTAAATCCGTATATTTTAGATTTGGGGTTTTTATTTAAGGATCGTTAATCTGGTTTGAGATTAACCTTGTATTTATAAGAAGATTGTAGGGAGTACTGTCATATTCCTCGTATTGTACGTGGATGACATTCTCCTGATATGAAATGATGTTCCTATGCTACAATCGGTCAAACTGTAAATATCACAAAGGTTCTCTATGAAGGACCTGGGTGATGCCTCGTACATATTGGGCATTAATATCTATAGAGATAGATCTAAAAGGTTGTTGGGATTGTCCGAATCCACGTACATTAGCACCATCCTAAAGAGGTTTAGTATGGAAGATTCCAAGCGGGGTGCCGCTTGTCACGGAATCACTCTCTCTAAGGACTTTTTCCCAAAGTATGATGAAGAGAGAGCTCGCATGAGCATTATACCCTACGCTTCAGCCGTAGAATCTATAATGCATGCGATGTTATGTAGTCGTCCTGATGTAGCTTATGCACTAGGTGTAGTAAGTATGTATCAATCCAACCTATGGGAGAAACACTGGACAGCTGTGAAGAACATTCTTAAGTACTTACGAAGGACTAAAGAAATGTTCTTGGTGTATGGTAATGGGGATCTCCAAATGGAGGCCTTTACCGATTCGAGCTTCCAGAGTGATAAGAATGACAACAAATCTATCTCAGGGTTTGTATTTACCCTTAATGGAGGAGCGGTTTGTTGGAAGAGTTCCAAACAGGATACCATTGCAGACTCCACGATGGAAGCTGAGTATATTGCTGCAAATGATGATGCCAAGGAAGCCGTCTGGATGAGGAAGTTCATCTCGGAGCTAGTAGTAGTTCCAACCATTATTGATCCAATGCCATTGTATTGTGATAATAATGGGGCTATGATGTTGGCCAAAGAGCCCAGGTCCCATCAGCGGTCCAGACACATCCTAAGGCGATATCATTTGATCCGGGAGATAGTTGATCGCCGCAAGATCGTGATTCGGAGAGTAGATACAAAGAATAATACCACGGATCCACTCACCAAGGCCATCCCTCAGCCGTAGCATGAGCGACGTTTTGAGATGTTGGGTATGAGATATGCTAATAATTGGCATTTGTGCAAGTGGGAGATTGTTGGATATATGTATGCCCTAGAGGCCATTATTTGCTCCATTCATAGTGAACTTCAACATGCACAACATGGAGAAGTCGCTACCTGAACTTCTCAATATATTGAGAAATGCGGAGAGCACGCTCAAGGCGAAGACTCCCTCTCTGATTGTTGGGAAATCTTCCTCTTCTGTCCCAAAAGCCAAGGCTAAGGGAAGGAATAAGAAGAAATTCACCAAACCGAAAGGTGGAATCAAAAAAGGAAAAGGGAAAGACAAATCCAAGGCTGAGGAGTCAGGAAAAGGAGAATGTTTCTACTGCAAAAAGTCAGGACACTGGAAGCGAAACTGTATTGAGTACATCGCTGATCTCAAGAAAAAGAAGCAAGGTGATGCTTCCACTTCAGGGTGTTTGTGACTGAAAACTGTTTTTCTATAAACTCTACTTCCTGGGTATTGGATACCGGTTCGGGTTCTCACATCTGCAATTGTGTGCAGGGACTGAGAAATAGCAGAGTTTTGAAGACTGGTGATCACACTCTCCGAGTTGGAAATGGTTCCAATGTACATGCAGTATCTGTAGGAGAGTATCACTTGGGGTTGCCATCGGGTTGTATATTGGTTTTGAACCCATGTTATTATGTACCTAGTATGCTTTGTAATATAATATCCGTTTATTTGTCAGACAATGAAGGATATCATTTTGTATTGCAGAATTATGTTATGAACATTAACCTGAATCAAGAGTTGATTGGGTGCGGTACACTTAATAACGGGATATACGTCTTAAATCAACACACAGTTTTCAACATACAACACACAAATAAAAGAAAATTTTCAGATATAAATGAAGCTTTTCTTTGGCATTGTAGACTTGGTCATATTAACGAAACAAGACTAAACAAGTTTCATAAAGATGGATATTTAAATATTTTTGAATATAAATCTTATGCGACTTATCAGTCTTGTATAAAAGGTAAAATGACCAAAACTCCGTTTACTGGACACGGAGAAAGAGCTACAGAACTCTTAGGCCTCATACATAGTGATGTGTGTAGGCCAATGTCTACACATGTGAGAGGCTGTTTTTCATACTTTTACAGATGATTTCTCAATATTCGGACATGTGTTTTTATTAAAGCATAAGTCTGAAGCTATCAAGAAATTTAAAGAGTATAAACTTGAAGTAGAAAACAAACAGGTTTGAGCATCAAGAAACTTCGATCAGATCGAGGTAAAGAGTATCTGAGTACAGAGTTTTCGGACTTCCTAAAAGAGAATGGGATTCTCTATCAGCTCACTCCCCCTTACACACCATAGCACAACGGTGTGTCAAAGCGTCGAAATCGTACCCTATTAGATATGGTGTGATCCATGATGAGTGATGCCGAGTTACCTCTCTCCTTTTGGGGGCATGCATTGGAAACTGCAGCATATCTGTTGAACAGGGTTCCTACCAAGACCGTGTCTACCACTCCATATGAGATATGGTAAAGGAAGAGACCATCTCTTAAATGAGTTAGTATTTGGGGTTGTCCGGCTTTTGTCAAAAAACATAATCCAGACAAACTCGAGATACGATCGGTTCGGTGTATATTTGTGGGATATCCAAAACATTCGTATGGATATCTTTTCTACCACAAGGAGGAAAAAAGAGTGTTTGCTTCTCAACATGCCACATTTTTAGAAAATGAATTTTTTTCAAATAACACTGATGGCAATGTGGTAGAACTAGAAGAAGTTCTAGAAACACAAGTTACAAATGACGACTTGGTTGAACCTGATGTTGCAACAGAATCTTATGAACCTCGACCACTCCGTAGATCTAGTAGGACATCTCTCCCACCGGAGAGATACTACGGTTTCCTCATTGATAGTGATAGAGAAAATTGCATCATGGATGATGATGACCCTACTAGTTTTCAGCAAGCTATCACGAGTGGTGAATCTGTGAAGTGGCTGGATGCCATGAGATCCGAAATGGAGTCTATGTACACCAATAAAGTATGGACTTTGGAAGATGTACCCTCAGGGGTAAAACCCGTAGGTTGAAAATGAATATTTAAGAAAAAGATCGGTGTAGATGGGCATGTGGAGACCTATAAGGCAAGGCTTGTAGCGAAAGGATTTCGTCAAAGACCAGGATTGGACTATGACGAAACTTTCTCTCCTGTAGCCATGCTTAAATCCATTCGGATCCTACTTTCTATTGCTGCTCACTATGACTATGAAATCTGGCAGATGAACGTTAAAACTGCATTTCTAAATGGTGATTTAGAAGAGTGCGTATATATGGATCAGCCAGAGGACTTTGTTGATAGTGGGAGCAGCGGGAAAGCATGTAGGTTGCTTAAATCCATTTATAGATTAAAGCAGGCATCACGGATTTAGAACATTTGTTTTGATGATGCGATCAAAGAGTTTGATTTCGTCAAAAATCCAGACGAACCTTGTATTTATAAGAAGATTGTAGGGAATACTGTCACATTCCTCGTATTGTACGTGGATGACATTCTCCTGATAGGAAACGATGTTCCTATGCTACAATCGGTCAAACTGTTTTTATCATAAAGGTTCTCCATGAAGGATCTGGGTGATGCCTCGTACATATTGGGCATTAAGATCTATAGAGATAGATCTAAAAAGTTGTTGGGATTGTCCCAATCCAGGTACATTAGCACCATCCTAAAGAGGTTTAGTATGGAAGATTCCAAGCGGGGTGCCGCTTGTCACGGAATCACTCTCTCCAAGGACTTTTACCCAAAGTCTGATGAAGAGAGAGCCTGCGTGAGCATTATACGCTACGCTTCAGCCGTAGAATCTATAATGTATGCGATGTTATGTACTCGCCCTGATGTAGCTTATGCACTAGGTGTAGTAAGCATGTATCAATCCAACCCAGGGGAGAAACACTGGACAGCTATGAAGAACATTCTTAAGTACTTACGAAGGACTAAAGAAATGTTCTTGGTGTATGGTAACGGGGATCTCCAAATGGAGGCCTTTACCGATTCGAGCTTCCAGAGTGATAAGGATGACAGCAAATCTATCTCAGAGTTTGTATTTACCCTTAATGGAGGGGCGGTATGTTGGAAGAGTTCTAAACAGGATACCGTTGCAGACTCCACGATGGAAGATGAGTATATTGCTGCAAATGATGCTGCCAAGGAAGCCGTCTGGATGAGGAAGTTCATCTCGGAGCTAGGAGTAGTTCTAACCATTATTGATCCAATACCATTATATTGTGATAATAATAGGGCTATGGCGTTGGCCAAAGAGCCCAGGTCCCATCAGCGGTCCAGACACATCCTGAGGCGATATCATTTGATCCGGGAGATAGTTGATCGCCGCAAGATCGTGATTCGGAGAGTAGATACAAAGAATAACACCGCGGATCCACTCACCAAGTCCATCCCTCAGCCGCAGCATGAGCGACTTTTTGAGATGTTGAGTATGAGATACGCTAATAATTGGCCTTTGTGCAAGTGGGAGATTGTTGGATATATGTATGCCCTAGAGGCCATTATTTGATAGTGGATGTATCGGCATGTATGTATATATATATATTCAGAGGACATTCTTGCTCGACATGATAGTATGCTATCTGGTTATTCTTTATCTTGACATGTTCACATGATCATGCATATTATTCATTTGGTACATGTTGATAAAGCCATTAGGGTATTTACTTGACTACTGTGATTATGATGCAGATCATAATAGTGGGACATGTGTAGTTTATAAGCATATCCTTAAAATGTTCCCAGTCGTGGGTGTATCGAGACGGGGCATCGATATTCCAGGGCAGACTAGCGTATACGTTTCTTGACCCATATGATGGGCGATGGATGATCCCATATCCATTGGTATTTGACATCAAAAATTGTATACGGGTGCTCAGTGGAAACTGGATACACTGAACGGACTCGCCGAGAACTCCTATATGGTATTATATCTATCGTCGGATAGTAGTTCTCAGGTGACACTGGTACAGGTTAGTCTGTAGATCCGAGATCGTTATGGAGTCTTGTGTGTTCTCCCACTGTACTTTGATTTCCACCCTACCACGGCTCTATTGAGTCGTGCAAACAGGTGGCTTTTGGGTAAAGTTCTGAGACACATGGAGGCAATGAGTGATAGGAGGGGTTTCGTCTCTTCCGGTATTAGGGGTTGATGTTGCGCTGTACTCGATTGGCTATAACAGGAAGTCCCTAGCCAGGGTTAATGAGATTTACTGATAAGTGTTATCACTAGTTCTCGATCTGTTATAGGCCATACATCGGCATGACTTATTGAGTTATTGGGGTCGACGATACCATCCGTAGACTCGATATGCAGCATATCTGACGAAGAGATCGGACTGTACGGTAAGTGTTGCCAGTTGGCTCTACGAGAGTTTTGACTGGTTCGCTAGTTGTTCTTCTATTCGCTCAATACCTGGGAGCCGTTATGTACAGCTAGTGCCGCTGACGGTTTGTGGGTATGTGATATGATCACTGCATGCTGCTAGCATATTGACGAGTCTTAGAGTCCCATAAAGCGGTTTCCTAGCTCAGGCGAAACGATGTGGGGTGCATATGGGGATATGCGTGGGAGCTTGATTAAATGCGTGTATGTGATACCGTATTTTGATGTTGATCAAAAGTCCGTCGCAATCACGTAGCGTACGCGGATACTCACCGGGTAACCTTACTAGATAGCCACGCCCCATAGCCCCGACCAAGTGATTGTAGGAGAACCCCGTCGCCAAAAGCATCCATTCAGGTGCTCGCGGCCGCGGTGTTTCGCCTAAGTGCACTTCGTCGACGGTATCGGGGTGCGGCCGTCTACTAAAGTTTCCGACGAGCATTCGATCAGGTTGTCGGGAATCTTGTTGAATTACCCGACTGGTTATTGAAAAGTGTTTTCAATATCGAGACTAAAATGCGGGGTTTATAATTGTTAGGCATGTGATGTCTAAGGAATTCATTTGATTAGGCATGAAATCCAAAGTATATGATACACTGGGTTTATGATGTCTAAGGTGGTTGCAGATTCCAATTGTTGTAGTTTTTCACTTTCTTTTCTGCGTCCGTAAGTGTAATATGTGGTGTTTCGCCGGTTTCGTTGTTATATGTCAACGACAATTAGGATACGCATATTTACCTATGTCGATGACATATGATGTTATGTGTTGCTGTGATATGTTATATTGAATCGTCGTGTTTTGAATAGCCGGGGATTTTTATGTGAGATGAGAGTTTTTCATTTTCATTCATGTAAAAACATGTATGTAATATTCTTTTATTGGGGCACTTCCAGGTTGAGGATGATGTCACCATTGATGTATATTATTTACTTTTCCACATTAGGATAGACCCAAGGATGGGAGCACAAGTAACCGGGTTCTAGGGTCCAGTGGGAGACCATCTCGAGGAGTCGAGACCCGGTCTCCTAACTCTAGAATTGGTAGGGTTGCTTGCCGCTCTCATAGAGGTCTAGGGATGTAGGTTTGGCTATTCATCGCGACCGTGGAATCCGCGTTTTAATGGCTTAATTAAAACACGGAATTCCTAGTATATCCAATATTTCATATGTGTTCTTCTACTGCCGATATTCTGTGATGTGATCACTTGATGTGTTGAGACAAATGCTTATATTATATATATGATATATAATAAATATTGCTGCTTTCGTTTCTTCTGTGATGCTTAGGAAGCATAATTGATAGGACTTTATTAATGAGATTAATGAAATAAAAGAAACCTAAAGATGTTGTAGAATCTTGTTTTAAAAAATGGTAGCTCTAGTTCTTTTTTTGCATAGCGGTATTCCTTATTGGATATCCAGCACCTTATTCGATAAGGAAAGAGCCGAAATCTCTTCACCGGGAGTGACCTCTTTAGCGAAACTAGCAGATGCTACAACCCACTCGGTTTTGTTTTTGATTGCCTTTTTAGTTCATGCTTTGCATAGTTTTATTTGTGAAATATCCAGCATCTCATTCGATGAGGAAAGAGCCGAGATCCCTTCACCGGGAGTGACCTCTTAAGAAAAACTAGCAAAAGCCTCAAAAACACTCCTTTCCAAAATCACTCGATTCTACAACGATATCAAGTTCATTACGCAAAAGGTTTTCTTAAAAACCTGTCATAGCCCTCCGTCATTTCAGATAAGTGCTACTTAGTATTCGTGCTACGTTTGTTAGCCTTTGTCAAGGCATAGTGTGCGGTAGCTAACTAGTGCTTATCTGCTAAAGCATGTGATGCGATTGGATTAAGTTAGTCATGCGACTTTGTTGGCCTTCATCAAGGGTCGTGCGGGTGGGTTTAATTTAATCATGAAATGTACGGGTTGAACTTGACTAGCAGTCTATGGTTTGTTGGCCTTCGTCAAGGTCATAGGAGGCTAGGGGTAAAATATTATCAGGAATTTCAAGTGTTGAAATTTGCAATGAGATTGCATACCTTCTATGAGATAGTTGGATCCTGATACCCACTGCGAGTAAGAGTTACTCCTGGGAGAGTTTTACACATTACAATTAGTCGATCAAGTAGGTATATAGAAAGGTGTTAACGGGGTTACGCCTCTGGGAAAACGAGGTTTATTTTAATTGGGTCTGTGCGAAAGCACGGGGAACCTGTCTCAAAGTACCGACACTGGCCTGGCCGAAAGATTGGCGAACTTGTAGGGTGTAATTAATCCCGGCTAGTCTTACCTTTTAGGGTTTGAAGGAAGATTTGATAAAAACAGTGGGAGCCATCCTGATTAGATAAAATAATAACCAAACTGATTTTGCAAGAGCATACGCAGAGTGTTTTCTTCTCTCTCTCTCCTGGTATCGACCATGTCATGCCTTAATCAAGATAATAATATAGATGCATTGACCGAACCTGCTTATTATACTGTGCTAGGAAACGTTGGTTCTGCTCCAATTTATAATTGTTATAAGTCTGAGCAGGAAATAGGGGAATATCCGGATTCCTATGCGACCCAATCGAGAAATAAGTATGTTGATGCATATTCTTTGGGTGTGTTCATTACTAAGAACTATTTCTCCGTATCCTCTACTCCTAGGTATAAGATACCGGATCAGGATCCCACATATGTAAGAGTTACATGGGCTACAAAAAGGTAGAGAACTGGGATTGGGTGATATGTCTCTAAATGTTAGAGAATGGTGCAATTGTTACAGCCAAACAAGTTGGCAGATATCACCTTGTATTACCAAATGGTAAATACATTGATTCTGAACAAATGTTATTAGATAACGAACCTGATATACAACATTACATCAGATACTTTATTGAGTTAAAGAAGGACATAATTCTGTATTAGAGGATAATGTTGTGAACATTTTCCTGAATCAAGAGTTGATTGGATCAGGCACGTTATGTAATGGCATATACGTTCTAAATCAAACCACAGTTCAAAGTATCTAGAACACATACAAGAGGAGTAGTTCAGAAATGAACGAATCTTTCTTGTGGCATTGTAGACTAGGTCATATCAATATGACACGACTAGCTAAGTTACATAAGGATGAATATTTGAATTTGTTCGAATTTTCATCTTATGATACTTGCCAGTCTTGTCTCAAAGGTAATATGACCAATACTCCGTTTACTGGAAACAGAGAAAGAGTTGCTGAACTCTACGGACGAATACATGATGATGTATTCGGTCATATGTCTATAAATACCAGGGTTGGTTCTTTGTACTTCATTACATTCATCGACGATCTCTCAAGATTCGGACATATGTTCCTGTTGAAACATGAGTCTGAAACTTTTGAGAAATTCAAGGAATATAAGCTTGAAGTTAAGAACCAGACGGGTAGAAATATTAAGTCCTTCGATGAGATCGGGGAGGCGACTAATTAGGCATGGAGTTCCTAGATTTTGTAAACAGAGAATGTGATTCTCTCTAAGCTTACTCCTTCGTATACACCATAGCACAACGGTGTATCGGGGCGGAGCTATCGCACCCTATGAGATATGGTGCGCTCTATGATGAGTACTACTGAGTTGCCTGTTTCCTTTTGATGGTATGCACTTGAGAAGCTGCATACTTATTGAATGGGGTTCCATCCAAATATGTGCCTACCACTCCATATGAGATATGGAATGGGAAGAGACCATCTCTTAAAAGAGTTAAGATATGGGGTTGTCCGGGCTATGTTGAAAAGCAAAATCTGGACAAGCTCGAGACAATGTCAGTTCTGTAAGTTTGTTGGATATCCCAAACATTTGCGAGGGAATATCTTCTACCAAACTGAAAAGCAAAATGTATTTTGTTTCTCAGCATTCCACCTTTTTAGAAAAGGAATTTCTTATGAAGAAATTTGTGGTCATGAGGTAGAACTGGAAGGAGTTCCAGCTGGACAAACTAACAGCTGATGATTTGGTGAAACCAAAAGATTCAATAGTCTCCGACGAACCTCAGCCTCTCCACGAATCTGGTAGGGTTCCTCATCCACCTGAGAGATACTACGATTTCCTCGGTGACAGTAGGAGCAGGGATTGCATCATGGTAGATGATGACCCAACTAGGTTCAGGCAGGCCATCACGAGTGGGGACTCTGTGAAAAGGCTGGATGCTATGCGATCGGAGATGGAATCCATGTACACCAACAAAGTATGACTTTGAATGTTGCACCTGAAGGGGTAAAACCCATTGGGAGCAAATAGATCTTGAGAAAATTCTTAGTGTAGATGGAAAAGTTGAGACTTTCAAAGCTAGACTTGTAGTAAAAGGCTATCGTCAATAACCAGGTGTGGTTTATGATGAAACCTTTTCTCCAGTGGCTATGCTTAAGTCCATCAGGATTAGAGCACGCATAGCGGAGTTGGAATATCTGTTTTGATGTGGCAGTCAAAGAGTTTGACTTCATCAAAAGGGTAGATGAACCTTGTATATACAAGAAGGTTGTAGAGAGTAGGTTGTCTTCCACGTATTGTACGTAGATGACATACTCTTGATAGGAAATGGTTTCCTATGCTACACTCGATCAAGCTCCTATTATCACGAGTATTCTCCATGGAAGATCTGGATGATACCAACTACATCTTGTGGATTCTGATCTATGGTGATAGATCTAAGTGGATATTGGGAGTGTCCCAAATTCAGGTACATTAACACCATACTAAAGGGGTTTAGTATAGAAGATTCTAAGCGTGGTGGTTCGCCCACTTACTCAGGAATCACTCTCTCCAAAAAGATGTATTCCAAGACTGATTTAGAGAGAGCTCGCGTGCAAGGGATATCCTATGCTTCGGCAGTAGGCTCTATCATGTATGCGATGTTATATACCAGACCAGATGTAGCTAACTCACTAGGTGTAGTGATTAGGAATCAATCGGATCTTTTGGAGAATCGCTGGATAGTTGTGTAGGACATTCTTAAATACTTGAGAAGCACTAAATAAATGTCCTTGGGGTTTGGTAATGGTGAACTCCAGTAGGAGTCCTTTACCAATTCCATCTCCCAGAGTGATAAGATCGACTGAAAGTCAGTCTCGGGCTTTGTCTTTACCCTCAGTGGAGGGACGGTATGTTGGAAGAGTTCCAAGCTATATACCATGGCAAACTAGATGATAAAGGCTGAATACATCGCTACCAACGATGCTACCAAAGTGGATGTCTGGATAATTCTTGTTCATGATATGAACATGGTACCTACCATTGAGCGTCCAATAACTGTTATTGTGACAACAATGGAGTTGTGGTTTTGGCCTAAAAACGCCGATCCCATCAGCGATCCAGACATATTCTGAGGACAGTATCACCTGATCAGGAAGATGGTTGATCTCCAAGGAATCAAGGTAAGGAGAGTTGACGTGAAGGATAACACGGCGGATCCACTCACAGAGGCCTTTCCCTAGAGAGACTTTTATGGGGCATTGAGTATGAGATACTACAACAAATGGCCTTAGTACAAGTGGGAGATTGTTAGTTATATGTATGCCCTAGAGGCCATCATTATACATGTGATGTATATTATAGTGGATGCTTGGACATATATAGGGAGGACTTTCTTGCTCGACATGATAGTATGCTATCTGGTTGCTCTTTATCTTAACATGTACACTTATTGTCTCTCTATTACATGTTGATAAAGCACTTAGGATGAGTACTTGACTACCAAGATTATGATGCAGATCATACTAGTGGGGCAGAGGTAGTCGGTAAGTACATTCTTCAAATGTTCCTAGTCGTGGGACTATCGAGACGGGGAATCGATATTCTAGAGTAGACTAGCGTATACGCTTCTCGATCCATGTGATAGGCGATGGATGATCCCATATCCATTGGTGTTTGACATCAAAGAAGGTATACGGGTGCTCAGTGGAGACTGGGTATACTGAACAGACTCGCCGAGAACTCCTAGATGGTATTATACCTATCGTCAGATAGCAGTTCTCTGGTGACACTGGTACAGGTTAGTCTGTAGACCCGAGATCGTCATAGAGTCTTGTGTGATTCCCACTGTGCTTTGATTTCCACCTTACCACATTCAAGAGATCGTGAAAAACGGTGGTTTTTGGGTACATTCCTGAGTCACATGGAAGCAATGAGCGATAGGAGGGGATTTCGTCTCTCCCGGTATTGGGGTTGATGTTGCGCTATGTTCGATTGGCCATAACAGGAAATCCCTGGCCAGGGTTGCTGAGATCTACTGGTAAGTGTTATCAGTAGTTTCTCGAACCGTTATGGGCCTCACATCGGCATGACTTATCAGGATATTGGGGTCTGACGTTATACCACCCTAGGCTGTGATATGCGACATATCAGACGAAGAGACCGAACTGTACGGTAGTGTTACTGATTGGATTCGCAGGAGTATGAGCAGGCTTACTTATTGATCTTCCGATCGCTCAATTCCCGGGTGGCCGTTACGTTTGGCAGACCGCTTGCGGCTTGTGGGTGACAGATATGATCACCACCTACTGTCGGCGTATTGACGAGTCTTTAGAGTCCTACACAGAGGTTTTCTGGCTCAGGCGAAACGAAGTAGGAGTACATATGTGATATATGCGGGACCGAGATTAATACGAGTTTGTGATACCATATTTTATTCTCGCGATATGTGATATCGGACGGTTATATGTGATATAGCCGGGTTATCGGATCAAGTGTTGATTCGATAAGTTGATACAAATGATATTAGTCGGTTATATGTGATATAGCCGGATTATTAAATCAAATGTTGATTTAATAATTTAATGTATAATTATATATTTGATATATTAATGTACATTAACTAATATTTGCTCATTTAAGTATTTCTTTTTCTCACTTGTGCATATTTAATATATATGTGATATATATTATTGTGTCATGCTAGATGATACATGCAACATGGGAGTATGAGACTTACACCATTCTTTAGATAATTAAAAGGTTTTGTTTATTTAAAGTAATTAAAAATTGGTTGGAAATTAGTCATGGTTGATGCTTAGTGGAAGCTTGTAGAACCCATTGACTTAGTCCACTAATTTTGTTTTACTTGAGATATTTATTAACCCAACCATTATCTTTAGCCATGGTTTAGTCTCTACATGAGTTAGTATATGATATTAACTCACCCATGGTTGCTATTCTCACACATTCTCACTCTCATTCCATTATCATCTTCATCTTCTTCTTCATCTCCAAAAGCTCTCTAAGTTTTTGGAAAGTGAAGAAATATTGTGTGAAAAATATTTCTAAAGTAAGCAATATTCCTACTTCATCATTCTCTACTAGATTAGCCATTTAGTTTAGGGTGTTTGCTTCACTAATTCCATATTAGTGAAGAGGTAGCTTGAATTGGTGTCTCCTCGACGTAGATCATCTTCGGCCTCGAAGACTTCAAGCAAGCTTGTTCCGTTCATCTTGTGAAGACTTTCTAGAATACGGGAGTTCACTACTTGGAGCGAAGGGACTACTACACGGAGCTATTGAAGTGAAGGACCAGTCTACAAAGATTGTATTCCTTGTTCACTTAGATGTAAAGATGTTTGAATTCTAGATTCGTCTAATTCTCTAGTTAAGAAACTAGGTTAAGGTTCTTTAGCGTGCCAAATTTATAAAAATGGCATGGTCGATGCCTCCCGAAACCCAGCGGCGACCTAGGGAACCCTGCAAGGTCTACAAAGGTTGTATTTCTCCCCTCTTAGTATTAGACACTAACTAGTATGTGATACTTGTTTAGTTTTACCCTAATCCTCTAGTTCGATTCAAGGTTAGGTTTGGTTAGCACCCTAGATTTTTAAAGTTGCATGTTTGATGCTTGTTAAAACCTAGTGAGGGTGCTAAGCAAACCCAGCAGCGCCCACGTGAGGGACACGTGAAGCGCTGGGTGCTAGGCGCTGCCTGATGAGTGCTAAGCACACTTTTCATCTGTGACGCACACGTGAGGCGCTGGGCGCTTCTGGATGAGTGCTAAGCACTCCTTTCTTCTATGGCGCCCACGTGAGGGTAATGGGTCACCCACTCGAAGATTTCTACGTCTTCAAAAACTGGGTTGAAGACCAATACCAGCAAGGCAAATTCGCGTTGTCTGAAAACTGGAAGGTGAACCCGCCACAACCACATGCTCCGAAAAAGATGGACATGCCGGGGCATCGTGCTCATTCATAGAGAAAGCCCCATGGACCGAAAAGTCCGTAAACTAGAAATTCGCTCAAATACGGCAACGACGGACCGAAACGTCCTAAAACTAACCACGGACCGTAACGTTCTTAAACTACTACGAGCCGTAGCATCCTTAGGCTGACGCAAAAAAAAAAACGGTACATCCATAAGCAAAACGAGCACGGATGAAAACCCGAAAGGGCTCCGTGAGTAAAAACAACAGGGCTACCAGTGAGTTTATGAAAACCTGAAATGGCGCAATCTCGTTAAAAGACACTTGCGAGATCCTCTCGACCTTGTAAGGAGAAAATACCTGCGTGAGATCCTTACAACTCACAAGGGAGCAACACACTTAAGAATCCTCATGATTCTTAAGGAGAAATTACACTTATGAGATCCTCATGACTCGTAAGGAGAACCCTTTTATGAGACCCTCACTGCTCATTGGATTCAAAAGCCTTAAGCTACAAGGATCTAAACATGTTCTTAAGCCATCACATTCCCTAGATTGCCCTACAGGTGGTCCAATACTGGCCCTTGTATACAATCCACGGGCATAAATAAACGTTTCCCTAACAGAGTCCCACCACTGATGAGGGATACCGTCATATGGCGAACGACACTTGTAAATCCTCTCGACTTATAAGGAGAAAGCACTCTTGTGAGATCCTTACGACTTATAAGAGACCATACACTTAAGAATCCTCACGATTCTTAAGGAGAAAACGCACCTACGAGATCCTCATGACTCGTAGGGAGAAATACCTTTATGAGACCCTTACGGCTCATGAAGTCAAAAGCCTTAGTCGACAGGATCTTAACCATGTTTGCTAAGCCATCTTTGTTCGAACCGACAAAGGCAAATGATGATTCGCTCCTAGCAATATCTCAGTTGTAGCGATGTTGATGCCTAAATCGGTATCAAATTCCAAGTCTAAACTCGCGATTAAAATCAGCGAGCTAAAAATGCATATGAAATAGCCGAAATGATAGGGCAACTTGCAACAAAATCAGCAAGTATAATATATGCATAAAAAAACAGCCGAAATGATTGGGCAACTCGCAATAAAAAGCAGCGAGTAAAAAGAAAAAATAGCCAAAATGATTGGGCACCGCGAAAAATAACCAAAATAATTGGGCAATCGCGAACTTCGTGATATAAAAGCTGAAATGATAGAGCATCGCGGAAAGAAATAAAAAATAATGATGATGAAACTTTTGCCCTACAGGTAAGCCCACACTGACACCTGTATACAATCCATGAGCATAAACAAAAAGAGAACCATATTTTCCCACCAGGCTCCGTCAAAGGAAAGCCAGATCCTAGTGGCTACATCTACAAGCCTAAAAATCAACAACAGCGTTCTTCCTCTCCCCCGGCAGGAGGCAAACGCAACATCAACAAACGGAGCCATGGCAAAGTCCCTAGTTCCAAATCTCGACGGTTCACAGACAGCCTAGAGACTATCCCGGAACCATGGCAAAGTCCTCTAGTTCCAAATCTCGACGGTTCACAGACAGCCTAGAGATCACCAACGGTGCTTCTCCTTACTCCAGCAGGATGCAGATGCGACATCAACAAACGACCCCAGGGTCAAAACAACGGAGCCATGGCAAAGTCCCTAGTTCCAAATCTCGACGGTTCACAGACAGCCTAGAGACTACCCCGGAACCATGGCAAAGTCCCCTAGTTCCAAATCTCGACGGTTCACAGACAGCCTAGAGATCACCAACGGCGCTTCTCCTCACTCCAGCAGGATGCAGATGCGACGTCAACAAACGACCCCAGGGTCAAAACAATGGAGCCATGGCAAAGTCCCTAGTTCCAAATCTCGACGGTTCACAGACAGCCTAGAGACTACCCCGGAACTATGGCAAAGTCCCCTAGTTCCAAACCTCAATGGTTCACAGATAACCCAGAGACAACCTCGACATCCGTTGCAATATTGCAGACACAATGTCAACAAACGAAGCCAAGGAAAATCCCTCGCTTCAGGGTCCTGACGGCAACTCAAATGAGACCTAAAAAGACTATCGGAGATTATCCCACACCAGCGCGGAGTGGTCATGACTCATCGAGGCTCCCAAACTGAGCCTAACCTCAAGTAAAAAGCGACATGGAATATCCCTAACGCTTGCTCTTTCGACGGTAATATCACCTGGAAGATTACTTGAAGACGTCTTGTCCAGCCCCCGAAGGGATCAGAGACACGACAGTCGTATGGCTACTCGAACAGCAAGATTGCATATCGAGGAATACACCAGCCAACGCGACGGTGCGACGGGTAGAAAACCCTTGTACCACAGACCCTAACGGACTTCTATTAGCAGGAGTTAACTGTGACATTAGGACATCCTTGCAAGAACTTCTCGATTCGTCTCGACTCATGGGGAAAATAATGTTCCTATGAGAACTTCTCGACTCGTCTCGACTCGTAGGGAAAAGCCTTAAGCAATGGGGATAAGGACCTGTTTCCTAAGCACTGGGGCCCTGCAAGTCAGTCTAAGATAGACTATTGCATACTATTCACGGGCCACACTCTCCAAAGTCGAACATCGACAAGGAGGGAAACAATCACTTATAAGTCCTCTCGACTTGTAAGGGAGAAAATTCTCTTGTGAGATCCTTAGGACTATCAAGAGAAAACGTACTTAGGAATCCTCACGACTCCTAAGGAGAAAATACACCTACGGGATCCTCACGACTCGTAGGGAGAAAAGTCTATATGAGACCCTCACGGCTTGTAAAGTTGAGAAGTCTTAGGTGGCAGGTCCTAACCTTGTCTCCTAAGCCATTATTGCCCTGCAGGTAAGTCCATACTGACCCCTGTATACAATTCATGGGCATAAACGAAAAGGGAACCACATTTCCCGACAGACTCTGTCAAAGAGAGGGTCAGATCTCAACGGCAACATCTACAGCCTGGAGACTGACAATGGCATTCCTCCTCATTCCAGCAGGATACGGACGCGACATCACCAATCGGAGCCACGGCAAAGTCCTCGGTTCCAAGACTCTACGGTTCACAGACGACCTAGAGTTAACCCGACACCACAGAAAGCGGAAATACGTCGGCCAATGACCTCCGTCTCGGAAATACGTCATCCAATGACCCCGTCTCGGAAATACGTCAATCCTGACACAGCAGAAAGTGGAGTACACCGCAGGAGGCGGAGCACGTCAACCTAGACACCGCAAAAAGAAGAACAAGTCAACCAACCCCAAGGAAATTAGTGTCCTTGACAAATATCTCGATTCTGGGAGATCAGCGTCCTTGACGAGAACCTCTCGATTCGCGTCGACCCGCAAGGAAATCAGTGTCTTTGCAGGAATCTCTCGATTCGTCTCAACCCCAGGGAAATCGGTGTTCTTGGCAAAATTTCTCGGTTCAGGGAAATCAGTGTCCTTAATGAGAACCTCGATTCGTGTTGACCCGTAGGGAAATCAGCGTTTTTGCAGGAATCTCTCGATTCGTCTCAACCCTAGGGAAATCAGCATCCTGGGTAAAATATCTCGATTCAGGGAAATCAGCGTCCTTGACGAGAATCTCTCGATTCGTTTCGACCCGCAGGGAAATCAGCGTCTTTGCAGGAATCTCTCGATTCGTCTCAACCCCAGGGAAATCAGCGTCCTTGGAAAAACTTCTCGATTCAGGGAAATCAGTATCCTTGGCAAGAATCTCTCGATTCGTTTCGACCCGCACGGAGATCAGTGTCTGTGCAGGAATCTCCCGATTCGTCTCGACCTCAGGGAAATTAGTGTCCCCGCGCATGAAAAGAATATTCTCTTATGAGATCCTTACGATTCTCAAGAAAAAATGCACTTAGGAGTCCTCACGACCTCTAAGGAGAAGATACAACTACGGGATCCTCTCGACCTGTAGGGAGAAAAGTCTTTATGAGACCCTCATAGCTCATAAAATTGAAAAGTCTTAGATGGCAGATCCTAACCCTGTCTCCTAAGCCATCACTGCCTGCAAGGAGGTCAAGATAGACTATCCACGGGTCATATTCTCCCAAGTCGGATATCAACAAGGAAGGAAACAACCACTTACGAGTCCTCTCGGCTTGTAAGGGAGAAAATGCTCTTGTGAGATCCTTACGACTCTCAAGAGAAAACGCACTTAAGAATCCTCATGACCCCTAAGGAGAAAATACACCTGCGGGATCCTCTCGACCCGTAGGGAGAAAAGTCTTTATGAGACCCTCATGGCTCATAAAGTTGAAAAGTTTTAGGTGGCAGAACCTAACCATGTCTCCTAAGCCATCGTTGCCCTACAAGAAGGTCAAGATGGAGTATCTACGGTCTACATTAGCCAAAACCACATTCACTGATGAAATAAAGAAGCTACTTATGGATTCTCACGATTTGTAAGGAAAAGTACCCGAGTGAGATCCTTACGACTCATGAGGGCGATGAAAACTTAGAAATCCTCATGATTTCTAGGGAGAATATGCACCTGTGAGATCCTCTCGACTTATAGGGAGAAATAACCTTCTTGAGACCCTTACGGCTCATGAAGACGAAAAGAGTCTTAGGCTACAAGGACCCCTGAACTTGTCTCCTAAGCCCTCAATTCCATGACCATGCATAACTCTGCACTACTTCACCCACGTACATACTTACGTGGGCAAAGTAGTGGGGGGCATTTGTCCCCGCCAAAATTTTGCCTCAAAACTTGCTCCCTTATAAAATAATAACAATAAAATAAAAAAATTAAAAAAAGGGAAAACTCCACATGCAAAGAATGTAACAACTGTCTCAGCGCAAGCGCTAAAAGTCAAAGACTCTGAGGCAGCGCCTCACGTGCAAAGCACGAGAGCGCCCAGCGCCAAAAGTCAAAGACTCTAAGGCAGCGCTCACGTGCAAAGCACGAGAGCGCTAGCGCCAAAATTTAAAGACCCTGAGACAGCGCTCACGTGCGCCAGCACTAAGAGTCAAAGACTCTGAAACAGCGCTCACGTGCAAAGTACGAGAGCGCTAGCGCTGGAACTAAATGTTCCCCACCCTTGGATCAAAGACCCAACAAAGATGACTAAAAATTATCAAGTTACCTCTGAAAATTAGAGCATCGTTGGATCAAAGATCCAATGGTGATTAAAAATCACCAAGATACAGAATAAGTTCTGTATGGGGAAAGATTTTCCCAATCTTGTTAAAAACAAGAAGATTGCCTTCTGTAAAACAGAAGCCCTAGGATCAAAGATCCAACGGTGGGAAACATCCCCAAATCAATTAGAGAAAAGATCTCTTCAACTGATTCAACAAATCAGCCTCCCCTATATAAAGGCCTTAAGACTTCAAGTCTCGCACAAGCTCTCGGAAGAAGAATTTCTTCAAGGTAAATAAAAACAGAGAGATCAAAATATCTCATCAAAAAGAAGAAGAACTTAGTTCTCTTTCTAGATCATAGATCTATAAGACAGATATCTTTCACAAAAATAAATTGGAGTATCTCATCATAAAAAGGGAGGGAGAAAAACTTAATTCTTTTCATATCATAGATCTATAAAAGAAAGACGAAGTCTTTCACAAAAACAAAGAGATCATAATATCTCATAAAAAAGAGAAGAACATAGTTCTTAGATCCATGAGACAAACTCTCTTAAAAACGAGAGTTTAATTCTCAGAACGCAGAACTGATCAAAGCTACCTAAAAAGAGCCTTAGCGCTCCAAGACTGGCGCATAGTGCCGCAGCGCTCCTAGCGCTCCAATTTAAAGAAGCGTCCAGCGCTTCAAGGTTGGCGCTCAACGCCAAGTGCACCATATGCTCCTCACGTGTGCGCTATTTCACTAGGAGCGCTCTGCACTCATTAACTGGCGCTCAGCGCCAAGCGCATCATGTGCTCCTCACGTGTGCGCTATCTCACTAGGAGCGCTCTGTACTCATTAACTGACGCTCAACGCCAAGCGCGCCACATGCTCCTCACGTGTACGCTATCTCACAATGAGCACTCTGCACTCATTAACTGGCGCTCAACGCCAAGTGCGCCACGTGCTCCTCACATGTGCGCTATCTCACAGGAAGCGCCTTAGCGCTCTAAGTCTGGCGCTCATCGCCAAGCGCACCACGTGCTCCTCATGTGTGCGCTGAGGGAACATAAACTGTTCTTTTAATAAAAACCCAGATCCATAATGAGTGTTCGACACTCAATAAAAGACAAAAAAGTTGTCAGAACCCAAAACCAATGCTCAGTATTGTTAAATGAAAAAGGACAGAGCCTAATTAAATGTCCAACATTTTGACTGAATAGGCTGATCCCAAGTTGGCCACAGGCCCCCTAATTTAGATTAATTGAGCCCATATGCTCATAAATCTTGTTAACTGATCTTAGTCCCAAATTTGACTACAGATCTCCCAACTAACATTGGTTCAAGGGTACATCTCTTCATACCTCTGATATATGTCGTTATAATTCTTCAACGTCTTCAAAGAGATGGAGGGTCCCAATAACCAATAACTCTTGTTACATCCCCAAATGGTTGAACCAAAACCACACAGACTATGACGTCTTTAAACTGTCATGGACTATGACCCAATGGACTGCAATGTCCCTAAACTAAAATAATAGAGCCCAAATGCTCTTTTGTTGGATCTAAATGATCCTGTTAAGTAGATCTTAGTCTAAAATTAGACTAACGTATTCTTAACAAACGTTTAAGTTGATATTAGTCTCAAATGAGATTAATGATCCTTAAACCCAATCCAAAACCAAATCTAAGAAAATACGGATTTAGACTGATCCACGCCCTACGGGCAATAACATAAATTAGTCTCCGTATACAATCCACGGGCAACCAAAAATAAAACAAACACACACGACACGAAGTGACCATCTAGAGAAGGAGAAAGTGGTTACCGTGATGCGGTAGCGTAATTAACTGCAGGGGCTTGCGCCTGCAGGGAAGAGCGTCCCCACAATCAAAAACCCCTCACAATGAGGGGGAATCTGATGAAGTCTACTAGATCGGTCGCATCCGTCTAAACCTCCGATACATGGTGCCATAAATCAACTTGGCATCATCGGAGAGGTGGATGGATAGCACCAAATAGCATCTGCCCCCAAATTCAGGCAAGACGTTTGTCTTTCCGGCTTTCGGCGGTAAACAGATGTCTACGCCGTAGAGTTCAATCGACTGAGTCGCTTCGCACCGTACATGGTAGCCACCGAAGCCGCCAGGACAAGACAGTTCTAGCAGAGGCTCGATATTGAACTACAGCAGCTTATCGCGTTTTTAGATCTACCCACCTTTGCCCAAGTGTTGAACGCTGCCCGAGTACAGGAAAGATTGGCGGAGAAGGCTAAGGGCCAACGATCGATGGACAGAAGACCCCACGTGGTCCCAGCACGGCCTACCATCTCTCCCCGTGGAGCGATCCCAGTGCACAGGCCGGGTATCACACAGATGAAGCGCACTTTCTCACCTCAGCAGCCGCAGCGGGGGGCCCTGTTTTGCGATTATTGCCAGAGGCCAGGACATATGCAAAGGGATTGTCGCCGAGCTAAGGGGCAGTGTCTGATTTGCGGATCCAGCGAGCATAGGGTCAGCAGGTGTCCCTAGAGATCTGAGCTACAGGGAGGGTTCGAACAACAACAACCATCGTACGGCACTTCAGCTCATAGGGGTCCACCTCAGGTATCCCAGCAGCGGTTATTTGATCAGAGGCAAACTAGTACGGGTCAAAATTAGGAATGGGCTTTCACCCTATCCGCCGAGCAGGCAGAGGCTTCTGGAGAAGTGGTTACAAGTACCATCCTTGTTTATTCTGTACCAGCTAGAGTTCTTTTTGATTCGGGTGCTTCGCATTACTTTATTTTCACGCGGTTTGTTGACACACACTCTATACCTCACGAGCCGTTGACCAAGGGTTGGGACATACATACGGGTAACGGAATTATTGTGTCCAACCAAGAGTGTAGGTTATGTCCGGTGGTAGTATGCGGCAAAGAATTTTATGCGAATTTCCTTTTAATCGGGACGGGCAGCTATGACACAATTCTCGGGATGGATTGGATGAGTACCTTCCATGTGATCATCAATTTCCGAGCTAGGGAAGTGACTTTCCGGATTCCTAATCATCCTGAGTTTGTTTTCGAAGGCGGAAGCGAGTCTTTGGAGCCAGCCAAGTTTAGAACCAAGCCAAAAGCGTTGACGGCTATGGAAATTGATGAGAGTCCAGCCCCAGAGATCGTTCGGGATTTTCTTGATATGTTCCCTGAAGATTTACCAGGTCTATCACCTCCCCGCGTCTTGGGATTCTCTATTGACCTGATTCTAGGGACGGCGCCAATTTCCAAAGCTCCTTACAAGATGGCGCCAGTTGAATTGGCAGAATTAAAGAAGCAAATAGAAGATCTTTTGAAAAAGGGATCTATCTGTCCAAGTGTTTCCCCGTGGGGTGCTCCTGTGCTATTAGTGAAGAAGAAATACGGTTCCTTGCGCATGTGCATCGACTACCGGGAGTTGAACCGAGTGACCGTGAAGAACATGTATCCCATTCCCCGATTCATCGGACCTTTTAAGGTGCCAGAGCGAGTAGGAGAGGTAGCTTATCGACTTGCCTTGCCTCCATTGCTAGCCGGTGTGCACAATACTTTCCATATTTCTCAGTTAAGGCACTACGTTCGGGATGACAGCCATATCCTGGACCATTCAGAGTTAACATTGGGTACTGATCTATCCTACGAGGAGCAGCCTACCACCATTCTCGATCGTCGGGAAAAAGTGCTGAAGAACAAAATCATTCTCTTAGTTCGAGTTTCTTGGGGTGGTCGTTCTCCATGAGAGTCTACCTAGGAACGCGAGGAGAACATCTGTGCACGTTTTCTGCATCTGTTTGTGTAGTGTTGTTGTCCCGTTGTTTTCATTTTAAATTTCGAGAACGAAATTTTTGTGAGGAGGGTATGAGGTAAATCCTCAATTTCCATATATTTATTTTCCGTATTTTTTCAGATTTTTCCTAGAATTTTTACACATTTTAAAAATATTTTATTATTTTATTTATTAAATTATTACCTAAATTCTAAACCTAAATCCTAACCAACCCGACCCGACTCACCCGAGCCGACCCGACCCACTCGCACCCCACTTCTTCTTCTCCCTCGCTCACTTCGTTTTCCTGCCTCTTCTCCAACGTCTCTCCCTACTCCTCGCGCCCACCTCCACGACGACCGCGCCGCTCGCCAACTCCCCCACGCCCCGCTCTCTCCCCCAACAGCCTTACCCCTCCCTCTTCTCGCGCCATCGTCGCGAGACCCGCTCCCCCACGTTACCTTTTCCCCCACGTCTCGACCGAGCTCTCCCCCTTCTTTTCCCTCTCGCTCCTTCTTCCTCGTTCTCATTTTCTTTGCCTCCTCCAAGCCCTCTCCTCCAAACACCCGCCTACTCATCCGTCGACGACGAGCGCGATCTCCTCATCGTCGACGACCACCACGAACCCATCACCAGCCACACTTCCTCCATCCCTTCCTCACCTTCGACTGCCTCACCCCCGTCGACCAACACCCGCAAGACCCAAAACTCCAGCACCACCCTCTGTGTGCCGAGCTTTCTCACACACGAGCGCGATCACATCTGCTTCCACCATCGTCGGAGCCACCCCTCTCCTCCACTGTGACTAAAACCCGCTACCCCCTGCACCCCACTCCGTCGCCGACGAGCTGAGCTCTCTGCAACCGCAGCACCCGAACGCCTTACCGGAGTCACTGCGAACCCACTGCCCGTGGCTGCCTCCACGCCAGTGCTGAGCCTTAAGTACCCCCCCCCCCGAGCCAGCCGAGCCGCGCGTGTATCGTGTCGTGATCGTGCCCGTATCTTTCCACCATCTCAAGTCGTGCCACCTTCGCCACAGGCAAGAGAAAACCCATCTCTTGTTATTCATGCTATTTTAATACCTAGGCTAGAAAATATTGTTAGATTATTTTGGTATAAAGTAGTATAAATATGTGTTTTCGACCGATTACCAAACGCTACCCTAATGTTTGATACGAACTATAATCTAAAACCTATCTTTTTATGGCAGGACCTGTGATGGTTAGGCCCTTTATTGATCATGAATACCGTGTAGGAATTTAGGTGCAAAATGTCATGTTTATAAGCATGTAAAGTCGCCCCTTAAAGGCGACACAAAATCTAAACTTTACCGCTCATGCTACCTTGTTAAAATCATTGTAAATTAAATACAGTTTGGAACGTAACGTTCTATGGCTCATATCGAAACCGACTTGATAACCTAAAACCATCCATAGTTTGTTTCTTGACAATTTTATATCACTGTAACGATACTTGGTTGCGAACGCGGCACTGGACTGCAGTCCGGGGCAGCATTTTGATTTGGATACCAGACTTTGACTACCTGCACATCCCTGCTCTAAACTGAAAATGCACAGATCCCCATATTTTCACGTAGATAATTTAGTTATCTAACACATGAATCTAGTCCCATGCAGTTTCACCATCGTTTGATATTTAATTTGTATTTTTGAGTACCAATGTGTTCTGCAGTTTCTGCAGTAGCATTTCTTACCCCTTCACATTAAACATGACATAACTTCTATTACAGGAAGACTATTGATAATACGTTTGATGCGTTGGAATCCTAACAGATAGAAATAGATTTTATTCAACTGGTGAAATACCTGAATCTGAACATAATCACTGGTAAAATGCGCGCGAAGTTGGACTTCCAGTTCTGAAACTGGAATTCCAGCAATCGATCGCTACTTTAAAATGATGATAATTCCCTAACCTGAATTCCGATTGACATGAAACTAATTTTACTGCTTAGACAATCAAGTGTTCTTCGTACACCTTTTGTATTATTTTGGTCTATTCTATACTTGTGAATTATGGTAAATTTAACAAGTTATATGGCTATGGGTAATATAATTTAGTGAATACATGTTCAGTGCATTTCTGCCCATTATATATTTGTTGTATAGTGATAGTTGCATTGAGACCTAGCGACTGTTATGCATTGTCGATATAAGTGTTAGCGATTGGGTTGTGGTAAATATGAAAGTGATATTGAGAAGTGGAAACGTGATTGAAAGTGAAAGTGATACGTATTTGTTCACAACCCATCGAATACCTAAATTCATACTATAACCTGGGGGATGGGGAAATCAAGATGGAATTGAACTCGTATTTAGCGAGGTATAGTGATTTAGAGGATGATCATTTGCTATTAGTGATATATATATACATATGCATACATTAGGTCGTGGGCCTAGCGGCACGGCTGACAGGGTTATGTCCCGGACACAGCGGACCGTAGTCTCGGGCGTGCACGAGACCCTTGTTAAACACGAGTATCCCTTCCACCATTTGATTTCATTGACTTAGTGACCGATAAGTAGTGACGTACACATTGCTTAGTTTACTGACATGATACCTATATTGCACTATTCATATTCAGTTGATGTTATTATACTCATATTCTACATTTTTTTGCACTTCTCATGCTTAATAATATTGCATACCCATCATATATATTTATTGCTATATGTGTCGCCCTGACGACCTGAGTATGCATGCTCAGAGGAAGAAGTGGATCCAGCCCAGGAGCAGAACCTGCCATTCGAGATCGTGGAGGTCTAAACTGCTTCATCAGCGCCATCTCTTTTGCTTTCAGCACTTTGTATTTCGTTGGTTAGTTTTATTCCGTAAAATAAGTGTATTTCGAACTCTTTATATTGCAATGTAATAAAGTTGTGAGCTGTAATTTTCCTTTACTCTAGTACTGTTTATTGACTACCATGTAATGGTAGAAGCCGAAGTGTGACTACGGCGGGATTATTCCCTGACCGTAGGAGTGTTGCTGGTCTAGTCACCCCTCGTATTCCGTATTTTCGGGAAGCGGGTCATGACAGGATTAATTCTTATCAGATTGGTCTTAGCACTGGCGCCCTCGTGGGAAGCACGTGAGGCGCTGCCTCATTAATTTTTAAACAGAGCTTTGCTCTTTTATTGGGGAAACAACCAGGATGTCGTCGATGAAGATGAAAACAAATTTGTCTAAGTACTCTCGGAAAACTTGGTTCATCAGGTCATAAAAATGGCTAGTGCATTGGTCACTCCAAATTGTATTAAACTCACCCGTACGAGTTCTTGACTGAGCCAAAATGATCGTACGACTGTCCTAACCAATCGCATCACCATGTAACAGAAAAGCAATACATAGCTACCGAACACTACACCTTGGCTAAGCACGACATACGTAGCACGAATAATAAGTAATACTGATCTAAAATGACGTGGGGCTATGACTGGTTTTTGGCGAAAAACATTTAACTTAATGAACTTGATATCGTTGAAGGAAATCAAGTGGCTTTGAAAATAGAGTGGTTTAGGCTTCGCTTTTAAAACTAATAACATAAACTTTTGCTTATGAGCGAACTCCCCGTGAAAGGATCAAGGCTCTTTCCTCATAGAATGAGGTGCAGGATATTCCTAACCGAATACCTCTATGTAAAGAAAAAGAATATGACTATGGTTTTGAAGAAAACCGAGTAGTTTTAAAAATTGGTTCCGACAATATCAAATAGGTTGTTTTTTCTTGCATTAAAGATAAAATGCGGTCCCATCAAAACAAGTTTCTATGCCACACCAGAAACAATCAAAATAGCATACTTTTATATGCCATCCGCATTAGCCATGGGATCTCGGATCTTCACTGTAAGGATACTTAACTTACGGAAGGACGGGGATAGGGCCAGCACGGATGCAAAACATATAGAAGTATCTACTAATATATATCATCGCATGTAAGTAATAGCATCACAGACAGATACTAACCATCACAGGCATGCGAACAACAATATGGAATAGCTAATAAAGTTGGCGCCCCACGTTTCATTTGAGCCGCAAATAAGATGCGACGTTCTCCGGTCGTGTGGATAGCCCATACAAAATCGATCCTAGATCCCTACGAGTGCGGCAAGTCACTTGCCAATTCTAGAAATTGGGTAACTTGCCCTCGATGACATGAGTCAGTCACCCGTCGCTTTCGAGAATCCGGTAACTTATGCACCTTTCCGCAGGTCAATCCTATAACCCCTATAAGTGCGGTGAGCAACCCGCCAATTCCAGAGCGAGACGGCCCGGTCTCAATTCTATGAGATAACCACCTACTGTACTCTAGAACCCGGCTACTCGAGCACTTCTCCTGAGTTAATCCTAGTACAGAAAAGAAATATATACAACGGTGATATCGACCGCATTCTGGTCGAGCCCCAATAAAAGAATATACATAATATGGAAACGGCGACCACAAGTTTCCCGAACAAATGAATACAACAATTATAAATCAAAACTGTACAAGCAAACGCACAATGGGCTATCCGTCACGACAAACCAGACAAACCATCATATATATATATATATATATATATATATATAGAGAGAGAGAGAGAGAGAGAGAGAATAATGGAAGAAAGAGGCCATAGGAGGGAATTTTCTCCTATGGCGTCGAAAAAATACACCCTATTTCCTTTTTACCGACGATCGGCACCCACCATCTTCTTCGTTATCATCTAAGATGTGGGTACACCAAATTTCATGTGATTCTACAACTTTTTCATCGTTGATTTAGTGGGTTCAAAATTAACGGTTTACCGACAATAGAACTTTTTACATTGCTAAATCAACGGTGAAAAAGTTGTAGAATCACATGAAATTTGGTATACTCACATCTTAGATGATGACGATGAAGATGGTGGGTGCCGATCGTCGAAAAAAATGAAAGAAGGGATATTTTTTCGACGCCATAGGAGGAAATTCCCTCTTATGGCATCTTTCCTCCATTATTCTCACATATATATAACGGAAGCAAGTGACACAAGCAAGTGTGCAATCCCGTCTAATTGATCATATAGCAATTAGACGACATTTAACAACACACATATAAAATGCGAATCATTAACCAATGCTAAAATTTCGACCGAAAGTTTTTCCGTGATTGCTCAAATGATCAAATATCACAAAACAAAATCTGGGCAAAATCAAATAAGTCTAAAAATCCTAATTCCTCGTATCCAAGCGACTGGAGCAAACTGGAGCCAAACAGAGACGAAAAACCGACCATGTCAGGGAATCTGAAGATTCTGGCGGTTTTTTATGTTGGTTTGGTCTCGTTTTTGCTCAGGGTACTTTAGACATCAAGAAGAGACTTCTACACTTATTTAAAATGCTTTTAAAAGACTTTGAAAATCCCAACAGAAGCTTGAATACTTGGAATTAGATACGGAAAAATTTCGGCTTCAAAACTATCGCATTGTCTATACTCGTTCTAGTATTTGGGTTGACTCTGATACCATTGAAAATTCCTAGTGCCCTCGCCGTAGCAACCGCGACTGATGCAGAACTGAAAAACGAAAATTTAGAAGAGGGCAATAGAAAACAATCCCTCGCGATCAATCTAAACACTAAAACTAGAAAGTAAGCATGTAAAGTTTAGAGATTACAACTTTTGATGCGTGTCCACCCAATCGTGGAAGACCCCTCTAAGCTCCTCGTAGGCCGTCAGGAACAAACTTGAGAGGCGGCCGTTCTTGCCGAAGATAATCCACCCAAGGAAACCGATCCAAACTCCAGCTTCACCTAATAAACCAACCGACGCTCCAAGCTGCTGAGAATGGAGAGTGGAGATGTAGGAATTTTTCACTATCATTTTCTCTCAAATACCAAAGTTCAAGAGAGCCATGAAGAAGGAGGAGGTGAAGAGGCCAGCCAGAAAAAATAAACTAAGGATAGAAAGTGTTGTGAGAATAATAGAATGCATGGCTTCATATTATTTTTCCAACAAAATAAAATATCTCACCATTTGCAATAAACAAATGAAGGACATCCCGCTCTACATTTCACAACCATGCTCAAAGCCATCTCACCTGGCCATCATTATCATGAATATTCACAAATGAATATTCACAAATGAGGTGTTTTTCTTCTAGAAGTATTCCGTATAAATACGGAATGCAATCCGGTATATATATCGAAATATATATATGCGTGTCTGTATAAAAATACTTATAGCCAAAAAAGAGAATGAACATTGAATGCAAGATAAGTGATGGACTTCTTGGATTGGTTTCGCGGGGTGTTTTTGGTATAAAAAAAAAGGCAGCGCTCCTCAATCTCCAAGCTAATCACTTCCTCAAAGTCTCTCGACCCAATCTCTGAAGATGAAGACTCGAGGAGCGGTTGCCTAATCATGAAGCTTGGAAAGCCGCCTCCCTCATCAAGCCCCAATCACGTCCTCCCTCTCACCATCATTTTCTTAAATATTTTTTTCAAATTGCCGATGTGCCTCTTCTCTAACTTCCCCACGAGATTTATCTTCAAATTTGCTCAATGTGATGTGAACACTTCTTTCTTTTTGAGCTGTACTTTTCGTATGAGTTGTATTATTGTAACATCGATCAATTTTCTCAATAGATAATTTTGTACATGTGTTGCATGAGTTATTGCACAATAGTCTACGAGATTTTTGAGTAGGATATGGATTTTAATGTTGATGGGTCTTGATTCTTGTGGAGTATGGAGACATTTTTTTTTTTGCAAGACTGGGTTCCTTAAATTGCCACTGGACAGCACGAAAAATTTTCAGTCTTTTTAGTTGATTGTTCTTGTGATGTGGGGTGTTCCAATGCTATATTAAGAAATTCACCAAATGTTCAAGATTTTCTTTTTCTTGTTTGAAATTGCATGTGCTCATCAAGGGTTTGAAAGAATGCTTCATTTGATTTATCTTTTGGTTGGTTGGTGATGAAACAGGAATAGCTCAACAAATTGACGCGACCCGGATCGCGCCAAGATGTTACCTTCCGTTGATCTGCTGATGGCGGCGATGAATAGTTGAAATTGGATCTGGAGGTAGGCTCCTGAAACGTGTGGATCTCAATGGGTTTGAGGTTGGTTGTCGCCGAGCTATCTGCAAGGAAGTCCCGTGGTGGTTGTACCACCGAGGACCCTCCGACGATCAAGTTAGAAAGAAAATCCAAGAAGAGTAACGGTTTAGTGGAGTAAAAATGGCTTATTTGAACCGTCTGAAGAAGAGCTTTAAATAGCGGTGGCAGCAGGCAGGACAGGCGCGAGAATCACGCCGGCGGTTACACTCCCGACGTCACGCCCGCGTGATGAGCAGGATCTCCCATTAATGGCGAGACAGGCTCGTTAATGGGGGATCGTGATGGCGTGGAACGTGGGATGTGGCCGGCGGATATCTCGCGCATGGCGAGATTCGCGGGATGGCGGTTGCGCCTGTGAGTGGTGACGTTGGTCGGTCGATGAGACCGACGAAAATGATATCGGCGGGAGAGCTCGCGGACGAGCGGAAGAGCCGAGGTATCTTAGTTCTACGGTAGCCTGGAGACGAGCTGTGAGGCCGAGGAGGCCAATTGTGCTGGGGGCTCGGAGGCGAGCCAGCTTTATTGTAGGACGGGCATAGGAGTGGTCTGGTCGGCCACTGTAGGTCCTTTCTTGAATGCTCTGGGACACGTCATCTGCCACGTGTCATGATCTGGGAGATCACCGATATCGAGCATCATCATTAGCCCCCCACTCTCGTCCTGACCAGCCGACGGGTCAGATCGAGAGTGGTCTGCGGGGTCATCTGAGATGAGTTCCTTTCTGAAGGTATCGTCGGGCGTGTCCCCGGGTGATCTGTTGTTTTTTCTGGACGATGCCAGCGAATCAGGGCGAGATCTTTGCATTAAAGAGGGTGCGCCGGATCGTGCGTACTTTCGCTGAAGCGACAAGCCACGTGTCGGGCGTTGGTTGGCTGACACGACGGGCCGCAGACTTCTGGCGTCTGATGGGGTATGGCCAATGTGAGTGCGACAGGTAGAACAATCGTGGTCGTCGAATGCGAAGAGTTGTTTTTGGCGGGAGTCGACTGTCGCCGTTGGATGAGAACGCCGGTGGCCATATATAGAGGTGGGGTCCTCTTCAGGGCCCATCTCTCTTCATGTTTTCCTCGTCCTCGATCTTGTAAGCTCGGCGCTCTCCTTCTTAGGTCGGATTTCTGCGTTCCCGATAACTTCTCCATCAGGTTAGATGTCTTCCTTTGAGGAGTCTGTAGATGTCGTCGGGGTAGGTTCTAGGGATTCCTCCACTGAGTCGGAGTCTTCCCGGGAGGTTAGGGTCAGATTCTCTTCCCGGGGTCGCGCGTCGGGGGCGTATTCCACAGCAGAGGTGGCGGATGCCCCTGGTGTGCCATCCTTGGTGAGGTATGAGGACGAGCTTGCTACCGCTCGGGCTCGTTTCCATATCCCTTCCGGCTATACCCTACGTTTGGCCAAGGAAGGAGAGAGGGCGGATCAGGTACGGGGTAAAGAGATTGCCTTGTATCTGGAATCCTTTTGGGTCGGAATGCGCATGCCCTTCTCTCCCAAGATTGTTAGAGCACTAAATTACTTCGGGCTGGTCCCGGGCCAGCTACTGCTGAACTCATGGAGATTCTCCTAGGGTTACTGGTCCGTTTGAAGTTGCAGATGATCCCCTTCGGTTTGTCCATCCTTGCCTCCTCTCTCATTTACAAAGGTCATCCCGACACCCCCGCGGGCGACCCGAGGTGGGTTTACCTCTCCTTTAGGAAATGACGGGGGAGTGCAGCCGGGTCGGGAGTCGCCGTCTTGCCTTCTTCCATCCACGATTGGAAGAAGAAGTTTTTCTTTGTTGGGCCACCAGAAGGTGAGGACTGGCTCGTGCCCACTCAGTGGTTTAGGGATAGGTGCTGACGGGAAAGCCCGTCCAACGACCCCGATGCGGTGAGAGTGGCGGAGTGGGAGCCCATTCCCCGGGCTGACGTGCTCCTTTCTGAGCGGGCTCTTAGTTGGGTCGGGCTCATCCCCGCCCGGTTCGTCGGTAAGTTAGGAGCTTGTAGGCATTCTGTTAGGCTTGTGTTTATTTTCTTTTTTGTTTGTGTTGCTGACTCTATTGTATCTTGTCTTATGCAAAACCCATGGACTTTGAGCCATCTTCGAGCGGCCATGCACAAGACGAAGAAGGGATCGAAGGCTGGAGTGGCCAGCTCTTCTCGTCTGACTTCGATCCCGGCTCCCCCGGCAGCCGTCCTACCCCATCGCTCGAGTGCGGATCGTGCCCCGGAGCCTAGCCAGGCGCCAAGCCGAAAGCGGGTTCGGGGACAAGAGGCCCAGGCTTCGGAGATGGAGGCCGGCTCTCCGCCGTCGCCTCTCAAGCGGTTCTCCCGAACGGTTCCGCGGATCCCGGCCTCCCCGATCTTGGTGGACGAGGGGGAGCTCTGCTTTGAGGTGCCCTCGGGGCTCTCCGTCGCTGACAGCTTGCTGTCCGACATGGAGAGGTCGGCCGGGGACAAGGTCCCTCGGGGGACTCTGAAGGCGCAAATGGCGTCCATCGCCCAAGAGGCCGTGCAGGTTAGTGCTCGCACCTCACTTAATTTCTTACTCCGCGTCTCATTATTCGCGAGATTTGGTGACCCCTTTTTCTTTTCTGACCCCCCTCTGATTTCTTCAGGTCCTCCAGCACGTCGCCCTCGTCATCCAGATGGAGGAGGAGGAAATAGCCCCGGCGATGCGAGCCGCGGGCGAGCTCTCCTCGCTAGGGGAAAGCTCAAAGTGGGAGCTAGAGGCGGCGATGGCGAGAGTTGCTGCCTTTGAGGGCGAGGTGGCGGCCGCGAAGTGGGAGGTGGCGGCCGGGAAGAAGGAGGTGGCGGCCTCGAAGCAGGAGGTTGCCAGGTTCCGCGAGGCCGCCGAGGACAAGCTTCAGGACTCCAAGGTGCTCGTCGACACCATGAATACGTCGGCGAGCACCCTCCGAAAGGAGTTGGAGGCGGCGGTAGAGGCGGCGAAGTGGGCCGACCTCAGAGCGGCAAAGGCGGTGGAGAACTACCAGAAATCGGAACATTTTTACACCGTCCTAGCCTCGGCCACTACCGCCATCTAGCATGAGGCCCTCGACGCCGTCAAGGCTCGGATGTCGAAGTTCGCCGACGAAGATCTCCGAGCCGAGTATCCTCTCGGGGATGACGAGCAGGGGGCGACCCCAGGGGCGAGGTCGGGGAAGAGATTCCCGGCGAGGACGACGCTGAGGCTCTTGTGACGGGCGCTGAGCCCCCAGACACCGCCCGAGCCATGGCAGATATTGAGCCTCCTGCAGTTGCGCCCGGCCCTGGGGCCAGAAGCCCCCTGGTCTTCTTGTTTCCTTTTTTTTTGTTGCATCGGGAATTTTGTAGCCCTCCGGGCATTTTGTAAGGCTGGGGAACCCACAATACCCTTGTAAAAGCTTTAACTTTGTGTATAAAGATTTTTTGCAGTCATATTTGCACGCGGATTTTCCTTTTGTCGGCAACACTTGTATTTGCACAGTACTTCCTTTGTGTAATGTCGGTTCTTTGTCTAGCGATTATGCGTCGAGTTGAATCTGTTCATTTACCAAGTGTGCAAAGACCGGCGGGAAGACGGTATCTCCATGGCCCCGAAGTCGAGGTGGAGATCGCTCAGACGTAGATATACCGGATGCCTCTTGGTGAGGTCATGTTCCTCAACGTGAAAGGCTCGGAGAGGCATGCTGAGGATGAACTGAGCAGGGTAGCTGCCCGGTGCCTCTTAGAGAGGGCTTTGATCCTTAGCGCAGGAGGGGTCGTAAGGGGCCTACTAAGGACGGGGCCGAGCATGGTTGCTGCCCGGTGCCTCTTGGCGAGGGCTTTGATCCCTGGCGTTGCGAGGCAGGGGAGCTACCAGCCAGGAATAGCCGAGCGGGGTAGCCGTTTGGCTGCCTCTTAGCGAGGGCTTAGATCCTTAGCGCGGGAGGGACCATAAGGGGCCTGCTAAGGATGGGCCGAGCCGTGTTAATGCTCGGTGCCTCTTGGTGATGGCTTCGATCTCTGGCGTTGTGGGGTAGGGATCTACCAGCCAGGGATACCGAGCAAGGGAGGGCTCGGATTCCTCTTGGGGAGGGCTTCGATCCTTAGCGCGGGAGGGACCGTAAGAGGCCTGCTAAGGATAGACCGAGCTGTGTTAATGCCTGGTGCCTCTTGGTGAGGGCTTCGATCCCTGGCGTCGTGGGGTAGGGATCTACCAGCCAGGGATACCGAGCAAGGGAGGGCCCGGATGCCTCTTGGTGAGGGCTTCGATCCTTAGCGCGGGAGGGGCCGTAAGAAGCCTGCTAAGGATGGCCGAGCCGTATTAATGCCCGGTGCCTCCTGGTAAGGTCTTCGATCCCTGGCGTCGTAGGGTAGGGAACTACCGGCCAGGGATACCGAGCAAGGGAGGGCCCGGTTGCCTCTTCCGAAGGCTTTTGATCCTTAAGGACGGGCCGAGTAGGGTTGCTGCCCGGTGCTTCTTGGCGAGGGCTTTGATCCCTGGTGTGTTGGGATAGGGAGCTACCAGCCAGGGATAACCGAGCAAGGGCGGGCTCGGTTGCCTCTTGAGAGGGCTTTTGATCCTTAGAGCGGGAGGGGCCGTAAGAGGCCCACTAAGGACGGGCCGAGCAGTGTTGCTGCCCGATACCTCTTGGCGAGGGCTTTGATCCTTAAGGATGGCCGAGCAGGGTTGCTTCCCGGTGCCTCTTGACGAGGGCCTTGATCCCTTGCGTTGTAGGGTAGGGAGCTACCAGCCAGGAATAGCCGAGCAGGGTAGCCGCTCGGCTGCCTCGTGGTGAGGGCTTTGATCCCTGGCGTTGTGGGGTAAGGGAGCTACCGGCTAGGGATAGCCGAGCGGGGTAGCCGCTCGGCTGCCTCTTGGTGAGGGCTTTGATCCCTGGCGTTGTGGGGTAGGGGAGCTACCGGCCAGGGATAGCCGAGCAGGGTAGCCGCTCGGCTGCCTCTTGGTGAGGGCTTTGATCTCTGGCGTTGTAGGGGTAGAGGAGCTACCAGCCAGGAATAACCGAGCGGGGTAGCCTCTCGGCTGCCTCTTAGTAAGGGCTTTGATCCTTGGCATTGTAGGGGTAGGGAAGCTACCGGCCAAGGATAGCCGAGCAGGGTATCCGCTCGGCTACCTCTTAGTGAGGGCTAGGATCCCTGGCGTTGTGGGGTAGGGAAGCTACCGGCCAGGGATAGCCGGGCGGGGTAGCCGCTCGACTGCCTCTTGGTGAGGGCTTCGATCCCTGGCGTTGTGGGGTAGGGAAGCTACCGGCCAGGGATAGCCGAGTAGGGTAGCTGCTGGGCTGCTTCTTGGTGAGGGCTTTGATCCCTGGCGTTGTAGGGTAGGGAAGCTACCGGCCAGGGATAGCCGAGCGGGGTAGCTGCTGGGCTACCTCTTGGTGAGGGCTTTGATCCCTGGCGTTGTGGGGTAGGGGAGCTACCGGCCAGGGATAGCAGAGCGGGATAGCCGCTCGGCTGCCTCTTGGTGAGGGCTTTGATCCCTGGCGTTGTGGAGTAGGGGAGCTACCGGCCAGGAATAGCCGAGCGGGGTAGCCGCTGGACTGCCTCTTGGTGGGGGCTTTGATCCCTGGCGTTGTGGGGTAGGGAAGCTACCGGCCAGGGATAGCCGAGTGGGGTAGCCGCTCGGCTACCTCTTGGTGAGGGCTTTGATCCCTGGCGTTGTGGGGTAAGGAAGCTACCGGCCAGGGATAGCCAAGCAGGGTAGCCGCTCGGCTGCCTCTTGGTGAGGGTCTATCTGCCCTCCCTGGTGTGAGTACCAAGAAGAGGGACAGTTGCGGCGACACGTGTCTTGATCGCGTGGGGAACGCGAAGTGCCGGAGTAGTGTCGTTTCGATCGTGCATCGAGTGGCGAAGAGGGACAGTCACTGGAGACACGTGTCATGATCGCGTGGGGAATGCGAAGCGCCGGGGTAGTGTCGTTTTGACTGCGCATAGAACGGCGCGATGTCCGCCGCGTGGCGGCATAGTCGCGGGTGAAACGGGCGACCGTTGAACTCCGAGGGCGTTGTGGGCTATAAAACAGAGGGAGTGTTGATCACTCATTTCCTCACACCCGAAGCGTAAGAATGGAGGACTTCCCTTTCACCATCGCCGAGATCATAAACTTCGAGGACGTGTACCTCTACGACCAGTACTGCACTGATGACACGATGCAGTTGGTGATAGGCCGCATCGAGGATCACTTCGGCCGATTGCTCCCCCGGCGCTCCCCTCTCCTTCAGCTGCTGATGTACTCCATCTGGAGGGCATCGCCGGGGCTTTACAACCCCTTGTCCGAACAGCTGAAGGATGAGACTGTCGGCAAGTTACGGTCTTTGAGGCGTTTCGGCCTGATTTCTGCGAGCCGGCTAAACCGCTCGGAGGCACTCGTCCTCGAGTGCTACCAATTGAGGCACGACGCCGACGCTCGCGGGGGAGTCGGGGCAGCGGTGATTGGTAGAGTTTTTGCATATGCGTTTTGAATCAAAGATTAAGAATATATCACAGTCAAGACGGTGTCGCTTGGTAGCTAACCGGTTGAGTACGGGTCGGTCCACAGGGAGATGGATTCCTATTCTTTATGTTCTAACGAGTTAAGTCCAATTATTATGGGTTTTGTTTTAAAATATAAGAATGAGATTAAAATTGATTAAAAGTCTTGCTAGGGTTAGGATTAGGTTAGTTTGGAAAAAGAATTCTACTCAATACTTTCTTTGCCCTAGTTAAGAATATAGGTGTTAGGGTAATAGTCAACCAAGGGGATTAGCACGATTAGGAAGAAACTTAGTTTCTTCCTTTTGGTCCTTGTCCGTCCTTTCTTAACTCTTAGCCCTAACCTCTATGTAAATCAACCACATCTGGTCTAACTAGGGAATCACCGCTATCTCGTAGGATAGGGTGCCGTAGTGAGCGGTGTGTGGTTAATTTAAATAGAGTCCTATTATAAAAATTATATGGCCAAAGAAAGGAGAGAGAGAGAGATTTACTTCTCTCAAACCTTCCCGATCCTAACCCTAACAAGTGAGGAACTACTCACTCATTAAGGATATTATGATGAAATTCATTTTTATAAATTTTCTTTTTAATTAACTAATGAACTTGCAGATAAATAAAGACAGGTAAAAAAAATGCAGAGAAATAAAATTGCAATTACGAAAAACACAAGATAAAAAAAATAACTTACTTTATTGATGCACCCTTGACGATTACAAAGGAATTGAAATTTAATCTAGAATTAAAAAGAGGCATCTCAAAAGAGGCACGCCTTTAAAGAGGATGTAGACTTTCCTATTTATAGATAGGAGAAACCCTAGGGTTTACATCTGATCCACATCTAAAATTACAAGACTACCCTAAGAAAGCCGGGTCAATACACCGACACCACCGACAAATTGCACCGACACGTGCTCAGCACGGCCGCGGAACCGCGGCCAGAAGCCTTGTTTGACCGCGGTTCCGTGGCCGTTTGATGGGCTCTTAGGATGATTTCTTCTGTGATACTTCAAGTTGCTTTTTACATCTGTTTTCTTCACTTAGTTCCTTAGAATCTTTTCCACTTTCTTCCAGATTTCCAACAGTGCAGAATTTGTGGACTTTTACCGTAAGCTTCGCTTCGAAGTCTTGTATCTTGTGTTGCCTTTGAACTGTCTTGTGCATGGAACTGTTTATTGATCTTCATTTGTTCCTTGAACTGTTAGGCGGCATCATACGGATTCATCTTTTATTGGTCGTAGTCTCACTTTTGTAACGTCTTTTCACTGTATTATTCTGAGAACCTGTAAGCTACAACTATTTAGCAGACATGGATCAAAAGCACCTACTTATTTGCAATATGATTAACAATGGGGAATATAATAATGCAAAATTCTGATATGAACAAATACCCCCAAACTTATCTTTTGCTCGTCCCGAGCAAAGCCAATTTATTCTCGAAAAAACTTAACCTCACTTTCGCAGGGAATCGCGATTGCACTGAGCTCGTGCAACAAGCCGTTAAACCTCTAGGTGTCCCCAGTAGGAGGAGTGTTGTCTTCTGAGGGTTTTCAGCGGATACTACCCACAAAATCCGATCAATTTGGCCTGTTGACTTTCATTCTTCAATTTGGTATTATAGCAAGAAAATATATTATCTTCAACTTATCAATCATCAACCCATATTTTTCACACTCAATTATTATTTAACTTAAGATCGTATATGTTTTGCAAATTTATTAAGCTTTCAGTATAATTTGAATTTTCCTTCTAAGGTTCCATCTGAACTTAGAAATTTTTATCATCTCTACTGAAGGTGTAAGCCCTATCTTTCATTCCTATCTCTCATCCAAACCCCAATCATATACCCCTACGTGTGTGTATGTATCACCCCTACACTTGGAAATTCAATTCAAGCTATCATACTCTTGTCCATCTTCCAAGATACTTTTAGTTGGTGAATTTTAGATGAAATTGCTCATACATCCTTCATGCGACCGTTAATACTTCTTGAGGTACTGAACGACCGATTACAAAATGTGTTTGCGCATTTAGGCGTAAATCCTCGTCTTGCAATACCTAAGACATAGCAGTGACTCCCAAACCAGTTGGTCTAAGGCACTAGGTGATAAAGCACCCTTACTATATTTTTTTATTTATTTATGCAGCCTTAAATAATTGCAAAACCAGTGTTCATTTTTTTATGTTTCTTTATTCACCTTTTATACTTTAGTTTATTTCCATTCATACTAAGGATTTTAAACAAGAGCATTTCAAGGTATCCTCTACTATTCCAAGTTTCAAGATGTGTGTTAGTGCATGTAGTAGGGTATATATTTTCAGGATTTAGACTAAAGTTTCAGAATTTATTTTTCAGACTTACACTTCAAATAAAAATTTCAATACTTTTCCCTTATTTTGACTTAGCCCAAGAACCGAACTCAAAATTTGCCTATTTCTAAATAAACTGCAATGACGTATATTTTCTATAGTTAAACTTTAAGAAAAGTTATTTTTAGGAATTTTAATTTACTAAGTTTAGGATCTAGTTTTTCCTAACTATTCAACCGTCATGTTGAACTTAAGTCAAATATGGCCAAAATTGAACTTTTCAATTTTTATAATTTTTAAATTTTTTTTTTATTTTTATGGATTTTAAAATAAGTATGCAAATGCAAAAATATACACATGAATGCGAAGGAAGAAAGCTTACCGAGCACACCCCCAAACTTAAACTTGACGGTGTCCTCACTGTCAGGCTACACCAAGAAGGTCAAAATTGTCGGCACTCCCCTGTTTTATTATTATTATTATTATTATTATTATTATTATTATTATTAACAGAAAAAGAAAACAAAATATATATACACAAAAATGTCCCCCCCAAACTTAAGTGAAACAGTGTTTCCACTGTTTAAGCGATAAAGTTCAGAGTTAAGGGGGAGAAAAAACACAGTATCAAGCTATACAAGGCCTTACACAGGCCAAAAGTTAGCACCAACCATTCAAAAATTTTATCGTTATAATGGTGTGGTTGGTGAAGAAATGGAGTGTAGAGAAAAAAATGAAAAACACACGAGACCGTGTGGAGATAGAAGCAGTATACGGTCTCGGTGGAGGAGAAGAATGGCGGAAGGGAAAAAGAAAAGATGGTGGTGGTTCGACTTCTTCAGGTGGAGGTTGATTAATCACAAAATCCGTGTCGTTTAGGAATGCGAGTTCGTCGGCGAAAATATCTTCGAAACTTCCATCGATGGTCCGATTGAACGTTTCAATGTCAATAAGTGTCGCGCCAGAATTCAACACACTTGATTTTTCATAAATTACGGAGCTAGGAGACTCGTAAGGCTCATTTACCTTATTTTCAAAAGAGTCTAAATTAAGTTGTTTTTCTAGAATTATCGAACTCAAAATATCGGATTGTGATTCATTAACACTCGGTATCATTAAAGAAAGATTAGAAGAAGAACCAGAGAAAGTGGGAGAAAGAAGTGGATTACGAACTTGAGGGGGAAGATGGAGTGTATAAATTACCACAATTTGTAATGACCGATGTGTAAAAAGCGATTGTGCTAATCTATAAACCCACTGAGAAATAAGGTCAAATCCCTCAAGATTCGTGAGAAAACATGGCTACGTCGAACTTGATAGACCAGTCATTGAAAATGAAAGTGTAACGGTTTCTTGCAAAGTCGGAACAAGGATGGAGGGAAGTGATTGAGGAAGAGTATCGGTTAAAGATTCAGGAGGGTGTGCGCAGTCAATGAAAGGGATAGAATAAATTGGAAAATCCAACTCCTCAAGTAAAACTGCTTCATCCTCAATAATTTCCTCAATACTCTCCTCAAATTTTAGCTTATCCATACCATTCTCATCAAAATCAAGACGCATATGAAGTTCGGGAAAAACATTTAATGACTCGGGATGATGAAATGGAGAGAAAAATTCAGTCAAATCTGCGGGTTCATCATCCAAAATATTCCCAGCGTCGATATCCTCAATCAAAAGAAAATCAATTTTTTCAGACACCTCATCACAAACATGGATATTTATCAATTCAGGTTCTAGAGTGGAGGTATAGAGGTCAAAAGGATTAGGTGTGGGTTCACTCGAAAGGGACCCTTCACAATCTGGCAAATCAAACACTGCAAAGTCGCACAACTCAGTAAACGTTTTATTTTCAACTGGTGAATCATTTGGAACACTTGATAAACATTCAAAACCGGAGTTGTGGGATTCAATTGGGGATGCGTAAGTTTGATTTGGAAGGATGTACAGCTCATTCTCACCATTCAAATTCTCAATCTGTCCAACCGCCTCATCATATATTGGAAATTTTGGAGCTAATTGGAAACTAACTACTGAGTCACTAGGTTGTATAAGGGCGGCCATGGACGCATTCAAATCCATCATATTTTGTCTTGACGTTACCATAAAATCTTTCAACGACTGTTCCAGACTAGACATGGGTTGTGAAGGGGTTTCAGTAAAAGATTCAAAGTTGTTTGGATACTGGAAACTCCCAAATGGCTGTGTAGAAGCAATGTCTAGGGAAGGTGCGAAAGTCAGGTAGGACTGGTAGGAATTGAATGGTTGGACAGGAGTAGGATCAACATTTGGATAAGAAGGTGAATGGAATTGTTGATCCAAAGAATTCACAGTGGTGAAAGGAGTGAAAGATCGGTTACGAGATTGTGCAATATGTTCAGCAATAGACATGGGTTTCGGGGTTACAACAGGACTCGAAAAAAGAGTATCAATGTGAGAAGGTGGTGAAGGTTGAAATGGTTGATACAAGGTGGATTGCGGAGTCCAACTGGATGACCTAGACGCGTCTATTCGATTTTTCAAAGAAATTTTGGGCATGGAGAGGTCGTCCGAAATTCGACCAAAACAATGAGCGTAGGAAGTAATGTCTGGTTGAGGGTACCAAAGTTCGACAAGAGTTTTGCGAGGTGGGGTACCCATGATGTGAGGAAAGAAAGGAAAAGAATGTGATTTTATATATATATATATATATATATATATATATATATATTTTAAAAAATTGTTTGTTTTTGGAGTTTTGAAATTTTTGAAAGTGTTTTTTTTAGAAAGAGTTTTTGCAAAATTTGTACGGAACTACAGCACAATTTCAAACAACCATAGTTTAAATATGCACAATCAAATCTAGAGCTAGGGTCTCCTAAGTCAACTAGACTGCTCCTAACTGTTCCAAAGCGACAAGTTGTGAGGTATCCCTCAAATCGCCTCTTCACCGCCAATTGTGGCCAGATAAGCACAAATGAAAAAAGGAGGGTTCCGCTCATGAATCACCGTAAGACGGGCCTTTTAAAGTTACCCTTCTCACTTGTCTAGCCTAGACACCACAAAGTCAGGTATAGATAAACGACTGAATGCGCACAACCTTCCTCTGTCCTAATGAGCACGACAGTCCTTAGTTGGCTGAGTCTAGATATTTTTTATTAACTCAAGGGTGATGCGTATACTTTTAGTGATTTTTGGGGTCTTAGGAAGGGTAATAAAATTCCTACTCAATCTAGATTGGTGTTATAACCCCTTAAAAGTCCGTTTTAAATATGCAAAACAATTAACACACAAAATCCAAAACACTTGAATTTTTTTATTTTATTTAATTGGCAACGCAAAGAATTCTGCACAAAAACAATTTATTGGATAGGAAGAAGAAGTTGTTGTGCAAAGAATACCTGCAGGAAATTTTTTTTTTTTAGTGGAGTGCAGAGGAGAGGAGAAAAGAGATACTCACAGAGAATTTTTAACTGCTGACGTCAGAGGTTGACCGCGGGTTCGCGGTCAACTGCTTGAATCTGCCGCAGTTCCACGGCGGTTTAGTTGGTTTAGATCTCCAAAATTTTTCTCTGTGTTGTTTGGATTCTCCCCTGTCTGTTCAGATCCTCTGTTTCTTGATTTGTTCACTGGTTTGCTCCAGATCTGAAATAGAGTTTGCTTCAAGCCTGCACACTTGCACAAAAACCTTTCAAAAAGAACAAGATGATTTTTATTTTTATTTTATTTTATTTATTTATTTATTTATTTATTTTTTAAAATTTTCAATTTTTATAAAATTTTTTTTTATATTTTTATTATTATTATTATTAACCCAAAATTACACAAAGAAAGAGACTACCGTCTCCCCGGCAACGGCGCCATTTGATTGGTAGAGTTTTTGCGTATACGTTTTGAATCAAAGATTAAGAATATACCGCAATCAAGACGGTGTCGCTTGGTAGCTAGCCGGTTGAGTATGGGTCGGTCCACAGGGAGATGGATTCTTATTCTTTATGTTCTAACGAGTTAAGTCCAATTATTGTGGGTTTTGTTTTAAAATCTAAGAATGAGATTAAAATTGATTAAAAGTCTTGCTAGGGTTAGGTTTAGGTTAGTTTGGAAAAAGAATTATATTCAATACTTTTTTTGCCATAGTTAAGAATATAGGCGTTAGGGTAATAGTCAACAAAGGGGATTAGCACGACTAGGAAGAAACTTAGTTTCTTCCTTTTGGTCTTTGTCCATCCTTTCTTAACTCTTAGCCCTAACCTCTATGTAAATCAACCACATCCAGTCAAACTAGGGAATCACCGCTATCTCGTAGGATAGGGTGCCGTAGTGAGCGGTGTGTGGTTAATTTAAATAGAGTCCTATTATAAAAATTATACGGACAAAAAAAGGAGAGAGAGATTTACTTCTCTCAAACCTTCCCGATCCTAACCCTAACAAGTGAGGAACTACTCACTCATTAAGGATATTATGATGAAATTCATTTTTATAAATTTTCTTTTTAATTAACTAATGAACTTGCAGATAAATAAAGACAGGTAAAAAAAATGCAGAGAAATAAAATTACAATTACGAAGAACACAAGATAAAAAAATAACTTATTTTATTGATGCACTCTTGACGATTACAAAAGAATTGAAATTTAATCTAGAATTAAAAAGAGGCATCTCAAAAGAGGCACCCAAAAGAGGCACGCCTTTAAAGAGGGTGTAGGCTTTCCTATTTATAGATAGGAGAAACCCCAGGGTTTATATCTGATCGACATCTAAAATTACAAGACTACCCTAAGAAAGTCGGGTCAACGCACCGACACCACCGACAAATTGCACCGACACGTGCTCAGCACGGCCGCGGAACCACGGCCAGAATCCTTGTTTGGCCGCGGTTCCGCGGCTGTTTGATGGGCACTTGGGCTGATTTCTTCTGTGATGCTTCAAGTTGCTTTTTACATCTGTTTTCTTCACTTGGTTCCTTAGAATCTTTTCCACTTTCTTCCAGATTTCCAACAGTGCAGAATTTGTGGACTTTTACCGTAAGCTTCGCTTCGAAGTCTTGTATCTTGTGCTGCCTTTGAACTGTCTTGTGCATGGAACTGTTTATTGATCTTCATTTGTTCTTTGAACTGTTAGGCGGCTGTAGGGTTACTAGGCACACTAACAAGGCTCTACAAGGTATCGACCATGCCAAAATTAAATTTTTATGTGCCGAACAAGCCTAAGCAAGATCGTATACTAGAGATTAGGAGAATCATATAGCAAGTAAACAACTTTACGACTAAGGGTATGCGATATACAACCTTTTTAGATCGGTCCTTCACTTCTTTAGCTCCTTGTTGAAGTCCCTTCGCTGCGATCGTGGTTCTCCCGGACCCTTGCATGGCTTCACGAGGCGAAAGGCGCGTCCTTGCTTGAAGTCTTCGAGGCCGAAAATGATCTACGTCGAGAGGATGCCAACTCAAGCTTCTACTTCACTAACTTGAGAATTAGTGAAGTAAACACCCTAAACTAAAGTGCTAGTCTAGTAGAGGATGAAGAAATAGGAAGTGGGTTCTCTTTAGAATTTTATTTCTCACACTCTTTCTCACTTTGGATCAAACCCTAACAAGCTTTTTTCTTTTCACAATGAAGAAGAAGAAGAAAAGAAAGAGATGAGGATAATGATCAAGTGAGAAGGCTAACCATGGTGAGTGAGTATCATATACTAACTCTTGTAGAGCCATAACCATAGCTAAGTGTGTGATGGTTAGGTTAAAGTCCAAAGTAAAAACAAACCTAGTGGACTTTAGTCAATTCATCCACAAGCTTCCACAATCTTCATGCATTTTCTAATTTTCCACTAATTTTGTAATTACTTTTAAACATTAAACCCAATCATAACAAATAGGATGGTGTATGTCTCATACACACATGAATGTTGTATCATCAACCATGATACAATAAGATAACACATTTTAACATATATCATATATATAAATATCAAAGTGTGCACATGTGAGAAAAACCCTAAAGTGAACATATGTTAGTTAATGTAAATTAGTATATCTAATATACAATTATACACTAAATTATTAAATCAACACTTGACTTAATAATCCGGTCATATCTCATATAACCGACTAACATCCAATGTATCGACTTATCGAATCAACACTTGATTCGATAATCCGGCTATATCATATATAACCGACCGATACAAAAAGTCGCGAGAATAGAATACGGTATCACATACTCGCATTATTCTCGGTCCCGCACATATCACATACGTGCTCCTATTTCGTTTTGCCTGAGCCAGTAAAACCTCTATGTAGGACTCTAAAGACTCGTCAATACGCCGGCAGTAGGTAATGATCACATCAAGCACCCACAAGCCATCAGCGGTACTAGCTGGATGTAACGGCTACCCGGGTATTGAGCGATCAGAAGATCAGCAAGCAAGCCCGCTCCAACTCCTGTAAAAGCCTGCCGGTAACACTTCCCGTACAGTCCGGTCTCCTCGTCTGATATGTTGCATATCAAGTCTAGGGGTGGTGAACGTCAGACCCCAATAACCGATAAGTCGTGCCGATGCGAGGCTCATAACGGGTCGAAAAACTACTGGTAACACTTACTAGTAAATCTCTAAATCAGCCCTGGTCAGGGACTTCCCTATTACGGCTAATCGAGCACAGCGCAACATCAACCCCCAATACCGGGAGAGACGAAACCCCTCCTATCGCTCATTGCCTCTATGTGACTCGGGACTGTACCCAAAAACCACCGTTTTGCACGCCCTCATGGACGTGGTAAGGTGGAAATCAAAGCACAGTGGGAATCACACAAGACTCTATGACGATCTCGGATTTACAGACTAACATGCACAAGTGTCACCAGAGAACTGCCATCTGACGTGAGGTATAATACCATCTGGGAGTTCTCGGCGAGTCCGTCCAGTGTACCCAGTCTCCACTGAGCACCCGTATACCATCTCTGATGTCAAACACCAATGGATTTGGGATCATCCATCGCCCATCTCATGGATCGAGAAGCGTATACGCTAGTCTACTCTGGTATATCGATGCCCTGTCTCGATACACCCACGACTAGGAAGATTAAAGGATGTACTTATGGACTACTCTGTCCCCATTAGTATGATCTGCATCATAGTCCAAGTAGTCAAGTACACATCCTAAGGGCTTTACCAACATGTAACTATAAGACAGTATCAAGAGACAAGTATACATGTTAAGATAAAGAGCAACCAGATAGCATACTATCATGTCGAGTAAGAACGTCCTCTCTATATATGTCCAAGCATCCAATATAATATACATCATCTGTACAATACTGGCCTCTAGGACATATATACAACTAACAATCTCCCACTTGCACTAGGGCCAGCTGCTGTAGTATCGCATACCAAGCATCCCGAAGAGTCTCTCAAACTGTATCTGGGGAATGGCCTTCGTGAGTGGATCCGCTGTGTTGTTCTTCGTGTCAACCCTCGGCGATCAACTATCTCCCGGATCAGGTGATACCGCCTCAGAATATGCCTGGATCCCTGATGGGACCTGGGTTTCTTGGCCAAAGCCACCGCTCCATTGTTATCGCAATACAAAGGTATTGGATGCTCAATGGATGGAACCACTCCAAGTTCAGTAATGAACTTCTTGATCCAGACAGCCTCTTTAGCAGCATTGTTGGCAGCGATGTATTCAGCCTCCATCGTCGAGTCTGCCACGGTTTCCTGCTTAGAACTCTTCCAGCTGACCGCCTCTCCGTAAAGGGTAAAAACAAATCCCAACTGCGACTTAGAGTCGTCCTTATCACTCTGAAAGCTCGAATCGGTAAAGGACTCCACTTGAAATTCTCCGTTACCATACACCAAGAGCATCTCTTTAGTCCTTCGTAAGTACTTGAGAATGCTCTTCACAGCTGTCCAGTGACTCTCTCCAGGATCAGCTTGATACCTACTCACTACACTTAGTGAGTATGCTATATCGGGTCTGGTACATAGTATCGCGTACATGATAGAGCCTACAGCCGAAGCATAGGGTATCCCTTGCATGCGAGCTCTATCCAAATCAGTCTTGGGAGACATCTCTTTGGAAAGAGAGAGCCCTGAGATCGTGGGTAAAAACCCACGTTTGGACTCTTCCATACTAAACCTCTTTAGTATGGTGTCAATGTACCTCGACTAGGACAATCCCAATATCCTTTTAGATCTATCTCTATAGATCCTGATTCCCAATATGCAGGAGGCATCACCAAGATCTTTCATTGAGAATCTTTGTGATAAGAAGAGCTTGACCGATTGCAGCATAGGAATGTCATTTCCTATCAAGAGTATGTCATCCACGTACAATACGAGGAAGACAACCTTACTCTCTGCCGCCTTCTTGTAGATACAAGGTTCATCTACATTTTTGACGAAATCAAACTCTTTGATAACGACGTCAAAGCAGATGTTCCAACTCCGTGATGCTTGCTTTAATCCATAAATGGATTTAAGCAGCTTGCACACCTTTCCGCTGCTCCCACTATCTACGAAGCCCTCTGGCTGAGTCATGTACACGCACTCTTCTAAATCACCGTTTAGAAAGGCGGTCTTAACATCCATTTGCCAGATTTCGTAATCATGATATGCAGCGATGGCAAGCATGATCCGGATGGATTTAAGCATAGCCACTGGAGAAAAGGTTTCGTCATAGTCCACAGCTGGTCTTTGACGAAAACCCTTTGCAACAAGTCTAGCTTTGAAAGTCTCCACTTTCCCATCTACACCAAGTTTTTTCTTGAAGATCCACTTGCTCCCAATGGGTTTTACCCCTTCAGGAGCTTCTTCCAAAGTCCATACTTTGTTGGTGTACATGGATTCCATCTCGGACCGCATTGCATCCAGCCATTTCACTGAGTCCCCATTCGTGATGGCCTGCTCGAAGCTAGTTGGGTCATCATCAACCATGATGCGATCCTCGCTCCCACCATCCATGAGAAAACCGTAGTATCTCTCAGGTGGGTGAGGAACCCTACTAGATCGGCGGAGAGGCTGGGGTTCATCGGGAACTACTGAATCTTCTGGTTCTACCAAATCTTCTGTTGTGGTTTGTACAGCTGGAACCTCTTCCAGTTCTACCTCAGAGCCACTAATCTCTTTTGCAAGAAATTCCTTTTCTAAAAAAGTGGCGTGTTGAGCAACAAACACCCTTTGTTCCTCACTGTGGTAGAAGATATACCCTCGCGAATGCTTGGGATATCCAACAAACTTACACAAAACAGACCTTGCCTCGAGTTTGTCCGGTTTTTGTCTTTTGACATAGGCCGGGCAACCCCATATCTTAATAAAATTAAGATATGGTCTCTTCCCCTCCCATATCTCATATGGGGTGGTAGGCACAGATTTGGTAGGAACCCTATTCAGTAGGCATGCTGCTGTCTCCAGTGCATATCCCCAGAAGGAAATCGGTAACTCAGCTATACTCATCATAGAGCGCACCATATCTAATAGGGTGTGGTTCCTCCGTTCCGATACACCGTTGTGCTGTGGTGTATATGGAGGAGTTAGCTGAGAGAGAATCCCATTCTCTTTTAGGAAGTCCAGGAATTCATTGCTCAAGTATTCACCTCCTCGATCAGATCGAAGGATTTTAATACTTTTCCCGGTTTGGTTCTCGACTTCTTGTTTATATTCTCTAAATTTCTCAAAAGCTTCTGATTTGTGTTTCATCAGGAACACATATCCGAATCTAGAGAGATCGTCAGTGAATGTAATGAAGTACGAAGAACCATCCCTGGCATGTGTAGACATGGGACCGCATACATCACTATGTATCAGTCCCAAGAGTTCGGTAACTCTTTCTCCGTGTCCCGTAAACGGAGTTTTGGTCATCTTGCCATTGAGACATGACTGGCAAGTGTCATAAGATGAAAATTCAAACGGATTTAAATATCCATCCTTATGCAACTTAGCTAGTCGTGTCGCATTGATGTGACCCAGTCTACAATGCCACAAGAAGGATTCGTTCATTTCTGAACTCTTCCTCTTGTGTGTGTTTGTTATGCTCAGAACTGTTGATTGATTTAGAACATAAATGCCATTGCACAACGTGCCTGATCCAACCAACTTTTGGTTAAGGAAAATGTTCATAACATTATCCTGTAATACAAAATTATATCCCTCTTTACTCAACAAAGAAACCAATATAATGTTGCATATCAGGTTCGGTATGTAATAGCATTCGTTCAGAATCAATGTATTACCAGTCGGCAATACAAGGTGATATTCCCCGACGGTTTTAGCTGCAACAATTGCACCATTTCCAACCCTTATGTCTTTATCACCCTCTCCAATTTCTCTACCTTTCCTAAGCCTATGTAACTGATTACATATATGGGATCCTGACCCGGTATCTAATACCCAGGACGTAGAGCAAATGGAGAAACAGTTCTCTGTAACGAACACACCCAAAGAAAATGCATCAACATGTACTTTCTTCATTCGGATGGCATGGGAATCCTGGTATTCCCCTATATCCTGTTCAGTCTTATAACTCTTATAAGAAAGAACGGAACCAACGTTCCCCAGCACAGTATAACATGCGGGTTCGGTCAATACATCCATATTATTATCTTGATTAAGGCATGATATGGTCGCTACCTGGAGAGAGAGAAGAAACCACTTTAGCGTATGCTCTTGCAAGATCAGATTGGTTTATTATTTTATCTAATCAGGATGACTCCCACTGTTTTTTATCAAATCTTCCTTCAAACCCTAAAAGGAAAGACTGGCCGGGATTAATTACACCTTACAACTTCGCCAATCTTTCAGCCAGGCCAGTGTCGGTACTTTGAGGGAGGTTCCCCGTGCTTTCGCACGGACCTAATTAAAGTAAACCTCGTTTTCCTAGAGGCGTAACCCCGTTGACACCTTTCTAGACACCTACTTGATCGGCTAATTGTCCTGTGTAAAACTCTCCCAGGAGTAACAATTACTCGCAGTGGGTATCGGGATCCAACTATCTCATAGAAGATATGCAATCTTATTGCAAATCTCAACACTTGAAATTCCCGATAATATTTTGCCTCAAGCATCCCATGACCTTGACGGAGGTCAACAAACCATAGGGTGCAAGTCAAGTTCAACCCGTCATTTCTTGATTGAATCAAACCCACCCGCACGACCCTTGACGGAGGTCAACAAGGTCGTACGACTACCCTAATCCAATCTGCATCATATGCATAAGCAGATAAATACTAGTCAGCTACCGCACACTACGCCTTGACGGAGGCCAACAAACGTAGCACGAATACTAAGTAGGACTTATCTGAAATGACGGAGGGCTACGACAGGTTTTTCTGAAAACCTATTGCGTAATGAACTTGATATCGTTGTAGAATCATGTGAATTTTGAAATGGAGTGATTCTGAGGCTTTTATTAGTTTTGCTAAAGAGGTCACTCCCGGTGAAGGGATCTCGGCTCTTTCCTTATGGAATAAGGTGCAGGATATATCATATACATCACTATGCAAAGTAAAACTCCAAAAGCAATCAAAAGCAAACCGAGTGTTGTAGCATCTGCCAGTTTTGCTAAAGAGGTCACTCCCGGTGAAGGGATCTCGGCTCTTTCCTCATCGAATAAGGTGCGGGATATATCATATATATCGCTATGCAAAGCAAAAACTGTAGCTACCCTTTTTGAAAAATTTGATTCTACAATATCTTTTAGGTTTTTTTTCTTTCATTAATCACATTAATGAAGTCCTATCATTTAAGTCACTTAAACATCACAGATAAATACGACGTACACTTATGCCATCCGCATTCGCCTCGATGTCCCCTCGTGCACCGTTAGGTTAGGTAACTAACGGCAGAGCGGGGCAGGGCTAACACGGGTGTAAAACATAAGTAACGCCTATATAATATATCATATATACTATATACAGTATTTATCATAGAACATCAAATGATCACATCACAGATATCGCAGCAGAAGAAACATATGAAACATTGGATATACTAGGACGTCCGTGTTTTATTTTGAGTCTCTATAAAACACGGATTCCACGGTCGCGATGAATAGCCAAACCCACACCCCTAGACCCCTACGAGAGCGGCAAGCAACCCTACCAATTCTAGAGTAGGAAATCCGGACTCGACTCCTCGAGTTGGTCTCCCACTGGACTCCAGAACCCGGTTACTTGTGCTCTCCTCTTTAGGTCTATCCTAGTGCGGAAAAGTAAATAATATACAAAAGGTGACATCAACCTCATCACGGAAGTGCCCCAATAAAAGAATATTACATACATTTTATTTTACATGAATGAAAATAAAAACTCTCATCTCACATAAAACCCCTGGCTATTCAGAACGCGACGATCCAATATAACATATCCAGCAACACATAACATCACATGTCATCAACGTAAGTAAATATGCGCATCCCAATTGTCGTTGACATATAGCAACGAAACCGGCGATATCACATATTACACTTACGGTCACAGAAAAGAAAGGGTAAAACTACAACATTTGGAATTCACAATCTCTTTAGACATCGTAAATCTGAAATATCACATATTTCGCATTGCATGCCTAACTGTATGAATTCTACATATTGTATCACATTCCAGATAAATAGACAGTATTAAACTCTCCGAACAGATAATCAAATACCCAAAATTTCCTAAATGGCTCAACACTTAAGCGGAGTTCAAAAATTCCAGAATACGTAACAGTAGCAACGGTCCAGCCGTAAAAGGGTCAAGCCAACGCCTCACATGTGGCACGCCATACTGCCCCAAACCCTAAGGTTCAAAGGGTAGTTCAAGACGGTCACATAATCGAGTTAAGGTTTGTTGTCTTCTAGAGGGTCCATCGCATCACATGCACGTTTTTCCGAAAGATTTAAACCCGAGAAAAATTCAACACTTGAATGTTTTTCGTGCCGTGAAAAATCGAGTTAATGATATCCGTTTAAACATTTTAATACTTTCTAAATTATCCGGAATCACATAACAAAATTAAATTCTCCGATCGAATCGACGATTTCAAAATAAACCCCAAAATACTCAACACTTGAGTCAGAATACAAAATACCCAGAAATATAAACTCACAGAAATATACATTACTGTAGAAAATTCAAAGCCCATAGCTACAGTACTGCCGCGGATCCGCGGCCCAAGAGAGGTTTGGCCGCGGTTCCGCGGTGGGCTTTACTGTTCATGGGCTCGTTTTCTATATTAATGTTTATATTTACCTGCAGATTTTTTTAGGTATTTTTAATTCAGAAAAATCACAGATTTTAAAAAATGTACAGAGAGGGGTTCATTTTGACGTTGTCGGGTTCGATCGAGGTTTTAACTTCGTTAACACATCGCCTAATACTCTAGGTAGGCTCTGATACCACTGTAGGGTTACTAGACACACTAATAAGGCTCTACAAGGTATCGACCATGCCAAAATTAAATTTTTATGTGCTGAACAACCCTAAGCAAGATCGTATACTAGAGATTAGGCGAATCATATAGCAAGTAAACAACTTTACGACTAAGGGTATGCGATATACAACCTTTGTAGATCGGTCCTTCACTTCTTTAGCTTCTTGTTGAAGTCCCTTCGCTGCGATCGTGGTTCTCCCGGACCCTTGCATGGCTTCACGAGGCGAAAGACGCGTCCTTGCTTGAAGTCTTCGAGGCCGAAGATGATCTACGTCGAGGGGATGCCAACTCAAGCTTCTACTTCACTAACTTGAGAATTAGTGAAGTAAACACCCAAAACTAAAGTGCTAGTCTAGTAGAGGATGAAGAAATAGGAAGTGGGTTCTCTTTAGAATTTTATTTCTTACACTCTTTCTCACTTTGGATCAAACCGTAGCAAGCTTTTTTCTTTTCACAATGAAGAAGAAGAAGAAAAGAAAGAGATGAGGATACTGATCAAGTGACAAGGCTAACCATGGTGAGTGAGTATCATATACTAACTCTTGTAGAGCCATAACCATAGCTAAGTGTGTGATGGTTAGGTTAAAGTCCAAAGTAAAAACAAACCTAGTGGACTTTAGTCAATGCATCCACAAGCTTCCACAAGCTTCATGCATTTTCTAATTTTCCACTAATTTTGTAATTACTTTTAAATATTAAACCCAATCATAACAAATAGGATGGTGTATGTCTCATACACACATGAATGTTGTATCATCAACCATGATACAATAAGATAACACATTTTAACATATATCATATATATATATCAAAGTGTGCACATGTGAGAAAAACCCTAAAGTGAACATATGTTAGTTAATGTAAATTAGTATATCTAATATACAATTATACACTAAATTATTAAATCAACACTTGACTTAATTATCCGGTCATATCTCATATAACCGACTAACATCCAATGTATCGACTTATCGAATCAACACTTGATTCGATAACCCGGCTATATCATATATGACCGACCGATATAAAAAGTCGCGAGAATAGAATACGGTATCACATACTCGCATTATTCTCGGTCCTGCACATATCACATACGTGCTCCTATTTCGTTTTGCCTGAGCCAGTAAAACCTCTATGTAGGACTCTAAAGACTCGTCAATACGCCGGCAGTAGGTGATGATCACATCAAGCACCCACAAGCCGTCAGCGGTACTAGCTGGACGTAACGGCTACCCGGGTATTGAGCGATCAGAAGATCAGCAAGCAAGCCCGCTCCAACTCCTGTAAAAGCCTGCCGGTAACACTTCCCGTACAGTCCGGTCTCCTCGTCTGATATGTCGCATATCAAGTCTAGGGGTGGTGAACGTTAGACCCCAATAACCGATAAGTCGTGCCGATGCGAGGCTCGTAACGGGTCGAAAAACTACCGGTAACACTTACTAGTAAATCTCTAAATCAGCCCTGGCCAGGGACTTCCCTGTTACGGCCAATCGAGCACAGCGCAACATCAACCCCCAATACCGGGAGAGACGAAACCCCTCCTATCGCTCATTGCCTCCATGTGACTCGGGACTGTACCCAAAAACCACCGTTTTGCATGCCCTCATGGACGTGGTAAGGTGGAAATCAAAGCACAGTGGGAATCACACAAGACTCTATGACGATCTCGGGTCTACAGACTAACCTGCACAAGTGTCACCAGAGAACTGCCATCTGACGTAAGGTATAATACCATCTGGGAGTTCTCGGCGAGTCCGTCCAGTGTACCCAGTCTCCACTGAGCACCCGTATACCATCTCTGATGTCAAACACCAATGGATATGGGATCATCCATCGCCCATCTCATAGGTCGAGAAGCGTATACGCTAGTCTACTCTGGTATATCGATGCCCTGTCTCGATACACCCACGATTGGAACATTAAAGGATGTACTTATGGACTACTCTGTCCCCACTAGTATGATCTGCATCATAGTCCAGGTAGTCAAGTACACATCCTAAGGGCTTTACCAACATGTAACTATAAGACAGTATCAAGAGACAAGTATACATGTTAAGATAAAGAGCAACCAGATAGCATACTATCATGTCGAGCAAGAAAGTCCTCTCTATATATGTCCAAGCATCCAATATAATATGCATCATCTGTACAATACTGGCCTCTAGGGCATACATACAACTAACAGCGGCATCATACGGATTCATCTTTTGTTGGTCGTAGTCCCACTTTTGTAACGTCTTTTCACTGTATTATTCTGAGAACCTGTAAGCTGCAACTATTTAGCAGACATGGATCAAAATCACCTATTTATTTGCAATATGATTAAGAATGGGGAATATAATAATGCAAAATTCTGATATGAATAAGCGGCTAGATGCTGCGAGGGCTCGGTTGGCGGAAATATCGTCAGGGTACCACGAGCAGTGTTCTCTGCACCCCATTCCCCCGCTATTGTAAAAAAAAATTTATGTATGACTGAGGAGCTTATAGTACCTTTTGAATGAATAAGATTCTTTTTCTTTCATTGCAATGTTGTATTGACCCCTTTTATTATATAAACAAAAAGATCTCAAAAAAGGCGTACATCGCTTTGGAAAGAAAATACATGCTAGTAGATGTTCTTATTCGCACAGCTTGAGCCCCTCGGATGTCTGTTGGCAACTATGCCCGGCATAGGGTACCGAGCTTCGTGTGTACCAGACGTATCCTCAGCTGACACGACCATGATTTGGCCGATGGTCAGCTCGGCGGGAGGGGTACGCTGCTTTTGCTCGCGGTTGGCCTGCCGCTTGTCCCTCAAGTACGCTGTGAGGTGCCCCAAACGGATGAGCTCCTCGATATAGTCTCGGAGTTGCTTACAGCTCTCCGTGGAGTGGCCTAGTGACCTGTGAAAACTGCAGTAGGGGCTCCGGGTTCGCTTTGAGGCCATGCGCGGGATCGGGGGAAGCTTGAAGAACCCTCGCCCTTAGCCTCTTCTAGCAGCACTGTCTGGGAGACGTTGAGCGGGGTGTTCTCCTGAAACTTCAGGAGATAGGGCTTTGGCCGCTCGGGTCCCCTTCTCTCTTCTCTTGCCCTCTTCTTTTGGTCGGTTTGCACTACCCCGGGGAGGTTGGCGTTCACCTCGGACTCGAGCTGGACTTCGCGCTCGGTCCAGGCCTTTACTTCGGCCATGGTCTTAGGTTGCGCCAATGCAAAGGAGCGTAACCACTCCTTGTGTCTAAGACCTGACCTAAGCGCTGTGATGACCGTCTCGTCCCGGTGCTCTGGGACCTCGAGAAGGGCATTGTAGAAGCGGGTGACGTATGCTTTGAACGTCTCTTTGTCCCCGCTCTTGATCGTGAAGAGATGGTCAACTGTGCGTTTTTGCCACCTGTTCCCAATAAAGTTGCCGAGGAATTCAGTGGCCAACTCGTTGAAAGTGGAGATCGAGCGTGGCTCGAGTCCTCGGAACCAGTCTCGTCCGGAACGGATGAGAGTGGCCGGGAAAGCTCGGCACTGGGCGGCGTCGGAGTTATCTTGGAAGCTCATCCCCGCGGTGAATGCATCTAAGTGGTCCTTCGTGTCGGATTTGTCGTCGAAGAGGGAGACCTTCGGAGGCTTGTTGCGAGAGGAGACGTGGACGGCGAGCAGCTCCTCGGTGAACGGTTTGGTGAGCGAGTCGGCGGCGTACCTAGCACCGTCGCTCGAGCGGTGAGCTTCCCGATGCATGCCCTCGATTTTCTTCTCGAGGGCGTCGAGTCGGCCGTGGTACCCCGACAATTCGGCACATTCTGATCCCTGGCCTCTGCTGTTGGAGGCATACATCTGGCCGCGGCCCCGGTTCCTCTCAATGAGGTTCCTTAGATACACCGGCGAGGTAGTCATCAAGCCGCCGTGGCGAGTCCCGTCCGCACGGCCCCGTCGAGGGAGGGGGTGTCGGTCGTGCCTGGTAACAGGCGAGCTAACCAACATCTCCTTGGGAGGGACAGGTGCGCGAAGGATCTCGGGGCGAGGAGCTCTGGCAACGGACCTCGGTGTCGAACTGTGGGGGTCCAGCGGGTCTCAGAACGTATTGGCCCGGGAGATCTGCGGCCGTGGGAGGTTGCAAGGCAGTGGTCGGCAGTGCCGACATGGATGGAGTCTTCTCTCCCCCTGTAGGGGTCCCGGTCCCGAGGTGGAGGAGCGGCGACCTGAGGGTCTTACCCTGGCGTTGATGGCATTCGGCGGAGGAGGGTCGTCCGGACCTCCGTTGAGGGGGAGTCAGCGGCTGGTGCTTAGATCGTCGTGATGATCGCTCGCCATTGGATTGAGATCAGAAGATGAACTTTTGTTTTTGTGGAATCAAGGATGTTCCCACAGACGGTGCCAGCTGACGCGACCCGGATCGCGCCAAGATGTTACCTTCCGTTGATCTGCTGATGGCGGCGATGGATGGCTGAAATTGGATCTGGAGGCAGGCTCCTGAAGCGTGTGGATCTCAATGGGTTTGAGGTTGGTTGTCGCTGAGCTACCTGCAAGGAAGTTCCGGGGTGGTTGTACCACCGAGGACCCTCCGACGATCAAGTTAGAGAAGAAATCCGAGCAGAGTAACGGCTTAGTGGAGTAAAAATAGCTTACTTGAACCATCTGAAGAAGGGGTTTAAATAGCGGTGGCAGCAGGCAGGACAGGCGCAAGAATCACACCGGCGGTTACTCTCCCGACGTCATTCCCGCGTGATGGGCGGGATCTCCCATTAATGGAGGATCGTGATGGCGTGGAACGTGGGATGTGGTCGGCGGATATCTCGCACATGGCGAGATTCGCGGGATGGCGGTTGCGCCTGTAAGTGGTGCCGTTGGTCGGTCGATGAAACCGAGGAAGATGACCTCGGCGGGAGAGCTCGCGGACGAGCGGGAGAGCCGAGGTATCTTGGTTCTGCGGTAACCCGGAGACAAGCTGTGAGGCCGAGGAGGCCAATTGTGCTGGGGGCTCGGAGACGAGCCAGCTTTGTTGTAGGACGGGCATAGCAATGGTCTGGTCGGCCACTGTAGGTCCTTTCTTGCATGCTCTGGGACACGTCATCTGCCACGTGTCATGATCTGGGAGATCACCAATATCGAGCATCATCACAAATGTTTGAGACAATGCTCACATATGCGTCCATTCATTTTAGTCCGACATCTGCCTCTGCTCTAATTTTCTTCAGAAATTTTCTAGTACCAAGAATGCGGCATATACTCCCCTGGCGAGCACACTATAAAACAATGGTTCAATGTGCTTTATATTTTTTAATCAAAACAACATTACATGCCAATGGAGAATAGCTCCCACTGTAAAATATTTATTCGTCAAAGTAAGAATTTTTCGGTTTGATTCTTGAAATGGACGCATCAAAAAAAATATATAAATAAAATCATTACATACAAAAAATCCAAAATGAAAAACTTGTAACAAACCAGCAATGATCAATCTAATTTAATAACATTCAGTAAATGAGAAGGGTGATAAATGCTCTGATTTCTTTCATTTTTTTAACTTAAATACGATTTGATCATACAAAGAGAAACCTTTGAGAATCTTATGTTCAAATTAGTCAACTAAAAGCCCCCCTATGATATAACTCGTGATGCCCAATGGCTTATCCGACCATACATGATTGTAGGTGAGCCTAAAGGGGGAGAGACGCAGTAGAACTGAACTCCCGAGGATGCGCTGAGCGCTGATGAGATAAGTGTCGCCAATTAGTTTTGACGACACGAGCTTCATGCTGCCGAGGGTGGAAGGGATTTGAGAATGTCTTCATCTTAGAGATTGGCTCGAGATTGGGGCAGATTGAGGAGCTTTGGCTTTTTTGTCAAAAACACCCCGCCAAACCAATCCAAGAAGTCCATCACGTATCTTGCTATTCGGACGGCTGAGAAACTGCCACGTCTGCGACGGCCCATTCTCCAATTTGAGCGTTGGCAAGTCCATTTAATTCCAGCTTATGAGATTAGCCGATACCATGATAACATCTAATGTTTACCAATTCATTGGTGCTATCTATAATTTATCACTAATGGACATTGAAAAATTCATATCCATTTAGCAGTACATAGAAGTACTTTTAACTTGCTTAGTGAATTATTTACAACAAAATCTAAATGTGAAATTCTTCCTTTCAACTGGTGATTCCCCTTAAGGGCTGTTTGTTTCATGAACTTGAATATGGAATCAAGAGTTGATGATGTATGATGATGTGTGGACTCTCTAGTCGATAATTTCACTCAATGAAACAAACCCATGACACCATATCCAAAAGGCCAAGAAAATCAAGATTTAAGACCAACTCTTTTTTATCCCAACTCCTGACTTGACTCTTGCGTTAAATATAAAAAAAAAAGAAAAGATATGGTTACCCTACACATATATGATTATTTTAATAATTATTAGTACAACATATTAATAAGTGGTTGGAATGACATTGTTTATTATCACCATAGATTCTCAAACTACACTATTCTTTTAAATCAAAAAACAAAATCTCTAAACAAACAAAACAAACAAAAAATTCTTACAATCTTGCTACTCAAGAAAAAAAAAATTATTGACTCCTTAATTGGATACTTTAGTACTATCTATATATTGTTTCCACTGCATTCGATCTGTTAGGTCCCTATTCAACTTTCAACTTCGATGGTTATGTCATGATATGTCCCTCGAATCATATGTGCCACATATAGACTTCTCTATTCTTTTAATGATCAACGTTCGTTTGTTTGTCTCAATCGTCATAACCCTAAAACATAGACCCTAAAACATAGATTCTATTCTTGAATCATATGCGCAAATCACCAATTTCCAAGTGATTTCTATAGTCATTTACCCATTGGTTTGATTATACAAAAAGTAATATTATTGGCAGACTTCTAAATTTACGATCCTCCGATACAATCAATACAATCATAAGAAATATTGAATCACCTGATATTTAATGTAAACTTTAAGAATTTTTATCAAGATGAGCGACGTTGCTTGCAAATGTTTCATGCGAACTCAATCAGATAAAATCCCTGGAAAAAAGAGACATAATAACAACATAAAATCATCGAAAATTTCAGCTCTCTAACAAAATAAAAACATAAATCTGTGAAACTAAAATTAACATAGCTACATATATAAACAAAGTCAGACAATGCTTTCTAGGCAAATGCATTTCTATCACAATATATCAGAGCCCAGTGCATCTCATCATCCAATTCACAAACTAAATCTAAATCTAAAGCAAATAATAAAACATAAATTTGAGATCCTCAGAAAATAATGCTTGTAATTGTCATCACAGAGATGATATCAGGTCTCAAAGATTTCTTGCCTTCATTGGATCAGGAAAAAACCAATCAAATTATAAGGGGGCAAAATGTAATAAATTTTGGGAGATGTTATTCGCTGCGCCACACAAAATTCAAAGCGACGAAGCGACTCAAGGACCCCTCATTTTTCTCGCCTTTTAAAGGCCGAAACCCTAGCCATGAGTAAATTAAACGGCGAGAGATCGATCAAAAAGGCTTTACAAATTTTTGCAAATTTAATTTCAAACGAAATAAAAAAAAAGAAAAAGAAGAATTTCGGAATTTTTAGAAACGAAAGCTGCGGCTGAAAAAATTTAGGGGTCTCTCTCGCTTCTTCTAATCACGGACTCAATTTATATCGGCAAGATGTAGAATTAGGGTTTCGTTGAATATAAAGGCCCTTGATGTTGTGTTTATTTACAGAAATACCAATAATTGACGGCTAAGACAAATCCACGTGGATAGAATTGGATCAGAAGTTAATCGGGTCGGGTGTCGATAATGGTGGGCCCAGGAAATACTCTTTTGTTGGGCCGTTGATCCAAAAGAAGCCCGTAAATTGGTATTTTTGCTTGGTGCTGTTGTTGGCATAAGCATAAGCATATTGCAACTAAGCTCATATTTCGAGAAGAATTGAACTTTAGAGAGTACGATAAGATACAAGTTGTAAGCAATGCTGGTTGAGGAGTTATTGTCTGTCGTTGGCATGATACAGAGGTGATGGCCTACCCTGCTTTCTACGTAAGAAACAATTTTCATGTGACTTTGATACTCATTGAAAATTAGGTTGATAATTGTTAAACTGCCAATTTGCAACCCCCAATGCAATAACAAGAGATATTGAAATCACATTATTTTTTAACGCGCAAGTTTTATACTTTGATCCAGATATACGGTGCCAATTGTATTAAGAAATGAAAAATATTTGACCTTTTGATCGACCATATAGATTATTTTGATGGTAACGTTAGCCTGCTCGCAACACACTTAGGAGCTGGATGTGTGGCCGACACACCCATGGCTCCTAAGCGTGTTGCGCTAAACCTGTTGCTGCCTCCTCGTTTCACAATCTATAATTTTGTAAAACTTCCCAACTGTAATGAAACACTATAAGATTTTTCTTGATGGAATAAAGGAAGATATGAGTGTGGCAAATAAAAAAGAAGAAGGAACAAATACTTTCAATATAATTTGTAATAATTATTTTAATTTTTTTTAAAGGATATGGATCTTTTTCTCTAACATGAAAAGCCTAATTTTAAAAAAATTCAATTAAAATTGGGTGGTGCGGATATGATACAAACTCAAAATCTAGACAGAGATATTGTCTCATTTCACCATTAAAACTTAGGAGAGATGACTTTTTCCATTCGGATCGAAAGAGATACAGGAATTTATATACCAAAATGGAAATATAAAATAATCTAAAAATGTGAAATCTACACATCAAAGAAGGTCGGTGATACTCATCACTCCACCCTATGACTGAAACCAAACAAGTCCGAAATGTATACCTGGCCTCCATTAATTCCTCGACGCCACACAATAAAACAACAGACATGAGAAATGGCCATGACGTCAGCGGATACGCACCCTCTTCGATTCGTGCTCCCCAAACTTCCCTCTCCCGCTATAAATACCTCAAGCTTCCCCCAATTTCTCACCGCCACCTCACAGAACCCTAATCTCCTTTTTTATAACCAAAAAATAAAAATCCAAGATCCGAAATGTGTCCCTCGTCGGCCACGTCATCGACGGCGATCCGCCCCGCCTTTGACGTTCTGGACGCTGACCGCGACGGCAGGATCAGCCGCGACGACCTCAAGTCCACCTTCTGCTCCGACGACGGCGTCGCCGCCGCCATGATCGCCGCCGCCGACGCGGACCGCAACGGGTTCGTGGACTTCGACGAGTTCGAGCGGGTCCTCTACGGCGGCGGGGCCCGCCGCGGAGGGGGCTCGATAATGGAGGAGGTGTTTCGGGTGATGGATCGGGACGGCGACGGCCGTGTCGGGTTCGGGGACCTGAAGGAGTGGCTGGCCATGGCCGGCTTGGGCCCCCTCGGCGACGACGAGGTGAGGGCTATGATCAGGATGAGCGGCGGAGATGAGAGCGAGGGGGTGGGGCTTGAGGGGCTCGTCAAGATCCTGGCCGTTGATTTTGAGAGGTGAAGGGTTTCGTGAGATTTTTGTGGACCTCCTTATTGGCTGTTTTGGTTTTCTTTTCCCCTTCATGTTTATGCCAAAGCAGGTTACGGTTTCCGCAACTTGGATTGGTGGTATTTTGATGTCACACTATCCACAGTATTATTTTAATGCAAACTCTCGAAATATAGATCATGCGTCAATTGACTGCTCGTGAGATCTTCAAACCATTGCTCATTTTGAAATTTCCATTTCCTTATAAATATTTTAAGTTTTTCCAAAATTCAAATATCTCTCTCGTTGATATTTAATTTCATATTGGAATTACATTGTTTCAATTAAAATAGGAATCATATGATATGAGCATTCATGTGCATCGAATGAACAAAAAACCTAGAAGAGAAAAAAAACTAAAAGAAAATAAAATTCAGGACTATTTGACAAACATGATAAAAAAATTTGAAGTTCCATTTTCCGGCAAGATTTGGATGCTGTCTCTCTTTATTATCTTTCTTCCCTTCTAAAATGTTTGTTTATATAAACTATGTTGTCAAACAACTATAAAATCTTACAAACACAAGCCTAAACAGCAACCGATATGCGAAATGACAACAAACTAATGAAATTTGTGAGCATGATACACAAGAATTCCTTTTGGGGTTCATCTCCTATATCATCACACTCAAAATTAAGCTATTTTTTTTAAGTTCGCCGTTTTTTTTATTTGTGATCCTTCTAGAATTATGTGATCCTTCTAGGAATTGAAATCTCGACTTGTCATCTTGGAGAAAAAATTTATACCAACGGATTACCGAGCACTTGCTACCAATTTAACTTTGCAGCTATACTATTCATAACTAATTCAATTTGTTGCAACCCCTTTCAAAATCAAGCCCACATATTGCACTCTAATTTTATTGTCGTAGTAAAAGTGTTACGGTTTATTTAATTGCTTAATATTTATTGGGTGGCTGTGCGTGTGATCGGACCAGGATCTTTATGGTTATTTCTTGGGTGGCTGTGGATTTGTCCCTTTGTCCTTGTTGGAATATTACGCACATGGTCATAATTTGTGGGGCGAGCTTTCTTTAGTGTGTGTATTCACATTTGTCGGTAAAATTATCCAAATTTTTGCATTTGATATTAAATGAAAGGTTTTTTTTTATTTATTTTGCCCCTTAGAAAATTGAATATTTTTGAATACCTCATCCACATATGGCTATTTGCCTACTACCCATTCAAAAATCTTAACCCAACTAAAAAACTCACTCCAGTTTGCTTTGAATTGATCAACGTTTTTTGACCGTCTAAAACCGCCGTTAGAGAGGGTAAAAAGACCGAAAAAACCCCACCTTCTTCACTAGCCTCCACTCCTCCCTCAGCCTTCCCATCTCCTTCCTCGCCGATGCCCCTCTCGCATCCTCATCGACCGCCACATCTTCATCAATCTCTCCTCCCTCACCTCCATCATCTTCTCCACCGCCATTATCTTCTTAACCCACCACCACCATCAACACCCAGCACAACCGCTGTCCACCACTACCATTAGCACCACACAACCACCACCACCACCACCACATTCTACCACCATCGTCTCTTCCTCCTACCCGCCGCCACCATTAACACTCACCACCATCACCACCACCCGCCACTATCATCATCACTACAATACTCCTCTTCCCCTTCTCTAAAAATCATGGACTCACTCCACCCACCGCCGCTGCCCTTTACCATTACATTCCGGCTTCTTACCCTGCCAAGATCCAACCACTCTGGTTATATACTCAGGAGGATCATCGCCATCACCTTCCCCCATCCTCGCCATCACCCTCCCTCGCTGACACCCTCACCATAGCACGTCCTCCACGCACTAGCCCACACTATGGCCTGCTCCTTCCATGTCAGTAGCCCATGCTCTTTCGCAGCTGACGTCATCCCCCACTCCTCCCTTACCTCCTCAGCAGGGCTAGAGTAGGGAGTGGCCTAAAACCTACGAGTGAGCTTAAGCACAATGCGAGGGTCGACCTCGACGGCGACAACAGAATTGACGCTTCTGGAAGGTTCTTGGTGAGGTTACAAGTGCCGAGACGGATCTCGAGGACGACGTCGGTTAGCTTAATGCCAGATTTCTGAACGATGGAATCGATGAGGATGGGATTTTTCAGGATGTACTGCCTTTTCGATTTCTCGAAGGGGATCCTCTTTAAAAGTGTTGTTGTTTCTACCGAGGTCGTGTCTTCCTTATTTTGCTTCCCGCCATGGCCGCCGTCGCTCAAGCATCTTCGAGCTTTCGCTTTGTCTGATTAATTGAGAGAGAATTTGGGGATTTAAGGTTTTGGGGGATTGGGATTGGAGAAAGTGAGGAGAGAGATTGAGATTGGTGATGATGGAGAGGTTGGGATGATACCGAGGAAGAAGGAAAGATTGGATCTTATGAATGGGAATGAGAATCCATTCCATGGGAAAAGAGCATTGCTTGATAAAGATTAGTAGAGGAAGAAATGATATTTGATTAATAGATTGATTCATCATCTTCAATCTTTGGGTTGAGCATTGCAAATGTTGGGAATGATCGATGTGTAAGTTGAGAATTTCTTGAGGTATGTTCATCTAAAAATTTCAGAGTGGGGAAATTGATGATGATGATGATGATGGGGGTGAAGAGCAGCTGCGGTGGGTGGAGGAAGGAGGTCGATGGCAAAAAGAGTGTCGCCGGAGATGATGAGAAGATGGAGGATGAAGGAGGAGGATGATAGGGGGAAGATGATGATGATGAGGGGGCAGCGGTGATGGCGAGGGTGAGGGGTCGGAGGGTGATGGTGAGGATGAGAGGCAGCTGTGGCGACGGGTGGAAGGGCGAGGTGGGGCCACCAAGGTCTGGGAAGGGGTGGCGCCAGTGATGACGAGGAGAGAAAAGGGAAGAAGAAGAAAGAGAGAAGAGAGATGGGTAAGAGTATTTTGGCCTTTTTACCTTTCTAACCAAGCATAGTTAAGGGCTAACTTAACAAAAGTCTGCGGGAGAGGGATATCTAGTTGATAGAGATATTTCGAGTGAGCTACAGACAAATAGCCATATGTGGGTGTGGTATTCGAAAATAGTCAATTTTTGAGGGGCAAAATTAAAAAAACCCTAAATGAATATTGTAAAATTTCAGAAAATGAAAAATATTATTTTAAAATTTAAATAATAAAATAATGAATTTTACGGATATTATACGAGTATGAATTTGAGTTTTCGTAAATTGGTATAATTATATACCTGTATTTTTGGAAAATAATTGGGATTTAAAAGAAATTATTATTTATGAAAGCATTTATTTAATTTGGCTTTTCATAAATTAATATATAATTATATCCATATAAGTTTAATATTAAAATTAATTAGTGTTTTACTAGTTACTACACTAAACTAAATTTTATTTTTTCTAAACCATACTTAGTGTGCATAATATGTTTATAAGAAGGTTAATATTTCACTTGTGTTTTTGTGATGGTTTCTTTTTAAAGAAAAGAGTAAAGGAAAGGAAAGGAAAGGAAAGACGAGTGGGAGACATGGAAGACAAGGAAGCATGAGTGGAAATTTAAAAAACTAAAAAGAATGTATGGATGTGAGAGAGAGAGGGTATGGCTTGATGCAACCATTTGCATTTTTTCTTCACCTTATTTCTCCTTTATCTTCTTCTTCCTCTTCTCCTTCTCCACCTTCTCCACCACTCTCTACAACCACAAATCTCAACCCAAAGCCTCTCAAAACTCATTGAAGCCTTCACAAAATTGTTCCTAATCTCATCATAAACTTGAAGGTATGATCAAGTCTCCATTTTAAAAATCTTTTGCCATCCTCGAACTTTCCTTAGTTGCCATTATGAGGTAATAACCCAACTTTTAGATAAGTTTTCATAACACTTGACTTCACACACTAGTTAGAGCTAAAAAGTGTATGTTTGCTAGACTTAAGTTTTCAAAAGAGAGTTTTGGTGGGCAAAACTTGTAGTGGTGGTATAGTAGGGGTTTAAGGAGTTATTACAAGCTCATTAATGATAAATGGTGGCATGTTAGTGATAGTATCCTTAGTTCAAATGAGTTTTGAAGTTGCAAACATGAGTTTAGAATTTCAAATGCCGGTTTTCATTGAAGTTTGAAGAGAAAATGGAATCTGGTATAACATGGGTTCTCTGAAAATATTTAGAAGATACATTGAGATGTTTAGACCAGTAGACGACCACCGTAGAAACCCGAGCCCCCAATTCCTTCCCTGGGCCGCAAATTTAATCCCTAGGACCGCAAATTGCAGCCAAGTTGGTGAGTTAGGATGTGGTGTTTGTTCTGTAGCTCACACATTCGATAATTAAGCCTACCCTATATGATAAATCGTCCCAGATCACCTGAGTAAAAATATGGGAGCATTTTGACTTGTTTTTGGCGATATTTCCGATATTTGAAACTTGGATTTTTGGATATTTGTGTCTCGACTCGGTCATTCGGCGTTCGTACGCCGACGTCGGGGGGTATTTTGTCGTTTTAGCACGTGTTGACCATAGGTTCTAACTTATGTACGATTCGCTCATCGTATCAGTTTTCATATGGATTTTTATGTGTTTCGATATGATTTCAATTGTAGGAACGATTGTGGAAGGTTCCGAGACGACGAAGAAGGGCAGGGCATCCGTCGGCTTCGACTGGGGCGAGGCGTTTGGGCTAGTAGATATATATCTGTTAGTGTTTATGCCCTAGAAGGCCATTACTGTATCATACTAGTTTGTATATTACTTAATGGAAGCTTGGGATATTCACATGTATATAACAGTCTTGCTAAACATGGTAGTATGCTACTTGGTTTTTCTATCTTAATATGTGAGTGTACGTATTGATAGAGCTCTTAGGATCTTGCTTGTCTACCAGCGTTGTGATGGCAGTCACACTAGTGGGGGCTGGGTAGTCTACAAGCACATCCTTATTCTGGTCCCTGGTCGTTGGATTATCGAGACAGAGCATCGATACTCCGGAGTAGACTGGTGTGTACGCTTCTCATCCCAGTTGGGGAGATGGTCTGTCCCACAGCCGTCAGTACGTCGTACTGGAGATAGTATACAGGTGCTCATTAGGTTACGGGTACACCGGACAGGACTCACAGGGAACTGTTGGTTGGTTTTATACCAGTCGTCAGTGAACAGTTCCCAGGTGACATGAGTACAGCATAGTCCGCAGACTTGACACTGCTACTTCGCCTCGAGTGTGTCCCACTGTTCTTAAATTGCTACCCTACCACGGCTCAAAGGAGTCGTGCAAACAGGTAGCAGTTGGGTGCAGTCCCGAGCACTTGGAGGCAGTGGCGGTTAGACAGGATTCGTCCCTCCCGGTATTGGGAGTAGATATCGTGCTGTGTCAGAGAGCCATTACGCAAAGTCCCTGGCCAGGGCAAGCGAGATTTGCTGGTAGGTTCCAGTAGTTTCTCAGGGTGTAATGGGCTTCCCTCCGACACGACTTATACCGCTATTAGGGGACTGACGCTTGCCGCCCCCTAGGCCCGATATGCGATAGTCTTGGACGAACGGACCGGACTGTATGGAGATTGTCACATCAGACTCAGTAGGAGTTCGGATGGGTTTCCTCATCGGCCTTCTTATCGACAACTACCTGGGGACCGTTACGTACAGCTAATGCCGCTTGCGGTCTGTGGTTAAACCCACTGCCAGCGTAGTAGTCGAGTCTCTAGAGTCCCACACAGAGAGTTTCCTACTCCAGGCGAAACGATATAGAGGTCGTATGGTTTTACGACAAGGGTTCGGACGCATACGTGCGTTTACGCGCGTACGACTTTCGGACAGTTTTTACCAGTCGACTTTGGTTTAAGCCAGTTACTGGTATCCGGTTATTGCATTTTTACAGTCTAAAGTTTTTCCGTATTTTTGCGGATTGGTGGGGCGTTCTCGTAATTGTGCGAGAAGCTTCTAGAAGATGTGACTAAGGAGGTTTAGATGACATATACTTTGGATAAGATTTGTGAGTCATGAGAGTGATTCATCATTGTCATTATTGCACCATAAATGATTAATGACACATGCTTAATGAATCACCACTTAACATTTATGAAGCATGCTTATTCATCACATTTATTCATTTATTCTTTAAATGAGAATGCTTCATAATATGTTATGATACTCACAATCTCATCTCATAATTTATTCTCACATTCTCTCTCCTCAAGCTCTCATCTTCAAACCCTAATCCTTACACCTCATGAGTTGAGATCAAAGGATTAGAAAGACTAATCAATCCATAACCATCACTCTATTTCATTCTATCTTCTTTGATTAGCAATCCAAGAAGATTAGTTACCTCAAGTTAGAGGTTTAGTTTGGAGTTTTGCTCTCGGGTGGATCGTTTACTACCTAGAGAAGGCCGAGGAGAACAAGGAGATCGTAAAGACGAAGAACTGGTTTCATTAGGTATAATCCCTAAACACAATAGTTATGAAACTCTTTGTGTGCGGTTATTTATAGTTTAGCTTCGATTCAAGCGGTTAGTCGATGTTCGTTCACTAAACAATTTCGTTTTTGAAAATTCCACCTCCCCACAAGTATTGGGGTGTACTACATCGACTTACAGTGGTATCAGAGCCTCGCTAAACAATAAATAACTTGATTGCAAATTTGTACGAATTTCGAACGGAAAAAACGAAACCGGAAAGTCCCGAAAAATTCAGTTTCTGTCGAATTTTAAATGAAGTCCAAAATTGTTTCAGGGATGTTCAGAAAGTTTTAAATGACACCAGTAGAACACACAAAAAATTTGGTCCCCTGAATCGCCTACGGCGCCGCGGATCCGCGGCGGATAGCACCTATCCGCCGCGCTTCCGCCGCCGATTAGACGATCCAGGGACTCATTTTTCTGGTGATTGTTCTCTGTAAGATTTGGGATTTTCTGGTATATTTTAATTTTGCTCAGGTTTCAGTTTAACAGAGCAGTTTTTGGAGCAATATTAAAGATGTTTAATCGATCGAAATTGTACAGTATTTGCATATTGGATTATATCTGTGATTGATAAATGTGTTCGTAAACCTCCCCTAACTGCTAGTATGTCAGTTGGCAGGGGGTTGCACATTTCTGAAATGGTTATATCTGTTTGTGCATATGAACCGTAATTGGACTGTTGTGGTGTATAGCCGGGTTTTTTGCAATGGGTTATTATTTAATTCATTTGTTGTAAATGTAATTTGTTGTAATATTATTTTGCGGGGCACATCCAGGTTGCGGTTGTAGCCACCGATGTATTATTTCATTTTACTGTTTTTGCTCCTAGGACTGACCCAAGGTGGGGTACACAAACTGCCGGGTGGGTAGTTTGCCGTACCCGTAGGGGTCGAGGGTGGGGTAACGGCTATTCATCACAACTGTGTAATCTTTCTTTTCTTGCAGGCTCAAAAGAAATACAAATTGCTTGCAAATCCAATTAAGTTTATCTGTGTTCTGGAATGTATATCATTGCGTCAGGCGAATGTAAAATATCTATATATATTGTAGCTATTTAGACGTCACTTATGTTTTACACCCGCGCTAGCCCAGCCCCCGCTCTGTCGTTAGTTAAGTAACCTAACGGGTAATGACGGGACCCCGTGGCGAATGCGGATGGCATAAGAGGACGTTGTATTTTCGTTGTTTTCTGCAATGATAGGTTAATGATGGGACGCATTATCTATAATGCAAAGAAAATAAACCAAGTTTAAATCGTTGGAACAATTTAAAAAGAAACCACTCGGTTATTTTTAAAAACAGATATTTTAAATGCGGAGCTTTAACCACTCCTTTTAAAAGCTATCAGGTTCCTTCGGTTATATCAAGTTCACTACGTTCACGGTTTCGCCAAAACCAGTCGTAGCCCTCCGTCATTTCTTATGGATGGTCAGTAGTATTCAAGCTATGCTTGTTGGCTTTCGTCAAGGCATAGTGTTTGGTAGCTGCTGGGGTATTCATTTGTTGCATAGATAGATGAGTTGGTTTGGGACAGTCGTATAACCTTGTTGGCTTTCGTCAAGGGTATATACGGGTGGGTTCAAATTAACAAGATAATGATGGGCAGAACTTGACATGTGTTTTATGATTTGTTGGCTTTCGTCAAGGTCATAAGAACATGGGGCAAAAATGTATATCGGGAATTTCTAAAGAAATTGAAATTTGCAAAGAGAAGCATACCATTTTGAGTTTGATGAATATTGGTAGCATTCCTACAACATTATCAGACGATGATATTTGGATCCCGATCCTACTGTGAGTATATGCTACTTATCAGGATATTCGTCACTTAACGATCAATGCTATAAACCTAGTAGGTGTCCAGAAAGGTGTCAGCGGGGTTACGCCCCCAGAGAAAAGAGGTTATTTAATTAAGGAACTTCGCGAAAGCGTTGGAAAACCTCCCTCGAAGTATCGACACTGGCCTGGCTGAACGGTTAAGCAAGTATTGTACGGTGAGAATAGTCCTGGCTAATTCTTCTTTTATGGTTTGAGGAAGGATTCGAGAAACAGTGGGAGCCATCCAGTTTAGATAAATTAAAAACCACTCTAAACTTGCAAGAGCATCATGCTAAAGTGTTTTCTTCTCTCTCTCTCATTGCAGCGACCTTGTGACCATGACTAGGTTACATCTAGATAACAAGATGACTGAATCTAACTTATTTGACTGGCAAAGGTCTGTCCAGATGACCATTGCCTATGACAAGCTGGACCACCCTATTACTACTCAAGATCCCACCGTCCCAGGTCCAGTTTCCACCGTCGCGGATATAGATATCCGTCAGACAAAGGAAAAGAATAAAGCGAAAGCCAAGTGCCTCGTGTTGGCTTCAGTTGATGGTATATACCAGAAACAGCACGAGAAGATGGACTCTGGTTCCATCTTTCTCCATAACAAAGATTTATATGGAGAGCAATCTCATATCGCAAGATATGAGGCCTCGAACGAATTGATTCAAGCGAGGTCGGCTGACGGGTCATCTGTAAGGGACGACGTCCTTACGATGACTAGCTATATTGATGAGCTCAAGGACCTGGAGACCACGTTGGGAAACAGGTCATATACTGACTTATTTCCACAGTCCCTACCCTCTACTTACACCCTGAAAGAAACCAGGGAGACACAAGCTCTGCTTAATAGGGGACCTTCTTCCTCTTCGTCCAAGGCGAAAGCAAAGGGTGAAAAGAAGAAGACCTCTACAAAGCCGATATACGGTGTCAGCAAAGTAGGAGGAAAGGGAAGAGAAACAGTTTCGGGACTTGGTATAGGTAAGGAGGGATATTCCTATTGTTATGGGAATGGACATTGGCAGAAGGATTGCAGGGCTTTGGAAGCCAGTAGCCAGGATTCGAAGCATGTTGTGGCTTCAGCCTCAAATGTGTTTGTAATTGAGAAATGTTTGTCAATTAACTCTACTTCCTGGGTACTAGATACCGGAGCAGGATCTCATATCTGTAATTCGTTACATGCTTTGAGAAACCGTAAAGTTATAAGGATAGGTGATTTGTCTCTCAGAGTTGCAAACGGAATGAGCGTGGATGCTGAATCCGTGGGAGAATATCGCCTAGGTTTGACAAGTGGGCAGATATTGATTCTACGTAACTGTCTGTATGTACCTAGTTTGACTTGTAATATCATATCAGTGTCCTCACTTTCAAGAGAGGGATATGACTTTACATTCGTAAGCGATGTAGTTCACATCCACCTAAATCAAGTTCTGATTGGGTCCGGTACATTAGATGACGGTATATACGTATTGAATCAAGCTCAGGTTTTCAATGTCCAGAACACACTTAAAAGAAAGTCTCCAGAAGTGAATCAGGCTTTTCTATGGCATTGTAGACTAGGTCACATCAATGAAACACGGTTAACAAAGTTACTAGAGAAGGATATTTGAATCCGTTCGAATATCAATCTTATGCCACTTGTGAATCTTGTCTCATGGGAAAGATGACAAAAACTCCGTTTTCTGGACACGGAGTAAGAGCGAGCGAGCTCTTAGGACTCGTACACAGTGACGTGTGCGGTCCAATGTCTACACATGCGCGAGGTGGTTATTCCTACTTCATTACTTTTACGGATGATTTCTCTAGGTATGGACATATCTTCTTGATGAAGCATAAATCCGAGGCCTTTGAGAAATTCCAAGAATACAAGAATGAAGTGGAAAACCAAACAGGCAAAAGTATTAAGACACTGAGATCTGATCGAGGTGGTGAATACTTAAGTGCCGAGTTCCTGGGTTACTTAAAAGAGAAAGGAATTCTCTCTCAGCTTACTCCTCCATACACACCACAACACAACGGTGTATCGGAAAGGAGGAATCGAACCCTATTAGATATGGTTCGTTCCATGATGAGTAAGGCTGAGTTACCGCGATCATTCTGGGGTTATGCGCTAGAATCAGCAGCATATCTTTTGAACAAGGTTCCAACCAAGACTGTGCCTACCACGCCATATCAGATGTGGAGTGGGAAGAAACCCCATCTTCAGTACCTGAAGACATGGGGATGTCCAGCTTTTGTAAAAAAGCAGCATCCGGACAAGCTCGAGGCACGCTCAGTAGAGTGTAAGTTTGTGGGATATCCAAAGAATTCCATGGGATATTGCTTCTACTACGCAGAGGAACAAAAGGTTTTTGTTTCTCGTCATGCCCGCTTCTTAGAAACTGAATTTTTAGAAAATCAGAAGAGTGGGAGCGCAGTAGAACTGGAAGAAATTCCAGAACCACAAGCTGTTACTGAAAGTTTGGTGGAACAAGAAGTTTCAGAAGAAAGGGACATACCAGCGCCTATCCGCAGAAGTAGTAGGCAGTCTCATCCGCCTGAGAGATACTACGGTTTTCTCATAGACGGGGATAGAGAAGATTGCGTCATTGATAATGACGACCCTACTAGCTTCCAGCAAGCCATTCAGAGCGGTGACTCGGTAAAATGGCTGGATGCAATGCGGACCGAAATGGAGTCCATGTACACTAACAAAGTATGGACTTTGGACACTGCTCCAGATGGGGTGAAACCCGTAGGATGCAAGTGGATCTTCAGAAAGAAGATTGGTGTAGATGGACAGGTTGAAACCTATAAGGCTAGACTTGTTGCAAAGGGTTTCCGTCAAAGACCTGGTTTGGACTATGACGAAACCTTTTCTCCTGTGGCTATGCTGAAATCCATTCGGGTCCTTCTTGCTATTGCTGCCTTCCACGATTATGAAATCTGGCAGATGGACGTAAAGACGGCCTTTCTAAATGGAAATTTAGAAGAAAGCGTCTATATGGATCAGCCAGAGGGATTCATTCAGAGTGGGAGCAGCGGTAAAGTATGCAAGCTGCTTAAATCCATTTATGGACTAAAGCAGGCATCGCGGAGTTGGAACATCTGTTTTGATGATACTGTCAAAGAATTCGACTTTATCAAAAATCCAGATGAACCATGCATATACAGTAAGATTGTAGGGAGAGTTGTATTCCTCGTCTTGTACGTGGATGACATTCTCCTAATAGGAAATGATATTCCTATGCTACAGTCAGTCAAAAGATTCTTGTCACAGAAATTCTCCATGAAGGACCTGGGTGATGCCACCTACATTCTGGGGATCCAGATCTATCGTGATAGATCAAAGAGGATGTTGGGACTTTCACAGTCCAGGTACATAGACACCATATTGAAAAGATTCAGTATGGAAGATTCTAAGCGCGGTAACCTACCGGCTTGTCACGGAATCACCCTCTCCAAAGAGATGTCTCCCAAGACTGATTTGGAAAGGAAACGCATGTCGATTATACCCTACGCTTCTGCGGTAGGCTCTATAATGTATGCGATGTTATGTACCAGACCAGATGTAGCATACGCATTGAGCGTTGTAAGCCGGTATCAGGCAAACCCGGGGAGAATCACTGGATAGCAGTAAAGAACATTCTCAAGTACCTGAGGAGGACTAAGGAAATGTTCTTGGTTTACGGCGGAAAGGACCTCAAGATAGAGGCCTATGCTGATTCCGGCTTCCAGAGTGACAAGGATGACTCCAAGTCCATGTCGGGTTATGTCTTTACCCTCAATAGAGGGGCGGTCTGTTGGAAGAGTTCCAAGCAGGACACCGTTGCTGACTCAACGATGGAAGCGGAGTACATAGCTGCTTGCGATGCCGCAAAAGAAGCTGTCTGGATGAAGAAGTTCCTCACAGAACTTCAGGTGGTTCCTACCAGTGTTGGTCCAATACCTCTGTATTGCGACAACAACGGCGCTATAGCTTTAGCGAAGGAACCCAGGTCCCATCAGAAGTCCAGACACATCTTAAGGCGGTATCACCTGATCAGGGAGATCGTAGATCGCCGAGAGATCGAGGTAAAGAGAGTAAATACGGAGGATAACATTGCTGATCCATTCACTAAGGCCCTACCTCAGATTCAATTCGAGAGGCTACTCGAGATCATCGGTCTTCGATACGCCAGTACATGGCCCTAGTGCAAGTGGGAGATTGTTAGTGTTTATGCCCTAGAAGGCTATTACTGTATCATACTAGTTTGTATATTACTTAATGGAAGCTTGGGATATTCACATGTATATAACAGTCTTGCTAAACATGGTAGTATGCTACTTGGTTTTTCTATCTTAATATGTGAGTGTACGTATTGATAGAGCTCTTAGGATCTTGCTTGTCTACCAGCGTTGTGATGGCAGTCACACTAGTGGGGGCTGGGTAGTCTACAAGCACATCCTTATTCTGGTCCCTGGTCGTTGGATTATCGAGACAGAGCATCGAAACTCCGGAGTAGACTGGTGTGTACGCTTCTCATCCCAGTTGGGGAGATGGTCTGTCCCACAGCCGTCAGTACGTCGTACTGGAGATAGTATACAGGTGCTCGTTAGGTTACGGGTATACCGGACAGGACTCACAGGGAATTGTTGGTTGGTTTTATACCAGTCGTCAGTGAACAGTTCCCAGGTGACATGAGTACAGCATAGTCCGCAGACTTGACACTGCTACTTCGCCTCGAGTGTGTCCCACTGTTCTTAAATTGCTACCCTACCACGGCTCAAAGGAGTCGTGCAAACAGGTAGCAGTTGGGTGCAGTCCCGAGCACTTGGAGGCAGTGGCGGTTAGACAGGATTCGTCCCTCCCGGTATTGGGAGTAGATATCGTGCTGTGTCAGAGAGCCATTACGCAAAGTCCCTGGCCAGGGCAAGCGAGATTTGCTGGTAGGTTCCAGTAGTTTCTCAGGGTGTAATGGGCTTCCCTCCGACACGACTTATACCGCTATTAGGGGACTGACGCTTGCCGCCCCCCTAGGCCCGATATGCGATAGTCTTGGACGAACGGACCGGACTGTATGGAGATTGTCACATCAGACTCAGTAGGAGTTCGGATGGGTTTCCTCATCGGCCTTCTTATCGACAACTACCTGGGGACCGTTACGTACAGCTAGTGCCGCTTGCGGTCTGTGGTTAAACCCACTGCCAGCGTAGTAGTCGAGTCTCTAGAGTCCCACACAGAGAGTTTCCTACTCCAGGCGAAACGATATAGAGGTCGTATGGTTTTACGACAAGGGTTCGGACGCATACGTGCGTTTACGCGCGTACGACTTTCGGACAGTTTTTACCAGTCGGCTTTGGTTTAAGCCAGTTACTGGTATCCGGTTATTCCATTTTTACAGTCTAAAGTTTTTCCGTATTTTTGCGGATTGGAGGGGCGTTCTCGTAATTGTGCGAGAAGCTTCTAGAAGATGTGACTAAGGAGGTTTAGATGACATATACTTTGGATAAGATTTGTGAGTCATGAGAGTGATTCATCATTGTCATTATTGCACCATAAATGATTAATGACACATGCTTAATGAATCACCACTTAACATTTATGAAGCATGCTTATTCATCACATTTATTCATTTATTCTTTAAATGAGAATGCTTCATAATATGTTATGATACTCACAATCTCATCTCATAATTTATTCTCACATTCTCTCTCCTCAAGCTCTCATCTTCAAACCCTAATCCTTACACCTCATGAGTTGAGATCAAAGGATTAGAAAGACTAATCAATCCATAACCATCACTCTATTTCATTCTATCTTCTTTGATTAGCAATCCAAGAAGATTAGTTACCTCAAGTTAGAGCTTTAGTTTGGAGTTTTGCTCTCGGGTGGATCGTCTACTACCTAGAGAAGGCCGAGGAGAACAAGGAGATCGTAAAGACGAAGGACTGGTTTCATTAGGTATAATCCCTAAACACAATAGTTATGAAACTCTTTGTGTGCGGTTATTTATAGTTTAGTTTTGATTCAAGCGGTTAGTCGATGTTCGTTCACTAAACAAGTTCGTTTTTGAAAATTCCGCCTCCCCACAAGTATTGGGGTGTACTACATCGACTTACAATATCTACGGGAGAAGTCGGGTGGATAGCGTATAGCACCCCGTAACCGTAGAATTAGGATACGATATGTATATTAGAATTGTATACTTAGCCTATAGGGTTTACTAGAATATCGTATGCGTATATTCCTATACTTAGTAGAAGTTATACCCCTAGTCTCTATTTCTTGCCATTAGGATATATATATATATATATATATATATATAAGGATATTTACGACATAAGTATATATGATATAGCATGATACATTATGAGATAATATGATACGAGACGTATGAGATGACATGAGATGTACGCTATGATATGATATAAGTTATATTGGATGATATGAGATGAGATGATGTACGCGACTATAGATCCGTACCATATTGATTGGATGATATCGTACGGGAGATATTCCGTACATGATATGATGAGGATTGATTGCCGATTACAGCCAATTTTATTCCAACTCAAGAAGTCTTGTTTATGATTCAAAGCGGAAAATTTTGAGATGTTTAGAGCCATACCTACTTTCAAAACTAACGAATCGTTACGTACTTTTAAATGATAATTTCAAGGGTACGCTCCGAATTTTCAAATGGTATCTATTTCAAAAACATCGTAGCCCCCTATTTCGAAAACAACGTCCCGTGCTATTGTAAACTATACTGTATGGCTCACACATAGTTGGATATTTTAATACTTGTTCACGTTACGATTTCATTATTCCGTTTTTGCTCGCATTTCGATTTCTTATTTCTGCATACACTCGCGTTTCAATCATTTATGATATATTCTACGTTTATACCTTTAGTTTTACTTAACTTCGTTTGTTAGGATACGCGCACCATTACCGATAATTTACATGTTGCACGTACACATGCTCGTATGCTCACACACACATCATCGGTAATTGCCATACCACGTACACAGATAGAACTCGCTATGTCACCATATCACACATTACCCTGTTATCATTATAGATTACTTTTAGTACCCGGCACTACGTGCTGTTTCAGATATTGCACTTTCTTTTCATTGCTTATACGATACGCTTATATGAACACACTTGACATGCATTACATTATTGTTCTGTGCTTTTACATATTCGCCATGTTCTTATGAGATTCTGTTTTCATGTGATTTCTGGATTTGAGAAACAACAGATATAATTTTATAAATATGTGAATGTTTTAAAAACGCGGTTTTCTCTTGATATGATATTTCGACGTCCACCATGAGATTTCTCAGTGCTGAGCTCTGATTTTTTACCGCCGAAAACCGGTAAAGACAAACGTCTTGCCTGAATTTGGGGGCAGATGCTATTTAGGTTTATCCATCCACCTCTCCGAAGATGCCAAGTTGATTTATGGTACCGTGTATCGGAAGTCTGGACGGATGCGGCCGTTGTAGCGGACTTCATCAGATTCCCCCTCGTTGTGAGGGTTTTTTGATTGTGGGGACGCTCTTCCTTGCAGGCGCAAACCCCTGCAGTTAATTACGTTACCGCGCAGCGATAACCACTTTCTCCTGCTCCAGAAGGTCATTTCGTGTCATGTGTGTTTGTTTTATTTTTGGTTGCCCGTGGATTGTATACGGAGACTAATTTGTGTTGTCGCCCGTAGGGCGTGGATTAGTCCAAATCCATATTTTCTTAGATTTGGGTTTGGTTTGATTTAAGAATCGTTAATCTCATTTGGGATTAAGATCAACTTAAATATTTGTCAAGGATTCGTTAATCCGATATTGGACTGAGATCTACTTAACGGGGGTTTAGGATCATTTTTGATCCAATGAAGGAGCATTTGGGCTCTATCATTTTAGTTCAGGGACGTTACGGTTCATAGATCACTATTTTTGGTATGGGAGTTTAGTTTAAGTACGTTGCGGTCCACAGCTAGTTTAAGAACGTTGCGGTCTATGGGTATTTTAAGGACATTGCGGTCCACGGAATTGTTGGTTGTCGGGACCCGCCACCTCTCTGAAGACGTTGAAGAATTACAATGACATGTATCAGAGGTGTGGGGAGATGTACCCTTGAACCAATGTCAGTTGGGAGATCTGTAGTTGGGTTTGGGACTAAGACCGATTTTAAAAAAATTGTGAGCACATGGGCTTGCTTGATCTGAATTAGGGACTTTTGGTCAACTTGGACTCAGCCCACTCAGTTTTTCAATAAAGTGTTAGACACTTGTTTAGGCTCGGTCCCTTTTTGTGCAACAATGCTGAGCATTGATATGAGCTCTGACGCTCATCCTATTTCTTTGTTTTTTATGAAGTGTTAAACACTCTTTATGGCGCTGGGCTCTGTTTGCAAAGCGCTTTATGTTAAACAGCGTCCACGTGAGGCGCTTGGCACTGAACGCCGACCATTGAGTGCAGAGCACTCTTTATTTTATTAGCGCCCACGTGAGGGGCACGTGGGGCGCTTGGCGCTGGACGCCAACCACTGAGTACTAGGCACTCTTTATTTTAGCAGCGCCCACGTAAGGAGCACGTGAGGCGCCTGGCGCTGAGCGCCAACCACTGAGTGCTAGATACTCTTTATTTTAGCAGCGCCCACGTGAGGGGCACGTGAGGCGCTCGGTGTTGTCTCCTTCTTTGTGTATTTTTCTGAAGAGTTCAACTCTTTGTTCTCCCCTGAATCTTCAATCCCCAAGAACAAATTCATCCCCATGAGAATAAAATTCTCATTTGTGGAAGACTTGTCTCATGGATCTCAGATCCAGGGAAAGAACTATGTTCTTTTATAAGTGTTAAACTCTTGGGTATGCAGATGAGATACTATGATCTCTATTTACCTTGAAGAAAGTTCTTCTTCTTCCTTCTCTCTTTAAAGCTCTTTTTTCTTGCTCTACTTTTTGAACTTGAAATTTATGGAGGGGTTCCTCTCTACAAGACTTGAAGTCTTGGACCTTTATATAGTGGAGCAAGTTTGCTGATTTAGTTAAAGAAATCTCTCATTGAGAGATCCTTAATTGATTTGGGGATTTTATCCACCGTTGGATTTTTGATCCAAGAATTTCTGTTTTATAGAAGATATTTTTCTTGTTTTTAACAAGATTGGGAAAATATTTTCCATACAGAGCTTATTCTGTAATTTGGTGATTTTTAATCACCATTGGATCTTTAATCCAACGGTGCTCTGTTCTATAGAGCGTAATCTTTCTTGTTTAGAAAGATTAGGGAAATATTTTCCCATACAGAGTTTATTCTATAGCTTGGTAATTTTTTAATCACCATTCGATCTTTAATCCAACGGTGCTCTGTTTTACAGAGCGTAATCTTTCTTGTTTAGAAAGATTTGAGAAATATTTCCTCAAAAGAATTTAATTCTGTATTTTGATGATTTATCATCTCCGTTGGATCTTTGATCCAACGGCAGAGAACTTTTAATTCTGGCGCCGGCGCCCTCGTGCGGGGCACGTGAGGCGCTGCCTCAGAGTTTTTAACTCTTGGCGCTGGCGCCCTCGTGCAAGGCATGTGAGGTGCTGCCTCAGATTTTTTTAACTCTAGGTGTGGCGCCCTCGTGCAAGGCACGTGAGGCGCTGCTTCTTTACTGAAGGTGTATTTTCGCCTTCTTTCTTTGCATTTCCTAAGTCAAATGCTTGGAAATAGTTCCATCATGCACAACATTTTCTGTGCCTAGACTTAAATGGCTCCCTTCATAATCTGAAGCAATACTTCTCTTCTCTTTCACTTTCAAAGAATTATTTTAACAGAGAAGAGCTATGGCTTGTAATCGTCCACATGCTCGCCGGCAGCCATGAGAGATGCCTATTGAGAAAATTGTTCTTCGTTTTGCTGCCTTTCTGGTGAACTCTACTCTTACGGATGATCAATGCGATACGGTGCTGCACGGGCTCTTGACTCGTAAAGGATCTCCTCTCCCCATCGGCTCTATTTGGCTCCGGATGGTCTTTTTGTCCATGCTCGATGATATTCCCCCTCATCCAGCGGAGATAACTCCGGCGATACTCAACGCAGCGGAGGACAAGATCGAGTGCTTTCATGAGGCACTTTTGATTAACACGGCTCTAAGGGATCGCTCTGTTTAGCTGCTAAGCCAGATACGGGCTCAGCGGGTCATCATGTCTGCCTTCGCTGATGGGCATGGTGCTGACCGATGGGGAACGACTCTTCATGAAGATTGCCTCTTTGCCATGGTGGAGAAGGCAGAGAGAGAGTTAGAGAATTTTATCCATAGTTTTATGAATCCCTGTACTTTTGATCCTATGTATGGTGATCTATTTCCTGTAGAATAAAATGTTCAATTAAATGCTTTCTTTTTGTCGTTGAACACATTTTCTTTCTCTGATGTGTGCGTATATGAATGAGCCCGATTTCACACAGAAACTTAAACCGGTGTAAACAGAAACAAATAGCTCTTGGCCGATGATTTTGGTGAGAACAGTGATTATTACCCAATTCAAAGAGTGAGGAGTCATTGTTTACGAATACATGGTGGACCCGGTACGATACCCAGGAGCAAGAAGATCGTATAGAAAGACGTTGAGCCTGGCTGTGAATACTACTTACCGGTGACAATATTGGACTCGGCAGATATCCGGAGGATACTGACCGGAGTGATATGAGACAGATGGATATGAGGGCCGATCTGATGAGACGGCGCCTGAGATATGCGGGTCGATCCGATGAGACGACGCCTGAGATATGAGGATTTATGTGTCAATACTGAACACGGGATTTATGATGATTTCAAGTGTCGATACTGGACACTCAGTGTTTTATAATGATTTCGAGTGTCGTTGATGGACACTCATTGGGCTATATATATACATGTTATGGATTACATATTACCACATATTGATACAGACACGATATTACACACACGTACACATCCGTTACCACATGGTATGCTATTATTAGTATTGTATGATCTCGGTAGATCGTTATGCATTCGATTTTTACATGATGATGATTTCTACTCACGAGTTGGAAACCCACCCCCATTGTGCCATAGTTTTCTTGCAGGACCGACTGCTTGGATCAATAGTAGCTTGCTGACACACTTCTTCTTCGGGTGATTGCTTGGTAGGTGGGCTACATTACAGATCGTAACCACCGCTTGTATATTTATTCATTTGTAATTTAGTTAAAAACTCTATCAACCAGACTTGTATATTTTCGGACTTAGAGATTAGACTTGTATGTATTCTTTATGTTGAGTTGGATATAGTTGATTTGATGATGTATTTGGTTTTTCTTTACTTTTCTTGAGTTGATCTTTGCCTTGAGCGTTGTATATATATATATATTGCGTGGTTGTGATTCCGCCGATTGGCAATGAGTTAGCTCTCGATTGGGGATGCCAATATTATATATGTATATGTTCTAGTTTTTATCAAAATATACAAAGGAGGTGCTGCTAAAATTTCAAATGACGAAAATATTTTCAAATTTTAGAATACAACCCACTTGTATTTTCAATGAACTATACTTATATTTTAAAAGCGGAACTTGATTTCATTAATAAGCATTTTCCAAAATTTCACCTCTGCTATTTACTTTTAAAAGGTTCAGATTCCTGGTTTTCGGTTTACTTGGGTTACAGTGGGATCCTATAGACTTCATGTGATTCAAGTGCCGGTCACGTACTGTTTCCGGGTCGTGACAAAAATATTATTCACATTTTTGCATTAGATACAATAACAAGAATCGAGCCTTTATCCCAAGCATATGGGGTAGGCTACATGAACCAATATGAGAATCACGCCGGGATGAATACATGTATCTGATGAAGTTCCTAGCGCCCTAGCCTATACAACCGCGGCATTTGCGGAATGAAAAACGAAAAATTTCGAAAGGCGCTAGATACTACAAATCTAGAATCTAACCAAACTAGTAAACTACCAAGAGTTTAACTATTCGGATATAAGGTTATACCTAAAGACTCGTGTCCTTCGGTCTTCTACCATTTTCCTTGGCTCTTCGAAGCTCCTGGATCAAGCTTGGAATCCAAATGTCTTTTGTTGAAGATGATCCATCCGAGAGGTATGGTTCAAGGCTCTAGCTTCACATAAATAAACAAGTGAAGTAACTAAAGAGCTTAGGTTGCTAATTTAGAGTGCTTAGAGATACAGTAAAGTGTTCTAATATTTAATCCTTCCTCGGGCCGCAAATTTAATCCCCAGGACCGCAAATTGCGGCCAAGTTGATGAGTTATGGTGTGGAGTTTGTTTTGTAGCTCACACACTCAATAACTAATCCTACCCTATATGCTAACTAATCCCAGATCACCCGAGTAAAAATCTGGGAGCATTTTGACTTGTTTTTGGCGATATTTTCTGATATTTGAAACTTGGATTTTTGGATATTTGTATCTCGACTTGGTCATTCGGCGTTTGTACATCGATGTCGGGGGGTATTTTTTCGTTTTAGCACGTATTGACCATAGATTCTAATCTATGTGCGCTTCACTCGTCGTATCGGTTTTCATATAGATTTTTATGCGTATCGATATGGTTTCGATTGTAGATACAATCGCGGAAGCTTTCGAGACGATGAAGAAGGGCAAGGCATCCATCGGTGTCTAGGGCGAGACGTTTAGGTGAGTAGATATATATCTACGGAGGAAGTCGAGTGGATGGCATAGTGCACCCCTGCAACCATAGAATCAGGATACGATATGTATATTAGAATCGTATACTTAGCCTATAGGGTTTACTAGATTACCATATGCGTATATTCCTATACTTAGTAGAAGTTATACCCTTAGTTTTCATTTCTTACCATTAGGCTACATACATACATACATAAGGATATTTAAGATATAAGTATACATGAAAGAGTATGATACGATATGAGATAATATGATACGAGACACATGGGATGACATGAGATGATACAATATGATATGAGATGAGATGGGATGATATACACGACTATAGATCCGTACCATAATGATTGGATGATATCGTACGAGAGATATTCCGTATGCGATATGATGAGGATTGAATGTCGATTACGGCCGATTTTATTTCGACTCGAGGAGTCTTGTTTATGATTCAAAGTGGAAAATTTTAAAATGTTTAGAGCGATACCTGCTTTCAAACTAACGAATCGTTACGTACTTTTAAATGATAACTTTAAGGGTATGTTGTGAATTTTCAAATGGTATCTATTTAAAAATATCGTAGCCCCTAGGCTCGGCTAATGAAGCGAATCAACGACGAATCGATTCGCTTTGCCTCGTCACGAAGTGAATAAAATTTGCTTTGTGATGACGTGGGCGAATTTGGTGAATCGATTCGCCTCGCCGACAACGAATTGGAGAAGCAAGCGGGTTCCCAACTTTTCCGGCCATGCTTCGTCCTAATTCACCTCGCCTAACTCGTCAACTCGCTTCGCCTCGCCTCGGGAATCGCCCCGATTCGCCATGAATCTGCAAGACTCGTCGATTCGCCTCACCTCGCTTCGCTTCGTTGACCGATTCGCCACGGATTCGTCTCGAACTCGGTCGCTTGCTCGACGAATCGCTTCGCCTCGCCTCGGATTCGCCTCGCCTTGGAAATCCCATCCAACGGCTCTTAACGGACGGATCGAGGCGAAGCGAGGCGAATTTCAATTCACCTCGCTTCGTAACGGCAAGAAACTGGAAAAAAAAATTCAAAACCCCATAAAATCCTATAAATACCCCCCCCCACCCCCAAACCCCATTTCTTCTCTTCCGAAACTCTTTTCTCTTCCAAATTTTTTTTCTATCTCTCTAAAGAAATTAATATAAATCTCAATATTATTGTGATAATTTCCATCCCTCTAAAGAATAGAAACTCCGATCTGATCTTCCGACAGTCCGATTTTGAGCTTTTGAAGCTCCAAGCCTCCGATCGATCCATTCTTCTCTTTTTCTTATTTCTTGTTTTTAATTTATTATTTATAATTTTCTACTCTAACACTCTTTTTTTTAACATTCAGTTACAATATTGATATGGAGGGTTTATCCGATACGCATCAAACCCAGATTTCTCATCCCAAATAACAAGCGGAAGGATCCACCCATACATCAAGAGAAGTTATAAAATGTGCGACTACTGGTGATATTTGGGATCACTATAAAATTGAATTTAGAGACGGCGTTAGATACGTCGTTTGCAAATATTGTGGCAATGCATATAAACACAAGGATGGTGCCGGCACCGGTAGTTTGATTAAACATGCAAAAAAACACTTAAAAATTCCAGCCGGGTCCTCCACCACACAAACACAAATTGGTTTTGCCGGTCAAGATCTTTTTTCAATATAATGATGATTTAAATATTTCAGAAATGACAAGATATGTTATGGCAGATGAACATGTTCTCAGATTCGGATAAAGCGCGGTTTTTGAGCGGTGCGTTCAAACGGCGTTGCAACCGGCATTCAAAAGGGTTCCAGGACTACACTTAAAAGTCGTTGTTTTACTCTCTACAACGATAATAAATAGATATTAATTGCTATTCTTACTTGTTTAGATACCAGTATTTCATTAACTTCTGATATTTGGACGGATAGAAGGGAACTTCTCTAGATTTGTGTTAGGATAGATTTTGACTGTTTTTTGCAAAAAAGAATTATTGCTTTTAGACAATTTCCACATCTGCATAGTACTTTTCATATAACTTCTGAAATTTGATTTATTTTAGAAGAATATCTTTGTGTAAATAAATTTTTTTCCATTTCTTTCGATAATGCTAGCAAAAATAATTCTGCTATTACTGAACTCATTAGGCTATGCAAACCAATTTGCGGTGGTCGTTTTTTCATATTCGTTGTGCATGTCATATAACCTTGCTGTGCAGGATGCATATACCGTATGCGATACAAATATTCAAACAATTAAAAATGCATGTAGGTTTATTAAAAGTTCTGGAAAAAGAAAAGCTGAATACAAAACTAGATTCCTAGCTGCAGGTGTAAGGCCGTCTCTTAAAAAAGATGTGGCCACTAGATGGAATAGTATATATGACATGCTTCGTACCGCATTAAAAAAAGGATTTAAAAGGATTTTCAATTAAAATTAGCTGTGGGTTTACAATGCCTATAGTTAAGATTGTTATAACTTTAAAAATATTTAATAGTTAAAAAAACGATATTTTTTATTTTCAAAAAAGATGAGCATATTTCTTGCCTCAGGGATATTGGAAATTAATCTGAGATACAGTAAAGAAATCGAAAAAAAATTGGAAATGACAAATAAACTCACTCAAATTGTATGATGTGGCCACTAGGTGCACTGATATTTGTCATGCATATCTTTGCTAGTTAGAAACGTCATTCATGTTTTTGTTGGTTAGATGTGCCATGCATTTGGCTTTCTTCTTCTCTGCCTATTCATACAAATGACTGTGAAAACCCTCCTCCACTGTTTGTATTTACACTTTATTTCTTTTGGTCGGTTTTACACTCTCACTCATCATTGGATCTAATAGTATAGAATAACACCGGCGAAGTAATATCATGAATTCCGAATCAATTGAGAGGGATATATCTGTTAGTGTATATGCCCTAGGGGCCATTATTGTATCATACTAGTTTGTATATTACTTAATGGAAGCTTGGGATATTCACATGTATATAACAGTCTTGCTAAACATGGCAGTATGCTACTTGATTTTTCTATCTTAATATGTGAGTATACGTATTGATAGAGCTCTTAGGATCTTGCTTGACTACCGGCGTTGTAATGACAGTCACACTAGTGGGTGCTGGGTAGTCTACAAGCACATCCTTATTTAGGTCCCTAGTCGTTGGATTATCGAGACAGAGTATCGATACTCCGGAGTAGACTAGTGTGTACGCTTCTCATCCCAGTTGGGGAGATGGACTGTCCCACAGCCGTCAGTACGTCGTACTGGAGATAGTATACAGGTGCTCGTTGGGTTACGGGTACAACGGACAGGACTCACAGGGAACTGTTAGTTGGTTTTATACCAGTCGTCAGTGAACAGTTCCCAGGTGACATGAGTACAGCATAGTCCGCAGACTTGACACTGCTACTTCGCCTCGAGTGTGTCCCACTGTTCTTAGATTGCTACCCTACCACAGCTCAAAGGAGTCGTGCAAACAGGTAGCAGTTGGGTGCAGTCCCGAGCACTTGGAGGCAGTAGCGGTTAGACAGGATTCGTCTCTCCCGGTATTGGGAGTTGATATCGTGCTGAGTCAGAGAGCCATTACGCAAAGTCCCTGGCCAGGGCAAGCGAGATTTGCTGGTAGGTTCCAGCAGTTTCTCAGGGTGTAATGGGCTTCGCTCCGACACGACTTATACCGCTATTAGGGGACTGACGCTTGCCGCCCCCCTAGGCCCGATATGCGATAGTCTTAGACGAACAGACCGGACTGTACGGAGATTGTCACATCAGACTCAGTAGGAGTTCGGATGGGTTTCCTCATCGGCCTTCTTATCGACATCTACCTGGGGACCGTTACGTACAGCTAGTGCCGCTTGCGGTCTGTGGTTAAACCCACTGCCAGCGTAGTAGTCGAGTCTCTAGAGTCCCACACAGAGAGTTTCCCTACTCCAGGCGAAACGATATAGAGGTCGTATGGTTTTACGACAAGGGTTCGGACGCATACGTGTGTTTACACACGTACGACTTTCGGACAGTTTTTACCAGTCGGCTTTGGTTTAAGCCAGTTACTGGTATCCGGTTATTGGATTTATACAGTCTAAAGTTTTTCCGTATTTTTGCGGAAAAGAGGGGCGTTCTCGTAATTGCGCGAGAAGCTTCTAGAAGGTGGTGACTAAGGAGGTTTAGGTGGCATATACAATGAATGTGATTAGTGAGTCATATGGATGATTCATCCATGTCATTAATGCATGATAAATACTTAATGACTCATGGAGTGAATCATCACTAGATATTATCAAGCATGGTTGCTAAATTGTTTTATTTTCTTTTCTTGATAAAAAGAAATGCTTGATATATATTATTATAACTCATTATTCTCACTTCATTATTATCCTCACATTCTCTCTCCTCAAGCTCTCCCTCTTCAAACCCTAATCCTCCTCTTTCATGTGTTGAGTACAAGGATTAGTTAGACTACTTAATCCATAACCCTCTCTCTATCTCACCTAGCTTCTTTGATTAGCACTTAAAGAAGTTTAGTTGCCTCAAGTTTAGAGGCTAAGCTTGGAGTAAAGCTCTCGGGTGGATGGATCTACTACTACTTCGAGAAGGCCGAGGAGGAGGAGGAGTTCGCAAAGACGAAGGACACGATTCGTTAGGTATAATCCCTAAACATAGTAGTATAGAACTTCTATGTTTGTAGTTAGTTATCGTTTAGCTTCGATTCAAACGGTTAGTCGATGTTTGTGCTTTAAACAAGTCCGTTTTTTAAATTTCCGCCTCCCCACATGTATTGGGGTGTTGTACATCGACTTACAGTGGTATCAGAGCCTCGCTAAACAATAAATAACTTACTTGCAAATTTGTATGAATTTCGAACGAAAAAAACGAAACCGGAAAAACCCGAAATCACAAGTTTCTGTCGATTTTTAAATGAAGTCCAAAAATTTTTCAGGGATGTTCAGAAAGCTTGAAAAGACAGTAGAAGAACACACAAGAAATTTAGGCCCCTGAATCGTCTAAACCGCCGCGGAACCGCGGCGGATCCCACCGATCCGCCGCGCTTCCGCCGCCGATTTGACGATTCAGGAACCCAATTTTTCTGTGTTGCTTCTCTGTGATATTTGGTATTTTCTGGAAATTTTTAATTTTTGCTCAGGTTTCAGATTTACAGAGATGTATTGGAGCAAAATTAAAAGTGTTTAATCGATCGAAATTATACAGTATTTGCTTGTTGGATTATATCTGTGATTGTATAATGTGTTCGTAAACCTCCCCTAACTGCTAGTATGTCAGTTGGCAGGGGGTTGCACATTTCTGAAATGGATTTTATCTGTTTGTGCATATGAACTGTGTTGGACTGTTGTGATGTATAGCCGGGGTTATGTGATGGGTTTTTATTTAATTCATTTGATGTAAATGTAATTTGTTGTAATATTATTTTGCGGGGCACATCCAGGTTGCGGTTGTAGCCACCGTTGTATTATTTCATTTTACTGTTTTTGCTCCTAGGACAGACCCAAGGTGGGGTGCACAAACTGCCGGGCGGGTAGTTTGCCGCACCCGTAGGGGTCTTGGGTGGGGTAATGGCTATTCATCACAACTGTGTAATCTGTATTTTGTTGCAGGCTCAAAACAAACACGGATTGCTTACAAATCCAATTAAGTTCATCTGTGATCTGGAATGAATATCATTGCGTCAGACGAATATAAAATATCTATATATATGATAGCTATTTTAGACATCACTTATGTTTTACACCCGCGCTAGCCCAGTCCCCGCTCTGTCGTTAGTTAAGTAACCTAACGGGTAATGACGGGACCCAGTGGCGAATGCGGATGGCATAAGAGGACGTCATATTTTCGTTGTTCTCTGCAATGATAGGTTAATGATGGGACGCATTATCTATAATGCAAAGAAAATAAACCAAAGTTTTAATCGTTGGAACAATTTAAAAGAAACCACTCGGTTAATTTTAAAAACAGATATTTTTAAATGCGGAGCTTTAACCACTCCTTTTAAAAAGCTATCAGGTTCCTTCGGTTATATCAAGTTCACTACGTTCACGGTTTCGCCAAAACCAGTCGTAGCCCTCCGTCATTTCTTATGGATAGTCAGTAGTATTCAAGCTATGTTTGTTGGCTTTCGTCAAGGCATAGTGTTTGGTAGCTACTGGGTATTCATTTGTTGCATAGATAGATGTGTTGGTTTGGGATAGTCGCATTACCTTGTTGGCTTTCGTCAAGGGTATATACGGGTGGGTTCAAATTAACAAGATAATGATGGGCAGAACTTGACATGTAACTTATGATTTGTTGGCTTACGTCAAGGTCATAAGAGCATGGGGCAAAAACTTATATCGGGAATTTCTAAAGAAACTGAAATTTGCAAAGAGATGCATACCATTTGGAGTTTGATGAATGTTGGTAGCATTCCTTCAACATTATCATACGATGATATTTGGATCCCGATCCTACTGTGAGTATATAATACTCATCAGGATATTCGTCACTTAACGATCAATGCTATAAACCAAGTAGGTGTCTAGAAAAGTGTCAGCGGGGTTACGCCCCCCAGAGAAAAGAGGTTCTTTAATTAAGGAACTTCGCGAAAGCGTTGGAAAACCTCCCTCGAAGTATCAACACTAGCCTGGCTGAACGGTTAAGCAAGTATTGTATGGTGAGAATAGTCCTGGCTAATTCTTCTTTTATGGTTTGAGGAAGGATTCGAGAAACAGTGGGAGCCATCCAGTTTAGATAAACTAAAAACCACTCTAAACTTGCAAGAGCATCATGCTAAAGAGTTTTTCTTCTCTCTCTCCTAATTGCAGCGACCCTGAAAATGACTGGACTTAAGTTACTTTTAGAGAAAAATATACTGACAGGGCCAAACTATAAAGATTGGCTGCGGAATGTCAAAATGGCTTTGACCTATGACAAATTAGGGTATGTCCTCACCGCTACGGCACCTGCTGTCCCTGGTCCCAAATCCAGCAATGCGGATAAGGAAATCCGCAAAATCTGGGATTTTGATTGCGCGAAAGCCAAGTGCATCGTGCTTGCCTCGATGGACAATGAACATCAGAGGAGGCACGAGGATATGGAACTAGACGCCATATTTCTCCATACAAAGGAACTTTATGGAGAGCAATCTCGTATAGCAAGATACGAGACCTCAAAGAACTTGTTTCGAGTGAGGTTGGCTGTCGGGTCATCGGTAGGAGAACATGTCCTAAAGATGATCGGCTATATAGAAGAGCTCGCAAACCTTGGGACGACTTTGGATAATGAGCTCTATACAGACCTTATTCTCCAGTCCCTTCCTTCCACCTACGCCCAGTTTATCCTGAACTTCAACATTCAAAGAAAAGAAGTTGAACTTCCGGAACTCCTGAACATGTTAAGGAGTGCAGAGGGCACCTTGCAGAAGGCAAGGGAAACACCCGCTATGTTTGTTGGCGGTGCATCTTCTTCCGGGTCCAAGGCTAGGGCCAAAGGAAGGAAGAAGAAGGCCGTCCCCAGACCTAGAGGAGGTGTAAGTAAGGTGGGAGGGAAGGGAAAGAAAAAGTTGCCGGTACCAGTAGTGGCTCAGGATGAGTGCTTCCATTGTCATAGGAAAGGGCACTGGAAGAAGGATTGCAAGGCGTGGATCGCCAAGAACCAAGGACCGAAGCAAGCTGTGGCTTCGACTTCAGGTGTGTTTGTAATTGAGAATTGTCTGTCGATCAACTCTACTTCCTGGGTATTGGATACCGGATCAGGATCTCATATTTGCAATTCATTACAGGCACTGAGAAACCGTAGAGTGCTGAAGGAAGGTGATATGACCCTAAAGGTTGCTAACGGAGCTAGCGTGGGAGCTGCGTCCGTCGGGGATTATCACCTAGGATTGACGAGTGGACACATTTTGGTTTTACATAACTGTTTTTTTGTACCAAGGTTAACGTGTAATATCATATCAGTTTCCTTGTTATCAAATAAAGGTTATGATTTCACGTTTGTAAGAGATGTTGTTAACATCCACCTTAATCATGGTTTGATTGGGTCCGGTACACTAAATAACGGTATATATGTTTTAAACCAACTCCAAATTTTCAATGTCCAGAACACACTAAAAAGAAAGTCTCCAGATTTAAATAAAGCTTTCTTATGGCATTGTAGACTGGGTCACATCAATGAGAGAAGGCTGACTAAGTTGCATAGAGAAGGATATTTGAACTCGTTCGAATATCAAACTTATGACACTTGTCAATCTTGTCTCAAAGGAAAGATGACAAAGACTCCATTCACTGGACAAGGAGTAAGAGCGAGCGAGCTCTTAGGACTCATACACAGCGATGTATGTGGTCCAATGTCTACACATGCGAGAGGTGGTTATTCCTACTTCATTACTTTTACAGATGATTTCTCTAGGTATGGACATATCTTCTTAATGAAGCATAAATCCGAGGCCTTTGAGAAATTCCAGGAATACAAGAGTGAAGTGGAAAACCAAACAGGCAAAAGTATTAAGACACTGAGATCTGATCGAGGTGGAGAATACTTAAGTGCCAAGTTCCTAGGTTACCTAAAAGAGAAAGGAATTCTCTCTCAGCTTACTCCTCCATACACTCTACAGCATAACGGTGTATCGGAGAGACGGAATCGAACCCTATTGGATATGGTACGATCCATGATGAGTAATGCTGAGTTACCGCGATCTTTCTGGGGTTATGCGCTAGAATCAGCGGCATATCTTTTGAACAGAGTTCCAACCAAAACTGTGCCTACCACACCATATCAGATGTGGAGTGGGAAGAAACCCTATCTTCAGTACCTGAAGACATGGAGATGTCCAGCTTTTGTAAAAAAGCAGCATCTGGACAAGCTCGAGGCACGCTCAGTAGAGTGTAAGTTTGTGGGATATCCAAAGAACTCTATGGGATATTGTTTCTATTACGCAGAGGAACAAAAGGTTTTTGTTTCTCGTCATGCCCGCTTCTTAGAAACTGAATTTTTAGAAAATCAGAAGAGTGGGAGCGAAATAGAACTGGAAGAAATTCCAGAACTACAGACTAATACTGAAAGTTTGGTAGAACCAGTAGTTCAAGAAGAACAGGACATTCCCGCACCCCTCTGCAGGAGTAGTAGGCCGTCTCATCCGCCTGAGAGATACTACGGTTTTCTTATAGATGGGGATAGAGAGGATTGCATCATAGATGATGATGAACCTACTGACTTCCAGCAGGCCATCCAGAGCGGCGACTCGGTACGATGGCTAGATGCAATGCAGACCGAAATAGAGTCCATGTACACCAACAAAGTATGGACTTTGGACTTTGCTCCAGATGGGGTAAAACCCATAGGATGCAAATGGATCTTCAAGAAAAAGATTGGTGTAGATGGACAGGTGGAAACCTATAAGGCTAGACTTGTTGCAAAGGGTTTTCGTCAAAGACCTGGTTTGGACTATGACGAAACTTTTTCTCCAGTGGCTATGATCAAATCCATTCGGGTCCTTCTTGCTATTGCTGCCTTCCATGATTATGAAATCTGGCATATGGACGTAAAGACGGCTTTTCTGAATGGAAATTTAGAAGAGTGCGTCTATATGGTTCAGCCAGAGGGTTTCAATCAGAGTGGGAGCAGCGGGAAAGTATGCAAGCTGCTTAAGTCCATTTATGGACTAAAGCAGGTATCGCGGAGTTGGAACATCTGTTTTGATGAGACAGTCAAAGAATATGACTTTATCAAAAATCCAGATGAGCCGTGCATATATAGTAAAGTTGTAGCAAGAAGTGTCGTATTCCTCGTCTTGTACGTGGATGACATTCTATTGATAGGAAATGACATTCCTATGCTACAATCTGTCAAAGGATTCTTGTCACACAGATTCTCCATGAAAGACCTGGGTGATGCCTCTTACATTCTGGGGATCCGGATCTATCGTGATAGATCCAAGAGGATGTTGGGACTTTCGCAGTCCAGGTATATCGACACTGTACTGAAAAGATTCAGTATGGAAGATTCTAAGCGCGGTAATCTACCGGCTTGTCACGGAATCACCCTCTCCAAAGAGATGTCTCCCAAGACTGATTTGGAAAGGGAACGCATGTCTCTTATACCCTACGCTTCTGCGGTAGGCTCTATAATGTATGCGATGTTATGTACCAGACCAGATGTAGCTTACGCACTGAGCGTGGTAAGCCGGTATCAGTCAGACCCAAGGGAGAAGCACTGGATAGCAGTAAAGAACATTCTCAAGTACCTGAGAAGGACTAAGGAGATGTTCTTGGTTTACGGCGGAAAAGACCTCAGGTTGGAGGCCTTTGCCGATTCCGGCTTCCAGAGTGATAAGGACGATTCCAAGTCCATGTCGGGTTATGTCTTTACCCTCAATGGAGGGGCGGTGTGCTGGAAGAGCTCCAAGCAGGACACCGTTGCTGACTCGAAGATGGAAGCGGAGTATATAGCTGCTTGCGATGCCGCAAAAGAAGCAGTCTGGATGAAGAAGTTCCTAACAGAACTTCAGGTGGTTCCTACCATAGTTGATCCAATACCTCTGTATTGCGACAACAACGGATCTATAGCTTTAGCGAAGGAACCAAGGTCCCATCAGAAATCCAGACACATCTTAAGGCGGTATCACCTGATCAGGGAGATCATTGATCGTCATGAGATCGAGGTTCGGAGAGTTGCTTCTAAAGAGAACATTGCTGATCCATTCACGAAGGCCCTACCTCAGATTCAGTTCGAGAGGCTACTCGAGATCATCGGTCTTCGATATGCCAGTACATGGCCCTAGTGCAAGTGGGAGATTGTTAGTGTATATGCCCTAGGGGCCATTATTGTATCATACTAGTTTGTATATTACTTAATGGAAGCTTGGGATATTCACATGTATATAACAGTCTTGCTAAACATGGTAGTATGCTACTTGATTTTTCTATCTTAATATGTGAGTATACGTATTGATAGAGCTCTTAGGATCTTGCTTGACTACCGGCGTTGTGATGGCAGTCACACTAGTGGGGGCTGGGTAGTCTACAAGCACATCCTTATTTAGGTCCCTAGTCGTTGGATTATCGAGACAGAGTATCGATACTCCGGAGTAGACTAGTGTGTACGCTTCTCATCCCAGTTGGGGAGATGGTCTGTCCCACAGCCGTCAGTACATCGTACTGGAGATAGTATACAGGTGCTCGTTGGGTTACGGGTACACCGGACAGGACTCACAGGGAACTGTTGGTTGGTTTTATACCAGTCGTCAGTGAACAGTTCCCAGGTGACATGAGTACAGCATAGTCCGCAGACTTGACACTGCTACTTCGCCTCGAGTGTGTCCCACTGTTCTTAGATTGCTACCCTACCACGGCTCAAAGGAGTCGTGCAAACAGGTAGCAGTTGGGTGCAGTCCCGAGCACTTGGAGGCAGTAGCGGTTAGACATGATTCGTCTCTTCCGGTATTGGGAGTTGATATCGCGCTGTGTCAGAGAGCCATTACGCAAAGTCCCTGGCCAGGGCAAGCGAGATTTGCTGGTAGGTTCCAGCAGTTTCTCAGGATGTAATGGGCTTCGCTCCGACACGACTTATACCGCTATTAGGGGACTGACGCTTGCCGCCCCCCTAGGCCCGATATGCGATAGTCTTAGACGAACAGACCGGACTGTACGGAGATTGTTACATCAGACTCAGTAGGAGTTCGGATGGGTTTCCTCATCGGCCTTCTTGTCGACATCTACCTGGGGACCGTTACGTACAGCTAGTGCCGCTTGCGGTCTGTGGTTAAACCCACTGCCAGCGTAGTAGTCGAGTCTCAAGAGTCCCACACAGAGAGTTTCCCTACTCCAGGCGAAACGATATAGATGTCGTATGGTTTTACGACAAGGGTTCGGACGCATACGTGTGTTTACACATGTACGACTTTCGGACAGTTTTTACCAGTCGGTTTTGGTTTAAGCCAGTTACTGGTATCCGGTTATTGGATTTATACAGTCTAAAGTTTTTCCGTATTTTTGCGGAAAGGAGGGGCGTTCTCGTAATTGCGCGAGAAGCTTCTAGAAGGTGGTGACTAAGAAGGTTTAGGTGGCATATACACTGAATGTGATTAGTGAGTCATATGGATGATTCATCCATGTCATTAATGCATGATAAATACTTAATGACTCATGGAGTGAATCATCACTAGATATTATTAAGCATGGTTGCTAAATTGTTTTATTTTCTTTTCTTGATAAAAAGAAATGCTTGATATATATTATTATAACTCATTATTCTCACTTCATTATTATCCTCACATTCTCTCTCCTCAAGCTCTCCCTCTTCAAACTCTAATCCTCCCCTCTCATGTATTGAGTACAAGGATTAGTTAGACTACTTAATCCATAACCCTCTCTCTATCTCACCTAGCTTCTTTGATTAGCACTTAAAGAAGTTTAGTTGCCTCAAGTTTAGAGGCTAAGCTTGGAGTAAAGCTCTCGGGTGGATCTACTACTACTTCGAGAAGGCCGAGGAGGAGGAGGAGTTCGCAAAGACGAAGGACACGATTCGTTAGGTATAATCCCTAAACATAGTAGTATAGAACTTCTATGTTTGTAGTTAGTTATCGTTTAGCTTCGATTTAAGCGGTTAGTCGATATTTGTGCTTTAAACAAGTTCGTTTTTTAAATTTCCGCCTCCCCACATGTATTGGGGTGTTGTACATCGACTTACAATATCTATTTTGAACTCGTTGATATCTGTTCTCAATGTTGTCAGATTTTCTACTAGCAAAAAAAGATTAGTGTTATTTAAAATATTGGAGGAAACAAATTTAAAAGTTCAGAAGTTTTACTAAAACAACAGAAAAATGGGTAGGGAAAATAGAATGACCGACTATCTAATGCATGCTCGAACACAAAAGACTTAAATTGGTATTTTTAAAGTTGGTGCTTATGAATAGACGGTTGAAATTTAGAACAAATAAAAAAGATACTTAATTGGAAATTGGATAAAATTGGATAAATAAATTATTCAATAAACCGATCTTAGAAAGAGAAAAATATATGGAGAATTTTGGTTAATTTTTGAACATCTTTTTGTTTTTTTCTTTTCATAATGGGATGAATATACACCCATAATTGTTGGGTGCTTAGAAACCACAAGGCAATCAATCATATTGTCAACGTGTGTGGTGGGCCGCTTCAGATCATGATATGAACCGCATGGCAATGGACTGAATCAAACCAATTTGTCAAGCTTGGACTTTTCTAGTCCTTTATTATTGGGGTTTACCGCGGACATAGTAATCCACATATATGGGAAATCCTTGTCCACTCAATAATATGATATTTCTTATAAGTTTTCAACACACATCTAATCTCCATTGTTTGTATGTGGAGCAATAGGAAGTCTCATTGTTGCTGTGGTGTCAGCGGCTTGGAAACGGTTTGGAATAATTAGACCGTTCTCATGTAGTTATTTCATCTGTCTATTAAAAACTCTATCACCTTCCAAATTCAGATATATAAATACAACCAATAAATACGTGATATGTCACGATCTCGACAATAAGACCGCAAGACGCAACTGATAAGATCTCTATAAGATAAAAATCGTCCCCAAAATAACATAACGGTGGTTTTAAATTCCATAATAAGAACCCCGAGTCATAGAGTGAATTTATTACAAAGTATTTAGATGACATGTTTTGTTCGAAATTTTTTTATTCTAGCCACTTTGATAAAAAGACCATTAAATTATTTATTCATAGCAAGATCGCAAAACCCCACAAGATGATGAGCATTCTTGCCTTTCTACTAAAACTCCTTCAAAAAGCCACCCTGTATTGGGATTAGCAGCCACATATAAAAATGGATGAGCTATAACGCTCAGTAAAGAAAGTCAACAACATTTATAATAAATAAGAAAACAACAAAACATGAAGCAATCAATTGTGCTAGCAATGGTAATATTACTCTCTCCGCTCTCTTAAAAAGCCCACTTTTAATACCCCTCTACAAAGTGGATCTGCTTGGGCCTCTGGGCCTCCAAATTTGAGGCAAAGCTTATTCTTCGTATCCCGCCAGGGCATTTTAGTCATTTTCATTAACTTCTCCCTCATCCCAAACGAATTTTCATCAGTTACGATGCCGCGCCAAATCGAAACCCTAACCCTAACCCTAAGCTTCGCTGTTGCTCGATCTGCAAAATAGAGCAGAGGAGGAGGAAGAAGAAGAAGACGGAAGATGATCGAATCAAGAAGAGAACGGCGATCGCCTTCGAGAATGGCGGATGCCGCCGATGACTTCGCTGCGATGGTACTGTTCTTAGCTTTGTTGTCATTTTAAGAAATCAATACCGGTTTACTTTGATGCATCGATAGTGATAGTGATGACTGTAGCTGCTAAAGGAATTTTTTCAAGGTTGCATACAGTGTACATTGCTCTAAAAGTCAACTATCCGTCGATTGTTTTGACAATCGGCACCGGTCATATTGATCAACATGTCCTATGGATACTCCAATTTTCATGTTAATTTTGTGATCATTCGGTGAATGAGTTAAAGGTACTTGTATTCAAGGACATGCGGACCGACGAGAAAATCAATGGATGATTGACTTTTAGAGGAGCCGAAATTTTTCAGTGTTTCTGGCTTTTTGAATCTTGATAAGATGGTGTTCAATATAGTTAAAGAAACACCACTAGTCGAATTTATGAAAGAATTGTAGTGGGAAGACTACATAGTAGCGGGGATGGTTATAAATGAATGAATTGTTTCTCAAGTTCTTAAAATAAATGGTCGGGTTTATGATTTTTTCTTTTACATTAGTTGCCTCATATTTTTGGTGAAATGGCTGCAATTTTTGTGGTGATTGATGATGTGTGGTTCTTTCTTACGAATTCGTAAATTGAACGAAGTAGCTGAATTTGGTGGCATGGGTTTTGTAGTTTATATATCCATGTTTACCACAATTCCAAGATGACTTTTGTTTCTAGAGTAATTTTGAGGTCAGGTAATCAACATTTACCACTTCATATCTGATTAATATGTGTAGTCCTTTTGTTTTACCCATAGCTCTCTTTGTTAATATATAGGATCTGAAATCTAATGCATGTAATGCTATTGCTTTAGTTTTTCTGAGACATTTGGGGCTAGTGAAACAGGTGTGTTCATTAATATAATATAAGAAATATATAAGCTCTCTCTCTCTATCAATGCTATATAAGTTTTGCTTTGATGGACAAATAACATAGTATACATATTAGTGATGCCTATCAAATGTGACAAACTTATAAATATGAATGGAGCCACAAACTTTGCATTTCTTCGTTCGTGTCATTATTAGAAAGATTGATGCCGATGATGTCACAGTTTAAACTAAAATAGAAAATGTATTGTCATGGGTATTTGTTTTGGATTGGGAAGATCCCTTATCCTTGGATATACTTAGTGACGAAATCCATTAAATTTTCTAGAATACAAGTATACAACTCAAAGTAACTAGTCCTTTAACATTGAGATTCGAGGACAGTGAAAGCTGGAGGAGAATGATAAATGAAGCGCTTTTGGCTTATTTTGAATGCGTGCACCGAGCTTTAATACTACAACTACTTTTCGTTGTGTTTGTATGAGAACTATGTATGCTTAGCTATTTGCATGGTGCAGGTGGGCATCAATTACTTTGGTAGGACTTAAGGTGCATGTGATAGAGGAACTTTTGTAATATGATGTTTGTTTCGTTATTCACTTAGAAATGAAACTTTGTGGGCACCACCGTATTACATAAAACAACAACAACATTGAGATTCGAGGACAAGCAATTGTTTGAAAAACAGGTTTTATCCCTGTTTGTCAACAAATTGAAAGGACCATAGTTGTTAATAACTTATGATATACGATACGTATCTTACGATACAATGTGATATGAAAGGTTTCATACATATCGGTCCTCTGTATCAGAAAATCTATTATATCTTACGATATATGATACATATCTTACGATGTGATACGTTCTACTATGATATACGATATGAACGATGCAATACTTAATGGTCTCATTTGTTATTAGGTCGGGTCTGGATCTCCCATATCAAGTTTAAAGACCTTGAAAATATAAAATATCACATTTCTAAAGTCCTAACTAATCTGAGCCACAACACATGACTTGAGAAGCTCCCGTCTCGTTCTTGCGTGCATTCATAAAGAAGAAATATGTTATAAGTTAGAATAATTAATACTCAATGCCTTGATTTATATTAAGTATGACTTACAACTAGAAATGAGACAAAAGAAAAGAGTATGAAACGAGAGGCATATCATCAAAATTGTTTATCGGATAAGGAATCTAATGATGGATTACGGAAAAACAAAGTCCTTGCTTACCGCAAGACGCTTCTTGGATGTATGTTTATGAATGCTTTGAAATTGACAAAGGAAGACCAAGTGGTAAAAAAAGAAGAAATGATATATGATGATATTATTTTTAAACCAATTTTTGATAGTGTAGCCACCCAAACCCGCAAAGGAACACATAGAAAGTTTCAAATGTAGCAGGGTCCGGATTAGCTAACCGGAGTTGCCACCTGCGTCTAAAACACGGGAAAAGAGAATGAAGAGATGAAAAGCAATAAAGTAGGTAGGTGAAAACCAGAGAAGGGAGGCTAAGGAATCATGAAATCCCCATGGAAACCCGATGGAATCGGCTACCCATGAGAAAGTCCCAATCGGGCATGACTCGGCTTTACTTTGAAGAATTTAGCATCGAAATACACCGACACAACACAAGTGTGTGTGTATGGAGGTATGGGAGGCGCAAGAGCAGATGAGAGAGTCAAGAAGAGGCGAAGCCGATACGGAGAATGCTTGCATACAGAGGTTATCTTTGTTTTGTACCTGGGCACCTTCTTACAAAGCGCCTGTGTACCCCGAGAATCTGGGCGCCTTCTTACAAGGCGCATGGGTACTCCGAGGGCTAAAAATAGGATTTCCTCACTATTTTTGCTCGGGTCTCGGTCAAAAAGAAGTCTATGATAGAAGGTCCTCGGGTATACCCCAACCCTTTTTACTTCTCTTGACTGGAGTTTGCAAAAACGATCGAAACATGGGATTGATCAAAGAACTAAACTATTTTTTATCTTTTATATTTTTTTGGTTTTTAGCGAGATTTCGCTATAAGGAGAGAGTCCTAGGATAAGTTATCTTCTCTTTACCGCTTAGATGCTCATCCTAAATGAATTGCAAGAAAGTCAAAAGAGAAACGTAAAAAGAAGAGCTCCTCCACTTGTATGAACACGGAAGTAAGCTAAAATCCATAGAAAGTGAAGAAGAGACAAAGGGGATATTGGATCCTCATTTTTTCAAAGTAGTGGTTGTTTGAAGAGTTTAAAACTTAACTAGACGATCTAAAACCGGGAAGTAGGGTCTTCAATCCTAAATTCTAGTCCTAAAAAGGAAAGTTCATGTCTTTTTTTCTCTAGCATGGGGTTTTTGAGATTTTTTTGAGTTTTTGGGTTTTTTCTATGCTAATCCAAAGATTTTTTTTGTTGAGTGGTGTGGGAGTTGAGCTCCTGAGGAGGTTAAGGAAAGAAGGATCCTGGGGTCCTCCTCTCATCTGCATGAGAAAGCTTATTTATAGGAGTGGTTAAGATATAAAATGAAGGTTTGTGGAGGGTCATCTAAGCAAGTTATGAGAATCCATCAAGAAAAATTGGCAATTTTATCCTCATGGTCCCACCATATTATTTTTATGATAAAATAAAAAGAGAGTTTTGGCTCATCGTGTAAATATTGTCGATTTTAGTTGAAATTTTCATGGCATGTGCTTATAAATATACTAAGATGATCTGGAAAGTTTGACACTATTTGGCTCAAAGAATCATGAGATATGGATTTTTGAGCTTATAAAAAAAAGAGTCATTTGAACGAATCTTGAATCATGCACTTAAATTATCTCTATGTATAATAACATTTATTTTTATGCATTAATGAGGTGAATGACATGAATCAGATGCACTGGCAAGATGAGGATGCATGGTTATGGTGTGATAAATGATGCAGGGGTAAAAAGGTAAATTTGTTAATCGCTGCTTCGGTGGGGTGTCCACAGATGCCACTCTTGGACAGAGATTGGCTACCATTGAAGGCAACCGATTGACAAAGTCTAGAAATACCACAAAAAAGCAGCAAAATGGTTTATTATTATTATTATTATTTTTTTTTTTTGAAGATATGCAAATGCGAATGCGAATGCGTGCAAAAATCCTACTTAAATAGAAAAAGAGCATTCTCCCGCTTTCATAAGTGGGATTAGCTGGAATTCTATTGGGTGAGTGGCCAATCCAATCTCAAACACCGTCCCTTGTCGGAAGTCAGGATGCAAAAATGCAGTCAGTTTAAGTAATGCACGAATGATGCAGCTATTCTATATGACAACTATTCTAAATAATGCAAAGATGATGCAATGATGGGTTGAAACCTAGTAATTTGGAGCCATCCGATGGCAGGGGGTCTATTCCGAAAACTAGATGAGGGATGAGAACTTATTGGTTCGGAGGTATGAAGTCAGAGGCTTATCTATAGAGTGGGATCTGCACCTTTGAGCGATACCATTTTTTTTGAATTTTACTTTTGGGAATGAAAATCAGGCAATTGATTTGGTGAATCAACTACTTAGCATTTCAACCCATGATTTGACGAAACAAGTATTTTTTCAAAAGATCGTCATCATTCATTTTTTCTATTTATTATTTTTCTATTTATTTATTTATCATCATTTTCATTTTTTATATATATTTTATAAAAAGGGAAAACCCATTTCTCTTAAGAAATTGGAGAGAGAAGGGGAGAAAGATTGGAGGGAGAGAGAGAAAGAGAGGTCGGGGGGAGAGAGGGGACGGCAGCAGGGCGGCGACGGCGGTAAGGCGGAGGCAGTAGCGGTAGCGGCGTTGTGGTCGTGGCCAAGGGGAATTGACGTCTGCGGCGGTTGTACTTGTTGAGGCAAGGGAAAATCGGCTGCGATGGCGGCAACAAAGGGGGAATTCGGGCTTAAGGGCTGTCGAGGGGGGAATTGACAAGGATCGGCGGCGATTGTCGAGGGGAAGGGATGCCTTGCCATGGGTTTCGTGTTTCTAACTCTGCCGGCCCGGCGGCTCGCGAATTTGGGCCGACAATCGGCGCGACGCGGTGAGTTTCTCGTCAATTTTTTTGAAATTCTCGTTGGCCTTGGTTTGGCGGGAACGATGATGAATTTGCTATAATTGTGCTGTGATGATGTCGTCATCCTTCAATTTTGTTTGTCGTGTAGTGGTCACGATAACAACTTATTTTTCGAAATTTTGCAACATTTTGTATTCTAAACAAGTTTATCGCAATTTTGTGCAGGACGGGATTACATTCATTTGCTTTTGGAGGAAGGCAACGGAGAGGTAGCATTCCACAAGGGACAATGAGAAGAACTCGATTCGCGGCATGGGTTGAGTGCATTCATAGAGGCCCCATCTCATCTCGGAGACGCCACCTATGCCAAGGCGCTCGTAGAACGGTTTCGTCCTGAAACCAACACCTTTGTATTTCGCGGGATAGAGTTGGGTTTGTCGGAACTTGACTTCACGATATGCATGGGTCTCCCCTCGGGTTCTAACCCTATCACGTTTTGTGCCGAGGATGAGGACGTGTATTTGGGTACGGTGGAGGGGTTCTTTACGGGTTGTGCGGATGAAATGATCGACAAGAGCAATCGCACCGTGCGGCTCAATGCTTTATATGACTTCTTCTGTATTGAGAAGAGGGGGACCTGAAGATCGTGCGTCTGCGCCTTTCTCTTCTATGGTGGGTGCCTTTTTCCGAATTTGACGAAGCGAAGAAAGAGCGGGGTGCCGACGAAGACCATTCTCCGGCTAGAACATGCGTTTGATATCGATTGGAGTGAAGCGGCCTATGTGTGGCTGATGTAGTCCATTTGTTCGTTCTCTGCGGGTCGAGCAAAGAGGATTGCCGGATTCTGGCATGCGCTGGTGGTGAGAATTTCTCCCTTTGCTATTTTGAAGTTCCTTTTTTGTTGCTCTTGCTTAGACTTGCTCCCTTTGCAGATGTGGGGTCACTAGTACCTCCGGGTTGGTCAGATTTACAGTGCTCCTTGTCTTCCGGCGCATCCACCAGTTCCTCGTTCGCATTTCTGGTTTGCTCATACTAGTCTCCCGGGGTTGAGGAACATGTGCATTGACTTCTTCCGCGGAGCATTTGATAACGTCTGCATTGATGTGGTGAGCGTATTTCTCGTTATTTTGCCATGTTCTTGTTTTGAACATCTTGTCTGATACTCGTGTCTCCTGCAGGTCATCCGATGCCCTTGGGCCGATCCGGTTATGAGCGAGCCTCGTTTTGCGGACGGCGTCTGCGGTCGTTGCGCAGGTACCTGTATCTCTGCGGGACGCAAGGTTGCTTTGTGTAGCTCGGCAACGAGAGGCGTATCCCTGCACTCCCGCCAAGCTCACTGATGGCAACTGACGGGACTCCGCTCCTCCATGCGATCACGCAAATGGTCGACGAAAGGGGGCACGTGATGCCACGCGATAACCTTCACGTGGAGGGTGATTATGAGGCGTGGTGGGAGACTGCGTCCGTCCCCCGCCCTGGACCTGTGCCTACCCGCATATCAGGGACGTTTATATCGAGTGGCGTGTTACCACGGCCGTTTGAAGCTCATCAGATCCCGGTGAGTTATCCAATATCCTGAAAGTTAGCTTTATGGACGTTTTGATGATTCGCTCAATATCATTCTTTGTTCTATGTTGACAGGCACCATGGCTTCCGAGAGGGCTTGAGGGAGACGACTCGGAGGACGAGGGCCGGGTCGGTCAATTGCATGAATTTCCATTATGGGGTTTTCTCATTCTTGCATTTTCTTTGCTCCACTTGATATTAACAACTGGGGTTTTGACTTTGTTGACAGGCTCCCAGGGCATGGAGGAGGTTTGACGAGACCGGGTCATCGAACGTGGGGGATGACAGTGATTAGGGGGTCAATGATTTTGGAGTGTCATCATGTTTGAGCGAAAGTGGGATGAAATGTTTGGAGTTTTGTTATGTTTGCGATGAAATGTGGACGTGAAATGTTGATGTATTTTGGTACATTTTGTAATGTGGAATATGTTTTGTGAAATTGAAATGAAATGTTGATGAATTTGGAACTTGGAAGGAATTGTTGATATATCTTCATGACTTTGTAATACAATATGTGTCTTGTGAATTGTGCGTGTATTCGGGATGTTGATGTATTTTGTGAAATGTCGGTATGTTTCGTGAAATTGGAACGAAGTGTTTGTAGTGTTGTGTTCGGGAGGATGTCGATGTATTTTGGAATTTGTAATGTTGGGTCGAGATGGGGTGTCGATGCACCGTGGGAAGAGGAAGGGAGGGGCTTGGCGAGCCCTGGGTCCCTGGCGCCTTCACGGGATTCGCCGGTTGGTTGATGTAAGTGTTAATTGGGGAGTGTTGAGCGCGACTTGTAATTTTTGAGACCAAACCCATCACGTTTTCCGTTTTGGGTGCCATGAGCTTACTCCCACGCTTGAGGAAGTTGCGTCGCTCACCATGTTGCACCTCGATCGTGAAATTATTGTTCCGAAGAGGAGTGATGCTTCGTGGCTAGTCGGGGAGAAGCTCGGTCAGTGGGGGAAAGGAAAACTTTACTCGATTTATCCGAACTTTCTTTCGATGAAGGAGCTTTATGCGACTCTGTCCGAGCGAGCACCCGTCGTGGCTTCCGAGAGAGGCTTATTTCAATGGTTTGTTCGTCTACATGATTCATGGGATTCTATTTCTGATGATGATGCTCAATATTGATGACCCCCACATGACGTGTCCAAGAACTCGGAAGAAAGGGCCGACCAGGCCACCCATGTACCCGACCTGCAAGCACAAGCTGGCCCTCCTCAGGGCCCCTGCAAATTGGCCTCCTCGGCCCCTCAGCTTCTCCGAGCTGCCACAAGACCAAGACTCCTCGGCCTTCTCGCTCATCCCCGAGCTCCCCAGCCGAGACCGTCTATCTCGGTCCTCTGACCAACTCCACCGCTCACAGGTGTAACCGTCGCTCCGCGAATCTCGCCATGCACAAATTCACCGCCAGCAACATCCCACGTTTCACGTCATCACGATCCTCATTAATGGGCGATCCGCTTTCTAATCGGGCGTGACGTCTGGAGCATAGCTGCCGGCGAGATTCTCGCGCCTGCTGCTACGTGCTACCACCACTATATAAACCCCCATCACAGAGGGGCCAAATAAGCCATTTTTTACTGCACTTAACCGTTACGCTGCTCGGATCTAATATTAACTCGATCGTCGGAGGGTCCTCGGTGGTACCAAACCACCCCGGGACTTCTTTGCAGCTACTCGATGCTAAACTCCTTAAATCACCAATCTCCTCAAAATCCATTGAGACTCACACGCAACAAGAGATCACCTCCAAAATCTACCGGGAGATCGACGGAAGACAACATCTGAAGGAGACCCGAAAAGGAGCTCTATCAATTTCTGACTCATCCCAAGTATGTGGATGTGATCTTAATTGACGTTCTTTGACAACTATCCGAGGGTGGCTTATTCGTGCCGTTGGTCTTGGGGGAGATGTATAGGGCTCTCAATGATCCATTCGGGAAAAAGGGGTTCCTCGGAAGCCGGGTGGTTCTCTATGTGAGTATTCTTTCGCTTTTATTCATGAGAATCGAAATTTCTAGCAAATTCGCCTCTTTACTGGCTCGTTCTGAATATGTTTGGCTCTCTACAAGTTTGGTTGATGGAGTATATTACCTGCTTATCTTTGTCATCGGATCCCTTAGTTGCCGATGGATACATGGAGTGGTTGGCGGGTGAAGACATCGCTTTTGCGTTGGAGACCCCGTCGAAGAAACGCATGGAGGATGAGAATTCTAAAGTTTCTAAGCTTGTGGCCCTTCCTAAGGAGGAGCGTTTGAAGAATCGTTAACTAGGAGAGACAGCGGACGCTTATAGCCAGATGTATGGTGACATTATCAGCGGTAGTGCGATCATGATCGACGGTGTTTCCGGACCTAGGTGGGAGGCGTTGGATATCACTCGTGAGGTTCTTAGTTCCTTGATAGTTACCGAGGATTATCTGTCTCATGCTCATACCATTCTCGATAGTAGCCCTCATTGGATGTCTTATCGTTTCCGTTATCGTGACTTGGCCCGTCAGATTTTATCCCTTGAGTAGATGGAGGACTTAGAGGAGCGCCTGAGGATCCTTCGGCTCTGATCATGTTGTGTTTTCTCAGTTTTGATGTCGGTTTTTCTTGATGACTAATGTTTATGATCAAAACAAAGCAACGGTTGAAGAACCTTCTTCTTTATGTCATGTATCAAATGAAAGCCCTTATGAATGATAAACATCTTTCCATTTGATATTTTGAGTGTTGTTTTCTTTGAAAATATCAATTGTCTCATGAACTATTAATTTAGATATGGGTTAAATGTCCGTTCGGTCGTAGACTAAGGTTTTCTTTTGCTTTTTATGTATTTTTTCCATTTCTAAGCGGAAAGTTCCGTGTCAAAGAGTAGAAAAGCTTACAATTTTTTTGAAATATATATATATATATATATATATATATATATATAGAGAGAGAGAGAGAGAGAGAGAGAGAGAGAGTTTAATCAACCAGCAAGAGGAGCTCACCTAATTAAAGGCCGCAGTTTTACGTCTTTGGATGAACCAAGCTTTTGACGGGAACTTATCAACCCGAGAAGTTATGGAATTCCAAACCCTTAGTTCTGGGTCCAAGAACGAACTCATGTTAGATTCATGGAGCAGCGTCATCCATCATTTATTTTAAGACCCGTGTTGTAATTTGGAAAATGTACATTTGAAATATCATAGACAAGATGCAATAGATTCATTGGTTATCGACATAGAGCATGCGATACGTGTTTGAGTAAAGGTGAATGAACTCGAACTCTTAATAGATGAGACTTGTTTGAAATCCACTAGTCATTTTAATCGTTGCTTTACACTGTCCCTAGTAAAAATCCGTGACTCATTGATGCGCTTTCTTCTTTGTCCACCCTGTTCACTATTGGTCATATTGGAAAAGTACCGACGATGTGATTGTTGCAAGTGCTACTAGGGCCTTTGCAGGTTTTCACCTAGTAGTGGTATTATTATTTTTCTTTTTTTCCGACGAGTCCGTGCTCTTTCGGGTTTTCACAAGCTCGTGGGTAGTCTTGCAGTTTTTACTCACGAAACTTTTTCAGGTTTTCATTCATGCCCCTTTTTGCTTGTGTACTGCCCTTCTTTCTTTTCTTTTGAATTTTGATTTTTTTTCCTTTTTTGAAATAGTAACAAACTAAATATTTACAAAGATAATGATCATGCCCTTAGTTTCCTTTGAAAGATAACCTAAACATTACAAAAGCTGGGATCAAATATGTTATAATTCTCATCTCTCACTATATTGCTTGCTGGATTTGTAATGAATTTTTCGGTTGTAACGAGGATAGGGTTGATCAAAGGATGCCAGTAAGGCTCAAGAGTATCAATAATTTGCTCATCCCTTCTCTTGCCATTTTCATTTTTGCTTTTACGTTTTCTTGGCCCTTTCTTTTAATATATTTTTTCCTTTTGTTTTGCAATTTTTTTTACAGTTTTAGGATGACTGCTCCTTTTCAAATATGTAAAGGGTGTATTAAAGAAATTAAAAAAGGCTCGAAATGGCGTGCACATGGAAAAATTTGTACATTGTATTTTTTGGGAAAGTGGCGGCCAAATGAAGGTCTCGTCCAGCAAACTTTATAGTGGAGACTCGAACTTAGACATAGTATTTCCGAAGATATCCAGCATTTATATGCCCGAAACTATATGTTCCGTCCATGGAGATGAGTAGGTAGGCATTGCCGGGATATGCATGATCAATCATGAACAGTCCTTCCTAATTTGGTGTGAATTTACTCTTGTTGGCGCTTGTCGTCCATATCTTCTTGAGGACTAGATCACCTTTTTAAAACGATTTCTCATGAACCTTTTAGCTATATGCTCACTATTCTTCTTTGATAGTATTGTGCATGACATAAAGATTTTAATCTCCTTTCTTCAATGAAGTCCAGCTCGTCGAATCTGTTCCTGAACCACTCAAGCTCGTTGATGCCTTCAGCTTCTACCAGGACTCTTATTGACGGTATCATCACTTCTATGGGAAGGACTGCTTCATTTCCGTAAACAAGTAAATATGGCATGGCTCCAGTAGAGGTTCTAACAGTCGTTCGATACTCTCATAAAGCGTAGGGAGGTTTTCCGTGCTAATCCTTGTGAGTAAAGACCATTTTTTCTAGTATTCACACGACATTCTTGTTAGCCGCTTCGACTGCATCGTTTGTTTGCGGCCTGTAAAGTGATGAGAAGTAATGTTTGATCTTGTGCTCTTCACAGTAGTCCTGAACTTTCTTCGAGGTGAAGTTTGTTCTGTTATCAGTTATGATTGCGTGGGGGAGTCCGAATCGGCAGATCAGGCTTTATAAGAACTTGACGACATGGTTGGCTTTGATGTTTGTAAAGTGTACGACCTCAACCCATTTGGTAATCGATCGTGACCAATACAAACTCATGACCGTTCGAAGCTTTCGGTGATATCTTGCCGTTCGCATCTAGACCCTATGTAACAAAAGGCGGGTGCAGAGAGATTATGAATTTCGCCCGAAGGGACGTAGATGAGGTTTGAGTGTATTTGACATTGGTAACATTTTTTCTTTGCAAATTCATGACAATCGGTTTCCATAGTTATCCAGAAGTAACCTTGTCATTGGACTTTCTTTGCGAGCGCAACGCCGCTCGTGTGGGCTCCACAGATTCCAGAATGCACTTCTTTCATCCCTTTCTGAGCTTCTTTTTCGTCTAAGCAATGCAATAGTGTTCCTTCGAATGACCGCTTATAAAGCTCTTTGTCGCAGATTACAAAGTTTCGAGCGAGATTGACGAGTTTCTTACGATCTACTAAGGCCCCTTCTGGCAAAGCAAAATCCTTCATAAATCTTTTCATGTTGTAGAACCAGGGTTTTCCATCGTTGCTCGGTGTAACCGGCCCTGTGTTGCAACAGTAGATATGAGTTTCCCTCTTGGTGATTTGGATTTTGAATGTTCCGCTTTTTGGGATGTCACACCATGTAGCCAGAGTAACTAATACGTCAGCGAAGTGGTTGTTGGTGTGTGGCAGGAATTCAAAGTAAATTTCGTTGAAGTTTTCTTTGAGCTGAATCAGAAAGTCGTGGTAAGGGATCAACTTTTTGTTTAGGGTTTGGAATTCTCCAGTGGTTTAAGATATCACGTGCAAAGGATCGCTACATACACTAAACTTCTTGATTTTTTTTTGTACCGCCATTTGTACCACCAGAATAAAAGCTTTATATTCGATCATATTGTGTGCATTCGAAATCAATTTGGTGGGCTGCTGGTAATTGATTTCCTGTCAAAGAGATGAGTACTGCTCCTGCATCCTTGTTGTTCTTGTTGACTGCGCCATCGAAGTATCTGATCCATGCATCGTCTTCACTGTCTTCGGTACCTAAAATTATGTCTTCATCCGGAAAGTTTACCCTTAAAGGTTTGTAATCCTCAATAGGATGTTCAGCGAGGTGGTTTGCGATTGCTTGCTCTTTGATAGCCTTCCGGGTGACGAACTGGATATGATACTGCGTGAGAATCATTTGCCATTTTGCGGTTCTTCCGATGAGTGCTTGCTTCTTGAAAATGTATCGTAGAGTCATGTTTGGCGATGAGTAGGATGCTATGGCTGAGTGCGTAGTGACGAAGGTGTTGTACAACCCATACCAATGTTAGACACAATTTCTCGATGAATATGTACTTTGCTTCATATGTGGTCTTCCGCTTGCTTAGGTAGTATATTACCTTTCTTTCTATCCCGTTTCGTCATGTTGCCCAAACACACAACCCATAGGCATCAAAAGTGGCGATATACACAATCAATGGTCTTCGTGGAACCGGTGGCACCAAAACATGGGGATTGGATAAGACTTGATTTTATCAAACACTATTTGACAATCTTCATTCCATTTTGCAGGACCATGTTTTCTGAGTAGCTTGTAGATAGGTTTGCAAGTCGGAGCAAGTTCTGCTATAAAGCGGCCGGTATACTGGATTCTCCCGAAGAAACCTCTGACTTCTTTTTCTGTCCTTGGCGATTGTTTACCAAAATCAGAGCAAAGCTCTGTTCAAATTCCAAGGTGAGAAAAGAAGCAATACTTCTGTTTTTCTCCAATCAGAGCAAAGTTCAAAAAAAAAAAAATGCGCAACCGCGCAACTGCGCAGTGCGCTGCGTGACACGTGTCAGCGCGCGCAGTTGCGCAAAAAAAAAAAAATAATAAAAAAATTTGCGCAGTGCGCTGCGCGACACGTGTCAGCGCAGCTGCGCAGTGCGCTGCGCGACACGTGTCAGCGCGCGCAGTTGCGCAAGCAAAAAAAAAAAGTGCGCAGTGCGCTGCGCGACACGTGTCAGCGCAGCTGCGCAGTGCGCTGCGCGGCACGTGTCAGCGCGCGCAGATGCGCAAGTAGCAAAAAAAAAAAATTCAGTTGCGCAAGCACAGCTGCGCGACACGTGTCACGCGCTGGGGGAGTTGCGCAAAACAGAATAAATCTTTTCTGTTCTTATTAAAACAAGAAGATTTTCTTCTGTAAAGCAGGGGCCTTTGGATCAAAAATCCAACGGTGGGGAAAATTACCCAAATCACTCAGAAAAAGATTTATGTAACAAATTTAACTAATTTATGAGCACTATAAAAGGACCCCAGACCTCATTTTAAAAGGAGGAACATCTTGCTAAAAAAAAGAGAGAAGAGAACTCTTGAGAACTCTTGAAGAATAAAAAAAAAGGTAAAAACCTTTAAAAGAAGAGAAAATTCTCTTATGAACAAGATCATGGATCTTCAATAATAAATAAAGAAATAAATAAAATAGTGCCTTGCACTTGTTTTATGAACCATCGGTTCTTGAACCTAAAAGGTTCTTAAATTAATAGTGCTTTGCACTTTCATGAACCTTTGGTTCTCTGAGATAAGAAAAACAAGAAAAAACTTGTTCTTTCTTAGATCTAAATCAAATAGTGCCTTGCACTTGTTTTATGAACCATCGGTTCTTGAACCTAAAAGGTTCTTAAATTAATAGTGCTTTGCACTTTTATGAACTTTCGGTTCTCTGAGATAAGAAAAACAAGAAAAAACTTGTTTTTTCTTAGATCTAAATCAAAAAGTGCTTTGCACTTCTTTTATGAACCATCGGTTCTTGAATCTAAAAGATTCTCAAATTAACAGTGCTTTGCACAAATGCAATGCATTACTAAAAGGGCTAAGCCCAAATCAAAATGACCTGACAGGCCAAAATAAATTGCAAGGCAATAAATGGGCAGAGCCTAAATAAATTGATGATTTGCATCCTTTATACAAGGGCAGAGCCCAAATGAAATTGATGCTCTGCATCATTTATAAAGGGCAGCGCCCAAAACAAATTGATGCCCTGCATCTTTTCTGGGCAAAGCCCAAATAAAAATAAAAACAAATGCAAATAAAATATTGGACATTTTTAACTGGACTTAGCACAATCGTGGCCGTAAGTCCTTAAACTAAACTAATTGAGCAAAACGGCTCTCCTAAACCAATCCACATCCGGTTCAAGGGTACATCCCCGAACTCCTTTGATATCCATCGTTGTAATTCCTCAACGACGTCAAAGAGGTGACGGGTCCCAACGACCACACACCCATATGGACTGCGGGGTCCTTAAACTCGTGGAACGAAACGTCCCTAAACTAATATCGGACCGAAACGTCCCTAAACTAATATCGGACCGAAACGTCCCTAAACTGGAATATGGACCACCACGTCCCTAAACTGGCACAATAGAACCCAAATGCTCTTTTGTCGGATCTAAACGGTCCCGTTAAGTTGATCTTAGTCTCAAACTGGACTAACGTATCCTTAGCAAACGTTTGAGTCGATCTTAGCCTCAAAAATGGCTAACGTATCCTCCAAACAGACTTTAGTCCCAAATTGGACTATGAATCTCCCAAACTGGAACAATAGAGCCCAAACGCTCTTTTGTCGGATCTAAACGATCACGTTAAGTTGATCTTAGTCTCAAACAGGACTATCGTATCCTTAACGAACGTTTAAGTTGATCTTAGCCGCAATGCGACTAATGCATCCTTAAACTAAAAACACCAAACCCAAATCTAAGTAAATACGGATTTGGACTAATCCACGTCCCACGGGCGACGGTATTACTCAGTCTCCGTATACAATCCACGGGCAACCCCAAACAAAACAAACACACACGACACGAAGTGAAATTCTGGAGAAGGAGAAAGTTGTTACCGCGATGCGGTAGCGTAATTAACTGCAGGGGCTTGCGCCTACAGGGAAGAGCGTCCCCACAATCAAAAACCCCTCAAGTGAGGGGGAATCTGACGAAGTCTGCTACATCGGCCGCATCCGTCTAAACCTTCGATACACGGTGCCATAAATCAACTTGGCATCTTCGGAGAGGTGGGCGGATAAAACCAAATAGCATCTGCCCCGAATCTCAGTGCCAGGACATCGCAGTCCTGTGCGCCGCCTTTCGGAAGGGAGCAGATTCTGGCACGCCCCGTGGGACCTCTTCCTCTTTCCACTCCACACTTCGTGTGTCGTGTTCGCGAACAAATCGCGGTTTGCTGTGATTGCCTGTGGATTCAAGGTACTAAGATTTGGTGTCTTGCTCTATGCAGAAAACAGAAAATTGATGGCTTCGAACTGCACCGCCCGCAGCGATAACTCTCGCTCCGTCATTGCTGGAGGAGTGACTTATGGGCCCCAAGCGGCCTCCCTTTTCAAAATGCCGGTGGAGCAGGTGGCTCAAGCCACCGCTGGACTATTTTTTGGGACCATGCTCCCACCAATGAGCTTCAATGCCCCAATGACATTGCAAGAAGCTCCAAAGAAGTTGGTCTTTGATCGACTTACCACTGCCGCGACCCCTCTCAACGGGTCGTCCAACTCCACTGCTTCAGTTTTTAACGGACTAGGCCAGAGCTCTAACAGGCTCATGAAGAAGCCTGCCATACCAGAAGGAGTTATCCCGAAGCGGATAGCCATTCCAACTCCCGTTCTTGGCAAAATCACCAAGGTTGCTTCCCATGTTCAGAAGTCCGCTTCTGACAAGTTGGCCGTCCCCGTTCAACGGACGTCGATCTTTAAAAAGCTGGTACCAGTATATTCTGACCAACACAGGGGGCATGAGAAGGTCACCCCTATAGCTGAAACAACTCCATCAGCACGACATGCCCGACGTCGCTACTGGCGCCGAATGAGGAAGGCTGGGGGCAACTCCCCCTCTGGACTTACTCCTCCAACTCTAATGGTGGGGATCGATACTGCTGTTCCAACCAGGAACAGCTTTGAGTTGCTGAACTCGGTGCGCAGAAACTCTCCTACTGCGGTGCTAAAGCGAACTCCTTCATCTGTGAAGAATATTCCAGAGAAGAAGCTAGAGCAGCCCCCTCAACGGCTGTCCCCTAAAATTTACAAGGTCTGGCGACAGGTTCAGGAGTCAGTGATTAATGAAAACCATCTTCATCGACAGAGAAAGATGAAGGTGCGGCAGGAGAAGGATTACTTTATCAAACCACAAAAAGCAAAAGTTACTTGGGTACCCACTACAACGGCTCCCTTAACTCCAATCACTCAAAAAAGGAGGCCGCAAAAAGCCCATGTGTCTTCGGCAAATCGCAAAGACACCGAACACAAACGCCCCAAGTCTGGGGGCATGGTGGTGCACACTGTTTATATGGCTTCTGAAAAGGAGGAAAGCCACACTTCTACGGGTCACCGACCGCTCACCCGATCCGTGACGAAAGCCCAGGAGTAACAACAAAAGCTTCAGGAAATGATGACTACAATGGCTGCACTCACTGAGCCAAAAGAAAGCTCTGAAACATCTTCGGATGAGCGTCAAGAACAAGAAACCGACGCTGACTTTTTACGCAGAGTCCTCGAAAAGAGGGACAAAGAAGCTGCAGAGCAAGCGGCTAATATAAAACAGATGGCGCTCCTCTTCCAAGATATGGTAGGGATGATGTTACAGCCGGACCCTCCTGCTGAAGATCCTCCGATCGTCCTTGAAGACGACAGGGGAGAAATGTCAAATCCTCCGCCGGCTCTGTCAACAGCCAAGGAGGAGGCAATCTCCAAAGTTGACCTAGACGAATATATAGCTCAGCAGATCCGGGTTCATCAGGCGAATGAAGCGGCTGGGCAAATTGTTAGAACCGGACGACCGTATCCGGGCTGGTATGACCAAATCAGTTACCCGCCAGGATATACGATCCCTAAATTCCACGTATATAAAAGGACAGGGAATCCGCATTAGCATATCGCTCAATTCAGGGCTTTATGCGGCAATACTGGAGGCGATGACAAATTGTTGCTACGTCAATTCGTCGGCAGCTTAGCAGAAACAGCCTTTGAATGGTATTCGGAGCTGCTTAACGACTCTGTCAAAACATTTGCAGAGATGGAACTGCTGTTTACACAAAGATTCATGAGTGCTAGTGAATTCACCCCGATAACAGCACTAATAAATGCCAGGATAAGGCCAAGTGAAACGTGGGTTCAATACGCAACACGATGGCGGAACCTATGGTCGAAATACGAACAACGCATAGAAGAGGCACCTGCGGTAGGCATGTTTGTGGGCACTCTCGATCCGCAGGCGACCATCTCACAATTCATGATGTTCTTCAGGCCGACCACCTTCCAGGCCTTGATTGACAAATTAGCCCAAATGGACCAGATGGGCCATAGACCGTCTCCTCCAAAATCAGATTCCCGAGATGAGAAAGGAAAAGGGAAAGCGATCGTCGTCGCCAATACTCAACAACAGTCGAGCAACTCAAAGCCGGTCGTTCACCAAAACAACGCGCGTCCACGCCCATCCCTCGAAGAGAGGCTAGGACGTTCTTACTCGTTTCCTCAGAATAAAACGGGAAGACTGTTCGAGCTGGCAGTGCGCAACAGACTCATTAATCTGCCGAGTCCAAAGCGTCTGTCGCAGCCAGGCGATCTTAATAATCCCAATTATTGCCCTTACCACCAAACGGTAAGTCACCCGATTGAGGATTGTTTCGTCTTTAAGGGATGGATCGAGGATCAATACCTACAAGGTAAGTTCGCGCTGTCTGAAAGCTGGAAGGTGAACCCACCACAGCCGCATACTCCAAAGAAGACAAACACGCCGGGGGCAACTTGTCATGTGATCTCTCACTCATTGGCAGATAATAAAGAGGCTCCTCGCGCCAAGAAAACGAGGGCGGACCCTGATACAGAAATTCCGCGGCCGTCAGACGAGTTGATCGATGCCTTCCTAAATGAAATTCGTCTGAAAGCAAAAGCCAATCAAGAGCATGAAATGGCCATACTGGAAAGAGCCAAGGCATTCCCGTCAAATCAGAAGCCATACACCGCGGGTAAAAACAAATTCAAGACGAGGAAAAGGTTCGCCAAAGCTCTGTCAGTAGGAATGAAGCTACCGCCCTCTGAAGAAAATACTCTCGCTGAGGCAGAGATACATCCGAACTTCTGTTTATATCATCAGAAGATCATACATCCTACCGAAGACTGCGAATCCTTTAACTGTTGGTGGCAAGGGTATGTCGCTCAAAAGCAACACTTCGACATGACAAAGTGTGAAGCTTGTGGACATCGGAAAAATGCGATATATGAGCGCAAAAGAGTCACCGACAATTGCCATATAGCCGACTCTAAGGCATCGCAAATTATCACCTTTGGAAGCAACTCTGACGAAGAAGCTATCCCCAACTCTTCCCTCGGGGAATCTATTTCAAAAATAAAGGAATTGAGAAGCTGCGAGAACGTTCAGCCATGCAATCGCATGCTACTCGGAAAAAATCCCGGCCCCGCAAACAACGGAGCGAACAAAAAGGATAAAAGAAAAGGAAAAAAGGCCCTCGTCGCCAGCGCTCAACAACAATCAGGTGGCCCTAGACCGGTTGCTTGCCAAAGCAACAAGCGACAACCCCTCCAGGAAAAGTTGAAACTTCCTTACTCGTTTCCGCAAGATAAAACAAGGGGACTGTTCGAGCTGGCAGTGTGCGACAGACTCATCAATCTGCCGGGTCCAAAACGTCCGTTGCGGCCAGGCGATGTTAATAATCCTAATTATTGCCCTTACCACCAAACAGTAGGTCACCTGATCGAGGACTGCTACGTCTTCAAAAACTGGGTTGAAGACCAATACCAACAGGGCAAGTTTGCACTGTCTGAGAACTGGAAGGTGAGTCCGCCACAACCGCACGCTCCAAAGAAGATGGATACGCCGGGGGCATCATGTTCATTCATGGAGAAGGACTCATAGACCGAAAAGTCAATAAACCAGATATTCGCCTCAAATACGGCGACAACGGACCGAAACGTCCTTAAACTAACAACGGACCGAGATGTCCTTAAACTAATGATGGACCGCAAAGTCCTAAAACTTGCAAATGACCGAAACGTCTTTAAACTACTACCGCAGCATCCTTAGGCTGACGAGATAAAAAATATATATATAAAAAAAATAATAAATAATAATAAAAAAAACGGTATGTCCATAAGCAAAGAGGGCACGGATGAAAACCCGAAAGGGCTCCGTGAGTAAAAACAGCAGGGCTACCGGCGAGTGTTCGTGAAAACCCGAAAGGGCGCGACCTCGTAAAAAAAAAAGAGAAAGAGAAAAAAAAATAAAATAAAAGGAATAAAAAGAATAAAAAAAAGGGGTAAGTCCATAAGCAAAATGGGCACGGATGAAAACCTGAAAGGGCTCCGTGAGTAAAAACAGCAGGACTACCGGCGAGTGTTTGTGAAAACCCGAAAGGGCGCAACCTCGTTAAGAAACACTTATAGGGTCCTCTCGACCCTGTAAGGAGAAACCACCTGTGTGAGATCCTTACGACTCACAAGGGAACAACACACTTAGGAATCCCCACGATTCCTAAGGAGAAAATACACTTGCGAGATCCTCACGACTCGTGAGGAGAAGGCTCTTATGGGACCCTCACGGCTCGTAAGATTTGAAAGTCTTAAGTTACAGAGGCCTAAACCTGTGCTTAAGCAACCCCCACAATTTTCGACATTGCCCTACAAGTGGTCCTATATTGGCCCTTGTATACAATCCACGGACGCGAATAAACATTTCCCTAACTAAGTCCCATCTGAGACTAGGGATGTGTTTGCATGGTAAACAACCCTTGTAAATCCTCTCGACTTACAAGGAGAAAACCCTCCTGTAGGATCCTTACGACTTACAGAGGAACAATACACTTAGGAACCCTCACGATTCCTAAGGAGAAAATACACCTATAAGATCCTCACGACTTGTAGGGAGAAATAGCTTTGTGAGACTCTTACGGCTCATAAAGTCAAAAGCCTTAGTCGACAGGACCTCAACCCTGGTCGCTAAGCCACCTTTGTTCTACATCGACAGAGGCAAATGATGATTCGCTCCTGGCAATATCCCAGTGGTAGCGATGCTGATGCCTAAACCGGTATCAAATTCCAAGTCCTTTCACGGCAAATGATGATTCGCTCCTGGCAATATTCCAGTCGCAGCGATGCTGATGCCAAGATTGGTATCAGATCCCAAATCCCCTACTTGCAAAAAAAAATCAGCAAGCCAAAATAAAAATGCATACGAAATAGCCGAAATGATGGGGCAACTTGCAAACAAAATCAGCAAGTAAAAATGTATGCATGCAAAATAGCCGAAATGATTGGGCAACTCGCAATAAAAAGCAGCGAGTAAAAAAAAAATAGCCGAAATGATTGGGCACCGCGAAAAATAGCCGAAATGATTGGGCAATTGCGATTTTCGCGATATAAAAAGCTGAAATGATAGAGCATCGCGGAAAGAATAAAAAAAAATGAAAGAATGAAACTTTTTGCCCAACAGGTAAGATCACATCGATCCCTGTATACAATCCAGGGGCACGGATAAGGAGGGAACCATACCTTCCCAACAGGCTCCATCAGAAAGCGAAGCCAAATCTCGACGGTTCATAGACAACCTAGAGACCATCTTGACATTTGTCGCAATATTACAGACACGATGTCAACAAATGAAGCAAATGAAGATCCCGAGCTTCAGGGTCTTGACGTCAACAACCGACCTCAGAATCGCAACGAAACGGAACCGTGACAAAGTCTCTAGTTCCAAATCTCAATGGCCACATCTGCAACCTGGAGACCAACAACGGTGTGCCTCCTCATTTCAGCAGGACACAGATGTTACACCATCAAGCGGAGCGACGGCAAAATCCCAGCTCCACCTCAGCATTCGTCTCAATACAGCAGACGAGATGTCATCAATGGCGTTCCTCCGTAGTCCAGCAAAATGCAGATGCAATGCCAACAAAAGACCTCACGGTCGAAACAAAGTGGAGCGACGGCAAAATCCCAGCTCCACCTCAACATTCGTCTCGATACAGTAGACGGGATGTCAACAACGACATTACTTTGCAGTCCAGCGGGATGCAGATGCAACTTCAACGAAAGACCCTATGGTCAAACAAGCGAAGTAACGGCAAAATCCCAGCTCCACCTCGGCATTCGTCTCGATACAGCAGACGCGATGCCAGCAAATGAAGAGAAGGCAAAATTCCTAGCTTCAAGGTCTTAACGGCAAGTCATATAAAGCCTGAAAGACAATCGGAGATCATCTTGCACCAGTGCGGAGTGGTCACCACCTCGACGTTCGTCTCGATACAGCAGACGAGATGTCACCCCAGCGTTCTTCCTCCAACAGGACTCGGACGTGACAAAGCAAATGAAGCAAAGGCAAAATTCCTAGCTTCAAAGTCTTAACGGCAAGTCATATAAAGCCTGAAAGACAATCGGAGATCATCTTGCACCAGTGCGGAATGGTCACCACCTCGATGATCGTCTCGATATAGCAGACGAGTTATCACCCCAGCGTTCTTCCTCCAACAGGACTCGGACGTGACAAAGCAAATGAAGCAAAGGCCAAATTCCTAGCTTCAAGGTCTTAACGGCAAGTCATATAAAGCCTAAAAGACAATCGGAGATCATCTTGCACCAGTGCGGAATGGTCACCACCTCGATGATCATCTCGATACAGCAGACGAGTTGTCACCCCAGCGTTCTTCCTCCAGCAGGGATTCGGACGTGACAAAGCAAACGAAGCGAAGGCCACATTCCTAGCTTCAACGTCTTTACGGTAACTCACATAAAACCGGAAAGACAATCGGAGATCATCTTGCACCAACACAGAGTGGTCACCACCTTGACGTTCGTCTCGATACAGCAGACGAAATGTCAACCCCAGCATTCTTCCTCCAACAGGATTTGGACACACCAAAGCAAACGAAGCGAAGGCCACATTCCTAGTATCGACGTCTTGACGGTAACTCATATAAAACCAGAAAGACAATCGGAGATCATCCCGCACCAGCACAGAATGGTCACCACCTCGACATCCGTCTCAATACAGCAGACGAGATGTCACCCCAACGTTCATCTCGACACAGCAGACACAACGTCATCAAACGAATGGAGCCACGGCAAAATCCCTAGTTCCAAACCTCGGCGGTTCACCAGTAACCTAGAGACAACCTCGACGTCCGTCTCGATACAGCAGACGAGATGTCACCCCAACGTTCGTCTCGACACAGCAGACGCAACGTCATCAAACAAACGGAGCCACGGCAAAATCCCTAGTTCCCACCGCAACATTCGTCTCGATACAGCAGACGCAATGCCAGCAAACGAAGCAAAGGCCAAACTCCTAGCTTCAGGGTCTTGACGGCAATTCACATAAAGCCCAAAAGACTATCGGAGATCATCCCCACACCAGCACGGAGTGGTTATGACTCATCGGGGCTCACCAAAATAAGCCTAACCTCAAGTAAAAAGCGACATGGCAAATTCCTAACGTTTGCTCTTCCGACGGTCAAACTGCCAAGGAGGATTGCTTGAAGACGTCTTGTCCAGCCCCCGAAGGGATCAGAGACACGGCAGTCGTAGGGCTACTCGAACAGCACGATTGCCTATCGAGGACTATATCAGCTTATGCGACGGTACGATGGCCAAAACCCTAAGTACCACTAACCTTAACGGGCTTCTGTCGTAAAGAGCAGAGGTTAAATGCGACGTTAAGATGTTCTTGCGAGAAACGTTCGATTCGTCTCAACTTGTGAAAAATTGTCGAGGCGGCTCGACTCGTGAGATAAAGCCTTAGGCAGTGGGCATAAAAGAAGCCTGTTTCCTAAGCATTGGGACCCCGCAAGTTGGCCCAAAACGGTCTCTTGCATACCATCCACGGGTCTCACTCTCCAACGTCGAACTTCGACAAGGAGGGAAACAACCGCTTACAAGTCCTTTCGACTCGTAAGAGGGAAAAATTCTCTTGTAGGATCCTTACGACTTACAAGAGAAAACCACACTTAGGAATTCTCATGATTCCTAAGGAGAAAAACCCACCTACGAGATCCTCTCGATTCGTAGGGAGAAAAGTCTCTATGAGACCCTCACGGCTCATAGAGTTGAAAAGTCTTAGGCAGCAGATCTGAACCTACGGCCTAAGCCCTCGCTATCTCGTGAAGAAATCAAGAAGCTTACTCTATTACCTGCTAATTGTGACGACATGCTGAGAAAGAGGAAAAGCAACAGAAAGAGCATCCGATTTACATTTGATCAAGCGTTCAAGACACATTCATTCATGCATGGGCAAAAAGACTCAGGACAAAAGATATATAATAAAGACAAGCTGGGATAAATTTTTTTTTTCCATTAATATTGCCCGAAGTTCTTACAGTCATAAAAATAATAAACGAAAGTTACAATGGAATAACCTCAGATCCAGGGCATGGATTGAGGAATTCAAAAGCGACCCTATCTATGACTTTCCAAGCCTCACGGACCATCCTAGTGTGCTTCCTTTCGCGAGCACAAGCGTCAGGGTCCCTTCCGATGTCTTCCACCCTCCGATAAGCAGCGAGTATGGCAGACTGTTGAAAGACTTCGTGCAAGAGGTCGATAAGACTGTCTCGCCGTCTCTTCGAGATAAAGTTCAATAGGTACACAGAGTGCACCTCGTCCTCAGCGGCATCCAACGCCCTAAGCGGCACGCCGGAACAGAATAGGGGAAGCGCTTCCCAGATAGCTCCTACGATAAGTTTAAGAAGAGAGGAACGTCGGGGAAGCAGTGGACCATTGTATGCGTCGAAGCGACTCATTATTTCAGCACACTCCTCGTTTGTGAACTCCTGATTTTGAGAGCGGCCAAGTCGGCGGATGTCCTCATAAGAGATGATCTCATTAAGAGCGTACATGTGGGCGTTTATTGTTCCTGTGAAAGAGGATCAACAGAATTATCAGGAAGACTGATTAAGCAAAACGATATAATGCACTGAGGAATAAAATGCCATCTTTAAGTTCCAAGATCCATGAAGAATTCTTAAGAGTTCTTCTATATGATTTAGGAGGAGCAAAGCTCCATTAATGAATTAAGAAAATCCAAGGAAAATCTTTCAGAGAGCAGAGCTCTATGGAACCCTAGTAGGGTCTCCTTTAGTTCTCTTTAGATCCCTTTAAGACCTGTAGAGCAAAGCTCTGCTAAGTGAAACCCTAAATAGGTTTCCTTTAGATCAGGGATCTATTGAGAGCGAGGCTCTATCAATGAAAATTAATTTAATTTAATTTAATCCAAATTAAAATTTTCACCTAAAAGTTTTAAGAATTTAACTCTTAAAGTTCTTGAAAATAAAGAGTAGGGCTCTGAGTTCTGAAAGTAAAATTTTAGAAATGAGAATCATCTAAGGGACCAAAGGTCCTATTTATAGGCATCAAGTGCCCTTTCAGCTTTCAAAAGATGGCGCGACGGTTTGGAGTCTGCCACCGCTGCGCTCACGTTAGGAGGCCACGTAAGCGCAACGGTGGGGGGGCATCTGTTTACCCAAATCAGAGCAAAGCTCTGTTCAAATTCCAAGGTGGGAAAAGAAGCAATGCTTCTGTTTTTCTCCAATCAGAGCAAAGTTCAAAAAAAAAAATGCGCAACCGCGCAACTGCGCAGTGCGCTGCGCGACACGTGTCAGCGCAGCTGCGCAGTGCGCTGCGCGACACGTGTCAGCGCGCACAGTTGCGCAAGCAAAAAAATAAAAAAATAAAAAAATTGCGCAGTGCGCAAGTGCGCAACTGCGCTGCGCGACACGTGTCAGCGCAGCTGCGCAGTGCGCGACACGTGTCAGCACGCGCAGTTGCGCAAGCAAAAAAAAAGTGCGCAACCGCGCAAGTGCGCAGTGCGCTGCGCGACACGTGTCAGCGCAGCTGCGCAGTGCGCTGCGCGACACGTGTCAGCGCGCAGTTGCGCAAGTAGCAAAAAAAAAAAATTCAGTTGCGCGGCACGTGTCTGCACAGTTGCGCAAGCACAGCTGCGCAACACGTGTCACGCGCTGGGGGAGTTGCGCAAAACAGAATAAATCTTTTCTGTTCTTGTTAAAACAAGAAGATTTTCTTCTGTAAAGCAGGGGCCTTTGGATAAAAAATCCAACGGTGGGGAAAATTACCCAAATCACTCAGAAAAAGATTTATGTAACAAATTTAACTAATTTTGATTTAGATCTAAGAAAAAACAGCGATGGCATATTTTGTATGGCTTTGACTTTGGACGGATCTACTTCGATTCCTCTTTGAGTAATGATAAAGCTTAAAAGCTTGCCCGAAGTTGTCCCAAGCATGCACTTTGCCGGATTCAGACACAACTTATATTTTCTTAAACGGACGAACAACTTCTTTAGATCATCAACGTGGTGTGCGGGCTCCTTGGACTTCGCGATCATGTCATGTACGTACACCTCTAGCTCGCTGTGTATCATATCATGAAATAAAGCCGTCATTTCCCTCTGATACGTCGCGTCCGCATTCTTCAGTCCGAACGACATTACTTGATAAGAAAATGTACCCCATGGCATGATGAAGGCTGTTTTCTCTTGATCTTCCATCGCGAGCTTGATTTGATTGTAGCCGGAGAATCCGTCCATGAAGGATAGCAATGGATACCCTGCAGTGTTATCTACCAGGATGTCGATTATAGGTAGTGGGAATTCTTCCTTCAGACTAGAGCGGTTAAGATCTATGTAGTCAACACATAATCTTATGGTTCCGTTCTTCTTCGGCACTAACACTATATTTTTTATATAGAACCCAACATTGAGCTGCTTAATGGCTTCTTTGATTTGAATAGAATGATCTGGTCGAAGTTTCCTTGGCTTCTGCTTCACCGTTTTCGCTTCTTCGGATAGTGGTATATGGTGAGTCACAATCGCCGAATCCAATCCCGGTTTGTCCACATATGTCCAGGCGAAGATGTCGGAATACTCGTGCAAGAACGAGATCAAGCGCTCTTTGATTTCGGGGCATAGTTGTACTCCGATTTTTACGACCTTCGGTTCATTGACCCCGCCGAGGTTTACACTCTCGGTGTCATCGCACGTCGAGTCTTTTCGACTCTCACTTTTTCTCAAACTATCGACTAGACCGACATCTGTATCCGCATCGCATTGCTCCAAGTCGATATCCATCATTTCCCTATCACAATCCACATGGATTTCCCGGGGTTGTAGCATAGATTTGAAGAAACCGTCACGAATGTTTGTGGTTTTCGTGGGGTGTAGTGTGTTTTTTGAAATCCTAAAAGCTTTTTCAAAATCTTCTTTTTCAAATTAGTTTCCAAATCTCTCTGGCATCCTTCACTCAATGGAGAAACATCTCCTATGTTTTGTCGTTAATATGTTTTGATGCAAGAATATCAGTGTGGAACAAAAACAGTCGGCTGGTACAAGTGTTCTTTTAAGAAAAAAGTGTTCACGGATACAATGGATCTCTGAGGGTTGAGATCCATTTCAATCATGGAAGAGAGGTGATTGACCCCGGCATCTCCGGGATTTCCCAGCTTGAGGTCAAACTGGACCAACCACTGACTGATGTCGTTGATTTGCTTAGTGGATGCCCCGAAAATGTCTTCGTCCTTCTTATCGTCCTTGCCATTTCCGAAGAGATCTTCGATTAAGGGATGTTGACCATCGTCGAGCTTATCGTTAGCGGTTCTATTCCGTTCTTCTCTTTGCTCTACCACCTTTTCGTCATCCGAAAGCACGATTATGGGATTTTCCGACCATGAAACGAAGGTTTTGTGAATCGGCGGGAATTTCATCTTCTATGTCTTATGTCTACCATGGAAATCGTAGTCGACAGGAGGGTACTTAAGACCCTAAGTCCCGTCATATTGACCGGAGGGTCAATAGGTTCAGTTATGCCCTGGCTTCGGATACCAAGTCCTTGGCCGTCTTGGTATTCCCACCGACTGCACAAGGCGACAATCATCCGATCTTGATGTGCCTCCCGAGGAAAGACAATAGGATCCTCAAACATGAGTTCTTGATCATTCAGAATAGTAGTGTTGCATTCATGCTCGGGTTCGACACAATATTGTTCAAGGAAAACGCTCTCATTATCAGAAGGGTTAGACTCATATTGAAGTTCTAAGAGGATGTTGTAATCTTCTATCTAAATCACTCAGGTTATCATTGCTCTCAATAAGCAGAATGATTGGTTTTCAAGAGACAGACCATGGAAAGATGTATTTACACTCGTAGATTCCTCTCCAGCGGGTATGATATAAATATCATCGTTTCGACAAAGGTCGAGGTAGGTGGAATGATTTTGGATTGAGAGGAATGCAGAAAAGTAAAGAAGGGCATTTCTGATAATCATTGGAATTGCATCCTCGATATCCGATTTGATCCTTATTCGTGCAGCCAAAACTCGCCACTTCCCGACGTATTGTGAGAACGATTCATTCTTTTCTTGACATAAACCTTCGAGGTCTTGTCGTACAGGAATGATATCGATGTTGTAAACGAAAATCCCCAGCCAGTTTCATCCACGATCTAAGCTTAATCAGATCTAAACTCGCAAACCAAACTTGTATGGGTCCCACCCGATAGTTAGGAAAGAGCCTGACCAACAATCTTTCATCATTAGCAATGATAGCCATAGTATTCGTATAAATCCTGAGGTGAGTTAGCGGACAACCACTTCCGTTATACTTGGGAATATCCGGATGCTTAAACTTGGATGGGAGTTGAGTTTATGGAAATAGACAAATTCTTGGCCACGAGATTCAGCATGACCTTTCCTTATTTCTCTAGCTTCTGAATTCTCGCTTCTAGTGTATCTGTCGGAGGGAAGCGAAGGAGATGCTACGGAAATTGGAGGTGGAATTGGATGTTGCTGTGGAAACAAAGTATATGTCGTTGGAATTGAAGGTTGATTAGGAGATTGCTGTGGATATGAAGGATATGCTATTGGAGTTGGAGGTGGAATCGAAGGGAGTTGGAGGTGGAATCGTCAAGTTAAGACGAGAGAGTAGAATCGTGGAGGAGTTGGCGTAGACAGGTTAAGACGAGAGAGTAGAGCTCTTGCTAGCATGTCGATAGGACGCCACCTATGGAGGAGCTGGCGTAGACAGGTTAAGACGGGAGAGTAGAGCTCTTGCTAGCATGTTGATAGGATCGTTTGACGGAGGTTGAACTATTGGTAAGAGAATTTGGGCTACTGGTAGGGAAGCCTGAACAGTTGCATGAGTAGAATAGATTGGAATTGACGTAAAGTTGAAGCCGAGATTTGGTGTTTGTATAGGAGGAGGAAACGAGACAAGAGTTGCCGGAGATGGTGTAGGAAAGGGGTGGCTGACCGCATGGCTATGTAGTGATCTATGCTTGACGCGAAATGATGGAATTCTTCATTTGGGGGAGTTGACTGAACTGGGGGAGGTGGCAGAAAGCTGTTGAAATTGGTGGATGGAGGATCCGGAGGGTACGAAGAGAATGAAGCGGTAGTCTGCTTATTTGGAATATGTGAAAATGGGAATGATGGAAAAGAGGTGATAATAGGAGCAGGTTGGGATGTGTGTGAGGAAGAAGCGATGGTTGGATTTAGTGGAAAGGATGGGGAGGAGAAGGTGGTAAAAACATGGGGGGCCTCTGTTGCACTAAGGGTGGTTGAAGCGTCGGTGACGGGGGAGGGGGGACCAGGAGGAAATCCTGACATTTTCATTCGGTGAGGAATGTATTAGAGAGATGCGAGTGACTTTAACGGTTTTGGGAACGAGAGCCTTAGTCCTCTTTTGGAGACCTATGACTTGGGCTCAAGTTGAATTGACAACTTGGGTGCAAAGTGGTCCAGTTAGGAATGAAAGAAAGTTGAGGGAAGGTTTAGAACAACAAATATGGTCGATTTTTGAAAACTTTGGAGACGGCTTCGGACTTGGATGAAAGTTTTGGAACTCACACAAATGGACTTTGGCACAAACACAAGACTTTTTTCGAATCCGGACAAGAGAGCAACATAACCACACAAGGTTCTTTTGAAAATAAGTGCTATTTGTCATAGTGTTCACTATGTTGAAAACTTTTACGGGGTTCTATATGAGTTTCGGTTTTAAGGAAGCGGGTCCAACCCTCCCCTAAAGAGAATGAGGTTTGAGCGTCAATCTCAACTCGATATACACCCGTACGTGGTTTCTTCCTCAATAGACCATTTGGTACGCGAGGCAAAACACCTATATACTAGTGGGCATACGAGAGAAAGAGAAGAGAGGTCCCATAGCCCCGGATCCCCGGCATATACCTGAGGTCGGATGAGATGGATTGCCTCAAGTCCTAATAGGATATGTAAAGATTTGTTGCCATATGAATGACTAAAATCCTTACGAATGTCTTTAATAAAAACCAAGTCTCAAATAAATTTAGGGTAAAGTGAGTGTTTTATTTATTTTTTGTTTTTGTTTTGTTTTTTTAATGAAAGGGAAACTACTCTTTCTAGTTTTATTTTGTTTTATTTTTTTATGTTATTTTTATTTTTGGTTTTTATGTAAGCAAAAGTGTGATATAGCGAGTACAACAAAACTAGATATATACAATGCAAGCCTAGGCTACCATGAACAAATAAGGACTAAATGCAATGCAAGACTAATATAATATTTTGTTATGTTGGATTTTTTATTATTAGAAGTTAAAGCAAGAGTAAAGGCGAAGTGATATATACAAAGATCCTAAAACATGCATATGCACAATCCTATATGAAAAATGCAAACTATTCTATTGCCACCAATTCTCACAAATTTACTACATAGCAAGTGGATTTTTTATGCGTAATTCGAGGTTGGCCCTAGCGGAGTCACTAAATCTGTAGTCACCCAAACCTGTAAAGGAACACGGAGAAAGCTACAAATGTGGCGAGGTCTAGGTTAGCTAACCGGAGTCGCTACTCACATCTAAAACGCGGAAAAAGGGAGTGAAGAGATGGAAAGCAATATAGTAGGTAGGTGAAAATCAGAGAAGGGAGGGTAAGGCAAATTCCCTATGGAAACCCGACAGAATCGACTACCCATGAAGAAGTCCCAATTGGGCACGACTCGGTTTTGCTTTGAAGAATTTAGCGTCGGAATGCACCCACGCAACGCAAGTGTGCGCGCATGGGGGTATGGGAGGCTCAAGAGCAGAGGAGGGAGTCAAGAAGAGGCAGAGCCGACTTGGAGAATGCTTGCAGACAGAGGCTGTCTTTGTCTGCAGAGCGAGGTACCTGGACGCCTTCTGAGCAGGCTGTAGGGTGTTTTTCATCACCCCATTGAGATGGGAATACGCGTCGCTTGTCAGGCGTACTACAGATTCCTCCTGCCTAGGGTATGCGGGGGTTTATTGATTGTGGGGATCCGAATCTCCGGCAGCCGCGGACTAAGCTGCCGTTAATTACCCCTCGTCTTTGGAGCGAGAGAACCTCCGATTGACGGGTCAAACCGGTCATGCGAACTCAATGTATAGCGTGCGTGTGTTGTGTTTTGAAGGGTCTTGAAAATATTAGGGGTCTCGCAGAGTTTACGGGGGTCTCGCTACCCGTTAGAAATTTTTTCTAATGGGGAAAGTGTTGTGGAGTGTGTATATATAAAAAAAAGAGGGAAATATAGCGTCCAAAGGACGCGTGGGTGTCAGTGCCTCATGTGCTTGGCACGCGGGCGCTGGACGCCAGCGGAAAAAAGGGGCTTAGCCCCTATACCGGGAGTTGTACTCCTAATTGAATTTTGAAGTTAAACTCCTGAAAAAGAGAACAAAGGGGCTTAGCCCCTGCACTGGGAGTTGTACTCCTAATAAGAAAGATTTATTATATACATATATACATATATATTGTGGAGTTAAACTCCCAAGATATTTTCGGAGATGATGAAAGGGGGCTCCTTTCTTCTCTCTTGAGCCCTAGATCTTCTCTTGAGCTTAGGATCTTCCCAAAGTGGGATTTTTGGAGATGGTTCTCCTTCCTTCTCCTCTCTATTGGTTGGATCTTGAAGAAAAGGGGGGGTGAGACTTAAAAAAATCTCCCATTTTAGAGGTTTGATGGGAGATTTGAGTTCCACTTCAAGGGTTTTATGGTGAAAAACTATTTATTTTTGGGAAAGGAAGAGTTGAACTCTTGATTTAATTCAGAAAATAGGAAGAATGTTTAGAACCTTGAGGAAGAGGAAGGAGGCACAAACCCTAGCTTTTGAGGGGAATGAAAAAGGTTTTTTCATTTCATTATCATGTTACCTTATATAGGCTTACAAATTTACACATAAACCTTTGGGCTTTACAAAATGACATTTTGTCCCTCCCATGCCTCATGTGCTCATTTCTTTTGCACATGAGCCATGGGCTTTATAAAAATTTGGTTTTATGCCCAATTTTCTTACATTTATTCATAAAAATTACATCAAAATAATGTATTACATGATTTTCATTTTGGCATGGGAGAGGCGGGCCGCGGGGCTCGACTTGGGCATGGGCCCACTTGACCTGAGCTTAGTCCCGCTTACTTGGGGTTGACTTTGACTTTAACTTGGTCAACCGGGATGTAATTTTTAACCCCAACAAAGTGCCCCCATCACTAAATGCACACCGCGTATATGAATTGTGTGCATGAAACTGATGGATCTTGGTGTTGGACTTCGAGGTGGAACATCATTCCAGGGGCGGAGCATCAGTCCGTGAGCATAATTCCGGGGGATCGGAGCATAATTTCAGGATCGGAGTATCATTCCGAAGAGCAGAGCTTGATTTCAGGGATCAGAGCAAAATTCCGAAGAGCGGAGCATAGTTCCAGAGCTTGGACATAATTCCGGGGATCGAAGCATAATTCCGACATGGGACAGGTGTATCCTGAGACGAAGCTTAGTTCCGGCACAGGGCAGACATTCTGAACGAAGTATAGCTCTGATGCAGAGGTTGATTCCGAGTCGAAGCATAATTCCGACAGGGAAGGCAGATACTTCGAGGCGAAGCATGATTTCAACACGGGGTACACTCTGAGACAAAGAATGATTCCGATGAAGAGGTCAATTCCCAGGCGAAGCATAATTCCAACGAGAAAGCAGGTACTCCGAGGAGAAGCATGATTTCGACACGGGGTACACTCTGAGATGAAGCATGATTCCGCCGCAGAGCTTATTGTTTGACTTGATTCTGAGTCGGAGCATAATTCCGACAGGGTGGTCACTGGTTGACTTGATTCCGAGATGGAGAATAATTCCGACGGGAAGGTCACTGTTTGAATTGATTCCGAGACGAAGCATAATTCCGATGGAGAGGTCACTGGTTGACTTGATTCCGAGACAGAGCATAATCCCTACGGGGAGGTCCCTGGTAGACTTGATTCCAAGACGGAGCATAATTCCGACGGGGAGGTTATTGCTGCCCTTTTTGTGAATTGGACGGTCGGTGCTTTCCTTTTTACGACTTGGACGGTCGGTGTTTGATTTTTACTTGCCCCGCTTCTTGCGGTGTCAAGATTCGACTTGTTTCCGAGGTAGAGCTTGATTCCGCTAGGAAGGTCGTTGGTTGTCTTGCTGACTTGATTTGATTTGGGTTGACATCAGTATCACTACACTGGAATATGGTACCAGAAGCGAATCATCATTTGCCATGAGTGGATTTAGGGATTTTGGTTTTGGTTTAGCATCAGCACCGCTACACTGGAATATTGTCACGCCCCGCTTCCCAGTGTACGGGTAAGGAGACGTGACTGGCCTTCTACGTATTTACTCAGAAGTAAACACGTTAAGCGTAACTAAGCAATATAATGTAAATATACACAAGAAGACATGAAATGTAAATAAATAACAACTTTTATTTATTAAACATTTCTTTACAATACAACTGAAAATGTAAATACAAGAATGGAAAGTAATGTCTAAACAATGGCATGAACTGAAAGAAAAGTAAGTACAAGTAAAGCCTAATGGTCGTGCTGCTCAGTGGTCTGCTCCAAGTGCTCCTGGCTGGTCTCGAACTCTTCAGAGTCGGGTCCTCCTGACAATATTCCAAAGAAAGAAGAGAAATAGGAATGTCGTTAGCGAACAATCGCTCGGTAAGTTCGAAAGAGATAGAATTAACATAGACAGATAAGAGAGAAACCGGTATAATATTTGATTATTATGCTAACGCAGTTGTTTGTAGCTTGATACAGAATATGCCAGTGTATACGAGAGGGGTCACTATTTCGTGGACTAAGGTATACGGAGCACAAGGAACCGTTAAGCCACGGAACAACAACAATGGATATTTAGGTTAGGTGTATTAAAGTGACCGTCTCGTGCCATTTCTAACACATTCCGTACCAGTCTACCCCTTTAAAACCCCGTAATGTATTTTGTATTGATTTGTATAATAGATGTAAGACTTGCCGAAACCATGATATCATGTAAACGGAATGGATATAAATGGATAGTCATGTAATCAGAGTATATCCATGGTTCGGTTCAGTCGAGTCATGTTGATATTGATTATATTCTGGTATAAATGGATTTATGTTGAATTGGAGTTGTACTTGAATTGTATTCAAGGATAAATTGATTCAGATTAGACCGAGATTCTGTCTGAGTCAGACACTTTAATACGAATTGAAGTCCTGAATTAGTTTTGGAGTTATCGGTAACTGCTGCACATGGACGGCAGGATTTGTGTTTTTCCCCAAGACAATTACCGTATTGATAACACCGTTTTTAGTTTGTCTACCTTAGATAGGCAATCACCCATATTCTCTGGCTCTCTGAGGCTCAAGAGAACCGGTCCCGCTTAAACCTATGTTTACTAGGGTCCTTATTGTAAATTAATATAACTTGAGAGAGTTTTATGAAAAATAGTTTTGATATATTTTCAAAATACACCTCAAGTATTTAATTATCGCCTTTAGGGTTTTCATAGATGTAATTTTTATAAAATGAAATATTCTAGTGGATATAAACTTAATTTTGAATAGTATATGATATTTTCATGTAATTTGACTTGTATTGATTCTTGATGGTATTTTCATGAACTTTTGGGATTCTTTTATTTTGATGAGAAAACATGGAATATATTATATATTTAAAATAGATATTTTTGATAATATATATATAATTATTAAAAATAGAATTTATTTATTAAATAGAAATCACGTTTTCTTAAAAATTGTAATAAAAATTCCATCGAGATCGTATGCTCCGTGAGAAGGTCTGTATCTCGCTCTACTAGTCCCGAGGATGTGCGATAACCCCCACCATCCCGATCGGGTTCTCCAAAATGGGTTGTAGAGGTTTATTTGTAAGGAATTAATTAAAACAATTTAAAGAATACAAGTTTTGATAGTTTAATGTATGTTAATGTAAATATTGTATTTTGTTCGACAAAAAATATTACAAAAGCCATCGTGCTATGTCAAGATGAGTGTTGTGATGAGGCTGGTCATTACCTTGTGAGTTTTCTAAAGGTAATACAAAGGAATATGATAAAATATGTAGAATATAAAGTTTGTGATATTTGTTCGTAATAATATGATAAAAGTTGCATAACATATTATTTTGAAATGAAACTTGTTCTAAAGTGTTTGGTTATGATTTCTAAATAATATATAAAGAATTGGTAGGTTTGTTATAAAAAAAATTTGGGTTTTTAAAGAAAAGAGAATCGGAAGTCGGAATAACTCCGCTTCCGATGTGTTTTGAAATGAGAGTGTTTTAGATTAGAATGAGGGGAGGGGTGAGGGGACTTACTGGTTGAAAGGAAAGGGGAGAGGTAGAGGGAACTTTTGAAGGTGTCAGGGAATCGCGGTGTCGCCAGATTCTTTCCGAAACATCGCCAGAACTTTGACCTTGGCTAACTTCACATGTACAACTTTGAACTTAGAAATTTTTTGAGAGTTTTAGCAATGAGTTTCAGAATGAGGAGGGAAAAAATGTAGGGTTACATTTATATGAGAAATTAGGGTTTTGGGTAATAAATAGATAATTAAAATAGTATTAAAATTTGGATTTTTTCTGCACATTAACACTATCTGTTAATGTGCAGAAAAATCAAACAGAATAGGAGTAGTGGGGTAGGCTAAGGGGTGCTAGGGTTAAGAGATGGAGGCATTTGGGATGAGTGGGACCGGCGGCGCCGGCCCCCAAGGAGATCTCGCCGGTCTAATCCGAAGGGTGGGGCTCTGGATCTTGGTCACGTGTCTTAGTCGCTTCATATAGCTCAGTGCACATGTTTGCATTATGAGATTTTTCATTTTTACGTGTTTTGTACGTGTAAACTTTTGAGCTTCTAAAAGTTTTAAAGAAAAAATCATTTAAAAAAAATATGTGGCTGAAGGGATTTGAACACAGGGGTTATGTCACAGCAGTGCAAGGTTTTACCAAAGAGCTACAAGTTGTTTCTTTCTGTTCAAAAGCAAATGAAATACTTATAGCATACACATGATTGCAAATACTCCATTTGTACATTAACTTTTAAACAAATTTTCTATACATTAAAACACAGTTGTTACAAATATGGTACCAGGAGCGAATCATCATTTGCCATGAAGGGATTTCCCTCGTTCCCAGTTTAACGACTTAGGGGTCATTTGTTCCCAGTTTAATGACTTAGAGATTATCTGTTCCCAGTTTAAAGACTTTGGGGTCTTCTGTTCCCAGTTTAACGACTTAAAGGTCATCTGTTCCCATTTTAAAGACTTAGGGGTCTATTGGATCGAAAGTTTTGAATTTTGGGGTAGGGGTCGGCATCAGCGTTGCTAACACTCAAGCACAGGTGCCAGGAGCAATTCATCATTTGCCTTTGCCTATTGGGGAGCGATGGCTTAGCAGACAGGTTTAGGTCCCTATCACCTAAGTTTTTTTTAATTTTATGAGCCGTAAGGGTCCTATAAAAGCATTTTCTCCCTACGAGTCGAAAGGATCCCATAGGTGTATTCTCCTTAGGAGTCGTGGGAACTCCCAAGTGTGTTTTTCCTTTGTGAGTCGTAAGGATCCCACGAAGGTGTTTTCTTACGAGTCGAGAGGATCTCGTAAGTTTTTTCTCCTCATGTATCGTGAGGACATATGAATGGGTCTTCCCAAATGGAGCATAATTTCAAGGGCGGAGACCGGTCGCGTCACCGGTGATTGTGGTGGGGATTATTTGAGCCCGTGGATTGTATATGGTAGTCCATTTAGGAATTGTCCGTAGGGCATAGAGAATTTTGGGAATTTGAATTTTGGTTGGCGTCTACATCGCTGCACTGGAATATGGTAAGTGACTCATCATTCGTCGTTGGGAATTTAGGGATTTTGGTTGGCGTCTGCATCGCTGCACTGGAATATGGTACCCGAAGCGACTCATCATTCGCCATTGAGACATTCAGCGATTTGAAATTTTGGTTGGCGTCTGCATCGCTGCACTGGAATATAGTACCGGGAGCGACTCATCATTCGCCATTTGGAGATTTAGATTTTGGTTGGCGTCTGCATCGCTGCAATGGAATATGGTACCAGGAGCGACTCATCATTCGCCGTTGGGACATTCAGGGATTTGAAATTTTTGTTGGCATTTGCATCGCTGCATTGGAATATGGTACTGATTGATACGAAAAGGTGTGTGTTTGTAGTTTAACCGCAATCAGAACGGTATCGCGCGTAGCTAGACCGAGATGAGTACTGGTCGTCCTCAGGGAAACGTGGAACCTTTTACTTTTTCTTTAGATGTGTTGAGAAAGAGAGGAGAGATAAAGAATTTTATAGAATGGTTTCTAGATCTACGTTAAACAAGAATGTAAAAAATAGATCTAGATTATTTTAGAGAATTAGATAATATAATAAGAAGGCTTGTAGGGTTCGTTAGGATTTAGTAGTTATGGACGATTAATTAAAAGTTACCCTTTTTATCCATTAATAAATTTAGAACTAGAACGACGGTGATGCGTGTAGATTAGGGTTTCTGGAGGGAAAAGGAATCCCACTCTTAACCCTTATCTCGACACGGAACTCCGTTCATATCTAGCCTTTACCAAAACAATCATTAATCTAATCTCTAATCGCGGTCGGAACTAGCAAAGAATTGCTAGCGCGCCCGATTAGGATGTTAATGATTCTTTTGATAAAGTTCCTAAACTTTATAGGACTTAAAAAGGGTTTAATTATTTTCATCGTCCATTAGCCTCCCCTAATCCTACGAACCCTAACAAGCGGAGAATTACTCGCGCATGTTGGGAGAAGAAGATGAAAAGACAGAGAGGGAAAACATAATGTAAAATGCAAAAAACAATTAAATAAAATAACTACCTTTATTAATCAACTTGAACAAACTACACTTTAATCCGTAGAAAATGATTAAAACTAGTTGCTTCTCGATCTTTCCTAAGAAGGTAGTCGAACAGTCGATGATCAGCCTGGATGCGTGAGCGTCTGGAGCTTCGTGATCTCTTCGGCTTGATAGCTTTTCCAAGAGGCTCTCGGTGTCCTTTTATAGTGCAAAGCCAGAATCTTATTGTTGAAAACTTGGTAAAATTTAGCTTTGATTCACCCCAAAAAATCTTGCGCTCTAACTCCCTGGAATTGCGGCGGATCCGCGGCCCAAGGGTGGATTTGGCCGCGGATCCGCGCTTAATGGGTGAGATCTTTTTATGAGTTTTCTTGGGCTTGCATCTTGTGACATGTGGCAATTCTAGGCACCTTCAGAATCTGAAAATCTTTTCTCGGTGGCTTCCAGACTTGGTCTCCAAGTTTTGCTTCTTAATTTGGCAAGATTTCTTCAACAACATGATTTGTTTGATAAATTCTGCATAACAACTTGGAAAATTCTGCACAATAACCTCAAATAATATTTAGTAGGCTTATTTCTACTAGGATTTGGTCAATAGATTTATTTGCATACATTTTCCTACCAAATGATAATTAAAATATATTAACATATGGAAAATTGTTGTTTTAACACATAAACCCTCATATGTATAATATATTATATTAAAGTCCCTTGTTTACCTCAATCAGAGCAAAGCTCTGTTTAAATTCCAAGATGGGAAAAGAAGTAATACTTCTGTTTTTCTCCAATCAGAGCAAAACTCTGTCTTGAAAATTAAAAAGAAAATTAAAATTAAAATAAATGAAGTAACGTACTCTATAAGAGCAAAGCTCAGGGAGACCAAAAAAAAAAAAAAAAAGTGCGCAGTTGCGCGACACGTGTCACGCAGCTGCGCAGAGCGCAAGTGCGCAGTGCGCAGTTGCGCGACACGTGTCACGCAGCTGCGCAGTGCGCAACTGCGCAGTTGCGCGACACGTGTCAACGCGCAGTTACGCAAGCAAAAAATAAAAAAAAATAAAAAAATAAATAAAATAATAAATAAAATTCTTTATTGCAAAAACAGAATAAAGATTTGAGAAAATCTTTTCTGTTTTTGTTAAAACAATAAGATTTCTTCTGTAAAACAGAGACCTTTGGATTAAAGATCCGACGGTGGGGAAAATTCCCCAAATCACTTAGAGAATAATCTCTTTAACAAACTTTAACTAATTTATGGGCACTATAAAAAGGACCCTAGACCTCAATTTAAAGGCATCAACATCTTGCTAAAAAAAAAGAGAAGAGAACTCTTGAAGAATAAAGAAAAAAAGGTAAAAACCTTTTAAAGAAGAGAAAATTCTCTTATGAACAAGATCATAGATCTTTAACGATAAATAAATAAATAAGTAAAAATAGTGCCTTGCACTTGTTTTATGAACCATCGGTTTTTGAACCATCGGTTTTTGAACCTAAAAGGTTATTAAATTAATAGTGCCTTGCACTTGTTTTATGAACCATCGGTTCTTGAATCTAAAACATTCTCAAATTAACAGTATTTTGCACAAATGCAATGCATTAATTAAAGGGCCGGGCCCAAATCAAAATGACCTGACAGGCCAAAATAAATTGCAAGGCAATAAATGGGCAGAGCCCAAATAAATTGATGCTTTGCATCCTTTATACAAGGGCAGAGCCCAAATAAAATTGATGCCTTGCATCATTTCTAAAAGGGCAGAGCCCAAAACAAATTAATGCTCTGCATCCTTTCTGGGCAAGGCCCAAATAAAAAAAAAAAAAATGCAATGCAAAAGCAAATAAAATGTTGAACATTTCAACTGGACTTAGCCCAATTTTGGCCATAAGTCCTTAAATTAAATTGACTGAGCAAAATTGCTCTTCTAAATCAATTTACATCCGGTTCGAGGGTACATCTCCGAACTCCTTTGACATCCGTCGTTGTAATTCCTTAACGACGTCAAAGAGGTGACGGGTCCCAACGACCATACATCGATATGGACTGCGGGGTCCTTAAACTCGTGGACCGAAACGTCCTTAAACTAATATCGGACCGAAACGTCCTTAAACTAATATCGGACCGAAACGTCCCTAAACTAATATGGACCACTACGTCCTTAAACTGGCGACAGACCGAAACGTCCCTAAACTAATAATAGACCACCATGTCCCTAAAACTGGCGATGGACCACCACGTCCCTAAACTGGCACAATAGAGCCCAAATGCTCTTTTGTCGGATCTAAACGGTCCCGTTAAGTTGATCTTAGTCTCAAACTAGACTAACGTATCCTTAACAAACGTTTGAGTCGATCTTAGCCTCAAAAATGGCTAACGTATCCTTCAAACAGACTTTAGTCCCAAATTGGACTATGAATCTCCCAAACTGGAACAATAGAGCCCAAACGCTCTTTTGTCGGATCTAAACGATCACGTTAAGTTGATCTTAGTCTCAAACAGGACTAACGTATCCTTAACGAACGTTTAAGTTGATCTTGGCCGCAACGCGACTAATACATCCTTAAACTAAACTAAAAACACCCAACCCAAATCTAAGTAAATACGGATTTGGACTAATCCACGTTCTACGGGTGACGGCATTACTCAGTCTCCGTATACAATCCACGGGCAACCACAAACAAAACAAACACATACGACACGAAGTGAAATTCTGGAGAAGGAGAAAGTTGTTACCGCGATGCGGTATCGTAATTAACTGCAGGGGCTTGCGCCTGCAGGGAAGAGCGTCCCCACAATCAAAAACCCCTCAAGCGAGGGGGAATCTGACAAAGTCTGCTACATCGGCCGCATCCGTTTAAACCTCCGATACACGGTGCCATAAATCAACTTGGCATCTTCGGAGAGGTAGACGGATAACACCTAATAGCATCTGCCCCGAATCTCAGGCAAGACGCAAGTCTGCGCCGCTTTTCGGAGGGGAACAGATTCTGGCATGCCCGGTGGGACCTCTTCCTCTTTCCACTCCACACTTCGTGTGTCGTGTTCGCGAACAAATCGCGGTTTGCTGTGATTGCCTGTGGATTCAAGGTACTAAGATTTGGTGTCTTGCTCCGTGCAGAAAACAGAAGATCAATGGCTTCGAACTGCATCGTCCGCAGCGATAACTCTCGCTCTGTCATTGCTGGAGGAGTGACTTATGGGCCCCAAGCGGCCTCCCTTTTCAAAATGCCGGTGGAGCAGGTGGCTCAAGCCACCACTGGACTTTTTTTTGGGACCATGCTCCCATCAATGAGCTTCAACGCCCCAATGACATTGCAAGAAGCTCCAAAGAAGTCGGTCTTCGATCGACCCACCACTGCCGCGACACCTCTCAACGGGTCGTCCAACTCCACTGCTTCAGTTTTTAACGGACTAGGCCAGAGCTCTAACAGGCTCATGAAGAAGTCTGCCATACCAGAAGGCGTTATACCGAAGCGGATAGCCATTCCAACTCCCGTTCTTGGCGAAGTCACCAAGGTTGCTTCCCATGTTCGGAAGCCCGCTTCTGACAGGTTGGCCGTCCCCGTTCAACGGACGTCGATCTTTAAAAAGCCGGTACCGGTATATTCTGACCAACACAGGGGGCATGAGGAGGTCACCCCTATAGCTGAAACAACTCCATCAGCACGACATGCCCGACGTCGCTACTGGCGCCGAGTGAGGAAGGCTGGGGGCAACTCCCCCTCTGGACTTACTCCTCCAACTCTAATGGTGGAGATCGATACTGCTGTTCCAACCAGGAACAGCTTTGAGTTGCTGAACTCGGTGCGCGGAAACTCTCCTGCTGCGGTGCTAAAGCGAACTCCTTCATCTGTGAAGAATATTCCAGAGAAGAAGCTAGAGTAGCCCCTTCAACGGCTGTCCTCTAAAATTTACAAAGTCTGGCGACAGGTTCAAGAGTCGGTGATCGATCAGGACTGCCTCCGACGACAGAAAAAGATGAAGGTTCGGCAGGGGAAGGATTACTCTGTCAAACCACAAAAAGCAAAAGCTACTTGGGTGCCCACTACAACGGCTCCCTTAACTCCAATCACTCAAAAAAGGAGGCCGCAAGAAGCCCCTGTGTCTTCGGCAAATCGCAAAGACACCGAACACAAACGCCCCAAGTCTGGGGGCATGGTGGTGCACACTGTTTATATGGCTTCTGGAAAGGAGGAAAGCCGCACTTCTACGGGCCACCGACCGCTCACCCGATCCGTGACGAAAGCCCAGGAGCAGCAACAGAAACTTCAGGAGATGATGACTACAATGGCTGCACTCACTGAGCCAAAAGAAAGCTCTGAAACGTCTTCGGATGAGCGTCAAGAACAAGAAACCGACACTGAATTTTTACGCAGAGTCCTCGAAAAGAGGGACAAAGAAGCTGCAGAGCAGGCGGCTAACATAAAACAGATGGCGCTCCTCTTCAAAGATATGGTAGGGATGATATTACAGCCGGACCCTCCTGCTGAAGATCCTCCGATCGTCCTTGAAAACGACAGGGAAGAAACGTCAAATCCTCCGCCGGCTCTATCAACAGCCAAGGAGGAGGCAATCTCCAAAGTCGACCTAGACGAATATATAGCTCAGCAGATCCGGGTTCATCAGGCGAATGAAGCGGCTGGGCAAATTGTTAGAACCGGACGACCGTATCCGAGCTGGTATGACCAAATCAATTACCCGCCAGGATATACGATCCCTAAATTCCACGTGTATAAAGGGACAGGGAATCCGCATCAGCATGTCGCTCAATTCAGGGCCTTATGTGGCAATACTGGAGGCGATGACAAGTTGTTGCTATGTCAATTCGTCGGCAGCTTAGCAGAAACAGCCTTTGAATGGTATTCGGAGCTACCTAACGACTCTGTTAAAACATTTGCAGAGATGGAACTGCTGTTTACACAAAGATTCGCAAGTGCTAGTGAACGCATCCCGATTACAGCACTGATAAATGCCAGGATAAGGCCCAGCGAAACGTGGGTCCAATACGCAACACGATGGCGAAACCTATGCTCGAAATGCGAACAACGCATAGAAGAGGCACCTGCGGTAGGCATGTTTGTGGGCACTCTCGATCTGCAGGCGACCATCTCGCAATTCATGATGTTCTTCAGGCCGACCACCTTCCAGGCCTTGATCGACAAATTAGCCCAAATGGACCAGATGGGCCATAGACCGTCTCCTCCAAGACCCGATCCCCGAAATGAGAAAGGAAAAGCGATCATCGTCGCCAACGCTCAGCAACAGTCGAGCAACTCAAAGCCGGTCGCTCGCCAAAACAACGTGCGTCCACGCCCATCCCTCGAAGAGAGGCTAGGACGTCATTACTCGTTTCCTCAGAATAAAACGAGAAGACTATTCGAGCTGGCCATGCGCAACAGACTCATTAATCTGCCGAGTCCAAAGCGTCCGTTGCAGCCAGGCGATCTTAATAATCCCAATTATTGCCCTTACCACCAAACGGTAAGTCACCCGATTGAGGATTGTTTCGTCTTTAAGGGATGGATCGAAGATCAGTACCTATAAGGCAAGTTCGCGCTGTCGGAAAACTGGAAGGTAAACCCACCACAGCCACACTCTCCAAAGAAAATGGACACGCCGGGGGCAACCTGTTCTTTCGTCGAGGATGAAAACGACAGAGAAAACTTATCGGATGAATCCGAAGACTACGTGGCGACTTGTCATGTGATTTCTCATTCACTGATGGATGATGAGGAGGCTCCTTGCGCTGAGAAATCAATGGCAAACCCTGAGCCAGAGATTCTACAGCCATCAGACTAGTTGATCGATGTCTTCCTAAATGAAATTCGTTTGAAAGCAAAAGCCAATCAAGAGCGTGAAATGGCCACACTGGAAAAAGCCAAGGCATTCCCGTCAAATCAAAAGCCATCCACTGCGGATAAAAACAAATTCAAGACGAGGAAACGTTTCGCCAAAGCTCTATCAGTAGGAATGAAGCTACCGCCCTTTGAAGAAAATGCTTTCTCTGAGGTAGAGGTGCACCCTAACTTCTGTTTATATCATCAGAAGATCATACATCCTACCGAAGACTGCGAATCCTTTAACTGTTGGTGGCAAGGGTATGTCGCTCAAAAGCGACACTCCGACAGAACAAAGTGTGAAGCTTGTGGACATCGAAAAAATGCGATAGATGAGTGCAAAAGAGCCACCGCCGACTGTCATATAGCCGACTTCAAGGGATCACAAATTATCACCTTTGGAAGCGACTCTGACGAAGAAGCTACCCCCAACTCTTCCATCGGGGAATCTATTTCAAAAATAAAGGAATTGAGAAGCTGCGAGAACGTTCAGCCGTGCAATCGCATGCTACTCGGGAAAAATCTCGGCCCCGTAAACAAAGGATCGAACAAAAAGGATAAAAGAAAAGGAAAAAAGGCCCTTGTCGCCAGCACTCACCAACAATCAGGTGACCCTAGACCGGTTGCTTGCCAAAGCAACAAGCGGCAATCCCTCCAGGAAAAGTTGAAACGTCCTTACTCGTTTCCGCAAGATAAAACAAGGGGACTGTTCGAGCTGGCAGTGCGCAACAGACTCATCAATCTGCCGAGTCCAAAACGTCCGTTGTGGCCAGGCGATATTAATAATCCTAATTATTGCCCTTACCACCAAACAGTAGGTCACCTGATCGAGAACTGCTACGTCTTCAAAATCTGGGTTGAAGACCAATACCAACAGGGCAAGTTCGCGTTGTCCGAAATTTGGAAGGTGAACCCGCCACAACCGCATGCTCCGAAAAATATGGACACGCCGGGGGCATCATGCTCATTCATAGAGAAAGCCTAACGGACCACTACGTCCTAAAACTGGATAACGGACCGAAACGTCCTTAAACTAACAAAGGACCGAGATGTCCTTAAACTAATGATGGACCGCAATGTCCTAAAAACTTGCAAATGACCGAAACGTCGTTAAACTACTCCCAACCCGCAGCATCTTCAGGCTGACGTTAAAAAAAAAATAAAAAATAAAAAAAATAATAATAACGGTATGTCCACAAGCAAAATGGGCACGGATGAAAACCCGAAAGGGCTCCGTGAGTAAAAACAGCAGGGCTACCGGCGAGTGTTCGTGAAAACCCGAAAGGGCGCGACCTTGTAAAGAAAAAAGAGAAAAATAAAAGAAAAATAAAATAAAAATAAAAAGAATAAAAAAAAAACGGTATGTCCATAAGCAAAATGGGCACGGATGAAAACCCGAAAGGGCTCCGTGAGTAAAAACAGCAGGACTACCGGCGAGTGTTTGTGAAAACCCGAAAGGGCGCAACCTCGTTGAGAAACACTTATAGGGTTCTCTCGACCCTGTAAGGAGAAACCACCTGCGTGAGATTCTTACGACTCACAAAGGAACAACACACTTAGGGATCCCCACGATTCCTAAGGAGAAAATACACTTGCGAGATCCTCACGACTCGTAAGGAGAACTCTCTTGTGGGACCCTTACGGCTCATAAGATTTGAAAGTCTTAAGTTACAGAGGCCTAAATCTGTGCTTAAGCAACCCCCACAACTTTCGACATTGCCCTACAAGTGGTCCGATATTGGCCCTTGTATACAATCCACGGGCGCGAATAAACATTTCCCTAACCAAGTCCCATCCGTGACTGGGGATATGTCCACACGGTGAGCAACCCTTGTGAGTCCTCTCGACTCATAAGGAGATAACACTCTTGTAAGATCCTTACGACTTATAAGAGAACATACACTTAGGAATCCTCACGATTCCTAAGGAGAAAACACACCTACAAGATCCTCACGACTTGTAGGGAGAAATACCTTTGTGAGACCCTTACGTCCCATGAAGTCAAAAGCCTTAGCCGACAGGACCCCTAACCCTGTTTACTAAGCCACCTTTGTTCGACATCGACGACGGCAAATGATGATTCGCTCCTGGCAATATTCCAGTTGTAGCGATGCTGATGCCTAAATCGGTATCAAATTCCAAGTCCTTTCATGGCAAATGATGATTCGCTCCTGGCAATATCCCAGTTGCAGCGATACTGATGCCTAAACCGGTATCAAATTCCAAGTCCTTTCACGGCAAATGATGATTCGCTCCTGGCAATATTCCAGTCGCAGCGATGCTGATGCCAAGATTGGTATCAGATCCCAAATCCCCTACTCATAAAAAAAATGCATACGAAATAGCCGAAATGATGGGGCAACTTGCAAACAAAATCAGCAAGTAAAAATGTATGCATGAGTAAAAAGAAAAATAGCCGAAATGATTGGGCAACTCGCAATAAAAAAACAGCGAGTAAAAATAAAATAAACAGTCGAAATGATTGGGCAACTCGCAATAAAAAAACAGCGAGTAAAAAAAAAATAGCCGAAATGATTGGGCACCGCGAAAAATAGCCGAAATGATTGGGCAATCGCGATTTTCGCGATATAAAAAGCTGAAATGATAGAGCATTGCGGAAAAAAAAAAATGAAAGAATGAAACTTTTTGCCCTACAGGTGAAATCACATCGATCCCTGTATACAATCCAGGGGCACAGATAAAAAGGGAACAATACCTTCCCAACAGGCTCCACCAGAAAGCGAAGCCAAATCTCGACGGTTCATAGATAACCTAGAGACCTTCTCGACATTTGTCGCAATATTACAGACACGATGTCAACAAATGAAGCAAACGAAGATCCCGAGCTTCAGGATCTCGACGTCAACGTCTACAGCCTAGAGACCAACAACGGTGTGCCTCCTCATTCCAACAGGACACAGATGTTACACCATCAAGCGGAGCGATGGCAAAATCCCAGCTTCACCTCAGCATTCGTCTCGATACAGTAGACGCAATGTCAACAACAGCGTTCTTCCGCAGTCCAGCTGGAGGCAGATGCAACGTCAACAAAAGACCTCATGGTCGAAACAAAGCGGAGTGATGGCAAAATCCCAGCTCCACCTCAGCATTCGTCTCAATACACCAGACGCAGTGTAAGCAAATGAAGCGAAGGCCACATTCCTAGCTTCAACGTCTTTACGGTAACTCACATAAAACCGGAAAGACAATCGGAGACCATCTCACATGAAGTGGTCACCTCCTTGACGTTCGTCTCGATACAGTAGACGAAATGTCAACCTCAGCGTTCTTCCTCCAGCAGGGATTCAGACATGATAAAGCAAATGAAGCGAAGGCCACATTCCTAGCTTCAACGTCTTTACGGTAGCTCATATAAAACCAGAAAGACAACCGGAGATCATCTCGCACCAGCACAGAGTGGTCACCACCTCGACGTCCGTCTCGATACAGCAGACGAGATGTCGACCCCAGCGTTCTTCCTCCAGCAGGGATTCAGACGTGACAAAGCAAACGAAGCGAAGGCCACATTCCTAGCTTCAACGTCTTTACGGTAACTCATATAAAACCAGAAAGACAACCGGAGATCATCTCGCACCAGCGCAGAGTGGTCACCACCTCGACGTCCGTCTCGATACAGCAGACGAGATGTCGACCCCATCGTTCTTCCTCCAGCAGGGATTCAGACATGACAAGGCAAATGAAGCGAAGGCCACATTCCTAGCTTCAACGTCTTTACGGTAACTCACATAAAACCGGAAAGACAATCGGAGATCATCTCGCATCAGCACATAGTGGTCACCACCTTGACGTTCGTCTCGATACAGCAGACGAAATGTTAACCCCAGCGTTCGTCCTCCAACAGGACTTGGACACACCAAAGCAAACGAAGCGAAGGCCACATTCCTAGCTTCGACGTCTTGACGGTAACTCATATAAAACCGGAAAGACAACCGGAGATCATCTTGCACCAGCACAGAATGGTCACCACCTCGACGTCCGTCTCGATACAGCAGATGAGATGTCGCCCCAACGTTCGTCTCGACACAGCAGACGCAACGTCATCAAACAAATGGAGCCACGGCAAAATCCCTAGTTCCCACCATGACATTCGTCTCGATACAGAGGACGCAATGCCAGCAAACGAAGCAAAGGCCAAATTCCTAGCTTCAGGGTCTTAACGGCAAGTCATATAAAGCCTGAAAGACTATCGGAGATCATCCCACACCAGCGCGGAGTGGTTATGACTCATCGGGGCTCTCCAAAATGAGCCTAACCTCAAGTAAAAAGCGGCATGGCAAATTCCTAGCGCTTGCTCTTCCGACGGTCAAACTGCCAAGGAGGATTGCTTGAAGACGTCTTGTCCAGCCCCCGAAGGGATCAGAGACACGGCAGTCGCGGGGCTACTCGAACAGCACGATTGCCCATCGAGGACTATATCAGCTTATGCGACGGTACGATGGCCAAAACCCTAAGTACCACCGACCTTAACGGGCTTCTGTCGTAAAGAGCAGAGGTTAAATGCGACGTTAAGATGTTCTTGCGAGAAACGTTCGATTCGTCTCGACTTGTGAAAAATTGTCGAGGCGGCTCGACTCGTGAGATAAAGCCTTAGGCAGTGGGCATAAAAGAAGTCTGTTTCCTAAGCACTGGGACCCTGCAAGTTGGCCCAAAACGGACTCTTGCATACCATCCACGGGTCTCACTCTCCAACATCGAACTTCGACAAGGAGGGAAACAACCGCTTACAAGTCCTCTCGACTCGTAAGAGGGAAAAATTCTCTTGTAGGATCCTTACGACTTATAAGAGAAAACCACACTTAGGAATCCTCACGATTCTTGAGGAGAAAAACCCGTCTACGAGATCCTCTCGATCCGTAGGGAGAAAAGTCTCTATGAGACCCTCACGGCTCATAGAGTTGAAAAGTCTTAGGCAGCAGATCTGAACCTGCGGCCTAAGCCCTCGCTATCTCGTGAAGAAATCAAGAAGCTTACTCTATTACCTGCTAATTGTTACGACATGCTGAGAAAGAGGAAAAGCAACGGAAAGAGCACCCGATTTACGTTTGATCAAGCGTTCAGGACGTATTCATTCATGCATGGGCAAAAAGACTCAGGACAAAGATATATAATAAAGACAAGCTGGGATAAAAAAATTTCCATTAATATTGCCCGAATCTCTTACAGTCATAAGAACAATAAACAAAAGTTACAATGGAATAACCTCAGATCCAGAGCATGGATTGAGGAATTCAAAAGCGACCATATCTATGACTTTCTAAGCCTCGCGGACCATCCTAGTGTGCTTCTTTTCGCGAGCACAAGCGTCAGGGTCCCTTCCGATGTCTTCCACCCTCCGATAAGCAGTGAGTATGGCAGACTGTTGAAAGATCTCGTGCAAGAGGTCGATAAGACTGTCTCGCCGTCTCTTCGAGATAAAGTTCAATAGGTACACAGAGTGCACCTTGTCCTCAGCGGCATCCAACGCCCTAAGCGGCACGCCGGAACAGAATAGGGGAAGCGCTTCCCAGATAGCTCCCACGATAAGTTTAAGAAGAAAGTAACGTCGGGGAAGCAGTGGACCGTTGTATGCGTCGAAGCGACTCATTATTTCAGCACACTCCTCGTTTGTGAACTCCCGATTTTAAGAGCGGCCAAATAGACGGATGCCCTCATGAGAGATGATCTCGTTAAGAGCATACATGTGGACGTTCATTGTTCCTGTGAAAGAGGATCAACAAATTATCAGAAAGACTAATTAAGTAAAACGATATAATGCACTGAGGAATAAAATGTCATCTTTAACTTCCAAGATCCATGAAGAATTCTTAAGAGTTCTTCTATATGATTTGGGAGGAGCAAAGCTCCATTAATGAAATGAGAAAATATAGGGAAAATCTTTTAGAGAGCAAAGCTCTATTAATGGAACTCTAATAGGGCTCTCCTTAGTCTTCTATAGACCCCCTTAGAGCAAAGCTCTACTAAGTGAAACCCTAAATGGGTCTTCTTTAGATCTAGGATCTATTGAGAGCAATGCTCTTAAAATTGATTTAATTTAATTAAAATTAATATTTTTACCTAAAATTCTCTAAAAGTTTGAACTTTTAAAAGTGTTTAAATAAGAGAGCAGGGCTCTGAGTTCTGAAAGTAAAATTTTAGAGATGAGAATCATCTAAGGGACCAAAAGTCCTATTTATAGGCATCAAGTGCCCTTTCAGCTTCAAAGAGATGGCACGACGGTTCGGAGTCTACCACCACTGCGCTCACGTTAGGAGGCCACGTAAGCGCAACGGTGGGGGGGGCATTTGTTTACCTCAATCAGAGCAAAGCTCTGTTTAAATTCCAAGATGGGAAAAGAAGTAATACTTCTGTTTTTCTCCAATCAGAGCAAAGCTCTGTCTTGAAAATTAAAATTAAAATAAATGAAGTAACGTACTCTATAAGAGCAAAGCTCAGGGAGACCAAAAAAAAAAAAAAAGTGCGCAAGTGCGCAGTTGCGCGACACGTGTCACGCAGCTGCGCAGTGCGCAACTGCGCAGTGCGCAAGTGCGCAGTTGCGCGACACGTGTCACGCAGCTGCGCAGTGCGCAACTGCGCGACACGTGTCACGCAGCTGCGCAGTGCGCAACTGCGCGACACGTGTCACGCAGCTGCGCAGTGCTCAACTGCGCAACTGCGCAGTTGCGCGACACGTGTCAACGCGCAGTTGCGCAAGCAAAAAATAAAAAAAAATAAAAAAATAAAAAAAATAATAAATAAAATTCTTTATTGCAAAAACAGAATAAAGATTTGAGAAAATCTTTTCTGTTTTTGTTAAAACAATAAGATTTCTTCTGTAAAACAGAGACCTTTGGATTAAAGATCCGACGGTGGGGAAAATTCCCCAAATCACTTAGAGAATAATCTCTTTAACAAACTTTAACTAATTTATGGGCACTATAAAAAGGACCCTAGACCTCAATTTAAAGGCATCAACATCTTGCTAAAAAAAAAAGAGAAGAGAACTCTTGAAGAATAAAGAAAAAAAGGTAAAAACCTTTTAAAGAAGAGAAAATTCTCTTATGAACAAGATCATAGATCTTTAACGATAAATAAATAAATAAGTAAAAATGGTGCCTTGCACTTGTTTTATGAACCATCGGTTCTTGAACCTAAAAGGTTATTAAATTAATAGTGCCTTGCACTTGTTTTATGAACCATCGGTTCTTGAATCTAAAACATTCTCAAATTAACAGTATTTTGCACAAATGCAATGCATTAATTAAAGGGCCGGGCCTAAATCAAAATGACCTGACAGGCCAAAATAAATTGCAAGGCAATAAATGGGCAGAGCCCAAATAAATTGATGCTTTGCATCCTTTATACAAGGGCAGAGCCCAAATAAAATTGATGCCTTGCATCATTTCTAAAAGGGCAGAGCCCAAAACAAATTGATGCTCTGCATCCTTTCTGGGCAAGGCCCAAATAAAAAAAAAAAATGCAATGCTAAAGCAAATAAAATGTTGAACATTTCAACTGGACTTAGCCCAATTTTGGCCATAAGTCCTTAAATTAAATTGACTGAGCAAAATTGCTCTTCTAAATCAATTTACATCCGGTTCGAGGGTACATCTCCGAACTCCTTTGACATCCGTCGTTGTAATTCCTCAACGACGTCAAAGAGGTGACGGGTCCCAACGACCATACATCGATATGGACTGCGGGGTCCTTAAACTCGTGGACCGAAACGTCCTTAAACTAATAGTGGACCGAAACGTCCTTAAACTAATATCGGACCGAAACGTCCCTAAACTAATATAGACCACTACGTCCTTAAACTGGCGACGGACCGAAACGTCCCTAAACTAATAATGGACCACCATGTCCCTAAAACTGGCGATGGACCACCACGTCCCTAAACTGGCACAATAGAGCCCAAATGCTCTTTTGTTGGATCTAAACGGTCCCGTTAAGTTGATCTTAGTCTCAAACTAGACTAACGTATCCTTAACAAACGTTTGAGTCGATCTTAGCCTCAAAAATGGCTAACGTATCCTTCAAACAGACTTTAGTCCCAAATTGGACTATGAATCTCCCAAACTGGAACAATAGAGCCCAAACGCTCTTTTGTCGGATCTAAACGATCACGTTAAGTTGTTCTTAGTCTCAAACAGGACTAACGTATCCTTAACGAACGTTTAAGTTGATCTTGGCCGCAACGCGACTAATGCATCCTTAAACTAAACTAAAAACACCCAACCCAAATCTAAGTAAATACGGATTTGGACTAATCCACGTCCTACGGGTGACGGCATTACTCAGTCTCCGTATACAATCCACGGGCAACCACAAACAAAACAAACACACACGACACGAAGTGAAATTCTAGAGAAGGAGAAAGTTGTTACCGCGATGCGGTATCGTAATTAACTGCAGGGGCTTGCGCCTGCAGGGAAGAGCGTCCCCACAATCAAAAACCCCTCAAGCGAGGGGGAATCTGACAAAGTCTGCTACATCGGCCGCATCCGTCTAAACCTCCGATACACGGTGCCATAAATCAACTTGGCATCTTCGGAGAGGTAGACGGATAACACCTAATAGCATCTGCCCCGAATCTCAGGCAAGACGCAAGTCTGCGCCGCCTTTCGGAGGGGAACATCCCTTTTTAATATAAAAATGGAAGGAAAAATGTAATACAAATGTGCAGTTTTATCAACTAAACAAATACCTACGAAAAGGTGTGTGTTTGTAGTTTAACCGCAATCAGAACGGTGTCGCGCGTAGCTAGACCGAGATGAGTACGGGTCGTCCTCAGGGAAACGTGGAACCTTTTACTTTTACTTTAGATGTGTTGAGAAAGAGAGGAGGGATAAAGAATTTTATAGAATGGTTTCTAGATCTACGTTAAACAAGAATGTAAAATATAGATCTAGATTATTTTAGAGACTTAGATAATATAATAAGAAGGCTTGTAAGGTTCGTTAGGATTTAGTAGTTATGGACGATTAATTAAAAGTTACCCTTTTTATCCATTAATAGATTTAGAACTAGAACGACGGTGATGCGTTTAGATTAGGGTTTCTGGAGGGAAAAGGAATCCCACTCTTAACCCTTATCTCGACACGGAACTCCGTTCATATCTAGCCTTTACCAAAACAATTATTAATCTAATCTCTAATCGCGGTCGGAACTAGCAAAGAATTGCTAGCGCGCCCGATTAGGATGTTAATGATTCTTTTGATAAAGTTCCTAAACTTTATAGGACTTAAAAAGGGTTTAATTATTTTCATCGTCCATTAGCCTACCCTAATCCTACGAACCCTAACAAGCGGAGAATTACTCGCGCATGTTGGGAGAAGAAGATGAAAAGACAGAGAGGGAAAACATAATGTAAAATGCAAAAAACAATTAAATAAAATAACTACCTTTATTAATCAACTTGAACAAACTACACTTTAATCCGTAGAAAATGATTACAACTAGTTGCTTCTCGATCTTTCCTAAGGAGGTAGTCGAACAGTCGATGATCAGCCTGGATGCATGAGCGTCGGGAGCTTCGTGATCTCTTCGGCTTGATAGCTTTTCCAAGAGGCTCTCGGTGCCCTTTTATAGTGCAAAGCCAGAATCTTATTGTTGAAAACTTGGTAAAATTTAGCTTTGATTCACCCCAAAAAATCTTGCGCTCTAACTCCCTGGAATTGCGGCGGATCCGCGGCCCAAGGGTGGGTTTGGCCGCGGATCCGCGCTCAATGGGTGAGATCTTTTTATGAGTTTTCTTGGACTTGCATCTTGTGACATGTGGCAATCCTAGGCACCTTCAGAATCTGAAAATCTTTTCTCGGTGGCTTCCAGACTTGGTCTCCAAGTTTTGCTTCTTAATTTGGTAAGATTTCTTCAACAACTTGATTTGTTTGATAAATTCTGCATAACAACTTGGAAAATTCTGCACAATAATCTCAAATAATATTTAGTAGGCTTATTTCTACTAGGATTTGGTCAATAGATTTATTTGTACATTTTCCTACCAAATGATAATTAAAATATATTAACACATGGAAAATTGTTGTTTTAACACATAAACCCTCATATGTATAATATATTATATTAAAGTCCTTTTTTAATATAAAAATGGTAGGAAAAATGTAATACAAATGTGCAGTTTTATCAACTGAACAAATACCCCCAAACTTATCTTTGATCGTCCCGAGCAAACTAGTTTATTTAAGAGGAGAAAAAGAAAGGAGAAAACTAAGCACACTTTCGTCGGCAGACACGATTGCACTGAGCACGTGCAACAAGCCGTTAAACCTCTAGGTGTCCCTAGTAGGAGGAGTGTTGTCTCCTGAGGGTTTTCAGCGGATTACACCCACAAAATCCAATAACAAAATAAAGATGGTGAAATTTACATATAAAGACAAGAACCATAAAAGAAATACTTTGAAAAGAAGAGTTTCCAACTATGCTAGCTTTTCAGTTGTCATGAGCCCTATCTTAATAGTCATGAAAAAATGTTAGAAATCACATCATCCCTCAATAAAACATCGTCTTTATTCTTCATTCCTACCTTTCATCCAAACATTGATCATATAACTCTACGTGTGTGTAAAGAACATCCCTACACTCGGAGAATTCAATTCAAGCTATCATACTCTTGTCCATCTACCTTAGTACTTTTTAACTTAATGAATATTAAGATTTGCTCACACATTTTCATGCGACCATTAATACTTCTTGAGGTACTAACCGACCGATTACTCATGTGCTTACTGATTAGGTGATAATATTTTCCTCGTCTTGCACCACCTAAGGCTTAGCAGTGACTCCTAGACCAGTTGGCCTTAGGGCACTAGGTGAAGAGGCACCCTCGCTATATTTTTTTATTGCTACCTTGGCGATACAAAACCAGTGTTTATTTTTTTTTGCACCATTTTTATATTTTCTTCATTTTTTTTTCATTTCCTTCATACTTTGGCTTTTAGACAAGAGCATTTCAAGGTATCCTTTACTATCCCGAGTTTCAAGACGTGTGAAAGTGCATATAGTAGGGTATCAACGTTCAAATGTTTGGCTTCCAGAATAGAAACTATTTTTCAGACTTATTTTATCCTCAGATTAGTGACTTTCTTCATCTTACTAACCCTTGGGACAACAGCTCATAACTACTTATTACTAGTTCGTTTAAGAAAACTTCTAATTTTCTTGGTTTTCTTAAACTATTCCTATCTTTTGGATGTAATTTTTTCACTTTCTACTCTTTTGTTATAAAATTTTTTTTAATGCCCATTGTCAAAGATAATTCAGTGAATACAAACCTCCCCCCAAACCTGTTTTCAGCAGTGTCCTCACTGATGTAGCCTTTTGAGAATATGGACCTGTATACTAAGGGAGAGATACAAGGGGTAAAATAATAGTTAAGTGAAAAATTCCCCCAAACTTATTCTTTGACACGCACAGATATTCAATCAAATCATTTTTCACTCACCTCCATTCTTAAAATGTGAAAAAGTTATCAAAACATGGAGGTGAGGCGGAGGAAATTTAGTTTTGATAAAGCGGATCCTGTAAAAACAGGAGCTCCTCCGCGGGGTCAGCAGAAAAATACGGTTTTAATCTATGCCCATTTACTTTAAAAATCGAACCGTTTTTCAAATTTTCGACTTCAACTGCCCCGTGCGGGTGTACATACCGCACCACAAAAGGTCCTTTCCAACGAGATTTAAGCTTACCCGGATAAAGATGGAGACGGGAATCGTAAAGAAGGACTTGTTGCCCCGATGTGAAGGTTTTTCTAAAAAGATTTTTATCGTGGAACACTTTAGTCCTATTCTTTACTATTACCGCATTATCGTAAGCTTCATCGCGGAGTTCGCTTAGCTCATTCAATTGCAGCTTCCAATAGCTGCCCGCATGATCAAGATCAAAATTAAGCTCTTTAATAGCCCACATTGCCTTATGTTCGATCTCGACAGGGAGGTAGCATGCCTTCCCAAACATAAGGCGGTATGGAGACATACCAAGATCGGTCTTATAAGCGGTGCGGAATGCCCAAAGAGCATCCGTCAATTTGGTTGACCAATCTTTACGGTTCTTAGAAACCGTCTTCTCCAATATCTGTTTGATCTGCCTATTTGAGATCTCAGCCTGCCCGCTTGTTTGGGGATGATAGGACGTAGAAAGCTTGTGAGTGATTGAATATTTCCGCATCAAGGCCTCGAAAGACCTATTACAGAAATGTGTCCCATTGTCGCTAATGATAGCGCGAGGGTATCCGAATCGCGAAAAGATATTTTCTTTAAGGAACTTAATGACAACTTTGTTGTCATTAGTGCGACATGGTATAACTTCCACCCACTTCGAGACATAATCAACCGCTAACAAGATATATAGATTCCCAAAGGAGTTAGGAAAAGGGCCCATAAAATCAATACCCCAAACATCAAATATTTCCACAACCAATATAGGTTGGAGCGGCATCTCGTTCCTTCGTGAAATCCGACCCAAATACTGACATCACGGACAAGTTTTGCAATGTTCAAATGCATCTTTAAATAATGTTGGCCAATAAAAGCCACATTGCAAAACCTTCTCCGCCGTTTTTCGAGGTCCAAAGTGACCGCCGCATGCCTGATCGTGACAAAATGATAACACGCTCTTGAATTCATCGTTAGGGACACACCTGCGAATGATTTGATCGGAACAATACTTGAATAGATATGGTTCATCCCAGTAAAAATATTTTACTTGGGATAAAAATCGAAGTTTGTCTTGTTTCGACCAATCGCTAGGTATAAGTCCCGTCGCAAGATAGTTCACGATATCCGAACCAAGGTTCGTAGGATACATTCAAGAGCTGTTCGTCGGGAAATGAGTCATTTATCGACACGGTCACAGTTGGCGAAGAAGTGATGCGTGAAAGATGGTCGGCTACAACGTTTTCACATCCACTCTTGTCTTTGATGACAAGATCAAATTCTTGTAACAATAGGATCCAACGTATTAGCCTGTCCTTCGCATCCTTCTTTGATAAAAGATGTCGTTGGGCGGAGTGATCTGTGTAAACCACAATAGGCGAGCCAATCAAGTAGGGCCTGAATTTCTCTAATGCAAATACAACTGCCAAGAGTTCTTTCTCAGTAGTTGTGTAATTTATTTGTGTATCATTCAAGTTCCTACTTGCATAGTAAATTACATGTGGCATCTTATCAATATACTGTCCCAAGACAGCACCAATAGCAAAATCTGATGCGTCATACATAAGCTCGAACGGGTGGTTCCAATCCGGAGATGATAGAACGGGGGGTGTAGTGAGTGATTCTTTAAGCGATTCAAAAGCAGCCTCACAATCCGAATCCAAGTGAAAAGTAGTGTCCTTGGCCAATAGAAGGGTTAAGGGTCTAGCAATTTTGCTAAAGTCCTTAATAAATCTCCTATAAAATCCTGCATGACCAAGGAAGGATTGTATATCTTTGACGCAATTGGGACGAGGGAGGTTTTGAATGACATCTATTTTAGCTCTGTCAACCTCAATGCCTTTATATGAAATTATATGTCCAAGTACAATACCTTCTTGGACCATAAAATGGCATTTTTCCCAATTCAAAGTCAAGTTCTTATCCTTACAGCGGGTAAGAACAGCGTCAAGATTACGAAGGCAGTCCTCAAAGGAGTCCCCAAAAATGGACAAATCGTCCATAAAAATTTCTAGAAATTTTTCCACCATATCTGAAAATATCCCCATCATACACCGCTGAAATGTAGCGGGAGCGTTGCATAACCCAAAGGGCATGTGTCTATAAGCAAAAGTTCCGAAAGGAAAAGCAAAAGTGGTTTTATCTTGATCCTTTTCGGCGATGGGGACCTGGTTGTAATTGTAACCAGAGTATCCGTCCAAGAAACAGTAGTATTCGTGTCCCGCTAATCGTTCCAACATCTGGTCAATGAAAGGTAGAGGGAAGTGATCTTTTCTCGTCGCGGCATTGAGTTTCCTGTAATCGATACATACGCGCCACCCAGTTTGGGTGCGTGTTTGGATTAACTCATTAGCCTCGTTAGTGATGACCGTGATGCCAGACTTTTTAGGGACCACATGAATTGGACTTACCCATTGACTATCAGATATGGGGTAAATTATTCCACTATCAAGGCACTTGACGATTTCTTTCTTTACCGCCTCCTTCATAACGGGATTTAACCGTCTTTGTGGGTCTCGGGTTGGTTTGGCTTCATCCATCAGATGTATGTAATGTTCAACAATTAAGGGACTAATCCCTTTGATGTCAGCCATTGTCCAACCAAATGCTTCCCGATTCGATCTCAACACTGCCAAAAGTGCATTCTCTTGCTCTAAGGCTAGAGAAGCGGAAATAATTACTGGCAAAGTCTCATTCTCTCCTAAATATGCATATTTAAGATGAGGAGGTAGCGGTTTGAGATCAAGAATTGGCGGAGAGACTTTAGAAGGTGGGGTAAGCGAATGATATTCGGACTCCCGAAGAGGTTCAAAACTTGCATAAGATATTGACTCGGAAAGTGCTGCTGACTTTTGCAACGAGTCAACGGGTTCAATCTCAAGGTCGGACTCATTGAACATATCCTCACTATAAAGTGGTGCAAGATCAAACGATGTCTCATTAGTGTTGTCGAGAACATCAAAGCAAAGCTCCTCATCCATGCAGCTTTCGGAAGCTATCTCGTGGATGGAACAAACATCCAGCAATTGAGCAGAAGGTTCTGATGGCTGACTTCCTAGCTTGTAAATATTAAGCTCAATTGTCATTTTCCCGAAGGATAAGTTCATAGAACCGTTACGACAATTAATTACAGCGTTAGAAGTTGGTAGGAAGGGTCGGCCAAGTATCACCGGGATTTGATTGCGTGGCTTTGCTACAGGTTGTGTATCTAAAACAATAAAGTCCACAGGAAATATGAATTCCCCGACTTTAATTAATACATCCTCTAGTTCGCCCCGAGGTTTGGTGATAGATCGGTCTGCTATTTGGAGAGTACAATGGGCGGGTTTTAACTCTCCAATTCCTAACTGCTCGTATACTGAATAAGGAAGCAAGTTGACGCTAGCGCCTAGATCGAGTAAAGAACGATTTATATTTTTACCCCCAATAGAAATAGAGATTGTAGGACAGCCGGGGTCCTTACGTTTCTTTGGTATTTGTTGGGCAAAAGCTGTGCTAACATTACTCGTCATGAAAACCTTTTTAGGCACTTGAGTTTTTCTCTTCCTAGTGCACAAGTCTTTAAGGATTCTTGCATAAGATGGGACTTGTTGAATAGCATCTAGGAGAGGAATATTCACGCTAACTTGCTTAAACATTTCCACAATCTTTTCCATTTGCGGGTTAGGTCGGTTGGCCCTTAATCGGTTTGGAAATGGAGCTCGATCAATAAGTTTTGGGTCCAACGTTTGTGGAGAAGACTGTGGCGACGGATTCGATCCCAAAATTGGAGTGGGAGTCGACTTAGATAGATTTGGCGAAATGTTCGAGCCTTGGGGAAAACGGAGAATAGGCTCGGATGAAGGTGGAAGACTAGACGAATTAAGGGAAGAAGAAGAAGAAGGGGTATCAAATGTGTCACTATCATCAAATTGCTCACCCACTCGGTTATTCAGCACTCTCCCCGATCTCAACGTAGTAATGGTATTCACTTTATGACTTTGTGAATGGCCAGGATTCGGTAGGGGTTGAGATGGGAGTTTCCCTTTCTCTCTCGCACTCATTGCGGCGTTTAACTGTGCGATTTGGTTTTCTATTGATTTAATACTCTCACCATGGGAGGAGGAGTTTTTCATTAGGGTATCAATAGAAGACCTCATATCAGCCGAAATTTGCATGGATTGTTTCATGAACATATCCAAAGTTTGTGCAAGTGAGTTGTCAGTACCGGCCACTTGTGGTGTAGAAATGTTGGCCGGATTTTGGAAATTCTGTGACTGAAAGGGGGGCTGATTCTGTGGTTGTGGTTGCTGTGGAGGAGGTCTTTGATAATTGCTTTGTTGGTTTTGATTCCAAGCAAAGTTAGGATGATTCCTCCATCCTTGATTGTACGTAGAAGAATAAGGGTCGTTTCTAGGTCGCTGCTGAAAAGCAGCATTAGCTTGAAACGATGCATTCATAGGACATTCTTCCGTTAAGTGTGAAGGATCCGAACAACAACCACAGACGGTCTTAGGAAGCGTGACCTGATTTAGGGAGAATGTTGAGAACTTGTTTTCAATAGCATCGAGTTTCTTCTGAATCGTTGCCATTTCGGCTTTTACTGCGATAGAAATATCGAGCTGGTGAATACCTCCCTTAGTTGAAGGTGGTCTTACGCTTTCCCACTGCAACATGTGTTCAGCAAGGTCTTCCAGATATTTCCAAGCTTCACCGTCATCTTTAGACATGAAATTGCATTGACACATTGTTTCAAGTATCTGCTTTGTCGCTTGATTAATGCCCTCATATATAATCCGACATAAATCCCATCTTTGTATTCCGTGATGGGGGCATTGGACAAGAAGATCTTTGAAACGTTCAAAGCACTTCCAAAATGGTTCATTGGGAAGCTGGGTGAACTGGTTGATCTCGCTCCTAATATGTGCAGTCTTATGATTTGGGTAAAACTTCTTAAGAAATGCTATGCCGAATTCATCCCAATTAGTGATGGAGTGTGCGGCAGTATTATAAAGCCATTTTTCTGCCAAGTCGCACAGTATGAATGGAAGAAGACGTAAGCGCATAGCATCTAAAGTCAATTGTGAAGTACCCATCATTGCGCATGTGTTTTCGAATTTGGTGATGAAAACGTACGCGTCTTCCGACTCAAGCCCGTGAAATTTGGGCAGCAGATTGATGTAGTGGGGTTTAATTTCGAAATTATCCCCGTTAGGTGGTGGAAGAGATAAACAAGTAGGAAGAGGACCACGAATAGGATAGCATCTCTCTTGGAGAGAGATGCGCGGTGGATTCTGCTCACCTGCGGGCGGTGGCAGCGTGGTGTTACAATTAGATGGAGTGCCGTCCATCACGGTCGATGTAGTGTGTGGTGGAAAAGAAGATGAAGAAGTACCGACTTCGGCGTCGATAGCAGGAACGCGGACAAGACGGACACTAGGATCCCGTGTCCAGCCGAGCATGCACTAAGCGGGTTTAGTGCAAGTGGCAGCGTGTGTGTGATTTTAAAATTGGCTTGTTTTTGAAAAAGTGGGACTCAAGACAAATCACCCTAAGATGCACAAGCAACCCTAGAACTAAGGTTACCTAGGTCCAGTCTCTAGACCGCTCCTAGACTTCCAAAGGACAAGCCGCAGGATCAATCCTCTACCGCCTCCGTACTACCCTTGTAGCCAGGTAAGTGCCAGGTAAGTGGGAAGGAACCACGTCGTGGGCCTAATTAAAAACCACTAGTCTTTGTCACACTTGCCTAGGCACTACAAAAGTAATGTGGATAAACGATAAATTACCCACGACCTTCCTCTGTTCTTATTGAGCGCGACAGTCATTAGAGTCTGGTCTAGATATTTTTTAAATTAATGAAGGGTTGATCTATATGCTCGGTTTATGATTTGTGGGGCTTAGGAAGGGTGATGAAATCCCCACCTAATCTTGATTTGGTCTTTGCCCCTTTGAGTCCGTATTAAATATGCAAAACAAAACCATTCACAAAACTTTTGCAAAAAGAATTTTTTTTAGCGGCGCAATTTTGCAAAGAATCCTGCAGAAAATAGATTTTATTGGATTTAGGGAGAGAGAGAAGGAGTTAAGAAAGATACCAGAGAAGATTGAAGCCCTAATTCCTCCAACCTGCCGCGATTCCGCCGCCAAAGGGGTGATTTTGCCGCGGTTCCGCCGCGTGGCAGAAGGAACAGTTGATGAAATTTTTTGTATAGCCTTCTGTGCTCCTCTGGATCTCTAAAAATGTCTCTGATTCCTGTTCTCCTTAATTCTGTGACTCCAGATCTCCTTGCAAAAATTCACGCACAAATCGTTAAATATGCAATTTGCAGTTTTGTTTTAATAATGATATGGCTCGTTTAAGAATTCAACACAAATAGTAAAAATAAAAAATTACGCACGTATCCCCGGCAACGGCGCCATTTGATTGATACGAAAAGGTGTGTGTTTGTAGTTTAACCGCAATCAGAACGGTGTCGCGCGTAGCTAGACCGAGATGAGTACGGGTCGTCCTCAGGGAAACGTGGAACCTTTTACTTTTACTTTAGATGTGTTGAGAAAGAGAGGAGGGATAAAGAATTTTATAGAATGGTTTCTAGATCTACGTTAAATAAGAATGTAAAATATAGATCTAGATTATTTTAGAGACTTAGATAATATAATAAGAAGGCTTGTAGGGTTCGTTAGGATTTAGTAGTTATAGACGATTAATTAAAAGTTACCCTTTTTATCCATTAATAGATTTAGAACTAGAACGACGGTGATGCGTGTAGATTAGGGTTTCTGGAGGGAAAAGGAATCCTACTCTTAACCCTTATCTCGACACGGAACTCCGTTCATATTTAGCCTTTACCAAAACAATCATTAATCTAATCTCTAATCGCGGTCGGAACTAGCAAAGAATTGCTAGCGCGCCCGATTAGGATGTTAATGATTCTTTTGATAAAGTTCCTAAACTTTATAGGACTTAAAACGGGTTTAATTATTTTCATCGTCCATTAGCCTACCCTAATCCTACGAACCCTAACAAGCGGAGAATTACTCGCGCATGTTGGGAGAAGAAGATGAAAAGACAGAGAGGGAAAACATAATGTAAAATGCAAAAAAACAATTAAATAAAATAACTACCTTTATTAATCAACTTGAACAAACTACACTTTAATCCGTAGAAAATGATTACAACTAGTTGCTTCTCGATCTTTCCTAAGGAGGTAGTCGAACAGTCGATGATCAGCCTGGATGCGTGAGCGTCAGGAGCTTCGTGATCTCTTCGGCTTGATAGCTTTTCCAAGAGGCTCTCGGTGCCCTTTTATAGTGCAAAGCCAGAATCTTATTGTTGAAAACTTGGTAAAATTTAGCTTTGATTCACCCCAAAAAATCTTGCGCTCTAACTCCCTGGAATTGCGGCGGATCCGCGGCCCAAGGATGGGTTTGGCCGCGGATCCGCGCTCAATGGGTGAGATCTTTTTATGAGTTTTCTTGGGCTTGCATCTTGTGACATGTGGCAATCCTAGGCACCTTCAGAATCTGAAAATCTTTTCTCGGTGGCTTCCAGACTTGGTCTCTAAGTTTTGCTTCTTAATTTGGCAAGATTTTTTCAACAACTTGATTTGTTTGATAAATTCTGCATAATAACTTGGAAAATTCTGCACAATAATCTCAAATAATATTTAGTAGGCTTATTTCTACTAGGATTTGGTCAATAGATTTATTTGCATACATTTTCCTACCAAATGATAATTAAAATATATTAACACATGGAAAATTGTTGTTTTAACACATAAACCCTCATATGTATAATATATTATATTAAAGTCCTTTTTTAATATAAAAATGGTAGGAAAAATGTAATACAAATGTGCAGTTTTATCAACTGAACAGGTACCGGGATTGACTCATCATTCGCCATTGGGAGGGGTTTTTTTTACCGCGATTGCTCTATCATTTCAGCTTTTCTTATCGCGAAGGTCACGATTGCCCCATCATTTCGGCTGTTTATTCACGGTTGCCCTATCATTTCGGCTTTATTTTTCATATTTATTTTACTCGCTGATTTTTATTGCGAGTTGCCCCATCATTTCGACTTTTTTTTATTCATTTTTTTTATTTACACATTTTTATTTACACATTTTTTTACATTCCCAGTTTAATGACTTAGGAGTCATTTGTTTCCAGTTTAACGACGTGGTGGTCAACTGTTCCCAGTTTAACGACGTGGTGGTCAATTATTGGAGCCTGGGCTCGATTCTGCAGGAACCACGGGCTCCTTTGGCTTAATTGCATAAGCGGGCTCTTCGTCATCTAGACTGAGCCGGTGTTGGATGGCAACAACCACGTCATCGTCATGACTATAAGGCGTAGTAGGACTTGTTCCTCTGGGCTCCATCATATAGACCGTATGGGTTGTGTACCTGTCTATCGCTTCTTTGTTGGCAATGTTGCCCGTCTGGCTCTTAGCTTGTTGCCTTGGTCCGTTCTTTTCAGAGAAAGACAGATGTCTGAGAGAATCAGGTTCCCGAAGGACTTCGGTCTCCGTTTGTGTGAAATTGGCGGCCGCAGCTTGACGGTTTGTTAACACGCCTTTAGACAGTTCTATCTCTCCTGCCTTGTATTGTTTTTCGACCCAATCTTTGAGGTCGAAGCAGTCCTCAATAGCATAAATTATCACTCTGTGATAAGGGCAATATTTGGGGTCGTCCGTCATATTCGTTTGTTGCGGTCTTTTTGATTCAGGCAACTGTAGACCGTTTTTAGGGCGTCTTTGAATATTTAATGGACTTTGACCCTTCTGAAGGAATAGACCTTATCCAACTTCTCTTTCAGTGGAGATTCTCCTCCCTCTCCGAACACTGGCTTTCGAGGCTGGTTGGCATTAGGACCGCTCATCCCTCGCTTATTTCGGTTAGTCGAAATGTTAAAAGATTCAACATCGTCGGAATTTCCGCCTTTGCGATTATCGTCCTTTCGGTTTCTCCAGGACCTATTGTTATTTTGGGAATCAGAGAAGGACTCCTACTTTGAGCGCTCCAACATCTGGACTTTCCTGGTCAGCTCTTGGAATGTTTTGAGACCTGCGGTGCATAGAAACGGGACAATCCAATTGTTGAGATTTCCGACGAGGAGGCTGACAGATTGGTCCTGCTCTATCGGCGGTTCACATTTGACAGAGAAATTGCGCCATTAGGTTATAAAATCCATGTTGCTTTCATTGTTCTTTGGCTTGGTCCTTACGAGGTCAGTGATAGTGATCTTATCGATGGCACTTATGAACTTTTGTCGAAACAAAGATTCCATTTGGACGAAAGTTGTAACGGAGCCATCCAGTATGCTAGCGTACCAGTCGAAAGCGATATCGGTTAAGCTATTAACGAACTGGCGGAGGAGAAGCGCATCATTGCCCCCAGTATTCCCGCATGAGGCTTTAATGTGGGCGATGTGTTGATTCGCATTTCCCGTCCCATCAAATCTTCTGAATTTAGGGATGACATAGCCGCCAGGAAACTCCATCAGATCATACTGAGCAGGATACGGTCTCCCACTACTGCTACTACTGCTGATATCTTTTTGCGCTTCGGCTACCAATGTTTTGACTTTGTTGGCAACCAAATCCATGATTTGATCTTGAGTTAGCGGGTTGCTGTCATTGGTAGCCAAGATATTTCCTGAGATGGGATGCAGCCGACTTTCATGCAGCTCGCCCTGTTTCCCCAATTGGAGCAAAGCTGTGTTTAGAATTCAAAATTTGAATTAAAGCTACGCTTTTATTAAAGCGCTGTGCTATAACTAGCGCACCCCATGCAAAGCGCACAGGCGCTGGCGCTAGATACGTTGCGCTCCAAGTAGCGCTAGATGCGCACGTGTGCGCTAGCACTGAGAGCACTGCGCTCCAAGTAGCGCACCATGGGCAGAGCACATAAGCGCTAGCGCTGGAACTAAATGTTCCTCACCGTTGGATAAAATATCCAACGGATATGATTAAATCATAAATTAACAAGAATGAAATTCTGTTGAATCTTTCCAAACAGAAAAGATTGTGCCCTGAGTTTGGAACACCGTTGGATCAATGATCCAATGGTGATTAAAATATCACTAAAATACAGAACAAATTCTATAGGGGGAAAGATTTCCCAATCTTGTTAAAAAACAAGAAGATTATCTTCTGTAAAGCAGAAGCCCTTGGATCAAAGATCTGATGATGGGGAAATTCCCAAATCAATTAGAGAATCAATCTCTTTAACCGATTGAACAAATCAGCTTGCCCTATATAAAAGCCCCGAGACTTCAAGTCTCAAAGAGAGTAACCCCCCATAAACTTTGAGAAAATCTCATGAAGAAGAAGAAGCTCTCGGCAAAAGAAGACAATTATTTTCAAGGTAAAAAAGAATAGAAAGACGAAATCGTCTCAATATAAAAAGAAGTATTTACTTCTTTCACAGATCATAGATCTATAAGACAAATTGTCTTTAACAAAAGAGATTATGAACATCTCATTATAAAGGGGGGGGGAGAATTATTCAATTCTCTCAGGATCACAGATCTATAAAGGCAAAGCCTTTCATCAAAAAGAGATTGAAATATCTCCTATAAACTGAGAACTTTGTTCTTAGAATCTTGAGACAAATTCTCTTATCAAAGAAAAGATAATCTTCAGAGCACAAAGTTAATCTAAAAAGAGCCTTAGCGCTCCTAATCTAAGAACAGCCTTAGCGCTCCTAATTTAAAAGTGCCTTAGTGCTCTTCATCTAGCGCAAAGTGCTGCAGTGCTATAGCGCTTTAAACACAGCGCACTGCGCTCATTAGCTAGCGCTCAGCGCTAAGCGCGCCACATGCTCCTCACGTGTGCGCTGCATTACTAAAAACGCTTTGCGCTCATTATATGGCACCAGCGCCAAACGCCTCAACACTTCAACTATAGCGCATCAGCGCTCTACATCTAGCGCAAAGCGCTAAGCGCATCAGCACTCTTCATTTAGCGCTAAGCGCATTAGCGCTTCATATCTGGCGCAAAGCGCTAAGCGCATTAGCGCTTTAATCATAGCGCACTGCGCTCATCGACTGGCGCTAATGCCAAGTGCGCCACATCTTTTTATGTGCGCTTGAACAAAACATAAACTGTTCTTTGAATAAGCCTGGAGCTATGATAATTGCACAGCATTCAACTAAAGACAAAACATTGTCAGAGATTAAACCAATGCTTAGCATTTTTAAGGTGATTGGGCTCAAACAAACATCTAACAACTCAAAAAACAAATGTTGAATATTGTAATTGAATGGACTTAGCCTAAATTGGCCATAAGTCCTCAATTCAGATTAATTGAGTTCACATGCTCATAAATCACAGATCTTAGTCCCAATTGGACTACAGGTCTCTCAACCCACATCGGTTTAAGGGTACATCTCTGAACTCCTCTGATATTTGTCGTTGTAATCCTTCAACGTCTTCAGAGAGGTGACGGGTCCCGACAACTATACATTTCATAGACTGTGGGGTCCTTAAGCCCACGGACTATGATGTCCTTAACCTTGACTGTGAGGTCTTTAAACTCACGGACTATGTGTTAGTGTATATGCCCTAGAGGCTATTACTGTATCATACTAGTTTGTATATTACTTGATGGAAGCTTGGGATATTCACCTTGTATAAACAATCTTGCTCAATATAGTAGTATGCTACTTGGTTTGTTTCTACTTCAATGTGTACTTGTGTTTATTTTACTATATCACTTATACGCATTAGTGGAGCCCTTAGGATCTTTTGCTTGATTACCAGCGTTGTGATGGCAGTCACACTAGTGGGGGCTGGGTAATCTATAAGCACATCCTTATACAGGTCCCTAGTCGCAGGACTATCGAGACAGGGCATCGATACTTCGGAGTAGACTAGCGTATGCGCTTCTCATCCCAGTGTGGGAGATGGTCTGTCCCACAGCCATCAGTACGTCGTACTGGAGATAGTATACGGGTGCTCGTTGGGTTACGAGTACACTGGACAGGACTCGTCGGGAACTGACAGGTTGGTATTATACCTATCGTCAGTTATCAGTTCCCAGGTGACATGAGTACAGCTTAGTCCGCTGACTTGACACTGCCACTTCGCCTCGAGTGTGTTCCCACTGCACTTTGATCACTACCCTACCACGGCTCAAAGGAGTCGTGCAAACAGGTGGTGGTTGGGTGCAGTCCCGAAGCACTTGGAGGCAGTGACGGTTAGACAGGATTCGTCTCTCCCGGTATTGGGGGTTGACATCGCGCTGTGTCTAGGAGAGCCATTACACGAGTAGTCCCTGGCCAGGGCAAGCGAGATATACTGGTAGGTTTCCAGTGTTATCTCAGGGTGTTTTGGGCTTCACTCCGACACGACTTGTACCGCTATTAGGGGACTGACGTTTTACCGCCCCCTAGGCCCGACATGTGATGTATCAGACGAACAGACCGGACTGTACGGAGACTGTCACATTCAGACTCAGTAGGAGTACAGATGGGGTTTCACCTCGTCAGCCTTCTTGTCGACATCTACCTGGGGACCGTTACGCACAGCTAGTGCCGCTTGCGGTCTGTGGTTAAACCCACTGCCAGCGTAGTGTCGAGTCTTTAGAGTCCCACACAGAGGGTATTCGCCTCTGGGCAAAACAGAGTAGAGGTCGCATGGTTTTGCGACAGGGTTCATTCTCATCCGCGCACTTGTGCACGTTTGGAGTCCGGACGGATATTACTGGCTGGCTCTGGTTTGAGTCAGATACCGGTATATGTTTTGGGGTTGCTTTTATCTCTCAGTATTCATGTTCCTCGGAACAAGAATGCAGGTGTGTATGCACAGTTATTTGAGGAGGAGGAAGATGATTTTCATTAGGGTTTCGGAACGGGTGCGTATGCACAGTTGACAGTCGTCTTTTTCCAAACCCTAATGGATTTATGTTATATCAATTAATAATATTAATAAAATGAAATTGTGTCATGGTTGGTTTTTGTTGACTTGTTGACCATGGTTGACTTGTTGACCATGGTTGAAGATTTGACCATCATCATTACAAAAGCAAGATGCTTTTTGATTCTTGCAAAACATTTAATGTTTGAAATGATAATGGTCATTCCTAAACCTTCCATCAACTATTTCATTTTCATTTTTATTATTATTAATTAGATAATTCTTTTTCTTTTGCTTTATGGTTACAAAAGGAAAAAGAGAGCTCATTATCTCATTTAGCTTCTCTCTCCTCACTTCATCTTCTTCTTCCTCTAGCTAAAGAGAACCCTTCTCATGTGTTGAGAATCCCTCTCTTTAAAAAGAAAAGCACCCCTTAGACACTCTCTACTCATTCTAGGTTCAAGGTTTAGCAAGCCGGAAACCCTAGTTCACTCAAAGTTCGAGGAAGAGCCCAAAGGTTGAACCCTCGAGCTGGATCCATCTTCGACGGAAGAAGGCGACAAGAAGAGAGCCATCAACCTCTACAAAAGTTTGAAGAAGAAGGAGTTCAAGTTTAGGTATAACCATCTTCATCCGAGTAGCTAAATCTCTTTAGCAAGTATGCTAGTTTTAGTTTAGTTAAAGATCCCGACTTTGCTTAGTCCATGTTGCCCCTTGCGCTAAAAATTTGATTTTTATACCGTTTCCGCCTCCCCGTAAGAACCGGGGGTCGCAACGTGGACTTACAGTGGTATCAGAGCCTAACTAAACTTAAACTAGCTTGGTAGCGAAGTGTATGGAAGTTCGAAACCGAAAAATCGCAAAACCGGAAAAACTAAAACCCTAAGTTTCTGTTGAAATTTTTTCTGCTCTAAATGAAAAACTTTATACTTGTAAATTCGGCTCAGGGTTTTGTGTGAACACCCAAGAAAAACGATGGCCTAATTCATTCAAACCGCCGCGGTTCCGCGGCACGAGGTACGCATGTGCCGCGGAACCGCCGCCGTTTGTTTTTCTCTCTGCATCGTTTTTCGTGCAGTGTTCTTCTGGTGGGATTTTGGGATTTTTCAGATATATTATATGTGCCCAGATTTTCCAGAACAGAAATTTACTTTTGGGGTCCTATAATTCCGTATTTTTTTTCGAACTTCGCTACACTTTGGCTATGTTGGTTATATCTGTGATGTTTGCATGTATTGAGCGTCGGCTAATCGCTATAAGACGATTGGTCGGGGTTATACATGATCTGTGTTTGATATTGGAATGTGTATATGAATGTGTTGGACTGTCGCGGGTGAATAGCCGGGGTGGATGTGAGATGAGCTTTTGTTTTTCTTTCATTCATTGTAAATGTAAATTGATGTAATATTATTATTTGTTTGGCCGCACAACCGGGTCGGGGTTGTAGCCGTCATTGTATAATTCTTTTTACTGTTTTTGCTCCTAGGATAGACCCATGGAGGGGGTGCACAAACTGCCGAGTACTTGGCGGGTAATTTGCCGCACCCGTAGAGGTCTTGGGTGGGGTATTTGGCTTTTCACCGCGACCGTGTTATCCGCTTTTCGTTCCAGGCTCGAAAGGATTGCGGATTGCTAGTATATCCAATGTATTCATCTGTGATCTGTAATGTCTATCATTGCTTTCTATTTAGGCGTTGCTTATGTTTTACAGCCGCGCTAGCCCAGCCCCCGCTCTGTCGTTAGTTAAGTAACCTAACGAGTGATGACGGGACCCCGTGGCGAATGCGAATGGCATAAGCGTACGTCATATTTTGGTTGTTTTCTGCAATGGTAGGAATTAAATGATGGGACGCATTAAAAGTACTAATGCAAGAATATCATGCATTAAAAGAACTAATGCAAGATAATAAACCAAGTTAAAATCGTTGGAACACTTTCGAAAAACCACTCGGTTCTTTTCAAAACTAACTTTTAAATGCGGAGCTCGAGCCACTCCTTCTAAAAGCTATCTCGTTCCATCGATTATATCAAGTTCACTACGTTCACGGTTTCGCCAAAACCATCCGTAGCCCTCCGTCGTTTCATATGAATATTCAACAGTATTCAAGCTGTGTTTGTTGGCCTTAGTCAAGGCACAGTGTTTGGTAGCTGGTGGTTATTCATATGTTGCATAGATAGAATGCGTTGGTTTGGGACAGTCGTATTGCCTTGTTGGCCATAGTCAAGGATAGATACGGGTGGGTTCAAATTAACCTGGATAACGATGGGTAGAACTTGACATGTGACTTATGATTTGTTGGCCTTAGTCAAGATCATAAGAGCATGGGGCAGAAATCCACATCGGGAGTTTCATAAGTACTGAAACTTGCTAGATTTGCATACCATTTGGAGTGTGGTGATTCTGGTAGGATTCCTTCAGTTTCGTCACACGATGATATTTGGATCCCGATCCTACTGTGAGTATATGCTACTCCTCGGGAAATTTCTCACTAAACGATCAATGCTATAAACCTAGTAGGTGCCTAGAAAGGTGTTAGCGGGGCTACGCCCCCAGAGAAAAGAGGTTATTTAATTAAGGAACTTCGCGAAAGCGTTGGAAAACCTCCCTCGAAGTACCGACACTGGCCTGGCTGAACGGTTAAGCAAGTATTGTACGGTGGGATTGATCCCGACTAGTTCTTCCTTTATGGTTTGAGGAGGGATTCGAGAGACAGTGGGAGCCATCCTGTTTAGACAAATTAAAAACCATTCTAAACTTGCAAGAGCATCGTGCTAAAGTGTTTCTTCTCTCCCCCCTGCAGCGACCAAATCGAAATGACTGGACTTAAGTTACTTCTAGATAAAAACATATTGACAGGGCCAAACTACAAAGATTGGCTCAGGAATGTCAAGTTGGCAATCACTTACGACAAGCTGGGGTATCTTCTTACCACCAAAGCTCCCCCCGTCCCAGGTCCCACCTCCAGCGTCGCGGATAAGGAAATCCGTAAGACTTGGGAGATTGACAGCGCGAAGGCCAGGTGCCTCGTACTTGCCTCGATGGACAACGAACATCAGAGGAGGCACGAGAATATGGATTTGGAATTCATATTTCTTCATACAAAAGAACTGTATGGAGAGCAGTCTCGTATCGCAAGATACGAAGTGTCGAAGAAGTTATTTTCGACAAAGTTGGCCGTCGGATCATCGGTAGCGGACCACGTGCTTAAGATGATTGGCTACACTGAGGAGCTCGCGGAACTTGGGACCACGTTGGACAGTGAACTCTATACGGATATAATTCTCCAGTCCCTTCCATCCACTTACGCCCAGTTCATACTGAATTTCAACTTGCAAGAAAAGGAAGTTGAACTTTCAGAACTCCTCAACATGCTGAGGAGCGCAGAGGGCACCCTACAGAAGGGTAGGGATACACCCGCTTTGTTTGTAGGAGGATCTTCTTCCTCAAGGTCCAAGACGAAAGCCAAGGGAAAGAGAAAGAAAGCCCCCGCCAAACCAAGAGGCGGTGTTAGTAAAGTGGGTACGAAAGGAAAGGAAAAGGCAACAAAGATTGCGGGGAAACTTGTGGGTAAAGAGGAATGCTTCTATTGTCATAAGAGTGGACACTGGAAGAAAGATTGCAGGGCTTGGATGGCCAGGACACAGGAACTGAAGCAGGTTGCGGCTTCAGCTTCAGGTGTGTATGTTATTGAAAACTGTCTTTCTATAAACTCTACTTCCTGGGTATTGGATACCGGATCAGGATCTCATATCTGTAATTCTTTGCAGGCGTTGAGAAACCGTAGGTTTTTGAAGGCAGGTGACATGACCCTCAGAGTTGCGAACGGAGCTAGCATGGATGCTAAAGCCGTGGGGGACTGTCACCTGGGAATGACAGATGGGCATGTTTTGGTTTTGCGTAATTGCTTTTTTGTACCCAACGCAACTTGTAATATCATTTCTGTATCTTTGGTTTCTAAAGAAGGTTATGAATTTGCGTTTGTAAGTAATGTTGTAAACATTCACCTTAATCAAGTTCTGATTGGGTCAGGTACACTGAGCAATGGTATATACGTATTAAACCAACCACAGATTTTTAATGTCCAGAATACACACAAAAGAAAGTCTCCAGATATTAATCAGGCTTTCTTATGGCATTGTAGACTGGGTCACATCAATGAGACACGGTTGACTAAGTTACATAAAGAAGGATACTTGGATTCGTTCGAGTATCAGTCTTATGCCACTTGTGAATCTTGTCTCATGGGAAAGATGACAAAGACTCCGTTCACTGGACACGGAGAAAGAGCGAGCGAGCTCTTGGGACTCGTACACAGCGACGTGTGCGGTCCAATGTCTACACATGCGCGAAGCGGTTACTCTTACTTCATTACTTTTACGGATGATTTCTCAAGGTACGGTTATGTCTTCTTAATGAAACATAAGTCCGAAGCCTTTGAAAAGTTCCAGGAATATAAGAATGAAGTAAAGAAACAGACCGGCAAAAGAATCAAGATTCTAAGATCGGATCGAGGTGGAGAATACTTAAGTGCCGAGTTCCTGAATTATTTAAAAGAGAATGAAATTCTCTCTCAGCTTACTCCTCCATACACTCCGCAACACAACGGTGTATCGGAAAGACGGAACCGAACCCTATTGGATATGGTACGGTCCATGATGAGTAAGGCTGAGTTACCGCGATCTTTCTGGGGTTATGCACTGGAAACAGCTGCACATCTCTTGAACCAAGTTCCTACTAAGACAGTGCCTACCACACCATATCAGATGTGGAGTGGGAAGAAACCCTGTCTTAAATCCTTTAAGACATGGGGATGTCCGGCTTTTGTAAAAAAGCAGCATGCGGACAAGCTCGAGGCACGCTCAGTACAGTGCAAGTTTGTGGGATACCCAAAGAACTCCAAGGGATATCTTTTCTACTACGAAGAGGAACAAAAGGTTCTTGTTTCTCGTCATGCCTACTTCTTGGAAACTGAGTTTTTGGAAAACCAGATAAGAGGGAGCGCAGTAGAACTGGAAGAAATTCCAGAACCACAAAATATTACTGAAAGCTTAGAGGAACCAGAGGGTTCGAAAGAACAGGACATTCCTACGCCGCTCCGCAGGAGTAGTAGGCAGTCTCATCCGCCCGAGAGATACTACGGTTTTCTCATAGACGGGGATCGAGAGGATTGCATCATAGATTATGATGAGCCTACTAGCTTCCAGCAGGCCGTTCAGAGTGTTGACTCGGTAAAATGGCTGGATGCAATGCAGATCGAAATGGAGTCCATGTACACCAACAAAGTATGGACGTTGGACATTGCTCCAGACGGGGTAAAACCCGTAGGATGCAAGTGGATCTTCAAAAGGAAGATTGGTGTAGATGGACAGGTTGAGACCTATAAAGCTAGACTTGTAGCAAAAGGTTTCCGTCAAAGACCTGGCTTGGACTATGACGAAACCTTTTCTCCAGTGGCTATGCTGAAATCCATTCGGATCCTTCTTGCCATTGCTGCCTTCCACGATTATGAGATTTGGCAGATGGACGTAAAGACCGCTTTTCTGAATGGAAATTTAGAGGAGTGTGTCTATATGGATCAGCCAGAGGGTTTCATTCAGAGTGGGAGCAGTGGAAAGGTGTGCAAGTTGCTTAAGTCCATCTATGGACTAAAGCAGGCATCGCGGAGTTGGAACATCTGTTTTGATGAGACGGTCAAGGAATTTGGCTTTATCAAAAATCCAGATGAACCATGCATCTATAGTAGATTTGTAGTGAGAACTGTAGTATTCCTCGTTTTATACGTGGATGACATTCTCTTAATAGGAAATGACATTCCTATGCTATAATCTGTCAAGGGGTTCTTGTCACACAGGTTCTCCATGAAAGACCTGGGTGATGCCTCATACATCCTGGGGATCCGGATCCATCGTGATAGATCCAAGAGGATATTAGGACTTTCTCAGTCCAGGTACATCGACACCATAGTGAAGAGATTCAGTATGGAAGATTCCAAGCGCGGTAACCTACCGGCTTGTCACGGGATCACCCTCTCTAAAGAGATGTCTCCCAAGACTGATTTGGAGAGGGATCGCATGTCTATTATACCCTACGCTTCTGCGGTAGGCTCTATAATGTATGCGATATTGTGTACCAGACCGGATGTAGCTTATGCATTGAGTGTGGTAAGCCGGTATCAGTCAAACCCTGGGGAGAAACACTGGATAGCGGTAAAGAACATTCTCAAGTACCTAAGAAGGACTAAGGAGATGTTCTTGGTGTATGGCGGAAAAGACCTCCAGATCGAGGCCTTTGCTGACTCCAGCTTCCAGAGTGACAAGGATGATTCCAAGTCCATGTCGGGTTTTGTCTTTACCCTCAATGGAGGGGCGGTGTGTTGGAAGAGCTCCAAACAGGAAACCGTTGCAGACTCGACTATGGAAGCGGAATACATTGCTGCATCTGATGCCGCAAAAGAAGCTGTCTGGATGAGGAAGTTCTTAAAAGAACTTCAGGTGGTTCTGTCCATTGTTGACCCAATACCTCTGTATTGCGACAACAACGGGGCTATAGCTTTAGCGAAGGAACCCAGGTCCTATCAGAGATCCAGGCACATCTTGAGGCGGTATCACCTGATCAGGGAGATCGTTGATCGCAAGGAGATCGAGGTTCGGAGGGTTGCTTCAGAAGAGAACACTGCAGATCCATTCACCAAGGCCCTACCCCAGACTCAGTTCGAGCGGCTGATCGAGATGATAGGTCTTCGATACGCCAGTACATGGCCTCAGTGCAAGTGGGAGATTGTTAGTGTATATGCCCTAGAGGCCATTACTGTATCATACTAGTTTGTATATTACTTGATGGAAGCTTGGGATATTCACCTTGTATAAACAATCTTGCTCAATATAGTAGTATGCTACTTGGTTTGTTTCTACTTCAATGTGTACTTGTGTTTATTTTACTATATCACTTATACGCATTAGTGGAGCCCTTAGGATCTTTTGCTTGATTACCAGCGTTGTGATGGCAGTCACACTAGTGGGGGCTGGGTAATCTATAAGCACATCCTTATACAGGTCCCTAGTCGCAGGACTATCGAGACAGGGCATCGATACTTCGGAGTAGACTAGCGTATGCGCTTCTCATCCCAGTGTGGGAGATGGTCTGTCTCACAGCCATCAGTACGTCATACTGGAGATAGTATACGGGTGCTCGTTGGGTTACGAGTACACTGGACAGGACTCGTCGGGAACTGACAGGTTGGTATTATACCTATCGTCAGTTATCAGTTCCTAAGTGATATGAGTACAGCTTAGTCCGCTGACTTGACACTGCCACTTCGCCTCGAGTGTGTTCCCACTGCACTTTGATCACTACCCTACCACGGCTCAAAGGAGTCGTGCAAACAGGTGGTGGTTGGGTGCAGTCCCGAAGCACTTGGAGGCAGTGACGGTTAGACAGGATTCGTCTCTCCCGGTATTGGGGGTTGACATCGCGCTGTGTCTAGGAGAGCCATTACACGAGTAGTCCCTGGCCAGGGCAAGCGAGATATACTGGTAGGTTTCCAGTGTTATCTCAGGGTGTTTTGGGCTTCACTCCGACACGACTTGTACCGCTATTAGGGGACTGACGTTTTACCGCCCCCTAGGCCCGACATGCGATGTATCAGACGAACAGACCGGACTGTACGGAGACTGTCACATTCAGACTCAGTAGGAGTACAGATGGGGTTTCACCTCGTCAGCCTTCTTGTCGACATCTACCTGGGGACCGTTACGCACAGCTAGTGCCGCTTGCGGTCTGTGGTTAAACCCACTGCCAGCGTAGTGTCGAGTCTTTAGAGTCCCACACAGAGGGTATTCGCCTCTGGGCAAAACAGAGTAGAGGTCGCATGGTTTTGCGACAGGGTTCGTTCTCATCCGCGCACTTGTGCACGTTTGGAGTCCGGACGGATATTACTGGCTGGCTCTGGTTTGAGTCAGATACCGGTATATGTTTTGGGGTTGCTTTTATCTCTCAGTATTCATGTTCCTCGGAACAAGAATGCAGGTGTGTATGCACAGTTATTTGAGGAGGAGGAAGATGATTTTCATTAGGGTTTCGGAACGGGTGCGTATGCACAGTTGACAGTCGTCTTTTTCCAAACCCTAATGGATTTATGTTATATCAATTAATAATATTAATAAAATAAAATTGTGTCATGGTTGGTTTTTGTTGACTTGTTGACCATGGTTGACTTGTTGACCATGGTTGAAGATTTGACCATCATCATTACAAAAGCAAGATGCTTTTTGATTCTTGCAAAACATTTAATGTTTGAAATGATAATGGTCATTCCTAAACCTTCCATCAACTATTTCATTTTCATTTTTATTATTATTAATTAGATAATTCTTTTTCTTTTGCTTTATGGTTGCAAAAGGAAAAAGAGAGCTCATTATCTCATTTAGCTTCTCTCTCCTCACTTCATCTTCTTCTTCCTCTAGCTAAAGAGAACCCTTCTCATGTGTTTAGAATCCCTCTCTTTAAAAAGAAAAGCACCCCTTAGATACTCTCTACTCATTCTAGGTTCAAGGTTTAGCAAGCCGGAAACCCTAGTTCACTCAAAGTTCGAGGAAGAGCCCAAAGGTTGAACCCTCGAGCTGGATCCATCTTCGACGGAAGAAGGCGACAAGAAGAGAACCATCAACCTCTACAAAAGTTTGAAGAAGAAGGAGTTCAAGTTTAGGTATGACCATCTTCATCCGAGTAGCTAAATCTCTTTAGCAAGTATGCTAGTTTTAGTTTAGTTAAAGATCCCGACTTTGCTTAGTCCATGTTGCCCTTTGCGCTAAAAATTTGATTTTTATACCGTTTCCGTCTCCCCGTAAGAACCGGGGGTCGCAACGTGGACTTACACTATGATGTCCTTAACCTTGACTGTGAGGTCTTTAAACTTACGGACTACGATGTCCTTAACCTTGACTGTGAGGTCTTTAAACCCACGGACTACGATGTCCTTAACTTTGACTGTGAGGTCTTTAAACTCACGGATCTAAACGATCCCGTTAAGTTGATCTTAGTCTAAAATTAGACTAATGTATCCTTAACTAACGTTTAAGTTGATCTTAGTCCTAAATGAGACTAACGTATCCTTAAACCTAAACCCCAAACCCAAATCTAAGAAAATACGGATTTGGACTAATCCACGCCCTATGGGCGACAACATAAATTAGTCTCCGTATACAATCCACGGGCAACCAAAAACAAAACAAACACCCATGACACGAAGTGACCATCTGGAGATGGAGAAATTGGTTACCGCAATGCGGTAGCGTAATTAACTGCAGGGGCTTGCGCCTGCAGGGAAGAGTGTCCCCACAATCAAAAACCCCTCAAATAAGGGGGAATCTGACAAAGTTTGCTACATCGGCCGCATCCGTTCAAACCTTCGATACATGGCACCATAAATCAACTTGGCATCTTCAGAGAGGTGGATGGATAGCACCAATTAGCATCTGCCCCAGAATTCAGGCAAGACGAGGCTACGCGGTCTCGTCTCTGTTTTCGGCGGGGAACAGATTCTGGCACGCCCGGTGGGACCTTTTCATCTTTCCACTCCACACTTCGTGTGTCGTGTTCGCGAATGAATCACGGTTTGATATGGTTGCCCTTGGGTTCGAGGTACTAAGATTTGGTGTCTTGCTCCGTGCAGAAAACAGATGATCAATGGCTTCAACATGCACTAACTGCAACTGCAACTCTCGCTCTGTCCCGTCTGGAGGAGTGACTTATGGGCCCCAAGCGGCCTCCATCTTCGCTATGCCAGTGGAACAGGTCACTTAGGCCACCACTGGATTGTTCTTCGGGACCATGCTCCCGCCAACGAGCTTCAGCGCTCCTGTACCAACACAAGAAGCTCAGAAGAAGTCAGTTTTTGATCGGCTTACAACAATTGTGGCCCCTCTTAACGGGTCGTCCAGCTCCAACGCCTCAGTCTTTGACAGACTGGGCCAAAGCTCAGTTGGGCCCATGAAGAAGCCCATGATACGAGAAAGGGTTATACCAAAAAGGATAGCCATCCCTGCTCCTGAAGTCGTCAAGGTGGCTTCTCCTGCCAAAGGGTCAGTCTTCACAAGACTGACTATTTCAGCTCCTGTTCCAGGAGAAATCATCAAGGTTGCTTCCTCTAGTCGGAAGTCTGCCTTCGATAGGTCGGCCATCCCTACTCAGCGGACACCAGTCTTCAATAGGCTGACAATGACAACTTCTGACCAACACAGGAGGCATGAGGGAGTCACCCCTATGGCTGAGACAATCCCAACGGCTCGACACACTCGACGTCGCCACTGGCGCCGAGTGAGGAAGGCTGGGGGCAGCTCCCCTTCTGGACTAACTCCGCCAGCTCCTATGGTGGAAATCAATGCTGCAGTTCCAACTGGAAACAGCTTTGAACAGCTTATGAGGGTTCGCAAGAACTCTCCGACCGCCGTGCTAAAGAGATCTCCTCCACCTATGGAGATCACTACACAAAAGGAGCCGGAGCAGCCCCCTCAGCGGCTGTCTTCCAAATTTATAAAGTCTGTCGACAGGTCCAGGAATCGGTGATTAATCAGGACTACTATCGCCGGCCAAAGAAGCTTAAAGCTCAGCAAGAAAAGAGCCATCTCGAGGTACCACAGAAGATGTCATCTGTCTGGGTGCCCGCTGCAACGGCTCCCTCAACGTCAACCGCTCAAAAGAGAAGGAGGACGGAGAAAGCCCCTGTGACCGCGGCGAACCGCAAAAAGCGCCGAATCTAAACGCCCCAAGTCTGGGGGCATAGTAATACATACCGTTTATATGGCTTCCGGAAAAGAAGAAAGCCGTGCTTCTACGGGTCATCGACCGCTTACCCGATCGATAACGAAGGCTTAAGAACAACAGCAGCAGAAACTTCAGGAGATGCTGACTGCAATGGCCGCACTCACTGGGCCAAAAGAAAATCCAGAGACCTCGGAGCAGCGTCGGGAACAAGAAACCGATACCGAGTTCCTCCGAAGAATGCTCGAGAGGAAAGAAAAAGAGGCTGCGGAGCAGGAGGCCAATATAAAACGAATGGCTCTTTTGTTCCAAGACATGGCTGGGATGATGTTACAGCCGGAACCTCCAGCTGAAGACCCCCCGATCATCGTTGAAGATGACAGAGGGAAGACATCGAACCCTCCTCAAGCTCTTTCAGCAGCCAAAGAGGAGACCATCTCTAAGGCCGCTCTAGATGATTACATTGCTCAGCAAATACGAGCTCACCAGGCAAACAAAGCGGCTGGACAGGTCGTTAAGACTGGACGACCCTATCCACGCTGGTATGACCAAATAAGGTACCCGCCGGGATATACGATCCCTAAATTCCACGTATATAAAGGGACGGGGAATCCACATCAGCATATCGCTCAATTCAGAGCCTTGTGCGGCAACACCGGGGGTGATGATAAACTTCTGCTCCGCTAGTTTGTTGGTAGCTTGTCGGAGACGGCGTTCGAGTGGTATTCTGAGCTTCCCAACGACTCTGTCAAAACTTTTGCAGGGATGGAGCTACTATTCACCCAACGTTTTACGAGCGCTAGCGAACACACCCAAATCACAGTGTTAATCAATGCCAGGGTGAAGCCAGGAGAGACATGGGTGTAGTATGCAATCCGATGGCGAAACCTGTGGTCAAAGTGCGAACATCGCATAGAGGAAGCTCCAGCTGTAGGCATTTTCATGGACACTCTTGTCCTCAAGCAACTATTTCCCAATTCATGATGTTTTTCAAGCCGACCACGTTCCAGGCCTTGATCGACAAACTGGCCCAAATGGACCAGATGGGCCACATACCTTTCTCTTCGAAGACGGAGCCACGGAATGAAAAAGGGAAAGGAAAAGCAACTTTCGTCGCCAATACTCAACAACAGCCGAACAACATAAAGTCGGTTGTTCGCCAAGACAACGGCGTCCATGCCCATCCCTCGAGAAGAGACTGGGACGTCCTTACTCATTTTCCCAGGATAAAACGAGAAGACTGTTCGAGCTGGCAGTGCGCAACAGACTCATCAATCTGCCAGATCCAAAACGTCCGTTGCAGCCCAGCGATATCAACAATCCTAATTACTTCCCTTACCACCAAGCAGTAAGCCATCCAATCGAAGATTGCTTCATCTTCAAAGACTGGATTGAGAACCAATACCAACAAGACAAGTTCGCATTATCCGAAAATTAGAAGGTGAATCCACCACAACCTCACGCCCCTAAAAAGGTGGACATGCTGGGGGCATCATGCTCATTCATAGAGAAATCCCCTTGGACCGAAAAGTCCGTAAACTAGAAACTCGCCTCAGATATGGCAACAACGGACCGAAATGTCCTTAAACTAACGATGGACCACTATGTCCTAAAACTGGATAATGACCGAAACGTCTTTAAACTACTATAAACCCGCGGCATCGCCAGGCTGACGTGGTAAAAAAAATGGTATGTCCATAAGCAAGATGGGCACATATGAAAATTCGAAAGGGCTCCGTGAGTAAAAACAGCAGGGCTACCAGCGAGTTTTGTGAAAACCCGAAAGGGCGCAACCTCGTTAAAAGACACTTGCAAGGTCCTCTCGACTTTGTGAGGAGAAACCACCTGCGTGAGATCCTTACGACTCACAAGGGAGCAACACACTTAGGGATCCCCACGATTCCTAAGGAGAAATTACACTTACGAGATCCTCACGACTCATAAGGAGAATTCCCCTTTGAGACCCTCATGGCTCATAGGATTCGAAAGCGTTAAGCTACAGGGATCTAAACCTATTCTTAAGCAGTCATACCCCCCGATTTTGCCCTACAAGCGGTTCAGTATTGACCCTTGTATACAATTCACGGGGGCGAATAAACATTTCCGTAACAAAGTCCCATCCGTGACTAGGGATATGTTTGCACAGTGAACAACCCTTGTAAGTCCTCTCGACTTATAAGGAGAAAGCACTCTTGTAAGATCCTTACGACTTATAAGAGACCATACACTTAAGACTCCTCACGATTCTTAAGGAGAAAACGCACCTACATGATCCTCATGACTCGTAGGGAGAAACACCTTTATGAGACCCTTACGGCTCGTAAAGTTAAAAGCCTTAGTCGACAGGATTCTAACCCTGTTTACTAAGCCACCTTTGTTCGATATCGACAGAGGCAAATGATGATTCGCTCCTGGTAATATCCCAGTTATAGCGATGCTGATGCCGAAGTTGGTATCAAATCTCAAACTCGCAGTGAAAGTCAGTGAGCCAAAAATGCATATGAAATAGCCGAAATGATTGGGCAACTTGCAAATCGGCAAGTAAAAATATATGCATGCAAAATAGCCGAAATGATTGGGCAACTCGCAATAAAAATCAGCGAGTAAATAAAACAAATAGCAGAAATGATTGGGCAACTCGCAATAAAAAGCAGCGAGTAAATAAAACAAATAGCCGAAATGATTGGGTACCGCGAAAAATAGCCGAAATGATTGGGCAATCGCAACTTTCGCGATATAAAAGCTGAAATGATAGAGCATCACGCGAAGAAATAAAAAAATGAAATGAAATGAAACTCTTGCCCTACAGGTGAGATCACATCGATCCCTGTATACAATCCAGGGGCGCAAACAAAGAGAGAACCATATAATCCCATCAGGCTCCATCAGAAAGAGAGTCAAGTCTCGACAGAAACATCTGCATCCCAGAAGGCCAACAACATCGTTCCTCCTTATGCCAGCAAGGCACGGAAGCGGCACAACGAAACGGAGCCACGACATAGTCCCTAGTTCCAAATCTTAACGGCAATATCTACAGCCTAAGAATCAGCAACAGTGATCTTCCTCATTCCAACAGGACTCGGAAGCAACGTCACCAAGCGGAGTGACGGCAAAATCCCAGCTCCACTTCAGCATTCGTCTCGTTACAGCAGACGCAATATCAACAACGGCGTACCTTCGCAGTCCAGCAGGATGCAGATGCGACGTCAAAAAAAGACCCCATGGTCAAACAACGGAGCCACGGCAAAATCCCTAGTTTCAAACCTCGACGGTTCATCAACAACCTAGAGACAACCGCGACATTCGTTTCGATACAGCAGACACAATGCCAACAAACGAAGCGAAGGCCAAATTCCTAGCTTCAGGGTCTTGACGGTAACTCATTTAAAACCTGAAAGACTACCGGAGATCATCCCACATGGAGTGGTCACCACCTCGACGTTCGTCTCGATACAGCAGACAAGATATCGCTATACCGTCCTTCCTCTAATGGGATTCGGACACGCCAAAGCAAACGAAGCAAAGGACAAATTCCTAGCTTTAGGGTCTTGACGATAACTCATATAAAACCTGAAAGACTACCGGAGATCATCCCACATGGAATGGTCACCACCTCGACGTTCATCTCGATACAACAGACAAAATGTCACTACAGCATCCTTCCTCCAATAGGATGCGGACACGCCAAAGCAAACGAAGCAAAGGCCAAATTCCTAGCTTCAGGGTCTTGACGGTAACTCATATAAAACCTGAAAGACTACCGGAGATCATCCCACATGGAATGGTCACCACCTCGACGTTCGTCTCGATACAGCAGACAAAATATCACTACAGCGTCCTTCCTCCAACAGGATTTGGACACGCCAAAGCAAACGAAGCGAAGGCCAAATTCCTAGCTTCAGGGTCTTGACGGTAACTCATATAAAACCTAAAAGACTACCGGAGATCATCCCATATGGAGTGTTCACCACCTCGACGTTCGTCTCGATACAGCAGACGAGATGTCACCATAACGTTCTTCCTCCAGCAGGATTCAAATGCGACAATCAAACAACGGAGCCACGGCAAAATCCCTAGTTCCAAATCTCGACGGTTCATCAACAACCTAGAGACAACCGCGGCATTCGTCTCGATACAGCAGACGCAATGCCAGCAAACGAAGCAAAGGCCAAATTCCTAGCTTCAGGATCTTGACGGCAACTTATATAAAACCTGAAAGACTATCGGAGATCATCCCACACCAGCGCGGAGTGGTTATAACTCATTGGGGCTCCCCAAACTGAGCCTAATCTCAAGTAAAAAGCGGCATGGCAAAATTCCTAACGCTTGCTCTTCCGACGGTCAAACTGCTTAGGAAGATTGGTTGAAGACGTCTTGTCCAGCCCCCGAGGGGATCAGAGGCATGATAGTCGCAAGGCCACTTGAACAACAAGATCGCCTGTCGAGGGATACATCAGCCAACGCGATGGTACGACGAGCAAAACCCTAATACCATAGACCCTAATGGACCTCTGTCGTAAAGAGCAAAGGAATATACGACGTCAGCAAAACAGAGCCATGGAAAAATCCATGTTCTAAATCTCGACGGTTCTTAGAAAGCTTGGAGATCATCTCAACATTCGTCTTATTACAACAGACGCAACATCAACAAATCAGAGCTGCGGCAAAGTTCCCAGTTCCATGACTTGACGATGCACAGACAACCGAGAGTCAACCAGACGTGGTCCTTGCGGACCACGACTTATGTCAATCCTGACCCCGTGGGAAGCATCCAGAGCAATTCCTGGTTTCGTGGAACACGGCCTATGTCAATCCGACCCCGTGGGAAGCATCCAGAGCAAAATCCTGGTTTCGTGGAACACGGCTATGTCAATCAGACCCCGTGGGAAGCATCCAGAGCAAATCCTGGTTTCGTGGAATGCGGCTTATGTTAATCCTGACCCCGTGGGAAACGTCCAGAGCGGATCCTAGTCCTCGCAGAACACGGCTATGTCAATCAGACCCCGTGGGAAGTATCCAGAGCAAATTCCTGGTCACGTGGACGTGGCCTATGTCAATCCCGACCCCGTAGGAAATGTCCAGAGCGGATCCTGGTCCTCGCAGAACACGGCTATGTCAAACCGACCCCGTGGGAAGCATCCAGAGCAAATTCCTGGTCACGTGGAACATAGCCTATATCAATCCTGACCCCGTGGGAAACGTCCAGTGCGGAGCCTGGTCCTCGCAGAACACGGCTATGTCAATCCGACCCCGTAGGATGCATCCAGAGCAAAATCCTGGTTTCGTGGAACGCGGCTTATGTCAATCCTGACCCATGGGAAACGTCTAGATCGGAGCTTGGTCTTCACAAAACACGGCTATGTCAAACCGACCCCATGGGAAGCATCCAGAGCAACCCCTGACTCCGTGAAATGCGGATAATGGTAACCTCACCCATCACTTACGGGTCCTCACGACTCGTAAGGGAGCAAACTCTCTTGTGAGATCCTTACGACTCTCAAAAGAAAACACACTTCGGAATCCTCACGATTCTTAAGAAGAAATTACACCTACAGGATCCTCTCGACCCGTAGGGAGAAATACTTTTATGAGACCCTCACGGCTCATAAAGTTGAAAAGCCTTAAGAGGCAGATCTTAACCTGACTCCTAAGCCATCGCTGTCCTACAAGGAGATTAAAATAGATTATCTACAAAATGCATTTACTAAAAGGGACACACCATCATGAAGCAAAATATGTCTTTTATTCATGAATCAAAATGAATACAAAGTACAATTTATGAAAGAATCAAGAATATATTTTCAGTTAAGAACATATATAAGAAAGAATAAAAAAAATAATATAATACATCTTTCAAGCTGGCGGATGATTCAAAAGGTTCATCAGTTCAACCTTCCTTTCTTGGGTCTCTGCTTCAAAATTGACTATGGCTGCGAAACGGGCCTCCGCTTCTGACTGTTGGGCCTGATGCGAGGCAAGCCGGCCTTCAAGCTCCTGCTTAGTAGCTTTATGAGCATCAACCATCGTCCGGGTAAAGATAACAGCTTTATCAACAGCCACCACATCCTTGATTGCGGCTTGAAGCTCCTGCCAAAGTTCATATGCGTGGGTGGTCTTAGCTGTAAATTCGGCTTGAAGCCCCCCGAGCGCGGTTGAAGCCCCCCGAGTGTGGTTGAAACCAGCTTCCTCTTTGAGAACTTTCGGCGAAGCCTCTTTTTACAGGAAAGCGTATTAGCGGCGTACCATTTAATCAGCCCCTGCAAGCCTGTCTTCGCAGCCATAACCTCCGAAGGAAGGCGCACGCATTCAAGACTATACAAGTAAGCCTCCACTCGACGACAGAATTCGACCTAGACTTGCACCAATGCTTCACTGTGATAAGTGGCAAGAAAGGGGAGAGAACCGTTGGCTTCAGCAGCAAATTCTTCGGCTGTGAGCGAGCTACCAGCACGAAGGTCTTTGATCAATGCTAACAAAAAGTGAAGGCTTAATTTGGCCATACGTTCGGATGCACGCAGCACATAAGGGTCAGACGGCATGAGAATGCGAGCCTCCAATGGGGTAAAAGTTGGCAGAGCTGTTAAAGATTGACAAATGATCAGTGAAGGTTGCAAACAGAGGACAGATGCAAAGGCGTCGAAACTTTACTTACCCATGTTTATACAAGAAGAGTCTGGAAGATCCCCAGGCCCATCGAGGACCTCAACCTCATCATCAGCTTCCAGAACTACAGAAGACATGAACATTGTTATATGAAGAAGTAACAATACCGGGAAAGGAGTGAACAATGCTAATCTTGTCCGGAAGATAGAATGATACGCTGAGGGGATATCGCCTGTGGAGCAGCCAGTTCCAGTAGACGCTGGAAAGACTTTCTGGGAGACAGGCCAACAATGGACGCCGCCAAGCCTCGTAGCTCTAAAAAAGACAAGGAAGGTTCAGATAATCGAAATATCGTTTAAAACAAAGTATGGGACAATACCTTCGATACTTTTCCCGCTTTGAACAGGAGGGATAACAACCTCAGCGGCCTCCTCCGTACCATCGGGCACATCACCGGAAATGTTTGCTGGTTGAGACACAGCAGCCACTTCGGGAACGACAATCTCAGCCACTTGTTCCACCTCTTCTAGGCTATCACCGGAAAGGTCCATTAAATCTAGGACGAGTAAAGGCACCTCTTCAGGGCCAACGGGCGCAGAAGGAACGTAGGCCGTCAGTGGAAGCTCTATAGCAGGAATAGCAACCGTGGCAATCCCCTCCACACCTATGAGTGTCTCATCGGGGATATTTGCAAAGTCCATAGTCAGGGCGCGACTTGGACTCAGATCCTCTGCCATCAGCGAAGTCCCTGCAAAGTTTGCACGAGGATAAGGATACGTATATATATATATAAGCAGTGCAAAATAGTACAAAAGGATATATAAGTGTACCAATGCGCAAAGGAGCTTCTAATATGGCTTATTCAAGCCGACGCTCCTTCCTGAGGAGGTATGCTTGCCGGGGTTCGAGGGTAGATTCGTGGCCAACGGTCCACAACGAAAGTGCATCTTCAGCGTCGGCTGAGACAGCCTGCTTAAGGGCTCTTTCGCCCCTTCTTCCAAAGGACCTATGAATATCTGCCGTATCGATGGAGGATCTTCGTAAAAGATGATGGCAGGATAAGGTGTAGGGTGTTTTTAGTCACCCCATTGAGATGGGAATACGCGCGCGCTTGTCAGGCGCATTACAGATTCCCCCTGCCTAGGGTAGGCCGGGGTTTATTGATTGTGGGGATCCGAATCTCCGGCAGCCACGGACTAAGCTGCCGTTAATTACCCCTCGCCTTTGGAGCGAGAGAACTTCTAATTGACGGGTTAAACTGGTCATGCGAACTCAATGTGCAGTGTTGTGTTTTGAAGGGGTTTTGGATATATCGGGGGCCCCGCAGAGTTTTTACGGGGGTCCCGCTACCCGGATAGTGGGCTGGGGCTCAAGGAGGCTAGCAGCCCCCTTGTGGGGTGCGGGGTAGCACCCCGGCCCAAAAATTTTTTGGGAGGGACAGTGTAGTGGAGTATGTGTATGTGTCTTTACATATATATATATACATGTATATATATAAAAAAAAGGGAAAAAGCGCCCAAAGGACGTATGGGGTCATCGCCTTGAGCGCTGTGCGCTTAGGCGCTAGCGCACCACGTGTCGGCATGTGGGCGCTTTGCGCTTAAGCGCTGGGCGCTTGAGCGCAAGCGCACCACGTGTCGGCACGTGGGCGCTTTGCGCTTGAGCGCAGGGCGCTGGAGCACAAGCGCGCCACGTGTCGGCACATGGGCATTTTGCGCTTGAGCTCAGGGAACTGGAGCATAAGCACGCCACGTGTCGGCATGTGGGCGTTTGAGCGCAAGCGCCCACGTGGGCGCTTTACGCTTGAGCGCTGGAGCGCAAGCGCGCCACGTGTCGGCACGTGGGCGCTTTGCGCTTGAGCGCTGGAGCGCAAGCGCGCCACGTGTCGGCACGTGGGCGCTTTGCGCTTGAGCGCATGGCACTCGAGCGCCAACGCGCCACGTGTCGGCACGTGGGCGCTCTGCGCTCGAGCGCTAGCGCGCCACGTGTCGACACATGGGCGCTTGAGCGTTTGGGCGCCGGCGAGAAAAAAGGGGCTTTTAGTCCCAGAATCAGAAGCTATACTTCCGAAAGGAAATATATATATATATATATATGGAGTTAAACTCCTAGGATATTTTGAAGCTGATGAAGGGCTTCTCCCCTTGAGCCCTAGTTCTTTCCCAAAGTGGGGTTTCTGGAGATAGGTCTCCTTCTTCTTCCTTTGTTGGCCGGATCTTAAAGATCAAGAGATGTGAGATTTTAAAAATCTCTCCTTTCTGAGATCTGATGGCAGATTTGAGTTCCCCTTTGTGGGTTTTGTGGTGGAAAACTACTTAGTTTTGGAAAAGAAAGAGTAAAACTCTTGATTTAAAAAAAAAGAGGAAGGTTTAGAACCTTGAGGAAGGAGAGGATCACAGATCTAGATTTTTCTTTGGAGAGAGAGAAAGTTGTGAGATATTTTCATTATTTTTGCCTTTATAGGCCATACACTTTACATATAGCCCTTTAGGCTTTACACAAATGGCATTTTGGCCATCCCATGGCTCATGTGCCACTTCTTTTTGCATATAAGCCACGGGCTTACAAAAAATTGGCTTTATACCCATTTTGCATACATTCATGCACAAAAATTACATAAAAATTATTTGTTACATGATTTTTTATTTTGGTATGGCGGAAGGCCGGATGCTTCGTGTTCGGGCTCGACCTGGGCATTGGCCCACTTGCTTGGGCTTGGGCCCACCTGGCCTAGGGTTGACCTTGACTTGGTCAACCAGGGTGCAAATTTTGACTTCAACAAAGTGCCCTCCATCAATAATTGCACACCACACATGTGAGTCGTGCGCATGAAATTGATGGATCTTCTTTCGCGTGGAGGCGATTTGCTTCGGTTCCTACTTTTTGGGATGTATTGCCCTTTTTACGACATGGACGGTCGACGCTTGACGCGTCTCCGAGACGGAGTGTCCGTGGTAGACGTTTCCCTGGCCCATAGTGATTTAGTATACGTGCCCCCGGCACAGAGTGTCGCTGGTTGACGTTTCCCCGAGGCGGAGTGTCTGTAGTCGACGTGCCCCAGTCACGGAGTGTCTGCTTGACGTTTCTCCAACGCGGAGTGTCTGTTGTCGACGTGCTCCCAATACAGAGTGTCTGCTTGACGTTTCCCCGTTACGGAGTGTCGTTGTTGGAATTGGTTGGTTTGATTTGAGTTGACATCAGCATCGCTACACTGGAATATGGTACCGGGAGCGAATCATCATCTGTCATGAGAGGATTTAGGAGTTGGTTTTCTGTCGGCATCTGCATTGCTGCACTGGAATAATGCCAGGAGCAACTCATCATTTGCCCCGGAAGGATTTGGGAATTGGTTTTTGTTTGGCATCTGCATTGCTGCACTGGAATAATGCCAGGAGCAACTCATCATTTGCCCCGGAACGATTTGGGAATTGGTTTTTGTTTGGCATCTGCATTGCTGCACTGGAATAATGCCAGGAGCAACTCATCATTTGCCCCGGAAGGATTTAGGAATTGGTAGCTTAGGAGACAGGTTTAGATCCCTATCACCTAAGGCTTTTCAATTTTGTGAGCCGTAAGGGTCTCACAAAGCATTTTTTCCCTACGGGTCGTAAGGATCCCGTAGGTGTATTTTCTCCTTAGGAGTCGTGGGGACTCCTAAGTGTGTTGCTCCTTTATGAGTTGTAAGGATCTCACGCGGGAATTTTCTCCTCACAAAGTCGAGAGGACTTTGCGAGTGCATTTCATCTCTTTTTTTTGCGAGTTTGCGCCCTTTCGGGTTTTTCACAAACTCGCCGGTAGTCCTGCTGTTTTTACTCACGGAGCCCTTTCGGGTTTTTCACAAACTCGCCGGTAGTCCTGCTGTTTTTACTCACGGAGCCCTTTCGGGTTTTCATCCATGCCCATTTTGCTTGTGGACATACCATTTTTATTTTTTATTTTTTTGGTGGGACTTTGAATGTGGTCTCACCGGTAGGACTTGGGAGAGATTGGGGTCATTTGTGCCCATGGATTGTATACGGTTTTGCAGGATGTATGATCCAGACCGTAGGGCTGGAAGAATTTCGAGATTTTGTTGGCGTCTGCATCGCTGCACTGGAATATGGTACCAGGAGCGACTCATCATTCGCCATTGGGGTATGGGATTTGGAATTTGGTTGGCGTCTGCATCGCTGCACTGGGATATGGTACCAGGAGCGACTCATCATTCGCCATTTTGGGATTTGGAATTTGGTTGGCGTCTGCATCGCTGCACTGGAATATGGTACCAGGAGCGACTCATCATTCGCCACTTGGGGATTGGGGAGCGATGGCTTAGGAGACATGTTTAGGTCCCTGTCACCTAAGGCTTTTCAATTTTATGGGCCGTGAGGGTCCCATAAAAGCATTTTCTCCCTACGAGTCGTAAAGATCCCGCAAGTGTATTTTCTCCTTAGGAGTCGTGAGGACTCCTAAGTGTGTTTTTCCTTTATGAGTCGTAAGGATCCCACAAAGGTTTGTTCTCCTCATGTATCGTGAGGACACATGAGTGGGTCTTCTCAATGGAGCATAATTCCAAAGGAGGAGACCAGCCGCGTAACTGGTGATTACGGTGGGGCATGGGTATGATGGGAATTATTTGAGCCCGTGGATTGTATACGGTAGTCAATTTGGGGACTGACCGTAGGGATGGAGGAATTTTGGAAAATCAGATTTTGGTTGGCGTCTGCATCGCTGCACTGGAATATGGTACCAGGAGCGACTCATCATTCGCCGTTGGGTTTTTTTTCCGTTGTTTTTTTTGTTTTACCGCGATTGCTCTATCATTTCAGCTTTTCTTATCGCGAAGGTCGCGATTGCCCTATCATTTCGGTTTTTTATTCGCGGTTGCCCCATCATTTTGGCTTTATTTTATTTTTCTTTTATTTACACATTTTTATTTTTTACATTCCCAGTTTAACGACTTAGAGGTCGACTGTTCCCAGTTTAATGATGTGGTGGTCGATTGATTTCAGAGAAAGGCAGATGTCTGAGAGAATCAGTTTGACGAAGAACTTCGGTCTCCGTTTATATGAAATTTGCGGTCGCAGCTGGACTGTTTGTTAACACGCCAGGGGACAATGATATTTCTCCCACCTTGTATTGTCAACAGTCTTCAATAGTGTGTCCCAACACTCGGTGGCACGGGCAAAAGTTGGGATGATCAGTCTTGTTCGCTTCACTCAGCCTTTTTGGTTCTGGTAGCCGCAAGCCATTCTTCAGAGCATCTTTAAAAATTTTGTAGACCTCGTCCCTTTGGAATGAGTAGACCTTATTTCTTCTTTCCTCCAAAGTTGGCTATCGAGATTGGTTAGTTTTTGCTCCGCCCGCTCTCTGCTTATTTAGAGAATCGATGCTGTTAGAACTTCCTCCTTTTCGGTTGTCGTCCCTCCAAGGTTTCGGTCTATTTGTGAACTGAGGATCCTGAGCGGACTCAGGCTTTGAGCGTTCCAACGTTTGGACCTTTTTGGTCAGCTCTTGGAATGTTTTAAGGCCTGCGGTGTACATGAAAGGTTTCATCCAGTCCTTCAGATTTTCTATAAGAAGACTGACGGATTGGTCTTGCTCCAACGGCGGTTCACATTTGACAGAGAGATTGCGCCATCGGACTATAAAATCCATGTTGCTTTCGTTGTTCTTTGGCTCTGTCCTTACGAGGTCGGCAATGGTGATTTTATCGCTGACACTCATGAACCTTTGCTTGAACATGGATTCTATTTGAGCGAACGTCGTGATCGAGTCATCTGGTATGCTTGCATACCAATCGAAAGCAACATCCGTCAGGCTATTAACAAACTGACGGAGAAGGAGCGCATCATTGCCCCCAGTATTCGCGCATGATGCTTTAAATTGGGCAATGTGTCGGTTCGCATTTCCCGTCCCATCGAACCTTTCAAATTTGGGGACGACATAGCCAGTGGGAAACTCCACAAGATCGTACCGAGCAGGATATGGTCTCCCGCTACTGCTAGCATCTTTTTGCTCTCCGGCTTCGGCTACCGATGTTTTGACTTTGCTGGCAACCAAATCCATGATTTGATCTTGAGTTAGCGGGCTACTATCATCGGTAGCCAAGACATTTCTTGAGATAGGATGCGACTGATTTTCATGCGGTGTGCCCACTTTTGGATTTGAGGGAATGGGCGTCGGCTGTCTCGGGACATCGTTTCCCGGTTCATGAGCAGAGCCCCGCGCTTGATTGGGCGGCTGAGAGGCAAGTTGGGCCGTAAGCCGTAAGACGACATTTGTCAAGTCGTCGATATTTGAGTAGAGCTTGGCCATCTCCTTGTCTTTGCTTCTGAGCTATTTTCGGAGCTCTTGGAGAAGTTGCTGTTCTGCGGTCTTAGGATGGAAAGTTGGCTCATCTTCGCTTTCCGAGCCCGACTCCTCATGAACTGAGGGCTCTCTCTGCCTATCAGCCTCACCGGGAGGATTTTCATCACCCAGCGGAAGCGGCTGTTCTTGGGAAGCGGCAACCACATTCAAGCCAGATTGGATTTGAGATGTGGTGGCCCCGTCCTTGCTCTTGCTGCGCGTGCCCACCATGTAGACAGTGTGGACCACATACCCAGCCATTTCCTCATCTTCGGCGGGGTAACCCTGTTCTTCAAACCTCATGAGGTTCAGCCTAGCAGGAGCCCTAGCCCTTTTGTTGGCTCTATATCTGAGCTTTTTCTGCCTTAGCTTCTCAATTTTAAGGGCTTGGCAGGCATCCATTTCCTGGGAGGCCACCGTGAGTTGATTAGCGGGGAGCTCAGAGAAGACACCCGATCTAGCAGTTGTCAGGGGCACCGCCGGAGCTTGCTCGAGAGGACTTGTTGCTTTGTTGGTGTTGATGGTCTTGCCCCCAGCTGGGGCCAAAGAAAGTTGTTCATACACCGACTTGCGTTTGGGTTGGGGCACCCTCGAGATCACCATATTTGGTCTCCCGCCTTTCGAGACCGGTCTGTCTGCCACCGGGGCTTGAGGAGCTGGGATGGCGTTAGCTAACACGAACATGATAGAGCCGAATGGTAGCGGCTCCTCCTCCCATTGTCGCCCGAGACTGGCCGGAAGGACCGTCCTGGAGTCCATCTTCATCGTGTAGGAGACGGGAGTCGTGCTGAGAGCTGAGATCGTCCTTGGAGACATTGTTGAAAAGTGATTGCTTAAAGACCTGCATGAAAGAGCATTATTTTAGTATAAATATAGATATGTATACTGATTGAGTTCGCATGAACGTTTAACCCGACATATGGGAGGAGAGATTGGTCCCACCGGGCGTGCCAGAACCTGTAGGGTGTTTTTAGTCACCCCATTGAGATGGGAATACACGCACGCTTGTTAGGCGCATTATAGATTCCCCCTGCCTAGGGTAGGCTGGGGTTTATTGATTGTGGGGATCCGAATCTCCGGCAGCCGTGGACTAAGCTGTCGTTAATTACTCCTCGCCTTTGGAGCGAGGGAACCTCCGATTGACGGGTTAAACTGGTCATGCGAACTCAATGTGCAGTGTTGTGTTTTGAAGGGGTTTTGGATATATCGGGGGTCCCGCAGAGTTTTTACGGGGGTCCCGCTACCCGGATAGCGGGCTGGGGGTTAAGGGGCTAGCAGCCCCCTTGCAGGGTGCGGGGCAGCGCCCCGGCCCAAATTTTTTTTGGGGGGGACAGTGTAGTGCAGTATGTATGTGTGTCTGTACATATATATACATGTATATATATAAAAAAAGGGAAAAAGCGCCCAAAGGACGCGTGGGGTTAGCGCCTTGAGCGCTATGCGCTCAGGTGCTGTGCGCTTAGGCGCTAGCGCGCCACATGTCGGCATGTGGGCGCTTTGCGCTTGAGCGCCGGGCGCTTGAACGCAAGCGCGCCACGTGTCGGCACGTGGGCGCTTTGCGCTTGAGCGCAGGGCGCTGGAGCGCAGGGCGCTGGAGCGCAAGCGCCCCACGTGTCGTCATGTGGGCGCTTTGCGCTTGAGCGCAAGCGCGCCACGCGTCGGCACGTGGGCGTTTTGCGCTTGAGCGTAGGGCGCTGGAGCATAAGCGCGCCACGTGTCGGCATGTGGATGCTTTGTGCTTGCGCTGGGCACTTGAGCGCAAGCGCGCTACGTGTCGGCATGTGGACGCTTTGCGCTTGAGCGCTGGGCGCTGGAGCGCAAGCGCGCCACGTGTCGGCACATGGGCGCTCTGCGCTCGAGCGCTAGCGCGCCACGTGTCGACACATGGGCGCTTGAGTGCTTGGGCGCCGGCGAGAAAAAAAGGGGGCTTTTAGTCTCAGAACCAGAAGCTATGCTTCAGAAAGGAAATATTATATATATATATATGGAGTTAGACTCCTAGGATGTTTTGAAGCTGATGAAGGGCTTCTCCCTTGAGCCCTAGTTCTTCCCCAAAGTGGGGTTTCTGGAGATAGGTCTCCTTCTTCTTCCTTTGTTGGTCGGATCTTGAAAATCAAGAGATGTGAGATTTTAGAAATCTCTCCTTTCCGAGATCTGATGGCAGATCTGAGTTCCCCTTTGTGGGTTTTGTGGTGGAAAACTACTTAGTTTTGGAAAAGAAAGAGTAAAACTCTTGATTTAAAAAAAAAGAGAGGAAGGTTTAGAACCTTGAGGAAGGAGAGGATCACAGATCTAGATTTTTTTTTGGAGAGAGAGAAAGTTGTGAGATATTTTCATTATTTTTGACTTTATAGGCCATACACTTTACATATAGCCCCTTGGGCTTTACACAAATGGCATTTTGGCCATCCCATGGCTCATGTGCCACTTCTTTTTGTACATAAGTCACGGGCTTACAAAAAATTGGCTTTATACCCATTTTGCATACATTCATGCACAAAAATTACATAAAAATTATTTGTTACATGATTTTTTATTTTGGTATGGCGGAAGGTCGGGCGCTTCGTATTCGGGCTCGACCTGGGCATTGGCCCACTTGCTTGGGCTTGGGACCACCTGGCCTGGGGTTGACCTTGACTTTGACTTGGTCAACCTGGGTGCAAATTTTGACTTCAACATAAGGCCTCTTCGGGATCCTTACATTCTCGGATTCATCCTGTGAGCGTCTTATAGGCTCAGCCAATTGTGTGGCTTCCTCGGCAGATGAACCAGGAAAAAGAAGACTGTCTTCCGGCGGATTAGTAACGATCTTCTTCCCCCGCTTTGGCCCAGAGCTAGTGACTGTAGAAGATCGCTTCCTTTCCCTTGCCGCCCGCTTTTTGATCTGCTTCTCGGTTTTAATAGGGAGGGAAGACTTCTTCAGGACCTCCACCAAGAGGATATTATCATCAGAGCTAGGTGTTGCCTCCGGAACTGTTATGGTATCCATCATCGGTCATTCAAGCGAAGCCTCTGTTGGCAATGAGGCACGAAGCCTTTCCTCCTCTCCGAAGGTTTTAAGCGAAGCAGCAATGGCTTCTTCTGTGGAGACACCTGTTAAAACAGCAGGCTTCAGTCAAAGTATGATAAAAAAAAAATGAAATGAACAGCGGAGAGATAAGGGTGAAGTATACCCGACTGCGCAAGGACGGCCAGTTCTTTTTCGAGGATGGCTGACTGTTTGGAAGCTTCGATGGCAGCTTCCAAATCGGTATCATCGAGCGTCCCGAATAAACCCTCATTGGTCCCATATTCGCTCAAATCTTCGCTAGACGGAGTAAGGGGCGTAGAGCCTAATACGGTGTCTAAAGAAAGTACTTGTTTCTTTTTCTTCTGAGGATGAGTGCTGGTGGCCGATAACACGAGTTTACGTTTAGTATGCGCCTTTGGACGACGAGTCCCAATTTTCTTTCCTACGTCTGACTCGGGGGACGCGGCAGCCACCTCTTTTTCAGGCGCGCTGGATGGGGGCAACCCGTGCGTAGGGCTTAGCACGTGTGGGGGCTCAACTGCATTGGCATCTCTCAAGGGAGGATGAATAATGTTCCATCGCTTCAGAGGAACATTTCGATCACCAGCCGGCACTGCGCCCTTACGATCAAGCAGCAATCGTTTTTCCTCCCTAATGACGGCACCCATCAAATGTTGGTACCAAGCCATATACACATTCAGGGATTGCGGAACACAACTCGGTTCGTTGATGAAGAAGTTAGACCCTGTTTTCAAGCGCATAAAATGATGTAGTGCACTCCGAGTACCCTCTTCAGTGGCACCCGGTTCTGCCAAGAAAGCCTCGAGTGGGACGCCCTGATTGTAGCTTAACTGCTGGGCGATGCGATGCGGGTTATACCTCATAAATAAAGCCGAGTCATTCATCTTAAATACGAGAAAGCCCGGCCGGATAGAGTACAGATGAAGAATCTCCCGAGATTTCAAGACGGAGGCCCCATCTTTAAATATATCCTGCAATGGAAACATCGTCTTCCCCGATTCCTGGCCGACGGTCAAAACTTTATCAGTGAAGGACATGCCAGCTCCAAACATGCGCGGGCGAAGAAGCAAGCCTATAGCTTCCCGTTGCGTTGGAGTCACAATAGAAGCGCCGACCAGTCGCATGATCCGAGAGAACCTGCACTTGTCATAAAAACCCGGCCTCTTGTGGATGCCAAAGACGCCTAGCACGTGCAACTCGAGCCATGACGTGAAATAATGCATCGGGAAATTTACCGATTGCACCCCTGGCTCAGTGGTATCCGCTGCCAAGCTGAGGCCGTGATACACATGGGCTAACCCTGCGATCTCTACAGCCACTTGTATCCCAGCAACCATCTGATGCGCAGGATAGAAGGCGGATGACATCATACGGCGAGGGTGCATAGGAAGCGCAAACCAACTCATCCATAACCCAAGAAACCCTAAAACGAACGTTTCTTCGTCAATCCCAGGAATCGCCAGCTCTGCAAAGGGGATGACCGGGGTGTCGGGTAGAAAGAAGCTTTTCTGATCCGCCTCCGTCGCCGGCATGTTGCCCAAACCTAAGCCGAAGGGATCGTCAAGACTGCCGGATTTCTCGACTTCTTCCTTTAATACTTCTGGGCGAAGAAAATCAGCGATAAAAGCCGTAAAATTAACTCCACGACCTTCGGATGCAAGAGAGAGGTTCTCATAGATATTCAACACCTTTTTCAAACTCGGAAATTGGTGTTGAATAGCGTTCTCGGAAGTAAGATCCATTACCACTGATTTGGTGGAGAAAATATACTCATCTGGAGGAAGCAATTCCTCATAATGTTCTCCTCTAACGGGTAAACCCGAGACCTCTGCAAATTCCTCCAAAGAAATGGAGACTTCTCGATCTGATAGGAGGAAGGTGTGGGTCAGAATGTTCTACTGCTACAGAAATGCCCTGACCCACCATGTAGGAGGTGTGGAATATTGAAACAAAGAAGCATAAACGGCGGGATACAATCTGAGCTTCAGCATCTATGATTTCTTCTCTGATAAAATATACCGGCCCACTGTAAGTATCCATACGGATGACGGGGAGTTAGTCCAATGTTATAGGGCTGTCCCCAAAGGCGCGCCTCGCCTTGACAAATGCGCCGTCCTAAAATGTCCAAGGCCACCGGTGGCTGCACGGGTATCGCGGCCATAGAAGGCCGAAGGAGACCCTCTGAAGTCCAGTTGACCTCCTCCATAGCGTAATTTATCGGAGGTGCATCTGCATAAGGGATCGCAGAGATAGGCTCCGAAGGCGTCGCACAAGAAAAGCTCCGGCGGCCTCTGATAATTTGATCATACCATCTACCCCATAGGTGAAGATTCTTGTGCTCCGGGTCATGGTCCTTGATCAGCGCAATAAGCTTCCGGTCTACAGGGGCTTCAGGAAATCCGCCTTCTGAGCGAACGAACGGAAATGAAGTGTCGAAAGACATATCACCTATGCGAAAAAGAACAAAAGTCAATCGTCAGTGCTATAATTTAAATTCTGACGCTTAGTACTTTAAAAATTCTTACCGCACTGCAATGCAGTAAAAAGGGACCAAAGGGGACCCACAAAATCTAGATGACAGTTCATCATTAATAAAACAGCCCCATCATTTGATGAGACTGTCAATTAAATGATGAAATCCTCAAGAGATTCTCATTAAATGAGAAATCCCTCGGGCAGAGGAGTAAAACTCCCATTGAGAGCAGTGCTCTTCACTAGACAGACATCTGTCAAAATCTAATGATGAAGGAATAAAATCCCTCAAGAAAACCCTAAGAGCCTTGCTTTGAGAAGATGATGGAATAATCCATCAAAAATAAAATTTCAATTTGATCTTCAAGATCCATGAACAAACTCTTAAGAGTTCTTCTATATGATCTGAAAGGAGCAAAGCTCCATTAATAGATTAAGAAATCATAAGCAAGATCCTTTTAGATTTGTGATTCCAAGAGAGCAAAGCTCTGTTAATAAAACCCTAAAAAGGTTTTTCTTTAGATCAAAGATCTATGAAGAGTAAGGCTCTGTTAATGGGTGAAACCCTAAAAGATGTTTCAAAAAGATTTAATCTTTTACCTAAAAATTCTGACAAAGTTCTGTCCTTAAGAAAATTCTTAAGAGGAAGAGCTGCGCTCTGAAGGAGAAAATAAATTTTCAAGAAGGATTGAAAATGAATAGAAATCATCTCAAAGGCCAAGGGTCTTATTTATAGGCACTAAGCGCCGTTTCAATTCCTCGGTTGATCCAAGAGTGGAGATGCTGCCACCCTGCACCCACGTGTGGGCCCCGTGAGCGCAACGGTGGGGGGGCATTTGTTTCCCTAATTGGAGCAAAGCTCTGTTCAGAATTCAAAATTTGAATTAAAACTACGGCTTTATAAAAGCGCTGCGCTACAACTAGCGCACCCCATGCAAAGCGCACAGGCGCTGGTGCTAGATGCGCTGCGCTCCAAGTAGCGCACCGTGTACAAAGCACGTGTGCGCTAGCGCTAAGAGCGCTGCGCTCCAAGTAGCGCACCATGGGCAGAGCGCATAAGCGCTAGCGCTGGAACTAAATGTTCCTCACCGTTGGATCAAATATCCAATGGATATGATTAAATCATCAATTAACAAGAATAAAATTCTGTTGAATCTTTCCAAACAGAAAAGATTGTGCCATGAGTTTGGAACACCGTTGGATCAATGATCCAATGGTGATTAAAAAATCACTAAAATACAGAACAAATTCTGTAGGGGGAAAGATTTCCCAATCTTGTTAAAAAACAAGAAGATTATCTTCTATAAACCAGAAACCCTTGGATCAAAGATCTGACGATGGGGAAATTCCCAAATCAATTAGAGAATCAATCTCTTTATCCGATTGAACAAATCAGCTTGTCCTATATAAATGCCCCGAGACTTCGAGTCTCAAAGAGAGGAACCTCCCATAAACTTTGAGAAAATCTCAAGAAGAAGAAGAAGCTCTCGGCAAAAGAAGACAATTCTTTTCAAGGTAAAAAAGAATAGAAAGACGAAATCGTCTCAATATAAAAAGAAGTATTTACTTCTTTCACAGATCATAGATCTATAAGACAAATTGTCTTTCACAAAAGAGATTATGAACATCTCATTCTAAAGGGGGGGGAGAATTATTCAATTCTCTCAGGATCACAGATCCATAAAGGCAAAGCCTTTCATCAAAAAGAGATTGAAATATCTCCTATAAACTAAGAACTTTGTTCTTAGAATCTTAAGACAAAGTCTCTTATAAAAAAAAAGATAATCTTCAGAGCGCAAAGTTAACCTAAGAAGAGCCTTAGCGCTCCTAATCTAAGAAGAGCCTTAGCGCCCCTAATTTAAAAGTGCCTTAGTGCTCTTCATCTAGCGCAAAGCGCTGCAGTGCCATAGCGCTTTAAACACAGCGCACTGTGCTCATTGGCTAGCGCTAAGCGCGCCACGTTCTCCTCACGTGTGCGCTGCATTACTAAAAACGCTTTGCGCTCATTATATGGTACCAGCGCCAAACGCTTCAATGCTTCAATTATAGCGCATCAGCGCTCTACATCTAGCGCAAAGCGCTAAGCGCATCAACGCTCTTCATTTAGCGCAAAGCGCATTAGCGCTTCATATCTGGCGCTAAGCGCATTAGCGCTTTAACCATAGCGCACTGCGCTCATCGACTGGCGCTAATGCCAAGTGCGCCACATTCTTTTATGTGCGCTTGAACAGAACATAAACTGTTCTTTGAATAAGCCTGGAGCTATGATAAATGCACATCATTTAACTAAAGACAAAACATTGTCAGAGACTAAACCAATACTTAGCATTTTTAAAGGGATTGGGCTCAAACAAATATCTAACAACTCAAAAAACAAATGTTGAATATTGTAATTGAATGGACTTAGCCTAAATTGTCCATAAGTCCTCAATTCAGATTAATTGAGTTCATATGCTCATAAATCACAGATCTTAGTCCCAATGGGACTACAGGTCTCTCAACCCACATCGGTTTAAGGGTATATCTCTGAACTCCTCTGATATTTGTCGTTGTAATCCTTCAACGTCTTTAGAGAGGTGACGGGTCCCGACAACCATACATTTCATGGACTGTAGGGTCCTTAAGCCCACGGACTATGATGTCCTTAACCTTGACTGTGAGGTCTTTAAACTCACGGACTATGATGTCCTTAACCTTGACTGTGAGGTCTTTAAACTCATGGACTATGATGTCCTTAACCTTGACCGTGAGGTCTTTAAACTCACGGACTATGATCTCCTTAACCTTGACTGTGAGGTCTTTAAACTCATGGACTATGATGTCCTTAACCTTGACTGTGAGGTCTTTAAACTCACGGACTATGATGTCCTTAACCTTGGACCGAGATGTCCTTAAACTAACAATGGACCGTAATGTCCTTAAACTAATGGACCGCAATGTCCCTAAACTAAACAATAGAGTCTAAATGATCTTTTGTTGAATCTAAACGATCCTGTTAAGTTGATCTTAGCCTAAAATTAGACTAACGTATCCTTAACTAACGTTTAAGTTGATCTTAGTCCCAAATGAGACTAACGTATCCTTAAACCCAAACCCCAAACCCAAATCTAAGAAAATACGGATTTGGACTAATCCACACCCTACGGGTGACAATATAAATTAGTCTCCGTATACAATCCATGGGCAACCAAAAACAAAACAAACACCAACGATACGAAGTGACCATCTGGAGAAGGAGAAAGTGGTTACCGCGATGCGGTAGCGTAATTAACTGCAGGGGCTTGCGCCTACAGGGAAGAGCGTTTCCACAATCAAAAACCCCTCAAATAAGGGGAATATAACAAAGTCTGCTACATCGGCCGCATCCGTTCAAACCTTCGATACATGGCGCCATAAATCAACTTGGCATCTTCGGAGAGGTGGACGGATAGCACCAATTAGCATCTGCCCCCGAATTCAGGCAAGACGAACCTACGCGGTCTCGTCTCTGTTTTCGGCGGGGAACACGCCCACCTTTGAATTTGAGGGAATAGGCGTCGGCTACCTCGGGACACCGTTTCCCTGTTCATGAGCAGAGCCCTGCGCTTGATTAGGAAGATGAGAGGCAAGTCAGGCCATGAGCTGTAAGACGACGTTCGTCAAGTCGTCAATTGTTGAGTAGAGCTTGGCCATCTCTTTGTCTTTGTTTCTGAGCTGCTTCTAGAGCTCTTAGAGAAGTTGCTGCTCTGCGGTCTTGGAATGGAAGATTGGCTCCTCTTCGCTTTCTGAGCCCGACTCCTCATGAATCGAGGGGTCTTTCTGCTTATCAGCCTCATTGGAAGGGTTTTCATTACCTTCCAGAGGAGGCTGGTCTTGGAAAGTGGCAGCCACATTCATACCAGATTGGATTTGAGATGTGGTGGCCCCATCCTTGCTCTTGCTGTGAAGGTTGTCGCTGGGACGCGTGCCTACCATGTAGACAATGTGGACCACATATCCAGCCATCTCTTTATCTTTGGCAGATGACTTTTCGAACCGTCGTCGTGGCCTTTCCTCTTCTGGAAAGGATTGGCGGTTGAAGATCGTTGGCCTGACTGGGTCCTTGGGTGGCGCTGTCCGGCTCGCAGTTTTCTTGACTCTTGCAGTCATGACATTCTTCTGGACTAATTTTAGTGGTTCAAAAGAATTAGCGAGCTTTACAGCCGACTCAGTTTTTGTTGCAGGGTAACCCTGTTCTTCGAACCTCATGAAGTTCAGCCTAGCAGGAGCCCTAGCCCTTTTGTTAGCTCTGTATCTGAGCCTTTTTTGTCTTAGCTTCTCGATTTTGAGGGCTTGACAGACATCCGTCATCCAGGAAGCCATCGTGAATCGGTTGACGGGGAGCTTAGAGAAGATATTTGATTGAGCAGTTGTCAGGGGCACCGTTGGAGCTTGCCCTAGATGCCTTGTTGCTTTGTTGGTGTTAATGGCCTTGCCTCCAGCTGGGGCCAAGGAAAGTCGTTCAAACACTGACTTGCGTTTGGGTAGTGGTGCCTTCGAGATCACCACATTTGGCCACCTGCTTTTTGAGGCCGGTCTATCTGTTACTGGAGCTTGAGGAGCTGGGATGGCGTTAGCTGGTACGAACAGAATAGAGCCAAATGGTAGCGGCGGCGGCTCCCATTGTCGCCCGAGACTGGCCGGGAGGATCGTCCTGACGTCTATCTTCATCGTGTAGGAGATAGGAGATGTGTTGAGGGCTTCCTTAGAGACATTTTGTTGCGTCCGATGATTGCAGTCAAAATTTGTTAACCTGCAAATAGAAGCATGATTTCAGTACAGGCAATCAATGTATATGTTGATTGAGTTCGCAGGGATATTTAACCCGAAATATGGAAGGAAAGATAGGTCTCACCGGACGTGCAAGAGTTTGTAGGGTGTATTTCGTCACCCCATTGAGATGGGAATACGCGTCGCTTGTCAGGCGTACTACAGATTCCCCTTGCCTAGGGTAGGCGGGGGTTTATTGATTGTGGGGATCCAAATCTCCGGCAGCTGGGGACTAAGCTGCCGTTAATTACCCATCGACTTTGGAGCGAGGGAATCTCCAATTGACGGGTCAAAATGGTCATGCGAACTCAATGTGTAGTATGCGTGTGTTGTGTTTTAAAGGGTCTTGGATATATCGGGGGCCTCGCAGAGTTTACACGGGTCCCGCTAGCCGGATAGCAGGTTGGGGGTCAAGGGGGCTAGCAGCCTCCTTGCGGGTGCGGGGCAGCGCCCCGTTAGAAATTTTTTCTAACGGGGAAAGTGTTGTGGAGTGTATATATATATATATATAAAAGAGGGAAATATAGCGTCCAAAGGACGCGTGGGTGCTGACGCCTCACGTGCTTGGCACGCGGGCACCAGCAGGAAAAAAGGGTTTTACCCCTATACTGGGAGTTGTACTCCCAATTGACTTTTAGAGTTAAACTCCTGAAAAAAGAGGACAAAGGGGCTTGGCCCCTGCACTGGGAGTTGTACTCCCAATAAGAAAAATTTATTATTATTATTATATATATATATATATATATATATATATATATATATATATATATATATATATTTGTGGAGTTAAACTCCCAAGATATTTTTGGAGATGATGAAAGGAGACTCCTTTCATCTTTCTTGAGCCCTAGATCTTCTCTTGAGCTTAGGATCTTCCCAAAGTGAGATTTTTGGAGATGGGTCTCCTTCTTCCTCCTCTCTATTAACTGGATTTTGAAGAAAAAGGGGGGCGAGACTTAAAAAAATCTCTCATTTTAAAGATTTGATGGAAGATTTGAGTTCCCCTTCAAGGGTTTTATGATGAAAAACTATTTATTTTTGGAAAAAAAAGAGTTGAACTCTTGATTTAATTTCGAAAAGGAGAAGAAGGTTTAGAACTTTGAGGAAGAGGAAGGAGACACAAACCCTAACTTTTGAGGGGAATGAAAAAGGTTTTTTCATTTCATTATCATGTTACCTTATATTGGCTTACAAATTTACACATAACCCTTTGGGCTTTACAAAATGACATTTTGTCCCTCCCATGCCTCATGTGCTCATTTCTTTTGCACATGAGCCATATGCTTTACAAAAATTTGGTTTTATGCCTAATTTTCTTACATTTATTCATAAAAATTACATCAAAATTATTTATTACATGATTTTCATTTTGTCATTGGAGAGGCCGGCCGCGGGGCTCGACTTGGGCATGAGCCCACTTGACCTGGGCTTAGACCCGCTTACTTGGGGTTCACTTTGACTTTAACTTGGTCAATAGGGGTGTAATTTTTGACCCCAACATAGACGTCTGGGTACCCCGAGAATCTGAACGCCTTCTTACAAAGCACCTTGGGTACCTTCTTACAAGATGCTTGGGTATACGAGGGCTAAAAATGGGATTTCCACACTATTATTGCTCGGATCTCGGTCGAAAAGAAGTCTATGACACAGGGTCATCGGGTATGCTCCTACACTCTTTACTTCTTTTGACCGGAGTTTGCAAAAGTGATCAAAGGGATTGATTAAAGATCTAAACCCTTTTTTATCTTTTGAAATTCCTTTTTTTGTTTTTAGCAAGATTTCGGTCCAAGGAGAGAGTTCTAGGATAATTCCTCTTCTCTTTAACGTTTAGATGCTCATCCCAAATGTATAGCAAGAAAGTCAAAAGAGAAACGTAAAAAGAAGAGCTCCTCTACTTGTATGAACAAGGAAGTAAGATAAAAATCCATAGAAAGTGAAGAAAAGACAAAGGGGATCTTAGATCTCCATTTTTTCAAAGTAATGGTTGTTTGAAGAGTTCAAAACTAACTAAACGATCTAAAACCGAGAAGTAGGATCTTCAATCCTAAATCATAGTCCTAAAAAAGAAAGTTCATATCTTTCTTTCTCTGGTCTATGGGTTTTTTGAGATTTTTTTTAGTTTTTGTGGGGTTTTGGGTTTTTTCTATGCTAATTTAAAGGGATTTTTTTTGTTGAGTGGTGTGGGACTTGAGATTTTGAGGAGGTTAAGGAAAGAGAGGTAGAAGAAGGATCCTGGGTCCTTCTCTCATGAGCATGAGAATGCTTACTTATAAAAGGAGTGGTTAAGATATGTAATGGAAGGTTGTGATTGATTGTAGAGGATGAAAAGGTTGAAATTTTTGTAGAGATAAACCGATCTCTAAGCTTATTTCACCATAAATTGCTTGGTCTGTTGGGATTCCTCAGCACCTAGCCTATGGTTTGCAAGCATTACACATGCCGCAACAAAAAATTAAAAGGGGTTCTAAGAAATCAACTACGAATCGAACTAGAAAACTAGGGTAACAAAACTTGTAACCTATCATCACATAAAAGAAGTGAACTGAAATACAAGCTTTGTAGATCCGGTCCTTCATTTCTAAAGCTCCGTGTTGACGTCCCTTCGCTGCGATCATCGTAGTCCCGAACTCTAGAATGGATTTTCCCGGAGAAATGATCAAGCTAGCTCGTTGACTTCGAGGCCGAAAATGATCTACGTCGAGGTGACTCAAACTCAAGCTCCCTCTTTACTTGGTCAAGAACTTTGTGAAGAGAACACCCTAAACTAAATGGCAAGTACTGGAGCATGATGAAATAGGAAATGGGTTCACTTTAGATTTGATTTCTCACTTTATTTCTTCACTTAGAAAAAAATCTAGCAACCTTTTTCTTTTGGATGAAGAAGAAGAAGAAGAACAAATGAAGTGAAGTGAATTATCATCATGCAACCATGGGTGAGTTAGTTTTTATCCACTAACCATTGTAGAGACATAACCATGGTTTAAGTTAATGGTTTGGTTAATAAATATCTTAAGTAAAACAAAGTGAGTGGACTTTGTCAAAGATGCTTTATGCTTCATGAAGCTTCAAGCCAAGACAAAGAAAGCCACCATTTTGAATTACAAAATAAATAAAAACCCTAACCATTATCTTAAATATGGTGTAAGTCATACATACACCCAAGTTTTCATGTACCATCCATCATGATACAAACATGTACACAATTATATATCACATATGCATTATGTGTACATCAAGTGAGAAAATAATCTTAAGTGAACCAATACTAGTTAATATAAAGTAATATATCAAATATATAATTATACATTAAATCATTAAATCAACACTTGATTTAATGATCCGGTCATATCGTATATAACCGACTAATATCTAATGTATCAATGTATCGAATCAACACTTGATTCGGTAACCCGGCTATATCGCATATAACCGACCGATGATACAAATCACGAGAATAGAATACAGTATCACATACTGGTATTATTCTCGGTCCCGCACATATCTCATATGTGCTCCTATTTCGTTTCGCTTGAGCCAGAAAACCTCTGTGTAGGACTCTAAAGACTCGTCAATACGCCGGCAGTAGGTGGTGATCATATCAGCCACCCACAAGCCGCAAGCGGTCTGCTAAACGTAACGGCCACCCGGGTATTGAGCGATCAGAAGATCGATGAGCAAGCCTGCTCACACTCCTGCGAATCCAATCAGTAACACTTACCGCACAGTCCGGTCTGTTCGTCTGATATGTCGCATATCTCGCCTAGGGGTGGTAAACGTCAGACCCCAGTAGCTTGATAAGTCATGCCGATGTAAGGTCCATAACGGTCGTGAAACTACTGATAACACTTACCAGTAAATCATAGCAACCCTGGCCAGGGATTTCCAGTTATGGCCAATCGAACATAGCGCAACATCAACCCCCAATACTGGGAGAGACGAATCCCCTCCTATCGCTCATTGCCTCTATGTGACTCGGGACTGTACCCAAAAATCACCTGTTTGCATGACTCAGTAGAGCCGTGGTAGGGTGGAAATCAAAGCACAGTGGGAGACACACAAGACTCTATGACGATCTCGGGTCAACAGCCTAAGCTGTATCAGTGTCACCAGAGAACTGCCATCTGACGTGAGGTATAATACCATCTGGGAGTTCTCGGCGAGCCCGTTCAGTGTACCCAGTCTCCACTATGCACCCGTATACCATCTCTGATGTCAAACACCAATGGATATGAGATCATCCATCGCCCATCACATGGGTCGAGAAGATATACGCTAGTTTACTCTGGAATATCGATGCTCCGTCTCGATATTCCCACGACTAGGAATATTGAAGGATGTACTCATGGACTGCCCAAGCCCCACTAGTATGATCTGCATCATAATCCTAAAAGTCGAGTACACATCCTAAGGGCTTTATCAACATGTAACAGAGAGACAATAAGCGTACATGTTAAGATAAAGAGCAACCAGATAGCGTACTATCATATCGAGCAAGAAAGTCCTCCTTATATATGTCCCAGCATCCACTATAATATACATCTCATGCACAATAATGGCCTATAGGGCATACATACAACTAACAATCTCCCACTTGCACTAGGGCCATCATAGTTGTAGTATCCCATACTCAACCATCCCATAAAAGTCTCTCTTTGGGAAAAGGCTTTTGTGAGTGGATCCGCCGTATTTTCCTCTGAGTCTACTCTCCTAACCTCGATCTCCCTGGAGATCAACTATCTCCATGAACAGGTGATACTGCCTTGGAATATGTCTGGGTCACTGATGGGACCGTGGTTCCTCGGTCAAAGCCACACTTCCATTGTCACATAATGGTAGGAACCTAGTTCATCTCATGAACTAATATACACCCAAACTGCCTCTTTGGTAGTATCTTTGATAGCGATGTCACCAGTCTTTATCGTCTAGTTTGCCACGGCATGTAGCTTGGAACTCTTCCAACATACCGTCCCTCCACTGAAGGTAAAGACAATGCCTGCGACCGACATTCAGTCATCCTTACCACCCTGGAAGCTATCCAGTGATTCTCTCCAGGATCGATTGATACCATCTCACTACACCTAGTGAGAATCCTAACATCCATTTAGATCTATCTTATAGATCCAAAACCCGGGATTTAGGAGGTATCACCTTGGTCCTATATGGAGAATCCTTGTGATAAGAGGAGATTGACCGTGCGTAGTATATGAAACTCTTTTCCTATCAAGAATATGTCATCCACGTACAGTATGAGGAATACTACCATACTCTCTACTACCTTTTTGTATATACCAGGTTCATCTATCATTTCGATGAAGTCAAACTCTTTGACTACCATATCAAAACAGATGTTCCAACTCCATGATGCCTGCTTTATCCCATAAAGTATCTTGCACACGTTTTCGCTGCTCCCACTATCTACGAAGCCCTCTGGCTGTGTACTTATAGACGCTCTCTTCTAAATCGATATTTATAAAAGCAGTCATGACACCCAACGGCCAGATATCGTAGTTATGGTATGTAGCAGTGGCAAGTAAGATCCGGATGGACTTAAGCATAGCCACTGGAGAAAAAGTTTCATCATTAACCACGCCTGGTCAATGATGTGAACCTTTTGCAACAAGTCTAGCTTTGAAAGTCTCAACTTTTCCATATACACCAAGTAATCTTCTCAAGATATACTTGCTCCTGATGGGGATTTAACCCTTCAGATATAGCAACCAAAGTCCATACTTTGTTGGTGTATATGGATTCCATCTCAGATCGCTAAGTGTCCAGCCATTCTTACAGAGTCCCCACTCTTGATGGCCTGCTCGAAACTAGTTGGGTCATCATCTCATGATGCAATCCTCGCTCCCACTGTCATCGAGAAACCGAAGTATCTCTCAGGCGGATGAGGAACCCTGCTAGATCGGCGGAGAGGCTGAGGTTCGTCGGGGACTATTGAATCCTTTGGTTCTACCAAATCATCAGCTGTAGTTTGTATAGCTGGAACTCCTTCCAATTCTACAGAATTGACCTTGCCTCGATCTTGTCCGTATTTTGCTTTTAGACATAGGCCGGACAACCCCAAATCTTAACTTGCTTAAGAGATGGGCTCTTCCAATACCATATCACATATGGAGTGGTAGGCACTGATTTGATTGGAACCCAATTCAATAGGTATGCAGCTTCTCAAGTGCATAACCCGCAAAAGAAAACAGGTAACTCAGTAGTACTCATCATAGAGCGCACCATATCTAATAGGGTGCAATTGCTCCGTCCCGATACACCATTGTGCTGTGGTGTATACGGAAAAGTAATGCTGTGGGAGAATCTTATTCTCCTTTAGAATAGTCCAAGAATTCCATGCATAAGTATTCTCCTCCCTGATCTCATCAAAGGACATAATACTTATTTCTGTATTGGTTCTCTACTTCTATCTTATGTTCTTTGAAGTTCTCAAAAGGTTCAGACATGTGTTTCAACAGGAACATGTGTCCGAATCTTGAGAGATCATCAGTGAATATAAGGAAGTATAAAGAACCAGTCTTGGCATATGTAGACTGGGGACCTTCATACATCATCATGTATCAGTCCCAAGAGTTCACCAACTTTTTCTCTGTTTCAAATAAACGGAGCTATGGTCATTTTATCTCTGTGACATGACCGGCAAGTTTCACAAGATGTAAATTCAAACTGATTTAAATATGCATCTAAATGAAACTTAGCTAGTCGGGTCGCATTGATATGACCTAGTCTACAATGCCTCAAGAAGGATTCGTTCATTTCTGAATTCTTCCTCTTGTGTGTGTTCTATACGTTAAGAACTGTGATTTGATTTATATGCTTTTAGATAACGTGCCTGAACCTATCAACTCTTGATACAAGAAATGTTCAAAATATTATCCAACAATACAAAATTATATCCTTTCTTTAGTGAATAAAGAGAATGATATGATGTTGTATATCAGGTTCGGTATCAAATAACATTCATTCAGAATCAATGTATTTGGTAATACAGGTTGATAACTGCCAACACCTTGGCTGCAACAATTGCACCGTTTTCAACTCTTAAAACTTATCACCCATTCTCAGTTTTCTACCTATCTATAGCCTATGTAACAGATTACATATCTGGGATCCTGATCCGGTATCTAATACCCAGGACGTAGAGGATACTGAGAAACAGTTCTTTGTAATGAACACAACTGAAGGAGATGCATCAGTATGCACTTTCTTTTTTTGGGTGGCATGGGAATCCTGGTATTCCCTTATTTTCTGCTCGGTCTTATAACAATTATAAGTTGGAGCGGGACCAACGTTCCCCAGCTCAGTATAACAAGCGGGTTCGGTCAATACATCCATATTATTATCTTGATTAAGGCGTGACATGGTCGCTACCTGGAGAGAGAGAGAGAAGAAAACACCCTGCGTGTGCTCTCGCAAGATTAAATTGGTTATATATTTTATTTAATCAGGATGGCTCCCACTGTTTTTATCAAATCTTCCTTCAAACCTTGAATGGAAAGACTAGCCGAGATTAATTACACCCTACAAGTTCGCCAATCTTTCAGCCAGACCAGTACAGGTATTTTGAGGGAGGTTCCCCGTGCTTTCGCACAGACCTAATTAAAATAAAGCTCGTTTTCCCAGGGGCGTAACCCCGTTGACACCTTTCTAGACACCTACTTGATCGGCTAATTGTAAAGTGCAAAACTCTCCCAGGAGTAACAATTACTCGCAGTGGGTATCAGGATCCAACTATCATATAGAAGGTATGCAATCTCATTGCAAATTTTAACACTTGAAACTCCCGATAATGGTTTTTACCCCTAGCACCTATGACCTTGGCTATGGTCAACAAATCATAAGCACTAGTCAAGTTCGACCAGTCATTTCGTGATTAATTAGACCCACCCACATGACCCTTAGCTAAGGTCAACAAAATCACATGACTGTCCTAATTAATCGCATCATATGCTGTGTAGGAAGACATCACTTAGCTACCGTACACTACGTCTCGGCTATGGTCGACAAACGCGGCACGAATACTAAGTACTCTACTTCCTAAAATGACGGAGGGTTGCAGATGGTTTTTAAGAAAACCTTTAACGCTTTGAACTTGATCTCGTTGCGGAATCAAATGATTTTAAATGGAGTGTTTTTGAGGCTTTTGCTAGTTTCGCTAAAGAGGTCACTCCCAGTGAAGGGATCTCGGCTCTTTCCTCGTCGAATGAGGTGCAGGATATTCACAATACCACTGTGCAAAGCAAGAACTAGAAAAGCAGTCAAAAGACAAAACCGAGGGTTGTAGCATCTGCTAGTTATTGCTAAAGAGGTCACTCCCGGTGAAGGGATCTCGGCTCTTTCCCCGTCGAATGAGGTGCTGGATATTCTACAAGGAATACCGCTATGCAAAGCAACAACTAGAGCTACCTAATTTTTTTTTTGAAATTCGATTCCACAACATCTTTTAGGTTTATTTTCTTTCATTAGTCTCATTAATGAATGTCCCATCATTTAAGTCACCTAAACATCACAGATAAATACAACGTACGCTTATGCCATCCGCATTCGCCTCGATGACCCGTCATGCACCATTAGGTTAGGTAACTAACGGCAGAGCGGGGCAGGGCTAGCGCGGGTGTAAAACATAAGCAACGTCTATATAATATATCATATATACTATATACAGTATTTATCTGAACATATCAAATGATCACATCACAGATAACGCAGCAGAAAATAATATATGAAATATTGAATATACTAGGATGTCCATGTTTTATTTTGAGCCTGTATAAAACACGGATTCCACTGTCGTGATGAATAGCCAACCCCACATCCCTAGACCCTTATGAGAGCGACAAGCAACCCTACCGATCCTAGAGTTAGGAGACCCGGACCCGACTCCTCGAGATGGTCTCCCACTGGACTCTAGAACCCGGTTACTTGTGCTCCCCTCCTTGGGTTTATCCTAATGCGGAAAAGTAAATAATATACATCAACGGTGACATCTTCCTCAACCCGGAAGTGCCCTAATAAAAGAATATTACATACAAGTTTTTACATGAATGAAAATGGAAAAACACTCATCTCACACAAAAAACCCCGGCTATTCAAACACGACAATCCAATATAACATATCCAGCAACATATAACATCTCATGTCAAATTGTCGTTGACGTATAGCAACGAAACTGGCGATACCCCACATATTACACTTACGGTCGCAGAAAAGAAAGCGAAAAACTACAACAGTTGGAATCCGCAACCGTCTTAGACATCACATGCCTAACAATATGAATTCCTTAGAAATCACATGCCTAACAATTATAAACCCCGCATTTTAGTCTCGATATTGAAAACACTTTCCAATAATCAGTCGGGCAATTCAACAAGATTCCCGACATTCCGATCGAATGCTCGTCGAAAACTTTAGTAGACGGCCGCACCCCCCGATACCGACGACGAAGTGCACTTAGACGAAACACCGTAGCCGCAAGCATCCGGATGGATGCTTTTTGGCAACGGTGTTCTCCTACAGTCACTTAGTCGGGGTTATGGGGCTTGGCTATCTAGTAATGTTACCCGGCGAGTATCCGAATACACAAAGTGATTGCGACGGACTTTTGATCGCATCAAAATCCCGTGGCAACCGATCAAATGAGACTAAATTTCTAAACTTATAAAATTCAAATGTTGTTGATTCCAAGTATTGTATCACAATATATACTAGACTAGGTTAAACGTTTCGAGCGAATCAACAAATCCCCACAACTCCCATTGAGCTCAACACTTGAGCGAAGTTAAAGTACCCAAAACGTGCCACAGTACCTATGATCCAGCCGTAGAAGGGTCAAACCAAAGCCTCACCTATGACATCGCGGAAAACCCTAGGGTTCAAGCCGCGGTTCCGAGGGCATAGAATCGAGTTAAGGTTTATGTTCTTCTAGAGGGTCCATAGAGTTACTTTCACGAACATTGAATATAATTAACTTAGAAAAATTCCAACACTTGGAAATTTCAGAGGGGGTCATGGGGTGCTGTTTGAAGTTCATTCGAACTGTCAAACATAGCCTAGGTTACCATCACAATGTTAAATTATACGACTACGAGACACTCCGTTTTGGTTCTATAGCAAAATTTACATCACGTGAAAATTTGGACCATGCAAACAATACCTGAAACCCTAAAATACACACACCAGAGCACAAAACAAAAACGACACCCAGAGGAACCTAGGGGGCCGGCCTCCTCGGTTTTTGGGGAAGAGTGCTCGGGTCAAATCCGAGCACTTGGTCTCATTTTTTCTCTGTGCACTATAGGTATTACATACATCACTCTGCACTTGTTTGCAAAATTTTTCTAGAACTTTTGAAAAACAACAGAGAGCATATGTACAGGGCTGTAGAAATTGTAATACGGATTTGTTTCGTTTTCGTTTTAATCTAACATCGTCTAAGTTTCTAGTTAGGCTCTGATATCATGTTGGGATTTTTCAGCATCTAGCCTAGGGTTTGCAAGCATCACACATGCCACAACAAAAAATTAATGGGGGTGCTAAGCAATCAACTACGAATCGAACTAGAAAACTAGGGTAACAAAACTTGTAACCTATCATCACATAAAAGAAGTGAACTGAAATACAACCTTTGTAGATTCGGTCCTTCACTTCTAAAGCTTCGTGTTGACGTCCCTTCGCTGCGATCATCGTAGTCCCGAACTCTAGAATGGATTTCCCCGGAGAAATGATCAAGCTAGCTCGTTGACTTCGAGGCCGAAAATGATCTACATCGAGGTGACTCAAACTCAAGCTCCCTCTTCACTTGGTCAAGAACTTTGTGAAGAGAACACCTTAAACTAAATGGCAAGTAGTAGAGGATGATGAAATAGGAAATGGGTTCACTTTAGATTTTGATTTCTCACTTTATTTCTTCACTTAGAAAAAATCTAGCAACCGTTTTCTTTTGGATGAAGAAGAAGAAGAAGAACAAATGAAGTGAAGTGAATTATTATCATGCAACCATGGGTGAGTTAGTTTTTATCCACTAACCATTGTAGAGACATAACCATGGTTTAAGTTAATGGTTTGGTTAATAAATATCTTAAGTAAAACAAAGTGAGTGGACTTTGTCAAAGATGCTTTAAGCTTCATGAAGCTTCAAGCCAAGACAAAGAAAGCCACCATTTTGAATTACAAAATAAATAAAAACCCTAACCATTATCTTAAATATGGTATAAGTCATACACACACCCAAGTTTGCATGTATCATCCATCATGATAAAAACATGTACACAATTATATATCACATATACATTATGTGTACATCAAGTGAGAAAATAATTTTAAGTGAACCAATACTAGTTAATGTAAAGTAATATATCAAATATATAATTATACATTAAATCATTAAATCAACACTTGATTTAATGATCCGGTCATATCGCATATAACCGACTAATATCTAGTGTATCAATGTATCGAATCAACACTTGATTCGGTAACCCGGCTATATCGCATATAACCGACCGATGATACAAATCACGAGAATAGAATACAGTATCACATACTGGTATTATTCTCGGTCCCGCACATATCTCATATGTGCTCCTATTTCGTTTCGCTTGAGCCAGAAAACCTCTGTGTAGGACTCTAAAGACTCGTCAATACGCCGGCAGTAGGTGGTGATCATATCAGCCACCCACAAGCCGCAAGCAGTTTGCTAAACGTAACGGCCACCCGGGTATTGAGCGATCAGAAGATCAACGAGCAAGCCTTCTCACACTCCTGCGAATCCAATCAGTAACACTTACCACACAGTCCGGTCTGTTCGTCTGATATGTCGCATATCTCACCTAGGGGTGGTAAACGTCAGACCCCAGTAGCTTGATAAATCATGCCGATGTAATGTCCATAACGGTCGTGAAACTACTGATAACACTTACCAGTAAATCACAACAATCCTGGCCAGGGATTTCCAGTTATGGCCAATCGAACATAGCGCAACATCAATCCCCAATACTGGGAGAGACGAATCCCCTCCTATCGCTCATTGCCTCCATGTGACTCGGGACTGTACCCAAAAATCACCTGTTTGCACGACTCAGTAGAGCCGTGGTAGGCTGGAAATCAAAGCACAGTAGGAGACACACAAGACTCTATGACGATCTCGGATCAACAGACTAAGCTGTACCAGTGTCACCAGAGAACTGCCATCTGACGTGAGGTATAATACCATCTGGGAGTTCTCGGCGAGTCCGTTCAGTGTACCCAGTCTCCACTAAGCACCCGTATACCATCTTTGATGTCAAACACCAATGGATATGGGATCATCCATCACCCATCACATGGGTCGAGAAGATATACGCTAGTATATTCTGGAATATCGATGCCCCGTCTCGATATTCTCACGATTAGGAACATTGAAGGATGTACTCATGGACTGCCCTGGCCCCACTAGTATGATCTGCATCATAATCCTGGAAGTCGAGTACACATCCTAAGGGTTTTATCAACATGTAACAGAGAGACAATAAGGGTACATGTTAAGATAAAGAGCAACCAGATAGCGTACTATCATGTCGAGTAAGAAAGTTCTCCCTATATATGTCCCAGCATCCACTATAATATACATATCATGTACAATAATGGCCTCTAGGGCATACATACAACTAATATGGTCTGCATGCAATTTTCCTAATAACGCAAAAAGATGCAAGTTAGGTATGCTTTTAGGTAGAAAGAGTGTATATTATGGTGTTCATGAGATACAAGTTAAGCTACTGGTTCACCAGGGGATCCTATGCCATAAGTTTGACAAGTCATGTGGTGATTAATTATCTCTAATCATGTGTTTAATGAAATGATTAATCTAGCAAACGATATTCAAATGACTTGAAATTTCGTATGAAGGGCTATCTAAGCAAGTTATGAGAATCCATTAAAAAAATTGACAATTTACCCTTGTAGACCCACCATATTATTTTAATGATAAAATAATAAGAGGGCTTTGGCGTATCGGCTAAATATTGTCGATTTAAGTTGAAATTTTTATGGTATGTTCTCATAAATATACTAAGATGATTTGAAAAGTTTGACACCATTTGGCTCAAAAGATCATGAATTATGGATTTTGAGCGTATCAAAAAGAGTATTTGGATAATTTGAACGAATCTTGTACCATGCACTTAAGTTACCTCCATGTATACTAAACGTTTATTTTTATGCAGTAATGAGTTGAATGACATGATGCAGATGCACCTACGAGATGAGCATGTAAGGTTATGATGTGACAAATGATGCACGGGGTAAAAGGGTAAATTCGCAATCGCTGCTTCGGTGGGATGTCTACAGATAGGATCTTAAAATTTTGAATGCTATTTTATTAAAAAAAAAACCTTGCAAAAAGATGAAAAGAAAATAGTGGAAGTGAAGAAAGAAGAGAAGTTAGTAGAATACAAAAGTAAAAATGAGGAAGATGAGAACATTCTTATCGACTATGATGATAGGCGATGAATTAATAGGAAACTATTTGTTGATTAGTAGTTTTGTTTGTTATTTTTTAGCAGTTTTTAGTTATGATGCGTGAACTCAGTTAGAAAATATTGCTACTTGTGAAATTTATGACCATGTCATGTGGATTACATATTTCCACTATAGTACCATTTTGATTAGTTATCTAATTAATTTATGAGTTATGATTGTTCAAATGATTTGTGTTGCTTCATGTATTTTTTTGTTTCAACTTTATATATATTGTATCGGTTACATGACCGGGGATATACTAAACTTTTTATAATTATTTTAATTTATCGTCCCATATTACTAATTTAATCATTTAATTATAGAAAATATAGTTATATGCCTAATTACTTAGTTATTACATAAGTGATTATCATATCTTACGATATATGATATGATACAGAAGCAAAAACGATATACGATTTATATCACGATTTGACGACTTTGAAAAGGACCATTCAAATTAAAGATTTTTTGAGGAAAAAATGATTAGAGGTAAGGAACATTAAAATTCGATCAACTTCAAGCCTTGATTGTTATTTCTGGTGACTGAATCCTTCAATAAAGAATTACATAATGATTGGGAGCTGTTTAGAAATCTAATAAGTTTTTCAAAGTTATACAATTACAATCGTGAAAGTGTGAAGAAAGAAATTATTCTGCATGTGTAGTTGTGTACCACATTTCGAGACTAAGTATCAAAGTCCATCATAGATCTTTTGATAAGAATAATATGGATCATAAAGGCAATGGATGCTTCACTAGAGTAACGTTCTACGCAAACTAGATCTTTTGAAGTAATGTGTACCATCTTTTGATAAAAAAAAATTTGTATGTGCAGTTGCGTGCAACATTTGTTCGTGTGGTTGTGTACCGCAAGTAATGGTCATTAGTTATATGTTTGCTCTACTCGAGTAATGTGCATACAAACGAGTGGTGGCAATGGACGGGGCCTAAGCCAAACTCATATAAGTCCAAGTCTGGTCTTTTTTCCCTCTTGAACCAAACCCTTGCATCTTTTGAAAGCAACCCTTAATGTTAAGGAATGGGATCCAATTCCAAACTTGAACTAAAAAATTCGGATGACGGTAAATTTTCTATTTGAACATTTTGCGCTTATAACTAAAAACTAATAAATAAATGGTAAGTTGAGTTAGTAGATATATAATTATTATATTAATAACTAACCTCCATATTAATATGACAAGTAGAATTAAATAGTTAGCCAACTATATGCGTCTATATGATTAATTATATATGTTTTTAATTAAAATTTGGACTCGTTAGGCTGTATTCCTCAAGCCTGGATCTGGCACGTACTTTTTTGCACCTAAATATTGGGTTCCAGCTAAAATATTGATGTGACGAAGTTAGCGTTCCATTAACATGGAGGTTAGTTATTAAATATAGTAATTATATTTGTAGAAAATTTACTAAAAATTATTTGTAGAAATTTTTTAAGAAAATTTTTGTAAAAAATAAATTTAAAAATTGTGACGATAATTAACTTAATCAGGAAAGCGTGAAACTGTTATCCAAATTTTGATTTATATTATTGAATCTTTTTGAAGTTCAAAACTTCTTTATAATCGTCCGTGACCGTTTTAAATTTTCGTCCTACTTAACCTAGTTTCTCGGTTTCACCGGCGGATGAAATTGAATGATCTCACAGGTCCAAAACATCATCTTTTTGTATTTACTTTCATCTACCTATGTGGCATCCTAGTTGGCTTTTCCTGAATTAAATGTTAATCAATCAAATTAACATATATCGCTACAAATTTAAAAAATTATTTTGGTGCTTCCAAATTTTTTGTCGCAAGTAAAAATGAATATATATAGGTACTACCAATAGTATCTTCACACGGCATTAACTTTTATCTTTTTTCGCTCTCCTGGGTATTTTTTACATTGAAATGGTAAGTGTGTTTTAAAATCTTTTTGTGTTAAAAGCCACCCTTTCATTGGGTCCTTTTTTAAAAAATTCGTTCATATTTTCTTCTTCTTCTCCTCTTTCTCAAAAACTCATAATGCTTTATAATGACCGATCGAATTCAAGCCATTTAAAATGCCTTGCATATTTCTCAGTGATAAAAATTTCCGATCTTGCTCTATCAAATCTCGTCATGTCTACCATCAAAATAAATGGTTTTTAAAGCAAAATAAAAAATTTGAGGCAATAAAACCCAAATAATTAGCAAAAAGAAAATAATTTTGAAGTCGGATATTTCACGCTCAAGTCCGGCATCAAATCCCCTCATCGTCTCTCACCCTTCTCTCTCAACCCAAATCTTCTCCCTCTTCGCTTCTATTCCATCCAAACCCAAGATTGTCCGTATCTAAAGTTCTAAATATAGCCATATCCGATTATAAATGGGCTGGCCTTTTGGGGCTTGGGCCAGGTTCGGGCTAATTGTAAACAAGAAAACAACTATACTTTCTATTTCTTTGTTTCGTCTTTCGTTTCGTTTCATTTTCTTTTCTTTGTTTTGTCTCCAAATTAAGAGTCCCTAGGGTAATTGTAGTATATAATGCTTATACCACATTGTCTAAGTGCATCAGATAAATAAAAGTTATATTACTAGTTCGAAGTATTTAATTACTGATTTGCATGACTCGTGTGAATTGATTTGTGATCAGAGACATCGAGATAAAATAATAAAAAGTCTACTTAATTTGGATAGTAAATGAGATTGGGTCACCCATTAGAGAACAAAAGAATGGATCCAGCACTAGTGCGATAATACCATCAGACTTGGGATTTGATATTAGTGGGCTCAGACTACAAGTTTATCCTTGGTTCTAATGAAACAATGGGAAGATTTCTTGCTTCTCTTACTCATTTAAACTTCTTAATGAGAAAGCATTATCACATGATTATTTCATTATCCTCTATGCTTTGAAATTAGACTTGCAAATTTTTCCATGGTACTTCTATAGCAAATCTATCATGTCTCCCATTCATCCTTGGTTTTAATGTTAAAAAGGAAATGTACACCCCACCCATGTGTTTAATTGGTAGATAATCAGGGTAATTTGCCTCCATCATACCATGTGGTGTCCCTATCCTAAGCATTAATTTTTCCAAATTATCAAGGAATAGGTTGTTCACTAGCTAGTTGGGGTCCAGTGATCTGGCATCATTTCCTTAAAAAGCATTGGGGCAACATGTGCCTTCACTATTGAAACTGTGAGGTTCATAAACCCTTTAGATGTTAATAATCTTTATCATTATTTTTCCCAACAAGCAGATTAGGTTATGTATATTTGACGGTTTGACAATCGGTTCTCGGATGTCAAGTCTTTCTTAATTGATGTTAACGCTCACGCCAAGAATACATTAGACGCGAGAATATTTTCATAATATAGAATGGGTATTGAGAAGTTGACGCCTTCTGAATTCTCGTCGAATGGAAAACCGTTCAAAAAAGGAAGTAAATAAGAGTTGGCAATAGATATACTATAAATAGCCTTGCTTAACCCAAGACACAAATGAAGCCAATAGCCTAACTCCATACATGATCATGGATGGACTCAAAACTTTTTCCTTTATTGGGTCTAATAATAACATTTTTTTGTCATAGGCCCGTAAGCCCTAACCTATGCACACAATACACACAACACATCCACGCACACATCACAAGCAAGAGCACAACGCACATGCACCCATGAGAACTACAAATTTGTCCCGAAAGCGTTAATTTGTGGACACTTCCCCTCCTGGGGTTCCGGCCTTCCTGGGTTCAAACCCCTACTCTCCACAAGAGAAAAAGTACCCATACCAACCGAGAGTTATTTATTACTTGATGCTTTGCTTAAGTACTTAGTGATACTGCCATTAGGAAAGAGGGGTAAAACTTTCTTGCTCAAGCTACAGAAAAGAAATCTAGTACTGTAGATAGATTTTCCATGTCTTGTATTGTCTTTAGTGGGAGATGTGGAAGAATGTTCTCCACCACTTTGCATGGAGAGGCAAAGAAAAAATATTGGAGGTGGCCCGTAATTTAATGGAGATCACAAAAGATGGCTACAATTTGAAATGAAATAAAGGGTTCTTCAACAATTATAGAATGAAAAAAAAAGCAAGAAACATAATTATGGAAGCAAGAGGACATGGGAAGGGGGATTGGATAATGGCCACATGGGTTGTGTGTTTGTTTAATTTGATCCTTGATTTTGATCTTTACAAGGGAAAGGAAAACAAAATCATGTGTCCCCACTGAATCATTTTAATTGGAAGGCCATACTTGAAGTTAGTTCAAGCCATCAAGAACATGCATGTAGATGCAGCATTTGTTATTGCATGCAGCTTGTGTTGCAAATATGAAACATCGAATCCATTGTTTGCTTGCTTAAGCTCTTGTAGTTGGATTTCCAAATCCAAACGACTTGTGTGTTGGGATGGAAAATTATATCTAATGCGGTCAAATCGACTGCAATTATTTTGCAGGAAAAAAGCTGCTGCCAAACTTATAACTGATTGTGTTGATTATTTCCTGAATTGCCTTGACAACCATAAATGCTGCTCCTCAGCAATATTACTGTTTTTTTTAGCTTATTTTTGAAATAACCAACGCGAAAATGTTGAATGTAGGAATCTAACTGAAGAATCGATGCACATTACGGCAACATGGGCTCAGCAATCATCATATGTTTCATTTTCATTGCAGAGAACCAAATGGTCCATAGTAAGCGAAAAAGGTAATCTGAGCAAATGCTAAACTTATATCTTTCAATTATCATTTGGTGCTTGTGGAGCATTTTTGAGATGTCTAGAAAATTATGTATACTTTTTTGGATATATATATTTTTCATCGAACTTTTTTTCACTATCTAGTTTTCACCACTCATACTAAAAATGTTTGTGTTAAGAATATTTTGCTCACATGAACGATTGCAAATACATGCACCATCAATGAGATATAACAGTTCTTGTGCATCCCACATGTTCCGTGGTCAGTAGTAACCATGGCATCACATAACAACCAGAAGAAACTATGAATGGAAATCTTGGTTATTATATGTATCATCACTTGAGCAATTTTTGGCCTCAATGAACTAGGCAATCATTTAACTAATATAAAATTGGTTCATGAGAAATGAATCTTTTGCATAGTATGGCATATTTTGCCAAAACACTATTTTTGGCAAGTGTTTTTCAAAATGCATTTATAGATTTATATGTAACAACATACCTTGGTCTTGGATAAGCAAGGATATTTTTGAAAAACCAAATTTTTGATGAGGCATATTTTCTAAGTTGCTCTTATAAGGTCTTGTTTGGATACTACCTATTCCATGAAAAAAAGCCCATATGTTATTTTTCCGTCGGATTGGCCTAATTCTGTAAGAGTGACTGTTTGTATGGGCTTTTTGTTCTTTGATCGAGAAAGAAAAAACCCTCTATTTTGATCCAATCTACTGGATAGAAAAATTGAGCCAGGGGTAATTTTTATCCCAAACTTCCTCGCTCGCGTCTCAGTGGAGCAAATTCATTATCGGTCTCTCTTCCTCCTCACGACATTCTCACCATACTTTGCTTACATCGTATCATCGTTGAGGAAGATGGAGGGCAAAGGAGGCGACCCGATCCCAAACTGCAGTGGGAATGGATCCAGAATCGAGTTTGAGAAGAGCTCGAAATGGTGCCGGTGGTGCAAAAGCGAAGCCGTGGACGACATGTGCTTTGGATCTTAGGAGGCTCCCTCATCAGGTCTTCTCTTGCAATCCCCCCTCATCTTATGCTTTCTTGGTTAACAGTTTCACGATCTCGCCGTCCTTGAACTCTCCCAGACGAACGGAGTTGTCGCCGCCTTCGACGTTCCTCACTTCCACCGCCGCCGCAAAAAAAAAACTCTATTTTTATATCACTTGCCATTAAGCCATCATCAATAAAACAATCTGCATTTCTCTCCTGATGATGTTCACGAATGGTATCTCCTGAAGATTACGACACGTGGCAGATGACGTGTCCCGAAGGCTACGGAGGTGGAATAAATGAGTAGCACTGTGAGGATTCCTCCGGACTTCGTCTCGAGGAACGTGTCCGACCTTCCAGGGGGCCTCCCTAAATACATTCCACCTTCATCCAGGAAACTACCAACAGCTCGTCTCCGAGCTATCTCAGACTCCCGGCTCGTCTCCGAGCCTTCTGGCGCGCCGAGTTTCCTCGGCCTACCGGCCCGTCTCCGAGCCTCCGACGTGCCGAGTTTCCTCGGCCTCTCTTGACCCATCAGGAGAGCAGATCCCATGTGCCCCGCAACAGCTCCGTGTATATCCCTAGAGCGAGATATCCGCCGCTCCACGTCCCGCGTCCCACGCTAGAGCATCCCCCATTAATGAGCGTATCCCGTCATTAATGGAGAGATCCCATCATTCACGCAGGCGTAACGTCAAGGACGACTGACGACGAAGATCTCGCACCTACTCGCTCGATACGACCACTATAAAAACCCCTCTCTCAGACGACTCAGGTAACTCGAATTATCTCAATACGCCGCTACTCTGCTCCTATTCCTCGGCTCTAACTTGATTGTCGGGGGGTCCTACGGTGGTCACGCACCTCGGAACTTCTTTGCAGGTAGCGCGGCGTCCAACACCAACCTATTGAGATCCACACCCAACAACTCCAAAACCAAATCTCAGCAGTCCAAGATCACCATCGCAGGATCGATGGAGGACAGCATCTGAAGGAGATCCGAAGCTCCATTAGTTGGCGCCGTCTGCAGGAACGAAAGACTTATTTTGTTCCACCAAAAAAGTTGATCTTCCGCCCTCGATCCAATGGAGAGCGACAACCGCAACGATCCAAATACAGCCGTCGCAACGGAGGCGGGAGCGGCTCTTCTCCCCCTCTTAATGCCATCCATGCCTTGTCCGCCTGGATAGACCGGCTTACGACGCAGGTAGATGCCCTCATCCGCGTTCAACAGCGGGCCCTACCCACCAGAGCGCGGCTCTCCTCTCCGGGATAACGACGTCCGCCGAAAGACGGACGGGCACACTTAAGCCCTCGATCTACCTCACCCTCATCACAACGCCACTGAGCGCCGACGGGCCGACTCCGGCCACCTTAACCCACATACGGCGATTGATTCCATGACCCGCTGGGAGCCGGACAGCTCCACACCACGGTCCTAGGGAAGACTGGGCCGTCGCCCCAATGCCCGTCGCGCGTTCTCTCCTCCTGAGGAGATGTCGATCAGCTCGCCTTCTTCCAGGTATGACCGACGTCCTTACTCTCGCCAGGATCGCGCGAACGAAGAGCGCAGGGACCACTCGAGAAGGGCCTCGCCCGAGGATCTGAGACACATGATAGAGTGGAATCGAAGCCGAACCCTGGCATGACCCGGAGCGGGGTAGCCACCACTCCGACTGTGCAGAATCCTCGGGTTACCACCACCGACTCGAGGCCCTCGAGAAGAAAATCGAGGGCATATGCCGGGATGACTAAGCGTCCGGCAAAGGGGCTCGATACTCTGCCGATTCGCTGACGAAACCCTTTACGGAAGAACTGCTGGCCGAGCACGTCTCGTCTAGGAACAAACCGCTTAAGGTGGCCCTCTTCGACGGAAATCCGACACGAAAGACCATATAGACGCATTTACGGAGGCATGAGCTTCTAGGATAATTCCGTGCGGCCTAATGCCAAGCCTTCCCCACCACCCTCATCCGGGCTGGACGGGATTGGTTTCGAGGACTTACGCCACGCTCCATCTCGACCTTCGACGAGTTGGCCTCCCAATTCCTCGGTCACTTCATCGGGAATCGACGGGAGAAGAGGACGGTCGACTATCTGTTCACCATCAAGAGCGGAGACAATGAATCCTTCAAAGTATATGTCACCCGCTTCTACCGCGCGCTCCTCAAAGTCCCCGAGCACCGCGCCGAGGTCGGGTCTTAGGCTAAAGAGTGGATCTGCTCTTTTGCATTAACGCAACCTAAGACCATAGCCGAGATAAAGGCCTGGACCGAGCGGGAGATCCAACTCGAGTCCGAGGTGAACTCAAATCTACCCAGAGGCGACCAAACCAACCAAAAGAAGTGGGGCAGAGAAGAGAAAAAGTGAGTCGACCGACCAAAACCTTACTCCCCGAAGTTCCAGGAGTACACTCCACTTAACATCTCCCAGACCGAGCTGCTAGAGGAAGCAAAGGGCGAGAGGTTCTTCAAACTCCCGCCGGTGACCCAAAGGGTGGGCAAGCTTCTCCGAGGCTCGTACTGCGCTTTCCACAGGTCACAGGGCCACCCGACCGAAAACTGCAAACAACTCCGTGACTACATCAAGGAGTTGATCCGCTCCGGCCACCTAGCAAAGTACTCGCGGGACAGGCGGCAGGCATAGAGGGAGCAAGAGAACCAGCCCCCCTCCGGGGAGTTAACGATCGGGCAAATCGTGGTCGTTACCTCGGATCCTGCTTGGGAAGCTGGCGGAAACCACCGCCTCCTCCCGGTTGAGGGTGTAGGCGATCCACCCCAGCAGAAGTGCAGGAAGGACGAGCCCATCATCTTCACCAATGAAGATCTCCACAGTATATCCTTGCCTCACAACGACCCTCTCGTGATAATGGCCCGGGTCTATCATTACGAGGTACAGAGAATATTGGTCGATTCCGGGAGCTCAACAGACATCCTCTTCTACGACAGTTTCCAGCGTATGAGGCTCGGACCATCCGACCTCCCACGCTCTCTGTGGGTTTACCAACCACACCATCCCAACCGAAGGAGCGGTCACCCTCCTCCTCAACATTGGAGAAGCAGGTCGTACGAGGACCATACCAGTGAAATTCATCATCGCTAAGGTCCCTTCGTCCTACAATATCCTCCTGGGTCGACCAATATTAAACGCCTTATGGGCTCAAATCTCGACTTACCACCTCGCGATCAAATTCCCTTTGGATTAAGGGGGTATAGGCCGGGCCTACGGGAACCAGCAAATCACTAAGGTCTGTCTCGCCACCGCGTCACCCGCCGGAAAGCCGGGCAACGATTTTGAATATGCATATGATTTTCAGGGGTCTTGGATACACACGACGACCAAAAGGAACTCCGAGGATCCCGGTGGAAGCATTGACGGAAGTCCCCCTCGTCGAAGGGGTCGACGGCTGGACCGTCCAAATCGGCTCTTTCTTAACAAAGGACTACCGTGAGGACCTGATACGGTTCCTCCGAGATAACTCGGACGTGTTCACTTGGACCCCCGCGGATATGCCCGGGATCGACCCCAAAGTGATCTCCCACAAGTTCGGGGTCGATCCAAAAGCAAAGCCCGTTCGACAAAAGAAGAGAAGCTTTGTGCCGGCCAAGCAAAAGGCAATAAAAGACGAAGTGGATCGACTGCTCGCAGCCGACTTCATTAGAAATCTTGACTACTCGGATTGGCTGGTGTTCACCGCCGAAAGAAGCGACCGGGATGTTAGGACGTCGATCTGAATTTGGGGGAAGATACTATTTGGTGTTATCCGTCCACCTCTCCAAAGATGCCAAGTTGATTTATGACACCATGTATCGAAGGTTTAAACGGCTGCGGCCGATGTAGCAGACTTTGTCAGATTCCCCCTCGTTGAGGGGTTTTTGATTGTGGGGACGCTCTTCCCTGTAGGCGCAAGCCCCTGCAGTTAATTACGCTACAGCATCGCGGTAACCACTTTCTCCTTCTCCAGATGGTCACTTCGTGTCGTGTGTGTTTGTTTTGTTTTTGGTTGCCCGTGGATTGTATACGGAGACTAATTTATGTTGTCGCCCGTAGGGGGTGGATTAGCCCAAATCCGTATTTTCTTAGATTTGGGTTTGGGTTGGGTTTAAGGATGCGTTAGTCTCATTTGAGACTAAGCTCAATTTAAACGTTTGTTAAGAACACGTTAGTCTAGTTTTAGACTAAGATCAACTTAACGGGATCGTTTAGATCCAACAAAAGAGCATTTGGGCTCTATTTTCTTAGTTTAGGGACTTTACGGTCCATTTTATAGATGTCATAGTCTGTAAAGTTTAAAGACATCATAGTCTATGAGTTTAAGGACCTCACAGTCCATGGTAGCTTAGAGACATCATAGTCCATGAGTTTAAGGACCCCACAGTCCGTAAAGTTTAAGGACATCATAGTCCATGAGTTTAAGGACCCCATAGTCCATGGAATGTCTGGTTGTCGGGACCCGTCACCTCTCTGAAGACGTTGAAGGATTACAACGACAAATATCAGAGGAGTGAAGAGATGTACCCTTGAACCAATATTGATTGGGAGATCTGTAGTCCAATTTGGGACTAAGATCAGAGATTTATGAGCATATGGGCTCAATTAATCTGAGGTAGGGTTCTGTGGCCCACTTGGGCTCGACCCATTTAGTTAAAATGTTAAACATTTAACAATGCTGAGCATTGGTTTGAGTTCAGATAATCTTTTTGTCTTTTATGGAATGTCGAGCATTCATTATGGCTCTGGGCTTTATTTATAGAACAATTTATGTTCTCTTAGCGCACACGTGAGGAGCATGTGGCGCGCTTGGCGCCGAGCGCCAGTCAATGAGCACAGAGCGCTTCTTGTGATGTAGCGCACACGTGAGGAGCATGTGGCGCGCTTGGCGCTGAGCGCCAGTCCAAAGAGCGCAAAGCGCTTCTGTTTAAGTAGCGCACACGTGGGGAGCACGTGGCACGCTTGGCGGTGAGCACCAGTTCAAAGAGCGCAGTAGTGCACACGTGAGGAGCACGTGGCACGCTTGGCGTTGAGCACCAGTTCAAAGAGCGCAGTAGCGCACACGTGAGGAGCACGTGGCGCGCTTGGCGTTGAGCGCCAGTCAATGAGCAAAGAGCACTTCTGTTCAAGTTTGGAGCGCTAAGGCTCTGCAGCGCTGTGCACTAGATTTGGAGCGCTGAGGCGCTCTTCTTTAATTGGAGCGCTAAGGCTCTTTTTAAGCAGCTTTACGCCCCGAGAATTAAATTCTCTCTATAAGAGACTTTGTCTGATGGATCTAAGAACAAAGTTCTTATTTTTTATAGGAGATGTTTCAATCTCTTATGTTTTTGGTGAAAGGCTATGCTTTTATGGATCTATGACCCTAAGAGTATTGAATTATTCTCCCCCCCTTTTATAATGAGATATTATGATCTCTGAAAGACAATTTGTCTTATTGATATATGATTTGAAGAAGATTAAGTTCTTCCCCTTATTTTTTATGATGAGATATTTTGATCTCTTTTGTGAAAGACCTTGGTCTTATAGATCTATAATCTTAGAAAAAGAAGTCAATTCTTCTTTTATATGAGATGTTTTCATCTCTCTGTTCTTTTTCTTTTACCTTGAAGAAAATTTTCTTCTTCTGAGAGCTTGCTCTTTGTCTTTGAAATTTCTCAAAGTTTAGGGAGGGGGGATTCCTCTATCTCAGACTTGAAGTCTCAGGGCCTTTATATAGTGAAGGCTGATTTGTTCAATCGGTTAAGGAGATCTTTTCTCCAATTGATTTGGGGATGTTTCCTCCGTTGGATCTTTGATCCATGGCCTTTTGTTTTACAGAAGACAATCTTCTTGTTTTTAACAAGATTGAGGGATCTTTTCCCATGCAGAATTTTATTATGTAATTTGGTGATTTTTAATCACCATTGGATCATTGATCCAACGGTGCTCTGATTTTTAGAGCATAATCTTTCCTGTTTGGAAAGATTCTGAGGAATGTTTCCTTAACAGAATTTTATTCTGGTTAATTGATAATTTTTAATCATGTTCGTTGGATTTTTGATCCAAGGGCCGAGAGTATTTTGTTCTTATCGCTAGCGCTCACGTGCTTTGCATGTAGTGCGCTACTTAGAGTGCAGTGCACTTAGCGCTAGCGCTGACGTGCTTTACATATGGTGCGCTGCTTAGAGTGCAGCGCTGTTAGCGCTCACGTGCTTTGCATGTGGTGTGCTGCTCAGTATGTAGCGCTCTTAGCGCTAGCGCTCATGTGCTTTGCACGTGAGCGCTGCCTCAGAGTCTTTGACTCTCTGCGCTGGCACTGCTATGAAGCGCTGCTTCATTTCAACTTTTGAAATTTTGAACAGAGCTTTGCTCTGATTGGGGGAAACAAATGCCCCCCCACCGTTGCGCTCACGTGGCCCATACGTGAGTGCAGCGGTGGCAGTATCTGCGCCCTTAGATCAACTTAGAAGTTGAAACGGCATCTCGGTGCTTATAAATAGGACCCTTGGCCCTTGAGATAACCTCTGTTCATCTCCTTTCTTGTTTTCTGAGAATTAATTCTCTTTTAGAGTATAGCTCTCTGTTTTAAAAACTCACTTAGAAACAGAACTCTGTCAAATTTTTAGGTAAAAGATCAAATCTTTTGAAGAGATTAGTCAATAATCTAGGTTTTCACCCATTAATAGAGCTTTACTTTTTTCAGATCATAGATCTAAAGAAAACTTTTTTAGGGTTTTGTTAACAGAGCTTTACTCTCTTGAAATCATAGATCTAAAGAGATCTTTCTTAGGGTCTCTTAACCCATTTAATAGAGCTTTGCTCTTTTAAATCATGTAGATTTGTTAATCTTTTATGAAGAACTCTTAGAGTTTGTTCATAGATTTTGAAGATCTCGGAATTTTTAATTCATTAAAAGCTTTGCTTTTAGGGTTTCTTGATGGATTGTTTCATCTTCCTCGCAGAGCATGGCTCTTAGAAATTTTTGGGGGAATTTTACTTCCCTCGCAAATGATTCTGACAGGTGTCACACCTGTCTGGAGAGCATTGCTTTCGAGGAGTTTAACTCCTCGGCCCGAGGAGCCTCTCATTAAATGAGAAATCCTTTTAGGATTCCCTCCTTAATTGCACAAAATTAAATTCGTTGGGTGTTTTAATTCGTACTTGTTTTCTCCTTGAGGATATCAAGAGTTGTTTAAATCCCCGTGTCTGTTTCAATAAGCTTTTTCTTAATCAGTCTATCCATTAACTCTCACTAATTTTCTTTTTCAGACGTTATGGCCGCTCTTCTGTATGATCTTGATGAGATTATTTCTTACGGAGACATTCGCGCACTCGGCCGTTCTCAAAACCAAGAATTTACAAACGCTCAGTGTGCTGAATTATGGGTCGTTTTGATGCATATAATGGTCGACTGCTTCCTCGTCGTTCTGCTCTTTTGAAGCTCATCGTGAGAGCGATCTGGGAAGCGCTTCCTTTATTCTATCAAGGCATGCCGCTTAAGGCATTGGATGACGCCGAAGATAAGGTGCACTCGGTATATCTGATGGGCCAATCTCAAAGAAAAGGCGGGATAACCTTGTTGATATCCTACATCAAGCTTTTCAACAGGCGATGATACTTGCTGTTTATCGGAGGGCGGAGGACATCGGTGGGGATCCTGACGCTTGTGATCGTGAAAGGATGCACACGAAGATGGTCCGAGAGGCCCGAAAAATTTTGGATGGCCTCACTTTTGAATTTCTCAATCCATGTCCTGGATTTGATGTCTTGCCATTGTAAACATTTTAATGATGTTTTTTTTACTGTAAGAATTTTCTGAAGTATGAATGAACAATTTTCTTCCGTGTGTTTATTTTATGCATTAAACTTTTTCGCGCATACATGAATGGGTACGCCTCGAACGCTTAACTAGATGCGAATCAAATGTTCTTCTTCTTATTATTCATAGTATGTGGTTGACGTCCGTAGGTTACGCCTTTTCATTTCGATTTGACGCAGAGCAGTTTACGAACTCTTGAGTAGCATCTCCATTTCTCTGACATATAATTTTGGCAAATGTGGCCTGTAGATAGTAGGTAGCTGTCCATCTTGGACTCTTTACAGGGTAGCGACGGCTTAGGAGACAGGGTTGGGATCTGCCACCTAAGACTTTTCAACTTTATGAGCCGTGAGGATCTCATAAAGACTTTTCTCCCTACGAGTCGAGAGGATCTCGTAGGTGTATTTTCTCCTTAAGAATCGTGAGGATTACTAAGTGTATTTTCTCTTGAGAGCCGCAAGGATCTCACAAGAGAATTTCTTCCTTACAAGTCGAGAGGACTCGTAAGTGGTTGTTCCTCTCATTGTCGATATTCGACTTGGGAGAGTATGGCCTATGAATAGTCCATCTTGACCTCCTTTCAGGACAGTGATGGCTTTGGAGACAGGGTTAGGATCTGCCACCTAAGACTTTTCAACTTTATGAGCCGTGAGGGTCTCATAAAGACTTTTCTTCCTACGAGTCGAGAGGATCTCGTAAGCGTATTTTCTCCTTAGGAATTGTGAGGATTTCTAAGTGTAATTTCTCTTGAGAGTCGTAAGGATCTCACAAGAGAATTTTCTTTCTTACAAGTCGAGAGGACTCGTAAGTGGTTGATGAGTTGACCTACTCCCGAATCAAAGTATTGCTTTGACGGGGAGGTCGAAGGTTGACTTTGGCCATTTTCCACGGGGTCAGGATTGACTTTAGCCGTGTTCCACGGGGTCAGGGGTTGACTTTAGCCATATGGGGTCAGGATTGACTTTGGCCATACGGGGTCAGGGGTTGATTTTAGCCATATGGGGTTAGGATTGACTTTGGCCATAAGGGATCAGGGGTTGACTTTAGCCATATGGGGTCAGGATTGACTTTAGCCATACGGGATCAGGGGTTGACTCTCGGTTGTCTGTGCACCGCCGAGTCATGGAACTGGGAACTTTGCCGCAGCTCCGCTTTGCTGACGTTGCATCTGCTGTAATGAGACGAATCTCGAGGTGGTCTCGAGGTTGTCTGTGAACCGTCGAGATTTGGAACTACGGACTTTGCCGTGGCTCCGAGATTGATTGTCGCGTCCGGGTCCTGCTAGAATGATGATGAACGCTGTTGTGGGTCTCCAGGCTATAGATGTGGCCATCGAGACTTGGAACTAGGGACTCTGCCGTGGCTCCGTGATTGATTGTCGCGTCCGAATCCTGCTGGAATGAGGAGGAACACTATTGTTGTTCTCTCGAGATGCAGATGTTGCCATCGAGACTTGGCTATCTTTCTGATGCAGCCTGGTGGGATGATATGGTTCTCTCTTTGTTTGTGCCCCTGGATTGTATACAGGGATCGATGTGATCTCACCTGTAGTGCAAATGTTTCATTTCATATGTATATTTTTTGTTTTCTTTCCGCGATGCTCTATCATTTCAGCTTTTGTATCGCGAAAGTCGCGATTGCCCAATCATTTCGGCTATTTTCTTTTTACTCACTGCTTTTTATTGCGAGTTGCCCAATCATTTCGGCTGTTTTGGTATGTATAAATTTTTACTTGCTGATTTTATTACAAGTTGCCCCATCATTTCGGCTATTTCATATGCATTTGTGGCTCACTGAATTTTCGCCGCGAGTTTGGGATTTGATACCGATTTAGGCATCAGCATCGCTACAACTGGGATATTGCCAGGAGCGAATCATCATTTGCCTCTGTCGATATCGAACAAAGGTGTCTTAGCAAACAGCTGTTGACTAAGGATTTTTGACTTTACGAGCCGTAAGGGTCCCATAAAGGTATTTCTCCTTACGAGTCGTGAGGATCTCGTAGGTGCGTTTTCTCCTTAAGAATCGTGAGGAGTCTTAAGTGTACGGTCTCTTATAAGTCGTAAGGATCTTACAAAAGTGTTTTCTCCTTATAAGTCAAGAGGACTTACAAGGGTAGTTCACCATGTGAAGATATCCCTCGTCAGTAGTGGGACTCTGGTGGGGAAACGTTTATTTGTGCCTGTGGATTGTATACAAGGGTCAGCATTGAACCGCTCGTAGGGCAATCTGGGGATTGTGATGACTTAAGAACATGTTCATATCCCTGTAGCTTAAGGCTTTTGAATCCTATGAGCCGTGAGGGTCTCATAAGAGGGTTCTCCTTATGAGTCGTGAGGATCTCGTAAGTGTATTTTCTCCTTAAGGATCGTGAGAATTCCGGTGTGTTGCTCCCTTGTGAGTCGTAAGGATCTCACGCAGGTATTTTCTCCTTATAAGGTCGAGAGGACCTTGTAAGTGTCTTTTAACGAGATTGCGCCCTTTCGTGTTTTCACAAAGCTCACCGATAGCCCTGCTATTTTTACTCACGGAGCCCTTTCGGGTTTTCATCCGTGCCCATTTCGCTTATGGACGTACCGTTTTTTTTGTGTCAGCCTTGGGATGCTGCGGTTTGTAGTAGTTTATAGACGTCTCGGTCAGGCGTTAGTTTAGGGACGTTTTGGTCTGCTGTTAGTTTTAGGACATCTCGGTCTGTTGTTAGTTTAAGGACATTACGGTCTATTGTTAGTTTAAGGACGTTTCGGTCCGTTGTTAGTTTAAGGACATTACGGTCCATTGTTAGTTTAAGGACGTTTCGGTCCGTTGTTAGTTTAAGGACATTACCGTCCATTGTTAGTTTAGGGATGTTTCGGTCCGCTGTCGGATACTACTTATAGAGTTTGGGCTTGGAAAGATAGCGAGCGGACATAGGCGTCGTCATCTATCATTACCCTGGGCCGTAACTCGTCAGGAATAGTATTTCTTTAGGAACCGACTGTTTATCGGCCTGAAGGGTCTTTCGCTATGCATATCCATGAGCAAGTAAGCCCAACCCTAGTAGACTTTGTCTATGACGTACGGGCCCTCGTAATTTGGCTCGAACTTCCCCCGTTTGGCGCGATTGGGGATCATAGGTCTTTTGACCACTAGCATGAGTTCGTCTTGGCAGAACGTTCTCGGCCTAGTCAATCTCTTATATGAGCGCATCATTTTTGCTTTGTAGGCTTTCAAGTTTTGCTGCGCTGAGCCGGGTTTCGTCGAGCGTGTCAAGCTCCTCAAGCCGAAGATGAGCATTGTTTTCGTCTGTTAGCTCGTAATGAACCGTCACTCGTAAGGAGGGCAGCTCTATCTCCAAGGGGAGTACCGCTTCAGTGCTGAATACCAATGCATACGACGTTGTGTTTGTGGCCGTTTTGAACGTAGTTCGATATGCCCAGAGAGCTTCATGCAGTCTCTCGTGCCAGTCCTTCTTATTTTTGGACACCGTCTTTTTCACGATCTTTGTCAAGGTCTTGTTGAAAGCCTCAGCCAGACCGTTAGCTCGGGGATTATAGATCGAAGAGTATCTCCAGTCTATATTATGCTGCTGTGCGAAGCGGCTGATCTTATGGCTTCTATAAGCTGGCCCGTTATCGGAGATAATCCGTCGCGGAGTGCCGAACCGATAGATGACCTGTGTCTTGAAGAAATGGAGGATATTCTCCGTCTTCACTTCTCTTATTGGTACTGCTTCTGCCCACTTGGAGAAGAAATCGGTTGTTGCCAGTATGAACCGATGTCCTCTGGACGATAATGGTTCAATGGGCCCGATTATGTCAGTTCCCCACATTTCAAATGGCCAGCTAGCCACCGTTGGATGTAGCGGATTTGGATGCTGGTGGATAAAGTCCCCGTGAATCTGGCATGAGTGGCACTGCTTCACGTATTCGAGACGGTCCTGAATCATCGTGGGCCAACAGTAGCCCATCCTTTTGATCTTCAGTTTCATCTTTGGCCCGGCTTGGTGAGAATCGCAGAGTCCATCGTGAGTTTCTTGGACGACTCTCCTTGCTCTTTCAGGTCCCAGGCATCTCAGCCATAGAGAATCAAATGATCTCTTATATAGAGTGTCATTGACAAAGGCGAAGGATAGAGCTCGTTTCATGAGCTGATGTCTTGACGACGCATCTTCAGGTGTCCGACGGGATTTGAAGTAGTCTATAAAGACTTCTCTCCAATCCTTAGCCTTTTCCTGGTCTTTTATTTGTAGGGTCGCTTGCTCGGTCACTCCCTTTTCTTCGGACGACTCCGGAGATATTTCTGCCGGTGCAAGAACCCGGCGGCTTTGCACAACGATCCCTACGTCATCGAGGTTTACGTCGGCAAGTTCTTTAGCGAGCTTGGCTAATGCATCCGCCTTGCTATTTTCTGCGTGTGGTATACTTTACAGGGCATAGGTAGGGATTTGAGTCAGCAATTGTTGCACTCTCTCGCCGTACTTTACCAACTCTGGTTTGCACGTTTGATAGTCGCTATTTACTTGACTAACGACCAGCTGGGAGATTCTGTATATGAGGTGGTTTTCGATTCCCATGTCGACAGCGATCTCAAGACCTGCTATCAAACCTTCATATTCGGCTTCATTGTTTGTCCTTGGCTCTGTCAAGGAAAAGGCAAAGCGCATTAACCCTCCTTGTGGAGTCACGAAGATGAGGCCCACCCCAGATTTGATTATGGGGGAGTTGTGCTTTCGCTTCTTCATAGAAGATGCTCCGTCGAAGTAGAGTTCCCATCGGGTATCACCCCTCCTTTCTCCCCATCGTCGTGTCAAACGCGTGCTCGTCTGGCAATTCGCAGTTCAAGGGAGAGTCGGCAGGTATCGGATGCTCAGCGAGGAAGTCGGCGATGACCTGGACTTTCATTGCCTTGAGAGGTCGGCATGTCACCAAGAATTCTATTAAGAGTAGGGCCCATTTAGCTAGCCGTCCCGTTAGAATGGATTTTGACATCAAATATTTGAGAGGATCCACCTTTGATATGAGATGGACCTCATACGCCAAAGCATAGTGTCTGAGCTTCGTTATTGCGAAGATTAACGCCAGGCAGTGCTTTTCAATGGGAGAGTAATTGTTTTCTGCCCCCAGGAGAACTTGACTCAAATAGTAGACGGCTCTCTCCTTCCCTTGGTCGTTCTCCTATACCCATAGTGCGCCTAAAGAACCTTCAAGGGCTGTCGTGTACAGGATGGGGGCTTTCCTTTGACCGGAGCGGTTAGCACCGGAGGATTCTGCAGGTATTGTTCAATTTCGTCCAGTGCGCTTTGGCATTTGTGATCCCAAATAAACGGGGTTCCCTTCTTCATTAAATGACTGTAGGGGCGGCACTTGCCGGAGAGATTGGTTATGAACCGTCGGATATATGCGAGCTTTCCTTGGAGAAACCGCAGTTGCTTGAGAGTTCTTGGCGGCGGCATTTCCATGATCGCCTTGATCTTCGACGGTTCTATTTCAATGCCCCGGTGTCGGACGATAAATCCTAGGAACTTTCCTGAGGAAACTCCGAACGTGCATTTCAGAGGGTTCATCTTCAAGTTATATTTCTGAAGGCACTGAAACACTATTTTCAGATGCTCCCAATATTCCTCGTACGATTTTCTTTTAACCACGAGGTCGTTGATATAGCATTCGACGATTTCGTTTATGAGGTCATCGAAAATCTTCGTCATAGCCCTCTGATAGGTGGCGCCGGCGTTCTTCAGATCGAAGGGCATCATTTTGTAGCAGAATATGCCCAGCGGGGTCCGGAAAGCGGTATGCTTCTGGTCTTCGGGATGCATCATTATTTGATTATACCCTGATGAGCTGTCCATGAAAGAGAAGAGTTCGTGAGTGGATGTGTTATCTATCATCAGCTCGGTAACCGGTACAGGAAAACTATCCTTTGGGAAAGCTTTGTTGAGGTCTCGAAAGTCCACGCAGGTGCGCACTGTCCCATTTTTCTTCATCACTGGGACGATGTTGGCAATCCAATGAGTGTACTGAACCTCTTAGATGAAGCCGGAGTCGATTATCTTCTTGATCTCGGTGTTAATGCTCATTTCAAGTTCGATCCGCATTCTTCTCGGTGCTTGTTTGATTGGCTTGACATCCGGAGATATCGCCAATTTGTGGACGGCTATTTCTGGATCTAATTCTGGCATCTCGGAATAGTTCCATGCGAAACGGTTTTTATACTGCATGAGCACGTCTTTGAGCGTAGCCACCTTTTCTTCATACAACAGTTCACTGACAAACGTCGGCCGCGGGTCATTTTCCGTCGCCAAGTCGATTTTTCTTAGATTGTCCGCCGTGATGTATATTCCATCTTCCAGCTCTTTCGGTGCTGGTGGAAATTCTGAGATCACCTCGTCATCATCGTTTTCGAAGCACCAGGGGAGGTCATCCATATCCTCTCGTACTCCTTCTCCTGACAGCGTTATCACGTGACAGGTGCGAGATCGCTTCCAAGACCGATGTTGATCCGGTTCTACTCTCGTGGCTTTCGGTTCATGCTTCTGTGGCGGGGTTATCCTCCAACTGCTGGATAAAGCGAACCTGCCTTGCTGATACTGATCTTCTACTCAGTCTTTGAATGTGAAGCATTCTTCGAGAGGATGTCCTATCGCTCGGTGATAGGAGCAATAATCCGAGTGATGGACCTCGCCTGCTTGTTCGGGGTGCTTAAACTCCGGGAGAGTCATCATCTGATGTTTTATAACAAGATCGAATATCTTCCTTGTATTGTCTTGGGGAAAAGAATATGCTCGACCCAACTTCTTTATAAGAGACGAATCCTGGCTGCTCAATTCTCGATCGCGTGGCTTCTTGGACCCGCTTTGCCGCTGTCGAACATTTTTTCCGTTCTTTATCTTGTTTCTACCTCTACGTCGGGTCTTTTCTATGACGGGTTGACGACGAAGAGCATCGTCATTCTCCGCAGCCTGCTGAAGGAGGCGCTGCGCCCTGGCTTTCTCGTAAATGGCCATTTCGCGGCTATGGTCATCCCGGACCTTTTGACCCGCTTCCCTTATTAGCTTGTCCATCTGTTCTTCGAATAACGGGCTTGACACTTTCATGGCGGGACCTCGTTTTGGTTCAGGGTTAGCGTCTTCTAACAGAGCATCTCCCTCTTCATCGATATCATATATAACGTAGCAGCCATGGAATCGCTCCCGTTTCTTGGATTGAACATTGTTCATACCATAATATTGCATTTTATATTCCCCATTCTTATGCATTTTACAATGAAAACAGGTGCTTTTGACGCATGTCTGCTACATGTTACAGGTTACAGGTTCTTGGACAGAAAACAGTGAAAACGATGTAAAGACGATGAAAAAGTGGACTGTGACCAACAAACAGAAGACTCTTGATCAAGCTTACATAAGGAACAATTTACAAAGCAAGATTCAAGACATCGACTCAAAGCGAACGGGTAGAAGTCCACTACAAATTGTTCACTGAAAATCTGGAACTAACCTAGAAGCCCAAATGGAAAATAACATATATAAACAGGAAGACAAAGTCACCAGAAGCCAGTACCAGAAAGTCCAGAACCCAACTCCAACATTTGGCCGCGGAACCGCGGCCAAACCATGCCTAAGGCCGCGGTTCCGCGGCAGGATAGTGCAATCAGGAACAAATATTTTTTCCATATTTTTGTGGCGGCGTTGACTAGTCAACCTAGGGCTATTTTTGTAATTGTAGACATGCGGGTCAAATGTAACCCTAGGGTTTCCTATTCTCTATAAATAGGAACTCTACTCATTGTATTTTCTTATGCCTCCTTTTATGAATAAAATTTAGAAATCTTTTGGAGAGCATCGGTGTTTCTTTTCCATTCAGAAATTCAGATCTGACAAACCTGCATGGATGATTGGAGGGATGCATCTGTAAGTAATTTAATTTCTTGCCTTAGGAACTTGTTTAGGGTTTAGCTTTGAGGAAGGATTTTGAGAGATGAGATCTCTTATCCCTTTCTTACCCATCACATAGAATCTATAGGTCTCCATGCATACATGCACATACCGCTCCCTACGGCACTCTATCCCTCGAGGTAGCGGTGATACCGTAGTATAAAGGACCGGGTGTGATGTTTTCCATGGAGGTTAGGGTAAGGATCTCTAAAAGAAGGACAAGAACCTAGAGGAAGGAACACCTTCCCGAATGGATCCAATCCCCTTTATTGATAATTACCATAACTCCTCTTAGATCCTAATCTGGGTATAGAAAGCGTTGAGATTTATTTACATTTCCAAACCATTCCTAAATCTAGCCCTAGCAAGAGTAGAATTCAATTATTGCCCTACGTTAATTAGGTTTTTAGATTTAATAATCAATCCGAACACCCTTCGGAATTAACTCGTTAGCGCGATTAGGAAATTCACAACATCCCTGTGGACCGACCCGTACTCACCGGCTAGCTTCATGCGACGTCGTTCTTGATTGCGGTTACAAATATTTTTGATCTATCTTTTAGAAAGCGCAAGCACGCTTAAATCTCTACCAATCAAATGGCGCCGTTGCCGGGGATGGCGTAGAATTTTCTTTTCGCAATTTCGGGTTAATCATAAAATTTAAAAAATCTAAAAAATCTAAAAAATCCAAAAAAAAAATATAAAAATATATCAATAGTTATTTTTTGGAAAGGGTACTTTGTTGTGTGATATCTTGCAGGAACAAACTCGGATCTGGAAATTTACAGAAAGACAAACAGAAAACTAAATATCAAAACAGAAGGGAACTACGAAATCAGAGCAGCAGAATTTTTCCCAAGAACCAAGCCCTCCATTGCGCCGCCCTTCCGCCGCACTAACCCACTTTAGACTGCGGATCCGCCGCGGTCTTGGAGTTTCAGAACGTCAAAATTTTTCTGGGGACCCGCGCCCGCTCCTTCACCGCGGAACCGCGGCGGTAGACCCCTTTTGGCCGCGGTTCAGCTGCTCTCGGGTGACGTCATCAGGTGAAAATTCCTCTGTAAGCTTCTCTGGTCTTTCTATGGAGATCTAGATATATCTTTTCTGAAATATTCCTGCAGGATTTTGTGTGCCTTAAAAATATATTCCCTTCCAAATAACGATCTTGTGCAGGATTTTTGGGCCCCGCTTGAACTAAATTGATTGCAAGAAATATTTTGCTGTTAATTCTTTCCAAATAAAGATTCTTGTGATATGCTTCAAATAATAACCAATTGCAAGTAATATTTTGCTGTTGCATATCTTTTCTATAAAATATTTTGCTGTTGCATATCTGTTCTCTAAAAAAATCTTTTTGCAACAAAATTTTTCCAAAATAAGAGAAAGGAAAAAATTAATGAAAAATGAAAATAAAAAGGACAAGTATTTTATAGAACTTGCAAAATTTTTTTAGCCCCAAATAAATCCTTGCACCATCCAACCTTCCTTCTTGTCACCTTTCTTCTTCTAACATGGGTACCCCACATAAAAAATCATTAGCCGAACTTTGGTATCCCGAACCTAATTTTGCGTCATATGTCAATGTGTTCGGTCAATTTAAAGACGATCCCTCCATGCCTAAAAAATCTCTGAAAGATCACATAGAGGAGTCTAGGAGAAACAGTTTGACTTTTCAACCCACTTTGTGTCAACCTAGTCAACCTTTACCACCTACATATGTTGACACCACTTTTCCAAGTCCTGCTGTAACTCCTAGGCCGATGTCCATTGCTGAGCATATTGCTCAATCTCGCAGTCGATCTTTCACCCCTCTCCACTCATCTAGTTCTAGGGATCCGCACGATTATTCACCTTTTTATCCATATGTTGACCCTACCCCTACCCAACCACCCACTTCCTACCAGTCATACCCAACCTTCCCACCTTCACTAGACACTGTTTCGATACAGCCATTAGGGAGTTTCACATATCCAACCAATTTTGAATCTTTTACTGAAACCCCCTCACCACCTAAGTCTAGTTTGGAAGAGGCGTTGGAGGCGTATATCGCAGCAACAAACAAAATGGTTAGGAATGTGGAAGCGTCCATGGCCGCTCTTATGCAACCTAGTGAACTGGTAGCTAGTGTCCCGCTAGCTCCAAATTTTTCAATGTATGAGGCAGCAGTTGGACAGAGTAAGAATGAGAGAGGATTTTCAAATCAAACCTACCCTTACCCAATTGCAGCCCACAACTCCTGTTTTCCATCGATTGCCCTAAATAGTTCATCTGTTGAAAATAAAGATGAGTTGAGCGAATTTGTAGTGTTTGATTCGCCAGATTGTGAGGAACCCCTTTCGAGTGAAACCGCACCTAATCCTTTCGATCTTTACACTTCCACTCTAGAACCTACATTGATAAACATCCATGCTTTTGAGGAGGTGTCTAAAGAAATTGACTTTCACTTGATTGAGGATATAGACGCCGGGAATATTTCGGATGATGAACCTGTCGATTTAATTAAAATTTTATGTTCAAATCATCATCCCGAGTTATTAAATGTTTCTCCCGAATCTCATATGCGTCTTGATTTTGATGATAATGGCATGGATGAGTTGAATATTGTGGAGAATTATGAGGATAATATTGATGAGAGTAGTAAGGATCATATTGAGGTTGAACCATTTTACTTTGATGTGTCGGATTTTCCAATTCATCCTCTTGAACCTTTACCTAAATCACCCTCCTTCTTTTCCATCGTTCCGACCACGCCTCATTTCACGCCTGACGACTGTGAGCTTGAAAACTTTTCCTTTGAATCTGACACAGTTCCCACAGCCGATGACACTTACGAGTGTTTCACTTTTTCGGACGATGTTGAAGTCTCACCGCCCGAGTTTGAGTCCTTTGCATTTTCAGATGAGTTAGTTAATCCTTCAGACTCGGTTGCTTACATTCGTTTCGAACCATTGATGCAATCTTTCCAGTTCGACACAGTTTACTACGGTGAGCATGATAATATCCCTAATTCACTCCCTTTCGTCTTTCCCATTGTTCCGACCGAACATATGACCGTTACGCTTTCATCTCCTATACCAAGTTCGGCGTACCCATGTTTTCTTGCGAATCTTGAGGGATTTGACCCCATTGCACGACGGGTTGATAGGTTAGCGCATTCGCTTTTAACACATCGGTCATCACATATTGCGCTAATTTATTCACTCAATTTACACCCTCAAGATCGCACTCCACTTCCTTCTTCTTTCCGCCATTCTTCTCCCCCACCGAGACCATATTCTCTTCTTTCTACACGGTCTCGCGTGTTTCTCATTTCTTTCTTCTACACCCCATTCTTTCACTAACTTGACCATTACCACGATAAGATATTTGAATGGTTGGTGTTAACCTTTGGCTTGTGTAAGGCCAAGCTTAAGTTTGGGGGGAACCTTTGTATATATGTATATATATATATTTTTTTTGTTTTTCTATAAAAAAAAAGAACAAAATTTTTTTTTCAAAACATTAAAAAATAAAAATAAATTATAAATAAATAAACAGGGGAGTGCCGGTATTTTGACCCTCTTGGTTTCGCATGACAGTGAGGACACTGTCAAGTTCAAGTTTGGGGGTATGCTCGGTACGTCTTCTTCCTTCGCATTCATTTGTACATATTTTTTTTGCATTTGCATACTTATTTGAAAACCCATAAAAATTAAAAAAAATTCAAAAATTATAAAAATTATTGTATTCAATTTTGGCTAATTGACTAGAGTTTGATAAATAGGTTAACTGGTTAGGAACAACTAGATCTTAGACTTAGTAAATTAAAAACCCTAAAAATAACCTTCCTGAAAGTTTAACAGTAGAAAGTATATGCCTTGTAGTTTATTTAGAAATAGGCAAATTTTGGGTTCACTTCTTGGGTTAAGTCGAAACAAAGGAAGAGTATTGATGTTCTTATTAGAGTATAAGTTTGAAAAATAGTTCCTAGCTTAAGTCTAAATTCTGAAAATGTATACCCTACAAATTGCACATTCACGCACCTTGAAACTTGGAATAGTAGAAGAGACCTTGAAATGCTCTTGGCTAAAGTCCTTAGTATGAAAAAGTGTGAATAAAGAAAAAAAATTGACACTGGTTTTTGTGATTATTTAAGGCTGCAAAAATAGAAAAATATTTAGCGAGGGTGCTTCATCACCTAGTGCCTTAGACCAACTGGTTTGGGAGTCACTGCTAAAGCCTTGGGTGTTGCAAAGATTAGGAAGTACGCTTTAAAGTGCAAACGCATTTTGTAATCGGTCGTTGGTACCTCAAGAAGTATTAACGGTCGCATGAAGGATGTGTAAACAAATTTCATTCACCAACTAATTAGTACTTTGGACAATGGACGAGAGTACGATTGCTTGATTTGAATTTCCAAGTGTAGGGGTGATATATACACACACGTAGGGATATGTGATTGGAATTTAGATAAGAGAAAGGAATGAAGAATAGAACTTGTATCTTTAGTAGAGTTGATAAAAATTCCTAAGTGGAGATGGAACTCTAGAAGGAAAACTTAAGAAATGCCGAAAGCTAGGTAATTCTACAGGATATATGTAATCTTAAGTTAAATAATGAGGAAGTGTGAAGAATATGGGTGGATAATTTGCGGGTCGACGATAATAGAATTCCTTGTTAGAAAACCTAATTGGAGAACAAAAGTCGAAAAACCAAATTGATAGGATTTTGTGGGTAGTATCCGCTGAAAACCCTCAGGAGACAACACTCCTCCTACTAGGGACACCTAGAGGTTTAACGGCTTGTTGCATGAGCTCAGTGCAATCGCGTTTCCCTGCGAAAGTGCGGCTAGGTTAGATTTTTATCGAGAATAAAAAAATAATTTTGCTCGAGGACGAGCAAAAGATAAGTTTGGGGGTATTTGTTCATACCATAATATTGCATTTTATATTCCCCATTCTTATGCATTTTACAATAAAAACAGGTGCTTTTGACGCATGTCTGCTACATGTTACAGGTTACAGGTTACAGGTTCTTGGACAGAAAACAGTGAAAACGATGTAAAGACGATGAAAAAGTGGACTGTGACCAACAAACAGAAGACTCTTGATCAAGCCTACATAAGGAACAATTTACAAAGCAAGATTCAAGATATCGACTCAAAGCGAACGGGTAGAAGTCCACTACAAATTGTTCACTGAAAATCTGGAACTAACCTAGAAGCCCAAATGGAAAATAACATATATAAACAGGAAGACAAAGTCACCAGAAGCCAGTACCAGAAAGTCCAGAACCCAACTCCAACATTTGGCCGCGGAACCGCGGCCAAACCATGCCTAAGGCCGCGGTTCCGCGGCAGGATAGTGCAATCAGGAACAAATATTTTTTCCATATTTTTGTGGCGGCGTTGACTAGTCAACCTAGGGCTATTTTTGTAATTGTAGACATGCGGGTCAAATGTAACCCTAGGGTTTCCTATTCTCTATAAATAGGAACTCTACTCATTGTATTTTCTTATGCCTCCTTTTATGAATAAAATTTAGAAATCTTTTGGAGAGCATCGGTGTTTCTTTTCCATTCAGAAATTCAGATCTGACAAACCTGCATGGATGATTGGAGGGATGCATCTGTAAGTAATTTAATTTCTTGCCTTAGGAACTTGTTTAGGGTTTAGCTTTGAGGAAGGATTTTGAGAGATGAGATCTCTCATCCGTTTCGTACCCATCACATAGAATCTATAGGTCTCCATGCATACATGCACATACCGCTCCCTACGGCACTCTATCCCTCGAGGTAGCGGTGATACCGTAGTATAAAGGACCGGGTGTGATGTTTTTCATGGAGGTTAGGGTAAGGATCTCTAAAAGAAGGATAAGAACCTAGAGGAAGGAACACCTTCCCGAATGGATCCAATCCCCTTTATTGATAATTACCATAACTCCTCTTAGATCCTAATCTGGGTATAGAAAGCGTTGAGATTTATTTACATTTCCAAACCATTCCTAAACCTAGCCCTAGCAAGAGTAGAATTCAATTATTGCCCTACGTTAATTAGGTTTTTAGATTTAATAATCAATCCGAACACCCTTCGGAATTAACTCGTTAGCGCGATTAGGAAATTCACAACATCCCTGTGGACCGACCCGTACTCACCGGCTAGCTTCATGCGACGCCGTTCTTGATTGCGGTTACAAATATTTTTGATCTATCTTTTAGAAAGCGCAAGCACGCTTAAATCTCTACCAATCAAACATATCCTAGCCCGATCGTTTCCATTCTCCCGTTGGGCAATTTTCGCTGAGTTACGGGGACGTTCCAGATCTTGTTGTAGAACTGGGCCTGTTGTACGGTCTACTTCAAGGGTATGCCTTGGCGCCTCAACAGCCTTTTTAATCCTTCTGTGTAGTATCTGGGCAGACGGATGGGCTGGAGTCTGTCAAGAGTAGAATCGGCACCATGCCAAATTTCTTTCTCCACTTTGGTTTCCATGGATCGATAAAAGAGGATCGCCTTTTCATCTCTTCACCTGGGAGGTACGTAGAATATCTGAAGTTCCTTCACACTATAGGTATCAAGTGCGTCGATCTCTTTGTATGCTCTTGCGGAACCATGGCGATTTGCAAACTCCGATCATCGCCAGCGAAGGCTTATATTGATGGCCGAACAGAAAATACTGCATTGATCTCATCTTCCGAGTCGCTGCCGAAGACCAGAATAGGGGTGGATGGTCCCGGCTTGTTGTATTGGGGCGACCCTGAATAAACTATTTCTTCTTCCTCCTCGGTATCACTCCCGAAGACCGGAATAGTGGTGATACCTTTGTTCTTCGGTTTATGGCATCTTTCCGTGTCTTCGAAATCTGGTAAGAAGTATTTTGCATCTTCGTACTTTCGGACTTCATTCACGGAGAATGGGTTCAACTCCCTTGTCACAGTATACTCGAGACCATCCTTGAAATACTTCATACACTGATGTTGTGTAGAAGGGATGATGTTGTACTCGTGTAACCAAAGCCTGCCGAGCAAAGCATTGTAACATGTCTTGGCGTCAATGACGTGAAATTTGATGTCCGTGACGAGCAGCCCAAAGTGTAACGTCAGTATCACAGACCCGAGCGTCCGTGATGACTGGGAGTCAAACCCGGAGATGGTGATTTTATCATGAGCGAGGTGCTGAACGCTCATGCAGATTTCCTTCAACACTCTTACATTGAGGAGGTTGACGGAGGACCCATTGTCAACCAGGATTTTGCCTATCTTGATATCATGACAGTATCCGGAGACATAAAGGGGGCGGTTATGCTCGCACATCCCGAGAAGGAGATCTTCATCGCCGAAAGTGATGTCGGCCGTGTGCACTTCTTCCAGCTCGTCCTTCATCTTTTCTTCGGCGAGGAAAGCTTGGAACTGTGTGGGCTCTTGTAATGCCTTGATCAAAGAATCTCTTGCCTCTTTGGATAGCAGAAGAGCGTCGAGAATGCTTAGCTGCGAGGGTATCTTCCTCAGGTGTGCTAGAACGTTATAATCCATCTTGTTTTTCTTAGGCGGGTCCTTGGCTGCAAGTTCTTCGACGACTCCCTCATCGAGGGAAATTTCCTCAGGGACTTTTTCTTTCCCCTTATCCTTTTTGTTCGATCCCTTGTTTGCGAGTCCGAGATTCTTTTCAGGTAGCGTGCGATTGCGCAGCTGAATGTTCTCGCAGTTCTTCGTTTCTTCCTCTTTTCCCGAGGTGGTTTCTTTGAAAAGAGGGCCGAGGGCCATTTCTTCTTTAGAATCGCTCCTGAAGGTGAGAACTTGCGATCCCTAGCTATCAACCATGTGACAGTTGCCGGCAGCTCTTCCTCGTTCGTCTGCCATATTTTTCCGCTGTTGACGAGCTTCACGCTTCATCCTCTTGAAGTGCTGCCGGTGAGCAACGTATCTTTGCCACCAGTTTTTAAAGGCGTTGCACTCTTCGGTGGGGTGCGCAATCCTTTGATGGTATAAGCAGTAACTAGGATGTACATCTGCTTCGCCAAGATGTCCCGCCGAGAGTGTTTCCTTTGGAGGATGGCAGTTTCATTCCCATTGATAGGGCTTTAGCGAAACATTTCCTCGTTTTAAGTCTGCTTTTATCTGCCGCGAGCGTGCTTCGATCTGGTTGGAGTACTTCAACCTTTTCCTCCAGTCGTCGACGTTTGGTTTTTTCGAACATGGCCATTTCACGGCCTTGATCAGCTTTGCTCTTCTGACAGGCCTCGTTCAGTAGCATGTCGATGATCTCATCTGATGGTCCTAGGCGTTCTGGTTCGGGATTTTCCCCCAGTTTCTCTGCATCAGGAGCTTTTTCACCATCTATTGACGAGTGAGAGATCGTGTGACAGTTCGCCACATAATCCCCAGGTTCATCTAACGAGTCTTCTCCTTCATCATTTCCGTCCTCAAGGATGTGGTTGAGAAACTCTTGGAGTGTGACCGGGATTCGCGCCTTCTGGTTATATTGTTCCAGCATGTCAATATGTTTTTGCAGGTCCGTACGCTTGTCATCAAGCTTCACGGACTTTCTGGTCTTCTTCTTCTTCTTTGAAGACTTTGACGGCTGGGTATGGACGTTTTGACCATCCCCACCAATTATTGGCGTCGGGCGCGGCTTCAGCATTCCTTCGATGACCTCGGGTTCCAGCAGACTTTTCCACCTGATCGTCGGGCATGTTTGGAGATCCTTTAGCATTCTTTTTGTTTTGGTTGAAAGAGCGACCTCCCATGGAGCTTCTTCTACAAAAGAGCATGATGCCCCCGGTGTGTCCCCCCTTTTAAGAGCGTGCGGCTGAGGCGGGCTTACTTTCCAGTTCTTGGACAGTGCGAATTTGCCCTGTTGGTATTGGTCCTCAATCCATCATTTGAAGACGAAGCAATTTTCGATTGGATGGCCTACCACTTGGTGATAGGGGCAATAATTGGGATTATTGACCTCACCGGGTTGCAATGGACGTTTCAGATCCGGCAAGGTGATGAGCCTGTTGCGCAACGCCAGCTCGAACAGTCTCCTCATTTTATTCCGGGGAAACGAATAAGGGCATTTCAGTTTCTCATTGAAGAATCGCCTCTTTCATCTTGGCGATCAGTTGGCTTTGGACCACTGGGCTGCTGCTGAGCATTGGTGATGAAAGTCGCTTTCCCTTTTCCTTTTTCATTTCGAGATTCCAGCTTCGAAGAAGATGGTCTGTGACCGATCTGATCCATTTGGGCCAGCTTGTCAATCAAGGCCTGAAAAGTAGTTGGCTTGAAGAACATCATGAACTGGGATATGGTCGCCTGCGGATCAAGAGTACCCACGAATATGCCTACCGCAGGCGCTTCTTCGATGCGCTTCTCGCACTTCGACCATAGATTCCGCCACCGTATCATGTATTGCACTCATGTTTCGCCTGGCTTTACTCTGGCGTTAATTAATACGGTGATTGGGGTGCATTCGCTAGCGCTTGCGAAACGCTGGGTGAACAACAATTCCATCTCTGTAAAAGTTTTGACGGATTCGTTGGGAAGCTCTGAGTACCATTCGAACGCCGTCTCCGCCAAGTTGCCGATGAATTGGCGAAGCGGTAGCTTTTCATCCCCTCCAGTGTTGCCACAGAGAGCCCTGAACTGAGCGACATGTTGATGGGGATTGCCTGTCCCCTTGTACACATGGAATTTAGGAATCGTGTATCCTGACGGTTACTTTATTTGATCGTACCAACCCAGATAGGGCCATCCAGTTCTGACGACTTGGCCAGCCTCTTCATTCGCTTGATGAGCTTGTATTTGTTGAGCTATATAACCATCGAGCGTGGCTCTGGAGATGGTCTCCTCCTTGGCTGCTGACAGAGCCGGCAGAGGATTTGATGTCTCTCCTCTATCATCTTCAATTATTACTGGAGGATCTTCGGCTGGAGGGTCCGGCTGGATCATCATGCCCACCATATCTTGGAATAGAAAGGCCATTTATTTTATGTTGGCCGCTTGTTCCGCGGCCTCTTTGTCCTTTTCCTCAAGCATTCTCCGAAGGAATTCGGCATCAGTTTCCTGCTCATGACGCTGTTCTGAGGTCGTCTCTTGGATTTCTTTTGGTCCTGTGAGTGCGGCCATGGCTGTTAGTATCTCTTGGAGCTTTTGTTGTTGTTGCTCCTGAGCCTTAGTCACTGATCGCGTAAGCGGTCGATGACCTGTAGAGATAAGGCTATCCTGTTTTCCGGATGCCATATAGACGGTATGCACCACCATTCCCCCAGACTTAGGGCGTTTAGGCTCAGTACCCTTGACATTTTTCGCAGACACGGGGATTTTCTCTGGCCTCCTCTTTTTATGGGCTGGCGAAGTTGAGGGGCTTGTTGCAGTAGGCACCCAGGTAGACGACACCTTCTGTGGTACGACAGAGTGGTCCTTCTCTTACCGAACCTTTATCTTCTTCGGTCGGCGGGAGTAATCTTGATCAATCACCGAGTCTTGGACTTGACGCTAGACCTTGTAAATTTTAGAGGACAGCCGCTGAGGGGGCTATTCAAGCTTTGCCTTTGTGGCATTCTTCACAAGTGAAGGAGATCTTTTGAGTACGGCCTTCGGAGAGTTCTTGCGCACCCTCCTTAGTGGTTCAAAGCTGTTCCCAGTTGGAACAATAGCGTTGACTTCCACCATTGGAGCTGGCGGAGTCAATCCAGAAGGAAAATTGCCCCTAGCTTCCCTCACTCGGCGCCAGTGGCGACGTCGAGCATGTCGAGCAGATGGTATCACCTTTGCTGTTGGATGAGCTTCTTCATGACCTCGCTCTGATGAGGGGTTGTTGTCGTCGTTAGCCTGTCGAAGACCGACGCCCATTGGGAGGGGATGGCCAATCTTGAAAAGGCCGACTTTCGTGCAGGGGAAGCGGCCTTGGTTACTTCACCTGGAGTGGGAGTTGGAACGGCTAGCCTTGTGAAGACCGACCCCTTAGCAGGAGAAGCCGCTTTGACGACTTCAGGAGCAGGAATGGCTATCCGCTTGGGGATAACACCTTCTGGTATTGCAGGCTTCTTCATGGGCCCGTTGGAGTTTTGGCCCAGTCTATTGGAAACCGAGGCATTGGATTTGGGCGACCCGTTGAGAGTGGCCGCAGTAGTTGCAAGCCGATCAAAGACCAACTTCTTCGGAGCTTCTTGCGATGGTACAAGAGCACTGAAGCTCGTTAGCAGGAGCATAGTCCCGAAGAACAGTCCAGTGGTGGCCTGAGTCACCTGTTCCACTGGCATGGCGAAGATGGAGGCCGCTTGGGGCCCGTAAGTCACTCCTCCGGACAGGACGAAGTGAGAGTTGCAGTTAGTGCAGTTTGAAACCATTGATCTTCTGTTTTCTGCATGGAGCAAGACACTAAATCTCAGTACCTCACATCCAAAGGCAACCATGTCAAACCGTGATTCGTTCGCGAAACACGACACACGAAGTGTGGAGTGGAAAGAAGAAAAGGTCCCACCGGGCGTGCCAGAATCTGTTCACCGCCGAAAGACGCGACCGGGACGTTGGGACGTCCGGCCTGAATTTGGGAGCAGATGCTATTTTGTGTTATCCGTCCACCTCTCCGAAGATGCCAAGATGATTTATGACACCATGTATCGAAGGTTTAAACGGATGCGGCCGATGTAGCAGAATTCGTCAGATTCCCCCTCGTTGAGGGGTTTTTGATTGTGGGGACGCTCTTCCCTGCAGGCGCAAGCCTCTGCAGTTAATTACGCTACCGCATCGCGGTAACCAATTTCTCCTTCTCCAGACGGTCACTTCGTGTCGTGTGTGTTTGTTTTGTTTTTGGTTGCCCGTGGATTGTATACGGAGATTAATTTATGTTGTCGCCCGTAGGGCGTGGATTAGACCAAATCCGTATTTTCTTAGATTTGGGTTTGGGTTGGGTTTAAGGATGCGTTAGTCTCATTTGAGACTAAGCTCAACTTAAACGTTTTAAGGACACGTTAGTCTAGTTTTAGACTAAGATCAACTTAACGGGATCGTTTAGATCCAACAAAAGAGCATTTGGGCTCTATTATTTTAGCTTAAGGACTTTGAGGTCCAGTTTACAGACGTCATGGTCTGTAAAGTTTAAAAACATTATAGTCTATGAGTTTAAGGACCTCACAGTCCAAGGTAGTTTAGAGACATCATAGTGTGTAAAGTTTAAGGACATCATAGTCCATGAGTTTAAGGACCCCCCAGTCCGTAAAGTTTAAGGACATCATAGTACATAAGTTTAAGGACCCTATAGTCCATAAAGTTTAAGGACATCATAGTCCATGAGTTTAAGGAAGCCACAGTCCATGGAATGTCTGGTTGTCGGGACCCGTGACCTCTCTGAAGATGTTGAAGGATTACAACGACAAATATCATAGGAGTGAAGAGATGTACCCTTGAACCAATATTGATTGGGAGATCTGTAGTCCAATTTGGGACTAAGATCAGAGATTTATGAGCATATGGGCTCAATTAATCTGAGGTAGGGTTCTGTGGCCCACTTGGGCTCGGCCCATTCAGTTAAAATGTTAAACATTTAACAATGCTGAGCATTGGTTTGAGTTCTGACAATCTTTTTGTCTTTTATGGAATGCTGAGCATTAATTATGGCTCTGTGCTTTATTTATAGAACAATTTATGTTCTCTTAGCGCACACGTGAGGAGCACGTGGCGTGCTTGGCGCTGAGCGCCAGTCAATGAGTGCAGAGCGCTTCTTATGATGTAGCGCACACGTGAGGAGCACGTGGCGCGCTTGGCGCTGAGCGCAAGTCCAAAGAGCGCAAAGCATTTCTGTTTAAGTAGCGCACACGTGGGGGGCACGTGGCGCGCTTGGCGGTGAGCGCCAGTTCAAAGAGCGCAGTAGTGCACACGTGAGGAGCACGTGGCGCGCTTGGCATTGAGCGCCAGTTCAAAGAGCGCAGTAGCGCACACGTGAGGAGCACGTGGCGCGTTTGGCGTTGAGCGCCAGTCAATGAGCGCAGAGCGCTTCTGTTCAAGTTTGGAGCGCTAAGGCTCTGCAGTGCCGTGCGCTAGATTTGGAGCGATGAGACGCTCTTCTTTAATTGGAGCGCTAAGGCTCTTTTTAGGCAGCTTTGCGCCCTGAGAATTAAATTCTCTCTATAAGAGATTTTGTCTCATAGATCTAAGAACAAAGTTCTTATTTTTTATAGGAGATGTTTCAATCTCTTATGTTTTTGGTGAAAGGCTCTGCCTTTATGGATCTATGATCCTAAGAGAATTGAATTATTCTCCCCCTTTTTATAATGAGATATTATGATCTCTGAAAGATAATATGTCTTATAGATCTATGATCTGAATAAGATTAAGTTCTTCCCCTTATTTCTTATGATGAGATACTTTGATCTCTTTTGTGAAAGACCTTAGTCTTATAGATTATGATCTTAGAAAAAGAAGTCAATTCTTCTTTTATATGAGATGATTTCATCTCTCTGTTCTCTTTCTTTTACCTTGAAGAAAATTTTCTTCTTCTGAGATCTTGCTCTTTGTCTTTGAAATTTCTCAAAGTTTAGGGGGGGTCCTCTATCCCAGACTTGAAGTCTCGGGGCCTTTATATAGTGAAGGCTGATTTGTTCAATCGGTAAAGGAGATCTTTTCTCCAACTGATTTGGGGATATTTTCTCCGTTGGATCTTTGATCCAAGGGCTTCTGTTTTACAGAAGACAATTTTCTTGTTTTTAACAAGATTGGGAGATCTTTTCCCATACATAATTTTATTCTGTAATTTGGTGATTTTTAATCACTATTGGATCATTGATCCAACGGTGCTCTGATTTTCAGAGCATAATCTTTCCTGTTTGGAATGATTCTGAGGAATGTTTCCTTAACAGAATTTTATTCTGGTCAATTGATGATTTTTAATCATGTTGTTGGATCTTTGATGCAAGGGCCGAGAGCATTTTGTTCTTATCGCTAGCGCTCACGTGCTTTGCACGTTGTGCGCAGTTTAGAGTGCAGCGCACTTAGCGCTAGCGCTTACGTGCTTTGCACGTAGTGCGCTGCTTAGAGTGCATCGATGTTAGCGCTCACGTGCTTTGCACGTGGTGCGCTTCTCAGAATGCAGCGCTCATGTGCTTTGCACGTAAGCGCTGCCTTAAAGTCTTTGACTCTCAGCGCTAGCGCAGCTATAAAGCGCTGCTTCATTTCAAATTTTGAAATTTTGAACAGAGCTTTGCTCTGATTGGGGGAAACAGCTGGAAAATATGGTCTTGGTCAATAAGGTGAACGGGAAGTGGCGTATGTTCGTCGACTTCACAGATTTGAAAAACGCCTTCCCTAAAGACAACTATCCCCTCCCTCAAATAGACCAGCTAGTGGACAGCTCGACTGGCTACGAATTACTAAGTTTCATGGACGCTTTCTCCGGTTACAATTAGATCTGGATGAACCCGGCAGATGAAAAACTTACCGCGTTCACCACGGATCAGGTGGTATACTGTTACAAAGTGATGCCCTTCGGACTTTAGAATGCTGGGACTACATATCAGCGCCTCGTCAACAAACTGTTCAAACCACAGATCGGTGGGAATATGGAGGTCTATGTCAATGACATGCTCGTAAAATCATCCTCATTGGACGGGTACACCAAAGCTCTCGGCGAGACATTCGACGTCCTGCGCAAGTACAAAATGAAGCTGAACCCAGCTAAGTGTGCATTCGGGGTCACCATCGGTAAATTTCTCGGGTTAATGGTTACCCACAGAGGAATCAAAGTGAACCCAGAAATGATCAGCGCCAATCTCAACATGGCCACACCGAGGAGCAACGTAGAAATCATGCGTCTCATAGGGCGGGTAGCCACTCTGAGCCGCTTTATGTCAAGATCCGGAGAGAAGTGCCTCCCGTTCTTCAAGGCCTTAAGAAAAATCCCTAAGTTCAAATGGTCGGATAGTATCAGAATGCCTTCGAACAACTCAAGGAGCACTTAGAAACTCCACCACTACTCACCCGACCCTCGAGGGTGATGAGCTATTACTATACCTTGCGGTCTCTGATCAACTTGCGGGCTCGATGCTCGTCAGTGAGTCCGAAAGTATACAAAAACCGGTCTACTACGTGAGCCATGTCTTCAAAGATGCGGAAACAAGATACCCAGCCATAGAAAAGATAGTCTTGGCACTTGTAGTCGCCTCAAGGAAACTACGACACTATTTCCAGGCGCACACAATTCTCATCCTCACTGAGCGACCTATAGGTGCTATCCTTGCTTCCCTTGAATCGTCGGGGCGTCTGGAGAAATGGAGGTGGGAATAATCCCAGTTCGACATTAAGTATCGCCCCCTAGGAAAGCCATTAAAGCACAGGTCTTGGCGGATTTCATTGTCGAATGCACTATCCCGACTAAGGAAGGAACGTCGACATGGGGCCCCGAACCACGTCCTTCGGTTGAGGAAGTGCCCAACCCCATTCCTAATTGGGTGCTTTACGTCGACGGATCCTCTACCGAGGAGGGGAGCGGGGCTGGCCTGATCATCCGTGGCCCGGACGAAGCGGAAATGGAATACTCTCTGAAGCTCGGGTTTAGAGCATCGAACAACGCCGCGAAATACGAGGCACTGTTGGCAGGTTTGCAAATCGCCTCCGGTGTAGGGCTGAAGACCATAAGAATTCACAGCGACTCTGCACTGGTCGTTGGCCAAGTGACCGGGCGTTTCGAAGCCCGGGAACCGCTCATGATAAAGTACCTTACCGAGGTAAAAAGGCTTCGGAAAATTTTTGATAAGGTCCAAGTGGAACAGATCCCCAGGAACCTGAACACCCGAGCAGACGCTTTGAGCAAGCTCGCTTCTTCCTATACTGCCGACCATAAAAGAAACATTCTTTTCGAAGTCTTGCTACGACCCAGCGTGGAAGACGGGGAGGTAACACTCCAGGTATATGCTGTTCGGGAGGAAGGCCAAGATTGGAGGAAACCCCTCCTGGACTTCCTAAAAGATGGTATACTTCCAGAGGACCCGGGGAAGGCTCGCCTCCTTCGGGAAAAAGCTCGTCATTTCATCTGGAGCAATAGAAACCTCCACAAGAAGTCGCACACTCAGCCCTTGCTCCGATGCGTCGACCCCCACGAAGCCAACTACGTTCTAAGAAAGATATATGAAGGGGTCGGGGAGCGCATCAAGTAGCCCGCACCCTAGTCCAGAAGTCTCTACTCCAAGGATATTATTGGCCGAGGATACACCAGGATGCTGAGAAGCTCGTCAGAAGATGCAAGAATTGCCAACTCCACGGTAGCATATCTCGTCTCCCCGCTACCGAGCTAACTCCCCTCAGTTCCCCTTAGCCGTTTGCCCAATAGGGGATGGATATGGTGGGCCAACTCCTCACCGGCACGGGCGGACACAAATACATCTTTGTCACTGTAGACTACTTTACGAAGTGGATAGAGGCCATGCCCATCAGAAAACCAGATGCCGCCTCTACTATAAAGTTCCTACAAAACAACATCATCACTCGATTTGGAATCCCGAGGTGCGCGTTACCGACCACGGGACCAACTTCGAAAACGAAAAAGTCAAAGAATTTTGTAGCGACTACCACATACTAATGAAGTTTTCCACGGTCGCGCATCCGCAATGCAACGGACAAGCCAAGATAGAAAACCGAGGAGTCATACACGGACTTAGGGCTCTCTTAGAAGGAAGACAGAGCAGCTGGGTTAAAAAATTGTCGCGGGTGCTATGGGCATTGCGGACCTCGAAGAAAACACCCACGGAAGAAACCCCGTTCAGCCTCTACTACGGTACCGAGACGATGGTCCCTGCTGAGATCGGACTGCCTAGTTATAGAGTCGAACACTTCGACGATGAAGATAACATCTCGGCACTCCGGACCAACTTGGATGTATTATTGGAAAAGCGGGATCGAGCGCAGATCAGAGCAGCCGCCTATCAACAGCAAACCGCTCATTACTACAACGCCCGAGTTAAACATCAGGCCTTCAAGACGGGAGATCTGGTCCTACGAAGGAACGAGTTTGTGGACCAAGCAAGGCTGCACAAATTCTTCCTAAAATGGGATGGACCATTCATCGTAGCAGAAGCATTGGCTGGAGGAGCGTATCGCTTACAAGACGTCGGGGGGGGGCATAAGTTTCTTCGGCCCTACAATAACGAAAAACTCAAATTGTACAAATAAGCATGCCTTATTCTTTTGAAACAATGTAATTCTTATTGACGTCGGGGAGCGTAAGTTTCTTTTCTCGGTTCCGAGACCTCTAGGCTTGTTTTTAAAAATTGTGTAAAATATACTGAGGGGATAAAAAGAGACAATACACATCAACAAGAAGAACCTTATTTATTAAGAAGGTATTATGAGCTCCTCCGCCTTACAAAAATTACAATAAAAGGGGTCGGAGATCAAGGTCGCTTTGTCGATGGTATACCGAGGAAATCCCCTCCAACCGATCCGATGCAGCATCGATCCGTTCCCTTCAGCGGTACTCAAGAACCCTAGATGCCACAGACTCCCCAGGTTCCTCGTCCGTCGAGTTGATGTAACGACCAATCTTTACTGGAAACCCTCGAGCAAAAGGCCCGCCGAGAGGACCCGCCTGCTCTTTAAAATAAGACCGAGCAGTTTCCTGCCCGGTCCATCCCTAGCGGGTAGCTTCCTACCCATTTACGCTAAGGTCTAAAGCCCTCATCAAGAGACCACCGAGCAATTTCCTGCTTGCCCATCCCTAGCGGGTAGCTTACTACCCAACTATGCTAAGGATCTAAAGCCATCCTCACGAAGCGACCGAGTAGGTTCCTGCTCAGTCATCTACCAGCGGGTTGCCTCCTACCCAATTACGTTAATGATCTAAAGCCCTCCTCACGAGGAGACCGAGTACCTTCTTGCTCGGTCATCTACCAGCGGGTAGCCTCTTGCCCAACAACGCTGTGGTCCAAAGCCCTCCACACGAGGCGACCAAGTAGCTTCCTTCTCGGTCATCCACCAGCGGGTAGTCTCCTGCCCAACAACGCTGTGGATCCAAAGCCCTCCTCGTGAGGCGACTGAGTAGCTCCCCTGCCCGGTCCATCCCTAGCGGGTAGCTTCCTACCCATCAACGCTAAGGATCTAAATCCCTCCTACAGAGGCCACCGTGCAGCTTACCTGTCCGGTCCATCCCTAGCGGGTAGCTTCCTACCCTCAACGCTAAGGATCTAAAGCCCTCCTACAGAGGCCACCATGCAGATTCCTGCTCGGCTAAACTCCGGGGGGGAAGGTGGATTCCTACCCTACAAAGACATGGATCTAGGACCCACATTGAGGAAGAATCAGTTATGGCCGACCTATTCTAACTTGGCTAATTTTCTACTTATGCTAAAATACGTGGTCGTCACATCGACTACGAGGTATGGACTGATACCGACCTTCCTAGCCTTGGGATATCTTTTGATTCATCCTAAATGAACGATCGCCACCTCAGCTTCGGGGAGCGGGAGGGTACCGACCTTCCTACACTTGGTTATTATTCGACTTACACTCGACGCGCGATCGTCATCTAAAAAGACGATCGTCATCTAAAAAGCCGGGCAACGGCCTACGACCTAACACTTGCACCAGAATGAAAATTCAAATAAGAAGAAGACTGACGAGCTTTTGCCCGAAGGCGGCGAGCCTCCCCTGGGTCCTCTGGAAGTATACCATCTTTTAGGAAGTCCACGAGGGGCTTCCTCCAATCTTGTCCTTCCTCCCGAACAGCATATACCTGGAGTGTTACCTCCTTGTCTTCCACGCTGGGCCACGGAAAGACTTCGAAGAGGATGTTTCTTTTATGGTCGGCAGTATAGAAAGAAGCGAGATTGCTTAAAATGTCTGCCCGGGTGTTCAGGTTCCTGGGGATCTGTTCCACTTGGACCTCATCAAAAAAATTTTGAAGCCTTTTTACCTCGGCAAGGTACTTTATCATGAGCAGTTCCCGGGCTTCGAAACGCTCGGTCATTTGGCCGACGACCAGTGCAGAGTCGCTGCGAATTATGATGGTCTTCGGTCCCACCCTGGAGGCGATTCGCAAACCTGCCAACAGTGCCTCATATTCCGCGGCGTTGTTTGATGCTCTAAACCCGAGCTTCAGGGAGTATTCCATTTCATCTTCGTCCGGGCCGCGGATGATCAGACTATCCCTGCTCCCCTCCTCTGTAGAGGATCAGTCGACGTAAAGCACCCAATCAGGAATGGGGTTGTGCACTTCCTCAACCGAAGGACATGGTTCGGGGCCCGTGTCGACACTCCATACTTAGTCGGGATGGTGCATTCGACAACGAAATACGTCAAGACCTGCGCTTTGATGGCTTGCCTGGGGCGGTACTTAATGTCGAATTAGGATAATTCCCACCTCCATTTCTCCAAACGCCCCGACGATTCAGGGGAAGCAAGGATAGCACCTATAGGTCGCTCAGTGAGGACGAGGATTTTGTGCGCCTTGAAATAGTGTCGTAGTTTTCTTGAGGTGACGACAAGTGCCAAGACTATCTTTTCTATGGACGGGTATCTTGTTTCCGCGTCTTTGAAAACATGGCTCAGGTAGTAGACCGGTTTCTGTATACTTTCGGATTCCCTGACGAGCACAAAGCCTGCAGCTTGATCGGAGACCGCAAGGTATAGTAATAGCTCGTCGCCTTCGAGCGGTCGGGTGAGTAGTGGTGGTATTGCTAGGTGCGCCTTGAGTTGTTCGAATGCGTTCTGACACTCCTCCGACCATTCGAACTTAGGGATTTTTCTCAAGGCCTTGAATAACGGGAGGCTCTTCTCTCCGGATCTTGACATAAAGTGGCTCAGAGCGGCTACTCTCCCTGTGAGATGTATGATTTCGACATTGCTCCTCGGTGTGGCCATGTTGAGAATGACGCTGATCTTTTCTGGGTTCACTTCGATTCCTCGGTAGGTAACCAAGAACCCGAGAAATTTATCGTTGGTGACCCCGAATGCGCACTTAGTTGGGTTCAGCTTCATTTTGTATTTGGGCAGGACGTCGAATGTCTCGCCGAGATCTTTGGTGTGCCTATTCGATGAGGATGATTTTACGAGCATGTCGTTGACATAGTCTTCCATGTTCCTGCCGATCTGTGGTTTGAACAGTTTGTTGACGAGGCGCTGATATATAGCCCCATCATTCTTAAGATCGAAAGGCATCACTTTATAACAGTATACCCCCCGATCCGTAGTGAACGCGGTAAGTTCTTCATCTGCCGGGTTCATCCGGATCTGATTGTAACCGGAGAAAGCGTCCATGAAGCTTAGTAATTCATGGCCGGCCGAGCTGTCCACTAGCTGGTCTATCCAAGGAAAGGGATAGTTGTCTTTAGGGCAGGCCTTGTTCAGATCCGTGAAGTCGACGCACATGCGCCACTTCCTATTCGCCTTTTTACCATGACCACGTTTGCCAGCCAATCCAAGTAGTCAAGATTTCTAATGAAGTCGGCTGCGAGCAGTCTATGAACTTCTTCTTCTATTGCCTTTTGCTTGGCCGGCGCAAAACTTCTCGTCTTTTGTCGAACGAGCTTTGCTTTTGGATCGATCCCGAGCTTGTGGGAGATCACTTTGGGGTCGATCCCAGGCATATCCGTAGGAGTCCAAGAGAACATGTCCGAGTTATCTCGAAGGAACCGTATCAGGTCCTCATGATGGTCCTCTGTTAAGAGAGAGCCGATTTGGACGGTCCGGCCGTCGACCCCTTCGACGAGGGGGACTTACGTCAATGCTTCCACCGGGGATCATCGGAGTTCCTTTTATTCGTCGCGTGTATCAAAACCCCCCTGAAAATCACATGCATCTTCAAAATCATTGCCCGGCTCTCCGGCGGGTGACACGGTGGCGAGACGGACCTTAGAGATTTTCTGGTTCCCGTAGGACCGGCCTATACCCCCTTGATCCAAAATGAATTTGATCGCGAGGTGGTAAGTCGAGATTTTAGCCCGGAGGGTGTTTAATGTTGGTCGACCCAGGAGGATATTGTAGGATGAAGGGACCTTAGTGACGATGAATTTCACTGGCATAGTCCTCGTACGACCTGCTTCTCTAATGTTGAGGAGGAAGGTGACCACTCCTTCGGCTGGGATGGAGTGGTTGGTAAACCCAGATAGAGCGTGTGAGGTCGGATGTATGTCGGATGGTCCTAGCCCCATACGCTGGAAATAGTCATAGAAGAGGATATCATCCGAGCTCCCGGAATCGACCAATATTCTCTGATCTCATAACGATGGACCCGGGCCGTTATCACGAGAGGATTGTTGTGAGGCAAGGATATACCATGGAGATCTTCGTTGGTGAAGATGATGGGCTCATCCTTCCTGCACTTCTTCTAGGGTGGATCGCCTACACCCTCAACCGGGAGGAGGCGGTGGTTTCCGCAAGCTTCCCGAGCAGGATCCGAGGTAACGACCATGATTTACCCGATCGTTAACTCTCCAGGAGGGGGCTGGTTCTCTTTCTCCCGTTCTTCCTGCCGCTTGTCCCGCATGTACTTCACCAGATGACCATGATTTTCGGTCGGGTGGCCCTGTGACTTGTGGAAGGCGCGGTACGGGCCTCAGAGACGCTTGCCCGCCCTTTGGGTCATCGGCGGGAGTTTGAAGAACCTCTCACCCTTTGCCTCCTCTAGCAGCTCGGTCTGGGAGATGTTAAGAGGAGTGTCCTCCTGGAACTTCGGGGAGTAAGGTTTTGGTCGGTCGACTCTTTTTTTCTCTTCTCTTTCCCGCTTCTTTTGGTCGGTTTGGTCGCTTATGGGTAGATTTGAGTTCACTTCGGACTCGAGTTGGATCCCGCTCGGTCCAGGCCTTTACCTTGGCCATGGTCTTAGATTGCGCTAATGCAAAAGAGCGGAGCCACTCTTTGTGTCTAAGACTCGACCTCAGCGCGGTGATGACTGTTTCATCATGATGCTCGGGGACCTCGAGGAGCGCGTTGTAGAAGCGAGTGACATATCCTTTGAAGGATTCTTTGTCTCCGCTCTTGATGGTGAACAGATAGTCGTCCGTCTTCTTCTACCGTCGATTCCCGACGAAGTGACCGAGGAATTGGGAGGCCAGCTCATCGAAGGTCGAGATGGAGCGTGGTGTAAGTCCTCGGAACCAGTCCCGTCCAGCCCGGATGAGGGTGGTGGGGAAGGCTCGTCATTGGGCCGCGTCGGAGTTATCCTGGAAGCTCATGCCTGCCGTAAATGCATCTAAATGGTCCTTCGAGTCAGATTTCACAACGAAGAGGGCCACCTTGGGCGGTTTGTTCCTGGACGAGACGTGCTCGGCCAGCAGTTCTTCCATAAAGGGTTTCGTCAGCGAATTGGCGGAGTATCGGGCCGCTTCGCTGGACGCTTGGCCATCTCGGCGTATGCCCTCGATTTTCTTCTCGAGGGCCTCGAGTCGGCTGTGGTAAACTGAGGATGCTGCACATTCGAAGTGGTGGCTATCCCCGCTTCGGGTGTGCGCCACGGTGCGGCTTTGATTCCTCTCTATCAGGTGTCTCAGATCCTCAGGTGAGGCCCTTCTCGAGTGGTCCCTGCGCTCGTCATTGGCGCGATCCAGACGAGAGTGGGGGCATCGGTCATGCATGGAAGCAGACGAGCTGACCGACATCTCCTTAGGAGGAGAGAACGCGCGACGGGAATTGGGGCGACGACCCAGTCTTCTCTGGGACCATGGCACGGAGCTGTCCGGCGCCCAGCGGGTCATAGAATCAATCGCAGCGTATGGATTATGGTGGCCGGAGTCGTCCCGTCGGCGCTCAGTGGCGCTGTGATAAGGATGAGGTAGATCGAAGGCTTGAGTGTGCCCGTCCGTCCTTCAGTGGACATCATTATCCCGGGGAGGGGGAGCCGCGCTCTGGTGGGTAGGGCTTGCCACTTGAACGCGGACAAGGGCATCTACCAGCGTCATAAGCCGGTCTATCTGGACGGATAAGGCATGGATGGCATTAAGAGGGGGAGGCAAGCCGCTTCCGCCTCCATTGTGGCAGCTCGTATTTGGATCGTTGCGGTCATCGCTTGCCATTGGATCGAGGGCGGAAGATCAACTTTTTTGGGTGGAACAAAATAAATCTTTCGTTCCTGTAGGGTGTTTTCCATCACCCCATTGAGATAGGAATATGTGCGCGCTTGTCAGGCGTACTACAGATTCCTCCTGCATAGGGCAGGCTGGGGTTTATTGATTGTGGGGATCCGAATCTCCGGCAGCCGAGAAATAAGCAACCGTTAATTACTCCTCGCCTTTGGAGCGAGGAAACCTCCGATTGATGGGTCAAACAGATCATACGAACTTAATATGCAGTGTGTGTATGTGTGTCTTGAGGGGTTTTGGATATATCGGGGTCCCCGCAGAGTTTTACGGGGTTCCCTCTACCCGGATAGCGGGTTGGGGGTCAAGGGGGCTTGCAACCCCCTTGCGGGGTGCGGGGCAGCGCCCCGTTAGAATTTATTCTAACGGGGACAGTGTTGTGGAGTGTGTGTGTATATAAAAAAAAGGGAAGAATAGCGTCCAAAGAACGCGTGGGTGCCAGCGCCTCACGTGCCTAGCACGCGGGCGCTGGGCGCTGGCGCCTCACGCGCTTGGCACATGGGCGCTAGGTGCTGGGCGCTGGGCGTCAGCAGGAAAAAGGACTTTGTCCCTGCACTGGGAGCTGTGCTTCCGATTTGACTTCTGGAGTTAAACTCCTAAAAAGAGATTAATTTATGGAGTTGAATTCCAACAGATCTTGAATGGAGTTAAACTCTTAAAAATCTTTAGAAATGATCAAAGGGGACCCTTTGTTTCTCTCCCCTTTGGCCCTGGATCTTCCCAAGTTGGGATTTTTGGAGATGTGTCTCTTTCTTCTTCCTCTCGGTTGGCCGGATCTTGGAGCAAGGAGATGCGATTTAAAAATCTTCCCTTTTTGAGATCTGATGGAAGATCTGAGCTCCCCTTTGTGGGTTTTGTGGTGAAAAACCATTTAATTTTGCAAAAGAAAGAGTAAAACTTTTGATTTAATTGAAAAGGGGAAAAAGGTTTAGAACCTTGGGGGAGGCACAAAAACCCTAGATTTTGAGGGGAATGAAAAGTTATCTTTATTTCATTATCATGTTGCCTTTTATAGGCTTACACATTTACGCATAGCCCCTTGAGTTTTACAAAATGGCATTTTGCCCATCCCATGCCTCATGTGCTCATTTCTTTTGCACATAAGCCATGGGCTTTACAAAAATTTGGGTTTATGCCCATTTTTCTTACATTCATGCATAAAAAATTACATTAAAATTATTTATTACATGATTTTATTTTGGCATGGGGGAGGCCGGCCGCGGTGATCGACTTGGGCATGGGCCCACTTGATCTGGGCTTGGGCCCGCTTACTTGGGGTTGACTTTGATTTGGTCAACCGAGGTGCAATTTTTGACCCCAACAAAGTGCCCCCCATCTATAATTGCACACCGCGTATTTGAGTTGTGTGCGTGAAATTGATGAATCTTGGAGTTGGATTTCGAGAAGGAACATCATTCTAGGGGCGAAGCATTATTCCGGAAGCATAATTCCAGGGATCGGAGCATAATTTCGAGGATCGGAGCATAATTCTGAAGAGTGGAGAATGATTCCAGGGATTGGAGCATCATTCCGAAGAGCGGAGCATGATTCTAGGGATCGGAACATAATTCTGAAGAGCGGAACATGATTCCAAGAGGGATGTGTTGACTTGATTCTGAGACGGAGCATAATTCCGACGGGGAGGTCATGGGTTGACTTGATTCCGAGTCGGAGCATAATTCCGGTGATCGGAGTATAACTCCGAGATCGGAGCATAATTCCAACTTGCGGAGCATAATTCCGACGAGCGGCAGACATTCTGACCGAAGCATAATTTCGATGCAGAGGTTGATTCTCAGGCGAATTATAATTCCGACAGGGAAGGCAGATACTCCGAGGCGAAGCATGATTTCGACACGGGGTATATTCTGAGACGAAGCATGATTCCGACGCAGAGCTTATTAGTCGACTTGATTCCGAGGCGGAGCTAATTCCGACGAGGAGGTCGTTGATTGACTTGATTCTGAGACGAAGCATAATTTCGACAAGGAAGGCAGACACACCAAGGCGAAGCATGATTTCGACATGGGGTACAATCTGAGACGAATCATGATTCCGACACAGAGCTCAATTCCCAGTCGAAGCATAATTCCGATGGGGAAAGTAGGTACTCCGAGGCGAAGCATGATTTCGACACGGGGTACATTCTGAGATGAAGCATGATTCCGCCGCAGAGGTTGTTGGTTTGATTTGATTTGGGTTGACATCAGCATCGCTACACTGGAATATGGTACCAGGAGCGAATCATCATTTGCCATGAGTGGATTTGGGGATTTTGGTTTTGGTCTGGCATCAGCACCGCTACACTGGAACATGGTACCAGGAGCGAATCATCATTTGCCATGAGGGGATTTCCCTCGTTCCCAGTTTAACGACTTAAGGGTCATCTATTCCCAGTTTAACGACTTAGAGGTCATATGTTCCCAGTTTAAAGACTTAGGGGTCTTCTGTTCCCAGTTTAACGACTTAGAGGTCATCTGTTCCCAGTTTAAAGACTTAGGGGTCTATTGTTCCCAGTTTAACGACTTAGGGGTCATCTGTGCCTAGTTTAACGACTTAGAGATCATTTGTTCCTAGTTTAACGACTTAGTGATCTATTGGATCGGAAGTTTGGAATTTCGGGGTAAGGGTCGGCATCAACGTTGCTAACACTGGAGCACAAGTGCCAAGAGCAATTCATCATTTTCCTTTTCCTGTTGGGGAGCGATGGCTTAGGAGACAAGTTTAGGTCCCTATCACCTAAGCCTTTTCATATTTATGAGCCGTAAGGGTCCCATAAAAGTATTTTCTCCCTACGAGTCGAAAGGATCTCGTAGGTGTACTTTCTCCTTAGGAATCGTGGGGACTCCCAAGTGTGTTCTTCCTTTGTGAGTCGTAAGGATCCCACGAAGGTGTTTTCTTACGAGTCGTGAGAATCCCGTAAGTTTTGTTCTCCTCGTGTATCATGAGGACACATGAATGGGTCTTCTCAAATGGAGCATAATTCCAAGGGCGGAGACCAGCCGTTGGACGGGTGATTGCAGTAGGTCATGTGTGTGATGAGAATTATTTGAGCCCGTGTATTGTATACGGTAGTCAACTTGGGGACCAACGGTAGTCAACTTGGGAACCAACAGTAGGGCTGGGAGAATTTTGGGACTTTGTTGGCGTCTGCATCGCTGCACTGGAATATGGTATCAGGAGCGACTCATCATTCGCCATTGGGACATTCAAAGACTTAAAATTTTGGTTGGCGTCTGCATCGCTGCACTAGAATATGGTACCAGGAGCGACTCATCATTCACCATTTAGGAATTTAGATTTTGGTTGGCGTCTGCATCGCTGCACTGGAATATGGTACCAGGAGTGACTCATCATTCGCCTTTTTTTACCGCGATTGCTCTATTATTTCAGCTTTTCTTGTCATGAAGGTCGCTATTGCCCTGTCATTTCGGCTATTTATTCGCGGTTGCCCAATCATTTCGGCTGCTTATTTTCATTTTTATTTTACTCGCTGATTTTTATTGCGAGTTGCCCCATCATTTCGGCTTTTATTTTATTTTATTTATTTACACATTTTTTTTACATCCCCAGTTTAACGACTTAGAGGTCGATTGTTCTCAGTTTAACGACATGGTGGTCGGCTGTTCCCAGTTTAACGATGTGGTGGTCAACTCTTTTTAGAGACAGGCAGATGTCTGAGAGAATTAGGTTCCCGAAGGACTTCAGTCTCCGTTTGTATGAAATTGGCGGTCGCAACTTGACTGTTTGTTAATACGCCTTTAGACAGTTCTATCTCTCCTGCCTTGTTTTGCTTTTCGACCCAATCTTTGAAGATGAAGTAGTCCCCAATGGCATGACCTATCACTCTGTGATAGGGGCAGTATTTGGGGTCGTCGGTCATATTCTCTTCTTGCGGTCTTTTTGATTCTGGCAATTGTAGACCGTTTCTTACGGCGTCTTTGAATATTTTACGGACTTTGTTCCTTCTAAAGAAATAGACCTTATCCAGCTTCTCTTTCAGTGGAGCTTCTCCTCCCTCTCCGAACACTGGCTTCCGAGGCTGGTTGGCATTAGGCCTACTCATCCCTCGCTTATTTCGGTTAGCCGAAGTGTTGAAAGATTCAGTATCGTCGGAATTTCCGCCTTTGCGATCATCGACCTTTCGGTTTCTCCAGGACCTATTGTTATTTTGGGAATCAGAGGAGGACTTCTGTTTTGAGCGCTCCAACATCTGAACTTTCCTGGTCAGCTCTTGGAATGTTTTGAGACCTGCGGTGCATAGAAACGGGGCCATCCAATTATTGAGATTTCTGATGAGGAGGCTGACAGATTGGTCATGCTCTATCGGCGGTTCACATTTGATGGAGAGATTGCGCCATCGGGTTATAAAATCCGTGCAGCTTTCGTTGTTCTTTGGCTTGGTCCTTACGAGGTCGGCAATGGTAATCTAATCGCTGACACTCATGAACCTTTGTCGGAACAGAAATTCCATTTGGACGAAAGTAGTAACGGAGCCATCTGGTATGCTAGCGTACCAATCGAAAGCGACATCGGTTAAGCTATTAACGAACTGGCGGAGGAGAAGCGCATCATTGCCTCCAGTATTCCCGCATGAGGCTTTATAGTGGGCGATGTGCTGATTCGCATTTCCCATCCCATCAAATCTTCCGAATTTGGGGATGACATAGCCGCTAGGAAATTCTACCAGATCATATTGAGTAGGATATGGTCTCCCACTACTGCTGATATCTTTTGGCGCTTTGGCTTCGGCTACCAATGTTTTGACTTTGTTGGCAACCAAATCCATGATTTGATCTTGAGTTAGCGGGCTACTGTCATCGGTAGCCAAGACATTTCCCGAGATAAGATGCGACCGACTTTCATGGGGTCCGCCCACCTTTGGATTTGAGGGAATAGGCGTCGGCTGTCTCGGAACACCGTTTCCCAGTTCATGAGCAGAACTCTGTGCTTGATTGGACGGCTGAGAAGCAACTTGGGCCGTGAGCTGTATCACGACATTCGTCAAATCGTCAATTTTGGAGTAAAGTTTGGCCATCTCCTTGTCTTTACATCTGAGCTGTTTTCGGAGATCTTGTAGAAGTTGCTGCTCTGCGTTCTTGGGACAGAAGATTGGGTCATCTTCGCTTTCCGAGCCCGACTCCTTATGAACCGAGGGATCTCTCTGCCTATCAGCCTCACTGGAAGGATCTCTCTGTCTTGGGAAGTGACAGCTACATTCACACCAGATTGGATTTAAGATGTGGTGGCCCCGTCCTCGCTCTTGATGCCCATGCCCACCATGTAGACAGTGTGAACCACATATCCAGCCATTTCCTCATCTTTGGTGGGGTAACCCTATTCTTCGAACCTCCTGAAGTTCAGCCTAGAAGGAGCCCTAGACCTTTTGTTGGCTCTGTATCTGAGCCTTTTCTGTCTTAGCTTCTCGATTTTGAGGGCTTGGCGGGCATCCGTTATCCAGGAAGCCATTGTGAGTCGATTGGCGGGGAGCTTAGAGAAGACACCCGGTCGAGCAGTTGTTAGGGGCACCGCTGGAGCTTTCCCGAGATGCCTTGTTACTTTGTTGGTGTTGATGGCCTTGCCCCCAGCTGGGGCCAAGTAAAGTCGTCCAAACACCGACTTGCATTTGGGTAGTGGTGCCCTCGAGATCACCACATTTGGCCTCTTGCATTTCGAGGCCGGTTTGTCTGTTACCGGAGCTTGAGGAGCTAGGATGGCGTTAGCTGACACGAACAGAATAAAGCCAAGTGGTAGCAGCGGCTCCTCCCACTGTCGCCCGAGATTGGCCGGGAGGACCGTCCTGGAGTCCATCTTCATCGTGTAGGAGATGGGAGCTGTGTCGAGAGTTGAGCTTATCCTTGGAGACATTTTTATTGCTTCCGAAGATTGCAATTGGAGATTGTTAGCCTGTAAATAGAAACATGATTTCAGTACAGGCAATCGATATGTATATTGATTGAGTTCGCATGAACTTTTAACCTGAAATATGGGAGGAGAGATCAGTCCTACCGGGCGTGCCAGAATCTATAGGGTGTTTTTCATCACCCCATTGAGATGGTAATACGCGTGCACTTGTCAGGCGTACTACAGATTGCCCCTGCCTAGGGTAAGCTGGGGTTTATTGATTGTGGGGATCCGAATCTCCGGCAGCCGCGGACTAAGCTGCCGTTAATTACCCCTCGCCTTTGGAGCGAGGGAAGCTCCGATTGACGGGTCAAACAGGTCATACGAACTCAATGTGCAGTGTGCGTATGTGTGTCTTGAGGGGTTTTGGATATATCTGGGTCCCCGCAGAGTTTTACGCGTGGGTGCCAGCACCTCACGTGCCTAGCACGCGGGCCTTGGGCGTTGGCGCCTCACGCGCTTGGCACATGGGGGCTAGGCGCTGGGTGCCAACGCCCCACGTGCTTGGCACGCGGGCGCTGGGCGTCAGCAGGAAAATGGACTTTGTCCCTGCACTGGGAGCTGTGCTCCCGATTTGACTTCTGGAGTTAAATTCTTAAAAAGAGATTAATTTATGGAGTTGAATTCCAACAGATCTTGAATGGAGTTAAACTCTTAGAAATCTTTAGAAATGATCAAAGGGACCCCTTTGTTTCTCTCCCCTTTGGCCCTGGATCTTCCCAAGATTGGATTTTTGGAGATGTGTCTCCTTCTTCTTCCTCTCGGTTGGCCGGATCTTGGAGAAAGGGAGTGAGATTTAAAAATCTCCCCTTTTTGAGATCTGATGGAAGATCTGAGCTCCCCTTTATGGGTTTTGTGGTGAAAAACTATTTAATTTTGGAAAAGGAAGAGTAAAACTCTTGATTTAATTGAAAAGGAGAAGATGCTTTAGAACCTTGAGAAAGGAGAAGGAGGCACAAAAACCCTAGATTTTGAGGGGAATGAAAAGTTATCATTATTTCATTATCATGTTGCATTTTATAGGCTTACACATTTACACATAGCCCTTTGGGCTTTACAAAATGACATTTTGCCCATCCTATGCCTCATGTGCTCATTTCTTTTGCACATAAGCCATGGGCTTTACAAAAATTTGGCTTTATGCCCATTTTTCTTACATTCATGCATAAAAAATTACATCAAAATTATTTATTACATGATTTCATTTTGGCATGGGGGAGGCCGGTCGTGGGGCTTGACTTGGGCATGGGCCCACTTGATCTGGGCTTGGGCCCGCTTATTTGGGGTTGACTTTGACTTTGACTTGGTCAACCGGGGTGCAATTTTTGACCCCAACAGTTCCCACAGACGGCGCCAACTGATGGAGCTTCGGATCTCCTTCAAATGCAATACACATCAACAAGAAGAACCTCATTCAATATACTGAGGGGATTGGGAAGGTACCGACCTTCCTAGCGATCGTCATCTAAAAAGGTGATCGTCATCTAAAAAGCCGGGCAACGGCCTATGACCTAACACTTGCAGCAGAATGAAAATTCAAACAAGAAGAAGACTGACGAGCTAAAGTACTCACGCAAAAAGCAGACAGTCATGCAGAGGAAAATGAGCTCAACTTTATTTATATTCCAAAATTTTATAAGGTATTCTGGGCGCCTCAGCCTTACAAAAAATGCCCAGAGGGTTACAAGATTTTGAAAAGAAAAACAAAAGCTCCCAAGGGAAGAAAGCTCAGGCCGTAAGCTACGCCGGGATCTCGCCCTGCTCGACACCTACCCCGAGGGCCGGAGCTTCGGTCTCTTGGACGGCTTCGCCCCCTGCGGCTACCTCGACGCCCGCCCCCTGTGGCACATCCTCGGAAAGCGGGTACTTAGCGCGGATCTCATCGTCGGCAAACTCCGGCATTGACACCTTGACGACATCGAGAGCTTCGGGCTAAACGATGGCCGAGGCTTCGGCGAGGTCGGCGTAGAATTGGTCCGATCGTCATCTAAAAAGCCGGTGTATGGATAAGGAGACGTGACCATGCCCGCGACGTATTTACTCCGAAGTAAACACGCTAAGCGTAAATAAGTAATATAATAAATGTATACAAGAAAAACATTAGATGTAAATGAACAACAACATTTTATTGATTAAACATTCTTTACAATATAACTGGAAAGTAAATACAATACTGGAAAGTGATGCCTAAATAATGGCATGAACTGAAAGTAAAAGTATATACAAGTGAACTAGAGCTCTGTGTCCTCGATGAACTGCTCCAAGTCTTTTGAGCCGGGCTCGATCTCAAGAGAGTCGGGTCCTCCTGACAACATTCTAAAGAAAGAATAGAAAATGAATGCCGTCAGCGAACAATCGCTAGGTAAGTCCCAAGAGGTAGAGAAGAATAGACAGAGAATAGAACATGTAAAGTATAAAAGATTATATTCGCTATACTAACGTAGTTGTTTGTAGCTTGGTACAAAAAATATTAGTGTTTACGAGATGAGTCCACCTATCCCGTGGACTTAGGTAACCCACAGTATAAGGCTCCATCAAACCCCACGGAACAACGACAATGGATATTTAATTACGTCTTTTAATGACCATCTCGTGCCACTTTTAATACATTCCGTACCCGTCTACCCCATTAACCCCGTAATGTATATTGTTTTGTTTTATAGATGTAAGACTTACCGAAACCATGATATCAATTGTTCATATAAACGGATAAGGATGTAAACGGATAGTCATGTAATCAAGTAAATGTATTTCTATGGTTCGGTCAGTTCAAGTCATGTTGTTATTGTATAGTATTCTGGTATTCATGTTCAAGTTCCAGTATATTTGGATTCATGATGTATTGGAGTTATATTTGGATTGTATGTAGATTGGAATTATATTCAGATTAGACTGAGACTCTGACTGAGTCAGACACTTAAACAGAATTGGATTCCTGAATTAGGATTTGGAGTTATCGGTAACCGCTGCATATGGACGGCATGATTTATGACTTTTTCCAAGCCAATTACCATCGATAACCCCGTTTTAATTTCCTACCTTAAATAGGCAAGCACCTACTTTCTCCGGCTTCCTGAAGCTCAAGAGAATTGGTCCCGCTTAAACCTATATTCACTACGGTCCTTAATGTAAATTAATATAACTTGAGGGTATTTTATGAAAAATAGTTTTAGTATACTTTTAAAATAATCCTCAAGTATTTATTTATCGTATTTAGGGTTTTAATGGATGTAATTTTTTATATGATGAGGTATTCTAGTGAATATAAATCTAAATTGAATAGTACATGGTATTTTAGTTTAAATTGGAATTGTATGGATTTATGATGGTATATTCATGAAATTTGTGATTCTTGTGTTTAGAAAGCTTGGAATTTATTATAAATATAAAATAGATGTTTTGATAATATATATATATATATATATATATATAATTATTAAAAATAGAATTTATTTATTAAATAGAAAATCACATTATTCTTAAAAATTGCATTAAAAATTACATCGATATCGGATGCTCCATGAGGAGGTCTGCATCTCGCTCTACCAGTTCCGAGGATGTGCGATAACCCCACCATCCAAATCGGGTTCCCCAAAATGGGTTGTAGAGGCTTAATTTCAAGGAATTTAATTAAAACAATTTAAAGAATACGATTTTTAATAGTTTATGGTATTTTAATGTAAAATTTTATTTGTCCCACAAAAATATGGTTTTCAAGCATTCATGCTATGTCATGATGTGTGTTATGAGAGGTAGATCATTAGCTCGTGAGGTTTTTCTAAAGGTAATATAAGCAATTATGATAAAAGAATGTCGTAGGTAAATTTTGTGGTATTTAACTATAAAAGTGTAATATAAGTTGCATAGCATAGTATTTTAAATTGAAACTTGTTCTCAATGTTGGTTTATGGCAGTTAAACAATATATAAAGAAATGGTTAATTTATTATTAAGAAAATTTGGGTTTTATAATAAATTTAGAATCGGATGTCGAATTAACCCCAGTTCCGACGAGTTTTGAAAAGAAAACTTTTTAAAATAGGAAGAGAGAGGAAGAGATGGAACTTATTGGTTGAAAAGAGAGAGGAGAGGTATAGGAACAAGATGGAAGATTCGTGGAGTCGCGGTGTCGCCGGAATTTTCCCGAATCAACGCCGGAACTTGACCTTGGCTAACTCCACTTGTACAACTTATTTGACTTGAAAAATTTTGAGAGTTTTGATAATGGATTTCAGAATAGAGAAGGATAAGTATGAGGTGATATTTATAAGATAGAATTAGGGTTTAGGGAATTAAAAATGAGAATTAAAATGTATTAAAATATTGGTTTAATGGTGATTTTTAATTCTCTGGTTAATTGCAGGAAAAACAAACAGAAGAGAAGTAGTCGGGGGAGGCCAAAGGGTTGGGGTAAAATTTTTGGGGGCAATATACGGTTGCACCCGGCGGCGCCAGCCTAAAATCGATTCTCGCTGCCTTTGTAGTGAAGGGTGGGGTGGGATTGGTGCCACATGTTAAAGTCTGTTCAAATAATAATCCCCACATGTTTGAATTCTGAGACTTTTCATTTTTACGTGTATTGCACGTGTAAACTTTTGGGCTTCCAAAAATTTTAAAAGAAAAATCATTAAAAATAATATGTGGCTGGAGGGATTTGAACACAGGGGCTATGTCATAGCAGTGCAAAGCTTTACCAATGAGCTACAAGTATTTTCTTGCCGTTCTTAAACAAGAAATACTTTTAAGTTGTGCTCAGCTTAAGGTACTCCTTTCTGTACTTTACAAAAATTTTGTACAGAAAGTTTAGAGTTGTTACAGAGTCCGTCCGGTATAACTCATAATCCAATGAGCACTTGTATACTATCTCAGGTATGACATACCAATGGTTGTGGGACAGGCCATCTCCCCTGCTGGGATGAGAAGCATATACACTAGTCTACTCCGGAGTATCGATACCCCGTCTCGATAATCTTACGACTTGGGACCTTTATAAGGATATGCTTATAGACTACCAAGCCCCTACTAGTGTGACTGCCATCACAACGCTGATAGTCAAGCAAATATCCTAAGGGCTCTATCAATATGTATTAGCGATATGCTAAAAGAAACATATACACATATTGAAGTAGAATCAAACCAAGTGGTATACTACCATTTTGAGTAAGACTGTTATTATATCTGTGAATTTCCCAAGCTTCCAAAATGTAATATACAATCCAGTACTTTACAATAATGGCCTCTAGGGCATATATCCCTAACAATCTCCCACTTACACTAAGGCCATCTATTGGCATATCACAGACCTACCATCTCGATTAGCCTCTCGAACTATGTACAAGGGATGTCCTTTGTGAGTGGATCTGCAGTGTTGTTCTCTGTCTCTACCCTCCACACCTAGATCTCCTGGCGATCAACGATCTTCCTGATTAAGTGATACCACCTCAAGATATATCTGGACTTCTAATGGGACATTGGTTCATTTGCTAAAGCTATAGCCCCGTTGTTGTCACAATATAGAGGTATTAGATCAACTATGGATGGAACCGCCTGAAGTTCTGTAACGAACTTCTTCATCCAGACTGCTTCCTTCGCGGCGTCACATGTAGCGATATATTTCGCTTCCATCGCCGAGTCAGCAACGGTGTCCTTCTTGGAACTCTTCCAACAGTCCGTCCTTCTATTGAGAGTAAAGACGTAGCCCGACATGGACTTGGTGTCATCCTTGTCACTCTAGAAGCTGGAGTTAGCGAAGGCCTCGATCTGGAGGTCTTCACTTCCGTACAACAAGAACATCTCCTTAGTCTTTCTCAGGTACTTTAGAATGTTCTTAACTGATGTCCAGTGCTTCTCCCTGGGTTTGACCGATACCTTCTTACAACGCTCAGTGCGTAAGCTACATCTGGTCTGGTACACAATATCGCATATATTATAGAGCCTACTACAGAAGCGTAGGGTATAATAGTCATGCGATCCCTTTCCAAATCAGTCTTTGGAGACATCTCTTTGGAGACGGTGATTCCGTGACAAGCTGGTAGATTACCGCGCTTAATCATCCATACTAAATATTTTTAGTATGGTGTCGATGTACTTTGATTGTGAAAGTCCCAATATCCTTTTAGATCTATCACGATAGATCTAGATACCCAAAATGTAAGAAGCATCACCCGGGTCCTTCATGATGAACTTTTGTGATAAGAATCCTTTAACTAATTGTAGTATAGGAATGTCATTTCCTATCAGGAGAATGTCATCTACGTACAAGACGAGGAATTCCACGGTTCTCACTACAATTTTACTATAAATGCACAGTTCATCTGGATTTTTGATAAAGTCGAATTTCTTGACCGTCTCATCAAAACAGATGTTCCAACTCCGCGATATCTGCTTTAATCCATAAATAGATTTAAGCAACTTGCACACTCTTCCGCTGCTCCCATTCTCTATGAAACCCTCCGGTTGATCCATATAAACACACTCTTCCAAATTTCCATTCAGAAAAGCGGTCTTTACATCCATCTGCCAAATTTCATAATCGTGGAAGGCAGCAATGATAAGAAGGATCCGAATGGATTTGAGTATAGCCATAGGAGAAAAGATTTTATCATAGTCCAAACCAGGTTTTTGACGAAACCCTTCTGCAACAAGTCCAGCCTTATAGGTTTCAACCTGTCCATCTACACCAATCTTGTTTCTGAAGATCCATTTGCAGCCTACGGGTTTTACTCTTTCTGGAGCAATGTCAAAAGTCTATACTTTGTTGGTGTATATGGACTCCATTTTGGTCCGCATTGCATCCAGCAATTTTACCGAGTTTCTCCTCTGAATGGCATGCTGGAAACTAGTTGGCTCTTCATTGTCGATGATGCAATCCTCTCTATCCCCGTCTATGAGAAAACCGTAGTATCTCTCGGACGGATTTGTCACAACCAGTAAAAAGCACGTGACTGGTACTTGAATCATATGAAATTTATAGGATCCCACCTACTTCAAGTAGGCCAAAAGCCCAGAAATCTAAACTTTTTAGGGAAAATATTGGAGGTGAAGTTTTGAAATAAAGGTTTGATGAAATCATATTCTTTCCTTTAAAACATAAGACATAGTCTATGAAATACAATACTTTATATCTGTCTTGAAAATATTTTCGTCATTTAAAATTTCGGCAGCTCATCCTTTGTAATTTTAACCCGAAAACGAATACAAGCAATAATAATATAGGCATCCCCAAGCGGGAGCTAGCTCTTCGTCAATTGGCGGAAACAACCACGCAAGAATATAGATATACAACGCCGAAGGTGAGGATCAATACCATGAATAAATCAAAGAAAACAAAGTATCATTAAGAACCGGAAATAAGAATAATACATGAGCGTGACTCTAAGCCGAAAGAATATACAATAATGGTTTCTAAGTCTAAAATTATACAAGGTTTGATTGATGGAGATTCTAATTAGATACAACTGAAATAAATATGTAAATACAATGGTGGTCACGATGCAAGTGTATCCCACCTAAAACAATGCAATGACCCGGAAAGAAGTGGTGTGCCAACAAACCGCAATGGAACCTGTGTGGTCAACCTGCAAGAAAATTGTGGCACAACAAAGGTGAGTTGCCAATTCGTGAGTACAAGACATTATCAAGTAGAAACCGAATGTAAAACTATCTCCTAGGTCATACAATAACTATAATAGTAATATAATATGATAACATCGATTAGCAGTAAAGGTGACAATATAAGCATATGTATAATATCAAGTACTCATGTCCATGTCATCAAGTAACTATATGTCATGTATGTTATGTATGAATGCATCATCAATGGGTGTGTCCAGTATCGACACACAAAATCATGATAAATCTGAGTGCCAAACATCGACACTCGAAAACATTATGAAAATCGTGTCCATCAGCGACACATAATCCTCATATCTCGGGCTCTGTCAGTCCGGATTAGCCCATATCATCTGATCTCACGACTACGGTCGGTATCCTCTGGATATCCGTTGCGCCAACTATCACCGGTCGATAGTGCTCCTCTGCTGGGCTCAATGTCTCTCTATAAGGACTTCTTACCCCGGGGTACCGCACCGGGTCTACCATGTATCCGTAGACGGTGTCTCCTAACTCCTCGAATCGGGTAATCATATATCATATATGCTCCAGTACCGAGAAATCTTATGGTGGACGCCACACATCATATAAAGGAAAACCGCAATTTTCTTTTAAAAAGGAGCATAAGTTTTAAATTTCACATGCGGGTTCCCAAATCCAGAATTCCATGAAATACCGAAATCTCATAATCATGAGCCAACAATGAGATAATGAATGCCGGCAAAGAGCCAAATCCACAGTGTATAACCAGAACATATATATGTTTACTGTGGAAAACGGGGACGAAACCGCATAGGTCGTCTTGCCTGAATTTGGGGGCAGATGCTATTTGGGTTTATCCGTCCACCTCTCCGAAGATACCAAGTTGATTTATGACACCGTGTATCGGAGGTTTGGACGGATGCGGCCGTTGTAGCAGATTTCGTCAGATTCCCCCTCATTGTGAGGGATTTTTGATTGTGGGGACGCTTTTCCCTACAGGCGCAAGCCCCTGCAATTAATTACATTACCGCATCGCGGTAACCACTTTCTCCTATTCCAGAAGGTCTTTGAATAAAGTGTTAAACACTTTCTTAGACTCAATCCCTTTTCTGTGCGAACAATGCTGGACATTGATATGGGTTCTGGCGCTCACCCTTTACTTTACTTTACTTTATCACCCCCCCTTTTTTTGGTTTTTTATGGAGTGTTAAACACTCTTTATGGCGCCCACGTACGGAGCACATGTGGCGCTTGGCGCTGATCGCTAACCGCTGAGTGCTAGGCACTCCTTATTTGAGCAGCGCCTACTCTTTATTGAGCAGCACCCATGTGAGGGGCACGTGAGGTGCTTGGCGCTGGGTTTTCTTCTTGTATTTTGTTCTGAAGAGTTCAATTCTCTGTTCTTTTCTGGATCTTTGATCCCCAAGAATAAGTTCATCCACATGAGAATTAAATTCTCATTTATGGGAGACTTGTCTCATGGATCACAGATCCATGGAAAGAAATAAGTTCTTTAATAAGGGTTAAACCCTTGGATGTGCAGATGAGATGCTCCAATCTCTATTATTATTTTTATTTACTTCGAAGAGAGGTATTCTTCTTTCTTCCTTTTAGAAGCTTTCTGCTTTGTTTTTCTCGAAACTTATGGGAGGGTTTCTCTGTACAAGACTTGAAGTCTTTGGTTCTTTATATAGTGAGGCAAGTTTGTTGATTTAGTTAAAGAAATCTCTTATTAGGAGATCTTTAATTGATTTGTTGATTTTATCTACCGTTGGATTTTTGATCCAAAGACTTCTATTTTATAGAAGATATCTTTCTTGTTTTTAACAAAATTAGGGAAATATTCCCCATACAGAATTTTTCTGTATATATGGATGAATTTTAATCACCATTGGATTTTTTAATCCAACGGCACTCTGTTTTACAGAGAGTGACCATTCTTGTTTAGAAATATTTGAGAAATATTTCCTCAACAGAATTTAATTCTGTATTTTGATGATTTATCGTCTTCGTTGGATTTTTGATCCAATGGCTCTGTTTAACAGAGAGATTTTAGTTTTGGCGCTGGCGCCTTCGTGCGAGGCACGTGAGGCGCTGCTTCAGAGTTTTTAACTCTGGGCGCTGCCTCAGAGTTTCTAACTCTTTGTGCTGGCGCCCTCGTGCAAGGCACGTGAGGCACTACCTCAGAGTTTTTTTAACTCTTGGTGCTGCCTTTCAAATTTTGAACAGAGTTTTGCTCTTTTATTGGGGAAACAAATGCCCCCCCCACCGTTGCGCTCACGTGGCTCACACGTGAGTGCAGCAGTGGCCGCCTTTCCACCGTTGGATTTTCTTAGAAGTTGGATCGACTTCATGTGCCTATAAGTAGGGCATTTGACCCTTGAGATGACTGCTGTTCATCTTCTCTTGTTCTTCTTTTTTATGAGAATTTAATTCTCCTTTCAGAGCTTAACTCTTTGCCCAAAGAAATCCCTTCCAGAGTCAGAACTCTGCCCAAAAATATGGTAAGGATCATAATCGAACCTCTTAACAGAGCTTTGCTCTTCTTAGATCGTAGAGCTTTAAGATGTATTTTAGGGTTTCTTAACCCATTAATCAGAGCATTGCTCATTTTCCATGAAGAACTCTTAGAGTTTTGTTTTGCAGATCTTAAAGATCTTAGGGTTTTAACCTATTAAAAAGCTTTGCTTTTGAGGGTTCTGTTGAATTACCCCAATGTTTTTTACAGAGCATTGCTCTTAGAAAATTTTGGTGGAATTTTATTCCCCTCTTAATTAAAATTGACAGATGTGAAATCTGTTTGCAGAGCACAGCTCTCGAGGGGAGTTTAACTCCTTAGCCTAATGAGATTTCTCATTAAATGAGAATCCTCTTAGAATTTCATTCTTAATGAGTGACTGTCCCATCAATGATGTGACGTCATCTTGATTTTGTGGGCCCTCCTTTTGTCCCTTTATACTGCATTGCAATGCGGTACAATTTTTAAGTACAAAGTGTCAGCATTGATAACTGACCCTCGTCTCTCTTTGTGTAGGTATTATGGCTTCCGACTCTTCTTTGCCTTTTCTACGTTCCGAGAGCGCCTTTGCCGACGCGCCCGTAGATCGGAAAGTCTTCGCGCTTATTAAAGATCATGACCCAGAGCAGAAATCTCTTCACCTATGGGGGTCGTGGTACAATTAGATTATCCAGGGTCGGTGCAGTTTTTCTTGTGCAGTACCCTTAGAGCCCATTTCAGCAATTCACTGCGCCGACTCGCCTCAAGTGAATTATGCTGTAGAAGAAGTCAACTGGATTTCGGAGGGTCGCCTTCAGCCTTCTATGACATCAATACCCGTACAGCCACCGATGACTTTGGATATTTTGGGGCGACGCATATGGCAAGGCGAGTTGCGCGCTTGGGGACAAGTCTATATGATAGGGTTAACTCCTCGCCAATCCGCCGGCTACCTGCAGTGGGCCCGGTATATCTTGTCGACCAAGAAGTCGCTGCTGCTAAAACTTGGACTATATCTTTCCATATATGTTCCCTCTTCCAATATCTCGCGCCACATGTGTGGTGGGTTAAGCCTTTTCTGGAACAGTGGAATATCCCAACCCACACATTTCTTATGTCGGACCGGGAAGTGTCTATTTCTTTGGAGGAGTTTGCGAAAATTTCAGGCCTACCCGTCAGAAAGGAACATTACGAGGAGATACTTCCCCCTAATGAGTACATCTTTGCCACCAAATCAGGGGTAATGGGCATCACTCCGGAGATTGCCATTCAACACCGGTTCCCGAGCCTAATCAAAGTGTTGAACATTTATGAGAGTCTGTTTTTAGAGTCGGGAAGGAATGGAGTCAGCTTCGCAGATTTCATCTCCCGCTTTTTTCGCCTTGAAGTCTTGTCAAAACAAGCCGCAAAATTCGACAAGCTTGATGACCCATTTGATTTAGGTTTGGATAACCAGCCAACGGCGAAAGCGGACCTAAAAAATTTCTTTATTCCAGACACTCCAGTCGTCCCTTTTGCAGAACTTGCTGCTTCAGACGTCGATGAAGAAACATTCTTTCTGGGGTTCATCGGCTTGTCGTTGAGCTGGTTTGTACTTCCGTTGCACCCTCACTACATGAGGTCATCCGTTTTTTATCTGGCCCACCGAATTGTCATAGGGACGCGTGTAGCCGTTGGGATTGCAGGGCTAGATCATCTATATCACGGCCTGAGCTTAGCGACAGATACCACTCAGCCAGGGGTAAAACATGTACATCTTCCGTTGCACTACTTCACGTCCTGGGTCGAGATGCACGTGCTAGGTGCTTTCGATATTCACAAACGACCCCACTTCTATGACAGTTAAAACTTTCCCCGTGTCATGTTTCTAGTTGACGCTTCTGCGTAAGATCCGTCCCAGCGAGAGGCTCGACGTTTAGTCCTTCGCCCGCGTATGGTCGTGGATAGTATGACTTTTGTCGATAGAGTCTTAATTATTGGCAAGGAATCTACCAAGGCAGTGCAACCGCTGCGTGATACTTTCAAAGATGGGGCTCCTACATTGAAGGCTCGGGAGATCCTGCACTTGTATTCAATTAGGCCAGGCTTTTTAGTGTTCAGGCAAAACGCCTCGGCACTGTTCATGAGGTATAACCCGCACCGTTTCGCTCAACAATCGGGTTACAATCAGGGTGTTCCCCTTGAGGCATTCTTAGCCGAGCCGGCCGCTACAGAAGAGGGTATTCGCCGCACACCGCACCACTTTATGCGACTAAATACGGTGTCCAACTTTCTCATTAGCTAGCCGAGCTATGTACCGAAAGCTTCGAACGCTTACGTGGCGTGGCATCAGCATGCGACAGGTGCTTTTATCAAAGAAGAAAGGTGGCTATTACTTGATCATAAGGATGTTGTTCCAGCGGGTAACCCAGCGGTCCCTTTAAAGTGACGGACCGCCTTCAGTCCCTCCTTAAGAGAACCCACTACGGTTGTGGTCCCGCGCGCCTTCCTTGAGAAGCCTCAACCCAGTGTTCCCGTAGATGCGGTAGCCGTGGTGTCCTCAGAATCTGGCGCTGGTACGTAAATCGGGACCCGCCGCCCGAAAATGCCTGTCAAGCGCAAGCTCTTGTCATCGGTCGCTGGCGTTCGTTCACAGAAAGTCTATATTTTTTTTGATGTCATATTTGGCCAGGAGCCACACGCTCCCTATAGCGAGGGTTTGTGCGAATACGGGAACAACGAGGGTTTATTCAACACGCCTGCGGATCATACTGATTTACAGGCTGCCTTTGCGGCTTCCGAGCGAGGAAACGGCGCTGATCACTATCGCAAAGTCAGGTATACTTCAGTTATATTCTTCCGCGGCTATCTCTTTTCTCCTTATTATGCTTCTATTGACGCTTTCTTCTTCAACAGGTATTTCTGTCGAAGAGGCTCTATAGGCTCTCCTCAGGACGTTCGAGGAGGAAGAGAGGCTCCGCGCTTTTTTGGGTCTTGGTATAAGTTGCTTCATTACACCTTTATCCTTTTTATTCGTGCTCTGACCCTCTTTGTCACTTTATTGCAGGGACTACCTTGACTCAGGTTATTCCAAGTGCAGTGCCGATCCAGAGTGGCGATGCAGCAAAACTTCCAGAGCCAGCTACTGTGGCCACGGCTCTCCTAAAGTCATCGCAGGAGGCTTTGCTGAAGCAGTCGATGATGGACGCCATATCGGTTCCGGAGGCAGAGCTCGGTTCGGATGACGATGTCCCCTTATCAGAAGTTTTGAGGAGGTCATCTCTCACTGCCCAGTCCGAAAGGAAGCGCAGGAAGCACGCGGTGAGGGAACACAATGCCGTTTTGGCCGTAAGTGCAGGCTCAAGCAATATTCCGCTTGCTGATACTCCTTCGATGGATGTTCCCTCTGCTCTGTCTACCGCCCGTAGACGGTTGCACGCGCAACTCGGGAAAAAACCGAAAAGCTGCTCCAAGATAACGTAACGCCCAGTATTTTATTAGAACTTGGTCTTCAAATTCTGACATACACATTTTCCTTCACGCAGGGTCGAGTCCTAGCGACGGTATGGCGGGTGGAATGTTGACGATTATACAGCCCGAAGTGGCTACTCTTTCTCGGGAATCTGGGACTGTCCAGACCGCTGCTCTTTCTCCCTGTGGCTCCTTGGTATCGGCGGGCGTCGCAAGTGTTACGACGGCCCTCATCGAGTCAGGGGATGAAACTATGGGCGCAGAATCTATTCCCCTGAGAAAGAGTGAAGAAGCCATTACACGTGGTGACGCCTCCGTTGCGGTTTTGGTCGATGATCCATCAGTTAATCCTTGGGTTATTGTTTTCGAGTTTTTCAATACTGTTCAGCCCTTCTGATGGTATTTCGTTTGTCTTGAGCATAGGCGCGGTGAACCCTGATGCTATGTCGTCTGAAGAAGTGTCTCTGGTCGCTGCTTTGACGGTCAATGTCCCCTCGGCTTCTTCTGTGCCCCCTCAAATCATGGAAGGTATGGGTTTCTCGCTTATTTGTTTTATTGTGGATACAATCCTTCTTACATTTACTGTATATTGTCGCAACTCTGCAGGAGTCCTTTTCGACCATTTATACCAAGTGTTGAACCCGCATTTTTCCTTTCGGTTGGAAATCGTTCCACCTTCTGATATTGGTTAGTATATTCTTCAGCTAATGTTCCCCCTTTATTTTATTGATAGACGTATTGTTTCTAAGTTTTCTTCATATTGATCATAGCGTCACGGGTTGGAGGAGGAGACGAGAGTATGGTCGTGCCTCCGGCACTTCCCATCCTGCCGCCTGTCACAGCCGGTATAATAGACTCAATCCCTCATGTGTTTTCTTTATCTCCCGAGTCGACATCTGACCATAATTTATTTTGCAGAAATTGCACCGGCTCCAGCTCTTCCAATGCCTGCAAGGCCCTTCGCTAAACGCATATCTTCCAAAGGCGCCGCAAATAGCCGGCGAATGTTGAGTGAATTTATCGAAGATCTTGATGCCGAGGCCCTTAGTTCTGCTACGAATTTTGCTGTTGAAGTCAATCCAATGCTGGCGACACTCGTGAACTTCCATGATGAAGATCTTGTCGGCTCTTGGGTTGATTACTACAGAAAGATCGAGGCTTCCCTGCACGAGATTGAGCTCAAGCGTCTCGCTCCTAAGGTGTTGGCTTCGAACTCCTAAAGGGTTGCGTGGGTCGAGCATAGTGTTCCTTTCATTCGCCATTTTGAACAAGAGACGACCTTGAGACGAAAGGAACATGAGGTGGCTTCCAACGAATCTGTCCGATTGCGTGCTCAGATTGAAGCGAATGCTGTGCGGTTAAAAGCTGTTTTTGACAACCTCCAACGATGTATCTCAGATGGGTTGACGCTTAGGCGGGCGCTTGACATCACTGAGCGGGTCATGAAAGACAGCGAAGCTGCCATGCTAGAAACCGATGAAAAGATTTCGTCCTGTTTGAGGCAACAGACTCAAGTTGAAGCGGAGTTAGCAGTGGTAGCTGACCCGAGAAAGGATTGAGAGGAGAGCGCGAGCGGCTTGCTGGTTTGCTAAAGCCTCCTCCTCCTTAATAACCGTCTTTGTACCTTTTTTATACCGACTATAAACTTATGATTCATGAATAACATGTATTCATTTTGATTCTTTTATGAAATGTATCTTGTATTCACTTGAATTCATGAATAAAAGACATATTTTATTTCATATTGGCATGTAATTCTGTCGAATGTGGCCCGTAGTATCTTGACTTCCTTATAGGACAGCGATGGCTTAGGAAACAAGTTCAGATCTGCTGTCTAAGACTTTTCAATTTTATGAGCCGTGAGGATCTCATAAATACTTTTCTCCCTGCAAGTCGAGAGGATCCCGTAGGTGTATTTTCTCCTTAAGAGTCGGGAGGACTCCTAAGTGCGTTTTCTCTTGAGAATCGTAAAGATCTCACAAAAGAATTTTCCCCCTTTACAAGTCGAGAGGACTCGTAAGTGGTTTTCCTCCTTGTCGATATTTGACTTTGGAGAGTGTGGCCCGTGGATAGTACACAATAGTCCATCTTGGACTTAATTGCAGGGCCCCAGTGCTTAGGAAACAGGTTGATATCCCCGTTGCCTAAGGCTTTTTCCCTAAGAGTCAAGACGAGTCGAGACGAGTCGAGAAGTTTTCGCAGGAACATTATTTTCCCTACGAGTCGAGATAAATCGAGAAGCTCTAGCAAGAATGTCCTAATGTCACTATTAACCTCTGCTGATAGAATTCCATTAGGGTCTGTGGTAATAGGGTTTTTGTCCATCGTACCGTCGCGTTGGCTGATGTATTCCCCGATATGCAATCTTGCTTATTCGAGTAGCCCCCACGACTGTCGTGTCTCTGATCCCTTCGAGAACTGGACAAGACGTCTTCAAGTAATCTCCTAAGTCATATTACCGTCGGAAGATCAAGCGTTAGGGATTTTCCGTGCTGCTTTTTACTTGAGGTTAGGCTCAATTTGCGAGCCCCAATGAGTCATGTCCACTTCGAGCTGATGTGGGATGATCTCCGATAGTCTTTCAGGTTTTATTTGAGTTGCCGTCAAGACCCTGAAGCTAGGGATCTTCTTTTGCTTTGTTTGTTGACATTGTGTCTGCAATATTGCGACGAATGTCGAGGTTTTCTCTAAGTTGTCAGTGAACCGTCGAGCCTTGGAACTAGGGACTTTGCCATGGCTTCGTTGTTTTGACCCTGGGGTCGGTTGTTGACATTGCATCTGCATCCTGCTGGAGTGAGAAGGAACGCCTTTGTTGATCTCTTGGCTGTAGATGCTGCCATCGAGACCCTGAAGCTAGGGATTTTCTTTCGCTTCGTTTGTTGACATTGTGTCTGCTATATTGCGACGAATGTCGAGATTGTCTCTAGATTGTCTGTGACCGTCGAGGCTCGGAACTATGGACTTTTCCATGGCTCCATTGTTTTGACCCTGGGGTCGGTTGTTGATGTTGCGTCTGCATCCTGCTAGAGTGGAGAAGAAACATCGTTGTGATCTCTAGGCTGTAGATGTTGCCGTCGAGACCCTGAAGCTAGGGATTTCCTTCGCTTCGTTTGTTGACATTCTGTCCTCTATATTGCAACGAATGTTGAGGTTGTCTCTGGGTTGTCTGTGAACCGTCGAGGCTTGGAACTAGAGACTTTGTCATGGCTCCATTATTTTGACCCTGGGGTCGGTGTTGACGTTGCGTCTGCATCTTGCTGGAGTGGAGAAGAAATGCCGTTGTTGATCTCTAGGATGTAGATGTTGCCGTCGAGATTTGGCTCTCTTTCTGATGGAGCCTGGTGGGAAAATGTGGTTCCCTTTTTCGTTTGTGCCAATGGATTGTATACCGGGGTCGATATGGACTCACCTGCAGGGCAGAAGTTTCATTCATTTTTTTTATTTCTCCCCGCGATGCTCTATCATTTCAGCTTTTTATATCGCGAAAGTCACGATTGCCCAATCATTTCGGCTTTTTTATCGCGGTGCCCTATCATTTCGGCTATTCTTTTATATGCATATATTTTGCTCGCTGATTTTTATTGCGAGTTGCCTAATCATTTCGGCTATTTCATATGCATTTTTTGCTCGCTGATTTTTGTTGCGAGTACGGAACTTGAAATCTGATACCAATCTTGGCATCAGCACTGCTGTGATTGTAATATTGCCAGGAGAGAATCATCATTTGTCATGAGAGGACTTAAAAATCGACACCTGTTGAAGCATCAACATCGCTACCACTGAAATATTGCCAGGAGCGAATCATCATTTGCCTTGAAAGAACTTAGCATTTGATACCAACTTAGGCATCAGCATCGCTACCACTGAGATATTGGCAGGAGCGAATCATCATTTGCCTTTGTCGATTTGAATAAAGGTGGCTTAGCAAACAGGATTAGGATCCTGTTGACTAAGGATTTTTGACTTTATGAGCCGTAAGGGTCTCATAAAGGTATTTCTCCCTATGAGTCGTGAGGATCTCGTAGGTGTATTTCTCCTTAGAATTCATGAGGAATCTTAAGCGATATTTTCTCTTGCAATTCGTAAGGATCTTACAAGAGTGTTTTCTCCTTACAAGTTGAGAGGACTTATAAGTGTCGTTCACCACATGAGGACATTCTTCGTCATTGGTAGGACTTAGTGAGGGAACATTTGTTTGTGCCTATGGATTGTATACAAGGGTCAATATTGAACCACTTTTTGGGCAACATGGGGAATGTGATGGCTTAAGAACAGGTTCAGGTCCCTGTACCTTAAGGCTTTTGAATCCTATGAGCCACGTGGGTCTCGTAAGGGGGAATTATCCGTACGAGTCGTGAGGATCTCGTAAGCGTAATTTCTCCTTAGGAATCATGAGGATCCCTAAGTGTGTTGCTCCATTGTGAGTCGTAAGGATCTCACGCGGGTGTTTTCTCCTTACAAGGTCGAGAGGACCTTCCAAGTGTTTTTATTTTAACGAGATTGCGCCCTTTCGGGTTTTCACAAACTAGCCGGTAGTCCTGCTGTTTTTACTCACGGCACCTTTTCGGGTTTTCATCCATGCCCATTTCACTTGTGAACGTACCATTTTTTAATGGCACTTAGGGGGGACTTCGACACCGGGGCAGTTGCGCGGCCAGCGGAACTTAAGTTGTAGTCCTCGCCGCTGGGACTTATGGATTTGAATTCCACCATCGTCATGTTTGAGGTGACGTATTTAGTATAAGGAGATTACGGTCCAACATTAGTTTAAGGACATCTCGGTCCATTGTTAGTTTTAGGACATCTCGGCCCATTGTTAGTTTCGAGGCAAAGTTTTGCCGAATACTACTTACAGAGTTTGGACTCAGGAAGACAGCGAGCGGACACGAGCGTCGTCATCTATCATTAACCTGAGCCGTGACTTTTCAAGCGTAGTATTTCTGAAGGATCCAGCCATTTATTGGCCAGAAGGATCTTTCGCCTTGCATATCCACGAGCAAGTAGACCCCGCCTTGGTAGACCTTGTCTATGATGTACGGGCCCTCATAGTTCGGCTCGAATTTTCCTCGTTTGGCACGGTTAGGGATCATAGGTCTTTTTACGACTAGCACGAGTTTGCCTTGGCGGAATGTTCTCGGCATGGTTAGTCTTTCGTATGAGCGCGTCATCCTTGCTTTGTAAGCTTCTAGGTTTTGCTGCACCATGAGACGAGTTTCATCGAGGGCATCGAGCTCCTCAAGCTAAAGATGTGCATTTTCTTCATCCGTCAGCTCGTATCGAACTGCTACTCGTAGAGAGAGTAGCTCTATTTCTAAGGGAAGTACCGCTTCCGTACCGAATACCAACGTGAATGGTTTGTATTCATAGCTGTTTTGAACGTGGTTCGATATGCCCAGAGAGCTTCATGCAGCCTCTCGTGCCAGTCCTTTCTGTTTATGTACACTGTTTTCTTTATGATCTTCGTCAAGGTCTCGTTGAAAGCCTCAGCTAGACCGTTAGCTCGGGGATTATAGACCGAAGAATATCTCCAATCTATTTTATGCTGCTGTGCGAAGCGACTGATTTTATGGCTTCTGTAGGCTGGCCCGTTATCAGAGATAATCCGTCGCAGAGTGCCCAACCGATAGATGACGTGTGTCCTGAAGAAATGGAGGATGTTCTCCGTCTTCACCTCCCTTAAGGGTACTGCCTCTGCCTATTTAGAGAAGTAATCGGTTGTTTCTAATATGAACCGATGTCCCCTGGACGATGCTGGCTCGATGGGCCCGATTATATCGGTTCCCCACATTTCGAATGGCCAACTGGATATCGTTGGGTGTAGCGGATTTGGATGCTGGTGGATGAAGTCCCCGTGAATTTGGCACGAGTGACATTGCTTAGCATATTCGAGGCGGTCCTGAACCATCGTGGGCCAATAGTAACCCATTCTCTTGATCTTTAGCTTCATCTTTGGCCCTACTTGATGGGAACCACAGAGTCCATCGTGAGTTTCTTGGACGACCCATTTTGCTTCCTCCGGTCCCAAGTATCTTAGCCTCAAGCTGTAGAACGGCCTCTTATATAGAGTATCATTGACGAAGGTGAAGAATAAAGCTCGTTTTATGAGTTGATGTCTTGAAGACGCGTCTTCGGGTGTTCTATGGGATTTGAAGTAGTCTATGAAGACTTCTCCCCAATCCTTAGCCATTTCTTCGCCTTCTATTTGGAAGGCCACTTATTTGGCCTCTTCCTTTCCTTCAGAAGACTTCGGAGATATTTCTGCTGGCGCGAGAATCCAGCGGCTTTGCATAATGATCCTTACGTCATCGAGGTTTTCGTCAGCCAGTTCCTTAGCAAGTTTGGCTAACGCATCCGCCTTGCTATTTTCCGCCCGCGGAATGCTTTCCAGGATGTAAGAGAGAATCCGAGTCAGCAGTTGCTGCACCCTTTCGCCATACTTTACCAACTCTGGTTTGCATGTCTGATAATCTCCGTTTACTTGGCTAATGATTAGCTGGGAGTCTCCATATATGAGGGGGTTTTCGATGCCCATGTCAACAGCAATCTCAAGACCTTCTATCAAAGCTTCGTACTCAGCCTCATTGTTTGTTCTCGGCTCTGTTAAAGAAAGGGCGAAACGCATTATCCCTCCTCGTGGAGTCACGAAGATGAGGCTTACCCCTGCTTTAATTATGGAGGTGTTTTGCTTTCGCTTCTTCATGGAAGACACTCCGTCGAAATAGAGTTTCCATTGGACATTATTTCCCTCCGTCTTCCCTTCGATTGTGTTGAACGCGTGTTCGTTTGGTAATTCGCAATTTATGGGAGAATCAGCTGGTATCGGATGCTCAGCGAGAAAGTCGGCGATAGCCTGGCCTTTTAACGCTTTGAGGGGTCGATATATTATCGAGAACACCATCAAGAGGAGGGCCCATTTGGCGATCCTTCCTGTTAATATAGATCTTGACATCAAATATTTGAGAGGATCCACCTTTGATATAAGATGGACCTTATGTGCCAAGGCATAGTGCCTGAGCTTTGTTACCGCGGAGATTAAAGCCAGGCAATGCTATTCGATGGGGGATTAGTTGTTTTCTGCCCCCAGAAGAACTCGACTCAAATAGTAAAGAGCTCTCTCCTTTCCCCGATCGTTCTCCTGTTCCCATAGCACGCCTAGAGAACCTTCAAGGGCTGTTGTGTACAGGATGCTTTCCCTTGACTGGAGCGGTCAACACCGGGGGATTATGCAGATACTGCTTGATGTCGTCCAGTGCACTTTGGCATTTACGATCCCAAACGAACGGGGTCCCCTTTTTCATTAGATGGCTATAGGGGCGGCATTTTCCGGAGAGCTTAGCTATGAACCGTCGGATATACGCGAGCTTTCCTTGGAGAGACCGCAACTTTTTGAGAGTTCTTGGAGAGGGCATTTCCATAATCGCCCTGATCTTTGATGGGTCTATTTTGATGCCTCGGTGGCTTACGATGAATCATAGGAATTTGCCTGAGGAGACTCCGAACGCGCATTTCAGAGGGATCAACTTCAGGTTATAATTCCGAAGACGCTGGAACACTATTATCAAATGCTCCCAGTGCTCCTCGTACAATTTTCTTTTCAGCACGAGGTCGTCGATATAGCATTCAACGATCTCATAGATGAGGTCATCAAAGATCTTCGTTATGGCCCTTTGGTAGGTAGCACCAGCATTTTTCAAGCCGAAGGGCATCACCATATCGCAGAATATGCCTAGCGGGATTCGGAAGATAGTATGCTTTTGGTCTTCAGGATGTATCTTTATTTGATTATAATATGAAGATCCATCCATGAAGGAGAAGACCTCATGAGTGGACGTGTTATCGATCATTAGCTCGGTATCCGGTACTGGGAAGTCATCCTTCGGGCAAGCATTGTTGAAGTCCCAGAAGTCCACGCAGATACGTACTGTCCTATTTTTATTCATCAGTGGGACAATGTTGGAGATCCATTCAGGATATTGAACTTCTTGGACGAAGCCAGAGTCGATTAGCTTCTGAATTCAGCATTGATGCTCATCTCGAGTTCGAGCCGCATTCTTCTTGGCGCTTGCTTGACTGGCTTAACGTCCGGCGATATAGCCAGTTTATGCACTGCTATTTCTGGATCTAGTCCCGGCATCTCGGAATAGTTCCATGCAAATCAGTCTTTATACTGCATAAGCACGTCTTTTAGTGTAGCCACCTGCTTTTCAGACAGCAACTCACTGACGAACGTTGGCCTCGGATCGTTTGTCGTCCCTAAATCGATTTTCTTCAGATTGTTTGCTGTGGTGTGTATCCCATCTTCCAGCTCTTTTGGCACCGGTGGAAATTCTGAGATCACCTCATCCTCATCTTCATTTGCGAAGCACTGGGAGAGGTTGTCCACATTCTCATGCTCTCCCTCCTTTGAGAATGTTATCATGTGGCAGGTACGAGCTTGTTTCCAAGTTCGACGTTGGACTGGACTTACCCTCGCAGTGTGGGTTGCTTTTGGCTCATGCTTTCATGGTGGGGCTACCCTCCAACTGTCGGATAGAGCAAACCTGCCTTGCTGATACTGGTCTTCGACCCATTCTTTGAAGGTGAAGCAGTCTTCAGGCGGATGTCCTATTACTCGGTGGTAGGAGCAATAATCCGGGTGATGGACCTCGTTTATTTGTTCAGGGTATCGAGACTCCGGGAGCGTCATCATTTGATGCTTCATGACAAGGTCGAATATTTTCCTTGTCTTGTTTTAGGGGAATGAGTACTCTCGATCCATCTTCTTCATAAAAGACGGATTCCAGCTAACTTTTTCTCGATCACGTGGATTCTTGAATCTGCTTCGCTGTTTTCGAGCATCATTCTCATTCTTCACCTTGTTGTTGCTTCTGCGTTGGGCCTTTTTCTTGCCACGAGAGCGCACATCGGGCTGAGGGTGAAGGGCATCGTCGTCTTCTCTTTCCGTAGCCTACTAAATGATACGTTGCGTCCTGGCTTTCTCGTAAATGGCCATTTCGCGGCTGTGGTCATCCCGAACCTTTTAAACCGCTTCCTTTATTAGCTTGTCCATTTGTTCTTCGAATGACGAGCTTGGTATTCTTACGGAGTTATTTATAACATAGCAACCATAAAATCGCTCCCGTTTCTTAGGCCGAATGTATCCAAGCCCCGTCGTCTCTATCCTCCCATTGGGCATTTTTCGCTGAGTCCCGGGAATGTCCCAAATCTTGTTGTAGAACATAGCTTGTTGAGCGGTTTGTTTGAAGGGTACGCCTTGGCATCTTAACAGCCTTTTCAATCCCTCTGCGTAATATGTGGGTAAACGGATTGGTTGGAGCCTATCGAGTGCAAAATCGGCACCATGCCAGACTTCTTTTTCCACCTTAGTCTCCGTAGATTGGTAGAAGAGGATCGCCTTTTAACCTTTTCGTCTAGGTGGAACGTAGAAGGTCTGCAGCTCTTGCACGCCGTATGTATCGAACGCATCAAGTTCTCTATAATGGTGCTGCAGAACCATGGTGATTTGCAAGCTCTGATCAGCTCCAATGAAGGTTTGTATTGATAGATGAACAGAGAATGCTTTGTTGACTTCATCTTCAGAGTCGCTGCCAAAGACCAAAATAGGAGTAGATGCTCCTGGCCTGCGGCCTCGGGGTTGCCCCGAGAAAACTATCTCTCCATCCTCCTCGGTATCGCTCCCAAAGATTGGTATGGTGGCGACGGCTTTTTGTTTATTCTTCGGTTTATGACATCTTTCCGTGTCTTCGAAGTCTGGTAAGAAGAACTTGGCGTCTTCATATTTGCGGACTTCATTTACGAAGAATGGGTTTAGCTCCCCTGTAACTGTGTACTCGAGACCATCTTTGAAGTATTTCATACACTGATGTTGTGTAGAAGGGATGATGTTGTACTCGTGTAACCAAGGCCGGCCAAGCAGAGCGTTATAGCAAGTCTTGGCGTCGATGACGTGAAACTTGATGTCAGTGATAAGCATCCCAAAACGTAATGTCAGTATTACGTCCCCAAGCGTCCGTGATGACTGCGAATCGAACCCAGAGATAGTAATTTTGTCCCGAGCCTGGTGTTGAATATTCATGCAAATCTCCTTAAACACTCTCACATTGAGAAGGTTGACGGAGGACCCGTTGTCAACCAGGATCTTCCCTATCTTGATGTCATGGCAGTACCCAGTGACATACAGAGGACGGTTGTGCTCGCACGTTTCGAAGAGGAGATCTTCATCGCCGAATATGATGTCAGCCGTGTGAACTTCTTCCAGCTCATCTTTCATCTTTTCTTCTGCAAGGAAGGCTTGAAACTGATTGGGCTCTTGTAATGCCTTGATCAGAGAATATCGTGCCTCTTTTGGACTGGAGGAGAGCATTCAGTATGCTCAGTTGTGAAGGTATCTTTCTCAAGTGTGCCAGAACATTGTAATCCACCTTGTTTTTCTTAGGCGGGTCCTTAGCTGTGAGCTCTTCGATGACTCTATCATCGAGAGCAATCTCCTCGGGGACTTTTTCCTTCCCCTTGTCTTTCTTACCAGAACCTTTGTTTGAGAGTCCGAGATTCTTTTCGGACAACGTACGATTACGCAGATGGATGTTCTCGCATTTCTTCACCTCTTCTTTTCCAGATGTGGATTCCTTGAAGAGAGGGCTGAGGGATATTTCTTCGTCAGAATCGCTCCTGAAGGTAAGAACTTGAAATTTCCCTTTTGTCGAAATGACATCAACCATATGACAATTACTGGCTATTCCTTTACGCTCATCTGTCGTGCTTCTCTGTTCCCGACGGGCTTTGCGCTTCATTCGCTTGAAGTGTTGTCGGTGGGCCACGTATCCCTGTCACCACATCCTGAAGGCATTGCACCTTTCGGTAGGGTGTACGACTCTCCGATGGTATAAGCAGTATTTTGGATGTATATCCGCTTTGTCAAGACACGTACTCCTGGGAGTATTTCCTTTGAAAGGTGACAGCTTCATTCCTATTGACAGGGCTTCGGCGAACCGTTTCCCATCTTACACTTGCTTTTGTCTGCCGCAAGTGTGCTTTGATCCAGTTGGAGTACTTTGTGACTCTTCCTTGCCGCAGCTTCCTCATCCTAAAGCCGACGCTTGGCCTTTTCGTATATGGCCGATTCACCTTCTCGGTCGGCTTTGCTCTATTGAAGGGCTTCGTTTAGCAGCCTGTCAATCAAGTTATCTGACGGTTCTAGGGATTTTGGTGACGGTCCTGACCCTAGTTCCTCTACGTTGCTTTCCAACGCCGATGGATCTTCTTCGTATTTTAACGACAGGTGAGAGACCATGTGGAAACTTGCTACATAATCCTCGGGTTCCTCTGATGAGTCGTCTTCCTCGTCATTGTCATCGTCTCCGTTCTTAAGAATATGCTTGAGGAACTCTTCAACTGTGACTGGGGTCCGCACCTTCTGGTTGTACTCTTCTAACGCGTCAATGTACTTCTGCAGGTCCGTGCGCTTGTCGTCAGATTGAGCAGGCTTCTTGGTCTTTTTCTTTCCCTTTGAATACTTTGAAGGCCTGACCTAGGTGCCTTGCCTATCGATACCAACTTTCGGTGTTGGGCGCGGTTTCAGCATCCCGTTAATGATCTCGGGCTCCAGCGGGCTTTTCCACCTGATTGCCAAGCATACTTGAAAATCCTTCATCATTCTTTTAGTTTTAGCCGAAAGGAAAACTTCCCACGGAGCTTCTTCTATAAATGAGCATGATGCCCCCGGCGTGTCCACCTTTTTAGGATTATGCTGCTGTGGCGGGTTTACCTTCCAGTTTTCGGACAGCGCGAACTTACCTGGTTGGTACTGGTCCTCAACCCAGTTTTTGAAGATGTAGCAATATTCAATTAGGTGGCCCATTACTCTGTGGTAGGGGCGGTAGTTAGGAATGTTGATGTCACCAGGCTGTAGCGGGCATCTTGGATTTGGCAGAATGATGAGCCTGTTGCACACTGCCAGTTCAAACAGTCTCCTCGTTTTTTCCTGGGGAAATGAGTAAGGACATCTCAACTTCTCTTCGAGGAATCGTGGTTTGTTGCTTTGGCGAGCAAACCAGTTTCAGGTCACTCGGTTGTTGTTGAGCGTTGGCAATGAAGGTTGCTTTCCCTTTGCCCTTTTCATTCCGGGGATCTGTTTTTGAAGAGGACGGCCTATGGCCCATCTGGTCCATTTGGGCCAACTTGTCGATCAAGGCCTGGAAGGTGGTCGGCATGAAGAATGATTGATCTGTTTCAAAGTAGTTTATAGAATAACCGCAATCAATAACGGTGTCGCGTGTAGCTAGATTGAGATGAGTACGGGTCGTCCTCTGGGAAACGTGGAACCTTTTATTCTTACTTTAGGCGTGTTGATTAGGAGAGGAGGGAGAATAAAGAATGGTGAAGAATGGTTGTAAGATCTAGATCTACGTTAAACAGGGATGCAAAATATAGATCTAGATTAACTACGGATGTAAGTTTAATATTAAAAGGGGGCTTGTAGGGTTCATTGGGATTTAGTAGTTATGGATGATTAATTAAAGGTTACTCCTTTTATCCTTTAATAGATTTAAAACTAGAACGACAGTGATTCATGTAGATTAGGGTTTCTGGAGGGAAAATGGTTCCCACTCTTAACCCCTATCTCGATATGGAACTCCGTTCATATCTATCCTTTACCAAAACAATAGTTAATCTAATTTCTAATCGCGGTCGAGACTAGCAATGAATTGGTAGCGCGCCCGATTATGATGTTAACTATTCTTTTGATAAAGTTTATAAACTTTATAGGACTTAAAAAGAGTTTAAGGATCTTCATCATCCATTAACCTACCCTAATCCCATGAGCCCTAACAAGCAAAGAATTACCCGTGCATGTTGGGATAAGAAAAGATAGAAATCATGAAGAAAATAAAATGCAATAGAATAAAACTACTTTTATTAATCAACAAGATTAAGTACACTTTGTTTCCTTAGAAAATAATTACAAAATGCTAGTTTGCTTCTCGATCTCTTCTAAGGAGGTAGATGAACCGTTGATGATCAGCCTGGATGCATGAGCCTGTCGCGGACTTCGTGATCTCTTCAGCTTGTAATTTTTCCAAGAGGTTATCGGTCCTTATTTATAGTCCCAGAGTCAGAACCCTAGTTTCCTAATATGGAAACCGGTGGTTAAGATTCCAACAGAAAAAATCCCGTGCCTTAACTACCCTAGTTTCCTAATATGGAAACCAGTGATTAGGATCCTAACAGAATAAATCTCAACTCCCAACTCATCCAACACGCGGTGGAACCGCGGCCAATAGGTGGGTTTGGCCGCGGTTCAGCGGCCAAGTAGGGGGATCGTCACATTGTTTTTCTGGGGCTTTATCTTGATGACACGTGGTGATCTTTTCACATCTCTGGAAACTGAAAATCTTCTCTCCGTCACTGCCAGAATTGATTTCTTTAGATTACTTTCTTAATTAGGCAGGTTTTTTTTACCAACTTTGATTTCCTTGAATTCAGCCCTGCAAATTCTGCACAATAACTCAACAAATAATATTAGTAGAGTTTGTTTTATTGAGATATTAACTTAACCGTTAAGAATTGGGCAAAGTATTTAATAAGGTAAGCATATTTAAATGGGCCAAATGTTACATGGATATTATATGCTTACTTTTTCCTACCAAATGTTAATTATAATATATAAACACATGAAAATAGTATTTTTACAGATAAACCCTCATATGTATCATATATTATAATAAACACCTTTATTATATAGAAATAGTAGGAAAAATGTCATATTAAATGTGCAGTTTTATCAACTGAATAAATAACATCATAAATTGGGATATGGTCGCCTGAGGATCAAGGGTCCCTACGAACATGCCCACGGAAGGAGCTTCTTCTATGCGCTGTTTGCATTTTGACCATAGGTTCCGCCATCGAATTGCATAATGAACCCAGGTCTCTCCTGGCTTCACCCTGGCATTGATTAATGTCGTGATTAGAGTGTGCTCGCTTGCGCTTGCGAACCGCTGCGTGAACAGTAGCTCCATTTCTGTAAATGTTTTGATGGATTCATTCGAAAGCTTCGAGTACCATTCAAATGTTATCTCCGCCAAGCTGCCGACGAACTGGCGAAGCAGCAGTTTGTCGTCGCCTCCAGTATTGCCTCATAGAGATTTGAACTGAGTGACATGTTGATGGGGATTTCCTGTCCCCTTATACACGTAGAATTTAGGGATCTTATATCTAGGTAGGTACTTGATTTGATCGTACCAGCCTGGATAAGGTCACTCAGTTCTGACGACTTGGCCGGCCGCTTCGCTTGCCTGATGAGCTCGTATTTATTGAGCCATGTAGTCGTCAAGGGCAGCCTTGGAGATCGTTTCTTCCTTTGCTACTGAGAAAGACGGTGGAGGCTTTGACATTTCCCCTATGCCGTCTTCGATGATTATCGGAGGGTCTTCGGCTGGAGGATCCGGCTGGATCATCATCCCGACCTTGTCTTGGAAAAGGAGCGCCATCTGCTTTATATTAGCGACATGTTCCGCGGCCTCTTTATCCTTTCTTTCTAGCACCCTCCACAGGAATTCAGTGTCGGTCTCCTGACCTTGGCGCGGTTCGGACAATGCTTCCGGGTATTCTTTCTGCCCAGTGAGTGCGGCCATCTTTGTCAACATCTCCTAGAGTTTTTGTTGCTGCTCCTGAGCTTTTTTCACAGACCGTGTGAGTGGTCGATGACCCGTGGAAATACTTATTTCCTCTTTCCCGGAAGTCACGTACACCGTGTGCACTATCATGCCCCCAGACTTGGGGCTCTTAGGTTCATTGCCCTTAAAATTTGTTGCAGGCATGGGGATCTTCTCCGGCCTTCTCTTCTTGTGGGAGGTCGAAGTTAGCAGCAGGCACCCATGCAGATGATACCTTCCGTGATACGACGGGGGAATGGTCCTCCTCTTGCCGAGCATTCGTTTTCTTCAGCCGGCGAGAGTAGTCTTTGTCAATTATAGAGTCTTGGACTCTCTGCCAGACCCTGTGGATTTTTAAGGACAGCCGCTGAGAAAGTTGTTTCGGTTTTGCCTGTGCCGTGTTTTCAACAAGCGGAGGAGACTTCTTTAATACAGCGGTTGGAGAGTTCTTGCGCACCCTCCTGAGCGGATCAAAACTGTTCCTTGTTGGAACATCAACATCAATTTCCACCATTGGAGCTGGTGGGGTAAGTCCAGAGGGGGAAATGCCCCCAGCTTTCCTCACTCGGCACCAGTGGCGACGTCGAGCATGTCGTGCAGATGGGACTACCTCTTTCGTCGGAGCGGCTTCGTTATGCCCCTTGTTTTGATGAGAGGCCGCCGTTGGTGTCGGCCTGTTGAAGACTGACATCCGTTGAGAGGGGACGGTCAATCTTGTGAAGGAAGATCTTTTGATAGGGGAAGCATTCTTGGTGACTTCGCCGGAAGCAAGAGTTGTAACGTCCAATCTTGCAAAGACCAATCTTTTAGCAGGAGAATCCTCTCTGACAACTTCACCTGCCGGGGCCGGAATGGCTATCCGCTTCAGGATAACCCCTACAGGTATCCTGAGCCTTTTTGCAGGCCTACTGGTGTTTTGGCCCAGTCTGTCATAGACCGAGGTGGCAGACTTGGAAGACCCGTTGAGAGAGGCCATGGTAGTTGCAAGTCGATCAAAGACCGACTTCTTCGGAACTTCCTGTGATGGCACCGGGGCGCTGAAGCTTGCTGGTGGGATCATGGTCCTAAAGAACAGTCCAGTGGTAGCCTGAGCCACCTGTTCCACTGGCATTGCGAAGATGGAGGCCGATTGGGGCCCGTAAGTCACTCCTCCAGTCGGGGTGGAGCGAGAGTTGCTTATTGCAGGTGGAGTTGGAAGCCATCGATTTCTCTTTTCTCTGCACAGGAGAAAGACGCCAAATCTTAGTACCTTGAATCCAGGGGTAACCATATTAAACCGTGATTTGTTCACGAACACGGCATACGAAGTGTGGAGTTGAAAGAGGAAAAGGTTCCACTGGGCGTGCCAGAATCTGTTTACCGCCGAAAATGGGGACGAAACCGTGTAGGTCGTCTTGCCTGAATTTGGGGACAGATGCTATTTGGGTTTATCCGTCCACCTCTCCGAAGATGCCAAGTTGATTTATGACACCGTATGTCGGAGGTTTGGAAGGATGCGGCCGTTGTAACAGACTTCGTCAGATTCCCCCTCGTTGTGAGGTGTTTTTTTATTGTGGGGGACGCTTTTCCCTGCAGGTGCAAGCCCCTGCAGTTAATTACGTTACCGCATCGCGGTAACCACTTTCTTCTGCTCCAGAAGGTCACTTTGCATCGTGTGTGTTTGTTTTTTTTTGGTTGCCCGTGGATTGTATACGGAGACTAATTTATGGTGTCGCCCGTAGGGCGTGGATTAGTCCAAATCCGTATATTCTTAGATTTGGGTTTGGGTTGATTTAAGGATCGTTAATCTCGTTTGAGATTAAAATCAACTTAAATGTTTGTTGAGGATATGTTAGTCTAATTTTTATACTAAGATCTACTCAACAGGGTTTTAGGATCATTCAGATCCAACAAAAGAGCATTTGGGCTCCAATGTTTTAGTTTAAGGACGTTACGGTCCGCTGTTAGTTTAAGAACGTTTCGGTCCATAGCTAGTTTAAGGACGTTGCGGTCCATAGTTCACCATTTTTGAGGTGAGGATTTAGTTTAAGGACGTTGCGGTCCATAGCTTAGTTTAAGGACGTTGCGGTCCGTAGCTTAGTGTAAGGACGTTGCGGTCCATAGGGATGTGTCCGTCAATTTGAGAATGCACCAAAGAGTTGTTGGTTATCGGGACCCACCACCTCTCTGAAGACGCTGAAGAATTACAACGACATGTATTAGAGGTGTGAGGAGATGTACCCTTGAACCAATGTCCGTTGGAAAATCGGTAGTCGTGTTTGGGACTAAGACCAATCTGAAAAATGGTGAGCACATGGGCTCAGCAGATCTGAATTAGGGATTGCCTTTGTGAGTGGATGTGCAGTATTGTTCACTGTCTCTACTCTCCATACCTCGATCTCCTGGCGATCAACGATCTTCCAGATCAAGTGATACCGCCTCAAGATATATCTGGACATCTGATGGGACATTGGTTCGTTTGCTAAAGCTATAGCCCCGTTGTTGTCACAATACAGAGCTATTGGATCAACTATGGGCGGAACCGCCTGAAGTTCTGTAATGAACTTCTTCATCCAGACTGCTTCCTTCGCGGCGTCACATGTAGCGATATACTTCGCTTCCATCGCCGAGTCAGCAACGGTGTCCTTCTTGGAACTCTTCCAACAGTCCGTCCTTCTATTGAGAGTAAAGATGTAGCCCGACATGGACTTGGTGTCATTCTTATCACTCTAGAAGCTGGAGTTGGCGAAGGCCTCGATCTGGAGGTCTTCACTTCCGTACAACAAGAACATCTCCTTAGTCTTTCTCAGGTACTTTAGAATGTTCTTAACTGATGTTCAGTGCTTCTCCCCTGGGTTTGACCGATACCGTCTTACAACGCTCAGTGCGTAAGCTACATCTGGTCTGGTACACAATATCCCATATATTATAGAGCCTACTATAGAAGCGTAGGGTATAATAGTCATGCGATCCCTTTCCAAATCAGTCTTCGGAGACATCTCTTTGGAGACGGTGATTCTGTGACAAGCTGGTAGATTACCGCGCTTAATCATCCATACTAAATATTTTCAGTATGGTGTCGATGTACTTTGACTGTGAAAGTCCCAATATCCTTTTAGATCTATCACGATAGATCTGGATACCCAGAATGTAAGAAGCATCACCCAGGTCCTTCATGAAGAACTTTTGTGATAAAAATCCTTTGACTAATTATAGTATAGGAATGTCATTTCCTATCAGGAGAATGTCATCTACGTACAGGACGAGGAATACCACGGTTCTCACTACAATTTAACTATAAATGCACAGTTCATCTGGATTTTTGATAAAGTCGAATTTCTTGACCGTCTCATCAAAACAGATGTTCCAACTCCGCAATACCTGCTTTAAACCATAAATAGATTTAAGCAACTTGCACACTCTTCCGCTGCTCCCACTCTCTATGAAACCCTCCGGCTGATCCATATAAACACACTCTTCCAAATTTCCATTCAGAAAAGCGGTCTTTACATCCATCTGCCAAATTTCATAATCGTGGAAGGCGGCAATGATAAGAAGGATCCGAATGGATTTGAGTATAGCCATAGGAGAAAAGATTTTATCATAGTCCAAACCAGGTTTTTGATGAAACCCTTCTGCAACAAGTCCAGCCTTATAGGTTTCAACCTGTCCATCTACACCAATCTTGTTTCTGAAGATCCATTTGCAGCCTACGGGTTTTACCCCTTCTGGAGCAATGTCAAAAGTCTATACTTTGTTGGTGTACATGGACTCCATTTTGGTCCGCATTGCATCCGGCAATTTTACTGAGTTTCTGCTCTGAATGGCATGCTGGAAACCAGTTAGCTCTTCATTGTCGATGATGCAATTCTCTCTATCCCCGTCTATGAGAAAATCGTAGTATCTCTCGGACGGATTTGTCACAACCAGTAAAAAGCACATGACTGGCACTTGAATCATATGAAATTTATAGGATCCCACCTACTTCAAGTAAGCCAAAATCCCAGAAATCTAAACCTTTTAGGGAAAATATTGGAGGTGAAGTTTTGAAATAAAGGTTTGATGAAATCATATTCTTTCCTTTAAAACATAAGACATAGTCTATGAAATACAATACTTTATATCTGTCTTGAAAACATTTTCGTCATTTAAAATTTCGGCAGCACATCCTTTTAATTTTAACCCGAAAACGAATACAAGCAATAATAATATAGGCATCCCAAGCGGGAGCTATCTTGTAATACCCAGCCCCTTTCGTACCAAAAATCTGTATTTCGCTACTTTGTAATTCTATTTACTATATTTACATTTTTATCTCATTCTATTTATATTTTATTTCATGCTAAACCTATTTTTCCTTTTATCAATAAAACCCCAAAACCCAAACCCTATTGTATGTTCCAACAAATTTCCCATAGCCAACACCATTTTAGCAGAACCCAAATTCCCATTTCTTTATTTAAATTTATTTTTCTCTTTTAAACCCAATTTCCCTTCCAATTTTTCCCCCACTGGCCCGACCTCGAGCCCATCCATTTTTCCTCCTCAATATTTCCTATTTTGTTCTCAAGCCCAACACCATTTTCTAAGCCGACCCCATCCTTTCTAATTAGTTTTCTGATTTTTCATTTCATCACCGGCCCAGCCCTCTTTTCCTCTAATTCCTTTATTTTCTCTAGCCCATTCCCAGCGGCCCGCTTCTATTTTCCCCATTCAATTTCCTTTTCTTTTATTTTAATTCTGCCGGCCCACAGAAACCGGCCCACACTAATTCAAGTTCCTTTTCTTTTAAGTCCCTGGGCCGTTCCCTTTTCTTTAATTCATTTATTTTAAATCCTTTGGCCCGGCCCACTCCCCGCAGCCCGCGTCCACGCTCCAACCCGTGCCCGCTTCGCCTCAACCCGACCCGATCTCCCACTACTGTTCATCTCCTTTAAAATTCCCCAACGGTAACGTCCCTCACCCGCGCGAGATCTGCTTCCCTCGCCGTAGCTCACGCCGCCTCCTCCGCTCTCGTTCGCGAGCCGTTACCCCACGTCGCGCACACCCCCCTCTAACCCCATGTCGCCTCCTTCCTCTTTCGCTCAACCTTCCTCCTCCTCTCTCGCTCCCACCTTCGAACTCACTGCACCCCATTCCCGATCACCCGAGTCCCCATACCTCCGACCACCTCCTCCCATCATCACCGCCCTCGTCTCCTCACCACCTTCCCTCTCTCGTCTCTGCCACCATCACCCAGCACCCAAATCCACAGCCGAGCTCGACATCCCCTGCGCCGACGACGGTGAGTTTCTCGCCTCGTCGTCGACTTCCCCGCAGCAGCATCATCATCAACATCATCATCGTCATCCTCCTCACCATCCCTTCCCTCTACACTCTCCCCTCCCCATCTGTGCACTCTCTCTCTCTCTCTCACTTCTCTCTCTCGCTCACTGCTCCTCCCTCAACTTTCTCTCTCTAACTCCGTTCCTCTCTCTCACTCCCTATCTCTCTGTAACTCTCTCCCTCTATCTCTCTCGTTCCCTCCCTCTGTAACTCTCTCTAGCCCTCTCCTTCTCTTCCAGCTCTCTCTCTCTATACCCCCTCTCTCTCTACACTGCCCCTCTCTCTCTCCATAACCCACACCCATTGATCTCTAAAAGTTTCGACCCCGGCTGCTGTCAATTGCCGGAGCACCGACGCCGACCCCAACACACCCCGGGAGACCCACTGAGCACCACTCTATACTCCCGGTAAGCACAAGACGACTCCGGACAAAACAACGCGAGATCCGCATCTCGACCCAAGCTCGCGCGAATCGGTTCCACGGCGTATGTCACACGTTCGTGACGACGTTGCTGCCTTGCGACCCCGAGACTTCTTCCAGGCAAGTATTCTACTTGCTTACATGCTATTTACCTAAGTTACAATCGTTAAATACATGGATTACAAAGTTACAAGTTTTAAACTATTATGTGCCGTATCTGTTCGATGCTTGTTCCCTTAGGAAAAAATTTTCAAATTTGACGGAACTGGATAAATTACTTTGGCTCTTGTAGAGATGGTTAATGTGTGCAAATTTCATTAGAAAATACGACTGTTAAAGATTAAAACAACTACCCCCAAGTTTGACCGAAAAACTGGAATTTTACTGTACCTGAAAACCTTTAAATCCACCATAAATCATATACACACTAGAACGGTGCGTTCGAGGGCTCAAATCGAAGCCAGCTCGATGAACTTTAACCCTATACCAGTTTCCAGACATTTCTATATTTAAACTGTGATGATTTTTGGATCGGAGTGCGACTCTGGACTGCAGTCCGGAGTGCGACTCTGGACTGCAGTCGTTACTTTCTGTTCCGTATTGGATACCACAGGATTTCCTTAACTCGTAGGTTGCGGAACTCCACTGTTCATTATAGATAAATCTGTTAGATAGAGAACACAATTAGTTTCATCCTGTTTCATTATCATTTACTATTTAATCTGTAATTTAAAAGATCGGGACGCATAACAGTCCCAACAGAATCAGAATTGACATGTTAATATTAAATAGATTATAACTCCTGACATAAATATGCGATTGAAGATCCGTTTGTTGCGTTGAAAACTTTACTGAAAACCCTAGAATTTATCCAACTGTAGCATCGCTAAAATCCGATCCCAACTGGGATCAAAATGCGTTGCGAAACGGATTTCTGATTCTGAAACCAGATTTCCAGCCGCGAGCGCTTAAAATGAAATGGTTATAACTTTTGATCCTGGAACCCGATTGGTTTGAAACAAAATTCTAAGGATAGATAACTGAACATACTAATTACTACCCGTTTATCGTTTCGCTAAATTGTAACCATACGATTCATGATAAATCGTGCAACTGATAGAATACTATTTTATGACACCTTAATCATGCTTTACATACTGTTCACGCATCATATCATATACATGTCACTGCATTTGATAACATAGTGATAACGTGCATTTACCCAGTGTTAGGTTTTAGTGATGATTGTGGCAAGTACGTTAGTGTTCGTGTATCAGTGAATAAGTGAAAGTGATACGTACTTGTACACAATCAGTGAACCTTATTATTATATTGCATTGTCGACGTCTGTGGGACACGTGTACGTATGACTATAAGTGGTATGGGACACTTATGGAAGCTCTTGCACGGGTGTCACAGATAAGGCACCAGACACTGCCATTTATCTTAGGTATTAGTCGGGATGTGCTTGATGGAGGTCCTGCTTCCAGTTCTCGCGCAGACTTGTCACAGACCGATTGGTATTTAGGGTTATGGTTAGCGTTTGATGTAGACCATGGGGTGTGGGGTAGTTTAGGTGTGAGTTCAACAGAATCTCGGGAGTCCCATGCCGGATTATATATTTAGGGAGATATATGGAGATTTACAGGGTATGTGATTATTACCGTGATATACATGTTGGGCCCGTGGTCCCTTGCCCTTGGGTTCTACCCTTGGGTGGAGGACACTCGCGAGTGATTGACTCTCACACTTGGACCGACGATAGGTTTAGTGACCTGTACAGTGAGACTTAGAGACTGATAGGGATGATAGCATCGATATACATACTTACTGTGTTGACATACGTGGCATATCATTCTACTGCTTTTACTGTTCCGCTGCATTGATTACTGCATGTTCATACCCATACTACCATTGATCTACTGTTATCTATTATCACTGTTAGAATTGTCACATGAATTTATATATTATATTGCTATTGTGTCGCTCTGACGACCTGAGTATGCATGCTCAGTGTGAGGAGAAGATTTAGCCTGGACCAGGACTAGACTTACATCACGGACATCTTGATTAGCTATCCAGAGTTATATTCATTTGTTTCCCCTCAGGTCGGTTCTTTACATTGTTTCTTTCAGTTACTGCATTTCTCATTACCTGCGCATCATTTACTGTTTACCATGAAAAACTAGAATCCGAAGTGTGACTACCGCAGGACATTTCCTTGACCGTAGGAGCATGGCTGGCCTTGTCTACCCCTCGTATTCCGTATTTTGGGAAGCGGGGCTTGACATGGTTTAGTTGGTATCAGAGCCAGGTTTTGCATCGATTGGGATTGCAATTTTCCGTGTATAGCTTAGCAATCTAAGACATTCCTCGGTCTAGGTTGTAAACTTGTCACTCTTGATCCGTATTCACAATCGTGTGTTCAGCTATCCATTCGCTATGGTTTCGGGTGACCTGGCAAGATTACGTGGTTGCAATTGCACTACCGTACTCTATTCAAGTGACTTAAAGTCATACAGTTGATTCCCCACTTGTAATAAATTCATCACCTCTGATATTCTTGAATCTTGGTCCTATCCATATTATATTTTGATTCATCTAGCTTGTGACTTGTATCATCCTCAAAATCATTGTTCAGGATCATGTCTTCCAATGACTCTTCATCTATATCCACTTCCCAGAATCAGACCGTCGAGATTCTGAGTGTACTGCAAGGTTTGAAGGAAGCCCAGGAGCGAACAAACGACTTGTTGGCTGAAGGACTGAGAAGAAAGATAAATCAGGCACCAGCGGGAGTCTCAAATCATAAAGGGATCCCCGTTATACGAGGAAAAGAGAAGATGATGAAGCGCCAATTTGTTTCCCTGCGACAGAAGAAGAAGAAGACCCCATGTTGTGGGTACTATAAGAGGTCAGGACATCTTCAGAGGGATTCTCGCCGCGTCCAAGGGAAATGTCTGATTTGTGGATCCAGCGAACATCTCATCAACGGCTGCCCAGAAAGGAAAGAACTACAGGGAGGAGACTCGTCCACACTCCCTACTTCGGCCAAATGAGGATTATCGCGTAGTTCGAACTTCGACGATAAGGCGGACCTAACGCTGGATTCAACTCACGCGACAAGAATGCGACGTTATAGTTGTCGAAGAAGGATTTTCATGTTCTCTACTTTCAGTAAAAATGTTGTCACTTTCTTATGAATATTCCTTTCAGTTTGAAATCTTGTAACCGCTGAACTCTTGATTGAATGCAATAAAACTTGAATCATAAAATATGTATCATTCTCTTGTCATTTCCCTTGTTCATATTGTTCATTAGCAAAACATTTTAATCTTGATTTTTTTTTCAATTCCTGTCGCCACATACCTTCCCTATTTCGTACACTTAGCCTTTTTCCTGATGTATTCTATTGTCTAATCAAGACTTTTCTTTTCAAACCATGGCCCACCCTGGAGCAGCGCCGCATCTAGACGAGGATGCACAGTCATGCGTTCCCTTAGATCGCATACTGATGAGTTCTGAGGATGAGGTCAACGGTCCCCAGGTCAACTTCGGAACACGACGATTCAGAGGACGAAGGAGTAACCGCCCCAGAGTTTAACGTGATAGCTGATTCCGATGAAGAAGAAGGAGATCCTGAAGAGAACCCTATAGGGGAAGACCCGATAGAGGAAGATCCCGATGAAGGCCGGTAGAAGAAAATCCAGTTGAGGAAAATCCCGTGGAAGAAAATCCAGAAGAAGAGAATCACATAGAATCGGAACTCGAGGAAGAAGCTCCATCCAAGGAAGAAGGACCAGAAAATCAAGACCCTGCTGTGGAAGAACTTCCAGTGGCAATGCCTGCAAGACGATATGGCTATGGACGCCCCTACTTGAGTGCGCGAGCCTACCGCAACCTACTGAATCTCCACAACCGCGGTTTGAAGAAAGCTTGCACCATCAATGGCAACTAGCCAAAATGAGTGAGAAATCCAAATCTAAAGTCTACCCACTTCCTATTTCTTCATCCTCTACCTCTTGCCAAGTAGTATAGGGTGTTTCCTTCACAAGTTTTCTTGACTTGGTGAAGTTGGAGCTTGTTCTTGTGATGCCTCGTCGTAGATCATCTTCGGCATCGAACCGACAATCAAGCCCGCCCATTTCTTCGATGAAGCCGATGCTAGAGTTCGGTATCCGACTTGGACAGCGGAGGGACCTCTTCACGGAGTCTAGGATGTGGAGGACCGGATCTACAAAGGTTGTAGCCCCTTCTCTTTAGCTATATTTCCGTTTACTTGCTTGCTTTGCCTATATATCTAGTTAACGATCCGTATTAGGGTTTGTAGGCACAAGGAATTTTTGATTTGTGCATGTTTGATCACTTGTGAGACTCCATTAGAGTGCCTAGGAACCCTACAGTGGTATCAGAGCACAGTGGGAGACAAACAAGACTCTATGATGATCTCGGGTCAACAGACTAAGCTGTACCAGTGTCACCAGAGAACTGCCATCTGACGTGAGGTATAATACCATCTGGGAGTTCTCGGCGAGTCCGTTCAGTGTACCCAGTCTCCACTGAGCACCCGCATACCATCTTCGATGTCAAACACCAATGGATATGGGATCATCCATCACCCATCGCATGGGTCGAGAAGATATACGCTAGTCTACTCTGGAATATCGATGCCCCGTCTCGATATTCCCTCGACTAGGAACATTTCAAGGATGTACTCATGGACTATCCAGGCCCCACTTGTATGATCTGCATCACAGTCCTGGAAGTCGAGTACACATCCTAAGGGCTTTATCAACATGTAATCAGAGAGACAGAAAGTATACATGTTAAGATAAAGAGTAACCAGATAGCGTACTATCATGTCGAGCAAGAAAGTCCTACCTATATATGTCCCAGCATCCACTACAATATACATCCAATGTACAGTAATGGCCTCTAGGGCATACATATAACTAACATGTTTGTTTTATTTTTGGTTGCCCGTGGATGGCATACGGAGACTAATTTATGTTGTCGCCCGTAAGTTGTGGATTATTCCAAATCCGTATATTTTTAGATTTGGGTTTGGGTTGATTTAAGGATCGTTAATCTCGTTTGAGATTAAGATCAACTTAAATGTTTGTTGAGGATACGTTAGTATAATTTTTAGACTAAGATCTACTCAACAGGGTTTTGGGATCATTCAGATCCATTAAAGGAGCATTTGGGTTCCATTGTTTTAGTTTAAGGACGTTACAGTCCATTGTTAGTTTAAGGACGTTTCGGTCCATAGCTAGTTTAAGGACATTACGGTCCGTTGTTAATTAATGGGCGTTTCGGTCCATAGCTAGTTTAAGGACGTTGCGGTCCATAGTTCACCATTTTTGAGGTGAGGATTTCGTTCAAGGACGTTTCGGTCCATAGCTAGTTTAAGGACGTTGCGGTTCGTAGCTTTGTTTAAGGACGTTGTGGTCTGTAGCTTAGTTTAAGGACGTTGCGGTTCACAGGGATGTGTCCGTCAATTTGAGAATGCACCAAAAAGTTGTTGGTTATCGGAACCCACCACCTCTCTGAAGACGCTGAAGAATTACAACGACATGTATCAGAGGTGTGAGGAGATGTACCCTTGAACCAATATTCGTTGGAAGATCGGTAGTCGTGTTTGTGACTAAGACCAATCTGAAAAATGGTGAGCACATGGGCTCGGCAGATCTGAATTAGGGATTTTTTGTCAACTCGGACTCAGCCCACTCAGTCTTTGAATAAAGTGTTAAACACTTTCTTAGGGTCAATCCATTTTCTATGCGAACAATGCTGGGCATTGATGTGGGTTCTGGCGCTCACCCTTTACTTTACTTTACTTTATTTTCCCCCCTTTTTTGGGTTTTTTATGGAGTGTTAAACACTCTTTATGGCGCCCACGTGCGGAGTACGTGTGGCGCTTGGCGCTGAGCGCTAACCGCTGGGTGCTAGGCACTCCTTATTTGAGCAGCGCCTACTCTTTATTGAGCAGGTGAGAGGCATGTGAGGTGCTTGGCGCTGAGTTTTCTTCGTGAATTTTGTTCTGAAGAGTTCAATTCTCTGTTCTTTTCTGGATCTTTGATCCCCAAGAATAAGTTCATCCTCATGAGAATTAAATTCTCATTTGTGGGAGACTTGTCTCATGGATCACAGATCCATGGAAAGAAATAAGTTTTTTAATAAGGGTTAAACCCTTGGATGTGCAGATGAGATGCTCCGATCTCTATTATTATTTTTATTTACCTCGAAGAGAGGTATTCTTCTTTCTTCCTTTTTGAAGCTTTCTGCTTTGTTTTTCTCGAAGCTTATGGGGGATTTCTTTGTACAAGACTTGAAGTCTTGGATCCTTTATATAGTGGAGACAAGTTTGTTGATTTAGTTAAAGAAATCTCTTATTGGGAGATCTTTAATTGATTTAGAGATTTTATCCACCGTTGGATCTTTGATCCAAGATTTTCTGTTTTACAGAAGACATCTTTCTTGTTTTTAACAAGATTAGAGAAATATTTCTCCATACATAATTTTTCTGTATATATGGGTGATTTTTAATCACCATTGGATTTTTTAATCCAACGGCACTCTGTTTTACAGAGAGTGATTTTTCTTGTTTAGAAAGATTTGTGGAATATTTTCTCAACAGAATTTAATTCTGTATTTTAACGATTTATCATCTCCGTTGGATCTTTGATCTAATGGCTCTGTTTAACAGAGAGATTTTAGTTTTGACGGTGGCGCCCTCATGCGAGACACATGAGGCGCTTCCTCAGAGTTTTTAACTCTGGGCGCTGGCGCCCTCGTGTGAGGCACGTGAGGCGCTACCTCAGAGTTTTTAACTCTTGGAGCTGACGCCCTCGTGCAAGGTATGTGAAGCACTGCCTCAGAGTTTTTTTTAACTCTTGGCGCTGCCTTTCAAATTTTGAACAGAGCTTTGCGCTTTTATTGGGGAAACAATATAATTGTAAATGCATGTGGCATCTAAGTAAGAAATGCAATCTCTAAACTAGCATATGATATCATGATTGCAAAACAGTACTACTTAGCTACAGTTTATCATGGTATACGAGTAAAGTAATAGTTTCCAAAGTGTACGTGACATGGCAATTACAGATACTGATGTGTGTGAGCCGGCAATCAAGTGTTCGTGCAACATAAGCATCATCGGTAATGGTGCATGTGTCCTAGCAGTCGAGATCATAACAGAAAGTAAACAGTAAAAGAATCAATAAGGTATATAAATTTATATACAAGCTATACCGTTTATTGTGTTTAAACAGCACGAATCGTTGCATTTTTTAAAAGTAGGGACTACGTTGTTTTGAGAAAAGAGATGTCTTTTGAAAATCCATAGTGCCCCTCAGTTTATCCTTTGAAAATGCCTACAATTCGTTAGTTTTGAAAATAGGTATGACTCAAGCCTAAGCTAACATCTATCTAAGCAACTAAAGACCAAACTAAGAACTGAGTCGAAAGTAAATAGGAATCAAAAGCATATCCGAGTCGATATATATAGTAGTCGGCGATCCAGCCTCATAGCATCACGTACGGTAATATCCATCATACGACATCCTCGAGTCAAGAGTGTGGATCAATCATCATATACATCTCATACGGTAAAATCCATCATACGACATCCTTAAAATCGTGGGTACGGATCAAATATCATATATATATATATCATATAGTTCGTACGGTATCAATTGTCGTACAATATCATAATCAGGGGTACGGATCTAAGGTCTTGTACAATCTATTATTTATCAAGTCGCATGTTATCGCATGTTATGTAAACAATGCCCAACGATCCGCTAATATGCCGCATCGTAAACGATGTCTCATCCCAAATCAAATATTAATTATCTCCTGACATCCTGCTCGATCGTATCGACTCAAACCATATAATACATCATATCCTCATCTTACACGTATATGCATACTGTGTGTGTATGTGTGTGTGTACATACACACACAAATCATATCAAAAGCGTGTGTATGTGCGACAATATATAACTAACGGCTCACAACTAAGAAACTAGACTAAGAGTAAACTATCCCACGAGTACGCTTAACCTAGCCTATAGTCTTCTAGAAACCTATTTGGTAGGTACCTAAGTCTCGCATTAACATATAATATATATATATATATATATATATATACACACACACGAAAATCCTATTCTATGGTTGCGGGGGTGTTATACGTCATCCATCCGACTTCCCCGTAGATATACATCTACTCACCTACGATCCTCGCTTGCCGAAGTCGATGACGCCTTGCTCTCCCTTGTCATCCCGAAGTCCACGTTAGGGTACCTATAGTTTAAAATACCCGCGCGACGGATTCAATCCAGCTATAGCTCCCATGAGAGGGCTGACCTCCAACTCTTAGCGTCTTTCACGCTCATCGTATCGCATCAAAATCATATTTGAAAACCGACACGACACGCGAAGTGCTTGTAGGTTAGAACCTATAGCCTACGCATGCAAAAACAACCAAATATCCCTCGTTGTTGACATACAAACATCCAACGACCAGCTCCAAATTCAAATACCAAAAACCAAGTTTTAGAAATCGGAAAACCTTGTCAAAACCAACTCAATATGCTCCCATATTTTTGCACAGGTATTTTGAGACAACACAAACAATACAGTAGCTAGGTTAAGAGGAGTATGAGCTACAGGCAAAATCCCAATATCAGAACCCAAAAATTAGCCGGCGAGAATGCCAAAAACCCCGGTGTCGCCGGTTCTTCAAGGGAGTTTAGGTCTCGTCTTTCTATGGTGGTTTTCTAGTGGTCTAACTAGGTCAATATAGTTGCTTGTTTTTCCTACAATTATCCCAAGTTGCACCAGATTCCATCTGAGCATCAAAAATCAAAGATAACCGACACGGGAAAATTCTAAGTTTGCGTGTATTGGGTTATAATCTCTGGTCTAGGCCCGCAAACATCACTAAGGTCATGCAAAATACTTACTACGCCTCAATTACACTTCCACAACTCCAATTATCCTCTAACCTCATCTTGGAAAATTATAGCATCGCCAATCTACATAAGCTTAACTCTAAACTACACGAGGACATTAGGAAAACTAAAAACTTAACTAGAAGTATGGAATTATACCTCATTTGGCACATCAAGGAAATTCTAGGGTTGCCCAAGTGCCTCAAAATCTCCACTTGATTGATCCATGGGGTTTGTAGTGAGCTTGTGATCATTTTTTTGTGAAGGAAGTATGGTGGTTTGAGGTGGTTTTTGGGGTGGCCAAGGATGGTAGAGGAGGTGGATAATGAGGGAGATGAAGGAGAATGAAGAAGATGAAAAAAGAATGAAGGAGAAAAGAAAGAATTATGAGCCATGTGTGTATGTGTGTGTAGAAAGTTCTCTCTCGCTCTCTCTCTCCAACCATAACACAAGTCGTATCCCCCTCTCTCATCTTTATTTTTTATTTTTTTATGTTTAAAACAAAAATCAAAACCATAAGGTAGCAAATGAAGCTTGGTTATAAAAAATGAAACAAGTGTTGCAACATGTCATGTTGCATGACACAATACATGATCAAGATTAATGTATAATTAGTGAGATATTAATCAAATTTAGTATTAAACTTACATGCAAATAATTGTATAATAATTTATAAAATGTCCAAATTAAATAAATACTTTCATAATCAATAATTCATATCAATTTTTCAAATATTTCCCAAACCATACCTATATAATTATGTCATATCATTAAAACTAATTCTCATATTTTAATAATATTCATGACATTTATAATATTAATTATTTAAATTCCAAAAAATAATATTTTATTTTTTGAAATGTTACAATCTCCCCCCCCCTAAATAAATTTGATCCCCAAATTTAAACTTAAACTCCCCCAAATACTAAAACATTTCAGCAAAACAATCAAGTCGTCGGGGCTTCGAAATCACGAATACATAGAACATATAATAACGCAATGCATGCGCATGAAAACGAGTACAAAACTCAGAATCGAAACTCCGTCCAACTTCATGCCATCATGAGAGTTAATGCGAAAATACTAGTGTCAAAATCCATTACGAAAATCAAATATGATATAATTTGGATTATAACATATACATAGCAAGCATCTTGTGAAATCGTCAAAACGACTGAATAATAGTGTATGCCAAATCCCCTTTTTCAAATCGCCGTGCGATACGCAAATCACGGCACAAGTAGCGGACGTTCATTTTATAAAGAAAATATATATATATATATATATATATATATATATATATATATATAGATATATATATATATATGTGTGTGTGTGTGTGTGTCCTTTGTTTAACAGGTATGTCTCGCCTTTTGAAAATGATTTACAAGGGTTTTCTTCGTAAAGTTTCCGTGTCAATCACGGACACATAGGAAAATATGGAGACTATAGCTCCTTTTGAAAATCCCCTCGGTAGATATCGATGCATGCAAAAATACTCAGGTACTGTCCGCAGAGTAGTCCTGCTCAGTTACTAAACCATATAGTATATTTTGTAAAAACATGATACTCGAAATGAAATCAATCTCAAATAGGACATATAAAAACACCACGTGCGTCTGGTGCACATGGAAATTGAAATCAATACAGGTGCCACGATTGTGCACAGAAACAAAATCTAAGTGCAACAGGTGTGCACGAAAATATCTGCCAAGTGTAACGGGTGTGCCTGACAACAATATCAAGTGCACCTGATGTGCACGAAGAATTTCGATTAAGTGCATCTGGTGTGCACAAAACCACATCAAGTGCGCTAAGTGTATGCAAAATCTCAATCGCACAAGGTGCACGAAAACAAATATCAAGTATCAAAATCGAAATCAACGGTATACAACATGCATCAATTCAAAATCAAGTTTTGTGCGCAAAAAACCATATCAAAGTACTGAAAGTGGGTGTAAACTACACTGAATGCATAAGTCAAACTCATGTGCATACTGCATGCATGAAATAAAATATTTCAGAATGTGAAAATCAAAATCAAGTGCAATGGGTATGCACAAAAACGAACATCAGTAAAACTGATACATGAAATACGAATCAAGTGCAATGGTTATGCATAAAAACAAACATCAGTACCACTGATACCTGAAATATGAATCAAGTGCAACTGATGTGCATATAAAAATATCAATCATAAAACAAATCGTTAAACTTCCAAAGTCCAAAACAACGGAAACGTGATACCTGAATCTCCAAGTCGCAAATCATAAATAACTGTTGTCAATGTGCCCCTCCTCCAATGTTGAAAGGTGCTGGTGCATCCAAGGCTGGCAGAGCAAGAATATCTACTTGCCTCTTACACATGGTCTGGTGTCTTCTGCCCTTAGATCCTCGTTTCTCTCTGCGGATTACCAGTTACATGACTTCTCGGCTCGACAGCCCGATTTCGGAGTAATGATGCAAACAGTTCTGTTCTGTTGCTTCTCTGAAGATCTCCTGACCAATTAACATGGTCACTAGTAACGTATCACGTCAACGATGGCAATCTCTGGCCCACTGAGCGTGCGCAATACTCTCGATCCTGGTCCAAGTCTTCTCGGGTAGTATTCCAGAAAGATCCTGTCGGGGTCTCTCCCAAATCTCATCTCTGCAGGACTGCTCGGAAGTTGGCACTCTTTACTTAATCCATTTCTTGTTCCGGGACAGCTGCATTCTCTTCATGACTTTTCTCTGGAGTTATGGTTGCATCCAACGCATCTGCATGCATAACAAATCTATGATGTCAACGGAGTGGAACGTCATCTCGTCAAGATCTCGCACGAACCTCTTACTCCGCTTCCCTTAGGTATGGACCAATTCGAAATTATCTCTTCGTAGCTGTGTGGATGGCGCTCCAATTGGCTATAGTCATAAATAGAGTCTCCTTTCTGAAGATACGAACTCGGCATCTCTAATATCCTGTAGATGGCATCTGGCTAATTACGTTCTCGGGAACTCGTCCAAATCGTCTGGGTAATACGCTCCATTCGTCCATTCTCGATCAACTCACAATACATCTGGGTGAGGTCTTTCCATCAGAAGCTGGTCAACTTACTGGTCTTTCAACGGAGAATCCAACGAACAATGTCCTTTCTTGATCGATTTACCATAAATCTGTGTAAGATCCTTCAAACTGGAATTCTTCAACTTAACTGAGCCTGCGTCGGCGCATCAGATCAGACGAATCATCTCATTCACTCTATTCAAGATGGACTATCTACCTTCTGTCACATCTCCGTGTATAAACTCATGCTGCATTAGCTTCAAAGGACTGGGGCCGATATCTTATCAACTCAGCAACAGCTGGCTCATCTGTCCACACGGTAGACAATACCTCAATCATTTGGAGTAAACGGTACCATAATAATCTTCACAATCTGGCTGGCCTCTAGCAATGGCCCGATCATCTGGTATAGATCTCGAACACTCGTGTCAACAAGAAATCTTAATAAAACAATAAATCAGTGCATTCGTGTGACACCGGAATACATCCTGGTCAGTCCTCGTTCATGACGAGCTCGTGCTGACCGCATCTCTAGCCATAGCTCTCTTCTGCTCGTGTAACCAAGGTAACGGAAACCGCGATCCGATATCGATGATGAGAGATCATAGGAACGAATAGAAATACAGTGCATAAGAAATGTACATCCTAAGGCAACTTAAGCGAAGTAGCGTATCGTAAGTATGCTGTGGAACATACACACGGTCCGTCACTCTACTTAAGTCACCTACTCTATCAACTAAGGTCAACCTATGCGACGAAAATTCGGGTCTAATACCCCCTCAGTCAAGTCTAAGTTCCGTAAGGACAAGCCTAGGTTCCGAAATATATATAAGCCTTAGACTCCGCATAGTCAAACCTAGACTCGAACCAAGATTAAACCTAACGCTCTGATACCAACTTTGTCACGACCCGGAAAAGGCACATGACTAGAATTTGAATCATGTGAAATATATAGGATCCCACCTAATTCAAGTAAGCCAAAAGTCCAGAAATCTAAACCGTTTAGGGAAAATATTGGAGGTGAAGTTTTGAAATAAAGGTTTGATGAAATCTGGTTCTTTCCTTTAAAACATAAGATATAGTCTATGAAATACAATGCTTTATATCTGTCTTGAAAACATTTTCATCATTTAAAATTTCGGCAGCACCTCCTTTGTAATTTATAACCTAAAAATGAATACAAGCAATAATAATATAGGCATCCCCAAGCAGGAGCTAGCTCTTCGCAAATTGGTGGAAACAACCACGTAAGAATATAGATATATAACGCCGAAGGCGAGGATCAAAACCATGAATAAAGCAAAGAAAACAAAGTATCATCAAGAACCAGAAATAAGAATAATACATGAGCGTGACTCTGAGCCGAAAGAATATAAAATAATAGTTTATAAGTCTACAATTATACAAGGTTTGGTTGATGGAGCTTCTAACTAGATACAACTGAAATAAATATATAAATACAATGGTGGTCACGATGCAAGTGTATCCCACCTAAAACAATGCAATCTCCCGGAAAGAAGTGGTGTGCCAGCAAGCCGCAACGGAACCTGTGCGGTCAACCTGCAAGAAAATTGTGGCACAACGGAGGTGAGTTGCCAACTCATGAGTAGAAGACATCACCGAGTAGAAACCGAATGTATGACTATCTCCTAGGTCATACAATAACTATAATAGTAATATAACGCGATAACATCGAGTAGCAGTAAAGGTGACAATATAAGCATATGTATAATATCAAGTACCCGTGTCCGTGTCATCAAGTAACAATATGTCATGTATATTATGTATGAATGCATCATCAATGGGTGTGTCCAGCATCGACATCCAAAATCATGATAAACCTGAGTGCCAAACATCGACACTCGAAAATATCATGAAAACCGTGTCTATCAGCGACACATAATTCTCATATCTCGGGCTCCGTCAGTCCGGATCGGCCCATATCATCTGATCTCATGACTACGGTCGGTATCCTCCGAATATCCGCCACGCCAACTATCACAGGTCGGTAGTGCTCCCCTGCCGGGCTCAACGTCTCTCTATACGACCTTCTTGTACCGCACCGGGTCCACCATGTACCCACAGACGGTGTCTCTTCACTCCTCGAATCGGGTAATCATATATCATATATGCTCCAGTACTGAGAAATCTCATGGTGGACGCCACAAATCATATCAAGGAAAACCACATTTTTCTTTTAAAAAGGACCATAAGTTTTAAATTTCACATGTGGTTTCCCAAATCCAGAATCTCATGAAATACCAAAATCTCATAATCACGAGCCAACAAAGAGATAATGAATGCCGAAAAAGAGCTAAATCCACATTGTATAACCAGAACATATATAATTGTAAATACATGTGGCATCTAAGTAAGAAATACAATGTCTAAACTAGCATATGATATCATGAATGCAAAACGGTACTACTTAGCTACAGTTTATCAGGGTATACGAGAGAAGTAACAGTTTCTAAAGTGTACGTGACATGGAAATTACCGATGCTGATGTGTGTGAGCCGGCAAGCAAGTGTACGTGCAACATATGCATCATCGGTAATGGTGTAAATGTCCTAATAGACGAGATCATAACAGAAAGTAAATAGTAACAGCAACAATAAGGTGTATAAATCTATATACGAGCTATACCGTTTATTGTGTTTAAACAGCACGAATCGTTGTTTTTTTGAAAAATAGGAACTACGGTGTTTTGAGAAAAGAGATGTCTTTTGAAAATCCGTAGCATCCCTCAGTTTATCCTTTGAAAATGCCTACGATTCATTAGTTTTGAAAATAGATATGACTCGAGCCTAAGCTAATATCTATCTAAGCAACTAAAGACTAAACTAAGAACCGAGTCAAAAGTAAATAGGAATCGAAAGCATATCCGAGTCGATATATCTAGTAGTCGGCAATCCAGCCTCATTGCATCATGTACGGTAATATCCATCGTATGACATCCTCAAGTCTAGAGTGTGGATCAATCATCATATACATCTCGTACTGTAAAATCCATCGTACGGCATCCTCCAAATCGAGGGTACGGGTCAAATATCATATATATATCATATAGTTCGTACGGTATCAATCGTCGTACAATATCATAATCAATGTACGGATCTAAGGTCTCATACAATCTATTATTTATCAAGTCACATGTTATGTAAACAACGCCCAACGATCCGCTAATATGTCTCATCATAAATGATGTCTCATCCCAAATCAAGTATCAATTATCTCCTGACATTCTGCTCGATCGTATCGACTCAAACCATATAATACATCATATCCTCATCTTACACGTATATGCATATTGTGTGTGTGTGTATATATATATATCAACACACACACATACACACACACACATATATATATGAGAATAATGGAGGAAAGAGGCCATAGGAGGGAATTTCCTTCTATGACGTCGAAAAAATACAACCTTCACCATTTTTTCCGACAATCGGCATCCATCATCATCATTGTTATCATCTAAGATATACATATCCCAAATTTCATTTGATTCCACCACTTTTTTACCGTTGAATTAGCAATGTAAAAAGTTCTATTGTCGGTAAACCATTAATTTTGCATCAACTAAATCAACGGTGAAAAAATGGTATAATCACATGAAATTTGGTGTACCACATCTTAGATGATAAAGATGGAATTGATGTATGCCGGTCATCGAAAAAAAATCACGGAGCATATATTTTTCCGATGCCATAGGAGAAAATTCCCTCTTATGGCACCTTTTCTCCATTAACCCCCCCCCCCACACACACACACAAATCATATCAAAAGCGTGTGTGTATGAGAAAATATAAAACTAACGGCTTACAACTATGAAACTAGACTAAGAGCAAACCAATCTACAAGTACGCTTAACCTGGCCTATAGCTTCTAGAAACCTATTTGCTAAGTACCTAAGTCTCGTATTAACACACACACACACACACACACACACACACACACACACAATATACGAAAATCCTATTCTATGGTTGCAAGGGTGCTATACACCATCCACCCAACTTCTCTCATAGATATGCATCTACTCACCTACGATCCTCGCTTGCCAAAGTCGATGACGTCTTGCTCTCCTTTGTCATCCCGAAGTCCACATGAGGGTACCTACAGTTCAAAATATATCGTATCGCATCAAAATCATATTCGAAAACCGACACGACACGCGAAGTGCTCATATGTTAGAACCTATAGCCTACGCATGTAAAAACAACCAAATAACCCTCGTTGTTGACGTACAAATGTCCAACGACCAATTCCAAATTCAAATACCAAAAACCAAGTTTTAGAAATCGAAAAATCTTGTCAAAACCAATTCAATATGCTCCCAGATTTTTGCACAGGTATTTTGAGACAACACTGTTGGGGTAAAAATTTACACCCCGGTTGACTAAGTCAAAATCAAAGTCAACCCCAAGCCCGGTGGGCCCAAGCCCAAGTCAAGTGGTCCAATGCCCAGAGCGAGCCAGAACATGAAGCGGCCGGCCTCCCCCCATGCCAAAATAAAAATTTTGTAATAAATAATTTTGTTGTATTTCTTGTATTTTATTTTATGAATAAATGTAAGAAAATGGGCATAAAGCTAAATTTTTGTAAAGCCCATGGCTTATGTGCAAAAAGAAATAGCACATGAGGCATGGGATGGGAAAAATGCCATTTTGTAAAGCCCAAGGGGCTATATGTAAAGTGTATAGTCTATAAAGGTAAGGATAATGAAAATATCCTAACAACTATTTCTCTCTTCCCAAAAGAATCCAGATCTGTGATCTTTCTCCTTTCTCAAGGTTCTAAAACCTTCTTCTTTCTTTTGAATTAAATCAAGAGTTTTACTCTTCCTTTTCCAAAACTAAATAGTTTTTTACCACGAAACCCACAAAGGGGAGCTCGGATCTTCCATCAGATCTTAAAAATGAGAGATTTTTAAAAATCTCACCCCTCTTGTTCTTTAAGATCTGGCCAACAGAGGAGGAAGAAGGAGACCCATCTCTAAAGACCCCACTTTGGGGAAGATCCAGGGCTCAAGGGAGAAGCCCCTTCATCAGCTCCAAAAATACCTTAGGAGTTTAACTCCTCAAAATATATATATATAGACACACACACACACACACACACACAAAATAACAAGTATATTCTTTCTAGGAGTGCAACTCCCAGTAAAGGGACCAACTCCCCTTTTGCGCCCAAGCGCCCAAAGCGCTAGCGCCCTTACGCTCAAAGCGCTAGGGCCTGAGCGTCCAAAGCGCTAGCGCCCTTGCGCTCATGGCGCTAGCGCCCAAACACCCACGTGCCTGGCACGTGAGGCGCTAGCGCCCTTGCGCTCAAAGCGCTAGCGCCCAAAGCGCTAGCGTCCAGACGCCTACGTGCCTGGCACGTGAGGCGCTAGTGCCCTTATGCCCAGAGCGCTATCGCCCGAAGCGCTAACGCCCGAGCGCCCGCGTGCCGTCCACGTGAGGCGCTGGCGCTTTCTCCTACGCATCCTTTGGATGCCCTTTCCCTTATGTATGTATGTATATATACATATACGCGCACACACATACTCCACGACACTGTCCCTGTTAGAAAAAAATTTCTAACGGGGTGCTGCCCCGCACCCCGCAAGGGGCCTGCTAGCCCCCTTTACCCCCAGCCCGCTATCCGGGTAGCAGGACCCCCGTAATAACTCTGCGAGGCCCCTGATATATCCAAAATCCCTGCAAAACACAACACTGCACATTGAGTTCGCATGACAAGTTTAACCCGTTAATCGGAGGTTCTCTCGCTCCAAAGGCGAAGGGTAATTAACGGCAGCTTAGTCTGCGGCAGTCGGAGATTCGGATCCCCACAATCAATAAACCCCAGCCTACCCTAGGTAGGGGGAATCTGTAATGCGCCTGTCAAGCAAGCGCTCATTCCCATCTCAATGGGGTGACGAAAAACACCCTACAGATTCTGGCACGCCCGGTAGGACCAATCTCTCCTCCAATATTTTGGGTTAAACGTTCATGCAAACTCAATCAATATACATATCGATTGCCTGTACTGAAATGATGTTTTTTTTCCGTGCAACAATCAACTTTCAACGACAATGTCTCCCAAGATGAATTCAGCTTCCGACGCGACCCCGATCCCGTCCGTGGTCAAGGTCAATGCTCGTGTAGTTCTCCCCGCAAACCTCAGTAGACAGTGGGAGGAACTGCCCCACCAATTTGGCTCCGTCATCATCTACCCTGCCGGAGCGCTCATCTGGCAGAAATCCCGGCAAAACAGGTGGCCAAGCCGGTCTCAAGGGGCAAGAAGCCGAATGTTGTGATCGCTAAGGCACCACAATCTAAACTTAAGACGGTGTCCGAACGACTCTCTTGTGCTCCAGCTAGGGGCAAGACTTCCGGTACAAAGAGCAACATCAAACGTTGCGGACGAGCTCAGGCGATGACTCCAACAAATGCATGATCGGGCGTCTTCTCCGGCCTCTCTATCACTCGGTCTACGGCGTCTTCCCAAAGAGCCGAAGTCTGCCAAGTGCTTAAAATAGAAAAGTTAAGGCAAAAGCGGCTCAGGTATCGAGCCAACAAGAGGGCCAGGACTTCGGCCATGTGGAATCTTGTGAGGTTCCAAGAGCAGAGTCATCCTGCGATGACGGCTGAGTCGGCCGTAAAAATCAGTAATTCCTTCGAACCTCTGAAGTGGGTTCAGAGAAATGCCATGACCGCCAGTATCAAGAAGACAGCGGTCCGAACGTTGCTTCAAAGAGACGTGTCCCGGCCCCAACAGAAAAAATGTGACACTGTCTCTTTAAGAGTCTATTAGGTGCTCTGTGCCGCAAGAAAACAGCGGGGCAAAACGAAAAAGGAAGCGTCAGCACCATTCAAGAATCCGGCCAGGCCAGCCGCCTTCAGTCAACTGCCCGTTACCAAAACAGGAGGGTCAAGACAACGATCCGAGAAATCAGTCGCTGATAATAAAAGACGGCTGGATATGTTATCTATACGGTCTATATAGCAGGCGGGCGCCTCAGCGACAACCTTCACAGTAAAAGCAAGGATGAGGCTACCACATCCCAAGCCCAATCTGGCTTGAATGTGGTTGCCGCTTCCCAAGAACATCAGCCTCCACTGGATGATGAAAACCCTCTCGATGAGGATGATAGGCAGAAAGACACCTCAGCCCATGCAGAGTCAAGCTCGGACAGCGAGGAAGAGCCGACTTTCCACCCCAGGACCGCGGAGCAAGAGCTGCTTTAAGAGCTTCGAAAATAGCTCAGGAGCAAAGATATAGAGATGGCCAAGCTCTATTCGAAATTTAACGAACTAACAAACGTTGTGATGCAGCTTACGGCTCAAATTGCTTGAGCGCCTCCCAATCAAGCACAAGTCGCTACTCATGAGCCGGATGATGACAATCCGAAGCGGCCGATGCCTGTCCCTTTGGGTCCAAGATTGGTCGAGCCGCACGAAAGCCGGCCACATTCCGCTTCTGGGGACGCCTTGGCCCTAGATAACACTATCCCGCTAACACGAGACCAGATAATGTATTTGGTCACCAGCAAGGTTAAAACATTGGTGGCCAAAGCCGAAGCTCAGAAAGAAATTGGCAGTAGTGAGCGGCCATATCCCGCACAGTACGACCTGATCGAGTTCCCAACGGTTACGTCATTCCTAAATTCGGAAGATTTGACGGGACGGGAAACGCAAATCAGCACGTCGCCCACTTTAAGGCATCGTGCAGAAATACAGGGGGCAATGATGCGCTCCTTCTTCGTCAGTTTGTCAACAGCCTGATCAGTGTCGCTTTCGACTGGTACGTGAGTACACCAGACGGGTCCGTCATTACCTTTTCCTAAATAGAGTCTCTATTTCTGTAAGTCGACGTTAGACACCCCACAGGATGCGGGGTGGCGGAATAGGTAAAACAATCATTTTGTTCAAGTTAACATCGACTAACTTTACGGATCTTTGCTAAACCCTAAGTAACAAACTATCTAGAAGTACTAAACTACTATGATAGATGATTATACCTCAAGATACTAGTCCTTCTTGTTCTTGTTGTTCACCTCCTCATCGGCCTCCTCGATGTGATAGAAGATCCACCCGAGAGTTCCTCCTCCAAGCTTTAACCTCTCACTTGAGGTAACTAAGTGGCTAGGATTGCTAATCCAAGTGATCTAGAAGATATAGAAGTGGATTAATGATCTATTAGTCTTGCTAACCCTTGGGATCTCAACACATGAGAGGATTAGGGTTAGGTTTAAGAAGAGGAGAGCTTGAGGAGAGAGAATTTGTTTGTGAGAATGAAATGAATTATAACTCAATTGTGTATATATTATGAAGCATAAAATATCTTGCACAAATATCTTCATGCTTCATTTAATACAAATGAATGAATCATCTAATGAGTTATTGAAACAATTAATGATTCATTAACTCATTTGGATGAATCATCTCATGAGTCACTAATTCATTTAATGCAAATTACACAAAAACTCTCCACCTCACCTTTCTTCTAGAAGCTTCTCGACTAATTACTAGAATGCCCCTATCATCCGTAAAACACAGATATTCTGAGACTGCATAAATCCAATAATCCAATACTAGAATCTGGCTTAAACTAAAGCCCGCTAGTATAATCTGTCCGAACATCATACGTGCACAAGTACACGTATATGTCCGAACCCTGTCGTAAAACCATACGACCTCTATATCGTTTCGCCTAAAGCAGGAAAACTCTCTATGTGGGACTCTAAAGACTCGACACTACGCTGGCAGTGGGTTTAACCACAGGCCGCAAGCGGCACTAGCTGTACGTAACGGTCCCCAGGTAGATATCGATAAGAAGGCCGATAAGGAAACCCATCCGAACTCCTACTGAGCCTGATGTGACAATCTCCGTACAGTCCGGTCTGTTCGTCTAAGACTATCGCATATCGGGCCTAGGGAAGGCAAGCGTCAGTCCCCTAAAAGCTGTATAAGTCGTGCCGGAGTGAAGCCCATTACACCTTGAGAAGCTACTGGAAATCCTACCAGTAAATCTCGTTTGCCCTAGCCAGGGACTTTGCGTAATGGCTCTCTAAACACAGTGCGATATCAACTCCCAATACCGGGAGAGACGAATCCTATCTAACCGCCACTGCCTCCAAATGCTTCGGGACTGCACCCAATTGCTATCTGTTTGCACGACTCCTTTGAGTCGTGGTAGGGTAGCAATCTAAGAACAGTGGGAACACACTCGAGACGAAGCAGCAATATCAAGTCAACGGACTATGCTGTACTCATGTCACCTGGGAACTGTTAACTGACCACGGGTATAATACCCACCAACAGTTCCCTGCGAGTCCTGTCCGATGTACCCGTAACCCAACGAGCACCTGCATACTATCTCCAGTACAACATACTAATGGCTGTGGAACAGACCATCTCCCCTGCTGGGATGACAAGCGTATACACTAGTCTACTCTGGAGTATCGATGCCCTTTCTCGATAATCCTACGACTAGGGACCTGAAAAAGGATGTGCTTGTAGACTACCCAGCTCCCACTAGTGTGACTGCCATCACAACGCTGGTAGTCAAGCAAGATCCTAAGGGCTCTATCAATATATATTCGTGATATGCTAAAAGAAACATATACACATATTAAGATAGATATAAACCAAGTAGCATACTACTATGTTGAGCAAGACTGTTAATATAACTGTGAATATCCCAAGCTTCCATTAAGTAATATACAAGCTAGTATGATACAATAATGTCCCCTAGGGCATATACACTAACAATCTCCCACTTGCACTAGGGCCATATACTGGCATATCGAAGACCGATCATCTCGAATAGCCTCTCGAACTTATGCCCTTGCGTTCAAAGCGCTAGCGCCCAAAGTGCTAGAGACCAGGCGCCCAAATGCCTAACACGTGAGGCGCTAGCACCCTTGCGCCCAGAGCGCTAGCGCCCTGAGCGCTAGCGCCCGCGTGCCGTGCACGTGAGAAAGACGCTGGAGCTTTCTCCCATGCATCCTTTGGATGCCATTTCCCTTATGTATGTATATATATGTATGTATAAATACATATACTCACACACACATACTCCACGACACTGTCCCTGTAAGAAAAAAATTCTAACGTGGCGCTACCCCACACCTCGCAAGGGGCCTGCTACCTCCCTTGACCCCCAGCACGCTATCCGGGTAGCGGGACCCCGAAAAAACTCTGCGGGGCCCCCGATATATCCAAAACCCCTGCAAAACACAACACTACACATTGAGTTCGTATGACCAGTTTAACCCGTTAATCGGAAGTTCCCTCGCTCCAAAGACGAGGGGTAATTAACGGCAGCTTAGTCCGCGGCTGCCGGAGATTCGGATCCCCACAATCAATAAACCCTAGTCTACTCAAGGCAGGGGGAATCTGTAATGCGCCTGACAAGCGCGCGCGCATTACCATCTCAATAGGGTGACGTAAAACACCCTACAAACACAAACAATACAGTAGCTAGGTTAAGAGGAGTGTGGGCTACAGGCAAAACCCCAATATCAGAACCTCAAAAACCCCGGTGTCACCAGTTCTTCAAGCGAGTTTAGGTCTCGTCTTTCTGTGGTGGTCTTCTAGTGGTCTAACTAGGTCAATATAGTTGCTTGTTTTATCTTACAATTATCCCAAGTTGCTCCAGATTCCATCTGAGCATTAAAAATCAAAGATAACCGACACGGGAAAATTCTAAGTTCGCGCGTATTGGGTTCTAATCTCTGGTATAGTCCTGCAAACATCACTAAGGTCATGCAAAACACTTAGTACACCTCAATTATACTTCCACAACTCCAATTATCCCCAAAGCTCATCTTGGAAAATTCTAACATCGCTAGTCTACATAAGCTTAACTCTAAACTACACTAGGACATTAGGAAAACTAAAAACTTAACTAAAAGTGTGGAATTATACCTCATTTGGCACATCAAGGAAATTCTAGGGTTTCCCAAGTGCCTCAAAATCTCCACTTGATTGATTCATGAGGTTTGTAGTGAGGTTAAGATCATTTTTTATGAAGGAAGTACGGTGGTTTGAGGTGGTTTTTGGGGTGGCCAAGGATGGTAGAGGAGGTGGATGATGAGGGAGATGAAGGAGAATGAAGAAGATGAAAAAAGAATGAAGGAGGAAAGAAAAAATTATGAGCCATGTGTGTATGTGTGTGTAGAAAGTTCTCTCTCTATATATCTCTCTCTCTCTCTCCAACTATGACACAAGTCGTATCCCCCTCTCTCATCTTTTTTTTTATTTTTTTATGTTTAAAACAAAATTCAAAATCATACGGTAGCAAATGAAACATGGTTATCAAAAATGAAACAAGTGTTGCAACATGTCATGTTGCATGACACAATACAGGATCAAGATTAATGCATAATTAGTGAGATATTAATCAAATTTAGTATTGAACTTGTATACAAATAATTATATAATAATTTATAAAATGTCCAAATTAAATAAATACTTTCAAAATCAATAATTCATATCAATTTTCCAAATATTTCCCAAGCCATACCTATATAATTATGCCATATTATTAAAACTATTCTCATATATTAATAATATTCATGATATTTATTATATTAATTATTTAAATTCCCAAAAATAATATTTTATTTTCTGAAATGTTACAGGATTGTTGGCTATAGTGCTCTCAAGTCAAATATTGTATTGCATGCACGCGATTATGATGATTGAGAGAGGACCTATAGGGGTAGAATAATCTTACTCAAGATGATAGTATGCTATCTGGTTTGTCTCTATCATCATGTACATGCATTATATGTTATTACAGATCACTATTATATGTTGATAGAGCCCATAAGATTCTTACTTGACTACCAGTATTATGATGGCGATCATATACATAGGAGCTGGGTGGTCTATAAGTACATCCTTAAGTGTCCCTAGTCGAGAGAGTATCAAGACTGGGCATCGATACTCTGGAGTAGATCAGTGTATACTTATCAAGACCCCTAAGAAGGGTGGTGACCGGTCTGACAAGGTATTAGTGTCAGTTAGTCACCTAAGATAGTATACAGGTGCTTATTGGGTTATGAGTACACTGGACGGACTCGCCGGGAATATGCTAGATGGTATTATACTTATTGTCATATAGCAGTCCTCAGGTGACGTGAGTACAGGTTAGTCTGTCGACCTGAGATCGTCATTTGTCTCATGTGAGTTCCCACTGTGCTTTGATTACAACCCTACCATGGCTCAAAGGAGTCGTGCAAACAGGTTTTAGTTGGGTACAGTCCCGAGCCACATGGAGGCGGTAAGCAGATCGTCGGGGATTCATCTCTCCCGGTATTGGGGGTTGATATCGCACGGTGCACGGGTGGCCATCACCAGAAATCCTTGGCCAAGGTAGACGAGAATTACTGATTTGGATCAGTAGTTTCTCAGTAGGTGATAGGTTTCATACCGACTTGAAATATCGCGTTATTAGGGGTCTGACTTTATCCACCCCCTATACCCAATATGCGATACTCTTAGACGAACAGACCGGACTGTATGGAGATTGTCATGGACATGCTCAGTAAGAGTCCGGATGAGTTTGCTCGTCGGCCTTCCTTTCGCTCAATACCTAGATAGCTGTTACGTACAGCTAGTGCCGCTGACGTGCTTATGGTTAAACCCACTGCCAGCATATTGACGAGTCTTTAGAGTCCCACACATAGGGTTTCCCTGGTTTTGGTAAAATGATGTAGTATCTGTATTGGATACGTGCAGGGTTCCGATCGAATGATTGTACTAGTTACCCGGACTTTCGATCAGACGGTTAATAATACTAGCCGGCTCGGGATTGAGCCGGATTATTAAATCAGGTATTGATTTAATAATTTACGTATATATATATTTCGATATGTATATTCTAGTATTATGTTCTTTGTGTTATTCTATCTCTTTGGGTATTCATATTTTGGTACGAATACATGTATGTATATACAATTGAGTGTAATCCGTATTTATACAGAAAACGTTCTAGAAGGTGAACACCTCATTTTGGTTTATCCATTTATTAAATTAAATGGAAATTAGGTGTAAAGGTAAAGAAGAGATTATGATGGGACCCATGCTTGAATGGTGTTGACAAATGAATAGTTAATTCATTTGTGCTCACTATTTAAGTATGGTTGCATTGGAAATTGTATTTTACAAAACCATGCTTGTTGTTTTTCTCTCTCTAGTTTTTGCTCATTTTGTTTTTCCACTTGAGTTTTACTCACTTGAGCTCTTGCATGGTTGGTTTTGAAAAACCCTTTCACCAATTACTTCTTCTCTCTTCACTACCTTTCTTGAGCTCCTCCTCCTTCTTCTTGATCTTCTACCCTACCGTCTCATGTGTTGAGAATCAAGGGTAGAAGAGAGATAGATACTCACTTAGAGCTACTCACTACATCCCTAGACACTCTAGATTAGCAACCTAGAGTTCCTAATTGCTTCACTAGATTCTTAGTATGGAGTTAGAGCCATGAGCTATATCTCTCAGGTGGATCATCTTCGACGGAGGAAGCCCGCGTCCAAGCTCAATCGAGGACACCTCAAGAAGCCAAAGAAGAGGGTAAAGGACCGAAGGACACGAATCATTCGGTATAACACTTCTATCTCAGTAGACAACATCTTGTAGTTTGCTAGTTTCATATTTAGTTTCGATTCTAGGTAGTTGTTTCTAGCGCCAAGTTTTTAAACACCAAAATTTTTCGTTCCGCATCGGCCGCGGTCGACGGCCAGGGCACTAGGAACCCCAACATGGTATAAGAGCCACCCAAACATTAGAAACGAGTAGTAGACGATGCATTAGTTTCAAAACCGAAAAATACCAATTTCAAAACCCACTCACTGTTATGAAAAATTTTTGATCTCTGAAATTTTTTTAAACAAGTGCAGAGACTTAGTATTGACATGTTTATGGCACACAATGAAAACAAGGCAATTCCATGCAAGTATGACCGGCCAAACATAAAAAAAAAACGGCCTGGCCAGTTCAATGTTGCAATCCGTGCCCCATTTTCATTTTATGTTTTAGGTTTTGTAAATTGGTATTTTTGGTGTTGTTCGATTTGCCCCATATTTCACTTGGTGTTATCTTTGCTTCGGGGCAACTTGGAAAGTTTCAAAAGTTGAAATTTTGCATCGTTGATATCTGTTATGTGGTGTATGTGTTTTTCAAACGTCTTCTATTTGCTATATGTCGTTTAGACGGGTTTGCACATACTTGCTTATACTGCTGTGATGTTGATATCTGTGATGACTATGTTCGGATTGTCGTGTGGGATAGCCTATGGTGTAATGGTAGTTATACAGTTTAGATTCAATTGTATATTCGTTATTGCAGGGTGAGCGTCTGACATGTGAACTGCCGTTTCCGCCTGTTTGTATATTCTTTTATTGGGGCACGACCGGGTTGAGGTTGATGTCTCCATTGTATATTTACTTTTCTTTTCTTTACTAGGATTACCCTGCAATGGAGTGCTCGAATAGCCGAATTCTAAAGGGCAACGGGCCCGCATCTCATGGCATTGAGACGGAGGGGGCCTTACTCTAGAATTGGCGGGTTATTCGCCGCACTCATAGGGGGTATAGGATGACCCACGATGGAGTGCTCAAGTTACCGGATTCCGTGAAGTGATGGGTGACCCATTCACTTTGTTGATTGGGGTTGCCTCACTTCTGGGATTGGCGAGCAACTTGCCGCACTCGTAGAGGTCTTAGTTATACATTGCACAGGCTATCCACACGACGGGGGAACGTCTGGTATCATTTGCGGCTCAAAGAAAACCCGGGGCTCCTAGATTATCTGTTATTCTGTGTTGCTTATCGTTTTTATGTGATGTTGCTTATATCATGCCTGGGACGAATATTATACACACACACACACACACACACACACACACACATACACTAGTAGATATTGTATATGTTTTGCATCCGTGCTAGTCCAGACCTCGCTCTGCCGTTAGTTAAGTAACCTAACGGTACATGACGGGCTCTGTTCATATCATAATTTTGCATTATTATATTCCCCATTCTTATTCATTTTACAAATAAACAGGTGCTTTTGATCCATGTCTTCTACATAGTTGCAGATTACAGGTTATCGGAACAAAACAGTGAAAATGATGAAAAGACGATACAAAAGTGAGACTACGACCAACAAATGGAAGAATCTTGATCATGCCTACAGTTTGAGGGACAAATGAAGATCAATGAACAAGTTCACAAAGTACAAAGGCAGCGCAAGGTTCAAGACTTCGACACGAAGCAAACGGTAAAAGTCCACGACATTATGCACTGTGGAATTCTGGAAGAAACTAGAAGACAATCTGAGAAACCAAGTGAAGAAAGCAGAAGCCAAATGCAACAGGAAGCAAACCAGGAAAATCCATCCAAAGCCTCGATCAGATGGCCGCGGATCCACGGCCAAACAGGGCGTTTGGTCGCGGTTCCGCGGCCATTATAAGCACGTGTCGGTGCATCTTTGTGACGGTGGTGGCGGTGCGTTGACTAGGCTTCTTAGGGTAAATTTGTAAATGCAGATATATATCGGATGTAACCCTAGGGTTTCTATGATATATAAATAGAAACCCTAATGCTCTTTTTGAGGGCATGCCTCTTTTTATTCATCTATTTCAGAATTTTAATTCGCTGTAAATGTTTGAAGAGAGCATCAAATAAAGTAAGTAGTTTTTATTTACCTTGCCTTAGTTAATTTTTCTTTTCTGCCCTAATATAACTTTTATTCATCTGCCCTAGTTTAGATTTTATTTATCTGCCGTAGATTAGATAATTAGGTTATTAAAAACAATCATAAAAATGAAATCTTTTAATTCCCTAATGAGTGAGTAGTTCCTCACTTGTTAGGGTTAGGAATAGGAAAGGTTTGAGAGATGAAAATCTCTCACCCTTTTCTTACCGCTACACATTTTAATAGGACTCCATGCATACGTACACACACCGCTGACTACGGCACCCTATCCCACAAGGTAGCGGTGATACCGTAGTTTAAAAAGACCGGTTTTGTATGTTTTCCATGGAAGTTAGGGTAAGAGTTAAGAAAGGACGGACAAGGACCTAGAGGAAGAAACCTAGTTTCTTCCCGATGGTACTAATCCACTTTATTAATTATTACCTTAACACCTAAACAGATCTTAATTAGGGTATAGAAAGCGGTGAGGAATATTGACTTTCCAAACTTAACCTAAACCTAACCCTAGCAAGGTTTTAATCCTAGTCTAAATCAGCCTTAGTTTTTAGTGATAATCCAATCCACCACAATTGGAATTAACTCGTTAGAACGAATAGAAAATACACAAAATCCCTGTGGACCGACCCGTACTCACCGGCTAGCTACCAAGCGACGCCGTTCTTGATTGCGGTTAATATTCTTTGATCATAAAATCTCTTTTCAATCAAATGGCGTCGTTGCCGGGGATGGCGTAGTTATTTTCTTTTTGCAATTTCGGGTTAATATAAAATCATAAAATTCATAAAAACTGAAAAATAAAAAAATATATAAATTTTTTTATCATCTTGTTATTCTTTGAAGGGTGTTTTATTTGAATTGTGCAGGATCGACGAACGAGTTCAGATCTGAAAAAATCCAGAGAGCGAAACAGAAAACAGCAGATCTAAACAACCGAGGAGTACCACAACAGAGCAACAGAAAAAGATTGGAGACCTGATCCTTCTACCTGACCGCGGAACCGCCACCAGAGGCCGCTTTTAGCCACGGATCCGCTGCGGGTTGCTCTCATCAGCAACCCGAAACCCCTCTGTAAGCTTCTTTTCTTCTTCCGAACCCCATTATCTCCTCTGTAAAAATTTTCCTGCAGGGTTCTTTGCGCAAAAACTTCTCCCCTTCTCCAATAACTTGATCTTGCGCAGGATTCTTTACCGCAATAAAAAAATTGTTTGCAAGTGTTTGATTGTGTTTACTGCTTTGCATATCTAAATTGACTTTAAGGGGCTTTTACACCAATCCAGATTGGGTGGGGATTCCATTACCCTTCCTAGGACCCCAAAAATCACATAAAGCATATTGCATTGACCATCAAGTTAATTAAAAAAGATTAGACTCAGCCCTAAGGACTTCGCGCTCAATAGGACAAAGGAATAATTGTAGGCATCGATCGTTGATCTAAACCTGACTTTGTGGTGCCTAGGCTAGACAGTTAGGGAAATGTAACTTTAAAAGGCCCGTCTCACGGTGATTCGTGAACGGATCCCTCCTTTCTCTACTTGTGCTTACCTGGCCACAATTGGCGGTGAAGAGGCGATTTGAGGTCCTCACATCTTGCCCTTTGGAACAATTAGGAGCAGTCTAGTTGACCTAGATGACCCTAAATCTAGGCTTGATTGTGTATTTGTGATTGATTGAACGTGTGTCTAAGCCTTTTATTGAAAATCTTTTTTGCAAAAAGCTCCTTATAAAAAATCACAAAAAGGAAAAAAATTTACAAAAACTTGCCACTTGTCGCTAAGAAATCCGTTGCACCCCACTTACACCCACTTCCTTCCATTGACGTTTTCTTACCCCCCACCTTTTTCTTTTCACCTTTTTAACTACACTATCTCTTTAGTGTACGTCAGGTTGGACTAGGGACACTCGTGCCCGTTTAGTCCGTGTCTCATTGGTACTGACTGACGACGCTTTCGACTCTGAAGTCGAAATTCCTTCCACTTCTTTACCTTCATCATCATATTCTTCGTCTTCTAAGGAGATGTCGGGATTCGATCCTAACAACACCTTACCCGCGGGACTGATTCCACCTCCACTAGGTGGGAATAACCCATAACACCCACCTGTTGAAGCGGCCCAACGAATCGCGCTGTAACAACCGAGCCCAATGCTACTAATTTATGTTACCTTATGATTGGAGTGTGGCCTTTATTTCATTTATCTTGCTTGATTATTACTTATTGTAATTTTACCCCGTCAATTCAATTCTGCATATAACAATTTAAGGTATCTAAAATAAAATTAAAATACTGGTCATAGCCTGCTCGACACCCCTAACCCCGTGGTAGCGTCCCTGCATCGTGTTCTCATCCCGTTCAGAGAAACGGGCGTGTTTGGACGGCTACGAGCACGTACGTGTGTTCGTTTTGGGGGTGTGATTTTTGGTTGTAAAATACTTCATTTTAGAATTTGGATCCCGCCTAAAATTTTCGTATTTCAATTTCAAATTTTTGGACCCGACCCGGACGTAATTTGGAAATATTTTACTTTCCGCCAAATCCCAATTTCTAATATATTTTAAACCGTCGAATATATTATAATAACCTCATAATATTTTTCAGTTTCCTTAAAAAAATCTTTCATAAATTTCCAGCCAATCAAATTTCGCTTAAACCCCGTGGGCCCCGTCTCTCTCTCTTTCTCTCTCTCTCGCTTTTTCCTCTCTCCTCTCGATCTCTCTCCTCTCTCTCTCTCCCCCCATCTCTATCTCTCTCTCTCTCCCCGTCTCTCTCTCCCTCTCTCCCTATATATCTCTCTTTCCTCTCTCTCTATATATATATATATATATTTTCACCCCCTCAATTTCTTTTCCTTCAGCAAAAACCCAAACCACGTGAGCCCTAGCCGTCTTGCCCTTCGCCGCCGCAGCCCCAACGCCGACGCCATCATCGCCGACCGCATCGCCTCCTTGCCCTCGTCCGCTCCACTACACCTCCTTCCTCCTTTCCCATTCTTCCCGAGCACCTGCACGAGGGAACTGCGCATCCCTGCACACGTCGGCGCCGCCGGAAATCGCTGCCGACGACCCGTCTCCGTGCCCCTGGCCATCGCGCACATTCCCTCCGTGAGTGATGCTTCCTCTCCTCTTCTTCTTTCTCCTTCTCTCCGTTCTTCTTCTCTTTTCTCATTCTTTGATCTTTGGGTTTGGTCACTGCCCTGTAGGTGGTCGGCCGGAGATCTGTCAACGCCGTCGAACGTCGCGAGCTCTTCACAATCCACAGTAAGCATCATTCTCTCTTCTCCATCCTCCTTCCCTTCTTCTTCATTTTCTTTTCTTTCTTGTTTGCATTTTTATTTGTTCACTGGTTTTGCGTCTCGCCAGAATCCGGTGATGCCGACGACGTGTCCCGACGATCCAGCGAGGTACTCTCATCTGTGTGGTTCCACTGTTTGTCGTTTGGGTTCATTCCGTGAACTGTGCGCCCGTCGCAAGTTTTCCCGCCGACGTTTTATGTTCCGTTTTCCCGATTCGCGACCCGTCGAGGCAAGTACCCCTTGCTACATGCTAAACAATATTTACATATAAAGTGATGACACCCTAAACCTGCAATTTAACTTTAGCACTATAACTTTCCCACTTTCGTGTTCAATGTTGTTATATATCACTTTATCTTCCAAACGTGAAACCTACAGTTTGCAATTACTATATTGAAACTAATAACCACATTTACATGTTTTAATTACACTTTCACTAATGACGTAGCCTATGGAACTTTCTCTATCATTTTACTTCATTCGGACACTCGTGTACATTTAACCTGCATAAACTGTGATTTCATCCATGGAACCTATATATATATATATATATATATATATATATATATATATATATATATATATATATATATATATATATATATATCATTCCATCCATAAAATTCTTAAACTGGTTAACATGATTTAACGGCCCTAATTGTCATATTGTATTCTTATAATGTTGATAACACCTCGGACACACAATTGATAACTGTGCTGCTAATTAATCGATGCTTCTTTATTGTTTAATTCGTTGCTTAAATCTATGTTGTTGATGACCATGCTTGATTATGTAACTGAGTATGAGCACACCTATGATATCGTTTACATTTTGATATGACTTACTACATACATATTGATTGACCCGATATGGTACCGTATACTGCTCGACCTGACCTGATGTACCATGACCAGACCCGTTACCTGATCTCGTGTCTAATGCCAACAAACCTGACATGTAGTCCTCATGGACCGTTCCTGTTGTCTATCCAGACAAACCTGTTTACCTGATCCTGTGTTGGCATTAGTTCTCGATTACGGGATACCTGACTTGACATACACATATAACTTGGGCGTGTGGGGAAATCAAAGGTGAAACCTGACTTGTAACTCAACAGTTCGCTACTTGTTCTGATCAGTTTTAGAGGCTAGGCCATCCTTGGAATGATGTTGCTGACATCATTCATCTGTACGCATTCCTGTTTAGTGCCTAGCGGCATGTTTCGGTTTCAGCCCGAGAATCTGGGCCGTGGTCCCGGGTATGTACGGGATACTATTGAGTTACATCGATGATTCATCAATTTGGTTTCAAAGACTGTAGAACAGAAAACCTGATAGAACAGTTTAGTTTACCCACTGCACTGCTCTGATTTATATTACTGTTACCCTTGCTTCATTCATGTTTATATTCGCATTGCTTGTTACCCTGTTTATATGTTATTACTTGATGACTTGACGCGCTGACGTCTGGGTTTTGCATGGCCCAGATTCTGTACCGCTGTTGCAGTCCGAGCAGGAGTACTTCAGCCAACAGGCTGAGCTGTGAGTGTCAGCAGTAGTTAGTTTTTCTTTCCTGCATTTTATTCCTGATGTGAGCCCGCATTATGGGACATACATTCCAGTTATCTTGTATTGAATCTTTCGCTTCCGCATTTTATTATTCTTGACTCATGTTATCTTGGACTATGGACATGTTTAGATAGTTTTATTTTGTTCTTGATATCTCTACAGCCGTAATGTGACTGTGGATGGATACTTCCTACCCACAGGTAGCATGGTTGGCTATGTCACGTGCCCATTATAGCGTACTCTGGGAAGCGGGGCGTGACATGGTTCTTTTGGTATCAGAGACATAGGATAGTCGGGTTGATTCTTTTGTAGTTGGGTATTGTACCCAATACACGAATCAGGAAACCTGTGTATAGGAAACATGTCCTGCCATCTTGCCGTTTTACCATTCTTGAATCATATTCTTCCTGATTATATCTTTTACGATGTGCAAACTTCCTTTGCATATCAACTCGAAAACCTGATTCCTTGTTATCTCTAGGACTTAGACGACTTGGGTGGAGTTATGTAATTGTGGCTATGATACCGCGGCATAGTTACAATACGGCACTCTGTTTAAGTAACTGGGAGTTCTAGCCTTGATCTATATTTTGAATCTATCATCATGCTAATGTTGGGTGTTTGATTTCAGGAATATGGAAGATAAGAATTTGAAGACGTACCAAAGGCGTGTGGACGAAACCGCCATGCTTGGAGTGATAAGGGGAATGCTGGAGAATCAAAAGAGACAGACCGAGCTGATCCAGCAGCAAGCGGAATCGTTTCAGGATGGTTTGCAGATCGTTCAGCAGTCTGTGAACAATATTGGAGCTAAACCAGTTGACCGAGTGGGGACCGTAGCAGATTTCTGGCGTTTGAGTCCGTCTACATTTACCGGTTTGGAGGAGCCGTTGCCAGCGGAGCAGTGGCTAGTTGACACAGAGAACTTGCTCATTGCGGCACAGATTCCAGATGAGAAAAGAGTCGATGTGGTACGCATTCAGTTAGTGGACTACGCCCGAGAATGGTGGCTTATGGAGGAGAACCGTTTGCCCAAGCCGATCAAGTGGGCGGATTTTTCAAAGAGTTTCCTGGAGAAGTTCTTCCCGCGGACTGCACGGGAGGAAATGGAAGAGAAGTTCATCGGGCTGAAGCAGAAGGGAGCACCCGTAGACATGCATGCAGCAGAATGGACAAGACTCAGTAGATTCGCTGGACCTTTAGTTGCCAATAATGCAGACAGGGCATGGAGGTTCATGTGCAGCTTAGACGTGGACATCCAGAGGCAGATTGTCTCCCTGGGTTTGACCACTTTCTCACAAGTACTTGCGGCAGCCCGAGAGCAGCAGAGTTTATCTGGGATGAAGGGGAGTTTGCAGCAGACAGCAGTTGCGGTAAGGAAGCCAGCATTTGTACCAAACCGAGCTCTTGGTCGCAGAGGTATTCCAGTGGACTGTCGAGGTGTAGCACCCATGAAGAAGCCTGTTGTCGCCGATCGAAGAAAGAGCATGACTTATAACTACTGCAATTTACCTGGCCACGTGCAAAAGGATTGTCGAAGGAGGCTGGGACTGTGTTTGGTTTGTGGAGCGGCAGATCACGCTGTTAGTGCTTGTCCGTCGAAGTTTCGTACGAGGGATGATTTTCAGAAGCCTCTGCAGAGACCGTTCCAGGGACAGAAGCAGCTGACTCAAGGACCTAATCAGGCTCGAGCTTTTACCTTGACAGCTGAAGAAGCTAAGGCGTCAGGAGAAGTTGTTTCAGGTACTCTACTCGTTCATGGTTTTCCCGCATTAGCGTTATTTGATTCTGGTGCATCCCATTGTTTTATGTCATCCAAATTTATAACTACACACTCGATTGACTGCACGACCCTGTCTAGTTTCTGGGACATACACACTGGGAATGGGAAAATCATAGCTAGTAGGGAATGTAAAGATTGTACAGTTGTTGTGTGCGGACGGGAGCTTTTTGATTATTTCTTAGTGATTGATACGGGCAGCTATGAAGTCGTCTTGGGAATGGATTTTATTGGCACTGTCCACGCTCACATTGATTGTAGGGCAAGGAAAGTAATTTTCCAGATTCCCGGACATCCCGAGTTTAGCTTCACTGGGGGAAGCAGTTCTGTCGGGCCAGTCGAGTTTAGGGCTAGGCCGACAAATAATGTTATTGCATCAATGAAAGTTGATAAAAGTGAAGAGCCGGCTGTTGTTCGCGACTTTATGGATGTGTTTGAAGATATATCGGGTTTACCGCCGAAGCGAGACGTGGAGTTCGCAATTGATCTTATTCCTGGTGCAGCGCCAGTATCCAAAGCGTATTATCCAATGGCACCAGTAGAGTTGGAAGAAGTGAAGAAACAGGTTGCTGAATTGCTTGAGAAGGGTTGGATTCGAAGCAGTAACTAGCTTTGGGGAGCTCTAGTTCTTCTAGTAAAGAAGAAAGATGGCATGAGAAGGATGTGCATCGACTATCGAGAATTAAACCAAGTGACTGTTAAGAACAAGTACTTGATCCTTCGCATTGGAGAACTTTTTGAGCAGCTTAGTGGCGCGAGAGTATTCTCGAAGCTGGATTTGCGATCCGGATATCATCAGGTCCGAGTGAAAGCAGAAAATATTTGCAAGACGGCGTTCCGAACTCGGTATAGACATTACGAATACTTAGTGATGCCCTTCGGAGTAACGAATGCACCGGCGATATTCATGGACTTGATGAACCGAATCTTTTCACCATTCTTGGATCAGTTTATTATGGTATTCATTGACGATATTCTAGTTTACTCGAAGAGTTTTGAAGAGCATGCAGAACATTTGAAGATCGCACTGCAGACGTTGAGACAGGAGAAGTTATATGCGAAGATGAGTAAATGCGAGTTTTGGCTGGAGGAAGTAAAGTTTTTGGGGCATGTTGTGTCTGGCAATGGAATCGCCGTCGATCCCGAAAAGATTGCAGCAGTTCGTGATTGGCCAATTCCACAGAATGTTGCAGAGATAAGAAGTTTTCTTGGACTCGCCGGATATTACAGGAAATTTGTGGAGAACTTTGCTCGTCTGGCGGAGCCGTTGACCAAGCTTACGCGCAAGGAGGTACCTTTTGTATGGACGGACAAATGTGCATTAGCTTTTGAGACGTTGAAGCAGAAATTGATAACCGTCCCAATTCTGACCGTGCCAGACAATTCCGGAGGATTGGTGATTCACAGCGACGCATCTGGGAAAGGATTGGGATGTATTTTAATGCAGCATGGGAAGGTTGTAGCGTACGCATCGAGACAGTTGAATACCCATGAAAAGAATTACCCAACTCATGACTTGGAACTTGCGGCTGTGATTTTCGCTTTGAAGATTTGGAAACACTACCTTTTGGGCGAAAGGGTCGAAGTTTTTACTGATCATAAGAGCTTGAAGTATGTGTTCACGCAGAAAGAGCTTAATATGAGGCAACGTAGATGGTTGGAGCTGATGGCTGACTACGATCTTGATCTTAAGTACCATCCGGGGAAGATTAATGTCGTGCCGGATGCGCTTAGTCGGTTACCAGCAATTCAGGTGTTAACTACGCAGAAGGAGCTCGTTGAAGATTTTCGAAGATTTGACTTGGAGGTTGTGCTACCGCATTCTTCGGGACAGTTGATGCAGCTGCAAGTACATTCATCGTTGATCGAGAATATTAAAGCAGCACAATCGCAGGATCCTAGACTGCAAAAGTTTCGAGAACAGGTTGAAGCCGGACTACGAACAGATTTATTGATCCACGAAGATGGTTCGTTGAGGTATGGTAGCCGTTTGTGTGTGCCAAAGGGAGATATTCGTGAAGAGCTTATGAAAGAAGCACACAGTTCAGCTTATTCTGTACATCCAGGAGGCACAAAAATGTACCGAGATATTCGACAGCATTTCTGGTGGGAAGGCATGAAACGGGAGATTGCTCGCTTTGTGGCAAAGTGCTTGGTGTGTCAGCAAGTTAAGGCTGAACATCAAAGGGTTGCTGGTTTATTGCAACCACTTCCGATTCCTCAGTGGAAATGGGAACATATAACCATGGATTTCGTGACGGCTTTACCGCGAAGTCCAAAAGGCAACAATGCTGTATGGGTGATTATTGATCGATTGACCACGGCAGCTCACTTCATTCCTTTTCGGGTTGGTCAATCAACAGAGGCTTTGGCGGAGCGGTACATGCAGGAGATTGTAAGATTGCATGGAGTACCGGTAAGCATCGTGTCCGATCGGGACACTCGGTTCTTATCACACTTCTGGAGGAGTTTACAGGAAAGTTTGGGGACTCGATTGAAGTTTAGCATAGCTTATCATCCTCAAACAGATGGTCAGTCCGAGAGAACGATCCAAACTCTTGAGGATATGTTGAGAGCATGCATGTTAGACTTCAAGGGGTCTTGGGAGGATCATCTACATTTGGTGGAGTTTTCTTACAACAACAGTTTTCAGGCAACTATCCAGATGGCTCCATTTGAAGCTTTGTATGGTCGTAAATGTCGTTCACCTGTTTATTGAGACGATGTCGGTGAACGAAGATTGTTGGGACCAGATTTGGTTGTGCAGACAGTTGAGAAGGTTAACACTATCAGAAATTATATGAAGACAGCTCAAGACCGACAGAAGAGTTGGGCAGACACGTCGAGAAGACCTCTAGAGTTCGCCGTGGGTGATTTGGTATTCTTGAAGATATCACCGACTAGAGGGGTGATTCGTTTTGGAAGTCGAGAAAAGCTTAGTCCTCGATTTGTTGGACCCTTTGAGATCTTGGAGCGTGTTGGTGAGGTAGCGTATCGTTTGGCGTTACCGCAGTCCTTGGCGAATGTGCACGATGTGTTTCACGTATCTCAACTCCGTAGGTATGTTCGATATGAAACGCACGTATTGGATCATTCGGAGCTGACGGTACGAGAAGACTTGACTTTCGAGGAGCGACCGATTGAAATTGTGGATCGAAGGGAAAAGGTTCTTAAGAACAAGGTGATCCCTCTTGTGCTTGTTTCTTGGGGTAATCGCTCGCATGGAGAGTCCACTTGGGAACGAGAAGATAAAATCCGGCAGAAGTTCCCTCATCTTTTCTTGTAGTTATTTGTTGTCTATCTTTGTAGTCTTGGAATTTCGAAGACGAAATTCTTTTGTAGTTGGGTATAATGTAACAACCGAGCCCAATACTACTAATTTCTGTTACCTTATGATTGGAGTGTGGCCTTTATTTCATTTATCTTACTTGATTATTACTTATTGTAATTTTACCCCGTCAATTCAATTCTGCATATAACAATTTAAGGCATCTAAAATAAAATTAAAATACTGGTCATAGCCTGCTCGACACCCCTAACCCCGTGGTAGCGTCCCTGCATCGTGTTCTCGTCCCGTTCAGTGAAACGGGCGTGTTTGGACGGCTACACGCATGTACGTGTGTTCGTTTTGGGGATGTGCTTTTTGGTTGTAAAATACTTCATTTTAGATTTTGGATCCCGTCTAAAATTTTCGTATTTCAATTTCAAATTTTTGGACCCGACCCGGGCGCAATTTGGAAATATTTTACTTTGCGCCAAATCCCAATTTCTAATATATTTTAAACCGTCAAATATATTATTATAACCTCACAATATTTTTCAGTTTCCTTAAAAAAAATCTTTCACAAATTTCCAGCCAATCAAATTTCGCTTAAACCCCGTAGGCCCCGTCTCTCTCTCTTTCTCTCTCTCTCTCTCGCTTTTTCCTCTCTCATCTCGATCTCTCTCCTCTCTCTATCTCTCCCCGTCTCTATCTCTCTCCCTCTCTCCCCGTCTCTCTCTCTCTCTCCCTATATCTCTCTCTCTCTCCTCTATATATATATATATATATATATATATATATATATATATATATTTCCTCCCCCTCAATTTCTTTTCCTTCAGCAGAAACCCAAACCACGTGAGCCCTAGCCACCTTGCCCTTCGCCACCGCAGCCCCAACGCCGACGCCATCATCGCCGACCGCATCGCCTCCTTTCCCTCGTCCGCTCCACTGCCTCCTTCCTCCTTTCCCATTCTTCCCGAGCACCTGCACGAGGGAACTGCACACCCCTGCACACGTCGGCGCCGCCGGAAATCGCTGCCGACGACCCGTCTCCGTGCCCCTGGCCATCGCGCACATCCCCTCCGTGAGTGATGCTTCCTCTCCTCTTCTTCTTTCTCCTTCTCTCCGTTCTTCTTCTCTTTTCTCATTCTTTGATCTTTGGGTTTGGTCACTGCCCTGTAGGTGGTCGGCCAGAGATCTGTCAACGCCGTCGAACGTCGCGACCTCTTCACAATCCACAGTAAGCATCATTCTCTCTTCTCCATCCTCCTTCCCTTCTTCTTCATTTTCTTTTCTTTCTTGTTTGCATTTTTATTTGTTCACTGGTTTTGCGTCTCGCCGGAATCCGGTGATGCCGACGACGTGTCCCGACGATCCAGCGAGGTACTCTCATCTGTGTGGTTCCACTGTTTGTCGTTTGGGTTCATTCCGTGAACCGTGCGCCCGTCGCGAGTTTTCCCGCCGACGTTTTACGTTCCGTTTTCCCGATTCGCGACCCGTCGAGACAAGTATCCCTTGCTACATGCTAAACAATATTTACATATACAGTGATGACACCCTAAACCTGCAATTTAACTTTAGCACTATAACTTTCCCACTTTCGTGTTCAATGTTGTTATATATCACTTTATCTTCCAAACGTGAAACCTACAGTTTGCAATTACTATATTGAACCTAATAACCACATTTACATGTTTTAATTACACTTTCACTAATGACGTAGCCTATGGCACTTTCTCTATCGTTTTACTTCATTCGGACACTCGTGTACATTTAACCTGCATAAACTGTGATTTCATCCATGGAACCTATATATATATATATCATTGCATCCATAAAATTCTTAAACTGGTTAACATGATTTAACGGCCCTAACTGTCATATTGTATTCTTATAATGTTGATAACACCTCGGACACACAATTGATAACTGTGCTGCTAATTAATTGATGCTTCTTTATTGTTTAATTCGTTGCTTAAATCTATGTTGTTGATGACCATGCTTGATTATGTAACTGAGTATGAGCACACCCATGATATCGTTTACATTTTGACCTGACTTGCTACATACATATTGATTGACCCGACATGGTACCGTATACTGCTCGACCTGACCTGATGTACCATGACCTGACCCGTTACCTGATCTCGTGTCTAATGCCAACAAACCTGACATGTAGTCCTCATGGACCGTTCCTGTTGTCTATCCAGACAAACCTGTTTACCTGATCCTGTGTTGGCATTAGTTCTCGATTACGGGATACCTGACTTGACATACACATATAACTTGGGAGTATGGGGAAATCAAAGGTGAAACCTGACTTGTAACTCAACAGTTCGCTACTTGTTCTGATCAGCTTTAGAGGCTAGGCCAGCCTTGGAATGATGCTGCTGACATCATTCATCTGTACACATTCCTGTTTAGTGCCTAGCGGCATGTTTCGGTTTCAGCCCGAGAATCTGGGCCGTGGTCCCGGGTATGTACGGGATACTATTGAGTTACATCGATGATTCATCAATTTGGTTTCAAAGACTGTAGAACAGAAAACCTGATAGAACAGTTTAGTTTACCCACTGCACTGCTCTGATTTATATTACTGTTACCCTTTCTTCATTCATGTTTATATTCGCATTGCTTGTTACCCTGTTTCTATGTTATTACTTGATGACTTGACGCGCTGACGTCTGGGTTTTGCATGGCCCAGATTCTGTACCGCTGTTGCAGTCCGAGCAGGAGTACTTCAGCCAACAGGCTGAGCTGTGAGTGTCAGCAGTAGTTAGTTTTTCTTTCCTGCATTTTATTCCTGATGTGAGCCCGCATTATGGGACATACATTCCAGTTATCTTGTATTGGATCTTTCGCTTCCGCATTTTATTATTCTTGACTCATGTTATCTTGGATTATGGACATGTTTAGATAGTTTTATTTTATTCTTGATATCTCTACAGCCGTAATGTGACTGTGGATGGATACTTCCTACCCACAGGTAGCATGGTTGGCTATATCACGTGCCCATTTTAGCGTACTCTGGGAAGCGGGGCGTGACACGCGCTCCAGGATCTTTTCTATCCTATCTGCACCGCCTTACCCACTTGTCTTTCACTTCCACCGGCAAATGGGGATAACTTTGAGATTAAACCCCACTTCATCAACATGTTGCCCAAATTTCACGGGCTGGAATCCGAAGATGCCTCTATCTTCATAAACAAATTCCAGAATGTTTGCGCAATGATGACAACACAACTTTCTGATGGTGCTATAAGGCTACGTGTCATTCCATTCAGCTTATGTGACCTAGCCGAGAAATGGTTATATAGCACAGCATCACACTCGATTAAAAATTGGGAAGAGTTTGTTAAAGCTTTTCTAAAAAAGTTTTACCCACATCACAAGACCGCGAGAATTCGCAATGAGATCGTTCAATTTTCCCAGCTTCCTTCCAAACTCTTTTAGAAGTGTTTTGAAAGATTTAAAGACCTACTTGTTCAATGCCCTCACCACGGTATCGAGAATTGGCAACTTTGCCAAATCTTATACGAAGGATTGAACCCAACAACTAAGCAGTTGTTGGAAACCATTTGTCAAGGTCACTTTCTAACAAAATCAAGCGAGGAAGCTTGGCAGTTTCTCGACGATCTTGCTGAACAAACACTTCAGTGGGAAAGCACTAAGACCACCTCATCTTCTTCTTCAGGTCAGTCTAGGGCAGGCATACATCAACTAGATATGTCGATTGCAATGAAGGCTGAAATGACCGCACTTATGAAAAAGCTAGAAGCAACTGAGACCAAAATCTCATCGCCTTCTCCTGTCCCTGCTTTACCCCCACGAACTGTTTGCGCTTGTTGTTCGGATCCATCCCATCTTACTGAAGAGTGTCCTTACAATCCACCTGTTCAAGGACAAGATCAAGTCAATGCTGCTTTTCAGCAAAGACAAAGAAATAATCCATACTCTTCGACTTGTAATCCTTGTTGGAGGAGCCACCCAAATTTTGCTTGGAATCAAAATCAACAATTCCAAGGCAATAACAACTTTCAAAGGCCTCCTCTTCCACAACAACAAGCACCTCAACAAACTTAATACCAGCAACCTTTCCAACCCCAACCTTACCCAAACCAAATGAACAATTTTTTACCCAATAACTCTTATCCTCAAAACAATTTTGTTCAGCCGAATAACGATAAGGTTTCCTCACTAGAACAAAGTCTTGATGCGTTTTTAAAACAATCTACACGATCCGCAGTAAGGTTGGAAACTTCCATTCAATCTTTGGTGCAAAACAGTGCTTCACATGATCAGAGAATCAAATCAATTGAGGCCCAAATTGCAAAACTGAATGCTGCATTGAGCGAGCAAGAAAAGGGAAAGCTTCCGTCTCAACCATTGCCAAATCCCGGTCACACACACAACGCACATGTTTCTTATGAACAACAAAATCATAATGTAAATGCTGTGACCACGTTGAGATCTGGAAGAGTGTTGCACAATAACATGGGTAATAGTGATGACACCCCTGCCGGTGCTTCTTCTTCTTCTTCATCTTCCTCATCTTCTTCATCTTCTTCGTCATCTTCATCTTCTTCGTCAGAGCATGTTCTTCATTCTTCACAAGGCTCTACTTCTTCTAATTCGAATGGACCCACATCTCACTTCACGAACACACCAACACTGGGATCCGTTCCAACTCCGCAATCTACTCCACAAACATTGGACTCAACAAATTTTCAAAATATTCCATTTCCAAACAGGTTGAGATCCAATAAACCAACTCCCCAAATGGAGAAGATTGTGGAGTTATTCAAGCAGGTGGGCATTAACATACCTTTCTTGGATGCAATCCAACAAGTCCCTTCTTATGCGAAAATCTTAAAGGGCTTATGCACCACGAAGAGAAAGTCTCAGATACCCAAGAAAGTGCTCGTAGCTAGTGCCGTGAGCAATGCTATTACCCAACCTCGACCCTTGCCCCAAAAACGGAAGGACCCTGGCTGTCCTACAATTTCAATAACAATTGGGGATAAGAACATCAATCGAGCACTTTTAGATCTTGGTTCCAGTGTTAACCTGCTTCCCTACTCCGTTTATGAGCAATTAGGTGTTGGAGAGTTGAAACCCACTCATTGTACCCTCCAAATGGCTGATCGATCCATCACCCATCCTAGGGGTGAGTTAGAGGATGTGTTGATCAAAGTAGGGGACTTTATATTCCCCGTTGATTTCATTGTTATGGACACACGGCCTGTGGCTAACCCACGGAACCAAATTCCGGTGATCCCCGGTCGACCATTTTGGTCCACTTCCAATGCTGTAATCAATTGTTGCAATGGCTCTATGACTCTATCATTCGGGAAGATGTCAAGTGAGTTCAACATTTACAAGATAGGAAGTCTGCCCTCCGTGCCTAAAGCTAGTATACGTGATGTTTGCTCGATCCACGAAATCACGCAGGAGGACTGTAAGCTTGAAAAATTTCTGTTCGATCACAGCAGTTTAGACGCCACTAGTGCGTTCCTCCTTGAATCTGACAAAGTTTGCACAACCGATAACGATTATGAGTGTTTCACTTTTTCGGACGATTTTGAAGACTCACCGTCCGAGTATGAGTCCTTTGAATTTTCGGATGAGTTAGTTGAACCATCCGACTCGGTTACTTCCAGTGATTTCGAACCATTGATGGAATCCTTCGAGTTCGAGACAGTTTCACCAATTTTACCTTCAATTGTTTCACCTCCAAAACTCGAACTCAAGCTGTTGCCATCTCATCTTAAATACGCTCACTTAGGTGAGAATGAGACCCTTCCTGTTATCATCTTGGCATCTCTAGCTCTCGAGCAAGAGAAAGCTCCGTTAATGGTCTTACAAAACAACCGGCAAGCTTTTGGTTGGACTATGGCGGACATCAAGGAGATTAGTCCCCTCATAATTGAACATCATATACATATGATGGATGATGCCAAGCCAGTAAAGGATCCACAGAAACACCTCGAGGATTTCGTGGTTAATCAACCTCCACCTCTAAAAGTTGAACCACCATCTTTTCTTCTAATAAAATACGAAAATGCTAATATTCCACTCATAAATGATCATTCACATTCTCGTTTTTATTTATCATCACCTCTTATCTCTTCACATCCACGTTCACGCAAACACTTTCCATACCACCACTTATCTCTTCCCTACTTCTTCTTGGATCTTTATAACATGTTCTTCCACCGACCTATACGTTACACAGATAAATTCTTCAAATGGTTGGTATTGACTTTTGGTCTTTGCAAAGCTTAGCATTGACTTGTAAAACTGTTTAATTTAAGTTTGGGGAGGGGGTTATAATTAGGCTCTTGAAAATAATTTTTTTAACTCAAGTGGTGAGTCAAATATAAGTTTGGGGGGAACCTTTTTGTGTATATATTTTGTTTTCTTTTTCTGTTAATAATAAAATAAATAGGGGAGTGCCGACAATTTTGACCCTCTTGGTATAGCCTGACAGTGAGGACACTGTCAAGTTTAAGTTTGGGGGTGTGCTCGGTAAGGTTTCTTCCTTCGCATTCATGTGTATATTTTTTTCATTTGCATACTTATTTTAAAAACCCATAAAAACTGAAAACATTTAAAAATTATAAAAATTAAAAAATTCAATTTTGGCCTTAATTGACTTAAGTTTGACAAGACGGTTAACTAGTTAGGAAAAACTAGATCCTAGACTTAGTAAATTAAAAACCCTAAAAATAACCTTTCTTAAAATTTAATGGTAGAAAATATATGTCTTTGTAGTTTACTTAGAAATAGGCAAATTTTGAGTTCACTTCTTGGGCTAAGTCAAAATAAAGGAAAAGTATTGATATTTTTATTAAAGTATAAGTATGAAAAATAATTCCTACGCTTAAGTCTAAATTCTGAAAATATATACCCTACAATTTGCACAAACACGAACCTTGAAACTTGGAATAGTAGAAGAGACCTTGAAATGCTCTTGTCTAAAGTCCCTAGTATGAAGGAAAATAAAATATAAAAAAAAAGTGTGAACAAAGAGATAAAAAATGAACACTGGTTTTTGTAATTACTTAAGGCTGGATAAATAGAAAAAATATTTAGCGAGGGTGCTTTATCACCTAGTACCTTAGACCAACTGGTTTGGGAGTCACTGCTAAAGCTTTAGGTGTTACAAGACTAGGAATTACGCCTTAATGTGCAAACACATTTTGTAATCGGTCGTTGGTATCTCAAGAAGTATTAACGGTCGCATAAAGAATGTGTGAGCAATTTCATCTAAAAATTCACCAATTGAAAAGTACTTTGGACGATGGATAAGAGTATAAGAGCTTGAATTGAATTTCCATGTGTAGGGGTGATACATACACACGTAGGGGTATGTGATTGGGGTTTAGATGAGAGATAGGAATGAAAAATAGGACTTATATCTTTAGTAGAAATGATAAAAATTCCTAAGTTGAGATGGAACCTTAGAAGAAAAATTCAAAAGATACTAAAAGCTAAGTGAATTTACAGATCATACACAATCTTAAGTTAAGTGATAAGGAAGCGTGAAAAATACGGTTTGATAATTTCTGAGTTGAAGATAATAGAATTTCTTGTTAGAAAACCGAATTGGAGAATAAAAGTCAATAGGCCAAATTAATAGGATTTTGTGGATAGTATCCGCTGAAAACCCTCAGGAGACAACACTCCTCCTACTAGGGACACCTAGAGGTTTAACGGCTTGTTGCACGAGCTCAGTGCAATCGCGTTTCCCTGCGAAAGTGAGGCTAGGTTTTTTTTTTCAAGAATAAAACTAGTTTTGCTCGAGGACGAGCAAAAGATAAGCTTGGGGGTATTTGTTCATATCATAATTTTGCATTATTATATTCTCCATTCTTATTCATTTTAAAAATAAACAGGTGCTTTTGATCTATGTCTGCTACATAGTTGCAGGTTACAGGTTCTCGGAACAAAACAGTGAAAATGATGAAAAGACGATACAAAAGTGAGACTACAACCAACAAATGGAAGAATCTTGATCATGCCTACAGTTTGAGGGACAAATGAAGATCAATGAACAAGTTCACAAAGTACAAAGGCAGCGCAAGGTTCAAGACTTCGACACGAAGCAAACGGTAAAAGTCCACGACATTATGCACTGTGGATTTCTGGAAGAAACTAGAAGACAATCTGAGAAACCAAGTGAAGAAACCAAAAGCCAAATGCAACAGGAAGCAAACCAGGAAAATCCAACCAAAGCCTCCATCATATGGCCGCGGATCCACGACCAAACAGGGCGTTTGGCCGCGGTTCCGTGACCATTATAAACACGTGTCGGTGCATTTTTGTGACGGCGGCGGCAGTGCGTTGACTAGGCTTCTTAGGGTAAATTTGTAAATGAAGATATGTATCGGATGTAACCCTAGGGTTTCTATGATCTATAAATAGAAACCCTAATGCTCTTTTTGAGAGCATGCCTCTTTTTATTCATCTATTTCAGAATTTTAATTCGCTGTAAATGTTTGAAGAGAGCATCAAATAAAGTAAGTAGTTTTTATTTACCTTGCCTTAATTAATTTTTCTTATCTGCCCTAGTATAACTTTTATTCATCTGCCCTAGTTTAGATTTTATTTATCTGCCGTAGATTAGATAATTAGGTTATTAAAAACAATCATCAAAATAAAATCTTTTAATTCCCTAATGAGTGAGTAGTTCCTCACTTGTTAGGGTTAGGAATAGGAAAGGTTTGAGAGATGAAAATCTCTCACCCTTTTCTTGCCGCTACACATTTTAATAGGACTCCATGCATACGTACACACACCGCTCACTACGGCACCCTATCCTATGAGGTAGCGGTGATACCGTAGTTTAAAAAGACCGGTTTTGTATGTTTTCCATGGAGGTTAGGGTAAGAGTTAAGAAAGGACGGACAAGACCTAGAGGAAGAAACCTAGTTTCTTCCCGATGGTACTAATCCACTTTATTAATTATTACCTTAACACCTAAACAGATCTTAATTAGGGTATAGAAAGCGGTGAGGAATATTGACTTTCCAAACTTAACCTAAACCTAACCCTAGTAAGGTTTTAATCCTAGTCTAAATCAACCTTAGTTTTTAGTGATAATCCAATCCACCACAATTGGAATTAACTCGTTAGAACGAATAGAAAATACACAAAATCCCTGTGGACTGACCCGTACTCACCGGCTAGCTACCAAGCGACGCCGTTCTTGATTGCGGTTAATATTCTTTGATCACAAAATCTCTTTTCAATCAGGCCCCCGTGGCGAATGCGGATGGCATATACGTACATTTTATTTTCGTTCTTTTCTGGTGTGATACAGATTAATTGATGGGATTGCATTAATTTTGATTAATGCAAGGAAGAATAAACCTAAATGATATTCTTGGAACCAATTTTTGAAAACTGTTATTACAGACGTTTCTTTTTGCTTTGCACAGCGATATTCGGTTATGAATATCCAGCACCTCATTCGATGAGGCAAGAGCCAAGATTCCTTCATGGGGAGTGATCTCTTGGGAAAAGTTTGCGCCATTGTAATAACTTCACCATAGTCGATTCTTTTGCTTTGTATCGTGGTATTCAGTTAGGAATATCCTGCACCTCATTCGACGAGGAAAGATCCGAGATCTCTTCACAGGGAGTGACCTCTTTAGCAAAAGTTTACGCCACTATATATTTATAAAAATCACTCGGGTTCCTTCAACGATATCAAGTTCATTACTTTAAAGGTTTTTCGCCAAAAACCAGCCGTAGCCCTCCGTCATTTCAGATTAGTATTGCTTAGTATTCGTGCTACGTATGTCATGCTCAGCCGAGGCGTAGTGTTCGGTAGCTATGTCGTGCTTTTCTGTTGCATGGTGATGCGATTGATTAGGACAGTCGTATGGCCATTTTGGCTCAGTCAAGAACTCGTACGGGTGGATCTAATGCAATCAAGATAATGACGGGTTGAACTTGATTAGAACCCTTTGATATGTTGGCTCAGTCAAGGTCACTTGGGTCCTAGAGGTAAAAACTACATCGGGAGTTTCTAAATATACAGGAAACTTGCCAAGCATGCGCATACCTTCTGGAGTATGGTGACTTGAGTGGCTTCCATCAAGTTATCATGCGATGATAGTTGGGTCCCGATTCCCACTGATGAGTAGGTGCTACTCCTCGGGTGATTTTCAGATGATCCCGACAAATTCTCCTTTTAGGGTTTGAAAGAGAATTCGAGGAAACAGTGAGAGCCATCCTGATTAGATAAAGTAATTAACCAATCTAATCTAGGTTAGAGTGCACGCTGAGTGTTTCTTTTCTCTCTCTCTTTGGCAGCGACCATGGCCTGACCTTAAAGTAAAACTCATGAACCAAGTTAACCGAACCTTCTTAAACACTTTGGCTTTTGGATTGTCATTTAGTCGCATATATCCCTGCCACTCCTACTTTCCCTTTGCATTTTTTCAGAACACTCTGTATCACTACGAAGATCTATATTGCTTGGATATTCCATCGTATAGTTACATACAAACTCGAAGAAACTTGTTTGTATTCGAGGATGGATTTTGGTTCAGGAGAAATTGAAATGGATTATTCAGTTGTTTTTTCTCTTTACCTTCTCTCAGGTTGCGAGAGCTCCTGGTATTAGGAGAGTACACCTATCATGCTTATTGGATAGTCTTCTTCTAAACCTTAGGCAGATGCCGAAAAGTAGGGAAAGGAAGAAACCCAATGTAACAAATCCATTTCTTGTGTACATAAATTTGATTTAAAGTTAATGTATACATGGGGTATTTACTTTTCCTCTGAGTACTATAAGTATTTAATTTACTTTTGGACAGCAAGAAGGAACTAGTAGCTCATTGGTAAGACCTTGCACTGCTGAACCAAAACACCAGAGTTCAAATCCCATTAACCACATTATTTTTTTATTAGTTTTCTTTTAAATTTTTTAGAAGCCCAAGAGCCTACACGTGCATAACCCGTAAAAACCAAAAGTCACATATAAAACAAACGAGTCCAGGGGGTATACCAATCGACGGTGGACACATGGCGATGAGCCCCGGCCCGATTCGGCCGAATCGGCCGGCGGCGCCGGTTCGGGTGAGTCAGATCGCCGATTTTCCTTCTTAAAACCTGTGTCTTTTGGCCTCCCCATAACTCCTGTCATGTTTAATTTCCCTGCATTATTCCAGAGACCATAAAATCCCTTTAATCTCCATTTTAATGCAATTTAAATGCAATTTTTTCATCAAACCCTAACCCTAATCTTTTCCTATAAATACCACTCCAATTCACACCCCCTCACTCACAAACTCTGTCCAAACTCTCAAGAAAATTCTCTAGAACTTTTGTGTACAAATGGAGTTAGCGAAGGGCGAAGCTCCGGCGAACTTCCGACGACGACCGTAGGACCTCCCGGCGACGAAACGATGCACCAGCACCTCCTACCCTTCCCTTTTCCTCTTCTCTAATCAACAAACCCGTAATTCCCTCCCCCCTCTTCTCTTTTCTATTCTGAAAACTCGTATTTCTAAAACCCGACGGAAGCGGAGTTAACCCGACTTTCGATTCGGTTTTCTTTAAAAAGTTCCAATTTTCTTAAATACAACAATACCAAACTAGCACATCATGACCATTAAACATTAACAAAACATATTGAACAAGTTTCATAGCAAAAGAATTTATATTGTAATTTTTATCGCACTTTTTCAGAAAAACACCATGTAGTTTAGCTTCGACATAAAAACATCATTACCCTTGCTATACCTTTAGATAGTTCACGAGATAATGACCTTCTTATTCACAACAATCATATGTAATATAGCACGATGATATTGGGAAACATAGAATTGGGAAAATACGATTTTACACAAAACTACTCCAAACATATAAAAACCGTTTTCTACAAGATTATGTATTTTAAACAAATCTTTGCAAAGCGGCGCTACAACCCATTTGGGGAACCCGTTCAGGATGGTGCGGATTATCGCACATCCTCGGGTTTAGTAGTGTGAGATTCAGACCTCCGCAAGGAGCATACGGTCTCGAAAGATTTAAAAATACAAATTTTTTAAGAAAATGAGATTTCTAGAAAAATAATAAATTAAAATTATTTTATATAAATATATATATACATATGTATCATCAAAATTTCTAATTTGTGATATATTATAAATATTCCAACTTTTCTAAATCAAAAGAATCACTTTACATGAAAATACCATGCAATTCCATACAAGTTCAACACTTTACAATTAAATACCATATATTATGAAATTAGGTTTTACTCACTAGAAATATCACATATATAAAATCTACATCTATGAAAACTCTAAAGACGATAATTAAATAATTGAGGTGTATTTTTAAAATTATACAAATTATTTTTACATAAAACCCCCTCAAGTTATATAAATTACAATAAGGACCCTAGTAAATATAGGTTTAAGCGGGACCGGTCTATTGAGTCTCAGGGAGCCGGAGATATGGGTGCTTGCCTATTTAAGGTAGACAACTTAACAAACGGTGTTATCAATACGGTAATCGTTTTTGAAAAAGACACAAATCATGTCGCCCATGTGCAGCGATTACCGATAACACCAAAACCTAATTCAAGATTTAATTTCTTTTCTAAATTGTCTGACTCAGACCGAGTCTCAATATATACAACCTAACTTGAATGAGATTCAAGTATAAAACTTCATTACAATATGAATCAATGAATCCATATATTCAATCTATTCAATCTATCAATCTATACGACTTGACTGAACCGAACAATGGATATACTTCTATCTACATGATTCACCAGTTACATTCATTTACTGATATCATGATTTCGTCAAGTCATCCATCTATACAATTCAAATTACAAGACAATACAATACAAACAATATAATCAGGATATCGCGGGGTTTAAGGGGTAGATTGGTACGGAAGGTGTTAGAAGTGGTACGAGACTGCAACATTTAAGATAGATAACCTGTATTCCATTACTGTTGTACCATGGCATAAACGATTCCTTGTACATTCCATTCACCTTAGTCTCTAGTCTACTGAGACTCCTCTCGTATATACTGGCATCTTCTGTACCAAGCTACAAACAACAGCGTTAACAATATAATACAGCTTTAAAAGTTACACTCTCTCTCCGTCTATTCTATTTCTCCCTCATCTTTGGGACTTACCGAGCGATTGTTCGTTGACGACATTCCTTTTCTTTCTTCTTTGGAATGTTGTCAGGTGATTCGGATCTTTAAGAGATCGAGCCCACCAGTGAGGATTTGGATCAGGTAGATTACGACCTAGAGCTTTAGATTTCCTTGTACACATTTACATTTTGTATTTTCATTTCTGTTATGCCACTGTTTAGGCATTGCTTTCCATTCCATGTATTTACTTTTTATATGCATTGTACAAAAGAATGTTAATAAATAAAGTTTTTTTTCATTACATTTGTCTCTTGTGTATATTTCTTTTATATTGTTTAGTTACGCTTAGCGTATTTACTTCAGAGTAAATACATAGCGGCCAGTCGCTTCCTCTGCCCGTACACTGGGAAGCGGGACGTTGTAGGTTTTGTTGGTGGCCCATGCAGGTTCTCGCTGTATGGAACCTTACCATGCAGTTCAGTTCCGCGTGGACAACCTAAGAAATATAACACAAGAACCGGTAACTAAAAACATTCTTTACAATTCATACTTCTTGAATCTTATCATTTCATATACTTTGAATCTGTCCTAACCCAAAAATTTTAATTAAAGGTTATGGATTCCCCGAACAACACTGGCACAAATGTCAACACTCCCCCACCACTACCACTCACACCTTCCGTCCCTGCTCCGATTAACGAGCCGACGGTTCTGCTTGAGGCGATCTGCAGCCTCTTGGATGGACAGCAGCAGCAGACTGCTATTCTAATGAACCGACCAGAGGAGGAAGCACCCGGGGTGAAGCAATTCAGAGCTTTACACCCCAAACAATTCTCAGGAAAAGAGAGCCCTCTAGAAGCTGAGGAAAGGGCTCAGAGCATTGAAGAAAATCTGGCAGCGGCACAAGTGCTAGAGATAGCTTGGGTCCGTGTTGCGAAACTGCAGCTCACGGACAATGCACGGGTCTGGTGGAAGGCGGAAGAAAGCCGTCTTGATCAACCCATCGAATGGAAAACTTTCCGAGACATGTTCGACAAAAAGTACTTCCCTGAGACTGCCACGTTCGACATGGAACAACAGTTCATCCATCTGCAACAAGGTTCAATATGGACCAAGTCAGTAGATGAATATGACGCTGAGTTCACCATGCTCAGTCGATTTGCGGCACACCTGATACCGACAAAATGGTATCAGAGCTGGTCCCTCAATAGTAGGTATGTAGTTCGAGGACGAACCATTGTTCAAAGGTGGGGAGAATGTCGGGCCCCGGTTCTTGCTCACGGAACAAAATGCCACACGGAACAAAGTGTCACGCCAAGTGTCATGTTTAAGTGGGCGGGGGCCACCTCTTGAATCCATGGGGGCGACCTCTTGAGTCCATGGGACCCACTGTAGAACAATGGGGAATCTTTGAAATACATTTCGAAAGAGGGCAGATATGTACTATAAATGGAATGATACCACTCTTCAATACAGAGATGCCTTTTAAGTGAACTGGCACTACAGGAGTTTGAGAACTCCGTAGTTAAGCGTGCTCGGGCCAGGGAAGTCCTGGGATGGGTGACCTCCTGGAAAGTGGCCCCTGGTCAGGTCCGGTTCGCTCCGAAGGACAAAACCGTGCGGTTTTGGCCAGAACGGACAATACTCTCTGTATTGGGGATGGGTCGCCAACTATTATCGATGAATCTCACCGCTCAGTGGAAGCTTCAACAAGACTTGCATCATATGGAGATTGAAGTAGTCATATCAGGTAACGCTTCAAGTTTGATGAATTTACAAGTTCAATTTACCATTGTCAATCAGATCAAAGTAGCTCAAGCAAGTGATTCTAAGTTACAAAAGATCAGAGAACAAGTGGAGAATGGACTCAGAACAGACTTCATCATCCATGAAGACGGATCTTTGAGATACGGCAGCAGATTATGTGTACCAAAAGGTTCTGTTCGGGAAGAGTTAATGAAAGAAGCCCACAGCTCTCCCTATTCAGTACACCCTGGAGGTACAAAGATTTACAAAGATCTACGTCAAAATTACTGGTGGCATGGAATGAAGCGTGAAGTAGCCAGAAGCGTCGCTAAATGTTTTGTGTGTCAGCAAGTAAAGGTTGAACATCACAAGACTGCTGCATTACTTCAACCGTTACCTATCCCGGAATGGAAGTGGCAACACAGGACGATGGATTTTGTGACTGCACTTCCTTGCAGCACAAAAGGTAACGATGCGGTATGGATTATTGTGGATCGACTCACAAAGTTGGCTCACTTCATCCCATTTTGAGTTGGCCAATCTACTGAGACATTAGCAAAAAAGTACATGGAGGTAAGAATCTACTTAAGATTTAAACTCTTCAAATATGCACTATCTCTGATACCATGAACTCATACAGGAAATTGTGAGACTTCATGGAGTACCGGTCTGCATTGTCTCCTATCGTGATACAAGATTTCGATCGCAATTTTGGCAGAGTCTGCAAGCGAGCTTGGGAACAAGTCTAAACTTCAGCATGGCTTATCATCCACAAATAGATGGTCAGTCTGAGCGAACTATTCAGATCTTGGAGGATATGCTCAGAGCATGTATCATAGACTTCGGAGGATCGTGGGAAGATCACCTACATCTTGTGGAGTTTTCATACAAAAACAGCTACTAAGCAAGCATAGGAATGACACCTTTTACAGCACTTTATGGAAGGAAGTGTCGATCGCCATTAAGTTGGGACGATATTGAAAATAGAGAACTCCTTGGACCTGAGATGATAGTAGCAACTGTTGATGTGATTCGTACTATCAAAAAAAAGATGCGTATAGCCCAAGATCGACAGAAGCACTGGGCTGATGCAAAGCGCCGTCATTTGGAGTTCCAGCCGGGAGATCATATATTTCTGAAGATATCTCCGAACCGTGGAGTGATTCGATTAGGAAGATGGAGTAATCTAAGTCCGAGATACATTGGACCGTTCGACATACTCGAACGAGTCGGTGAAGTAGCATACCGCTTAGCACTTCCACCTTCATTGGAAGGAGTGCACAATGTGTTCCGCATATCCTAACTCAGAAGGTATGTGTGTGACCCCAGCCATATTCTCGATCATTCCAAGCTCACTGTACAGCCCGACTTATCTTGTGAGCAACAACCTGTGGAGATCCTGGACAGGAAAGTGAAGTCACTTCGGAACAAAGAAGTCAACTTGGTTTGAGTGACGTGGAGAAAAGATACTCCAGGAGAATTGACACGGGGAAGGGAAGATGAGATGCGTGCAAGATACCCCCCTATTTGTAAATTAGTCCTTAAAATAAAATTGTAAATTTCGAGGACGAAATTTTCGTAAGGAGGGTAGACTGTAACAACTCCATTTCTTGTGTACATAAATTTGATTTAAAGTTAATGTATACTTGGGGTATTTACTTTTCCTATGAGTACTATAAGTATTTAATTTACTTTTGGACAGTAAGAAGGAGCTTGTAGCTTATTAGTAAGACCTTGCACTGCTGAACCAAAGCACCAGAGTACAAATCTCATTAGCCACATTATTTTTTTATTAGTTTTCTTTTAAGTTTTTTAGAAGCCCAAGAGCCTACACGTGCATAACTCATAAAAACCAAAATTCATATATAAAACAAACGAGTCCAGGGGGTATACCAATCAACGGTGGACACGTGGCGACGAGCCCCGGTCCGACTCGGCAGACTCGGCCGCCGACTCGGCCGAATCGGCCGGCGGCGCCGGTTCGGGTGAGTCGGATTGCCAAATTTCCTTCTTGAAACCTGTGTCTTTTGGCCTCCCCATAACTCCTGTCATGTTTAATTTCCCTGCACTATTCCAGAGACCATAAAATCCCTTTAATCCATTTTAATGCAATTTAAATGAAATTTTTTCATCAAACCATAATCCTAATCTTTTCCTATAAATACCATTCTAATTCACACTCCCTCACTCACAAACTTTTTCCAAACTCTCTAGAACTTTTGGGTACAAGTGGAGTTAGTGAAGGGCGAAACTCCGGCGAACTTCCAACGACGACCCTAGGAACTCCCGGCGACGAAACGACGCACCGGCACCTCCTACCCCTGCCTTTTCCTCTTCTCTAATCAACAAACCCGTAATTCCTTCCTCCCTCTTCTCTTTTCTATTCTGAAAACTCGTATTTCTAAAACCCAACAGAAGCGGAGTTAACCCGACTTCCGATTCGGTTTTCTTTAAAAAGTTCCAATTTTCTTAAATACAACAATACCAAACTTGCACATCATGACCATTAAACATTAAAAAAACATATTGAATAAGTTTCATAGCAAAAGAATTTATATTGTAATTTTTATCGCACTTTTTCAGAAAAACTCCATATAGTTTAGCTTCGACATAAAAACATCATTACCCTTTCTATACCTTTAGATAGTTCACGAAGAAATTACCTACATATTCACCACACTCATATGTAACATAGCACGGTGATATTGGGAAACATAGAATTGGAAAAATTCGATTTTACACAAAACTATCTCAAACATATAAAAACCGTTTTCTACAAGTTTATGTATTTTAAACAAATCTTTGCAAAGCGGCGCTACAACCCATTTGGGGAATCCGTTTGGGATGGTGCGGATTATCGCACATCCTTGGGCTTAGTAGTGCGAGATGCAGACCTCCGCAAGAAGCATACGATCTCGAAAGATTTAAAAATACAAATATCTTAAGAAAATGAGATTTCTAGAAAAATAATAAATTAAAATTATTTTATATATATATATACACACACACATATGTATCATAAAAATATCTAATTTCTAATATAATATAAATATTCCAACTTTTCTAAATCAAAAGAATCACTTTATATGAAAATACCATGCAATTTCATACAAGTTCAACACTTTACAATTAAATACCATATATTATGAAATTAGGTTTTACTCACTTTGTCACAAATATAAAATCTAAATCTATGAAAACTCTAAAAACGATAATTAAGTAATTGAGGTGTATTTTTAAAATTATACAAATTATTTTTACACAAAACCCCCTTAAGTTATATAAATTACAATAAGGACCCTAGTAAATATAGGTTTAAGCGGGACCAGTCTCTTGAGCCTCAGGGAGCCGGAGATATGGGTGCTTGCCTATTTAAGGTAGACAACTTAACAAACGATGTTATCAACACGGTAATCGTCTTTGAAAAAGACACAAATCCTGTCGCCCATGTGCTTGCCTATTTGTGTCTTTTTCCAAGACAATTACCGTATTGATAACACCGTTGTTAAATTGTCTACCTTAGATAGGCAAGCACCCACTTTCTCCGGCTTTCCGAGACTCAAGAGAACCGGTCCCGCTTAAACCTATGTTTAGTAGGGTCCTTATTATAATTTAATATACCTTGAGGGGGTTTTATGTAAAAATATTTTTATATATATTCAAAATACACCTCAAGTATTTAATTATCGTTTTTCGGGATTTCATAAATGTATATTTTATAAAATTGAAATTTTCTAGGGAGTAAAACCTAGATTTCATTGTATGTGGTATTTTAACGTAAATTTGGAATGGTATTGAATTGTAAAGATAGTTTAATGAACTTGTGATTCTTTTGATTTAAAAAAAATAGAATATTTATAATATATTTTAAAATAGATATTTTGATACTATTTATAAATATATATATTTAATAAAAAAAATTGTAGAAATCTCATTTTCTTAAAAATTGTATCAAAAATTCCATCGAGAACGAATGCTCCTTGTGGAGGTCTGCATCTCGCTCTACTAAGCCCGAGAATGTGCGATAACTCGCACAATCCCGATCGGGGTTCCCCAAAATGGGTTGTAGAGGCACAATTGCAAAGAATTAGATAACACACTTTTTAATGAAAATGGTTTTGTAAATTTAGGGTATTTAAATGTAATGTCGTATTTTGTCCCAAAAGAATATTTTACAAACCATCGTGCTATGTCAAGGATGAGTGTTGTAATGAGGTAGGTCATTACCTCATGAGTTTTCTAAAGTAATACAAGAAATATATTGAATTATGTCAAAAGTAAAGTTTATGGTATTTTAACGTAAAAATGCGATAAAAGTTGTATAATACATTATTTTGAGATGAAGCTTGTTCTAATGTGTTTGTTAATGATTATTAAGCAATCTATTAAAAATTGGTAAGTTTTTTATTAAGAAAAATTAGATTTTTAAAGAAAAGAGAATCGGAAGTCGGAATAACTCCGCTTCCGACGAGTATTGAAAAAGAGAAGTTTTAGAATAGAGATTGAGAAGGGAAGAGGGGACTTACTGGCTAGAAAACAAGAGAAGAGATAGGGGAAGCTATTGGACCCACCGGGGCGTCGTTTCGTCGCCGGAATCTCCCCGAAAGGTCATTGGAAGTTCGCCTCTTGCTAACTCCATTTGTATAACCTGGGACTTGAAAATTTTATAGAGTTTTTGTAATGAAATTCTGAGTGAGGAGGGGTAAAATGGAGTGTGGTATTTATGGGGAAAATTAGGGTTTAGGGTATGAATTGGAGAATTAAAAATCCATTTAAAATTTGGTTTAATGTCATTTTTAATTCTCTGTTTATTTTTAATAGAAACAAAAAGTACAGGGTTAAGGGGGGAGGCCAAGGGGTTAGGGAAACCAAAAAATAGGTATTACCTAGGGGGGCGACGGCGTCGGCCCCAAGAGGCGTCGGCCCCATGAGTCCTCTCTATGGGGTGGGGGCTCGGATGCTTGCCACGTGTCCCCGTCACTTCGATTAGCCTATTGCACATGTTTGTTTAATCTGTGACTCTTCGTTTTACGTGTAGTGCACGTATAAACCTTTGGACTTATAAAAGATTAAAAGAAAAACAATAAAAATAATATGTGGCTGGAGGGATTCGAACACAGGGGCTATGTCACAGCAGTGCAAGGCTTTACCAATGAGCTACAAGTGCTTTCTTGCTGTTCAAAAGCAAATTAAATCTATAACTTGTGCTCAGGCTTAGGTACCCCTTTCTGTATTTTTGAAAAAAATCATGTACAAAAAGTTTAGGGTTGTTACATTCTACCCTTCTTATAAAAATTTCGTCCTAAAAATTTGTAGAAGGAAAGTGTTACAGATTCAAGAAAATTTTGGGTGATAGTGATAATGTTAGAACTATTCATAGTGCATAAAAATATTTGGAAGAATGAAAGAATGCAAAAGTTTTGGAAAGATGTAAGAGAATTACGAGTGTTATCTTGGTCTACAGTCTCGGCTTCTACGGCCGCTAATGTGAAAGCCTGACGCCGGGGTACATTCCTCCTACCTGGAAGCACATTCCTCTGTCCTTGGGACATGTTTCTCTGCCCACGAGGCATGTTCCTCAATGCCTGATGGAATTGGTGATTAGGTTGTGCAGGAGGTCCACGTAGAGGTGGAGCAGGGAGAGCAAGACGAGGTGCAGGAGCCTGAATAGCTGGCCGCTGCGGATAAGTGTTGTGAGTTGGAACTATATTGCATCTATAAGGGCATGTTCCAATTCCATGATTGGATACGCCACAAATTAAGCATAGGCCTTTTGCGCGCCTACAGTCCTTCCATAAGTGTCCGTCCCTCTTGTAGTAGAAGAAAAAATCTGGACTTGGCTGGTTATTTGTTTCTTCCGGTCTCCTGGGTTCAAAAGTTGGCCTTGAAGAGCCTCCTCCGGCCATCTGAGTGGCAGGACGCTTCACTTCGGCAGATTGGGGTCCGCCCTTCATCTTCACCACTGCTTCATATCGATGGGCAACTTTCAAAGCCATATAGTGGGTTGGGAAATCCCCTGTATCTAAGGCAGCTTGGATCTCTGGATCTAACCCTTGCTGAAATCGTCTAGACCTGATCTCAGCAGTCGGAATCAAGTGTGCCGCGAATCTGTTGCGGTCTTGTGTTGGCTGTGTAGTATGTGATATAAGAAAATTGAATATTGAGATATATCTTACCTACTGAGCATGATAAACTCAGCATCATACTCATCCACAGATTTGGTCCACATCGAACCCTATTGTAAATGGATGAATTCATATTCCATGTCAAAATCGGGTAGTCTCTGGAAAGTACTTCGTGTCGAACATGTCGCGAAAGGTTTTCCATTCGATCGGCTGGTCAAAGCGGCTTTTTTCCGCCTTCCACCAAACTCGGGTGTTGTCAGTGAGTTGCAACTTCGCAACTCGAACCCAAGCGATCTCTGGCACTTGTGCCGCTGCCAGGTCATCCTCAACATTTTGAGCCCATTCTTCAACTTCTAGGTGGCTCTCTTTTCCCAAAAATTGTTCTGGGTGCAATGCCCGGAATTGCTTCACTCCGGGCGCTTCCGCTTCTGTACGGTTCATCAAGATAGCAGTCTAATGCTGCTGTCCTTCCAGGAGGCTTCGGATTGCCTCAAGCAATACCGTCTGCTCATTGATCGGAGCAGTGACGGTAGGTGTAAGCGGTAGAGGTGGTGGTGTGTTATTGAAGTTGGTACTGGTGTTGTTTGGAGAATCCATAACCTTGAAAGAAAAATAGGATTAGGGTAGATTCAAAGTATATGAAATTGTAAGATTCAAAGAATATGAAATGTAAAGAATGTTTTTAGTTGTTGATTCTTATGTTATATTGCTTAGGACTTCATACAGAACTGACCCGCATGTCCATGCAGAGGGGACCTGCATGGGCCACCAACAAAACCTGTCACGCCATGCTTCCTGATGTACGGTAAGGAGACACGACGGGCCACGCGACGTATTTACTCAGAAGTAAACATGTTAAGCGTATCTGAGCAATATAAAGTAAAAATGTATATAAGAGACAGGAATATAAATGAACAACAACTTTATTTATTAAACATTCTTTTACAGATACAACTGGAAATGTAAATACATGAGTAGAAAGAAACGCCTAAACAATGGCATAACTGAAAAGAAAATATGTACAAGTGACTGTAGCTCGGGGTCTTCAGTGTACTGCTCAGGGGTCTGCTCCAAGTGCTCCTGGCTAGTCTCGAACTTTTCAGAGTCGGGTCCTCCTGACAACATTCCAAAGAAGAAGATAAATAGGAATGTCGTCAGCGAACAATCTCTCGGTAAGTCCCAAAGAAATAAGGAGAAGACTAGACAGAGAATAGAACAGGTGAAGTAGATATGTTATATTTGTTATACTAACGTAGTTGTTGTTGCTTGGTATAGAATATGTCGGTGTATACGAGAGGAGTCCAACTTACACCGTGGACCTTGGTAACCCGTAGTACAAGGTTCCGTCGAAAATACCATGGAACAACGGTATGGATGTAATTACGTCTTTTAGTGACCACCTCGTGCCACCTTCATGTTCCGTGCCAGTCTACCCCTTTATAAATCCCGTAATATTTATTGTATTGATTGTACTGATTGTATTGTATTGTCTTGTAGTAAATGGAAGACTTGCCGAAACCATGATATCAGTAAACGGAATGGATATAAATGGATAGTCATGTAATCAGAGTATATCCATGGTTCGGTTTAGTCAAGTTCATATTGTTATGGATTGTATTCTAGCATTCGTGAATTCATGTTGTATTGTTGTTATACTTGAATCAAATTCAAGATAGATTATAATCAGATTTTACCATGACTCAAACTGAGTCATACTTTTAAACAAAATTGAAATCCTGATTGTTTTGATATTATCGGTAACTGCTGCACATGAACGGCAGGATTTGTGTCTTTTTCCAAGACAATTACCGTGTTGATAACACCGTTGTTAGATTGTCTACCTTAGATAGGCAAGCACCCACTTTCTCCGGCTCCCCGAGGCTCAATAGAACTGGTCCCGCTTAAACCTATGTTTACTAGGGTCCATATTGTAATTTAATATATCTTGAGGGGTTTTATGTAAAAATATTTTTATATGTATTCAAAATACACCTCATGTATTTAATTATCGTCTTTAGGGTTTTCATAGATGTATATTTTATAAAAGTGAAATTTTCTAGTGAGTAGAACCTAAATTTCATTGTATGTGGTATTTTAATGTAAACTTGGAATGGTATTGAATTGTAAAGGCAGTTTCATGAACTTGTGAATCTTTTGATTTAGAAAATATGGAATATTTATAATATATTTTAAAATAGATATTTGGATAATAGTTATAAATATATATGTTTAATAAAAATAATTTTTTTTTTTTTAGAAATCTCATTTTCTTAAAAATTGCATCAAAAAGTTTCCTCGAGATCGAATGCTCCTTGCGAAGGTCTGCATCTCGCTCTACTAGGACCGAGGATGTGCGATAACCCGCACCATCCCGATCGGGGTTCCCCAAAATGGGTTGTAGAGACACAATTGTAAGGAATTAGATAACACACTTTTTAAAGAAAACGGTTTTGTAAGTTTAGAGTATTTAAATGTAATGTCGTATTTTGTCCTAAAAGAATATTTTACAAACCATCGTGCTATGTCAAGGATAAGTGTTGTGATGAGGTAGGTCATTACCTCATGAGTATCTAAAGGTAATCCAAGAAATATATTGAATTATGTCGAAAGTAAGTATATGGTATTTTAACGTAAAAATACGATAAAAGTTGCATAATACAATATTTTGAGATGAAACTTGTTCTATTGTGTTTTTTAATGATTACTAATCAAACTATTAAAAATTGGTAAGTTTGTTATTAAGAAAAATTAGAATTTTACAGAAAATAGAATCGAAAGTCGGAATAACTCCGTTTCCGACGAGTTTTGAAAAAGAGAAGTTTTAGAATAGAGATTGAGAAGGGAAGAGGGGAATTACTGGCTAGAAAGCAAGAGAAGAGATAGGGGAAGCTATTGGAACCGTCGGGGTATCGTTTCATCACCGGAATCTTTCCGAAACGTCGTCGGAACTTCGCTTCTTGCTAAATCAACTTGTGCTATTTAGGACTTGAAAATTTTATAGAGTTTTTGTAATGAAATTCTGAGTGAGGAGGGGTGAAATGGAGTGTGGTATTTATAGGTAAAATTAGGGTTTAGGATATGAATTGGAGAATTAAAAATGCATTTAAAATTTGGTTTAATGTCACTTTTAATTCTCTGTTTATTTTTAATAAAAACAAACAGTACATGGATTAAGGGGGGAGGCCAAGGGGTTAGGGAAACCAAAAAAATGGGTATTACCTATGGGGGGCCGGCGGCGCCAGCCCCATGAGGCTTCTCGCCGGCCATCTCTATGGGGTGGGGGCTTGGATACTTGCCACGTGTCCCCGTCGTTTCGAATAGCCTATTGTACATGTTTGTTTAATCTGTGACTCTTCGTTTTACATGTAGTGCACGTGTAAACCTTTGGATTTCTAAAAGATTAAAATAAAAACAATGAAAATAATATGTGGTTGGGGGGATTCGAACACGGGGGCTATGTCACAGCAGTGCAAGGCTTTACCAATGAGCTACAAGTGATTTCTTGCTATTCAAAAGCAAATCAAATTTATAACTTGTGCTCGGGCTTAGATACCCCTTTCTGTGTTTTTGAAAAAATTTTGTACAGAAAGTTTAGGGTTGTTACAGCTTGCCAGCTCCTCTTTTACTCCACTTGTACTTAAAAAAAATTGAGAGTTTTTGTTAGAATTTTCAGAATGATATTGAGCCAAAAGGTGGGGTGGTAGTTATAGTGTATAATTAGAGTTTTGAAATTAAAAATATGGATTAAAAAGTATTAAAATTTGGTTTAATGGTGAAATGAAATGTCTCTGTTTGATTGCAGGAAAATCAAACAGTGCAGGGATGTCAGGGGTTGGTGAAGGGGTTAGTGTGCAGAGCCCGGGCATCATTGGGCAAAATCAGACCGTCGGTGTCGGCCTAGGGGAGCATCTCGCCGGTTGATCTAGGGCTAAGGGGCTCTGGATTTTGGCCACGTGTACTATACAGTGTTTAAACCCTTTTGCACGTTTTTTATTTTTCTGACTTTTTATTTTTATGTGTATTACACGTGTAAACTTTTGGGCTTCCAAAATTTTAAAAAGAAAAATCAGAAAAAATATTGTGTCCGATAGAAATCGAACACAAGGACTATGTCACAGTAGTGCAAAGGCTTTACCAGTAAACTACAAGTAGCTTCTTACTGTTATTTAACAAAATTAATTTATAACTCAATTTCAGGCTGTAAAACTCATTTCTATACATTAAATTGGAAAATTCCGTATAATAAATTCACAGTTGTTACCGGACGTTTCATCCCTCATACAGATCCAACCGACAGATACGACGTCTCGCGGTCCGCCACTCCGTCGTAGCCACGTGGCTCGAAGATCAATGGCTTGATCAAGCGAAGCGGCGTCCCATTTATGGCGCCACCGTTTTGCCGATCCGCTGACGCCATCAAGGATACGTGCAAAAATTAAGACGCTTCGTGAACCGCCACGTGGACCCAGGAATCGAAAACACACAGCCGTCACGTCGTTCCCAGACAACTCATTACGCGGGTTCCTTGGTACCAAGCTGAATTATTGAAAACAAGGCAGACCAATCTTCACCCGACCAATAAATAGGTCGGGACGAAAGTGGGGGGCTGATTATGGTGCTCATAAAAAGAAATTCCCCAGATCATGACACGCATCAGATGACGGGTCACCTATGTAAGCCCACTAGATTCGCGAGAGCTATGGGGTTGGAACAAGTATGATGCATTGGGGACATTCTCGGCGCATCGCCACCAAGTTTGCACCCGACCTTTTGGAAGACCTCCCCGGAGTACGTTCTCCCTTTCGGCTGACCACCAACCAACGGCTCATCTCTGTGCTATCCTATAGTTGAGTTACCTCAGCCTCCTTGCTCGTTTTCGAGCTATTTTATAGCTGAGCTTTCTCAGCCTTCTCGCTCGTCTCCGAGCTGTTACAGAGCTGAGGTTCCTCAGTCTCCCCGTCTAGCCGGGGACATGAAACCCGAGCGCCTTGTAACGGTTCTGTGTATCTCGCCACGACGAGATCTCCGTCTCTCCACGCCATGCATCCCATGCTAGCGTATCTCGCCATTAATGGGCGTATCCCGCCATCAACGCGAATATGACGCAGAGGCGTAACGGACGGCGAGAATCTCTCATCGGCTTACTCCATTCAACCGCTATATAAACCCCTCTTCCGGACGACTCAGATACGTCGAACTCATTTCCAATACACCGCTACGCTGCCAATTAATTCTCGGTACTTATTTGATCGTCGGAGGGTCCTACGGTGGTTTCCCACCCCGGAACTTCCCTTGCAGATGGCTCGGTGTCAACAACAACCAATAATCCATTGAGACCCACATACTCAATTCCCACACCAAATTTCAACCGTTCAACCCCGCTAGCAGCAAGATCGACGGAGAACAACATCTGAGGGAGATCCCGATCTCCATTAGTATAGAACCGGTAGGGTTTGATTTTTAAGATAGTATAAAATATATTAGTTTAAAAAAAAATTAAAAAAAAAAACTACACATTCACAATAATCTAGTCGTCAAATATTTGATAAATATATGACTATTTTTAATTTCCAAGGTTAAAGCTTCTTGTGGATATGAGTTTTAATAACGTTCATTCAATGGCTGCCAAATTATTAAAAATAGAATGTAATAACCATTAAGAAAATGAGTATGCTACTTATTGAGAATGGTAAACAAGCTTCTTAAATTCCAAAAATCAGACGCAAATGCAGGAATAATAAGCTTAAATGATCAATTTATTACTATATTAATGCTAATTTACATAAAGACTCCTCTTCAATATCTCGGTCTTGAATGAGTATTCGGAGTGGCTGCTATTATGAGCAAAAAACACCCATGCTATTATATCCAACGGTTCAGATCCATCCATAATAGAAATGAACGATCGAGATTTATGTGAAACAGAAAAGTTTTGAAATTGGTGTATTCTACGTGTTTTGCACGCAGAATTTATGGCCAGGATTTGAGCAAAACGGGCCCTGCTATTATTTGTGGCATAGCGTCCACTCTTTTTCCCTCTGACTTAGCTCAACCTCATGTAATTATTAGATCATGCCAATCAAGTTCTTGGTTTTGAATTCAGTCTTGACTTGGATACATTGTCATTTGAAAGGGACATGAACCAATAGTGTCCCTTATTAAGCTTGAGCAGATAATTAAAAATCATTTACCTTGAAATTCAAAAAAATTGAAAGAAATAGGAACAAAGAAGAAATCTATGTGGGCACGAGGGAGAGGTACAATATCACATGTTCCTTGATAGCTCATTAGCCAATGCTTCCATTAATGTTAGAAGAGAAAGAAGCGCCATCATATATATGGTTCCTCTTGTATTATGGGGATGCTCATTATAAACCGATCCATGTTTTTTAGAAAAAAAACAACTCACGATCTTTGATATATTTTAACGACCCGATCCGTTCAAGCTGATCACTCAATCGTCAAATATATGTGTATGAAAAATTAAAGGATTTAAAGATCTCCAGCCTTTGCATCGGATGACGTTTATGTTGCATTATCAAAAGAAAACGTCATCTGATGCATAGGCTGGAGATATTTAAATTCTTTAAGTTTTCATTCACATATAATTGAAGGTAAGGTGGTCAATTTGAACGGACGGGATCCTTAAAATATGCCGTAGATCGGGAGTTTCCGTTTTTAAAAAACACGGACCAGTTTGCAATGGATCGCTCCCCCTTGTATTATTGCTCTTTTCTTTGGAGATATTAGGGGGAGTTATTTTCATGTTGTGTATAGTGATGTGCCCATTAACTGTGAGGAGAGAAAAATTGCTGGTGATAGAGGTAATTGTTTGTTATGCGACATATCACGTTTAGACGATCGAAAACAGGTCGTCGTATATTGTCTGGAGCGGTCTAATTGGCCGGGGGATCACGAGCCGGATCCACTGCGTTGACAGACTGTGAATAAGTTATCTGTGTGTTAGCCGATTTATGGGATGAAGAAAGCCAGCTGGGATGGAGTCGCTTTCTCGTGAGCGGACATGTCACGTGTGTAATACATGAGTTCTAGTTGCAGTGAGCGGTCCTGATCTGTCTGATCGATGGGAGGTTAAACAAGTCAGATTCACCTTTTTTGGGTTGCAACGTGAATATGCAATAGATGAAGGTGGCAAAAAATCTCAAATTGTGCAATATTTTAAACTAAAAAAGATAGCTAACAACATCACATTAGTTTTCAATTTGTCGTCTAGGTTGGAGATGAAAATGCCCCATGTTACCATTCTCAAGCTCTGAGCCCAACATCGTACAAACACTAAGTTTGGGTGCACAGTCACATGACCGCACGTGCTGTGATGCACAACCATTTAGATCCCAAAAGGACACCTTTGCATGTGAGGCAACCCCTTCAGATTTGGATCCTTTGTCTTGGTTTTATTTATTTATTTATTTTAACCTAGTATCATGCAATATCATCTCGAGTCATATATAGACAGGACAAAATCTTATAATTTTATGATGTCTATGTAAATATTTGCATGAAATTAACTGATTAGGATAGTGTCCGGTTCAAGTTCGATTTGTTTGTTTATTCACGTATCTGATACATGCTCAGTAGGTCATACGATGAGTTGTCATTGCTAAGTAGGTCGTTTACAGGTTCTCTACCTATAATACATGTATTGACGCAACCTGGATCGCGCCAAGATGTTACCTTCCGTTGCTCTGTTGATGGCGGCGATGGGTGGCTGAGATTGGATCTGGAGGCTGTCGCTCCTCAAGTGTGTGGATCTCAATGGGTTTGAGGTTGTGGTTGCTGAGCTACCTGCAAGGAAGTCCCGGGGTGGTTGTACCACCGAGGACCTTCCGACGGTCAAGTTAGACTAGAGATCTGAGCAGAGTAACGGCTTAGTGGAGTAAAAATGGCTTACTTGGACCGTCTGAAGAAGGGGTTTATATAGCGGTGGCACCAGGCAGGACAGGTGTGAGAATCACACCGGCAGTTACGCTCCCGATGTCACGCCCGCGTGATGAGCGGGATCTCCCATTAATGGCGACACAGGCTCGTTAATAGGGGATCGTGATGGCGTGGAACGTGGGATGTGGCCGGCGGATATCTCGCGCATGGCGAGATTCGCGGGATGGCGGTTGCGCCTGTGAGCAGTGTCGTTGGTCGGTCAATGAGACTGAGGAAGATGACCTCGGCGGGAGAGCTCGTGGACGAGCGGGAGAGCCGAGGTATCTTGGTTCTGCGGTAGCCCGGAGACGAGCTGTGAGGGCCAAGGAGGCTCGGGCCTGTGATAGCTCGGAGACGAGCTGTGAGGCCGAGGAGGCCCATTGTGCTGGGGGCTCGAATGTGAGCCAGCGTTTGCTTGTAGGACGGGCACATGAGTGGTCTGGTCGGCCACTGTAGGTCCTTTCTCGTGAGCCCCGGGACACGTCCTCTGCCACGTGTCATGATCTGGGAGATCACCGATATTGAGCATCATCATTAGCCCCCCACTCTCGTCCCGACCAGCTGACGGGTCGGGTCGAGAGTGGTTTGTCTGGTCATCCGAGGTGAGCTCCTTTTCGAAAATATCGTCGGGCGTGTCCCTGGGCATCGGCTGTTTTTTCTGGGTGATTCCAGCGAATCAGGGCGAGATCTCCGCATTAAAGAGGGTGTGCCATATCGTGTGCACTTTTACTGAGGCGACAGACCACGTGTCGGGTACCGGTTTGCTGATGTGACGTACCGTAGGCTTCTGGCATCCGATAGGATGCTGCGCTTGCAACAGGTAGAGCGATCGTGGCCGTCGAGTGCAGTGAACCGTTTTGGCGGGAGTCGACCGTCGCCATTGGATGAGAACGCCGACAATATAAATCGAGGGGAGGCCCGATTCGGGATCTCTCTCTCTCTCTCTCTCTTCACATATTCCTCATTCTGAGTCTTGTTAGCTCGGCGATCTCCCATTTTAGGTCGGATTTTGCGTTTTCTCTTCTCGAGAATTTCTTCCCATCAGGTTAGATGTCTTGTTTCTTTTTCCTTCTGCTTCTTCTCCTTCTGAGTTGAGCCTCTTCTCCTTCTGAGTCGAGCCTCTTCTCCCTTCTGGCAGGACAGATGGTTCGATCCTAGACTCTTGGTGCCTTCAGCGCTCAGTCCTGGAGGGGGGTCGGCGGTGCGGCTGTGCCTCCGGCTGACTCGAGCCCTGCACCGGATGTGCCTCCGACGGCGGGGCCACTTGCCCCGTCACGAGCTCCTGTCGATTGTTCCGGCGGCGGCCAAAGGCGTACACGGGTTCCCGAATCTCAGACGAGGGATGCAGGAGAGGGCGAAGATGGGGTTCCTCTTAAGCGGAAGAGGACGGTCTCTCGTGCGCCGCCGACGGAGGTTCCGGAGGGGACTCCCGTGCAGGAGGGGGACGTCCAGTTTGTGGTCCCGTTGGGGCTTTCCGTTGCCGCCAGCCTTCTTGCTGGTATGGAGGAGTCGGCCGGGGGCCAGATGCTGCGGGGGACCTTGAGGGCCCAAATGGCGGCTATCGCACAGGAGGCGGTTCAGGTATGTACTCCCTCATGTGTTACTTCGAGCGACCTTTTCTTAGTTCGGGTGTCCTTAATTTCTCTGCCATTTTTCGGCAGGTCCTTCAGCACTGCGCACTTGTTACTCGTATGGAATCCGAGGGGGCTATTCGGGCTACGGGGTCAGTAGAAGAGTCTTCTTCGGAGGTCGAGGGTCTGCGACTCGAGCTGCGTCTGGAGAGGGAGAGGTCGACCGTCCTCAAAGCCCGGTCAGAAGCCACGGATCTCACCATTTCAAAGTGCAGGGAGTCCTATCGCCACCTAAGTGAGTTCCACCAAGCCGTCGAGGCGAAGTTGGTGGAACTGGCCTACCGCTTTGCCTCCATGAAGAGGGCGAGGGATGCCAGCAGGCGGGAGGTTGCCGAGATCCGGGCTAGGAAGGCGGTGACGGATTACAAGGAGTCGGACCAGTTTTACGTCGACCTCGGCGAGGCCTCTGCCATTGCATGGAACAAAGCTCTTGATGCCGTCAAGGAGCAGCTTCCGGAGTTCACTGACGGTGAGCTCCGTGCTCGGGTCCTACTCCCGGTGGTCACGCCTCCGGCCGATAGCGATGAGGGGAGTGAGGTCTAGGCGGGGCTTGCTGCCCAACCTTTTTGGTTTTTCCTCCTCTCTCTTTTGTAAGCCTCCGGGCAATTTGATAAGGCTGGGGAGCCCACAATACCCTTGTAAAGACTTTTGGTTTTGTGAATAAAAACTTTTTATTTTCGCAGTAGTGTTTGTGCTTGTACTTCCTTTTGTTGGTAGACACTTGTATTTGCACAGTACTTCTTTTATGTTCAGCATGTTCCTTGTCTAGCGATTACTCTTCGACTTGAATCTGATCACTTGCCGAGTGTGCGAGGATCGGTGGGAAAATGGTATCTCCATAGCCCTGAAGTCGAAGTGGAGATCGCTAAGACGTTGATAGACCGGATGCCTCTTGTTGAGTTCATGTTCCTTAGTTGTTGGAGGGGCCGTGAGTGGCCTACTAAGGATGGCGCCGAGCAGGATAGCTGCTCGGTGCCTCAACGCGAGGGCATTGATCCTTAGTTGTTGGAGGGGCTGTAACTGGCCAACTAAGGATGGTGCCGAGCAGGGTAGCTGTCGAGGGCTTTGATCCTTAGTTGTTGGAGGGGCCGTAATTGGCCAACTAAGAATGGTGCCAAGCATAGTGGTTGCTCGGTGCCTCTTGCCGAGAGCTTGATCTTTAGTTTTTGGAGGGACCGTAATTGACCGACTAAGGATGGTGCCGAGCAGGGTAGCTGCTCGGTGTCTCTTGGCGAGAGCTTTGATCCTTAGCTGTTGGAGGGTCGTAATTGGCCGACTAAGGGTGGTGCCGAGCAGGGTAGCTGCTCGGTGCCTCTTGGCAAGGGCTTTGATCCCTGATTTGTTGGGGTAGGGATCTACCAGCCAGGGATAGCCGAGCAAGGGCGGGCCCGGTTGCCTCTTGCGAGGGCTTTGATCCTTAAGGACGGACCGGGAAGGGTTGTTGTCTGGTGCCTCTTGGCGAGGGCTTTGACCCCTGGTTTGGTAGGGAGATACCGGCCAGGGATAACCGAACAAGGGCGGGTTCGGATACCTCTGTGAGGACTTTGATCCCTGGTTTGTTGGGGTAGTGATCTACCAGCCAGGGATAACCGAACAAGGGTGGGTTCAGTTGCCTCTTGCGAGGGCTTTTCATCCTTAGCACGGGAGGGGCCGTACGTGGCTTATTAAGGATGGCCGAGCAGGGTTGCTGTTCGGTGCCTCTTGGCGAGGGCTTTTGGTCTTTAAGGCTGGCCGAACAGGGTTGCTGCCCGGTGCCTCTTGGCGAGGGCTTTGATCCCTGGCGTTGTGAGGTAGGGAAGCTACCAGCCAGGGATAGCCGAGCAGGATAGCTGTAGGGCTGCCTCTTGGTAAGGGCTTTGATCCCTGGCATTATGGGGTAAGAAAGCTACCAGCCAGGGATAGCCGAGCAGGGAGCTGCAGGGCTGCCTCTTCGTGAGGGCTTCGATCCCTGGCGTTGTGGGGGCCGTGGGAGGCCTACCAAGGATGAACCAAGCAGTGAATTTTCTCGGTCGCCTCTTAGTGAGGGCTTAGATCCCTGGTTTGTTAGGGTAGGGAGCTACCAGCCAGGGATAACCGAGTAAGGGCGGGCCCGGTTGGCTCTTGCGAGGGCTTTGATCCTTAAGGCCGGGCCGGGCAGGGTTGTTGTCCGGTGCCTCTTGGCGAGGGCTTTGACCCCTGGTTTGGTAGGGAGCTACCAGCCAAGGATAACCGAACAAGGGCAGGTCCGATTGCCTCTGTGAGGACTTTGATCCCTGGTTTGTTGCGGTAGGGAGCTACCGGCCAGGGATAACCGAACAAGGGCGGTTAGGTTGCCTCTTGCGAGGGCTTTTCATTCTTAGTGCGGGAGGGGCCGTACCTGGACTACTAAGGATGGCCGAGCAGGGTTGTTGTTCGGTGCCTCTTGGCGAGGGCTTTTGGTCCTTAAGGATGGCTGAACAGGGGTGCTGCTCGGTGCCTCTTGGCGAGGGCTTTGATCCCTGGCGTTGTGGGGTAGGGAAGCTACCATCCAGGGATAGCCGAGCAGGGCAGCTGCAGGGCTGTCTCTTGGTAAGGGCTTTGATCCCTGGCGTTGTAGGGTAAGGAAGCTACCAGCCAGGGATAGCTGAGCAGCGAGCTGCAGGGCTGCCTCTTCGTGAGGGCTTCAATCCCTGGAGTTGTGGAGGCCGTGGGAGGCCTGCCAAGGATGAACCAAGCAGTGAAGCTGCTCGGTCTCCTCTTAGTGAGGGCTTAGATCTCTGACGTTGTGGGGTAAGGAAGCTACCAGCCAGGGATAGCCGAGCAGGGTAGCTGCTGGGCTGCTTCTTCATGAGGGCTTCGATCCTTGGCGTTGGAGGGGCAGTGGGAGGCCTGCCAAGGATGAACCAAGCAATGAGGCTGCTCGGTTGCCTCTTTTTGAGGGTTTAGATCCCTGGCGTTGTAGGGTAGGGAAGCTACCGGCCAGGGATAGCCGAGCAGGGTAGCTGCTGGGCTGTCTCTTCATGAGGGCTTTGATCACTTACGTTGTGGGGTAGGGAAGCTACCAGCTAGGGATAGCCGAGCAGGGTAGCTGCTGGGCTGCCTCTTCATAAGGGCTTCGATCCCTGGCGTTGTGGGGTAGGGAAGCTACCAACCAGGGATAGCCGAGCAGGGAGATGCTGGGCTGCCTCTTGGTGAGGGCTGCGGGAAGATGGACAGTCGTGATTGACATGTGCCACGAACGCGTGGAGGAAGCGAAGCACCAGAGCCGCGTCGTTTTGATTTCGGATCGAGCGGCACGGTGTCTGTCGCGTGGCGGCACAGTTGCGGGCGACCGTTGAACTCCGGGGGCATTGTGGGCTATAAAATGGAGAGATTGTTGATGACTCCTTTCCTCACACCCAAAACGCAAGAATGGAGGACTTCCCATTCACCATCCCCGAAATAATAAGCTTCGAGTACGTGTATCTCTATGACCAGTACTGCACTGATGACACGGTGCAGTTGGTGATAGGCCGGATCGAGGATCATTTCAGCCGATTGCTCTCCCGACGCTCCTCCCTACTTCAGCTGTTGATGTACTCCATCTGGAGGGCATCGCCGGGGCTCTACAACCCCTTATCCGAGCAGCTGAAAGACAAGGCCGTTGGCAAGCTGAGGTCTCTGAGGCGTTTCGTCCTGATCTCTGCGAGCCGGCTAAATAGCTCGGAGGCGCTCGTCCTTGAGTGCTTCCACTTGAGGCTCGATGTCGACGCTAGCAGAGGTCATCGAAGGGAGAGGTTAGACACTGCGAGGGCTCGGCTGGTGGAAATATCTTCAGAGTACCACGAACAGTGCTCTCTGTAGAGTGGCCTAGCGACCTGTGGAACCTGCAGTAGGGGCCCCGTATTCGCTTTGAGGCCATTCGCGAGACCGGGGGAAGTTTGAAGAACCCCTCACCCTTGGCCTCCTCTAGTAGCACCGCCTGGGAGACGTTGAGCGGGGTGTACTCTTGGAATTTTGGGAGATAGGGTTTTTTCCGCTCAGATCCCCTTCTCTCTTCTCTTGCCCTCTTCTTTTGGTCAGTTTGCTCTGCCCGGGGAAGATTTGCGTTCACATCGGATTCGAGCTGGACCTCGCGTTCGGTCCAGGCCTTTATCTCGGCCATGGTCTTAGGTTGCGCTAATGCAAAGGAGCGTAACCACTCCTTGTGCCTAAGACCAGACCTCAAAGCTGTGATGACCGTCTCGTCTCGATGCTCTGGGACCTCGAGAAGGACGTTGTAGAAACGGGCGACGTATGCTTTGAACGTCTCCTTGTCCCCTCTCTTGATCGTGAAGAGATGGTCGACTGTGCGTTTCTGTCGTCTGTTCCCGACGAAGTGGCCGAAGAATTGTGTGGCCAGCTCGTCGAAGGTTGAGATCGAGAGCGGTTCGAGTCCTCGGAACCAGTCTCGCCCAGATCGGATGAGAGTGGTCGGGAAAGCTCGGCATTGGGCGGCGTCAGAGTTGTCTTGGAAGCTCATTCCCGCGGTGAATGCATCCAGATGGTCCTTCGGGTCAGATTTGCTGTCAAAGAGGGAGACCTTTGGGGACTTGTTGCAGGAGGAGACGTGGACGGCGAGCAGCTCCTCGGTGAATGGTTTGGTGAGCGAGTCGGCAGCATACTTAGCCCCGTCGCTCGAACGGTGACCTTCTCGATGCATACCCTCAATCTCCTTATCGAGGGTGTCGAATCGGCCGTGGTACCCCGACGACTCGACGCATTCTGATTCCAGGCCTCTGCTGTTGGAGGCCTGCGTCTGGTCGTGGCTCCGGTTCCTCTCAATGAGGTTCCTTAGATCCCCCGGCGAGGTGGCCTTCGAGCCTCCGCGGCGAGTCCCGTCCGCGCAACCCCGTCGAGAGAGGGGGTGTCGGTCACGCCTGGTAATAGGCGAGCTGACAGACATCTCCTCGGGAGGGACAAGTGCGCGGAGGACCTCGGGGCGAGGTGCTACGGCGACGGACCTCGGTGTCGAACTGTGGGGCGCCCAGCGGGTCTCAGAACGTATAGGCCCGGGAGATCCGCGGCTGTGGGAGGTAGCGAGGCGGTGGTCGGCAGTTCCGACGCGGACGGAGCCTTCTCTCCCCTGTAGGGGTCCTGGTTCCAAGGCGGGGGAGTGGCGACTTAGTGATCTTGCCCCGCTGTTTGGACGCAGATCAGCGCCTCCACAACAGACGCGAGTCGGTCTATTCGGCCGGCGAGGGCGTTGATGGCATTCGGTGGAGGAGGTTTGTCCGCGCCTCCGTTGATCGGGAGGCTGCGGCTGGTGCATGGATCGTCGTGATGATCGCTCGCCATTAGGTTGAGATCGGAAGGTGCACTTTTGTTTTTGTGGAATCAAGGATTTCCTACAGACGGTGCCAGCTAACGCAACCTGGATCGCGCCAAGATGTTACTTTCCGTTGATCTGCTGATGGCGGCGATGGGTGGCTGAGATTGGATCTGGAGGCTGTCTCTCCTGAAGCGTGTGGATCTCAATGGGTTTAAGATTGTGGTTGCCGAGCTACCTGCAAAGAAGTCCCGGGGTGGTTGTACCACCGAGGACCCTCCAACTGTCAAGTTAGACTAGTAATCTGAGCAGAGTAACGGCTTAGTGGAATAAAAATGGTTTACTTGGACCGTCTGAAAAAGGGGTTTATATAACGGTGGCAGCAGGCAGGACAGGCGCGAGAATCACGCCGGCAGTTACGCTCCCGACGTCATGCCCGCGCGATGAGCGGGATCTCCCATTAATGGCGAGACAGGCTCGTTAATGGGGGATCGTGATGGCGTGGAACGTGATATGTGGCCGGCGGATATCTCGCGCATGGCGAGATTCACAGGATGACGTTTGCGCCTGTGAGCGGTGCCGTTGGTCGGTCGATGAGACCGAGGAAGATGACCTCGACGGTAGAGCTCGCAGTCGAGCGGGAGAGCCGAAGTATCTTGGTTCTGCGGTAGTCCGGAGACGAGCTATGAGGGTCGAAAAGGCTCAGGCCTGTGATAGCTCGGAGACGAGCTGTGAGGCCGAGGAGGCCCATTGTGCTGGGGGCTCAGAGGTGAACCGGCGTTTGCTTGTAGGACGGGCACAGGAGTGGTCTGGTCGGCCACTGTAGGTCATTTCTCGTGAGCCCCGGGACACGTCCTCTGCCACGTATCATGATTTGGAAGATCCCTGATATCGAGCATCATCACGTATGTTTCCTATCTTGATTTATTAAGATTTTTTCTATGCATCTTTGATCATTCTGCAAAGTGAAATCAGACGTACAATGTACAGGTTATGCTAGCCAAAATAAATCAAGCCTAACCTGAACACGTGGTAGTCATTTAAAAAAATGAAAAATAAACTCCCAATCATACACACAGTGAGATTTGTATTATGCTCACATGAACAGGAGGAGACCAACATGATCCGACACATTGCAGCTGATTTCATTGTCATCCTTCAATTCCATGTGACTCTCTCTCTCATGCTTTTCCTTTTTTCATGATACTCTCGACGAACTTGGTTCCCCAATTCCCCTCCCCTCCCAATTCCCCCATCCTCTGTACCCTTACCCTGCCCATACCAAGTGTGTGTATATATGTAACCGCCGGTCAATGGAGTATTTGAATACAAATAAAAATAGTTATTCGAAAAGAAATCTAATATCCATATCTGGTAAAAGCCGGATAAGGAGACGTTATGGAATGAATTTAAAAACATATATATTCTATAAAATAAAAAAGTTGCTATTTTGGTATCAGTTATGGATATGAAATAGATATAGTTATTCTCAGCTCTCTCTATATCAGAGATCTGTTAACGAATACAGATACGGATACAGCCACCGATCCGAAATGAAAATTAGCGTTCGATAAGAATCCGATACATAGGGAGTGAGCTGTGTCTTTCCTCCCCACATGGGCGGTGACCGCACTCCGCGACTCCCATGTGCGGCAAGCTTTCCAAGTCACCCCCACTCCCAGGATCACGTGGTGGTCCACGGCTCGATACGACAACTGGACGGTTGAGATTTCCACCCGCAATGGCACCACCGTAATTACTCCCAACAAGCAGGGGCCAAATTTCCTCGGGAGAAGTAATTAAGCTGAAAGATTTGACTTTGCTCGAGGCGATTAGCGAGGGCGGGTGTGATTAGTGAGTCGCCACTTGTCGGATTAGTGCTATTACCGCCCACTTTTAAATCCCTCCCATCTCCTCTGTTTTTCTCCCAACTTTCTCTCCATCTTCTCTCTTCTTTCTCCCTCATCGAGTCTCGTTGCCGACGCATCGCCGACGATTCGAGAGGTACTTATACCGAATCTGTCGTATTCGCTTTTTGATCTGTTTCAGTTTTTCATGGATCCATTTTTATTTATCTGTTTGCAGATTAGATTGTCTAGCTTGATTTATCCCATGACGGATTCGAGTATCATCGAGGACCGCGGCGGAGAGCTGAAGAGGAGCCAAAACACTACCGATCCATCTCCGTCTCGCCGCTGGAAGAGCGAGAAGGAGCAGAAGCTCTACACATCTAAGCTTTTGGAGGCCTTCCGCCACGTCGTCCGCTCGAACCCGAACCCGGCGCCCTCACTCCCTCCCCGGGGCAGGGCGGTGCGCGAGGCAGCGGACCGCGCGCTCGCCGTAGCTGCGCGCGGCCGGACACGCTGGTCCCGCGCGATCCTTGCGAGCCGGTCGATAAAGCTGAAATCGCAGCGGCGAAAAAGATCGGCCGGTCCGGCCCGTACGAAAAGCTCAGTCGCGAATGTGATTGCATCATCTTCGTCGATTAGGAAGCCACTGGCGCCGGTTCAGAGAAAGGCGAGGCTTCTGGGGCGGCTGGTGCCGGGCTGCCGCAGTCTGTCGTTTCCAGCGATTCTGGAGGAGACGACGGATTACATTCCGGCGCTCGAGATGCAGGTGAGAGTTATGAGCGCCATTTATCAGATCTTATCGGGTTTGGGTTCAGGCGCGGACGGATGCGTCGTAGCCAATCGGATCTTTTAAGTTTGGATCCGATCCTGTTCTTTCTCTTCTTTCTTTTCCTATTCTATTTTTTGTGTTTTTAAATTTCTTGTTTTTCGTTGTAAATCCTTCTCCTTTTCCTCCCCTTTCCCACCGCGATCTACGCAATGGCCGAATGGTAAATATGCTTCGCTTTTGATGGCCTTTTATTAAATTTGAGTAGAGATAAGGGGCTTAAATTGATAAGTTGGGGGAAATTTTCCATGCAACAAAATGAGCATATGTATTGAGAAAACGGAGTATACTTTGTCACATGCTATGAGATCAATAAATAGCATGTTGTTACATGTTATTGCTTGGAATCTCTCGGATTTCCGACAGCATTTTGGTAAATAGAGCGGGGAATTTGGTTTAAAATTTTGGAGGTAGATTCAGGAGTAACAACAACAACTGCATCATGTCGTTTTCGAATTTGCGTCGGATAGCGAAAAACATTTGGGAAGGGTCAGAATGGGAATAGGAGGGACAAATTTTATTTTTCTTTCTTTGGGCTGTTTCACGGGGCAGAATGGGGATTTCCTTTGAGGAAGACGACAAAAGAGAGGGGAGCGTGGGTCCCATGAGGTTGTGACAAGAGCCATGTGTGTGTTTTGGGTATCAAATGAGTGCTTTTTTTTATTTTGTTTTGTTTTGGATATTTTAATTTGACAGTGGAGGCCATGTGGACAGGGTTGGCTTTGTTGGCTTGACCCGCATCCGATATATCTGGCGCATGTGACCTCAAGGGGCTGTTAGGTTGCTGAGGCTTACCAATTTGGACCGTGGAATCCTTTGGATTTATAGCATTTCTTTGTTTTTAGTGCCGGTCCCACTCCAGAATCGATCCTTGAATCCAAAAAAAAAGAGTAATTTAGCTCGGATTTGTACTGTTCATTGTATTTATTTGGTGGGGTCCACGTACATTTATGCAATAAAAAATCTTCTCTATTTTTCTTTTTAATCCTTAAATCCAAATATCACTTTCTTTTTCCCAACTAAACAAGGTTTACAAGGATTTGCAAATCCAATACTAAGAATCCAATACCAATCAAACATAAAATTAGCTAATGCAAAAAATTTCAATTGTACTCTTTGGGAATCCAAATTTCACAATCCTGCAACCAAACAGCCCCAAAGGTATGGTTAGAGAGATTCACATGGTGAGGAGACAGAGTATACAGTACCATGCTTGGAATTTTTTACTGTAGCAGTCAGCACACTATTCATTTATCCACGTGCAAGTTTATTTTGCAAGTAAATAGACACAGAATTTAATTTGTTGAGAGATTATTTAGTTTAACGGATTTAAATGTTGTATTTATTTGCTATTTAGGCCATTTGTGTCTATAAGAGAGAAAAAAGGAAGAAGAAAAAGAGGTTGAAGTATGAGTTTGAGTTTTGCAATATTTGAAGAATGTTTGTGTATGGTAGTTTGATTGTGAGTTGGCATGACTCCCTAGAGTTAAGAAAATGGGAAGTTCTGCCAAGAAATTGTGGCCTATTTTTTGTTCTTTTGTTCCATATCCACTTCTAACCAAGCAGTCATATATGGATAAAGTTGAACATGAACTTTTGAGAGCGTTGGTATTATTTGGGTTGAGCTATACAGGGTTGTTGTCGATCACAGCCTTCTAGCTGCACTTCAAAGAGGACAAAACAGGAATGAGTAAGGCCTTAGGTTAAGTTGGGCGAATCCAATCTCATGGCCGGGCATGCGACTGCAACCATGGGGTTACAGTCGATCCTTGCCCCTTTTTTTTTTTGGGTTATGAGATTGATAGGCAGAGCATGAAAATTGCTTGTTCAGTATTTTTGAGTGAAAAATTGAACTTATATCAGACTCACTTTAGTTTTAGATTAAACAAAATTAGGTTATTACAAATAAAGATCATGCTTTAGAAGTGCTGCTTGTTTGGCAAAAAGAAAGTAGATGGAGAAGAAAAGTCATCACTTCGTTTTAATTTTGTTGTTTAGTAAGAGCGAAAGAAATAAATTGGATAGCCGATCACTAACCTGCTATGTAGATTTGGCTTTCTTATTATTCAAAAAAAGATAAAAATTGGATGGAAAATAGTTTTTATGAATATTATTTTAAGTGTAAATTACAGAAAAATATCCTCAATTAGCGTTGTTTTTCATTAAAATATCTTAAACGAGTAAAATGCCTAAACCCGCCATTAAAATTTTCACTAAAACACCATTTCTTTGCATTTTGTCCAATAAATTAATTTTTTTTGGCAACTTAGGATTTTAAAAGACTAAAATACCCTTTCCTAAGCGACGGTTTAGCATTTCTCCACTTTCCTCTTCATTATTCTCCACTTTCCTCCCCCCTTGCTTCTTCTCTAATTCTTCCTTTTCTCCTCCTCCATCTTTCTCTATCGTTTCCGCCCTCTTCCCTCCACATCGTCTGTTTATCCTCAACCGTTACTATGCTCTCCTCTTTGGCCATCTATGCCAACTTGCTCTTCCCTTCTGCCGCCGTATCTTAACTAACCCTTCCACGACACCAAATTATTTGATGTGGTGATGATGCTCACAGGTGGTATTTCCTCAGATTACGACACGTGGCGGAAGACGTGTCCCGAAGGCTACGGAGGTGGAATAAACGAGAGGCATTAGGGGCGTTCCTCGGGACCTCGTCTTCGAAGACGCATCCGACCTTTCAGGAGTTCCCTGAGTATTTTCCACCTTCACTTAGCAAACATCCAACAGCTCGTCTACGAGCCTTCTGACAGGCCGAACTTCCTCGGCCTCCCTGCTCGTCTCCGAGCTATCTGACAGGCCGAGCTTTCTCGGCTTCCCAGATCAACCGAGAGTGCGGAACCCAAGCGCCCCCGCAACGGCTCCGCGTATCTCTCCAGAGCGAGATATCCGCCTCCCTACGTTCCGCGTCCCATGCTAGCGCGTCCCTCCATTAATGGGCGTATCCCGCCATTAATGCGAGGATAACGCTGTAAGTCCATGTTACGCACCCCACGAACTTGCGGGGAGGTGGAATATATGAAAAACGATTATCAAAGCTTCGTAACACGGACTTGAGCGCATGAATCGTTTCTAAACCATTGCTAACAATCTACTAGAGGTTTAACTACTCGGATACGAAGTTATACCTCACGTTACTTGTCCTTCGGGTCTTCATCGCGGTCCTCCACTCCTCGTAGGCTCCTTGCAATATCGACACCTCAACGGCCTCCTCGAATCAAAGATGATCCACCCGAGAGCTCCTACACCAAGCTATATCTCTAACTTGAGATAACTAGGTTGCTCAAAGTGCTAATCTAAGCTACCTAAGGGATATAGAGTGAGGTTGTGGATGTATTAGTCTAGCTAACCCTTGATCTCAACACATGAGAGGTTAGGGTTAGGGATTGAAGAGAGAGTGAGCTTGAGGAGAGAGAAGGTGAAAATGATAATGATAATGAGATAATGATCTGGAATGCTTATTATTGTACATTCGTCAGACACAATAATAAGCATTCCAGATCACAGATGAACTTTATTGGATATACTAGCAATCCGCATTTGCTTTGAGCCTGCAATAAAAGACGGATTACACAGTTGTGATGAATAGCCATTACCCCACCCTAGACCCCTAAGGGTACGGCAAACTACCCGCCAAGTACCCGAAGTGAAGCGGTCTCCCTCAAACCATAAAAGAAGATTTATATGGAGAGCAATCTCATATAACAAGATATGAAACCTCGAACGAATTAATTCAAGCGAGGTTAGCTGACGGGTCATCTGTAGGGGACAACATCCTTACAATGACCAGCTATAATGATGAGCTCACTGACCTGAAGACCACGTCGGAGAACGGGTCAGATACTGACCTGATTCTACAGTCTCTACCTTCTACCCTGAAGGAAATCAGGGAAGAAGAAGGAAAGAGAAGGGCAAAAGTTTCGGGACTGGATATAGTAAAAAAGGGACGTTCCTATTATTATGGGATTAGGCATAGGCAGAAAGATTGCAGGGCTTTTGAAGCCAGTAGCCAGGATACGAAGCATGTTGTGGCTTCAACTTCGGGTGTGTTTGTAATAGAGAACTGTATATCAGTTAACCCTACTTCCTGGGTATTGGATACCGGGTCAGGAACTCACATCTGTAATTCTTTACAGGCTCTGAGAAACCGTAAGGTTATCAGGATAGGTGACATGACCCTCACGGTTGCTAACGGAATGAGCATGAATGCTGAATCCGTAGGGGAATATCATCTTGGACTGACAACTGGGCAGATATTGATTCTGCGTAACTGTTTTTATGTACCAGGTACGACTTGTAATATCATATTTGTATCCTTACTTTCTAAAGAAGGATATGATTTTACATTCGTAAGTGATGTAGTTCACATCCACCTAAATCAAGTTATGATTGGGTCAGGTACATTAAAAAACAGGATATACATATTAAATCAAGCTCAGATTTTCAGTATCCAGAATACACTTAAAAGAAAGTCTCCGAAAATAAATCAGGCTTTCTTATGGCATTGTAGACTTGGTCACATCAATGAGAGAAGGTTGACTAAGTTACATAGAGAAGGATATTTGAATCCGTTCGAATATCAATCTTATGCTACTTGTGAATCTTGTCTCAAAAGAAAGATGACAAAAACTCCGTTTACTGGACACGGAGTAAGAGCAAGCGAGCTCTTAGGACTCGTACACAGTGACGTGTGCGGTCCAATGTCTACACATGCGCGAGGTGGTTATTCCTACTTCATTACTTTTACGGATGATTTCTCTAGGTATGGATATGTCTTCTTAATGAAGCACAAATCCGAGGCCTTTGAGAAATTCCAAGAATACAAGAATGAAGTGGAAAAACAAACAGGCAAGAGTATAAAAATACCGAGATCTGATCGAGGCGGTGAATACTTAAGTGCCGAGTTCCTAGGTTACTTAAAAGAGAATGGAATTCTCTCTCAGCTTACTCCTCCATACACACCACAACAGAACGGTGTATCGGAAAGGAGGAATTGAACCCTACTGGATATGGTTCGTTCCATGATGAGTAACGCTGAGTTACCGCGATCATTCTGGGGATATGCACTAGAATCAGCGGCATATTTTCTAAACAGGGCTCCTACCAAGACTGTGACTACCACGCCATATCAAATATGGAGTGGAAAGAAATCCCATCTTCAGCATCTGAAGATATGGGGATGTCCAACTTTTGTTAAAAAGCAGCATGTGGACAAGCTCGAGATACGATCAGTACAGTGTAAGTTTGTGGGATATCCGAAAAATTCCAAAGGATATTATTTCTCTTACGCAGAGGAACAAAAGATTTTTGTTTCTCGTAATGCCCATTTTCTAGAACATCAGTTTGTAGAAAAGGAAACAAGTGGGAGCGAAATAGAACTGGAAGAAATTCCAGAACCACAAACTACTACTGAAAGTATGGTAGAACCAGAGATTTCAGAAGAAAGGGACATCCCGACGCCACTCCGTAGGAGTAGTAGGCAATCTCATCCGCCCGAGAGATACTACGGTTTTCTCATAGACGGGGATAGAGAGGATTGCACTATTGAGTATGATGAGCCTACTAGCTTCCAGCAAGCCATTCAGAGCGGTGACTCAGTAAAATGGCTGGATGCAATGCGGACCGAAATGGAGTCCATGTACACTAACAAAGTATGGACTTTGGACGTTGCTTCAGATGGGGTAAAGCCCGTAGGATGCAAATGGATCTTCAAAAAGAAGATTGGTGTAGATAGACAGGTTGAAACCTATAAGGCTAGACTGGTTGCAAAGGGTTTCCGTCAAAGACCTGGTTTGGACTATGACGAAACCTTTTCTTCAGTAGCTATGCTTAAATCCATTCGGGTCCTTCTTGCTATTGCTGCCTTCCACGATTATGAGATCTGGCAGATGGACGTAAAGACGGCTTTTCTAAATGGAAATTTAGAAGAGAGCGTCTATATGGATCAACCAGAGGGATTCATTCAGAGTCGGAGCAGCGGTAAAGTATGCAAGTTGCTTAAGTCCATTTATGGACTAAAGCAAGCATCACGGAGTTGGAACATCTGTTTTGATGATGCTGTCAAAGAATTTGACTTTATCAAAAATCCAGATGAACCTTGCATATACAGTAAGATTGTAGGGAGAGCTGTAGTATTTCTCGTCTTGTACGTGGATGACATTCTCCTAATAGGAAATGATATTTTCATGTTACAGTCAGTCAAAAGATTCTTGTCACATAAATTCTCCATGAAAGATCTGGGTGATGCCACCTACATTCTGGGGATTCGGATCTATCGTGATAGATCAAAGAGGATGTTGGGACTTTCACAGTCCAGGTACATAGACACCATAGTGAAGAGATTCAGTATGGATGATTCTAAGCGCGGTAACCTACCGGCCTATCACGGAATCACCCTCTCCAAAGATATGTCTTCCAAGAGTGATTTGGAAAGGGATCGCATGTCGATTATACCCTACGCTTCTGTGTTAGGCTCTATAATGTATGCGATGTTATGTACCAGACCAGATGCAGCATACACATTAAGCGTTGTAAGCCGGTATCAGGCAAACCCAGAGGAGAAGCACTAGATAGCAGTAAAGAACATTCTCAAGTACCTAAGGAGGACTAAAGATATGTTCTTGGTGTATGGCGGAAAAGAACATTCTCGAGATTGAGGCCTTTGCCGACTCCGGCTTCCAGAGTGACAAAGATGACTCCAAATCCATGTCGGGTTATGTCTTTACCCTCAATGGAGGGGCGGTCTGTTGGAAGAGTTCCAAACAGGAGACCGTTACTGACTCAACGATGGAAGCAGAGTATATAGCTGCTTGCGATGCCGCAAAAGAAGCTGTCTGGATGAAGAAGTTCCTCACAGAACTTCAGGTGGTTCCTACCAGTGTTGATCCAATACCTCTATATTGTGACAACAACGGCGCTATAGCTTTAGCGAAGGAACCCAGGTCCCATCAGAAATCCAGACACATCTTAAGGCGGTACCACCTGATCAGGGAGATCGTAGATCGCCGGGAGATCGAAGTGAAAAGAGTAGAGACAGAGAATAACATTGCTGATCCATTCACAAAGGCCCTTCCTCAGACGCGGTTCGAGAGGCTATTCGAGATGATAGGTCTACGATATACCGGCTTATGGCCCTAGTGCAAGTGGGAGATTGTTAGTGTATATGCCCTAGGGGCCATTATTGTATCATACTTGTATGTATATTACTTAATGGAAGCTTGGGATATTCACAGTTGTATATACAATCTTGCTAAACATGGTAGTATGCTACTTGGTTTGAGTCTACTTTAATATGTGCATATGTTTCTTGTAACGTATCATTTATACATATTAGTAGAGCCCATAGGATCTTTGCTTGATTACCAGCGTTGTGATGGCAGTCACACTAGTGGGGGCTGGGTAGTCTGTAAACAACATCTTATACAGGTCCCTGGTCGTTGGATTATCGAGATAGGGCATCGATATTCCGGAGTAGACTAAGTGTGTACACTTCTCATCCCAGTTGGGGAGATGGCCTGTCCCACAGCTATCAGTACGTCGTACTGGAGATAGTATACAGGTGCTCGTTAAGTTACGGGTACACCGGACAGGACTCGTAGGGGAACTGATTGGTTGGTATTATACCCATCGTCAGTTAACTGTTCCCAGGTGACATGAGTACAGCATAGTCTGCAGACTTGACACTGCTACTTCGCCTCGAGTGTGTCCCACTGTTCTTAGATTGCTACCTTACCACGGCTCAAAGGAGTCGTGCAAACAGGTTGCAGTTGGGTGCAGTCCCGAGCACTTGGAGGCAGTGGCGGTTAGATAGGATTCATCTCTCCCGGTATTGGGAGTTGATATCGCGCTGTGTCAGAGAGCCATTACGCAAAGTCCCTGGGCAGGGCAAGCGAGATTTACTGGTAGGTTCCAGTAGTTTTCTCAGGGTGTAATGGGCTACGCTCCGACACGACTTATACAACTATTAGGGGACTGACGCTTGCCGCCCCCTAGGCTTAATATACGATAGTCTTAGAAGAACAGACCGGACTGTACGGAGATTGTCACATCAGTCTTAGTAGGAGTTCGGATGGTTTTCCTCATTGGCCTTCTTATCGACATCTACCTGGGGACCGTTACGTACAGTTAGTGCCGCTTGCGGTCTGTGGTTAAACCCACTGCCAGCGTAGTGTCGAGTCTTTAGAGTCCCACATAGAGAGTTTTCCTACTCCAGGCGAAACGATATAGAGGTCGTATGGTTTTACGACAAGGGTTCGGACGCGTACGTGTGTTTATGCACGCACTACTTTTCGGACAGTTTTTACTAGCCGGCTTTGGTTTAAGCTAGATTCTAGTATCGGGTTATTGGATTTATACAGTCTAAAGTTTTTCCGTGATTTCACGGATTGGAGGGGCGTTCTCATAATTTGTCGGGAAGCTTCTACAAGAGTGGTGACTTGGGGGGTAAGGTGGCATTGCATTAAATGAGATTAGTGGCTCATTTGTGTGATTCATCCATGTCATTAATGCATCATAAATGCTTAATGACTCATGGAGATGAATCACTCATATGTATTTATGAAGCATGGTTGTTAAATCTTTTATTTCATTTTTGGATAAATAATAATACTTCATATATATTATGATAGATCATTATCTCATTATCATTATCATTTTCACCTTCTCTCTCCTCAAGCTCACTCTCTCTTCAAACCCTAACCCTAACCTCTCATGTGTTGAGATCAAGGGTTAGCTAGACTAATACATCCAATAACCCGATACTAGAATCTGGTTTAAACCAAAGCCGACTAGTAAAAACTGTCCGAAAAGTCGTGCGTGCGTAAACACACGTATGCGTCCGAACCCTTGTCGTAAAACCATACGACCTCTATATCGTTTCCCCTAGAGCAGGGAAACTCTCTGTGTAGGACTCTAAAGACTCGACACTACGCTGGCAGTGGGTTTAACCACAGACCGCAAGCGGCACTAGCTGTACGTAATGGTCCCCAGGTAGAAGTCGATAAGAAGGCCGATGAGGAAAACCATCCGAACTCCTACTGAGCCTGATGTGACAATCTCCGTACAGTCCGGTCTATTCGTCTAAGTTTATCGCATATTGAGCCTAGGGGGCGGCAAGCGTCAGTCTCCTAATAGCTGTATAAGTCGTGTCGGAGCGTAGCCCATTACACCCTGAGAAAACTACTGGAACCTACCAGTAAATCTCGCTTGCCCTGGCCAGGGACTTTGCGTAATGGCTCTCTGACACAGCGCGATATCAACTCCCAATACCGGGAAAGATGAATCCTATCTAACCGCCACTGCCTCCAAGTGCTCGGGACTGCACCCAACTGCAACCTGTTTGCACGACTCCTTTGAGTCGTGGTAGGGTAGAAATCTAAGAACGGTGGGACACACTCGAGGAGAAGTAGCAGTGTCAAGTCTGCGGACTATGCTGTACTCATGTCACCTGGGAACTGTTAACTGACGATGGGTATAATACCAACCAATCAGTTCCCCTACGAGTCCTGTCCGGTGTACCCGTAACCTAACGAGCACCTGTATACTATCTCCAGTACGACGTACTGATGGCTGTGGGACAGGCCATCTCCCCAACTGGGATGAGAAGCGTACACACTTAGTCTACTCCAGAATATCGATGCCCTATCTCGATAATCCAACGACCAGGGACCTGTATAGGATGTTGTTTACAGACTACCCAGCCCCCACTAGTGTGACTGCCATCACAACGCTGGTAATCAAGCAAAGATCCTATGGGCTCTACTAATATGTATAAGTGATACGTTACAAGAAACATATGCACATATTAAAGTAGACTCAAACCAAGTAGCATACTACCATATTTAGCAAGATTGTATATACAACTGTGAATATCCCAAGCTTCCATTAAGTAATATACATACAAGTATGATACAATAATGGCCCCTATGGCATATACACTAACAAACGCAGGGGCGTAACTAACTTACGGCGATGATCTTGCGCATGCTCGCTCCATACGACCACTATATAAACCCCTTTCTCAGACGACTCAGGTAACTCGAACTCATTCTAATACGCCGTTACTCTGCACTTATTCCTCGTCACTAACTTGATCGTCAGAGGGTCCTACGGTGGTCACCCACCCCGGTACTTTCTTTACAGATAGCACAGCGTCAACACCAACCCATTGAGATCCACACGCTCAATAACTCCCAAACCAAATCTCAACCGTTAAAGACCGCCATCACAGGATCGACGGAGGACAACATCTGAAGGAGATTACAGCCTCCATCAGTTGGCGCCGTCTGTGGGAATGTTTCAGAAGTTTCTCCACCCCTAAAGCTGATCTTTCGCCCTCGACCCAATGGAGAGCGACAACCGCGACGATCCAAATATGAGCCGCCACGACGGAGGCGGGAGCGGCTTGTCTCCCTCTCCTAACATGATCAATGCCTTATCCACCCGGATAGACATGCTCACATCGCTGGTGGATATCCTCGTCTGCGTTCAAGCGGCGGGCCCTACCCACCAGACCGTAGTTCCCCCTTCCTGGGATGACGACGTTCGAAGAGGGATAGATGGTCATGCTCAGGCCCTCAATCTCACTCACGCTCATCTCAGCGTCACTGAGCACCGTCGTGCCGTCTCCAGCCACCGTGACCCACATGCGGCGATTGATTCTATGACTCGCTGGGCGCCGGACAGCTCCACGCCCCGATCCCAGGGAAGACTGGGTCGTCGCTTCGATGCCCGCCGCATGTTCTCCCCCTTAAGGGGGTGTCGGTCAGCTCGCCTACTTTCAGGCATGACCGATGCTCCCACTCTCACCGGGGCCGCGCGAACGGAGAACGTCGGGACTACTCGAGAAGGGTCTCGCACGAGGATTTAAGAAATTTGATAGAGTGGAATCGTAGCCGCACTATTGCATAGACCCGGAGCGGGGGTAGCCACCACTCCAGCTGTGCAAAATCCTCAGGGTACCACCACCGGCTTGAAGCCCTTAAAAAGAAAATCGAAGGCATACGACGAAATGGCCATGCGTCTGGCGAAGGGGCCAGGTACTCCGCCGATTCACTAACAAAGCACTCCTGCCCGGTCCATCCGTGGTGGGTTGCTTCCTGCCCAACAACGCTGTGGATCAAAAGCCCTCCTCACGATCCCACCGAGTAGTTTCCTTCTTGGTCCATTCGCAGCGGGTAGCTTCCTGCCTAACAACGCTATGGATCAAAAGCCCTCCTCACGAGGCCACCGAGTAGCTTCCTACTCGGTCCATTCGCAATGGGTAGCTTCCTGCCCAACCACACTGTGGATCCAAAAGCCCTCTTCATGAGGCCACCGAGTAGTTTCCTGCTCGGTCCATCCGCAGTGGGTAGTTTCCTGCCCAACCATACTGTGGATCAAAAGCCCTCAACACGAGGCCACCGAGTAGCTTCCTGCTCGGTCCATCCGCAATGGGTAGCTTCCTACCTAACAACGTTGTGGATCCAAAGCCCTCACCATGAGGCAGCCGGGTGGAATCGAGTGACGCCGACCTTCCTACACTTGGCTATCAATCGGTTTATACTCGATGCACGATCGCCACCTCGACTCCGGGGAAAGGGAGGATACCGACCTTCCGACACTTGGCTATCGATTGGCTCATACTCGATGCGCGATCACCACCTCGACTCCGGGGAAAGTTAGGATACCGACCTTCCGACACTTGGCTATCGATTGGCTCATACTCGATGCGCGATCGCCACCTCGACTCTAGGGAATAGGAGGATACCGACCTTCCCACACTTGGCTATCGATCGATTCATACTCGATGCGCGATCGCCACCTTGACTCCGGGAAAAGAGAGGATACCGACCTTACTACACTTGGCTATCGATCGATTCATACTCGATGCGCGATCGCCACATCGACTCCGAGGAAATGAAGAATACCGACCTTTCTACACTTGACTACCGCGCCTACAAATACTTGCAGAAAAGGTGGACACCGGCCTTACACTAGCAAGATAAAGAGACTTACAAGCTAAAAATACTTGCATAATAAAGATTCGAATAATGAAAAGTATACAAGCTAAAATACTTGCAGATTGATCAGATATCTGAGTGAAGAAAAAGTACACTTTATTCATGATCAAAATTATGTACAAAAGTATTGTGGGCTCCTTAACCTTACAAAAATACCCGGAGGCTTACAAAAATCCTAAAAACAAAAAAATAGGGGAGAAGGGGGAATAACTCAGGCTGCTCACTCGGCCGGGATCTCTCCCTGCTCGACGCCATCACCGGGGACCAAAACGGCAACCTCAGGCTCGGCGCTTTCACCAACAACCTCGCCTCCTGCAGCCGGCTTGGCGCCTCCCCCCTGCGACCATTTCTAGGTGAGAGGGAACCTAGCGCGAAGCTCGCCGTTCGCGAACTTCGGCATTGATTCCTTGAGGGTATCGAGGGCTTTGTGTCACCCGATGGCCGCGGATTCGGCGAGATCAAGGTAAAATTGATCGGACGCCTTATATTCTTCTACGGCCTTTGCCGCTCGGCTCTCAGCAAGCTTCACCGCCCGACTCTCAGCTAGCTGCGTAGCCTCCAAAGCCACCCGAGCATCCCTCTTGAAGGCGTCCTTCGACCTTTTCATGGAGTTATATAGGCCGTTCGTCTCCTCCATCTTGGCTTGAATAGCTCGGTTGGATTCGGTGAGAAGACGGTGGGACTCCTTTAGCTTGGAGTTCGTCAGCCCCTCAGCGACCAATCTCGAGTCAAGAATGGCCGCCTTCTCCTCCGCCTGCTGCAGTTGGAGGCGAAGTTCCTCCTCTCGCGAGGAGGATTCGCCCGCCTTCTTCATGGCCATGGCTACCTTCTCGGACTCCATGGCAACGAGGAGAGCGCAGTGATGAAGGACCCGAGGAAGACAGCAAACATGTTAGAAAGCTGAAACCGAGGAAACATAACTTAAGAAATTTTTAAGGAAAGGCTAGATACCGATCTAAACGGCCTCCTGCGCTATTGCGGCTACCTGGGCCTTCATAGTTCCCCGGGGAATCTTCGTCCCAACTGCCACCTCCATGTCCGCCGGCAAGCTGTCGGCCACGGATAGCCCCGAGGGTATCTCAATGCAGAAATTGCCCTCCTGCACTAGAATCCCGGTAGGGGGAGGCCGAGAGACCACCCGCTTCATTCTCTTGAGGGGGATCTCAGCGGGATCCTCCTCCTCCTCCCTCTCCCAGGGCGCCAGGTCCCGCATGTTCTTCTTACCCCTCCCCCTCCCCCCCCCCCACGGCGCTCCTCCCGGACTAGAGGTGTTGCGGAAGGTTTGGACAGAGGTGTTGGCCTCGGGGCCGAGCTCGGACCGGGGTGGGACGAGCTTGCGCCCCCGGCCTTCTTTCCTTGGGCATTCGCGGCCATGGTAGCCATGATTTTTGATCGGTCCATGGGCTCTGCAAAAAAAAAAAACACAAACAGAAGGGGGTTAGCGACACTGAAGTGGTAAAGGAAATTTAGTAAAGCCTAAATAGATCATTGAAAGCCCTAACTTACCCAGGAAACGCGCAGGACTGAGCCCAGCCCGGCTCAGTACCTGCTCGGAAAGCAGGACGTCGGTCCGCTGGATCGGTTCCCATTGGGACACCACCCTCGCCTTCGGGGAGGTCGACTACTTTGACCTTGGGCAGTCGACCCTGTGCCACCGTGTGGGCACAGGCCAATTTTCGCCCTCTGGTGGCCCGACGAATACATACTTCTCCTTCCATTCATGAATGGATGAAGGGACGACCACTACCCTGACCCGGCCGCCCAACCCCTACGTTTTTTAAACGAAAAATACACCCAGCTCGGCTCTTCCTTGCGGGTGCCGGGATGATTTTTATAATAGAGAAAAGACACAAGGAGGGTCAAACTGAAAGGGATCTGATCAAGTTTAACCGGACCAGAAACCCGAGGAGAATTCTCCACGAGTTCGGCGCTAGCTGGCCCAGGGCTAGACGGAAGCAATGAAGCACCTCACAAATCACGGATGAGAAAGGCAAACGCATTCCTTCCCGAAACGCTTCTAGGTACATAGCAATCTTCTTGCCCTGCACCTGGTCTGCCCGCTCACCCTCTCTAGCTAAACGTAGTGAATAGCTAGAGGGGATATGGAACCAAGCCCGAATGTCGGAAAGCTCATCCAGACTCTTTAAAACGAAGGGCATGTCACGGGTGTTCCCGATGCACACCTTGGGAGCCTTTGTCGCCGCCCGACGGCGAGTGATAAGGGCGGCCCTAACTCTAGGGGTGAACCTGACACAAATAACAAAGAAGAAGAAGAACCCTCTTGGCTATCTGAAGCCGAAGAGGAGGAAGACCCACTAGACTCGGCCCCAGCAACTGGAGCCTCATCATCCGACTCCATCCTTACAATATCTACAGACTCCTTGGAGAAAGACATCTAACCTGATTCAAAGAAAGGGACTCACCGAGAAAAGATCAACAAAAGATCCGATCTAAACGGAGGTACACAAGGCAATCTTCAACAACGAAGGAAATTGAAGCGAAGTGTTGGCCTTAGGATGGTCCCCTCCTATTTATACACTCCAAAGAGAACATCCTATGGCCCAGATCGATTCCCGCCAAAACGAAATATCGCGCGTAGCGGCAGTCGAAGCTCCACGTGGCGGTTGACTATTGGGGACGTCTCTTCAATCAAAGGAGTCAAAGACAGCTTGTCTCGCCCGCCAACCGACGTCCGACATGTGTCCTGTATCCTAAATGACGAATCGACTGAAATGGCGCCCCCTATTTAAAGTGGAATCATTTTACTGATCCGCCGACGCCATCGAGGATACGCGCGAAAATTCAGGCGCACGAAGAGAAGACATGTGGGCTCAAAAATCGAAATGACGCAACCACCTAACGCCATGTTGTTCCCGGGCGATCCACATTGTGATTCTCGGCACCAAACTGAACAGAGGAAAAACCAAACAGGCCACTTTCGACCCGACCCATGAATAGGTTGGAATGAGAGTAGGGGGCTAATGATGATGCTCACAAGTGGTATTTTCTCAGATTACGACATGTAGCGGATGACGTGTCCTGAAGGCTACGAGGTAGAATAAATGAGATGCATTAGGGGCGTTCCTCGGGACCTCGTCTTCGAGAATGCATCCGACCTTTCAGGAGACCTCCCTGAGTATTTTCCACCTTCACCTAGCAAACAACCAACAGCTCGTCTCCGAGCCATCTGACAGGCCGGGCTTCCTCGGCTTTCCCGATCAACTGAGAGCGCGGAACCCAAGCACCCCCGCAATGGCTCCGCGTATCTCTCCTGGGCGGGCCGCCTCCCTACATTCCGCGTCCGACGTTAGCGCGTCCCCCAATTAATAGGCGTATCCCGCCACTAATGCGAGGATAACGCAGGGGCGTAACTGACGGTGATGATCTTGCGCCTGCTCGCTCCATGCGACCACTATATAAACTCCTCTCTCAGACAACTCAGGTAACTCGAACTCATTCCAATACGCCTTTACTCTGCACTTATTTCTCGGCACTAACTTGATCGTCGGAGGGTCCTACGGTGGTCACCCACCACGTGACATCCTTTAAAGATAGCTCGACGTCAACACCAACCCATTGAGATCCACACGCTCAACAACTCGCAAACCAAATCTCAACCATTAAAGACCGTCATCACAGGATCGACGGAGGACAATATCTGAAGGTGATCACGACCTCCATCATGTGGCAATAGCCAAATAGGGCAGAAATTTTTTCTCCGTCAACATCGTTGTTCCCCTCCGAAAGACGCGACGAAGACGTGATAAACGTCTTGCCTGAATTTCGGGGCAGTTGCTAATTGGTGTTATCCGTCCACCTCTCTGAAGATGCCAATTTGATTTATGGCACCATATATCGAAGGTTTAAACGGATGCGGCCGATGTAGCAGACTTCATCAGATTCCCCCTCGTTTGAGGGTTTTTTGATTGTGGGGACGCTCTTCCCTGCAGGCGCAAGCCCCTGCAGTTAATTACGCTACCGCATCGCCGTAACAACTTTCTCCTTCTCCATATGGTCACTTCGTGTCGTGGGTGTTTGTTTTGTGTTTGGTTTCCAGTGGTTTGTATACGGAGACTAATTTATGTTGTCGTCCGTAGGGCGTAGACTAGTCCAAATCCGTATCTTCTTAGATTTGGGTTTCGGGATTGTGTTTAAGGATACGTTAGTCTTATTTGAGTCTAAGATCAAGTTAAACGTTTGTTAAGGATACGTTAGTCTAATTTTTGATTAAGATCAACTTAACGGGATCGTTTAGATTCAACAAAAGAGCAATTGGACTCTATTGTTTTGTTTAGTGACATTGCGGTCGATTAGTTTAAGGACATTACGGTCCATTGTTAGTTTAAGGACATCTCGGTCCATTGTTAGTTTAAAGACATCGCGATCGAGGTTAAGGACATCATAGTCCGTGAGTTTAAGGACCCCACACTCCAATGTTAGTTTAAAGACATCACGGTCGATTGTTAGTTTAAAGACATCGCGGTCAAGGTTAAGGACATCATAGTCCGTGAGTTTAAGGACCCCACAGTCCAATGTTAGTTTAAAGACATCACGGTCGAGGTTAAGGACATCATAGTCCATGGGCTTAAGGACCCCACAGTCCAATGTTAATTTAAAGACATCACGGTCGAGGTTAAGGACATCATAGTCCATGGGCTTAAGGACCCCACAGTCCAATATTAGTTTAAAGACATCACGGTCGACTGTTAGTTTAAAGACATCGCGGTAGAGGTTAAGGACATCATAGTCCATGGGTTTAAGGACCCCACAGTCCAATGTTAGTTTAAATACATTACGGTCGAGGTTAAGGACATCATAGTCCATGGGCTTAAGGACCCCACAGTCCAATGTTAGTTTAAAGACATCACGGTCGAGGTTAAGGACATCATAGTCCGTGAGTTTAAAGACCTCACAGTTAAGGTTAAGGATATCATAGTCCATGAGTTTAAGGACCCCACAGTCCGTAGTTTAGAGACGTCATAGTCTGCGAAATGTGTGGTTGTCGGGACCCGTCTCCTCTTTGAATACGTTGAGAGATTACAACGATAAATATCAAAAGAGTGAAGAGATGTACCCTTGAACCAAGGTTGATTGGGGATCTGTAGTCCAATTTGGAGCTAAGATCAATTAATTAGATTATGAGCTCATTGGCTCAGTTAAATCTGAATTGAGGACTTATGGCCAATTTGGGCTAAGTCCAATTAGATTAGAAATATTGGCTCTTTATTAGACCATTACACACTTGTCTGGGTTCAAACCCATATTATTTAGCAATGCTAAACCAGAGTTTGAAGGCTCTGCTACATTTTTGTCTTTGACTGAGCATTAAACATTGTGGCTATGAGTTTTACTCAATTTTGAGGTTTAGTTAAAGGAGAGGTTCTTGCCTCTGGAAACTTAGCCAATTTGGCTAAAAAAATAGTGTTAAACACTAAAGGACAATCAGTGTTAAACACTGGAAATGAAATGCTCAAAGTAGTGTTGAACACTAGAAGACAACAGTGTTAAACACCAGTAATGAAACGTTCAAAATAGTGTTAAACACTAGAGAGGAAGGAGTCACGTGGGGACACGTGAGGGCACCCAAAAGTGAGGCCAGATCTCTTTTACTTTGTTCTCAGAACGGCAAATAAGTGTTAAAACACTTTCAATTTTCATAGCCATCACGTGTGGGCACGTGATGGGTACTTATGCCCGGATTTATTAGAATGTTTATTAGGGGTCATGTGGGGACACGTGAGAGCGCCCAAAGCTAGCGTTGCCTTTGCTTTTGTTCTTTTTGTTTTGGAAGTCACGTGGGAGCACGTGAGGCATTGCCTCCAATCTTTTCCCTTCTCATTTTGGGAGATTTGTTTAGGGGTCACGTGGGGGCACGTGACCTAGTTTTATTCTTTCTTTTCTGATCACTGCGGGTTGGGGTTACGTGTCATCACGTGACCAAATTCTTTACGTGCATAGAGATCTTTCAAGTCTCTTGTTTTAAGAATTAAATTCTCTGTAGGGTTAAACCCTAATTATGTTTTAAAGCAATTAAATTCCCATGTATGTGAAAGAATTAAATTCTTATGTAAGGTTAAACCCTAGTTCTGTCTTGGAGAAATTAAATTCCAATGAATTTGGGAGAATTAAATTCTCATATAGAGTTAAACCCTAGTTTTATCTTAAAGGAATTAAATTCCTATAAATTGGGAGAATTAAATTCTCATATAGGGTTAAACCCTAGTTTTATCTTGGAGGAATTAAATTCCTATGAATTTGGGAGAATTAAATTCTCTAGCCTCAATTCTCCCTCTAAGTTTTGAATCTGCATGGCAGAATCTCAACCCGATGAGAATTAAATTCTCAACCTATGGGGAGATTTGCTTCTGTAGATCTTCAACCAGAGGAAGAACTAAGTTCTCTTGCAGAAGAGTTAAACTCTTAGATTGAGAATTAAATTCTCCCTTTGTTTTATGGAACTTAGATCTCTTTCCCCTTTCTCACCTAGGGTTTCTTTTCTCTGAAGAGATCTTTTTTTCTCTCTTGAGAATTAAATTCTTCTCTCTTTTCTCTCTCTGTTGTTGTTATCTCCCAAAAAAGTAGATCCCCTTCTCTTCTCTTCTTGGCTCCTATTTATAAGAGAAAGAAAAGAATCAATTTGGTTTGCCAATCTTTCATTGATAGATTTTAATTGATTTTGTAACCAACATGATCTTTTAGATCACTCAGTGAATTTTATTCACCATTGGATTTTTAATCCAAAAGATCTTTTATCTGTTATTCAAATTTCAGGGAAATCTTTCCTTGTATAGAATCTTTCTATAAATTGGTGCTTTTTAATCACCATTGGATTTTTAATCCAATGGTGCTCCACTTTACAGAGCACAATCTTTTTGTTTGGAAAGATTTAAAGAAATATTTTTCCAGTTAGGGTTTTTGATTCCCTCTTAATTAGAATTTAATTCTATCAATTAAAGAGTTAAGGAACTTGTTATGTGTTGGCACGTGACCCTCTTGATTAAACATTTTATTCAAAATTTAATTATGCCTTTTAACAGAGCTAAGGAATCATTACGTGTCAGCACATGAGCCTTGGTCACGTGTGAGCACGTGATGCCCCATTGGGGTTTTTCCTTAATGTTTTATTATACCTTTAATTCTTTTCAGTGGGTTTAAAGGCCCATCACGTATTGGCGTGTGATCCCACTGATTAATTATTTCCAATTATTTATTTTATTCAGTGCCTACAGGATTAGCCTGTAAATGGTCACGTGTCTGCACGTGATGCCCGGTCACGTTTGGGCACGTGATGCCTCGTAACTTTTGATCCCGGATGAATTATGAGGCCCATAATATATCAAATCGAAGGATTTTTCGAGTCTCTTTCAATACTAGCAGAATTTAGCTATTTCTCATTCAGAAATTTGTCAAAATATATCCCGGAAAGTACTGGTTCACATTTTCTTAAACGTATCGCTGCCATTTGATACCTTGGGCTCTTTTGCGTAGAAATTTTTTTGGCGGGAACAAATGGCCCCCACTACTTTGCCCACGTAAGTATATACGTGGGTGAAGTAGTGCAGAGTAATTCATAGCGTATGACCAGTTTTGGGTTGGTATATAATCTTCAGGATCTTGATCTGAGAAGATAACGAGCGGACACAGGCGTCGTCATTTATCATTGACTCAAATCTCGACTCTTAAGGGATATAGTTCCAAACCCTGAGATCCATGAGCTGCACCCTTCTGTTTCTTTATGTCTTACTCTGGCATGAAGTAGTTTATGTGCTTCATGAGTAACTTCTCCATTTCAGTGGCATGTAGCTTTGGCAAGTGTGGCCCATAGATGGTAAATAACAGTTCATCTTGAACTCTTTATAAGGTAGCGATGGCTTAAGAAACAGGGTTAGGATCTGTTGCCTAAGACTTTCCAACTTTATGAGCCGTGAGGGTCTCACAAAGGCTTTTCTCCCTACGAGTCGTGAGGATTTCGTAGGTGTTTTTTCTCCTTAGGAGTCGTGAGGACTCCTAAGTGCGTTTTCTCCTGAGAATCGTTAGGAGCTCACAAGAGAATTTTCTTTATGCTTAGGGACACTAATTTCCCCACAAGTTGAGACGAATCGAAAGATTCTCACAAAGACACTGATTTCCTTGCGGGGCGAAACGAATCGAGAGGTTCTCGCCAAGGATGTTGATTTCCCTGAATCGAGATAAGAAGCGATGGCTTAGGAAACAGGTTCAAATCTGCCGCCTAAGACTTTTCAACTTTATGAGCCGTGAGGGTCTCATAAAGATTTTCTCCCTACGAGTCGAGAGGATCTCATAGGTGTATTTTCTCCTTAGGAATCGTGAGGATTCCTAAGTGTATTTTCTCTTGAGAGTCGTAAGGATCTCATAAGAGAATTTTCTTTATTCGTAGGGACACTAATTTCCCCGCAAGTCGAGACGAATCGAGAGATTCTCGCAAAGACACTGATTTCCTTACGGGTCGAAACGAATCGAGGTGTTCTCATCAAGGACGCAGATTTCCCTGAATCGAGATAAGAAGCGATGGCTTAGGAAATAGGTTCAGATTTGCCGTCTAAGACTTTTCAACTTTATGAGCCGTGAGGGTCTCATAAAGATTTTCTCCCTACGAGTCAAGAGGATCTCATAGGTGTATTTTCTCCTTAGGAATCGTGAGGATTCCTAAGTGTGTTTTCTCTTGAGAGTCATAGGGATCTTACAAGAGAATTTTCTTCCTTACAAGTCGAGAGGACTCGTAAGTGATTGATGAGTTGACCTACTCCCGAGTCAAAGCATTGCTTCAACAGGGAGGTCGAGGGTTGACTTTGGTTTGTCTGTGCACCGCCGAGTCATGGAACTGGCAACTTTGTCGCGGCTCCGCTTTGCTGACGTCGTATATTCCTGCAGAGACACTGATTTCTCTATGGGTTGGTGCGAATCGAGATGTTCTCGTCAAGGACGCCGATTTCCCTAAATCGAGGAGGTTGCTAAGGACACTGATTTCCCTGGGGTTGAGTCGAATTGAGGTATTCCTGCAAAGACGCTGATTTCTCTGCGGGTCGACACGAATCGAGATGCTCTCGTCAAGGACGTTGATTTCCCTGAATTGAGGTTTTTGCCAAGGACGCTGATTTCCTCGGAGTTGAGACGAATCGAGGTATTCCTGCAAAGACACTGATTTCTCTGCGGGTCGACGCGAATCAAGATGCTCTCATCAAGGACGCTGATTTCCCTGAATCGAGGAGGTTGCCAAGGACACTGATTTCCTTGGGATTGAGACGAATCGAGGTATTCCTGCAAAGACGCTGATTTCCTTGCGGGTCGACCCGAATCGAGATACTCTCGTCAAGGACGCTGATTTCCGTGAATCGAGGAGGTTGCCAAGGACACTGATTTTCCTGGAGTCGAAACAAATCGAGGTATTCCTGCAAAGACACTGATTTCTCTGCGGGTCGACGCGAATCGAGATGCTCTCGTCAAGGACGCTGATTTCCCAGAATCGAGGAGGTTGCCAAGGACACTGATTTCCCTGGAGTCGAAACGAATCGAGGTATTCCTGCAAAGACACTGATTTCTCTGCGGGGCGACGCGAATCGAGGTGCTCTCGTCAAGGACGCTGATTTCCCTGAATCGAGGAGGTTGCCAAGGACACTGATTTCCCTGGGGTTGAGACGAATTGAGGTATTCCTGCAAAGACACCGATTTCTCTGTGGGTCGACGCGAATCAAGGTGCTCTCGTCAAGGACGCTGATTTCCCTGAATCGAGGAGGTTGCCAAGGATACCGATTTCCCTGGGGTTGAGACAAATCGAGGTATTCCTGCAAAGACGCTGATTTCTCTGCGGGTCGACGCGAATCGAGGTGCTCTCATCAAGGATGCTGATTTCCCTGAATCGAGGAGGTTGCCAAGGACACTGATTTCCCTGGAGTCGAAACAAATCGAGGTATTCCTGCAAATACACTGATTTCTCTGCGGGTCGACGCGAATCGAGATGCTCTCGTCAAGGACGCTGATTTCCCTGAATCGAGGAGGTTGCCAAGGACACTGATTTCCCTGGGGTTGAGACGAATCGAGGTATTCCTGCAAAGACGCTGATTTCTCTGCGGGTCGACGCGAATCAAGGTGCTCTCGTCAAGGACGCTGATTTCCCTGAATCGAGGAGGTTGCCAAGGACACTGATTTCCCTGGGGTTAAGACGAATCGAGGTATTCCTGCAAAGACGCTGATTTCTCCGCGGGTCGACGCGAATCAAGGTGCTCTCGTCAAGGAAGCTGATTTCCCTGAATCGAGGAGGTTGCCAAGGACACTGATTTCCCTGGGGTTAAGACGAATCGAGGTATTCCTGCACAGACGCTGATTTCTCTGCAGGGCGACGCGAATCAAGGTGCTCTCGTCAAGAACGCTGATTTCCCTGAATCGAGGAGGTTGCCAAGGACACTGATTTCCCTGGAGTCGAAACGAATCGAGGTATTCCGGCAAAGACACCGATTTCTCTGCGGGTCGACGCGAATCGAGGTGCTCTCGTCAAGGACGCTGATTTCCCTGAATCGAGGAGGTTGCCAAGGACACTGATTTCCCTGGGGTTGAGACGGATCGAGGTATTCCTGGAAAGACGCTGATTTCCTTGCGGGTCGACGCGAATCGAGGTTCTCGCCAAGGATGCTGATTTCCCTAAATCGAGGTTTGGCCAAGGATACTGATTTCCCTGGAGGTCGGTTGACTTGTTTCCGAGATGGAGCGTTGATCCAGCGGGGAAGTCATTGGTTGACTCTAGGTTGTCTGTGGACCGTAGAGTCTTGGAACTAGGACTTAGCCATGGTTCCAATTGATGCTGTAACATCTGTGTCCTGCTGGAATGAGGAGGCACACCGTTGTTGGTCTCCAGGCTGTAGATGTGGCCATTGTGATTTGGAACTAGGGACTTTACCATGGCTCCGTTTTATTGCGACTTTGAGGTCGGTTGTTGACGTTACGTCTGCATCTGGTTGTAGTGGGAGAAACACCGTTGGTGATATCTAGGCTGTCTGTGAACCGTCGAGATTTGGAACTAGGGGACTTTGCCATGCTTCCGTTATTTTGACCCTGGGGTCGTTTGTTGACGTCGCATCTGCATCGTGCTGGAGTAAGAAGAAACACCGTTGGTGATCTCTAGGCTGTCTGTAAACCGTCGAGATTTGGAACTAGGGGACTTTGCCATGGTTCCATTGTTTGATGTCGCGTCCGAATCCTGTTGGAATGAGGAGGAACGCTGTCGTGGGTCTCCAGGCTGTAGATGTGACCGTCGAGACTTGGCTCTCTATCTGATGGAGCCTGGTGGGACGATATGGTTCCCTTCTTGTTTGTGCCCATGGATTGTATACATGGGTCAATGTGACCTCACTCGTAGGGCAAAAAGTTTCATTCTTTCATTTTTTTTAATTCTTTCTGCGATGCTCTATCATTTCAGCTTTTTATATCGCGAAAATCGCGATTGCCCAATCATTTCGGCTATTTTTTGTTTTTTTTACTCGCTGTTTTTTATTACGAGTTGCCCAACCATTTTGGCTATTTTGTATGCATATATATATTTTTTACTTGCTGATTTCGTTGCAAGTTGCCCCATCATTTCGGCTATTTCATATGCATTTTTGGCTCGCTGATTTTTTTATCTCGAGTGTGGAACTTGGAATCTGATGCCAATCTTAGCATCAGCATTGCTGCGACTGGAATATTTCCAGGAGTGAATCATCATTTGCCATGAAAGGACTTGGAATTTGATACCGATTTAGACATCAGTATCGCTACAACTAGGATATTTCCAGGAGAGAATCATCATTTGCCTCTGTCGATGTCGAACAAAGGTGGCTTAGTAAACAGGGTTAGGATCCCATCGACTAAGGCTTTTGACTTCATGAGTCGTAAGGGTCTCATAAAGGTGTTTCTACCTACGAGTCGTGAGGATCTCGTAGGTGCTTTTTCTCCTTAGGAATCATGAGGATTCCTAAGTGTGTGGTCTCTTATAAGTCGTAAGGATCTTACAAAAGTGTTTTCTCCTTATAAGTCGAGAGGACTTAAAAGGGTCATTCACCGTGTGAGCATATCCCTAGTCGCGGGTGGGACTCTGTTAAGGAAATGTTCATTCGTGCCCGTCGATTGTATACAAGGGTCAATATTGAACCGCTTTTAGGGCAGCATTGGAGGTTGTGATGGCTTAAGAACAGGTTCAGATCCCTGTAGCTTAAGGCTTTTGAACCCTATGAGCCGTGAGGGTCTCAAAGGGGAATTCTCCTTATGAGTCGTGAGGATCTCGCAAGCGTAGTTTCTCCTTAAGAATCATGAGGATTCCTAAGTGTATTTCTCCTTTGTGAGTCATAAGGATCTCACGTAGGTGGTTTCTCCTTATAGGGTCGAGAGGACCTTGCAAGTGTCTTTTAACGAGATTGCGCCCTTTCGGGTTTTCACAAAACTCGCCGGTAGTTCTGCTGTTTTTACTCACGGCGCCTTTTCGGGTTTTCATCCGTGCCCATTTTGCTTGTGGACATACCGTTTTTTTTGTTTGTTTTTTTACGAGTCTGCACCCTTTCGGATTTTCACAAACATCGCCGGTAGTCCTGCTGTTTTACTCATGGCACCCTTTCGGGTTTTCATCCGTGCCCATTTTGCTTGTGGACATACTTTTTTTTACCACGTCAGCCTTGGGATGATGCGGTCCATAGTAGTTTATAGACGTCTCGATCAGCTACAAGTTTTAGGACATTGCGGTCCATCGTTAGTTTAGGGACGTTTCGGTCCGTTGTAGATTTGAGGCAAAGTTTCGCCGGATGCTTTATGAACAAGTAGGTTTCTTCATGATAAACCTTGTCACATAATCCAAGGGTTTTGGCACTGCCCCTGCCTCCAGCTCCTCTACGTTATCTCCTAACACCGAGTGAGTTGCTTTGTTATTTAACGACAAATGAGCGATCATGTTGCAACTTGCCATATAATCTTCGGATTCTCAAGTCGTCTCCCTGATCATTGTCGTTATCTTCATTCTTAAGGATGTGACTGAGGAACTCTTGAAGCGTGACTGGGGTTCACGCCCTCTGGTTGTATTTTTTCAGCGCGTCGATATGCTTTTGCAGATCCGTGCGCTTGTCGTTAGACAGCACGGGCTTTTTGGTCTTCTTCTTTTTCTTCGAAGACTGTGACGGCAGTTCCTGGGTGCTTTGCCCATTGTTATTAATTCCCGATGTTGGACGTGGTTTCAGCACCCCGTCGATGATCTCCGGCTCTTGCGGGCTTTTCCACCTGATCGCCGGACATGCTTGAAGATCTTTCAGCATCTTTTTAGTTTTTTTTTTGAAAGAACAACTTCCCATGGAGCTTCCTTTATGAATGAGCACGATGCCCCCGGCATGTCCATATTTTTCGGAGCATGTGGTTGTGGCGGATTTACCTTCCAGTTTTCGGACAGCGTGAACTTGGCTTGCTGGTACTGGTCTTTAACCCAATTTTTGAAGATGTAGCAGTTTTCGATCGGATGACCCAATACTCGGTGGTAGGGGCAGTAATTAGGATCGTTGACATCGTTCGGTTGCGGTGGGTGTCTCGACTCCGGTAGAGTAATGAGCCCATTGCGCACTTCCAGTTCAAACAGTTTCCTTATTTTATCCTGGGGAAATGAGTAAGGACGTCTCAACTTCTCATCGAGGGACTGCCGCTTGTTGTTTTGGCGAACAACCCGTCTCGGCCACTCGGTTGTTGTCGAGCGTTGGCGATGAAGGTTGCTTTCCCTTTGCCCTGTTCATTCCAAAGCTCCGTCTTTGAAGAGGAAGGCCTATGGCCCATCTGGTCCATTTGAGCCAGCTTGTCAATCAAGACCTGAAAGGTGGTCGGCTTGAAGAATATCATGAATTGGGATATGGTCGCTTGAGGGTCAAGAGTATCTACGAACATGCCTACCGCAGGCGCTTCTCCAATGCGCTGCTCGCACTTCGACCATAGATTCTTCCATCGTATTGCATACTGGACCCATGTTTCTCCAGGCTTCACTCTGGCATTGATCAATGCCGTGATTGGGGTGTGTTCACTAGCACTTGCGAATCGCTGGATGAATAACAACTCCATTTCTGCGAAAGCCTTGACAGAGTCGTTTGGAAGTTCGGAGTACCACTCAAATGCCGTCTCCGACAAGCTGCCAACGAATTGGCGGAGCAAAAGCTTATCATCGCCACCGGTGTTGCCATAAAGAGCCCTGAACTGAGCGACATGTTGATGGGGATTGCCTGTCCCCTTGTACACATAGAATTTGGAGATCGTGTAGCCCGGCGGGTACTTTATCTGATCATACCAGCCTAAATACGGTCGCCCAGTTTTGACGACTTGGCCAGCCGCTTCATTTGCCTGGTGAGCTCGTATTTGCTGAGCTATATAGTCATCCAGTGCGGCTTTGGAAATGGTTTCCTCCTTGGCTGCTGAAAGCGCCGGAGAGGGATTCGACGTCTCCCCTCTGTCGTCCTCAATAATGATCGGAGGGTCTTCAGCTGGGGGGTCCTGTTGTAACATCATTCCGACCATGTCTTGGAAGAGAAGCGCCATTCACTTTATGTTAGCTGCTTGTTCTGCAGCTTCTCTGTCCTTCTTTTCGAGGACTCTGCGTAGGAAGTCAGCGTCGGTTTCTTGATCGTGACGCTGTTCCGATGATGCCTCCGTACTTTCTTTTGGTCCGGTGAGTGCAGCCATTGCAGTCAGCATCTCTTGAAGCTTTTGTTGTTGTTCCTGAGCCCTTATTATTGATTGGGTGAGCGGTCGGTGGCGCATCGAAGTGCGGCTTTTCTCTTTTCCGGAAGCCATGTAAACAGTATGCACCGTTATTCCCCCAGACTTGGGGCGTTTGGGTTCAGCGTCTTTGCGATCCGCCGTAGTCATATGGGCTTTCTCTGGCCTCCTTTTCCTTTGAGTAGTTGACATCGAGGGGACCGTTGCGGGGGGCACCGAGGCGGTTGTCGTCCTTTGCGGCTTGCCAGGACGGTTCTCTTCCTGCTGAACCTTCAGCTTCTTCTGTCGGTGAGGATAGTCTTGATCAATCACTGACTCCTGGACCCATCGCCAAACATTGTAACTTTTGGAGGACAGCCGCTGAGGGGGTTGCTCCGGCTTTATTTCTGTGACAGTCTCCGCCGGTGGAGGAGATATTTTCAGTACGGCTGTAGGAGAGTTCCTACACACCTTGTTCAGCAGTTCAAAGTTGTTCCCGATTGGAACAGAAGCATTGACTTCCACCGTTGGGGCTGGTGGAGTTAACACAGAGGGGGAGTTGCCCCCAGCTTTCTTACTCGGCGCCAGTGGCGATGTCGAGCGTGTCGAGCTGTTAGTGTTGGTTCGGTGATGGGGATGGCTTTGTTATGCCCCCTGTTCTGGTGAGGTGCTGCTGGTACCAGCCTCTTGAAGACCGACGTTCGTTGAGTAACGGTATCCAATCTGTCAAAGACGGACTTTTGAGCAGGAATGAGGGCTGAAGTTGGAGCCGGAACAGTCAGTCTCGTAAAGACCGACCCTTTAGCAGGAGAAGCCGCCTTGACAACTTCGGGAGAAGGTATGGTTACTCTCTTCGGAATAACCTTTTCTTGAATTGCAGGCTTCATCATAGGCCCACAGGAACTTTGGCCCAATCTGGTGAAGACTGAGGCGCTGGAGCTGGACGACCCGTTGAGAGGGGCCGCAGTAGTTGTAAGCCGATCAAAGACCGACTTCTTGGGAGCTTCTTGTGATGGCACAGGAGCGCTGAAGCTCGTTGGCGGGAGCATGGTCCCAAAATACAATCCAGTGGTGGCCTGAGTGACCTGTTCCACTGGCATCGTGAACAGGAAAGCCGCTTGGGGCCCGTAAGCTATGCCTCCAGATGAGGCAGAACGTGAGTTGCAGTTGCAGCTGGAACACTTCACGCAAGTGGATGCCATTGATGTTTCGCTTTCTGCGCCAAGCAGGAAACCAAATCTTAGTACTTCGAATCCAAAGGCAACCATATCAAACCGCGATTCGTTCACGAACACGACACACGAAGTGTGGAGTGGAAAGAGGAAAAGGTCCCACCGGACGTGCCGGAATTTGTTCCCCTCCGAAAGACGCGACGAAGACGCGATAAACGTCTTGCCTGAATTTCGGGGCAGATGCTAATTGGTGCTATCCATCCACCTCTCCGAAGATGCCAAGTTGACTTATGGCACCATATATCGAAGGTTTAAATGGATGCGGCCGATGTAGCAGATTTCGTCAGATTCCCCCTCGTTTAAGGGTTTTTGATTGTGGAGACGCGCTTCCCTGCAGGCGCAAGCCCCTGCAGTTAATTACACTACCGCATCGCGGTAACAACTTTCTCCTTCTCCATACGGTCACTTCGTGTCGTGGGTGTTTGTTTTGTGTTTGGTTGCCCGTGGATTGTATACGGAGACTAATTTATGTTGTCGCCCGTAGGGCGTGGACTAGTCCAAATCCGTATCTTCTTAGATTTGGGTTTGAGGGTTGGGTTTAAGGATACGTTAGTCTCATTTGAGACTAAGATCAACTTAAACGTTTGTTAAGGATACGTTAGTCTAATTTTAGACTAAGATCAACTTAACGGGATCGTTTAGATCCAACAAAAGAGCAATTGGACTCTATTGTTTAATTTAGTGACATTGCGGTCGATTAGTTTAAGGACATTACGGTCCATTGTTAGTTTAAGGACATCTCGGTCCATTGTTAGTTTAAAGAAATCGCGGTCGAGGTTAAGGACATCATAGTCCGTGAGTTTAAGGACCCCACACTCCAATGTTAGTTTAAAGACATCACGGTCGATTGTTAGTTTAAAGACATCGCGGTCAAGGTTAAGGACATCATAGTCCGTGAGTTTAAGGACCCCACAGTCCAATGTTAGTTTAAAGACATCACGGTCGAGGTTAAGGACATCATAGTCCATGGCCTTAAGGACCTCACAGTCCAATGTTAGTTTAAATACATCACGGTCGAGGTTAAGGACATCATAGTCCATGGGCTTAAGGACCCCACAGTCCAATGTTAGTTTAAAGACATCACGGTCGACTGTTAGTTTAAAGACATCGCGGTCGAGGTTAAGGACATCATAGTCCATGGGTTTAAGGACCCCACAGTCCAATGTTAGTTTAAAGACATCACGGTCGAGGTTAAGGATATCATAGTCCATGGGCTTAAGGACCCCACAGTTCAATGTTAGTTTAAAGACATCACGGTCGAGATTAAGGACATCATAGTCCGTGAGTTTAAAGACCTTACAGTCAAGGTTAAGGACATCATAGTCCATGAGTTTAAGAACCCCACAGTCCATAGTTTAGAGACGTCATAGTCTACGAAATGTGTGGTTGTCGGGACCCATCACCTCTTTGAAGACGTTGAGGGATTGCAACGACAAATATCAAAGGAGTGAAGAGATGTACCCTTGAACCAAGGTTGATTGGGGATCTGTAGTCCAATTTAGAGCTAAGATCAATTAATTAGATTATGAGCTCATTGGCTCAGTTAAATCTGAATTGAGGACTTATGGCCAATTTGGGCTAAGTCCAATTAGATTAGAAATATTGGCTCTTTGTTGGACCATTACACACTTGTCTGGGTTCAAACCCACATTATTTAGCAATGCTAAACCAGAGTTCGAAGGCTCTGATAACATTTTTGTATTTGACTGAGCATTAAACATTGTGGCTATGAGTTTTACTCATCTTTGAAGTTTAGTTAAAGGAGAGGTTCTTGCCTCTGGAAACTTAGCCAATTCGGCTAAAAAAAATAGTGTTAAACACTAAAGGACAATCAGTGTTACTGGAAATGAAATGCTCAAAGTAGTGTTGAACACTAGAAGACAACAGTGTTAAACACTGGAAATGAAACGTTCAAATTAGTGTTAAACACTAGAGAGGAAGGAGTCACGTGGGGACACGTGAGGGCACCCAAAAGTGGGGCTAGATCTCTTTTACTTTGTTCTCAGAATGGCAAATAAGTGTTAAACACTTTCAATTTTCATAGCCATCACGTGTGGGCACGTGATGGGTACTTATGCCCTGATTTATTAGAATATTTATTAGGGGTCACGTGGGGACACGTGAGAGCGCCCAAAGCCAGCGTTGCCTTTGCTTTTGTTCTCTTTGTTTTGGAAGTCACGTGGGACCACGTGAGGCATTGCCTCCAATCTTTTCCCTTCTCATTTTGGGGGATTTGTTTAGGGGTCACGTGGGGGCACGCGACCTAGTTTTATTCTTTCTTTTCTGATCACTGCGGGTTGGGGTCACGTGTCATCACGTGACCAAATTCTTTACGTGCATGAAGATCTTTCAAGTCTCTTGTTTTAAGAATTAAATTCTCTGTAGGGTTAAACCCTAATTATGTTTTAGAGGAATTAAATTCCCATGTATGTGAAAGAATTAAATCTTATGCAGGGTTAAACCCTAGTTCTGTCTTGGATAAATTAAATTCCTATGAGTTTGGGAGAATTGAATTCTCATATAGGGTTAAACCCTAGTTTTATCTTGGAGGAATTAAATTCCTATAAATTGAAAGAATTAAATTCTCATATAGGGTTAAACCCTAGTTTTATCTTGGAGGAATTAAATTCCTGTGAATATGGGAGAATTAAATTCTCTAGACTCTATTCTCCCTCTAAGTTTTGGATCTGCATGGCAGAATCTCAACCCGATGAGAATTAAATTCTCAACCTATGGGGAGATTTGTTTCTGTAGATTTTCAACCAGAGGAAGAACTAAACTCTTAGATTGAGAATTCAATTCTCTCTTTGTTTTATGGAACTTAGATCTCTTTCCCCTTTCTCACCTAGGGTTTCTTTTCTCTGAAGAGATCTTTTTTTTCTCTTGAGAATTAAATTCTCCTCTCTTTTGTTGTTATCTTCCAAAAAAGTAGATCCCCTTCTCTTCTCTTCTTGGCTCCTATTTATAAGAGAAAGAAAAGAATCAATTTGTTTTGCCAATCTTTCATTGATAGATTTTAATTGATTTTGTAACCAACATGATCTTTTAAATCACTCAGTTAATTTTATTCACCATTGGATTTTTAATCCAAAAGATCTTTTATCTGTTGTTCAAATTTCAGGAAAATCTTTCCTTGTATAGAATCTTTCTATAAATTGGTGGTTTTTAATCACCATTGGATTTTTAATCCATCAGTGCTCCACTTTACATAGCACAATCTTTTTGTTTGGAAAGATTTAAAGAAATATTTTTCCAGTTAGGGTTTTTGATTCTCTCTTAATTAGAATTTAATTCTATCAATTAAAAAGTTTAGGAACTTGTCACGTGTTGGCACGTGACCCTCTTGATTAAATATTTTATTCAGAATTTAATTATGCCTTTTAACCGAGCTAAGAAATCATCACGTGTCAGCACGTGACCCTTGGTCACGTGTCAGCACGTGATGCCCCATTAGGGTTTTTCCTTAATGTTTTATTATACCTTTAATTCTTTTCAGTGGGTTTAAAGGCCCATCACGTGTTGGCACGTGACCCCACAGATTAATTATTTCCAATTATTTATTTTATTCAGTGCCTACAGGCTTTGCCTGTAAATGGTCACGTGTCTGCACGTGATGCCCGGTCACGTGTGGGCACGTGATGCCCAGTTACCTGTGAGCACGTGATACATCATAACTTTTGATCCCGGATGAATTATGAGGCCCATAATATATCAAATTGAAGGATTTTTCGAGACGCTTTCGATATCATCAGAATTTAGCTGTGTCTCATTCGGTAATTTGTCAAAATGCAGCCCGGAAAGTACTGGTTCACATTTTCTTAAACGTATCGCTGTCATTTAATACCTTGGGCTCTTTTGCACAGAAATTTTTTTGGCGGGAACAACCATAAGAGTATTTCAGTGTACCAAAGTTAGTTTAAGGTAATTTAAAGCAATAAAAAGATATTTTAGTTGTTAATTTAGCGCAGTTTTACCTAGCCCAAACACACACACCCATACCCCACACATACACTGATGATGCTCGATATCGGTGATTCCCAGATCATGACACGTGGCAGATGACGTGTTCCAGAGCTTACAAGAAAGGATCAAGAACGGTACGTTGGAAGCATTTAGAGGGCCTCCGACTCGAAGATGTTCTCGACCTTCAGTGGCCTTCCAGACCACTCCTATGCCCACCTTACAAACAACTGTCGGCCCGCCTCCGAGCTTTCCCACACGCTGAGTTCCCTCAGCCCCCCAGCTCGTCTTTAAGCTATCACAGAACCAAGCTCGCTCGGCCTCCCACTCGTTCCCAAGCCTCCCGCCGAGCCTAGCTTCCTCGGTCTCATCGACCGACCCACAGCATTGATCACAAGCGTCTCCGCCACGGCTCCGTGAATCTCGCCAGACGCGAGATATCCACCGCCCATGATCCCGCGTTCAATGCCACCGTATTCCCTCATTACTGAGCGTATCTCGCCATTAATGGGGTATCCCGACTTTCATACGGGCATAACGCCAAGGGTGTAACGGCCGGCGTGAATCTCGCGCCCGCCAGCCCATGGCTGCTACTATATAAACCCCTCTCTCAGACGACTCAGGTGAGCGAACTTGATCCCAATAGGCCGTTACTTTGCCAAAATACCTCGACTCACTTGATCGTCGGAGGGTCTTCGGTGGTACAACCACCCCGGAACTTCCTTGCAGGTAGCTCGGTCTCAACCATATTAAGCCTATTGAGATCCACACGCATTGAGAGGCAACCCTCAATTCTAATCTCAGACATCCATCAATGTTCGTTGCAGATCAACGGAAGGTAACATCTGAATGAGATCTAGAGATCCATCAGTTGGCGCTGCCTGTGGGAACGCTCTAGTTCCACTCAACGAAAGTTCGCCTTCCGATCTCAACTTCATGGCGAGCGATCACCGCTATGATCTAAGCACTAGCCACCGCTTTCCCCACAATGGTGGCGCGGATGGATCCCTTCTTCCCCCGAACGCCATTCACGTCCTATCTGGTCGGCTAGATCAGCTCGCGTCCGTCGTGGATGCGCTCGTCCGTGTCCAAACGGCTGGGTAAGCTCCCCAGGTCGTTGCTCCCCCACCTCGGGACCGAGACCCTTACAGAGGAAGAGAAGACTCTGCCCACATCGGCATGACCGAACACCGCCTCGTTGTCTCCGGCGGCCGCAGATCCCCGGGCCAACCAATTCAATGACCCGCTGGGCACCGCACAGCTCAACACCGAGGTCTCTCGCCGGAGCACCTCTTCCCAAGGCCCATCGTACCCCTGCCCCTCCCGAAGAGGTGTCGGTCAGCTCGCCTGCACCCAGGCATGACCGGCACCCCCTCCCTCGATGGGGTCGCACGGGCGGGACTGACCATGGTAGCTCGAAGATGACCTCGCCAGGGAAACCTAAGGAACCCCATCGAACGGAACCGGAGCCATGGCCAGGCGCAGGTCTCCGGCAACAGAGGCAAAAAAATCAGAGTATGCCGAATCATCGGGATACCACGGCCGACTCGACGCCCTCGAAAAGAAGATCAAGCGCATGCATCGGGAAAATCGTCCTTCAAGTGACAGGGCTAAATATGCCACCGGCTCGCTCATGAAGCCCTTCACCAAAGAGCTACTCGCCGTCCACGTCTCCTCCCGAAACAAGCCCCCGAAGGTCTCCCTCTTCGACGGGAAGTCCGACCCGAAAGACCATTTGGACGCGTTCACAGCCGAGATGAGTTTCTAGGACTGTTCCGACGCCGCACAATGTCGCGCTTTCCCCGCCACTCTCATTCGCTTTGGACGAGACTGGTTCCGAGGATTCGCGCCACGCTCAATCTCTACCTTCGATGAGCTGGCTACCCAGTTCCTCGGTCATTTCGTTTGGAACAGACGGCAGAAGTGAAACGTTGATCATCTCTTCACCATAAAGAGTGGGGACAAAGAATCCTTCAAAGGATACATCACCCGCTTCTACAACGCTCTCCTTAAGGTCCCAGAGCACCAGGACGAGACGGTCCTTACGGCCCTTAGGTCGGGTCTTAAGCATAAGGAGTGGCTACGCTCCTTTGCATTTGCGCAACCTAAGACCACGGCCGAGGTAAAGGCCTGGACCGAGCGTAAGATCCAGCTTGAGTCCAAGGTGAACGCCAACCTGCCCCGAACAGAGCAAGCTGATCAGAAGAAAAGGGCCAGGGAGGAGAAAAAGAAGATTGAGCGACCAAAGCCCTACTCTCCGAAGTTCCAGGAGTACACCCCGTTCAACGTCTCCTAGACAGTATTGTTGGAAGAGGCCAAGGGCGAGAGATTATTCAAACTCCCCCCAGTCTCGAATAGGGCGGCAAACCATACCCGAGGCCCCTACTACGCTTTCCACAGGTCGCAGGGCCACTCCACCGAGAACTGCAAGCAGCTCCAAGACTACATCGAGGAGTTAATCCGCTCGGGGCACCCGGCAACGTACTTGCGAGACAAGCGGCAAGACGACTGTGAGCAAGAGCACCATCCCCCTCCCGGCGAGTTGACAATCGGCCAAATCATAGTCGTGTCAGCGGGGGGTGCGACGGAGACCGACGAGACGCGGCACCCCTCACCGATCAAGGGGACTGGCAGCTACCCGAGGAAGAAGGCTAAAACGGCCGATCCGATCATCTTTACAGATGAGGACCTCCACGGTATATCCCTGCCTCACAACGACCCACTGGTGATCATAGCCCGCGCCCACCGCTACGAAGTGCAGAGGATATTGGTCGACTCGGGAAGCTTGGTGGACATTCTCTTTTATGATTGCTTTCTGCGTATGGGACTCACCCCGTCGGACCTAAGGCTAACCACCCACATCCTGTCGGGGTTCACGAACTACTCCATCCCAGCGGAAGGGGTAATCACCCTCCAATTTAATATCGGGGAGGCGGGCCATACGCGCACCATGCCTATGGAGTTTATCGTCGCGAGAATTCTATCGGCCTACAACGTCCTCCTAGGTCGCCCGACACTGAACTCCCTCCGGGCCTAGATATTGACCTACCACCTAGTGATGAAATTCCCACTCAACCAAGGCGGGATAGGTTGGGCCTACGGGGACCAACGAACCGCAAAGGTTTGCTTCACCGCAACATCTACGTCTGAGCAACCAAGCAATGACATTGAGGGCGAGGATGATATCAAGGGTTCTCTGGACACTCGAGACGCGCAAAAAGAGGTCCAAGAGACCCCGGTGGAGCCACCAATAGAGGTCCCCCTCGTAGAAGGGGACGATGAACGAACCGTTCAAAACGGGTCACTCTTAATGGGGACTCAGTGAGACGACCTGGTCCACTTTCTCAAAAGCAACTCTGACGTGTTCGCCCGGGCGCCCGCCGACATGCCTGGGATCGACCCAAAAATCATATCACATAAGCTCGGGGTGGACCTTACGGTCCGACCCATCAGGCAGAAAAAACGAAGCTCCGCCCCGATCAAACAAAAAGCGATTGAGGACGAGGTGGACAGGCTCTTCGCCGCCAACATCGTACGGAACGTGCGTTACTCGAAATGGTTGGCAAATGTAGTCATGCTTAAAAAGTCTAGCGGGAAGTGGCGCATGTGCGTCGACTTCACGACCTCAATAAGGCCAGCCCGAAAGACAACTATCCCCTCCCTTGAATAGATCAGCTCATCGACAGTTCGGCAGGCCACGAGCTACTTAGCTTCATGGATGCTTTCTCCGGCTACAACCAGATCCGTATGAATCCGGCAGATGAAGATCTTACCGCATTCACAACGGACCGAGGGGTATACTGCTATAAGGTGATGCCCTTTGGCCTCAAACAGAATCCCTAAGGACCCGAATTCGTGCGCGCATGGGCACGAACCCTGGGATTCACCTAAATTACTTCAATACTGCACCGCCACATGGTGGAACTGATGCAGCTCTTTGAAACGCTTCGCCTTCCCCATGCGTTCCTGACACGTGTCATCCACGACGATCACGCTTCCCGATGTTCGCGCACTAAGGAAGGTTAGACCGAGCCTCACAAAGCCGAGCAGCTTCTCTGCTCGGTCCATCCTTGGCTGGTAATCTCTTACCCCACGACGCCAAAGATTGAAGCCCTCATCAAAAGGCCACCGAGCAGTTTCCCTGCTCGGTATATCCATGACCGGTAATCTCTTACCCAATGACGCCAAGGATCAAAGCCCTCATCAAGAGGCAACCGAACAGCTTCCATGCTTGGTCCATCCTTGGCTGATAATCTCTTAACCGACGACGCCAAGGATCAAAGCCCTCATCAAGAGGCCACCGAGCAGCTTCCTTGCTTGGTCCATCCTTGGCTGGTAATCTCTTACCCCACGACGCCAAGGATCAAAGACCTCATCAAAAGGGTACCGAACAGCTTTCCTGCTCGATCCATCCTTGGTTGGTAATCTCTTACCCCACAACGCCAAGGATCAAAGCCCTCATCAAGAGGCCACCGAGCAGCTTCCCTGCTCGGTCCATCCTTGGCTGGTAATCTCTTACCCCACGATGCCAAGAATCAAAGCTCTTATCAAGAGGCCACCGAGCATCTTCCCTGCTCGGTCCATCCTTAGCAGGCAACTCCTTGCCCTCCAGCGCTAAGGATTCAAGCCCTCATTTAGAGGGCATCGAGCAAATTCCATGCATAATCCATCCTCAGAGAGTGACTTCCTATACGTTTTTTACTAAGCGATTCCCACCTTGACTTCGGGGCCATGGAGATACCGACCTTACACTGGTCTTTGCGCACTTGGCAAATGGTTGAATTCAACTCGACGGGCGATCGCTAGATGAAAAACCGATCTCCGACCTAACGCGTCATGAAAGCAGTACCGCGCAATAAAATTTTTACCACAAACAAAGGGAAAATATGTATGCAAAGAACACTGCAAACAGATTTCATTCACAAAGTCGAAAGTCTTTACAAAGGTAATATGGGCTCCCCATCCTTACAAAAACGCCCAGAGGCTTACAAAATCTCAGCGATAAAGAAAATAAGGAGGTAAGGAGATTCGGGCCTCAGGGCCGAGAAGAACCTTGACGAGCTCCGCCGCTACCACTACGACCAGGGTGGTGTCTTGAAGGTCGGTGCCCACCGCAGGAGCCTCGGCACCGGGAGCCGGGACGACCGACTTCTCCCCAACGCTACCACCAGGGGACTTTCCCCCAGCAGCGCTCCCGGGGGCATTCCCCTGTGCTTTACCTTTAAGGGGATAGTCACCCCGGAGCTCGCCATCAGGAAACTCCGGCATCAGGGCCTTGATGGCGTCGAGGGCCTCGTGCCAAACGAGGGCAGCGGCTCCAGCGAGATCAGTGTAGTATTGGTCCGACTTCTGGTTGTTCTCCACCGCCTTCAATGCTCGGAGGTCGGCACGCCTCACTCCTTCCTTCGCCGCCTCGCTCTCCCTCTGGAGGGTGTTCTCCGTCTTCTTCAGGGTGGCGACAAGAACCCTAGAATCTTCCAACTTAACTTCGGTGGCTCGGGCGGCCTCTCGGCAGCTGGTGATCTCTCGATCCATGGCCGCCTCCCGGTCTTCAAGGGCGACGACCCTCTCCATCGCCGCTTGTAGCTCCAGCCTGGAGCTCTCCTCCCGTGTGGAGAGCTCGCCCGCGGCCTGCATCGCCAGGGCAATTTCCCCATCCTCCATGTTGACGACGAGGGCGCAGTGCTGGAGGACCTTCAGAAAACAAATGAGGGTCAAAAAGAGAAGGGGGCACCTAACCTTGCGAACAAAAAAGTACTGAATGAAGACTCGAGTGAGGTGCGAACACTGACCTGCACGGCCTCTTGGGCTATGGCCGCCATTTGGGCCCGGAGGGTCCCTCGAGGGATTCTACCCCCGGCCGAGCTTTCCATTTCCAAGAGAAGGCTGTCAGTGAGGGAAAGCCCCGAGGGCACCTCGAAGCGAAGCTCCTCTTCATCCACGATAATCGGGGAAGCCGGAGAACGGGGCACCGTCCTGTGGTACCTCTTGAGGAGAAACGCAGAAGAACCAGTCTTGCCCCCCACCTCCAAAGCCCGGAGCTCCTACTCCCGAGTGCGTTTTCGGCTAGGCGCATGGCTAGACTCCGGGGCCCGGGGCACGCTTGAGCGCCTAGCTAGAGCGGCCACCGGTGGAGCCGGAGCTGACGATGGGCGAAAGGGACCGGCACCTCCGGCCTTCTTCCCCTTCTTCTGTTCGACCGGGGCTGCCCGAAATTTGGCTAGGTCCATGGGTTTTGCATAAGACAAAAATACGAAGGTGTTAGAAATGCCAGAGAAAGTGGAAGAACACACAAGTCTAAACAGATCGCCTAAAACGTCCTAACTTACCCGCAGGTTGAGCGGGGCTCAGCCTAGCCCAAACAAAGGACTGCTCGGACAGCAGCACATCGGCCCGGGGGAGGGGCTCCCACTCCGCCACCGCGTCGGGATCATTCGCCCGCCTCAGCCGCGGGCATTCGGCCCCGTGCCACTGGACGGGCACAAGCCAATCCTCACCCTCGGGTGGCCCGACAAACAAAAACTTCTTCTTCCATTCATGGATAGAAGAAGGTACTATGACGACCCTCGACCCGGCAGCACCTCCCCGACGCTTTCTAAAAGAAATGTATACCTAGCTCGGCTCGTCCTTGCGAGTGCCGGGGTTGTTTTTGTAGCAGAGAGAGGAAAGGAGAAGGCTCAGACTGAAAGGGATCGCCCGCAATTTCAACCGAACCAAGAACTCGAGAAGAATCCTCCAAGAGTTCGGCACTAACTGGCCTGAGGCTAACTCAAAACAATTCAACGCCGCACTCACCTCGGGGGAGAAGGGCAGGCGCATCCCGACCCAAAAGGCTTCCAGGTATAAGGCGGTCTCCTTGTCCCGTACCTGGTCTGCCTTCTCCCCCTTCCCGGCCAGACGAAGAGAGTAGCCGGGAGGGATATGGAAGCGAGCCCGGATGGTTGCAAGCTCGTCCTCATGACTCGGTATGGAAGACACATTACGGACGTCCCTGACCTGCGCTCTGGGGACCACCCCCGTTGCGCGACCCTGGGGAGCATGATTAACCCTAACTTTCTCGGGGGGGGGCTCCGACTTAGATGAGGAAGAGGAAGCAGCAGAAGAGGAAGCTGCAGAAGACTCCTTAGACTCTACCTGGACTATTTCTACAGACCCCTCGGTAGAAGACATCTAACCTGATCAAAAGGATGAGTCATCGGAAGAGAGAACGCAAGGAATCCGACCTAAGGAGAAGAGCACCGAGCTTACACGCGAAGGGACGAGGAAATTATAGTGAGGTATGGACCCTGAAGAGAATTCCACCTCTATTTATAGCAGCCGGCGTACACATCCTACGGCCCCGATCGTCTCCCGCCAAAACAACACTTCTCATTGAACGACTATCGACGCTCCACCTGTCGCACGCGCATCGGGTGCGTCCCATCGGGCGCGAGAACACCAGCGGCCCATCGCGTCAGCCAACCAGCGCTAGACACGTGGGCTGGCGCTTCGACGAACGTATGCACTAATCGGCGCCTCCTCTTTAATGCGAGATCTCTCCCCTGATCCGCTGACGTCATCAAGTAAATACAACTAATTGTCCGGGAATACGCACCGACAATATCTTCAAATAAAAGCTTATCCCGGATGGCCGGTCAGACCACTCTCGACCCGACCCATGAATGGGTCGAGACGAGAGTGGGGGGCTAATGATGATTCTCGATACCGGTGATTCCCCAGATCATGACACATGGCAGATGACGTGTCTCAGAGCTTACAAGAAAGGATCAAGAACGGTACGTTGGAAGCATTTAGAGGGCCTCTGACCCGAAGATGTTCCCGACCTTCGGTGCCTTCCAGACCACTCCTGTGTCCGCCTTACAAACAACCGTCGGCCCGCCGCCGAGCCTTCCCACACGCTGAGTTCCCTCAGCCCCTCAGCTCGCCTCCGAGCTATCACAGAACCAAGCTCGCTCGGCCTCCCGCTCGTTCCCGAGCCTCCCGCCGAGCCTAGCTTCCTCGGTCTCATCGACCAACCCACAGCACTGATCACAGGCGTCTCGGCCACGGTTCCGCGAATCTCGCCAGACGCGAGATATCTGCCGCCCATGATCCCACGTTCCACACCACCGCATTCCCCCATTACGGAGCGTATCTCGCCATTAATAGGGTATCCTGCCTTTCATGCGGGCGTAACGCCAGGGGCGTAACGGCAGGCGTGAATCTCGCGTCCGCTAGCCCATGGCTGCCACTATATAAACCTCTTTCTCAGACGACTCAGGTGAGCGAAGTTGACCCCGATAAGCCGTTATTCTGCCTAAATATCTCGACTAATTTGATCATCGAAGGGTCCTCGGGGGCACAACCATCCCGGGACTTCCTTGCAGGTAGCTCGGCCTCAATCATATCAATCCCATTGAGATCCACAAGCATTGAGAGACAACCCTCAATTCCAATCCCGGTCATCCATCAACGCTCGCTGCAGATCAACGGAATGTAACATCTGAAGGAGATCCAGAGATCCATCACACACCAAGAACATGTCCACCGACATTGAGGGGGGTGGCACTTGAATGACATTTTGTTGCGTTCATTTTGTCCCATGCTCTTTCAACCCCATCGATACAAACATTTTGTAGATAGAGCACAAATTGCAGTGAGCTTTGTTGGTTGCAGCACTTCCCGTTTACATCATCAGTCTCAAATTTCTTGAGAGATAAAATTTAGATAAAAGCTTATTTTTTTCATCCACAAAACTCTAAATTAGCAACACTTTTTCTGTGGTTGTGATCATCAATTCTATAATTTGGGTAAATTGCTGAGTAATCTTCTTGGGTTTCATCCTTGTTGCGCTCTAATATCTTAAAATTCATGTCATCACGGGTTAACTATCTTCAATTAAGCTCCAACTGCTTTATATACAGTTATCTAATAAAACCATTGGTGAAAAGTGATGTTAAATATATATCGAGTAGGGTTAGCTTGCTCTACTTTTCTTTAAAAAAGAAAAGCCATTGAAGATTAGGAAAAGCTGATCATGATGGTGATTTTTGATCGGTGATTAATTGGAACTCAACTGAGTATTTATATGTAAGGAAAAAATCATTAAGGTATTTCAATACAACATGGGTGAAACTTGGGGAATTATATAGAAATTTATATAGCCGGAGTGATTTAATGTGGGAACTGCTCTCATTTTAAATGATGGATATTTTTTTTTTTAAAATGAGTGCCTGCTATCTAGATTCTTTCTGATCCAAATGCTTTGTTGCTTTGTTACTTTGTTAGCTTGGTGGGGAAATGTGCCCCAAAAAGTAACTGTATTTTTTGGTGTTAGAATCTTTTCGATTAAGGAGCTTAAATGCATCTCTATGATAGAAAGAGATGAAATATTTCTGGGACCTTTTGGTCAATTTGGTAGGGCCCATTATGTCCGTGTTTTTATCTCTTTCTTTTCATGATTGGGCGTATATGACCGTCACACCGTAAATTTTTTTTACACGGAAGTCATATCCATTTGGTTCTTTTTAGTTAAATTTAAGAGAAATTTGTTAAATAAACAAATATTTTCATTGATCCATATGAATTATATGATTACACAAATAGTATCTTTACAACTGTTTGGATATGTATCTAACAAACAAATAACAAATCTAATCAAATAAAAACAAATATATAATAACAAATATAAAACAAAAGAATCAAATCTTCAAATCTATAATATTCTATCAACCGATAATAATATCTTCAACATTCACTCTAAAGTTGGAGAGTAGAACGAACGGACCAACGTGTCAATAATCATACGAAAATGAGTTTGACCTAACGCCTTGGTAAAAACATCTGCAATTTGAAGATGTGACGGAATAAATGCAGTATGAATCAATCCATCTTGTATCTTCTCACGTATTAGATGACAATCAATTTCAATGTGTTTAGTATGCTCGTGAAATACAGGATTAGAGGCAATATGAAGGGTTGCTTTATTATCATAATATAGAGTAGCTGACTGAGATGGAACATGTAGGTCGGATAGAAGAAAATTTGGTCATGTGATTTCACAGGCTATGAAAGCCATAGAACGATATTCAGCTTCAGCGGTCGAGCATGATACAGCATTCCGTTTCTTAGATTTCCAAGACATAGGACTATTATCAAGAAATACAATATCCGGTAATTGATTTTCGAGTCATTGAATATCTAGCCCAATCAAAATCATAATAAGTATATAATTTTAGAGTGCTGGTAGAAGAAAGAATTTGCTATATCTAACAACGCAAAGAGCAACTTGCTAATGAGATTCTCAAGGCTGACTCATAAATTGACTTAACATGTTTACAAAATATGCCAAATCAAGTCTTGTGATTGTGAGATAAATGAGACGACCAACAAATGGACGATATTGTAATGGATCTTAAAGCAATTGGCCATCATCTTGTTTAAACTTTAAAATTTGCTCCATTGGAAAATTATAAGGACATTCACCAATTGTTCATGTATCAAAGAGAATATCTACTGCATATTTGCGTTGGCTTAAATATATTCCTTCTTTTGATCTAGCAACTTCAATGCCAAGAAAATACTTTAGAGTACCTAGATCCTTTATATGAAAACCGGTATCAAGTAGTGTTGAAGAGAATTTTGCGAACCAATTTCAAGATGCCTGTTTAAGGCTATAAATAGATTTACGAAGGCGACAGGCACGATTCTTCACTTGTTTAGAAAATCCAGATGGAATTTTCATTTAAGCTTCTTCTACCAATCACCATGAAGAAATGCGTTGTTAACGTTAAGCTGATACAAAGGCCAATTTTGCACTGCCGCAACTGCAAGAAGACATCGAACGGTAACAAACTTGGTCATAGAAGAAAATGTGTCAGTATAGTCAAGTTCTTCAGATTGAGTGAAACCTTTCACAACTAGACGTGCTTTATAACGCTCAATAGTCCCATCCGATCGATATTTGATTTTGTAAACCAATTTTCAACCTATGGGCTTTTTGCATGGAGGTTGCGGGGTAAGAGTCCAAGTATTGTTCATCTCAAGAATTTTGATTTCTAATGCCATAACATTTTTCCAATATGGATGTTTGACAACGGTTGAAAAAGATGTTGGATCCAAGTAGAAAGAAATCGACATAAGAAAAGAACGATGAGAAGTATTAAATTTATGATATGAAATATAATGAGAAATGAGATATTCAATACCTGCCGGTGATTGCATGGAGACATGATAATAATAGTCATGTAAGTGGACGGGTGGTTTTCTAGGACGAGATGAGCGACGGGTTCTGATGTATGTGTTGATTTATTAAACACAAGTTTATTTGATATTATTCCTTGATCAGATATTTCAATTGTTATATTTGGATCATGTATACAATAAAAAATAGGTAAAGAGATAAGTGTGATATTATTAGACGGGGTTTTAGATTTAGAAGATGATTTAAAGGGGAAATTATCTTCTTGAAATACAACATCACGACTTGTAAAATAAAAGTGGGTTTGCAGATCATAAAGTTTGCAAGCCTTTTGACCATATGGTTATCCAACAAAAATACAACGCTGTGCTCGTGGTGCAAATTTATCATATTCTAAATTACTAGTGGATGCATAACAGAGTGATCCAACTTTTAAATGATTATATGGTGTCCTTTTATTAAAAAGAGTTTCATAAGGTGTTTTATCCTTAAGAAGAGAAGTAAAGTTCGATTTATTAAATATGCAGCAGTTAATACATAATCACCCCAAAATTGAGTAGGAATATCAGATTGAAAATATAAAGCATGAGCAACATTGAGAAGATGACAATGTTTTCGTTCAATAAAACCATTTTGTTGGGACATAGTAACACAAGAATGTTGATGAATAATGTCAAGTTCTTTAAAATGGTTTTGAGTATTTCTTAGGGAAAAAATTTGTACCGTTGTCATTACGTACACTTTTTATGTTTTTATTAAATTGAGTCCGAATATAAGTTATGAAATAACGTAGAACTTGGTGCAAAGGGAAAAATCATCAAAAATATTCAAGAAAAAACGAGCTTCAGAAGATGCATGAGTAAAACTAGAACTTGAAGAAAAAAGAAGACGGGTTTGTTTAGCTAACTGACAAACCTCATATTTACTGGAGTCATCATTGGAGGAAAAATGTATTGTATCTTTCAATTTATCTAACATCTCCGAAGAAAGATGCCCCATTCGATTGTGCCATAGAATAGATGAATTTGTCGTAGAAAAAGGAGAAGTTGGATGATTCCAGTCAGAAAATGATACAAACCACTATATTCATGACCCATGCCAATCGCCTTCTTCATCGGAAGGTCCTGAAAACACAATAATCATGATAAAATATTATAGAACAATTCAGAGTTTGAGTAAGTTTACGAACGGATAATAAATTAAATTTGAATGAAGGAACGTACAAAACATTATCAAGAGAGATTTCAGAAAAAAAAATTAATGGAACGAATACATGATATAGAGGTTATGCTTCCATCTGGTAAAATGATTGTATTAGAAGATGAGGAATGGGATTTAATTGATGATAGCATTTTAGGATCGGCAACTATATGATCAGTTGCACCAGTGGAAATTATCTACATAGAAGAATGAATGACAGAAGAAAGTAAATAACTTGAGTTACCTCAAGATGAGTCTTGTGTGATAATGACCCTTTTACCTTTTTAGTTGATACTAATTTGTCGTAAAGATCCTTTCCACGTGCTGTATCGAAGATGAGATTGAAGACTTTCTTGTTATTGAGAGAAAAGGCGGAAGAGATTGACGAAGAGGCATATGCCATATTATATTTGAAAATTGAAGGGGGGGATTAATGCTCTGATATCAAGTTAAATTTGAGAGAGATTTAGAAAAGAAACAAACATTTTCATTGATCCATATGAATTATATGGTTACATAAATAGTTTCTTTACAACTATTTGGATATCTATCTAACAAACAAATAACAAATCTAATCAAATAAAAACAAATAGAATACAAAAAAAATCAAATCTTCGACTATATGATATTCTATCAATCTACAATCATATCTTTAACATATCAAATCTTCAACAGTTTTGGACTCCTCCAGTTAATTGGTCTTCTAGTTAGAAGGCCTTGTATCATTTTAGGACTAGAATTAATTACACATAAACTTCTATTAATATATTAGATATTATTAATTTTTTACGGAAAAAGCGGGATAATCTGTGCTACACAAAAAAATAAATTAGAATAGAATAAAATATTTACTAGACAAAATATATGGTGCATCGAGGTAAACGACCGGTGTTTGAACTAATGTCTTATGATTTTATTTGTGGAAGGATCATTGTTATTATCCTTTATACAAATGCAACCAAAAAACATAAGCTTTACACCTAACAATAAAAATGCTCGATAAATCAATAAAAAAATACAGACGAAAAATAAAATGTGATACTCATGGAAGGGCCTAAGTGTAAGATATGGAGTCACCTGACCCTCTTGGATTTTAATTTCAAAAAAATGAAACCCTGGCTATGTCCCATATGCCCACTAAATCCTTAAATTAAAAAAAAAATTGGTATACTTATCTTTTGCTCCATTTGTCCCACTTAATTCTTAGCTAGTATTTTCAAGACTCAAACACAATCCCTATACTTCTTTGGGTTCTCTCTGCCCTTTTTTACCCCCTCCACTGCTCAAAACCGTCAAGCGACCTCTCCATCTTCGAACCCCAAGTTCGAGACCTTCTCAAATCAAATACCTATATCTAAAAAGACATACTTGGTACCATCGATAATAAAGTTATCATGCGACGTTTTTAACATATGAAGCATCCGCAATGATATTGTAAAAAACAATATTATTATTATGAATAAACTAGTTTACAATGTTAATGTTTTACTTCAAATTTATGCGATGATTTTTATATAATATTTTGTCAGACTGTTCGATTACACAAAGAATCTTTTGATGTCCCCTCAGACCCAAATTCCTAGGTCCATAACTAGTGACACTATTTATTTCAAAACGTTGGCGTCTGCAAGATTGAAAGCATTGTAGATTCATCATATTATATGTTACTTTGAGTCCTGCTTTTTCATCAATATAGAATGTGTAAAGCTCTATGAAAGAATATGCCGTGGAATATTCACTTACTTGGTTGAGCTTTAACGAAATAATTTATGTCTAGCCCCTGTTTAATCTCTTAGTACAATTGGGTCATTGAATTTTTTTTATTGGTTTCCCTTTTTAAAATCTATTTCTATTTTTTCTTCTTTATTTAGGTTTTATTAGCAAAATATTGAAAGATTTCACGAATTTAGTTTGATATAACATACAAACTATTAAAAGGTTGAAAGGAAAAAGAAATTTTTGGGTTAAAAATTTCGTGATTTTCGTTTAGTATTGCAAAAAGAAAATATAGAAAAACCAAAAAAAAATATCATTTATGAAAAAACCGCTATTTTCATGTGATATAGCATGTAAAGCATTAAAATTTTGCAGAAAACAGAAAATTTCAAAAATTTCGGATATTATAGCATGTGTAATATTGAAAAAGGAAGTTTTTTTTTTTATAATTTTTGAAAATTTTACGAGTCTTGAAAATTTTATGATTTTTTTGTGTTATATCATGCAAAATATTAAAAAATGGATGTAAGTAGAAAATTTTAGACTTTTCAAAATTTCGGCAATTTTCGTGCTCTATAGCAAAAAAAAAATATCGAAAAAATAGAAAATTCTTAAGATTTTTGAAAATTTTGCGATTTTCCTACGGTATAACAAGAAAAACATTGAAAAAATAAAAAACAAAAAATATATTTTCGAAAATTTCACGATTTCGGTGCGTGACGATAATCAAAATATTAGAAAGTTGAAGAAATCAAAATATTTGGGGTTTTTAAAATATGTTGCCAGAGAGGTACCAAGCCATCCAGAGTCTTAATCACTTAGACTGGATATTATAGCATGTATATGTTTATCCTCTTTAGGTTCTCTTATGAAGTTGATATTCATAGAGTTTAAACAAAACAAAGATTTGTATTTAAAATTGACCAGAAAGTCCTAGGGCTCGAAACTTCCGATAGTGCATGCACATATCGTTAATTACACCCTATATTACTAAGCAAACCTTTGACATGATATGTATTAGCCTAAATTAAATCATATCAAATTAATAGACATATAGATACTTGTAAATAAGAAAGAGGCAAAATGAATAGTATTTTATTCATAAACTTCATATTTGTATACATGTTTGAATGTAAATTATATTAATTTTGCACAAAAGAATTTAAATACATGTGTAAGCTTTGTTTTAAAGCTTAAAATTACACTTTGGGGGTATTTTAGTGTCAATTTAGACACATACGAATAGGCACTGCACTGCCCTATGTGGAGGCCACATCATAGTGAAAGTGGTCAAAATGGGACACTCTAGATGGAGCCACCATTCATGTGGAACAAACCTGCTTCATGCATGTTTATGCAGGAAAATGGGACCTCCCGACGTCGGGAGAGGGTCCCGATGGTGAACAGAGACTCCAATTTAGGCTTTCTCTGGTTTGTTTTTAGCCAAAAGAATGAAGTTTCAAACTTCATCAAATATGGAAATTCGCATATTGAATTCCATACACACCATAAAAATGATGTATTTTCATCTTTTTTACAATTTGGTATGCAATATAAACACATATTTTCGTGTTCAAGACAGAACATATGTTTGAAAATATGTTCTATGAAAGAATATAATATGTTGAAACACACTAGATTTCAAGATTAAAAATATAATTTTTATATCTTAATGAAATGAGTAAGGATTTCCTACTCATATGTGTTTTATTTAGAAACTATGGTATTCTGATCTATAGTTTCTATTCTTATGGATGGAAATGAGTTTATTTTTCTTTCTTATGAATATGAAGGAGAAATAGGGTGGTCTATTTCATTTTATACAGGACATATGATGGCGCATACGCTAAGTTCTGCCCAATTTGATCAAGAATATATGAATACATGTTCTGAAGAAGTTTTTTCATCTTCATCTTCGGTAGAGAAGATGAAGAAGCCATGATCACGGCTGTTTTCTGTGTAACAGTAGAAACTTGTATAAATTTCTATGAATTTTTATAGATCCTGAATCAGAAAATAGAAGATAAGCAAAGATATTTATAAAGATCATGACAGAAAGTGATGAATGTATATTCTATCCCTTTATTCTTACCTTCTTTTTTTCTATGTTCTTCTTTCTCTTCTAAAATCGAGAACTTAGCAATTTCTCTCAGGAATTTCCTGAGCAAAATCTGTATCTCCCTTTATTCTGTCAATTGAGAAGTATTTATACTTCTCTAGAAGTGGGAGTGATTAAACATCACTCTCTCCACGTTCTTAGAGTATGTGGGGGGTGAAATAACCCCCACCACCTTAAAAATAGACCACAAAGCCTATTTTGATACGGTCCCGACGCTGCTTTCCAAAGTGGATCGGGATACCTATAAAACAAGACCTTCCAATATCGTGAGAAGGTCCTGAGATGTCGGGAGGGGGGTCCCGACCATCGGGACTCCTCAAAAACATTTCTTTTTGAATTGTTTTGAGAAGGGTTCGTCTACATGAGGGCCCTACCGGTATAAAACAAGTTTTAACTTGTTGTTGTCATTTAGATCAATTTTATGTCTAATTTGATCAAGTTTTTAATCATTGAGTTATTTCTTTCAATTAAATACTATACAAGCATTTATGTATTTATTTTTGGGGTTAATTTTTTTAACTTCAACATTATAATATTGAAAAAAGGAAGTTTCTTTTTATGATTTTTGAAAATTTTACGAGTTTTGAAAATTTTATGATTTTCTTATGTCAAAGCATGCAAAATAATAAAGAACGGACGAATTTGTTTTTTAGACTTTTCAACATTTTCGGCAATTTTTGCCTGCTATAGTAATAAAAATATTGAAGAAATAGAAAATTCTTATTTAAAGTTTTGCGATTTTCTTATGGTACAAGAAAAACATTGAAAAAACAAAAAATTTTGTTCAGTTGAAAATTTCACGATTTTAGTGCACGACGACAATCAAAATATTAGAAAGTTGAAGAAATAAAAAAAAATTGGTCTTTTTAAATGTGTTGCAACAGAGGTACCCAGTCATCAAGAGTCTTAATCACTTAGACCGGATTTATTTGTTCTGTTAGGTTCTTAATAGCAATCAACAAACATTTTTTTTTACTTCACATATATTTTCTTCTTCTTAATATCTAGAAGTTCTTTAAAATATAAGTAAGCAAAATTATTAGAAAATTGGAAAAAACAGAAAATTATGAGATTTTTCAAATTTTAGGATTTGGATTTTCGTATGCATGGCATGCAAAACAATGAGAAAAGGATGAAACAAGATTTTTTTGAGATTTTTGAAATTTTTACGGTTTTCGTGTGTTATATCATTCAAGATATTGGAAAAACGAAGAAAACAGAAACTATTTTAGATTTTTAAAAATTTTGCAATTTTCTTTCGTTATACCAAGCAAAATATTGAAAAACAAAAAAAGGAAAATTAATTTTTTTTAAAATATCGTAATTTTCATGTTATATGTAGTAAGAAAAATAATAAAAACCGAAGAAAATGAAAATTTTGAGATTTTTAGAAATTTGTGATTTTAATGTGCTAAATTTTAAGGAAACAATTTTTTTTAGACTTTTAAAAATATTGTGATTTTCGTGTGCCGTGCCTAGCAAAATATTAAAAAACCGAAGAACACGTAAAAGTTAGAGATTTTTTTTCTATATAGAAAACAAAATATTGAAAATTAAGCAATTTTAGTGTGGTGGAATGTAAAATATTGTAATTTCGAAGAAAACAAATGATTTTGAGATTTTTATAAATTTCACGACTGTTATGTGTTATACCATGTAAAATATTAAAAAGTTGAAGAAAACAGAAAATTTAAGTTTTTTTAGTATTTCATGATTTTCGCATGTTATATATATAATATTCATAATATTGAAAAATGGATGAAAACATAAATTTTTGAAAATTTATGATTTTCATGTGTTATATCATGAAAAATATTGATAAACCGAAGAGAAAAGAAAATATTATTTTGGAACATTTTATGGTATTCTTGTGCTAGCAAAATATTGGAAAATCGAAAAAATAGAAGTTTTGATAGTTTTAAATTTTCACCATATTTGTGTGCTATATAACAAACAAAATATTGAAAAACAAAAAAGAAGAGAATTTTGAGATTTTTAAAAATTTCATAATTTTTGTATGTTCTAATAAAAAATATTTAAAAGTTAAATAAAAATGCCGAATTATTTATAAATTAATCCTTCATATATATTTTATATATAAAGTTCATAAATATAAGATATTACAAGTTAAAAATTATATCACAGAAAACTTCTAAAATAATATGATTTTTCTTGCTTTTGGTCTTCATACCCGTGCATTCTACTGAAAGGATAAAAATAATTAGATTTGTATCGGATTGGACTTGTCTTAGCAAGAAACAAAATAATTGAGGAAATATTGTTAGAGGACATCAACAACCACTTTCCCAAAGCTTTTAGAGTGCGGATGGTAAGAGATAATTTATGTTGTAATTCTATATTTTCATGAAATATTACCGGTTGATTTAGGTGTAAAATATATTTCCGCGAAATAGAGGATTACCATGTTAATCAATTACCCCATTTCAAGGGAATCCAATTCCCTTCAAAACATGTGTCTATTCTAAATTACCACCAAATATTCCCATCGAGCACGAGATGCGCCATTACCGCTCCATGCGCCACCGCCGCCCGCAGGCCTATCGTTCGCCGCCGGCCTCGTCTCCCGGCGGCTAGTCGTCCTTTTACCAGTCGTTCGTTGGCCAGCAGCCGGTCATCCGTTCGCCGGCGATCGTCCTGCTCGCTGTCGGTCGGCGGTTTGCCGCTGGTCGGCTGTTCGCAAACGATTGGCCACCCGTCGCCGGTCGGCCGTTCGCCGCCGGCCGACGATTGCACATACATGTATTACTGTGATGATTAAAATATACAAAGCACATTAATGTAAGCTTCTTTGAAATTAGATGCCCAGTTATCACATTTCCGGGAATATGAGGATTTCCGGTAATCTTCTATGCCATGTACCAAGCGCAACCTTAAGCTAAATTAATACTGACAAGATTCGATCCCAAGACCTTTTAAAACGAGTGTGCCATTTCAAGAACCGTCTTATCCAAATCCTTGATATGTTAGACCGTGAGATAACAATCTATATTAAACAAACACATTGCTTTAACAATGAAAATCGTACCTATTAAATGTAGAGTAACTAGAACGTTCTAAAAATGATCCTGTATATAGAATCCAACTAACACATGTTGTTTTATGTTGCAAGTAAAGAATTTGATGTCAACTTCAATTGTATAATGGTTCTCATTGCATACACGGCAAGCAACATAGGAAAGCAAAGTTCAACCTTGTTATTCAATAAAACAATATGTTTAATTAAGATAATTATTTTTGAATAGCATCATCACAATTGCCATTAACTAAAGCTTATGCATGTTTTTCAATATATAACATCAAGTTGAATAGTTCACAAATTATTTATGTTTGCTTTCTTTTGTTACAGATAAGATTGGCCAAAGATGCTAAAGGTTCACTAATTTCAACTCTATATTTCTCATTATGTGGCTCTTTAATGTCTCTATCCATTGCCCCAATAGTAAAATAACTGTTTGCTTGCTGTGCTCCATCATGTGATGGTCTATAGATTAGAAAAAATAATGAAATGTTTGATAGAGTTACTATAATAACAAAGTAGAGGTCAACGAGCGTTTAATCAAAAGGACCATGGTCTTAATTTCTATTGACAAGTAATCTCACAAGTATCAACCCACATCTCCTATGCCAGTAATATTAGGAATGCAGGAATCGAAGGCATAGAAGAAGAAACTCTCATATTCAATTAAAAATACAACAATCTATCAATTTTAATGATTGGTATCTTGATTAACATATTTTAAAACATGCATACACAATAAATTTTATGAGTGATACTTCTTGTGTGTGCATCAAAAGGTGAAAAATTTAATGCTTTATCAGTAATAGAATTTTTTTCCATAACCTGATCAAAGAATATTAAATTCACATGAACATCGGTGTACATGTGTTTTAGGTCTTGAAAGCCAAGATTAGTGATGCCTCAAACAAGTAGTGGAAAATTGACTTTTTGATTAATATATAAGTGAGAACTTCTACTATATATGCCTGTGATACCCATATTTCTCCAATAATATATACAGAAGAAATTTAATGTATTGAATTAATAGGTCTTGTTGCGTATACGATACAATCACAAAACACAAACCAAACGATATAGAGAAGTAAAACAAATTACAGGAAAGATAGAAATATGTGTACTAACCACAAAACTGTAAGAGGGTTTCACTCGCTGGACGGGTGTTTGAAAATATTTGCGGAAGCCTAAAAATGAAGTATTCCATGCGAAGAAGATCAACGAATCACTAAAATCAACTATAGACTAAAACTTGGAAACTAAAGAATGGAACAAGGAGAAAATACAATCTTTGATACTTCTTCATTTGCTCCAATGATGAATTCCGGACTCCGGCTAAGCTTCGCGGCGCTTCGGATCTCGCTTGATTTTCGATCGACCCCGTCGAAGATGATCCACGCGAAGGCCACTGGTTCTAGCTTCTACTTCAATCAAATTGAAGTAATTCACTCATTCTATTTGCGAGATAAAATAAATAAGATATGTAGAATTATGATGAACTCTCAAACTCTCTTTCTTTCTCTTATCTTCTCCTTCATTTCTCCAGTTAGGATGAGAGTGAATGTTGTGTTAAGTTATGGCTAGAGTAGTAGCACCACTTAGCCATATCACTATTTATTTTCTCTCCTTACACATGACACTAAAGATGAGAGTTTATGCCACATAGCATACGCCTTACCTTTAGCCATGTAAAAAGAGAAATAGAAAAGAGTATATATATATAACATCATTATTGTTCCCCCAAAATTTAAACAATATAAAAAGAGCTAAATTTTGTTGAATTTTAATGAGGCAGCGCCTCACGTGCTCTTCACGAGGGCACTATCGCCAATCTTATAGGATTAAATCCTATGATGGTGCCGCACGTGTTCCTCACGTGGGCGCCAATGTGCAAAGCACAGAAACATCTATCATAAATAAGAATTTATTTCTTAAGTGGGCTCACGTGCACAACACGTGAGCGCCGGCATCCAAGTTTATACCAGTAGAATTAAATTCTATATTTTTCTAACAAAAAGTTGGGATATTCTCTGTTAAACAGAGCCGTTAGATCAAAAATCCAATAGTGATGATAAATCATCAAACAATAGAATTAAATTCTATTTTGAGGAATATTTTTCCTCAATCTTTACAAAAATAGAAGATTGCTCTCTGTAAAACAGAGAACCCTTAGATAAAAAATCAATAGTGATTAAAGATCACCGTTTAACAGAATAAAATTCTGCATATGGGAAAATATTTTCCCAATTTTTTTGAAAACAAGAAAACATATTCTGTAAAACAGAAATACTTAGATCAAAGATCCAAAGGTGGGTAAAATGGCCCAAACCAATTTTGAAACCAATTAAATCAATTGAATATCTCAATAAGAGATTTTCTCAAAATTAATTAATAAACTTATCTCCACTATATAAAGGACCCGAAACTTCAAGTCTCATATAGAGAGAACCCTTCATAAGCTTCTGAAGAAAATATAGAAAGCTTCCAAAATAACAGAGAACTCAATTCTCAAGAAAAGAAGAAGACTTTCCTTCTCAAAACCCTAGGTAAAGAAAATATAAAGATCAAAATATTTCTTTTTATCTATCTAAGGGTTTAACCCTTTTCAAAGAATTTAGTTCTTCTTCTGGATCAGAGATCCACAAGACAGGTCTCCCACAAGTTGAGAATTTAATTCTCATCGGGAAGATCTTGTTCTTGAGAATAAAAAATTCAGAAAAGAACTAGGTTAAAAAGACAGAAAAAGAAAAAGAACATGTATCCTGGGAATTTAATTTCTCCGAAATTAGGATTTAACCCTACATAAAGAACTTAGTTCTTATAAAAAAAAGAAAAATTTAGTTCTCCGATCCAAGGTCCTCAAAATAGAGATCTTATTGATCATTAATGACAAAAAATGGCACTAACAGAGATCCAATCTCTAAAAAAAAAGGAACTTAGCGTCTCACGTGCTTCCCACGTGGACGCCCTTCCAATAGCGCCCAACGCCTCACATGAAAAACACGCGGACGCTCAAAGCAGAAAGCCACCGCCTCACGTAAAATACACGTGAACGCTGAACAAAAAGTGCTTAGCACTCTATATACAACCAAAACGGCTGAGTGCTTAGCACTGATTGGGCAGCGCCCAGCGCCTCACGTTCTCCTCATGTGTACGTCATACAAAAGTGCTTAGCACTTCATATACAACCAAAACGGCTGAGTGTTCTGCACTGGTTGGCCAGGGCCCAGTGCCTCATGTGGACGCCATACAAAAATGCTTAGCACTTCATATACAGCCAAACCGGTTGAGTGCTCAGCACTGATTGGGCAGCGCCCAGCGCCTCACGTGCTTCTTACGTGGACGCCATACAAAAAGTGCTTAGCACTTCATATATAGCCAAAACGGCCAAGTGCTAAGCTCTGATTGGGTAGTGCCTAGCATCACGCGTGCTTTTCAGATGGATGCCACATAAAAAAGTATTTAACACTATATATATAAACGAGTGTTTAGCACTGATTAGGCAGCGTCAATAACTGAAGGCTTCACATGATACCCATGTGAGCCAGAGCGTCAAACAAGTGCTTAGCACTTTTGCATAAAAAGGGGGTTAAACAAATAGAGCTCGAATAAGTGCTTAGCACTTTTGAACAAAAAAAAAGGACCGAGCAAACTAAGCCCAAATTGGCTAAATCTCTCTGAAAAGTTTCTTACAGCCGAGCCTAAATGCTCTGTTGTTGGATCTTAAATAAAAATGATCCTTAGAATATTGCTAAGTTGATCTTAGTCTCAAATATGGCTAACGTATCCTTGGTCAAAATTGAGCCCCAATGCTCATATATTTAAGTTGATCTTAATCTCAAACTAGTTTATCGGTTATTAAATATAAAAAAATATTTTTGAACTAAAAGAATATATAACTTAAGTTCAAAACCCAAACCCAGATCTAAAACTATACGGATTTGGACTAACCCGCGCCCTACGGGCGACGACATAAATTAGTCTCCGTATACAATCCACGGGCAACCAAAATAAACAAAAATACACACGACACGAAGTGAACTACTGGAGAAGGAGAAAGTGGTTATCGCAATGCGATAGCATAATTAACTGCAAGGGTTTGCGCCTGCAGGGAAGAGCGTCCCCACAATCAAAAACCCCTCACAAATGAGGGGGAATCTGATGAAGTCTGTTACAACAGTCGCGTCTGTCTAAACCTTCGATATATGGTGCCATAAATCAACTTGGTATTTTCGGAGATGTGAATGGATAAGTCCAAATAGTATCTTCCCCTAAATTAAGACCAGACGTCCTAACGTCTTGGTCCCTGCCTTTCGGCGGTGAACAGATTCTGGCGGTGGGACCTTTTCTTTTTTCCACTCCATATTTCGTGTGTCGTGTTTCGTGAAAAAAATCACGTTTCTCTTTGGTTGCCCTTGGATTCGAGATACTAAAACTTGGTGTCTTGCTCCTGTGCAGAAAAATCGATGGCTTCCCAATGTACTTCAAGCAACAGCAGCTCTCGCTCCACCCTTACTGGATGAGTGACTTGTTGTCACGGCCCGAAAGTACGGAACGTGACCGGCATTTAAATTATGAAACGTCTAAAGGCGTAACTTAATCTAAGTAAGCTGAAGCCCAGAAATCTAAACCATGTAAAAGAAGAAGTCTAGGAAAGCATGTTTTAAAAGCAACATCAAATTTCTTAAAAATTTCGGGAGAGTCTCCTTTGTAAAAACTGGCCCCAAACGGATACAAATAAGAATATATACATAAGCAACAATAAAAAGGCACCCCCAAGCGGGAGCCAGCTTTACGCCAAAAGGCGGAAACAACCACACAATGCATTAAAATATACAACGCCGAAGGGCGAGGCTCAAAACTCAAAAGAAACCAAATCCACCAAAACCATAATAGTACAAGCGCGACTCTAAGGTTGAAATAAAAACATCTGGTCTTCTAAATCTACCAGTAATACAAGTCTGGTTGATGGAGCTTACTAGATACAAATGAAATAATAAAAGTATAACGGCGGTCCTGATACAAGTGAACCAACCTACCAAGCAAATCATCCTAAATAAATGGTGTGCCAACAAGCCGCCAAAGAAACCTGTACATTGAAATCTGTAAGAAAATTTGGCACAACGGGGGTGAGTTTCCAACTCGTGAGTAGAAGACATCTGCGAGTGGAAATCGCATGCACGACGCTCTCCTAGGTCATAATAATATACTTAATATATCACGAGTCATCTAGTAGTGGCAGGATAATAATCTAGGGGTAAGTGCAATGCTCAGTGCTCGTGTCAGTGCCTCAAGTAGTAACATGTCATGTGTATGAGTATGCATGCAGCATGAATTTAAAACAATCAACCATGAAATCTGGATATATCTGTATAAGAAAATTTTAACTTTTATCATATTAAAATTTGTATGGTAATCTGAAACATCATCAATGAAATCCATGGAAATTCGTGTCAAGTATCGACACAAAACATATAAATCTCAAAGTTTCAATACCTCATAGTCTCAATATCTCATAGTCTCAATATCTCGGGCTCTATCAGTCCGGATCGGCCCATATCATCAAAGCTCACGCAACGGTCGGTATCCTCCGGATATCCGCCGCGCCAGACATCACCGGTAGGTAGTCTTCCCCTGCTAGGCTCATCGTCTACAACTCGATCTTCTTGCCCCGGGATACCATACCGGGCCCACCATGTACCCGAGACGGTTCATCCACTCCTCGAACCAGGTCTCGAAATCCAACAGAAAACATGAAATCTCATGGTGGACGACACATACATCACGAGAAAACCGCAACTTGTATTTTAAAAATGATGATACTAAGCTTTTATTAAATTCTTGCGGTTTTCCCCCAAAATCCAGAAATCTCATAGAAATCCAAAATCCCAAAATCATGAGTAAGTAAATAATGAGCATCGGCATAAGCCCTAGAATACTGCATGATAATATGAATATGTGAATGCATGAAGTGTTTAAGTAATAAATGCAATGTCTAAACTAGCACATGAGGGTAATCACACAATATTATATTGGACTAGCATTTAGCTGATTATATCAATAAAAAGATAATATGTTCTAAAGTGTACGTGACATGACAATTACCGATGATGATGTGTGTGAGCCGGCAAATAAGTGTACGTGGAACATGCGCATCATCGGTAATGGTGCTGGTGTCCTAACAGGCAGAGCTTCATATTAGCTAAAGAACATATGTATGAATATGCGATGCGATGAATACAACATGAATATAACGGTGAAAATGTAGTAATGCACAACTAGAAAATACATGTTGATTACGAATCATACGGTTTATTGTTTGAAAAAGCACGATTCAACAGTTTGAAAATAAGTATGACTCGAGCCTAAATTAAGATCTACCTAACCAACTAAGGAACTAACTAAAGACACTAGTCGAAAGGTAAGAAGAATCCTCCTAAACTCTGAGTCGATATCTCTAGTAGTCGGCGATCCAGCCTCAATAGCGTCACGTACATAGTACGACTTTCTCGAATCAAGAGTGCGGATCAATCATCACATTTATGCCTCGTACGGTAAAATCCATCGTACGATATCCCAAAATCGGGGTACGTGTCAACTATCACATATATACATCATCGTTCGTATAGTATCATCATCAAACAATATCATGATCAAGGGTACTGTACTATAATCGCATACATCCCAATATTATCAATCATATATCATCGTCTGCGTAAATATACATCGTCAAATGATCCACTAAAATGTCATGTCATATATCATCTCGTGATTAAGTCACATATTACAATCCGGGTTCTATTCTAGAGTCTCGTACATTTCAATGTCGTCATCACCTATTATCGTTTATGTATAATTATACATTTTCTCATTTCCCAACGATCTGCTAATATCATAACGCATCTCATGTCATAACTCGATCGTATATCTAATATCTCACGGTATCATGCCCAGTCATACCGACTCAACCCCATGTATCATATAACCTCGTCATATCGCGTGTATATGTTATATATATATATATATACATATAGAAATCTACACACATTTACACCCCCCCCCCAAGTCAAGTGTATGTGTGCGCGCGTGTGTGTATGTGTCTACATGAAACCTATGAGTTCCCTCCAAGGCAGTCATCCTCTGGTTAAGTCTTTCTAAATCAGTCTAATCCAATCTAAAGTCTTCAATAGGACCCTACTCGCCAAGAATCTGAGGTCATGTCCGACTTCTTAATAACAGTACATAATATCCCTATTCTACGTTTGTAGGGGTGCTATACGCCATCCACCCGACTTCCCCCGTAGATATATATCTACTCACCTGGTCCTTGTCTGCCGAAGTCGATGCCGCCATTCTCTTCTTCATAGTTCGAATTCTATGTGAGGGGTACCTATACGCAAACATATATAATATCGTAAACCAAAATCGTGGACAAAACCAAAACGACGCACGAAACGCGCATAGGTTAAAACCTATGACCCGCTCATGCAAAAGAACCAAATAACCCTCGATATCGGCGTACAAACGACGATTGATCGAGATAAAACATAAACGTACAAATCGTAGTTCCAAAACTCACTAATTATAATATAAAATAGATTGCAACTCATCAAAAACTCAAAATAAATCAAATCGATTTATTTCCCGAAAACCTAGAAAGCACTTAATTTTCGTTTTAATTCGAAACTTGATGTGTTAACAAAACTAATGGCCATAATATTCACTAAATATCATAACTAAGTCATACAAATCATTACTATATTTTTATCACACTAATTTGTATAAAACCAAAATTTCTAATTTGGAATTTTATCAAATTTTAACACTTTTTAAAGCAAAATTCACAATTCATCAACTAAACTAAGTTTTGGATGATCTAAGTTGCTAAACAACAAACTAAAATGTTAATAATGTCATGAAAACCATAATTAGATTTTAATCTCAATTATTTAATCAATTTCTAAAACCTAGTTAGCAAAATTAGCATATTTATCACAATTTTAAAGTAAAAACTAGCAAACTAGTGACTAAATTAGGTTTTGCATTCCATTAACATGTTAATCTCCTCATTAAAACCATAATCTAATGATAGAAACCCTAATTATAATTTTATCTCACCAATATATATATATTATAAAAACCTAGTTTGCAAAAATTCTAATTAGGATAATTTAAATACAACAATTTACACTTTAGCAACTAGGTTAAGTTTTTCTATGTCTTAGCATATTTAACTACACCATGTAATCATGAACACTTTATAGAAAGCCTAACTTGATTTAGAAACCCTCTCTTTAATTTCACAAATTAGAAATAAAAAACCAATTTATTACATGAAAAGCTTAAATTAAAATAGTTAAACAACTAATTACCCATTAGGTTAGGATTTATACCTTACTAACATGAGATCAAACAAGAAAATCATAGCCTCCAAAATTCTAATTTTTCTCTAAGATCCATGCAAAATTGATCAAAGAATAATGGGTAGAGATTGGATTTGGAATTTGTGGTTTTATTTTTGGATTTTTGATGAATTTTGGGATGATTTTTAATGCAAAGTGAAGTGGGGAAAATTAGGGGCTGCCATGAGGTGATTTCGGCCAAGGCAAGTGAGGAAAAAGAGTGAAGTGAGAGTGTGTAGAAATGTGTAGAAGACTTCTTTAATTAATGTCTCTTTTAAGTCTTTTCATTTATTATTTTATTTTATTTATTTTCTTAAGTAATTTCACCCTAGAATTCTCTAGAAATTGAAGACATAACAAGAAGAGAAGAGCATGCTACAATCTTAATTCTAATATTTCATGGTTCACTTTATCAAATTAACCCATTTCTGATTAGTAATTTGCACCCATTTAATGTATAATTAAAAGTTTATGTTAATATTACAAATAATTACTTAAGGAAAAAATATTTAGGTAAACTAATAATTTATAAGTCACTAAATAAACACCATTTACTAGTAATTACATAGTTAAAATAGGCGTATTTAAATTTATATTGAAAAATAATTGTTGTTGTGTTTTACGGAAAATACGGTTTATTTTACCGAATATCAGAAAATTCACCTAAAGGGTTTTATTTATTTAATTATTTATTTTTAAAACGTTAGACTTGTGGGTCTAACATGGCCTCTATTTTCTCAATACCAGTGGGGCAAGTTACGCAAGCCACTACTGGATTGTTCTTTGGGACCATGCTCCCACCGATGAGTTTCAGTGCCTCAGCGCCACAAAAGGAAGCTCTTAAAAGGTTGGTCTTCGATCGTCTGGCAACCGCAATATCCCCTCTCAACGGGCCGTCCAAATCTAACATCTCAGTTTTCAAAAGGCCGAGCAAAAGCAAAAACGGGCCAGCAAAGGAGCTCGTGATATTTGAAAGGGCTAACCCAAAACGGATAGCTCTCCCAACTCCTGCTACGGGTGAAGCCGCCAAAAAACGCTTCCCCCATCAGATGTTCGGTCTTCGAAAGTTTGGCCATCCCTCCCCAAACTTTAATTAGGATGCTGGTCTTCAACAGGCTGATGCCAATTGAAGCTCCTCAGCAAAACCAAGAGCGTGATGAAGCCGCTTCTAAAACTTAGGCAGTACCTTCAACAAGGCACGCTCGACGTTGCTACTTGCACCGAGTGAGAGAAGCTGTGGGCAACTCCCCCTCTAGGCTCATCCCACCAGCTCCAATGGTGGAAGTCGACGCTGCTGTTCCAACTGGGAACAGTTTTGAACCACTTAAGAGGGTACGCAAAAACTTTCCAACAATGGTACTAAAGAAATCACCCCCGCCTGCAGAAGTTACAGCGCAGGCAAAGCCAGAGCAGCCTCATCAGCGGCTCTCCTCGCAAATTCATAAGGTCTGACAAAAAGTCCAGGACTCCGTGATTGACCAGAACTACTCTTGTCGACCGAAGAAATTGAAGGCTCGACAAGAAAAGGACCACTCCTTCGCCATACAACAGAGGACTTCTCCTAAGCAGATGTCTGTAATAATGGCTCCTTCAACTCCAATCTCTCATAAAAGAACGAGGTTGGAGAAAACTTTACCACCTATGGCAAATTTCAAAGGCGATGGATCCAAACGCCCCAAGGCCGGGGATATAACAATACATACGGTCTACATGGCTTCGGGAAAAGAAGAAAGTCGTACTTCGGTGAGTCACCGACCACAAACTCGGTCGCTGACCAAGGCTCAGGAGAAACAACAGAAGCTCCAGGAAATACTGACCAAAATGGCAGCACTTACCAGACAGAAAGAAAGTCCGGACAAAAATTGAATAGCGCCAAGAGCAGGAAACCAATACAAAGTTCCTATGAAGAGTGCTTGAGAGAAAAGACAAAGAAGCCGCTGAACAAGCTGCCAACATAAAGTAGATGGCTTCCTTGTTCTAGGACATGGTTGGAATGATATCCAGAACCCCCAGCCGAAGATCTACCGATAATCGTCGAGGATGACAGGGGGAAACATCAAACCCTCCTCCGACCTTATCAACAGCCAAGGAGGAAATGATCTTCAAGGCTGCTCTTGATGATCATATTGCTCAACAAATAAGAGCTCATCAAGCTAATGAAGCTATTGTCCAAGTAGTCAAAACCGGACGACCGTATCCAGGCTGGTATGACCAAATCAAATACCCGCCGGGATATATGATCCCCAAGTTCCATGTGTACAAAGGGACAAGCAACCCTCACCTGCACATCGTGCAGTTCAGAGCTCTATGCGGCAACACTGGAGGCAACAATAAACTGTTACTTCGCCAGTTTGTTAGCAGCCTGTCAGAAATGACCTTTGAATGGTACTCGGAGCTCCCAAATGACTCCGTAAAAACATTCATAGAGATAGAATTGCTGTTCACACAGCGTTTCGCTAGCGTGAGCGGGCACACTCCAATTACGGCATTAATCAATGCCAGGGTAAAGCCAGGACAAACTTGGGTCCAATACGCGATCCGGTGGTGGAACCTGTGGTCAAAGTGCGAACAGTGCATTGAAGAATCTCCCGCCGTAGGCATGTTCATCGGGACCCTTGATCCTCAAACGACTGTGTCCCAGTTCATGACATTCTTCAAACCAACCACCTTTCAGGCTTTGATAGATAAACTGGCCCAAATGGACTAGATAGTCCATAGGCTTTCCTCCTCAAATAAGGACCCTCAAAATGCCAAGGGTAAAGGGAAAGCGGCCTTTGTTGCCAATACGCAACAACAGCCGAGTGGTCCAAAACCGGCTGCTCGCCAAAACAACGGGCGTTCGTGTCCATCCTTGGAGGAAAGATTAGGATGCGCTTACTCGTTTCCCCACGACAAGACGAGGAGACTGTTTGAATTGGCAGTGCGTAATAAACTCATCACATTGCCATATCCGCGGCGTCCACTGCAACCTGGCGACATCAATAACCCTAATTATTTCTTCTATCATAGAATGGTGAGCCACCCAATTGAAGATTGCTATGTCTTCAAGAATTGGGTCGAAGACCAGTATCAACAGGGAAAACTCACGCTGTTTAATAATTGGAGGGCAAACCCACCCCAGAAGTATACTCCCAAAAAGGTGGATGCGCAGAGGGCATCATGCTCACTCGTGGAAGAAACTCCATGGGAAGTCGTCTTTTCAGCAAAAACCAAAAGAATACTGAAATATCTACAGGCATGTCCGGCGGTCAGGTGGAAAAGCCCATTTGAACACGAAATAATCGAAGGGATGCTGAAATCTTGTCCCGCAGAGAAAATTATCGACGAAGGGCAAAAACCCCAAGTCGAGCGTTCAAAATCTTCAAACAAAAAGAAGAAGACCAAGAAGCCTGTGCAGCCTGCCGAGTATGACGACAAGCTCATAAATCTACAAAAACTCATTGACGTGCTGGAAGAGTACAACCAGAAGGTGCGGACACCGGTCACGCTTGAAGAGTTCCTCAAGCATATTCTTGAGGACGAAGATAATGACTATGATGAAGAAAATGATTTATCAAAAGAAACCCAAGACTATGTAGCAAATTGCCACATGGTCTTTCATTCGCTGTCATATAACAAAGAACCTCTTTCAGCGTCAGAAAATAACGTGGAGAAACTGGGGGCAGAGCCAGCGCTAAAATTCCCGGAATCGCCAGAAGACTCGATCGATAGGCTGCTAAACGAAGCTTTTCAAAAAGCAAAGTTAACCGAGAACGCGAGACAACTATATATGAAAAAGCTAAGCGTCGGCGCCAGGATAAAGAAGCTGCGGTGAGGACGAGTCGTAAAGTACCCCAACCAAGCCAAAGCACACCTGCTGCAAATAAGAGCGGGATCAAAATAGAGAAGCAGTTCGCCAAAGCCCTGTCAATGGGGCGTAAGAAACACTCCCGGGGTCATATGCCTCGATGGAGAAGATTCACATCCAAACTACTGCCTATATCATCGGAGGGTCACCCACCCCACCGAAGAATACAGTGTCTTCAAGAAGTGGTGGCAAGGATATGTTGCCCATCAAAAACACTTCAAGAGGATGAAGCGCGAAGCTTGTGCTCGTTGACGGCAAAGTAGTACGACAAATGCACATGAAGAAACGACTGGCAACTGTCATTGGTTGGTACCAGTTCGGAAGGGGAAAAACCCTAAGTTCTTACCTTCTAGAGCGATTCTGAGGATGAAACATCTTTCAACCCTCTTTTCAAAGACTCCACCTCTGAAAAAGAAGAAGAGAAGAAGAACTGCGAGAATATTCAACCGCATAACCGCACGTTTTCTGAGAAGAACCTTGGACCTACAAATAAAGGTTCGAATAAAAAAGACAAAGGGAAGGGGGAAATCCCCGAGGAAATCACCCTTGATAGTACAGCAGTCAAAGAGCTCACCGCAAAGGACCCGCCTAAGAAATATAAGGTGGATTACAATGTCCTAGCACATCTGAGGAAAATACCCTCACAACTGAGCATATTGGATGCTCTCCTTCTGTCCAAAGAGGCACGAAATTCTCTCATCAAGGCATTATAAGAGCCCGATCAGTTCCAAACTTTCTTCGCGGAAGAGAAGATGAAAGATGAACTGGCAGAGGTCCACACAGCTGATATTACATTTAGCAATGAAGATCTCCTCCTCGGTATGTGCAAACATAATCGCCCGTTATACATCACCGGGTACCGCCATGACATCAAGATAGGGAAAATTCTCGTCGACAATGGATCCTCCGTCAACCTTCTCAACGTGAGGGTACTAAAGGAATTTGCATGGACGTTCAGCACCTTGCCCGAGATAAAATTACCATCTTCGAGTTGGATTCACAGTCTTCACGGATGCTTGGGTCCGTAATACTGATGTTACGATTTGGGCTGCTCGTCACTGACATCAAATTTCATGTCATTGACGCCAAGACTTTATATAACGTTTTGCTCGGAAGGCTTTATTTACATGAGTACAAAGTCATCCCATTTACACAATATCAGTGTATGAAGTATTTCAGGGATGGTTTGGAATACACCATCATAGGGGAGCTCCGTTTTCTGTAAATGGGATCCGAAAATATGAAGATGCAAAATACTTCCTACTAGATTTCGAGGATACGGAAAGGTGCCCCAAGCCGGAGAATAAATAGAAATCCGTCGCCACTATCCCGATCTTTGGGAGCGATATCGAGAAAGATGAAGAAATAGTCTACTCGGAACAACCCTAGAAAGAAAAAAATAAGCCCGGACCATCTACTCCATTTTTGGTCTTTGGTAGCGACTCTGAGGACGAGGCCAACACAGTGTTCTCCGTCCTCCCGTTAATGCAAACTTTTGTCGGAACAGACCAGAGTCTAGAAATTACAATGGCTCCGCCTCGGCATTACAAGGAACTTGATGCTCTCCATACATACAGCGTACAAGAACTGCAAACTTTCTACATACCTTCTAGGCGAAGAGGTGAAAAAGCGATCCTCTTCTACCAATCTACGGAAAATAAAGTAGAAAAAGAAGTCTGTCATGCTGCCGATTTTGCACTCGATAGGCTTCAACCAATCCGTCTGCCAAGATACTATGGGGAAGGATTGAAAAGGCTGTTAAGATGCCAAGGTGTACCCCTCGAACAAACTGTTCGACAAGCCCAATTATAGAAAAAAATTTGGGATATTCCTGAGACTCGGCGAAAGATGCCCAATGGGAAGATAAAGACGACTGGGCTTGGATATGTTCGTTCCAAGAAATGGGAGCGGTTCCATAGCTGCCGCATCATAAACAACTCCAGTGAAGGGAAAACGCTCTTCTAAATAGCTGTGACATTAAAACAGAGCGAAATCATGCTGTAAGAACGTTAAGTCCGTTACTCGAAGAACAAATCGACAAGCTAATAAAAAAAAATTGTCAAAAGAGTCGATACAACCACAGCCGCGAAATGACTATCTATGAAGAGGCCAGGATGCAGTGACTCAGTCAATAATCTGCGGCCGGACTAGAACGTAATGCTCTTCATCCCTGGCCCGCTATATGTTCTCGAAAAACGGGAAACCCCCAAAATGAAGACAAAAACAGGGCAAAGAACGCAAACAACAGAGTATATCTAAGACACCGTGCACTCGAGTAGAACTCGATTGGAGCCCTTCCTTTATAAAGAAGATGGATCGAGAATACTCTTTCCCTCAAGACAAGACGAGAAAAATATTCAACCTTGTCATGAAGCATCAAATGATGACGCTCTCGGAGTCGCGGCATCCCGAACAAATATATGAGGTCCATCATCCGGATTATTGCTCCTACCACTGAGCAATAGGTCATCCCCTTGAAGACTGCTTCACATTCAAAAACTGGATAGAAGACCCGTATCAATAAGGCAGGTTCGCTTTATCCGACAGCTGAAGGGTAACCCCACCACAAAAGCATGATCCAAAAAGGACCTATACCGTCAGGATAAGACCAGCTCAACATCAAGAATGGAAGCGAACTCGTATTTGCCATATGATAACACTCTCAAAAGAGGGAGGGCAGGAGACTATGGATGACCTCTTTAGGTGCTTTGTAAATGAAGATAAGGACTATGTGATCTCAGAGTTTCCACCAGCACCAAAAGAACTGGAAGATGGGATACATACCACGGCGGAAAACCTAAGAAAAATTGACTTATGGACGGAAAATGATCCGAGACCAACGTTCATTAGTGAACTGCTATCTAAAAAGCAGGTAGCCACATTAAAAGATGTGCTCATGCAGTATAAAGATTGTTTCGCCTAGAATTACTCTGAAATGCCGGATTTAGATCCAAAAGTGGTAGTGCATAAACTAGCTATATCGCCGGGTATAAAGCCAATCATATAGGTGCCAAGAAGGACGCGACTCGAACTTGATATGAGCATCAACGCTGAAGTCAAGAAACTAATCGTTTCCGGTTTCATCCAAGAAGTTCAATATCTCGATTGGATCGCTAACATTGTTCCAGTGATGAAGAAAAATGGGACCGTATGTATCTGCGTGGACTTTCGGGATCTCAACAAAGCTTACTCGAAGAATGATTTCCCAGTACTTGTTACCGAGCTGATGATCGATAACACATCTACCCATGAGGTCTTCTCCTTCATGGATGGATCTTCAGGATACAACCAAATAAAAATGCATTCTGAATACCAAAAGCATACTGCCATTCGGACCCAATTGGGCATATTCTGTCATAAGGTGATGCCTTTCGGTTTAAAAAACGCTGGAGTTACCTACCAAAAGGCCATGACAAAGATCTTCGGTGAATTCATCCATGAGATTGTCGAATGCTATATCGACGACCTTATGGTTAAAAGCAAATCTCACGAGGAATATTGGGAACATCTAAAAATAGTGTTCCGACGTCTTCGGCAGTATAATCTGAAAATGAATCCTCTAAAATGCGCGTTTGGAGTCTCCTCAGGAAAATTCCTAGGATTCATCATACGGCATCGGGGCATCGAAATCGATCCTTAAAAAATCAAGGCGATTATGGAAATGCCCACGCCAAGAATCCTCAAACAGTTGCGATCTTTTCAAGGAAAGCTTACATATATTCGGCAGTTCATAGCCAAGCTCTCCGGAAAATGCCATCCCTACAGTCATTTGATGAAGAAAGGGACCCCATTCGTCTGGGATCAAAAATTCCAAAACGCACTGGATGAAATCAAGCAATACCTGCAAAATCCGCCGGTATTGACCGCTCCGGTTAAGGGAAAACCCCTTATCCTATACACAACGGCCCTTGAGGGTTCTCTTGGCACGCTATGGCCACAAGAGAATGATCAGAGAAAGGAGAGAGCTCTGTACTATTTAAGTCGAGTTCTTTTAGGGGCAGAAAACAACTACTCTCCCATCGAAAAGCACTGCCTGGCACTGATCTTCGCAATAACGAAGCCCAGAAATTACGCTTTGGCACATGAGGTCCATCTCATATCAAAGGTGGAGCCTCTCAAGTATCTAATGTCGAGGGCCATATTAATAGGAAGGCTTGCCAAATGGGCCTTCTTCCTGATGGAGTTCTCGATAACGTATCGTCCCTTCAAAGCAGTGAAAGGGCATGCCATTGCCGACTTTCTTGCGGAGCATCCGATACCAGATGACTCCTCCTTAAATTGCAAGTTGCTAGACGAATATGCGTTTGATACAACCGAAGAAGAAAATGATTCTTAATGGGAACTCTAATTCGATGGAGCATCTTCCATAAAGCGGCGAAAGCATAACACCCCTATAATCAAAGCTGGGGTGGTCCTTATCTTCGTGACTCCACAAGGAGGGATATTGCGTTATGCCCTCTCTTTAACAGAGCTAAAGACTAATAACGAACCTGAATATTAAGCTTTGATAGCAGGTCTAGAGATCGCTATCGACGTGGGAATCGAAAACCTCCTCATATATGGAGATTCCCAGCTGATCGTTAGCTAGGTAAATGGCGACCATCAGATATGCAAGCCAGAGCTGATAAAGCATGGCGAAAGAGTGCAGCAACTGCTGACACAAATCCCCTCCTACATCCTGAAGAGTATACCGCGTGCAGAAAACAACAAGGCAGATGCATTGGCCAAATTGGCTAAGGAACTGGCCGATGAAGACCTCGATGACGTAAGGATCATTATGCAAAACTGCAGGGTTCTCGCGCCAACAGATATATCTTTAAAAGACTTAATAGAGCCATCCGAAGGAAAAGAAATGACGGAACAAGTAGCCCTTTAAATAGAGGGCGAAGAAAAGGTTAAAAATTGGAGGGAAGTGTTCATAGACTACTTCAAATCCCAACAAATGCCCGAAAATGCGTCATATAGACATCAGCTTATGAAACGAGCTCTGTCTTTCGCCTTCGTCAATGATACCCTATATAAGAGATCGTTTGACTGTCCGTGACTAAGATTCCTGGAACCAGAAGAAGCGAAGAGAGTCGTCCAAGAAACTCACGGCGGACTCTGCAATTCTCATCAAGCTGGGCCAAAGATGAAGCTAAAGATAAAAAGAATGGGTTACTATTGGCGCATAATAATTTAGGATTGCCTCGAATATGTGAAACAGTGTCACTCGTACCAAATTCACGGGGACTTCATCCACCAACATCCAAATCCTTTATACCCAACAGTGGCTTGTTGGCCATTCGAAATGTGGGAAATCGATATAATTGACCCTATTGAACCAGTATCGTCCAAAGGACATCGGTTCATACTGGCAATGACCGACTACTTCTCCAAGTGGGCAGAAGCAGTACCACTGAAGGAGGTGAATACGGAGAATATTCTCCATTTCTTCAAAACCCATGTCATCTATTGGTTCGGCACTCCGCGACGGATAATCTCGGATACTGGGCCAGCTTATAAAAGTCATAAAATCAGCCGCTTCGCATAACAACATAACATAGATTGGAGATACTCTTCAGTCTATAATCCTCGGGCCAACAGTTTAGCTGAAATTTTCAACAAGATCTTGATAAAGATTGTAAAGAAAACGGTATCCAGAAATAAAAAAGACTGGCACGAAAGGCTGCATGAAGCTCTCTGAGCATATAGAACAACGTTCAAAATGGCCATGAATACAACACCATATACGTTGGTATTTAGTGCGGAAGCAGTGCTCCCATTGGAGGTAGAACTCCCTTCTCTACGAGTAGCAGTCCGATACAAGTTGACAGATGAAGAAAACGCTCATCTTAGGCTTGAGGAGCTCGATGCCCTCGACGAAACTCGCCTTATAGCACAACAAAATCTTGAGGCTTATAAGGCAAGGATGACACGGTCATACGAAAAACTGACCAGGCCGAGGACATTCCGCCAAGGCGAACTAATGCTATTCATCAAAAGACCAATGATCCCCAATCATACAAAACAGAGGAAGTTCGACGCGAACTATGAAGGCCCATACATTATAGACAAAGTCTACCAAGGTGGAGCCTACCTGCTTGTGGATATGTATGGTGAAAGATCCTTCTGGCCAATAAATGGCCGATTCCTCAAAAAATACTATGCTTGAAGAGTCATGACTTAGGCCAATGATAGATGATGACGCTTGTGTCCGATCGCTGTCTCCCTGAGTCAGAACTTCGAAAGTAGTATCCAAAAAGCTCCGTCGCCTCAATTACGGCGACAACGGACCGAGATGTCCCTAAACTAAAACATTGCCTTAAACATAGCGACAACAGACCGAGATGTCCCTAAACTAATAACGGACCGAGATATTCTTAAACTAGCAATGGACCGAAAAGTCGCAAAACTAATGTTGGACCGAGATGTTCCTAAACTAACAACGGACCGAGATGTCTCTAAACTAACAACGGACCGAGATGTCTCTAAACTAACAATGGACCGAGATATCCTTAAACTAACATTCGTCCCCAAGATGGGAATATTAGACCAAAAAGTCCTTAAACTAAAAATTCGCCTCAAACATGGCGGTAATGTACCGGAAAGTCCCTAAACTAGCGCATCTCCCTAAATACGGCGATACACTCCCTTGAGATCTATATTGCAAATCAAAGTCCTAATGGCAAAGATTGTTGTTCCCCTCCAAACGACGGCCAAGACAGGGACGTCTTGCCTGAGATTCGGGACATATGCTAATTGGTGATATCCGTCCACCTCTCCGAAGATTCCAAGTTGATTTATGGCACCGTGCATCGAAATTTTAAACGGATGCGTCCGATGTAGCAGACTTCGTCAGATTCCGCCTCTCTTGAGGGGTTTTTTGATTGTGGGGACGCTCTTCCATGCAGGCGCAAGCCCCTGCAGTTAATTACGCAACCACATCGCGGTAACCACTTTCTCCTTCTCCATGTGGCCACTTCGTGTCGTGGGTGTTTGTTTGTGGTTGCCCGTGGATTGTATACGGAGACTAAGTTATGTTGTCGCCCGTAGGGCGTGGACTAGTCCAAATCCGTATCTTTCTTAGATTTGGGTTTGGGGGTTTGGGTTTAAGGATACGTTAGCCTCATTTGAGACTAAGATCGACTTAAATGTTTGTTAAGGATACGTTAGTCTAGTTTTAGACTAAGATCGACTTAACAGGATCATTTAGATCCAATAAGAGAGCAATTGGGGGCCCTATTGTTTAGTTTAGTGACATTGCGGTCGATAAGTAGTTTAAGGACATTGCTGTCCAATATTAGTTTTAAGACATTGCGGTCAAGGTTAAGGACATCATAGTCCGAGGATTTAAGGACTCCACAGTCCATCGTTAGTTTTAAGACATCACGGTCAAGGTTAAGGACGTCATAGTCTGTTGTTAGTTTTAAGACATCCCGGTCAAGGTTAAGGACATCATAGTCCATGAGTTTAAGGACCCCACAGTCCGTTGTTAGTTTTAAGACATCCCGGTCAAGGTTAAGGACATCGTAGTACATGAGTTTAAGGACCCCACAGTCCGTGAAATGTGTGGTTGTTGGGACCCGTCACCTCTTTGAAAATGTTGAGGAATTACAACGACAAGTATCAAAGGAGTGAAGAGATGTACCCTTGAACCAAGGTAGATTAGATGATCTGTAGCCCAATTTGGAACCAAGACCAATTAATTATATTATGAGCCCATTGGCTCAGTTAAGTCTGAATTGAGGACTTATAGCCTTCTTGGGCTAAGTCCAATCATGTTTGGAATATTGGCCCTCTGTTGGTCTATTGAAGGGGAGGCTTTGCCTCTAAAAAATCAGCCAACTTGGCTAGGATTAGTGTTGAACACTAAAGCTCAAAAGTGTTAAACACTAAAGGTAAAATTCTCAAATTAGTGGTGAAACACTAAAAGAACAACCAGTGTTAAACACTGGAGATATAGTTTTTGATTTAGTGTCAAACACTAGAAATAATCAGTGTTAAACACTGCCAATAGGGTTTTCAAATTAGTGTTAAACACTAAGAAAGATCAGTGTTAAACACTGGGAATAAAGATCTCTAATTAGTGTCAAACACTAAAGAAAGAGGGGTCACGTGTGGACACGTGAGAGCGCCCTGATTCCCCTTATTTTGTTCTCCCAAAAGTATTGAATACTTTCTACATTTGATTCTGGAGCATCACGTGCCGACACGTGATGGGGATTTGGGTATTTGACTGCTAAAGCTTTTGTCAAGGGGTCACGTGGTAGCACGTGAGAGCTCCCAGAGCTTGGATTCCCTTTGCTTTTTCTCCTCTGTCACGTGGGAGCACGTGAGGCGTTGCCTCAAAGTTCTTTTCTGTAGATCTTTACAGGGGTCACGTGGGAACACGTGACCCTGGTTCTTTGCCTGTTTAAAGATCTCTTTATCTTTTTTAAGAATTAAATTCCTCATAGGGTTAAACCCTAGCAATAATCTTAGAGGAATTAAATTCCCATTTTCTTTTGAAGAATTATATTCTTGGAGAGGGTTAAACCCTAATTTCCCTTCTGTAGGAATTAAATTCCGATATATGTAAAGAATAAAGTTCTGACATAGGGTGAAACCCTAATTTCTTTTCAAGGGGAATTAAATTCCTGTGAGTTTTCAGAGAATTAAATTCTCAATTAGGGTAAAACCCTAGTTCTGTCCATCTTGAAAAAATTAAATTCCTATAATTTTTGGAGAATTGAATTCTCTTATAGGGTTTAAACCCTAATTTTATTTCGGAGGAATTAAATTCCTATAACTTTAAGAGAATTAAATTCTCAAAACCCAATTCCTCTTCTATGTATTAGATCTTCATGGCAGGATCTCGACCCAATGAGAATTAAATTCTCAACCTATGGGGAGATGTGCACTTTGCAGATCTTCAACTAGAGAAAGAACTAAGTTCTTTTCTTTTATATAAGAGTTAAACTCTTGGATTGAGAATTAACTTCTTTTTTTGAAGCCTTTTTTCCCCTTTCTTTTCTTACCTAGGGTTTTTCCTTGTAGAGAATCAAATTCTTCTTTCTTTTCTCTCTGAATTTTCAAGATTCCAAGGCTCTATCTCTCTGTATGTATCCAAAACTCTCTCCTTTGGCTCCTATTTATAGGAGAAGGAAAAGAAACAATCTGTTTAGTAAATCTTTCATTGAAAGATTTGATTTATTTTCATCATTGATCCGGGCCTTTAGATTATTAGGTGAATTTTATTCACTGTTAGATTTTAAATCCAAAGATATTTCTTCTGTTATTTCGGTGAGATTTAGGGGAAATCTTTCCTTGTCCAAGATTTTTCCATAGGTTGGTGATATTTAATCACCCTCGGATTCTTGATCTAATGATTTTACATAATTCTTCTCCATTTTGGAAAGATTTAAATGATCTTTTTCAGAATTTAATTATGTTGGACAATAAGGCTTTTAAAGCCAGTCACGTGTGGCCACGTGACCCCTGGTTACGTGTAAGCACGTGACCCCTGGTTACGTGTAAGCACGTGACTCCCTGAAGGGACTCCTCTTCTGCGCTCTGCTCTTTGCCGTTGCTTTAACTGTCACATGCCAACACGTGACCGCTGGTCACGTGTGAGCACGTGATGCTCCCTCTGAAGCTTTTTCCTGATTTTTTAATCAGGGAAAAAATGCCCCCACAGCGTTGCTCTCACGTGTCTGTACATGAGTGCAACGCTATCACTTTTGTGACCGTTGGATCTGCTTTGGGAGTAGGGTAGATGAAACGTTTTCCATCCCATCTTATAAATGCCAATGTCTTTTCAGAAGCGCCTCCACTTTTCATCTTCCTCCTTTGCTAACTTTCTTCCTTTGAGAATTTAATTCTCCTTTTTCAGAGCTTAGTTCTCCGCTCCAAATTTTTTTTAGAGTTTAACTCTGTTCCAAAAAGATCCTTTCTTCAGGTAATGATCTTTGAACGATCGGAGAGCTTTCACAGCAATCACCACGGGATTTTAAATCCAGATCAAGGGTTTTTCCCTTTAACAAGAACACACACATTTCCTTATTTTAAGTTCTTCAACAAGAACAGAAAACTATCTAATCTTCAAACTGTGGATCTCTTAGGGTTTCTTTAAACCTTAGGGAGATGATGGTGTCGGTTGTCCCTTCCATGGAATTTAATTCCATCCTCAAGGAGCTCTGGCTCTAGAACAACAAACTTCTGGGAATTTAATTCCCTTTTTCAAGAAGGAATTTGATTCCTATGAGGAACTAAGTTCTTCCCATGGGGACTTCATGGGTTTTCTTGCCCTGAGTCATCTTCTTCACAATCCAGAAGAAGTTTGCAATGTTGCTTTCTAGGGATTTAATTCCTTTGATTCTGTTTGATTTGCCATAGAGTCCAAGATGGATTTCTTTTTAGGGGAATGTGTAGGGTCATTTAAAATCCATTGTTTATTTAATGAGAATCTTCCTTTTGTCTCATTGTAATTGCTGTGCCTCCTCATTAGCCAGCCGCTATCTTGATTTCGTGGGACCCACATGTTTTGTAACTAATGGTCCCATAAAATGAGTTCGCTGTCGTTTTCTTCCACTGTTACATTTATAACTATATATATATATATATGTGTGTGTGTGTGTGTATACATTGTCGGCCTCGCTTTAACAGTTTCCTCTTATTTTATTTCAGGTGCGATGACTTCCGTTCCGTATTTCCCTTTTACTCGCTCGGAAGCCGCTTTTCCCCAGTCGCCGTCTGATGAGGAAGTGATGGCGATGATTAGGGCTCATGACCTGAACTGCACCAACTTACTTTTGTGGGGGACCTGGTACAGCTATATCATCCGGGGTCGCCGGAGTTTTCTCTGCGAAGTGCCGACAGAGCCCACCTTTCCGTTCTTGCCGATGAATCCTCCGAGGACGGTCTTCGCTGTGGAGATGCCAAATTGGACTCCAACGGGGCAGCTCGAGCTTTCGACAACCGGTATCCCGAACCATCCGATCCCAGCTATAGATATTCTGGGACGACGTATTTGCCAGGGTGAGGCCCAACCATGGGGACAAATCTATAAGATAGGGCTCACTCCTCGACACCCCAACCTTCTCTGGGCTCGCTACATCCTTTCTGCCCATCGTGCGCGGCTGCAGAAGGTCGGGCTTTACCGGGCGATATATGCGTCGCTCTTTCACTACCAATCTCTGCATGTCTGGTGGGTTAAGGCGTTCTTGAACCAGTGGAATCTCCCCACCAACACTTTTATTCTAGGGGGTCGCGAGGTCTCGATCTCTCTGGAAGAATTTTATGAAATCTCGGGATTGCCAATCAGGGGTACACTGTATGAGGAGTTGCTGCCTCCTGACGAGTACGTCTTTGAGCCCGAGCCTTCACCGCTTGACGGCTTGTCTGCTGAGAACGCCGTCCTCCACAAGCGTCCCAGCTTGATCAAGGCGCTAGGTATCTTTGACCAATTGTTCACCGAATCTGAGGAGCAGGGCGTTACTTTTAAGAGCTTCATTGCCTGCTTCTTTCGCGAGGGCGTCCTATCGAAGACAGCTCCGAAGTTTGCAAATATCAAAGACCCCTTTGGGTTTGGCCCGAAGAAGCTGCCGACCAAGGAATTGGATTTACCGCAATACTACATCCCAATTATGTCACCGGTATCTTTCGAATCTATCGCAGCTCCCGGCATGGATGAGGAGACATTCTTCGTGGGCTTTATCAGTGTCTGGCTCAGCTGGTTTGTTGTCCCTATACATCGCCGTTTCATGAGAGCCTCGGTTATTTACCCGGCTCATTGTATCGCTGAGGGGGCGCGGTTGGCCATCGGCATCCTGGCGCTGGCGCATCTATATCACGGGTTAGGCGCTGCGGCTAATACCTCGACTCCTGGGGTGAATGTAGTAAACTTTTCTCTTCATTATTTCACGTCTTGGATCGAGATGCATGTGTTAGGAGCTTTTGCTATACATCAGAGGCCCGCATTTTATGATGCTTACACCTTTCCGCGACTTATGCTATTGGTGGATGCTTCTGCCCCTGACCCGACTCAATTCGGGGCTATTCGGGCATTGATTTCTCCTTATGCTACTGCTGGCGGGTTGGTATTCACTGATCGGGTCTTATCTTCTCCCTCGGGTCCAGCTAAGCAACTTTGGGACTGGTCAAAAGATAGCGTGCCTTCTTTGAGGCCCCGGGAGGCCGCGCACTTATACGCAATCAGACCGGGCTACCTGGTATTTCATCAGGATAGCGCGGCCCTTTTCATGCGGTACAATCCGCATCGCTTTGCCCGGCAGCTTGGTTACGATCAGGGCATCCCTTTTTAGGCTTTCATAGTCGCGCCGGTTCCATCGCCCGAAGCCGTTCGAGATGCCGCCCATCATTTTGTGAGGTTGAGCACTGGCTCCCAGTTCATGATCCCCAATGCTGATTACATGCCCCTATGCGTGGGGTCGTTTACGGGCTGGTATCTCCATCGGGTCAACCCGATTATTCTTAAGGAAAGAAGGGTACTCCTTGGCCACGGTGCTCCTACTCAGGTTCCGGTCACAGGAGCTACGCTGCGACCGTGCGTGCCGGTCCATTTTCCTCTGAAGGATATCGGTGTTGCGCTCATTCCGGGAAAGTCGGGGGCGGATCTTACCCTAACAGCCGGTATGCCATTGGGCACCCGATCGCGGGGTAAACGGGCTCCGGTAGCAGCACCACCACCACCCGCGACAGCACCGCCCCCGGTGGCATCGACAATGGCGGTGTCATCCTCGGTTGTGGCACTAGGCGAGGGTGACAGGGATGAGGGTGTTGAAGGCGAGGTGGGCCGGCGTCGCGCTAAGGATCCACGGGGAAGGAAGCGGTCGTCCTCGGCGACCGGCTCTAGATCCAAGCGTCGAAGGAAAGTGGTTACTAACTTGCTTGACTCTTTAATAGAGTCTGAGCCCATTCTTGAGGATGAACCGTTGGCCTTGCAGGAATCAGATGCTGGCCTACTTTTTCTGGGTTCGGCCGCCGAGAAAGCCGCACAGCTGGCTGAGGCTATACGACGTTCCAAAGACGAGTCTCAGAACGTTAGGGTTCCGAAGAAGCCCTACCGTGCCGTAATCTTTTATGAAGACCCTTCGTGGATCCGGCGGCGGTTCATTGGCCCTTTAGAGGAATGGGGAGAAAGGGCCCTGAAGCAGGCTGCTTCGGAGGATGCTGCGGACGCACTTTCACTGTGGACTGGCGGCCTCGAGTCCACCCTCGAACCCCTACGGGCACATCTCCTTGAGAAGGAACACCGGCTGGAAGAAGCCATATTGAAGGCTTCCTTACGCATCGGTATGTCTTTATACTTCTTTGCAGCACTTTGTATTGCCTATACCTGCATGTATGTATCCTTATTCTTGCGTGAATTGTGCAGAGACTTCGGCGATGGGGGAGGTTCTTACGGGCTTGTTGAGGATAAAGCCTGTTGACATTCCCAATGAAACATTGCTCGATGTAGAGGGGGTTGACGACGCTGCGCTTCTCACGATAGAGCCTCCTATGGCGGTTGTTGATCCTGAAGCACTTGCTCCTTTGGGGGAGTCACCTTTGGGGGTCGCCGTCCCACCGGCTCTTCCTGAGGGCGGCCCCGAGGCTGGGATAGAGGTAGTCAGGACCATCCTCCCTTCGTTGGAATCCGAGGCCACGGCGGAGGCCGCTGAAGCTGCTATCCCCCCGGCTCAGAATGGGAGGAGTGTCGAAGGTAACCTTCTACATTTTAAATTAGCAATCTTTCTGTTATCTGAACTCTTTTGTTTTTTTTTTAGAATTGCGCGGACTAGCGGCCTCTATTGCCGATCTGTCTCCCCGACAATCCTTTCAGCGTCTGCTGGAGATGGCCGCTCCGTAGGCGATATCTCCTCAACGCATTGTCCTCTCATCTGGGCAAGGTTAGCATCATTCTCCATTTTTTTATTATAGCATCGTTGTTATTTTACGTAATTACATTGATGTTCTTCACAGTTCTGGAAGCCGATGACGAGGTTGAGGTCCTTGAAGGGCCAGGGGAACCTTCAGCTCCTACTAGCATGACCGTAGGTAAGTGACGTTTCAATATGGTCCCACTTGTTCCTTTGTTTAAGAGTTTCACTGACATTTTTCAAATCTGAATAGCCTTACCAGCTCCCACAGTGCCGGAGTTGCATATCGCCATGCCACCCCGTCCTTATGCTTTGCGAGCTTCAGAGCGCCTGGCCAAGTTAAGCCTTGTCTCCCTGTCGTCTTTGATCGAGGAGCTTCGTGCTGGCAGCGCAATCACAGCTGAAGCATTCGCCGCCGAAGCTAACGGTTCTCTTCCTTTTCTTGCTACATACCATAACGAAGAAGTAATGCGAGTCTGGGTGGAGTTCTGTCGGCAGGTAGAGGCATGCTTGCACGCACTTGAGTGTTCCCGCCTTTCTTCGGAGGCCGTGGCTGCAAAGGCGGACTTGCGGGGGCTGATAGAGCGGTGCGCGGAAAACACGGTATCATGCGAGAAGAGGCTCGGCCGCAAATTCTCGGAGAGGGAGCTGGCCTCTAAGGCGCTGCACGAGCTCCAGGCCAACCTTACAGCCAAAGCTAACAAAGCGTATGAACTCTGGCAAGTACTCCAAGAGTCTATCAAAGAGGTGATGGCCCTTGATAAAGCTGCCGTGTTCACTCGCGAAAGGGTTGAGGCTAACAAGGCTACCGAGAAAGAGCTCGAAGGCCGGCTTGCTTCGTATCAGGCCCAGCAGGCTCAGGCGGAAGCCCGTCTTCTGGCGATACTAAATCACGAAGCCGTGACCCAGCAAAAGAAGGATGAGCTAGTGAAATTGCTAAATCGCCCGCCGGCTTGAAGACTTGTATCTCTTTCTTTCTTTTTGTACATACTCCTGAATGTGAGTATATTCTTTTTATTTTTTCATGAATTGTACTTTGTATCCATTTTGGTTCATGAATAAAAGACATATTTTTTTCAATGGCGTGTCCCTTTTTATTGAATGTATTCTGCGGATAGTCTATCTTGATTTCTTTGCAGGGCAGTGTTGGCTTAGGATTCAGGGTTAAGATCTGTCTCCTAAGACCTTTGAACTTTATGAGCCATGAGGGTCTCATAAAGAGTTTTTCTCCCTACTGGTCGAGAGGATCCCATAGGTGTAAGTTCTCCTTAAGAATCGTGAGGATTCTTAAGCGGGTTTTCCCTGGGGAGTCGTAAGAATCTCACAAGAGAGTTTTCTTCCCTGCAGGACGTGAGGACCCGCAAGTGCTGGGTGTGGTCGCCCTTATCCGTATTTCATGGGGTCAGGGGTTGCTTTGGACGTTTTCCGGGGTACCGTAGTTTAAAGACATCGCGGTCGAGGTTAAGGACATCGTAGTCCGTGGATTTAAGGACTCCACAGTCCAATGTTAGTTTTAAGACATCACGATCAAGGTTAAGGATATCATAATCCGTGGATTTAAGGACTCCACAGTCCAATGTTAGTTTTAAGACATCACGGTCAAGGTTAAGGACATCATAGTCCGTGGATTTAAGGACTCCACAGTCCAATGTTAGTTTTAAGACATCATGGTCAAGGTTAAGGCTTCATAGTCCATGGATTTAAGGACTCCACGGTCCAATGTGTGCTTACTGGGACCCGTCACCTCTTTGAAGGCGTTGAGGAATTACAACGACAAATATCAAAGGAGTGAAGAGTTGTACCCTTTAACCAAGGTAAAATCAGTCTAGAATCATCATGGTTGATCGTTAGTTTTAAGACATTACGGTCGAGGTTAAGGACATCATAGTCCGTGGATTTTAAGGACTCCACAGTCCGATGTTTGCTCTGGATGCTTCATACGGGTTCACTGTCGTGCTCTGCGAGGACCAGGCCCCGCTCTGGATGTTTTCCGTGGGGTCAAAGAGTGACGTTATCCGCGTTCCACTTGACCAGGAATTTTGCTCTGGATGCTTCCCACGGGTTCACTGCTGTGTTTGGCGAGGACCAGGCTCCGCTCTAGATGCTTCACACGGGTTCACTGCCGTGCTCTGCGAGGACCAGGATCCGCTCTGGGCATTTTCCACGGGGTCAAAGAGTGACGTTATCCGCGTTCCACGTGACCAGGAATTTTGCATTAGATGCTTCACATGGGTTCACTACCGTGTTCGGCGAGGACTAGGCTGCACTCTGGATGCTTCACACGGGTTCACTGCCGTGCTCTGCGAGAACCAGGATCCGCTCTGGACGTTTTCCACGGGGTCAAAGAGTGACGTTATCCGCGTTCCACGTGACCAGGAATTTTGCTCTGGATGCTTCCCATGGGCTCACTGCCGTGTTCGGCGAGGATTAGGCTCCGCTCTGGACGTTTTCCACGGGGTCAAAGAGTGACGTTATCCGCGTTCCACGTGACCAGGAATTTTGGCCTGGATGCTTCCCACGGGTTCACTGCCGTGTTCGGCGAGGACCAGGCTCCGCTCTGGACGTTTTTCACGGGGTCAAAGAGTGACGTTATCTGCGTTCCACGTGACCAGGAATTTTGCGCTAGATGCTTCACACGGGTTCACTGCCGTGTTCGGCGAGGACTAGGCTCCGCTCTGGATGCTTCACACGGGTTCACTGCCGTGCTCTGCGAGGACCAGGATCCGCTCTGGACGTTTTCCATGGGTCAAAGAGTGACGTTATCCGCGTTCCACGTGACCAGGAATTTTGCGCTAGATGCTTCACAAGGGTTCACTGCCGTGCTCGGCGAGGACTAGGCTCCGCTCTGGATGTTTCACACGGGTTCACTGCCGTGCTCTGCGAGGACCAGGATCCGCTCTGGATGTTTTCCACGGGGTCAAAGAGTGACGTTATCCGCGTTCCACGTGACCAGGAATTTTGCTCTGGATGCTTCCCACGGGTTCACTACCGCGTTCGGCGAGGACCAGGCTCCGCTCTGGACGTTTTCCACGGGGTCAAAGAGTGACGTTATCCGCGTTCCACGTGACCAGGAATTTTGACTTTGTCTGTATTTCGCGAAGTCAGAATTTGACTCTCGGTCAGCTGTACGCCGCCGAGTCATGGAACTGGGAGTTGCCGCTGTTCCGTTTTGCTTGATGTTGTGTCTGCTGTAATGAGACGAATGTTGAGACGATCTCTAGGTTATTTGTGGCACGTCGAGACTTGGCTTTTTCTTCTGATGAAACCTGGGGGGAGGAGTATGATCCCTTTTTTGTTTGCGCCCCTGGATTGTATACAGGGATTGATGTAACATCACCTGTAGGGCATAAATTTCATCTTTATTTTATTTCTTTTTCCGCGATGCTCTATCATTTCAGCTTTTATATCGTGAAGGTCGCAATTGACCCATCATTTCGGCTATTTTTTGCGGTGCCTAATCATTTCGGCTATTTATTTTATTTTTACTCGCTCCTTTTTATTGCGAGTTGTCCAATCGTTTCGGCTATTTTTCATGCATACATTTTTACTTGCTGCTTTTTATTACGAGTTGCCCAATCATTTCGGCTATTTTTCATGCATAGTTGCCCCATCATTTCGGCTATTTCGCATGCATGTGTGGCTTGCTGGCTTTTCACCGCAAGCTTTGGATTAGACAATGGTTTCGGCATCAGCACCGCTACAACTGGGATATTGCCAGGAGCGAATCATCATTTTCCTCTGTCGATGTCGAACAAAGATGGCTTAGTAAACAGGGTTAAGGTCCTGTCTACTAAGGCTTTTGACTTCATGAGCCGTAAGGGTCTCACAAAGGTATTTCTCCCTACAAGTCGTGAGGATCTCGTAGGTGTGTTTTCTCTTTAGGAATCGTGAGGATTCCTAAGTGCATGTTCCCCTGTAAGTCGTAAGGATCTTACAAAAGGGTTTTCTCCTTATAAGTCGAGAGGACGTACAAGGGTTGTTCACCATGCGAACATATCCCCAGTCAAGGATGGGACTTGATTAGGGAAATGTCTATTCGCGCCCGTGGATTGTATACAAGGGTCAGTATCAAGCCGCTTGTAGGGCAATATTGAAGTTTGTGGGGGTTGCTTAAGAACAGGTTCAGGTCTCTGTAACTTAAGACTTTCAAATCTTATGAGCCGTGAGGGTCTCATAAGAGAGTTCTCCTTACGAGTCGTGAGGATCTCGTAAGTGTAATTTCTCCTTAGGAATCGAGAGGATTCCTAAGTGTGTTGCTCCTTTGTGAGTTGTAAGGATCTCACGCAGGTGGTTTCTCCTTACAAGGTCGAGAGGACCCTGTAAGCGTCTTTTAACGAGGTTGCGCCCTTTCGGGTTTTCACAACACTCGCCGGTAGTCCTGCTGTTTTTACTCACGGAGCCCTTTCGGGTTTTCATTCGTGCCCATTTTGCTTATGGACATACCGTCTTTCTTTTTCTTTTTTTTTCTTTTGATTTTTCTAACGAGGTTGCGCCCTTTCAGGTTTTCACAAACACTCGCCGGTAGCCCTGCTGTTTTTACTCACGGAGCCCTTTCTGGTTTTCATCCATGCCCATTTTGCTTATGGACATACAGTTTTTATTTTTTATTATTTTTTTTTCTCTTTTTTTTTGTATCGGTTTTGGAATACCGCAATTCATCATAGTTTATTGACATCTCGGTCAGCAGCTAGTTTTAGGACATAGTGGTCCATCGTTAGTTTAAGGACGTTTCGGTCCGTTGTTAGTTTAAGGACATTTCGGTCTGCAGCTAGTTTTAGGACATAGTGGTCCATCGTTAGTTTAAGAACGTTTCGGTCCGTTGTTAGTTTAAGGACATTTCGGTCCGTTGTTAGTTTAAGGACATTTCGGTCCGTTGTTATGTAAGCCGGTTACCACTTTACAGAGTTTGGGCTGAGGAAGATAGCGAGCGGACATAGTCATCGTCATCTATCATTAACCTAAGCCGTGACTCGTCAAGCGTAGTACTTCTTTAGGAAGCGACCGTTTATTGGCCTGAAAGGTCTTTCACCGTGTATATCCATGAGTAGATATTTGCCTTATTTCTGCCTCTGCGTCGGGCCTCTTGCACAACAGCTTGATAGGGAGGAGCATTTTTATCTTTCGCAGCCTACTGAAGAAGGCGTTGCGTCCTGGCTCTCTCGTAGATGGCCATTTCGCGATTATGGCCGTCCCGAGCTTTTTGACCCGCTTTCCTGATAAGCTTGTCCATTCGTTCTTCAAATGACGGACTCGACATTTTGATGGCAGGATCTAGTTTTGGTATAGGGTCGGCGTTTTCTGACAGGGCGTCCTCTTCTTCATCGAAGTTATATATGGCGTAGCTACCATGGACTCGTTCCCGTTTCCCGGATTTCATATATCCAAGCCCAAGCGTTTCCATTCTCCCGTTGGGCAACTTGCGCTGAGTCCCAGGGACATCCCAAATCCTGTTGTAGAACCGAGCTTGCCGAATAGTCTGTTTGAAAGGTACCCCTTGGCGCTTCAATAGCCTTTTTAGTCCGTTCGTGTAATATCTGGGCAAACGGATGGGTTGGAGCCTGTCAAGTGTAGAATCCGCGCCGTGCCAGGTTTCTTTCTCCACTCTTGTTTCCGTGGACCGATAGTATAGGATCGCCTTTTCACCCTTTCGCCTGGGAGGGACGTAAAATGTTTGCAGGTCTTGCACATTGTAAGATTCAAGTGCGTCAAGGTCTTTGTAGTGCTCCCGCGGAATCATGGTAATTTGCAAACTCTGATCATCACCAGGGAATGCTTGTATTGATGGCCGACTGGAGAACACAATATTAACCTCATCTTCCGAGTCATTTCCGAAGATCAATAAGGGGGCGGACGGTCCCGAGTTGTTGCGTCGAGACGGCCCAGCGTAAACTATCTCTTCTTCTTCTTCGGTATCACTCCCGAAAACAGGAATGGTGGCGGCGGCCTTGTTCTCCGGTTTGCGACACCTCTCTGTGTCCTCGAAATCTGGCAAAAAGTATTTTGCATCTTCGTACTTGCGGACTTCGTTCACAGAGAATGGATTCAGCTCCCCTGTTACGGTATACTCGAGACCATCCTTGAAATACTTCATACACCGATGTTGCGTAGAAGGGATGATGTTGTACTCGTGTAACCAAGGACGACCGAGCAAGGCGTTGTAGCAGGTCTTGGCGTCAATGACGTGAAACTTAATATCCGTGACGAGTAGTCCGAAGCGTAATGTTAGTATTACAGATCCGAGAGTCCATGATGACTGAGAATCTAAACTGGAGATGGTAATTTTATCACGAGCGAGGTGCTGAACGCTCATACAGATTTCCTTCAACACTCGAACATTAAGGAGATTGACGGAGGACCCATTATCAACCAGGATTTTGCCTATCTTGATATTGTGGCAGTATCCGGAGACATATAGGGGAAGGTTTTGGTCGCATGTCCTAAGGAGAAGGTCTTCATCACCGAACGTGACATCGGCTGTGTGCATTTCTTCCAGTTCATCCTTCATCCTTTCTTCGGCGAGGAAGGCTTGGAATTGCTCGGGCTCTTGCAGCGCCTTGATTAATGAATCTCTCGCTTCTTTTGATAATAAGAGGGCGTCGAGAATGCTGAGCTGAGAGGGTAGCTTCCTAAGGTGCGCTAAGATGTTGTAATCCACCTTACTTTTCTTGGGCGTGTCCTTGGCAGTCAGCTCTTTCATGACTTGGTCATCTAAAGCGATATCCTCAGCGACCTTTTCCTTTCCTTTATCTTTTCTAGTTGTGGGTCCGAGATTCTTTTCTGGAAGCGTGCGATTGCGCAGCTGAATGTTTTCGCAGGCCTCTGGTTCTTCCTCTTTCCCTAAGATGGATTCTCTAAAGAGAGGACCAAGAGCCATTTCTTCGTCAGAGTCGCTCCCAAAGGTGAGAACCTGAGATCCTCCGGCGTTGATCGTGCGACAGCTACTGGTAGTTCTTTTGTGCTCTTCGGTTGTACTTCTCTGCTCCCGACGAGTTTTGCGTTTCATCCGTTTAAAATGTTGCCGGTGAGCAACATATCCCTTCCACCATCTTTTAAAAGCGTCGCACTCCTCAGTGGGGTGCAAAATCTTCTGATGATATGAGCAGTAATTAGGATGCATTTCTGCTCCACCGGCAGTGCTTTCTTCCGAGGGGGGTAGCTTCATTCCCATTGATATGGCTTTAGCGAACCTTTTCCTCGTCTTGGACTTGTTTTTATCCGCAACAGATGTCTTTTGATTTGGCGGGAGTGTCTCGACTCTTTCGTCCAGTCGCCGGCGTTTGGCCTTTTCAAATATGGCCATCTCACGCTCCCGATCGGCTTTGCTTTTATGATAAATTTCATTCAGGAAGGCGTCGATCATCTCGTCTGACGGCCATAGAAGTTCCGACTCAGGCTCTGCCCCTAGTCTCTCTATGCAGGGCGCTTCTTCACTGTCTAGCGATGAATGAGAGATTACATGGCAACTTGCTACGTAATCCTCGGCTCCATCTGACGAGTCTTCCCCATCATCTTCGTCCTCAAGGATGTGGCTAAGGAGCTCTTGAAGCGTGATGGGGGTTCGCGCTTTCTGATTATATTCTTCCAGCGCGTCGATCTGTTTCTGCAAGTCCGTGCGCTTGTCACCAGGCTTCACAGGCTTTTCTGATCTCTTCTTCTTTTTCGCAGATTTCGACGGCTGGGTGTGAGTGCTGGGGATATCACCACCGATCTTTGGAGTTGGGCGCGGCTTCAGCATCCCTTCGATGATTTGAGGTTCAAGCATGTTCTTCCACCTGATCGCTGGGCATATATGAAGATCATTCAGCATCCTTTTGGTTTTGGATGAAAGCACGACCTCTCATAAGGATTCTTCAACAAAAGAGCATGTTGCCCCCGGTGTGTCCGTCTTCTTCGGAGCGTGCGGTTGTGGTGGGTTTACTTTCCACTTCTCGGACAGCGCAAACTTGCCTTGTAGGTATTGATCCTTGATCCATCCCTTAAAGACGAAGCAATCCTCGATCGGTGACTTACCGTTTGATGGTAAGGGCAGTAATTGGGGTTATTCACCTCGCTGGGTTGCGGCGGTCGCCTTGGATTCGGTAAGTTGATGAGCATGTTGCGCACGGCCAGCTCGAACAGCCTCTTCGTCTTGTCCCGTGGAAACGAGTAAGGACGCTTCATTTTTTCATTGTAATAGCGTCGTCTCTCCTCCAGTTGATCCGCTAGCTTTGGGGCACTGGGTTTCTGTTGAGCATTCGCAACGAAGGTCGCCTTCCTTTTACCCTTGTCATTTCGAGGTTCCGGCTTCGGGGGAGACGGTCTATGACCCATTTGATCCATTTGGGCTAGCTTGTCGATTAAGGCCTGGAACGTGGTCGGCTTAAAGAACATCATGAACTGTGAAATAGTTGCATGAAGATCTAGAGTGCCCACGAACATGCCCACCGCTGGTGCTTCTTCGATGCGCTGCTCGCACTTCGACCACAGGTTTTGCCATCGGATTGCATATTGGACCCAAGTTTCACCCGGCTTCACTCTTGCATTAATCAAAGCCGTTATCGGGGTACGTTCGCTGGCGCTCGCGAAACGCTGGGTAAACAATAACTCCATTTCAGCGAAAGTTTTGACGGAGTCATTCGGAAGTTCGGAATACCACTCAAACACCGTCTCCGATAAACTGCCGACGAATTGGCGAAGCAAGAGCTTATCGTCGCCGCCATTGTTGCCGCAGAGAGCCCTGAACTGGGCCACATGTTGATGGGGATTGCCTGTCCCTTTATAAATATGGAACTTTAGGATCGTGTAGCCCGGCGGGTATTTGATCATACCAGCTCGGATATGGTCGCCCCGTTTTGACAACTTGACCAGCTGCCTCAGTTGCCTGGTGAACTCGTATTTGCTGGGCTATGTAGTCATCCAGGGTAGCTTTAGAGATCGTTTCCTCTTTGGCTGTTGAAAGAGCCGGAGGTGGATTCGATGTTTCCCCTCTATCATCTTCAAGAATAATCGGAGGATCTTCGGCAGGAGGATCTTGCTGGATCATCATACCCACCATGTCCTGGAACAGAAGGGCCATTCGTTTTATATTGGCTGCTTGTTCCGCAGCCTCTTTGTCCTTCTTTTCAAGTATCCTGCGAAGGAATTCAGCATCGGTTTCTTACTCTTGGTGTTGATCCGAGGATGCTTCTGGGCTTTCTTTTGGCCCAGTGAGTGCGGCCATCACAGTCATCATTTCTTGGAGCTTCTGCTGCTGCTCCTGTGCTTTAGTCACCGATCGCGTAAGCGGTCTATGACCTGTGGATATGTGGCTGTCCTCTTTCCCGTACGCCATGTAGATGGTGTGCACCACAATGCCTTCGGACTTAGGGCGTTTAGGCTTACTGTCTTTGACATTTGCCGTAGGCGTGGGGATTTTCTCCGGCCTTCTCCTCTTGTGGGCAGTTGACGTTGAGGGGGTCGTTGATGTGGGCACCCAGGTGGTTGTCATCCTTTACGGTTTGATTGGACGGTTCTTTTCTTCCTGAACTTTCACCCTCTTCTGCCGGTGAGAGTGATCTTGAATGATTACCGAGTCCTGAACCCATCGCCAGACCTTGTAAATTTTGGAGGACAGCTGTTGAGGGGGCTGCTCTGGCTTTGTTTCTGTAACATTCTCCACGGATGGAGGAGATCTTTTTAGCGCGGCAGTCGGAGAGTTTCTGCGCACCATGTTGAGCAGTTCAAAGCCGTTCCCAGTCGGAACAGCAACATTGATTTCCACCGTTGGAGCTGGTGGGGTTAGCCTAGAGGGAGAGCTGCCCCCGGCCTTCCTTACTCGGCATCAGTGGCGACGTCGAACGTGTCGAGCTGTTGGGGCTGGTTCTGCGATGGGGATGGTTTCATCTTGCCCCTGCCTAGATGAGGCGCTGCTGGTGCCAGCCTCTTGAAGACTGATGTCTTTCGGGTAGCGGTATCCAGTCTGTCAAAGGCAGACCTTCGAGCAGGAACGGGAGCCGGAATAGTCAGTCTTGTAAAGACCGACTCTTTGGCAGAAGAAGCCGTCTTGACGACTTCAGGAGCAGAGATGGCTATCTTCCTCGGGATGGCCACTTCAGGGGTCATGGGCTTCTTGGTAGGCCCATCAGAGTTCAGGCTCATTCTGGTGAAGACCGAAGAGTTGGAATTGGAGGACCCGTTGAGAGGGGCCGTGGTAGTAGTGAGCCGATCGAAGACCGACTTCTTGTGCGCTTCCTTCCGTAGCGGGATGTTAATGTTCACTGGCGGGAGCATGGTTCCAAAGAACAGATCGGTGGTAGCCTGAGTCACTTGTTCCACAGGCATAGTGAACAGGGAAGCCGCCTGCGGTCCATAGGCAACACCTCCAGGTGAGGCGGAGCGTCGGTTGCACTTGCAGTTGGAGCAGTTTGAGCAGTTGAACGCCATTGCTTTTTGATTTCTGCGCCAAGCAAGAGACCAAATCTTAGTAACTTGCAACCCGAGGGCAACCATTAACAAACCGCGATTCGTTCGCGAAGACGACACACGAAGTGTGGAGTGGAAAGAGGAAAAAGTCCCACCGGGCGTGCCAGAATCTGTTCCCCTCTGAACGACGGCTAAGACAGGGACGTCTTGCCTGAGATTCGGGGCAGATGCTAATTGGTGCTATCCGTCCACCTCTCCGAAGATGCCAAGTTGATTTATGGCACCGTGCATCGAAGGTTTAAACGGATGCGTCCGATGTAGCAGACTTCGTCAGATTCCCCCTCTCTTGAGGGTTTTTTTGATTGTGGGGACGCTCTTCCCTGCAGGCGCAAGCCCCTGTAGTTAATTACGCCACCGCATCACGGTAACCACTTTCTCCTTCTCCATGTGGTCACTTCGTGTCGTGGGTGTTTGTTTGTGGTTGCCCGTGGATTGTATACGGAGACTAAGTTATGTTGTCGCCCGTAGGGCGTGGACTAGTCCAAATCCGTATCTTTCTTAGATTTAGGTTTGGGGGTTTAGGTTTAAGGATATGTTAGCCTCATTTGAGACTAAGATCGACTTAAACGTTTGTTAAGGATACGTTAGTCTAGTTTTAGACTAAGATCGACTTAACGTGATCGTTTAGATCCAACAAGAGAGCAATTAGGGGCCCTATTGTTTAGTTTAGTGACATTGCGGTCGATAAGTAGTTTAAGAACATTGCGGTCCAATATTAGTTTTAAGACATTGCGGTCAAGGTTAATGACATCATAGTCCGAGGATTTAAGGACTCCACAGTCCATCGTTAGTTTTAAGACATCACGGTCAAGGTTAAGGACGTCATAGTCTGTTGTTAGTTTTAAGACATCCCGGTCAAGGTTAAGGACATCATAGTCCATGAGTTTAAGGACCCTACAGTTCGTTGTTAGTTTTAAGACATCCCGGTCAAGGTTAAGGACATCGTAGTCCATGAGTTTAAGGACCCCACAGTCTGTGAAATGTGTGGTTATTGGGACCCGTCACCTCTTTGAAGACGTTGAGGAATTACAACGACAAGTATCAAAGGAGTGAAGAGATGTACCCTTAAACCAAGGTAGATTAGATGATCTGTAGCCTAATTTGGAACCAAGACCAATTAATTATATTATGAGCCCATTGGCTCAGTTAAGTATGAATTGAGGACTTATGGCCTTCTTGGGCTAAGTCCAATCATGTTTGGAATATTGGCCCTCTGTTGGTCTATTGAAGGGGAGGCTTTGCCTCTGAAAAATCAGCCAACTTGGCTAGGAATAGTATTGAACACTAAAGCTCAAAAGTGTTAAACACTAAAGGTAAAATTCTCAAATTAGTGGTGAAACACTAAAAGAACAACCAGTGTTAAACACTGGAGATATAGTTTTTGATTTAGTGTCAAACACCAGAAATAATCAGTGTTAAACACTGCCAATAGGGTTTTCAAATTAGTGTTAAACACTAAGAAAGATCAGTGTTAAACACTGGGATAAAGATCTCTAATTAGTGTCAAACACTAAAGAAAGAGGGGTCACGTGTGGACACGTGAGAGCGCCCTGATTCCCCTTATTTTGTTCTGCCAAAAGTATTGAATACTTTCTACATTTGATTCTGGAGCATCACGTGCCGACACGTGATGGGGATTTGGGTATTTGACTGCTAAAGCTTTTGTCAAGGGGTCACGTGGTAGCACGTGAGAGCGCCCAGAGCTTGGATTCCCTTTGCTTTTTCTCCTCTGTCACGTGGGTGCACGTGAGGCGTTGCCTAAAAGTTCTTTTCTGTAGATCTTTACAGGGTCACGTGGGAACACGCGACCCTGGTTCTTTGCCTGTTTAAAGATCTCTTTATCTTTTTTAAGAATTAAATTCCTCATAGGGCTAAACCCTAGTAATAATCTTAGAGGAATTAAATTCCCATTTTCTTTTGAAGAATTATATTCTTAGAGAGGGTTAAACCCTAAATTCCCTTATGTAGGAATTAAATTCCGATATATGTAAAGAATTAAGTTCTGGCATAGGGTGAAACCCTAATTTCTTTTTAAGGGGAATTAAATTCCTGTGAGTTTTGAGAGAATTAAATTCTTAATTAGGGTAAAACCCTAGTTCTGTCCATCTTGAAGGAATTAAATTCTTATAATTTTTGGAGAATTGAATTCTCTTAATTTTATTTTGGAGGAATTAAATTCCTATAATTTTAAGAGAATTAAATTCTCAAAACCCAATTCCTCCTCTATATTTTAGATCTTCATGGCAGGATCTCGACCCAATGAGAATTAAATTCTCAACCTATGGGAAGATGTGCACTTTGCAGATCTTCAACCAGAGAAAGAACTAAGTTCTTTTCTTTTATATAAGAGTTAAACTCTTGGATTGAGAATTAACTTTTTTTTGAAGCCTTTTTCCCCTTTCTTTTCTTACCTAGGGGTTTTCCTTGTAGAGAATCAAATTCTTCTTTCTTTTCTCTCTGAATTTTCAAGATTCCAAGGCTCTATCTCTCTGTATGTATCCAAAACTCTCTCCTTTGGCTCCTATTTATAGGAGAAGGAAAAGAATCAATCTGTTTAGTAAATCTTTCAGTGAAAGATTTGATTTATTTTCATCATTGATCCGGGCCTTTAGATTATTAGGTGAATTTTATTCACCGTTGGATTTTAAATCCAAAGATATTCCTTCTGTTATTTCGGTGAGATTTAGGGGAAATATTTCCTTATCCAAGATTTTTCCATAAGTTGGTGATATTTAATCACCTTCGGATTCTTGATCCAACGATTTTACATAATTCTACTCCATTTTGGAAAGATTTAAATGATCTTTTTCAGAATTTAATTCTGTTGGACAATAAGGCTTTTAAAGCCAGTCACGTGTGGCCACGTGACCCCTGGTCACGTGTGGCCACGTGACCCCTGGTCACGTGTACGCACGTGACCTCTGGTCACGTGTAAGCACGTGACCCCCTGAAGGGACTCCTCTTCTGCGCTCTGCTCTTTGCCGCCGCTTTAACTGTCACATGCCAACACGTGACCGCTGGTCATGTGTGGGTACGTGATGCTCCTTCTGAAGCTTTTTCCTGATTTTTTAATCTGGGAACAATTGCAACTCAAGTTCCACAGGCTGCACAGCTACTCCAGCAATGAAGTCACCCCTAAGTCCCAAAAGAAAACAGAAGGGTCATCCATAACGAAGCCATTCTCGAGGGTATCATCTCGTAAAAAAAATGGTTGTTTCCCCCAATCAGAGAAAAGCTCTGTTCAAATTTTGAAATTTGAAATGATGCAGCGCTTCATAAAAGCGCTCGCGCTTAATGCGCCAGCGCTAAAAGTCAAAAGACTCTGATGCAGCGCTCATGTGCAAAGTACGAGAGCGCTCGCGCTAGCAGCACCAACGCTAAGAGTTAAAGACTCTGATGCAGCACTTACGTGCAAAGCACGAGAGCGCTAGCGTTAAGCGCGCTAGCACCAGGAGTCAAGGAATCTGATGCAGCGCTCACGTGTAAACCACGAGAGCGCTAGCGCTGGAACTAAATATTCCCCACCCTTGGATCAAGATTCAACAAAGATGACTAAAAATCATCAAATTACCTCTGAAAATTAGAGCACCATTAGATCAAAGATCCAATGGTGATTAAAAATCACCAAGATACAGAATAAGTTCTGTATGGAAAAATATTTTCCCAATCTTGTTAAAAACAAGAAGATTGCCTTTTGTAAAACAGAAACTCTTGGATCAAAGATCCAACGATGGGAAACATCCCCAAATCAATCAGATGAAAGATTTTCTTAATTGATTCAACAAATTAGCCTCCCCTATATAAAGGACCGAAGACTTCAAGTCTTGCACGGAGGAACCCCCCCCTCCCCCCCACAAACTTTGAGAAATTTCAAAGAGAAGAGTAAGCTCTCGGAAGAAGAATTTCTTCAAGGTAAATAAAACAGAGAGATCAAAGCATCTCATCAAAAGAAGAAGAACCTAGTTTTTTTTCTAGATCATAGATTTATAAGACAAAGGTCTTTCATAAAAAGAGATCATAACATCTCATCATAAAAAGGGAGGGAGAAGAACTTAGTTCTCTTTAGATCACAGATCTATAAAACGAAGACAAAGTTTTTCATAAAAACAGAAGAGATTGTAACATCTTCTATTAAAATAAGAACTTAGTTCTTAGATGTATGAAACAAAGTCTCCTATGAACAAGAATTTAATTCTCAGAGCACAAAGTTAATTAGAGCTAATGCTCAGTGCCCAGCGCTCCAAGCGCTATTTCAAAGAAGCGTCTCAGAGCTCCAAGTCTGGCGCTCAGTGCCTAGTGCACCACGTGCTCCTCACGTGTGCGCTATTTCATAAAGAAGTGCCTCAGCGCTCCAAGTCTGTAGCTCAATGCCAAGTGCACCACGTGCTCATACGTGTGCGCTATTTCATAAAGAAGCGCCCAGCGCTCCAAGGTTGGCGCTCAGCGCCAAGCGCACCATGTGCTCCTCACGTGGGCGCTATTTTATAAAGAGGGCTCTGCACTCATTGACTGGCACTCAGTGCCTAGCGTACCACGTGCTCCTTACGTGTGTGTTATTTTACAGGAAGCGCCTAGCGTACCAAGCGCGCCACGTGCTCCTCACGTGTGCGCTGAGGGAACATAAATTGTTCTTTAAATAAAGCCCTAGAGCCATAATGAGTGCTCAACACTCAATAAAAGACAAAAATATTGTCAGAACCCGAACCAATGCTCAGTATTGTTAAATAAAAAGGACTGAGCCTAATTAAATGTCGAACATTTTAATTGAGTGGGCCGAGCCCAAGTTGGCCACGGATCTCTAATTTAGATTAATTGAGCCTATATGCTCATAAATTTTTTTAACTGATCCTAGTTTCAAACTTGACTACAGATCTCCCAAACCAACATTGGTTCAAGGGTACATCTCTTCAAACCTCTGATATATATCGTTGTAATTCTTCAACGTCTTCAGAGAGATGGAGGGTCCTAATAACCAATAACTTTTGGTGTATCCCCAAACGGTTGAACCAAAACCCCACAGACTATGACGTCTTTAAACTGGACTATGATGTCCTTAAACTTTGGACTGTAAGGTCCTTAAACTCATAGACTATGATGTCTTTAACCTTTACAGACTGCGACGTCTTTAAACAGTCATGGACTATGATGTCCTTAAACCCACTGGACCGCAATGTCCCTAAACTAAAATAATAGAGCCCAAATACTCTTTTGTTGGATCTAAATGATCCTGTTGAGTAGATCTTAGTCTAAAATTAGACTAATGTATCCTCAATAATCGTTTAAGTTGATCTTCGTCTCAAATGAGATTAACGATCCTTAAACCCAACCCAAACCTAAATCTAAGAAAATACGGATTTGGACTAATCCATGCACTACGGGCGACAACATAAATTAGTCCCCGTATACAATCCACGAGCAACCAAAAACAAAATAAACACACATGACACGAAGTGACCATCTAGAGAAGGAGAAAGTGGTTACCGTGATGTGGTAGCATAATTAACTGCAGGGGCTTGCGCCTGCAGGGAAGAGCGTCCCCACAATAAAATACCCCTCAGATGAGGGGGAATCTGACGAAGTCTGCTAGAACGGCCGCATCCGTCTAAACCTTCGATACATGGTGCCATAAATCAACTTGGCATCTTCGGAGAGGTAGACATATAACACCAAAGAGTATCTGCCCCCAAATTCAGGCAAGACGTTTGTCTTCCCATCTTTCGGCGGCGAACAGATTCTGGCATGCTAGATGGTACCTTTTCCTCTTTCCACCGCACACTTAATGTGTCGTGTTTCGTGAACAAATCGTGGTTTGCTATGGTTGCCCCTGGATTTGAGGTACTAAGATCTGGTGTCTTGCTCCGTGCAGAAAACAGAAGATCAATGGCTTTCAACTGCAACAACTCCCACTTTGTCCTTGCTGGAGGAGTGACCTATGGGCCTCAAGCGGCATCCGTTTTCAAAATGCCAGTGGAACAGGTGACGCAAGCCACCACTAGGCTGTTCTTTGGGACCATGCTCCCACCAATGAGCTTCATCGCCCCACTGCCGTCGCAAGAAGCTCCGAAGAAGTCGGTCTTTGATCGGTTTGCAACTACCGTGGCCCCTCTCAATTGGTCGCCCAAATCCAACGCCTCAGTCTTTAACAGACCAGGCCAAAACTCCAATAGGCCTGTGAAGAAGCCTACGATACTTAAAAGGGTTATCCCAAAACGAATAGCCATCCCTGCTCCTGAAGTCGCCAAAGCGGCTTATTCTGCTAAGGGGTCGGTCTTCACAAGACTAGCCGCTCCAACTCCCATTCCAGGCGAAGTCACCAAGGCTGCTACCCCTGTTCGAAAGTCTGCCTTCGACAGGTTAGCCATCCCCTCTCAGCGGATGTCGGTCTTCGACAGGCTAACGACAACAACAGCCCCTCATCACAGTGGGGGGCATGAAGAAGCTCATCCAATAGCAGAGGTGGTCCCATCCGCGCGACACGCTCGACGTCGCCACTGGCGCCGAGTGAGGAAAGCTGGGGGCAATTCCCTATCTGGACTTACCCCGCCGGCTCCAACGGTGGAAGTTGACACTGTTGTTCCAACTGGGAATAGCTTTGAACCACTCATGAGGGTCCGCAAGAACTCTCTGACTGCCGTGCTGAAAAGATCTCCTCTACATGTGGAGAATGCTATAAAGAAAAAGCCAGAGCAGCCCCCTCAGCGGCTGTCCTTTAAAATTCACAAGGTCTGGCGACAGGTCCAAGACTCGGTGATCAACCAAGACTACTCCCGCCAACTGAATAAGATGAAGGTTCAGCAAGAGAAGGACCACCCTGTCGTACCACATAGAAGGTGTCACCTACTTGGGTTCCCGCTGCAACGGCCCCCTCAACTTCAACCATCCACAAAAGGAGAAGGCCAGAGAAGATCCCTGCGTCTGTGACGAATCGCAAGGATATTGAATCCAAACGCCCCAAGTTTAGGGGCATGGTAGTGTATACTGTTTTTATGGCTTCTGGAAAAGAGGAAATCTGTGCTTCTACGGGTCAGCGACCGCTTACACGATCAGTGACAAAGGCTCAGAAGCAACAACAGCAAAAGCTCCAGGAGATGCTGACAACCATGGCCGCACTCACTGGGCCAAAAGCAAGCCCGTAGACATCGTTGGAGCAGCGTCAAGAGCAGGAAACTGATGTCGAATTCCTCTGAAGAATGCTCGAGAGGAAAGACAAAGAGGCCACGGAACAAGTGGCCAACATAAAACAAATGGCGCTTTTATTCCAAGACATGATCGGCATGATGATCCAGCCGGACCCTCCAGTCGAAGAGCCTCCAGTAATAATTGAAGACGATAGAGGGGAGACATCAAACCCTCTTCCGGCCTCTTCAGATGCAAAGGAGGAAACAATATCAAAAGCGGTGCTCGATGATTATATAGCTCAACATATACGAGCTCACCAAGCGAACGAAACCGCTGGCCAAGTCGTCAGAACTGGGCGACCATATCCAGGCTGGTACGATTAGATTAAGTACCCGCCAGGATACACGATTCCTAAGTTCCGCGTATACAAAGGGACAGGTAATCCCTATCAACATGTCGCTCAGTTCAGGGCTCTGTGCGGCAACACTGAAGGTGACGATAAGCTACTACTTCGCTAATTCGTCGGCAGCTTGGTAGAGACGATGTTTGAATGGTATTCAGAGCTTCCCAACGACTCCATCAAAACTTTTACGGAGATGGAATTGCTATTCACCCATCGTTTCACAAGCGCTAGTGAGCGCACCCCAATCACCGCGCTAATTAACGCCAGGATGAAGCCAGGTGAAACATGGGTTCAGTACGCGATATGGTGGCGGAACCTATGGTCGAAGTGCGAACAGCGCATAGAGGAACCTCCTGCAGTGGGCATGTATGTAGGAACCCTCGATCCGCAGGCGACCATATCTCAATTTATGATGTTCTTCAAGCCAACTAATTTCCAGGCCTTGATTGACAAGCTGGCCCAAATGGATCAGATGGGCCACAGGCCTTCCTCTTCGAAGTCGGAGCCGCGGAGTGAAAAGGGGAAAGGGAAAGCGACCTTCATCGCCATTGCTCAGTAACAGCCGAATGGTCCAAAACCAGCTGATCGCCAAAGCGATAGACAACGATTCCTCAACGAAAAGTTAAGACGTCCTTACTCGTTTCCGCGGGAGAAAACAAAGAGACTGTTCGAACTGGCGATACGCAACAGGCTCATCAATTTGCCAGATCCGAGACGTCCATTGTAGCCTGGTGATGTCAAAATCCCTAATTATTGCCCCTATCACCGAGTAGTAGGCCATCCAATCGAAGATTGCTTTGTCTTCAAAGGCTGGATTGAGGACCAATACCAACAGGGAAAATTCGCGCTATCCGAGAATTGGAAAGTAAGCCCGCCCCAGCCGCACGCTATTAAAAAGGTGGACACACCAGGGGCATCGTTCTCTTTTGTAGAAAAAGCTCCATGGGAGGTCGCTCTTTCAGCCAAAACGAAAAGAATGCTGAAGGATCTCCAAATATGCCCGGCGATTAGGTGGAAAAGTCCGCTGGAACCCGAGGTCATTGAGGGGATGCTGAAGCCGTGCCCAACGCTGAAAGTTGGTGATGGTGGCCAAACATTCAAGTCAAGGCTCCAAAGTATTTAAAGAAAAAGAAGAAGGACAAGAAGCCCGTCCAACCCAAAGATAGCCGTACAAGTCTGCAGAAATACATCGATGCACTGGAAGAATATAACCAGAAGGCACGGAACCCAATCACATTGGACGAACTCTTTAAGCATGTTCTTGAGAATGAAGACGATAACGCTGACGAAGGAGACGATTCTTCAGAAGGGCCTGAAGACTATGTGGCGAGTTGCCACATGATCTCTCACTCAATAAATAGTAAGAAGCTCCTGATGCAGAGAAACTGGGGGCAGATCCCGAACCGGAACTCCTAGAACCGTCAGACGAGATGATTGACGTATTCCTGAACGAGACGCTTCAGAAAAGCAAAGCTGACCGAGAGCGTAAAATCGCTATATACGAAAAGGCTAAACGTCGGCGACTGAACGAAAAGATTGAAATACCTCAACCGGATAGAAGCACTTCTGCCCCCAGCAAAAGCAGGTTTAAGACAAGGAAGTAGTTCACTAAAACCCTGTCGATGGAAATGAGGTTGCCACCTTCCAATGAAAACACTTCAGAAAATACGTTCTCCGATGAACTAGATGCACATCCAAATTACTGCTTGTACCATCGGAGGATCACACACCCTACCGAAGAGTGCAATGCCTTTAAAAACTGGTGGCAGGGATATATTGCCCACCAACAACACGTCAGGCGATTGAAGCGTAAGACTCGTCGGGAGAAAAGAAACACGACCGATGAGCATAAAAGAACTGCCGGCAACTGTCACATGGTTGATAGCAAGGAATCACAAGTTCTCATCTTCGGGAGCGATTCCGATGAAGAAATAGCCCTCGGCCCTCTCTTCAAGGACCATTTCTGAAGCAGGAGAGACGAAGACCTGCGAGAACATTCAGCTACGTAATCGCACGTTACCCGAAAAGAATCTCGAACCCACAAACAAGGGGTCGAGTAAAAAATATAAAGGGAAGGAAAAATTCCCAGAAGATATCGCGCTCGATGATCAAGTCGTCAAAGAGCTGACAGCCAAGGACCCGCCGAAGAAAAACAAGGTGGATTACAACGTTCTGGCACATCTGAGGAAGATACCCTCACAATTAAGCATCTTGGATGCCATTCTGCTATCTAAAGAGGCAAGAGATTGTTTTATCAAGGCACTACAAGTACCCGAACAGTTTTAAGCTTTCCTTTCCAAAGAAAAGATGAAGGACGAGCTGGAAGAAGTGCATACCGCTGACGTCACTTTCGGCGATGAAGACCTCCTCCTCGGGACGTGCGAGCACAACCGTCCCTTGTATGTCACCGGATACTGTCATGACATTAAGATAGGCAAAATCCTGGTCGACAATGGGTCCTCCGCCAACCTTCTCAATGTAAGAGTATTGAAGGAGATTTTCATGAGCGTTCAGCACCTCGCTCGGGATAAAATCACCATCTCCGGGTTTGACTCCCAGTCATCACAGATGCTCGAGTCTGTGATACTGACGTTACGCTTTGGGCTGCTCGTCACTGACATCAAGTTTCACGTCATTGACGCCAAGACTTGCTACAACGCTTTACTCGGAAGACCTTGGTTACACGAGTACAACATCATCTCTTCTACACAACATCAGTGTATGAAGTACTTCAAAGATGGTCTCGAGTACACCATGACAGGGGAGTTGAACCCATTCTCCGTGAATGAAGTCCGAAAGTACGAAGATGCAAAGTACTTCTTACCAGACTTCGAGGATACGGAAAGATGCCATAAACTGGAGGACAAGCAAAAAGCTATCACCACTATTCTAATCTTTGGGAGCGATACCGAGGAGGAAGAAGAGATAGTCTATTCGGGGCAGCTCCAATACAACAAGCCCGGACCGTCTACCCCTATGTTGGTCTTCGGCAGCGACTCTGAAGATGAGGTCAATGCAGTATTTTCTGTTCGGCCATCAATATAAGCCTTCACCGGCGATGAACGGAGTTTGCAAATCGCCATGGTTTCACAAAATCATTACAAAGAACTCGACGCACTTGATACCTATAGTGTGCAAGAACTGCAGATGTTGTACGTTCCTCCCAGGCAAAAATATGAAAAGGCAATCCTCTTCTATCGATCCGCGGAAACCAAAGTGGAGAAAGAAATCTGGTATGGTGCCGATTCTACGCTCGACAACCTCCAGCCCATCCGTCTGCCCAAATACTACACGGAAGGATTAAAAGGGCTGTTGAGGCGCCAAGGCGTACCCTTCAAACAGACTGCTCGACAAGCTCAGTTCTACAATAGGATCTGGAACGTCCCCGCAACTCAGCAAAAATTGCCCAACGGGAGAATGGAAATTATCGGGCTTGGATATATTCAATCCAAGAAATGAGAACGATTCTATGGCTTCTACGTTATACATGACTTCGATGAAGAAGGGGACACTCTGTTAGAAGACGCTGCAGTTGAACCAAAACGTGATCCTGCCGTAAAAATGCCAAGTCGTTCATTTGAAGAACAGATGGAAAAGATAATAAGGGAGGCGGGTCAAAAGGTCCGGGACGACCACAACTGCGAAATGGCCATTTACGAGAAAGCTGGGGCGCAACGCCTCCTTTAGCAGGCTGCGGAGAATGACGATACTCTTCGTCGCCAGCCCGTCATACAAAAGACCCGACACAGAGGTAAAAACAAGATAAAGAATGGAAAAAATGTTCGACAGCAGCAAAGCGGGTCCAAGAAGCCACGCGATCGAGAATTGGGCAGCCGAGATTCGTCTCTTATAAAAAAGATGAATCGAGCATATTCTTTTCCCCAAGACAAGACAAGAAAGATATTCTATCTTTTCATAAAATATCAAATGATTACGCCCCCGGAGTCCAAACACCCCGATCAAGAAAACGAGGTTCATCACCCGGATTATTGCTCCTATCACCGAGCGATAGAACATCCTCTCGAAGACTGCTTCATATTCAAAGACTGGATAGAAGACCAGTATCAGCAAGGCAGGTTTGCTTTATCCAGCAGTTGGAGGGTAACCCCTCCACAGAAGCATGAACCGAAAGCCACGTATGCAGCGAGAGTAGAGACCGATCAACATCGGTCTTGGAAGAGATCTCATACCTCTCACGCGATAACGCTGTCAGGAGAAGGAGTACACGAGGATATGGCTGACTTCCCCTGGTGCTTCGAAAACGATGATGATGAGGTGATCTCAGAGTTTCCACCGGCGCCAAAAGAGCTGGAAGATGGGATACATACTACTACAGATAATCTCAGAAAAATCGACTTGGGGATGGCAAACGACCCACGGCCGACGTTCGTCAGTGAGTTGTTGTCTGAAGAAAAGGTAGCTACACTTAAAGACGTGCTCATGCAGTATAAAGACTGTTTCGCATGGAACTACTTCGAAATGCCGGGACTAGATCCAGAAGTAGCTGTGCAAAAATTGGCGATATCTCCGGATGTCAAGCCAATCAGACAAGCACCGAGAAGAATGCGGCTCGAACTTGAAATGAGCATCAACGCCGAGGTCAAGAAGCTAATCGACTTCGGCTTTGTCCGAGAAGTGCAATTACCCAACTGGATTACTAACATCGTCCCACTGATGAAGAAGAATGGGACAGTACGCATCTGCGTAAACTTACGGGACCTCAACAAAGACTGTCCAAAAGAAGACTTTCCCGTACCGGTTACCGAGCTAATGATAGATAACACGTCCACTCACGAAGTCTTCTCCTTCATGGACGGCTCATCAGGGCACAATCAAATAAAGATGCATCCCGAAGACCAGAAGCATACCTCTTTCTGGACTCCTCTGGGCATATTCTGCTACAAAGTGATGCCTTTCGGTCTGAAGAACGCCGGCGCTACCTATTAGAGGGCCATGACGAAGATTTTTGATGACCTCATACATGAAGTCGTCGAATGCTATATTGACGACCTCATAGTGAAAAGCAAATCGTACGAGGAATATTGGGAACATTTGTGGATCGTGTTTCAACGCCTTCGGAAATACAACTTGATTCTGAATCCTCTGAAATGCGTGTTCGGAGTTTCCTCGGATAAATTCCTAGGATTCATCGTACGACACCGGGGTATCGAAATAGACCCATCAAAGATCAAGGCAATTATGGAAATGCCTCCGCCAAGAACTCTCAAGCAACTGCGGTCCCTCTAAGGAAAGCTCGCATATATCCGGCTGTTCATAGCTAATCTCTCAAGCAAATGCCGCCCCTGTAGACATTTAATGAAGAAGGGGACCCCTTTCGTCTGGGATCGCAAATGCCAAAGCACTCTGGACGAAATCAAGCAATACTTACAGAATCCGCCAGTACTGACCGCTCCGGTCAAGGGAAAGCCCCTCATCCTGTACACGACGGCCCTTGAAGGTTCTTTAAGCGCGCTATGGGCACAGGAGAATGACCAAGGGAAAGAGAGAGCCATTTACTATTTAAGTCGAGTTCTTCTGGGGGAAGAAAACAACTACCCCTTATCGAAAAATACTGCCTAGCGTTAATCTTTGCGATAACGAAGCTCAGACACTTTGCGTTGGCGCATAAAGTCCACCTTATATTAAAAGTGGATCCTCTCAAATATGTGATGTCAAGAGCTATACTAACAGGGCGGCTCGCTAAATGGGCCTTACTCTTAATGGAATTCTCGATAACATATCGACCGCTCAAGGCAGTTTAAGGCCAGGCCATTGCCGACTTCCTCGCTGAGCATCCGATACCTGCCGACTCACCCCTAAATTGCGAGTTACCAGACGAGCACGCGTTTGACATGATCGACGGGGGGAGAAGAGAGAGTGATACCCGATGGGAACTCTATTTCGATGGGGCATCTTCCATGAAGAAGCGAAAGCACAGCTCTCCCATAATCAAATCTTGGGTAGGCTTTATCTTCGTAACTCCACAAGGAGGGATAATGCGCTTTGCCTTTTCCCTAACAGAGCCGAGGACAAACAACGAAGCTGAATATGAAGTTTTGATAGCAGGTCTTGAGATCGCTGTCGACATGGGAATCGAAAACCTCCTTGTTCATATCAGAATTTTGCATTATTATATCGCCCATTCTTAATCACATTACATATAAATAGGTGCTTTTGATCCATGTCTGCTAAATAGTTGCAGGTTATAGGTTCTCAGATCGTTACAGTGAAATTCATGAAAAGTCGCTACAAATGTGAGACTACGACCAACAATAGATAAATCCGTAGGATGCCGCCTACCAGTTCAAGAAACAAATGAAAATCATTAGATAGTTCAATGCACAAAACACAAGGACAGCACAATATTCAAGACTTCAACGCGAAGCTCAAGGCAAAAGTCCACATCATTCTGCACTGTTGGAAATCTGAAAGAAAATAGAAGAGATTCTGAGGAACCAAGTGAAGAAAACAGAAGGTAAAAGCAACATGAAGCATTCCTGAAAGATTGAGACCAAGATCTCACCAAATGGCCGCGGAACCGCGGCCAAACAGGCCTTTCTGCCGCGGAACCGCGGCCGTATGGTGCACGTGTCGGTGGGTGTCGGTGCTTTGACCTGACTTTCTTATGGTAGTTTTGTAAATTCATGTGTGGATCAGAATGTAACCTAGGGTTTTTCCTATCTATAAATAGGAGGGTACAAAGCCAAATTAGGCATGCCTCTCTTTATTTTTAAGTCTCTTTTTAATTTCTAGATTTAAATTCCTTTGTAATGCGTTGTTGAGAGGACATCAATAAAGTAAGTTTTCATTTTATCTCGCATTCTTTTTTATCTGCAATTTATTACCTGAATTTTTTTTATCTGTTCTTTTATTATCTGCAATTAGGTTATTAATAAAATTACAAACAAAAAAACTTTGTTTTCCTTTCTTTATAATGAGTGAGTAATTCATCACTTGTTAGGATAGGAAAGGGAAGGATTGAGAGAAGGGAATCTCTCTCACTTCTTTCTTTGCCCAAATAATTTAAGTTAAGGACTCTCTTTAAATCAACCATAATCCGCTCACTATGGCACCCTATCCTACATGATAGCGGTGATTCCCTAGTTAGACCGGTTGCGGTTGAATTAACCGAAGGTTAGAGCTAAGAGCCAAGAACGGACGGATAAGGACCAAAAGGAAGAAACCAAGTTTCTTCCTAGTCGTGCTAATCCCCGTTGTTGACTATTACCCAACACCTATATTCTTAACTAGGGTATTGAAAGAAGTGAGAAGAATACCTATTTCGAACTAACCTAATCCTAACCCTAGCAAGCCTTTATATCAATTTATTCTCATTCTTACATCTTAAAACAAAACCTACCAAAATTAGGACTTAACTCGTTAGAACTTAAAGAAAAGGACACCATTTCCCTGTGGATCGACTCGTACTCAACCGGCTAGCTACCAAGCGACACCGTCTTGATTGCGGTATTTTTAAATTTAAAACGCATACAAAAACCATCATCAATCAAATGGCGTCATTGCCGGGGAAACGGTAGTTTATTTCTTTTTCTAATTTCGGGTTAATTAAATTAAAAATATAAAAATTGAAAAAAATAAAAAACATAAAAAAATCATCTTGTTATTTTTGATTGGTTTTTGTGCGAATTGTGCAGGAAAGGAAGACGGACTAATTCAGATCTGGAGTAAGCTCAGTGAACAAATCCAGAAACAGAGGATCTGAACAGACAGAGGAGAACCAAATCAGCACAGAGAAAATTTTTGGAGATCTAAACCTACTGATCCGCCGCGGAACCGCGGCAGATTCAAGCAGTTGACCGCGGAACCACGGTCAACCTGTGACGTCAGCATCCCATTTTCTCTGTGAGTATCTGATTGAAAGAGTTTTTGCGTACGTGCGTTTTTGAATCAAAGAATTAATTACCGCAATCAAGAACGGCGTCGCTTGGTAGCTAGCTGGTGAGTACGGGTCGGTCCACAGGGATTTTGTGTATTCTCAATTTGTTCTAACGAGTTGATTCCAAACGATGTTGGATTGATTATCACTAAAAACTAAGTTGATTTAGACTAGAATTAAAATCTTGCTAGGGTTAGGTTTAGGTTAAGTTTGGAAAGTTAATATTTCCCACCGCTTTCAATGCACTAATTTAGATCTATTTTAGGTGTTATGGTAATAATTAATAAAGGGGATTAGGACGATCGGGAAGAAACGATGCTTCTTCCTCTAGGTCCTTATCCGTCCTTTCTTAATTCTTACCCTAACTTCCATGGAAAACATGCACAACCGGTCTTTTAAACTACGGTATCACCGTTACCTCATGGGGTAGGGTGCCGTAGGGAGTGGTGTGTGTATGTATGCATGGAGTCCTATGAATTAATATGTGATGGGCAAGAAAGGGGTGAGAGATTTTCATCTCTCAAACCTTTCCTATTCCTAACCCTAACAAGTGAGGAACTATTCACCCATTAGGGGATTGATAAAAGACATTATTTTATGAGTTTTCAATTTAAAAAGACTAACTATCTAAACTACGGCAGATTAGTAAAAGTGCTAAACTAATTAACTAGGGCAGATATTAAAATCTATACTAAGGCAGAAAGGAATTTAGGAACTAGGGCAATGAAAAAAATCTACTTATTTTATTTGATGCTCTCAAAACATTACAAATGATTTCTAAATTTTTGATCAATGAAAAGGGGCATACCTCAAAAGAGGTTTAGGATTTCTATTTATAGAGTATAGAAACCCTAGGGTTACATTCGATTCATATCTGCATTTACAATTTTACCCTAAAGAAGACTAGTCAACGCACCGCCACGAATTTTCACCGACACGGGTTTATTATGGCCGCGGAACCGCGGCCAAAACCCATGTTTGGCCGCGGATCCGCGGCCATATAGAGGGCTTATGGGCTCTGCTTCTCTGGTAATTCTCATGTTGCTTTTTCCTTGGGTTTTCTTCACTTGGTTTCTCAGATTGTCTTCTAGTTTTCTTCCAGATTTCTACAGTGCATAATGTCGTGGACTTTACCGTTCGCTTCATGTCGAAGTCTTGAACCTTGCGCTGCCTTTGTACTTTGTGAATTTGTTCATTGATCTTCGTTTATTCTCCAAACTGTAGGCTTGATCAAGATTCTTCCATTTGTTGGTCGTAGTCTCACTTTTATATCGTCTTTTCATCATTTTCATTGTTTTTATTCTAAGAACATGTAACCTGCAACTATGTAGCAGACATGGATCAAACGTACCTGTTTATTTGTAAAATGAATAAGAATGGGGAATATAATAATGCAAATTTATGATCTGAACAAATACCCCCAAACTTATCTTTTGCTCGTCCTCGAGCAAACCTAGTTTTATTCTTGAAAAAAGACCTAGCCTCACTTTCACGGGGAAACACGTTTGCACTGAGCTCGTGCAACAAGCCGTTAAACCTCTAGGTGTCCCTAGTAGGAGGAGTGTTGTCTCCTGAGGGTTTTCAGCGGATACTACCCACAAAATCCTATCAATTCGGCCTATTGATTTTTATTCTCCAATTAGGTTTTCTAACAAGAAACTCTATTATCTTCGACTCAGAAATTATCTACCCGTATTTTTCACGCCTCCTTATCATTTAACTTAAGATTATATATGTTCTTGTAAATTTACTTAGCTTTTTAGCATCTTTTAAGTTTTTCATCTAGGGTTCTATCTCAACTTAGGAATTTTTATCATCTCTATTAAAAATATATGTCCTATTTTTCATTCCTATTTCTTATCTAAACCCCAATCACATACCCCTACGTGTGTGTATATATCACCCCTACACTTGGAAATTCAAATCAAGCTATTATACTCTTGTCCATCGTCCAAAGTACTTTTCAATTGGTGAATTTTTAGATGAAATTGCTCACACATTCTTCATGCGACCGTTAATACTTCTTGAGCTACCAACGACCGATTACAAAATGTGTTTGCACATTTAGGCGTAATTCCTAGTCTTGTAATACCTAAGGCTTATAGCAGTGACTCCCAAACCGGTTGGTCTAAGGCACTAGGTGATAAAGCACCCTCGCTAAATATTTTTTTATTTATGCAGCTTTAAGTAATTATAAAAACCAGTGTTCATTTTTTATCTCTTTATTCATACTTGTATTTTTATTTTATTTTTCTTCGAACTAAGGACCTTAGACAAGAGCATTTCAAGGTCTCTTCTACTATCCAAGTTTCAAGGTTCGTGTTTGTGCAATTTGTAGGGTATATATTTTCAGAATTTAGACTTAAGCTTAGGAATTATTTTTCAAACTTATACTTTAATAAAAATAGCAATACTTTTCCTTTGTTTTAGCTTAGCCCAAGAAGTCAACTCGAAATTTGCCTATTTCTAAATAAACTACAAAGACATATAGTTTCTACCGTTAAATTTTAAGAAAGGTTATTTTTAGGGTTTTTAATTTACTAAGTCTAAGATCTAGTTGGTCCTAGCTAGTTAACCTTTTTGTCAAACTTAAGTCAATTATGGCCAAAATTGAATGTTTTGATTTTTATAATTTTTTCAAGTTTTTCTGTTTTTATTTGATTTTTAAAATAAGTATGAAAATGCAAAAATATACATATGAAAGCGAAGGAAGAAAGCTTACCGAGCATACCCCCAAATTTAAACTTGACAGTGTCCTCACTTGTCAGGCTACACCAAGAGGGTCAAAATTGACGGCACTTCCCAAAAATACCCAAATAATTTTTTTAATTATTTTTTTTTCAAATATATTTTTTTAATGTTTTTTTTATATATTTACAAATGATACCTACCCCCAAACTTGTTTGAAACAAAGTTTTGGCAAGATGATCGAAAATTTGGGGGTAAAATGGAGGAAGAACAGTCAGTGTAAATCGGCTCCTGCAAAAACAGGAGCTCCTCCGACGGGTCCGCAATGAGGAACGGTTTGAGTCGATGTCCGTTTACTTTAAATAAAGTATCGTCCTCCCGATTTTCTTGGTCTACTGCACCGTGCGGATATACGGTGCGTACCAAAAATGGCCCTTTCCATCTAGATTTTAGCTTGCCGGAGTGGAAGTGTAACCGGGTGTCATAAAACAAAACCTGTTGGCCAGATTTGAACGTTTTTCGCATAAGGTGTTTATCATGGAACACCTTCGTTCGGTTTTTAACAATTACAACATTATCATAAGCCTCATCCCGCAGCTCATCTAGTTCATTTAATTGCAGCTTTCGATTGCTTCCCGCATCTCCCATCGATAAGTTCAACTCTTTAATCGCCCAAAATGCATTGTGCTCAATTTCAACTGGGAGGTGGCAAGCCTTCCCATAAACAAGCCGGTATGGAGACATACCAAGATCGGTCTTGTATGCAGTACGGAATACCCATAGTGTATCAATCAGTATATATGACCAATCTTTACGGTTTTTAGAAACCGTCTTCTCCAAGATTTGTTTAATCTGCCGATTCGAAACCTCGGCTTGCTCATAGGTTTAGGGATGGTATGGTGTTGACAATTTGTGAGTAATGGAATATTTGCGCATTAAGAACTCAAAAGTCCTATTACAGAAGTGAGATCCATTATCACTTATAATCGCTCGAGGGTGCCCAAATCGAGAAAAGATATTTTCTTTAAGAAATTGAATGACAACCTTGTTGTCATTCGTTCGGCTAGGTACAGCCTCGACCCATTTTGACACATAGTCAACAGCCAATAGAATATATATATTCTCAAAGGAATTGGGAAATGGTCCCATGAAGTCTATTCCCCAAACATCAAAGATATCCACAACCAAAATTGGTTGGAGCGGCATTTCATTTCTCCGCGATATCCATCCCAAGTGTTGGCACCGGGAGCATGTCTTGCAGTATTCATATGCATCTTTAAAGAGTCATGGCCAGTAGAAACCACACTGCAAGATCTTCTCTGCTGTCTTCTTGGGGCCAAAGTGCCCGCTACACGCTTGATCGTGGCAAAAAGCCAGCACACTCTTAAACTTATTTTCAGGTACACACCGACGAATGATTTGGTCGGAACAGTATTTAAAGAGATACGGTTCATCCCAGTAAAAATGTTTTACTTGGGACAAGAATCGGAGTTTTTCCTGTTTCGACCAATCTTTAGGTATCAGTCCGGTGGCCAAGTAGTTTACTATATCAGCGAACCAAGGTTCGCATGACACGGTTAAGAGTTGCTCATCGGGAAAAACATCTTTAATTGGAATTTCAAGTGTAGGCGAAGAAGGAAGTCGTGAAAGGAGGTCGGCCACTACATTTTCACATCCTCTTTTATCCCTTATGACAAGGTCAAACTCTTGTAGCAAGAGGATCCAACGTATTAGCCGTGATTTAGCATCCTTCTTCGCAAAAAGGTGGCGAAGAGCTGAATGGTCCGTGTACACAATCACTGGAGAGACGATTAAATAAGGCTGGAATTTTTCAAGTGCAAACACACCGGCTAAAAATTCTTTTTCTGTTGTTGTGTAATTCAGTTGGGCCTCATTTAATGTTCGGCTAGCGTAATAAATTACGTGCGGTGTCTTATTAATGTGCTGTCCAAGAACAGCACCGATGGCGAAATCAGATGCATCGCACATAATTTCGAATGGATGCGTCCAGTCGGGAGATGAAAGAATGGGCGCAGAAATGAATGAGTGTTTCAATGACTCGAACGCTTCCATGCAAGTTGAGTCAAAATCAAATGTTGTGTTCTTGGCCAATAAAAGAGTCAAGGGTCTAGCTATCTTGCTAAAATTCTTGATGAACCGTCTATAAAAACCGGCATGGCCAAGGAAGGCTCGGATGTCTTTGACGCATTTAGGAGGAGGAAGATTGGAAATGACTTTAATCTTGGCTTTACCAACCTCTATGCCATTTTGCGAGATGACACGTTCTAAGACAATACCCTCTCGTACCATAAAGTGGCACTTCTCCCAATTTAAGGTGAGGTTCTTATCCCTACAGCGGGTAAGAACTGCGTCAAGGTGTTGCAAACACTCGTTGAAGAAGTCACCGAAAATGGAGAAATCATCCATAAAGATCTCCAAAAAATTTTCAACCATGTCTGAAAAGATCCCCATCATACACCGCTGAAATGTAGCGGGTGCATTGCATAACCCAAAGGGCATGCGACGGTAAGCGAAAGTACCGAAGGGACAAGTAAATGTGATCTTGTCTTGATCCTTTTCGGTGATGGGGACTTGATTATAGCCGGAATAGCCGTCCAAAAAGCAGTAAAATTCGTGCCCAGCCAATCGTTCTAGCATTTGGTCAATAAAAGGTAAAGGAAAGTGGTCTTTCCTTATCGCGGCGTTGAGTTTTCTATAGTCGATGCAAACTTGTCACCCAGTTTGGGTGCGAGTAGGTATTAACTCATTTGCCTCATTGGTTATGACCGTTATGCCCGATTTCTTTGGGATAACATGAATGGGGCTAATCCACTAGCTATCCGAGATAGGGTAAATGATACCACTATCAAGACATTTTACAATCTCCTTCTTGACAGCCTCTTTCATTATGGGGTTGAGGCGTCTTTGTGGATCCCTTACTGGCTTGGCATCATCCATCATGTGTATATGATGTTCAACTATGAGGGAACTAATCCCCTTGATATCCGCTATAGTCCAGCCAAAAACTTGCCGGTTGTTTTGTAAGACCATTAAAAGGGCTTTCTCTTGCTCGAGGGCTAGAGATGCCGATATGATAACGGGAAGGGTCTCATTCTCACCTAGATATGCATATTTAAGGTGAGACGGCAAAAGCTTTAGTTCGAGTTTAGGAGGTGAAACAATTGAAGGTAACAATGGTGAAACTGTTTCAAACTCGAAGGATTCCATCAATGGTTCAAATCGAGTGTAAGCAACCGAGTCGGATGGTTCAATTAACTCATCCGAAAAATCAAAAGACTCAAACTCAGGTGGCGAGTCTTCAAAATCGTCCAAAAAAGTGAAACACTCATAATCGTTTTCCGGTGGAAAAGCTGTGTCAGATTCTAGGAGGAACGCACTAGAGGCGTCAAAACTGCTGTGATCGAACAGAAAATTTTCGAGCTCACAGTCCTCCTGTGTGATCTCATGGATCGAGCAAACATCAAGTATACTAGCATTAGGCTCGGAGGGCTGATTCCCCAACTTAAAGATGTTGAGTTCAATTGTCATATTTCCAAAAGTTAGGTTCATTGAACCATTTCGACAATTGATCACTGCATTAGAAGTCGCAAGGAATGGTCGACCAAGTATCACCGGAATTCGACTCCGGGGGTTAACTACAGGTTGTGTATCCATAACAATGAAGTCAATGGGGAAAATAAAGTCCCCTACTTTAATTAACACATCCACTAACTCACCCCTAGGATGGGTAATGGATCGGTCGGCCATTTGGAGAGTACAATGAGTGGGTTTAAGCTCTCCAACACCTAATTGTTCGTACACTGAATAGGGTAGCAAATTGACACTAGCACCAAGATCGAATAGTGCTCTATTGATGTTCTTGTCCCCAATTGTTATCGAAATTGTAGGACAGCCGGGGTCCTTATGTTTTTGGGGTAAAGATTGGACAAGAGCATCACTAACAGCACTAGCCACGAAAACTTTCTTCGGTACTTGTGACTTCCTCTTCTTGGTGCATAAGTCCTTTAAGATTTTCGCGTAAGAAGGGACTTGTTGGATTGCATCCAAGAGATCTATGTTTATGCTAACCTGTTTGAACAACTCTACAATCTTCTCCATTTGTGGAGTCGGTTTATTGGATCTCAACCTGTTTAGAAAAGGAACATTTTGAAAATCTGTTGAGTCCAATTTTTGTGGATTAGATTGCGGAGTTGGAACGGATCCCAGTGTTGGTGTGTTCGTGAAGTGAGATGTGGGTCCGTTAGAAATAGAAGAAGTAGAGCCTTGTGAAGAGTGAAGAATAGGCTCTAACGAAGAAGATGAAGATGATGAAGAAGAAGAAGATGATGAAGAAGAAGAACCACTGTCAGGGGTGTCATTATTAATACCCACGTTATTTTGCAACACTCTTCCAGATCTCAATGTGGTCACAGCATTTACATTATGATTTTGCTGTTCATATGCAATATGTGCGTGACCGGGATTTGGTAATGGTTGAGATGGAAGCTTTCCCTTTTCTCACTCGCTCAACGCAGCATTTAGTTGTGCAATTTGGGCCTCAATTGAATTGATGCTTTGATCATATGAGGCGTTGTTTTGCACCAAAGATTGAATGGAAGTCTCCAACCTTACTGCAGATTGTGTAGATTGTTTTAAAAACGCATCTAGACTTCTTTCTAGCGAGGTAACCTTATCATTATTCGGTTGAACAAAATTGTTTTGAGGATAAGATTTATTGGGCACAAAATTGTTCATTTGGTTTGGGTAAGGTTATGGTTGGAAAGGTTGCTGGTATTGAGTTTGTGGAGGTGCTTGTTGTTGTGGAGGAGGAGGCCTTTGAAAATTGTTGTTGCCTTGGAATTGTTGATTTTGATTCCAAGCAAAATTTGGGTGACTCCTCCAACCAGGATTATAAGTCGAAGAGTATGGATCATTTCTTTGTCTTTGCTGAAAGGCAGCATTGACTTGATCTTGTCCTTGAACAGGTGGATTGTAAGGACACTCTTCGGTAAAATGTGATGGATCCAAACAACAAGCGCAAACAGTTCATGGGGGTAAAGCAGGGGCAGGAGAAGGCGATGAGATTTTGGTCTCAATTGCTTAAGTGCGGCCATCTCGGCCTTCATTGCAATCGACATATCTAATTGATGCCCTAGACTGACCAACAGAAGATGAGGTGGTCTTAGTGCTCTCCCACTGAAGTGTTTGTTCAGCAAGATCGTCGAGAAACTGCCAAGCTTCCTCGCTAGATTTTCTTAGAAAGTGACCTTGACAAATGGTTTCCAACAACTGCTTCGTTGCTGGGTTCAATCCTTTGTATAAAGTTTGGCAAAGTTGCCAATTCTCGATACCATGGTGAGGGTATTGAACAAGTAGGTCTTTAAATCTTTCAAAACACTTCCAAAAGGGTTCGAAAGAAAGCTGGGAAAATTGAATGATCTCATTGCGAATTCTCGCGGTCTTGTGATGTGGGTAAAACTTTTTTAGAAAAACTTTAACAAACTCTTTCCAATTTTTAATTGAGTGTGATGCTGTGCTATATAACCATTTCTCGGCAAAGTCACATAAGGTGAAAGGAATGACACGTAGCCTAATAGCATCATCAGAAAGTTGTGTTGTCTTCAACATTGCACAAACATTCTGGAATTTGTTTATGAAGATATAGGCATCTTCGGATTCCAGTCCGTGAAATTTTGGCAACATGTTGATGAAGTAGGGTTTGATCTCAATGTTGTCCCCATTTGCCGGTGGAAGTGAAAGACAAGTAGGTAAGGTGGTGCGGATAGGGTAGAAAAGATCTTGGAGCGCGATTCGTTGGGGCGCTTCAACAGGTGGGTGTTGTGGGTTATTCGCACCTAACGGAGGTGGAATCAGTCCCTTGGGTAAGGTGTTGTTAGGATTAAATCCCGACATCTCCTTAGAAGACGAAGAATGTGAAGGTGAAGGTGAAGGTAAGGAAGTGGAAGGAATTTCGACTTTGGAGTCGAAAGCGTCGTCAGTCGGTACCAACAAGACACGGACTAATCGGGCACTAGTGTCCCTAGTCCAACCGGACATACACTAAAGAGGTAGTGTAGCCAAAAAGGTGAAAAACAGAAGGTGAGGGTAAGAAAACGTCAATGGAAAGAAAGCGGGTGTAAGTGGGGTGCACGGATTTCTTAGCGACAGGTTGCAAGTTTTTGTAGAAAAAATTTCCTTTTTGTTCTTTTTATGTTCTTTTTATAAGGAGCTTTTTGCAAAAAGATTTTTGATAAAAGGCTTAGACACACGGTCAATCAATCACAAATGCACAATCAAGCCTAGATCTAGAGTCACCTAGGTCAGCTAGACAGCTCCTAACTGTTCCAAAGGGCAAGAAGTAAGGATCTCAAACCGCCTCTTCACCGCCAATTGTGGCCAGGTAAGCACAAGTAGAGAAAGGAGGGATCCGCTCACGAATCACCGTGAGACGGGCCTTTTAAAGTTACCTTTCCCTACCAGTCTAGCCTAGGCACCACAAAGTCAGGTTAGGATCAACGGTTGATGCCTACAACTATTCCTTTATCATATTGAGCATGAAGTTCTTAGGGCTGAGTCTAATCTTTTTTAATTAACTTGATGGTCAATGTAATATGCTTTACGTGATTTTTGGGGTCCTGGGAAGGGTGATGAAATCCCCACCCAATCTGGATTGGTGTTCAATCCCCTTAAAGTCAATTTAGATATGCAAAGCAGTAAACACAATCACTCGCAAACAAATTTTTTTTTTAGCGTGGTGCAAAGAATCCTGCACAAGATCAAGTTATTGAGAAGGGGGAGAAGTTTTTGCGCAAAGAATCCTGCAGGAAATTTTTACAGAGGAGATATCAGGGGGTTCAGAAGGAGAAAGGGAGCTTACAGAGGGATTTCGGGTTGTTGACGTCAGCAACCCGCGACAGTTCCGTGGCAAAGAGCAGCTTATGGCGGCGGAAAAAAACTGCGAATGGCGGCCAAGACATGGACGTCTCGCCTGAGATTCGGGGTAGATGCTATTTGGTTTTATCCATCCACCTCTTCGAAGATACCAAGTTGATTTATGGCACCGTGTATCGGAGGTTTAGACGGATGCGGCCGATATAGCAGACTTCGTCAGATTCCCCCTCGTTCGAGGGGTTTTTGATTGTGGGGATGCTCTTCCCTGCAGGCGCAAGCCCCTGCAGTTAATTACGCTACCGCATCGCGGTAACAACTTTCTCCTTCTCCAGAATTTCACTTCGTGTCGTGGGTGTTTGTTTTGTTTGTGGTTGTCCGTGAATTGTATACGGAGACTAATTTATGTCGTCGCCCGTAGGACGTGGATTAATCCAAATCCGTATTTTCTTAGATTTGGGTTTGAGGTTTTAGTTTAAGGATACGTTAGCCATGTTTGAGGCTAAGATCAACTTAAACGTTTATTAAGGATACGTTAGTCCAGTTTGAGACTAAGATCAACTTAACGGGATCGTTTAGATCCGACAAAAGAGCATTTGGGCTCTATTGTTCCAGTTTAGGGACATAGTGGTCCATTGAATGTATGGCCGTCGGGACCCGTCACCTCTCTGACGACGTTGAAGGATTACAACGACAGATATCAGAGGAGTTCAGAGATGTACCCTTGAACCAAAGTTGATTGGGAGACCTATAGTCCAATTTGGGACTAAAGTCTGTTTGAGGGTTTAAAGATACGTTAGCCCTATTTGAGGTTAAGATCAACTTAAACATTTGTTAAGGATACGTTAGTCTAATTTGAGACTAAGATCAACTTAACGGGATCGTTTAGATCCGACAAAAAAGCGTTTGGGCTCTATTGTTCCAGTTCAGGGACATAGTGGTCCATCATTCCCATTTTGGGGACGAATACTGGTTTAAGGACGCATTAGTCCGTGAGTTTAAGGACACATTAGTCCATGAGTTTAATGACGCATTAGTCCGTGAGTTTAAGGGCGCATTAGTTCATGAGTTTAAGGACGCATTAGTCCGTATCAATGTGTGGTTGTCGGGACCCGTCACCTCTCTGACGACGTTGAAGGATTACAACGACAAATATCAGAGGAGTTCAGAGATATACCCTTGAACTGGGTGTAAATTGATTTGAGAGAGCATTTATGCTCAGTTCAATTTAATTTGAGGACTTACGGCCAGAATTGGGCTAAGTCCAGTTGAAAATGTTCAACATTTTATTTGCATTTGGCCTGTTAGGCCTTTACTAGGGCTCTGCCCCTATTTAATAATGCATAGCATTTTTGTTTGGTCTATTAGACCTTTATTTGGGCTCTGCCCTTTTTTAAATGATGCACAGCATCTGTTTTGGTCTGACAGACCTTTATTTGGGATCTGCCCCTTTTTAATAATGCATTGCATTTTCTATTAGGCCTGTTAGGCCTTTTAATTGGGCTCTGTCCCTCCTTTAATAATGCAAAGCATTTATTGTTCTGACAGTGCGCCACGTGGCTTGTCAGGCGCTTTGCGCCACAGCAAGGCGCAGACTCATATGGTTGTGACACGTATCACGCTCTGGTGAGCGCAAGCGCAGTGCGCTACGCCAATGCGCTGCGCTAGCGCGCTGCTGACATGTGGCGCGCTCTGACGACTTGCGCCAATTTATGAGAGCAGTGCTCTGTTTTTTAGAAGCGCAAGGCGCAGCTGTTCTGTGGTTGACATGTGGCGCTCCCAGGTGGCTTGCGCCAATCTAAGGAGCGCAACAGTGCAAACTCAAAAGTGCAAGGCACTGTTTAATAGCTTGATCCAATTTTGGATTAAAGAAAAGAATCTTTTAAGATTTCAGAACCAATGGTTCTTAAAAAAAAGGCAATGCCTTTGTTATTATTATTATTTTTATTGGAGACCTTTGATCTTTGTTCTTAGATCAATGATCTTTTCAGAAGAAATTCTTCTTTTTTATTCAAAGGGTTTACCTTTTTCCTCTTTTTGAGTTCTTCTCAAAATTCTTTAGAGTTCTCTCTTTGTTTCTGTGTTTTTGTCTGTCTGTATCTTTTCACTCTTCTTCTTTTTTTTTATTTTAGAAAGAAGGATCATTGATCGTCGGGACCCACCACCTCTCCGACGACACTGAGAGATTACAGTGCCATATATTGAAGGTGTGGAGAGATGTACCCTTTGAACCATGTCTCACTCATTAGGGGGGAAGAACAGGCTAGAGCTTAAGCTTCTCGCCGCTGAAAAAGGCTTCTTTGCGTTCGCGCACGTGCGTCGCACGTGTTGGGCGCACGTGTGTCGCACGTGTTGGGCACTCATATTTGCACGTAGTGCACATGAAGCTTGCGCATATGCGCATTATGGTGGGAGCAAGCTCCTATAGAGAACGAGTCTTCTTTTATTGAATATTCTCATGTGGTGCGCGCGTGGCGGGCACACGTGCGTTGCGCGCATTATGAGGAGAAGCAGGGCTTCTATATATGGAGAACTAAGCTCCTTTTAATATTATTAAATGTTCTTATGTGGTGCGCACGTGCGTTGCACGTGGTGCGCGCGTGGCGGGCACATGTGCTTTGCACATAGCGCACATGCGCATTATGAGGAGAAGCAGGACTTCTATATATGGAGAACTAAGCTCCTTTTAATATTATTAAATGTTCTCATGTGGTGCACATGCGTTGCACGTGGTGTGCGCGTGGCAGGCACACGTGCGTTGCACGTAGCGCACATGCGCATTATGAGGAGAAGCATGGCTTATATATATGGAGAACTAAGCTCCTTTTAATATTATTAAATATTCTCATGTGATGCACGTGCGTTGCACATGATGCGCGCGTAGCGGGCACACGTGCGTTGTACGTAGCGCACATGCGCATTATGAGAAGAAACAGGGCTTCTATATATGAGAACTAAGCTCCTTTGAGTATTGAATCCTTTGAGGATTGAACTCTACCCTTTCTAAGAGATATCCTATCTTATTTATATCGGAGTGGTAGAGAAGCCATCTCTTCTTTTCCCGATGTGGGACTAAAAATGCATTCCCCATGTAGTAGCGCATTACTTTAGATTACACGTGCATAACACATTTGCTCATAACTTTTGATCTCGGATGAATTATGAGGCCCATAATATATCAAATCGAAGGATTATTCGAGATACTTTCGATACCATCAAAATTTAGCTGTTTCTCATTCCGGAGTTTGTCGAAATACAGCTCGGAAAATACCGCTTCGCATCTTCTTTCTTAGATCACATGTGCATAGACATTTGCTCATAACTTTTTTTATCCCGGATGAATTATGAGGCCTATAATATATCAAATCGAAGGTTTTTTTGAGATGCTTTCAATGCCATCAGAATTTAGCTATTTATCATTCCGGAGTTTGTCAAAATACAGCTCGGAAAATACTGGTTCGCATCTTCTTCCTTAGATCACATGTGCATAAACATTTGCTCATAACTTTTGATCCCGGATGAATTATGAGGCCCATAATATATCAAATCAAAGGTTTTTTTTGAGAAAATTTCAATACCATCAGAATTTAACAGTTTCTCCTTCGGGAGTTTATCAAAATACAGGCCGGAAGATACTGGTTCGCATTTCCTTAAGCGTATCGCTGCCATTTAATACCTTAAACTGTTTTGCACAGAAATTTTTGGCGGGAACAAATGCCCCCCCACTACTTTGCCCACGTAAGTATATACATGGGTGAAGTAGTGCAGAGTAATGAATAGCGTATGACCAGTTTCGGGTTGGTATATAACTTTCAGAATCTTGATCTGAGAAGATAACGAGTGGACACAAGCGTCGTCATTTATCATTGACTCAAATCTCGACTCTGAAAAGATATAGTTCCAAACTCTTAATTCCATGAGCCACACCCTTCTATTTCTTTATGTTTTACTCTGGCGTGAAGTAGTTTATATGCTCATGAGTAACTTCTCCATTTCAGTGGCATGTAGCTTTGGCAAGTGTGGCCCATAGATGGTAGATAACAATTCATCTTGAATCCTTTATAAGGTAGTGATGGCTTAGAAGATAGGGGTAGGATTTGCCACCTAAGACTTTTCAACTTTATGAGCCGTGAGGGTCTCATGAAGACTTTTCTCCCTATGAGTCGAGAGGATCCCGTAGGAGTATTTTCTCCTTAGGAATCGTGAGGATTCCTAAGCGTGTTTTCTCTTATAAGTCTTAAGGATCTTATAAGAGAATTTTCCCTCTTACGAGTCGAGAGGACCCGTAAGCGGTTGTTTCCCTCCTTGTCGAGATTCGATTTTGGAGAGTGTGACCCGTGGATAGTATGCAAGAGTCCATTTTGGACCGACTCGCAGGGTCCCAGTGCTTAAGGAACAGATTTTTTAATCCCCACTGCCTAAGGCTTTATCTCACAAGTCGAGACGAATCAACAAGTTCTCGCGTAGACACTAATTTCCTCACGAGTCGAGACGAATCGAGCAGCTCTTGTCAAGGACGCTAATTTCCTTGAATTGAGGTATTTGCCAAGGACGCTGATTTCTTCGGAGTTGAGACGAATCGAGGTATTCCTGCAAAGACACTGATTTCTCTGCGGGTCTACGCGAATCAAGATGCTCTCATCAAGGACGCTAATTTCCCTGAATCGAGGTATTTGCCAAGGACACTGATTTCCTTGGAGTTGAGACGAATCGAGGTATTCCTGCAAAGACACTGATTTCCCTGCGGGTCGACGCGAATCAAGAAGCTCTCGTCAAGGACGCTGATTTCCCTGAATCGAGGGGGTTGCCAAGGACACTGATTTCCCTGGGGTTGAGACGAATCGAGGTACTCCTGCAAAGACACTGGTTTCTCTGCGGGTCGACGCGAATCGAGATGCTCTCGTCAAGGACACTGATTTCCCTGAATCGAGGAGGTTGCCAAGAATACTGTTTTCCCTGGGGTTGAGACGAGTCGAGGTACTCCTGCAAAGACACTGGTTTCTCTGCGGGTCGACGCGAATCAAGATGTTCTCGTCAAGGACACTGGTTTCCCTGAATCAAGGAGGTTGCCAAGGACACCGATTTCCCTGGGGTTGAGACGAGTCGAGGTATTCCTGCAAAGACGCTGATTTCTCTGTGGGTCGACGCGAATCGAGATGCTCTCGTCAAGGACGCTAATTTCCCTGAATCGTGGTATTTGCCAAGGACACTGATTTCCCTGGGGTTGAGACGAGTCGAGGTACTCCTGCAAAGACACTGGTTTCTCTGGGGGTCGACGCGAATCGAGATGTTCTCGTCAAGGACATTAGTTTCCCTGAATCGAGGAGGTTTCCAAGGACACTGATTTCCCTGGGGTTGAGACGAGTCGAGGTATTCCTGCAAAGACACTGATTTCCCTGCGGGTCGATGCGAATAGAGGTGCTTTCGTCAAGGACACTGGATTCCCTGAATCGAGGAGGTTGCCAAGGACACTGATTTCCCTGGGGTTGAGACGAGTCGAGGTATTCCTGCAAAGACACTGATTTTCCTGCGGGTCGATGCGAATCGAGGTGCTCTCGTCAAGGACACTGGTTTCCCTGAATCGAGGAGGTTGCCAAGGACACTGATTTCCCTGGGGTTGAGACGAGTGGAGGTATTCTTGCAAAGACACTGATTTCCCTGCGGGTCGACGCGAATCGAGGTGCTCTCATCAAGGACACTAGTTTCCCTGAGTTGAGGAGGTTGCCAAGGACACTGATTTCCCTGGAGTTGAAACGAATCGGGGTGTTCCTGCAAAGACGCTAGTTTCTTTGCGGGTTGACGCGAAGCAAGAAGCTCTCATCAAGAACGCTGGTTTCCCTGAGTTGAGGAGGTTTCCAAGGACACTGATTTCCCTGGAGTTGAAACGAATCGATGTATTCTTGCAAAGACACGGATTTCTCTGCGGGTCGACGCGAATCAAGATGTTCTCGTCAAGGACACTGGTTTCCCTGAGTCTGTTTACCCCAATCAGAGCAAAGCTCTGTTCAAATTCCAAGGCGGGAAACGAAGCGACGCTTCTGTTTCCCCTAATCAGAGCAAAGCTCTGTTTTGAAAATTAAAGTGAAAATTAAAGTGAAAATTAATGAAGCAACGCTTCAGATCCCCTGCGCTGCGCGCAGAACGCCACGTGTCAAAATCAGACACACCAGCGTAGGGAGCGCAGCGCCCAAGGCAGCGCACTCAATCAGAGCAAAGATCTATAAAGGAAGCAACGCTTCAGGCAACTTGCGCTCTGCGTTGCACGGCACGCGGCAGCGCAGTTGCGCTGCGCTCTGCGCTGTGCGACACGTGGCAGCGCAGTTGCGCTAGCGCAGTTGCGTTGTGCGACACGTGTCAAGAGCAGGTGCGCTTGCGCCAAACAGAATTAAAATTCTGAAAGATTTTTCTCAATCTTGTTAAAAACAAGAAGATTGCCTTCTGTAAAACAGAAGCCCTTGGATCAAAGATCCAACGGTGGGGAAAAATCCCCAAATCACTCAGAGAAAGATCTCTCTAACCAATTCAACAAATCATTGGCACTATAAAAAGGCCCCCAGACCCCAACACATGAAGACATCAAAAACAGAGAGAACTCCTCTAAAGAAAATTGTGAGAAGAACTCAAAAAGAGAAAAAGGTAAACCCTTTGAATAAAAAAGAAGAATTTCTTCTGAAAAGATCATTGATCTAAGAACAAGATCAAGGATCTTCAATAAAAAATATAATAAGAACAAAGGCATTGCCTTTTTATGAACCATTGGTTCTGGAATCTTAAAGATTCTTTTCTTGAATCCAAAATTGGATCATGATATTAAAACAGTGCCTTGCACTTGCAAATCTGCACTGTTGCACTCCTGGGTTGGCGCAAGCCACCAGAGAGCGCCACGTGTCAGTACCAGAATAACTTGCGCTATGCGCTTTTAAAATAGAGCATTGCTCTCTGAAATTGGTGCAACTCACCAGAGCGCGCCACGTGTCAGCAGCGCACTGCGCTTGCGCTCACCAGAGCGTGACACATGTCACCTCCACATGCGCTTGCGCTCAATAATTGGCGCAAAGCGCTTGACAGGCCATATGGCCACTGTCAGTTTGATTAATGCACTGCATTATTTACAGAAGGGCCAAGCCCAATTAAAAAGGGCCTAACAGGCCTAATAAAATGCAACGCATTATTTTAAAAAGGGCAGAGCCCAAACAAAAACAGATGCTGTGCATCATTTAAAAGGGACAGAGCCCAAATCAAAAAGGCTTAGCAGGCCAAAAGAAAATGCAGTGTATTATTAAACAGGGGCAAAGCCCTAGCATAGGCCTAATAGGCTAAAGATAAAAACGTTGAATATTCTCAACCGGACTTAGCCCAATTATGGCCGTAAGTCCTCAAATTAAATTGACTGAGCATGGCTGCTCTCTTAAATCAATTTACACTTGGTTCAAGGGTACATCTCTGAACTCCTTTGATATCTGTCGTTGTAATCCTTCAACGTCGTCAGAGAGGTGACGGGTCCCGACGGCCATACATGTAATGGACCACCATGTCCTTAAACTGGAATGATAGAGCCAATTGCTCTGTTATCGGATCTAGACGATCCTGTTAAGTTGATCTTAGTCTGGAGATTAGGCTAACGTATCCTTGGCAAACGTTTAAGTTGATCTTAGCCTCAAATATGGCTAACGTGTCCTTAAACTAACATCCGTCCCCAAAATGGGAATGATGGACCCCCATGTCCCTAAACTGGTGTTGGAGATAGTGCCCTCAGAGTCAATTATTGGATCACAAGCACGTGATTGCAATGATTGAGAGAGGACCTATACCGTTAGAAGTCTTACTCAAGATGATAGTATGCTATCTGGTTTACCTTTATCATCGTGTACTGTTTCAGGTGACCTTGCAGGTCACTATTGTACGTTGATAGAGCCCTTAAGATTCTTGCTTGATGGCCAGCAGTATGATGGCGATCATATACATGGGAGCTGGGGTCTATAAGCACATCCTTAAATGGTTCCTAGTCGTGGGAGTTTTTGAGACAGGGCATCGATTCTCCAGAGTAGACCAGTGTTTGCAGTCGAGACCCCGACGAGGGGCGGTGGCTGGTCTCACAAGCCACTGGTGTCAGTTGGTTCACCTAAGATGTATACAGGTGCTCATTAGGTTATGAGTACACTGGACAGGACTCGCCGGGAACATGCTAGTTGGTCTTATACCTGACGTCAGATAGCAGTTCCCTGGTGACATGTGTACATGTTAGTTCATCAACCTGGGATCGTCATTTGTCTCGTATGAGTTTCCACTGTACTTTGATTACTACCCTACCACGGCTCAAAGGAGTCGTGCAAACAGGTTTTAGTTGGGTACAGTCCCGAGCCACATGGAGGCAGTGAGCGGATCATCAGGGGTTCGTCTCTCCCTGTATTGGGGGTGAGTTCGCGATGTGTCTAGGAGAGCCATTACACAAAGCCTTCGGCCGAGGCAGGAGATTTACTGGTAGGTATTCCAGTAGTATCTCAGGGTGTTCTAGGCTACACTCCGACACGACTTGTACCGCTTTTGAGGGTCTGATTTTTACCAACCCCCTAGGCCCGCCATGCGATACTCATAGACGAACGGACCGGACTGTATGGATATTGTCAATGACAGGCTCAGTAGGGTGTCAGGATGAGTTCTCTCATCGACGTCCCTTTTGGTCAATACCTGGTAGCCCGTTACGTATGGCTAATACATCTGATGTGCTAGTGGTTAAATCCACAACCAAAGTATTGATGAGTCTTTAGAGTTCCCCACAGACCGTTTTCTCAAGTTTCCGGCGAAACGCTGTAGAGGCCGTAAGGAGATATAGCAGGGTTCGATCTTATACGTGCGGTATTGCACGGATCAAGATCGGACGGATAATACTAGCGGGCTTTGGTTTAAGCCGGATCCTAGTATTGTACAGTGTAGATTTTGTCTCTTTGCATTTGTATTCGGTCGGAATACAAATGCGGGTATGTATATACAGTCGTGGGTTTTTCCTGTAATTTATTACGGGATCAGTTTTCTGAAGTTGCCAGTTTGTATTCCGTTTCGGCCAGTTTTCTTTTGTTCCTTCACGGCCGGACTTTTGTGATGGGAGGGGCTAATTTGCATATTTCCAAATTAGCATTGTGGAGGGGTTTCTTGTAAATGGATGATTATGATGGTTTAAGCATCTTTTTTTTTTCTAGTGATCATTTCTTTAACGTTAATGAGATGGAAATATGATGGGATTTGATTTGTCTTTGGTGTGATTCTTTTTCCTCATTATCATTCCATTTTCTCCACATGCTTTAGGCTTGTATTTTTCCCCCTTCACCATGAGGAGAGAGGCCGGCCACATTCTTAGAGGGGAGAGGTTCATTTTTGGTGTGGGGGAAATTTCTTCATCTCATATTTTGCTTGCTACAAAATTCCTAAGTTCATTTCAAAGTCCATTCTACCTCCATCCAAAGGCAACTTCAAACCCCATGAGACAAACATTACTACACTTAGCCTACAGCATCCTTGGGCACTTCGACTAGCCAACTTCGTGCTCGAGTTGCCTCAGTCCAGAGGTGGGAGCCCGTAAAAGAACCCGGCGATGTGGTGCCCGTTCCGACGAAGAGATGAAGACCGGAGATTCCGCGAGAAGATCGGAGTGGAGGCCGAAGACCGAAGGACACGGATCGCTCGGTATAGCATTCTACCCTTTCTCTTGTTTGCTAGTTGTAGGTTAATGGTTACGATCCGGGTTTTTAGGATGCGGTAGTGCCGGTTTTCAAGTCAAGAAAACTTTTCGTTTCCACATTTTGGCCGAGGAAAGACGGCTGGGGTGCTACCGTAGTCCTACAACTGGAATGTGGACCACTATGTCCCTAAACTGAAACAGTAGAGCCCCCAAATGCTCTTCTGTTGGATCTAAACGATCCCGTTTAAGTTGATCTTAGCCTCAAATATGGCTAACGTATCCTTAAACCTTCAAACAGATTTTAGTCCCAAATTGGACTATAGATCCCCCAATCAACTTTGGTTCAAGGGTACATCTCTGAACTCCTCTGACATCTATCGTTGTAATCCTTCAATATCGTCAGAGAGGTGATGGGTCTCGACGGCCATACATGTAATGGACCACCATGTCCTTAAACTGGGAATCGACCGCAATGTCATTAAACTAAACAATAGAGCCAATTGCTCTCTTGTCGGATCCAAACGATCCCGTTAAGTTGATCTTAGTCTGGAGATTAGACTAACGTATCCTTAACAAAAGTTTAAGTTGATCTTAGCCTTAAATAGGGCTAACGTATCCTTAAACCAAAACACCAAACCCAAATCTAAGAAAATACGGATTTGGACTAATCCACGTCCTACGGGCGACGACATAAATTAGTCTCCGTATACAATCCACGGGCAACCACAAACAAAAGGAACACCCACGACACGAAGTGAAATTCTGGAGAAGGAGAAAGTTGTTACCACGATGCGGTAGCGTAATTAACTGCAGGGGCTTGCGCCTACAGGGAAGAGCGTCCCTACAATCAAAACCCCCTCAAGCGAGGGGGAATCTGACGAAGTCTGCTACATCGGCCCCATCCGTTCAAACCTCCGATACACGGTGCCATAAATTAACTTGTCATCTTCGGAGAGGTGGACGGAAAAAACCAAATAGCATCTGCCCCAAATCACAGGCAAGACGCCCATGTCTTGGCCGCCGTTCGGAGGGGAACAGATTCTGGCACGCCCGGTGGGATCTCTTCCTCTTTCCACTCCACACTTCGTGTGTTGTGTTCGCGAACGAATCGCGGTTTGTTATGGTTGCCTATGGATTCGAGGTACTAAGATTTGGTGTCTTACTCCGTGCAGAAAACAAAAGATCAATGGCTTCAAACTGCACTAATTGCAACAGCTCCCACTCCTTCCTCGCCGGAGGAGTGACTTACGGGCCTCAAGCGGCCTCCCTTTTCAAGATGCCGGTGGAGCAAGTAACTCAGGACACCACTAGGCTGTTCTCTGGGACCATGCTCCCACCAATGAGCTTCAATGCCCCTCTGCCGTTGCAAGAAGCTCCGAAGAAGTCGGTCTTTGATCGGCTTGCAACTACTGCGACCCCTCTCAACGGGTCGCCCAAATCCAGTGCATCGGTTTTAAATAAACTGGGTCAAAACTCCAATGGGCCCGTGAAGAAGCCCACAATACCAGAAGGTGTTATCCTGAAGCGGATAGCCATTCCTTCTCATGAAATCGTCAAGGATGCTTCCCCTGCTTGGAAGTCTGCCTTCGATAGGTTGGCTATCCCCATTCAACGGACGTCAGTCTTTAATAGGCTGACAACGATAACTTTTGACCAATATAGGGGGCATGAGGAAGTCACTCCTACAGCTAAGATAATCCCAACGGCTCGACACGCTCGACGTCGTCACTAGCGCCGGGTAAGGAAAGCTGGGGGCAACTCCCCCTCTGAGATAACTCTGCCAGCTCCGATGGTGGAAATCAATGTTGCTGTTCCGACCGGGAATAGCTTTGAACCGCTAAGAAGGGTGCGCAAAAACTCGCCAACTGCCGTAATAAAAAGATCTCCTACACCTGTGGATAATGCCCCAAAGGTGAAGCTGGAGCAGCCCCTTCAACGGCTGTCCTCTAAAATTTACAAGGTCTGGCGACAGGTCCAAGAGTCGGTGATTGATGAAAACTATCTCCGCTGACAGAAAAAGATGAAGGTTCGGCAGGAAAAGGACTACTCCGTCAAGCCATAAAAAGCAATAGCTACTTGGGTTCCCACTACAACGGCCCCCTCAACTTCGACCACTCAAAAAAGAAGGAGGTCGGGGAAGATCCCTGTGTCTTTGGCAAATCGCAAAGACACTGAATCTAAACGCCCTAAGTCTGGGGGCATGGTGGTGCACACTGTTTATATGGCTTCCGGAAAGGAGGAAAGCCGTGCGTCGACGGGTCACCGACCGCTTACCCGATCCGTGACGAAAGCCCAGGAGCAGCAACAGAAGCTTCAAGGGATGATGACTGCGATGGCCGCACTTACCGGGCCAAAAGAAAGCTCGGAGGCATTGTCAGAACAGCGTCACGAACAAGAGACCAACGCTGACTTCTTACGCAGAGTGCTCGAAAAGAAGGACAAAGAAGTCGCAGAGCAAGCGGCTAACATAAAACAAATGGCGCTCCTCTTCCAAGATATGATAGGGATGATGTTACAGCCGGACCCTCCAGCTGATGACCCTCCAATCATTGTTGAAAACGATAAAGGGGAGACATCTAATCCTCCTCCAGCTGTTTCAGCAGCCAAGGAAGAAACCATTTCCAAGGCCGCACTGGATGACTATAAAGCTCAGCAAATACGAGCTCATCAGGCGAATGAGGCGGCTGGGCAAATTGCTAGAATCGGACGACCCTACCCGGGCTGGTATGACCAAATCAGTTACCCGCCTCAGCATTGAATCCACATCAGCATGTCGCTCAAGGGGACATGGAATATACGATCCCTAAATTCCATGTGTACAAGGGGACATGGAATCCACATCAGCATGTCGCTCAATTCAGGGCCTTATGCGGCAATACTAGAGGCGATGACAAATTGTTGCTTCGACAATTCGTCGGCAGCTTAGAAGAGATAGCCTTTGAATGGTATTTGGAGCTACCTAACGACTCTGTCAAAACATTTGCGGAGATGGAGCTACTGTTTACACAAAGAATCGCGAGTGCTAGTGGACGCACCCCGATAACAGCACTGATCAATGCCAGGATAAGGCCAGGCGAAACGTGGGTCCAATATGCAACACGATGGCAGAACCTATGGTCGAAATGCGAACAACGTATCGAAGAAGCGCCAGCGGTGGGCATGTTCGTGGGCACTCTTGATCCGCAGGCGACTATATCCCAATTCATGATATTCTTCAGGCCGACCACTTTCCAGGCCTTGATCGACAAATTAGCCTAAATGGACCAGATGGGCCATGGACCGTCTCCTCCAAAACTGGACTCTCGAAATGAGAAGAAAGGAAAAGCGATCGTTGTTGCCAATACTCAACAACAGCCGGGCAAATCAAAGCCGATTGCTCGCCAAAACAACGTGCGTCCATGCCCATCCCTCGAGGAGAGACTGGGACGTCCTTACTCGTTTCCTCAGAATAAAACAAGGAAATTGTTCGAGCTGGCCACGCGCAACGGACTCATCAATCTGCCGAGTCCAAAACGTCTGTTGCAGCCAGGCGATCTCAATAATCCTGATTATTGCCCTTACCACCACACGGTAAGTCACCCGATCGAGGACTGTTTCGTCTTTAAGGGATGGATCGAGGATCAGTACCTACAAGGCAAGTTCGCGCTGTCTGAAAAGTGGAAAGTAAACCCACCACAGCCGCACACTTCAGAGAAGACGGACACGCCGGGGGCAGCATGTTCTTTTGTTGAGGACGAAAACGATAGAGAAGACTCATCATACGAATCCGAAGACTACGTAGCGAGTTGTCATGTGATCTCTCACTCATTGATAGATGATGAAGAGGCTCCTTGCGCCGAGAAACCAAGGGCGGACCCTGAACTAGAAATTCTGTGGCCATCAGACGAGATGATCGATGCCTTCCTGAATGAGATTCGTCTGAAAGTTAAAGCCAATCAAGAGCGTGAGATGGCCATACTGGAAGGAGCCAAACACCGCCAACTAGACGAAAGAGTCGAGGCACTCTCGTCAAATCAAAAGACATACACTGCCGATAAAAACAAATTCAAGACGAGGAAAAGGTTTGCTAAAGCCATATCAATGGGAATGAAGCTACCGCCCTCTGAAGAAAACACTCTCGATGGAGTAGAGATGCATCCAAATTATCGCTTGTATCATCAGAAGATCGCACATCCCACTGAAGACTGCGACTCTTTTAAGTGTTGGTGGCAAGGATATGTCGCTCATAGACACCACGTCAACAAAATAAAGCGGGAAGCTCGTAGACAGCGGAAAAATACGACAGATGAGCATAAAAGAGTCGCCGGCAATTTTCATAGGGACGAGCCCGGGGGATCACGAGTTCTCACCTTTGGAAGCAATTCTGACGAAGAAGTTGCCCTCAACCCTCTCTTCGAGGAATCCATTTCTAAAACGAAAGAATTGAAGAATTATGAGAACATTCATCGGTGCAAAGGCATACTATCCGGAAAGAATCTCGGGCCCGCAAACGACGGAGCAAACGAAATAAGAAAGGAAAAGGGAAAAACGGCCTTTGTTGTCAACACTCAACAACAATCGAGTGGCCCTAGACCGGTTGTTCATCAAAATAATATGCGTCCATGCATATCCCTCGAGGAGAGGTTAGGACGTCCTTACTCGTTTCCTAAGGATGAAACAAGGAGACTGTTCGAGCTGGCAGTGCGCGACAGACTCATCAATTTGCCGAGTCCAAAACGTCCGTTGCAGCCAGGCGATATCAACGATCCCAATTACTGCCTCTACCATCGAGCAGTAAGTTGTCCGATCGAAGATTGCTACGTCTTCAAAAACTGGGTTGAAGACTAATACCAGCGGGGCAAGTTCGCGCTATCCGAAAACTGGAAGGTGAGCCCGCCACAACTACATGCTCCAAAAAAGATGGATATGCCGGGGGCATCATGCTCATTCATAGGGAAAGCCCCATAGACCGAAAAATCAGTAAACTAGAGATTCACCTCAAATACGGCGACGGTGGACCGCAATGTCCTAAAACTTGCAAATGACCGAGACGTCGTTAAACTACTACCAACCCGCGGCATCTTCAGGCTGACGTGGTAGTTTAAAAAAAACGGTATGTCCATAAGAGAAATGGGCACGGATGAAAACCCGAAAGGGCTCCGTGAGTAAAAACAGCAGGGCTACCGGCGAGTGTTCGTGAAAACCCGAAAGGGCGCGACCTCGTTAGAAAAAAAGAAAAGAATAAAAAGAGTAAAAAATAGAGACGGTATGTCCATAAGCGAAATGGGCACGGATGAAAACCCGAAAGGGTTCCGTGAGTAAAAACAGCAGGACTACCGGCGAGTGTTTGTGAAAACCCGAAAGGGCGCAACCTCGTTAAAGGACACTTATAGGGTCCTTTCGACCTTGTAAGGAGAAATCACCCGTGTAAGATCCTTACGACTCACAAGGGAGCAACACACTAAGGGATCTTCACGATTCTTAAGGAGAAAATACACTTGCGAGATCCTCATGACTCGTAAGGAGAACTCTCTTATGGGACCCTCACGGCTCATAAGATTTGAAAGTCTTAAGTTACAGAGACCTAAACCTGTGCTTAAGCAACCCCCACAACTTTCGATATTGCCCTACAAGTGGCTCAGCACCGACCCTTGTATACAATCCACGGGCGCGAATAAACATTTCCCTAACAAAGTCTCACCCGTAGCTAGGGATATGTCCATATGGTGAACAACCCTTATAAGTCCTCTCGACTGATAAGGAGAAAACCCTTTTGTAAGATCCTTACGATTTACAAAGGAACATGCACTTAGGAATCCTCACGATTCCTAAGGAGAAAATACACCTACAAGATCCTTACGACTTGTAGGGAGAAATACCTTTGTGAGACCCTTACGGCTCATAAAGTCAAAAGCCTTAGTTGACAGGACCTTAACCCTGTTCGCTAAGCCACCTTTGTTCAATATCGACAGAGAAAAATGATGATTCGCTCCTGGCAACATCCCAGTTGTAGCGGTGCCGATGCTGAAATGGTGTCTAATTCCAGGCTTACAGCAAAAAGTTAGTAGGCCGCACATGCATACGAAATAGCCGAAATGATGGGGCAACTTGCAATAAAAAGCAGCAAGTAAAAACGTATGCAAACAAAATAGCTGAAATGATTGGGCAACTCGCAATAAAAAGCAGCGAGTAAAATAAAAAAAGAACAGCCGAAATGATTGGGCTACTCGCAATAAAAAGCAGCGAGTAAAAAGAAAAATGGCCGAAATGATTGGGCACCGCGAAAAATAGCCGAAATGATTGGGCAATCGCGATTTTTGCGATATAAAAAGCTGAAATGATAGAGCATCGCGGAAAGTATAAAAAAATGATGAACCGGTGAGATCACATCGATCCCTGTATACAATCCAGGGGCACGAACAAAGAGAGAACCATACCTTTCCAATAGGCTCCATCAGAAAGCAAAGCAAAATCTCGACGGTTCATAGACAACCTAGAGACAACCTCGACATCTGTCGCAATATTGCAGACACAATGTCAACAAACGAAGCAAAAGAAGATCCCTAGCTTCAGGGTCTCGACGTCGATATCGACAACTTAGAGATCACCAACGGCGTTTCTCCTCATTCCAACAAGATGCAGACATGACGTCAGCAACCGACCTCAGAGTCGCAACGAAACGGAGCCACGGCATAGTCCCTAGTTCCAAATCTTAACGGCAATATCTACAGCCTAAGATGTCAACAACGGCGTTCCTTCGCAGTCCAGCAGGATGCAGATGCAACGTCAACAAGAGATCCCATGGTCGAAACAATGCGGAGTGACGGCAAAATTCCAACTCCACCTAGGCATTCGTCTCGTTACAGCAGACGCAATGTCAACAACGGCGTTCCTTCGCAGTCCAGCAGGATGCAGATGCAACGTCAACAAGAGACCCAATGGTCGAAACAATGCGGAGTGACGGCAAAATCCCAACTCCAGCTCAGCATTCGTCTCGTTACAGCAGACGCAATGTCAACAACGGTGTTCCTTCGCAGCCCAGCAGGATGCAGAAGCAACGTCAACAAAAGACCTTATGGTCGAAATAAAGTAGAGTGACGGAAAAATCCCAGCTCCACCTCGACATTCGTCTCGTTACAGCAGACGCAATGCCAGCAAATGAAGCAAAGGCCAAATTCCTAGCTTCAGGGTCTTGATGGTAACTCATATAAAACTCGAAAGACTACCTGAGATCATCCCACATGGAGTGGTCACCACCTCGACGTTCGTCTCGATACAGCAGATGAAATGTCACCACAACATTCTTCCCCCAGCAGGATTTAGACGCGCCAAAAGAAACAAAGCAAAGGCAACATTCCTAGCTTCAGTGTCTTGACGACAACTCATATAAAGCCAGAAAGACAATCGGAGATCATCTTGCACCAGCGCGGAGTGGTCACCACCTCGACGTCCGTCTCGATACAGCAGACGAGATGTCACCCCAGCGTTTTTCCTCCAACAGGATTCAGGCGCGACAATCAAACATCGGAGCCATGGTAAAATCCCTAGTTCCAAATCTCGACGGTTCACCAAAAACCTAGAGACAACCACGAAATTCGTCTCGATATAGAGGACGCAATGCCAGCAAACGAAGCAAAAGCCAAATTCCTAGCTTCAAGGTCTTGACGGCAAGTCATATAAAGCCTGAAAGACAATCGGAGATCATCTCGCACCAGCGCGGAGTGGTCACCACCTCGACGTTCGTCTCGACACAGCAGACGCAACATCATCAAACAGTGGAGCCACGGCAAAGTCCCTAGTTCCAAACCTCTACGGTTCACCAACAACCTAGAAACAACCGCGACATTCGTCTCGATATAGAGGACACAATGCCAGCAAACGAAGCAAATGCCAAATTCCTAGCTTCAGGGTCTTGATGGAAAGTCATATAAAGCCTGAAGGACTATCGGAGATCATCCCACACCAGCGCGGAGTGGTTATGACTCATCGAGGCTCTCCAAAATGAGCCTAACCTCAAGTAAAAAGTGACATGGAATATCCCTACGCTTGCTCTTTCGACGGTAATACTACCTGGAAGATTACTTGAAGACGTCTTGTCCAGCCCCCGAAAGGATCAAAGACACGACAATCGCAAGGCTACTCGAACAGCAAGATTGCATATCGAGGAATATATCAGCCAACGAGACGGTACGGCGGTCAAAACCCTAAGTACCACAGAACCTAACGGACCTCGGTCGTAAAGAGCAGAGGTTAACTGTGACGTTAGGATATTCTTGCGTGAAATGCTCGATTCGTCTCGACTCGTAAGGAAATTAATGTCTTTGCGAGAACTTCTCGATTCGTCTCGACTCGTAAGATAAAGCCTTGGGCAGCGGGGATTAAAAATAAAACCTATTTCCTAAGCACTGGGATCCTGCAAGTCGGCCCAAAACGGTCTCTTGCATACTATCCACGGGTCTCACTCTCCGAAGTCAAATTTCGACAAGGAGGGAAACAACCGCTTACGGGTCCTCTCGACTCATAAGAGGGAAAATTCTCTTATAAGATCCTTACGACTTATAAGAGAAAACGCACTTAGGAATCCTCACGATTCCTAAGGAAAAAATACACCTACGGGATCCTCTCGACTTGTAGGGAGAAAAATCTTTATGAGACCCTCACGACTCATGAAGTTGAAAAGCCTTAGGTAGCAGACCTGAACCCGCTGCCTAAGCCATCACTACTCCCCAAGATGTTCAAGACAGAATGTTCTATATCACTTACAGGCTATGCTTACTTAAAGAATGTGCCAGTAACAAAGCAGAAAATAAAAAGAAGGAGGCAAAAGATTTGTCATTCATACTTGGAAAGTTTTTACATCAATAGGGGAAATAAACAAAGCCATTATCCAAATGATCACAACGGCAAAACCTCAGATCCTGGACAGGGATTGAGGAACAAGAAAGTGACCTTGTCCAAGACTTTCCAAGCCTGGCGAACCATCCTGGTGTGCTTCCTTTCGCGAGCACGGGTGTCGGGATCCACACTGATGTCCTCCACCCTCCGATAGGCAGCAAGAATGGCGGACTGTTGAAAGGCCTGGTGCAAGAGATCGACAAGATTGTATCGCCATCTCTTCGAGATTAGGTTTATCAGGTACACTGAGTGCACCTTATCCTCGGCGGTATCCAATGCCCCAAGTGGCACACCAGTACAAAATACGGGAAGCGCTTCCCAGATGGCTCCCACGATAAGCTTCAGGAGAGAGGAACGTCGGGGAAGCAATTGACCGTTGTATGCGTCGAAGCGACTCATGATCTCGGCACACTCGGCATTAGTAAATTCTCGATTTTGGGAACGGCCGAGTAGGTGGATGTCCCCGTAGGAGATAATCTCGTCGAGATTGTACATGTGGGCGTCCATCACTCTTATAAAAGAAGATCGACAAAAATCAGCAACTCTTAAGAGTTCTGCTATATGATTTAAAAGGAGCAAAGCTCCATTAATGAATCAAGAAATCATAAATGAAATCTTTCCGAGAGCAGAATTCTATTGATGGAATCCTAACAGGGTTCTCTTTAGTTCTCTTTAGATCCTTTTAGAGTAAAGCTCTGCTAAGTGAAACCCTAAATGGGTTTTCTTTAGAGCAGGGATCTATTGAGAGCAAGGCTTTGTCAATGAAAATTAATTTAATTTAATTAAAACTTTTACCTAAAAAGTGTTTTCTAAAGAAATTCTAATTCTTGGAGTTCTTGAAGGCAAGAGCAAGGCTCTGAAGATTTGAAAGTAAAAATCCTAAAAGATGATGATCATCTGTGGAGGACCAAAGGTCCTATTTATAAGCATCAAATGCCCTTTCAACTTCCAAGAGTTGCCGCGGCGGTTGGAATTCTGCCACCGCTGTGCTCTGTTTAGAGGGCCACGTAAGCGCAACGGTGGGGGGGCATTTGTTTACCCCAATCAGAGCAAAGCTCTGTTCAAATTCCAAGGCGGAAAACGAAGCGACGCTTCTGTTTCCCCTAATCAGAGCAAAGCTCTGTTTTGAAAATTAAAATGAAAATTAAAGTTTAAATAAATGAAGCAACGCTTCAGATCCCCTACGCTGCGCGCAGAGCGCCATGTGTCCAAATCAGACACGCCAGCGTAGGGAGAGCAGCGCCCAAGGCAGCGCACTCAATCAGAGCAAAGCTCTATAAAGGAAGCAACGCTTCAGGCAACTTGCACTCTGCGCTGCGCGATACATGGCAGCGCAGGTGCGCTGCGCTGCACGACACGTGGCAGCGCAGCTGCGCTGCGCTCTGCGCTGCGTGACACGTGGCAGCGCAGTTGCGCTAGCGCAGTTGCGCTGTGCGACACGTGTCAAGAGTAGGTGCGCTTGCGCCAAACAGAATTAAAATTCTGAAAGATCTTTCTCAATTTTGTTAAAAATAAGAATATTGCCTTCTGTAAAACAAAAGCCCTTGGATCAAAAGATCCAACGGTGGGGAAAAATCCCCAAATCACTCAGAGAAAGATCTCTCTAACCAATTCAACAAATCATTGGCACTATAAAAAGGCCCCCAGACCCTAACACATGAAGACATCAAAAACAGAGAGAACTCCTCTAAAGAAAATTGTGAGAAGAACTCAAAAAGAGAAAAAGATAAACCCTTTGAATAAAAAAGAAGAATTTCTTCTGAAAAGATCATTGATCTAAGAACAAGATCAAGGATCTTCAATAAAAAATATAATAAGAACAAAGGCATTGCCTTTTTATGAACCATTGGTTCTGGAATCTTAAAGATTCTTTTCTTGAATCCAAAATTGGATCAAGATATTAAAACAGTGCCTTGCACTTGCAAATCTGCACTGTTGCACTCCTGGGTTGGCGCAAGCCACCAGAGAGCGCCACGTGTCAGCACCAGAATAACTTGCGCTATGCGCTTTTAAAATAGAGTATTGCTCTCTGAAATTGGTACAACTCACCAGAGCGCGCCACGTGTCAGCAGCGCAACAGCACAGCGCACTGCGCTTGCGCTCACCGGAGCGTGACACGTGTCACCTCCACATGCGCTTGAGCTCAATAATTGGCGCAAAGCGCCTGACAGGCCACATGGCCACTGTCAGTTTGATTAATACACTGCATTATTTACAGACGGGCCAAGCCCAATTAAAAAGGTCCTAACATGCCTAATAAAATGCAATGCATTATTTTAAAAAGGGCAGAGCCCAAACAAAAACAGATGCTGTGCATCATTTAAAAGGGACAGAGCCCAAATCAAAAAGGCTTAGCAGGCCAAAAGAAAATGCAGTGCATTATTAAACAGGGGCAAAGCCCTAGCACAGGCCTAATAGGCCAAATATAAAAACGTTGAATATTCTCAACCGGACTTAGCCCAATTATGGTCGTAAGTCCTCAAATTAAATTGACTGAGCATGGCTGCTCTCTTAAATCAATTTACACTTGGTTCAAGGGTATATCTCTGAACTCCTCTGATATCTGTCGTTGTAATCCTTCAACGTCGTCAGAGAGGTGACGGGTCCCGACGGCCATACATGTAATGTCCCTAAACTGGAACGATAGAGCCAATTGCTCTGTTATCGGATCTAAACGATCCTGTTAAGTTGATCTTAGTCTGGATATTAGGCTAACGTATCCTTGGCAAACGTTTAAGTTGATCTTAGCCTCAAATATGGCTAACGTGTCCTTAAACTAACATCCGTCCCCAAAATGGGAATGATGGACCCCCATGTCCCTAAACTGGAACGTGGACCACTATGTCCCTAAACTGAAACAATAGAGCCCCAAAATGCTTTTCTGTCGGATCTAAACGATCCCGTTTAAGTTGATCTTAGCCTCAAATATGGGTAACGTATTCTTAAACCTTCAAACAGATTTTAGTCCCAAATTGGACTATAGATCCCCCAATCAACTTTGGTTCAAGGGTACATCTCTGAACTCCTCTGACATCTGTCGTTGTAATCCTTCAATGTCGTTAGAGAGGTGATGGGTCCCGACGGCCATACATGTAATGGACCACCATGTCCCTAAACTGGGAATCGACCGCAATGTCATTAAACTAAACAATAGAGCCAATTGCTCTCTTGTCGGATCCAAACGATCCCGTTAAGTTGATCTTAGTATGGAGATTAGGCTAACGTATCCTTAACAAAAGTTTAAGTTGATCTTAGCCTTAAATAGGGCTAACGTATCCTTAAACCAAAACACCAAATTCAAATCTAAGAAAATACGGATTTGGACTAATCCACGTCCTACGGGCGACGACATAAATTAGTCTCCGTATACAATCCACGGGCAACCACAAACAAAACAAACACCCACGACACGAAGTGAAATTCTGGAGAAGGAGAAAGTTGTTACCACGATGCGGTAGAGTAATTAACTGCAGGGGCTTGCGCCTGCAGGGAAGAGCGTCCCCATAATAAAAAAACCCCTCAAGCGAGGGGGAATCTGACGAAGTCTGCTACATCGTCCGCATCCGTTCAAACCTCCGATACACGGTGCCATAAATCAACTTTTCATCTTCGGAGAGGTGGACGGATAAAACCAAATAGTATCTGCCCCGAATCACAGGCAAGACGCCCATGTCTTGGCCGCCGTTCGGAGGGGAACAGAGTCGAAGTATTTTGCCAAGGACACTGGTTTCCTCGAGATTGAAATGAATCGGGGTATTCCTGCAAAGACACTGGTTTCTCTGCGGGCCGACGCGAATCGGGAAGCTCTCATCAAGGACGCTAGTTTCCCTGAATCAAGGTATTTGCCAAGGACACTGATTTCTCTGGGGTTGAAACGAATCGAGGTGTTCCTGCAAAGACGCCGGTTTCTCTGCGGGTCGACATGAATCGAGGTGCTCTCGTCAAGGACACTGGTTTCCCTGAGTCGAAGTATTTTGCCGAGGACACTGGTTTCCTCAAGGTTGAAATGAATCGGGGTATTCCTGCAAAGATGCTAGTTTCTCTGCGGGCCGACGCGAATCGAGGTGTTCCTGCAAAGACGTTGATTTCTCTGAGTCGAGGAGGTTGCCAAGGACACTGATTTTCCTGGGGTTGAAACGAATCGGAGTATTCCTGCAAAGACACCGGTTTCTCTGCGGGCCAACGCGAATCAAGAAGCTCTCATCAAGGACGCTAGTTTCCCTGAATTGAGGTATTTGCCAAGGACACTGATTTCCCTAGAGTTGAGATGATCTCTGGTGGTCTTTCAGGTTTTATATGAGTTGCCGTCAAGACCCTGAAGCTAGGAATTTGGCCTTTGCTTCGCTTGCTGTGGTGTGTCCGAATCCTGTTGGAGGAGGGACGCTGTAGTGACATTTCGTCTGTTGTGTAGAGACGAACGTCGAAGTTGTAATCACTCCACGCTGGGGTGAGATGATCTCCGATTGTCTTTTGGGCCTTATATGAGTTGCCGTCAAGACTTGGCTCCGTCTTCTGATGGAGCATGGGGAGGGAAGATATATTTCCTTCTGTGTTTGCGCCCCTGGATTGTATACAGGGATTGCTGTGATATCGCCTGTAGGGCATAAATTTCATTTTTATTTTATTTCTTTCTCCACGATGCTCTATCATTTCAGCTTTTATATCGCGAAGGTCGCGATTGCCTAATCATTTCGGCTATTTTTCGCGGTGCCCAATCATTTCGGCTATTTATTTTATTTTTACTCGCTGCTTTTTATTGCGAGTTGCCCAATCATTTCGGCTATTTTGTATGCAAACATTTTTTTGCTTGCTGATTTTGTTGCAAGTTGCCCCGTCATTTCGGCTATTTTGCATGGATACATTTTTTTTACTTGCTGATTTTGTTGCAAGTTGCCCCATCATTTCGGTTATTTCTTGGAATCTGGTGCCAATCTCAGCATCAGCATCGCTACAACTGGAATATTGCCAGGAGCGAATCATCATTTGCCATGAAAGGGCTTGGAATTTGATACCGGTTTAGGCATCAGCATCGCTACAACTGGGATATTGCCAGGAGCGAATCATCATTTGCCTCTGTCGACGTTGAACAAAGGTGGCTTAGTAAACAGGGTTAGGATCCTGTCGACTAAGGCTTTTGACTTCATGAGCCGTAAGGGTCTCACAAAGTTATTTCTCCCTGCGAGTCGTGAGGATCTCGTAAGTGTGTTTTCTCCTTAGGAATCGTGAGGATTCCTAAGTGCATGTTCCTCTGTAAGTCATAAGGATCCTACAAGAAGGTTTTCTCTTTGTAAGTCGAGAGGACTTATAAGGTTTTTTTTTACCATATGGACATATCCCTAGTCACGGGTGGGACTTTGTTAGGGAAATGTTTATTCGCGCCCGTGGATTGTATACAAGGGTCAGTATTGAGCCACTTGTAGGGCAATATCGAAGGTTGTGGGGGTTGCTTAAGCACAGGTTTAGGTCTCTGTTAACATAAGACTTTCAAATCTTATGAGCCGTGAGGGTCCCATAAGAGAGTTTTCCTTACGAGTCGTGAGGATCTCGCAAGTGTAATTTCTCCTTAGGAATCGTGAGGATCCCTAAGTGTGTTGCTCCCTTGTGAGTCGTAAGGATCTCACACGGGTGGTTTCTCCTTACAAGGTCGAGAGGACCCTACAAGTGTCCTTTAACGAGGTTGCGCCCTTTCGGACAAGTGTCCTTTAACGAGGTTGCGCCCTTTCGGATTTTCACAAACACTCGCCGGTAGCCTTGCTGTTTTTACTCACGGCGCCCTTTTCGGGTTTTCATCCGTGCCCTTTTTGCTTATGGACATACCGCTTTTTTTTGTTTTTTAAATATTTTTTTATATTTTTTTATCGGCTTTGTGATGTTTCAATCCACCGTAGTTTATCGATATCTCGGTCAACAGCTAGTTTTAGGACGTAGTGGTCCGTCATTAGTTTAAAGACGTTTCGGTCCGTCATTAGTTTAAGGACGTTTCGGTCTGGTCAGGAGAAGGTCGGCTACTGCTTATTGAGTTTGGGCTTAGGAAGATAGCGAGCGGACATAGTTGTCGTCATCTATCATTGACCTAGGCTGTGACTCATTAAGCGTAGTATTTCTTTAGGAAGCGATCGTTTATTGGCCTAAAAGGCCTTTCACCGTGCATATCCATGAGTAAATAGGCTCCATCCTGGTAGACCTTATCTATGATGTACGGGCCTTCATAGTTCGGCTCGAATTTTCCCCGCTTGGCGCGATTGGGGATCATAGGTCTTTTGACCACCAGCACGAGTTCGCCTTGGCGAAATGTCCTCGGCCTGGTCAATCTTTCATATGAGCGCGTCATCTTTGCTTTATAAGCCTCCAGATTTTGTTGCGCTATGAGCCGGGTTTCATCAAGGGCATCAAGCTCCTCAAGTCGAAGGTGAGCATTTTCTTCGTCAGTCAGCTCGTAGTAGACTGCCACTTGCAGAGAGGGTAACTCCATCTCGAGGGGGAGTACTGCTTCTGTACCGAATACCAACGCATATGGCGTTGTGTTCGTGGCCGTCTTTAACGTAGTTCGATACGCCCAGAGAGCTTCTTGCAGTCTCTCATGCCAGTCCTTCTTATTTCGGGACACCGTCTTCTTCATGATCTTTGTCAAGGTCTTGTTGAAGGCCTCAGCTAGACCGTTAGCTCGTGGATTATAAACTGAGGAATATCTCTAGTCTATGTTATGCTGTTGCGCAAAGCGGCTGATATTATGGCTCCTCTAGGCTGGCCCGTTATCGGAGATGATCCGTCGCGGAGTTCCAAACCGGTAAATGACGTGCGTCTTGAAGAAATGGAGGATATTCTCCATCTTCACTTCCCTCAGTGGTACCGCTTCTGCCCATTTGGAGAAGTAATCAGTCGTCGCCAGGATGAAACGATGTCCCCTGGACGATACTGGTTCGATAGGGCCGACTATGTCAGTTCCCCACATTTCGAACGGCCAGCTAGCCACCGTTGGATGTAGTGGATTTGGATGCTGGTGGATGAAGCCCCCATGGATTTGGCATGAGTGGCATTGCTTCGCATATTCGAGGCAGTCTCGAATCATCGTGGGCCAGTAGTAACCCATCCGTTTAATCTTCAACTTCATCTTTGGGCCTGCTTGGTGAGAACCACAGAGTCCGTCATGAACTTCCTGAACGACTCTTTTTGCTTCGTCAGGTCCTAGGCATCTCAACCACAGAGAATCAAATGACCTCTTGAACAGAGTATCATTGACGAAGGCGAAAGACAGAGCCCGTTTCATAAGCTGATGTCTTGAGGACGCATCTTCGGGCGTTCGACGGTATTTGAAGTAGTCTATAAATACTTCTCTCCAATCCTCGGCCTTTTTCCGGTCTTTTATTTGCAGGGTCGTCTGCTCAGTCGCTCCCTTTTCTTCGGATGATTCCGGAGATATTTCTGCTGGGGGAAGCACCCGACGGTTTTGTACCACAATTCTGACGTCATCGAGATTCTCGTCAGCCAGTTCTTTAGCGAGCTTGGCTAATTTGTCCGCTTTGTTGTTTTCCGCATGTGGTATGTTTTCCAAAGTGTAGGAGGGAATTTGGGTCAACAGTTGTTGCACCTTTTTGCCGTACTTCACCAGCTCTGGTTTGCACGTTTGGTAGTCGCCATTTACTTGACTGACGACCAGTTGGGAGTCTCCATATATGAGGAGGTCTTCAATTCCCATGTCGATGGCGATCTCGAGGCCTGCTATCAAAGCTTCGTATTCGGCTTCATTGTTCGTCCTTGGTTCTGTTAAGTAGAAAGCAAAGCGCATTATCCCTCCTTGTGGAGTCACGAAGATAAGGCCTACCCCCGATTTGATTATTGGGGTACTTTGTTTGCGCTTCTTCATGGAAGATGCTCCATCGAAATAAAGCTCCCATCGGGTATCGCTCCCATCGATCTCGTCAAACGCATGTTCGTCTGGCAGTTCGCAATTCAGAGGGGAATCAGCAGGTATCGGATGCTCAGCGAGGAAGTCGGAGATGGCCTGGCCTTTTACTGCCTTGAGAGGTTGATAAGTTATCGAGAACTACATCAAGAGTAGGGCCCATTTAGCAAGTCGCCCCGTCAATATGGCCTTTGTCATCAAATATTTGAGAGGGTCCACTTTCGAAATGAGATGGACTTCATGCGCCAACGCATAGTGCCTGAGCTTTGTTATCGCAAAGATCAACGCTAGGCAGTGTTTTTCGATGGGAGAATAGTTGCTTTCTGCCCCCAGGAGAACTCGACTCAAGTAATAGAGAGCTCTTTCTTTTCCTTGGTCGTTCTCTTGTGCCCACAATGCGCCTAAGGAACCTTCAAGGGCGGTTGTATAAAGGATGAGAGGTTTTCCCTTGGCCGGAGCAACCAACACTGGCGGATTTTGCAGGTATTGCTTGATTTCGTCCAGCGCACTCTGGCATTTGTGATCCCAAACGAAAGGGGTTCCCTTCTTCATCAGGTGACTGTAGGGACGGCACTTGCCTGAAAGATTGGCTATAAATCGCCGTATGTACGCGAGCTTCCCTTGGAGAGATCGCAATTTCTTGAGAGTTCTAGGTGGAGGCATTTCCATGATCGCCTTAATCTTCAACGGATCTATTTCGATACCCCGGTGTCGGGCGATGAATCCTAGGAATTTCCCTGAGGAAACTCCGAATGCGCACTTGAGAGGGTTCATCTTCAAGTTGTATTGTCGAAGGCATTGAAATACGGTCTTCAGATGCTCCAGATGCTCTTCGTATGACTTGCTCTTAACCACGAGGTCGTCGATATAGCATTCGACGATTTCATGTATAAGGTCATCGAAGATCGTTGTCATAGCCCTTTGATAAGTGGCACCGGCGTTCTTTAGACCGAAGGGCATCACCTTGCAACAGAATATGCGTAGCGGAGTCCTGAAGGCGGTGTGCTTCTGATCTTCGGGATGCATCTTTATCTGGTTATATCCTGATGAGCCGTTCATGAAGGAGAAGACTTCGTGAATGGACGTATTGTCTATCATCAGTTCGGTGACTGGCACTGGGAAATCATCTTTCGGGCAGGCTTTATTGAGATCCCGGTAATCCATGCATATGCGCACTGTCCCATTTTTCTTCATCACAAGGACGATGTTGGCGATCCAATCGGGATACTGAACCTCCTGAATAAACCCAGAGTCGATCAGCTTCTTGACTTCGGCGTTGATGCTCATCTCAAGCTCGAGCCGCATTCTTCTCGGCACCTGTTTGACTGGCTTGACGCCCGGGGATATCGCCAGTTTATGTACAGCAATTTCTGGATCTAGTCCTGGCATTTCAGAATAGTTCCATGCGAAGCAATCTCTATGCTGTACAAGCACGTCTTTTAACGCAGCCACCCTTTCTTCAGATAGCAGCTCGCTGACAAATGTCGGTCGTGGGTCGTTCGCCATCCCCAACTCAATTTTCTTGAGGTTATCTGCAGTAGTATGTATTCTATCTTCCAGCTCTTTCAGTGCTGGTGGAAATTCTGAGATCACCTCATCGTTGCTGTTTTCGAAGCACTAGGGAAGGTTATCCATATTCTCGGGCTCTTCTTTTGATATTCTTATCATGTGACAAGTACGAGCTCGCTTCGAAGACCGATGTGGGTCTGGTTCTGCTTTCGTGGCTTTGGGTTCGTGCCTTTGTGGCGGCGTTACCCTCCAGCTGTCAGACAGACCAAACTTGCCGAGCTGATACTGATCTTCGACCTAATTCTTGAAGGTGAAGCAGTCTTCGAGAGGATGCCCTATTACTCGGTGATAAGAGCAATAGTTTGGGTGTGAGACTTCGCCTGCTTGCTCTGGATGCTTGGACTCCAGCAGTGTAAGCATCCGGTATTTTATAGCTCGGTCAAGTATCTTCTTCGTCTTGTCCCGAGAAAAAGAGTATGCTCGACTCATCTTCTTTACAAGGGACAAATCTGGACCGCTCGATTCCCACTTGCGTGGCTTCTTAGTCTCGCTTTGTTGCTGTCGATCGCCTTTTTCGCTTTTCGACTTGTTTCTGCCTCTACGTCGAGCCTTTCTTATAACAGGTTGACAGGGAGCGGCATTTTCATCTTTCACGGCCTGTTGGAGGAGGCGTTGCGTTTTGGCTTTCTCATAGATGGCCATTTCGCGGTTATGGTCGTCTCGGACTTTTTGACTGGCTTCCCTTATAAGCTTGTCCATTTGTTCTTCGAACGATGGACTGGGCACTTTTGCATCAGGAACTTTTACTGGTTATGGATTAGCGTCCTCACATTGAGCATCCGTTTCTTCATTGAAGTCATGCACGACATAGCAATCGCGGAGTAGCTCTCGTTTCTTGGACCGAATGTATCCAAGCCCGATTGTTTCCATCCTCCCACTAGGCAACTTGTGCTGAGTTCCGGGGACGTTCCAGACCCTGTCATAGAATTTGGCTTTTCGAGCGGTCTGTTTGAAGGATATCCCCTGGCGCTTTAACAACCTCTTCAAGCCTTCTGTATAATACCAAGGTAGACGGATGGGTTAAAGCCTATCAAGCGTAGGATCCGCACCGTGCCAGATTTGTTTCTTCACCTTGTTTTCTTCAGAGCGGTAGAATAGAATTGCCTTTTCGCCTTCTCGCCTGGGAGGGACATAGAACGTCCGAAGATCCTCTACACTATAGGTATCGAGCACATCCAATTCTTTATGGTGTTTAAGTGGAACCATGGTAACTTGTAGGCTTCGCTCTTCATCAGCAACAGTTTGTATTGAAAGTCGAGCGGAGAATATGGCATGGACCTCATCTTCCGAGTCACTGCCAAAGATCAACGTAGGAGCGGATGGTCCTGACTTGTTGTATTGGGGCAGACCCGAATAAACTATCTCCTCTTCCTCCTCGGTATCACTCCCGAAGACAGGGATGGTGGCGTTAGTTTTGTTCTCCGGCTTGTGACACCTCTCCGTGTCTTCGAAATCCGGTAAGAAGTATTTTGCATCTTCATATTTGCGGACTTCGTTCACGGAGAACGGGTTCAGTTCTCCCGTCACGGTATACTCGAGACCATCCTTAAAATATTTCATACACTGATGCTGTGTAGAAGGGATGATGTTTTACTCGTGTAACCATGGTCGGCCGAGCAGAGCATTGTAGCATGTCTTGGCGTCTATGACGTGAAATTTAATATCTATGACGAGCATCCCAAAGCGTAGCCTCAGTATCACAGATCCAAGAGTTCGTGATGATTGAGAATCAAACCCGGAGATGGTGATCTTATCCCGAGCAAGGTGCTAGACGCCCATGCAGATTTCCTTTAACACCCGCACGTTAAGGAGATTAACGGAAGATCCATTGTCGACCAGGATTTTTCTTATCTTTATATCATGGCAATACCCTGAGATATAGAGGGGGAGATTGTGTTCGCACGTCCCAAGGAGAAGGTCCTCGTCACCAAAAGTGACATCGGCCGTGTGCACTTCTTCCAACTCATCCTTCATTTTTTCTTCGGCAAGGAAAGCTTGGAATTGCTCGGGGTCCTGTAGTGCCTTGATTAATGAATCCCTTGCCTCTTTTGATAGTAAAAGGGCATCAAGAATGCTGAGCTGGGAGGGTAGCTTCCTCAGATGCTCTAGAACATTGTAATCCACCTTATTTTTCTTCGGCGGGTCCTTGACAGTTAGCTCTTCCATGACTTGGTCATCTAGGGCAATATCCTCAGAGACCTTTTCTTTCCCTTTATCTTTTTTATTTGAGGGTCCGAGATTCTTTTCAGGTAGCGTACGATTACGCAACCGGATATTTTCGCAGACCTTCGGCTCTTCTTCTTTTCCCGAGGTGGACTCTTTAAAGTTGGGGCTAAGAGCCATCTCCTCGTCAGAGTCGCTCCCGAATGTGAGAACTTGCGATCCCCCGGCGTTAACCATGCGACAATCGCCGGTAGTTCTGTTAAGCCCTTCGGTCGTATTTTTCCGCTCCCGACGAGTTTTGCGCTTTTCCCGCTTAAAATGTTGTCGGTGAGCAACATATCCCTGCCACCATCTATTGAAAGCTTTGCACTCTTCGGTGGGGTGCGAAATCTTCCGATGATACAAGCAGTAGGAATGGTGCATTTCTGCTTCACCAGCAATATTTTCTTCAGAGGGTGGTAGCTTCATACCCATTGATATGGCTTTAGCAAACCTTTTCCTCGTCTTGAATTTGCTTTTATCTGCGGTGGATGTATTTTGCTCCAGTGGGAGTGTCTCAACTCTTTCGTCAAGTCGCTGGTGCTTGGCCCTTTCAAATATGACCGCCTCGCGTTCCCGATCAGCTTTACTTTTCAACAGAGCTTCGTTGAGGAATGCGTCAATTGTTTCATCCGATGGCCCCAGAATTTCCGATTTAGGATCTGCCCCCAGCTTTTCAGTGTAAGGAGTTTCCTCATCGTTTGTAAACAAATGGGAAATCATATGACAGCTCGCCACGTATTCTTCAGATTCATCCAATGAGCTCTTCCCCTCATCTTCTTCTTGAAAGACATGGTTTAGGAATTCTTGAAGTGTGATGGGAGTCTGTGCTTTCTGGTTGTACTCCTCCAGTGCGTCAATTTGTTTTCGTAAGTCTGTGCGCTTGTCGCCAGGCTTCACGGGCTTCTTGGATTTCTTCTTCTTCTTCTTTGAAGATTTTGACGGCTGGTTGTGAGTGCTTGGGCCACCACCATCGATCTTTGGAGTTGGGCGCGGCTTCAACATCCCTTTAATGATCTGAGGTTCCAACGGGTTTTTCCACCTGATCGCTGGGCATGTTTGAAGATCGTTCAGTATCCTCTTTGTTTTGGCTGATAGCACAACCTCCCATGGAGCTTCTTCAACGAGGGAGCACGTTGCCCCCGGCGTATTCACCCTTTTAGGGGTGTGAGGCTGTGGCGGATTCACCTTCCATCTGTCAGACAACACGAACTTTCCCTGTTGGTACTGGTCTTCAATCCAATTTTTGAAGACGTAGCAATCCTCGATCGGATGACCCAATACTCGGTGGTAAGGACAGTAATTGGGATCATTGACGTCGTTTGGCTGCGACGGACGTCGTGGATCCGGCAGATTTATGAGTCGGTTGCGCAATGCCAGCTCGAACAGTCTTCCCATTTTATCTCGAGGAAACGAGTAAGGACGTCCTAGCCTTTCCTCAAGGGGTACGCGCGGACGCATATTATTTTGACGAACCACCGGCTTCAAGTTGCTCGGCTGTTGTTAAGCATTGGCGACAACGATCTCTTTTCCCTTCCCCTTCTCGTTTCGAGAGTCCGGCTTTGGAGGGGGCGGTCTATGGCCCATCTGGTCCATTTGAGCTAGCATGTCGATCATGGCCTGGAAGGTAGTCGGCTTGAAGAACATCATGAATTGAGATATGGTCGCCTGCGGATCGAGGGTTCCCACAAACATGCCTACTGCCGGAGCCTCTTCTATGCGTTGCTCGCATTTTGACCATAAGTTCCGCCACCGTATCGCATATTGGACCCACGTCTCGCCCGGCTTCACCGTGGCGTTAATCAATGCCGTTATCGGGGTGCGTTCACTGGCGCTTGCGAATCGCTGGGTAAACAGCAGCTCCATCTCCGCAAATGTCTTGATAGAGTCGTTTGGGAGCTAGGAGTACCACTCGAATGCTGTATCCGATAAGCTACCAACGAACTGGAGAAGCAACAATTTATCATCACCGCCGGTGTTGCCGCAAAGCGCCCTGAACTGGGCAACATGCTGGTGGGGATTGCCTGTCCCCTTATAGATATGGAATTTCGGTATTGTATAGCCCGGTGGGTACTTGATCTGATCGTACCAGCTCGGATATGGTCGTCCCGTTTTTATGACCTGACCGGCTGCTTCAGTCTCCTGATGAAGCCGTATCTGCTGAGCTATGTATTCGTCCAGGTCAGCTTTGGAGATTGTCTCCTCCTTGGCTGTTGACAGAGCCGGTGGAGGATTTGACGTTTCTCCCCTGTCGTCTTCTAGGACGATCGGAGGATCTTCAGCAGGAGGATCTTGTTGGATCATCATACCCACCATGTCCTGGAACAGGAGGGCCATTTGCTTTTATGTTGGCTGCTTGTTCAGTAGCCTCTTTATCTTTCTTTTCCAGTATCCTGCGAAGGAATTCAGCGTCAGTTTCTTGTTCCTGGCGTTGATCCGAGGACGCTTCAGGGCTTTCTTTTGGCCCAGTGAGTGCGGCCATCGCGTTCATCATTTCTTGGAGCTTCTGCTGTTGCTCCTGAGCTTTGGTCACTGACTGTGTAAGCGGTCTATGACCTGTAGATGTACAGCTGTCCTCTTTACCAGACGCCATGTATACCGTGTGTACCATGATACCCCCGGACTTAGGGCGTTTAGGTTCACTGCCTTTGACATTTGCTGCGGGCATGGGGATCTTCTCCGGCCTTCTTCTCTTGTGGGCCGTTGAAGTTGAGGGGGCCGTTGCAGCGGGCACCCTGACGGTTGTCGTCCCTTGTTGTTTGACAGGACGGTTCTTATCTTCCTGCACTTTCGCCCTTTTCTGCCGGCGAGAGTGATCTTGGTCGATCACGGACTCTTGAACCCTCCGCCAGTCCTTATAAATTTTGGAGGAAAGCCGTTGAGGGGGCTGCTCCAGCTTTGTTTCTGTAACCCTCTCCGCAGGTAGAGGAGATCTTTTTAGCATGGCAGTCGGAGAGTTCTTGCGTACCCTCCTTAGCGGTTCAAAGCTGTTCCCAGTTGGAACAGCAGCATTAACTTCCACCACTGGAGCAGGTGGGGTTAGCCCTGAGGGGGAGTTGTCCCCAGCCTTCCTTACTCGACGCCAGTGGCGACGTTGAGCATGTCGAGCTGTTGGGACTTGCTCGGCGATAGGGATAATTTTATTTTGCCCCTTGTCCGGATGAGGCTCCGCTGGTGCCAGTCTCTTCAAGACTGATGTTGTCTTTTGAGTGGCGATGTTCAGTCTGTCAAAAACAGACCCTCGAGTAGGAGCGAGAGCCGGAATAGTCAGCCTTGAAAAGACCGACTCTTTAACAGGAGAAGCCGCCTTGACGACTTCAGGAGCAGAGGTGGCTATCTTCCTCGGGACGGTCACTTCAGGGTTCATGGGCTTCTTGGCGGGCCTATCAGGGTTCTGGTTCAGCCCGGCAAAGACAGAGGCTGCCGGCTTGGTATTGGACGACCCGTTGAAAGGGGCTGTTGTAGCAGTGAGCCGATCGAAGACCGACTTCTTGTGCGCTTCCGGTGCGGGCACTGGAATAGTGAAGCTTGATGGCGGAAGCATGGTCCCGAAAAACAGAACGGTGGTGGCCTGCGTTACTTGTTCCACCGGCATGGCAAGGATGGAGGCCGCTTGAGACCCATAGGCTACACCTCCAAGTGAGGCAGAGCGTTGGTTGCACTTGCATTTGGAGCAGCTCGAGCAGTTGGAGGCCATTGATGCTTGATTTCTGCGCCAAGCAAAAGACCAAATCTTAGTAACTTGAAACCCAAAGGCAACCATTAACAAACCGCGATTCATTCGCGAAGACGACACACGAAGTGTGGATTGGAAAGAGGAAAAGGTCCCACCGGGTGTGCCAGAATCTGTTCCCCTCCGAACGGCGGCCAAGACATGGACGTCTCGCCTGAGATTCGGGGCAGATGCTATTTTGTTTTATCCGTCCACCTCTCCGAAGATGCCAAGTTGATTTATGGCACCGTGTATCGGAGGTTTAGACGGATGCGGCCGATGTAGCAAACTTCGTCAGATTCCCACTCATTCGAGGGGTTTTTGATTGTGGGGACGCTCTTCCCTGCAGGCGCAAGCCCCTGCAGTTAATTACGCTACCGCATCGCGGTAACAACTTTCTCCTCCTCTAGAACTTCACTTCGTGTCGTGGGTGTTTGTTTTTTTTGTGGTTGTCCGTGGATTGTATACGGAGACTAATTTATGTCGTCGCCCGTAGGACGTGGATTAATCCAAATCCATAATTTCTTAGATTTGGATTTGAGGTTTTGGTTTAAGGATACGTTAGCCATGTTTAAGGCTAAGATCAACTTAAACGTTTGTTAAGGATACGTTAGTCCAGTTTGAGACTAAGATCAACTTAACGAGATCGTTTAGATCCGACAAAAGAGCATTTGAGATCTATTGTTCCAGTTTAGGGACATAGTGGTCCATTGAATGTATGGCCGTCGGGACCCGTCACCTCTCTGACGACGTTGAAGGATTACAACGACAGATATTAGAGGAGTTCAGAGATGTACCCTTGAACCAAAGTTGGTTGGGAGACCTATAGTCCAATTTAGGACTAAAGTCTGTTTGAGGGTTTAAAGATACGTTAGCCCTATTTGAGGCTAAGATCAACTTAAACATTTGTTAAGGATACGTTAGTCTAATTTGAGACTAAGATCAACTTAACGGGATCGTTTAGATCCGACAAAAGAGCGTTTGAGCTATATTGTTCCAGTTTAGGGACATAGTGGTCCATCATTCCCATTTTGGGGACGAATACTGGTTTAAGGACGCATTAGTCCGTGAGTTTAAGGACGCATTAGTCCACGAGTTTAAGGACGCATTAGTCCGTGAGTTTAAGGACGCATTTGTCCATGAGTTTAAGGACGCATTAGTCCGTATCAATGTGTGGTTGTCGGGACCCGTCACCTCTCTGACGACGTTGAAGGATTACAATGACAAATATCAGAGGAGTTCAGAGATGTACCCTTGAACCGGGTGTAAATTGATTTGAGAGAGCATTTGTGCTCAGTTCAATTTAATTTGAGGACTTACGGCCAGAATTGGGCTAAGTCCAGTTGAAAATGTTCAACATTTTATTTACATTTGGCCTGTTAGGCCTTTACTAGGGCTCTGCCCCTGTTTAATAATGCATGGCATTTTTGTTTGGTCTATTAGACCTTTATTTGGGCTCTGCCCTTTTTAAAATGATGCACAGCATCTGTTTTGGTCTGACGGACCTTTATTTGGGCTCTGCCGCTTTTTAATAATGCATTGCATTTTCTATTAGGCCTGTTAGGCCCTTTAATTGGGCATTGTCCCTCCTTTAATAATGCAAAGCATTTATTGTTCTGACAGTGCGCCACGTGGCTTGTCAGGCAATTTGCGCCTCAGCAAGGCGCATACTCATGTGGTTGTGACACGTGTCACGCTCTGGTGAGCGCAAGCGCAGTGCGCTACGCCATTGCGCTGCGCTAGCGCGCTGCTGACACGTGGCGCACTCTGACGACTTGCGCCAATTTAAGAGAGCAGTGCTCTGTTTTTTAGAAGCGCAAGGCGCAGCTGTTCTGTGATTGACACGTGGCGCTCCATGGTGGCTTGCGCTAATCCAAGGAGCGCAACAGTGCAAACTCAAAAGTGCAAGGCACTGTTTAATATCTTGATCCAATTTTGGATTAAAGAAAAGAATCTTTTAAGATTCCAGAACCAATGGTTCATAAAAAAAATGCAATGCCTTTGTTATTATTATTTTTTTTATTGGAGACCTTTGATCTTTGTTCTTAGATCAATGATCTTTTCAGAAGAAATTCTTCTTTTTTATTCAAAGGGTTTATCTTTTTTCCTCTTTTTGAGTTCTTCTCAAAATTCTTTAGAGTTCTCTTTTTGTTTCTGTGTTTTTGTCTCTCTGTATCTTTTCACTTTTCTTTTTTTTTATTTTAGAAAGAAGGATCATTGAACGTCGGGACCCACCACCTCTCCGACGACACTGAGAGATTACAGTGCCATATATCGAAGGTGTGGAGGGATGTACCCTTTGAACCATGTCTCACTCATTAGGGGGGAAGAACAGGCTAGAGCTTAAGCTTCTCGCCGCTGAAAAAGGCTTCTTTGCGTTCGCGCACGTGCGTCGCACGTGTTGGGCGCACGTGCGTCGCACGTGTTGGGCGCTCATATTTGCACGTAGCGCACATGGAGCTTGCGCATATGCGCATTATGGGGGGAGCAAGCTCTTATAGAGAACGAGTCTCCTTTTATTGAATATTCTCATATGGTGCGCACGTGCGTTGCACGTGGTGCGCGCGTGGCGGGCACACGTGCATTGCACGTAGCGCACATGCGCATTATGAGGAGAAGCATGGCTTCTATATATGGAGAACTAAACTCCTTTTAATATTATTAAATGTTCTCATGTGGTGCGCACGTGCGTTGCACGTGGTGCGCGCATGGCGGGCACACGTGTGTTGCACGTAGCGCACATGCGCATTATGAGGAGAAGCAGGGCTTCTATATATGGAGAACTAAGCTCCTTTTAATATTATTAAATGTTCTCATATGGTGCACGTGCGTTGCACGTGGTGCGCGCGTGGCGGGCACACGTGCGTTGCACGTAGCGCACATGCGCATTATGAGGAGAAGCAGGGCTTCTATATATGGAGAACTAAGCTCCTTTTAATATTATTAAATGTTCTCATGTGGTGCACGTGCGTTGCACGTGGTGCGTACGTGGCGGGCACACGTGCGTTGCACGTGGTGCGCGGGTGGCGGGCACACGTGCGTTGCACGTAGCACACATGCGCATTATGAGGAGAAGCAGGACTACTATATATGGAGAACTAAGCTCCTTTGAGTATTGAATCCTTTGAGGATTGAACTCTACCTTTTCTAAGAGGTATCCCCTCTTATTTATATAGGAGTGGTAGAGAAGCCATCTCTCCTTTTCCCAATGTGGGACTAAAAATGCATTCCCCATGTAGTACAACATTACTTTAGATTACACGTGCATAGCATATTTGCTCATAACTTTTGATCTCCGATGAATTATGAGACCCATAATATATCAAATCGAAGAATCTTTCGAGATACTTTCGATACCATCAAAATTTAGCTGTTTCTCATTCCGGAGTTTGTCAAAATACAGTTCGAAAAATACTGGTTCGCATCGTTTTCCTTAGATCACATGTGCATAGACATTTGCTCATAACTTTTGATCTCGGATGAATTATGAGGCCCATAATATATCAAATCGAAGGTTTTTTCGAGATACTTTTAATACCATCAGAATTTTTCTTTTTCTCATTCATGAGTTTGTCAAAGTACTGCTCGGAAAATACTGGTTCACATCATTTTCCTTAGATCACATGTGCATAAACATTTGCTCAAAACTTTTGATCCCGGATGAATTATGAGGCCCATAATATATCAAATAGAAGGTTTTTTCGAGATGCTTTCAATAACATCAGAATTTAACAGTTCCTCCTTTGGGAGTTTATCAAAATACAGGCCGGAAGATACTGGTTCGCATTTCCTTAAGCGTATCGTTTCCATTTAATACCTTAGACTCTTTTGCGCAGAAATTTTTGGCGGGAACAACGGTTCTTTAAGCGGTTCAAGCCTCCAAAAATCTTCTGGTGTCTGTGCTGATTGTCTTCTGCTTGTTCAGATCTAGGGTTTTCTGTTTTGCTCTCTGGATTTTTCCAGATCCGAACTTGTTCGTCGATCCTGCACAATTCAAACAAAACACCCTTAAAAAAATAACAAGATGATAAATTTTTTATATTTTTTCAGTTTTACGAGTTTTATGATTTTATATCAACCCGAAATTGCAAAAAGAAAATACTACGCCATCCCCGGCAACGGCGCCATTTGATTGAAAGAGTTTTTGCGTACGTGCGTTTTTGAATCAAAGAATTAATTACCGCAATCAAGAACGACGTCGCTTGGTAGCTAGCCGGTGAGTACAGGTCGGTCCACAGGGATTTTGTGTATTCTCAATTTGTTCTAACGGCTTGATTCTAAACGGTGTTGGATTGATTATCACTAAAAACTAAGTTGATTTAGATTAGGATTAAAATCTTGCTAGGGTTAGGTTTAGGTTAAGTTTGGAAAGTTAATATTTCCCACCGCTTTCAATACCCTAATTTAGATCTATTTTAGGTGTTATGGTAATAATTAATAAAGGGGATTAGGACGATCGGGAAGAAACGATGTTTCTTCTTCTAGGTCCTTGTCCGTCCTTTCTTAATTCTTACCCTAACCTCTATGGAGAATATGCACAACCGGTCTTTTAAACTACGGTATCACCATTACCTCGTGGGGTAGGGTGTCGTAGGGAGCGGTGTGTGTATGTATACATGGAGTCCTATGAATTAATATGTGATGGGCAAGAAAGGGGTGAGAGATTTTCATCTCTCAAACCTTTCCTATTCCTAACCCTAACAAGTGAGGAACTACTCACTCATTAGGAGATTGATAAAAGACATTTTTTTATGAGTTTTCAATTTAAAAAGACTAACTATCTAAATTACGGCAGATTAATAAAAGTGCTAAACTAATTAATTAGGACAGATGTTAAAATCTATATTAAGGTAGAAAGGAATTTAGGAACTAGAGCAATGAAAAAAATCTACTTACTTTATTTGATGCTCTCAAAACATTACAAATGATTTCCAAATTCCTCTTCCCTCCTATCCTCTGAACTCTACTGAAATAATTTTCCTGCAGGTATTCTTTGCACAACAACTTCTTCTCCCTCTCCAATAAATTGTTTTTGTGCAGGATTCTTTGCGCCGCAAATAAAAAAAAATTGGCAAGTATTTTAGATTTTGGTGTGTTACTGCTTTGCATACTTAAAACGGAATCTAAGGGGCTATAACACCAATTAAGATTGGGTGGGGATTTCTTTACCTTTCCTAAGACCCCAAAAATCACTAAAAAGCATATGCATCACCCTTGAGTTAATTAAAAAATATCTAGACTCAGCCAATTAAGGACTGTCGTGCCCATTAGGACAGAGGAAGGTTGTGGGCATTCAGTCGTTTATCTAAACCCGACTTTGTGGTGCCTAAGCTAGACAAGTGAGAAAGGTAATTTTAAAAGGCCCGTCTCACGGTGATTCGTGAGCGGAACCCTCCTTTCTTCATTTGTGCTTACCTGGCCACAATTGGTGGTGAAAAGGCGATTTGAGAGATATTTCACAACTTGTCGCTCTGGAACAGTTAGGAGCAGTTTAGTTGACTTAGGAGACCCTAGCTCTAGCTTTGATTGTGCATATTTAAATTGTGGTTGTTTGAAATTGTGTCGTAATTTCGTACAAATTTTTGCAAAACTCTTTATAAAAAAAAACAACAAAACAAATTTTTATAAAAAAAAAATTGTCCTTTGTCGCTAGAATCCCATTTCACCCACCTTTCATCCACATTTCTTTGACGTTTTCTTACCCTCACATTCTATGTTTTGACTACACTAAAACTCGTTTAGTGTATGTCCGGTTGGACTCGGGACACTAGTGCCCGTTTAGTCCGTGTTTCGTTAGTCGCTACCGACTACGCGATTGACTCCGAAGTCAAAACTCCCTCCACACCTCTTTCATCTTTACCTTTGCCGGCCAACTCCAACGTTGACCGTAATTCTGTCCATTCACCTTCATCTTCACACTCATCAGCTTCTAAAGAGATGTCAGGATTCAATTCTAACAACTCTTTACCTACCTCGGGACTGATTCCACCTCAACTGGGTGCGAATAACCCGCAACAACCTCCTGTTGAAGCGCCACAGCGAATCGCGCTCCAGGATCGTTTCTATCCTACCCGCTCCGCACTTCCAACCTGTCTTTCACTACCGCCGGCAAATGGGGATAATTTCGAAATTAAGCCCCACTTCATCAACATGTTGCCTAAATTTCATGAGCTGGAATCTGAAGATGCCTATATCTTCATCAACAAATTCCAGAACGTCTGTGTAATGATGAAGAAAACCCAACTGTCCGATGATGCTATAAGGCTACGAGTCATTCCTTTCACATTGTGTGACCTAGCTGAAAAGTGGTTATATAGTACTGCATCGCATTCCATAAACAGTTGGGTAGAGTTTGTTAAAGCATTTCTTAAAGAGTTTTACCCACATCACAAGACTGCGAGAATACGTAATAAAATTAACCAATTTTCCTAGCTTCATTCCGAACCTTTTTGGAAGTGTTTCGAACGATACAAAGACCTTCTTGTTCAGTGTCCTCATCACGGTATTGAGAGATGACAACTTTTCCAAACCATATAGGAAGGACTGAACCCAGCAACTAAACAGTTGCTGGAGACCATTTGTCAAGGCCACTTCTTATCCAAATCTGATGAGGAAGCTTGGCAATTTCTCGACGATCTTGCTGAACAAACGCTTCAGTGAGAAAGCACTAGATCGACCGCTTCGTCCACTTCATCTACTTCCTTCGGTCCGTCTAGGGCAGACATTCATCAACTTGATATGTCAATTGCAATGAAAGCTGAAATGGCAGTGATTACACGAAAACTGGAAGCAATTGAGAGCAAATTCTCATCGCCTTCTCCTGCCCCTGCTCTTCCCCCTCGCACTATATACGCTTGTTGTTCAGATCTATCCGATTTGACCGAAGAGTGTCTTTACAACCCACTTGCTCAAGGACTGGATCAAGTCAATGCTGCCTTTCAACAGAGACAAAGAAATGATCCATACTCTTCAACTTACAATCCTGGTTGGAGGAACCACCCCAATTTCGCCTGGAATCAAAATCAGCAACAATTCCAAGGCAACAACAATTTCCAGAGGCCTCCTCCTCAACAAACTGAATATCAGCAATCTTTCTAACCCCAACCTTACCAAAATCAAATGAACAATTTTGCACCAAACAACTCTTTTCCTCAAAACAATTTTGTTCCACCAAATAACGATAAGGTTTCTTCGCTAGAACGAACTCTGGAGGCGTTTTTAAAACAATCAACTCAATCCTCAGCCAACATCTAGTCTTCCATTCAGTCTTTGGTGCAACACACTGCGTCACATGAGCAAAGCATCAAAACCATTGAAGCCCAGATTGCACAACTGAATGCAGTTTTAAGCGAGCGAGAGAAAGGGAAGCTTCCATCTCAACCACTCCCAAATCCTGGTCACCCACAAAATGCACATGTTGCTTTTGAACAACCAAACCATAATGTGAGTGCCGTGACTACATTGAGATCTGGAAGGATGTTGCAAAACAATGTTGGCACTGATGATGACACCCCGGCCGCCGCTTCTTCTTTTTCTTCTTCTTCTTCATCTTCATCTTCAGATCCTGTTCTCCATTATTCACAAAGCCCTACTTCTTCTACTATTCCGAACATACCCACTTCTCACTCCACGAAAACACTAGTTCTAGGGTCCGTTCCAACTCCGCAATCTCCTCTACAAACATTGGACTCAACTAATTTTCAAAATGTTCCATTTCCAAACAGGTTGAGATCCAATAAACAAAATCCACAAATGGAGAAAATTGTAGAGTTATTTAAACAGGTTAACATTAACATTCCTCTATTGGATGCAATCCAACAAGTCCCTTCTTACGCAAAAATCTTGAAGGACTTATGCACTAAGAAGTGGAAATTACAGGTACCTAAGAAAGTTTTCTTAGTTAGTGCCGTGAGTGATGCTCTTACCCAACCTTTACCGCAAAAACGAAAGGACCCTGGCTATCCTACGATTTCAATAACTATTGGGGATAAGAACATCAACCGCACACTTTTAGATCTTGGTGCCAGTGTTAACCTACTTTCTTATTCAGTATATGAGCAATTAGGTGTCGGAGAGCTGAAACCTACATATTGTACTCTCCAAATGGCCGACCGATCTATCACCCATCCTAGGGGTGAGTTAGAGGATGTGTTAATAAAGGTTGGGGACTTCATATTCCCCGTTGATTTCATTGTTTTGGACATAGAGCTTGTAGCTAACCCCCGGAATCAAATTCCGGTGATACTCGGTCGTCCATTCCTTGCAACTTCTAATGCGGTGATCAATTGTCGAAATGGTTCGATGAACCTATCTTTTGGAAACATGACAATTGAACTCAACATTATTAAGTTGGGGAATCGGCCCTCCGAACCTAATGCTAATATACTTAATGTTTTCTCGATCCAAGAGATCACCCAGGAGGACTGTGAGCTCAAGAAATTTCTATTCGATCACAGCAATTTTGACGCCACTAGTGCGTTCCTCCTTGAATCTGATACTGCTTTCACCCCTGATAATGACTATGAGTGTTTCACTTTCTCGAACGATCTTGAACAATCACCACCCGAGTTTGAATCCTTTGAATTTTCGGATGAGTTAGCTGAACCATCCGACTCGGTTGCTTGCACTCGTTTTGAACCTCTGTTGGAATCCTTTGAGTTTGAGACAATTTCACCGATTTTACCTTCAATTGTTTCATCTCCAACACTCAAACTCAAGCTATTGCCGTCTTACCTTAAATATGCTTACATAGGTGAGAATGAGACCCTTCCTTTTATCATCTCGGCTTCTCTAGCCCCAGAGCAAGAGAAAGCCCTTTTGACAGTCTTGCAAAGCAATCGACAAGCTTTTGGCTGGACTATGGCGGACATATGGGGATTAGTCCCCTAATAGTTGAACATCATATTCATATGATGGATGATGCCAAGCCAGCAAGGGATCCATAGAGACGACTCAACCCAGTCATGAAGGAGGCTGTTAAAAAGGAGAACGTAAAATGTCTTGATAGCGGTATCATTTACCCTATCTCTGATGGCCAGTGGGTTAGCCTCATTCACGTTGTCCCAAAAAAATCGGGAATAAGGGTCATAACTAATGAGGCGAATGAGTTAATAGCTACTCGCACCCAAACTGGGTGGCGAGTATGCATCGATTATAGAAAACTCAATGCTGCGACACGGAAAGACCACTTTCTATTACCTTTCATTGACCAAATGCTAGAACGATTGGCTGGGCATGAATACTATTGCTTTTTGGATGGCTACTCCGGCTATAATCAAATTCCCATCACCGAAAAAGACCAAGACAAGACCACATTCACTTGTCCTTTCGGCACGTTTGCATACCGTCGCATGCCCTTTAGGTTATGCAATGCACCCGCTACCTTCCAACGGTGTATGATGGGTATTTTTCAGACATGGTGGAAAAATTCTTGGAGATCTTCATGGATGATTTCTCCATTTTTGGTGACTCCTTTGATGAGTGTTTGCTACATCTCGACGCAGTCCTTACCCGGTGTAAGGATAAGAACCTTACTTTAAATTGGGAGAAGTTCCACTTCATGGTGTGTGAAGGTATTGTCTTAGGACATATCATCTAGCAAAATGGCATTGAGGTAGATAAAGCGAAAATTGATGTCATTTCCAATCTCCCTCCTCCCAAATGCGTCCGAGACATTCGAGCCTTCCTTGGCCATGCCGGTTTCTATAGACGGCTCATCAAGGATTTTAGCAAGATTGCTAGACCCTTGACTCTTTTGTTGGCCAAGGACACCACATTTGATTTCGACTCGAGCTGTATGAAGGCATTCGAGTCATTGAAAAACTTACTTACTTCTGCTCCCATTCTTTCGTCTCTTGACTGGACGCATCCATTTGAAATTATGTGCGATGCATCTGATTTTGCCATTGGTGCTGTTCTTGGACAGCACATCAATAAGATACCGCATGTAATCTATTACGCTAGCCGAACCTTGAACGAGACCCAATTAAATTACACAACAACCGAGAAGGAATTCTTAGCTGTTGTGTTTGCATTAGAAAAGTTCAGGCCCTATTTAATCGGCTCTCCAGTCATCGTATACACTGACCATTCAGCTCTTCGCCATCTTTTTGCGAAGAAGGACGCTAAATCTCGGCTGATATTGTCATCAAAGACAAAAGAGGATGCGAAAACGTAGTCGCCGACCATCTTTCATGTTTCCCTTCTTCTTCGACACTTCAATTTCCTATAAAAGACGTTTTTCCAGATAAGAAGCTCTTGACTGTATCATGCGAACCTTGGTTCGTAGATATTGTGAATTATTTGGCCACCGGACTTATACCAAATGAATGGTCGAATCAGGACAGACTCCGATTCCTATCCCAGGTAAAACATTTTTACTGGGATGAACCTTATTTATTCAAATACTGTCCCAACCAAATTATTCGTCGGTGTGTCCCCGACAATGAATTTAAGAGCGTGCTGTCATTTTGCCACGATCAAGCATGTGGTGGGCATTTTGGCCCCAGAAAGACAGCCGAAAAGATCTTGCAGTGTGGTTTCTACTGGCCACAACTTTTTAAAGACGCACATGATTACTGCAAGACATGCTCCCGGTGCCAACACTTGTGCCGGATATCTAGGAGAAATAAAATGCCGCTCCAACCAATATTGGTTGTGGAAATTTTTGATGTTCAGGGGATTGATTTTATGGGACCGTTTCCCAATTCTTTTGGAAACGTGTATATTCTTCTTGCTCTTGATTATGTATCTAAATAGGTCGAGACTGTGCCCAGTCGGACTAACGATAACAAGGTTGTCGTTAGATTACTCAAAGAAAAAAATTTCTCCCGGTTTGGGCACCCCCGCGCAATCATCAGCGATAATGGAACTCATTTCTGTAATAGGACTTTCGAGTCCTTAATGCGGAAATATTCCATTAATCACAAACTATCAACGCCCTTTCATCCCCAAACTCGTGGGAAAGCCGAGATTTCAAATCGGCAAATTAAACAGATTTTGGAGAAAACGGTTTCCAAAAACCGTAAGGATCGGTCTTTAAAACTTACTGATGCGCTTTGGGCATTTCGAACTGCCTATAAGACCGACCTTGGCATTCTCCTTATCGGGTTGTTTACGGAAAGGCTTGCCACATTCTGGAAGAAATGGAGCATCGCGCATTTTGGGCGATAAAATAGCTCAATCTATCTCTAGGAGATGTGGGCAGCCATAGGAAGCTGCAGTTAAATGAATTAAACGAGCTTCGGGATGAAGCTTACGAGATTGCGGTTGTCGTCAAAAACCGAACGAAGGTGTTTCACGATAAACACCTTATGCGCAAAACATTCAAACCCGGTCAACAGGTTTACTTTACGATACCCGGTTACATTTCCATCCCGGCAAACTTAGATCTCGATGGAAATAGCCATTTTTTTGTATGTACCGTATATCCGCACGGTGCTGTCGACTTAGAGAATCCGGAGGACGGTTCACTATTTAAAGTGAACGGACACATGATTCAACCGTTCCTCACCGCGGACCCTTCGGAGGAGCTCCTACTGTTGCAGGAGCTGATTTACATTGACCGATCTTCCTCCATCTACCCCCCAAATTTCGGTTATCCAGCCATAAACAGTGGAAACACTGTTTCAAATAAGTTTGGGGGCATGTCACACTTGTAATTATATAAAAATAAAGATAAAAATATAAAAAAAATTTCAAATTTTTGGGGGTATTTTTGTAAATTTTCAGTTTTAATAAATAATAAATAAAAAAAAAAAATTTTAATTACAAATAAATTTCTCTTTTTAAGAGGTCTTTTTTGCAAATAGCCAAAACACCCCCTATAAATACAACCCGACCCCTCTCTGCATTTTACATAACACTAATTTCCAAATTCAGAAAACCCTAGCCGCCGCTGAAGATCGCACAGAGAGAACTCACCAGATCGCCGCGCTTCCTCCGCCAAAGACGCCTTCCTGTTGCGTTTCCACCGCCTACTAGCTGCGTCGCCCTCTGAAAATTTCAGAGGAGGTTTCCACTTCTTTTTCTCTCTCTGTCGATTTCATATTTTGGTATCCTGCTCTCTATAATGGCACCCACCTTGCAACATGAAAGAGATTTCTCACAAATCTTTGCATACACGGTCTATGGTAGTTATTTTGGTGATGAGATCCGAAGGCGTGGGTTGAACTTTTTACTTTTTAACTATCTAAATTCCTTCGTGCTTCCAGATCTTATCACCCGATTTTATGATTGCATTGATGAGGGTAGTTTTGCCCAACACGGGTACCTTAGATTAATATGGGGGGATAGGAAAATAATAATTGATAGTGACTTCATCCATGAAGTCACCTTAAAACCTAGACTACCTATTCACGATCAACCCCTCCGTTTCGAGGACTACCTACCTTTAATGGGTAACTATTGTTCAAGGGTGCCACGAAAAGGCATCCAGGCTAGAATCCTTTTTGCGAATGTCTTAACTGTGTGTCGTTGGGCACCAAATAATATTTTGGTAGTTCTCACAACACTGCATTTTTCACACCATCCCTTCATATAGTGCACACTTTGATAACACGAAACCCCAGCTATGATATGTACACTAATTGGCGCGGGCAAGAGGGTTGCCAACCATCCATGCCCTATGTTGGTGACACAACTGTGTCGCCATTTCCTCCCTGTTGAGTAATTCGAGTTTTATATGTAAGGTGGAATTCCAATTCGACCCTTTCTTGAGGGTGTCTCCACGTCTTATACACCATTACATGATTTATGGTCGCACACCGAGCCGGCCGAAGACGTGTCCGCAAAGACACCCAGCTCCAGCCCGACCGCGAGCGATGAAGAGCTTAGCCCCGCTGCACAAGCGCGCTTGATGCGACGAACAAATAGGGGGTAGAAAGATTGATAGGGATGATGACCAAGCTTGGTCAGCGAGTGACGAGTTTGGAGCAGGGTATGACAACCCTGCTGGTAAGAGAGGAACATTCCCATTCACGATCGAGGGGACGGGGAGGGAGGGAGGTTGAGACCAGTGAGGCTGCGTCTGGTAGACGTCGCTGGGAGCAGTGAGGACACTGCTTTCGATAAGTTTGGGGGTGGAGGTGGATTGTAAATAGTTATCTTTGCATTGCATCTGTATATTTTTATTTTTGTACATATTTGTTTTTTTCTTTCTTTGCATATTTAATTCCGCATTGCATTTTGATAAAAATATAAAGAATAAAAAAATAAAAAAAAATATATATAAAAATAAAATCAAATAAAAATTGAAAATTTTTAAAAATTATAAAAATTGAAAAGTTCAATTTTGGCCATATTTGACATAAGTTCAACATGACAGTTGAATAGTAGGGAAAAACCAGATCCTAAACTTAGTAAACTAAAAACCCTAAAAATAACCTTTCTTAAAGTTTAACTGTAGAAAATATATGTCCTTGTATTTTATTTAGAAATAGGCAAATTTTGAGTTCAGTTCTTAGGCTAAGTCAAAATAAGGGAAGAGTACTGAAATTTTTATTTGAAGTGTAAGTCTGAAAAATAATTCTGAACCTTAAATCTAAATTCTGAAAATATATACCCTACAATTTGCACATACACGCACCTTGAAACTTGGGATAGTAGAGGATACCTTGAAATGCTCTTGTTTAAAAACCTTAGCATGAAGGAAAATAAAATAAAAGTATAAATGGTGAATAAAGAGACATAAAAAATGAACACTGGTTTTGTAATTGCTTAAGGCAGCATAAATAAAAAATATAGCGATGGTGTTTTATCACCTAGTGCCTTAGACCAACTAGTTTGGGAGTCACTGCTAAGCCTTAGGTGTTACAAGACGAGGAATTACGCCTAAATGCGCAAGCACATTTTGTAATCGGTCGTTCAGTACCTTAAGAAGTATTAACGGTCGCATGAAGAATGTGTGAGCAAATTTTTATCACCAACTAAGAAGTACTTTGGACGATAGACAAGAGTATGATTGCTTGAATTGAATTTCCAAGTGTAGGGGTGATAATTACACACACGTAGGGGTATATAATTGGGGTTTGGATGAGAGATAGGAATGAAAGACAGGCCTTATATCTTCAGTAAAGATGATAAAAATTCCTGAGTTGAGATTGCACCTTAGAAGGAAAATTCAAAAGATACTGAAAGCTTAATAAATTTGCAAAACATATACGATCTTAAGTTAAATGAAGAGAGAGTGTGAAAAATACGGGTTGATGATTTCTATGTTAACGATAATAGAATTTCTTACTAGAATACTGAATTGAAGAATTAGAGTCAATGGCCTAATTGATTGGATTTTGTGGGTAGTATCCGCTGAAAACCCTCACGAGACAACACTCCTCCTACTAGGGACACCTAGAGGTTTAACGGCTTGTTGCACGAGCTCAGTGCAATCGCGTTCCCTGCGAAAGTAAGGTTAGGAATTTTTGAGAATAAAAATTGGTTTTGCTCGGGACGAGCAAAAGATAAGTTTGGGGGTATTTGTTCATATCAGAATTTTGCATTATTATCTCGCCCATTCTTAATCACATTACATATAAATAGGTGCTTTTGATCCATGTCTGCTAAATAGTTGCAGGTTACAGGTTCTCAGATCGTTACAGTGAAATTCATGAAAAGTTGCTACAAATGTGAGACTACGACCAACAATAGATAAATCCGTATGATGCCGCCTACCAGTTCAAGGAACAAATGAAAATCATTAGACAATTCAATGCACAAAGCACAAGGGCAACACAAGATTCAAGACTTCAACGCGAAGCTCAAGGTAAAAGTCCACATTATTCTGCACTATTGGAAATCTGGAAGAAAATAGAAGAGATTCTAAGGAACCAAGTGAAGAAAACAGAAAGTAAAAGCAACATGAAGCAACCCTCAAAGATTGAGAACAAGATCCCACCAAATGGTCGCGGAACCGCGGCTAAATAGGCCTTTCTACCGCGAAACCGCGGCCGTATAGTGCACGTGTCGGTGCACGTGTCGGTGGATGTCGGTGCTTTGACCCGGTTTTCTTAGGGTAGTTTTGTAAATTCATGTGTGGATCAGAATGTAACCTAGGGTTTTTCCTGTCTATAAATAGGAGGGTTCAAAGCCAAATTAGGCATGCCTCTCTTTATTTTTAAGTCTCTTTTTAATTTCTAGATTTAAATTCCATTGTAATGCGTTGTTGAGAGGACATCAATAAAGTAAGTTTTCATTTTATCTCGCATTTTTTTTATCTGCAATTTATTACCTGAATTTTTTTATCTGTTCTTTTATTATCTGCAATTAGGTTATCAATAAAATTACAAACAAAAAAACTTGTTTTCCTTTCTTTATATGAGTGAGTAATTCATCACTTGTTAGGATAGGAAAGGGAAGGTTTGAGAGAAGAGAATCTCTCTCACTCCTTTCTTTGCCCAAATAATTTTAATTAAGAACTCTCTTTAAATCAACCATAATCCGCTCACTACGGCACCCTATCCTACATGATAGTGGTAATTCCCTAGTTAGACCGGTTGTGGTTGAATTAACCGGAGGTTAGGGCTAAGAGCCAAGAACGGACGGACAAGGACCAAAAGGAAGAAACCAAGTTTCTTTCTAGTCGTGCTAATCCCTGTTGTTGACTATTACCCTAATACCTATATTCTTAACTAGGGCATTGAAAGAAGTGAGAAGAATCCCTATTTCAAACTAACCTAATTCTAATCCTAGCAAGACTTTATATCAATTTATTCTCATTCTTAGATCTTAAAACAAAACCTACCAATGTTAGGACTTAACTCATTAGAACTTAAAGAAAAGGACACCATTTCCTTGTAGATCAACTCGTACTCAACCGGCTAGCTACCAAGCGACACCGTATTGATTACGGTATTTTTAAATTTAAAACGCATACAAAAACCATCATCAATCACTCCTCATATACGGAGACTCTCAACTGGTCGTTAGTCAATTAACGGCGACTATCAAACGTGCAAACCAGAGTTGATAAAGTACGGTGAGAGAGTACAACAATTGCTAACTCAAATCCCTTCCAACGCCCTGGAAAGCATACCGCGGGCGGAGAATAGCAAGACGGATGCGTTAGCCAAGCTCGCTAAAGAACTGGCTGATGAAAACTTCGATGACGTGAGGATCATTGTGCAAAGCCGTCAGGTTCTTGCACCGGCAGAAATATATCCGGAGTCGCCCAAAGAAAAGGGAGCGACCAAGCAAACGGCCCTACAAATAAAAGGATTGGAGAGAAGTCTTTATAGACTACTTCAAATCCCTCCGAACACCTGAAGATGCATCCTCAGGACATCAGCTCATGAAACGAGCTCTGTCCTTCGCCTTCGTCAATGACACGCTGTATAAGAGATCGTTCGACTCTCTATGGCTGAGATGCCTGAGACCGGAAGAAGAAAGGAGACTCGTCCAAGAAACTCATGACGGACTCCGCGGTTCTTATCATGCCGGGCCAAAGATGAAATTGAAGATCAAAAGGATGGGCTACTATTGGCCCACGATGATCCAAGACTGCCTCGAATATGCGAAGCAGTGCCACTCGTGCTAGATTCACGGGGACTTCATCCACCAGCATCCGAATCCGCTATACACAATGATGGCTAGCTGGCCGTTGGAATTGTAGGGAGCTGACATAATTGGGCCCATCGAACCAGCATTGTCTAGAGGACATCGGTTCATATTGGCGACAACCGATTACTTCTCTAAGTGGGCAGAAGCCATACCGCTAAGAGAAGTGAAAACGGAGAATATTCTCCATTTCTTTAAGACACACGTCATCTATCGCTTCGGCACTCCACAACTGATTATCTCCGATAACAGGCCAGCCTACAAAAGCCACAAGATTAGCCGTTTCGCACAGCAGCATAACATAGACTGGAGATACTCTTCGGTCTATAATCCCCTAGCTAACGGTTTGGCTGAGGCTTTCAACAAGACCTTGACGAAGATCATAAAGAAGACAGTGTCTAAAAACAAAAAGGACTGGCACGAGAGATTGCATCGGATCGAACTACGTTCAAAACGACCACAAATACAACGCCGTATGCATTGGTATTCGGCGCTGAAGCGGTACTCCCCTTAGAGATAGAGCTACTCTCTCTGCGAGTGGCGGTTCATTACGAGTTAACAGACGAAGAGAATGCTCACCTTCGACTTGAAGAGCTCGACACCTTTGATGAAACTCGGCTCATGGTGCAGCAAAACTTGGAGGCTTACAAAGCAAAGATGATGCGCTCATATGAGAGATTGACTAGGCCGAGGACATTTTGCCAAGGCGAACTCGTGCTGGTGGTCAAGAGACCTATGATCCCCAATCATGCCAAACGGGGGAAATTCGAGCCAAAATATGAGGGCCCGTACATCATAGACAAGGTCTACCAGGGTGGAGCTTACTCGCTCATGGATATGCATGGCGAAAGACCCTTCCGGCCAATAAACGGACGATTCCTTAAGAAATACTACGCCTGATGAGTCACGAATCAGGTTAATGATAGATGACGACGACTATATTCGCTCGCTATCTTCTTGAGTCCAGAATCTAAAAATAGAAAATTACGGACCGAAGTGTCTGCAAACCGCAGCATCCCAAGGTTGACGCAAAAAAAAAAAGAAAAGAAGAAGAAAAAAAAGGTACGTCCATAAGCAAAATGGGCATGGATGAAAACCCGAAAGGGCTCCGTGAGTAAAAACAGCAGGGCTACTAGCGAGTTAGTGAAAACCCGAAAGGGTGCAATCTCGTTAAAAGACACTTGCAAGGTCCTTTCGACCTTGTAAGGAGAAAATACCCGCGTGATATCCTTACGACTCTCAAAGGAGCGACACACTTAGGGAACCCCACGATTCCTAAGGAGAAATTACACTTACGAGATCCTTATGACTCGCAAGGAGAACCCTCTTATAAGACCCTCACGGCTCATAGGATTCAAAAGCCTTAAGTTATAGGGATCTGAACTTATTCTTAAGCCATCACAATCCACAGATTTCCCTACAAGTGGTTTAATGTTGACCCTTATATACAATCCACGGGCATAAATAAACGTCTCCCCCACCAAGTTCCACCAATAGAGTGAAATTCCCCTATTCCGTGAACAAACGCTTATAAGTCCTCTCGACTTATAAGGAGAAAACACTCTTATATGATCCTTACGACTTATAAGAGAACGCACACTTGAGGATCCTCACGATTCTTAAGGAGAAAACGCACCTACGAGATCCTCACGACTTGTAGGGAGAAATACCTTTATGAGACCCTTATGGCTCATGAAGTCAAAAGCCTTAGTTAACAGGATCTTAACCCGGTCTACTAAGCCATCTTTGTTCAAACCGACAAAGGTAAATGATGATTCGCTCCTGGCAATATCCTAGTTGTAGCGATGCTGATGCCTAAATCGGTATCAGATCCCAAGTCCTATACTCGCGGCAAGAAATCAGTGAGCCATAAATGAATATGAAATAGCCGAAATGATAGGGCAACTTGTAACAAAATCAGCAAGTAAAATATATGCATACAAAAACAGCCGAAATGATTGGGCAACTCGTAATAAAAAGTAGCGAGTAAAAAAGAAAAAAAAGCCGAAATAATTGGGCACCACGAAAAATAGCCGAAATGATTGGGCAATCGCGACTTTCGCGATATAAAAAGCTGAACTGATAAAGCATCACGGGAAGAAATATAAAAAAATGAAAGAATGAAACCTTTTGCCCTACAGGCGAGTCCATATTGACTCCTGTATACAATCCATGGGCATAAACGAAAAGGGAACCACATGTCCCGATGAACTCTGTCAAAGGGAAAGTCAGATCTCAACAACAACATTTGCATCCCAGAAGACCAACAACGACGTTCCTCCTCATTCCAATAGGATACGGACGCGACACCACCAATCGGAGCCACGACAAAGTCCCTAGTTCCAAAACTCTACGGTTCACGTCAGCCAATGACCCCATTGCGGAAACACATCATCCAATGACCCCGTCGTGAAAATACGTCATCCAATGACCCCGTCTCGGAAATACGTCAGCAAATGACCCCATCGCGGAAATACATCAGCAAATGACCCCATCGCGGAAATACGTCACTCAATAACCCCGTCTCGGAAACACGTCAGCAAATGACCCCGTCATGGAAATACGTCATCCGATGACCCCATCGTGGAAACACGTCAGCCAATGACCCCGTCGCGGAAACACGTACGTCAGCCAATGACCCCGTCGCGGAAACACGTCAGTAAATGACCCCGTCGCAGAAACACGTCAGCAAATAACCCCGTCGCGGAAATACGTCATCCAATGACCCCGTCGCGGAAACACGTCATCCAATGACCCCGTCGCGGAAACACGTCAGCAAATGACCCCGTCGCGGAAATACGTCATCCAATGACCCCGTCTCGGAAATACGTCAGCAAATGATCCCGTCGTGGAAATACGTCATCCAATGACCCCGTCTCGGAAATACGTTAGCAAATGACCCGGTCGCGGAAACACGTCAGCAAATGACCCCGTCGTGGAAATACGTCATCCAATGACCCCATCTTGGAAATACGTCAGCAAATGACCCCGTCGCGGAAACACATCATCCAATGACCCCGTCACGGAAACACGTCAGCCAATGACCCCGTAGCGGAAACACGTCAGCAAATGACCCCGTCGCGAGAATACATCAGTAAATAATCCCGTCGCTGAAATACGTCAGCAAATGACCCCGTCGCGGAAATACGTCATCCAATGACCCCGTATCGGAAATACGTCAACCAAATGACCTCCTCATCGGAGCAGTGTTTTGACTCGGAAAAAGGGCAACTCATCAACCACTTATGAGTCCTCTCGACTTGTAAGGAAGAAAATTCTCTTATGAGATCCTTACGACTCTCAAGAGAAAACGCACTTAGGAGTTCTCACGACTCCTAAGAAGAAAATACACCTACGAGATCCTCACAACTCGTAGGGAGAAAAATCTTTATGAGACCCTCATGGCCCATAAAATTGAAAAGTCTTAGGCGGTAGATCTGAACCTGTTTCCTAAGCCATCACTACCATACAAAGTGTTCAAGATGAAATATTATCTATCATCTACAGGCCAAATTTGCTAAAATCACATGACAACAACACAGCAAAGAAAAGAAGGCGATAATACAAGATAGAAAAGAAATGTGTCCTTTATTCATGAATTCAATTGGATACAAGTTACATCATATGTAAATGAATGGAATGAAAAAATGAATGAAATGAATACATGTTATTCATAAGTTACAAATGTTTAATCGATACAAAAGCAGCTATTGAGAAGGAACCGATTTTAGCAAATCAGCAAGTCGCTCGCGCACTCCTCTCAGCTCCTTTTCGCGATCAGCCACTGCGGCCGGCTCCGCTTCGACTTGGGCCCGTTGCTGCAGACAGGATGAAAGTTTCTCATTAATTTCCTGCTGAACAGCCTCCTAACTCTGCACGACTTGCTCAGTAAAGTCAAGCTTCTTCCTCAGCACCAGCCCGCCAGAAATACATCGTTGAAGGTTTTCAAAGATGGAGTTCAGCTGCGCAGCATTCGCTTCGACCTTGGCACGCAGTTGGACAGACTGAGCGAAAATCGCCTCACATTCCTTTCGCTTGAGGGTCGCCTCTTGTTCAAAATGGCGAAGGAAAAGGGCACCTTGCTCAACCTATGCAGCCCGCTAGGAGTTCAGAGCCAGAACCTCGGGAGCAGGACGCCTGAGCTTAAGCTCATGCAGGCAAGCCCCAATCTTCCTGCAGTGATTAACCCAAGATTCAACGATGCCTTCGTCTTGGAAGTTCACGAGCGTCGCCGGCATTGGATTAACCTCGACAGCAAAATCTGCAGCGAATGTAGGGGCCTCCGCGTCAAGTTCCTTGATGTATTCACTCAACATACGCAGGCTGGTCATAGCGCCTTTGGAAGATGGACGTCTAGAAAAGGGCCCTGCCGGCATTAGGATGCGAGACTCGAACGGAGGAGGAGCCGGTGCGATTGCTACAAAATGAATTATGATCAAATGTCGGCTCAAGAGATAAAGAAAATGCACGAACAATGTAGTCTACTATACCAGCTGCGACAGGGGGCAGAGTTGGGAGTACTGGTGGCGCGACGATTCTCTCGTCCCCTCCTTCAATTTGTAGTGCTGCAATCAATTTAAAATTAACAATGGCAGGGTCACCCGTCAAAGAAAGGAAAGGACGTCGGTTAAAAACTATACTCACCGGCACCAGCAGGCAAAGTGACTTTCGACTGGAAGGAGAAATGCGAATTCAGCACTTGATACAGATGATCAAAGAGAACTCCTGCAAGGTTGCGATGATACATAGTCGGTACAAGAAAGACAGTGGTCATAGTTCAATTAAATGCAACGCAAATCTATACCTTCCAGCATCTTGGAGGACATAGGAGAAGGCAAGGGAGCAACCGTTATGGTAGCGACCGCAAGTGTTTCAGATGACACAATCTCAATGTTCGCTACACGTACAAATAAAATACCGTCAGAAAAAGCTGAAAAGGATTGCGAAATAGAAAATAAACAGCGACCCGAAACCCACCTGATGGGTCATCAGCCAAAATTGTAACGGAAACATCACTCGGCGTTGCAGTTTCTTCGCTCTCCTTCAGTGGAATGGTTTCAGTGCCAGTGGCTTCATCCCCTGATTCTACAAGAGCCGTCATGACACTCGTAATTCCAGGCGATGGCGGGAAACCGCAGAGGGAAAGAGTGGCGGTTTGGACGGTCCCGGACTCCCGAGAGAGAGTAGCCGCTTCAGGCTCGGTGGTTGCCGTCATCTCACCTACCGCCTCATCGCCAGGACTTGGCCCTGCAGGATATGATATATGAGAATTTGAAGATCAAATTCTAATAAAAAGACCTAGTATTACGTTACTTTGGGCGGCTTTTCAATTGCCTCCCGAGCCGCGCGCACAATCTGTCTATGGACGGTAGACAGGGCAGCTGGAGCATCTTCAAAAGAAATAGCGACGGATGGAATAGCGCTTGAACTTGCACCCACAGCCAAGCTGACATCATGTTCCCTCGCCGCACGCTTTCTGCGCTTCTTGTCAGCCTTGACAGTGAGAAAAGACCTCCTCAAGACGTCCGTCAAAGTGACGTGAACGTCACTGCCAGGAGTTACCTCTGGAGACGTTACGGCGTCCGTCATCGGCTGCTTAAGCGAAGCCTCTTTTGGCAATACTGGGGGAGCTGGGACTTCAGCAGCCGGCCCTGGAAGCGTCACCGCGCCACCCTGCAGGATCAGAACCGCACTCGGGATAACCTGAGTCGAGATAGTCCCTGCAATAAGATGGAAAGGAAGGGTCAGACTACCCATGAAGAAAAAGGGAATGGAGGCACAATGAGCTGAAATATACCGAGGCCCAAGGAAGCACGGAGCCTGTCTTCCTCTTCAAAAGTCTTGAGAGAAGCTGCAAGAGCCTCTTCGGCAGAGATACCTGTTGAAGAAGAAAGCGTCAGTCAAAGTTTAATAATTAAAATAGCCGCGGAAAGATATGATCGAGGGATACAAGATTGTGCAATGGTGATTAGTGCTGCTTCATCGCGAGCTAGTTGCTTTGAAACCACGATGGCAGCCTCTAGATCGGTATCATCCGGCGCCATAAATAAACCCTCGTTGGTCCCATACTCACTTAGGCCCTTGCTGTAAGGAGCATGAGGCTCCTGGCCGAATACAACGTCTCCAGAAAGTATCGACTACTTTTTCTTCTGTGGGCGAGTGCCGCAGCCGATAACACGAGCTTGCGCTTGGCGGGCAATTTAGGGCGACGAGTCCCGATCTCCGCACCCACGCCAAACTCGGGAGACGCCACAGCAATCGCTTCTATAGGCGCGCGAGGTAGGGGAATATCAGGTATAATGCGCGGGACCACCACTGCAGCAGCTTCTCTTAGGGGAGGACGAACGATGGTCCGTCGCTTCAAGGGAATGGCTGGGTTACCAGCGGGGGCAGTGCCCTTGCGATCAAGCAATAATCGCTTTTCTTCCCTAATAACGGCGCCCAGCGAATCTTGATACCACACCACATATACGTTCAAGATTCGCGGAATGCAACTCTGCTCAATGATAAAGAAATTGGAGCCGGTGTTCAACCGCATAAAATGGTGTAATGCGTTGCGAATACCTTCTTCAGTGGCAACTGGCTCAGCTAGGAAGGCCTCGAGTGGGACCTCCTGATTATAGCTTAACTTCTGGGCAAAACGGTATGGGTTGTACCTCATGAACAACGCCGAATCATTCTGCCTAAACACGAGAAAGCCCGGCCTGATTGAATATAGATGAAGAATCTCCCGAGCTTTCAAGGTAGAGGCCCCGTCTTTAAAAGTGTCCCGCAGTGGCTGCACCGTTTTTGCGGATTCTTTGCCGATGGTTAAAACCTTATCGGCAAATATCATGCCATCCCTAGCCATACGCGGACGAAGGAGAAAACCCCTAGCCTCCCGCCATGACGGATTTAAAACGGACGCGTCAACTAGGCGCATAATCCGAGGGAAGTTGTAACTGTCGTAGAAACGAGGTCGTTTATGGGCACCAAAAGCGCCAAGTACGTGCAGCTCGATCCATGACGTAAAATAATGCAGCGAGAAAGTGACGGGTTGTACCCTCGGCTGAGTGATATCCATCGCTAAGCTGAGACTACGGTACAGGTGTGCCAAGCCAGCAAGCCCGATAGCCACTTGCATTCCCGCAACCATACGATGGGCTGGGTAAAAGACCGATGGTCTCATATAACAAGAGTGCATTGGAAGCACAAACCAGTTTAGCCATAAGCCAATGAACCCCAGCACTAACATCTCTTCATCGACGTCCGGAGCAGCAAGCTCCACGAAGGGAACGACAGGAGCAGCCGGAACAAAGAAACTTTTTAATTCCGCCTCCGCCATCGGTTGTTTATCCAAACCAAAACCAAACGGATCGTCAAGCTTGGCGAACAGCGCAGCTTGCTTCGACAAGGCTTCCGGATGAAGAAATCGAGCAATGAAGTCCGTGTAGCTGACTCCATGCCCTCCGGACTCCAGAAATAGACTATCGTAGATATTCAACACCTTGATCAAGCTCGGGAATTGGTGTTGAATGGCGTTCTCCGGGGTAAGACCTATTACCACTGATTTGGTGGCAAAGATGTACTCGTCCAGAGGAAGCAGCTCCTCGTAGTGTTCTCCCCTAACGGGTAAGCCAGAGATCTCTACAACTCCTATAAAGATATTGAAACTTCTCGATCCGACAGAAGGAAGGTGTGGGTTGGTGAAGGGTTCCGGCAGCGTCCCGGCCATCAAAACACGGCCAAAATACGGAATAAAATTTTTCTAAACTGGCGCTACCGCTACCCGATTTACGGATCGACCTTAAACCCTAAACTAGCATGGTGACTAAGAGTCAGAATCATTATACCGAGTTGATCCGTGTCCTTTGGTCTTCATTCCAAGATCCTAGCGGCTCCTTGATGTGGTTTGGTCGCCGGTCTTCCTCCACTCCGCTGATCCACCCGAGAGAAACGGCGCAAGCTCCAACCTCGACGAACGAGGTAACCGATGCTCCAAAGTCGCTATCTATGGAAAGTCGAGGTGTAGTAGTGTGTCACTATGTTTTTCTCTCTACCCTTGAGCTCAATGAGAAACTCAAGAAGAAGATGAAGGAGGTGATCTTTGCATGAGCAAAAATGGCTAAGTGTGCAAGTAATGAGAGTGAGAGAGTGGGCTAGCATAATGTGTAATGTATGTTGCAATTTTTTAAAATGAAAAGAACCCCCACCCTTAGTGGCCGGCCCCTCTCCCTCTCTCCCATAAAAAAAAACATTTTATTTTTACAATTTTCCATTAAACATAAGCACCATACTTTGCTACATGCACTTTGAACCATGCTTGGACCCATACCTCCTTTCCACCTCATTTCCCAAATGATTTTCAATAAAGAAAATCATTAATGAGGTGGCACCTTCTAGAAGCTATTCCGTATAAAATACGAAATACTTCCTGGTACATGTATCAAAATACATATAGGCGTATTCGTACCAAAATACGAATAGCCAAGAGAGAAAATGAATAGTGAACTATAATACTAGACTACATATATATAAATATATATGTAAATTATTAAATTAAAAACCTGATTTAATAATCCGGCTTAATCCTAAGCCGCTAGTATTATCAACCGTCCGATTAAAGTCTGCGCAGCAAGTGCACATATTTAATCGGACACCTGTATGTATCAACATACGTCATGTACACCATATCTCCTGAACCGTGAAAACGCTCTGTGTGGGACTTTAAAGACTCGTCAATACGCTGGCAGTGGGTTTAACCACAAGCACGTCAGCGTCACTAGCTGTACGTAACGGCTACCTGTTAGTGTTTATGCCCTAGAAGGCCATTACTGTATCATACTAGCTTGTATATTACTTAATGGAAGCTTGGGATATTCACATGTATATAACAGTCTTGCTAAACATGGTAGTATGCTACTTGGTTTTTCTATCTTAATATGTGAGTGTACGTATTGATATAGCTCTTAGGATCTTGCTTGTCTACCAGCCTTGTGATGGCAGTCACACTAGTGGGGGCTGGGTAGTCTACAAGCACATCCTTATTCAGGTCCCTGGTCGTTGGATTATCGAGACAGAGCATCGATACTCCGGAGTAGACTGGTGTGTACGCTTCTCATCCCAGTTGGGGAGATGGTCTGTCCCGCAGCCGTCAGTACGTCGTACTGGAGATAGTATACAGGTGCTCGTTAGGTTATGGGTACACCGGACAGGACTCACAGGGAACTGTTGGTTGGTTTGATACCAGTCGTCAGTGAACAGTTCCCAGGTGACATGAGTACAGCGTAGTCCGCAGACTTGACACTGCTACTTCGCCTCGAGTGTGTCCCACTGTTCTTAGATTGCTACCCTACCACGGCTCAAAGGAGTTGTGCAAACAGGTAGCAGTTGGGTGCAGTCCCGAGCACTTGGAGGCAGTGGCGGTTAGACAGGATTCGTCCCTCCCGGTATTGGGAGTAGATATCGTGCTGTGTCAGAGAGCCATTACGCAAAGTCCCTGGCCAGGGCAAGCGAGATTTGCTGGTAGGTTCCAGTAGTTTCTCAGGGTGCAATGGGCTTCCCTCCGACACGACTTATACCGCTATTAGGGGACTGACGCTTGCCGCCCCCCTAGGCCCGATATGCGATAGTCTTGGACGAACGGACCGGACTGTATGGAGATTGTCACATCAGACTCAGTAGGAGTTCGGATGGGTTTTCTCATCGGCCTTCTTATCGACAACTACCTGGGGACCGTTACGTACAGCTAGTGCCGCTTGCGGTCTGTGGTTAAACCCACTGCCGGCGTAGTAGTCGAGTCTCTAGAGTCCCACACAGAGAGTTTCCTACTCCAGGCGAAACGATATAGAGGTCGCATGGTTTTGCGACAAAGGGTTCGGACGCATACGTGCATTTACGCACGTACGACTTTCGGACAGTTTTTACCAGTCGGCTTTGGTTTAAGCCAGTTACTGGTATCAGGTTATTGGATTTTTACAGTCTAAAGTTTTTCCGTATTTTTGCGGATTGGAGGGGCGTTCTCGTAATTGTACGAGAAGCTTCTAGAAGATGTGACTAAGGAGGTTACTTATGGATAAGAAAGTGAGTCATGAGGTGATTCATCATTATCATTACTTGCACCATAAATGATAATGACACATGCTTAATGAATCACCTCTTTTCATTTATGAAGCATGCTTATTCATTTCTTTTATTCATTTTTCTTAAATAAGAATGCTTCATAATATATTATGATACACTCTCTCTCTTCTCATTATCTTATCTGATATTCTCTCTCCTCAAGCTCTCATCTTCAAGAAGACTAATCCTTAATCCTCATGTGTTGAGATCAAAGGATTAGTTAGACTTAAACATCCATTACCTTCACTCTACATCATCCTTTCATCTTTGATTAGCAATCAAAGTTGATTAGTTACCTCAAGTTAGAGGTTTAGCTTGGAGTTTTGCTCTCGGGTGGATCGTCTACGGTTTAGCTTGGAGTTTTGCTCTCGGGTGGATCGTCTACTACCTAGAGAAGGCCGAGGAGAACAAGGAGATCGTAAAGACGAAGGACCGTTTTCATTAGGTATAATCCCTTAACACTATAGTTTAGTATAGCTATGTGTTCGGTTATTATTTGTTTAGCTTCGATTCAAGCGGTTAGTCGATGTTCGTTCTTTAAACTTGATCGTTTTTGAAAATTCCGCCTCCCCATAAGTACTGGGGTGTACTACATCGACTTACAGTGGTATCATTGCCTCGCTAAACAATAAATAACTTAATTGCAAATTTATACGAATTTCGAACGAAAAATCGAAGCCGGAAAACCCTAAATATTATCAGTTTCTGTCGAACTTAAAATGAATTCCAAAAATTTTTCAGGTGTGTTCAGAAAGCATGAAATGAGTCCAGGAGAACACCCACGAAATTTGAGCCAATGATTCGACTAAAGTGCCGCGGAAGGGCGGCGGATCCCACCGATCCGCCGCGCTTCCGCGGCCGAGTTGCCGAGTCATGGGCTCATCTTTCATGGGTGGGTCCTCTCTGGTGTTTGGGGTTTTCTGGGATGTTTAATTATTGCTCAGGTTTTGGTTTAACAGAGCAGATTTTAGAGCAATATTGATGTTGTTTAATCGATCGAAATTGTACAGTATTTGCATATTGGATTATATCTGTGATTGTTTAATGTGTTCGTAAACCTCCCCTAACTGCTAGTATGTCGGTTGGCAGGGGGTTGCACATTTCTGAAATGGTTATATCTGTTTGTGCATATAAACTGTATTGGACTGTTGTGGTGTATAGCCGGGGTTTAGCAATGGGTTATTGTTTAATTCATTTGTTGTAAATGTAATTTGTTGTAATATTATTTTTGCAGGGCACTTCCAGGTTGCGGTCGTAGCCACCGTTGTATTATTTCATTTTACTGTTTTTGCTCCTAGGACTGACCCAAGGTGGGGTACACAGACTGCCGGGTGGGTAGTTTGCCGTACCCGTAGGGGTCGAGGGTGGGGTAACAGCTATTCATCACAACTGTGTAATCTGTCTTTTCTTGCAGGCTCAAAAGAAATACAGATTGCTTGCAAATCCAATATTGTTTATCTGTGTTCTGGAATGAATATCATTGCGTCAGACGAATGTAAAATATCTATATTTATGATAGCTATTTAGACGTCACTTATGTTTTACACCCGCGCTAGCCCAGCCCCCGCTCTGTCGTTAGTTAAGTAACCTAACGGGTGATGACGGGACCCCGTGGCGAATGCGGATGGCATAAGAGGACGTTGTATTTTCGTTGTTTCTGCAATGATAGGTTAATGATGGGACGCATTATCTATAATGCAAAGTAAAACAAACCAAAGTTTAAATCGTTGGAACAATTTAAAAGAAACCACTCGGTTATTTTTAAAACAGATATTTTTAAATGCGGAGATTTAACCACTCCTTTTAAAAGCTATCAGGTTCCTTCGGTTATATCAAGTTCACTACGTTCACGGTTTCGCCAAAACCAGTCGTAGCCCTCCGTCATTTCATTTGGGTATTCAGTAGTATTCAAGCTATGCATTTTGGCCAAAGTCAAGGCATAGTGTTTGGTAGCTGCTGGGTTTTCATTTGTTGCATAAGATAGATGAGTTGGTTTGGGACAGTCGTATTACCATTTGACCAAAGTCAGGGGTATATACGGATGGGTTCAAATTGACAAGATAATGACGGGTAGAACTTGACATGTGACTTATGACACTTTGACCAAAGCCAAGGTTATAAGAGCATGGGGCAAAAACTTATATCGGGAATTTCTAAAGAAACTGAAATTTGCAAAGAGATGCATACCATTTTGAGTTTGATGAATGTTGGTAGAATTCCTACAACATTATCAGACGATGATATTTGGATCCCGATCCTACTGTGAGTATATGCTACTTATCAGGATATTCGTCACTTAACGATCAATGCTATAAACCTAGTAGGTGTCCAGAAAAGTGTCAGCGGGGTTACGCCCCCATAGAAAAGAGGTTATTTAATTAAGGAACTTCGCGAAAGCGTTGGAAAACCTCCCTCGAAGTATCGACACCGGCCTGGCTGAACGGTTAAGCAAGTATTGTACGGTGAGAATAGTCTTGGCTAATTCTTCTTTTATGGTTTGAGGAAGGATTCGAGAAACAGTGGGAGCCATCCAGTTTAGATAAACTAAAAACCACTCTAAACTTGCAAGAGCATCATGCTAAAGAGTTTTCTTCTCTCTCTCCTAATTGCAGCGACCCTGAAAATGACTGGACTTAAGTTACTTTTAGAGAAAAATATACTGACGGGGCCAAACTATAAAGATTGGCTGCGGAATGTCAAAATGGCTTTGACCTATGACAAACTGGGGTACGTCCTCACCGCTACGGCACCTGCTGTCCCTGGTCCCAAATCCAGCAATGCGGATAAGGAAATCCGCAAAACCTGGGATTTAGATTGCGCGAGAGCCAAGTGCATCGTGCTTGCCTCGATGAACAATGAACATCAGAGGAGGCACGAGGATATGTCCCTAGATGGCATATTTCTCCATACAAAGGAACTTTATGGAGAGCAATCTCGTATAGCAAGATACGAGACCTCTAAGAAATTGTTTCGAGCGAGGTTGGCTGTCGGGTCATCGGTAGGTGAACATGTCCTACAGATGATTGGCTATATAGAAGAGCTCGCAGACCTTGGGACGACTTTGGATAATGAGCTCTATACAGACCTTGTTCTCCAGTCCCTTCCTCCCACCTACGCCCAGTTTATCCTCAACTTCAATCTTCAAGGAAAAGAAGTTGAACTTGCGGAACTCCTGAACATGTTAAGGAGTGCGGAGGGCACCTTGCAGAAGGCAAGGGAAACACCCGCTATGTTTGTTGGCGGTTCATCTTCTTCCGGGTCCAAGGCTAGGGCCAAAGGAAGGAAGAAGAAGGCCGCACCCAGACCTAGAGGAGGTGTTAGTAAGGTGGGAGGGAAGGGAAAGAAAAAGAAAGCAGTACCGATAGTTGGCCAGGATGAGTGCTTCCATTGTCACAGGAAAGGGCACTGGAAGAAGGATTGCAAGGCGTGGAACGCCAAGAACCAGGAACCGAAGCAAGCTGTGGCTTCGACTTCAGGTGTGTTTGTAATTGAGAATTGTCTGTCGATCAACTCTACTTCCTGGGTATTGGATACCGGATCAGGATCTCATATTTGCAATTCATTGCAGGCACTGAGAAACCGTAGAGTGCTGAAGGAAGGTGATATGATCCTCAGGGTTGCTAACGGAGCTAGCGTGGGAGCTGCGTCCGTCGGGGATTATCACCTAGGATTGACGAGTGGACACATTTTGGTTTTACATAACTGTTATTTTGTACCCAGCTTAACGTGTAATATCATATCAGTTTCCTTGTTATCAAATAAAGGTTATGATTTCACGTTTGTAAGAGATGTTGTCAACATCCACCTTAATCATGGTTTGATTGGGTCCGGTACTCTAAATAACGGCATATATGTTTTAAACCAACTCCAAATTTTCAATGTCCAGAACACACTAAAAAGAAAGTCTCCAGATTTAAATAAAGCTTTCTTATGGCATTGTAGACTGGGTCACATCAATGAGAGAAGGTTGACTAAGTTGCATAGAGAAGGATATTTGGACACGTTCGAATATCAAACTTATGACACTTGTCAATCTTGTCTCAAAGGAAAGATGACAAAGACTCCATTCACTGGACAAGGAGTAAGAGCGAGCGAGCTCTTAGGACTCATACACAGTGATGTATGCGGTCCAATGTCTACACATGCGAGAGGTGGTTTTTCCTATTTCATTACTTTCACGGATGATTACTCAAGATACGGATTCATTTATCTGATGAAACATAAATCCGAGGCTTTTGAGAAATTCCAAGAGTATAAGAATGAAGTAGAAAACCAAACCGGCAAAAGTATAAAGACACTTAGATCTGATCGAGGTGGAGAATACTTAAGTGCCGAGTTCCTAGGTTACCTAAAAGGGAAAGGAATTCTCTCTCAGCTTACTCCTCCGTACACTCCACAGCATAATGGTGTATCGGAGAGACGGAATCGAACCCTATTGGATATGGTACGATCCATGATGAGTAATGCTGAGTTACCGCGATCTTTCTGGGGTTATGCGCTAGAATCAGCGGCATATCTTCTGAACAGGGCTCCAACCAAGACTGTGCCTACCACTCCATATCAGATGTGGACTGGGAAGAAACCCCATCTTCAGCATATGAAGATTTGGGGATGTCCAGCTTTTGTTAAGAAGCAGCATGTGGACAAGCTCGAGGCACGATCAGTAAAATGTTTGTTTGTAGGATATCCAAAGAACTCCAAGGGATATTATTTCTATTACGCAGAGGAACAAAAGGTCTTTGTTTCTCGTAATGCCCATTTTCTGGAACATCTGTTTTTAGAAAAGGAATCAAGTGGGAGCGAAATAGAACTGGAAGAAATTCCAGAACCACAAACTGCTACTGAAAGTTTGGTAGAACCAGAGGTTCAAGAAGAACAGAACATTCCCGCACCCCTCCGCAGGAGTAGTAGGCCGTCTCATCCGCCTGAGAGATACTACGGTTTTCTTATAGATGGGGATAGAGAGGATTGCATCATAGAAGATGATGAACCTACTGACTTCCAGCAGGCCATCCAGAGCGGCGACTCGGTACGATGGCTAGATGCAATGCGGACCGAAATGGAGTCCATGTACACCAACAAAGTATGGACTTTGGACTTTGCTCCAGATGGGGTAAAACCCATAGGATGCAAATGGATCTTCAAGAAAAAGATTGGTGTAGATGGACAGGTGGAAACCTATAAGGCTAGACTTGTTGCAAAGGGTTTTCGTCAAAGACCTGGTTTGGACTATGACGAAACCTTTTCTCCAGTGGCTATGCTCAAATCCATTCGGGTCCTTCTTGCTATTGCTGCCTTCCATGATTATGAAATCTGGCAGATGGACGTAAAGACGGCTTTTCTGAATGGAAATTTAGAAGAGAGCGTCTATATGGATCAGCCAGAGGGTTTCAATCAGAGTGGGAGCAGCGGGAAAGTATGCAAGCTGCTTAAGTCCATTTACGGACTAAAGTAGGCATCGCGGAGTTGGAACATCTGTTTTGATGAGACAGTCAAAGAATATGACTTTATCAAAAATCCAGATGAACCGTGCATATATAGTAAAGTTGTGGCCAGAAGTGTCGTATTCCTCGTCTTGTACGTGGATGACATTCTATTGATAGGAAATGACATTCCTATGCTACAATCTGTCAAAGGATTCTTGTCACACAGGTTCTCCATGAAAGACCTGGGTAAGCCGGTATCAGTCAGACCCAGGGGAGAAACACTGGATAGCAGTAAAGAACATTCTCAAGTACCTGAGGAGGACTAAGGAGATGTTCTTGGTTTACGGCGGAAAAGACCTCAGGTTGGAGGCCTTTGCTGATTCCGGCTTCCAGAGTGATAAGGACGATTCCAAGTCCATGTCGGGTTATGTCTTTACCCTCAATGGAGGGGCGGTGTGCTGGAAGAGCTCCAAGCAGGACACCGTTGCTGACTCGACGATGGAAGCGGAGTATATAGCTGCTTGCGATGCCGCAAAAGAAGCAGTCTGGATGAAGAAGTTCCTAACAGAACTTCAGGTTGTTCCTACCATAGTTGATCCAATACCTCTGTATTGCGACAACAACGGAGCTATAGCTTTAGCGAAGGAACCAAGGTCCCATCAGAAGTCCAGACACATTTTGAGGCGGTATCACCTGATCAGGGAGATCATTGATCGTCAGGAGATCGAGGTTCGGAGAGTTGCTTCTGAAGAGAACATTGCTGATCCATTCACGAAGGCCCTTCCTCAGATTCAGTTCGAGAGGCTGCTCGAGATCATTGGTCTACGATATGCCAGTACATGGCCCTAGTGCAAGTGGGAGATTGTTAGTGTTTATGCCCTAGAAGGCCATTACTGTATCATACTAGCTTGTATATTACTTAATGGAAGCTTGGGATATTCACATGTATATAACAGTCTTGCTAAACATGGTAGTATGCTACTTGGTTTTTCTATCTTAATATGTGAGTGTACGTATTGATAGAGCTCTTAGGATCTTGCTTGTCTACCAGCGTTGTGATGGCAGTCACACTAGTGTGGGCTGGGTAGTCTACAAGCACATCCTTATTCAGGTCCCTGGTCGTTGGATTATCGAGACAGAGCATCGATACTCCGGAGTAGACTGGTGTGTACGCTTCTCATCCCAGTTGGGGAGATGGTCTGTCCCGCAGCCGTCAGTACGTCGTACTGGAGATAGTATACAGGTGCTCGTTAGGTTACGGGTACACCGGACAGGACTCACAGGGAACTGTTGGTTGGTTTGATACCAGTCGTCAGTGAACAGTTCCCAGGTGACATGAGTACAGCGTAGTCCGCAGACTTGACACTGCTACTTCGCCTCGAGTGTGTCCCACTGTTCTTAGATTGCTACCCTACCACGGCTCAAAGGAGTCGTGCAAACAGGTAGCAGTTGGGTGCAGTCCCGAGCACTTGGAGGCAGTGGCGGTTAGACAGGATTCGTCCCTCCCGGTATTGGGAGTAGATATCGTGCTGTGTCAGAGAGCCATTACGCAAAGTCCCTGGCCAGGGCAAGCGAGATTTGCTGGTAGGTTCCAGTAGTTTCTCAGGGTGTAATGGGCTTCCCTCCGACACGACTAATACCGCTATTAGGGGACTGACGCTTGCCGCCCCCCTAGGCCCGATATGCGATAGTCTTGGACGAACGGACCGGACTGTATGGAGATTGTCACATCAGACTCAGTAGGAGTTCGGATGGGTTTTCTCATCGGCCTTCTTATCGACAACTACCTGGGGACCGTTACGTACAGCTAGTGCCGCTTGCGGTCTGTGGTTAAACCCACTGCCAGCGTAGTAGTCGAGTCTGTAGAGTCCCACACAGAGAGTTTCCTACTCCAGGCGAAACGATATAGAGGTCGCATGGTTTTGCGACAAAGGGTTCGGACGCATACGTGCGTTTACGCACGTACGACTTTCGGACAGTTTTTACCAGTCGGCTTTGGTTTAAGCCAGTTACTGGTATCAGGTTATTGGATTTTTACAGTCTAAAGTTTTTCCGTATTTTTGCGGATTGGAGGGGCGTTCTCGTAATTGTACGAGAAGCTTCTAGAAGATGTGACTAAGGAGGTTACTTATGGATAAGAAAGTGAGTCATGAGGTGATTCATCATTATCATTAATTGCACCATAAATGATAATGACACATGCTTAATGAATCACCTCTTTTCATTTATGAAGCATGCTTATTCATTTCTTTTATTCATTTTTCTTAAATAAGAATGCTTCATAATATATTATGATACACTCTCTCTCTTCTCATTATCTTATCTCATATTCTCTCTCCTCAAGCTCTCATCTTCAAGAAGACTAATCCTTAATCCTCATGTGTTGAGATCAAATGATTAGTTAGACTTAAACATCCATTACCTTCACTCTACATCATCCTTTCATCTTTGATTAGCAATCAAAGTTGATTAGTTACCTCAAGTTAGAGGTTTAGCTTGGAGTTTTGCTCTCGGGTGGATCGTCTACTACCTAGAGAAGGCCGAGGAGAACAAGGAGATCGTAAAGACGAAGGACCGTTTTCATTAGGTATAATCCCTTAACACTATAGTTTAGTATAGCTATGTGTTCGGTTATTATTTGTTTAGCTTCGATTCAAGCGGTTAGTCGATGTTCGTTCTTTAAACTTGATCGTTTTTGAAAATTCCGCCTCCCCATAAGTACTGGGGTGTACTACATCGACTTACACTACCCACGTATTGAGCGAAAGGGAGGCCGACGAGAAAACTCATCCTGAACCCCTACTGAGCCTGACAGTGACAATATCCGTACAGTCCAGTATGTTCGTCTAAGAGTATCGCATATCGAGTCTAGAGAGGTGGATAAAGTCAGACCCCTAACAACGCGATATATAGTGTCGGTATGATACCCATCACCACCTGAGAAACTATCGATCCTGGATCGATAATTCTCGTTCACCATGGCCATGGATTTCTGGTGATGGCCACCAGTACACAATGCGACATCAACCCCCAATACCGGGAGAGACGAATCCCCGACGATCCGATCACTGCCTCCATGTGGCTCGGGACTGTACCCAACTAAAATCTGTTTGCACGACTCTTTTGAGCCGTGGTAGGGTAGTAATCAAAGTCAGTAGGAACTCACACGAGACAAATGACGATCTCAGGTCGACAGACTAACCTGTACACATGTCACCTAGGAACTGCTATCTGACAATAGGTATAATACCAACTAGCAGGTTCCCGGCGAGTCTGTCCAGTATACTCATAACCTATTGAGCACCTGCATACTATCTTAGGTGAACAAACTAACACCAATGGCTTGTAAGACCTGGCCACCGCCCCTCGTCGGGGTCTCGATCTGTATACACTAGTCTACACTGGAGTATCGATGCCCGGTCTCGATACTCCTACGACTAGGGACATTTAAGGATGTGCTTATAGACCCCTGCTCCCATATATATGATCGCCATCATAATGCTGGCAGTCAAGAAAGAATCCTATGGGCTCTATCAACATGTACATGATGATAAAGGCAAACCGGATAGCATACTATCATCTTGAGTAAGACTGTTTTATCGGTATAGGTCCTCACTCAATCATCATAATCATAAGCCCGCGACTATGATAATTGCCTTGAGGGCACTATAGCCAACAATCTCCCACTTGTACTTAAGGCCAATTATTACGATGTCGCATACTCACGGCCCATGTGATACCGAACACCCCACTTCTCTACTAATCAGCTTCGCAAAGCCCGTTTGCGAAAAATGATTGTGTTCGAGAAATAGCCTCAGTGAGTGGATCCGCTCCAATGTTTCTTTCTGTATCTCTCTTAATCTCAACTTCGCGGAGAAAACTATCTCCCGAAATGAGCAATACTTGTCTTAGAATTTGTCTGGATATCTGATGGGACCCATTTCACAAATGAACTCCAAATCCAACAAACTACTTAGACTGTATTGTCCACAGAATTTAATCAGTATCCTGCGCCATGCCTTTCCTCAGTATTCGCTTGGACCGCCCGTCCAACATACTGTCCCTCAAAAGAGGGAAAACTATAACTCTGACAGTCACTCTGTCATTCATGTCACCTTGGAAGACTGATATGATAACCGTCTCCTGAAGGAGGCTGCCGTTACCATATCCATAGAATATCCATTCATGTTCATAAACTGCTTCCCAATATTTCTCCAGGATTGGATTAATATATCTGCTTATTGCATCTAGTGCAAAAGCAATATCTGGTGTGGTACTTGACATTTCATGATTAACTCAATTGCCTAAGCAAGTGATATGCTAATCATGCAGATCCCTCTCTCCTTTAGTCTGTAAGACATCTTTAGAGAGGGTGACTCCATCACCTGCAGGTACACCACCATGCCAGGAGTCGTCCATTTAATGTTAAAGTACCCAGATTAGGATACTTCCCAAATCTAGATCTAAAACCATAGATCTAGTAACCAGAAAACCTGATATTATATCCATATCCTATGTGGAGAAAACAACTTTGTGACAACCATAATATAACCGATCGTAGTATAAGAATATCTCTTCCTATCAAGTGCATGTCATCCCGAATCCTCGGACATCACACCCTATTACCTTCTTACCAGATCCATCTCTTATTTTGATGAAGTCCAAATCTATGACTGTCACATCAAAAATAGATGATCTATTTCCATTATACCTGCTTTACTCTATAAATAGACACAAGCTACTTGCCTATTATGCTTCCACTGCTCCCACTGACTACAACAACCCTCTGACAGAATCATATATACGTGCACTTCTAAAATTAGTTTAGAACGACGCTATACTCATCATCCTGCTGGGTCTTATAGTCTGGAACAACAGCAATGGCAAGTCTGGGTAAACAAGAACCTCCCTGTCACCGTCTCTGAGAAGACCGAAGTACCTCTCGGGTGACTGAGGTTACCCACCAACTCTGCGGAGTGGCTAATGGAACATCAAATCCAATTGGATCCTTAGGTTCTATTAAATTTCCAGTAATCGTTTGTGGTTGTGGAATAACTTCCAGTTCTAACATACTCCCACTTCTGTTTTCTGAAAAAAATCCATTTTATTAAAACTGTGGCGAGTCAAGAACAATATAAATATTGATCTTCCTGATGGTAGAAAGTTATCCCTCGTCAAAGCCCGGGATAACAAACAGCCATTACTGAAACGTGCCTTGAGTTTATCCGGATTCTGGTTTTAAGTATCAGCCGGACAACTCCCTATACCTTAACATCGTTAAGATATAAATTGACTCTATATTAATCTAATATAGAAACAAAAGCACTAGTCTAATTTGAACCAAATTCAAAAACATGCATCTGTCTCCAGTGCATATCAACAAAATGGAAAGAGGACAATCAGCATTACTCATTGTTCAGTTGATAAAACTGCACATTTATTATTACATTTTTCCTACCATTTCCATATTTAAAAAGGTCTTTATTATGATATATCATACATATGAGGGTTTATGTGTAAAAATACTATTTTCCTTGTGTTGATATATTATAATTAGCATTTGGTAGGAAAATGTATGCAAATATTATCATTGACCTAATCCTAGTAGAACTAAGTCTACTAAATATTATTTAAGTTGTGCATAATTTTCAGGTCTTAAATCAAGGAAATCAAGTTGTTAAAACCAACCTGTCTAATTAAGAAATCAAAATTAAGAAATCAATTATGGCAGAAGAAAAGAAAAGATTTCCAAATTCTGAAGGTTCCAAGGATCGCCACATGTCACAAGGAGCAAAGCATAAAAAATTGATCAAGGGATCTGATCATCAGGCCGCGGATCCGCGGCCCAAGCCCCTTGATGCCGCGGATCCGCCATGTGATAGTGGAGTCAAAGGCTGGGATTTCTCTGGTGGAATCATAACTGAAGGTTGCCAATTTAGGAGACTGCATTTCTGGCCTTTGGACTATAAATAGGGACCGAGAGCCTCTTGGAAAATTTATCAAGCCGACGCGATCACGAAGTCTAAGACGGCTCACGCATCCAGGCTGGTCATCAACTGTTCGTCTACCTCCTTAGAAGAGATCGAGAAGCAACTAGAAATTGTAATCATTTTCGAAGGATTCAAGTGTAATGAATATTGTTGATTAATAAAGGTAGCTTTCTTTTTCTTATTCTATTTCTTCGTAGTTTAATTATGCAATTTCTTTCCATCTCTTTTTCTCCCAACCTGCACGAGTAATTCTCCACTTGTTAGGGTTCGTAGGATTAGGGTAGGCTAATGGATGATGAACATCCCTAAACTCTTTTTAAGTCCTATAAAGTTTATGAACTTTATCAAAAGAATCATTAACAGCCTAATCGGGCGCGCTAACAATTCTTTGTTAGTTCCGACCGCGATTAGAGATTAGATTAATGATTGTTTTGGTAAAGGCTAGATATGAACGGAGTTCTGTGTCGAGATAAGGGTTAAGAGTGGGATTCCTTTTCCCTCCAGAAACCCTAATCTACACGCATCACCGTCATTCTAGTTTTAAATCTATTAAAGGATAAAAGGGTAACTTTTAATTAATCATCCATAACTACTAAATCCTAACGAACCCTATAAGCCCCCTTATTATATTAGTTGCATCCATAAATAATCTAGATCTATATTCTGCATTCTTGCTTAACGTAGATCTAGAAAACATTCCACAAAATTCTTTATCCCTCCTCTCTTTCTCAACACATCTAAAGTAAGAGTAAAAGGTTCCACGTTTCCCTGAGGACGACCCGTACTCATCTCGGTCTAGCTACGCGCGACACCGTTATTGATTGCGGTTATTCTACAAAAACACTTTTTCATACCAATCAAATAGCGCCGTTGCCGGGGATACGTGCGTAATTTTTTATTCTTATTATTTATGTTGAATTCTTAGATGATTCATATCATTATTAACACAAAACTGCAAATTGCATATTTAACGATTTGTGCGTAAATTTTGCAAGGAGATACGGAGTCACAGAATTAAGGAAAACAGAAGACAGAGACATTCTTAGAGATCCAGAGGAGCAAAGAAGGGCACAGAAAAAATTTCATCACCCGATCCTTCCCTCCTGCGGCGGAACCGCGGCATTAGCAAGCATCTGCGGCGGAAACGCGGCACAACAGAGGAGTTAGGGTTTCAGTCTTCTCTGGTATCTATCTCAACTCCTTCTCTCTCCTCTCAAGTCCAATAAAATCTATTTTCTGCAGGATTCTTTGCAAAATAGCGCCGCTCAAAAATCTATTTGCAAAATTTTTGTGATTGGTTTTGTTTTGCATATTTTAATACGGACTTTAAAGGGCAAAGACCAAATCCAGATTAGGTGGGGATTTCATCACCCTTCCTAAGCCCCACAAATCACAAACAGAGCATCTAGATCAACCCTTCATTAATTTAAAAAATATCTAGACCAGACTCTAAGGACTGTCGCGCTCAATAAGGATAGAGGAAGGTCGTGGGTAATCTATCGTTTATCCGCATTACTTTTGTAGTGCCTAGGAAAGTGTGTCAAAGGCTAGTGGTTTTTAATTAGGCCCACTACTGTGGTTCCTTCCCACTTACCTGGCACTTATCTGGCTACAAGGGTAGTACGGAGGCGGTAGAGGATTGATCCTGCGGTTTGTCCTTTGGAAGTCTAGGAGCGGTCTAGAGACTGGACCTAGGTGACCTTAGTTCTAGGGTTGCTTGTGCATTTTAGAGTGATTGTCTTGAGTCCCACTTTTTTCAAAACAAACCAATTTTAAATCATACACACGCTGCCACTTGCACTAAACCAGCTTAGTGCATGCTCGGCTGAACACGGGATCCTAGTGCCCGTCTTGTCCGCGTTCTTGCTATCGACGCCGAAGTCGGTACTTCATCATCTTCTTTTCCCCCACCACACACCACGACCGAGATGGACGGCACTCCATCAGATTATAACACCACGCTGCCACCGCCCATAGGTGCGCAGAATCCACCGCGCATCTCTCTCCAAGAGAGATTCTATCCTATCCGTGGTCCTCTTCCCACTTGTCTATCTCTCCCACCACCTAACGGGGATAATTTCGAAATTAAACCCCACTACATCAATCTGCTGCCCAAATTTCACGGGCTTGAGTCGGAAGACGCGTACGTTTTCATCACCAAATTCGAAAACGTATGTGCAATGATGGGTACTTCACAGCTGACTGTCAATGCTATGCGCTTGCGTCTTCTTCCATTCACACTGTGCGACTTGGCAGAAAAATGGCTTTACAATACTGCCGCACACTCTATCACTAATTGGGATGAATTCGTCATAGCATTTCTTAAGAAGTTTTACCCAAACCATAAGACTGCCCATATTAGGAGCGAGATCAACCAGTTCACCCAGCTTCCCAATGAACCATTTTGGAAGTGCTTTGAATGTTTCAAAGATCTACTTGTCCAATGCCCCCATCATGGAATACAAAGATGGAATTTATGTCGGATTATATATGAGGGCATTAATCCAGCGACAAAGCAGATGCTTGAAACAATGTGTCAATGCAATTTCATGTCTAAAGATGACGGTGAAGCATGGAAATATCTGTAAGATCTCGCAGAACACACTTTGCAGTGGGAAAGCGTAAGACCACCTTCTTCTAAGGGAAGTATTCACCAGCTCGATGTTTCTATCGCAGTAAAAGCCGAAATGGCAGCGATGCAGAAGAAACTCGACGCTATTGAGAACAAATTCTCATCATTCTCCCTAAATCAGGTGACGCTTCCTAAGACCGTCTGTGGTTGCTGTTCGGATCCTTCACACTTAACGGAAGAATGTCCTATGAATGCACCGTTTCAAGGTCACGAGCAAACTAATGCTGCTTTTCAGCAGCGACCTAGAAACGATCCTTATTCTTCCACGTACAATCAAGGATGGAGGAATCATCCTAACTTTGCTTGGAATCAAAACCAACAAAGCAATTATCAAAGACCTCCTTCACAGCAACCACAACCACAAAGTCAGCCCCCCTTTCAGTCACAAAATTTCCAAAATCCGGCCAACATTTATACACCACAAGTGGCCGGTACTGACAACTCACTTGCACAAACCTTGGATTTGTTCATGAAACAATCCATGCAATTGTCGGCTGAGATGAAGTCTTCTAGTGATACCATAACGAAAAACTCCGCCTCCCATGGTGAGAGTATTAAATCATTAGAAAACCAAATCGCACAGTTAAACGCCGCAATGAGTGCGAGAGAAAAAGGGAAACTCCCATCTCAACCCCTACCGAATCCTGGCTATTCACAAAGTTATAATGTGAATGCCGTTACTACGTTGAGATCAGGGAGAGTGCTGAATAACCGAGTGGGTGAGCAATTTGATGTTAGTGACACCATTGATACCCCAGCTTCTTCTTCTTCTTCCCCTAATTCGTCTATTCTCCCACCTTTATCCGAGCCTATTCTCCGTTTTCCCGAAGGCTTAAACATTTCACCAAATCTATCTAAGTCGATTCCCACTCCAATTTTGGGATCGAATCCGTCCCCACAGTCTTCTCCCCAAACGTTGGACCCAAAACTTATTGATCGAGCTCCATTTCCAAACAGATTAAGGGCCAACAGACCTAACCCGCAAATGGAGAAGATTGTGGAAATGTTTAAGCAAGTTAGAGTGAAAATTCCTCTCCTAGATGATATTCAACAAGTCCCATCTTATGCAAGAATCCTTAAAGACTTGTGCATTAGGAAGAGAAAAACTCAAGTGCCTAAGAAGGTTTTCATGACGAGTAATGTTAGCACAGCTTTTACCCAACAAATACCAAAGAAACGTAAGGACCCCGGTTATCCTACAATCTCTATTTCTATTGGGGGTAGAAATATTAATCGTGCTTTACTCGATCTTGGCGCTAGCGTTAACTTACTTCCTTATTCAGTATACGAGCAGTTAGGAATTGGAGAGTTAAAACCCGCCCATTGTACTCTCCAGATGGCAGACCGATCGATCACCAAACCTCGGGGTGAACTAGAGAATGTGTTAATTAAAGTCGGGGAATTCATATTTCCCGTGGACTTTATTGTTTTAGATACACAACCTGTAGCAAACCCACGCACTCAAATCCCGGTGATACTTGGTCGACCCTTCCTAGCAACTTCTAACGCTGTAATTAATTGTCGTAACGGTTCTATGAACTTATCTTTCGGGAAAATGACAATTTAGCTTAATATTTACAAGCTAGGCAGTCAGCCATCAGAACCTTCTGCTCATTTGCTGGATGTTTGTTCCATCCACGAGATAGCTTCTGAAAGCTGTATAGATGAGGAACTTTGCTTTGATGTTCTCGACAACACTAATGAGACATCGTTTGATCTTGCACCACTTCACAGTGAGGATATGTTCAATGAGTCCGACCTTGAGATTGAACCCGTTGACTCGTTGCAAAAGTCAGCAGCACTTTCCGAGTCAATATCTTATGCAAGTTTTGAATCTCTTTGGGAGTCCGAATATCATTCTCTTACCCCACCTTCTATTGTCTCTCCGCCAATTCTTGATCTCAAACCGCTACCTTCTCATCTTAAATATGCATATTTAGGAAAGAATAAGACTTTGCCAGTGATTATATCCGCTTCTCTAGCCTTAGAGCAAGAGAATGCACTTTTGGCAGTGTTGAGATCGAATCGGCAAGTATTTGGTTGGACAATGGACGACATCAAAGGGATTAGTCCTTTAATTGTTGAACATCACATACATTTGATGGATGAAGCCAAACCAAGACGGTTAAATCCCGTTATGAAGGAGGCGGTAAAGAAAGAAATCGTCAAGTGCCTTGATAGTGGAATAATTTACCCTATATCTGATAGCCAATGGGTAAGTCCAATTCATGTGGTCCCTAAAAAGTCTGGCATCACGGTCATCACTAATGAGGCTAATGAGTTAATCCAAACATGCACCCAAACTGGGTGGCGTGTATGTATTGATTACAGGAAACTCAATGCCGCGACGAGGAAAGATCATTTCCCTCTACCTTTCATTGACCAGATGTTAGAACAATTAGCGGGACACGAATACTACTGTTTCTTGGACGGATACTCTGGTTATAACCAGGTCCCCATCGCCGAAAAGGATCAAGATAAAACCACTTTAATTTGTCCTTTCGGAACTTTTGCTTGTAAACGCAAGCCCTTTGGGTTATGCAACGCTCCCGCTATATTTCAGCGGTGCATGATGGGGATATTTTCAAATATGGCATAAAATTTTCTAGAAATTTTTATGGACGATTTCTCCATTTTTGGGGACTCCTTTGAGGACTGCCTTCGTAATCTTGACGCGGTTCTTACCCGTTGTAAGGATAAGAACTTGACTTTGAATTGGGAAAAATGCCATTTTATGGTCCAAGAAGGTATTGTACTTAGACATATAATTTCACGAAAAGGCATTGAGGTTGACAGAGCTAAAATAGATGTCATTCATAACCTCCCTCGTCCCAAATGCGTCAAAGATATACGATCCTTCCTTGGCCATGCAGGATTTTATAGGAGATTCAATAAGGAATTTAGCAAAATTGCTAGACCCTTAACCCTTCTATTGGCCAAGGATACTACATTTCACTTCGATTCGCATTATGAGGCTGCTTTTGAATCGCTAAAAGAATCACTCACTACAGCCCCCGTTCTATCATCTCCGGATTGGAACTACCCGTTCGAGCTTATGTGTGATGCATTAGATTTTGCTATTGGTGCTGTCTTAGGACATCACATTGATAAGATGCCACATGTAATTTACTATGCAAGTAGGACCTTGAATGATGCACAAATAAATTACACAACTACCGAGAAAGAACTCTTGGCAGTTGTATTTGCATTAGAGAAATTCAGGCCCTACTTGATTGGCTCGCCTATTGTGGTTTACACTGATCACTCCACCCTACGACATCTTTTATCGAAGAAGGATGCGAAGGCCAGGCTAATACGTTGGATCCTATTGTTACAAGAATTTGATCTTGTCATCCGAGACAAGAGTGGATGTGAAAACGTTGTAGCCGACCATCTTTCACGCATCACTTCTTCGCCAACTTTGACCATGCCGATAAATGACTCATTTCCCGACGAACAGCTCTTGACTGTATCCTATGAACCTTGGTTCGTGGATATCGTGAACTATCTTGCGACGGGACTTATTCCTAGTGATTGGTCGAAACAAGACAAACTTGGATTTCTATCCCAAGTAAAATATTTTTACTGGGATGAACCCTATATATTCAAGTATTATTCCGATCAAATCATTCGCAGGTGTGTCCCTAACGATGAATTCAAGAGCGTGTTATCATTTTGTCATGATCAGGCATGCGGCGGTCATTTTGGACCTCGAAAAAACGGCGGAGAAAGTTTTGCATTGTGGCTTTTATTGGCCAACATTATTTAAAGATGCATTTGAACATTGCAAAACTTGTCCGCAATGTCAGCACTTGGGTCGGATTTCACGAAGGAACGAGATGCCGCTCCAACCTATATTAGTTGTGGAAATATTTGATGTGTGGGGTATTGATTTTATGGGCCCTTTTCCCAACTCCTTTGGGAATCTATATATCTTGTTAGTGGTTGATTATGTCTCGAAATGGGTGGAAGCTATACCGTGTCGCACTAATGATAACAAAGTTGTCATTAAGTTCCTTAAATAAAATATCTTTTCGCTATTCGGACACCCTCGCGCTATAATTAGCGACAACGGGACACATTTCTGCAATCGGTCTTTCGAGGCCTTGATGCAGAAATATTCAATCACTCACAAGCTTTCTACGCCCTATCATCCCTAAACAAGCGGGTAGGCTGAGATCTCAAATAGGCAGATCAAACAGATATTGGAGAAGACGGTTTCGAAAAACCGTAATGATTGGTCAACCAAATTGACGGATACTCTTTAGGCATTCCGCACCGCTTATAAGACCGATCTTGGTATGTCTCCATACCACCTTGTGTTTGGGAAGGCATGCCACCTTCCTGTTGAGATCGAACATAAAGCAATGTGGGCTATTAAAGAGCTTAATTTTGATCTTGATCATGTAGGCAGCTATCGGAAGCTGCAGTTGAATGAGCTAAGCGAACTTCGCGATGAAGCTTACGATAATGCGGTGATAGTAAAGAACAGGACTAAAGTGTTCCACGATAAAAATCTTTTTAGAAAAACCTTCACTTCGGGGCAACAAGTCCTTCTTTACGATTCCCGTCTCCATCTTCATCCGGGTAAGCTTAAATCTCGTTGGAAAGGACCTTTTGTGGTGCGGTATGTACACCCGCACGGGGCAGTTGAAGTCGAAAATTTGAAAAACGGTTCAATTTTTAAAGTAAATGGGCATAGATTTGAACCGTATTTTTCTGCTGACCCTGCGGAGGAGCTCCTGTTTTTACAGGAACCGCTTTATCAAAACTAAAATTCCTCCGCCTCGCCTCCATATGTTGATAACATTTTCTCAATTTAAAAATGGAGGTGAGTAAAAATGGATGTAATTGAATATCTGTGTGTGTCAAAGATCAAGTTTGGGGGTAGTTTTCATTTAACTATTATTTTACCCCTCGTTTCTCTCTCCTAGTATACAGGTCCTTGTTCTCAAAAGGCTACATCAGTGAGGACACTGCTGAAAACAGGTTTGGGGGGGAGGTTTGCATTCACTGAATTATCTTTGACACTGGGCATTAAATTTTTTTTATAACAAAAGAGTAGAATGTGAAAAATTACATCCAAAAGATAGGAATAGTTTAAGAAAATTAGAAGTTTTCTTAAACGAACTAGTAATAAGTAGTTATGAGCTGTTGTCCCAAGGGTTGGTAAGATGAAGGAAGCCACTAATCTGAGAATAAAAAGATGTCTGAAAAATAGTTTCTATTCTGGAAGCCAAACATTTGAATGTTGATACCCTACTATATGCACTTGCACACATCTTGAAACTCGGGATAGTAGAGGATACCTTGAAATGCTCTTGTCTAAAAGCCAAAGTATGAAGGAAATAATGAAATAAATGATGAAAAATATAAAAATGGTGAAAATAAAAAATGAACACTGGTTTTGTTATTGCCAAGGCAGCAATAAAAAAATATAGCGAGGGTGCTTCATCACCTAGTGCCCTAAGGCCAACTGGTCTGGGAGTCACTGCTAAGCCTTAGGTGGTGCAAGACGAGGAAAATACTATCAGCTAATCAGCAAGCACATAAGTAATCGGTCGGTTAGTACCTCAAGAAGTATTAACGGTTGCATGAAAATGTGTGAGCAAATCTAAATATTCATAAAATTAAAAAAGTAGTGAGGCAGATGGACAAGAGTATGATAGCTTGAATTGAATTCTCCGAGTGTAGGGATGTCCATTACACACACGTAGGGGTATATGATCGATGTTTGGATGAAAGGTAGGAGTGAAGAATAAAGACGATGTTTTATTGAGGGATAATATGATTTCTAACATTTTTTCATGACTATTAAGATAGGGCTCATGACAACTGAAAAGCTAGTGTAGTTGGAAACTCTTATTTTCAAAGTATTTCTCTTATGGTTCTTATCTTTATATGTAAATTTCACTATCTTTCTTTTATTATAGGATTTTGTGGGTGTAATCCGCTGAAAACCCTCAGGAGACAACACCCCTCCTACTAGGGACACCTAGAGGTTTAACGGCTTGTTGCACATGCTCAGTGCAATCGTGTTTGCCTACGAAAGTGTGCTTAGCTTTCTCCTTTCTTTTTCTCCTTCTCTTAAATAAACTAGTTTGCTCGGGACGATCAAAGATAAGTTTGGGGGCATTTGTTCAGTTGATAAAACTGCACATTTGTTATTACATTTTTCCTACCATTTCCATATTTAAAAAGGAGGGTTTATGTGAAAAAATACTATTTTCCATGTGTTGATATATTATAATTAGCATTTGGTAGGAAAATGTATGCAAATATTATCATTGACCTAATCCTAGTAGAACTAAGTCTACTAAATATTATTTAAGTTGTGCAGAATTTTCAGGTCTTAAATCAAGGAAATCAAGTTGTTAAAGCTAACCTGCCTAATTAAGAAATCAAAATTAAGAAATCAATTCTGGCAGAAGAAAAGAAAAGATTTCCAAATTCTGAAGGTTCCAAGGATCGCCACATGTCACAAGGAGCAAAGCATAAAAAATTGATCAAGGGATCTGATCATCAGGCCGCGGATCCGCGGCCCAAGCCCCTTGATGCCGCGGATCCACCGCGTGATAGTGGAGTCAAAGGCTGGGATTTCTCTGGTGGAATCATAACTGAAGGTTGCCAATTTAGGAGACTATATTTCTGGCCTTTAGACTATAAATAGGGACCGAGAGCCTCTTGGAAAATTTATCAAGCCGACGCGATCACGAATTCCAAGACGGCTCACGCATCCAGGATGGTCATCAACTGTTCGTCTACCTCCTTAGAAGAGATTGAGAAGCAACTAGAAATTGTAATCATTTTCTAAGGATTCAAGTGTAATGAATATTGTTGATTAATAAAGATAGCTTTATTTTTCTTATTCTATTTCTTCGTAGTTTAATTATACAATTTCTTTCCATCTCTTTTTCTCCTAACATGCGCGAGTAATTCTCCGCTTGTTAGGGTTCGTAGGATTAGGGTAGGCTAATGGATGATGAACATCCCTAAACCCTTTTAAAGTTCTATAAAGTTTATGAACTTTATCAAAAGAATCATTAACAGCCCAATCGGGCGCGCTCACAATTCTTTGTTAGTTCCGACCGCGATTTGAGATTAGATTAATGATTGTTTTGGTAAAGGCTAGATATGAACGGAGTTCCGTGTCGAGATAAGGGTTAAGAGTGGGATTCCTTTTCCCTCCAGAAACCCTAATCTACACGCATCACCGTCGTTCTAGTTTTAAATCTATTAAAGGATAAAAATGGTAACTTTTAATTAATCATCCATAACTACTAAATTCTAACGAACCCTACAAGCCCCCTTATTATATTAGCTACATCCATAAATAATCTATATCTATATTCTGCATTCTTGCTTAACGTAGATCTAGAAAACTTTCCACAAAATTCTTTATCCCTCCTCTCTTTCTCAACACATCTAAAGTAAGAGTAAAAGGTTCCATGTTTCCCTGAGGACGATCCGTACTCATCTCGGTCTAGCTACGCGCGACACCGTTATTGATTGCGGTTATTCTACAAAAACACTTTTTCGTACCAATCACTCATCTAGGAGTGCATCCATATATGAGTAACCCGAAAGAGTAGCAAGTTTTCAAAAACATTATTATCAACGGAATACCAAACACAAGTATCTACATCTTCGACTACTTCGAAGAATCCTGATACTTCAAATAAATGGTTCTCTACTTTATTCTTATACCTATAACTTCTGAATATCTGGACCTTGCATTTCAACGAAATAATTGTCCAGAACTGGAGAAGTCACAAGTAAATAGAATATAGTACGAGTTCCAACCCCATTGTCCTAACAGACACTGGAAAACATACAATACTTTGTATAAGTCCCCTGAGTCCAATAATTCAAACTCTGTGCGTCGTAGGTTGAAAAACTATACTTTGGTTAAGAAGAGTTACACTGCTGTTGAATGCACCTTACCTAATCACCAACTGATATAGGTAAGTGTCATAGACACAATATCAAAAAGTTATATCTCACTTTATAAAATAAATGTACAGATATACCAGTTTGAAATTGGTGCATAACAACGGATATTCAAAACCAAATATTTGCCATCCGGCAAAATCCAGATGATTTCCTCAAATATCACCAATTACTACAAATTCCGATATAATGAGGATCTAATCACCCAATTCCCAATATCTTACTCCCACTCACTATCTGTAATAACATACAGATGTAAGAAACTGATATGGTAAATACATACCCTGGAGTTAGATTCTTATTGGGAAAAAAGTTTTCAATTAATATCGCATAGTAAAACTGAAACATGAAAATATTTCAAAAGGGGTTAACTGGTATTCTTAGTAACGCCTATTCCACTATCCTGAATCATGACAGTTACCATATACTTACCTGCCCTCACTACAATCCCTTTAATATGTCTTTACTTATTACCTTCTGTACACCTCCTTTACGCCAATTGGTTTTCTTCATTCCCTACCCTTCGGCACCAGCCTAAGGTTTGGAAGAAGACTATCCAATATGCATAATAGGTGTACTCTCCTAATCCTAGGAGCCCTCGCAATCTGAGAGAAGGTAAAGAGAAAAGACAACTGAATAATTCTATTCTTTTTCTCCTGAACCAGAATCCATCCTCGAAAAAGTTCCTTCGAGTTCGTATGTAACTATACGATGGATTTATCCAATGGAAGTGGATATCCGTAGTGATACGGAGTATTCTAGAGAGAAGCAAAGTGGATGTAGTGGTGGCAGGGGTATACACTGTTTTTGTCGTGAATGATGGTTATCGCAATTTCCTTTGCCATTATTCTAATCCCTTTTATATCTTTACTTATTACCTTCTGTACACCACAGTTAAGCTTGTTGGTTTTCTTCCTTCCCTACCGTTCGGCACCTGCCTATGGTCTGGAGGAAGACTATCCAATAAGCTTAATAGGTGTACCCTCTCCTAATCCTAGGAGCCCTCACAACCTGAGAGAAGGTAAAGAGAAAAGACAACCGAATAATTCTATTCAATCTCTCCAGAACCAGATTCCAACTTCGAAAAAGTTCTTTCGAGTTCGTATGTAACTATACGATAGATTTATCCAATGGAAGTGGATATTCGTAGTGATACGAGGTGTTCTGGAGAAAAGCAAAGGTGATATAGAAGTGGCAATGATGTATGCGACACGTGGCATTCCAAAAGCCAAAGTGTTTTAAGAAGGTTCCGTTAACTTGGTTCATGAGTTTTAGTTTAGGGTCGGGTCATAGTCACAGCCAGAGAGAGAGAGAGAATAGAAACACTCAGCGTGCACTCTAACCTAGATCAGAATGGTCAATCACTTTATCTAATCTTGGATGGCTCCCACTGTTTCATCGAATTCTCCTCTAAACCTAAAAGGAGTATTAGTCGGAATCACCCGAGGAGTAATCTTACTCATCAGTGGGAATCGTGATCCAACTATCATCGCATGATAACCTGATGGAAGCCACTCAAGTCATCACACTCCAGAAGGTATGTGTAACCTTGGCAAGTTTCCTGTATGTTTGAAACTCCCGATGTGATTTTTACCCCTAGGACCCAAGTGACCTTGACTAAAGATCAAAATGTCAAAAGGTCCTAGTCAAGTTCTACCCGTCATTATCTTGACTGCATTAGACCCACCCGTACGAGCCTTGACTAAAGATCAAAATGATCGTATGACTGTCCTAACTAATCGCATTATCTTTACAACAGAAAAGCACTACATAGCTACCGAACACTACGCCTTAGCTAAATGCACGACATACGTAGCACGAATACTAAGCAATACTAGTCTGAAATGACGGAGGGCTACGACTGGTTTTTGGTGAAAAACCTTTAACGTGATGAACTTGATATCGTTGAAGGAATCCAAGTGGTTTTATAAATTTATAGTGGCGAAAACTTTTGCTAAAGAGCTCACTCTCGGTGAAGGGATCTCGGCTCTTTCCCCGTCGAATGGGGTGCAGGATATCCCAAACTGAATACCACGATGCAAAGCAAAAATAATCGACTATAGTAAAGTTATTACGTTGACGCAAACTTTTACCCAAAGGGTCACTCCCGATGAAGGGATCTCGGCCCTTGCCTCGTCGAATGAGGTGCAGGATATTCCAAAATGAATACCACGATGCAAAGCAAAAGAGGACGTCTGTAATGTCAGTTTTTTTAAAAAACTTGGTTCCAACAACATCATATATAGGTTTGTTTCATCCTTGCATTGATAAGAATCAATGCAGTCCCGTCAATTAATCACACCAGAAAAGAACGAAAATAAAATGTACGTATATGCCATCCGCATTCGCCACGGGGTCCCGTCATCACCCGTTAGGTTACTTAACTAACGACAGAGCGGGGACTGGACTAGCGCGGGTGCAAAACATATACACCATCTACTAGTATATATAAATATATATAACAATCGTCCCAGGCATGATATAAAGCAACATCACAGAAACAATACAGAATGGTGGATAATCTGGAGCCCCGAGTTTCGCTTGAGCCGCAAATGAGACCCGACGTTCCCTGTTGTGTGGATAGCCTGTGCAATGAAAACCTGGACCCACTACGAGTGCGGCAAATAGCCCGCCAATTCTAGAGTAAGGTCCCATCCGTCTCAACGCCATGAGATGCGGATCCGCTGCCCTCTAGAATCCGGCTATTCGTGCACCCCACCGCGGGGTAATCCTAGTACAGAAAATAAAATAATATACAAGGTTGACATCGACCTCATCCCGGTCGTGCCCCAAAAAAATAATATACAAACTGGCAGTGACGGCAGTCCACATGTCGGACGCTCGTCCCGTAGTAACAAATGTACAAATGAAATAAAACTGTACTAACATTGCACTACAGCTATCCACCACGACAATCCAACCAACATCACAGCATAATACAGAACATCAACGTGAATGTCACGTTTGCAAACCCGTCTAAAAGAACATATAGCAGTTAGACGGGTTTACCGATCAAATGACATTCACGGTCACAGAGTATAATGTATGTACTGTCAAACGCACGCTTAAAATATCGATCGACCAAATTTCCCAAATTGGCCCCAATAGCAAAAACAACACTGTACATAAAACTGGGCCAAAATAGAATATGTCAAAAATCACAATTCCAAGTCAAAGGGCTATAGTGAAAATTTTAAGGCCTGTCACCAATAAATGGCCGCGGAACCGCCGCCAATGGGGGGTAAGTGCAGCGGATCCGCGGCACTTTAGAGGCATCACGAGCCCAAATTTTTTGTGTATCCTTAAATTTGCCTGCACGGATTTTTAAGATGCCTGAAATAATTTTTTGACCACTTTTAAAAATCAACAGCAAACGTGAAAATGGAATCGTGATTTCGGAAATTTCCGTCGATCGATCTTTCAAGCACGTTTAAACAAGGTAGTAGGGGGTTTAAAGGGTGGCTCTGATACCATGAAGGGTTCCGGCAGCGCCCCGGCCATCAAAACGCGGCCAAAATACGGAACAAAAATTTTCTAAACTGGCGCTACCGCTACCCGATTTACGGATCGACCTTAAATCCTAAACTAGCATGCTAACTAAGAGTTAGAATCATTATACCGAGTTGATCTGTGTCCTTCGGTGTTTATTCCAAGCTCCTAGCGGCTCTTTGATGTGGTTTGGTCGCCGGTCTTCCTCCATCTCCGATGATCCACCCGAGGGAAACGGCGCAAGCTCCAATCTCGACGAAAGAGGTAACGGACGCTCCAAAGTCGCTAGCTATGGAGAGTTGAGGTGTAGTAGTGTGTCACTATGTTTTTTTCTCTACCCTTAAGCTCAATGAGAAACTCAAGAAGAAGATGAAGGAGGTGATCTTTGCATGAGCAAAAATGGCTAAGTGTGCAAGTAATGAGAGTGAGAGAGTGGGCTAGCATAATGTGTAATGTATGTTGCAATTTTTTCAAATGAAAAGAACCCCCACCCTTAGTGGCCGGCCCCTCTCCCTCTCTCCCATAAAAAAAAACATTTTCCTTTTACAATTTTCCATTAAACAAAAGCACCATACTTTGCTACATGCACTTTGAACCATGCTTGGACCCATACCTCCTTTCCACCTTATTTCCCAAATGATTTTCAATAAAGAAAATCATTAATGAGGTGGCACCTTCTAGAAGCTATTCCGTATAAAATACGGAATACTTCCCGGTACATGTATCAAAATACATATAAGCGTATTCGTACCAAAATACGAATAGCCAAGAGAGAAAATGAATAGTGAACAATAATACTAGAATACATATATATAAATATATATGTAAATTATTAAATTAAAAACCCGATTTAATAATCCGGCTTAATCCTAAGCCGCTAGTATTATCAACCGTCCGATTAAAGTCTGTGCAGCAAGTGCACATATTTAATCGGACACCTGTATGTATCAACATACGTCATGTACACCATATCGCCTGAACTGTGAAAACCCTCTTTGTGGGACTCTAAAGACTCGTCAATACGCTGGCAGTGGGTTTAACCACAAACACATCAGTGGCACTAGCTGTACGTAATGGTTACCCAGGTATTGAGCGAAAGGGGGGCCGACGAGCAAACTCATCCTGAATCCCTGCTGAGCCTGACAGTGACAATATCCGTACAGTCCGGTCTGTTCGTCTAAGAGTATCGCATGTCGAGTCTAGGGGGGTGGATAAAGTCAGACCCCTAACAACGTGATATATAGTGTCGGCATGATACCCATCACCACCTGAGAAACTATCGATCCTGGATCGATAATTCTCGTTCACCATGGCCATGGATTTCTGGTGATGGCCACCCGTACATAATACGACATCAACCCCCAATACCAGGAGAGACGAATCCCCGACGATCCGATCACTGCCTCCATGTGGCTCGGGACTGTACCCAACTAAAACCTGTTTGCACGACTCCTTTGAGATGTGGTAGGGTAGTAATCAATGTACAGTGGGAACTCACACGAGACAAATGACGATCTCAGGTCGACAGACTAACCTGTACACATGTCACCTAGGAACTGCTATCTGACAATAGGTATAATACCAACTAGAAGGTTCCATGCGAGTCTGTCCAGTGTACTCATAATCCAATGAGCACCTGCATACTATCTTAGATGAACAAACTAACACCAATGGCTTGTGAGACCTGGCCACCGCCCCTCGTCGGGGTCTCGATCAGTATACACTAGTCTATACTGGAGTATCGATGCCCAGTCTCGATACTCCTACGACTAGGGACATTTAAGGATATGCTTATAGACCCCAGCTCCCACATATATGATCGCCTCATAATGCTGGCAGTCAAGTAAGAATCCTATGAGCTCTATCAATATGTACATGATGATAAAGGCAAACCAGATAGCATACTATCATCTTGAGTAAGACTATTTTACCGGTATAGGTCCTCACTCAATCATCATAATCACAAGTCCACGACTATGATATTTTCCTTCGGGGCACTATAGCCAACAGTCGGAATATTCCATTTCTCCAGAAAAGTCTTGACCCACCATACAGGAGGCGTGGAATATTGGAAGAGAGACGCATAAACGGCGGGGTACAACCCAAGCCTCAGCAGCAACGATCTCTTGGCCGACAAAATGTAGCGGGCCCACTGCAAATACCCAGCTGGATGACGAGGAGTTTTCCTATCATGTACTGCTGTCCCCAAAGGCGCGACTCTCCTTGGCATATACGCCGCCCTAAAGTATCCAAAGCCGTCGGCGGCTGTACGGGTATCATGGTTATAGAGGGTTGAAGGCAACCCTCTGAGGTCCAGTTGACCTCCTCCACGGCATAGTTCACCGAAGGTGCGTCAGCATAAGGGATCGCTGAAATGGGCTCCGATGGCACCGCACAAGAAAAGCTGCGTCGTCCCCGGATGATTTGATTATACCACGTGCCCCATAAATGATGATTCTTTTGCTCCGGGTCATGATCTTTGATCAACGCAAAGACTTTTCTATCCACCGGCGCTTCCCGGAATCCGCTTTCCGAACGGATGAACGGGAAAGAAATGTCGAAAGACATAGTACCTGCGCGAAAAAGTACAAAAGTTTGCCGTCAATACTATAGTTTAAGTTCTGGCACTTGGTACTTTAAATTCGTGCCACACTGCAATACAGTGGAAAGGGACCAAGGGGGACCCACACAATCTAGATGATGGCTCGTCATTAATAAAACAGTCTCATCATTTGATAAGACAGTCATTAAATGAGGAAATCCAAAAAGGATTCTCATTTAATGAGAGCCCCTTGGGCCAAGGAGTAAATCTCTCTTGAGAGCAGCGCTCTACAACAGATATGAAATTTGTCATAATTAATAATGAAGGGAATAAAATTCCCTCCAAAAATTCTAAAGAGCAATGCTCTGGGAAGAAGATGGAATAATCCATCAAAAACCCTAAAAGCAAAGCTTTACTGAGTTGAAAACTCTGAGATATTTAAGATCTGCAAGATGAACTCTAAGAGTTCTTCTTTAATGGGTTAAGATACCCTAAGAAAGATCTCTTTAGATCTATTATTTCAAGAGAGCAAAGCTCTGTTAAGAAAACCCTAAGAAATTCTTTAGATCTATGATCTGAAATGAGCAAGGCTCTGTTAATGGGTGAAACCCTAGATTATGAAGTAATCCCTTCAAAGATTTAATCTTTACCTAAAATTTTCGACAGGATTCTGTCTCTAAGAGAGTTCTTAAGATAAAGAGCTATGCTCTGAAAGGGAATTAATTCTCAAAAGAAAACAAGAAGATGAACAGAAGTCATCTCAAGGGCCAAAGGCCCTATTTATAGGCACCGAGAGCCGTTTCAACTTCTAAGTTGATCCATTAGTGGAGATGCTACCACCGCTGCACTCATGTGTAAGCCACGTGAGCGCAACGGTGGGGGGAATTTGTTTCCCCCAATCAGAGCAAAGCTATGTTCAAATTTTGAAATTTGAAATGAAGCAGCACTAAATAAAAGCATGGCCGAAAAGAAGCGCAGAAAGCGCATGGCGAGGGAACGCGATGCTAGCTTGGCTGTGGGTGGGGGTTCAAGCACCACCCCATCTATTTCTGTTCCTCCAGAGAATGCTCCAGCTGCTCTATCTACCGCTCATAGGCAGGTCGTGCGCGTGGCTCGGGAGGCAACCCAGAATCTTTCGCAAGGTAATGTAAAGCCCAGTCTTTTCATTTTTACTCGATCCGTAAATTCTGATATACTATGTCTTGCAGGGCCAAGTATCGGTGATGAGGTGGCAGGCAAGAAGACGGTGACCACAGAGCCCGAAGCGGCTATTCTCTCTCGGGAGTCTGGGACTGCCCCAACCGTCGCTCTTTCTTCTTGTGGTTCCTTGCTATCGGCGAGCATCACGAGTGCCACGACGACTCTTGTCGAATCCGGAGACGTGGCAGAAACTATTCCGATGGTGGAGAGCGAAGGAGCCGTTGTGCCTAGTGATGCTCTCGCCGCGGTTTCGGTTGGCGACCAATCAGGTAGATCTAGGGTCACTGTTTTCTTTTTATCTTTTAATCTCGTTCATCCCCATCTGATTACATTTTGTTTGTTTTGAGTGTAGGTGCAGTAAATGCGGAGATTGCGCCATCTGAAGCGCCTCTGGTCGCCGCCGTGACGCCTGTTGTTCCGTCGCCTTCTCCCGTGTTGTCTGGAGTGCTGGAAGGTATATGTTTGAGATTTATCGGTTTCATTGGGGGTAATATACTTTTTGTACTGACATTGTGTTGTTGCCACCTTGAAGGAGTCCTTTTTGACCACCTATATCAGGTGCGGAATCCACATTTCTCCTTCCAGTCAGAAGTCATCCTGCCTGCCGGCGTCGGTGAGTATAGTTTTTTAAACGACATCATTTCCTCTCTTTTATGGGCCATCATGTCATTTCTAACTCTTCTTGGAATTGATTGCAGCGTTACAGATTGGAGGAGGGGACGAAAGAATAACCGCGCCTCTGGTACTCCCAACTTTGCCACTTGCCGCAGCCGGTATAGTAGACTCCATCCCTCGTGCATTCTTCTTCTTCTTTTTATCTTTCGAGTCGAAATATAACCATAGTTTTTTTTGCTGCAATCGCGTCAACTCTGGCTCCCTACGAGTCTCGTCTTCTAATGCCGGCAGGGCCATTTGCTAGGCGCTCATCTTCTAGGAGCGCTGCGACAAGCCTGCGAATGTTGAACAAGTTCGTCAAGGGTCTTGATGCTGAGGCCCTTGCATCTACTGCAGATTTTGCCGCGGCGGTTAATCCTATGCTGGCGATGCTCGTAAACTTTCATAGCGAGGGCGTCGTCGGGTCTTAGGTTAATTATTCCAGGAAGATCGAGGCCTGCCTGCATGAAATTGAGCTTAAGCGTCCGGCTCCTGAAGTATTAACTCTGAACTCTCAACGCGCTGCATGGGTCGAGTAGATTGTTCTTTTTCTTTGCCATTTTGAACAAGAGGCAACCTTGAAGCGGAAGGAATGTGAGGAGGCTTTAGGCGAATTTGCCCGGCTGTGCGATCAGGTTGACGCGAATGCTGCACAGCTGAAATCTATCTTTGAGGGCCTCCTACGATGTATTTCTGACGGGATGACGCTGAGGCAGAAGCTCGACCTCACTGAGCAGGATGCGCAGAGTCGTGAGGCAGCTTAGCGGGAGATCAATGAGAAACTTTCATCTTGTTTGCGGCAGCGGGCCCAAGTCAAAGCGGAGCCGGCCGTGGCGGCTGATCATGAAAAGGAGCTGAGAAGAGTGCACGAGTGGCTTGCTGATTTGCTAAAATCGCCTCCTTCTCAATAGTCGTCTTTTTATTAATTGTACATTTGTAATCTTTGAATGACACGTATTCATTTTTTTATGATGTACCTTGTATTCGATTGACTTTATGAATAAAGTCACATTTTCCTTATCTCCCACTGTCGCTTTCTTCTCTTTGTTGTATTGTTGACATGTTACTTTAGCAAATGTGGCCTGTAGATGAGAATAGTGCATCTTGAACTCTTTGTAAGTTATCGATGGCTTAGGAAACAGGTTCAGGTCTGTCTCCTAAGACTTTTCAACTTTATAAGCCGTGAAAGTCTTATAAGGATTTTTCTCCCTTCGAGTCGAGAGGATCTTTAGGTGTATTTTCTCTTTAGGAATCGTGAGGATTTCTAGGTGTGCTTTCCCTTGAGAGTTGTTAGGATCTCACAAGAGAATTTTCTCCCTTACAAGTCGAGAGGACTTGTAAGTGATCGATGAGTTGGCCTTTTTCTGAGTCGAAGCACTGCTCCGACACGGAGGTCATTTGGTTGATGTATTTCCACGACGGGGTCATTGGATGACTTATTTCCGCGACGGGGTCATTGGATGACGTATTTCCGCGATGGGGTCATTTGCTGACGTGTTTCTGCGACGGGGTCATTGGATGACATGTTTCCGCGACGGGGTCATTTGCTGACGTGTTTCCGTGACGGGGTCATTTGCTGACGTGTTTCCGTGACGGGGTCTTGCTAACGTGTTTCCGAGACGGGGTCATTGGATGACGTATTTCCGCGACGGGGTCATTGGATGGTGTGTTTCCGCGACGGGGTCATTGGATGGTGTGTTTCCGCGACGGGGTCATTGGATGGTGTGTTTCCGTAACGGGGTCATTGGATGGAGTGTTTCGCGATGGGGTCATTGGATGACGTGTTTCCGCGACGGGGTCATTGGATGATGTGTTTCCGCGACGGGGTCATTTGCTGACGTGTTTCCGCGACGGGGTCATTTGCTGACGTGTTTCCTCGACGGGGTCATTTGCTGACGTATTTCCGGGACGGGGTCATTGGATGACGTATTTCTACGACGGGATCATTGGCTGACGTATTTCTGAGACGGGATCATTTGCTGACGTATTTCCGTAGAGTCTTGGAACTAGGGACTTTGCTATGGCTCCGATTGGTGGTATCGCGTCCGTATCCTATTGGAATGAGGAGGAACGCCGTTGTTGGTCTTCTGGGATGCAGATGTTGCTGTTGAGATCTGACTTTCCCTTTGACAGAGTTTGTCGGGACATGTGGTTCCCTTTTCGTTTATGCCCATAGATTGTATACAGGGGTCAATATAGACTCACCTGCAGGGCAAAAGGATTCCTTCTTTCATTTTTTTATATTTATTCCTGTGATGCTCTATCATTACAGCTTTTTACATCACGAAAGTCACGATTGCCCAATCATTTCGGCTATTTTTCGCGATGCCCAATCATTTCGGCTATTTTTTCTTTTTACTCGCTACATTTTTTTGCGAGTTGTCCAATCATTTCAGCTGTTTTTGTATGCATATATTTTACTTGCTGATTTTGTTGCAAGTTTCCCTATCATTTTGGCTATTTCATATGCATTTATGGCTCACTGATTTCTTGCCACGAGTATGGGACTTGGGATTTGATACCGATTTAGGCATCAACATCGCTACAATTGGGATATTGCCAGAAGCGAATCATCATTTACCTTTGTCGGTTTGAACAAAGGTGGCTTAGTAAACCAGGTTAAGATCCTGTCAACTAAGTCTTTTAACTTCATGAGCCGTAAGGGTCTCATAAAGGTATTTCTCCCTACAAGTCGTGAGGATCTCGTAGGTGGGTTTTCTCCTTAAGAATCGTGAGGATCCTCAAGTGTGCGTTCCCTTATAAGTCATAAGGATCTTATAAGAGTGTTTTCTCCTTATAAGTCGAGAGGACTTATAAGCGTTTGTTCACCAAATAGGGGAATTTCACGATATTGGCGGAACTTGGTGGGGGAGACGTTTGTTTGTGCTCATGGATTGTATACAAGGGTCAACATTGAACCACTTATAGGGCAGTCTGTGGATTGTGAAGGCTTAAGAACAGGTTTAGGTCCCTGTAACTTAAGACTTTTGAATCCTATGAGCCGTGAGGGTGGGTTCTCCTTGCGAGTCGTGAGGATCTTGTAAGTGTAATTTCTCCTTAGGAATCATGGGGATCCCTAAGTGTGTCGCTCATTTGTGAGTCGTAAGGATCTCACGCAGGTATTTTCTCCTTACAAGGTCGAGAGGACCTTGCAAGTGTCTTTTAACGAGATTGCGCCTTTTCACAAACTCGCCGGTAGCCCTGCTGTTTTTACTCACGGAGCCCTTTCGGATTTTCATCCGTGCCCATTTTGCTTATGGATGTACCATTTTTCCTCTTCTTCTTTTCTTTTCTTTTTTGCGTCAGCCTTGGGATGCTGCGGTTTGCTGACGCTTCGGTCCGTAATTTTCTATTTTTAGAGTCTGGACTCAAGAAGATAGCGAGCGAACATAGTAGTGGTCATCTATCATTAACCTGATTTGTGACTCATCAGGCGTATTACTTCTTAAGGAATCGGCCGTTTATTGGCCGAAAGGGTCTTTCACCATGCATATCCATGTGCAAGTAAGCCCCACCCTGGTAGACCTTATCTATGATGTACGAGCCCTCATAGTTTGGCTCGAATTTCCCCCGTTTGGCACGATTGGGGATCATAGGTCTCTTGACCACCAGCACGAGTTCGTCTTGGCAAAATGTCCTCGACCTAGTCAATCTCTCGTATGAGCGCATCATCTTTGCTTTGTAAGCCTCCAAGTTTTGCTGCGCCATGAACCGAGTTTCATCAAGGGCGTCGAGCTCTTCAAGTCGAAGGTGAGCATTCTCTCCGTCTGTTAACTCGTAATGAACCGCCACTCGCAGAGAGGGTAGCTCTATCTGCAAGGGGAGTACCGCTTCTGCGCCGAATACCAATGCATACGGTATTGTATTTGTGGCTGTTTTGAACGTAGTTCGATATGCCCAAAGAGCTTCATGCAATCTCTCGTGCCAGTCCTTTTTGTTTTTGGACACCGTCTTCTTTATGATCTTCGTCAAGGTCTTGTTGAAAGCCTCAGCCAGACCGTTAGCTCGGGGATTATAGACCGAAGAGTATCTCCAGTCTATGTTATGCTGCTGTGCGAAGCGGCTGATCTTGTGGCTTCTGTAGGCTGGCCCGTTATCAGAGATAATCCATCGCGGAGTGCCGAACCGATAGATGATGTGTATCTTGAAGAAATGGAGAATATTCTCCGTCTTCACTTCTCTTAGCGGTATAGCTTCTTCCCACTTAGAGAAGTAATCAGTTATCACCAATATGAACCGATGTCCTCTGGACGATGCTGGTTCGATGGGCCCAATTATGTCAGTTCCCCACATTTCGAACGGCCAGCTAGCCATTGTTGGGTGTAGCGAATTCGGATGCTGGTTGATGAAGTCCCCGTGAATCTGGCATGAGTGGCACTGTTTGGATATATGAAACGAAGACAAATTCTTTCACAAAAACAGAAGAGATTGTAATATCTTCTATTAGAATAAGAACTGCCGGCGAAAGGGTGCCGTGAGTAAAAACAGCAGGACTGCCGGCGAGTTTGTGAAAAGCCGAAAAAGGCACAAACTCATAAAATAAAAAAATTCGTGCGCACTTGCAAGGCCCTCTCGACCTTGTGAGGAGAAATTACCTGCGTGAGATCCTTACGACTCACAAGGGAGCATCATGAAGTCCAATAACAGGACTTCCGAGCTACATGGAGCCCTTTGAGCCCGGGGAAGTCCAATAACTGGACTTCTAGAAATCCACACGGTTTCTAAGGAGAAAATACACTTGCAAGATCCTCACGACTCGTAAGGAGAATTCCCCCTTTAAGACCCTCACGGTTCATAGAATTCAAAAGCCTTCAGCTATAGAGATTTGAACCTGTTCTTAAGCCTTCATATTCCCCTAATGTTTCCCTACAGGCGGTCTTATATTGACCCTTGTATACAATCCGCGGGAATAAATATTTATATCCCCCACCAAGTTCCACCAATGGCGAGAAATGTCCCCATATGGTGAGCGGCACTTGTAAGTCATCTCGACTTATAAGGAGAAAACCCTCTTGTAAGATCCTTACGACTTACAAGAGAAAACACACTTAGGAATCCTCACGACTCCTAAGGAGAAAATACACCTACGAGATCCTCTTGACTTATAGGGAGAAATACCTTTATGAGACCCTTACGGCTCATAAAGCCAAAACCCCTTACGACATATGAGACCCTGTCGACTTGTAGGGAGAAATACCTTTATGAGACCTTTATGTCGACAGGATCGTAACCCTGTTTGCTAAGCCATCTTTGTTCAAATTGACAAAGGCAAATGATGATTTGCTCCTGGCAATGTCCCAGTTGTAGCGATACTGATGCCTAAATAGGTGTCAAATTTCAAGTCTTATCACGGCAAATGATGATTCGCTCCTGTCAATGTCCCAGTGGTAGCGATGCTGATACCAAGATTGGTATCAGATTGCAAATCCACAACTAAAAAAAAACCGAAATGGTAGGGCATCTCACAATAAAGAGTAAAAATATAAAAAAAAATAGCCTAAATGATTGGGCATCATGGATAAAAAGCCAAAATGATTGAGCAATCGCGACTTTCGCGATATAAAAAGCTGAAAAAATAGAGCATAGCGGAAATATAAAATAAAATAAAATATTCTCTGCCCTCTAGGTAGGTCCGCACCGATCCCTGCATACAATCCATGGGCATAAATGAAAGAAAGGGAACCATATTTTCCCACCAGGCTCCATCAAAGGGAGAGCCAAGTCTTGACGGCTCATATATAACCTAGAGATTAGCTCGACATTCTTCTCATTCCAACAGGGTGCAGACATGACGTCAACAAAGCTCTAAGGAGCCAAATCAAAATGGAGTAATGGCAAAATCCTATCTCCATCTTGACGTCCTTCTTATTCCAGTAAGGTGCAGATGCGATGTCTATACGGACCCAAGGATAAAATAAAAGTGGAGCAATGGTATATTCCTAGCTCCAGATCAATAGCAACATTACAGCCTAGAGATCAACTTGACGTACTTCTCATTCCAGTAGGATGCAGACGCATCATCATCATAAAAAAGAAAGACCCAAGGGTCGAAACAAAAATAGAGTAATGGAAAAATCCTAACTCCAAGTCTTGACGGTTCATATACAACCTAGAGACTATCCTCACGCTCTCCTCATTACAGCAGGGTGCAGACACAACAATCAGATAAAAGTGGAGTAATGGAAAAATCCTAACTCTATGTCTTGACGGTTCATATACAACCTAGAGACTATCTCGATGTTCCCCCTCATTTCAGCAGGATACGGACGTGACTATCAAATGAAATTAGAGCAATGGCATATTCATGGTTCTGGACTTCAATTGCAATACATACAGCGTAGAGGTCCTACAGATGTTTACCCTACTTCAGCAAAGAATCGGCGCGACATCGTCAAAGAAAAAAAATGAAGTGACGGCATATTCCTAGCTTCGGGTCTTAACGGCAACTTATATAAAGCCTAAAGACCATTGGAGATCATCCCACCCCAGAAAGGTGCGGTTATGGCTCATCGGGGCTCCAAATTGAGCCTAAACTTAGGTAAAAAAAGGTGTCATGGAAAACTCCTAACACTTGCTCTTTCGACAGTAATATGACCTAGGGATTTTACTTGAAGACTTCTTATCCAACCCTCGAAGGTATCAGAGACACGATAGTCGCGGGGCTACTCGTACAGAGGATTAAAGACTACATGTCGAGGAATATATCAGTCAACGCGACGGTACCACGGACTAAAACCCTAGTACCACAAACCTAACGGACCTCTGTCGTAAAAACAATGGGGGTTATCTCATATAACGTTAGGAAAAGTTTTCCTTTAAACGTAAGGGAGGTAAACTAAAGAGACTCCGAAATGAGTGAATAAACTATAAACTCCAAGATGAGTACATAAACTAGAGATTCCAAAACGAGTGAATAAACTACAAACTCCGAGATGAGTACATAAACTAGAAACTCCGAAACGAGTGAATAAACAACAAACTCCGAAATGAGTAAATAAACTAGAGACTCCGAAACGAGTGAATAAACTAATTAGCGATAAATTAAGACATCAAACACAGAGGAGCACATGCAAAAAAATTGAATATTTTATTCATGAACCAAAGTGTTTAAAAGAAACAATTTATATGAAAAAGGGGGGGAATTCAATTCTAGCCTTTAAAAAGGCGGGGCTTTCAATAAAATAGCAACCCGTTCGCTCTCTTGCTGCAGCTCCTCCTCACGCTCCAATATTGCAGCCAACATCGTTTCGACTTGAGCCTGTTGTTGCAAGCATGATGAAAGGTTCTCAGCAATTTCCTACTTAGTAACTTCGCAATCTCGTATTCCTCGCTCAGTAGAGTCGAGGTTCTGCCTCAGCGCCAAACCTTTAGAAACACATTGTTGAATATTTTCAAAAATAATTTGCAGCTGCGCGGCATTCGCTTCGACCTGGACACGCAATTGGCTGGATTCGCCAGAAGCCGCCTCATGTTCTTATTGCTTCAGGACCAACTTCTGCTCGAATTATTGAATGGAAGCGGCACTTTGCTCGATCCATGCGATCAGTTGAGCCTTCGAGGATAATGCCTCAGGACGCAAGACGCTTATGCTCGATCTCATGGAGACAAGCCTCAATTCGCTTACAGTAGTCAACCCAAATGCCGACGTAATCTTCATTGTGGAAAGTCACAAGCGTCGCCAGCATACGTCCGCAAAGTCCGCAGTAGAAGTGAGATCTTCAACATTGAGGACTTCAATAAATTCGCTTAGCCTCCGCTTACTATTTGCCGCATCCCTGGAAGACTGACGCTTGGCAAAGGACCCCGCGGGTATAGAAATGCAAGACTCAAGAGGAGAAAAAGCCTGTGTAGCTACTGCAGAATAAAGCACGCAAAAAGAAAGGTCAGATTTCAACCTAAAAATAAAAAAGAATGATGATGAATGAGATTTAACATGCCAGTAGTCAAAAGTGGCAAATCAGGGACCATAGGAGGCTCGGCTATTCCTTCATTCTCTCTCTCGAGTCGTAAGACTGTAGTCAATACGAGAAAAATCTTAACAATAGAAAGATTACTCGTAGAAAGATAAAATAAGAGATGAAGAATATATTAATCAAATTTAGAAAAAGAAATGAATTCTGATTGGAAGGCGAAGTGCGAGCTTAACATTTGGTATAAATGATCAAAAAGCACTCCTGCAAGAATGCAACAATATATGGTAAAAAAAATTCATCCAAGAAATAATATCTACACTGAAACAAGGAAATGAAAAATCTTTACCTTCTGTCATTAATCTCGAAAGAACGTGGGGGGTAAAAAAGTGATAGGAGGAGCAGCGACAGTCATGGCAACGGCATATGGTCATTCTTCAATTAGTACAACGCCGGGGTTTACCGTACCTATTTTCAAAATAAAGGAGATATCAGCGAATATGTCTAGCAGGATTGAGAACCCAAAAAAATAACACGAGAAATACCTGACGGGGTAGGAAGCATAGCGGTGTCTGGAGCGCCACTAACCATGATGGCTTCCTCGATTTCCACCATCACCGAGAAGATGGATTCAACATCGACACCTTCGTCCCCTGAATCAGTAAGGGTCGTTGTCATGCTCACATCACCCGCTGATGCCAGGGATCCACGGAGGGAGGAAGCGGCAGTTGGAACAGTCCCTGATTTGACATGAAGGCCTGACGCCTCAGACTCGTCAAACGCTGGCACTTCACTCGCCACATTAATACCTAAACTCGGCCCTGCCGCGTCATTCAAGGAAAAATATGTTATAATTCAAGAAAAATTGCTGTGGAAAGAAACCTGGAAAAGTAAATAAGTCCTACTAGGTTTCAATAAGGAATCGTGCACTGTTTTACCTTGAAATAACCGCTCTGCCTCTTCGCGAGCCGCACGCACAATCTGCCTATGAGCGGTGGAAAAGGCAGAAGGTGTGTTCTCCATGGGAACGTCAGGGGGTCGTGTATTACTCGAACTCGCACCTGTGGCCAAATTACCCTGAAGCTCTCTTGCTGTAAGCTTTTTGCGCTTCCTCTCATCTTTAGTTGTACGAAGAGATCTCCTCAGAACCTCCGACAGAGGAACGTCTTTATCTAAATCAGTCTCAGCCTCCAGATCTGCTGCAATGTCCATCATCAGCTGCTTTAGTGATGCTTCCCATGACGGCCCTGAGGCGATCTTGACTGTAGCTGATAGCTCTGAAGGCTCCTCCACACTACCACTTAAGGATGGTATTGGACTCAGAACAACACAAGTTGCGGTGGTTCCTGTAATAAAAAGGAGAAGGGAGTTTGGGTGTGAACGAAATGAGTTAAAAATGTATATTCAAAAGCGTCTCAAAACGAATCATACCGAGACCCATAGAAGCACGAAGCCTCTCCTCTTCCTCAAACGTCTTGAGAGACGCCAAAAGAACCTCTTCGGTGGAGATTCCTATTAAAGAAAAGATCGTTAATAAAGCATAATAAATTAAAAAAAACAAAAAAAAAGAATAATGAAACGCGGAAGAATGTAAATGAGATATACCGGATGCCGCAAGAGAAGCAAGCACTTCTTGCTCACGGGCTAATCTCTTAGAAGTCTCAATAGCGGCTTGAACATTAGTAGCGGCTTTCTCATCAGTAGAAGCCCAGAACAGATTATCGTTGGTGTCGTATTCGGACAAGCCCTCGCTGTAGGGAGCATGCGGCTCCTGACCGAAGACAATATCAGCCGAAAATAGAGATTTCTTCTTTTTCTTCGAGCTGGCAACAACACCTGATGAAAAAAATTTCGCTTAACAGGCATCTTGGGACAGCGAGTCCCAATCTCCGAGCCAATACCTGACTTAGGGGATGCTGCAACCACCGCAGTCATAGGGGCACTTACATCCGGTCGTGGCTTAGCCGGAAAAGCTTGCGGAACTACAGTCACGACGCTCTCTCATAAAGAAGGACGGATAATTGACCGTCGCTTCAACGGGACCGCGGGATTACTGGTCGGAACAGAATCCTTATGGTCAAGAAGTATCCGCCTTTCCTCCTTAATGATGGCACCCGTTGCATGCTGATACCAAGCAATGAAAGCATTCGAGGCCTTCGGGATATGACTCGACTCACTGATCAGGAAATGAGACCCCGTATTTAGCCGCATAAAATGATGCGCCGCATTGCGAATGCTCTCTTCTGTAGCAACCGGATCAATGAGAAACGCTTCAAGGGGAACGCATTGGTTGTAACCAGATTGCTGGGAAAAACGATGCGGGTTATATCTCATAAACAACACCGAGGCGTTCTGTCTGAATACAAGGTAACCCGGCATGATAGAATACAAATGAATAATATCTTGGGCCCTTAAAGCAGAAGCTCCATATTTGAAGACATCGTGGAGCGGCTGGATTACTTTGGAGGGTTTCTTACCAATGGTATGGACCCTGTCGACGAAGGTCATGCTGTCCTCAACCATGTGCAGGCGAAGAAGCAATCGCCGAGCCTCTCGTTGTTTTGGGTCTGGAGAAGAAGCATCAACCAATTGCATGACCCGAGGGAAGTTGTATCCTTCATAAAATCTAGGCCGTTTATGAACGCCAAGGGTACCCAACACGTGCATCTCAATCCACGAGATAAAGTAGTGCAATGGAAGATTTACGAGCTTTAATCCCAGCTGAGCGCTGTCGGCCGCTATACTCAGACTATGATACAAATGCGCTAATCCTGCAACCTCAATAGTCATACGTATCACCGCCGCAATGCGATGAGCCGGATAAAAGACAGATGGTCTTATATAGCGAGGGTCCATTGGAAGCGCAAACCAGCTCAGCCACAAGCCAATGGACCTCATAAAGAACGTCTTTTCATCAATGTCCGGAGCGGCAATCTCTACAAAAGGGAGGATTAGGGTATCCGGAATAAAGAAGTGCTTTAAATCCACCTCCGCAGTCGGCAGCTTGTCCAAGCCAAATCTGAAAGGATCATCGAGCTTGGCAAACTTCGCAGCTTTCTTCGATAAAGCCTCCGGACGAAGGAAACGGGCAACAAAGTTAGTAAAGCTAACTCCATGCCCCCTGGACTCCAAGAACAAGCTCTTATATATGTTCAACACTTTGATCAAGCTCGAAAACTTGTGTTGAACAGTATTTTCCAGGGTAAGACCCATAACCATTAATTCAGTAGCGAAGACATACTCTTCAAGAAGAAGTATCTCCTCATAGTGTTCTCCTCTGATGTGTAACCCGGATATTTCCGTGAATTCCTCCAGCGAAATTGATACCTCCCGATCCGATAAAAGAAATGTGTAGGTCGGAATATTCCACTGCTCCAGAAAGGATTTAACCTACTACACATTAGGAGTATGGTAATAAAAAAGAGACGCGTAGATCGCTAGGTATAACCCGGTCTTCAGCAACAGCGACTTCTTGGCCGACAAAATGTAACGGGCCCACTGCAGATAACCAGCTGGATGTCGAGGGGTCACTCCTATCGTATAAACCTGACCCCAAGGACGCGCTTCTCCTTGACATATGCGACACCCTAGAATGTCTAGGGCCATCGGCGGCTAGACTGGTATCGACGCCATAGAAGGTTGGAGACGACCTTCCGAGGTCCGGTTGACCTCTTCCACTGCATAAGCGACCTGCGGAGGGTCAGCGTAATGAATCGACGGGATCGGTTCTAATGGCACCGCATAAGTAAAGCTGCGTCGATCCCGGATAATATAACTGTACCACAATCCCCATAGATGAAGAGACTTCTGCTTTGGATCATAGTCCTAGATAAGCGCAAAGACTTCCCGATCTATAGACGCATCGGCAAAAGCACTCTCCGAACAAACGTAAGGGAAAAAAGAATCGGAAGCCATAATACCTGAAAAGAAAAACCCGTAGAGTGTTAATTATCGGCACAATGTAATTAACTACAATTAAGGGCCTTGGCATTTTCAATACACCTAAATCTGTACTCCACTATAGCAAATTAAAATCACTACAGTCCAAGAAAAAAAGGGGGACAATGGGCCCCACAAATCAAGGTGATGCCTCATTAATGATGAGACATGAACCCATTGTGAGAATCCAAAAGAATTCTCATTAAATAAATGATCTCACTGAGCAGTACGGTTCAAAACTCTCAATGTTCTCGAAAAACGTGTTCTGCAACAAATCCAAATCTATAAGAAGAGTGGTAGAACCCTAAAAAAATAATAAGAATAAGGAATAAAATTCCCAAAAATTTTCAAAATTTCTCAGATCTAAGCTCTGTAATACAAACTGGAATTAAATTTCTTCGATGATGGAATTAAATCCCAGAAATCCCCATGGAAAATAAAATGGAATTAAATTCCAGAGAACCTTCAAAGATAGAGATAATAACAGGGTAAAACCCTAAGATCTCTAAGACCCACAGTCTATCCAAATAAGAATAAGGAATAAAATTCCCAAAAATTTTCAAAATTTCTCAGATCTAAGCTCTGTAATACAAACTGGAATTAAATTTCTTCGATGATGGAATTAAATCCCAGAAATCCCCATGGAAAATAAAATGGAATTAAATTCCAGAGAACCTTCAAAGATAGAGACAATAACAGGGTAAAACCCTAAGATCTCTAAGACCCACAGTCTATCCAAATAAAAAAATTTTTAAGATCTCTAAGAGATCATCACAAGAAAAGAGCTAAGCTCTGTTAATGGGTTAAAAATACAAAAAAAAAAAAGGGGATCCATTTAAGAGTTAAATTTTGGTCATAATCCTTACCAATTTTTTTAACAGAGTTCAACTCTAAGAGGTTTTGTGGGCAGAGATCCAAGATCTGAGAAGAGAATTGAATTCTCAAGGAAGAAGAAAGAAGATGATGAAACGACAGTCATCTCAAGGGCGAAAAGCCCTATTTATAGGATGTAAAGGGACGGTTCAACTCTCTAGGTGATCAAACGGTGGAAAAAGTGACACCGTTGCACCTACGTGTAAGCCACGTGAGAAAAACAGTGGGGGGCATTTATTCCCCCAAAATTTAAACAATATAAAAGGAGCTAAACTCATTTGAATTTTAATGAGGCAGTTGTTTACTGCCGAAAACAGAGATAAACCGGGATGGATCGTCTTGCCTCAATTTGGGGGCAGATGCTATTTGGATTTATCCGTCCACCTCTCTGAAGATGCCAAGTTGATTTATGGCGCCGTATATCGAAGGTTTGGACGAATACGGCCGTTGTAGCATACTTCGTCAAATTCCCCCTCGTTTGCGAGGGGTTTTTGATTGCGGGGATGCTCTTTCCTGCAGGCGCAAGCCTCTGCAGTTAATTAGGTTACCACATCGCGATAACCACTTTCTCCTGCTCCGGAAGTTCACTTCGTGTCTTGTGTGTTTTTATTTGTTTAGGTTGCCCGTGGATTTTATACAGAGACTAATTTTTTTTGTCTCTCGTAGGGCATGGATTATTCCAAATCCGTTTATCTTAGATTTGGGTTTGGGTTGATTTAAGGATCGTTGATCCATTTTGAGATCAAGATCGATTTAAATGTATACGAGCAGTTAGGGGCTCGATTGGTTTTTTGTTAAGGATACGTTAGTCCAATTTGAGACTAAGATCTACTTAACAAGGTTTTAGGATCATTTTTTCTTCAGATCCAACAAAAGAGCATTTGGGCTCTGTTGTTTTAGTTTAAGGACATTTTGGTCCCTTATCGCCATTTTGAAGGCGAAGTTTTAGTTTGAGGACATTTCGGTCTGTTGATCACCATTTTTGAGGTGAGATTTCAGTTTAAGGACGTTACGGTCCGTTGTCGTCCTTTTGGAGGCAACATTTAGTGTAAGGACGTTTTGGTCCGTTGTAGTTTAAGGACGTTTCGGTCCGTTGTAGTTTAAGGACGTTTCAGTCCATTGTCGCCATTTTAAGGCGAAGGTTAATTTAAGGACATCTTGGTCCGTTGTCTATTTTGCGTGCATGTGTATTTGTTACGTGACGGGATGAGCAACGATGATATGGGACATATCCATTTTGCGATGTGGTTTGATCTGGGATGTGCATGTTAGTTTGGATAGTGCACCAAAGTGCTGTTGGTTGTCGGGACCCGCCACCTCTCTGAAGACGTTGAAGAATTACAACGACATGTATCAGAGGTATAGAAAGATGTACCCTTGAACTAATTCCCGTATTTGAGGGAGAAGACCATGGTGAATCATCTAAGAATCAATAGTCATTTTGGAGACTAAGATTATCTTGGAAGGTGGGGGACGAACATCATTTTGGATAACATCAGTTGACAAACCGTTAGTCATGCTGGGGACTAAGACTAACTTGGGGTAATGATGAGCACAGAGGGGACTTAACTCTCTTAGTCAGGTTGGACTAAGTCTGGGTCTCTACAATTACCCAACAATGTTAATGTGCTGAGATATACCATGCTCACGTGCGTTTCATGCGGGCACTGAAATAGTGTTAAACACTAAATTTCTGTGGCGCTCACGTGGTGCACATGAGGTGCTCAATTATGGGTGTTGTCTATTTATTTCCCTTTTTTTTAATAAGTGTTGAGCACTTGGTTCTTGTGGCGCTCATGTGTGAAACACGTGAAGCGCCCCAAAGTTGGGTTCTCCCTTTTGGCTTTATCGCCTCTCCCTTCATGTAAGTGCTACGCACATAGTTCCCATAGCGCTCACGTGTAAAACACGTAAGACGCGTCAAATGGGGCAATGCCCTTTTATTTTCCCTTTCTTTCACAGAAGTGCTAAGCAATTGATTGAGGGTAGCGTGCAAAACACGTGACTGTCTTAACACGTGATGCAGTTTCAGCCGTTTTCTTTTTGCTCATTAGAAACACTCACGTGGAGAACACGTGAAGTCTAGTTATAGCGTTAAACATTATAACGAATCACCGGGCTATTCTTCTTTGGTTCTTAGAAATCAAGTTCTCCTTTTGTTTCTTTGCAAGAATTAAATTTTTCTTACAGGGTTAAACCTTGGTTTTTTAGAGGAATTAAATTCCCATATGTGTTTTTTTGTAAAAGTTAAACTCTTTGAACTCAGTTCTTTCCCCTAGGCTTTGAATCTGCATGACACAATCTTCCCGATGAGAATTAAATTCTCAACTTATGGAGAGATTTACCTCTGCAAATCTCAATCAGAAGAAGAACTAAGTTCTTCGATCAAGGGTTAAACCCTTAAAGATGCAAAGAACGGTCTTTTGTTTTTTCCTTTACCTAATATTTCAAAGGAACAAGTCTTTTCTTCTGAGAAATAAATTCTCTCACTGTATATTCTTTAAGTCTCTCTGGGTAGCCCTCTCTCTTTCTCTTTTTCTTTTTTTTTTCTTTTTTTTAATTTGAAGTCATGGGTTCTATATATAGTGAGAGAAGTTTTTTCATTAGTTTTAGGAAATCTCTTATGGAGAGATCCTAATCGATTTTGGGGGTTTTACCCACTGTTGAATCTTTGATCCAAGGGTTTCTGTCTTACAGAACATATTTTCTTATTTTTTTAAACAAAATTAGGAAAATATTTTCCCATATAGAATTTATTCTGTAAATCGGTTATTCTTTAATCACCATTGGATTTTTAATCCAACGGTACTCTATTTTACCGAGGGCAATCGTTCTTGTTTATGAAGATATGGAAATATTTTACAACTCATGTGATCATTTATCCACCAACTTTCTGTTTAATAAAACATATCATTTCTCATTTAAAAGGCCCAATAGAATTTAATTCTATACTTAATCACCATTGGATTTTTGATCCAACGGTTTCTTGTTAAGTAGAATTTAATTCTACATAGGGAAGTGCCCTCACGTGTTTAACATGTGTGTTAAACACGTAGGGCTCTTTTAGCCTAGCAATTGTTTTAATTGCAGTGCCTATATGCGTTGCATATAGTCACTCACGTGTTAAACACGTGGGGCTCTTTTAGCCTAGCAATTTTTTTAATTGCAGTGCCTATATGCGTTGCATATAGGCACTCACGTATTAAACACGTGGGGCACTTTCAGTAGGGATCTTTCCCTCATCCCTTTTTTTATAAGGGAACAAATGCACCCCCTAGTGTTGCTCTCACGTGGCTTTCACGTGAGTGCAACGCTGTCTGCCCTCACAGCCGTTGGATTGCCTAAGGGAATGGGAAGATGAACCGCTCCTCATCATGTTTTATAAATGCAAGGGTTTTTTCCTCTGAGAAGACCACTGTTCTTTCATTTTCTTCCCCACTTATTTTTCTTGAGAATTTAATTCTCTTATTCAGAGCTTAGTTCTCTTCCCGCTGAAATCTCAGAGTTAAACTCTGTTAAAACTTTTCCTTGGTAAGGATCATGAACGGAACCCCCTTTTTTGTTTTTATCGTCGTGGATTTTAAATCCGAGGATAGAGCGTTGCTCTTTTCTTGAACTGATTTCTTAAAGATCCAAAGCACACAATTTTTGTCGATTTTGACGTCTTGAATCAATGTGGATTATTAATCCTCCTCTTAGGGTTTTACCCTGTCACCAATCTTTAAGATCCTTGGAATTTAATTCCATTTTCTTTGCCTCCTTACCATAGGGGTTTTCTGGGATTTAATCCCTTTATTAAAGGAATTTAATTCCTTGTTCACAGAGCTTGGCTCTGAGAAAGACTCAGATATTTTTAGGAATTTTATTCCCTAATACTCTCGAGTATTTGAGGGTTTTAATGCCCCTAATGGAGATTTGAACCTGTTGTGCTTTTTTAACAGAACCCGCTTTAAGAGTCGTTTTACTATTTACTTGACGAGAATCCTTTTTGATTCTCCCAATGATTATTTTGCCTCATCCTTGGTGAGCTGCTATTTAGATTTTGTGAGGTCCATTGGTTTTGTATGCAGCGGTCCCGTCACATCTCGGTTTTCTGTTATTTTATTTCATATTACCTTATTATTTATTATTATCATTTTAAATGGGTTTTTTATTTTAGGAACGACAGTCTCGCTTCCCGACTTCCCTTACACTTGCTCAGAAGCCGCTTTTCCGCAGTCGCCATCGGACGAGGAGGTTGTGGGGATGATCAGGTTGCATGACAGGGACCATACTAGTCTTCTCGTATGGGGAAAGTGGTACGGTCATATCATCGGGGGACACCATAGCTTTACCTGCGAAGAGCCGACAGAACCCATCCACTCTATATCATTTACGGAACGCCCATGGACTGCTTATGCAGTGGAGGCGACTAACTGGTCTCCCACGGGCCGACTCGAGCCATAAACGACTGGGATACCCAACCAACCCATGGTGGCCATCGACATTCTGGGGCGCCGACTATGTCGGGACGAAGCTCGACTCTGGAGGCAGGTTTATAAGGTAGGCATTATCTCCCTCCACCCAGTGGGCTACCTCCCCTTAGATCGGTACATTCTCTCTGCCCAATGCGCACGTCTGCAGAAGGTCGGGTTGTACCAGGCAATGTACGCTTCGTTGTTTTAGTACCACGCCCCTCACGTCTGGTGGGTTAAATCTTTCTTGAATCAATCAAACCTTCCTACCAATACGTTCTTACTAGGGGATCGAGAGGTCTTAATTTCAGTGGAAGAGTTTTGCGAGATCTCCGGATTGCCGATCGGGGGAGAGCATTCTGAAGAGTTACTACCTCCCGATGAATATGTGTTTGATAAGGTGCCTACTGTGCTTAACGACCTGTCGACTAAGAACGCCGTACGTCACAAGTACCCAAGTCTAATCAAGGTCCTGGGTATCTTTGAGAAGCTGTTCATGACATCGGAAGGGCAAGGTGTCACCTTTGATGCTTTCATTACTTGCTTCCTTCGAGAGGACGTCGTATCCAAAAGGCTACGAAATTTGCAAAAATTGAAGACCCTTTTGGATTAGGATTAAGGAACTTGACGGCCAATGAGGAAGACCTGCCGCATTTCTATATTCTAAACTTGTCAACCGTATCTTTCGATGCAATTGCGGCCCCTGGCATGGACGAAGAGACCTTCTTCGTTGGTTTTATCAGTCTTTAGCTAAGCTAGTTTGCCATGCCGATGCATCGCCGCTTTATGAGAGCTTCCATTTTTTATCCTGCCCATCACATAGCTAGAGGAGCACGATTGGCTGTTGGCATCGCGGGGATGTCGCATCTATATCACGGTTAAGAGTTGCGGCTAATACTTCAAACTCGGGTGCGAAGACCGTGAATTTCCCCCTCCACTACTTCACGTCGTGGATCGAGATGCACATGCTAGGAGCGTTCACTGCACACCGGCGGACGAATTTTTATGATTCGTACACCTTCCCATGGATCATGAGGTTGGTTGATGCCTCCGCTCCTGATCCGACCCAGCTAGGGGCCCTCCGCGTGCTGCTAAACCCGTACTCAAATAAAGGTGGAATGGTGTTCAGCGATCGAGTCCTTTCCTCTCCAGCGGGGCCCGTTCAGCAGTTGTTTGATTTATCGAAAGGTGGGGTCCCGACCTTGAAACCAAAAAAGGTCATGCACCTATACTCTATCAGGCCAGGGTATCTGGTGTTTCGTCAGAACAATGCTGTCATTTTTATGCGGTATAACCCGCACCGCTTTGCCCAGCAGTTAGGCTATGACCAGGGCGTCCCTCTCGAGGCATTTTTAGTCGATCCTGCTCTCTCCTTGGAGTTTACTCACGACGTCGTTCACTGCTCAATGTGGTTAAACACTGGCTCCCGCTTCATGATCTCGGAGCCCGACTATCTTTCGAGGCCTGTAGGGTCCTTTAAAAGTTGGTATCGCCATCGGGTCGGCCCTGTCATTGTAGAGGAGAGATGGGTGCTTTTCTAGGGTAGAGCTCCCATTCCAGCTTAGGCCATCGACGCCCCATTACGGCCGCGGTCAGTGGTTCGCCCTCAAATGAGGAATAGCGGTTTGATACTCATTTTTAAAACCGTAGAAATAGAATCGACTCCTTGTACTGCTGGTATTCCAGTACGCACGAGAGCCGAAGCAAAGGCTTCTAATGAAGCACCAGCGTTCGTGTCACCAGAGGTGGTGTCACCAAAGGGCGATACCGAAGGTGAAGTTGGGCAGCGTCGCGCCAGGGCACCCGGAGGGAGGAAGCGCTCCTCCGTTAGCGTTAGCACAAGCTCCAAGAGGAGAAAGAAATCGGTCGCCGGCCTACTCGACACTCTGCTTAAATCCGATCCATTCATTCAGGACGAGCCGATATCTATGCAAGAGCTGGATGACGGTCTTCTCTTTCCTGATTCATCTGTGGAGGAGGCCGCGCAGTTGGCTGAGGCTTTAAGACGCTCACAAGATGAGACTGAGAATGTGTGCACCCCAAAGAAGCTCTACCCCCCGTTATATTCTATGATGTTAACCCATCCTTACGACGGGTACACATGGGTCCTTTGTTAATGGAAGAAGAACGGGCCCTCAAACAGTCCATCTCGGTTGCTTCCGAAGACGAGCTTGCACTAAAAACAGTTCAAAAAGAACAACAGCTCAAAAAAGCCATACTTCAGGCTTCCTGGCGTATTGGTATGCATCTTTCTCGTGTCCTTCTTTTAGCAAGTAATTTTTATTAATTTTAAGTCTTCTCATTTTTGCGAAAACTTTGGAGGGACTTCTGCAGCAGAAGCGGGTTTGAGTCCGGATCGAGCCATGGCTGCAGATTCTACGAACATCTCCTGTGACGCATTGAAGGGTGTAGAGGAGATGACTGAAGCCGACGCCCTTGCTGTAGAGCTTCCGGTGGTGGCTGGTGTCTCTTCCACGTCTACTCCTTTAGCAGCATCAGCCATAGATCCTATGGACATTTCCTGTGACATACCGGATAGAGTAGAGGAGATTGCTGAAGACGTTATCCTTGCCTTGGAAGCTTCAGTGGCTGCTTTTGTCCCTCTATTAGAGACTGCCGCGCCGGCTCTAGATTTTACAAATATCTCCAGTGATTCACCTGAGAGTGTGGAGGAGACCACTGAGGCTGCCATCCCTCCAGCTCAGGGCAGGCGAAGCATTGAAGGTAATCTCATATACATATATATTTTGTTTAATGACCCTTCTTTCATCTGACCCTTTTCTTTCTTTCAAAATTGCGGGAATTGGCGGCTTCTATCGTGGACCTCTCTCTAAGGAAAACCTTCCAGCGCTTACTTGACATGGCTGCCTCACAAGCAATATCCCCACAAAGCATAGTTCTTTCCTCGGGCCAATGTTGGTATGCTTTGCCCTTCTGGTTTTACATTTTCATAATGATGCTGATATGCCCTTCATTTTAAAACATAGTTCTAGAGGCTGACGATGAGGTTGAGATTCTTGACGGACCTGGGGATCTTTTAAACCTGCCCTGCATGACCATGGGTAAGTGACGTTTTATCCTCGGCATCGTTTCGTTTACTCTATGTTTGGAAACACAATTGACCGCACCTAAATCTTTACAGCTTTGCCAGTCCTAACCCCATTAGAGTCTCGGATCCCTATGCCACCAGGCCCTTATGCCCGACGTGAATCTAAAAAGATGGCAAAATAGAGCATTTATTCCTTGGCGGCACTCATCGAAGATCTTCGCGCTGGTACATCTGTCGCGGCTGAAGAATTTGCTGCCGAGGCCAACGCTTCATTATCTGTTCTGGCCACTTATCATGATGAGGCATTAGTGCGTACTTGGGTTTAGTACTGTCGCAAAAGGGAGGCCTGCCTGCATGGGATTGAATGCATACGCCTTCTTTTCGACAACTTAACTGTAAAAATGAGTCTCCGAGGATGGATCGAACAGTGTGCAGCCAATCTCCAGTCATGCGAGAAGAGGCTCAACCGGAAGTTTTCAGAGAGGGAGTTGGCTTCGAATGCGTTGGGGTAACTTTAGGCCCAGCTTACTGCCAAGACCACCCGTGCGTACGAAATTTGACGGGTGCCTCAAGAAGCAATTTAAGAGGTAGTGACTCTTGACAAAGCTGTTATTTTTACCCATGAAATGGTTGAAGCCCATAAGGTCGCTGAGAAGGAAGTCGAGAGTCGGTTTGTTTCATACCAGACTCAACACACCCAGGTAGGGACTCGTCTCGCAGCACTGGTGGAGCTTAAAGCCAAAGTCCAGCGGAAGAACGATGAACTGGCTGGCCTATTGAACCATCCGCCTACTTGAAACATTTTTGTCATTGTATATTCTCTTCTTTTTGTATAATAGTATCTTGTATTCATTTTGATTCATGAATAACATGTATTCATTTTTATTCCTGAATGAAATGTATCTTGTATTCACTTAAATTCATGAATAAAATACATATTTTATTTCATACCGGTATTTCTCTTTTCTTCGATATCTTGATTTGGCGTGAAATAGTTTATATACTCATTTCGGAGTTTGTGTAACAACTCCAATTCTTGTGTATATAAATTTGATTTAAAGTTAATGTATACTTGGGGTATTTACATTTTCTGTGAGTACTATAAGTATTTAATTTACTTTTGAACAGCAAGAAGGAGCTTGTAGCTCATTGGTAAGACCTTGCACTGCCGAACCAAACCACCAGAGTTCAAATCCCATCAGCCACATTATTTTTTAATTAGTTTTCTATCAATCTTTTTAGAAGCCCAAGAGTGTACACGTGCATAACTCGTAAAAACCATGAGTCACACATAAAACAAACGGGTCCCCCAGTCAAGACACAGCATCAGGGGACAAGTGGCAACCTGACTCGGCCCGACTCAGCCAAATCGGGCCGATGGCTCGGGTGAATCGGCCAACGCCGCCGGCCCGAGTCAACCCAAACCCAAATTTTCTTGAACTCCCAGAGACTTTTGGCCTACCCCACTCCCCCTGCACTATTTAAAATCTCTAAAATTAAATAGAGAATTAAAACACCCCTTCTAATTTTTTTAATACTAAATTAAATACATTTTTTATCACACCCTTTCATCTACCCTCAACCCTAATTTTTCCTATAAATACCACACCTAAATGCACCCCTCCTCACTTCCAAATCTCTGTCCAAACTCTTAAGAAAATTACATAGACTTTTTGTGTGCAAGTGAAGTTAGCAAAAGGCAAAAGCTCCGGCGAACTTCCGACGACGATTCGAGAAGATTCCGGTGACGAAACGACGTACCAGTGCCTCCCACTTCTTCCTTTTCCTCTCCTCTACCCTACAATCCAGTAAGTCCCTTCTTCCCTTTCTTTTTACTATTCTAAAAATTTAAAATTCTAAAACCCGACGGAAGAGGAGTTAATCCGACTTCCGATTCGGTTTTTCCTTAAAAATCATATTTTCCTTAAACACAATAAAACCAAACTCTCCCATCATGATCATTAATTATTAACAAAACATCTTGACAAGTTTCATATCAAAAGAATTCATATTTCAATTTTTATAGCAATTTTACAGAAAAATACCATATAGTTTAGTTTCGACATAAATCTTATAATTCCTTGCTATACTTTTAGATAGTTCACGAGGTAATGACCTACCTCCTCACAACCCTCATATGAAACATAACACGATGATCTTTGGGAACATAGTTTTAGGAAAATACGATTTTACACAAAACTATCTTTAATTTATAAAAACCATTTTCTACAAGATATGTATTTTAAAAAATCTTTGCAATGTGCCGATACAACCCATTTCGGAGAACCCGTTCAGGATGGTGCGGATTATCACATATTCTCGGACTTAGTAGTGCAAGATGCAGACCTTCACAAGGAGTATACGGTCTCAAAAGATTTAAAAATAAAATTTTCTTTAGAAAATGTGATTTCTATTATAAATAAAACTTATTTTGAATAAATAAATATATATGTAATTAATATCAAAATATCTATTTTTAATATTTATAATATTCCACATTTCCAAAATTCAAGAAAAACATCTCATTTACAAGAAAATACAATACAAATTCCAATATTACAAATAAATACCATATATTATAAAAAATAGGTTTTATTCACAACAAATGTCACATATATAAAATCTACATCTATGAAAACTCTAAAGACGATAATTAAATACTTGAGGTGTATTTTAAAAATTATACAAAATTATTTTTACATAAAACCCTTCAAGTTATACTAAATTACAATATGGACCCTGGTAAATATAGGTTTAAGAAGGACCAGTCTCTTGAGCCTCAGGGAACCGGAGATATGGGTGCTTGTCTATTTAAGGTAGATAACTTAACAAACGGTGTTATCAACACGGTAATCGTCTTTAAAAAAGACACAAATCCTGCCGTCCATGTGCAGCGGTTACCGATAACACCAGAACCTAATTCAGGATTCAATTTCTTTTCTAATTGTCCGACTCAGACTGAGTCTCAATATAATCAATCTGACTTGAATGAGATTCAAGTATATATAATAAATCCATATGAATCCATATATTCAATCTGTTCAATCTATCAATCTATACAACTTGACTGAACCGAACCATGGATATACATCCATCTACATGATTCTCCAGTTATATCCATTTACTGATATCATGGTTTCAGCAAGTCATCCATCTATACAATCTATAATACAAGACAATACAATACAAACAATACGATCAAGATATCGCGGGGTTTAAGGGGTAGATTTGTACGGAAGGGGTTAGAAGTGGCACGAGACTGCAACCATTAAGACACCTAACCTGAATTTAATTGCCGTTGTACCGTGGTTGAACGGTTCCTTGTATTTCGTCCACCGTAGTCTCTGATCTAACGAGACTCCTCTCGTATACACTGGCCTCTTCTGTACCAAGCTACAAACAACAGCGTTAACACTAAATACAACATTATAACAATATAATACCACTTTAAAAGTTACACACTCTCTCTCTTTCTATTCTGCTTCTCCCTTATCTTTGGGACTTACCGAGCGATTGTTCGCTGACGACATTCCTTCTATTTCTTCTTTGGAATGTTGTCAGGTAGATCGGACCTTCAGGAGATCGAGCCCACCAGCGAGAACTTGGATCACCTAGCCTTCGACCCGGAGCTCTAGATACTTGTACATTTCATTCAGTACTTTCCATTTCTGTTATGCCATTGTTTAGGCATTGCTTTTCATTCCATGTATTTACTTTTCAGATGTATTGTAAAAACAATGTGAATAAATAAAGTTGATGTTCATTTATATCTATTATCTCTGTCTCTTGTGCATTTTATTGCTTAGATACGCTCAGCGTGTTTATTTCAGAGTAAATACGTAGCGGTCTCGTCACATCCTCTTCCCGTATACTGGGAAGCGAGGCGTGACAGGTTCTGTTGGTGGCCCATGCAGGTCAGAGCTGTATGGAACCCCACCATGCAGTTCAGTTCTGCGTGGAAAACCTAAGCAATATAACACAAGAACCATTAACTGAAACCATTCTTTACAATTCATATTCCTTGAATCTTACAATCTCATATATTTTGAATCTGTCCTAACCCGAAATTTTTCTTTCAAAGTTATGGATTCCCCGAACAACACCAGCACCAACTTCAACAACACTCCACCTCCACTACCAATTACACCTGCCGTAGCTGCTCCGATCAACGAGCAGACGTTTCTTCTTGAGGCAATCCGTAGCCTCTTGGAAGGATAGCAGCAGCAGAATGCTATCCTGATGAGCTGACCAGAGGCAGAAGTACCTGGGGTGAAACAATTCGGGGCTTTGCACCGCAAACAGTTAGCAGGAAAAGAGAGCCCTCTAGAAACTGAGGAATGGGCTCAGAGCATTGAAGATGATCTGGCAGCGGCACAAGTGCCAGAAATAGCTTGGGTTCGTGTTGCTAAATTACAGCTCACGGACAATGCACGTGTATGGTGGAAGGCGGAAGAAAGCCGTCTCACCCAGCCGATCGATTGGAAGACTTTCCGCGACATATTTCGACGCAAAGTACTTTCCTGAAACTGTCAGGTTCGACAGGGAACGGCAGTTCATCCATCTGCAACAAGGTTCAATGTGGACCAAGTCAATAGATGAATATGACTCTGAGTTCACCATGCTCAGTCGGTAAGATATGTCTCAATAATTCGATTTTTCAATAAATCACATACTGCACAGCTAACACAATACTTTAATAGATTTGCGGCACACCTGATACCGACGGATGAGATCAGAGCTCATCGATTTCAACAAGGGTTAGATCTGGACATCCAGGCTGCACTAGCGACAGGAGATTTTCCGACTCATGAATCGGCTCTGAAATCTGCCCGCCGTTATGAGGCAGTGTTAAAGATAAAGGGCAGACCTCAGTCTGCCGGAATGAAGCGCCCTGCCAACCAGATGGCAGGAGGAGCCTCATCAAGGCCATCTTTTTTGCCCAGGAGACTGGAAGTACCAATCAACCGGCCCAGACCAGCCTTTTGTACCTACTGTAAGAGAGATGGGCATCTGATGAAAGACTGCCGGCGAGCCAACCGCCTTTGCTTAGGCTGCAGCTCAGCTACTCACGATATTGGGTCTTATCCCAGAAGACACAACCCAATTGCTGCACCCAGGCTAGCAATCACATATCAGAAGAGACCAGCGCTTTAGGCACCTGCTCCAAGACTAGCTCTCCCTGCTCCACCACCTAGAGGACCACCGACTGCACCTCCTCCTCACCAGTTCCATCAAGCTCAACGGAACATTCCGAGGAATGCTCCTCCGGCCAGGAGGAATGTACCACGGCGACAAGCTTTCACGATGACCGTTGAAGAAGCTGAGGCCACTGGCCAAGTCATCACTGGTAACCCTTTCTTCTCAAGCTTTTCTTTCAGTCTTAACACCTACCTACATATTTCTCCTATACCTGAAACATATCCCACATACCTTAGGTACAATCTTAGTAGCCTCACTTCCTGCACTAGCACTCTTCGATACTGGAGCATCTCACTGCATTATGTCGTAACGGTTCATCCGAACTCATGCGATTCCAGTCACACCGCTTGTATCCAGCTGGAATGTCAGTTCAGGGGACGACGTTCTAAAGGCAATAATAGGATACAACTTGTGTCGTCTGCAGCAGAGAATTCTATGCTGACTTCAAGGTGCTGGACATACCGAACTTCGATGTGGTTCTAGGTATGGATTAGCTTGGAACATTTTATGCTACCATTGACTGTCGTCAAAGGAGGGTAGTATTCGAGATTTCAGACCATCCGGTTTTCTATTTCAAAAGTGGAGACCGTACCCTGAAGCCAAGTACTTACAAGGCGAAACCAAAGAAGGCAGTGATTGCAGCAATTCAAGAGGAGAAAGAATCAAAGCCAAAAGTAGTTCGAGAGTTCGACGATGTGTTTCTTGATGATATATTAGGTTTGCCTCCCGATCGAGCTCTTGAATTCAGCATTGATTTAGTACCAAGAGCACAATCGGTGATCAAAGCACCTTATCGATTAAGTCCGGAAGGTTTGAAGAAAGTCCGAACTCAGTTGGACGAATTATTAGCGAAAGGATGGATTCGGACCAACACTTCAAGTTGGGGATCACCAGTATTGCTTGTGAAGAAGAAGGAAGTTTCATACAGAATGTGCATCGATTATAGAGCCTTGAACGAAGTCACGATAAAGAAAAAGTATCCACTACCTCGCATCCACGATTTATTCGATCAGCTAAGTGGATCTTGTGTTTTCTTTAAGTTAGATCTTCGTTCAGCTTATCATCAGGTGAAGGTCAAGGAAGCTGATATTTATAAAACAGCTTTCAGAACTTGTTATGGTCATTACGAATTTCTTGTGATGCCATTTGGAGTGACCAACGCACCAGAAATATTCATAAACCTGATGAATCTAGTTTTTCGGGAGTACATAGATAGGTTTGTTGCCATCTTCATCGATGACATCCTAGTGTATTCAAAGAGTCGGAAAGAACATGCCGAGCACCTACGAATTGTCCTGGAAACTCTACGACAACATCAATTCTACGCCAAGTACAGCAAGTGCGAGTTTTGGGTAGATCAAGTTGGTTTTCTCGGACATATTGTATCAGGCAAAGGAATCTCTGTGGATCCAACGAAAGTTTCAGCAGTAAGCGAATGGCCGACACCAAAGTTAGTAAAGGACATTCGAAACTTCTTAGGTCTAGCTGGATATTACCGAAGGTTCATTGAAGGCTTTTCGAAGATAGCAATACCCCTGTCCAAGCTCACACGTAAAGATGAAGAATTCGTGTGGTCAGACGCATGCGAACAAGCTTTCGTAGAACTCAAGTCAAGGTTGACATCAACGCCTATTCTCGTTATATCGGACCAAACTGGAGGTTTCGAAGTTTACTGCGATGCATCCGGTAAGGGATTAGGATGTGCCCTACATCAGCATGGAAGAGTTGTGGCTTATGCTTCAAGACAACTGAAGACTCATAAGCGCAATTATCTGACGCATGATTTGGAGTTAGCAGTCGTAATCTTTGCTCTCAAGATTTGGCGCCATTATCTACTTAGTGAGAAAGTGAACATATACACAGATCACAAGATTCTGAAATATGTGTTTACTCAGAAAGAGCTTAATATGCGGCAGAGACGATGGTTAGAACTCATGGAGGACTTTGACATCAACCTGCAATATCGCCCAGGGAAGGTGAATGTAGTTTCAGATGCTCTTAGTCGCCAACCATTAGCAATGCATCATACCGCTCAGTGGAAGTTTCAACAAGACTTGCATCAGATGGAGATTGAAGTAGTCATACCAGGTAACGCTTCAAGTTTGATGAATTTACAAGTTCAATCTACCATTGTCAATCAGATCAAAGCAGCTCAAGCAAGTGATGCTAAGTTGCAAAAGATCAGAGAATAAGTGGAGAATGGACTCAGAACAATCTTCATCATCCATGAAGACGGATCTTTGAGATACGGCGGCAGATTATGTGTACCAAAAGATTCTGTTCGGGAAGAGTTAATAAAAGAAGTTCACAGCTCTCCCTACTCAGTATACCCTGGAGGTACAAAGATATACAAAGATCTACGTCAGAATTACTGGTGGAATGGAATGAAGCGTGAAGTAGCCAAAAGCGTCACTAAATGCTTGGTGTGTCAGCAAGTAAAGGCTGAACATCACAGGACAGCTGGATTACTTCAACCGTTACCTATCCCAGAATGGAAGTGGCAACACATCACGATGGATTTTGTGACTGCACTTCCTCGCAGCACAAAGGGTAACGATGTGGTATGGGTTATTTTGGATCGACTCACAAAGTCGGCTCACTTCATCCCATTTCGAGTTGGACAATCTGCGGAGACATTAGCAAAGAAGTACATGAAGGTAAGAATCTACTTAAGATTTAAACTCTTCAAATATATACTGCCTCTGATACCCCTGAATTCATACAGGAAATTATGAGACTTCATGGAGTACCGGTCCGCATTGTCTCCGATCGTGACACCAGGTTCCGATCACAATTTTGGCAAAGTCTGCAAGCAAGCTTGGGAACAAGTCTGAACTTCAGCATAGCTTATCATCCACAAACAGATGGTCAGTCTGAGTGAACTATTCAGATCTGGAGAATATGCTCAGAGCATGTAAGTTAGACTTCGGAGGATCGTGGGAAGATCACTTACATCTTGTGGAGTTTTCATACAACAACAGCTACCAAGCAAGCATAGGAATGGCACCTTTTGCAGCACTTTATGGAAGGAAGTGTCGATCGCCATTAAGTTGGGACGATATCGGTGATAGAGAACTCCTTGGACCTGAGATGATAGTAGCAACTGTGATGTGGTTCGTACTATCAGGGAAAGAATGCGCATAGCCCAAGATCGACAGAAGCACTGGGCTTATGCAAAGCGCCGTCATTTGGAGTTTCAGCCAGAAGATCATGTATTTCTGAAGATATCTCCAAACCGCGGAGTGATTCGATTTGGAAGAAGGGGTAAGATAAGTCCGAGATACATTGGACCGTTCGACATACTCAAACGAGTCGGTGAAGCGGCTTATCGCTTGGCACTTCCACCTTCATTGGAAGGAGTGCACAATATGTTCCACATATCTCAACTCAGAAAGTATGTGAGTGACACCAGCCACATTCTCAATCATTCCGAGCTCACTGTACAACCCGACTTATCTTATAAGCAACAACCTGTTGAGATCCTGGACAGGAAAGTAAAGTCACTTCGGATAAAGGAAGTCAACTTGGTTTGAGTGATGTGGAGAAAATACACTCCAAAAGAATCGACATGGGATTGGGAAGATGAGATGCGTGCAAGATATCCTCACTTATTTGTAAATTAGTCCTTAAAATAAATTTCGAGGATGAAATTTTTGTAAGGAGGGTAGACTGTAACAACTCCAATTCTTGTGTACATAAATTTGATTTAAAGTTAATGTATACTTGGAGTATTTAAATTTCCTGTGAGTACTATAAATATTTAATTTACTTTTGAACAGCAAGAAGGAGCTTGTAGCTCATTGGTAAGACCTTGCACTACTGAACCAAAGCAACAGAGTTCATATCCCATCAGCCACATTATTTTTTAATTAGTTTTCTCTTAACCTTTTTAGAAGCCCAAGAGTCTACAAGTGCATAACTCGTAAAAACCAAGAGTCACACATAAAACAAATGGGTCCACGAGTCAAGACACGGCATCAGGGGACACGTGGCAACCTGACTCGTCCTGACTCGGCCAACTCGGGCCAGTGACCCGGGTGAATCGGCCGCCGCCGCCGGCCCGAGTCAGCCCAAACCAAAATTTTCTGGAACTCCCATAGACTTTTGGCCTACCCCACTCCCCCTGCACTATTTAAAATCTCGGAAATTAAATAGAGAATTAAAAAACCCCTTTTAATTTTTTTAATGCAAAATTAAATACAATTTTTATCACACCTTTTCATCTACCCTAAACCCTAATTTTTCCTATAAATACCACACTTAAACTCACCCCTCTTCACTTCCAAATCTATGTCCAAACTCTCAAGAAAATTCCATATACTTTTTGTGTGCAAGTGGGGTTAGCAAAGGGCGAAGCTCCAGTGAACTTCCGACGACGATTCGAGGAGATTCCGGTGACGAAACGACATACCGGCGCCTCCCACTTCTTCTTTTTCCTCTCCTTTACCATACAATCTAATTCCCTTCTTCCCTTTCCTTTTACTATTCTAAAAATTTAAAATTCTAAAACCCGACGGAAGTGGAGTTAATCCGACATCTGATTCGGTTTTTCCATAAAAATCATATTTTCCTTAAACACAATAATACCAAATTCTCCCATCATGATCATTAAACATTAAAAAAACATCTTTACAAGTTTCATATCAAAAGAATTCATATTTTAATTTTACAGAAAAATACCATATAGTTTAGTTTCGACATAAATCTTATAATTCTTGCTATACATTTAGATAGTTCACGAGATAATGATCTACCTCCTCACAACACTCATATAAAACATAGCACGATAATCTTTGGGAACATAGTTTTGGGAAAATACGATTTTACACAAAACTATCTTTAACTTATAAAAACCATTTTCTACAAGATATGTATTTTTAACAAATCTTTGCAATATGCCGTTACAATCCATTTCGAGGAACCCGTTCGGAATGGTGCGGATTATCGCACATCTTTGGGATTAGTAGTGTGAGATGCAGACCTCCGCAAGGAGCATACGGTCACGAAAGATTTAAAAATACAATTTTCTTTAGAAAATGTGATTTCTATTATAAATAAAACTTATTTTTAATAAATAAATATATATGTAATTAATATCAAAATATCTATTTTTAATATTTATAATATTCCACATTTCCAAAATTCAAGAAAAAACATCTCATTTACAAGAAAATACCATACAAATTCCAATATTACAAATAAATACCATATATTATGAAAAATAGGTTTTATTAACTACAAATGTCACATATATAAAATCTACATCTATGAAAACTCTAAAGACGATAATTAAATACTTGAGCTGTATTTTGAAAATTATACAAAATTATTTTTACATAAACCCCTCAAGTTATACTAAATTAAAATAAGGACCCTAGTAAATATAGGTTTAAGCGGAACCAGTCTCTTGAGTCTCAGGGAGCCGGAGATATGGGTGCTTTCCTATTTAAGGTAGATAACTTAACAAACGGTGTTTCGGACACGGTAATCGTTTTTGAAAAAGTCACAAATCCTGCCTTTCATATGCAGCGGATACCGATAACACCAAAACCTAATTCAGGATTCAATTTCTTTTCTAATTGTCCGACTCAGACTGAGTCTCAATATAATCAATCTGACTTGAATGAGATTCAAGTATATATAACAAATCCATATGAATCCATATATTCAATCTGTTCAATCTATCAATCTATAAAACTTGACTGAACCGAATCTTGGATATACATCCATCTACATGATTCTCCAGTTACATCCATTTACTGATATCATGGTTTCGGCAAGTCATCCATCTATACAATTTATAATACAAGACAATACAATACAAACAATACAATCAAAACATCACGGGGTTTAAGGGGTAGATTGGTATGGAAGGTGTTAGAAGTGGCACAAGACTGCAACCATTAAGACAGCTAACCTGAATTCAATTGCCGTTGTACCGTGGCTGAACGGTTCCTTGTATTCCGTCCACCATAGTCTCTGATCTAACGAGACTCCTCTCGTATACACTAGCCTCTTCTGTACCAAGCTACAAACAACAGCGTTAACACTAAATACAATATTATAACAATATAATACCACTTTAAAAGTTACACACACTCTCTCTCTGTCTATTCTACTTCTCCCTTATCTTTGGGACTTACCGAGCGATTGTTCGCAGATGACATTTCTTCTATTTCTTCTTTGGAATGTTGTCAGGTGGATCGGACCTTCAGGAGATCAAGCCTATCAGCGAGGACTTGGATCAGCTAGCCTTCGACCCGGAACTCTAGATACTTGTACATTTCATTAAGTACTTTCCATTTCTGTTATGCCACTGTTTAGGCATTGCTTTTCATTCCATGTATTTACTTTTCAGATGTATTGTAAAAAGAATGTGAATAAATAAAGTTGTTGTTCATTTATATCTATTGTCTCTGTCTCTTGTGCATTTTACTTATATTGCTTAGATACGCTCAGTGTATTTACTTAAAAGTAAATACGTAGCGGCCTCGTCGCGTCCTCTGCCCATATACTGTGAAGCGGGGCATGATAGTTTGTAGTTTATTTACTCATCCCAAAGTCTCTAGTTTATGAACTCATTTCGGAGCTTGTTTAGTTTACCTCCCTTGGGCTTGTAGGCAAACCTTTCCTAACGTCACAGTTAACCCCTGCTCTTTACGACAGAGGTCCATTAGGGTCTGTGGTACTAGGGTTTTTGTCCATCGTACCGTCGCATTGGCTGATGCATTCCCCGATATGCAGACTTTACGCTGCTGTTCGGTAGCCCCACGACTGTCGTGTCTCTGATCCCTTCGGGGGCTGGACACGACGTCTTCAAGTAATCTACTTAGATCATATTACCATCGAGAGAGCAAGTAGTAGGAATTTTGCCATGCTGCTTTTTACTTGAGGTTAGGCTCAATTTAGGAGCCCCGGTAAGTCATAACCACTTCGTGCTGGTATAGGATGATCTCTGATGGTCTTTCACGTTTTATCTGAGTTGTCGTCAAGACCCTGAAGCTAGGAATTTAGCCTTCGCTTCCTTTATAGACACTGCGTCTGCTGTAGTGAGGCGAATGTCGAGTTGATCTCTAGGTTGTTTGTGTACCGTCGAGACTTGGAACTAGGGACTTTTCTATGGCTCCGTTTTGTTGACGTCGTGTCTGCAACCTGCTGGAGTGAAAAGAAACTCCATTGGTGACACTGTGCTGTAACGAGACGAGTGTCGAGATGGTCTCTAGGTTGTTTGTGAACCATCGAGACCTGGAATTAGGGACTTTGCCATGGCTCCGTTTTATTTTGGCCCTGGGGATGCATGTTGACGTCGTGTCTGCATCCTGCTGGAGTGAGAAAAAACACCGTTGGTGACACTGCGTCTGCTGTAACGAGATGAGTGTCGAGGTGGTCTTTAGGTTGTTTGTGAACCGTATCGACCTGGAACTAGGGACTTTGCCATGGCTCCGTTTTTTTTTGGCCCTGGGGCCGCTTGTTGACGTCGCGTCTGCATACTGCTGGATTGAGAAGAAACGCCGCTGTTGACACTGCGTCTGCTGTAAAGAGACGAGCGTAGAGGTGGCCTCTAAGTTTTTTGTGAACCGTTGAGGCTTGGAACTCCCTTTGACGGAGCCTGGTAGGAAAATATGGTTCTCTTTTCGTTTATACCCATGGATTGTATACAGGGGTTGATGTGGACTCACCTGCAGGGCAAAAGTTTCATTCATTTTTTTATTTCTTTCCTCAATGCTCTATCATTTCAGTTTTTTATATCGCGAAAGTCGCGATTGCCCAATCATTTCGTCTTTTTATCGCGGTGCCCAATCATTTCGGCTATTCTTTTCTTTTTACTCGCTACTTTTTATTGCGAGTTGCCCAAACATTTCGGCTGTTTTTTATATGCATATATTTTGCTCGCTGAATTTTATTGCGAGTTGCCCCATCATTTCGGTTATTTCATATGCATTTACTTTTTCTCGCTGATTTTTGTTGCGAGTATGGAACTTGAGATCTGATACCAATCTTGGCTTCATCACCGCTGCGACTGGAATATCAGGAGCGAATCATCAAGTACTTGGAATTTGATAGCGATTTAGGCATCAGCATCGCTACAAATGGGATATTACCAGGAGCGATTCATCATTTGCCTTTGTCGATTTGAACAAAGGTGGCTTAGCAAACAGGGTTAGGATTCTGTCGACTAAGGATTTTTGATTTTATAAGCCGTAAGGGTCTCATAAAGGGTTTTCTCCCTACGAGTCGAGAGGATCCTATAGGTGTAGGTTCTCCCTAGAAGTCATGAGGACTCCTAAGTGATATTTTCTCTTGCAAGTCATAAGGATCTTACAGGAGTGTTTTCTCCTTACAAGTCGAGGGGACTTATAAGTGTCGTTCACCATATGAGGACATTCCTCACCATTGGTGGGACTTGGTGGGGGAAATCGTTTATTTGTGCCCGTGGATTGTATACAAGGGCCAATATTGGACCGCCTGTAGGGTAAATTAGGGGATACGACGGCTTAAGAACAGGTCCAGGTCCCTGTAGCTTAAGGCTTTTAATCCTATCAACTATGAGGGTCTCATAGAGAGGTTCTCCTTACGAGTCGAGAGGATCTCGTAAGTGAAAATTTTACGAGATTGCGCCCTTTCAGGTTTTCACAAGCTCGCCGGTAGCCCTGCTGTTTTTACTCACGACGCATTTTTGGGTTTTCATCCGTGCTCATTTCGCTTGTGGACATACCGTTTTTTAATAAAGAGATTGCGCCCTTTCAGGTTTTCACAAGCTTGCCGGTAGCCTTGCTGTTTTTACTCACGGCACCTTTTCGGGTTTTCATCCGTGCCCATTTCTCTTGTGGACATACCATTTTTTTTATTACTTGGGTTGCAGTCTTTGCCGTTGGAGCTTTGATTGCAACATAGATCCCAAGAGAAGATATTTCCATATTTGGGGCGATGCGCCATGTTTGAGGCGGAGTACTAGTTAGGGACATCTCATTCCATTGCCAGTTTAAGAAAGTAGTGGTCCATGGTCGCCGTGTTTGGAGGCGATGGTCAATTTAAGGACATTTCGGTCCGTTGTTAGTTTAGGGACATCTCGGTCCATTGTTAGTTTAGGGACATATCGGTCCAATGTCGCCAACTTGGAGGCAATGGTTAGTATAAGGACATTTCGGTTTGTGGTCGCCGTGTTTGGTGGCAACGGTTAGTTTAAGGACATTTCGGTCCATGGTCGCCGTTTCTGGAGGTGATGGTTAGTTTAAGGACTTTTCGGTCCATGGTGTTGCCATGTCTAGGGCGATGGTTCTGTTGGATACTACTTTTAGAGTTTTGACTCAGGAAGATAGCGAGTGAACATGAGCGTCGTCATCTATCATTAACCTGAGTCGTGACTTGTCAAGCGTAGTATTTCTTAAGGAATCGGCCATTTATTGGCTGGAAGGGTCTCTCGCCATGAATATCCATGAGCAAGTAGGCCCCACCTTAGTAGACTATGTCTATGATGTACGGGCCTTTATAGTTTGGCTTGAATTTCCCCCGTTTTGTATGATTGGGGATCATAGGTCTTTTGACGACTAGCACGAGTTCGCCTTGGAGGAATGTTCTCGGCCTAATTAGTTTTTCTTATGACCGTGTCATCCTTGCTTTGTAAGTTTCTAGGTTTTGCTACGCCATGAGACGAGTTTCATCGAGGGCATCGAGCTCCTCAAGCCAAGCTGGGCATTTTCTTCATACGTCAGCTCGTATCGAACCACCACTCGTAGAGAGGGTAGCTCTATCTCCAAGGGAAGTACCGCTTCCGTGCCGAATACCAATGCAAATAGCGTTGTATTCGTGGCCATTTTGAACGTGGTTCGATATGCCCAGAGAGCTTCATGCAGTCTCTCGTGCCAGTTCTTTTTATTTCTGGCCACCGTTTTCTTTATGATCTTCGTCAAGATCTTGTTAAAAGCTTCAGCTAGGCCATTAGCTCGGGGATTATAGACTGAAGAGTATCTCCAGTCTATATTATGTTGCTGTGCGAAGCAGCTGATCTAATGGCTTCTGTAGGCCGGCCCATTATCCGAGATGATCCATCGCAGAGGGCCGAACTGGTAGATGAAATGTGTCCTGAAGAAATGAAGGATGTTCTCCATCTTCACTTCCTTTAGCGGTTCTGCCTCTGCCCACTTAAAGAAGTAATCGGTTGTTGCCAATATAAACCGATGTCCTTTAGATGATGTTGGTTCAATGGGGTCGATTATATTGGTTCCCCACATTTTGAACGGCCAGCTAGCTAATATTGGGTGTAGCGGATTTGGATGCTGGTGGATGAATTCCCCGTGAACCTGGCACGAGTGACATTGCTTCGCATATTCGAGGTAGTCCCGAATCATTGTGGGCCAGTAGTAACCCATTATTTTGATCTTCAGCTTCATCTTTGGCCCGGCTTGATGAGAACCACAGAGTCCGTCGTGGGTTTCTTGGACGACTCTCCTTACTTCTTCTGGTCCCAGGCACCTGATTGATCTCAAAAATATCTATTAACCGCAATCAAGAACGGCGTCGCTTGGTAGCTAGTCGGCGAGTACGGGTCGGTCCACAGGGATGTTGTGAATTTCCTAGTCGCTCTTACGAGTTAATTACGAACGGTGTGAATGGATTAATTAAATCTAAAAACTAAATTAATCTAGGGCAATTGAATTATAGATCTAACTATCTAACTAGGGCAAGAAATAAATTTATACTAGGGCAGAGAATGAAAAATTACCTAGGGCAAGAATTGAAATTAATTACTTACTTTACAGATGGCTCTCTCCAAACATCAACACAAGACTTGTCAGATCTGAATTTCTGAAATGAAAAGAGGCATCGATGCTCTCCAAAAGAAATCTAAATTTTATTGATAAAAAGAGGCACAGGGAGGCATAGAAAAATACAATGATTTGGGTTCTATTTATAGGAGATAGAAACCCTAGGTTTACAATTGATTCGCACATCTGCTTTTACAAAAATGCCCTCTAAGAAAAGACCTAGTTAAAGATTTGCGCCGCCTCAGGAATTTTGGTAAAATTTTATTCAATTTTGGGCTCTTGATGGCCGCGGAACCGCGGCCGCAGCAGGGTTTGGGCCGCGGTTCCGCGGCCCAATTGTAGACTTGGACTCTGATTCTTCTGGGCTGGGTTCTGGTTGTCTTGGGCTACTTAATTCTTTAGTTCTTTCTTTAAAATAGCTTCTGGTTCTCTTCCAGATTTTCCAGTGAATAATTGTGGTGAACTTTAACCGTGGCTTTGTAATCTTGGACCTTGTGTTGCCTTGTACTGATCTTTTGCGTAGGCTTGATTAAGATCCTTCTCTTTGTTGGTCAAAGTCTCACTTTTGCATTGTCTTTTATCTTTTTCACTGTTTTAGCTCCAAGAACCTGTAACCTGTAATTATGTAGCAGACATGCGTCAAAAACACCTGTTTATTTATAAAACGAATAAGAATGGGGAATATAATAATGCAATATTATGGTATGAACAAATACCCCCAAACTTATCTTTTGCTCGTCCTCGAGCAAACTTATTTTTTATTCTCTACAAAAAACCTAACCGCACTTTCGTAGGGAAACGCGATTGCACTGAGCTCGTGCAACAAGCCGTTAAACCTCTAGATGTCCCTAGTAGGAGGAGTGTTGTCTCCCGAGGGTTTTCAGCGGATACTACCCACAAAATCCTATCAATTAGGCCCATTGACTTTTATTCTCCAATTGGGTTTTCTAACAAGGAATTCTATTATCTTCGACTCGTAAATTATCCACCCATATTCTTCACACTTCCTCATCATTTAACTTAAGATTATGTATGTTTTATAGACTGACTTAGCTTTCGGCATCTCTTAAGTTTTCCTTCTAGGGTTCCATCTCCACTTAGGAATTTCTATCAACTCTACTAAAGATACAAGTTCTATTCTTCACTCCTTTCTTTCATCTAAACTCCAATCACATACCCCTACGTGTATGTATAAATCACCCCTACACTTGGAAATTCAAATCAAGCAATCAAACTCTTGTCCATTTGTCCAAAGCACTTATTAATTGGTGAATTTTTAATTGAATTTTGCTTACACATCCTTCATGCGACCGTTAATACTTCTTGAGGTACCAACGACCGATTACAAGATGTGTTTGCACATTAAAGCGTAATTCCTAGTTTTGCAACACCTAAGGCTTTAGCAGTGACTTCCAAACCAGTTGGTCTAAGGCACTAGGTGATGAAGCACCCTCGCTAAATATTTTTCTATTTTTACAACCTTAAGTAATCACAAAAACCAGTGTTCATTTTTTTTCTTTATTCATTTTTTTTCCTTTTATTTTCATTGTACTAAGGACTTTAGACAAGAGCATTTCAAGGTCTCTTCTACTATTCCAAGTTTTAAGGTGCGTGATTGTGCAATTTGTAGGGTATACATTTTCAGAATCTAGACTTAAGCTAGGAATTATTTATCAAACTTATACTCTAATAAGAACATCAATACTTTTCCTTTGTTTCAACTTAGCCCAAGAACTGAACTCAAAATTTGCCTATTTCTAAATAAACTACAAAAGCATATACTTTCTACCGTTAAGCTTTAAGAAAGGTTATTTTTAGGGTTTTTAATTTACTAAGTCTAAGATCTAGTTGTTTCTAGCCAGTTGACCTATTTGTCAAACTCAAATCAAATATGACCAAAATTGAATACAATAATTTTTATAATTTTTGAAATTTTTCAATTTTTTATGGGTTTTTAAAATAAGTATGCAAATGCAAAAATATGTACAAATGAATGTGAAGGAAAAAGACGTACCGAGCATACCCCCAAACTTAAACTTGACAGTGTCCTCACTGTCATGCCATACCAAGAGGGTCAAAATGTCGGCACTCCCCTGTTTATTTATTTATAAATTTTTTTAAATATTTTTTTTAATGTTTTGAAAAAAAAAATTTATTTTTTTTATAGAAAAAGAAAACAAAAAATATATATACATATATACATAAGGTCCTCCCCAAACTAAGCAAGGCCTTACATAAGCCAAATGTGAGCACCAACCATTCAAAAATCTTATCGTGGTAATGGTAGGGTTGGTGAAAGAATAGGGTGGAAAGAAAAGAAATGAGAAGCACACGAGACCGAATGGGAAGAAGAGTGGAATATGGTCTAGGCGGAAGAGAAGAATGGCGGAAAAGAGAAAGAAGTGGAGTACGATCTTGAGGGTGTAACTCGAGTGAGTAAATTAGCGCAATTTGTGATGACCGAAGTGTTAAAAGTGATTGTGCTAATCTATCAACTCGTCGTGAAATAGGGTCAAATCCCTCAAGATTCGCAAGAAGGCATGGGTACGCCGAACTTAGTATTGGAGATGAAAGGGTAACGGTCTCTTGTACGGTCGGAACGATAGGAAGGACGAAAGGGAGCAAATTAGGGATAGTCTCATTTTTACCGTAGTAAACTGTTTCGAACTTGAAAGATTCCAACAATAGTTCGAAACGACTGTAAGCAACCGAGTCTGATGGTTCAACTAACTCATCTGAAAATTCAAAGGACTCAAACTCGGGCGGTGAGTCATCAACATCATCCGAAAAAGTGAAACACTCGTAAGTGTTATCGGCAATGAGGACCGTGTCAGATTCAAAGGAAAAATTTTCAAGCTCACAGTCTTCAAGCGTGATATTAAGCGTGGTCGGAACGATGGAAAGGAGGGAGGGTGATTTAGTTAAAGGTGCAAGAGGATGAATTGGAAAATCCGACACATCAAACAAAAATGGTTCAACCTCAATATTATCCTCAATACTCTCCTCAATACTATCCTCATAATTCTCCTCAATATTTAACTCATCCATGCCATTATCATCAAAATCAAGACGCATATGAAGTTCGGGAGAAACATTTCATGACTCGGGATGATGAATTGGACATAAAATTTCAATCAAATCGACAAGTTCATCATCCGAAATATTCCCGGCGTCTATATCCTCAATCAAGTGAAAATCAATTTTTTCTGACACCTCATCGAAAGCATGGATATTTATCAATTCAGGTCCTAGATTGGAGGTGTAAAGATCGAAAGGATTAAGTGTGGTTTCACTCGAAAGGGGTTCTTCACAATCTGGCAAATCAAGCACTACAAAGTCGTACAACTCATCATTTTGGACACATGTTTGAAAATTGGAGTTGTTGGATTCAATTGGGTATGGGTAGGTTTGATTTGGAAATCCTCTCACATTCTCACTCTGTCCAACCGCCTCCTTATACATTGAAAATTTTTAAGCTAGTTGAAAACTAGCTGCCGGTTCATAAGGTTGTCTAAGGGCGGCAATGGATGCTTCCACTTTCCTAACCAGTTTGTTTGTTGCTAAGATATAAGCCTCCAACGACTCTTCCAAACTAGACTTGGGTTGTGAAGGGGTTTCGGTAAAAGATTCGAAACTGTTTGGATACGTGAAACTCCCAAAAGGCTGTGTAGAAACAGTGTCTAGTGACGGTGGGAAAGTCGGGTAGGACTGGTAGGAAGTGGATGCCTGGACAGGAATAGGATCAACCTGTGGATAGAAGGTGAATGAACTTGTTGATCCCTATAACTGGATGTGTGGAGAGGAGTGAAAGATCGGCTACGAGATTGAGCAATATGCTCAGCAATGGACATCGGTTTAGGAGTTACAGTAGGACTTGAAAAAGTGGTATCAACGTATGAAGGTGGTGAAGGTTGACACAAAGTGGGTTGCAAAGTCGAATTGTTTCTCCTAGACGCTTCTATTTGATCTTTCAAAGAAATTTTAGGCACGGAGGGATCTTCCTTAAATCGACCGGAACAATTGACGTACGAAGCAAAGTTAGGTTCGGGATACCAAAGTTCGGCAAGAGATTTATGATGAGGGGTACCCATGATAGAAGAATGAGAAAAGAAAGAAGATTGGAGTGCACGGATTTCTTAGCGACAAAAGTTGCAAGTCAATTTATAAAAAAAAATTTCCCCTTTTTTTTTATTTGTTTTGCAAAAATTTTCGATAAAGGGCTTAGACACAAATGCAATCAACTAGAAATGCACAATCAGGCCTAACTCAAGGGTCACCTAGGTCAGCTAGACAGCTCCTAACTGTTCCAAAAGGCTAGAGATAGGACCTCAAACCGGCTCTTCACCGCCAATTGCGGCCAGGTAAGTGGGAGGCTCCCCGCTACAAGTAGCGGTTCTAATTAAGTAACCACTTGCTTTGACACACTTGCCTAGACACCGCAAAGGCAGGTTAGGATAAACGGCCGATGCCTATAACTAGTCCTCTGTCCTATTGAGCTCGAAGTCCTTAGGGCTGAGTCTAGTGTTTTTTTAATTAATGGACGGTCAATGTATATGCCTTATGTGATTTCTGGGGTCCTAGGAAGGGTGATGAAATCCCCACCCAATCTGAATTGGTCAAAAGCCCCTTAAAATCAGTTTTAAAGATATGCAAAACAGTAAATCACTTGCAATCAAAGATTTTTATTTTATGCGCGGCGCAAAGAATCCTGCACAAGATTTGTTATTTAGAAGGGGAGATTTTTTTAAGCGCAAAGAATCCTGCAGAAGATTTGACAAAAGATATATGGGGATTGGTAGAAGAGGGAAAAGGGGAGCAAACAGTGCAAAATTCGCGTGCTGACGTGGCATATGGACCGCGGAACCTCGGCGGGAGCGCGCTTGCGCGGCGGAATAGCGGCGGTACGGAGGCTTCAGGTCTCCAAAAAAATTGAGTTGTTCTGCTTTTCCAACCTCTTTCTGTTCTGATGTATCTTTTTCTGTTTAGAACTCTGGATTTTTCCAGATCCGTCGATCCTGCAGAGATTCAAAAAATACCCTTCCAAAAATAGCAGATGATATATTTTTATATTTTTGTGATTTTTCAGTTTTTTATGATTTTTTAATTTTGATTAACCCGAAATTGCAAAAAGGAAATAACACGCCATTCCTGGCAACGGCGCCATTTGATTGATCTCAAAAATATCTATTAACCGCAATCAAGAACGGCGTCGCTTGGTAGTTAGCCGGTGAGTACGGGTCGGTCCACAGGGATGTTGTGAATTTTCTAGTCGCTCTTACGAGTTAATTACGAACGGTATGAATGGATTAATTAAATCTAAAAACTAAATTAATCTAGGGCAATTGAATTAAAGATCTAACTATCTAACTAGGGCAAGAAATAAATTTATACTAGGGCAGAGAATGAAAAATTACCTAGGGCAAGAATTGAAATTAATTACTTACTTTACAGATGGCTCTCTCCAAACATCAACACAAGACTTGTCAGATCTGAATTTCTGAAATGAAAAGAGGCATCGATGCTCTCCAAAAGAAATCTAAATTTTATTGATAAAAAGAGGCACAGGGAGGCATAGAAAAATACAATGATTTGGGTTCTATTTCTAGGAGATAGAAACCCTAGGTTTACAATTGATTCGCACATCTGCTTTTACAAAAATGCCCTCTAAGAAAAGACCTAGTTAAAGATTTGCGCCGCCTCTGGAATTTTGGTAAAATTTTATTCAATTTTGGGCTCTTGATGGCCGCGGAACCGCGGCCGCAGCAGGGTTTGGGCCGCGGTTCCGCGGCCCAATTGTAGACTTGGACTCTGATTCTTCTGGGCTGGGTTCTAGTTGTCTTGGGCTAATTAATTCTTTAGTTCTTTCTTTAAAATAGCTTCTGGTTCTCTTCCAGATTTTCCAGTGAATAATTGTGGTGAACTTTAACCGTGGCTTTGTAATCTTGGACCTTGCGTTTCCTTGTACTGATCTTTTGTGTAGGCTTGATTAAGATCCTTCTCTTTGTTGGTCAAAGTCTCACTTTTGCAATGTCTTTTATCTTTTTCACTGTTTTAGCTCTAAGAACCTGTAACCTGTAATTATGTAGCAGACATGCGTCAAAAGCACCTGTTTATTTATAAAACGAATAAGAATGGGGAATATAATAATGCAATATTATGGTATGAACAGCATCTTAGCCACCAAACTGTCGAACGATCTCTTATATAGAGTATTATTGAAGAAGGAAAAAGACAGAGCTCGTTTCTTGAGCTGATGTCTTGAAGATACATTTTTGGGTGTTCGATGGGATTTGAAGTAGTCAATGAAGACTTCCCTCCAATCCTCAGCCTTTTCTTTGTCCTGTAATTGGAAGGCTGCATGTTTGGTCGCTTCCTTTCTTTCAGACGACTCCGGAGATATTTTTGTTGGCGCGAGAATCCGGCGGCTTTGCACAATGATCCTTACGTCATCGAGGTTTTCGTCGGCCAGTTCTTTAGCGAGCTTGGCTAACACATCCGCCTTGCTATTTTCCGCACGCGGTATGCTTTCCAGGATGTAGGAGGGAATTTGAGTCAGCAGTTGCTGTACTCTTTCGCCATATTTTACCAACTCCGGTTTACACGTCTGATAGTCGCCATTTACTTGGCTAACGATCAGGTGGGAGTCTCCATATATGAGGAGGTTTTTGATTCCCATGTCGACCGCAATCTCAAGGCCCACTATCAAACTTTCATACTCAGCCTCGTTGTTTGTTCTTGGTTCTATTAAGGAAAGGGCGAAACGCATTATCCCTACTTGCGGAGTCACGAAGATGTGGACCACCCCAGCTTTGATTATAAGGATGTTTTGCTTTTGCTTCTTTAAGGAAGATGCTCCGTCGAAGTATAGTTCCCATCGGGCATTATTTCCTTCCTTCTCCCCTTCAATTGCATCAAACGCATGTTCATCTGGCAATTCGCAATTTAAGGGAGAGTCGGCTAGTATTGGATGCTCAGCGAGAAAGTCGGCGATGGCCTGGCCTTTCACTGCCTTGAGGGGCCGATACGTTATCGAGAACTCCATCAAAAGGAGGGCCCATTTGGCAAGTCTTCCTGTTAGTATGGCCCTTGACATTAGATATTTGAGAGGATCCACCTTTGATATAAGATGGACCTCATGTGTCAAGGCATAGTGCCAGAGCTTCGTTATTGCGAAGATCAGTGCCAGACAATACTTTTCGATAGGGGAGTAGTTGTTTTCTGCCCCCAGAAAAACTCGACTCAAATAGTAGAGAGCTCTCTCCTTCCCCCAGTCATTCTCCTGTGTCCATAGCGCGCCTAAAGAACTTTCAAGGGCTATTGTGTATAGGATGAGGGGCTTTCCCTTGACCGGAGCGGTCAGTACCGGCGGGTTCTGTAGATATTGCTTGATTTCGTCGAGTGCACTTTGGCATTTATGATCCCAAACGAAAGGGGTCCCCTTCTTTATTAAATGGATGTAGAGGCGGCATTTTCCGAAGAGATTAGCTATGAACCGTCGGATATATGCGAGCTTTCCTTGGAGAAGCCGCAATTGTTTGAGAGTTTTTGGCGTGGGCATTTCCATAATCGCCTTGATCTTTGATGGGTCTATTTCGATACCTCGGTGCCGTATGATGAATCCCAGGAATTTGCCTGAGGATACTCCAAATGCGCATTTCAAAGGATTCATCTTTAGATTGTATTTCCGAAGATGTTGGAACTCTATGTTCAGATGTTCCCAGTGCTCCTCGTACGATTTGCTTTTCACCACAAGGTCGTCAATGTATCATTCAACAATCTTATGGATAAGGTCATCAAAGATCTTCGTCATGCCTACTGGTAGGTAGCGCCTGCGTTCTTCAATTCAAAGGGCATCAACTTATAGCAGAATATGCCCAGCGGAGTCCGGAAGGCAGTATGCTTTTGGTCATCGGGATGCATCTTTATTTGATTATACCCCAAAGATCCATCCATGAAGGAGAAGACCTCATGGGTAGACATGTTATCGATCATCGGCTTAGTAATGGGTACTGGGAAGTCATCCTTCGGGCAAGCCTTGTTGAGGTCCCGGAAGTCCACGCAAATGCATACTGTCCTATTTTTCTTCATCACTGGAACAATGTTGGCTATCCAGTCAAGATATTGAACTTCTTAGATGAAACCGGAGTCAATTAGTTTCTTGACTTCGGCATTGATACTCATCTCGAGCTCGAGCCGCATTCTTCTTGGCGCATGTTTGATTGGCTTCACGTCCGGCGATATCGCCAGTTTATGCATCGCTATTTCGGAATCTAGTCCTGCTATCTTGGAATAATTCCATGAGAAGCAATATTTATATTATATAAGCACGTCCATTAGTGTGGCCACCTGCTTTTTAGACAGCAGCCCACTGACGAACGTTGGCCTCGGATCGTTTTATGTTCCCAAGTCAATTTTCCTTAGATTGTCCGCCGTAGTGTGTATCCCATCCTCCAGCTCTTTTGGCGCCCGTGGAAATTCTGAGATCATTTCATCCTCACTCTTATTTGCGAAACACTGGGAGAGGTCATCCATATTCTCGTGCTCCCCCTCCTTTGAGAATGTTATCATGTGGCAGGTACAAGTTAGTTTCCAAGATCGATGTTGATCTAGACTTACCCTCGCAACATAGGTTGCTTTTGGCTCATGCTTTTGTGGTGGGGTTACCCTCCAACTGTCGGATAGAGAAAACCTGCCTTGCCGATACTGGTCTTCGACCCATTTTTTGAAGGTGAAGCAGTCCTCAAGGGGATGTCTTATTACTCGATGGTAGGAGCAATAATCCGAGTGATGGACTTCATTTATCTGTTCGGGGTGCCGAGGCTCCGGGAGCGTCATCATTTGATACTTAATGACATGGTTAAATATTTTCCTTGTATTGTCTTAGGGGAAGGAATATTCCCGACCCATCTTCTTCATCGGCGATGGATTCCAGCTGACCTTTTCTTGATCACGTGGCTTCTTGGATCCCCTTTCGCTGTTTTAGAACGTCGTTCTCGTTCTTCACCTTGTTGTTGCCTTTGCGTCGGGCTTTTTCCTTGCCACGAGAGCACACAACGGGCTGAAGGTGAAGGGCATCATAGTCTTTTCTTCCCGCAAACTGCTGAGTGAGTCGCTGTGTCCTGGCTTTCTTGTAAATAGCCATTTCACAGCTGTGGTCATCCCGAGCCTTCTGACCGGCTTCTCTCATTAGCTTTTCTATTTGTTCTTCGAATGACGGACTCGACATTCTTACGGCGGGATCTCGCTTTGGTTCAATATCAGTGCTATCTGGAAAAGCATTTCCTTCTCCATCGGAGTTATTTATGACACAGCAGCCATGAAATCGCTCCCGTTTCTTAGACCGAACGTATCTAAGTCCAGTCGTCTCCATCCTCCCATTGGGCATCTTTCACTGAGTCATGGGAACGTCCCAAATTTTGTTGTTGAACTGGGCTTGTTGAGCGGTTTGTTTGAAGGGTACGCCTTGGCATCTTAATAGCCTTTTCAATCCCTCTGCGTAATATCTGAGCAGACGGATTGGTTGAAGCCTGTCAAGCGCAAGTTTAGCACCATACCAGACTTCTTTCTCCACTTTAGTCTCCGTAGATTGGTAGAAGAGGATCGCCTTTTCAACTCTTCGATTAGGAGGGACGTGGAAGGTCTGCGGCTCTAGTATGCTGTATGTATCAAGCGCATCGAGTTCTTTGTAATGCCGCGGCGGAACTGTTAGTTATGTGTATGTCCTAGAGGCTATTATTGTACATATGATGTATATTATAGTGGATGCTTGGACATATATAGAGAGGACTTTCTTGCTCGACATGATAGTATGCTATCTGGTTGCTCTTTGTTTTAACATGTAAACTTGTATTGTGATACTGTCTTGCTCTCACATGTTGATAAAGCCCTTAGGATGTGTACTTCACTACCCGGACTATGATAGAGATCATACTAGTAGGGCCAGGGTAGTCCACAAATACATCCTTTAATTGTTCCTAGTCGTAGGTGTATCGAGACAGGGCATCGATATTCCAAAGTAGACTAGCGTATAAGCTTCTTGACCCATATGATGGGCGATGGATGATCCCCCATCCATTGGTGTTTGATATCAAAGATGGTATATGGGTGCTCAGTAGAGACTGAGTACACAGAATGGACTCGCCGAGAACTCCTAGTTGGTATTATACCTATCGTCAGATAGCAGTTCTATGGTGACACTGGTACAGGTTAGTCTGTAGACCCGAGATCGTCATAGAGTCTTGTGTGATTCCCACTGTGCTTTGATTTCTACCTTACCAAGTTCAAGAGAATGTGCAAAACGGTGGCTTTTGGGTACAGTCCCGAGTCACATGAAGGCAATAAGCGATAGGAGGGGATTCATTTCTCCCGGTATTAGGAGTTGATGTTGCGCTGTGCTCGATTGGTTATAACAGGAAGTCCATGGCCAGGGATAATACGGAGATCTACTGGTAAGTATTATCAGTAGTTTCTCGACCCGTTATGAACCATACATCGGCACGACTTATCGGTTACTGGGGTCTGACGTTTACCACCCCTAGACTAGATATACGACATATCAGACGAAGAGACCGGACTGTACGGTAGTGTTACTGACAGGCTTTATAGGAGTATGAGAAGGCTTGATTATTGATCTTCTGATCGCTCAATACCCGGGTAGTCGTTACGTCCAGCTAGTACCGCTGACGGCTTGTGGGTGCTTGATTTGATCATCACCTACTGTCGGCGTATTGACGAGTCTTTAGAGTCCTACACAGAGGTTTACTGGCTCAGGAAAAACGAAGTAGGAGCACATATGTGATATGTGCGGGACCAGGATTAGTACGAGTATATGATACCGTATTCTATTCTCACGATTTATTATATCGATCGGTTATATGAGATATAGCCGGATTATCGAATCAAGTGTTGATTCGATAAGTTGATACAAATAATATTAGTCGGTCATATGAGATATAGCCGGATTATTAAATCAAGTGTTGATTTAATGATTTAATGTATAATTATATATTTGATATATTAATTTACATTAACTAATATTAGCTCACTTAAGCATTTCTTTTCTCACTTATGCATTTAATATATATGTGATATATATTAATTGTATTTCTTTTTGTGTCATGCTTGATGATACATGCTATATGGGTGTATGAGACTCACACCATACTCATGATAATGTAAGGTTTATTTATTTAAAGTAAATCCAAATCATTTGGAAATTAGTCACATGGTTGAAGCTTGTGGAAGCTTATAGACCCATTAACTTAGTCCACTAGTTTTGTCTTACCTTAGATATTTATTAACCTAACCATTATCTAAACCCCTGGTAAAGTCTCTACATGAGTTATATGAGATATTTTCTCACCTATGGTTACCATAACATTATTGGCTTCATCTTCTTCATCAACAAGAGAGAGCCTTCTGGGTTTTGGAGAGGTGAGGAAAATAAGTGAGATAGAGATTTCTATGCGAGCAAAAATCCTACTTCATTATCCTGTACTAGATTATCTATTTAGTTTAGGGTGTTAGCTTCACTAATCCCAAATTAGTGAAGAGATAGCTTGGGTTGGTGTCTCCTCGACGTAGACCATCTTCGGCCTCGAAGATTTCGTGCAAGCTTGTTTTTTCATCTTGTGGAGCCATTTTAGAGTCCGGAATATCACTACTTGGAGCGAAGGGACTACCACACGGAGCTATTGAAGTGAAGGACCGATCTACAAAGGTTGTATTCCTTGTTCACTTAAATGTAAAGATGTTTACATGTTGTATTGTTAAATTCTCTAGTTAAGATTCTAGGGTTAAGGTAGTTTAGGATGGCAAATTTTTGAAAATGGCATGGACGATACCTCCCGAAACCTTGCTGTCGTACTAGGCATCCCTACGTGGTATCAGAAACAAGCTAGAGAATTAGACGATATTTGTAGAATTACAAAACCGAAACAACTCCGAAACACTCGAAACAAAAACCTAGTTTCTGTCGAAATTTTTAAGTCGTCTAAAATTTTTTTAAGCAACTGCATAATGTTATTAAGATATAACAAGAACACTGGACAAAAACGAACCCCATTGGCCGGATTTGACCCGGCGACATTCACTAAATTTCCGAGCCAGCTGGCCCCATGTTGCTATTTCGGGTTCGTTTTGGTTTGGTGTTCTGGTCTCTGGGTTTTGGTGTTTCACGTGTTGCTTGTTTTTTGTACAATTGTATGAGATGTTAATTTTTTATAAAGGCAATTCGGAGTGTTTCGTAGTAGTAATTCTAAATCGTTTCGGGTACTTTAGACGGCGTTAAAAAGTTCGAACGAATATCAAATACTCAATTTTCTCCCTCACTGGAAATTTTCCAAGAGTTGGATTTTTCCAATTTAAAGAACATTCAAAAATCATGCAAGTAATGCGATGGACCCTCTAGAAGAATGAAACCCTAACTCGATTCTATGACCGTAAGTACCGCCGCCAAACCCTAGGATTTGCGGCAGTTCCGCGGCGCCATAGGTGAGGCAAGAGTTGGCCCTTCTACGGTTGGTCCATAGGTACTTTGGTATGTTTTGAGTATTTTTAAACTGTGCTCAAGTGTTGAGCTCTTTGGGAAATTTTGGGTGTTTGTTGATTCGATCGAAATGATTAACATCGTCTAGCTATCTGTGATTGTGATACAATATTTGGAATCCACAAAATTTAGTTTTATGAAAACTAATTTGAATTTTATAAATCTAGCAATTTAGTCTCATTTGATCGGTTGCCACGGGATTTTGATGTTGATCAAAAGTCCGTCGCAATTACGTAGTGTACGCGGATACTCGCCGGGTAACCTTACCAGATAGCCACAGCCCCTAGCCCCGACCAAGTGACTGTAGGAGAACCCCATCGCCAAAATCATCCGTTCGGCTGCTCGCGGCCGCGGTGTGCCGCCTAAGTGCACTTCGTCGACTGCATCGGGGGTGCGGCCGTCCACTAAAGTTTCCGAAGAGCATTCAATCAGGTTGTTGGGAATCTTGTTGAATTACCCGAATGATTATTGAAAAATGTTTTCAATATCGACACTAAAATGCAAGGTTTATAATTGTTAGGCATGCGATGTCTAAGGAATTCATTTGGTTTGGCATGAAATCCAAAATATGTGATACAATGGGTTTATGATATCTATGATGGTTCCGGATTCCAATTGTTGTAGTTTTCACTTTCTTTTCTGCGACTGTAAATATAATAAGTGATGTATTGCCGGTTTCGTTGCTATATGACAACGGCAATTGGGATGTGCATATTTACTTATGTTGATGACATGTGATGTTATGTGTTACTGTGATATGTTATATTGGATCGTCATGTTTGAATGGCCGAGTTTTTTTATGTGAGATGATAATTTTTCATTTTCATTCATGTAAAAACTTGTATATAATATTCTTTTATTGGGGCACTTCCGGGGAGCACAAGTAACCGGGTTCTAGGGTCTAATGGGAGACCATCTCGAGGAGTCGAGACAGGGTCTCCTAACTCTCGAACTGGTAGGGTTGCTTGCTGCTCTCGTAAGGGTCTAGGGATGTGGGTTTGGCTATTCATCGCGACCGTGGAATCCGTGTTTTTTACTGGCTTAATTTAAAACACGGAATTTCTAGTATATCCAATATTTCATATGTGTTCTTCTGCTGCTGATATTCTGTGATGTGATCACTTTATATGATGAGACGAATGCTTATATTATATATATGATATATAGTAATTATTGCTGCTTTCGTTTCTTCTGTAATGCTTAGGAAGCATAATATGATGGGACTTCATTAATGATATTAATGAAAGAAAAGAAACCTAAAAGATATTGTAGAATCAAATTTTCAAAAAGGGTGGCTCTCGTTTTTGTTTTGCATAGCGGTATTCCTTGTAGAATATCCAGCACCTCATTCGATGAGAAAAGACCCGAGATCCCTTCACCGGGAGTGACCTCTTTAGCGAAACTAGCAAATGCTACAAACCACTCAGTTTTGTTTATTATTGCTTTTTTAGTTCTTGTTTTGCATAGCGGTATTCCTTGTAAAATATCCAGCACCCCATTCAATGAGGAAAGACCCGAGATCTCTTCACTGGGAGTGACCTCTTTAGCAAAACTAGCAAAAATCCTTAAAAACATTCCTTTTCAAAAACACTAGATTCTACAACGACATCAAGTTCATTACGCAAAAGGTTTTTCTAAAAACCTGTCGTAGCCCTCCGTCATTTCAGATAAGTACTACTTAGTATTCGTGCTGCATTTGTTGGCCTTCGTCAAGGCGTAGTGTGCGGTAGCTAACTAGTGCTTATCTGCTAAAGCATGTGATGCGAATGGATTAGGGTAGTCATGCGACTTTGTTGGCCTTCATCAAGGGTCGTGCGGGTGGGTTTAATTCAATCATGAAATGTACGGGTTGAACTTGACTAGCGGCCTATGGTTTATTGGCCTTCGTCAAAGTCACAGGAAGTTAGTGGCAAAATATTGTCGGGAATTTCAAGTGTTGAAATTTGCAATGAGATTGCATACTTTCTATAAGATAGTTGGATCCCGATACCCACTGCGAATAAGAGTTACTCCTGGAAAAGTTTTACACATCACAATTAGCCGATCAAGTAGGTGTCTAGAAAGGTGTTAACGGGGTTACGCCCCTGGGAAAACGAGTTTTATTTTAATTAGGCCCGTACGAAAGCACGGGGAACCTCCCTCGAAATACCGACACTGGCTTGGCTGAAAGATTGGCGAACTTGTAAGGTGTAATTAATCCCGGCTAGTCTTACCTTTTAAGGTTTGAAGAAAGATTTGATAGAAACGGTGGGAGCCATCCTGATTAGATAAGATAATAACCAATCTAATCTTGCAAGAGCATACGCTAAGTGTTTTCTTCTCTCTCTCTCCAGGTAGCGACCATGTCAAGCCTTAATCAAGATAATAATATGGATGTATTGACCGAACCCACTTATTATACTGAGCAGGAGAACGCTGGTTCCGCTCTAACATATAATTGTTATAAGTCCGAGCAGGAAATAGGGGTATATCTGGATTCCCACGCCGTCCAAACGAAGAATAAGCATGTTGATGCATCTTCTTCAGGTGTGTTAGTTACCGAGAACTATTTCTCAGTACACTCTACGTCCTGAGTATTAGATACCGGATCAGGATCCCACATAAGTAATATGTTGCATAGGCTAAGGAAAGATAGAGAACTGGGTATAGGTGATCATTCTCTAAAAGTAGAGAATGGTGCAAGTGTTGCAGCCAAAGCAATTGGTGAATATCACTTAGTATTACCAAATGGCAATACTTTGATCTTGAACGAATGTTATTACGTGCCCTCTATGATATGCAATTTAATATCAATTTCTTTATTAGATAAAGAAGGATATAACTTTGTATTAGAGAATAATGTTATGAACATTTACCTAAATCAAGTATTGATTGGGTTTGGTGTGTTATGTAACGGTTTATACATTCTAAATCAAAACGCAGTTCTTCACGTACAAAACACACAGAAGAGGAAGAGTTCAAAAATGAACGAATCCTTCTTGTGGCATTGTAGACTAGGTCATATCAATGCGACACGACTAGCTAAGTTATATAAGGATGAATGTTTGAATCCGTTCGAATTATCATCTTATGAAACTTGCCAGTTATGTCTTAAAGGCAAGATGACCAAAACTCCGTTTACTAGACACGGAGAAAGAGTTACGGAACTCTTGGGACTGATACATAGTGATGTATGTGGTCCCATTTCTACACTTGCCAGGAATGGTCCCTCGTACTTCATTACATTCACTGACGATCGCTCAAGATACGGACATGTGTTCCTGTTGAAACAAAAGTCTGAAGTTTTAAGAAATTCAAAAAATATAAGTGTGAAGTCGAGAACCAAATGGGTAAAATTATTAAAATCCTGCGATCTGATCGGGAAGGAGAATGCTTGAGCACGGAATTCCGTGACTATCTAAAAGAGAATGGGATTCTCTCTCAGCTTACTCCTCTATTTACGCTATAGCACAACGGTGTATTGGAGCAGAGGAATCGCACCCTATTGGATATGGTGCGCTCTATGATGAGCACCGCTGAGTTACCTATTTTCTTTTGGGGTTATGCTCTTGAAACAGCCATACACCTATTAAATATGGTTCCTACCAAATTTGTGCCTACCACTCCATATGAGATATAGAAGGGGAAGAGACCATGTCTTAATTATATTAAGATATGGGTTGTTCGGCTTATGTTAAAATGCAAAATCTGGACAAGCTCGAGGCAAGATCTGTTCTGTGTAAGTTTGTAGGATATCTCAAAATTCATGCGGGTATATCTTTTACCATTCCAAGGAACAAAAGGTGTTTGTTTCTCGCAATGCCACCTTTTAGAAAAGGAATTTCTTGAAAAATAAATTAGTGGTAAGGAGGTAGAACTGGAAGAAGTTCCAGCTATACAAACCACGACAGAAGATTTGATAGAACCAGAGGATTCAGTAGTCTCCAACGAACCCCAGCCGCTCCGTCGATCTAGTAGGGTTCCTCATCCACCTGAGAGATACTACAGTTTTCTCATTGATGGTGTGAGCGAGAATTGCATCATGGAAGATGATGACCCAACTAGTTTCGAGCAGGCCATCACGAGTGGGGACTCTGTGAAATGGCTGGATGCAATGCGATCTGAGATAGAATCCATCTACACCAACAAAGTATGGATTTTGGAAGTTGCTCCCGAAGGAGTAAAACCCATTGGGAGCAAATGGATCTTTAAGAAGAAATTTGGTGTAGATGGAAAAGTTGAGACTTTCAGAGCTAGACTTGTTGCAAAAGGTTTTCGTCAACGACCGGGTGTGGATTATGATGAAAATTTTTCTCCAGTGGCTATGCTTAAGTCCATCCAGATCTTACTTGCCATTGCTGCATACCATGACTACGAAATCTGGCAGATGGATGTTAAGACCGCTTTTCTAAATGGTGATTCAGAAGAGAGGGTGTACATAACTCAGCCAGAAGGCTTCATGGACAGTGGGAGCAGCGGGAAGGTGTACAAGCTGCTTAAATCTATCTACGGGTTAAAACAGGCATCGTGGAGTTGGAACATCTATTTTGATGTGGTAGTCAAAGAGTTTGACTTCATCAAAAACGTAGATGAACCTTGTATCTACAAGAAGGTGGCAGAGAGTAAAGTTGTCTTTCTCGTATTGTACGTGGATGGCATACTCTTTATAGGAAATGATGTTCCTATGCCGCACTCAGTCAAGCTCTTCTTATCACAAAGATTCTCAATGAAGGATCTTGGTGATACCTCCTACATCTTGGCGATTAAGATCTATAGAGATAGATCTAAAAGGATACTGGGATTGTCCCAATCCAGGAACATAGACACCATACTAAAGTTGTTTAGTATGGAAGATTCCAAGCATGGGAATTTACCCACGATCACAGGACTCACTCTCTCCAAAGAGATGTCTCCCAAGACTGATTTGGAGAGAGCTCGCATGCAAGGGATACCCTATGCTTCGGCAGTAGGCTCTATCATGTACGCGATGTTATGTACCATACCCAATGTAGCATACTCACTAAATGTAGGGAGTACGTATCAAGCAGATTCAGGAGAGAATCACTGGACAGCTGTGAAGAACATTCTCAAATACTTGAGAAGGACTAAAGAGATGTTCTTGGTGTATGGTAACGGAGAACTCCAAGTGGAGTCTTTTACCGATTCGAGCTTCCAGAGTGATAAGTACGACTCTAAGTCGGTCTCGGGATTTGGCCTTACCGTCAATGGAGGGGCGGTTTGTTGGAAAAGTTCCAAGCAGATAACCGCGGCAAACTCGACGATGGAGGCTAAATACATCGCTGCCAATGATGCTGCCAAAGAGGCTGTCTAGATGATGAAGTTCATAAACGAACTTGGAGTTGTTCCGTCCATCAAGCATCCAATACCTTTGTATTGTGATAACAATGGAGTAGTGGCTTTGGCCAAGGAACCCAGGTCCCATCAGCGATCCGGGAATATTCTGAGGTGGTATCACCTGATCCGGGAGATAGTTGATTGCTGGGAGATCAAGGTCAGGAGAGTTGACACGAAGAACAACACAGCGGATTCACTCACAAAGGCCATACCCCAGATACAATTTGAGAGACTCTTCTGGATGTTGGATATGAGATACTATAACAACTGGCCTTAATGTGTATGCCCTAAAGGCCATTATTGTACATATGATATATTATAGTGGATGCTTGGACATATATAGAGAGGACTTTCTTGCTCGATATGATAGTATGCTATCTGCTTGCTCTTTGTCTTAACATGTAGACTTGTATTGTGATACCGTCTTGCTCTCACATGTTGATAAAGCCCTTAGGATGTGTACTTGACTACTAGGACTATGATAGAGATTATACTAGTGGGGTCAGGGTAGTCCACAAGTACATCCTTTAATTGTTCCTAGTCATGGGTGTATCGAGACAAGGCATCGATATTCCAGAGTAGACTAGCGTATACGCTTCTTGACCCATATGATGGGCGATGGATGATCCTACATCCATTGGTGTTTGACATCAAAGATGGCATACGGGTGATTAGTAGAGACTGGGTACACTGAACGGACACGCCGAGAACTCCTCGTTGGTATTATACCTATCGTCAAATAGCAGTTCTATAGTAACACTGGTACAGGTTAGTCTGTAGACCCGAAATCGTCATAGAGCCTTGTGTGATTCCCACTGTGCTTTGATTTCCACCTTACCACGTTCAAGAGAACGTGCAAAATGGTGGCTTTTGGTACAGTCCCGTGTCACATGGAGGCAATGAGCGATTGGAGGGGATTCGTCTCTCCCGGTATTGGGGGTTGATGTTGCGCTGTTCTCAATTGTCTATAACAGGAAGTCCCTAGCCAGGGCTGATACGGAGATCTACTGGTAAGTATTATCAATAGTTTCTCAACCCTTTATGTGCCTCACATCGGCACGACTTATCGGTTACTGGGGTCTGACGTTTACCACCCCTAGACTAGATAAGCGACATATCAGACGAAAAGACCAGACTATACGGTAGTGTTACTGACAGGCTTTATAGGAGTATGAGCAGGCTTGCTTGCTGATCTTCTGATCGCTTAATACCCGGGTAGCCGTTACGTACAGCTAGTACCGCTGACGGCTTGTGGGTGCTTGATTTGATCATCACCTACTGTCGGCGTATTGACGAGTCTTTAGAGTCCTACACAGAGGTTTACTGGCTCAGGCAAAACGAAGTAGGAGCACATATGTGATATGTGCGGGACCAGGATTAGTACGAGTATATGATACCGTATTCTATTCTCACGATTTATTATATCGATCGGTTATATGAGATATAGCCGGATTATCGAATCAAGTGTTGATTCGATAAGTTGATACAAATAATATTAGTCGGTCATATGAGATATAGCCGGATTATTAAATCAAGTGTTGATTTAATGATTTAATGTATAATTATATATTTGATATATTAATTTACATTAACTAATATTAGCTCACTTAAGCATTTCTTTTCTCACTTATGCATTTAATATATATGTGATATATATTAATTGTATTTCTTTTTGTGTCATGCTTGATGATACATGCTATATGGGTGTATGAGACTCACACCATACTCATGATAATGTAAGGTTTATTTATTTAAAGTAAATCCAAATCATTTGGAAATTAGTCACATGGTTGAAGCTTGTGGAAGCTTATAGACCCATTAACTTAGTCCACTAGTTTTGTCTTACCTTAGATATTTATTAACCTAACCATTATCTAAACCCCTGGTAAAGTCTCTACATGAGTTATATGAGATATTTTCTCACCTATGGTTGCCATAACATTATTGGCTTCATCTTCTTCATCAACAAGAGAGAGCCCTCTAGGTTTTGGAGAGGTGAGGAAAATAAGTGAGATAAAGATTTCTAAGTGAGCAAAAATCCTACTTCATTATCCTGTACTAGATTAGCCATTTAGTTTAGGGTGTTAGCTTCACTAATCCCTAATTAGTAAAGTGATAGCTTGGGTTGGTGTCTCCTCGACGTAGACCATCTTCGGCCTCGAAGATTTCGTGCAAGCTTGTTTTTTCATCTTGTGGAGCCATTTTAGAGTCCAGAATATCACTACTTGGAGCGAAGGGACTACCACACGGAGCTATTGAAGTGAAGGACCGATCTACAAAGTTTGTATTCCTTGTTCACTTAAATGTAAAGATGTTTACATGTTGTATTGTTTAATTCTCTAGTTAAGATTCTAGGGTTAGGGTTGTTTAGCATGGCAAATTTTTGAAAATGGCATGGACGAAACCTCCCGAAACCTTGTTGTCGTGCAAGAAATTCCAATAGGAACTATGGTGATTTGCAAGATCTGATCAGCTCCAGTAATGGTTTGTGCTGGTGGGCGAGTGGAGAATACGTCGTTGACCTCGTCCTCAGAGTCACTGCTAAAGGCCAAAATAGGAGTAGTTGGTCCTGTCCTGTTGCTTTGGGATTGCCCCGAGTAGACTATCTCTACATCTTCCTCGGTATCGCTTCCAAAGATCGGGATAGTGGCGACGGTTTTTTGTTGGCTCTCTGGCTTATGACATCTTTCCGTTTCTTTGAAGTCTGGTAGGAAGTACTTTGCGTCTTCATATTTACGGACTTCATTTACGGAGATTGGATTTAGCTCCTCTGTAACGGTATACTTGATGCCATCTTTGAAATACTTCATACACTACTGTTGTGTAGAAGGGATGACGTTGTACTCGTGTAACCAAGGCCGGCCGAGCACGGCGTTGTAGAAAGTCTTGGCGTCAATGACATGAAATTTGATGTCAGTGACAAGAAGCCCAAGGTGTAATGTCAATATCACAGACCCCAGCGTCCGCGATGACCGCGAGTCAAACCAAGAGATGGTAATTTTATCTTAAGCCAAGTGCTGAACGTCCATGCAAATCTCCTTCAGCACCTTCACGTTGAGGAGGTTGACTGAGGACCCGTTGTCGACCAGGATTTTGCCTATCCTGATGTCGTGGTAGTACCCGGTGACATATAGAGGATGGTTTTGCTCGCACATTCTGAGGAGGAGATCTTCATCGCCGAATGTGATGTCAGCTGTATGAACCTCTGCCAGCTTGTCCTTCATCTTTTCTTCTATAAGGAAAGCTTGGAACAGGTCAGGCTCATGCAATGCCTTGATCAGAGAATCTCATGCCTCTTTGGACAGGGGGAGAGCGTCCAGTATGCTCAGTTGTGAAGGTATCTTCCTCAGATGTGCCAGGACATTGTAATCCACCTTGTTTTTCTTAGACGGGTCCTTAGCTGCGAGCTCTTTGACGACTCTATCATCGAGGGCAATTTCCTCAGGGACTCTTTCCTTCCCCTTGTCTCTTTTACTCGAACCTTTGTTTGTAGGCCCGTGATTCTTTTTAGGCAATGTATGATTACGCAGCTGAATGTTCTCGCAGTTCTTCTCCTCCTCTTCCTTTCCAGAGGTGGATTCTTTGAAGAGAGGGCCGGGGGTTATTTCTTCCTCAGAATCACTCCCGAATGTAAGAACTTAAGATTTTTCTTTTTTCAAACTAGTATCAATCATATGACAGTTGCCAGACGTTCCTTCACGCTCGTCTGTCGTGTTGGCTATAGTGCCCTCAAGACAATTATTATAGTCTCGGACATGTGATTATGATTGAGGCAGGACCTATACCAATGAAACAGTCTTACTCAAGATAATAGTATGCTATCTGGTTTGTCTTTATCATCGTATACATGTTGATAGAGCCCATAGTATTCTTGCTTGACTGCCAGCATTGTGATGGCGATCACATACGTGGGAGCTGGGGTTCTATAAGCACATCCTTAAATGTCCCTAGTCTTAAGAGTATCGAGACCGGGCATCGATACTCCAGTGTAGACTAGTGTATACTGATCGAGACCCCGACGAGGGGCGATGGCCAGGTCTCACAAGCCATTGGTGTTAGTATGTTCACCTAAGATAGTATACAGGTGCTCATTGGGTTATGAGTACACTGGACGGACTCGCCGGAAACCTGCTAGTTGGTATTATACCTATTGTCAGAGAGCAGTTCCCAGGTGACATGTATACAGGTTAGTCTGTCGACCTGAGTCATCATTTGTCTCGTGTGAGTTCCCACTGTGCTTTGATTACTACCCTACCACGGCTCAAAGGAGTCGTGCAAACAGGTTTTAGTTGGGTACAGTCCCGAGCCATATGGAGGCAGTGATCGGATCGTCGGGGATTCGTCTCTCCCGGTATTGGGGGTTGATGTCGCGTTGTGTACGGATGGCCATCACCATAAATCCTGGGCCACGGAGGACGAGAATTATCGATCCAGGATCGATAGTTTCTCAGGTGGTGATGGGTTTCATACCGACACTAAATATCGTGTTGTTGGGGTTCTGACTTTATCCACCCCCTAGACTCGATATGCGTTACTCTTAGACGAGCAGACCGTACTGTACGGATATTGTCACTATCAGGCTCAGTAGGGGTTCTGCATGAGTTTACTCGTCGGCCTCCCTTTCGCTCAATACTGGGTAGCCGTTACGTACAGCTAGTGCCGCTGACGTGCTTGTGGTTAAACCCACTGCCAGCGTATTGACGAGTCTTTAGAGTCCCACACAGAGGGTTTTTCACGGCTCAGGAGATATGGTGTACATGGCGTATGTTGATACATACGGGTGTCCGATTAAATATGTGCACTTGCTGCGCAGACTTTGATCGGACGGTTGATAATACTAGCGGCTTAGGATTAAGCCAGATTATTAAATCGGGTTTTGATTTAATAATTTACATATGTTTTTATATATATGTATTCTAGTATTATTGTTCGCTATTTATTTTCTCTCTTGGCTATTCGTACTTTTGTATGAATAAGCGTATATGTATTTCGATACATGTACCGGGAAGTATTCCGTATTTTATACGGAATAGCTAATTGAAGCTTTGCCCCCTCATTATTTGATTTTCCATTTATGGAAATTCATTTTGTTTAATAATGAGGTGGAGGGTGGAAAAGGTGACAAGGAATGGGCATGAGTCAATGCATGGTGCAAAGTATGGTTGGATTTGTTTATTTGTTTTAATTCGAAAATGACATTTTTGTGGTGATGGGAGTGGGGGGCCGGCCACAATTTGGATAGGGGATTCATTTTCATTTTAGCTCATGATTGATTACACTCTCCACTCTCTCATTCATACAAAAACACTTAACCATTTTGGTTCATGCCAAAAGTTCTTATCACCTCCATTCTTCTTCTATGGTTGCTCCCTTGAGCGCAAGAAAAGAGAGAAAATTATAGTGACACTTTCATACACCCCCACTCTCCATTGCTAGCGACTTTGGAGTGTCGGTTACCTCGTTTGTCGAGATTGGAGCTTGCGCCGTTTCCCTCGGGTGGGTCTTCGGAGATAAAGAAAGACCGGCAACCAAATCTCGTCAAAGAACCGCTAGGAGCTTGGAATGAAGATCGAAAGACTCGGATCAACTCGGTATAACGATTCTAACTCTTAGTTAGTTTGCTAGTTTAGGGTTTAAGGTCGATCCGTAAATCGGATAGCGGTAGCGCCAGTTTAGAAAAAATTTGTTCCGCATTTTGGCCGCGTTTCGATGGCCGGGGCGCTGCCGGAACCCTTCATGGTATAAGAGCCACCCTTTAAACCCCTTACTAGCTTGTTTAAACATGCTTGAAAGATTGATCGACGGAAATTACCAAAATCACGATTCCATTTTCCTGTTCTCTGTCGTTTTTCAAAGTGTTCAAAAAATATTTTCCAGTAGCTTAAAAATCCGTGCAGGCGATTTTATGGGTACAGAAAAAATTTGAGCCCCTGAAGCCTCCAAAGCGCCGCGGAACTGCCGCACTTATCCCCATTGGCGGCGGATCCGCGGCCATTTAGTGGCTACGGGCTTTGAAATTTTTCCTGTAGCACCTTGACTTGGAATTGTGATTTTTGACATATACTGTTTTGGCCCAGGTTTCTGTGAAGTGTTGTTTTTGCTATTGGGGCCAATTTAGAAATTTAGTCGATTGATATTTTAAGTGGGCGTTTAACAGTACATACATTTATATCTGCTACCGTAAATGTCATTTGATCGGTAAACCCGTCTAACTGCTATATGTTCTTTTAGACGGGTTTGCGAACGTGACATTCGCGTTGATGTTCTGTGTTGTGCTGTGATATTGGTTGGATCGTCGTAGTGGATAGCTATGGTGCAATTTTAGTACAGTTTGATTTCATTTGTACATTGATATTGCGGGGCAAGCGTCCTACATGTAGACTACCGTCACTGCCAGTTTGTATATTATTCTTTTGGGGCACGACAGGGCTGAGGTCGATATCACCCTTGTATATTATTTTATTTTCTGTTCTAGGATTACCCCGAGGTGGAGTGCATGGGTAGCCGGGTTCTAGAGGGCAACTGGTCTGCATCACATGGCGTTGAGACGGAAGGGACCTTACTCTAGAATTGGCAGGCTATTCGCCGCACTCGTAGGGGGTATAGGTATGACCCACGGAGGGGAGCTCAAGTTACCGGATTCCGAGAAGTGCCGGGTGGCCCATTCACGTTGTTGAAAGGAGCTGCCTCACTTCTGGTTTTGGCGGGTAACTTGCTGCGCTCCTATGGGTTTAGGTTTCATTTCATATGCTATCCACACGACATAGAACGTCGGGTCTCACTTGCATCTCAAGTGAAACTCGGGGCTCCAGATTATCCACCATTCTGTATTGCTTCTGTGATGTTTCTGTGATGTTGCTTTGTATCATGCCTGGGACGAATGTTATATATATTTATATATACTAGTAGATGTTGTATATGTTTTGCACCCACGCTAGCCCAGTCCCCGCTATGTCGTTAGTTAAGTAACCTAACGGGTGATGACGGGACCCAGTGGCGAATGCAGATGGCATATACGTACATTTTATTTTCGTTCTTTTATGGTGTGATTAATTGATGAGACTGCATTGATTTTTATTAATGCAAGGATAAAACAAACCTATATATGATGTTGTTGGAACCAAGTTTTTAAAAACTGACATTGCAGACGTTCTCTTTTGCTTTGCACCGTGGTATTCATTTTGGAATATCCTGCACCTCATTCGACGAGGCAAGGGCCGAGATCCTTTCATCGGGAGTGACCCCTTGAGTAAAAGTTTGCGTCAACGTAATAACTTCGCTATAGTCGATTACTTTTGCTTTGCATCATGATATTCAGTTTGGGATATCCTACACCCCATTCGACGGGGAAAGAGTCAAGATCCCTTCACCGGGAGTGACCTCTTTAGCAAAAGTTTTCGCCACTATATATTTATAAAACCACTTGTATTCCTTCAACGATATCAAGTTCATTACGTTAACGGTTTTTCGCCAAAAACCAGCCATAGCCCTCTGTCATTTCAGAAAAGTAGCGCCTAGTATTCGTGCTAATGTTTATTGGCTTTCGTCAAGGCATAGTGTGCGGTAGCTGTGTGTTACTTCTCTGTAGCATGGATATGCATTAATTTAGGACAGTCGTGCAGCCTTGTTGGCACCCGTCAAGGGCGAGTACGGGTGGGTCTAAATTAATCAGGACAATGACGGGTAGAACTTGACTTGCAACTTATGATTTGTTGGCATCCGTCAAGGTCATAAGCTGCTTGCCAGGCATGCGCATACCTTCTGGAGTGTGGTGACTTGAGTGGCTTCCATCAGGTTATCATGCAATGATAGTTGGATCCCGATTCCCGCTGATGAGTAGGATTACTCCTCGGGCGACTCCGACTAATTCTCCTTTTAGGTTTGGAGGAGAATTCAAGGATACAGTGGGAGCCATCCAGATTAGATAAAATGATTAACCATTCTGATCTAAGTTAGAGTGCACGCTGAGTGTTTCTTCTCTCTCTCTGGCTGCGACTATAACCCGACCTTTGACTAAAACTCATGAAACCAAGTTGACCGAACCTTCTTAAAACACTTTGGCTTTTAGAATGTCACGGTGTCGCATACATCATTGCCACTTCTATATCACCTTTGCTTTTCTCCAGAACACCTCGTATCACTACGAACATCCACTTCCATTGGATAAATCCATCATATAGTTACATACGAACTCGAAGGAACTTTTTCGAGAATGGATTCTGGTTCTGGAGAGATTGAATAGGATTATTCGGTTGTCTTTTCTCTTTACCTTCTCTCAGGTTGTGAGGGCTCTTAGGATTAGGAGAGGGTACACTTATTGAGCTTATTGGATAGTCTTCCTCCGAACCATAGGCAGGTGCCGAATGGTAGGGAAGGAAGAAAACTAACAAGCTTAACTGTGGTGTACAGAAGGTAATAAGCAAAGACATATAAAGGGATTAAAATAATGGCAAAGAAAATTGCGATCACCGTCATTCACGACAAAGACCATGTATACCCCTGCCACTCCTACATCCACTTTGCATTTCTCTAGGACACTCCGTATCACTACGGATATCCACTTCCATTGGATAAATCCATCGTATAGTTACATACGAACTCGAAGGAACTTTTTCGAGGATGGATTATGGTTCAGGAGAAATTGAATAGGATTATTCAGATGTTTTTTGTCTTTACCTTCTCTCAGGTTGCGAGGGCTCTTAGGATTAGGAGAGTACACCTATTGCGCTTATTGGATAGTCTTCTTCAAAACCTTAGGCTGGTGCCGAAGGGTAGGGAATGAAGAAAACTAATTAGCGTAAAGGAGGTGTACAGAAGGTAATAAGTAAAGACATAATAAAGGGATTGCAGAGAGGGCAAGCAAGTATATGGTTACTGTCGTGAATCAGGATAGTGGAAGAGGCATTACTAGGAATACCAGTTAACCCCTTTTGAAACATTTTCATGTTTCAGTTTCACTATGCGATGTTAATTAAAAACTGTTTTCCCAATTAGAATCTAACTCCAGGGTATGTATTTACCAGATCAGTTTCTCACATCTGCATATTATTACGGATGGTGAGTGGGAGTAAGATATTGGGAATTGGGTGATTAGATCCTCATTATATCAGAATTCGTTGAAATTGGTGATATTTGAGGAAATCATCTGGATTTTGCCAGATGGCAAATTTTTTGGTTTTGAATATCCGTTATTATGCACCAATTTCAAACTGATATATCTGTACATTTATTTTATAAAGTGAGATATAACTTTTTGATATTGTGTCTATGGCATTTACCTATATCAGTTGGTGATTAAGTAAGGTGCATTCAACAGCGGTGTAACTCTTCTTAACCAAAGTACAGTTTTTCAACCTACGATGCACAGGGTTTGAGTTATTGAACTCAGGGGAGTTATACAAAGTACCGTATGTTGTCCAGTGTCCATTAGGAAAATGGGGTTAGTACTCGTACTATATTCTGTTTACTTGTGACTTCTCCAGTTCTGGACAAGTATTTCGTTGAAATGCAAAGTCCAGATATTGAGAAGTTATAGGTATAAGAATAAAATAGAGAACCATTTGTTGGAAGTATCAGGATTCTTTGATGAAGTCGAAGATGTAGATAGTTGTGTTTGGTATTCCGCTGATAGTAATGGTTCTGAGAACTTGCTTCTCTTTCGGGTTACTCATATATGAATGCACTCCTAGATGAGTAATGTTGATTGTCCTTTTTCCATCTGGTTGATATGCACTGGAGACAGCTGCATGATTTTGAATCTGGTTCCAATTAAATTAGTGCTTTTGTTTCTATATTAGATATATAGAATCAATTTATATCTTAACGATGTTAAGGTATAGGGAGTTGTCCGGCTGATGCTTAAAACCAGAATCTGGATAAACTAAAGGCATGTTTCAGTAATGGTTGTTTGTGGGTTATCCCGGGCTTTGACGAGGGTTAACTTTCTACCATCAGGAAGATCAATATTTATATTGTTCTTGACTCGCCACAGTTTTAATAAAATGGATTTTTTCAGAAAACAGAAGTGGGAGTATGGTAGAACAGGAAGTTATTCCAGAACCACAAACGATTACTGGAAATTTAATAAAACCTAAGGATTCAATTGGATTTGATGTTCCATTAGACACTCCGCAGATTTGGTGAGTAACCTCAGGCACCCGAGAGGTACTTCGGTCTTCTCAGAGACGGTGACAGGGAGGTTCTTATTTACCCAGACTTGATATTGCTGCTATTCTAGACTATAAGACCCGGCAGGAGGATGAGTATAGCGTCGTTCTAAACTAGCTTTAGAAGTGCACGTGTATATGACTCTGCCAGAGGGTTGTTGTAGTCAGTGGAGCAGCGGAAGTATAGTAGGCAAATAGCTTATGTCTATTTATAGACTAAAGCAGGTATAGCGGAAATAGATCATCTATTTTTGATGTGACGGTCATAGGCTTTACTTCATCAGAATAGAAGATGAATCTGCTAAGAAGGTAGTAGAGAGTGATGTCCATGTATTTGGGATGACATGCACTTGATAGGAAGAGATATTTCTATACTACGATCGGTTATACTTTGGTTGTCACACAGTTGTTTTCTCCACATATGATATGGATGTAATATCAGGTTTTCTGGTTACTAGATCTATGATTTTGGATCTAGATTTGGGAAGTATCCTAATCTGGGTATTTTGACATTAAATGGACGACTCCTGGTATGGTGGTCTACCTGCAGGTGATGGAGTCAACCTCTCTAAAAGTGTCTTACAGACTAAAGGGGAGAGGGTTCTACATGATTAGCATATCACTTGCTTAGGCAATTGAGTTAATCGTGAAATGTCAAGTACCACACCAGATATTGTTTTTGCACTAGCTGCAGTAAACATATATTAATCCAATCCTGGAGAAACATCGGGAAGCAGTTTATGAACATAAGTGAATGTTCTTGGGATATGGTAACGGCAGCCTCCTTCAGGAGACGGTTATCATTTCAGGCTTCCAAGGTGACCTGGATGATAGAGTGACTGTCAGAGTTATAGGTTTTTCCTCTTTTGAGGGACAGTATGTTGGACAGGTGGTCCAAGCGGATACTGAGGAAAGGCAAGACGCAGGATACTGATTAAATTCAGTGGACAATATAGTCTAAGTAGTTTGCTGGATTTGGAGTTCATTTATGAACTGGGTCCCATCAAATATCCAGACAAATTCTAAGACAAGTATTGCTCATTCCGGGAGATAGTTTTCTCTGCGAAGTTGAGATTAAGAGAGATACAGAAAGAAACATTGGAGCGGATCCACTCACTGAGGCTATTTCTCAAACGCAATCATTTTCGCAAATGGGTTTTGCGAACCTGATTAGTAGAGAAGTTGGGTGTTCGGTATGACACGAGCTGTGAGTATGCGACATCACAATAATTGGCCTTAAATGCAAGTGGGAGATTGTTGGCTATAGTGCCCTCAAGGCAATTATTATAGTCGCGGACTTGTGATTATGATTAAGGCATGACCTATACCGATGAAACAGTCTTACTCAAGATGATAGTATGCTATCTGGTTTGTCTTTATCATCGTATACATGTTGATAGAGCCCATAGGATTCTTGCTTGACTGCCAGCATTGTGATGGCGATCACATACGTGGGAGCTGGGGGTCTATAAGCACATCCTTAAATGTCCCTAGTCGTGGGAGTATCGAGACCGGGTATCGATACTCCAGTGTAGACTAGTGTATACTGATCGAGACCCCGACGAGGGGCGGTGGCCAGGTCTCACAAGCCATTGGTGTTAGTATGTTCACCTAAGATAGTATACAGGTGCTCATTGGGTTATGAGTACACTGGACGGACTCGCCGGGAACCTGCTAGTTGGTATTATACCTATTGTCAGACAGCAGTTCCCAGGTGACATGTGTACAGGTTAGTCTATCGACCTGAGATCGTCATTTGTCTCGTGTGAGTTCCCATTGTGCTTTGATTACTACCCTACCACAGTTCAAAGGAGTCGTGGAAACAGGTTTTAGTTAGGTACAGTCCTGAGCCACATGGAGGTAGTGATCGGATCGTCGGGGATTCGTCTCTCCCGGTATTAGGGGTTGATATCGTGTTGTGTACGGATGGCCATCACCTTAAATCCGTGGCTACGGTGGATGAGAATTATCGATCCAAGATCGATAGTTTCTCAGGTGATGATGGGTTTCATACCGACACTAAATATCGTGTTGTTGGGGGTCTGACTTTATCCAACCCCTAGACTCGATTTGCGATACTCTTAGACGAACAGACCGGACTGTATGGATATTGTCACTGTCAGGCTCAGTAGGGGTTCTGCATGAGTTTGCTCGTCGGCCTCTCTTTCGCTCAATACCTGGGTAGCCGTTACGTACAGCTAGTGCTGCTGACGTGCTTGTGGTTAAACCCACTGCCAACATACTGACGAGTCTTTAGAGTCTCACACAGAGGGTTTTTCACGACTCAGGCGATATGGTGTACATGGCGTATGTTGATACATACGGGTGTCCGATTAAATATGTGCACTTGCTGCACAGACTTTGATCGGACGGTTGATAATACTAGTAGTTTGGGATTAAGCCGGATTATTAAATCGGGTTTTGATTTAATAATTTACATATGTATTTATATATATATATATTCTAGTATTATTGTTCGCTATTTATTTTCTCTCTTGGCTATTCGTATTTTTGTACGAATACGCGTATATGTATTTCGATACATGTACCGGGAAGTATTCCGTATTTTATACGGAATAGCTTCTAGAAGCTTTGCCGCCTCATTATTTGATTTTCCATTTATGGAAATTCATTTTGTTTAATAATGAGGTGGAGGGTGGAAAAGGTGACAAGGAATGGGCATGAGTCAAAGCATGGTGCAAAGTATGGTTGGATTTGTTTATTTGTTTTAATTGGAAAATGACATTTTTGTGGGGATGAGAGAGGGGGGGCCGGCCACAATTTGGATGGGGGATTCATTTTCATTTTGGCTCATGATTGATTACACTCTCCACTCTCTCATTCACACAAAAACACTTAACCATTTTGGTTCATGCCAAAAGTTCTCATCACCTCCATTCTTCTTCTAGGGTTGCTCCCTTGAGCGCAAGAAGAGAGAGAAAATTATAGTGACACTTTCATACACCCCCACTCTCCATCGCTAGCGACTTTGGAGCGTCGGTTACCTCGTTTGTCGAGGTTAGAGCTTGCGCCGTTTCCTTCGGGTGGATCATCGGAGATAAAGGAAGACCGGCAACCAAACCTCTTCAAAGAACCGCTAGGAGCTTGGAATGAAGACCGTAGGACTCGAATCAACTCGGTATAACGATTCTAACTCTTAGTTAGTTTGCTAGTTTAGGGTTTAAGGTCGATCCGTAAATCGGGTAGCGGTAGAGCCAGTTTAGAAAATTTTTGTTCTGCAATTTGGCCTCGTTTCGATGGCCGGGACGCTGCCGGAACCCTTCATGTCGCGCTTCTTTGTACCCTCCGAGCTTTGCACTTCGTCCGTTTGAAGTGTTGTCGGTGGGCAACGTACCCTTGCCACCACTTCTTGAAGGCATTACACTGTTCGGTGGGGTGTGTAACCCTCCGATGGTATAAGCAGTAGTTCGGATGTACATCCTCTTCGTCGAGGCACGTAATCCTGGGAGTGTTTTCCATGAGAGGAGGCAGCTTCATTCCCATTGACAGGAATTTTTTGAACTACTTCTCTGCGTTGGTCTTGCCTTTTTTTGTAGCATGTGTGCTTTGGCTTGGGTGGAGTACTTTTCGACTCATCATTACCGCAGCTTCTTTAGCCTGAAGCCGACGCTTGGCCTTTTCGTACATAGCCGTTTCGCACTCTCGGTCAGCTTTGCTCTTTTGAACGGCTTCGTTTAGCAGCCTGTCAATTGGATCTTCTGACGGTTCTAGGGATTTTAGCGCCGGTCCTGCCCCCAGTTCCTCTGCGTTGCTTTCCAACGCCGAGAGAGTTTCTTCGTCATTTAACGACGAATGAGAAACCATGTGGCAGCTCGCTACATAATCTTCGGTTTCTCCCGACGAGCCATTTCCCTCATCATCATCACTGTCTCCGTTCTCAAGTACATCGTTGAGAAAATCTTAGAATGTGACTGGGGTCTGCGCCTTCTGGTTGTATTCCTCTAGCTCGTCGATGTATTTTTGCAGGTCCATGCGCTTATCGTTAGGCTGCGCAGGCTTCTTGTTCTTCTTCTTTTTCTTCAAAAACTTTGAAGGCTTGGCGTGGAGGTCTTGCCCCTCACTATTAGTTCTTTGTGTTAGGTGCGGCTTAAGCATCCCCTCAATGATCACAGACACCAGCGGGCTTTCCATTTGATCACCGTATATGCTTGAAGATCCTTCAGCATTTATTTAGTTTTAGCAGAAAGGACCACTTCCCAAGGAGCTTCTTCCATAAACGAGCATGATGCCCTCGGCGTATCCACCTTTTTAAGAGCGTGCCTCTGTGGTGGGTTCACCCTCCAGTTCTCAGACAGCACGAATTTCCCTTGACGGTACTGGTCCTTGACCCAGTTCTTAAAAATGTAGCAATTCTCAATGGGGTGGCTCACCATTCGATGATAGGAGCAGTAGTTAGGGTTGTCGACATCACCGGGCTGCAATGGACGTCTTGGATCCGGCAATGTGATGAGTTTGTTGAGCATTTCCAGTTCTAACAACCTCCTTGTTTTATCACGGGGGAATGAGTAAGAACGTCCTAGTTTCTCTTCGAGGGATTGGCACGGGCGTGCGTTATTTTGGCGAGCAACCGGTTTCGGGTCACTGGGTTGCTGTTGAGTATTGGCGACGAAGGCCACTTTCCCTTTACCCTTTGCATTCCGAGGGTCTATTTTTGAAGAAGGGTTCGTGGCCCATCTGGTCCATTTGGGCCAGCTTGTCGATCAAATCCTGGAAGGTGGTCGGCTTAAATAACGTCATGAACTGGGATACAGTCGCCAGAGGATCGAGGGTCCTTACGAACATGCCCATGGCAGGAGCTTCTTCTATGCATTGTTTTCATTTTGACCATAAGTTTTGCCACCAGATTGCGTATTGAACCCAGGTCTTTCCTGGCTTCACCCTGGCATTGATTAATGTCGTGATCGGGGTGCGCTCGCTTGCGCTAGCGAACCGCTGTGTGAATAGAACCTCCATTTCTATGAATGTTTTGATGGGGTCAATTAGGAGATCCGAATACCATTCAAATGCCGTCTCTGACAAGCTGCCAACGAACTAGCGAAGCAGCAATTTGTTATCGCCTCCAGTATTGCCGCATAATGCTCTGAACTAGGCGGGTACTTGATTCGATCGTACCAGCCTGGGTAAGGTCGCCCGATTTTGACGACTTGGCCAGCCGCTTCGTTTGCCTGAGGAGCTCGTATTTACTGAGTCATGTAGTCATCGAGGGCTGCTTTGGAGATCGTTTCCTCCCTGGCTGCTGATAAAGCCGGAAGGGGGTTTGATGTTTTCCCTCTATCGTCCTTGATGATTATTGGTGGATTTTCGGCTGGAGGTTCTGGCTGGATCATCATTCCAACCATGTCTTGGAGCAGGAGCACCATCTGTTTTATATTAGCTGCTTGTTCCGCGGCCTCCTTATCCTTTATCTCTATCACCCTTCGTAAGAACTCTGTATCGGTCTCCTGCTCTTGGCGCTGTTCAAACGCTGCTTCCGGGCTTTCTTTCTGCCCAGTGTGTGCTGCCATTTTCGTCAGTATCTCTTGGAGCTTTTGTTGCTGCTCCTGAACTTTCGTCAACGACCGAGTTTGCGGCCGATAAGCCACGGAAGCATGGCTCTCCTCTTTTCCGGAAGCCATGTAAACCATGTGCACGATCATGGCCCCAGACTTGGGGAATTTGGATCTATCACCCTCGGGATTTGCCACCGGCGGTGGAAGATTCTCCGGCCTTCTCTTTTTATGGGAGGTCGAAGTCGAAGGAGCCATTTTAGCAGGCGCCTGTGTGAAAGAAGTCCCTCGCTGCATGGTGGAGAGATGATTTTCCTTTTGTCGAACCTTCATGTTCTTCGGTTGACGAGAATAATTCTTATTGATCACAGAGTCTTGGACTTTGCGCCAGACCCCGTGGATTTGGGAGGACAGCCGCTGAGGGGGCTCCGGATTTACCTGCGTCACATTTTCAGCAGGAAGTGGATATTTATTCAACACCGTGGTTGGGGAGTTCCGCCGCACACTGCTAAGTAGTTCAAAGCTATTCCCGGTTAAAACAACAGCATCAATTTCCACCATTGGAGCTGGTGGAGTAACTCCAGAGGGGGAGTTTCCCCAACTTTCCTCACTCGGTGCCAGTAGCGACGTCGAGCATGTCTTGCAAATGGGATTGCCTCAGTTGTGGTAGTGGCTTCCTCATGCCCTCTGCTTTGGTGAAGGGCTACTGCTGGTGCCAGCCTATCGAAGACTGGTGTCCGTTGAGAGGGGACGGTCAATCTTTCTAAGGCCGACCTTCTGATAGGGGAAGCACTTTTGATGACTTCATCTGCCAAAGCTGGAATGGCTATTTGTTTCAGGATAACCCTTTCAGGTATTGTGAGCCTCTTTGTGGGCCCATTTGAGCTTTGGTTCAGCTTGTCAAAGACTGAGGTAGCAGACTTGGACGACTCGTTGAGAGGGGCCGTAGTGGTTGCAAGTCGATCGAAGACCGACTTCTTTGGAGCTTCCCCTTGCGGCACTGAGGCACTGAAGCTTGCTGGCAGGAGCATGGTCCCGAAGAACAATCCAGTGGTGGCCTGAGTCACCTGTTCCATGTCACTCCTCCAGCGGGGAAGGAGCAGGAGTTGCTGTTGCAGGTACACTTAGAAGCCATTGATCTTCCTTTCTCTACAAAGGAGCAAGACACCAAATCTTAGTACCTTGAATCCAGGGGCAACCATAGTAAACCGTGATTTGTTCGCGAACACGACACACGAAGTGTGGAGTGGAAAGAGGAAAAGGTCTTACCGGGTGTGCCAGAATTTGTTCACCGCCGAAAACAAAGACGGACCGCGTAGGTCGCCTTGCCTAAATTTGAGGGCAGATGCTATTTTGATTTATCCATCCACCTCTCTGAAGATGCTAAGTTGATTTATGGCGCCGTATATCGGAGGTTTGGACTAATGCGGCCGTTGTAGTAGACTTCGTCAGATTCCCCCTCGTTTGCGAGGGGTTTTTGATTGTGGGGACGCTCTTCCTTGCAGGCGCAAACCCCTGCAGTTAATTAAGTTACCGCATCGCGATAACCACTTTCTCCTGCTCCAAAAGTTCACTTCGTGTCGTGTGTGTTTTTATTTGTTTAGGTTGCCCGTAGATTGTATACGGAGACTAATTTATGTTGTCTCCCGTAAGGCGTGGATTAGTCCAAATCTGTATATCTTAGATTTGGGTTTGGGTTGATTTAAGGATTGTTGATCCGTTTTGAGATCAAGATCGACTTAAATATATACGAGCAGTTGGGGGCTCAATTGGTTTTTTCTTAAGGATACATTAGTCCAATTTAAGACTAAGATCTACTTAACAAGATTTTAGGATCATTTTTGCTTCAGATCCAACAAAAGAGCATTTGGGCTCTGTTGTTTTAGTTTAAGGACGTTTCGGTCCCTTATCGCCATTTTGCAGGCGGAGTTGTAGTTTGAGAACATTTCGGTCTGTTAATCACCATTTTTTAGATAAGGTTTTAGTTTAAGGACATTACGGTCCGTTGTCACCATTTTGAAGGCAACGTTTAGTTTAAGGACGTTTCGATCCATTGTAGTTTAAGGACATTTTTATCCATTGTAGTTTAAGGACGTTTCGGTCCATTGTCGCCATTTTTGAGGTGAAAGTTAGTTTAAGGACATCTCAGTCCGTTGTCCATCTTGCGTGCACATGTATTTGTTACGTGACAGGATGAGCAACAATGATATGGGACACATCCAGTTTGGGATGTGGTTTGATCTTGGATGTGCACGTCAGTTTGGGTAGTGCACTAAAGAGCTGTTGGTTGTCAGGACCCGCCACCTCTCTGAAGACGTTGAAGAATTATAATGACATATATCAGAGGTGTAGAGAGATATACCCTTGAACCAATTCCCGTATTTGAGGAAGAAGATCATGGTGAATCATCTAAGAATCAATAGTCATTTTGGAGACTAAGATTATCTTGGAAGGTGTGGGATGAACATCATTTTGGATAACATCAGTTGAAAAATCGTTAGTCATGCTGGGGACTAAGACCAACTTGGCGGAATGATGAGAATAGAGGGGTCTTGACTCTCTTAGTCGGGTTGGACTTGGTCTGGGACTCTATAATTACCCAATAGTGTTAATGTGCTGAGACATACCATGCTCACGTGTGTTTCATGCGGGCATTGAAATAGTGTTAAACACTAAATTTCTGTGGCGCTCACATAATGCACGTAAGGTACTCAATTATGGGCATTGTCCATTTATTTCCCTTTTTTTTATAAGTGTTGAGCACTTGGTTCTTATGGCGCTCACGTGTGAAACATGTGGGGCGCCCCAAAGTTGGGTTCTCCCTTTTGGCTTTATTGCCTCTCCCTTCATGTAAGTGCTAAGAACTTAGTTCCCATAGCGCTCACGTGTAAAACACGTGAGACGCGTCAAATGGGGCAATGCCCTTTTATTTTCCCTTTCTTTTACAGAAGTGCTAAGCATTTGATTGAGGGTAGCGTGCAAAACACGTGACTGTCTTAAGACATGATGCAGTCTCAGCCGTTTTCTTTTTGCTCATTAGAAACACTCACGTAGAGAACACGTGAAGTCTAGTTATACTATTAAACATTATAACAAATCACCAGGCTATTCTTCTGTGGTTCTTAAGAATCAAGTTCTCCTTTACAAGTTCTCCTTTTGTTTCTTTGCAAGAATTAAATTCTTCTTACAGGGTTAAACCCTAGTTATTTAGAGGAATTAAATTCCCATATGTGTTTTATTGTAAGAGTTAAACTCTTTGAACTCAGTTCTTTCGCCTAGGTTTTGAATCTGCATGACAGAATCTCCCCGATGAGAATTAAATTCTCAACTTGTGGGGAGATCTGCCTCTACAGATCTCAACCAGAGGAAGAACTAAGTTTCTCGATCAAGGGTTAAACCCTTAGAGATGCAAAGAACAGTCTTTTGTTTTTTTCTTAGTGTTTGAAGGGAACAAGTCTTTTCTTCTGAGAATTAAATTCTCTCACTGTATATTATTTAAGTCTCTCTGGGTAGCTCTCTCTCTTCTTTTTTTCTTTTTTTAACTTGAAGTCATGGGTTCTTTATATAGTGGAGAGAAGTTTGCTGATTAGTTTTAGGAAATCTCTCATGGAGAGATCCTAATTGATTTTGGGGGTTTTACCCACTGTTGAATCTTTGATCCAAAGGTTTCTGTCTTACAGAACATATTTTCTTGTTTTTTAAACAAAATTAGGAAAATATTTTCCCATACATAATTTATTCTGTAGATTGGTGATTCTTTAATCACCATTAGATTTTTAATCCAACGGTACTCTGTTTTACAGAGGGCAGTCTTTCTTATTTAGAAAGATATGGAAAATATTTTCTAACTCATGAGATCTTTAATCCGCCAACTTTCGGTTTAACAAAATATATCATTTCTCATTTAAAAGACCCAATAGAATTTAATTCTATGCTTAATCACCATTGGATTTTTGATCCAACGGTTCCTTGTTGAGTAGAATTTAATTCTACGTAGGGAAGTACCCTCACGTGTTTAGGCTTCTTAGCCTAGTAGTAGTTTTAATTGCAGTGCCTATATGCGTTGCATATAGGCACTCATGTGTTAAACACGTGGGGCTCTTTTAGCCTAGCAATTGTTTTAATTGCAGTGCCATTATGCGTTGCATATAGGCACTCACGTGTTAAACACGTGGGGCTCTTTTAGCCTAGTAATTGTTTTAATTGCAGTGCCTATATGCGTTGCATATAGACACTTACGTGTTAAACACGTGGAGATCTTTTAGCCTAGCAATTGTTTTAATTACAGTGCCTATATGCATTACATATAGGCACTCACGTGTTAAACACGTAGCGCTCTTTCAGTAGGGATCTTTCCCTCATCCCTTTTTTAAAAGGGAACAACAACACCTTACGTGCTCTTCAGGAGGGAGCCAGCGCCAATTTTATAGGATTAAATCTGATGATGGCCCCGCACGTGCTCCTCACGTGGGCGCCAATGTGCTAAGCATATGAGTGCTTATTATATAAGAATTAAATTCTTATATAGCGCCGCACGTGCTCCTTACGTAAGCGCCAATGTGCAAAGCACAGAAACGCCTATCATAAATAAGAATTTAATTCTTAAGTGGCGCCCACGTGCACAATATGTGAGTGCCGGCGCCCAAGCTTATATCAGTAAAATTAAATTCTACATTTCTCTAACAAAAAATTGGAATATTCTCTGTTAAACAAAGCCGTTGGATCAAAATTTCAATGGTGATGATAAATCATCAAACAATAGAATTAAATTCTATTCTGAGGAATAATGTCCTCAATCTTTACAAACAAAGAAGATTGCTCTCTGTAAAACAGAGAACTCTTGGATCAAAAATCTAATGACGATTAAAAATCACCGCTTGACAGAATAAAATTCTGTATATGGGAAAATATTTTCCCAGCCTTGTTAAAAACAAGAAAACATATTCTGTAAAATAGAAATACTTGGATAAAAGATCCAACGGTGGGTAAAATGCCCCCAAACCAATTTTGAGATCAATTAAATCAATCGGGATCTCTCAATAAGAGATTTTCTCAAAATTAATTAAAAAACTTTCCTCCACTATATAAAGGACCCGAGACTTCAAGTCTCATATAGAGGGAACACTCCATAAGCTTCTGAAAAAAATACAGAAAGCTTCCAAAACAACAGAGAACTCAATTCTCAAGAAGAGAAGAAGACTTTCCTCCACAAAACCCTAGGTAAAGAAAACATAGAGATCAAAATATCTCTTTTTACCTATCTAAGGGTTTAAACATTCTCAAAGAACTTAGTTCTTCCTCTAAATCAGAGATCCACAAGACAGATCTTCCACAATTTGGGAATTTAATTCTTATCGAGAAGATCTTTTTCTTGAAAATCAAAGATTCAGAAAAGAACTAGGTTAAAAAGAAAGAAAAAGGAAAAGACCATGTATCCTGGGAATTTAATTCCTCTAAAATTAGGGTTTAACCCAAAATAAAGAACTTAGTTCTTATAAATAGACCAAGATCTTAACTAGAGAATTAGGGTTAACTTGCATATAAACAACTTTACATCTAAGAGAGAGAGATTACAACCTTTGTAGTCCGTTCCTTCGCTTCATAAGCTCCGTGTTGAGATCTTTTCGCTGCGATCATCAAGAACTCCGACTCTAGAGAGGCTTCATGAGGTGAATGAGAAACTTTGCTTGTAGTCTTCATGATCTAAGATGATCTACCTTGAAGAATCTCAAACTCAAGCTTACACTTCACTAATGAAGTAATTAGAGAAGTGAACACCCTAATCTAAGTGGCTAGAATAGATGAGAATGATGAAATAGAAATTATGCTCTCTTTTGTTTTCAGTTTCTCACACTAAATCATCACATGTAAAAAGCTAGCAAGCATTTTCAAGGAAGAAGAAGAAAAAGAAAGCTTTTGTGATGAATAATGAATTATTGTTATGGTTACAATTACAACCATGAGTTAATAAAATGAAGGCTCTAACTCATGTAGAGAATAAACTAGAGTCAAGGGTTTGGGTTGGGTTAACAAATATCTACACAAAATATCAAAGCAAAATGACAAAAGGAAAGCTTCATGAAGCTTCATGGAAAAGCTAGCCCAAAAGCTAACCTAAATCCAAACCCTAACTTTGTTTAAACTTAACTACCATGTTGCATTTGTAACCCTAACTTGTTACAATATTATATATCACATATACAATATATTTTGTAACAAAAGAAAATAATACAATTAACATATATCGCATATACATCAATGTATTATCCAGTGAGAAAATGAATCGATAAAGCGAGCTTATATTAGTTAACGTAATGTAATATATCACATATATAATTATACATTAAATTATTGAATCAACTCTTGATCCGACAATCCGGCTATATTGCATATAACCGACTAATATAACATGTACCAATTCATCGAATCAACACTTGATCCGATGACCCGGCTATATCACATATACCCGGCCGATATCTCATATCGCGAGAATATAATACGGTATCTCATATCGTATTATTCTCGGTCCCGCACATACAACATATGTGCTCCTACTCCGTTTTGTCTGAACCAGGAAACCTCTATGTAGGACTCTAAAGAATCGTCAATACGCCGGCAGTAGGTGATGATCATATCAAACACCCACAAGCTGCAAACGGTCAGCTAAACGTAACAGCTACCCAGGTATTGAGCGATCAGAAGATCAACAAGCAAGCCTGTATATTCTCCGGTAAATCCAATCAGTAATACTACCGTACAGTCCGGTCTCTTCGTCTGATATGTCGTATATCCAGTCTAGGGATGGTAAACGTCAGACCCCAGTAACCGATAAGTCGTGTCGATGTAAGGCTCATAATAGGTCGAGAAACTACTGATAACACTTACCAGTAGCACTCCATATCATCCCTGGCTAGGGACTTCCAGTTATAGCCAATCGAACACAGCACAACATCAACTCTCTATACAGGGAGAGACGAAACCCCTCCTATCGCTCATTGCCTCAATGTGATTTGGGATTGTACCCAAAAGCTACCGTTTTGCATGCCCTCTTGGACGTGGTAAGGTGGAAATCAAAGCACAGTGGGAATCACACAAGACTTTATAACGATCTCGGGTCTACAGACTAACCTGTACCAGTGTCACCAGAGAACTGCTATATGACGATAGGTATAAATCCATCTAGGAGTTCTCGGCGAGTCCGTTCAGTATACCCAGTCTCCACTGAGCACCCGTACACCATCTTTGATGTCAAACACCGATGGATATGAGATCATCCATCGCCCATCATATGGGTCAAGATGCGTATATGCTAGTCTAATCCGGTGTATCGATTCCCTATCTCGATACACCCTCGACTAGGAACAGTTATAAGATGTGCTCGTTGACTACCCTGGCCCCCCTAGTATGATCTCATCATAGTCCCAGTAGTCAAGTACATATCCTAAGGGCTTTATCAACATGTGAGAGTAAGACAGTAAATCAATACAAGTCAACATGTTAAGACAAAATGTAACCAGATAGCATACTATCATATCGAGCAAGAAAGTCCTCTCTATATATATCCAAGCATCCACTATAATATACATCATATGTACAATAATGGCCTCTAGGGCATATACATAACTAACAATCTCCCACTTGCACTAAGGCCAACTGTTGTAGTATCTCATACCCAACATCCTAAAGAGTCTCTCAAATTGTATCTGGGGTATGGCCTTCATGAGTGGATTCGAAGTGTTGTCCTTCGTATCAACTCTCCTGACCTCGAGCTCCCGGTAATCAACTATCTCCCGGATCAGGTGATACCGTCTTAGAATATGTCTGGACTTCTGATTGGACCTGGGTTCCTTGGCCAAAACCACAGCTCCATTGTTATCACAATACAAAAGTATTGGATGCTCAATGGACGGAACCACACCAAGTTCGGTGATGAACTTCTTCATCCAGACGGCCTCTTCGGCAGCATCGTTGGCAGCGATGTATTCAGCCTCCATCGTCGACTCTGCAACGATTTCCTGTTTAGAACTCTTCCAACACACCGCCCCTCCATTGAGGGTAAAGACAAATCCCGAGTGCGACTTAGAGTCGTCCTTATCACTCTGGAAGCTCGAATCAGTAAAGGACTCCACCTGGAGTTCACCGTTACCATACACCAAGAACATCTCCTTAGTCCTTCTCAAGTACTTGAGAATGTTCTTCACAGCTGTCCAGTGACTCTCTCTAGGATCTGCTTGATACCTACTCACCACACTTAGTGAGTATGCTATATCGGGTCTGGTACATAGTATCGCATACATGATAGAGCCTACTGCTGAAGCATAGGGTATCCTTGCATGCCAGCTCTCTCCAAATCAGTCTTAGGAGACATCTCTTTAGAGAGAGTGAGTCCAGAGATCGTGGGTTGGTTCCCACACTTGGATTCTTCTATACTAAACCTCTTTAGTATGGTGTCAATGTTCCAGGATTGGGACAATCCCAGTATCCGTTTAGATCTATCTCTATAGATATTAATTCCCAAAATGCAGGAGGCATCGCCTAGATCTTTCATTGAGAATCTATGTGATAAGAAGAGCTTGACCGAGTGCAGCATAGGAACATCATTTCCTATCAAGAGTATGTCATCCACGTACAATACGAAGAAGACAACCTTACTCTCTGCAACCTTCTTGTAAATACAAGGTTCATCTATGTTTTTGATGAAGTCAAACTCTTTGACTACAACATCAAAACAGATGTTCCAATTCCGCGTTGCTTGCTTTAACACGTAGATGGATTTAAGCGGCTTGCACACCTTTCCGCTGCTCCCACTGTCTACGAAGCCCTCTGGCTGAGTCATGTATACGCACTTCTCTAAATCACCATTTAGAAAGGCGGTCTTAACATCCATTTGCCAGATTTCGTAGTCATGGTATGCAACAATGGCAAGTAAGATCCGGATGGACTTAAGCATAGCCACTGGAGAAAAGGTTTCGTCATAATCCACACCTGGTCGTTGACGAAAACCCTTTGCAACAAGTCTAGATCTGAAAGTCTCCACTTTTCTATCTACACGAAGTTTTTTATTAAAGATCCATTTGCCCCCAATGGGTTTTACCTCTTCAGGAGCAACTTCCAAAGTCCATACTTTGTTGGTGTACATAGATTCCATCTCAGATCGCATTACATCCAGCCACCTCACAGAGTCCCCACTCGTGATGGCCTGCTCGAAGATAGTTGGGTCATCATCTTCCATAATGCAATCCTCGCTCCCACTGTCTATGAGAAAACCGTAGTATCTCTCAGGTGGATGAGGAACCCTGCTAGATCGGCGGAGAGGCTGGGGTTCGTCGGGAACTACTGAATCATCTGGTTCCACTAAATCTTCAGTTGTAGTTTGTGGTGCTGGAACTTCTTCCAGCTCTACCTCTTCACCACTAATTTCTTTTGCAAGAAATTCCTTTTCTAAAAAGGTGGCATGTTGAGCAACAAACACCTTTTGCTCCTCACTGTAGTAAAAAAATATCCATAAAAATTCTTCGGATATCCCACAAACTTGCAGAGAACTGATCGTGTCTCGAGTTTGTCCGGATTTTGCCTTTTGATATAGGCCGGACAACCCCATATCTTAACTCGTTTAAGATAAGGTCTCTTCCCACTCCATATCTCATATGGTGTGGTAGGTGCAGATTTAGATGGAACTTGATTCAATAGGTATACTACTGTCTCAAGCGCATAACCCCAAAAGGAAATAGGCAACTCAGCATTGCTCATCATAGAGCGCACCATATCTAATAGGGTGCGATTCCTCCGCTCCGATACACCGTTGTGCTGTGGTGTATAAGGAGGAGTAAGCTGAGAGAGAATTCCATTCTCTTTTAGATAGTCTAGGAACTCATTGCTCAAGTATTCTCCTTCTCGATCAGATCGAAGGATCTTAATACTTTTGCCCGTTTGGTTCTCTACTTAGTGCTTATATTCCCTGAATTTCTCAAAAGCTTCAGACTTGTGTTTAATCAGGAACACATGTCCGTATCTTGAGAGATCGTCAGTGAATGTAATGAAGTAGGAAGAACCGTTCCTGGTATGTGTAGACATGGAACCACATACATCACTATGTATCAGCCCTAAGAGTTCTATAACTCTTTCTCCGTGTCCACTAAACTGAGTTTTGGTCATTTTGCCTTTGAGACATGACTGGCAAGTGTCATAAGATGAAAATTCGAACGGATTCGAATATCCATCCTTATGCAATTTAGCTAGCCGTGTCGCATTGATATGACCTAGTCTATAATGCCACAAGAAAGATTCGTTCATTTCTGAACTCTTCATCTTGTGTGTGCTCTGTACATTAAGTACTGTAGTTTGGTTGAGAATGTATATACCATTATTTAACGATCCTGATCCAATCAACTTTTGATCCAGAAATATGTTCATAAAATTATCCTGTACTACAAAATTATATCCTTCTTTGCTTAATAAAGAAACTGATATAAGATTGCATATTAGGGTCGAAATGTAATAGCATTCGTTTAGAACCAATGTATTACCATTTGGTAACACAAGGTGATATTCGCCAACTGCTTTGGCTGCAACATCTGCACCATTCCCTACTCTTACGGAATGATCGCCCATTTCCAGTTCTCTACCTTTACGTAGCCCACGTTACATATTACATATGTGGGATCCCAATCCGGTATCTAATACCTAGGACGTAGAGTGAACTGAGAAACAGTTCTCGATAACTAACACACCCGAAGAAGATGCATCAGCATGCTTGTTCTTCATTTGGGCGGCGTGAGAATACAGATATTCTCCTATTCCCTGCTCAGTGTTATAACACTTATAAGAAAGAACGGGACCAACGTTCCCTTGCTCAGTATAATAAGCGGGTTCAGTCAATACATCCATATTATTATCTTGATTAAGGCCTGACATGATCGCTACCTGGAGAGAGAGAGAAGAAAACACTTTAGTGTATGCTCTTGCAAGATTAGATTGGTTATTATCTTATCTAATCAGGATGGCTCCCACTGTTTTCATCAAATCTTCCTTCAAACCCTAAAAGGTAAGACTGGACGGGATTAATTACACCTTACAAGTTCGCAAATCTTTCGGCCAGGCCAGTATTGGTACTTTGAGAGAGGTTCCCCATGCTTTCGCACGGACCTAATTAAAATAAACCTCGTTTTCCCAGAGGCATAACCCCGTTAACACCTTTCTAGACACCTACTTGATCGGCTAATTGTCCTGTGTAAAATTCTCCCAGGAGTAACTTTTACTCGCAGTGGGTATCAGGATCCATCTATCTCATAGAAGGTATGCAATCTTATTGCAAATTTCAACACTTGAAATTCCTGATAATTTTCTGCCCCTAGCGATCTATGACCTTGACAAGGTCAACAAACCATAAATCGTAAGTCAAGTTCAACCCGTCATTTCCCGATTGAACTGAACCCACCCGCATGACCCTTGACAAGGTCAACAAGGCCGTATGAATACCCTAATCCAATCACATCTCATGTTTTAGCAGATAAACACTAATTAGCTACCGTACACCGCGCCTTGACAAGGTCAACAAACGCAGCACGAATACTAAGTAGGATTTATCTGAAATGACGGAGGGCTACGCAGGTTTTTCAGAAAACCTATTGCGTAATGAACTTGATATCGTTGTAGAAACAGGTGATTTTTGAAAAGGAGTGTTTTTGAGGCTTTTCTAGTTTTGCTAAAGAGGTCACTCCCGGTGAAGGGATCTCGGCTCTTTCCTTATCGAATAAAGTGCAGGATATTTCACAAATACCGCTGTGCAAAGCAAGAACTATAGAAGCAATCAAAAACTAAACCGTGAGTTTGTAGTATCTGCTAGTTTTGTTAAAGAGGTCACTCCTGGTGAAAGGATCTCGGCTCTTTCCTCATCGAATAAGGTGCAGGGTATATCATATACCACTATGCAAAGCAAAAACTGTAGCTACCCTTTTTGAAAATTTGATTCTACAACATCTTTTAGGTTTCTTTTCTTTTATTAATCTCATTAATAAATCCCATCATTTATGCTTTCTAAGCATCACAGAAGAAACGAAATCAGTAATATTTATATATCATCATATATATAGTATAAGCATTCGTTTCAGGCAGTAATATGATCTCATCACAGAACATTGCAGCAGAAGATAACATATGAAATATTGGATATACTAGGATGCCCATGTTTTATTTCGAGCCTGTATAAAACACGGATTCCACGGTCGCGATGAATAACCAAACCCACATCCCTAGACCCCTACGAGAGCGGCAAGCAACACTGCCAATTCTAGGGTTAAGAGACCCGGTCTCGACTCCTCGAGATGGCCTTCCACTGGACCCTAGAACCCGGTTACTTGTGCTTCCCTCCTCGGGTCTATCCTTATGCGGAAAAGTAAATAATATACAATGGTGACATCATCCTCAACCCGGAAGTGCCCCAATAAAAGAATATTATATACAATGAATTTTACATGAATGAAAATAAAAACCCTCATCTCACATAAAACCCCCGGCTATTCAGAACACGACTATCCAATATAACATATCACAGTAACACATAACAACACATGTCATCAATGTAAGTAAATATGCCTATAACAACTGTCGTCGATCTATAGCGACGAAAACGGCGATATACCACATATTACACTTACGGTCACAGAAAAGAAAATGTAAAACTACAATATTTGGAATCCACAATCTCTTTAGACATCGTAAACCCAAAATGTCACATATTACGGATTTCATGCCTAACTAAATAAATTCCACATATTGTATCAGAACACAGATATCTAGGCGAAGTTACACAATTCGATCGATTCAACGAATTCTCAAAATACCCCAGTGAGCTCAACACTTGAGCAGAAAATAAAAAATTCCCAGAATGATGCCCTATCACCTACGGACCGTCGCTGAAGGGCCCGTCCCAAGCCTCCAGAGTGGCGCCGCGGTTACGCGGTCACTGTAGCGAGTTAGGGACTCGTTCTTCAGGTGGGTCCATAAAATTCCCTGCATGATTTTCTGAGTATTTTTAAGATAAAAATTTTCAACTTTTGAAAAAATTTCCAGAAAAGGGGTCGTTTCGGGGTTCGATCGGACTTCAAACTTCATCTAGACAACTCCTAATGCTCTAGCTTGGCTCTGATACCACTGTTGGGTTAGCATAGCACCTTGTGAAGGTTTTGGTAAGCATCAATCATGCTACTTTAAAATTTTTGGGGTGCTAAACAAACCCTAACCAAGATCTTAACTAGAGAATTTGGGTTAACTTGCATGTAAACAACTTTACATCTAAGAGAGAGAGATTACAACCTTTGTAGTCCGTTCCTTCGCTTCATAAGCTCCGTGTTGAGGTCCCTTCGCTGCGATCATTAAGAACTCCGACTCTAGAGAGGCTTCATGAGGTGAATGAGGAACCTTGCTTGCAGTCTTCATGATCTAAGATGATCTACCTTGAAGAATCTCAAACCCAAGCTTACACTTCATAAATGAAGTAATTAGAGAAGTGAACACCCTAATCTAAGCGGCTAGAATAGATGAGGATGATGAAGTAGAAATTATGCTCTTAATTTTTTTCAATTTCTCACACTAAATCATCACATGTAAAAAGCTAGCAAGCTTTTTCAAAGAGGAAGAAGAAGAAGAAGAAAGCTTTTGTGATGAATAATGAATTATTGTTATGGTTACAATTACAACCATGAGTTAATAAAATGAAGGCTTTAACTCATGTAGAGAATAAACTAGAGTTAAGGGTTTGGGTTGGGTTAATAAATATCTACAAAAAATATCAAAGCAAAATAACAAAAGGAAAGCTTCATGAAGCTTCATGGAAAAGCCAGCCCAAAAGCTAACCCAAATCCAAACCCTAACTTTTTTTAAACTTAACAACCATGTTGTATTTGTAACCCTAACTTGTTACAATATTATATATCACATATACAATATATTTTGTAACAAAAGAAAATAATACAATTAACATATATCGCATATATATCAATGTATTATCCAGTGAGAAAATGAATCAATAAAGCGAGCTTATATTAGTTAACGTAATGTAATATATCACATATATAATTATACATTAAATTATCGAATCAACTCTTGATCCGACAATCCGGCTATATTGCATATAACCGACTAATATAACATGTACCAATTCATCGAATCAACACTTGATCCGATGACCCGGCTATATCACATATACCCGGCCGATATCTCATATCGCGAGAATATAATACGGTGTCTCATATCGTATTATTCTCGGTCCCGCACATATCACATATGTGCTCCTACTCCGTTTTGCCTGAGCCAGGAAACCTCTGTGTAGGACTCTAAAGAATAGTCAATACGCCGGCAGTAAGTGATGATCATATCAAACACCCACAAGCTGTAAGCGGTCAGCTAAACATAACAGCCACACGGGTATTGAGCGATCAGAAGATCAAAAAGCAAGCCTGTACATTCTCCTGTAAATCCAATCAGTAACACTACCGTACAGTCCGGTCTCTTCGTCTGAAATGTCGCATATCCAGTCTAGGGGTGGTAAACGTCAGACCCCAGTAACTGATAAGTCGTGTCGATGTGAGGCTCATAACAGGTCGAGAAACTACTGATAACACTTACCAGTCGCACTCCATATCAGCCCTGGCCAGGGACTTCCAGTTATAACCAATCGAACACAGCACAACATCAACTCCCTACACCGGGAGAGACGAAACCCCTCCTATCGCTCATTGCCTCAATGTGATTTGGGACTGTACCTAAAAGACACCATTTTGCACGCCCTCTTAGACGTGGTAAGGTGGAAATCAAAGCACAGTGGAAATTACACAAGACTCTATGACGATCTCGGGTCTACATACTAACCTGTACCAGTGTCACCAGAGAACTGCTATCTGACGATAGGTATAAATCCATCTAGAAATTCTCGGCGAGTCCTTTCAGTGTACCCAGTCTCCACTGAGCACCCATACACCATCTTTGATGTCAAACACCGATGGATATGGGATCATCCATCACCCATCATATGGGTCAAGATGCGTATACGCTAGTCTACTCTGGTGTATCGATGCCCTGTCTCGATACACCCTCGACTAGGAACAGTTATAGGATGTACTCGTTGACTACCCTGGCCCCACTAGTATGATCTCATCATAGTCCCAGTAGTGAAGTACATATCCTAAGGGCTTTATCAACATGTGAGAGTAAGACAGTAAACCAATACAAGTCAACATGTTAAGACAAAGTGTAACCAGATAGTATACTATCATATCGAGCAAGAAAGTCCTCTCTATATATATCCAAGCATCTACTATAATATATATCATATGTATAATAATGGCCTCTTAGGCATATACATAACTAACAAATAGAAAAGAAGAACTTAGTTCTCTAATCCAAGGTCCTTAAAATAGATATTTTGATGATTATTAATAGCCAAAAATGGCACTAACAGAGATTCAATCTCTAAAAAAAGAACTTAGCGTCTTACGTGCTTCCCACGTGGGCGCCCTCCCAACAGCGCACAGCGCCTCATGTGAAAAAACATGCAGGCGCCCAAAATAGAAGGCCAGCGCCTCAGGTGAAATACATGTGAACGCTGAACAAAAAGTGCTTAGCACTCTATATACAGCCAAAACGACTGAGTGCTTAGCCCTGATTGGGCAGCGCCCAGCGCCTCATGCGCTCCTCACGTGGACGCCATACAAAAGTGCTTAGCACTTCATATACAGCCAAAACGGCTGAGTGCACAGCACTGATTGGGCAGCGCCTCATGTGCTTCTCACGTGGACGCCATACAAAAGTGATGTATATGCCTAAGATACATGTGAACGCTGAGCCCAAATGCTCTGTTGTTAGATCTTAAATAAAAATGATCCTTAAAATATTTCTAAATTGATCTTAGTCTCAAGTATGGCTAACGTATCCTTAGTGAAAATCGAGCCTAAATGCTTATATATTTAAGTTGATCTTAATCTAAAACTAGATCAACGGTCCTTAAATAAAACAAAATATTTTTGAACTAAAGAAATATATAACCTAAGTTCAAAACCCAAACCCAGATCTAAAAATATACGGATTTGGACTAACCCGCACCCTACAGGTGACGACATAAACTAATCTCCGTATACAATCCACAGGAAACCAAAATAAACAAAAATACACACGACACGAAGTGAACTGCTAGAGAAGGAGAAACCGGTTATCGCAACATGATAACGTAATTAACTGCAGGGGCTTGCGCCTGCAGGGAAGAGCATCCCCACAATCAAAAACCCCTCACAAATGAGGGGGAATCTGATGAAGTCTGCTACAACGGTTGCGTCTGTCCAAACCTCCGATATATGGTGCCATAAATCAACACGGTATCTTCAGAGAGGTGGATGGATAAGTCTAAATAGCATCTGCCCCAAAATTCAAGCCAGATGTCCCAACATCTCGGTCTCTGTCTTTCGGCGGTGAACAATTATACATATATAAATGCAAATGTATAACTTTTATACATTTAATTAATATGTACATGACATATTAATAAAGAGAGTAAAAGAATAAAACAATAATACTAGTTTATATATGCACCATTATATATAAGTGACATCATTAAATCAACACTTAATTTAATGACTCGGTTCAATCATAAACCGGCCAGTATCATCCGTTCGATTAATACATGTAGTATCACATACACATGTTTAATTGGACCCCCAACGCATCGCCGTACATGCATTACATCATTTCGCTAGAACGAAAAAACCTTCTTTGTAGGGCTCTAAAGATTCGAAAATACACTTGCAGTGGGTCAGGATCATATCCGATTGATCTGAAACACTTTCAGATCAATCCCCACCGGGTTAACCTACAAGTACATTAGCGGTAATAGCTGTACATAACGGCTACCCAGGTATTGAATGAAAAGTCGGTCGACAAGTAAGCTCGTCCGTACCCTGCAAGTGCCTATCAGTGACATTCACCGTACAGTCCGGTCTTTTCGTCTAGGACTTTCACATACCGGGTTTGAGAGATGGAAACCGTCAGACTTCCACTAACTCGACAATTCGTGCTGACGTCATCCTCATGTCCATCCGAGAAACTACTGATAACACTTATCAGTAAATCTGGTTTGCTTTGGCCAAGTACTTATGGTCATAGCCATCTGTGCACTGTGCGACATCAACTCCCTATATCGGGAGAGATGAATTCCCTCGTCCACTCACCGCCTCTATGTGTTTCGGGAATGTACCTAACTAAAACCTGTTTGCACGACTCTTTAAAGCCGTGGTAGGGTAGTAATCTAAGTACAGTGGGAACACACACAAGACACTATGATGATCTTAGGTTTAGGGACTACCCTGTACTCATGTCACCAAAGAACTGCTATCTGGTGATTGATATAATACCATCTAGGAGTTCTCGGTGAGTCCGTCCAGTGTAACTCATCTAATGAGCACTTGTATACAATCATCGGTGTCAAACACCAATGGCTATGGGATCGGCCATCGCCCCATATAGGGTTGTGAAACGTATACACTAGTTGGAGTACCAATACCCGGTCTCGATACTCCTACGACTAGGGACTTTTAAGAATGTGCTTATATACTACTTAGGCCCCACTAGTATGATCCCTATCATAATCCTGGTAGTCAAGCAAAGATCCTATGGGCTATATCATGATGTAGTAGTGATACGTTATAGCAAGTAAAATGGATACTTATGAATCACAAATACAAATCAGATAGCATACTATCATCTCAAGCAAGACTGTTCTTGATATAGGCCCTCCTTGAATTCAGTAATTTGTATTCCTGCAACTATGATAATTGTCTTGAGGGCACCTATATCCAACAATCTCCCACTTGCACTTAAGACCAATTATTGCGGTATCATATACACACGTCTCATGTGTTACTGCATACCCAACTTCTGTACTAACAGTTTCATAAACTGTGTTCGAGAAATAGGCTCAGTAAGTGGATCCGCTGCAACGTTTCTATCTGAATCTTTATGAATCTCAACTTCGCAGAGATCGATTATCTCCCGAAATGAGCGATATCTACCTTAAAACTTTGTTTGGATAGCTGATGGGACCATGTTCATAAATGAACGTATTTATCTAGACAATTTCTTAGGATGTATCCTCTGCTGAGTCAAAATTAGCATTTAGCATCTTGGCTACCTCAGTATCCCATTTGTAACTCTTCCAATAAACTGCTCATCATAAGAGGGTAAACTAATTGACTCGTGATAGATACTCTATCACCATTGTCACTATGGAAACTGGAATCGGTAATTGCATCCCGAAGGAGTCTGCCATTACCATATACCAAGAGCATCTCATATGTTCTTCACATCTTCCTATGTTTCTCAAGAATTGGATTAATATCAGCTTACTACACTAAGTGTAAAAGAAATATCCGGTCTGGTATATAACATCGCATGATTGACCTCACTGCCGAAGCATGTCGAATGTCATTCATGTGAGACCCTCTCTTCATCGGTCCCGAAAGACATCTGTAGAGAGAGTGACCCCATTACCTGCGGGTACATTACCTCATAGAGAGTCGTACATTATAAACTACTTTAGAATGGAGTTAAGATACCTGAATTTGGGACAATCCTAAAATCCTTACTAGATCTAAATGTATAGACCTAGTCACCAGAATCATTAATCCAAATCCATAAAGGAGAAACAAATGTGACAACCAACGTTTGACCGAATCATAGTATAGGAATATCACTTCCTATCAAGATCATATCATCCAAATCGGTATGCGGAATCTGACAATACTCCCTACAGCTTTCTTACAAATACCTGATTCATCTCTTATTTTGATGAAGTCAAACACTTTGACCATAGTATCAAAACAGATAATCCATCTCCGCTATGCCTGTTTTAGTCTCCAAACAGACTTAAGCAACTTGCACACTATCCGCTGCTTCCACTAACTAAGACAATTCTCTGGTAGAATCATATATCTGTACACTTCTAAATTCAATTTAGAAAGATGTTATAGTCATTCTCATACCAGATATCAAAGTCGTGAAAACAACAGTGGCAAGTTGTATCGTATGGACTTCAGCACAGACAATGAAGTAACAGTATCATCACAATACACATCGGGTAATTGATCAATACATGTTAATTATAAGTCTGGCCTTATTGGGTTAATACCTTTTCATTTGCACTGATCTCGAAAGATCTGCTTACTCCTTATGGATTTTACCCCTTTCAGGAGCACACAACAAAATCTATAATTTGTTGTAGTGCATGGAGTCCAACTTGGATAATCTTGGCATCCAGCCATTAGTCGGAAGTCATCACTTCTTATGGCATGCTGATAACTAGTAAAGTCATCATCACATGATGCAGGCCTCCTAGTCACTGTCTATGAGAAAACCGAAGTATCTCTCAGGTAGCAAAAGTCACCTACCAAATCTGCAAAGCAGCTATGGTCTATCAGGGTCAATTGAATCTTCAGGTTCTACTAAACTTTCGATAACCGTTTGTAGTTCTGGAATCACTTCCAGTTCTACCATACTTCCACTAATTTCTTTTACAAGAAATTCATTAACCAAGGAGGTGGCGAATCAAGAACAAAACACTTTTGAACTTGAAAATGGTAGAAGCTATCCTTTTCGAAAGCTTGGGATAACCTACAACCTCCTATTACCGAAACATGACTCGAGTTTGTCCGGATTATAGTCTTAAACACAAATCGGATAATCCCATATCCTAATAACTTTAAGATGAACACCATTCTATATCACATATAGAAAAGAGGCACTTGTTTAGGTGGAACCAGTATCAATTTATATGCATCTATTTCTAATGCATCCCCAAAATTGAAGAAGGCAACTTGATTGAATTATTGATTTCGGGTTGTGTATGTTTTTGAGAAAATTGTATATAGAAATCACAACCAAAAAATTATTTGACCGCAATCAATAACGGTGTCGGATGTAGCGCGTTAGTAAGTGCGGATCGTCCACAGGGAAAGTGAGATCCGTTCAATTTCCGAATTAGATGAGTTGAAAATTTAAGGAAAAGAAAAGAAAACAATTCATGATTTGTAATTGAAGATCAAGAATTAGAAAAATCTAGATCTAGGAAAAACATTAAAAACAAGAATTGAGATGTGTGATAATTTCCAACCAACAATCAAGATTAGAAGTATGGCTCGTAGGAGTAGATCGGATCTATAGATGTGATGAGATCTAATGATTACTCATTCTTATCCATTAACGAATTGATACTAGATCGATGCAAATTCATCGAGGGTTAAGGATCTTGTGAGGAAATTAGGGATTCCGCAACTCATCCTTTGTCCTTTCGATGAATCTCATTCAAATTCTAGCTTCTAGTTAATCAAATGATCAATAGTTGTTCCCTAATTTCGAGTGAACACGATCAAGAAAGCATCATCTCGAAACTAGGTCATTAATCATTTGATTCAGTAGAATTTCCAAACATTATAGGATTTAAGAATTGTAAAAGTATCTAAATCATCATCATCTAAAGATCGTCACAACTCCTACACGAGCGGAGATTACTCAAACATCATGATCACAAACACAATCACAAATTGAGATCTAATCATTATGCTTGAATTAAAAGATAAGCAAGAATATAGAAAATTCACCTTTATTTATCGACAAATTTCGTTACAACTCTCTTGAATTTACAAAAGGATGGAACTAGATCGTCGATTTCGGCTTCGCTCGGCTCCTTGAGTCGCGGATCGGCTTGGATCTCTTGCTCCGTTGAAATCCGGCGTCGCTTCTAAAGGTTGAAGGCTCTCTTGCTTGAATTGCACTCGGGATCTTGATCTTGATTTTGAATTGGAATTTGAGGCACAAGTTGTGTCACTCAACTTGTGGGTAGAAGATGATGGGTGATTCTTGAACAACTTCAACCCTAGATCTAGGCTCCTTTTTATAGAACTCCAAAACCCTAGATCTAGGATTTGAATTTGAATTTGAATTTTCCCTCCAAAAGTTTGTTAAGAGAGCCTTCTAAAAATAGTTTGTTAAGCCGAGCCTTCTAGATGCGCCACGTGGAGCTTCTGGGGTCTTCTGGAAGCTTTGGCCGTTAGAGGAGAGCACGTGACAAAATTTTAGCCAATGATCACATTATAAGGCCGTGGATCCGCGGCGCCAAGGGGGTTTGGGCCGTGGATCCGCGGTCCTTTTAGGGCTTTGGAACTTGAATTTTCTGGTACATTCTTGGGCTGAGTTTAGGGCCTGTTTCTGATATGTTGAATTTTGTTTGGCCTTTTGTATCACTACCAGATCATACATCTTTGAGTTGGCGTATCTTTTATCAGCTCTTTTCCCAATTTTGGGCTTTGCTTCTGGAATTTCCTGCATTAGACCCCAAGACAAGAGTTGCGCAATACAAGGATGATGCAATGCCATGATAAACACCCAATTTCCCTAAAAGTGCCGGTTTAAAAGTCTAACACATGTAATCTGGTATTTCAGAGATGATTTGGTAATATGTGCAATTATGAATACCGAACACTTTTATATGAGTTCAAATGGTAGGGAAATTGACGTGTTAAAAATGCAGTATTTTCGGCTGATCAAATTCCCCCAAACTTATTTTCGATCGTCTCGATCGAACTGTTTTATTAAAAAGAGAAGGAGAAAATAAAGAAAGAGAAAACACACTTTCGTAGGCAACACGATTGCACTGAGCACGTGCAACAAGCCTTTAAACCTCTAGGTGTCCCTAGTAGGAGGAGTATTGTCTCCTGAGGGTTTTCAGCGGATTGCACCCACAAAATCCAATAATAAAAGGAAGATCATGAATATTACATTTAAAGACAAGAATTGTAAAAGAAAATCCTTGAAAATTAGGGTTTCCAACTAAGCTAGCTTTTCGGTTGTCATGAGCCCTATCTTAATGGTCATGAAAAGATGTCAGAAATCACGTCTTCCCTCAATAAAACATCGTCTTATTCTTCGTTCCTATCTTTCTTCCAAACATCGATCATATCACCCTGCGTGTGTGTAAAGGACATCTCTACACCCAGAGAATTCAATTCAAGCTATCATACTCTTGCCCATTAGCCTCAGTACTTTTTGATTAATGAATATATAGATGAATTTGCTCACACACTTTCATGCAACCGTTAATACTTCTTGAGGTACTAACCGACCGATTACTCATGTGCTTGCTTATTTGGTGTATTTTCCTCGTCTTGCACCACCTCAGGCATAGCAGTGACTCCCAGACCAGTTGGCCTTAGGGCACTAGGTGAAGAAGCACCCTCGCTATATATTTTTTATTGCCCTTGGTGATAACAAAACCAGTGTCCATTTTTCTCACCATTTTATATTTTTTTTATTCACTTTTTTTATTTCCTTCATACATCGGCTTTAAGACAAGAGCATTTCAAGGTATCCTCTACTATCCTGGGTTTCAAGACGTGTGTAAGTGCGAATAGCGGGATATCAATGTTCAAAATGTTTGGCTTCCAGAATAGAAACTATTTTTCAGACTTATTTTTATCCTCAGATTAGTGACTTCCTTCATCTTACTAACCCTTGGGACAACGGCTCATAACTACTTATTAGTAGTTCGTATAAGAAAACTTCTAATTTTCTTAGTTTTCTTAAATTTTTCTAATCTCATGGATGTAATTTTTCACTATCTAATCTTTTATTATCATAAATATTAAATATTTTTATGGGTTTTGAAAAAATTTTAAATTTTTATGGGTTTTGAAAAAATTTTAAATTTTTATGAGTTTTGAAAATTTTTGAATTTTTATGGATTTTGAAAATTTTTAAATTTTTATAGGTTTTTATGGGTTTTGAAAATTTTATTTACAAAAAATGATGAGCCAAAAATTTTTACACAAAATTTTTATGTTTTTTTTTCTTTTGAAAATTTTTAAAAAAAATTTATGGGTTTTTTTTAAAGAAATGTTTTGTGCTTATGCAAATGATATGCAAATGATGCAAAACTAAGCACAAACCTCCCCCAAACTTGTTTTCAACAGTATCCTCACTGTTGCCAACCACTATATCTACAAAACCTGTAAGCCTGGGAGGAATTTATTAGTGGGGGCAAAATATATAAGTGAAGATCCTCCCCCAAACTTATTCTTTTCACTCACCTCCATTCAAAAAAAATAATGCAGTAATATACAGGACATGGAGGTGAGACGGAGGAATTTTAATCAAGATAAACTGGCTCCCGTAAGAACAAGAGCTCCTCCGTGGGGTCAGTGGAAAAATACGGCTTTAGTCTATGTCCATTCACTTTGAAAAATATGCCGTTTTTAACATTTTCTACCTCTACTGCTCCGTGCGGGTATATAGACCGCACAACAAAAGGTCCCTTCCACCGAGATCGAAGCTTACCCGCGTGAAGGTGTAGTCGTGAATCATAAAGAAGGACTTGCTGACCAGGTGAAAATGTTTTCCTCAAAATGTTTTTATCGTGAAAAACCTTGGTCCTATTCTTTACGATTACAACGTTATCATAAGTTTCATCGCTGAGTTCGCTTAGCTCATTCAATTGCAGCTTCCGAAAGTTGCAGGCTAGGTTTAAGTCAAAGTTGATTTCCTTAATAGCCTACAATGCTTTATGCTCTATCTCGACTGGCAAGTGACATGTCTTCCCAAACACTAACCTATATGGAGATATCCCTAGGTCAGTTTTAAATGCAGTTCTGAATGCCCAAAGAGCATCCGTCGGTTTGGTCGACCAATCTTTTCTATTCTTTGCAACAGTCTTCTCCAGGATTTGTTTGATCTGTCTATTCGAAATCTCAGCCTGCCCGCTCGTTTAGGGATGATAGGGTGTGGAAAGTCTGTGGTTGATTCCGTACTTCCGTATCAGAGTCTCGAAAGACCTGTTGCAGAAATGTGTCCCGTTATCGCTAATGATAGCGCGTGGGTGTCCAAATCGCAAAAAGATGTTTTCTTTTAAGAACTTAATGACAACCTTCTTGTCATTAGTGCGACATGGAATGGCTTCAACCCACTTCGAGACATAATCAACCGCAAGCAGTATGTACAAATTCCCAAAGGAGTTGGGAAAGGGACTCATAAAGTCAATGCCCCAAATATCGAAAATTTCAACCGCTAGGATGGGTTGCTGAGGCATTTCATTTCTCCGGGAGATCCTACCCGTGTACTGATATTGTGTACAGGTTTTGCAATAATCAAATGCGTCCTTGAACAAGGTCGACCAATAAAACCCGCATTGTAAAACCTTCTTCGCCGTCTTTCTAGGACCGAAGTGACCCCACAAACCTGATCATGACTAAAAAATAGAACACTCTTGAACCCCCGTTCGGGACACACCGGCGAATGATCTGATCAGGACAATACTTAAACAGATAGAGATCATCCCAGTAAAAGTGTTTTACTTGGGATAGAAAACGGTGTTTGTCCTGTTTTGACCAATCGCTGGGTATCAGTCCCGTGACAAGATAGTTCACAATATCCCTGAACCAAGGTTCATTGGATACGCTCAAGAGTTGTTCGTCCGGAAATGAATCATTAATCGGCAGGGTCACAGGGGAAGAAGAGATGCGTGAAAGATGGTCGGCTACAACGTTTTCACATCCTTTCTTATCTTTGATAACGAGATCAAATTCTTGTAATAGAAGGATCCAACGTATTAGCCTACCTTTTGCATCCTTTTTCGCCAGAAGATATTTCAAGGCGGAATGGTCAGTGTACACAACTATTGGAGAGCCAATCAAGTAAGGCCTGAATTTTTCTAATGCAAATACAACCGCCAAAAGTTCTTTTTCGGTAGTTGTATAGTTGATTTGAGCATCATTCAGGGTCTTACTCGCATAATAGATCACGTGTGGCATCTTTTCAATATGCTGTCCTAAGACTGCACTAACTGCAAAATCAGATGCATCACACATCAGCTCAAAGGGGTAGTCCCAATTTGGAGACGATAGAACGGGGGCTGTAGTGAGGGAGTGTTTGAGTGAGTCGAAAGCTGCCTCACAATCCGAGTCAAAGTGGAAGGTCGTATCCTTGGCCAAGAGAAGAGTTAAGGGTCTAGCAATTTTGCTAAAATCCTTAATGAATCTCCTATAAAAGCCCGCATGGCCAAGAAATGATCGAATGTCCTTGACGCTTTTGGGATGAGGAAGGTTTTGAATGACATCTATCTTAGCTCTGTCAACCTCAATGCCTTTTCTCGAAATAACATGTCCAAGCACAATTCCCTTTTGGACCATGAAATGGCATTTTTCCCAATTCAAGGTTAAGTTCTTCTCTTTGCAACGAGTAAGAACAGCGTCAAGATTCGATAGGCAGTTGGAAAAAGAGTCTCCGAAAATCGAGAAATCGTCCATGAAAATCTCCAAGAAATTCTCTACCATGTCAGAGAATATCCCCATCATACACCGCTGAAAAGTAGCGGGAGCATTGCATAACCTAAAGGGCATGCGTCTATAAGCAAAGGTACCAAAAGGACAAGTAAAAGTGGTTTTATCTTGATCCTTTTTGGCTATGGGGACCTGATTATAGCCAGAGTATCCATCCATAAAGCAATAATACGCACGTCCAGCTAAGCGTTCCAGCATCTGATCAATGAAAGGTAGAGGAAAGTGGTCTTTCCTCGTGGCGGCATTGAGTTTTCGGTAACCAATACATACACGCCACCCAGTTGGGCGCGTGTCTGAATCAACTCATTTGCCTCATTGGTAATAACAGTGATGCCAGATTTCTTAGGGATGACATGTATTGGACTCACCCATTGGCTATCGGAGATTGGGTATATGATACCGTTATCAAGGCATTTGACGATCTCTTTCATCACCGCTTCCTTCATGACGGGGTTCAACCGTCTCTGTGGTTCTCGAGTTGGTCTGGCATCATCCATCACATGTATATGATGTTCTACAATCAAGGGACTAATCCCTTTTATGTCCGCCATGGTCCAACCAAACGCCTCCTTATTAGATCTCAATACCGATAAGAGTGCATTCTCTTGCTCTGATGCTAGAGAAGCGGAAATGATAACCGGTAAAGATTCATTCTCACCTAAATATGCATATTTAAGGTGAGAAGGTAAAATTTTGAGATCTAATGCTGGCGGAGAAATAATAGAAGGTGGGATCATCGAATGATTTTCGGAGTCACAAAGAAGCTCATAGCCTGTAAAAGATACAGACTCGGATGGTGATGAGTCAGGAGTGGCAGACTCAAGCGTGAAAATGGTGTCCTCACTAAGATCATGTGCTAGGTCAAACAGTGATGTGGTAGTGTCGTCGAGATCTGTAAAGCAAAGTTCCTCAACTCCGCAACTTTCGGGATCAATCTCGTGGACAGAGCACACATCAAGGATATGAGCAGAGGGTTCTGATGGCTGACTTCCAATTTTGTAGATGTTTAGTTCAATGGTCATATTTCCAAATGATAAGTTCATTGAACTATTTCTACAGTTAATGACAGCATTGGAAGTGGCAAGGAAAGGTCGACCTAAAATAACCGGAATTTGGCTCCGGAGGTTCGCTACAGGTTGTGTATCGAGAACAATGAAGTCTACAGGGAATACAAATTCCCCGACCTTTATCAACACATCCTCTAGTTCACGCCGAGGTTTGGTGATCGAACGGTCTGCCATTTGGAGAGTGCAGTGAGCAGGTTTCAACTCTCCAATCCCTAGCTGCTCATAGACAGAATATGGAAATAGGTTAACACTTGCGCCAAGGTCTAAAAGAGCACGGTTGATGTTTTTACCCCCAATAGAAATCGATATCGTAGGACATCCTGGGTCCTTACGTTTCTTTGGTAGCTGTGGGATAAAAGCAGTCCTAATGTTATTGGACATGAAGACCTTCTTCGGCACTTGAGTCTTCCTCTTCCTAGTGCACAAGTCCTTAAGAATTTTCGCATAAGCGGGGACTTGTTGAATCGCATCTAGGAGAGGGATGTTGATGTTAACCTGTTTGAACATTTCCATAATTTTCTCCATATGTTGACTCGATTTGTTAGCTCTTAACCAATTCGGGTAAGGTGCTTTAGCAATGAGCGCTGGGTCCATCATAGGAGAAGAAAGTGGGGGTAGACGTGATCCCGAAAGAGGAGTGGGGATCGTCTGTGGAGAACTAGAAGAGGTGGCCTGAGGTGTCGAGCCTAGAGGGAAATGGAGAATAGGCTCGCGAGAAGGCGGTGGGGTAGAAGAACAAGAATCAGACGTAGAAGTGTGTGTGTGTGTGAGGGAAGGTCTCAGCCGGGGTATTGATAGGATTTTCAATATCATCAACTTCTTCCCCAACATGGTTATTCAGCACTCTTCCTAATCTCAACGTTGTGACGGCATTTACATTGTAATGCCCAGGATTCGGTAGAGGTTGAGACGGAAGTTTCCCTTTTTCTCTCGCACTCATTTCGGCCTTAAGTCGTGCAATTTCAGCTTCCATCGTTCTGATACTCTTAGCTTGGGACGCTGAGTTTTTCTTTATCTCACCGACGGAAAACCTAACCTCGGCCGACACTTCCATAAAATTTGACAGGAGTGATTTCATGGTTTGAGCGAATTGAGAGAACTCGTCAGAACATGTTGACTGCATAGGATTAAACGGTGCAGGAGGGTTGACCTGGTTTTGGAAATTTTGTGACTGGTAGGGGTGCTGGGTGAGTTGAAATGGTTGCTGTTGTGGAGGAAGGACCCTTTGGAATTGATTCGGGTTTGGAACCGTGTTTTAGGATTGGTTCCAAGAAAAATTCGGGTGATTCCTCCAACCCTGATTGTATGTGGAAGAAAAAGGGTCATTTCTAGGTCTTTGAAATGCGGAATTGGTATGCTCGAGACCTTGAAACTGAGAGTTTAAAGGACATTCTTCCGTTAAGTGAGAAGGATCAGAACAGCACCCACATACAGTTTTGGGGAGCGACATCGGGTTTAGGGAGGCTGCTAAGAATTTGTGTTCCATAGCGTCGAGCTTCTTTTGCATTGCTGCCATCTCAGCTCGAACACCTATGGACACGTCTATTTGGTGTATGCCACCCCTACTCGATGGCTGAGTTCCAGTCTCCCACTGTAAGGATTTTTCAGCGAACTCTTCTAAAAATTTCCATGCTTCCCCATCATCCTTGGTCATAAAGGTGCCTTGACACATGTTTTCAAGGTTTTGTTTAGTGGTAGGGTTAATGCCCTCATATATGATTCGGCAAAGATCCCATCTCGGGATGCCGTGATGTGGGCATTGAACCAAATGATCCTTGAATCGTTCAAAGCATTTCGAGAATGGTTCAGCTGGAAGCTGGGTGAATTGATATAGTTCGCTACGGATTCGAGCTGTCTTTTGCATAGGGTAAAATTTCTTAAGGAATGCCGCAACGAATTCTTCCCAATTCGTAATGGAATGTGCGGTGGTGTTATACAGCCACTTCTCGGCTATATCACACAAGGTAAATGGAAGAAGTCGTAGACGCATGGCATCCACAGAAAGTTGTGATGTACCCATCATTACGCATACGTTTTCAAATTTGGTGATAAAAACGTATGCGTCTTCAGTCTCAAGACCGTGGAATTTGGGTAGAGGGTTGATATACTGGGGTTTAATCTCAAAATTATCCCCGTTGGCTGGTGGAATGGATAAGCAGGTCGAAAGAGGACCTCGCAAAGGGTAGCACCTCTCTTAGAGAGAGATGCGGGGAGGATTCTGCGCACCAACGGACGGCGGCAGAGCAGCGGTAAAGAGGTTCGATGGATACGAATCCATCGGTGTGGGTGTGGTGGTGGGTAAAAGAAAGGTAAATGGAGAAATACCGACTTCGGAGTCGATCGAGGGGACGCGGACAAGTCGGGCACTGGAATCCCGTGTCCAGCCTATCTTGCACTAAAAGGGGTTAGTACAAGTGGCAGCGTGATTTATAATTAGGGGAATGAATGAATGCGGTGTTTGTTTTGAAAAATGATACGGATTTTGAAAATATGATGCGATCACAACAAATGCAACAAGCAACCCTAAAATCTATGGTCACCTAGGTCAAAACTCTAGACCGCTCCTAACTTCCAAAAGACAAGTCGCAGGATAAAATCCTCCACTGCCTCTTTGTCTCTCATGTGGCCAGGTAAGTGGGAGGTTCTCCACTACGTAAGTAGTGGGCCTAATTAAGTAACCACTAGCCTTCGACACACTTGCCTTAGACATCACAAAAGAAACGCGGATAAGCAATGAATTACCCACGGCCTTCTTCTGTCCTAAGTGAGCGCGACGGTCCTTAGAGTCATCTCTAGATATTTTTTAGTTAATGAGGGTAATGCGGATGCAAGTTTATGATTTTTGGGGCCTAGGAAGGGTAAGAACTCCCCACCTAATCTGGATTTGGCCGTGCCCCTTAATGTCCGTATTAATTATGCAAACAACCACAAAATCAAAAACACGCACAATTTATTTTACTTTTTCCGGCGCTGCGATTTTTGCAAAGAAGCCTGCAACAAATTGTTAATTGGAGCAGATTTAGGAAGGAGATAAGAAAGATAGAGGTTACCTGACAAAAATTGTACTGAGATCCTCCTGAACTGCCGCGATTCCGCCGCAGGAGTCAAGTAATGCGGCGGTTCCGCCGCGCCTCAAGCTCCTCTCTGCACAGAAAATTTTGGTATTGTTCCTGTTCAACTCCTGAGCTCTCTGGAATTCTCTAAATAATTTTCCAATTTCACAGCAAACTCCATATCTCCTTGCAATTAACCACAACAACTCGTTTAGTGTTTTGCGCGAGTTTTGATCTTAAAAATTTAGATGGAATAAACTTTTCAACTCAGATTTCAAAAAATGAACAAATTAACACACGATCCCCGGCAACGGCGCCATTTGATTGAATTATTGATTTCGGGTTGTGTATGTTTTTGAGAAAATTGTATATAGAAATCACAACCAAAAAATTATTTGACCGCAATCAATAACGGTGTCGGATGTAGCGCGTTAGTAAGTGTGGATCGTCCACAGGAAAAGTGAGATCCGTTCAATTTCCGAATTAGATGAGTTGAAAATTTAAGGAAAAGAAAAGAAAACAATTCATGATTTGTAATTGAAGATCAAGAATTAGAAAAATCTAGATCTAGGAAAAACATTAAAAACAAGAATTGAGATGTGTGATAATTTCCAACCAACAATCAAGATTAGAGGTATGGCTCGTAGGAGTAGATCGGATCTATAGATATGATGAGATCTAATGATTACTCATTCTTATCCATTAACGAATTGATACTAGATCGATGCAAATTCATCGAGGGTTAAGGATCTTGCGAGGAAATTAGGGATTCCGCAACTCATCCTTTGTCCTTTCGATGAATCTCATTCAAATTCTAGCTTCTAGTTAATCAAATGATCAATAGTTGTTCCCTAATTTCGAGTGAACACGATCAAGAAAGCATCATCTCGAAACTAGGTCATTAATCATTTGATTCACTAGAATTTCCAAACATTATAGGATTTAAGAATTGTAAAAGTATCTAAATCATCATCATCTAAAGATCGTCACAACTCCTACACGAGCGGAGATTACTCAAACATCATGATCACAAACACAATCACAAATTGAGATCTAATCATTATGCTTGAATTAAAAGATAAGCAAGAATATAAAAAATTCACCTTTATTTATCGACAAATTCCGTTACAACTCTCTTGAATTTACAAAAGGATGGAACTAGATCGTCGATTTCGGCTTCGCTCGGCTCCTTGAGTCGCGGATCGGCTTAGATCTCTTGCTCCGTTGAAATCCGGCGTCGCTTCTAAAGGTTGAAGACTCTCTTGCTTGAATTGCACTCGGGATCTTGATCTTGATTTTGAATTGGAATTTGAGGCACAAGTTGTGTCACTCAACTTGTGGGTAGAAGATGATGGGTGATTCTTGAACAACTTCAACCCTAGATCTAGGCTCCTTTTTATAGAACTCCAAAACCCTAGATCTAGGATTTGAATTTGAATTTTCCCTCCAAAAGTTTGTTAAGAGAGCCTTCTAAAATTAGTTTGTTAAGCCGAGCCTTCTAGATGCGCCACGTGGAGCTTCTGGGGTCTTCTGGAAGGTTTGGCCGTTAGAGGAGAGCACGTGATAAAATTTTAGCCAATGATCACATTATAAGGCCGCGGATCCGCGGCGCCAAGGGGGTTTGGGCCGCGAATCCGCGGTCCTTTTAGGGCTTTGGAACTTGAATTTTCTGGTACATTCTTGGGCTGAGTTTAGGGCCTGTTTCTGATATGTTGAATTTTGTTTGGCCTTTTGTATCACTACCAGATCATACATCTTTGAGTTGACGTATCTTTTATCAGTTCTTTTCCCAATTTTGGGCTTTGCTTCTGGAATTTCCTGCATTAGACCCCAAAACAAGAGTTGCGCAATACAAGGATGATGCAATGCCATGATAAACACCCAATTTCCCTAAAAGTGCCGGTTTAAAAGTCTAACACATGTAATCTGGTATTTCAGAGATGATTTGGTAATATGTGCAATTATGAATACCGAACACTTTTATATGAGTTCAAATGGTAGGGAAATTGCCGTGTTAAAAATGCAGTATTTTCGACTGATCACAACTCAACATTACTCATCATGGAGCGCACCCATGGATGAGCAATCTGAGAGAGAATCACATTCTCAATACGGAGTACCTAGTACCAACCCCATGTCCGTATAAATATTGGACAACATATATTAATATGTATAAGTCTCTTGAGTTCACTAAATCAATTTCCATGTGCTGTCAATTGAAAACATTCTTTTGGTTAAAAGAAACCAAAAGTTTGTCGTTCAGGCAAAACCTGATAATTTTCCTCAATAGCAACAATTTCTCTGAAAACCGACATGGAGGATAAAACCATCCATTCTCAATTCTCTGATCCTTCTCAGCATCTGTAATGGTCTACAGATATGGGATTCTAATCTGGTATCTATATACTCAGGAGTTAGAGTTTATTGAGAAATAGTTTTCCAAAACACAGACGTACGGAAAATCTGAAACATCAAAATGTTTCAGTGGGGTTAGTTGGGTATTCATAGTATTGCCTTTTTCATTACCCAGGCTCATGACAATAGTGGCAATTTCCTTTTCTCATCTTCAACCCCTTTTGATGTCTCTCCATCTTACCTTTCTATATACCGAACTTAAGCTAGTTGGTTTTCTACTTTCTATTCCTTCAGCACCAGTTTGGGGATTAGAAGAAGACTGTTCAATAAGCGTAACTGGTATACACTCCTTATATGTAAGGAGCTCTCGAGCTTGAGATAAGGTAGGAGGGATAGACAAGCGAACTATTCAGCTAATCCAGAACCAGTGGCCATCCTCGGACTGAAATAATTTCATCGAGTTCGTATCTAACTATACGATGGCCTTTCAAATAATATGGATCTCTGTACCAAATACAGAGGGTTCTGGAGTTAGCAGAAGGGGAAGTAGGATAGGTAAGATCATATGCGACTATGTCATGAATTATGATAATCCAGACATTCCAAAACTATGAGTTTGTAAAAAGGTCGGTCAATTTGGTTAACAAGTCTTAGCTTAAGATCAGTCTAGGGTCTCTGCCATAGAGAGAGAGAAAAGAAACACTTAGCGTACACTCTAACCTTGAATAGGTTGGTATATTTATCTAATCAGGATGGCTCCTACTGTTCTGTCAAATGCTCCTTCAAACCCAAAAAGGAGAACTAGCCAGAATTTCATATGGAAAATCTCCCGAGAGTGACTATTACTTATAGTAGAAATCAGGATCCAAGCTCTCATGGAGTGGTAACCTTGACAGGGTCAAAATGTCACCCCACTCCATAGAAGGTATGCAATCACATTGCAGGTTTCAATACTTGAAACTCCCGATATTTGTTTTTACCACTAACGACATATGGCCTTGACAGGGTCAACATACCATAAGTCGCTAGTCAAGTTCAACTCGTCATTTTGTGATTAATTTAGATCCACCCACACAAGTCCTTGACAGATTCAACATGACTGTGTGACTGTTCTAACTAATCGCATCATATGCAAGCAGGAAGACATCACTTAGTTACCGTACACTACTCCTTGACAGAGTTAACATACGAAGCATGAATACTAAGTACTCTACTTCCTGAAATGACAGAGGGCTACAGCTGGTTTTGAAAAAAAAACCTTAACATAATGAACTTGATCTCATTGAAGAAACCGAGTGGTTTTAAAAGTTTATAGTCATGTAGACTTTTGCTCAAGAGTGAACTCCCCGTAAAGGGATGTAGACTCTTTCCTCATCGATTGAGGTACAGGTCCTAACCGAATATCACAACGCAAAGAAAAAGAATACGGCTACAAAAACAATTTTAATGACACAAACTTTTGCTCAAGAGCAAACTCCCAGTGACGGGATCAAGGCTCTTTCCTCATCGAATGAGGTGCTAGACATTCTTAACCGAATTGCCACAATGCAAAGCAAAAGAATCGACTAAAATTTCCCTTTTTAGAAAAAATTGTTTCCTACAACGTATAAGTTTATTTTATCTTGCATTAATTCTATTAACGCTATCCCATTATCCAGATAATCATATTATCTAGCATTTTCTTTCTCACACTATCATAACAGAAAAGATATGAACAAGAAAAATAGAATGTACATATATGCTATTCGCATTCGCCATGGGGCCCCGTCATGAGCCGTTAGGTTACTTAACTAACGGCAAAGTGGGGGCAAGGCTAGCATGGATGTAAAACGTATAAAGCATTTATATATATATATATATATATATATATATATATATATATATATCATACGTAACTAATCGCATTACAGCATGCGGAAAAACAAAATCACGGAGTAGGAATGGTCGGATCACCTAGAAATCCCGCGTTTCGTTCGAGCCACAAATGAAGCGCGACATTCCCCGGTTGCGTGAATAGCCCGTGCGTAGCCAAAATCAGACCCCTACGAAATGCAGCAAGTCATCCACCAATCTGAAAAAAGGAGGCGACCCAGCATCAACACCATGATGGGGCCACCCATTATATTCTCGAATCCGATGACTCGAGCACTCCTCCGCGGGTCTATCATAACCCCCTACAAGCGCAACAAGCAGCCCGCCAGTCCTAGAATCGAGTGACCCGGTTTCAATTTCTTGAGATAGCTACACGTTGCAATCTAGAACCCAGCTATCAGTGTGATTCTCCGTGGGGTAATCCTAAAATCTGTATTAATACAGCGGTGACATCGATCGCAACCTGATCGAGCCCCGACAAATAATAATACAAAAACGGTAGCAACGGCCACATGTCGACCGCTCGCTCCGAATAAAAGAATATACATTTGTTTACAACATGAATGAAATGAAATACATCATATTACACAATTCCGCATGGGACTATTCATTTCGTGACAATCTAATCCACACACAAAAAACTACAACATAGAACACATCAGACTCATATGTGCAACCCTATTGAATTGATCACATCAATTCGGCGACGTTAAACACCGCATATCACATACTCCATTGCATTAACAAGGTTAAACGTTTTAACCGCGTCAATATGGAACTAATGGCCAACGAATTCCAAAACCCATGAAGCCGAAATCGAATTTCCAAAATTGAAATTCAAGATCAGCCCTGGCCCCAAAACACCATCATTTCTTGCATGAATCGAAACCCAAACGACCCAAAAATTTTCCGAGGCACCGAGGGGACCTCAAGCACGACCCATGAGGCCCTGAGGGCATTGGATGGTGGCTCCAACCTATGGACACGAAATTGTGGCCATGGGTTGGCTGCTGGGAGAGCAAGCGCGCAGCTGCGCGCTTGCTGTCCTAGTGCTACACCCGAGACCATTTCGTGATAGTCTCGGGTGTGGAAGCCCACTCAAGCTCCCAGGTACAACCCTAGGGTCGATCCCTTGCCACCACGGAGCTCTTGGTCCGAACCGAGAGCTCCGGGACACGAGATATATGCAGAAATAATTACTGGTTTAGGACAGTTTTAAAAAGCAGTGAACAATTCATTTTGAAAAATGGTTATAAGAATCAATTAGCCACCAAAAAGAAAGTTAAATGTCTATGGACAGCTCTGATACCACTATAAGGGGGTCTCGCTCGCTGGACGGGTGTTTGAAAATATTTGCGGAAGCGTAAAAACGAAGTATTCCATGCGAACAAGATCACCGAATCACTAAAATCAACCATAGAATAAAACTTGGAAACTAAAGAATGGAATAAGGAGAAAATACAATCTTTGATACTTCTTCATTTGCTCCAATGATGAATTCCATACTCCGGCTAAGCTCCGTGGCGCTCCGGATCTAGCTTGGTTTCCGATTGACTCCGTCAAAGATGATCCACGCGAATTCCACCGGCTCTAGCTTCTACTTCAATCAAATTGAAGTAACTCACTCATTCTATTTGCTAGATAAAATGAGTAAGAGATGTAGAATTATGATGAACTCTCAAACTCTCTTTCTTTCTCTTATCTTCTCCTTCATTTCTCTAGTTAGGATGAGAGAGAATGTTGTGTTATGTTATGACTAGAGTAGTACCACCACTTAGCCATATCACTACATATTTTCTCTCCTCTTTACACATGGAACTAAGGATGAGAGTGTATGCCACATAGCATACACCTCACCCTTAGCCATGTAAAAAGAGAAATAAAAAAGAAAACAAACAAATACACATGCACACATAACATCATTATACATATATAAATGCAAATGTATAACTATTATACATTTAATTAATATGTACATGACATATTAATAAAGAGAGTAAAAGAATAAAACAATAATACTAGTTTATATATGTATCATCATATATAAGTGATATCATTAAATCAACACTTGATTTAATGACCCGGTTTAATCATAAACCGACTAGTATCATCCGTCCGATTAATACATGTAGTATCACATACTCATATTTAATTGTACCCCGCACGCATCACCATACGTGCACTACATCATTTCGCTAGAACGGGAAAACCCTCTGTGTGAGACTCTAAAGACTCGACAATAGCTGGCAATAGGTTAGGATCGTATCTGATTGATCTGAAATACTTTCATATCAATTCCCACCGGGTTAACCTACAAGCACGTAAACGGTACTAGATGTATATAACGGTTACCCAGGTATTGAATGAAAAGCCAGTCGGCAAACAAGCTCGTCCGTACCCTGCAAGAGTCTATCAGTGACATCCACCGTACAGTCCAGACTTTTCGTCTAAGACTATCGCATACCGGGTCTGGGATGTAGGAACCATCAGACTCCCACTGACCTGACAAGTCGTGCTGACGTCAAGCTCATGTCCATCTAAGAAACTACGGATAATACTTATCAGTAAATTTCGTTTGCCTTGACCAAGGACTTATGGTCATAGCCAGCTGTGCACTGTGCGACATCAACTCCTTATATTGAGAGAGACGAATTCCCTCAACCGCTCACCGCCTCCTTGTGCTTCGGGATTGTACCCAACTAAAACCCGTTTGCATGACTCTTTAAAGCCGTGGTAGGGTAGTAATCTAAGTACAGTGGGAACCACACAAGACACTATAGCGATCTTGGGTCTAGGGACTACCCAGTACTCATGTCACCAGAGAGCTGCTACCAGACGATCGGTATAATTCCATCTAGGAGTTCTCGGCGAGTCCGTCCAGTGTAACTCATCCAATGAGCACCTATATACAATCATCGGTGTCAAACACCAATAGATGTGGGATCAGCTATCGCCCCGTATAGGGTCATGAAACGTATACACTAGTCTAAACTGGAATACCGATATCCAGTCTCGATACTCCTATGACTAGGGACTTTTAAGGATGTGCTTATATACTAACCAGACCCCACTAGTATGATCCCTATCATAATCCTGATAGTCAAGTAAAAATCCTATAGGTTTTATCATCATGTAGTAGTGATACGTTATAGCAAGTAAAATGTATACTTAAGAATGCCAAATGTAAAGCAGATAGTATGCTATCATCTCAAGTAAGACTATTCTTGGTATAGGCCCTCCTTGAATTCAGTAATTTGCATTCCTATAACTACGATAATTACTTTGACGGCACCTATATCCAACAATCTATCAATTTTAATAATCGGTACCTTTCATCTTGATTAATATATTTAAAGACATGCACACACAATAAATTTTATCGAGTGATACTTCTTGTGTGTGGATCAATGGGTGGCAAATTTAATGCTTTATCAATAATAGAATTTTTTCCATAACCTGATCAAAGAGTATTAAATTCATATGAACATTGGTGTGCATATGCTTTAGGTCGTGAAAACCAAGATTAGCGATGCCTCAAACAAGTTGTAGAAAATTGACTTTTTGATTAATATAAAAGAGAGAACATCTGCTATATATGTCTGTGATACCCATGTTTCTCCAATAATATATACAGAAGAAATTTGATGTATTGAATTAATAGGTCTTGTTGCATATACGATATAATCACAAAGCACAAATCAAACGATATAAAGAAATAAAACAAATCATAAGCAAGATAGAATTACGAGTATAAACCACAAAACAAATAGGCGAAGGTGAAGGTTTATTAATAATAAAATATCCAGAGGAGTACAAATCGAAGGAGAATAAAAATTCCTTTCAAAGCCTAGATCTCTCACAATTATCAATGGGTTCTCTCTAATTAACAAAAGGCATCAATCTCAAGAGTTACAAAATACTACAATATATATAATATACTAGTGATAAATCTAAATAACTAGAGATAAGTCTAAATAACTAATTTCCCAACTAATAAATATCCACCTTGCTTGTACATAAGTCTGAATCTGTTATCTCTTGCCTTCTAAATAAGTCTGAATCTCTCATCTTTTACCTTATAGATAAGTCTAAATCTATGGAAAATCAATAGGGATGGGAATGGAAGGCATAAACAACAAATCTCCACCATATCTCACATTCTCACAATCTCCTCCATAAAAATTAATAATAGCTCCACCTTCACCACAAAACTCCTTAAGGGCTCAAATGAGTGCGACGCACTCTAATAAAGTTCAAGGAATACTCAAACTTGACAATCGAAAGAGATTTCGTCAAACATATCGGCTAGATTATCCGCTGTGCCAACCTTCTTCACAATAATCTCTTCTTTCTCAATGATCTCCTGCATAAACCAGTACCATACATCGATGTGCTTCGTCCTATCATAATGCATCTGATTTTTCGTCAAGTGAATAACGTTTTGGCTATCACAATAGATTATTATGGTATCCTTTTGAATACCAAGTTCTGAAAATAGCCCTTTCAACTAGATTGTCTCCTTAATGTCCGCAGCAACGGCCATCTACTCCGCCTCCGTCGTATACTGTCACGGGCTTCCTAGTATATGGAAACGGTGATGTGGCAAGCTCGCAACATATTTACTATGAGAATACGTTAAGTGTAATTAAGCAATATAATAATATACAAGAACAACAAGAGTAATAAGATGAAACGGTAATTTTATTTACATTCAAATTTACACACAACTGTTTGTAAAAAAAGATACAATGATAAAGTAAATGCCTAAAATAATGGCATACTGGAAGTAAATACAAGCAGGAGCTAATAGTCAGGCTGAGTAGCGAACTGGTTCAAGTGCTCCTGCCTCGGCTCTATACCCTCAGAGTCTGATCCTCCTGACGAACATTCCAAAGAAAATAAAACATAGAAGAATGTCGTCAGCGAACTAGCGCTCAGTAAGTCCCTGAAAGAAATAAGTAATGATGAATGAAAGTTAATAGAAATCAAGTTAATATGAACTTGTAAAATTATATATAAGAGTATCTAAGCATGTTTATTTACATGTATAAGATAGTTATCCTAACGTTCTAAGAATTTCCAGAAGTGGAAATTAATTCTAAAAAATTATTTTAAAAATAAAGGTATTTAGGATCGTCTTAAAAACAATAAAACCATGGTATTAATCTGCAACTTTATTTTCTTTATACTTTCTAACATTCTAATTAAGAATATACATGAGAAAATACACTAATGTTTCTATAAAAATCATGTCACGAATTGTAGGATATCATCGATATTTCAATTAGGTGATCGGGTTATAAAAGAAATACATACGACTTTTCATAAAACTACCATAAAATCTTTCATATATATCATTTTTAAATTCCAATGAGATACTACTTACAACATTACTTTCATTTAAAGGAATGATATTAGTATGAAACAATTATTATAGACTACACAAAAATACCACAAGTATCTAAATATAATATGTAAAATACATAGACAATTATTCATGCTCATATTTTTCATAACTAATTTCTGTTACTAAAAATCAAACAAAAGTTACAGATAATCATGCAAGTCTAGACGAAGGGAGAAAATAAGATAAAGAGAGTGAGAAGGAGAAAAGAAAGAGGAGGAGAAAGAGACGGAGGGAACTTACTTCCACAAGCTTGTATCGTCACCGGACTGGTCTATCCGATGACAGCCTCGCGATACTAGCGAGACTTTTTGAAAGTTTTTTCATGTTCTTCTTTGACAACTCTAGATGAAGAGGGAGAAAGAGATAATAATATTTTGTGAGGAAGAAAGAAAGGAGAGGAGTTGTTCTTCTTTTTAATTTTTTTTAAGAGAAAGAAAAATAAAAAGGTAAGATGGGTATATAAAAAAAATTATGTCATATTAATTCAAATTAATATGAATTTATAATGGGAGTTAAAGAGAAATTGAAAGGGTGCCCATTCATAAAGAAAATGAAAGGTCTCATTTGTAGATTATGAGAGAGTAAATAAAATAGATAAAAATGATTGTAAGATCCAAGATTCAAACATGTGGCCTATACAATAATAATGTAAGGATTTAACCAATGAGCTACAAGGTTAGTCATGCACAAATTTAACAAGAATTAAATATATGCTTTTGCTTGAAAAGAAAGTGGGCTCTTGGGCACATAGTTTTATAAAAGAAAATGAAAGTGAAATTGTATTTAGGTTATGGGCTCGGTTAGGTCTTGTGTTTAATTTGAAAAAAGTTAAAATTTAGTTTTAAAGAAATATGTTTGGAAAAAATAGATGGAATAATAAAATAATATATTTAATAAAAAACAAAATATACGGAAAATATTAAGAATAAATAAATACAATATTTTACTAAAAAAGAATATACGAAGGTATAGAAATATTGGGGTCGTTACATTCTACCCTTTTTAAAAAGAATTTCGTCCTCGAAATTCCATGAGAAGTCTATAAGATATAAGTAGAAGGTTCAAATAAGGATAAGGATTCAAAAGTCGAGAGATTACATTTGAGGAAGTCGAAAGTTAAATTCAAGATGGATTCAAAGAACGGTTGGGGATTCAAATAAAAGGTTGAATGTAATAGTTGAATTTCATGTTTCTTGTATTACATTGCTTATAATGTTCATACAGAACTGACCTGCATGGGCTACCAACAAAACTTGTCACGCCCAACTTCACAGTAGAAGGAAACGATGATGTGGCAAACCCGCAACGTATTTACTATGAGAATACGTTAAGCGTAATACAGCAATATAATAATGTACAAGAATAACAAAAGTAATAAGATGAAACGGAAAATTTATTTACATTCAAATTTACATACAACTATTTGTAAAAAAAGATACAATGATAAAATAAATGCTTAAAACAATGACATATTGAAAGTAAATACAGGCTGAAGCTAATAGTCAGACTGAGTAGCGAACTGGTCCAAGTGCTCCTAATTCGACTCTATACCCTCAGAGTCCAGTCCTTCTTACGAACATTCCAAAAAAAAAATATAGAGGAATGTCATCAGCGAACTAGCGCTCGGTAAGTCCCCAAAAGAAATAAGTAATGTTGAATGAAAGTGAATAGAAATCAAGTGAATATGAACAGGCAAGATTATATATAAGAGTATCTAAGCATGTTTATTTACATGTATAAGATAGTTATTCTAGCGTTCCAAGAATTTCCAGAAGTGGATATTAATTCTAAAAAATTATTTTAAAAATAAAGGTATTTGGGCTCGTATTTAAAAACAATAAAACCATGGTATTAATCTGCAACTTTATTTTCTTTATACTTGCTGACATTCTAATTGAGAATATACATGAGAAAATACACCAATGATTCTATAAAAATCATGTCACAAACTATAGGATATCATCGATATTTCAATCACGTGATCGGGTTATAAAAGAAATATATACGACTTTTCATGAAACTACCATAAAAACCTTTCACATATATCATTTTTAAATTCCAATGAGATACTGCTTACAACATTACTTTCATTTAAAAGAATGGTATTAGCATGAGATAATTACTATAGACTACACATAAATACCACAAGTATCTAAACATAACATGTAGAATATATAGACAATTATTCATGCTCATATTTTTCATAGCTAATTTCTTTTACTAAAAATCAAACAAAAGCTATAGATAATCATGTAAGTCTAGACGAAGAGAGGAAATAAGATAAAAAGAGTGAGAAGGAGAAGAGAAAGAGGGGGAGAAAGAGACGTCGGGAACTTATATGTACAAGCCAGTATCATCACCGGGCTTGTTTATCCGACGATAGGCTCGTGTTACTAGCGAGACTTTTTGAAAGTTTCTTCATATTCTTTTTCGAGAACTCTAGATGAAGAGAGATAAGAAGATAATAATATTTTGTGCGAAATAAAGAAAAGAGAGAAGTTGTTCTTCTTTCTAATTTTTTTTAAGAGAAAGAAAAATAAAAAGATAAGATGAGTAAATAAAAAAATTATGTCATATTAATTCAAATTAATATGCATTCATAACGGGAGTTAAAGAGAAATTAAAAGGGTGTCATTCATTTGGAAGTTAAAGAAAATAAAATGTTTCATTTGTAAATTATGAGAGAGTAAAAAAATTAGATAAAAAAGATTGCAAGACCTAAAATTCGAACATGTGGCCTATGGAATAAAAATGTAATGACTTAATCAATGAGCTATAACGGTGTTCATGAACAAATTTAACGAGAATTAAATATATATTGTTGCTTGAAAAGAAAGTGGGTTTTGGGGCTCATAGTTTTATAAAAGAAAATGGAAGTGAGATTGGATTTGGGTTATGAGCTGGGTTAAGTCTTGTGTTTAATTTGAAAAAAGTTAAAATTTAGTTTTAAAGAAATGTGTTTAGAAAAATAGATGGAATAATAAAATAATATATTTAATAAAAAAATATACGGAAAATACTAAGAATAAATAAATACAATATTTTACTAAAGAAAGAAAATACGAAGGTATAGTAATATTAGGGTCGTTACACCTTTAACGCCGGTAGCATAACAGATAAATATACATTTTTTCGCTCGAGAATCCAACTTGCCTTCACGGAAATGTGCAGAAGCGGGGCAACCAAACACCTTAAGTGTTAAATAATCGGCGTGCTTCCCTAACCATACCTGCTCCGGTGTCTTACTATCTAGCATTGTATGAGATGACTGATTCATAATATACAACGCCGTGTTTACCGTTTCTATCCAAAACTCCTTATCGAGCCCTGCATTAGACAACATGCACCCCGCTTTCTCCAAAAGAGCCTGATTCACACGCTCAGCGACTCCGTTCTGTTGTGGTGTGTAGACAACGGTATAGTGCCGAACCATCCCTTCGTTTTTGCAGAATTATTGAATTTTTCACCGCAAAACTCTAACCCGTTATTTGTCCTCGGTCTCTTGATCTTCTTGCATGTCTGCTTCTCAAGCAATGTCTTTCATTTTTTGAATATAGTAAACACATCACTTTTGTGCTTCAAGAATCAGACCCATATCTTCCTCGAAAAATTATCAATGAAGGTAAGCAGATACTTGGCACTGCGTCCTTTAGAAGCAACTAGAAAGGGTCTCCACAAATCCGAATAGATATAATTAAGAGTGCCTTTTGTGTTGTACACTGTCACGCCCCGCTTCCCAAAATACGGAATACGAGGGGTAGACAAGGCCAGCCATGCTCCTACGGTCAAGGAAATGTCCTTCCGTAGTCACACTTCGGCTTCTAGTTTATCATGGTAAACAGTAAATGATGCGCAGGTAATGAGAAATACAGTAACTGAAAGAAACAATGTAAAGACTGACCTGAAGTGGAACAAACGAATGTAACTCGGAATGGCAAGTCAAGAAGTCTGTGATGCACGTCTAGTTCTGATCCAGGCTAAATCTTCTCCTCACACTGAGCATGCATACTCAGGTCGTCAGAGCGACGCAATAGCAATATAATATATATAAAATCAAGTGACAGTTCTAACAGTGGTAATAGATATGAATAACAGTAAATCAATGACAGCATGAATATGAATGTACAGTAATCAATGCAGCGGAGCAGTAAGACAGTAGAACGATATGTCACGTAGGTCAACACAGTATATAATGTATATAAATGCCCGTATCCCTATCAGTCTCTAAGTCTCCCTATACAGGTCACTAAGCCTATCGTCAGTCCAAGTGTGAGAGTCAACCACTCGTGAGTGTCCTCCACCCAAGGGTAGAACCCAAGGGTAAGGGACCACGGGCCCAACATGTAACATGTATATCACGGTGTATATCACATACCCTGTAAATCTCCATATATCTCCCTAAATATATAAGTCGGCATGGGACTCCCGAGATTCTGTTGAACTCACACCTAAACTACCCCACACCCCGTGGCCTACATCAAACGCTAACCATAACCCTAAATACTAATCGATCCGTGACAAGTCTGCGCGAGAACTGGAGGCAGGACCTCCATCAAGCACGTCCCGACTAATACCTAAGATAAATGGCAGTGTCTGATGCCTTATCTGTGACACCCGTGCAAGCGCTTCCATAAGTGTCCCATACCACTTATAGTCACACGTACACGTATCCCACAGACATCGACAATGCAATAGAATAATAGGGTCACTGATTGTGTACAAGTACGTATCACTTTCACTTATTCACGGATACACGAACACTAACGTACTTGCCACAATCATCACTAGAATCTAACACTGGGTAAATGCACGATATCACTAGGTTATCACTACAATGATATGGGTATGATATGATGCGTGAACAATATATAAGCACGATTAAGGTGTCAAAAATAGTATCCTATCACTTGTACGATTTATCATGAAACACACATATATAATTTAGCGAAACGATAAACAGGTAGTAATTAGTATGTTCAGTTGTCCATCCACCGAATTTAGTTTCAAGCCAAACGGGTTCCAGGATCATTAATTATAACCATTTCATTTTAAGCGCTCACGGCTGGAAATCCGGTTTCAGAATCAGAAGTCCGTTTCGCAACGCATTTTAATCCCAGTTGGTATCAGATTTTAGTGACGCTACAGTTGGACAAAATCTAGGGTTTTCAGTAAGGTCTTCAACGCAATAGACGGATCATCAATCGCATCTGCACGTCAGGAGTTATACACTGTTTAACACTAATCTTCCAGTTCTGATTCTGTTGGGACTGTTATGCGTCCCGATCTTTTAAATTACAAAATAAATATCAAATGGTAACGAAACAGAATGAAATCAATTGTGTTGTGTAGCTAACAGATTTATCTATAATGAACAGCGGAGTTCCGCAACCTACGAGTTTAGGAAAATCATGTGGTACCCACTACGAAACAGCAAGCAACAATTAGAGTCGCTCTGGACTGCAGTCCAGAGTCGCACTCCGATCCAAATATCATCACAGTTTAAGTACAGGTATATCAGGAAACTGGTGTAGGATTAAAGTTCGTCGAGTCGTCTTCGATTTGAGCCCTCGAACGCACCATTCTATCATGTATATGATTTATGGTGAATTTAACGGTTTTCAGGTACAATAGAATTACAGTTTTACGATTAGACTTGGGGGTAGTTGTTTTAATCGTTAACGGTCATATTTTCCGGCGAATCTTGCACACGGTGTTCATCACAGCAAGGGACCAAGTAATTAATCCAGTTCCGTCAATTTAGAAAAGTATTTTTTTTGGGAACACGCGTCGAGCAGGTTATGGCACATAATTAGTTTAAACTGCAACTTAGAATCTATATACTTAGCGATTGTAACATAGGTAAAATAGCATGTAAGCAAGTAAAGAACTTGCCTGGGAACGCCTCGGGGTCGCACGGTAGCAGCGGCGTCACGAACGCGTGATGTACGCCGTGAAACGGATTTGCGCGAGCTTGGATCGAGACACGGATTTTGCGTCGAAGTTGTCCAGAGTCGTTGCACGGTCACTGGACGTTGAGGGGTGCTTGATGATTCTCTGCGAGTGTACTGGGGTTGACGACGGTCGACGGCGTCACTCCGGCAATGGCCTCAGTGAGGCTTCGAGGCTCGGGTGCTTGGAGCTTTGTGTGGGTTGCAGCGAGGGAGTGAGGTAGTGGGGGCTCGGGTTTTGGAGGAGGTGATGATGATGCAGAAGCGTCGACGAGGTGGCCGGCGGTGCGATGGGATCAGGTGATCGTCGGCGGCAAGAGGGTGTACAGGGAAGGCTCGGTGAGTAGGTTGGGTTCCGGCTCGGTTGTGCAGGCGAGGTGGGAGAGAGGGGGTGAGGAGTGAGTTGGAAAGGGAGAGAGAATTAGAGTGAGAGTGGGAGAGAACTGGAGAGAGATGAGGGCGACGATGATGATGATGATGACGAGGAGGGTGCAGGGGAGGCTCGCCGGTAAGGGGTACGGGCGTGGGCTCGAGAGATGGAGAATGGGAATGAGGGGGCTCGGGGTGAGGAGAGGGTGATGAAGAGGAGGAAAGATAGGTGCAGAAGACGGGGTAGTGAGAGTTGTACACGGTGGTGAGGTCGTCGTCGTCGTCGTCAAGGGAAATGGGTGATGGGCGATGGAAGCGGGAGTGGGTTCGAGAGAGAGAAGGAGGAAGGATAGAGAGGAGGGAGAGAGAAGGGTGTGCAGGGAGAGAGAAGGAGAGATAGGGTCGCGCGTCGTGGAGAGTAACGCGCGCGAGCGACGGGGCGCGAGCTTGGGCGGAGGCGACGGGAGTGGGTCGAGCGCGCAGGGAAAGGAACTAGCCGTCAGGGAAGAAAGGGTAGCGGGCCGGGTCGGGTAGGCAGCGCGGGAGCGGGGGAGTTGCGGGCTTGGGCTGGGTGTGGGCCAGGAGAAAATTTGTTTAATCTAATAATCCTCGTGGGTTCGGCTGAAGGGGTTGGGCCAGGCAATTAAAATAAAAGAATTGTGGGGAGAAGGAAGTGAAGGCTGGGCCGGGGGCTGAAGGAGAGAAAAAGGATTTAATGGGAAAAAGAGAAGTGGGCCTGGCCTTTAGAAAAGAGTGGAGGAAAAATGGCTTGGGGTTTTATTTTGGATTTTAAAAAAATAATATAAGTTATAAACGAATGGGCTGGGGATTTGTGTTTACATTTAAAATTTTGTTTTTAACTTGGCTAAGGAAATAATCAAAATGAAATGGAGTTCTAGACCGAAATCGAGGTTTATATAAATAGGAAAATAAGATAAGGGATTGGAATTTGGGTTTGAGAAACTAGCGGGGGAAAAATGGATTGGGAGTTTAGGGTAAATAACTAGAACTAGGATTTGTGTCCAGGGCTGACTTTAGATGGAGAAATATACATAACATTTGTTTTGGGTTTAAATTCAATAACAGGAAAACGGCTGAGACAATGGAAAGAAAGATAAGATCTGGGTTTAATAGGATTTCGAAATAAATAAATAATTATAAATAAATCTTATAGGTAAACGAAATACGGATTTAGACGTATAAGAAAACTGGGTATTACATCATACCACCCTTACAAAAATTTCGTCCTCGAAATTTAAAATGATATAAGTTATAGAAATATAAGCGGAAGTTATCATAATTGCAAACTAACATATAAAGATTTACTAGAAATTCGTGGACAAAGAAACTTGAAGGTATAAGCATGTAAGAGTAGCATACAGAAAATAAGTCTAATTAGGTATAAGGTAGGAATAACTATAAGAGCAACCTACAAGTACACGAGAATATAGATAACAATGATGAACAAAATAATCAAGGCGTAATCAATAAAATCGAAACCCAAGTGTGCTCCAATAAGTATCAAGAGTAGCAAGGTAGAAATAATAAGTATAAGACACAATCATTTATAATAGTAAATATACGCACAACACCCGAAAATATAGTAACGCCAATGAGGTAGTGAAAGCTTAGTCGGTAGGTTAAAACATTCTAGGATAATATATTGTTCAAATAATGTAGAAAACTCATACAGTGAAAATAAGAGACATGGAGCGAAAATATGCGCGATGTAAGGCTGCGTTACTGAAAACTGAAGATAATAGTAGTGCGCGTACAATATATAAAACTAATTAGTCAATAACACGCACTCTTCGATAAATTCAAATTACTGAAAACCAAATTTCGAATAATAGAGTCCCTATATATATTCAGGGTAATAGGAAGAACACAAAAATGTACAGGCTAGCTAGGGTAAGGGTTTCAAGGAAGTGTGGTTCATTCAAAGGTCGGAATGTGGAGGTTTTTAGGCTGAAGATCAAGGAGATTGGGATCGGGTCAGCACAAGAAGTAAGGGTGAGCAACAAAGGACTACTAGGCGAAAATATGGGGGATAACATTCGGTACATCATATGAATCAAGAATTTGAAGGGTTAGCTAACTCGAGAATTTCACAATATGTGTTCTCCTCCCAGAAGGATCTCAAACGTGGCACAGACAAAGGATGAAGGGTGGACCTCTAAGAGATCGGGGTGTGGTACTGGTTATTCTGAGTGAGGGCTAATGCAAGGTAAGGAGTAAGTGTAGACAGATCTCGGTAGGAAGAATAATTGTACATAAGGGATAATCAAATAGTACACGAACTAAGCAGATCGAAGGATTTGCGAACTCAGCAATTTATTTCATTTCAAAAGATTCCAAACCAAACATTCTCAAAGAAAAAGGGTGGCCCTAAACTATACACAGATTTTATTTGGCCGGAAAAGACGACATATAAAAGAAATCCCATCAGTCGCAGTTGTGGAGATTCAGCAGGTTGCGGTAGGCTCGCGCACTCAGGTAGGGGCGTCCATTCCCATATCGTCTTGCAGGGATTGCCATTGGAAGTTCTTCTACAGCAGGGTCTTGGTCTTCTGGTCCTTCTTCCTCGGATGGAGCTTCTTCATCGAGCTCCGATTCCATGTGATTCTCTTCTTCTGGACTTTCTCCCACGGGATTTTCCTCAACTGGATTTTCTTCTATCGGATCTTCATCGGGATCTTCCTCTATAGGGTTCTCTTCAGGATCTCCTTCTTCTTCGTCGGAATCAGCAATCATGTCAAACTCTGGGGCGGCTACTCCTTCGTCCTCTGAATCGTTGTTTCCGAAGTTGACCTGGGGACCGTTGATCTCATCGTCAGAACTCAACAGCGTGCGATCTAAGGAAACGCATGACTGCGTATCCTCATCTAGATGCGGCGCTGCTCCAGGGTGGGCCATGGTCTGAAAGAAAAAAGAGTCATGATTAGACAATGGGATGAATAAGGAAAATGGCCAAGTGTACGAAGTATGGAAAGATATGCGGTGGCGGGAATTGAAAAATCAAGATTAAAATGTTATGCTACTGAATAGTATGAACATGGGAAATGACAAGAGAATGATACATATATTACGATTCAAATTTTATTGCATTCAACTAAAAGTTCAACGGATACAAGATTTCAAACGGAAAGAAATATTCATAAAAAAATGACAACATAATAATGAAATAGGAAAACATAAAAATTCTTCTTTGATTGCTAGACCGCTACATCATCGTTACGCGAGTTGAATCCGGTGTTGGGTCTGCTTTATCCTCGAAGGGCGAACTACGCAATAATCGTCATTCGGCAGAAGTGGGGAGTGTGGACGAATCTCCTCCTTGTAGCTCCTTCCTTTCTGGGCAACCGTTGATGAGATGTTCGCTGGATCCACAAATCAGACATTTCCCCTGGGCGAGGCGACAATCCCTCTGAAGATGTCCTGGCCTCTTACAATATCCACAGCATGGGGTCTTCTGTTGTTTCTGTCGCGGGGAAAAAAATTGACGCTTCATCCTCTTCTCTTTTCCTCGTCTAACGGGGATCCCTTTATGATTTGAGACTCCCGCTGGTGCCTGATTCACCTGTCTTCTCATTCCTTCAGCCAACAAATCGTTTGTTCGCTCCTGGGCTTCCTTTAGACCTTGCAGTACGCTCAGAATCTCAACAGTCTGATTCTGAGGAGCGGATATAGACGAAGAGTCGTTGGAAGACATGATCCTGACACAATAGTTTTGAGAATGATATAAGTCACAAGCCAAACTAATCAAAGTATAATATGGATAGGACAAAGATTCAAGAATATCAGAGATGATGAATTTATTACAAGTGGGGAATCAACTGCATGACTTTAAGTCACTTGAATAGAGTACGGTAGTGCAATTGCAACCACGTAACCTTGTCAAGTCACCCGAAACCATAGTGAATGGATAGCTGAACACACGATGTGAATATGGATCAAGGATATCAAGTTTACAATCTAGACTGAGGGATGTCATAGATTGTCAAGCTCTACACGGAAAACTGCAATCCCAATCGAAACAAAACCTGGCTCTGATACCAACTAAACCATGTCACGCCCCGCTTCCTAAAATACAGAATACGAGGGGTAGACAAGGCCAGCCATGCTCCTACGGTCAAGGAAATGTCCTTCCGTAGTCACACTTCGACTTCTAGTTTATCATGGTAAACAGTAAATGATGCGCAGGTAATGAGAAATGCAGTAACCGAAAGAAACAATGTAAAGACTGACCTGAAGTGGAACAAACGAATGTAACTCAAAATGGCAAGTCAAGAAGTCTGTGATGCACGTCTAGTTCTGATCCAGGCTAAATCTTCTCCTCACACTGAGCATGCATACTCAGGTCGTCAGAGCGACGCAATAGCAATATAGTATATATAAAATCAAGTGACAGTTCTAACAGTGGTAATAGATATGAATAACAGTAAATCAATGACAGCATGAATATAAATGTGCAGTAATCAACGCAGCGGAGCAGTAAGACAGTAGAACGATATGTCACGTAGGTCAACACAGTATATAATGTATATAAATGCCCGTATCCCTATCAGTCTCTAAGTCTCCCTGTACAGGTCACTAAGCCTATCGTCAGTCCAAGTGTGAGAGTCAACCACTCGCGAGTGTCCTCCACCCAAGGGTAGAACCCAAGGGCAAGGGACCACGGGCCCAACATGTAACATGTATATCACGGTGTATATCACATACCCTGTAAATCTCCATATATCTCCCTAAATATATAAGCCGGCATGGGACTCCCGAGATTCTGTTGAACTCACACCTAAACTACCCCACACGCCGTGGCCTACATCAAACGCTAACCATAACCCTAAATACTAATCGATCCGTGACAAGTCTGCGCGAGAACCGGAGGCAGGACCTCCATCAAGCACGTCCCGACTAATACCTAAGATAAATGGCAGTGTCTGGTGCCTTATCTGTGACACCCGTGCAAGCGCTTCCATAAGTGTCCCATACCACTTATAGTCACACGTACACGCATCCCACAGACGTCGACAATGCAATAGAATAATAGGGTCACTGATTGTGTACAAGTACGTATCACTTTCACTTATTCACGGATACACGAACACTGACGTACTTGCCACAATCATCACTAGAATCTAACACTGGGTAAATGCACGATATCACTAGGTTATCACTACAATGATATGGGTATGATATGATGCGTGAACAATATATAAGCACGATTAAGGTGTCAAAAATAGTATCCTATCACTTGCACGATTTATCATGAAACGTACATATATAATTTAGCGAAATGATAAACAGGTAGTAATTAGTATGTTCAGTTGTTCATCCACCGAATTTAGTTTCAAGCCAAACGGGTTCCAGGATCATTAATTATAACCATTTCATTTTAAGCGCTCACGGATGGAAATCCGGTTTCAGAATCAGAAGTCCGTTTCGCAACGCATTTTAATCCCAGTTGGGATCAGATTTTAGCGACGCTACAGTTGGACAAAATCTAGGGTTTTCAATAAGGTCTTCAACGCAACATACGGATCGTCAATCGCATCTGTACGTCAGGCGTTATACACTGTTTAACACTAATCTGCCAGTTCTGATTCTGTTGGGACTGTTATGCATCCCGATCTTTTAAATTACAAAATAAATATCAAATGGTAACGAAACAGAATGAAATCAATTGTGTTGTCTAGCTAACATATTTATCTATAATGAACAGCAGAGTTCCGCAACCTACGAGTTTAGGAAAATCATGTGGTACCCACTACGAAACAGCAAGCAACAATTAGAGTCGCTCTGGACTGCAGTCCAGAGTCGCACTCCGATCCAAATATCATCACAGTTTAAGTACAGGAATATCAGGAAACTGGTGTAGGATTAAAGTTCGTCGAGTCGTCTTCGATTTGAGCCCTCGAACGCACCACTCTATCATGTATATGATTTATGGTGAATTTAACGGTTTTCAGGTACAATAGAATTACAGTTTTACGATTAGACTTGGGGGTAGTTGTTTTAATCGTTAACGGTCATATTTTCCAGCGAATCTTGCACACGGTGTTCATCACAGCAAGGGACCAAGTAATTAATCCAGTTCCGTCAATTTATAAAAGTATTTTCTTTGGGAACACGCGTCGAGCAGGTTATGGCACATAATTAGTTTAAACTGCAACTTAGAATCTATATACTTAGCGATTGTAACATAGGTAAAATAGCATGTAAGCAAGTAAAGAACTTGCCTGGGAACGCCTCGGGGTCGCACGGTAGCAGCGGCGTCACGAACGCGTGATGTACGCCATGAAACGGATTTGCGCGAGCTTGGATCGAGACGCGGATTTTGCGTCGAAGTTGTCCGGAGTCGTTGCACGGTCACTGGACGTTGAGGGGTGCTTGATGATTCTCTGCGAGTGTACTGGGGTTGACGACGGTCGACGGCGTCGCTCCGGCAATGGCCTCAGTGAGGCTTCGAGGCTCGGGTGCTTGGAGCTTGGTGTGGGTTGCAGCGAGGGAGTGAGGTAGTGGGGGCTCGGGTTTTGGAGGAGGTGATGATGATGCAGAGGCGTCGACGAGGTGGCCAGCGGTGCGATGGGATCAGGTGATCGTCGGCGGCGAGAGGGTGTGCAGGGAAGGCTCGGTGAGTAGGTTGGGTTCCGGCTCGGTTGTGCAGGCGAGGTGGGAGAGAGGAGGTGAGGAGTGAGTTGGAAAGGGAGAGAGAATTAGAGTGGGAGTGGGAGAGAACTGGAGAGAGATGAGGGCGACGATGATGATGATGACGAGGAGGGTGCAGGGGAGGCTCGCCGGCAAGGGGTACGGGCGTAGGCTCGAGAGATGGAGAATGGGAATGAGGGGGCTCGGGGCGAGGAGAGGGTGGTGAAGAGGAGGAGAGATAGGTGCAGAAGACGGGGTAGTAAGAGTTGTACGCGGTGGTGAGGTCGTCATCGTCGTCAAGGGAAACGGGTGAAGGGCGATGGAAGCGGGAGTGGGTTCGAGAGAGAGAAGGAGGAAGGATAGAGAGGAGGGAGAGAGAAGGGTGTGCAGGGAGAGAGAAGGAGAGATAGGGTCGCGCGTCGTGGAGAGTAACGCGCGCGAGCGACGGGGCGCGAGCGTGGGAGGAGGCGACGGGAGTGGGTCGAGCGCGCAGGGAAAGGAACTTGCCGTTGGGGAAGAAAGGGTAGCGGGCCGGGTCGGGTAGGCAGCGCGGGAGCGGGGGAGTTGCGGGCTTGGGCTGGGTGTGGGCCAGGAGAAAATTTGTTTAATCTAATAATCCTCGTGGGCTCGGCTGAAGGGGTTGGGCCAGGCAATTAAAATAAAAGAATTGTGGGGAGAAGGAAGTGAAGGCTGGGCCGGGGGCTGAAGGAGAGAAAAAGGATTTAATGGGAAAAAGAGAAGTGGGCCTGGCCTTTAGAAAAGAGTGGAGGAAAAATGGCTTGGGGTTTTATTTTGGATTTTAAAAAAATAATATAAGTTATAAACGAATGGGCTGGGGATTTGTGTTTACATTTAAAATTTTGTTTTTAACTTGGCTAAGGAAATAATCAAAATGAAATGGAGTTCTAGACCGAAATCGAGGTTTATATAAATGGGAAAAGAAGATAAGGGATTGGAATTTGGGTTTGAGAAACTAGCGGGGGGAAAATGGATTGGGAGTTTAGGGTAAATAACTAGAACTAGGATTTGTGTCCAGGGCTGACTTTAGACGGAGAAATATACATAACATTTGTTTTGGGTTTAAATTCAATAACAGGAAAACGGCTGAGACAGTGGAAAGAAAGATAAGATCTGGGTTTAATAGGATTTCGAAATAAATAAATAAATAAATAATTATAAATAAATCTTATAGGTAAACGAAATACGGATTTAGACGTATAAGAAAACTGGGTATTACATACACCGCTGAATTGAAACTAACACGTTTTTGCTTCCCAAAAACGCGATGTTCACAAAACTCTAGTTTTATCATACTCTTGCCACCAAGTAGACCCTACTTCGAAAACTCGACCATACATCTCTCACTCATATGTCTGAGCTTCGTGTGCCATAGTCTGGTATTTCCCGAATCCGTTTGGTTACTTTCAAAATTTCACCTTCAGTGGGAAACTTGTAACCCTTGTCGTTAAGTGCACCCAAAGAGATAAGATTCTTCTTCAAGTCAGGTACGTGCCTGAATTCCGCCAATATCCCCACAACATCGTCAAATATTTTGACTTGGATTGTATCTTTGCCAATAGCTCTACACGAACTATTATTGTCCATCAAAACCACTCCACCATCAACGGGCTCATAGGTGGTAGACAAATCTCTATTGGGACACATGTGGTAAGAACAAACCGAATCCATAATTCACTCATCCTTAGAACGATGTATGCTGTCAAGAGCCACAAGAAGATCTCCTTCTCCTTCCGCTATACCCATCTTAGCCGAAAACTCTTTCTTCGATCTGTCTTCCTACTTTAGCATGTTTGGCAACTTAAAGTAATCGACCTTGAAGTGCTCATTCTTCTTACAATAATTGCAGGTAACGTTTTTAGGCTTAGATTTTTACCGTGACTTCTTCCTATTTACTTCCGGACCTCTCTTCTCCGCTCGCCCTTAAGAAAATAAGCCAGACGATGAACCATCCATTTCGGTGGAAGTCAACTCCTTATTGATCTTCTCTTTATTCATCAAATTCTCCTGAACATCCTTGATTGAGATCGTATCCCATCCATAAACTACGGTGTCATAGAAGTGCTTATAAGAGGGTGGTAACGAACATAATAAGAGAAGAGCTTGATCTTCATCATCAATCTTAATGTCGATCTTACCTAAATCCGTAATGATTGCATTAAACTCACCAATATGAGATTTTTTTGGAGAGCTTTCTGACGTGCGAAGTGTGTACAGACGTTTCTTCAACAGGAGTCGATCCGTGAGAGATTTTCTTAAATATAACTCCTCCAATTTAATTCACAAATCAGCCGCCGTCTTTTCCATCAAAACTTCTTGCAGAATTTTGTTTGTTAGACACAAATAGATAGCTGTGAGGGCTTTTTTATCCATCTCCTCCCAAGCTTCCTCCGTCATGATGGAAGGTTTTTTATCCTTCCCTAAAATCGCATTCTTCAAATTGTTTTGAGTCACAACAACAATTATACGGACTTACCACAAACTGAAACTCATATTTCCATCGAACTTCTCGATATCGAACTTCATGATTGCCAGAGATATGATGCGGGATCAAATCAAAATACCTTGAGTATTAACGAACCCTAAAACTTCAAAATTACGATCTAAGAAAGTGAGGAAGAGAACGTAGTTGTCGTTACCCACCGTTAAGCTAGATCGCAAAATTAAAGATCTAATAGTTCAACCAAAAATCTCGCAACGTAACAATAACTCTTATACCAATTTTTTGCATATACTAGACATTCACAAAGCACAAACCAAACAACATAGAGAAGTAAAACAAATCACGGGTAAAATAGAAATACGAATACTAACCACAAAACAAATAGGCGTAGGCAAAACTTTATTAATAATCATATATCTGGAAGAGTACAAATCGATGGAGAATTAGGAAAAACTTTATTAATAATCATATATCCGGAGGAGTACAAATCGATGGAGAATACAAGCCCCTCTCAAACCCTAAATCTCTCACAACTATCAATGGTTTCTCTCTAATTAACAAAAGGCATCAATCTCTAGGGCTACAAAATACTACAATAAATATAGTATACTGGAGATAAGTCTAAATAACTGATTTCCAAATTAATAAATATTCACCTTACTTGTAGATAAATCTGAATCTGTTATCTCTTGTCTTGTAGATATATCTGAATCTGTTATCTCCTGTCTTGTAGATAAGTCTAAATTTATGGGAAATCAATAGAAATCTAAATGTAAGGCATACACAACAGGTCTTGAGCTAACTCTACTTTCTCTTATATGAAGAATAGTCTCGTGGCATGCAGATAAACAAAATTTCTATATTTTACTCATATTTTCCCCTTAAAAACTTGGTATTAATTTTGTTAAAAAACTGAAATTACCCATTTTCTTAAAATTTAAACTTTCAATGAGAAATCGAGAGAGAGAGAGAGAGAGAGAGATGGTGGGGGGAAATCAAAGGGCTTCATGACAAGTGTATAAAGATGCAAATTGAGCACTTTTTAGGTAGTTCCCCTATTGTTCTCTGATGATGCTCTATATTAGCGATCTCCCAAATCAGGACACGTGGCAAATGACGTGTCCCAGAACTCAGAAGAAAGGGTCCATAAGGGCCGACCAGGCCACCCCTGTATCCGAACCGCAAGCACAAGCCGGCTCTCCTCAGGACCCCCTACAATTTGGCCTCCTCGGCCTCTCGGCTCGCCCGAGCTGCCACAGGAACAAGACTCCTCGGCCCTCCCCCTGCTGAGGCCATTTTCCTCGGTCCCTCCGACCGACCAACTCCACCACTCACAAGCGTAACCGATGCTCCGCAAATCTCGCCATGCGAAGATTCTCCGCCGGCAACATCCCATGTTCCACGCCATCACGATCCTCATTAACGAGCGATCCGCTCATTACGCGGGCGTAACATCGGGAGCGTAACTGCCGACGAGATTCCCGCGCCTGCTGCTGCGTGCTACCGCCACTATATAAACCCCCATCACAGAGGGGTCAAGTAAGCCATTTTTTACTCCGCGTAGCCGTTACTCTGCTCGAATCTCATGCTAACTTGATCGTCGGAGGGTCCTCGGTGGTACCAAATCACCCCGGGACTTCCTTGCAGGTACTCGGCGCTAAACTCCTCAAATCACCAATCTTCTCAAAACCCATTCAGACCCACACGCAACAGGAGATCACCTCCAAGATCCACCAGAAGATCGACAGAAGATAACATCTGACGGAGACCCGAAAAGGACCTCTATCAGTTAGCACCGTCTGTGGGAAACTAAACTCCATATAAACAAAGTTGGCCTTCCGATTTCCATCCACATGGCAAGCGATCACCCTGAAGATCCAGGTACCAGCCGCCACCTCCCCTTCAACGAAGGCACGGGTGAACCTCCACCGAATGTCGTCGACTCATCAGCCAGCCACCGCCTCACAGACTCCGGCGGTCGCAGGCCCCTCGATCCGTCCCATTCAACCTCGAAGAACCACGTCGAAGAGCCTCGCCTCGAGCCTTGTCGCCCCTCCCCCCCGTCCCTACCGAGGCAGTGGCGGTCAGCTCGCCTGCTTCCAGGCATGACCGACATCCCCTCCCTCGACGGGGTCACACCCATGAAGCCCGCCAAGGCAGCTCGAGGAAAACCTTACCGCGGGGCCCAAGGGACCTCGCCGGAAGGTACCAGGGCCCATCAAGAACTATGGTCATGACGAAAGGGAGCTAGTCGAGCTCCCGCGAGACTCAGCACCCCACGCCGGCAACGGACGCCAACGGCCGCCCGAGCAAAAAGGCCAGGGGCCACGACCCTATCACCTTTGGCGATGGAGACCTCCACGAAATATCCATGCCCCACAACGACCCTCTGGTGATCACGGCCCGAATCCACCGGTACGAGGTCCACCGGATACTTGTCGACTCGGGCAGCTCGGCAGACATCCTCTTCCACGACTGCTTTCTGTGCATGGGGCTTACCCCAGCAGACTTGAAACCGACCTCCCACGTCCTTTCAGGGTTCACCAACCACTCCATCCTGGCGGAAGGGGTGGTCACCCTGCAGTTCAACATCGGGGAGCCCGGCCGCACCCGTACGTTGCCTGTGGATTTCATCGTAGCAAAAGTCCCATCGGTCTACAACGTCCTCCTCGGCCGCCCGACGCTGAACTCTCTCCAGGCCTAAATATCGACCTACTACCTGGCGATGAAGTTCCTTCTCGATCAGGGCGGGATAGGTCGGGTCTGCGGGAACCAGCGGGTCGCGAAGGTATGCCTTACCGAAATATCTTCATCCAAGCAGCCGGCCGACGACGCTGAGGTAAATAACGACATCAAGGGTTCTCTGGACACCCGAGACGAGCGGAGGGAGGTCCGGGTAACGCCGGTCGAACCACTGACCGAGGTGCCCCTGACAGAAGGGGATGATGAAAAAACCGTCCAGGTCGGATCACTCCTGACAGGGGCTCAGCGAGATGACCTGGTATTCCTCAGAAATAACTCCGACGTCTTCTTCTGAGCGCCTGCTGACATGCCTGGGATCGACCCCAAAATCATTTCCCACAAGCTCGGGGTGGATCCTGCGGCCCGACCCGTCAGACAGAAAAAGTGAAGCTTCGCTCCGGTCAAACAGAAGGCTATCGAAGATGAGGTTGATCGACTTCTCGCCGCCAACTTCATCCGGAATGTACCCTACTCGGAGTGGCTGGCGAACGTAGTTCTGATCAAGAAGTCAAGCGAAAAGTGGCGCATGTGCGTCGACTTCACCGACCTCAATAAGGCCTGCCCCAAGGACAACTACCCTCTCCCTCGGATAGATCAGCTCGTCGACAGCTCGGCCGACCACGAGCTGTTGAGTTTCATGGATGCTTTCTCCGATTACAATCAGATCCGTATGAATCCGAAAGATGAAGATCATACCGCATTCACAACGGACCAGGGGTATATTGCTACAAGGTGATGCCCTTCGGCCTCAAGAACGCCGGGGCCACGTACCAACGGTTGGTCAATCGCATGTTCAAGCCACAGATCGGCAGGAATATGGAGGTCTACGTTGATGATATGCTCGTCAAATCCGTCTCGTCGACCGACCATTCCAGGGATCTGGGCGAGGCCTTCGACGTGCTCCGCAAGTTCAAGATGAAGCTAAACCCTGCCAAATGCGCATTCGGAGTCACCGGGGGAAAGTTCCTCGGTTTCATGGTCACTCACCGTGGAATCGAAGCTAACCCAGAGAAAATCGACGCTATCCTCAACATGGCCGTGCGTAAGACCAACGTCGAGATCATGCAGCTCACGAGACAAGTCGCAGCTTTGAGCTGCTTCATGTCCAGGTCGGGGGAGAAGTGCCTCCCGTTCTTTAAAGCTCTGAGGAAGATCCCGAGGTTCGAGTGGTCGGAGCAGTGCCAGGCCGCCTTCGACCAATTGAAGAAGCACCTCGCGATGCCACCACTGCTCACCCGACCAGTTGAAGGAGACGAGCTGTCGTTGTATCTGGCGGTATCCGACCAAGCAGTAGGCTCGGTGCTTATCCGAGAGGTCGGTGCAGCGCAGAAACCGGTGTACTATGTAAGCCATGTATTTAAGGACGCAGAAACGAGATATCCGATCATAGAGAAGATTGTCTTAGCCCTCGTGGTGGCCTCAAGGAAGCTGCGGCACTACTTCCAAGCACACACCATCATCGTCTTCACTGAGCGCCCGTTGGGGGCTATCCTTACATCACCCGAATCCTCGGGCCGCTTAGAAAAGTGGAGGTGGGAACTATCTCAGTTTGACATAAAATATCGCCCGAGGCAGGCCATCAAAGCACAGGCCCTGGCCGATTTCATCGTTGAATGCACCATCCCTAGAAAGAAACCGGAGTCCACGCCTCCCCTCGCAACTCAGTGTCCCATCGCGGAAAGGCCTGGCTCGGTTCCTGAGTAGGTCATCTATGTCGACGGGTCTTCAACCGAGGAAGGCTGTGGTGTCGGCCTCATTATCCGGGGCCCGAACGAGGAAGAAATGGAGTACTCTCTGAAGCTCGGTTTCAAAGCCTCGAACAACGCGGCAGAGTATGAGGCCTTCCTGGCTGGACTGTGCATGGCTGCCGGGCTGGGACTGAAGATAATTCGAATCCGCAGCGACTCGGCCCTTGTCGTCGGTCAAGTGACCGGCCGCTTTGAAGCTCGGGATCCTCTGATGATGAAGTACCTGGACGAGATGAGGAAACTCCGGAGGAACTTTGACGAAGTCCAAGTAGAAAAAATACCCAGGCAGCTGAATGCCCAAGCCGACGCCCTGAGCAAGCTGGCATCGTCATACTCGGCGAACAATAAGCGGTCTATCCTCTTCGAAACCTTGCCTCAGCCCAGCGTGGAAGACGGAGCGACAACACTCCACGTATATGCGGCGTAGGAAGGAGACCAAGATTGGAGGAAGCCCCTCGTGAAATTTCTGAAGGACGGTACGCTCCCAGAAGATCGGGGAATCGCCCACCGTCTCCGGGCCAAAGCCCGCCACTTCATCTGGAGCAATGGGAACCTTTACAAGAAATCCTTTACTCACCCTTGCTCCGATGCATTGACCCCCACGAAGCCGACTACGTCCTCCGGGAAATCCATGAGGGGGTTGGCGGTGCGCACCAAGGGGTCCGAACCTTGATCCAAAAGGCGTTGCTCCAGGGGTACTACTGGCCCACTGTTCATAAGGACGCCCAGAAGCTAGTCAGGAGATGCAAGAGTTGCCAGGTCCACAGCAGCATCCCTCGCCTCCCCGCTACCGAGCTGACCGCCCTAACATCCCCATGGCCGTTCGCCCAGTGGGGATTGGACATGATCGGCCAGTTCCCTACCAGTACAGACAAGCACAAATACGTCCTCTTCACAGTGGACTACTTCACCAAGTGGATCAAGGCCGTCCCCATCAGGAAACCGGACGCCACCACGACCATCAAGTTCCTGCAAAATAATCTGATACTCCGGTTTGGCATCCCAAGATGTATCATCACCGACCACGGAACGAACTTCGAGAACAAGAAAGTGAAGAACTTCTGCAAAGAGTACCATATCCTCATGAAGTTCGTTGCGGTCGCGCATCCCCAATGCAACGGGAAGGCCGAAGTCACTAACCGAGACGTCCCCCGAGGTCTCTGGACCCGCCTAGAAGGGCGACAAGGCAGTTGGGTCGAAGAACTGCCCCGGGTCTTATGGGCCCTGTGCACGTCAAAGAAGACCCCCACCGGGGGAACCCCCTTCAGCCTCTGCTACGGGACCGTGGCAATGGTCGCAGCGGAGATTGGGCTACCCAGTCATCGGGTCGAGCACTTCGACGATGATGAAAATAGCACGGCGCTACGGACCAATCTGGACATCTTGTTGGAGAAGAGAGACCGGGCTCAGATCAGGGCTGCCGCTTATCAACAACAAACTGCCCGATACTACAACGCTCGGGTCAAGCGCCGCTCCTTCCAGACCGGAGATCTGGTCCTACGGCGAAACGAGTTCATTGATCAAGGCAAGCTACACAAGTTCTCCCCTAAGTGGGACGGCCCTTTCCTCGTCTCTGAAGTGCTCCCCGGTGGAGCCTATCGCCTACAAGACGCGGACGGACGCAAGAATCCGCGGCCTTACAACGCCGAGAAACTCAAGCTATACCAATGAGGCTAAAGCCAACAAGTGTGTACCCTTCCTTTCGCAAAGACGATGTAAATGTTTTCTAAAAATCCTTCCCATTCGAATAAAGAAACGTCGGAACATTGCAAATAGAGGCAACCGCGCGGCTCCGTCACCCGGTTATCCCTAGCAGGCCTCCTACGGCCCTCCAACGCTAAGGGTCGAAGTCCTCCCTAGAGGAAGCTCAACAACTACCCTGCTCAGCTATCCCCGGCAGGTAGCTTCCCTACACGCAACGCCAGGGATCAAAGCCCTCGCCAAGAGGCAACCGCGCAGCTTCACTGCCCGGTTATCCTCAGCAGGCCTCCCGCGGCCCCTCCAACGCTGAGGATCAAAGTCCTCCTTAGAGGCAGCTCAGCAACTACCCTGCTCGGCTATCCCCGGTTGGTAGCTTCCTACCACAACCGACATGGATCAAAAAGTCCTCCCAGAGGCAGTCGAGCCCGACCCTCGCTCGGCTATCCCCGGCTAGTAGCTTCCTACCACAACTGACAGGGATCAAAAGCCCTCCCAGAGGCAGTCGAGCCAAACCCTCGCTCGTCTATCCTTCAGGACAAAAGCCCTCGCCAAGAGGCACCGGGCAGTAACCCTGCCCGGCCAAGGGTCCTTGGTAGGCTTCTTACAGCCCCTCCCGCACTAAGGACCAAAGTCCTCCTAGAGGCAGTCGAGCCCAACCATTGCTCGGCTATCCCCGGCTGGTAGCTTCCTACCACAATCGATAGGGATCAAAGTCCTCACCAAGAGGCACTAGGCAGTAACCCTGCTCGGTCCCCATCCTGAAGGATCAAAGCCCTCGCAAGAGGCAACCGAGCGGCTACCCTACTCGGTCATCTCCGGCCGGTAGCTCTCTACCCATGACGCCAGGGATCGAAGCCCTCGCAAGAGGCATCCGAACGGCTACCCCGCTCGGTCATCCCAGGCTGGTAGTTGCCTACCCACGACGCCGAATTTCAAAGCCCTCGCCAAGAGGCAACCACGCAGCTTCACTGCCCGGTTATCCTTAGTAGGTTTCTTACAGCTCCTCCAACACTAAGGATCAAAGTCCTCCTTCGAGACAGCCGAGCGGCTTCCCTGCTCGATCATCCCTCACCGGTAATTTCCCTACTCACGGCGCCAGGGATCAAGGCCCTCGCCAAGAGGCAACCGCGCAGCTTCACTGCCCGGATGGCGCCCACCGTGGGGCATCCTCCTGCCTACCAGACGCTGCTGGTTCGAAGCCCTCATAACGAGGCCACCTAGCTCCCTTCTGCTTAGCAAATCTGCGGCGGGCAGCAGGCTGCTCATCAAATGCCGCAGGCCCAAAACCCCATTGAGAGACATCAGATCTGTTCAAGTCTGGGCAATCCCCCTCAACTCTGGGGCCATGGGAATACCTCCTTCTCAGCAGCACTCGGCACGCTTGACAAGTGATCGAGATCAACTCGACGTACGATCGCCTAAAATGGAAGCCCAACAAACCAAGCAAGGATATTCCACGAATACTCTTCACATCCAAAAGATAAAGTGTAAAGCAATGAAACGGCAAGAGTTTTATTCGCACAAGTAAAACGTTTTTACAGGGGTATTGGGGGCTCCCCAACCTTACAAAGTTCCAGACGCTTCCAAAAGAGGGACGAGGAAATATCAAAATGGCCTAAGTCAAAAAAAACCCCTGTGCCTCGCTTCCCTCATCACTGTCATCGCGGCCAGCTGGAGGCTTCACCACCGGAGGTTTTGCCACCAGGGGTGTGCCTCGCTTCCCTCATCATTTTTTGCCAGAGGCCTTGCCACCGGGAGTGGGACCCGAGCACGGAGCTCGCCATCGGCGAACTCGGGAAGCTGCTCCTTCACGGCATCCAGAGCCTTATTCCACGCGACAGCAGAATACTCGCCAAGCTCGGCGTAAAACTGCTCTGACACCTTGTAATCGGCCACAGCTTTCCTAGCCCGAACCTCGGCAGTCTCGGCCGCCAGAAGCGCTGCCTCGGCATCTCCCCTGCTAGCGTCTCTCTCCTTCTCCATGGCCGCGAAACGATCGGCCAGATCCGCCAGCTTCCTATCGGCAACTCGGTGGGATGCACTCAGGCGACGATAGGTACCCCGATTCACTGAATTAGCGAGCTCCGCAACCTCTGCATGGGCTGCCAGGACATCGGCCCTCGCCCTCTCCAGACGCAGGTCACGCCGCAGGACCTCGACCTCCGAAGGAAATGCTTCTACTGGACTCGGTGCGTGGAACGCCCCCTCGGGCTCTATACGAATAGCGAGGGCACAGTGTTAAAGGACATAACGGGAAGCGGATGAGAAACTTGGAGGCGCTCGAGCCAAAGAAAGGAAGGTCAAAAAACAATGCGTAGAGGAGTTCATACCTGGACCGCCCCTTAGGCTATGGCCTCCATTTAGACCCTCAGGGTGCCATGCAGAAGCCTTCCCCCGTCCGACTCTTCCATCCCGACGAGCAGGCCGACAGCGACGGTAAGCCCGGATGGATCCATGAAGACGGCATCACCCCCCTGCACGGGAATCCCCTCAGGAACCCTCGACGGCGGCATACGAGAGATTGTCCTTTTCCTCTTAAGAGAGACCCCGTCCTCGCCCTCCCCTCTGTCTCTCGTCTGGGGCTCGGATGACCGTGGACGTCTCTGGCCGCCGCCGGAACAATCACCAGGAGCCGTCAACGAAGCGGACGGCCCTATCGCCGACGGAACATTCAGCGCAGGGCACGAGCCAGCCAGGGGCACGGCCGCGCCGCTGTCCTCCCTCTGGAATGAGAAACCCAAAGAGTGGGAACGAACCATGTATCCAACCTAAAAGAAGAAGAGCGCCGAGCAGCCAAGACTTAGAAGAAAGGAAATTTGAAAGAGCGGGGGCCCTGGAGTGGGCCCCACCCTTACTTATCACCGCAAACGACCTCATCCTACGGCGCCCTTCATCTCCCGCCAAAGCGCCCCCTCACGTCCAATGGCTCCGATCGCTCCACTTGTCGTTCCCACACTGGCCCGCATCCCATCAGACGCATGTCTGCACACGTCGCGTCGGCCAACCGACGCTTGACACGCGGACCGTCGCTTCAGTGACAAGATGCACGAATCGGCGCACCTTCCTTAAATGCAGAGATCTCGCCCTGATTCACTGGCAGAAAATACAGCTGACAGCCCGGGAACGCGTCCCGGCGAAGTCTTGAGAGGGAGCTCACCCCAGACGGCCCGGCAGTCCAATCTTGACCCGACCCGCCAGCTGGTCGGGACAAGAGTGGGGGGCTAATGATGATGCTCTATATTGGCGATCTCCCAGATCAGGACATGTGGCAAATGATGTGTCCCAGAACTCAGAAGAAAGGGCCCATAGAGGCCGACCAGGACACCCCTGTACCCGAACCGCAAGCACAAGCCGGCTCTCCTCAGGACCCCCTACAATTTGGCCTCCTCGGCCTCTCGGCTCGCCCGAGCTGCCACAGGACCAAGACTCCTCGGCTCTCCCACTCGTTCCCGAGCTTCCCTGCCGAGGCCATCTTCCTCGGTCCCTCCGACCGACCAACTCCACCACTCACAAGCGTAACCGACGCTCCACAAATCTCGCCATGCGCAGATTCTCCGCCAGCAACATCCTACGTTCCACGCCATCACGATCCCCATTAACGGGCGATCCGCTCATTACACGGGCGTGACGTTGGGAGCGTAAATACCGGCGAGATTCTTGCGCCTGCTGCTGTGTGCTGCCGCCACTATATAAACCCCCATCACAGAGGGGTCAAGTAAGCCATTTTTTACTCCACTTAGCCGTTACTCTGCTCGGATCTCATGCTAACTTGATCGTCGGAGGGTCCTCGGTGGTACCAAACCACCCCGGGACTTCCTTGCAGGTACTCGGCACTAAACTCCACAAATCACCAATCTCCTCAAAACCCATTAAGACCCATACACAACAGGAGATCACCTCCAAAATCCACCGGAAGATCAACGGAAGACAATATCTGACGGAGACCCGAAAAGGACTTCCATCATTCTCTCTTGATGGATCCTTTACTAAAAATATGTGGATGATTTCCCTCTGGGATTTCCATATTTATCACTCTCTTATTAAGATACTTGGCCTATCCACCATTCACATATTTTTACGACAAAAAGTTAACCTTTTTTTGGGGGTGTGTGTGCAGGGGGGCATCCATCTACTATTAACATTTTACAAATTTTAGAATGTGCATATCAAGATTGACATTATGGGTGTGTGGGGCTGGTTGTAGTTGAAAACATAATGCATTTAGAACTGCAAGTAGTTTCAATTACAGCGGTTGCAGGATTGTAGCTTCATTCCTATGTTTGGTTAATATATAGTTCCAACTACATGTTTTGTAAAACATGTGTTTATTTAGAGGTAGCTGCAATACAATAACTGCCTTTTCTATTTATCTTTTATATTTCAACACGAGTAGATGCAAAAATGTTCAATTTGAGCATGACATAATTTTTTTTCCCTTTTTGTTTTTTCATCTACATGTTTGAGCAACAACTAATTTAAACCAAACACTTGTTTTATAGTTCGGTATAGTTGCAACAGCATTACATTCCAACTACGTACATCCAACAAAAAATATATACTAGTTTTTCTGCACATGCAATAAATGGTAGATTTCCTTGTATAATATATAGCAGAGATTATTATTGTTATTGCTAATGTATTTGTTTGGAATTTTCCCCTCTAATACGTATCGTCCAAGGAAAAAAGATCACGTCTCTAATTTTTAAAGCACGCAAGATAACCGATCCATAAGAAGAAAAATCAACACAAAGGTTTTTAACGTGGTTTGACCGACCGATCTAATTCACGAGACAAATATAAAGATTCCATTAATATAAGGAAGGGTTGCACCCGACACCTTATCTTCTCCTTAATTTGATCATCTAAAATATCAGAGTCCCAAATCAATATTAGAAGCTTAATCTCTCAATGAAGATAAAAGTTATAAGATCTCACACATCTCAACTCTATCACTCACATCTCATCTCGCGTCTCTTGATCTTACCTTAAGAGAGAGGAGTTACAACCTTCATAAATCTAGAAGGTATATCTTCCTTGCCTTAGCCTTGGTTTTTGTCTTCACCTTTACCCGTATGGGCTTTGCCTTTTTATACCAATTCTCCTTGATGAAAACACCTACCTATTTATAGTATAGAATAAACCTTTTTTAATTAAATTAGAATCAACATAAATCTTATTTATCGCTATCTAATAGAATATTCTCTTATCTAAATCTATATTTAAATAGGAGATTTATCCTAATTCTATCTATAATAACAAACCATTAAATTTAAACTAATATCAACAACTTAGTTAAAATTTAAATCCAACTACTATTAACATTTATGATACAAATTTTAGAATGTGCATATCAAGATTGACATTATGGGTGTGTTGGGCTAGTTGTAGTTGAAAACATAATGCATTTAGAACTGCAAGTAGTTTCAATTACAGCGGTTGCAGGATTGTAGCTTCATTCCTATGTTTGGTTAATATATAGTTCCAACTACATGTTTTGTAAAACATGTGTTTATTTAGAGGTAGCTGCAATACAATAACTGCCTTTTCTATTTATCTTTTATATTTCAACACGAGTAGATGCAAAAATGTTCAATTTGAGCATGACATAATTTTTTTTCCCTTTTTGTTTTTTCATCTACATGTTTGAGCAACAACTAATTTAAACCAAACACTTGTTTTATAGTTCGGTATAGTTGCAACAGCATTACGTTCCAACTACGTACATCCAACAAAAAATATCTATATATATACTAGTTTTTCTGCACATGCAATAAATGGTAGATTTCCTTGTATAATATATAGCAGAGATTATTATTGTTATTGCTAATGTATTTGTTCGGAATTTTTCCCTCCAATAGTATTGTCCAAGGAAAAAAGATCATGTCTCTAATGTTTAAAGCACGCAAGATAACCGATCCATAAGAAGAAGAATCAACACAAAGATTTTTAACGTGGTTTGACCGACCGATCTAATTCACGAGACAAACATAAGGATTCCATTAATATAAGGAAGGGTTGCACCCGACACCTTATCTTCTCCTTAATTTGATTATCTAAAATATCAGAGTCCCAAATCTATATTAGAAGCTTAATCTCTCAATGAAGATAAAAGTTACAAGATCTCACGTATCTCAACTCTATCACTCACATCTCATCTCGCCTCTCTTGGTCTTATCTTAAGAGAGGGGAGTTACAGCCCCTATAAACCTAGAAGGTATATCTTTCTTGCCTTAGCCTTGGTTTTTGTCTTCACCTTTACCAGCCTGGGCTTTGCCATTTTATACCAATTCTCCTTGATGAAAGCACCTACCTATTTATAGTATATAATAAACCGTTTTTTTAATTAAATTAGAATCAACATAAATTTTATTTATCCTTATCTAATAGAATATTTTCTCTTATCTAAATCTATATTTAAATAAGAGATTTATCTTAATTCAATCTATAATAACAAACTATTAAATTTAAACCAATATCAACAATCTATACCTTAGTTTAAATTTAAATAAAAGCTTTGAGTGTGCTCTCATCTTCTTATCCATTACAAGCTTACTCCAATGGATTACTTTGGCCAACTGTCCAAGTCTAATCCCGACTCTCCGTGATCCACGAACCGTACATATGTGATCAACTGGATATGAGACACAACCCTAACAAAATTTGATTGAAATATTTTTTCAAAAGGTGGGATAGCTATTTAAACTATCCTAATTTTTAGGCTCAACATTTTATTTTGAAAATTCTTGATTACGGGAGGATTATCTAAAGAGTAAAGAATGTTTCATTTTTGTATTTTTCTCTTTTAATTAAAATTGAAAGTACCGCATGGCCCTTCTTTTTTACATTATAACAGTAGCGAAAAGACATGTATCATCTAAAAAATAAGACATTGTTTAACCTTTTCAGATGCCAATATTCTATCTTTTATTACATAGCTGTAGATTAACAATAAATATATTTTTACTCTATTCGTCATGAATGCATGCATCTAAACAAGCTAAAACTCTGTAACAGTCAACGGGATGAGTTTTGTTATTGGCGAAATAGTCGGTCTTCTTATAAATATTATACTACATATATATACTTTATCCAGCATCAAGCAAAATATAAATTTCCCTTCTTTAGTTTCACTTAATTTTCTTCCAATATCCTTAATTTTCCCTTGTTTGGTTTCACTTCCAATCCCTTAATTTCTCCTTCCAAAATTATGGGACCCACAGGAGGGCACTCCAATTGGTGGCAAAGATTCCCTCCATGTTTATTGCCCGAATGCGATAGGCTACACGTGGCCACGTCATCTCTCTCTGCCACGTCATCAACCTGACCCCACCAAAGTGGTGGGCCCCACACCCAAATTGGCTGGCACAATGTTTTGCATGCACCGGCCAAAAACCCTAAACCCTAACCCCAGGGGAGGAGCTACACAGTCAACTTGGAGAGGGATGGAAGTGGGGTTTCATGTAACATGGGAGACACAGTCCAAAAATAGAAAAAGAAGTTAGGCCTTGAATGAGAGGTGGAATAGCCCTTGATTTTCCCTTTCCAAATTTGTGTGGTTCATGTCACGCATGAGGTTGCTTCTAGGGGAGGATGAGGCGGCGAGGTGGAAAAGGTTATCGGTGTATTCGAGTGTCGCCATGTGAGACCTCTGTCGGCAATGCTTAATTGGCTGAAAGAATATGATGCCATGCTATATATCATGATGATGAGACGCATTATATTAGATACAGAGATTTATTCAAAAATCTATTCCATTGCATTCTTGACTAACAACGTAAAGTTATAGTCAAGAAATCAAATCTAATGGCCTCTCTTATTGGTCATCATGGCAAGGTGAGAGATGCTAGTAGTCAAATGTTTATAATGCTAAAGAACACATCTGCTTTGACTACTCATGCGTATGAGATCAGTAACACGTTTTTTCGGATTTTATTGCATTTGAAGTGATTTCCAATATGCCATTAAAATCTTCATCAATTATTAGTATGTTGAAGATAAGCACCATGCATGTCTCACTCACCCTTTACATGGTTTGCAATGATCAAGGGAAGGAAACTCTTACTTAGTTACTTATTATGGAGTCCTCCTTCCTAAAGGCATGTTTCTTAATTGGATGCTTGATATTTAGTAATCAAAATCATGCCATTGAAGAGTTTGGATGAGCCAATATTGCATCTTTAAGTCCCTTTAGAGAAAGAAGCAAAAATCACGTGCTTCATGGTTAAAGGATTTGGTTTGATTTCTTTGAAATGGATATGATCCCAATGATGAGAGAAGCAAATGGTGCACAATTTTGTTAAGGATTACTAGTGGAGATATGGTCATAAGTTTATGATTGCTATCTTCTTTTTTCCTCTTGAGGGGAGCATATATTATCTAACCCTAGGATGCTACGTGCTTTCACATTATACCTCATTAATTGATGGCTTTTATTATATATATATATATATATATATATATATATATATAGAGAGAGAGAGAGAGAGAGAGAGAGAGAGAGAGTAATGGAGGAAAGAGGCCATAGGAGGGAATTTCCCAGTAGGTGGTCGGATTTTCTTAGAAAAATCCAAATAAATTATCTGGTACATTTTCTTTTTGTGGTATTTAAGGCGTATATGTCGTGGATAGCCTAGTAATTAAGAAATTCTTGTCTTTTCTCGACTATATATTTAAAATTGAAACCGGAAGTGCGACCGCATCCATACCCGAGCATTACAGATGTAACATGTCCTAACTTGATGGCTTAATGAATAGTTATCTCTTTCTTGCTTGCTGTCAAACCCAACAAGGTGACTATATATACATAGTAGCTAGCCTAGGTTCACTTTCTAGCTAATTAATTACATCTAGTCACAAATAAAGCTTTATATGATCACTAATTGAGCTACCAAATGTATATATCTAGGGTTTGGGAAAACCCAAAAAACATGTGGTCACTGATCTACTGATAATTAGAGGCCACAAATTAGGGTTTTGCCATGCATGTGCTTAGCAGCTCAGAGACGTCAGCTCCACAACAAGAAGAAAAGGTTGAAGCCCATTTAAAACCAAGTCACCGTGTAGCCATCAGGCCCATTAATTGTCTATAGTAGCCTTGTGATGTATTGAGTGTTCCAATATGTTTCACATGCATCTCAATTCACCTAGTATACTAGGGTGAAAATAAAGGTGATTAACTCATTTGGCATGCAAGTGATCTTAATTGTAAAAAATCACAATGAATAAGCATGTGATGAATATCTTTGATTTAACCTAATCATTTAAATATCCACCGTCTTCAAATGTTTGATCTCACGTCATCTGATTATGGTTAAGGCTCTTGTTACTGAACAAGAAGTCTGGAATTTGAACCGTGCTTGTATTAGGTTACCGCCTATTATTTCAAGAAATATGTATATACATGTTTACAAACCATTAAATCTAACTTTTTAGGTCGATTATTTATCTAACAATTCATTGACATATAGTTGATATGAATAAGTTATTTTGATCATGGAGAGCTTACCAACCTTTAGATGAGCTTGCAACAATATTTTGTTAATCAAGGACTTAATGACCTAATAGCATGAGTCACTACTTCCTTTAACTTAACTAATTATACAATGTTGTAGATATAATACTAATACTACACATTACCCCCACTTCCATGCTTATCATCATGGACGTTTTTCAACCAACAATTAAAATGTTGACACACATATACTTCATCCAACAAAACTAAACAATGAGATTCTCATGAAAAATCATCATAAATTAACCAATTTAAACACATGCTACCAAGCTAACTAGGTCTTAATTTTCAATCATATATAATCGCCATCCTTTATATAATTAAACAACTTTTTCATCAAATTAACTTTGATGATTCATGCCATTAATTGAACCCATGTTCGCTGGCACGAGACACGTCGAAACATTGAGCAAAACAAAAGCTAAGTTGCCACCTCACAACACAATGCGAGTGTTAAAGGGAACAAACCCTAATCCTTATCCCAATATATTAAGATGGAGTAATTAACATAGACAAGGGTAAAGTACACCTACAAGAATCCCTTTAGATTTAATTAAAAGCTTAATAATTAATGAAGTTAGGGTTCCCTACAAAGGAAACACAAGCTCTTAGTGGCTATATATCAACCATTGCCCCAGTTCATTCACCAACCTTGATTATTCATGCACCTACCACCGAAGGGAAGGTGTTATGAAGCTTCTTGATTAGGGGTTGGAGTTGCCTTTTTTTTTCTTTATATATATATATATATATATATATATATATATATACCAAGAGAATCTTCTCTTTCAACTTCAAATAGTGTTTGGCCTTCACAGGAATCAGAACCGTGACCTCCCGTATTAAAGCTGAAACTTCAACCGCAAGATGTATGCATGCTGATTTGATTAGGTCTGAGCTGCTTACAAAAGAACAACTGATCATGGACCGTCTCAACAGACGATCTGATATTCAAATTAGCTCAATGTCGACATCCAGTAGATTTCTAGAGTTGATATGATCATTCTTGTATTTTACATCATCGGTTTGTTGATTCATAGTGAGGGCGGAGAGAAAAATAATTTATGGTCTAAAACTCTTTTACAAATTGAGCGTCAATTTTGTTGTTGAAAATGACAGTGTTGGAGTTTATATAGTGGGATAATAATTGGATAAGAGCAGCTATAAGGCGCTGGATAATTTTGTGTTGTGGAGCAAAAATGCAAGTGAAGGTTAATATAACATACATGAGATCGGCCACTACAATTTGAATTCTGATGATGCTCTATATTGGCAACGCCTCAAATCAGGACACATGGCAGATGAAGTGTCCCAGAACTCAGAAGAAATGACCCACAGGGGCCAACCAGGTCACCCCTGTGCCCAACCTGCAAGCGCAAGCTGACTCTCCTCAGAGCCCCTGAAAATTGGCCTCCTCGGCCTTTCAGCTCATCCCGAGCTGCCACAGGACCAAGACTTCTCGGCCCTCTCGCTCGCTCCCGAGCTCCCCAGCCGAGGCCATATTCCTCGGTCCTCCGACCGACCAACAGTACCGCTCACAGACGCAACCGCCGCTCCGCAAATCTCGCCATGCGCAGATTCTCCGCCAGCAACATCCCACGTTCCACGCCACCACGATCCCCATTAATGGGCGATCTGCTCTTTACGCGGGCGTGACGTCGGGAGCGTAACTGCCGTCGAGATTCTCGCGCCTGCTGCTGCGTGCTGCCGCCGCTATATAAACCCCCATCACAGAGGGGTCAAGTAAGCCATTCTTTACTCTACTAAGCCGTTACTGTGCTCGGATATCATTACTAACTTGATCGTCGGAGGGTCCTCGGTGGTACCAAACCACCCCGGGACTTCTTTGCAGGTACTCAGCGCCAAACTCCTCATACAACCTCAAATCACCAATCTCCTCAAACCCATTGAGACCCACGCGCAACAGGAGATCACCTTCAAAATCCACCGGGAGATCGACGGAAAACAACATCTGACGGAGACCCGAAAAGGACCTCCATCAGTTGGCGCCGTCTGTGGGAAACGAAACTCCACAAAAAATAAAGTTGGCCTTCCGATCTCCATCCACATGGTAAGCGATCACCCTGAAAATCCAGATACCAGCCGCCGCCTCCCCCTCACCGGAGGCGCGGATGAACCTCCTCCGGCGACCGTCATCAATGCCCTCGCCGGTCAAATAAACCGGCTACATGGCCCCAGATCGCCTTTCCTTCGCCTCCAGGGGACTCTGCCCTTATTGGCACGGTTGACCAACGGCAGGCTACGTCCCATGGCCACAGGTCTCACGGGCCGATACTCTCTAAGGCCCGCTGGGCGCTCCACGGCTCCGCGCCAAGACCCGCGGCAACAAGAACGCCATGCCGTCCCCGAACAATCCGCCACAAGGAATTACCAGCGCTAAGCCGCACAAAGAGAATCAAGATGCCCACTCTCGACCCGACCCACAAAATAAATCGGAATAAGAATGGGGGGCTAAGGCAACTGCGCATCTTCACTGCCCGGTTATCCTTAGCAGGCCTCCTACGGCCCCTCCAACGCTAAAGATCAAAGTCCTCCTTAGAGGCGGCCGAGCGGCTTCCCTGCTCGGCTATCCCTGGCCGGTAGCTTCCCTACTCGCAATGCCAGGGATCAAAGCCCTCGACAAGAGGCAACTGCGCAGCTTCACTGTCCGGTTATCCTTAGCAGGCCTCCTACGGCCCCTCCAACGCTAAGGATCAAAGTCCTCCTTAGAGGCGGACGAGCGGCTTCCCTGGTTGGCTATCCGTGGCCAGTAGCTTCCCTACTCGCAACGCCAGGGATCAAAGCTCTCGCCAAGAGGCAACCGCGCAGCTTCACTGCCTGGTTATCCCTAGCAGGCCTCCTACGACCCCTCCACCACTAAAGATCTAAGCCCTCACTAAGAGGCAGCCCAGCAGCTACCCTGCTCGGGTATCCCTGGCGGGTAGCTTCCCTACTGCAACGCCAGGGATCAGAAGTCCTCCCAGAGGCAGTCGAGCCCGAGGATCCCTCGCTCGGCTATCCCTGGCGGGTAGCTTCCCTACCGCAACGCCAGGGATCAGAAAGTCCTCCCAGAGGCAGTCGAGATCCCTCGCTCGGCTATCCCTGGCGGGTAGCATCCCTACCGCAACGCCAGGGATCAGAAAGTCCTCCCAGAGGCAGTCGGGCCCGAGGATCCCTCGCTCGGCTATCCCTGGCGGGTAGCATCCCTACCGCAACGCCAGGGATCAGAAAGTCCTCCCAGAGGCAGTCGGGCCCGAGGATCCCTCGCTCGGCTATCCCTGGCGGGTAGCATCCCTACCGCAACGCCAGGGATCAGAAAGTCCTCCCAGAGACAGTCGAGCCCGAGGATCCCTCGCTCGGCTATCCCTGGCGGGTAGCATCCCTACCGCAACGCCAGGGATCAGAAAGTCCTCCCAGAGGCAGTCGAGCCCGAGGATCCCTCGCTCGGCTATCCCTGGCGGGTAGCATCCCTACCGCAACTCCATGGATCAGAAAGTCCTCCCAGAGGCAGTCGAGCCCGAGGATCCCTCGCTCGGCTATCCCCGGCGGGTAGCTTCCCTACCGCAACGCCGGGGATCAAAAAGCCCTCCCAGAGGCAGTCGAGCCTGAGGATCCCTCACTCAGCTATCCTTCAGGATCAATGCCCTCGCCAAGAGGCACCGAGTAGCTACCCTGCTCGGCCATCCTTCGCAGGCCTCTCACGGCCTCTCCAGCGTCAAGGATCAAAGCCCTCGCCAAGGGGCACCGAGCAGCTACCCTGCTCGGCCATCCTTCGCAGGCCTCTCATGGATCCTCCAGCGTCAAGGATCAAAGCCCTCGCCAAGAGGCACCGAGCAGCAACCCTGCTCGGCCATCCTTCGCAGGCCTCTCAGGGCCCCTCCATCATCAAGGATCAATTCCCTCGCCAAGAGGCACCGAGCAGCTACCCTGCTCGGCCATCCTTCGCAGGCCTCTCACGGCCCCTCCAGCGTCAAGGATCAAAACCCTCATCGTGAGGCCGCCAAGTTCTTTCCTGATCGGCGCATCCCCGGCGGGATCCTCCTGCCCATCAGATGCTGAGGATCTCAAGCCCTCATCGTGAGGCCGCTGAGTTTCTTCCTGCTCGGTGCATCCCCAGCGGGCATCCTCCTGCCCACCAGACGCTGATGGTCTGAAGCCCTCATCGTGAGGCCGACGAGTTTCTTCCTGCTCAGCGCATCCCCAGCGGGCATCCTCCTGCCCATCAGATGCTGAGGATCTCAAGCCCTCATCGTAAGGCCGCTGAGTTCCTTACTGCTCGGCCATCCCCACCGGGCATCCTCCTGCCCATCAGATGTTGAGGATCTCAAACCCTCATCGTGAGGCCGCCGAGTTCCATCCTGCTCGGCGCATCCCCAGCGGGCATCCTCCTGCCCATCAGACGCTGATGGTCTGAAACCCTCATCGCGAGGCCGTCGAGTTCCTTCCTGCTCGACGCATCCCCGGCGGGCATCCTCCTGCCCATCAGACACTAATGGTCTGAAGCCCTCATCGTGAGGCCGCCGAGTTCCTTCCTGCTCGGCGCATCCTCAGCGGGCATCTTCCTGCCCAACAGACGCTGCAGGTCTGCACACGTCGTGTCGGCCAACCGACGCTTGACACGCATACCGTCGCTTCAGTGACAGGATGCACGAACCAGCACACCTTCCTTAAATGCAGAGATTTCGCCCTGATTTGCTGGCAGAAAAGGCAGCCGACAGCCCGGGGACGCGTCCCGACGAAATCTTAAAAGGGAGCTCTCCCCAGGCGACCCGGCAGTCCACTCTTGACCCGACCCGCCAGCTGGTCGAGACAAGAGTGGGGGGCTAATGATGATGCTCTATATTGGCAATGCCTCAGATCAGGACACGTGGCAGATGAAGTGTCCCAGAACTCAGAAGAAAGGGTCCACAGGGGCCGACCAGGCCACCCCTGTGCCCAACCTGTAAGCGCAAGCTGGCTTTCCTCAGAGCCCCCTGGAAATTGGCCTCCTCGGCCTTTCAGCTCGCCCCGAGCTGCCATAGGACCAAGACTCCTCGGCCCTTTCGCTCGTTCCCCAGCCGAGGCCATCTTCCTCGGTCCTCCGACCGACCAACAGTACCGCTCACAGACGCAACCGCCGCTCCGCAAATCTTGCCATGCGCAGATTCTCCGCCAGCAACATCCCACGTTCCACGCCATCACGATCCCCATTAATGGGCGATCCGCTCTTTACACGGGCGTGACGTCGGGAGCGTAACTGCCGGCGAGATTCTCGCGCCTGCTGCTGCGTGCCGCCGCTGCTATATAAACCCCCATCACAGAGGGGTCAAGTAAGCCATTCTTTACTCTACTAAGCCGTTACTCTGCTCAGATATCATTACTAACTTGATCGTCGGAAGGTCCTCGGTGGGACCAAACCATCCCGGGACTTCTTTGCAGGTACTCGACGCCAAACTCCTCATACAACCTCAAATCACCAATCTCCTCAAACCCATTGAGACCCACGCGCAACAGGAGATCGCCTTCAAAATCCACCAGGAGATCGACGGAAGACAACATCTGACGGAGACCCGAAAAGGTCCTCCATCAAATTCACTACTACAAATAAGGGTTGCCCCTACGGATTTATCCGTAGGCGCAAACCACTGCCCCTACGGATATATCCGTAGGAGCACGAAAATAAGTTGTAGGTGAAAACGCCGTAGGTGCAAGTCGAAGTCTTGAACATGCCCCTACGGTCAAAAACTTGCCCATACGGAATACAGTGTAGGTCCAGTTGTCCCTACGGATTAGGTTGTAGGGACAAAAAATTTATTTAATTTATGATTTTATAAAATAAATTAGGTGTCCCTACGGACCTATCCGTAGGGCCAAGTAGTTGCCCCTACGGATAAGTGCATAGGTATAAATCCGTAGGGCCAATATTGGTTTGAACTCTCTTTTTTTTGCTGCTGCTTCTACAACCCACACATACCATGGGTTTATACAGCCAAGTAGATGGCTATTGGTCTTATTTTATTAAATGGGTACATACATTTGATTCGTACCATTCTCTTGGTGCATTCATTTGATTCTGTACATGCATTTGGCTCTTACCATTCTCTAGGCATTTAACAACATGCACACATTGGAAACAATAATTTATAGAAGACTTTGACCAATTTATTTTTTGGCTTAACTTCCAACATGCCCCCTTAAGCCAAATTTGTCATGCCGAGTAAAGTCTTAAACTTGAAGAAGTGATCCGCTTTAAGCTGTTTGGTGAAAATATTTGCAACTTGATCGCCGGACTTGATGTGCATGACCTCGATCTCCCTTTTCTTGATTTGTTCTCTAATGAAGTGAAATCGAGTGTCAATGTGCTTGCTTCTTTCATAATGGGCGGGATTTTTCACCAACGTGGCCGCCAATTTATTGTCCACATATAATTTTGTAGAGTTTTGTTGAGGAATGTGAATGTCTTCGAACAATCTCCTTAGCCAAATAGCATGGAACGTGGAAGATGAAGCCGCAACATACTCGGCTTCGTATGATGATAGTGTGACGATTGGTTGCTTCTTGGATACCCACGTGAATGCGATTGTCGCCAAAGTAGAAAATGAATCCCGTAGTGCTTTTTCGATCATCAACATCTCCACACCAATCGCTATCCGAATATCCAAGCAATCGAGCATTTCTTGAGAAAGTGTAGAGAAGGCCATCACGGATAGCACTTTTGATGTAGTGGAGAATTCTTTTGGCGAATGTCATATGAGTGGATTTCGGCTCTTCCATGTAGCGACTGATGATACCAACGCCATATAAAATGTCCGGTCTCGTACACATCAAGTATCTCAAACGTCCGACGAGGCTTTTGAATTGAGTAGAATCCAATTTTTGTCCTTCATCGCGTTTTGACAATTTGATGCCGCAATCGACCGGTGTGTTGACGGGCTTGCATTTCTCTATCTTGAATCTTTTGAGAACCTTATTTGCATAAACTTCTTGGGAAATAAAGATGCCGCGTTCGGTTTGCTTAACTTCGATACCAAGGAAATATGTCATAAGACCTATGTCGGTCATTTCGAACTCCCTCTTCATAGTTTTCCTGAACTCTTCGAACATGTGTGGATTATTGCCGATGAAGATCAAATCGTCAACATAGAGGCAAACAAACAAGACATAATCATTCTTCACTTTAGTGTAGTGCGAGAGCTCGTACGGACATTAGATGTAGCTGTTTGCCTTGAAGTAGGAGTCAATCCAGGCATTCCAAGGTCTTGGATCTTGCTTTAGACCGTATAGTGCCTTGTTGAGTTTCAACACTTTGTCTTCTCGACCTTTCTTCACATAACCCGGAGATTGTTTAATATATACTTCTTCATCAAGGTATCCATTGAGGAAGGAAGACTTCACATCCATTTGATATAGCTCCTACTTGTGTTGCGTCGCAATAGAAATGATAAGTCGGATAGTCTCCATGCGGATAACGGGAGCAAACATTTCGTCATAGTCGGTGCTAGCCTTTTTCTTGTAGCCCTTCGCTATTTTTCTTGCCTTGTACTGCTCGATCTTGCCTTCCATGTTTTTCTTTTCTTTGTACACCCATTTGACTCCAATGGGTTGATGGCCTTTGGGAAGTGTAGTAAGCTTCCAAGTCTTATTCTTCTCGATAGATTTGATCTCCTCGTCCATGGTAGCTTTCCACTTCTTGTCTTAGATGGCTTCTTCAAATTGAATTATTTCACTTTCGGTAAGGAGACAAACGAGATGAAGCTCCTCTGTAGCTTCATAGATCTCGTTCAAGCTTCTCGTCTTGTGTGGCCTTGGGCTTTCTTCGGAGGAGGAGGATATCGTTGAAGGAGGATATGTAGGCGCCGAAGTAGGTGGTGATGGCGCACTTAGTGTGGTAGGATGTTGCAACTCCATATGAGTTTGCTCTTGGGCTTTTTGATACCATGTTCCTTCTTCGTCAAAGCGAACATCCCTACAAATATAAATCACACGAGTGTTAGGATCAAACAATTTATATGCTTTGGAGCGAGTATCATACCCAATGAAAATTAATTTGATGCTCTTGTCATCGAGCTTGTTCCTTCTTTGTTGTGGTATTTGAGCATACGCGATACTTCCAAACATCTTTAGGTTGGTGACGTTCGGTTTTTGACCGCTTCATGCTTCTTGTGGTGTGATGTATCTAAGGCTCTTTGTTGGACATAGGTTGAGCAAGTAAACTGCACAGTGCACTGTCTCGGCCCATAACTCTTTTGGCAAGTTCTTGCTCTTGAGCATGCTTCTAACCATCTCCATAATGGTTCTATTCTTCCGCTCGGTGATGCCATTTTGTTGTGGAGAATAGGCCGTCATTAGTTGTCGCCGTATGACGTGATTTTGGCAAAAGTCTTCAAATTCTTTGGAAATGAACTCTCCACCGTGCTCGGTCCTCAAAGTTTTGATATTGCAGCCACTTTACTTCACGATGTAGAGCTTGAACATTTTGAAGATGTCGTACACATTAGATTTCTCCTTCAAGAAATACATCCATGTTTTTCTAGAAAAATCATCAGTGAAGGTAATAAAATATTTGCGAGAGCTATAAGAAGAAGGAGTGATAGGACCGCAAACATCGGAATGTATCAATTCCAATGGTTGTCTTGCATGATATGTGGCTCATTCGGGAATGGGTTCCTTGCTTGCTTGCCGAAGATGCACCCTTCACATACTTGATCAGGATGATTGATGTGTGAAAGCTTGTTCACCATTTTCTTTGAAGATAGAAGCTGCAACCCATGGAAGTTGAGATGCCCGAATCTTAAATGCCATAGACAGGAGGTGTCTTTTATGCAATTATTCAAACACTTAGCAATTTCATGCTTGATCTTCAAGATGAATATCCTGTTTTGAGTTATTTCGACTCTAGTAACAATTTTCTTGTTGCGGTCTCTCATGGTGAGAGACTTATCCTGCATCTCGAAATGGTAGCCTTTCTTGAGCAATTGGTCGATATTCAAAACGTTATTCTTCATGGAAGGCACATAGTAGAAATTTGAAATGAATTGATGATCTCCATTCTTCAAGCTGATGAGAATTTTACGTTTTTCTTCAACGGAAACTTTGGAGTGATCTCCGAATGAGATGATGGAGCGCTTGGACTCGTCTAGTTCCACGAACATGTGATTGCTCGCGCCGGTGTCTGGGTACCATGTGTCGTCTCTTGCGGGCTCTTCATTATTGTAGGTTTGCAATACATAATCTTTTTTTTCTTCATTAACGAAGCTAGCGTTCTCGTCCGCTTAATTGTTCTCATTGTACCAACACTCTGAAGTGTAATAGCCACACTTCTTGTAAGTGAAGCATTGAATTTTGCTTTTATTATTCCTATGTCCTCTTTCAGGACCGTCTCTTCTGCGTCCTCTTGTGTTGGCATGACTTCGGGCTTGAGTTGCTTTCTCCTTTTATTGGGATCCTCCTTTTCTTTGTCCACGTCCGCGGCTTTTTCCGTGGCCACGTCCACGGAATTGACCATGACCTCTTCCGCTTTTAGCGTCTTCCTTCAAATTTAGCTTTGCTTGTAAGGCTTCCTCTACCGATTATTGCTTATTCTTTGTGACGCGTTACTCGTGCGCTTCAAGTGGGCCTATAAGTTCTTTGATAGTCATCATGTTCAAGTATTTGGACTCTTCGATTGCCACAACAATTTAGTCGAATTTAGAATCTAAGGAACGCAGGATCTTCTCGATAACGCGGACGTCCTCCAGCGTCTCGTCGTTCCTCTTTAATTGGTTGACAATTGTGGAAACTCTTGTAAAATAGTCAGAGACAAACTCCTCCTCGAAGAGTTTGTAAACGCATCTTCTTCACCTTCTCGGTTTCTTTGAAGATGTTTTGGATCTTCTCCCACATCTCTTTAAAAGTAGCGAAGGTGATGACCTTTTGTTTGGTGGAGTTATCGATGCCGGAAAGAATGGTGGCTCGAACGTAACCATCCTTCCTTTCATTCTTCCTCAAAGTCGTATCCTCATTCCCCGATAAGGTCTCTCCTTCTTGCAGTCGTGTGTAGCCATCTTTGTCGACGCTCCAAACGCTGTATGCACCAAGCACCGCCTCCATATGGATCGACTATGCCGTGCAGTCCTTCTCGAGTTTTGGCGTCGGAAGGGTGAAGCTCATGGGGGCGGTCATCTTCCTTACACTTGATTGATCTCAAAAACTATCTATTACCGCAATCAAGAACGACGTCGCTTTGCAGCTAGCCGGTGAGTACGGGTCGGTACACAGGGATATTGTGAATTTCCTAATCGCTCTTACGAGTTAATTCTAAACGGTGTGAATTGATTAATTAAATCTAAAAACTAAATTAATCTAGGGCAATTGAATTAAAGATCTAACTATCTAACTAGGGCAAGGAATTAAATTTAATCTAGGGCAGAGAATGAAAAATTACCTAGGGCAAGAATTGAAATTACCTACTTACTTTACAGATGACTCTCTCCAAACATCAACACAAGACTTGTCAGATCTGAATTTCTGAAATGAAAAGAAGCATCGATGCTCTCCAAAAGAAATCTAAATTTTATTGATAAAAAGAGGCATAGGGAGGCATAGCCTTTACAATGATTTAGAGTTCCTATTTATAGAGGATAGGAAACCCTAGATTACAATTGATTCGCACGTCTACATTTACCAAAATATCCTTAGGAAGACCTAGTCAAAGTAGACTCCAAGTTTTGGTAAAATTTTATGTCTCTGTCTCTTTAAAAGGAAGTATTGGGTCTTGAAATTTCCTTTATTGGCTCTTCTGTCTTTGGGCTTCCTTATTATTTGGTTCTTTTATTAAAATAGCTTCTATGTTTCTTCCAGATCTCCAGTGAATAATTGCGGTGGACTTTTAACCGTTCGCTTTGTAATCATGGACCTTGCATTGCCTTATACTTTGTGAATTTTATCTTTGATGTAGGCTTGATCAAGAGTCTTATGTTTGTTGGTCAAAGTCCACTTTCGCATCGTCTTTTCATCGTTTTCACTGTTTTCTGTCCAAAAACCTGTAACCTGTAATATGTAGCAGACATGCGTCAAAAGCACCTGTTTATTTATAAAATGAATAAAAATGAGGAATATAATAATACAATATTATGATGTGAACAGCGCTCTGATACCAATTTGTTGGAGATGAGAGTGTTGGAGTTTATATACTGGGATAATAATTTGACAAGAACAATTATAAGGTGCTGGATAATTTTGTGTTGTGGAGCAAAAATGCAAGTGGAGGTTAATATAACATAGAGGAGATCAGCCACTACAATTTGAATTGATTTGAACTCTTTTTGTTTTGCTGCTTCAACAACACATCCATACTATAGGTTTATATAGCTATTGCATTTACTCTATTAAATGGGTACATGCATTTGACACTTACCATTCTCTAGGTGCATTCATTTGATTTTGTACGTGCATTTGGCTTTTACCATTTACTAGATATTTAACAACATGCACACATTGAAAACAATAATTTCTTGAAGACGTTGACTGATTTATCTTTTGGCTTAACTTCCAACAAAATTTTCCAATATTTTTCATAATATTACATTTTTCGTTAATCATCTTTAGCTTCATGTTAGATAAACATATAAATGTCATCTATACTTGTAAGTCGATGTCGCGAACCCCGCGGATTCGTGGAGAGGCGGAATACACAAAAAATGATTTTTACGAGCTTCGCAATACCGACTTGAACCCAGGATCAACCATAAACCCTAGCTACCTAAACTGTGTGAGGTTAACTACTCGGATAGAAAGTTATACCTCACAGAACCATGTTCTTCGGGTCTTCTTGCTATCCTCCTCCTCATCATAGGCTTCTCGGATCGTACACGGATCGGGCCTCCTTGTCGGTCCTCTCAAGTCAAAGACGATCCACCCGAGAGTCTATAGTCCGAGCTCCAACCTCAAAACCGAGATAACTAAGGCACCTAGTTCGCTAAACTAGATTTCTTAGATGATATAGAGAGTGCTAATGGATTGTTTAGTCTCACTAAACCCTATGGCTCACAACACATGTGAAGGATTAGGGTTTAGTTTGAGGAAGAAGGAGATGGAGAAATCAAGAGAGAGAATGAGGAGAAGAAAAATAAGCTAACATCATAAAATGAAGTGTAGAGAATGACTAGATATATGATCACTTATTGGACCATGGAAATATCTCACAATATAAAATACCTCCCATGTTTCAATAGTGATCTTAAACCAAATAAAATAATCCAAGCCCATTCTTTACACCATGCCACATTAAGTCTCCTCTATTTTCCCTTTTCCACCTCATTAATCCATTTGGAAAATGGATAATACATGTAATGAGGTGGCTCCTTCTAGAAGCATGCATTGCCAAATTACAAGAATACCCCTCACTGTATATACATACCCGTATCCGTATTTCGAAAAATACGAATAAACTGAGACGATAACAATCCAATAATACAATACAAGGATCCGGCTTAAACTAAGGCACACCAGTATTATCCGCCCGATCATCATCCGTGTACAAGTACACATATGTGATCGAAGTCCTGCCGTAAAACATACGGCCTCTACATCTTTTGTCCGATGCAGGGAAATCCTCTGTGTGGGACTCTAAAGACTCGACACTATACTGGCAGTGGGTTTAACCACAAGCCGTCAGCGGTACTAGCTGCACGTAACGGCTACCCAGATATCTGTTGATAAGAAGACCGATGAGCAAACTCATCCGAACTCCTACTGAGCCTATCTGTGACAATCTCCGTACAGTCTGGTCTATTCGTCTAAGAGTATCGCATATCTGGCCTAGGGGACGGTAGCCGTCAGAACCCTAATAGTGCAATAAGTCGTGCCGGAGTGTAGCCCAAAACACCCTGAGAAACTACTGGAGTACCTACCAGTAAATCTCGCTTGCCCTGGCCAGGGACTTTATATAATGGTTTTCCTAACACAACGCAATATCAACCCCTAATACCGGGAGAGACGAATCCTATCTAACCGCTACTGCCTCCAAGTGGTTCGGGACTGCACCCAACTACTACCTGTTTCCACGACTCCTTTGAGACGTGGTAGGGTAGTAATTTAAGAATACTGGGAACACACTCGAGACAAAGTAGCAGTGTCAAGTCGACGGACTAAGCTGTACTCATGTACCTGGGAATCGCTACCCGACGATAGGTATAATACCCACCAGCAGCTCCCTACGAGTCATGTCCAGTATACTCATAACACAATGAGCACATGCATACTATCTCCAGTACGGCGTACTGATGGCTGTGGGACAGACCATCTGCCCTGCTGGGATGGGAAGCGTATAAACTAGTCTACTCTGAAGTATCGATACCCCGTCTCGATAATCCTACGATTAGGGACCTGTATAAGGATGTACTTATAAACTACCCAGCCCCCATTAGTGTGACTGTCATCACAACGTTGGTAATCAAGCAAAGATCCTAAGGGCTCTACCAATATGTATAAGCGATATGCTAAAAGAAACACATGCACATATTGAGGTAGAAACAAACCAGGCAGCATACTACCATTTCGAGAAAGACTATTACTATATCCATGTATATCCCAAGCTTCCAATATGTAATATACAAACCAGTATGATACAATAATGGCCTCTAGGGCATATATCACTAACAATGTCTCACTTGCACTAAGGCCATGTATTGGCATATCGCAGACCTATCATCTCAAATAGCCTCTCGAACTGTGTCTGAAGGATGGCCTTTGTCAGTGGATCTACAGTGTTGTTCTCCGTATTTACTCTCCGCATCTCGATCTCCCGGCGATCAACGATCTCCCTGATCATGTGGTACCGCCTCAAGATATGCCTGGACTTCTGATGGGACCTGGGTTCCTTCACTAAAGCTATAGCGCCGTTGTTGTCACAATACAGAGGTATTGGATCTATAATGGACGGAACCACCTAAAGTTTTATTAAGAACTTCCTTATCCAGACTGCTTCTTTCACGGCATCACAAGCAGCGATATACTCCGCTTCTATCGTCGAGTCAGCAACGGTGTCCTGCATACCTCCCCTCCATTGAGGGTAAATACATAACCCAACATAGATTTGGAGTCATCCTTCTCACTCTGGAAGCTGGAGTCAGCAAAGGCCTCGATCTGGAGGTCTTTTCCGTCATACACCAAGAACATCTTCTTAGTCCTTCTCAGGTACTTGAGAATATTCTTTACTGCTATCCAGTGGTTCTCTCCTGGGTTTGACTGATACCGTCTTACCACGCTAAGTGCGTAAGCAATATCTGGTCTGGTACACAATATCGCATACATTATAGAGCCTACCGCAGAAGCGTAGGGTATAATCGACATCCGAGCCCTTTCTAAATCAGTCTTGGGAGATATCTCTTTGGAGAGGGTGATTCCGTGACAAGCCGGTAGATTGCCACGCTTTGAATTTTTTATACTAAATATTTTTAGTATGATGTCGATGTAGCTGGACTGCGAAAGACCCAACATTCTCTTAGATCTACCACGATAGATCTGGATCCCTAGAATGTAGGAGGTATCACCCAGGTCTTTCATGAAGAACCTCTGTGACAAGAATACTTTGACTGATTGTAGTATAAGAATGTTATTTCCTATCAAGAGAATGTCATCCACATACAAGACGAGGAATGCCACAGTTCTCGGTACAATCTTACTATAGATGAATGGTTCATATGGATTTTTGATAAAGTCGATTTTTTTGACCGTCTCATCAAAACAGATGTTCCAACTCCGCGATGCCTGTTTTAATCCATAAATATACTTAATCAACTTGCACACTTTCCCGCTGCCCCACTCTGAATGAAAACCTTCTGGCTAATCCATATAGACGCACTCTTCCAAATGTCCATTCAGAAAAGCGGTCTTTACGTCCATCTGCTAAATTTCATAATCATGGAAGGCAGCAATGGCAAGAAGGATCCGAATGGATTTGAACATAGCCACTGGAGAAAAGGTTTCATCATAGTCCAAACCAGCTCTTTGACGAAAACCTTTTGCAACAAGTCTAGGCTTATAGGTTTCAACCTGTCCATCTACACCAATCTTCTTTCTGAAAATCCATTTGCAGCCAACGGGTTTTACCCCTTCTGGAGCAATGTCCAAAATCCATACTTTGTTGGTGTACATGGACTCCATCTCGGTCCGCATTGCATCCAGCCATTTTACCGAGTCATCGCTCTGAATGGCTTGCTGGAAGCTAGTTGGCTCATCATTGTCAATGATGCAATCTTCTCTATCCCCGTCTATGAGAAAACTGTAGTATCTCTTGGACGGATGAGACTGCCTACTAGTTCTGCGGAGTGGCGTGGGGATGTCATGTTCTTTCGAAACCTCTGGTTCTACCATACTTACAGTAATAGCTTGTGGTTCTGAAATTTCTTCCAGTTCTATTGCGCTCCCACTGGTTTCTTTTTCTAAAAATTGATTTTCCAAAAAATGGGCATGATGAGAAACAAAGACTTTTTGTTCCTCTGCGTAATAGAAAAGATACCCCCTGGAGTTCTTTGGGTATCCCACAAACTTACACAGTACTGAGCATGCCTCGAGCTTGTCTGCATTCTGCTTTTTTATAAAAGCTGGATATCCCTATATCTTCATATACTGAAGATAGGGTTTCTTCCCACTCCACATCTGATATGGTGTGGTAGGCACAGTCTTGATAGGAAGCTTGTTCAAAAGATATGCAGCTGATTCTAGTGCAAAACCCCAGAAGGATCGCGGTAACTCAGTGCTACTCATCATGGAACGTACCATAACTAATAGGGTTCTGTTCCGCCTTTCCGATACACCGTTTTGTTGTGGTGTGTATGGAGGAGTAACTTGAGAGAGAATTCCATTCTCTTTTAAGTAATCCAGGAACTCGGCATTTAAATATTCACCACCTCGATAAGATCTCAGTGTCTTGATACTTTTGCCGATTTGTTTTTCCACTTCATTCTTATATTCTTAGAATTTCTCAAAGGCCTCGGATTTATTTTTCATCAAGAAGACATGTCCATACCAAGAGAAATCATCCGTAAAAGTAATGATATAGGAATAACCACTTCATGCATGTATAGACATTAGACCACATACATCGTTGTGTATGAGTCCCAAGAGCTCGCTCGCTCTTACTCCGTGTCCAGTGAATGGAGTCTTTAATATCTTTCCTTTGAGACATGATTGAAAAGTTGCATAAGACTAGTATTCGAACGGATCCAAATATCCCTCTCTATGTAATTTCGTCAACCATGTTTCATTGATGTGACCCAGTCTACAATACCACAAAAAATCCTTATTTAATTATGGAGACTTTCTTTTAAGTGTGTTTTAGACGTTAAAAACCTGAGCTTGATTTAATACGTATATGTCTTTATCTAGTGTACCTGACCCAATCAAATCTTGATTTAGGTGGATGTGGACCACATCGCTTACAAATGTAAAATCATATTCTTCTTTAGAAAGTAAAGAAACAGATATGATATTATAAGCTAGACTAGGTACACACAAACAGTTACGTAAAATCAATATCCGCCCATTTGTCAATCCTAGGTGATATTCCCCTACGGATACAGCGTCCACACTCATTCCGTTAGTAACCCTGAGAGTCATATCACCTACCCTGATAACTCTACGGTTTCTCAAAACCTGTAATGAATTACAGATATGAGATCCTGATCTGGTATCTAGTACCCAGAAAGTAAAGTTAATTGACAGACAGTTTTCAATCACAAACACACCCAAAGCCGAATCCACAACGTGCTTCGGATCCTGGATTCTATCTTTCCAAGCCCTGCATTCCTTCTGCTAATGCCCTTTTCTATGACAATAGGAAAAATCCTCCTTCCCTACTGTTAGCTCCAAAACTTTTGCCCTGCCCTTTCCTTCTACCTTACTGACACCGCCTATCGGCTTGGTGGAGGCCCTCTTCTTCTCTCCCTTGGCTTTCGCCTTGGATCTAGAAGAGGAATATTTCCCAATAAGCAGAGCGGGTGTCTCCCTGGTTTCCTTCAGGGTGTAAGTAGAAGGTAGGGATTGTAGAATCAAGTTAGTACATAACCCATTCTCCAACGTGATCTTCAGGTCCGTGAGCTCTTTAATATAGCTGATCATTGTAGCGACGTGGTGCCCTACAGATGACCTGACAGCCAATCTCGCTTGAAGCAATTCGTTCGAGATCTCATATCTTGCGATACGAGATTGCTCTCCATATAAATCTTTGTTATGGAGGAAGATAGAAGTTAAGTCCATCTTCTCGTGCTGCCTTTGGTGTTCACTATCCATTGAGGCCAACACGAGGCACTTGGAATTCGCACAGTCTTTTCCCTTATCTTACGGATATCAATATACGCGACGGTGGAAACTGAACCTGAAACGGCGGGAGCTTTATTAGTAAGGATGTGGCCCACTTGTCATAGGTAATGGACATCTGGACAAACCTTTGCCAATCAATATAGTCTGGCTCAGTCAATTTATTATCTAGCTGTAACCTAAGTCTGGTCACCTGGTCGCTGCAATTAAGAGAGAGAGAGAGAACACTTAGCATGATACTCTTGCAAGTTTAGATTGGTTATTTGTTTATCTAAACAAGATGGCTCCCACTGTATCTCGAATCGTTTCTCAAACCATTAAAGAAAAGTTAGTCAGGATTAATCTCACTCTTACAATACTTGCTTAACCTTTCAGCCAGGCTGGTGTTGGTATTTCGAGGGGGTTTTTCCAACGCTTTTGCGAAATTCCTTAATTCCTTAATCTCTTTTCCCTAGAGGTGTAGCCCCACTAACACCGTTCTAGACACCTACTTGGTTTATAGTATTGATTATTTATTGAAAAAATCTCCGGAGGAGTAGCGGATACTCACAGTAGGATCGGGATCCAAATATCATTGTGTAATAATCTTGAAGGAATCCTACCAAAATTATCACACTCCAAATGGTATGAAACAATAGCAAATTTCAGTTTCCTTAGAAACTCCCGATATGGATTTTTTCCCCAAGCTCTTATGACCTTGACGAAGGCCAACATATCATAAGTCGCAAGTCAAGTTCTACCCGTCATTATCCAGGATAATTTGAACCCACCCGTATATACCCTTGACGAAGCCCAAAATAGTAGTACGACTGTCTCAAACCAACGCATCTATCTATGCAACAAATGAATATTCAGCAGCTACCAATCACTATGCCATGGTGAAGGTCAAAATATATAGCTTGAATACTACTGAATACCCAACTGAAATGACGGAGGGCTACGAATGGTTTTGGCTAAATCGTGAACGTAATGAATTTGATATGATAGAAGGAACCATGTAGCTTTTAAATGGGTGGTTTAAGCTCCGCGTTTAAAAGTTTGCTTTTTGAAAAAAAACGAGTGGTTTTAAAATTGTTCCAATGATTCAGCTTTGGTTTGTCTGCTTTGCATTAAATATATAATGCAGTCCCATCATTTACACCTACCATTGCAGAAAGATACGAAAATACCACATACGCTTATGCCATCCGCATTCGATACTGGGCCATGTCTAACACCGTTAGGTTACTTAACTAACGCCAGAGTGGGGGATGGACTAGCGCGGTTGCAAAACATAAGCAACGTCTATTATATAACACCATGATATCCATTCGTCTCACGCAATAATAGGCATTCCAAATCACAGATGAACATATTAGATATACTAGGAATTCCGCGTTTCGTTTAAACCTGTAACGAAATACGAATTCCACGGTCGTGATGAATAGCCAAACCCTACCCTAGACCCCTACGGATGCGGAAAACTACTCGCCAAATTCCCGAAGTGAAGCAGCCCCCCTCAATAAAATGAGTAGGCCACTCGGCACATAAAGAACCCGGTAGTTTGTGCACCCCATCTTGGGTCTATCTTAAGAGCAGAAAAAAGTAAGAGAAATAATACAACGGTAGTTAAAATCTCAACCCGGATGTGCCTCGCAAAATAATATTACATCACTTTACAATTTATATCGAATGAAAGAAAAGAAAACACTCTTCTCACATCCCCCGGCTATTCCATCACGACGATCTAATAAAGTTCATATACACAAACCATCACATATATGTACAACCCCTTCTAATCGACGCATAGCAATTAGAAGAAGTTTACGAACACATACACACATCACAAAACTTGTAAAGTAACCCATGATGTTATAAAATCCGCGCACAATTAGCGAACGAAACTAATTTTTCAAGACCATGAAAAACTGTCGACTAAAGTCACTAAAAAAATCGTTTTAAGCCAATCCGGAAGTCGAAACGAACTCGAAACCCGTCCGAACCTTCGCGGAGGAGAGAGGGAAAAAATTAACTATCGATTCGGGGGTCTCGGGAAGTACCCACCCCTGAGGCCCACTATGAGGTGGCCCCCAAGGGGAGGCAGACCCGAGAGCACCATTTTGTGGTGCTCTCGGGTCACCGCCACCCAAGGCCACCTGTGGTGGTCTAGGGGGTGGGCCTGGCCTTTGGTCCCCCTGGGGTATGCCTGGGGTGCCCATGCTCCACCCCGCGGCTTCTCGGTTCAAACCATGAGCCTACGGTGAGTGCAAATATCTTTAAAAAACTTTTTCGGTTATGTTTTTATCAGCAGTTCGTACGGAACAAAAACGGCGAATTTAAACGTCGCTACAAGCTATCTAAGGCTTATGGAGAGACTTTGATACCACTGTAAGTCGATATCGCGCACCCCGTGTATTCACGGGGAGGCGGAATACGCAAAAAATGATTTTTGCGGGCTTTGCAACACCGACTTGAACCCAGGATCGACCATAAACCCTAGCTAGCTAAATTGTATGAGGTAAACTACTCGGATAGAAAATTATACCTCATATAACCATGTCCTTCGGGTATTCTTGTTGTCCTCCTCCTTGTCATAGGCTCCTCGGATCGTACACGGATCGGGCCTTCTCGTCGGTCCTCTCAAGTCAAAGACGATCCCGTGAGTCTATAGTCCGAGCTCCAACTTCAAAACCGAGATAATTAAGGCACCTTGTTCGCTAAACTAGATGTTCTAGATGATGTAGAGAGTTCTAATGGATTGTTTAGTCTCACTAAACCCTATGGCTCACAACACATGTGAATGATTAGGGTTTAGTTTGAGGAAGGAGATGGAGAAATTAAGAGAGAGAATGAGGGGAAGAAAACTGAGCCAACATCATAAAATGAAATATAGAGAACGGCTAAGTATATGATCACTTATTGGACCATGGAAATATCTCACAATATAAAATACCTCCCATGCTTCAATAGTGATCCTAAACCAAATAAAATAATCCACGCCCATTCTTTACACCATGCCACATTAAGTCTCCTCCATTGTCCCTTTTCCACCTCATTAATCCATTTGGAAAATGGATAATGCATATAATGAAGTGGTTCCTTCTAGAAGCATGCCTTGCCAAATTACAAGAGCGTCCCTCACCGTATATACATACCCGTATCTATATTTCGAAAAATACGAATACACTGAGATGATAATAATCCAATAATACAATACTAGGATCCGGCTTAAACCAAAGCCCACTAGTATTGTCCGCCCGATCAGTATCCGTGTACAAGTACACGTATGTGATCGAAACCCTGCCGTAAAACCATACGGCCTCTACATCTTTTGCCCGATGCAGAGAAACCCTCTATGTGGGACTCTAAAGACTCGACACTACACTGGCAGTGGGTTTAACCACAAGCCGTCAGCGGTACTAGCTGCACGTAATGGCTACCCAGATATCTGTCGATAAGAAAGCCGGTGAGCAAACTAATCCGAACTCTTACTGCGCCTTTCTATGACAATCTCCGTACAATCCGGTCTGTTCGTCTAAGAGTATCGCATATCGGGCCTAGGGGCAGTAACCGTCAGACCCCTAATAGATATTATTCAGGAATACACATTGAATGCTGAGATTACGCATTGAATTTTTGGTAGTAGATTCATAATCAAAAAAAATTTGTGATTGCTCTAGAATAAATGAAACAAAAGATACGGTAGAACTAGGACAGTTATTGTATGAGGTCTACCCAATGCTGGATGCAGAGGCGCATAATAGATCGATATGAATATCATGAGCTGTCCCGTAATAAAACCAGTTGTTGCTGATACCTCCTTCTCATTCGTGCCGGAGTGTAGCCTAAAACACCCTGAGAAACTACTGGAGTACCTACCAGTAAATCTCCATTGCGTTGGCCAGGGACTTTGTGTAATGGCTTTCCGAACACAGCGCGATATTAATCCCGAATATCGGGAGAGACGAATCCTATCTAACTGCCACTGCCTCCAAGTGCTTCGGGACTGCACCCAACTACTACCTGTTTGCACGACTCCTTTGAGATGTGGTAGGGTAGTAATTTAAGAACAGTGGGAACACACTCGAGGCGAAATAGCAGTGTCTAGTCGACGGATTAAGCTGTACTCATGTTACCTGGGAACCGCTACCCGACGATAGGTCTAATACCCACCAGCAGCTCCCTACGAGTCATGTCCAGTGTACTCATAACCCAATGAGCACCTGCATACTATCTCCAGTACGGCGTAATGATGGCTATGGGACAGACCATCTCCCCTGCTGGGATGAGAAGCGTATAAACTAGTCTACTCTAAAGTATCGATACCCCGTCTCGATAATCTTACGACTAGGGACCTGTATAAGGATGTGCTTATAGACTACCCAGCCCCCACTAGTGTGACTGCCATCACAACGCTGGTAATCAAGCAAAGATCCTAAGGGCTCTACCAATATGTATAAGCGATATGCTAAAAGAAACACATGCACATATTGAGATAGAAATAAACCAGGTAGCATACTACTATTTCGAGCAAGACTGTTACTATATCCGTGCATATCTCAAACTTCCAATATGTAATATACAAATCAGTATGATACAATAATGCTCTCTAGGGCATATATCACTAACGATACTATCATAAATCCACCCGTGATAGGAGGCCAGGATTGAGAAAAACATTTAAACCTTTCAAAAAAATTGAAACAGACGGTGACTAATATGGTACTTAGGATCGAGAGCCGAAACCCTATTTATAAGAAGTGACGTAAATTGATGATATATGTGATGAGGGTCACTTCTTTGCTCGAATAGACCGCTCTTGACCGCCAACATATCCTCGACATGGACAGCGTTATGAAGTTTAGGAACGTATGACTAATTTGCTCCTGGCTATATGTTAGGATGTCGTGAATCCTAACTTTGTTATATATTTCTAAGCTAACTCAGTTCATCAACTGTTTAAGGCCTTTTTCGAAATGGAATGAGTCCAACGAGAAAGGCCCCGCGCAACTCCTATCTGGCACGTGCACTATACAAAGTTATTACAGGAGTTCGGGGGAGGCATCCCTGACCCAAATTTTTTGGTTCCGTACCACCAAATCTAATATTTGTTGTTATTTGTATTTGTACACATAATTGTTGCAGGGTATTTTAGGAACTCCGTTTGTAAATAAACCATAGTTTTTCTTCTTTTTTTTTGAAATCAATCTCCTACGGGGATCAAACTTACGAGCTCTCATATTGGAAAGGAAATTGCTATCAACTGAGCTAAGTCTAGCTGGTTGAATATACCATAGTTGCTATTTAAGGATTTATGGAGGTTGAGAAGCTATCATCTGAAAATTTGTAACTCTTCTTTAAAATAGTGAAATCGATCTTTGTTGTCTCCCGTGGGTTTTTCTGGATTTTGGTTTTCCACGTAAAAATCTATGTGTTTCACAGTGTTTATTGATCTTTTCATTGTATTGCTTTAATCTTTGCTTCTTTTTCTTATCTCCATCATCCCTTCCTCTATAATTGATATTAGATGTGCAAGGGGACCCTTGTTCATGCACTATTGAGCTGGAATGAGAGAACATAAAGGGGACCCCTTCTAGGGCAAATACAATTTGGATACTTGAAGAGGCAGAGGAATAATCCAGGGTGTTTTGATGAGAGAAAGAGATGGGAACAGTGGAAAGATGGCGAGAAATATAAGGATGGGTATTGCAGTAGGTATTTTGGTGTTCCAATGGTTCTCATGTGACTCCATGTGCATTTGAGTTTGCATAGAACATGCTTAAATCACTTCTCCTCAAATATATACCCTTAAAAATTTAAATACTAAAACCCAAAAATATATATATATATATACAAGACTATCCACAACTTGTACCCTAGAAAAACATATATATAGCAATGCCACCACCCTATAACTCTTATATGCACAACCTCAACTCATTCTCTCAACCAACAAGAAGAGAAAGGGTTAGAATTTAATGGCAACTTCTTTGCAATCCCTCATCATGGCCCTACACTCGACTAGAGATCGTTATAGAAGGATCCAGAAGAGGAGGAGGGTCCTTGTTGAGGGTTCTTGTAGAAGGCCGAGGGGCCGCGTCGGAAAGAGGATATGCGAGCTAAGAGAGCTCGTGCCGCCGGGTGAATCGGTCGGGCTTGACGGGCTGTTTGAAGAAACGGCGGAGTACATTGCATGCTTGAGAACGAAGGTGGAGGTGATGCAAGTGTTGGTTAAGGTTTTGTCAGGGGATATTGATGATTGATCTTATGTATGATGGTTGATAGATATTTCTATATATTGATTTTTAAAATAAAAAAAAGGAGCAATGGAAGGAATGATCACGAGTTGTTTTTCACCAGGGTTTGTAGCATGAAGTAGCTTTGTATTCTATAAATCTCCATGAGAAATATGTACCTCTTTAGTGCTTTTGCATTCATTTATTCATTCAAGTCTTGTGACATGGTGTGAGATGCCAACTTCTTGGATATTTTTTTTATTTGGTATTTAATTACTTATTAGCATGCATGCTTGAAATCTTAATAGATTTTCTTCTTTTTGGATTGGAACCATGACACTTTTTTCTTTTCTTTCTTTTTTCATCGCACGCATGCGACCCACGAATTTACCTCAAAAGCGTTAAATTGTGGCCACTTCCTCTCCTGGGTTCGAACCCCAAACTCTCGCCATGAGAGGAAGCGTCCATACATACTGATTTATAGCTATAACCATGATAGATATAGACTTGTATAATTACATAATACATTTGTGAAGATATGGTAAAATGAAATTTTGAGGGGAAAAAACTTAGTATTTGATGTCATTTGGGAGAGTTAATAATTTTAAGTGCTACCTAATCCTAAAGCCACCCACAAATGCCCGCCCTATTTTAGCCCAATTAACAAAATGCATTGATTAATCTTTAACTATAGTTCAGGTTTGCTTGTAACTTTATTGAGAAACTACTTTTAACACAAAACTTTTAAATAAATATTAAATAAGTGAAAATACTTATAAATAACAATAAAGAAACAATTGGTTTAAAGCTCTGTATGCCTAAAATAGTATTTTACAAAAGGGTAAATTTTCAAAAAGCCCCCGGCACCCTTGGGAGTTGTATAAAAATACCCGGATATTTTCAAAATCGTTGAGTAGGGTCTATTGTTCAAAATCTTTGTGAAAAACCCTTTGCGCCGCAATTCATTTAAGACTTTATCCTTCACAGTGTTTTAGATATTACATGCAACTTTTTAGATATTACAGGTTGTAATTGGCAAAGCAAATGCCCAACGGATATTAAAACGGGCCGGAGAAAAATGCTGAAAATAAAAGGCCCAAGCCTTAATAATGAAACATCCATTGGGCTACGTATTCAATGGGCCTAGTCCCTCGCCGGCGTCTCATTAAAATGTTGATGGAGGTGTGGCCCCACCGATTATCTTAGAGAGTCCTAATTGAAATAGTTATCATTCTCAAGGTGACTAAACACTAGTTTTCTTTTATAACAAAATACAATTTGCTTAGATAAACACGAATTAATGACTATTGCAACAGCTAGGCTAATAAACAAGTGTGAATTGAGTTGACAAACAATTTTGAATAGCAAATTGTAAAGATGGTTGTTTCTTGTAATTTTGTTGTTTTCCATTTAGATTCTTTTCGCCAGAGGAAAACTTTTCGCGGATTAGAAAAGAAATTAACCGAAAGGTTCATGACCGGTACAAGTGTAGCTAGCCAACGAGATATATTAATATTAATTTATAAGGGTCTTCATAATGAAAACCAATATTACTGCAATATTAAAGAATATTTATTGCAAGTAAATCTCATGCATTTAATATGAAATCATAGACCGATGAGCAATAACTGAGATGGTATGACACTTCCTTCTCTCTGGGGAGAGTGCGGGGGTTTTATCCCAATCGAGGGAAGTTGCCATAATTTAATGCTTTCGGCCCAAATTCGTTGATCGTCTAGGTGTGTGTGTGACTTGTGCTTGTATGTGATGCACCTGTGCGGCTGTGTTGTGTGTGTTATGTGTGTACAGGTTAGGTTTTACTGTCCCAATAAAACGAAATTTTAGTCCAACGGACCACCCTCTCCAAAAAAAATTTTTTATAAAAAATATGCGTTTCTTTTCACCTATGGGCCTAATGTTATTCTGTGAATAACTTCTATGGATTCTGTCACCCAATCTTAGTCCATGGGCCTATTAGTGTATTGGGTTTTACTCAATTGTTATGGGCTAAATTTATGGCTTTCCATTTGATATTTTATGTCAAGATGTCTTCTCTTATTTTATTTTATTTTTGCAAAGATGAGATGGCATGAATCCCATGTACAATTAAAAATCATCCAAAGAGCAATAAGCCCCCTTTTATTTAATCGTTATAGACTTGTTGTTGACGCTAACTCGATGACCGAACATTGACGAATGTTTCACGTTTTTCTAATTTATGCATCTGGTTTCTTTTAACTCTTCGTAAACCTATTGTAAGGAGAGTTGAAAACTTAATTAACTAGCGTACGTTCTGCGTAAGAAATTGTTTTTCTTGGTCTTCCATATATATTGTAGAAATTACGCAATGTGAAAAGCTATTTTGCAACCATTATTCCTTTTTTGAGACGAAAAAATGCATTCATCGATATTGAATAAATCTCATTCAAACTTACTTTTATCATTTAATAAATTAATTGAATTTGAAATATTTTAGCATGACTATCTTGAGTTTATTGAACTTTGAATTCTTGCCATGGATCTCTCTCTCTACATTTGAAATGAGAGATGGTCTTCACCTTGGACGATCCATCTTCACAATATCCCAACAATATGAAGTTGAACTAATCATCCCCATAATATTAATTAAATATTCCCAAGTCCTTGCACTTGCCATCACCTCGATCACATTCAAACACAAAATTATTACTACAACCAAAACAAAACGATTCACGATGCAAAAATAAATAAAAAAATTTGTAGCTTTCCTAAAATTATTCTTTTGTTTATGCACTTGTTTGAGTATTTGACGACTTTGTTCTTGGTTGTGGACTTTGACTTAATACACACATCTCTGCGTACCTAATCCATTCCCGTGATGTGTAAAATCCTACAAAAACAAATTGTTTATTTACAAATAGCCATGATAAAATATTAATTGACTTGTTAAAATATCCAAATCCCCAATGACTTGAGATGATGGGAATTGTGAAAAAATAAATATTAAGTTATGGAAGGGGCTGTTAGGATAAGACCCGCCCGCGAATCCCGCTTTGGGGCCCACCCTATCTCTCAAAGTTTTGTTTATTTTCATAATTTAAGAGAAATAATAATTTTTTATATTAGTCTGATTCAAGCAAATAGTATATGTGTTTTATTGTATAGAAATCGATAAATAGAGTCATGAATAAAGAAAAACGACAAGTAGACCGGTGGTGCCAATTGAACAGAGCCAGCTCTGATTAGCTTATTGAGAGCTCGCTCAAGTCCGCATTTAAGCTAAGAGTTAAGATCGTTTAGCTAATGAGCGGAAGTTTAGCCGATCCTTAGTTGAACTTTTACTCTTATTCTATAACCTTATGTTTTAAGATAGAATTAAATTTTAAATAAGCAATTAATCGATAGTGCATATCTAATATCAATAAATATATGTTTTTTTTTTATATTTTGCTCCAACTTCTTTCATATTTTCAAAAAACAATCCAATTATTTCAAAAACAACACCAATTTTTTCAATTTCATCAAAAAAGACACCATGGTTAAGTTCCATTAACTTTCCATCCATCCCATGTTAATTGCTGTCAATTATAGTCGTTAGAGGGCTGGAAAACAAATAAATACCCATCTAATGGTTGTACTTGATTGTTAAAAGGGTTTAAGTGTGTCTTCTTCTTCTATCTCTCTTTATCTCTCACAAATTGTCTCTCTGCACCTCTCTCTTTTATTTTGGGGGGGATCGAAAATGATTATATGGATTGAAAGAGATAAGAGAGAACGAGAGAGAGCGAGAGAGACGAGGGAAAGAGATGAGAGAGATGGGGGACAGAGAACGAGAGGGATGACACTGAATGAGAGAGACCGAGAGAGATGAGGGGTAAATGGGTCAAAATTGCCCAGACATAACCCCACAGTTACATTAACCTACTTTCTAACGTACCCCAATAATTGCAAGCCTAACAGAAGTGTCTTTTTTAGATAACGGTAAAAGAATTGATGTTGTTTTTGAAATTATAAAGTAGTTAGTGTATTTTTTGAAAATATGAAAGAAATTGGTGGCCAAAATAAAAAAAAACTTAAGTATATTTACTGGTCCATATTCAAGGCATTTGATTTCATTTTTGTGGAAAATAAAAATTATATAATTTCCTTTTTTTCTCCTGGCATTGTAATGGCAATTTGGTGCTGTTTGATAACCAGCGGCAAAAAAGCCGAACTCATGTATGAACTTGAACCAAGCTTGTTTGTTCGCTTATGAATCCATTTAACCCTCCTTGTAAGCAAGCCATTCAACGAGTTGAACTTTAGATGTGGCAAATTAAACGAACGTGTTGCAATTGAACAAGTCAGAAGTTTGAGATGAACGTTACCCCTCGCTTAGTATCCAATGATAAAAGGATAAATATCTTTAGGGTACCACTGTTGATGACTGACTTTAAATTTTTTTAAATCATTTATAACGGTTTAAAAATCTAAGCAGCATGGACGCGTATGAGAAAATGAATGAAATAAATCATTCTATATGTTAAACATAAATATAAATTTAATCTAAAAGGGGAATCTTTGCATGAGAAAAAACTCACAAGAATCTTATCAAAGATTTTGTTGATTAAAGTAAAATTAAAATATAAATTCCACTTTAATATGAAATTACAGATGCAGGCTCTATAATGGAAACCTGATTCATTGTGATTAAAGATTTGAATCTTTAGTCACAAATTAACATTTATAAATAATCAAGTCATTAAGTTTAATAAAATGATGTCAAAGTTTATCTAGAAGAGGAATCATTAAGAACTACTAGTCATTTGTTCATTCCCATTCAAGTGTCAGAGGATTTCGAATTATCTGAATAAATCTATTAATTTAATTAAATCTTAAATCATTCAGTCAATACATCATTTTTTATTAATCAATCTTGAAAGCTAGCAAACAACTTGGTTAAAAAAATATTGACCAACAATTAATGGAGACCCTAAAGTCAATAGTTGCTTGGTTGATTCACGAAGACATGTCTTTTGGGACTTCGAAAGCTGGATTCAAATGAGTCTGTCTCATGACTCTGTATAAGAGCAAAAAGCTCGATGAAAAATACATTACACGTCTTCGTGTTTTAAATGTCGGCCGACGTTGCCGAAATGTCAGCGACATATCGGTTTTGGAAAGAAAACGACACTGAATTGCATAATTATTTCGGTTATCGACATTTCGTAATGTCGGACGTTTTATCCGACACTTACTGATACGCGGAGAATTTTTTTCGGTAGTTTTCTTTCGGGTTTTGGAGTTTGGGCTTTATACATTAAGTAATTAATAGACGATCACTCTACCACCACTACTACAACAAGGGGTTTCCCTTACGGATTTATCCGTAGGCGCAAACCACTGTTCCTATGGTTATGGCCATAGGGACATAAAAATACCCCGTAAGGTGCAAAGGCCGCAGGTGCAAGTTTTCGTCCTGAACATGCCCTTATGGAGTAATAATTGCCCTAATGCCTTAATCCGTAGGGACACGTATATCTACGGAGTAATTCGTAGGACATGATAAATGTTTTAATTTATTGGTTTATAAAATAAAATACTTGCCGCTACAGATGTATTCGTAGGGCCTGATTGTTGCCTCTACGGAGATATCCGTAGGTCCAGCTAAATACCCCTGCGGATAAATTCATAGAGGCAAGTTTTATTGAGTCCATGGAGACAAAATATCAGGTATCCTGATATTTTTTCCCTACGGATAACTGTGTAGGGGTAAATTTTGCACCTACGGATTCATCCGAAGGTGCAATAGTTCTCCTTACGGATTAATCCGTAGGGACAAAATATCAGTTATTTTAAAAAGGGGCTACTGTTTTTCCCCGTCCCGTGCACAATAATATATACGTCATATAACCAAATACAGAAATATTCATAATCAACATCTCACGCATAATATATAAAGAAATAAAGAAACAAAATACGATATCAATCTAAATCATCGTGAATAATCAAACAACCACCAAAATCGTCCAAAATATATACAATATGTATCAAGTACATACATACTCAAAAAAATATATAAAAAAGCTACCCTAACTCGGTCCAGCTCCTCCACCTCTGATAAACGCCGTAATCTGGCGCATCTGTTTCTCGGTGCAGCCCTGAGTCGTCAAAAACTCGACCAATGAAGGAGCGGACTGTGCGGGAGTCTGAGCGGGCTGTGGAGCTGCAGGAGTGGTCTGCGCAACCGCAACCGAAATAGTGGCTTGCGGAGCCGCAGCCGAAGGAGATGCATGTGGAGCCGCAGCCGAAGCAGCCTGTCGCATCTGTTAAATTTTATGTGTAATAAACGAGTAAGAATACTTAGAGACTTAGGTCTCGTTTGGGTATTTAGTTTGGAAAACCGTAGTTTATTTTAATTAGACAGTTTTATGTAAGTATGATTAATCAAACTTAAGTCTACAATCAAATAAGCTCAGGCTACTAATATTGCATATGTTACTATCTATAATATGATATAATATTTTACTATTAAGTAGTATACGTACCAATATCTCCTTCAACTCCCCGACGATGGTCTTCAAGGCGGCAACATCATGCTCTAGACGTCGCTCATGAGGGTTGGGGAAGTAACCGCCGGAGTGGAGTCCAACCTCATATGGGCCCTGCTAGGACCCAGTCCCCTGCCTCTCTCCCAACCTCCGTGGTGCCCACCGTGTGCGGCGTTTTGGATTTGGGTCAGCAGTATCGGATCGGTCTATCCAATAAAATCAATCCCCGATGAATCCGCCTGCTCCACCACCCGCTCCTACACCCACATTAACCATTAAAATATAAATATATCATTTAAATTTGAACTTTTTCAAAACAAAAATTTCAAACCTGTTAGAATAAATATTAACACTTACGCAATACTCCTTGGTAGCGGTATCGGGGAATCGAAGCTCGTTCGTGGCGGGATCCGTCGAAGTGCCGTGGACGGCAAGATACACGGTCAGCATGCTCGGTGTACCATCCTGCTCCAGGGTCTGAGCGCTCTGCAATTCACAAAAAATTTACACATATTATAAAATAACTCTTAATATTACATTATATCATAATAGATCTATTGTAATTTACCGATGCCTCCATGGCACAAGTAATGTTTCTCGAGTCACCTATATAAGTGGGGCGACCCCTCTTCGCCGACTTCCTATTCTCTTTATTTTGATCGGCCTGTTTCTGCAGAACACATTCAGATTTAGTTTTCTAATTAAGCAACGCAAACAAATAAATTATATACTAAATAATGAATTACATTTAAATTACAAACCTGTTTGCGCTGAGAGTCGAAATATTGGCACTAGAGAGGTCATGTATGTACGTCGACTCTCGTAAAGGCCGGAGTATGTAGGAGAGCCGCTCTCTCTGTCTCGGGGTTTGCCATCCATGGAGAATAGCAGTCGATCTTCAGCTCGTTTATATTGTATCGGACTTTTGATTGCATGATCTACATCAGGCCATGGTACAGAGCATGAAGATCGAGCACTTTCTCAGGGTGATCAGGGTCGGGTATAGGCTGAAGGTCGTAATCCAACTGCAAATACAAAAAAACGATGTATTTAAATTGCAAGTGTTAAATAATAATAAATATATTGGATAAATCAAATGAAAATATATATTAATACCCGAGCCTGATCTCAGAAGAAGACGAACGGGCGCAGGTGCTGATCGTCCCACTCAACGTGAAGTGGATACTTCTTCACGAGACGGCTCTCATCCCCCATATACCGGCCGAACCTCTCGGCATAATCGCCGGTATAGCGATAATCGGGGGTAAAGAAGAGAGGGAATGCTGCCTCCACCTAGTTATGTCGGGCTTCAGCTTATGGGACTGATTCGGCCCTCGAGTCCCCCTCTCGGGATGGGGCTGCCCTGCATCTACAAGAAATATCAAGACAATCAATATTAAGACAAAGTGATATTAAGAAATCAAGGTTTAACAAAAATTGAAGTGCGATATATACCTCCGGCGACAGCAGCACGTGCCTGGGCCTGGGAAGCAGTACGAGCGGGACGATAGTTCCTCCGGTGAGGATCAGCCGGTGACCCGGACGTGGACGCATCCCCTCCAACTAGAAAATAAATATCGACGATAAAATTACATGAAGTTCATGTTTATTCTTAAAAGATATATAAAATGAATAAATATTTTATATTTATTCATACTAACCTGCAAACTGAGCGGAGGGTACGGAAGTGGCGGGAGTGCCCCCTGCGCCAGATGTGGACGCACCACCTATAATTAGAAAATTAAAAATAGATTATATAAGTAATTGCAAAAAGAATGTGTATATCAATAATATAACAATCTAAATCAATATGCATACACTGTAGGATATATAAAAATACCCGCAGGTGCGGTGGAGGCACCACCTACAGCTAGACAGTAAAAAAATGATTATCTAAGTAAGAGCAAAAAGAATGTGTGTATATTTATGATATAACATTTGAAATCAATATGCATGCACTATATGATATATAAATATACCTTGAGGTGCGGGAGTGGCCTTTGCCTCTGATGTGGACGCACTACCAATAGCCAGACAATCAAACATTGACTATATAACTAATTTTGAAATAAATATGCGTGTATATCTATAATATTACATTCAAAATGAATATTCGTGCAATATACCTGGAGGTGTGGCAAAGTCCACTCGGAAGGAGTCATCCGAAGGGGTCTCCGATCGGGGTGCAGGACCGGCCCTCTGAAGCTTCCTACGCAGCTTTCCGGGCAGCAGAACCGCTCTACCTTTGCCTCTGCCGGTGCCGCGGCTGATGCTCCTGCCGCCCCTCGCTGCTCCGGCCGTCGTCATCAAATTGAGACAAGAGTACAATCATTATATATGCATGCTATATATGTATAGATCGTAAAAATGTGAAATAATAATATAACATTACTGATAACCTTTTTCGTTTTGTAGACGCATTAGACATATCTACTTAGATTTCATCATCGATATCATTTCTAACCCACATAACTTCACGATCAGCCGAAAACAACCCGTCTTTTGAAACAGACGGTCCGAGCACTCTAAGTTTTCTCTCTTCTTTGTCCTCATCGCTGTCCTCCATATAATTCTCGAATTTTGGGATATCGTAAACATCCCTGGGTTTCCAACGGCATACGACACTCCATCCCGGATGCTTCAAGCACTGTGAGTAATATACTTGGAACACTTGGTTCGGAAAGATAAATGGATCGTCATGACCGTAAAATCGAAGTGTGTTCACACTAGTCAATCCATATTCATCTTTTCAAGTCCCGAGATTGTTTCTCCACTTATCCGTATCGGTTCGTGTATCGTACAAAGTACATTGAAATATATAAAACGGTTCTGATCGTCCGGGATATTGGATGCTAAGTATGCAATTTAAGTATCAATAATAAATCACACCATCCGATTTCACCGTCGCAATCCCACTATTCTTAGTAGTTCGAGATGTTTCTATGTCCTTAACTTCAAATTTTTATCCAAGGACACCGAATTCTTTATAATATGCAACCTCCATACTAGGAACTGAGCTAAACATCTTGAATCACTCTCTAATGATGCAGACAAGTTTGGATCGTGGATCTGACAAAACAAATTTTACGACAAATACATAACGATATAAGTTTAGATTAAGACTGGTAGCAATAACATGTTATTCGAACAACTTACATGATCTGCAACCCAATCGCAAAAATTATCCTGATGATATTTTTTCAATTGTCCATCATTTCAATCAGGATACCCCTCACGTACCTCATTAAAATGATTTATGTTCTCAACAATAAATTATGACATTAATATTATATCATTTCATACACACACAAACACAAATTTAACAATTAAACCAAAAAAACTTACTCTCTAATTTCTTCAAGACATACACCATTGAGGAGGATAAACCGATATATCTTGTTGATAAACACAGTGTCTACTCTCTTATAATCAGCTTTACCATATGGCCCGTCCTGAATTCTCCGAGTCCGGTTAAGTTTCGTCTCAATGTTTTCATCCAGACAGTCTCAATGTTCTCATCCAGATAGCGGGAAGAAAATGTGGTTGCTTCATCTAGAAGATAACCTTACATGATAGAACCCTCTGGTCGATTTCTATTGCGTATATACTTTTGTAGAGTGTAGAGGCACCTAAAGAAAAATAAGTTAAATAAATAAATACGGGCATATAAGACAACAATAATTTTACAAATTGCGTAAAATGAAAAATTCCACGTACCTTTCGATGGGATACATCCATCGATATTGTATCGGTCCGGCTAACTTAGCCTCAGTTACAAGATGAACCGTCAGGTGTATTATGATATCGAAGAATGACGGTGGGAAAATACGCTCAAGCTTGCAAAGTATCAATGAAATAGAATTTTCTAGATTCTCCAGCGTCACAACATCCAGGGTTTTAGTGCACAAATCTCTAAAAAACAACAAAGGCCATTGATTACTAGACCAACCGATTCGGGAAGGGAAGTCCTGAGGGCTAATAGGAGAAGGTGCTCCATAATAACATGGTGATCATGACTTTTCAGTATATCGATCTTGCCTTTCACAATTTTTATCTTCTTGCTAAATGATCCTGAAAATCCCGTGGGAACTTCCAAATCGTGCAACACTTGCAGGAACCTTTTTTTCTCCGGTTGTGATATATGATACGCGGCATTGGGAAGTACAAACTTGCCTGGTTTACCCGCTATCGGTTTAGGATGCAATTCACTTCTAATTTCCCAGTCCTGAAGATCCATCTGAGCACGGAGGTTGTCTTTCGATTTTCCGTTTTTATAAAGAAGCAAGTTGAGTACGTGCTCGGATACTCCCTTCTCTATGTGCATGACGTCCAGACAATGACGCACTAAATTTTTTGACCAGTATGGAAGTTCCTAGAAAATGCTTAACTTGTTCCAGTAGGGTGGTTAGACCTGTTTTGCCGGATCTATCCCGAAGGTCACATTATTGTACCCATCCCACTGAGCAGTCACGTCCTCTCCGGACAATGAGGCTGGAGGCCCAAGACGCTCCTGATGACCATCAAAGTGAGCAGCGTCTAACCTATAGGAATGGTCTAGTGGCAGGAAATGCCGATGACCGCAATAACAAACCTTCCTGCTAAAATTCAAGAATTTCGATGTTGTATATTGATGGAAATAAGGGCATGCTTTGTGATCATGTACGGACCAACCTGATAGCATTCCATACGCAGGAAAGTCATTAATTGTTCACATTAAAGCCACACGCAGTGTGAAGGTTGTATCTGTGTTTGCATCGTAAGTCTCTATACCATCAATGAATAAAGATTTTAACTCATCAATCAGAGGTCGGAGATAGACGTCGATATTGTTTCCCGGTGAGTTTGGTTCGTCGATACGAAGAGACATCATAAAGTAGGATTGATCTATACCCAACCAAGACAACAGATTATAAACTATCATTACTACGGGCCATGTGCTGTGGCTTCCAGCCATATAGTTGAATGGCAGAAGCCATCACTACCGAGTCCGAGCTTGACATTGCGAGGACCACTACTGAATATTTCTTGCCTCCTATCGAAATCCTTCTATGCCGGTGAATCTCTTGGATGACTCATTTTTCCATCTTCACCTGGAGGAGCATGGTGATGCCAAATCATTGCCTCGGCTGTTTTCTTGCACCTGAATATCCTCTGCAGCCTTTGTGTTATGGGAAAGTATCGTCCTATCTTGACAGGTATATCGGGATTCTTATCGGATTCTTTCGGCTTATACCCGACCTCTCTGCTTGTTGGACACTCTTTTAAATCTGAATTCTCTTTCCTTTACAACACGTAATTTTTTGGACATGCTTTAATCTTCTCACACTTCATACCCAAATCAGACGTCATCTTCTGGGTTCCGTACCAGCTGTCGGGCACATTATTTGCCGGGGCCATAGAATCTTTCAAGAACTTCAGAAGTATCGTGAATGACTTGTTGCTCCATCCATTTAGGCACTTAATCTGGAAAAGTTGGACGAACCATGAAAGCGCGGAATACTTTGCATTCTCAAATTAGTCTTCTAGCATCATTCATGAACTTTTCATACTTATCCACACGCGGTCCTTGACCGGAAGGAATGTCATCTTCGGTACGAATACTATCATCTAGGGCAGCCTCTATTCCATACTCCATTTCTTCTCCTGGAAAGAAGTTACCGTCTTCTTCTTCTGCCGTATTACCGTCTTCTCCTTCTTCTTCTGCCGCATTACGGTCTTCTTCTTCTCTTTTCCCGTGATATAGCCACGTTGTATAAAATCTAGTAAAGCCATGTTTAACAACGTGAAGCTTTACGAATTCTACCTTCTGCCAGTACTCATTCCCACATCTATCACACGGGCAGAGAATCTTCTCTATCACGATCTTATTATGTGAGCATGCAAATTCAATGAATGCAGCAACTCCTGCGACAAACTTAGGTTGCATACGTTATTACCAATCCACGTACATCCAGTCCTTAACTCTGAAGTACTCATGGGCTATGTTAGACTGTATAACTTATAAATTGTAGGTTATAATGACTATATTGAGAAGTCTAAGAACGGGATGGTTACTGACAAAGAAAAAAATCCGTAAATGTAAGTTGTCATTGAAAAGAATAAATTATCGATAAACAAAGTTAGATTTGAAGGTACCCAAGTATGAGTTGTATTCTGTGTATGTGTGTTTCAATTTATATTTCGCTTAAGTGTAGGGTTGTTAGTGTGTATGAGCTTTGTGTGTGCGTTTGTTATGTATTCATGTTGTATGTGTGTGTTTCGGCTGTCGGGGTAAGGCTTCTATCCTATTAAGAATGTATAGAGTAGACACCCATTCGCTTGTGTTTTCATCCGTTTCGAGTAAATTTCAGCAGCACTTCCCCGCTGTTCTCCGAGTACACTGTAATAGAATAGATAATCATTTCAACGCTGTGAAAAGACGTTGAAATGAACATCTAATCTATCTTTGTACATGGAGAACCAGCGGAAAAGTACCGACGAAATAACTCGAAACGAATGAAAACACAAGTGAATGCATGTGTTTGCTTTATACATTCCTAACTTGTCTACACTGGACAAATCTATTGGTTATCATACGATTGAATCTTCTCGTCACATAGACTACACAACGGTTGTTAGTACCGAACTATACCGTCCGATATTTAACAACTTTCGTATAGTTCTATATCACGACGAACATCGAACGTATGTTAACCAATATACGGGGACTAAGTCGCGCTTTGATTTTCACATATGAGTATCGATGAGAATATGAAAGTTTCATATTATCATCGAGTATCATAGATTGGTTTTAACTTGAATATTTAACATGAATAGGTTTTACGTTTACGTTTCGTTATTAAGGGTTCGGAGTTTTTAGTTTAGGGTAAATTTTTCTTGCGTTTACGGTAAAGTTGTATGTTTATGTTATCACCGAGTATCCTACTGAAGGAACTAGTGCACCGTAAACTCTAACCCTAATTAACCTAATTAACCCAAATTAACCCTAATCATCACCCTAACTCAAATTATCCCTAATTAACCCAACATTAACCCCATTAACCTAAATTAACCTAATTAATCCAAATTAACCCTAATAAACACCCTAACACTTCAAATTACCACTAATTAGTCCATTAATCTTAATCAACACCCTAACACAAATACACTCTATTTTACCTAATTAACCCTAGCCCAAATCCTAACCCAAATTAACCTAATCCTAATCATCACCCAAATCCCAACACAAATTAACTCTAGCACTAACCAAAATTAACCCTAATCAATCTAATTAACCCAAACCCTAGCCCTAATCATCACCAACCCTATTTTACCTAATTAACCCAAACTAACCCTAACCGTAACCATACCTAATTAATCCTAACCCTAACCCTAACTCTAACCCTAACCCTAACCTGAACCCTAACCCTAAACTGAACCCTAACCCTAATTAACCCTAGCCCAAACCCTAGACCGAACCCTAACTCTAAGCCCTAGTAGTATCCCTAAAATCAACAATAACACAAACAAAATCATAATTATAAGTTAAAAATTAAAATTAACTCACCTTAGTAGTATTTTTGCAGGTGATTCTATTGTCGACGAGGTGGAGGAGGTCGGAGATTCTACTGTCGACGAGACGAGGAAGTCGATGATGTTTCCACTGCCGGAGCTCGCGGGATGTGGTGTCAACGAGGAAGTCGACAATGGTGTACCGGTGACGAGGAGGCGCGCGTGGGTGTGGTGGCGAAGAGGTGCGCGTGGGAGGGAGTTGGGAAATTTTGGGAACGATGAGGAAATTTCTGCGGTTTATTTTTTTTATAAATAAGCCTTTGATGCCCCTACGGATTAATCCGTAGGGCTTTCTTTTGCGGCTCCGTAGGGCCAAATCAATGATTACATTTTAATATTTTTTAATTAATCCGTAGGGCACCGTAGGGACAAACCGATGGCCCTACGGATTAATTCGTAGGGGCAATAAAAATTGTTGGATATATGCATGCCTTAGAGGCCATTATTTGTATAGTAGATTCTTGGATATGTATATATACAGAGGACTTTCCCGTTCGACATGATAGTATGCTATCTGGTTACTCTTTATCTTAACATGTTCACTTGATTGTGTATACTATTCATTTGATACATGTTGATAAAGCCCTTAGGATATCCGCTTGACTACCGTGATTATGATGCAGATCATACTAGTGGGGTATGAGTGGTCTATAAGCGTATCCTTAAATGTTCCTAGTCGTGGGTGTATCGAGACGGAGCATCGATATTCCAGAGTAGACTAGCGTAAACGTTTCTTGACCCATTTAATGGGCGATGGATGATCCCATATCCATTAGTGTTTGACATCAAAGATTGTATACGGGTGCTCAGTGGAGACTTGGTACACTGAACGGACTCGCCGAGAACTCCTATATGATATTATATCTATCGTCGGATAGCAGTTCTCAGGTGACACTTGTATATGTTAGTCTGTAGACCCGAGAGCGTCATAGAGTCTTGTGTGTTCTCCTACCGTGCTTTGATTTCCACCCTACCACGACTCTACTGAGTCGTGCAAGCAGGTGGTTTTTGGGTACAGTCCCAAGACACATGGAGGCAATGAGCCATAGGAGGGGTTTCGTCTCTCTCGGTATTGGGGGTTGATGTAGTGCTATGCGCGATTGGCTATAACTGAAAGTCCCTGGCCAGGGCTGATGAGGTTTACTGATAAGTGTTATCAGTAGTTTCTTGATCTATTATAGGCCACACATCAGCATGACTTATTGAGTTATTGGGGCTGACGATACCATCCCTAGACTCGATATGCAACATATCTAACGAAAAGACCGGACTGTATGGTAAGTGTTGCTGGTTGGCTCTATGGGAGTATGGACAAGTTCGCTTGTTGTTCTTCTGTTCGCTCAATATCTGGGAGCCGTTATGTTCAGCTAGTACCGCTGACGGTTTATAGGTATCTGATATGATCACTACCTACTGCTAGCGTATTGACGAGTCTTAAAGTCCCACAAAGGGGTTTCCGAGCTCAGGCGAAACGAAGTGGGGCACATATGAAGATATGTACGGGAGCTTGATTAAATACGAGTATATAACACCATATTTTAATCTGCCATTTTCTATTGGTCGGGTCATATGTGATATGACCGGATTATTAAATCAAGTGTTGATTTAATATAAAATGACCATTAGCTTATTATTGATTCCTTTCTTTATTTGTACGCATGTATGTATGTATGTTTATATGGATTTATATACACACATACATGTGTGCATGTGTCAAGGTTGATGATATATTGGAGATGGCTATGTTAGACTCACATGGAAACATTTATGATATTTTATTGTTTTTTGAGTTAATAGAAATTAGATAATAAATCCATGGTTGATATTTATCTTCTACACACTTCTTCTAAATATCTTTGTAACTATGGTTTGTTTTATAATCCTCCACCAACTCAATTACTAAAATATCTAGATATTTTCTATGCCATTAGTTAATAGTGAGTGTGACTCTCTCTCTCATTATTCTCATGCTTATCTTTCATTAGCTCAAGCTTAGCCATTTCCATCTCTTTCTTCCTCCAAGCTCTTTACCTTTTTCTAGTGAGTAAAAAAGAAAGAAAAGAAAGGTTTTTAGTGAGAAAAATACCCACTTCATCAATCTATACTTGTCTAGCACACTTGTATAGGTTGCTTGCTTCACTTCTATTTAGGTTAAGTAAAGCAAGGAGCTTGAGTGCAAGGAACTCCGTGCTGGATCATCGTGGATTTCGAAGGCTTCAAGCGGACCTGTTCAAGTTTCGAGTGGAACCAAAGAGTCAAGAACATCTACACGGAGCTAAAGAAGAGAAGGAGGGGTCTACAAAGATTGTATTTCTTTTTCTCTTAGTGTTAGAAACCTACTAGTATGTGATACTTGTTAGTTAAACCCTAATCCTCTAGTTCGATTCTAGGTTTGAGTTGATTAGCACTCTAGATTTTTTAAAGATGTATACTTGATGCTTGTTAAAACCTTGTGAGAGTGCTAAGGAAGTCCAACAGTGGTATCAGAGCCAAGCTAGAGTATTAGGCGTGTCCTAGACGACGTTAAAGTGTTCGATCGAACATCGAAACCCACACTTGGCATGCTCTTTGGAAATTTTTCAAAAGTTGGAATTTTTGGGTTTAAAAATATGCAGAAAATAGTGCAGGATATTGTATGGACCCCCAAGAAAAACGAGCACCTAACTTGACCTAACGACCGCGGAACCGCGTCCAAAACATGCTTTTGGCGGCGGTTCTGCGGCGCCGTTGGTGAGGCAAGGACCGTGCCTTCTTATGCTGGTCCGTATGTACTAGTGGCACTCTCTGGGTATTTTTAAATCTGACTCAAGTGTTGAGTTCTCTGAGAATTGTGGGTGTTTGATGGATCGATCAAAATTTTTAACATCGCCTAGTTTTTCTGAATGTGATACAATATTTGGAATCTACACTAATTAGTTTTGAGAAAATTAATTAGTTGTTTGTAAATCTAACATTTTGGTCTCGTTGGATATCGGGAAGCTTGTTGAATTACCCGATTTCTTTTGAAAATGTGTTTTCATTTTTTAAACCTAAATGTAAGATCTACATGGTTAGACATGTAATCCGGGATATAAGATAGACCGGGTTTGCGATGTCTAAGTGTTGTGCGGATTCCAAATGTTGTAGTTTTACATTTCTTTTCTGCGACCGTAAGTGTAATATATGCATCCCTAATTTCGTTACTATATGTCGACGACGTTTGGAATACGCATATTTACTTACGTTGATGATCTGTGATGATTATTCTGTTGCTGTGGTGATATAGTGTATAAGATCGTCGTGATTGAATAGCCGGAGTTTTTTTATGTGAGATGAGAGTTTTTCTTTTCATTCATGTAAAATTCATTGTATGTAATATTATTTTATTGGGACACTTCCGGGTTGAGGATGATGTCACCATTGATGTATATTATTTACTTTTCCGTATTAGGATAGACCCAAGGTGGGGAGCACAAGTAACCGGGTTCTAGAGTCCAGTGGGAGACCACCTCGAGGAGTCGAGACCAGCTTTCCTAACTCTAGAATTGGTAGGGTTGCTTGCTGCTCTCGTAGGGGTCTAGGGGTGTGGGATTGGCTATTCATCACGACCGTGGAATCCGTATTTTTTAACATTGGCTTAATTTAAAATGCAGACTTCCTAGTATATTTTATACATTCATATATCTGATTCTGCTGCGATGTTCTGTGATGAGATCATATTACTGCTTGAGATGAATGTTATTATATATATGATATATAATAAACATTACTTATGTTTTGCATCCGCGCTAGTCCTGCCCCGTTATGCCGTTAGTTAAGTAACCTAACGGTGCATAACGAGACCCTGTGGCGTATGCGGATGGCATAAGCATACGTTCTATTTTCGTTTCTTTCTGTGATTCGTAGGAACTTAAATGATGGGACTACATTAATGAGATTAATGTAAAGGAAAAGAAACCTAAATATGTTTTAGAATCGAATTTGAAACCCACTCGGCCTTTTTATAAAAAAACAAAGTTTCAAAAAATGCGGAGCTTAAGCCACTCCTTTTAAAAACTATTTGATTCTATAACGAGATCAAGTTCAAAGCGTTAAAGGTTTTCTTAAAAACCATCCGCAGCCCTCCTTCATTTTAGGAAATAGAGTACTTAGTATTCGTGCTACGTTTGTTGAGCATAGTTAAGGCGTAGTGTACGGTAGCTAAGTGATATCTTCCTACACAGCATATGATGCGATTAATTAGGACATTTGTATGACTTTGTTGACCATAGTTAAGGGTCATATGAGTGGGTCTAATTAATCACGAAATGATGGGTAGAACTTGACTAGTGCTTGTGATTTGTTGACCATAGTTAAGTTCATGAGCTACTAGGGGTAAAAACCACATCGGGAATTTTAAGAGTTGAAATTTGCAATAAGATTGCATATCTTCTATGTTGATAGTTGGATCCCAATTCCACTGTGAGTAAGAGTTACTCCCAGGAGAGTTTTACACTTTACAAATAGCTAATCTAGTAGGTGTCTAGAAAGGTGTCAACGGGATTATGCCTCTGGGAAAATGAGGTTTAGTTTAATTAGGTCCGTGCGAAAGCACGAGGAACCTCCCTCAAAATACCGACACTGGCCTGGCTGACCGGTTAGCGAACTTGTAGAATGTAATTAATCCTGACTAATTTTCTTTTTAAGGTTTGAAGGAAAATTTGATAAAAGCAGTGGGAGATATCGATTAGATAAGATAATAACCAATCTAATATTTGCAAGAGCATTTCGCTGAATGTATTCTTTTCTCTCTCCTAATGGCAGATACCCATGACTGGACTTAAGCTTCTATTAGAGAAAAATAAACTGATGGGATCCAATTATAAAAACTGGTTGAGGAATATAAACATTGCCCGCATATGTCCTCACTGCCCCAGCCCCAGCCCCTCCCGTCCACGGCCCTGAATCCTTTATTGTGGATAAGGAGATCCGCAAGACATGGGATATTGATTGTGCCACAGCCAAATGCCTCACGTTAGTTTCGATGGATAATGTACATCAGAATCAGTATGAGAAGATGGATGTTCAATCCATCTTTCTCCATACAAAGGAGTTGTATGGGGAGCAATTTCGTACCCTGCGTTACGAGGCATCTTGAAAGTTGTTTCAGATGAGGATGACTGCTGGCACGTCGGTAGGTGATCATGTCTTGAAATTGATAGCTCTTATTGAAGAATTTGAGGGCCTAGGATGGACCATGGAGAACAAACAATATGTTGATATTGTTCTACCGCCTCTCTCCTATGCCTTTGCTCAGTTTATAGTAAACTTCAACATGCATAGCATGGAGAAGTCACTTCCTGAACTTCTCAATATGTTGAGAAGTGCAGAGAGCACGCTCAAAGCGAAAACTCCCTCTCTGATTATTGGGCAATCTTCCTCTTCCGTCCCAAAAGCCAAGGCTAAGAGAAAGAATAAGAAGAAACCCACTAAACCGAGAGGTGGAGTTAGAAAGGCAAAAGGGAAAAACAAATCCGGGGCTGAGGGATCGGGAAAGGGAGAATGTTTCTACTGCCACAAGTCGGGACACAGGAAGCGAAATTGTGTTGAGTATCTTGCTGATCTCAAGAAGAAGTATGGTGATGCTTCCGCTTCAGGTGTGTTCGTGACTGAAAACTGTTTTTCTATAAACTCTTCTTCCTGGGTATTAGATACCGGTTTGGGTTCTCACATCTGCAATTGTATGCATGGATTGAGAAATAACAAAGTTTTGAAGACTGGTGATCAAAATCTCCGGGTTGGAAATGGTTCCAATGTACATGCTGTGTCAGTGGGAGAGTATCACCTGGGGTTGCCTTCGGGATGTATATTGGTTTTGAACCCGTGTTATTATGTACCAAGCATGCTATGTAATATAATATTCGTTTATTTGTTAGACAATGAAGGATATAATTTTGTGTTGCAAAATAATGTTATGAACATTAACCTGAATCAACAGGTGATTGGGTATGGTACACTGAATAACGGGATATACGTCCTAAATCAACACACAGTTTTCAACATACAACACACAAATAAAAGAAAATTTTCAGATATAAATGAAGCTTTTCTTTGGCATTGTAGACTTGGTTATATTAACGAAACAAGACTAAACAAGCTACATAAAGATGGATATTTAAATCCTTTTGAACATAAATCTTATGCGACTTGTAAGTTTTGTATCAAGGGTAAAATGACCAAAACTCCGTTTGTTGGATACGGAGAAAGAGCTACTAAACTCTTAGGCCTCATACCTAGTGATGTATGCGGGCTAATGTCTACACAAGCTAGAGGCGGTTTCTCTTACTTCATAACTTTTACTAATGATTTCTCAAGGTTCAGACACGTGTTTTTATTGAAGTATAAGTCTGAAGCTTTCGAGAAATTCAAAGAGTATAAACTTGAAGTAGAAAAACAAACCGGTTTGAGCATCAAGAAACTTCGATCGAATCGAGGTGGAGAGTATTTAAGCACAGAGTTTTCGGACTTCCTAAAAGAGAATGGGATTCTCTCTCAGCTCACTCCCCCTTACACACCACAACATAACGGTGTGTCAGAGCGACGGAATTGTACCCTATTAGATATGATACGTTCCAAGATGAGTGATGCCGAGTTACCACTCTCCTTTTGAGGGCATGCATTGGAGAATGCAGCATATCAATTGAACAGGGTTTCCACCAAAACCGTGTCTACCACTCCATATGAGATATGGTATGAGAAGAGACCATCTCTTAAATGAATTAGGATATGGGGTTGTCCTGCTTTTGTTAAAAGCAGAATCCAGACAAACTCGAGACACGATCGGTCATGTGTACATTTGTGGGTTATCCAAAACACTCGTATGGATATCTTTTCTACCACAAGGAGGAGTAAAAGGTGTTTGTTTCTCAGTATGCCACATTTTTAGAAAATGAATTTTTTACAAGTAATACTGATGGCAATGCGGTAGAACTTGAAGAAGTTCTAGAGTTACAAGTTACTAATGACGATTTGGTCGAACCTGATATTGCAATAGAATCTTATTGGCCACTCTGTAAATCTAGTAGGACTTCTCTCCCACCGGAGAGATACTACAGTTTCCTAATTGATGGTGATAGAGAATATTGCATCATGGATGATGATGACCCTATTAGTTTTTAGCAAGCTATCACGAGTGGTGACTCAGTGAAGTGGCTGGATGCCATGAGATCCGAAATGGAGTCTATGTACACCAACAAAGTATGGAATTTGGAAGTTATACCCTCTGGGGTAAAACCCGTAGGGTGCAAATGGATCTTTAAGAGAAAGATCGGCGTAGCTGGACAGGTAGAGACCTATAAGGCAAGGCTTGTAGCGAAAGGATTTCGTCAAAGACCGGGATTGGACTATGACGAAACTTTCTCTCATATAGCAACGCTTAAATCCATTCGGTCCTACTTGCTATTGCTGCTCACTACGGCTATGAAATCTGGCAGATGGACGTTAAAACTGCATTTCTAAATGGTGATTTAGAAGAGAGCGTTTATATGGATCAGCCAGAAGGCTTCGTTGATAGTGGGAGCAACGAGAAAGCATGTAGGTTGCTTAAATCCATCTATGTAATAAAGAAGGCATCACGGAGTTGGAACATCTGTTTTGATGATGCGATCAAAGAGTTTGATTTTGTCAAAAATCCAGATGAGCCTTGTATTTATAAGAAGATTGTAGGGAGTACTGTCACATTCCTCGTATTGTTCGTGGATGACATTCTCCTGATAGGAAATGACATTCCTATGCTACAATCGGTCAAAATATTCTTATCACAAAGGTTCTCCATGAAGAACCTGGGTGATGCCTTGTACATACCGGACATTAAGATCTATATAGATAGATCTAAAAGGTTATTGGGATTGTCCCAATCAAGGTACATTAACACCATCCTAAAGAGGTTTAGCATGGAAGATTCCAAGTGAGGTGCTTTACCCGCTTTTCAAGGAATCACTCTCTCCAAGGACTTTTGCCCAAAGTCTGATGAAGAGAGAGCTCGCATAAGCATTATACCTTATGCTTCAGCCGTAGGATCTATAATGTATGCGATATTATGTACTTGCCCTGATGTAGCTTATGCACTGGGTGTAGTAAGCATGTATCAATCCAACCCAGGGGAGAAACACTGGACAGCTGTGAAGAACATTCTTAACTACTTACGAAGGACTAAAGAAATGTTCTTGGTGTATAGTAATGAGGATCTCCAAATAGAGGCCTTTACCGATTCGAGCTTCCAGAGTGATAAGGATGACAACAAATCTATCTCAGGGTTTGTATTTACCCTCAATGGAGGGGCAGTCTGTTGGAAGAGTTCCAAACAGGACACCGTTGTAGACTCCACGATGGAAGCTGAGTATATTGCTGCAAATGATGCTGCCAAGGAAGCCGTCTGGATGCAGAAGTTCATCTCGGAGCTAAGAGTAGTTCCAACCATTATTGATCCAATACCATTGTATTGTGATAATAATGGGGCTATGGCATTGGCCAAAGAGCCCAGGTCCCATCAACGATCCAGACACATCCTGAGGCGATATCATGTGATCCGGGAGATAATTGATCACCGCGATATCGTGATTAGGAGAGTAGATACAAAGAATAACACCGCAGATCCATTCACCAAGGCCCACCCACAGCCACAGCATGAGCGACTTTTTGAGATGTTGGGTATGAGATACGCCAATAAGTGGCCTTAGTGTAAGTGGGAGATTTTTGGATATATGTAAACCCTAGAGACCATTATTTTTATAGTGGATTCTTGGATATGTATATATATAGAGGACTATCTCGCTCGACATGATAGTATACTATCTGGTTACTCTTTATCTTAACATGTTCACTTGATTGTGTATACTATTCATTTGATACATGTTGATAAAGCCCTTAGGATACCCCGCTTGAATACCGTGATTATGATGTAGATCATACTAGTGGGGCATGAGTGGTCTATAAGCGTATCCTTAAATGTTCCTAGTCGTGGGTGTATTGAGACGGGGCATCGATATTCCAGAGTATACTAGCGTATACATTTCTTGACCCATTTGATGGGCGATGGATGATCCCATATCCACTGGTGTTTGACATCAAACATATACGGGTGCTCAGTGGAGACTGGGAACACTGAATGGACTCGCCGAGAACTCCTATATGGTATTATATCTATCGTCGGATAGCAGTTCTCAGGTGAAACTTGTACAGGTTAGTCTGTAGACCCGAGATCGTCATAGAGTCTTGTGTGTTCTCCCACTGTGCTTTGATTTCCACCCTACCGTGGCTCTACTGAGTCATGCAAACAGGTGTTGATGTAATGCTATGCGTTATTGGCTATAACTAAAAGTCCCTGGCCAAGGATGATGAGATTTACTGATAAGTGTTATCAGTAGTTTCTCGATCTGTTATAGGCCACACATTGGCATGACTTATTGAGTTATTGGGGTTGACGATACCATCCCTAGACTCAATATGCAACGTATCTAACGAAGAGACCGGACTGTACGGTAAGTGTTGCTGGTTGGCTCTACGGGAGTATGGACAAATTCGCTTGTTGTTCTTTTGTTCGCTCAATACCTGGGAGCCGTTACGTGCAGCTAGTACTGTTGACGGTTTGTGGGTATCTGATATGATCACTACCTACTGCTAGCATATTGACGAGTCTTAGAGTCCCACAAAGGGGTTTCCGAGTTCAGGCAAAACGAAGTGGGGAACATATGGAGATATGTGCAGGTGCTTGATTAAATATGAGTATAAAACACCGTATTTTAATCTGGCGTTTTCTATTGGTCGGGTCGTATGTGATATTGTTGGATATGTATGCCCTAGAGGCCATTATTGTATAGTACTAGTTTGTATAATACATTTTGGAAGCTTGGGATATATATACGGGTTTACGACAGTCTTTCTCAATATAGTAGTATGCTACTTGGTTTGTTTCTATCTTAATGTGTGTATATGTTTCTTTTAACATATCATCAATACATATTGATAGAGCCCTTAGGATCTTTGCTTGACTACCGACGTTGTGATGGCGATCACACTAGTGGGGGCTGGGTAGTCTATAAGCACATCCTTATACAGGTCCCTAGTCGTAGGATTATCAAGACAGGGCATCGATACTCCTGAGTACACTGGTGCATACGCTTCTCATCCCAGCAGGGGAGATGGTCTGTCCCACAGCCATCAGTACGTCGTACTGGAGATAGTATGCAGGTGCTCGTTAGGTTACGAGTACACTGGACAGGACTCGCCGGGAACTGTTGGTTGGTATTATACCTATCATCAGTCAACAGTTCCCAGGTGACATGAGTACAGCTTAGTCCGTTGACTTGACACTGTCACTTCGCCTCGAGTGTGTTCCCACTGTTCTTAGATTACTACCCTACCACGGCTCTATTAAGTCGTGCAAACAGGTAGTAGTTGGGTGCAGTCCCGAAGCACTTGGAGGCAGTGACGGTTAGACAGGATTCGTCTCTCCCGGTATTGGGAGTTGATATCGCGCTGTGTCTAGGAGAGCCATTACACAAAGTACCTGGCCAGGGCAAGCGAGATTTATTGGTAGTGTTTCCAGTAGTTTCTCAGGGTGTTCTAGGCTACACTCCGACACGACTTGTACCGCTATTAGGGGTCTGACGTTTACTGCCCCCCTAGGCCCGACATGCGATACTATTAGACGAACAGACCGGACTGTATGGAGATTGTCACATTTAGGCTCAGTAGGAGTTCAGATGGGTTCACTTCATCGGTCTTCTTATCGGCATTGTAAGTCCACGTTGCCCACCCCGGTGCTTACGGGGAGGCGGAAAACGGAATAAAAATCGGATTTTTACTACTTTAGGCAACATGGACTAGACAAAGGAGGATCTTTGCTAAACAAAAACAAGCTAAAGCTAACTAGAAACTAGCTAAAGGTTAGAATGGTTATACCTAGGGCTTTATGTCCTTCTCCCCTTGCTCCTTAGAGTAGTAGAAAGGGATCACCTTTGTCGTCTTCTCACGTCGAAGAAGGATCCACCCGAAAGCCTCAACCTTTGGCTTCAACTCCAAGCTAGAAGTAACTAGGGTGCTAGAAGTGCTAATCCTAGAATCCTAGATGAGAGTAGAGATTATCAAGAAGTGGTTTTTCTCAAGCTCAAGTGTTTCTCAACACATGAGAGGGGAGAGCTTGAGGAAGAGGAAGAGCAAAAGAGAGAAAGTAAATGATAGAATGAGAGAATTATGAAGCATTCTCACATATATGTGTGAATTATTGTAAATAGATAATTAGTGAGATAATTGTCATGGCTTAATCAAGACATGACCATTATCATTTCATTTTAAATGCAAATTGCAAGGATCAAAGAGCATCTTCCAAATGACATGATGATGGTCAAAGTGTCAACCTAGGTCAACAAGTCAAGAATGTCAAATGGTCAACAACCATAACCATGCACAATTATATTAGACTAATATCAATTAACCATAATACACACATAAGCATTAGGGTTAATAAAATGACAATGGTCATTAACCCTAATCAAAGTCCTCTCCCTCTGTCTCAAGCAACTGTGCATAGGCACTCGTATTCGTGATCCGAGGAACACGAATACAAAGAGATAAAACCAATCCTAAATCATATACTAGGATCTGGCTTAAACCAAAGCCCTCTAGTATAAGCTGTCCGGACAACAAACGTGCACAAGTGCGCTGATGTGAACGAACCCTGTCGCAAAACCATGCGACCTCTACTCATTTTGCCTAAAGGCGAATAGCTCTCTGTGTGGGACTCTAAAGACTCGACACTACGCTGGCAGTGGGTTTAACCACAGACCGCAAGCGGCACTAGCTGTACGTAACGGTCCCCAGGTAGATGCCGATAAGGAGACTGACGAGGTGACCCATCTGAACTCCTACTGAGCCTGTATGTGACAGTCTCCGTACAGTCCGGTCTGTTCGTCTGATACATCGCATGGCGGGCCTAGGGGGGCGGTGAACGTCAGTCCCCTAATAGCGGTACAAGTCATGCCGGAGTGTAGCCCAGAACACCCTGAGATAACACTGGAAACCTACCAGTATATCTCGCTTGCCCTGGCCAGGGACTACTTGTGTAATGGCTCTCCTGGACACAGCGCGATGTCAACCCCCAATACCGGGAGAGACGAATCCTGTCTAACCGTCACTGCCTCCAAGTGCTTCGGGACTGCACCCAAAAATTACCTGTTTGCACGACTCCTTTGAGCCGTGGTAGGGTAGTAATCAAAGTGCAGTGGGAACACACTCGAGGCGAAGTGACAGTGTCAAGTCAGCGGACTAAGCTGTACTCATGTCACCTGGGAACTGATAACTGACGATAGGTATAATACCAACCAACAGTCCCCGATGAGTCCTGTCCAGTGTACTCGTAACCTAACGAGCACCTGCATACTATCTCAAGTACGACGTACTGACGGCTGTGGGACAGACCGTCTCCCACGCTGGGATGAGAAGCGCATACGCTAGTCTACTCCGGAGTATCGATGCCCTGTCTCGATAGTCCAACGACCAGGGACCTGTATAAGGATGTGCTTATGGATCACCCAGCCCCCACGAGTGTGAGCGCCATCACAACGCTGGTAATGAAGCAAAATCCTAAGGGCTCTACTAATATATATATCAGCGATATGCTAAAAGAAACACATGCACATATTAAAGCAGAGACAAACCAAGTAGCATACTACCATTTCGAGCAAGATTGTATATACAACTGTGAATATCCCAAGCTTCCATCAAGTAATATACAAACTAGTATGATACAGTAATGGCCTCTAGGGCATATACACTAACAATCTCCCACTTGCACTACGGCCATGTACTGGCGTATCGAAGACCTATCATCTCGATCAGCCGCTCGAACTGAGTCTGGGGCAAGACCTTGGTGAATGGATCTGCTGTGTTATCTTCTGAAGCAACCCTCCGAACCTCGATCTCCTGGCGATCCACGATCTCCCTGATTAGGTGATACCGCCTCAAGATGTGTCTGGATTTCTGATGGGACCTGGGTTCCTTCGCTAAAGCTATAGCCCCATTGTTGTCGCAATACAGAGGTATTGGGTCAACAATGGACGGAACCACCTGAAGTTCTCTCAAGAACTTCCTCATCCAGACAGCTTCTTTTGCGGCATCAGATGCAGCGATGTATTCCGCTTCCATAGTCGAGTCAGTAACGGTTTCCTGTTTGGAGCTCTTCCGACACACCGCCCCTCCATTGAGGGTAAAGACAAATCCGACATGGACTTGGAATCATCCTTGTCACTCTGGAAGCTGGAGTCAGCAAAGGCCTCAATCTGGAGGTCTTTTCCGCCATACACCAAGAACATCTCCTTAGTCCTTCTCAGGTACTTGAGAATGTTCTTTACTGCTATCCAATGTTTCTCCCCAGGGTTTGACTGATACCTGCTTACCACACTCAGTGCATAAGCCACATCCGGTCTGGTACACAATATCGCATACATTATAGATCCTACCGCAGAAGCGTAGGGTATAATAGACATGCGATCCCTCTCCAAATCAGTCTTGGGAGACATCTCTTTGGAGAGGGTGATCCCGTGACAAGCCGGTAGATTACCGCGCTTGGAATCTTCCATATTGAATCTCTTCAGTATGGTGTCGATGTACCTGGACTGTGAAAGTCCTAATATCCTCTTGGATCTGTCACGGTAGATCCGGATACCCAGAATGTATGAGGCATCACCCAGGTCTTTCATGGAGAACCTGTGTGACAAGAACCCCTTGACAGATTGTAGCACAGGAATGTCATTTCCTATTAAGAGAATGTCATCCACGTATAAAACGAGGAATACTACAGTTCTCGCTACAAATCTACAATAGATACATGGTTCATCTGAATTTTTGATAAAGCCAAATTCCTTGACCGTCTCATCAAAACAGATGTTCCAACTCCGCGATGCCTGCTTTAGTCCATAAATGGACTTAAGAAACTTGCACACCTTTCCGCTGCTCCCACTCTGAATGAAACCCTCTGGCTGGTCCATATAGACACACTCCTCTAAATGTCCATTTAGAAAAGCTGTCTTTACGTCCATCTGCCAAATCACATAATCGTGGAAGGCAGCAATGGCAAGAAGGATCCGAATGGATTTCAGCATAGCTACTGGAGAAAAGGTTTCGTCATAGTCCAAACCAGGTCTTTGACGAAAACCCTTTGTAACCAGTCTAGCTTTATAGATCTCAACCTGTCCATCTACACCAATCTTCCTTTTGAAGATCCACTTGCATCCTACGGGTTTTACCCCATCTGGAGCAATGTCCAACGTCCATACTTTGTTGGTGTACATGGACTCCATTTCGGTCCGCATTGCATCCAGCCATTTTACCGAGTCGACGCTCTGAATGGCCTGCTGGAAGCTAGTAGGCTCATCACAATCTATGATGCAATCCTCTCTATCCCCGTCAATGAGAAAACCGTAGTATCTCTCGGACGGATGAGACTGCCTACTACTCCTGCGGAGTGGCGTGGGAATGTCGTGATCTTTCGAACCCTCTGGTTGTACTAAGCTTTCAGTAATAGCTTGTGGTTCTCGAATTTCTTCCAGTTCTATTGCGCTCCCACTTATTTCTTTTTCTAAGAACCGATGTTCCAGAAAATGGGCATTATGAGAAACAAGGACTTTTTGTTCCTCTGCGTAATAGAAAAGATACCCCCTGGAGTTCTTTGGGTATCCCACAAACTTGCACAGTACTGAGCGTGCCTCTAGTTTGTCCGCATGCTGTTTTTTAACATAAGCTGGACATCCCCAAATCTTCAAGTATTGAAGATAGGGTTTCTTCCCACTCCATAACTCATATGGTGTGGTAGGCACAGTCTTAGTGGGAACTCGGTTCAAAAGGTATGCAGCTGATTCTAGCGCATATCCCCAGAACGATTGTGGCAACTCAGCGTTACTCATCATGGACCGTACCATATCCAATAGGGTTCGGTTCCGTCTCTCCGATACACCGTTATGTTGCGGAGTGTATGGAGGAGTAAGCTGAGAGAGAATTCCGTTCTCTTTTAAGTAACCCAGGAACTCGGCACTCAAGTATTCACCACCTCGATCAGATCTTAGTGTCTTGATACTTTTGCCTGTTTGTTTTTCTACTTCATTCTTATATTCCTGGAACCTTTCAAAAGCTTCGGATTTATGCTTCATCAAGAAGACATGTCCGAATCTTGAGAAATCATCCGTAAAAGTAATGAAGTAAGAATAACCGCTTCGTGCATGTGTAGACATTGGACCGCACACGTCGCTGTGTACGAGTCCCAAGAGCTCGCTCGCTCTCACTCCGTGTCCAATGAACGGAGTCTTTGTCATCTTTCCTTTGAGACAGGATTGACAAGTTGCATACGATTGATATTCGAACGGATCCAAATATCCTTCTGCATGTAACTTAGTCAACCTTCTCTCATTGATGTGACCCAGTCTACAATGCCATAAGAAAGTATTATTGATTTCTGGAGACTTTCTTTTGTGTGTATTCTGAACATTGAAAATCTGTGGTTGGTTTAAAACGTATATACCGTTGTTCAATGTACCTGACCCAATCAAAACTTGATTAAGGTGAATGTTCACTACATTACTTACAAATGCAAATTCATAACCTTCTTTAGATAATAAAGATACAGAAATGATATTACAGGTTGCATTTGGTACATAATAACAACTACGCAAAACCAAAAAGTGTCCATCCGACAATCCCAGGTGATAGTCCCCCACGGCCTCAGCATCCATGCTAGCACCGTTTGCAACTCTGAGGGTCATGTCACCTGCCTTCAAAACTCTACGCTTTCTCAACGCCTGCAAAGAATTACAGATATGAGATCCTGATCCGGTATCCAATACCCAGGATGTAGAGTTTATTGATAGACAGTTTTCAATAACATACACACCTGAAGCTGAAGCCGAAGCCGCAACTCGCTTCAAATCCTGTGTTCTGGCCTTCCAAGCCTTATAATCCTGTTTCCAGTGACCACTTTTGTGACAGTAGAAGCATTCTTCCTTCCCTACCAGCTTTCCCGCTACCTTTGTTGCCTTTCCCTTTCCCTTCGTATCCACTTTACTGACACCGCCTCTTGGTTTGGCGGGGGCTTTCTTCTTCTTACCCTTGGCTTTCGCCCTGGATCTAGAAGAGGAAGATCCTCCTACAAAAAAAGTGGATGTCTTCCTACCTTTCTGTAGGGTGCCCTCAGCACTCCTCAACATGTTCAGAAGTTCGGAAAGTTCAACCTCCTTTCCTTGCATGTTGAAGTTTAAGACAAACTGGGCGTAAGTGGAAGGAAGGGACTGGAGAATCAAATCAGTGTAGAGTTCATTCTCCAACGTGGTCCCAAGGTCCGCGAGCTCCTCTATGTAGCCAATCATCTTAAGCACGTGTTCCGCTACCGATGATCCGACGGCCAATCTTGCCGAAAATAGCTTCTTCGACACTTCGTATCTTGCGATACGGGACTGCTCTCCATACAGTTCTTTTGTATGGAGAAATATGGACTCTAGGTCCATATTCTCATGCCTCCTCTGATGTTCGTTGTCCATCGAGGCAAGCACGAGGCATTTGGCCTTCGTGCAATCGATCTCCCATGTCTTACGGATTTCCTTATCCGCGACGCTGGAGGTGGGACCTGGGACAGGGGGAGCTTTGGTGGTAAGTACATACCCCAACTTGTCGTAAGTGATTGCCATCTTGACATTCCTGAGCCAATCTTTGTAGTTTGGCCCTGTCAGTATGTTTTTATCTAGTAATAACTTAAGTCCGATCATGTTGAATGGTCGCTGCAATTAGGAGAGAGAAAATAAACACTTTAGCATGATGCTCTTGCAAGTTTAGAGTGGTTTTTAGTTTGTCTAAACTGGATGGCTCCCACTGTCTCTCGAATCCCTTCTCAAACCGTAAAGAATGGATTAGTCGGGATCAATCTCACCGTACAATACTTGCTTAACCGTTCAGCCAGGCCAGTGTCGGTACTTCGAGGGAGGTTTTCCAACGCTTTCGCGAAGTTCCTTAATTTAAGAACCTCTTTTCCCTGGGGGCGTAGCCCCGCTAACACCTTTCTAGACACCTACTAGGTTTATAACATTGATCGTTAAGTGAGAGTTTTCCCGAGAAGTAGCATATACTCACAGTAGGATCGGGATCCAAATATCATCGCGTGATAAAACCGAAGGAATCCTACCAGAATCATCACACTCCAAATGGTATGCAGCGCTAGCAAGTTTCAGTACTTATGAAACTCCCGATGTGGATTTTTGCCCCATGCTCTTATGACCTTGGCGTGAGGTCAAAATGTCATAAGTCACATGTCAAGTTCTTCCCATCATTATCCCGGTTAATTTGAACCCACCCGTACCTACCCTTGACGTAGGCCAAAATGGCAGTACGACTGTCTCAAACCAACGCATTCTATCTATGCAACAGATAAATATCCGGCAGCTACCAATCACTATGCCTTGGCGTGAGGTCAAAATACATAGCTTGAATACTACCGAATATTTAACTGAAATGATGGAGGGCTACGAATGGTTTTGGCGAAACCGTGAACGTAGTGAACTTGATATAATCGATGGAACGAGATAGCTTTTAAAAGGAGTGGTTCAAGCTCCGCATTTAAAAGTTTAGTTTTGAAAAGAACCGAGTGGTTTTCAAAGTGTTCCAATCGACTTTCACTTGGTTTATTCTCTTGCATTAGTTCTTTTAATGCGTCCCATCATTTAAACCTACCATTGCAGAAAATAACCAAAATATGACGTACGCTTATGCCATTCGCATTCGCCACGGGGCCCCGTCATCACCCGTTAGGTTACTTAACTAAGGACAGAGCGGGGGCTGGGCTAGCGCGGCTATAAAACATAAGCAACTCCTAAATAGTTATCATATATAAGTATGTAGCAATGATAGGCATTACAGATCACAGATGAATACATTGGATATACTAGGAATCCGTAATCCATTCGAGCCTGCAACGAAAAGCGGATTACACGGTCGCGGTGAATAGCCATTACCCCACCCAAGACCCCTACGGGTGCTGCAAACTACCCGCCAAGTACCCGAAGCGAAGCAACCTCCCTCAACACCGTGAGTAGGCCACTCGGCACTTCGAGATACCCGGTAGTTTGTGCACCCCCTCCATGGGTCTATCCTAGGAGCAAAAATAGTAAAATGAATTATACAATGACGGCTACAACCCCGACCCGGTTGTGCGGCCAAACAAATAATATTACATCAATTTACATATTACAATGAATGAAAGAAAAAGAAACACTCATCTCACATCCACCCCGGCTATTCACCCGCGACAATCCAACGCATTCATATACACATACCAGCATCAAACACAGATCACAGATATGTATAACCCCCACTAATCGACATATAGCGATTAGCCGACGTTCAATACATATAAACATCACAGATATAACCCTTTAGTCAAAGTGTAGTGAAGTTCGATAAAAAATACGGATTTATAGGCCCCCAAAAACAAATTTCTTTTCTGGAAAACCTGGGCACAAATAAACCATCTTAAAAATCCCAAAACCAAGCCAGAAGAACACCGCACCAAACTCGACCCAGAACCGAGTCAAAACGGCCGCGGTTGCGCGGCAATAGCTTGCTATTGCCGCGGAACCGCGGCGCTTTGAATGATTCACTGGATCGTTTTTGGTGGCTTTCTTCACAAAACCCTGAGATGATTTTTGACGTACGATTTATTTTATTTTGAACAGAAAAAAAATTAACAGAAAGTTAGGGTTTTGTAAACTCGGTTTTGCGATTTTTCCGATTGAACTTCCATACACTTTACTACCTAGCTAGTTTATGTTTAGTTAGGCTCTGATACCACTGTAAGTCCACGTTGCCCACCCCGGTGCTTACGGGGAGGCGGAAAACGGAATAAAAATCGGATTTTTACTACTTTAGGCAACATGGACTAGACAAAGGAGGATCTTTGCTAAACAAAAACAAGCTAAAGCTAACTAGAAACTAGCTAAAGGTTAGAATGGTTATACCTAGGGCTTTATGTCCTTCTCTCCTTGCTCCTTGGAGTAGTAGAAAGGGATCACCTTTGTCGTCTTCTCACGTCGAAGAAGGATCCACCCGAAAGCCTCAACCTTTGGTTTCAACTCCAAGCTAGAAGTAACTAGGGTGCTAGAAGTGCTAATCCTAGAACCCTAGATGAGAGTAGAGATTATCAAGAAGTGGTTTTTCTCAAGCTCAAGTGTTTCTCAACACATGAGAGGGGAGAGATTGAGGAAGAGGAAGAGCAAGAGAGAGAAAGTAAATGATAGAATAAGAGAATTATGAAGCATTCTCACATATATGTGTGAATTATTGTAAATAGATAATTAGTGAGATAATTGTCATGGCTTAATCAAGACATGACCATTATCATTTCATTTTAAATGCAAATTGCAAGGATCAAAGAGCATCTTCCAAATGAAATGATGATGGTCAAAGTGTCAACCTAGGTCAACAAGTCAAGAATGTCAAATGGTCAACAACCATAACTATGCACAATTATATTAAACTAATATCAATTAACCATAATACACACATAAGCATTAGGGTTAATAAAATGACAATGGTCATTAACCCTAATCAAAGTCCTCTCCCTCTGTCTCAAGCAACTGTGCATACGCACCCGTATTCGTGATCCGAGGAACACGAATACAAAGAGATAAAACCAATCCCAAATCATATACTAGGATCTGGCTTAAACCAAAGCCCGCTAGTATAAGCTGTCCGGACAACAAACGTGCACAAGTGCGCGGATGTGAACGAACCCTGTCGCAAAACCATGCGACCTCTACTCATTTTACCTAAAGGCGAATAGCTCTCTGTGTGGGACTCTAAATACTCGACACTACGCTGGCAGTGGGTTTAACCACAGACCGCAAGCGGCACTAGCTGTACGTAACGGTCCCCAGGTAGATGCCGATAAGAAGACTGACGAGGTGACCCCATCTGAACTCCTACTGAGCCTGTATGTGACAGTCTCTGTACAGTCCGGTCTGTTCGTCTGATACATCGCATGGCGGGCCTAGGGGGGCGGTGAACGTCAGTCCCCTAATAGCGGTACAAGTCGTGCCGGAGTGTAGCCCAGAACTCCCTGAGATAATACTGGAAACCTACCAGTATATCTTGCTTGCCCTGGGCAGGGACTACTTGTGTAATGGCTCTCCTGGACACAGCGCGATGTCAACCCCCAATACCGGGAGAGACGAATCCTGTCTAACCGTCACTGCCTCCAAGTGCTTCGGGACTGCACCCAAAAATTACCTGTTTGCACGACTCCTTTGAGCCGTGGTAGGGTAGTAATCAAAGTGCAGTGGGAACACACTCGAGGTGAAGTGACAGTGTCAAGTCAGCGGACTAAGCTGTACTCATGTCACCTGGGAACTGATAACTGACGATAGGTATAATACCAACCAACAGTCCCCGACGAGTCCTGTCCAGTGTACTCGTAACCTAACGAGCACCCGCATACTATCTCAAGTATGACGTACTGACGGCTGTGGGACAGACCGTCTCTCACGCTGGGATGAGAAGCGCATACCCTAGTCTACTCCGGAGTATCGATGCCCTGTCTCGATAGTCCAACGACCAGGGACCTGTATAAGGATGTGCTTATGGATCACCCAGCCCCCACGAGTGTGAGCGCCATCACAACGCTGGTAATCAAGCAAAGATCCTAAGGGCTCTACTAATATATATATCAGCGATATGCTAAAAGAAACACATGCACATATTAAAGCAGAGACAAACCAAGTAGCATACTACCATTTCGAGCAAGATTGTATATACAACTGTGAATATCCCAAGCTTCCATCAAGTAATATACAAACTAGTATGATACAGTAATGGCCTCTAGGGCATATACACTAACAGGCATCTACCCGGGGACCGTTACGTACATCTAATACCGCTTGCGGCCTATGGTTAAACCCACTGCCAGCGTAGTGTTGAGTCTTTAGAGTCCCACATAGTGGGTTGTTCACCTTTGGGCGAAACGAGTAGAGGTCGTATGGTTTTACGACAGGGTTCGTTCACATATGCGTACTTGTGCGTGTTCGGTGTTCGGGCAGTTGATAGGGCTTTAGTTTAAGCCAGATCCTAGTATTTGGTTTTGGGTTGGTTCGGTCTCATTGTATTCGTGTTCCTCGGAACACGGATGCAGGTGTGTATACACAATTGACAGAGGCAGAGGAACCTCATTAGGGTTTTGACCATTGACTTGATTAAAACCATAATGAGATGGAGAAAATTGATTAATGAATTTTAATTAGAGATAATTGTATCATAGTTAATTGGTTTGACCATTTGACTTTGTTGACCCATGTTGACTTAGATATTTTTGTGAGCATGCTTAGCATTAATTGTGACATGATAATGGTCAAATCAACATCAACCATGACAATTTATCCTAATTAAAATTATCATTATTCTTGAGAGCTATCTCCTCATTTCAACATGATACATTCTCTCTCTTGCTAGCTCTCTCCTCTTCCTCTCTCAAGGCTCTCTTGTTTCATGAGTTGAAAATCAAAAGCTTTGTGAAATCTAACCGCTAAAACAACTCTCTACTCACTCTAGGGTTCTTTGTCTAGCAATCAAAGCACTCTAGTTACTTCATGGTTGAGGTAGGAGCTCAAGGTAGAGGCCTTCGGGTGGATCTTCTTCGATATAGAGAAGCCGGTGAGGAGGAGCCATCTAGATCATTCCAAGGAGCTCACAACAAGGAGAAGAAGGAGTTCAAGTTTAAGGTATAACTTTCTATCATAGTAGATAGAACTCTTCTTTTGCTAGTTAGGTTTATGGTAAAGATCCGGGCTTTAGTGTTATTCTAGCGCCAAGTTTATATTTGTCGTAAAATTTTTGTTCCGCATTTGGCCACGGAAGTTGGCCGGGACGCTAGTGTAACCCTTCATGGTATCAGAGCCTACCCATAAACCCTACTAGCTAGTCTGCACAAGGTTAAAATCTCGATTGACAAATTTTTCCGAATCACGAATCTATGTTCATGAGCTTGCTGTCGATTTTCGAAGTTGTCCTAAAATTTTTCTGAGTATCTTAGAATTACATGCAGGTGAAACTATAGCTACAGAAAAAATTTGGGGGCCTAACTCCAAAATTCCGCCGCGGAAAGTGAGCAAACTGGCGCATTTTGCGGCGCTTCCGCGGCGCCTTTTGGGCTACAGTACCCAATTTTTTTTTCTGGGGCTCTATTTCATGAAAATATGATATTTGTGATATATAGTTTTGGCCCAGGTTTATTTGAGTGCTGGATTTGCTTTTGGGGCCTATTTGGACAAGTTTAGTCGATCGAAATTTTAAATGTGTATTTTACAGTACATTCACTTTTATCTGCAACCGGGAATGTCACTCGATCGGTAAAACTCGTCTGATTGCTATATGTTCTTTTAGACGGGTTTTGAGAACGTGACATTCGCGTTGATGTTGTGTGCTTGTTCTGTGATTGTGGTTGGATAGTCATGATGGATAGCAAGTGTTGCAATGTTTGTAGTACAGTTTAAATTCATTTGTACATTTGTTATTGCGGGGCGAGCGTCCGACATGTGGACTGCCGTCTTTGTCGGGTTGTATATTATTTTGAGGCACGACCGGGTTGAGGTCGATGTCACCGTTTGTACATATTTTTTTTCTTTTTCTGTACTAGGATTACCCCGCAGTGGAGTGCACGAATAGCCGGGTTCTAGAAAGGCAGCAAGCTCGCATCACATGGAGTTGAGACAGAGGGGGATTCTTTCTCATGGCGTTGAGACGAAGGAGGCTTCTTTCTCGTAGAGTTGAGACGGAGGGGGCTTCATTATAGAATTGGCGGGCTATTCGCCACACTCGTAGGGGGTACAGGTTTTCATTGCACAGGCTATCCACACGACAGGGAACATCGGGTTTTATTTGTGGCTCAAATGAAACCCGGGGCTCCAAGATTATCCACCATTCTGTATTGTTGGCTGTGTTTGTGTGATGTTGTTTACTATCATGCCTGGGACGAATGTTGTATGTACTTATATATATACACTAGTAGATGTTGTATATGTTTTGCACCCGCGCTAGTCCAGCCCCCGCTCTGTCGTTAGTTAAGTAACCTAACGGGTGATGACGGGGCCCAGTGGCGAATGCGGATGGCATATACGTACATCGTATTTTCGTTCTTTTCTGGTGTAGTAGGTTACTTTGATGGGACAACATTAATTTTGATTAATGCAAGTAAAACAAACCTAAAAAGATGTTGTTGGAACCAAGTTTTAAAAATAGACATTACAGACGTTCTCTTTTGCTTTGCACAGTGGTATTCAGTTTAGAATATCCAGCACCTCATTCGACGAGGCAAGGGCCGAGATCCCTTCACCGGGAGTGACCCCTTGAGTAAAAGTTTGCGTCAGCGTAATAACTTTACTATAGTCGATTATTCTTGCTTTTCATCAAGGTATTCAGTTTGGAATATCCTGTACCTCATTCGACGAGGAAAGAGCCGAGATCCCTTCAAAGGGAGTGACCTCTTTAGCAAAAGTTTTCACCACTATATATTTTAAAAAGGTTATCAGGTTCCTTCAACGATATCAAGTTCATTACGTTAACGGGTTTTCGCCAAAACCCAACCGTAGCCCTCCGTCATTTCGGATTGGTATTGCTTAGTATTCATGCTACGTATTTCGTGCTCAGCCGAGGCGTAGTGTACGGAAGCTATGTAATATTTTTCTGTAGCATATAATGCGATTGGTTGGGACAGTCGTGCGGTCATGTTGGCTCAGTCAAGGACTCGTACAGGTGGGTCTAATGTAATCAAGATAATGACGGGTTGAACTTGACTAGGATCCTTTGATATGTTGGCTCAGTCAAGGTCACTTGGGTCCTAGGGGTAAAAACCACATCGGGAGTTTCAAACATACAGGAAACTTATAGATTTAGCATACCTTCTGGAGTGTGGTGACTAGAGTGGATTCCATCTAGGTCATCACACAATGATAATTGGATCCCGATCCCACTGATGAGTTGGATTACTCTCGGGAGATTATTTCACTTAACAATCAATGCTATAAACCAAGTAGGTGTCTAGAACGGTGTTAGCGGGGCTACGCCTCCAGGGAAAAGAGGTTATGTAATTAAGGAACTTTGCGAAAGCGTTGGAAAACCTCCCTCGAAGTACCAACACTAGCCTGGTTGAAAGGTTAAGCAAGTATTGTGACGTGCGATTAATCCTGACTAGTTCTTCTTTTAAGGTTTGAAGAAGAATTTGAGGAAAAAGTGGGAGCCATCCTGATTAGATAAATTAATAAACCAAGCTAATCTTGCAAGAGCGCACGCTGAGTGTTTCTTTTCTCTCTCTCCAGGTAGCAACCATTTCACGCCCTAATCAAGATAATAAAATGTATCGCTTGACCGATCCGAATTCTTATTCGGGGCTGGGGAACGTCAGTTCGGCTCTAACTTACGACAAAAGTCATAAGCATGAGCAAGGGAAAGAGGATTGTATGGATTCCAAGGAGACCCAGTTGAAGAAGAAGTATAGTTTTGCATCTACTTCAGGTGTTCTTGTAATTGAGAACTGCTTTTCGGTCAGCCCTACCTTCTGGGTACTTGATACCGAATCAGGATCTCATATCTGTAATTTATTACAGGGACTGAGAAAAAGTAGGAAAGTTGCACCTGGTGATATGTCCCTCAGAGTAGGGAACATAGCACAAGTTAATGCTGCAGCCGTCGGTGAATATCACCTAGTGTTGCCAAATGGCAATACTATGATTTTAAACAATTGCTACTATATACCTTCCATGGTTTGCAACATAATATCAGTGTCTTTACTCGATAAAGATAGATATAACTTTGTTCTTGATAGAAATATCATGAACATTTATCTTGATAAGGTACTGGTTGCAGAAGGTACACTATGTAATGGTATCTATGTTCTAAATTAGAATACATTTCTCAATATACAAAACACATGCAAGAGGAAGAGTTCAGATATGAACGAATCCTACTTATGGCATTGTAGACTCGGTCATATCGGAGAGAAAAGACTGAGTAAATTGCATAAAGATGGACTCTTGGATACGTTCGAGTTTTCATCTTATGAAACTTGTCAGTCTTGTCTCAAAGGAAAGATGACCAAATCTCCGTTCACCGGACATGGAGAAAGAGCAACAGAGCTGTTAGGACTCATACACAGTGATGTATGTGGTTCAATGTCTATACATGCAAGGGGTTGGTTCTCATACTTCATCACATTCACTGACGATCTCTCTAGGTTCGGATATGTGTATATGATGAAACACAAATCTGAAGCTTTTGAGAAATTCAGAGAATTCAGAAACGAAGTGGAGAACCAGATAGGCAAAAGTATCAAGATCCTCCGGTCTGATAGAGGAGGGGAGTACTTAAGCACGGAATTCCTAGATTACTTAAAAGAGAATGGTATTCTCTCTCAGCTTACTCCTCCGTACATGCCACAGCATAATGGTGTATCGGAGCGGAGGAACCGTACCCTGTTGGATATGGTTCGCTCCATGATGAGTAGTGCTGAGTTACCTCTTTCATTTTGGGGACATGCGCTTTTGACAGCGGCATATCTATTGAATGATGTTCCGTCTAAATCAGTGCCTAAGACACCATTTGAAATATGGAATGGTAAAAGGCCGTATCTTAAGCGCATTAAGATATGGGGTTGTCCGGCTTATGTAAAAGTACAAAATCCGGACAAACTTCGGGCACGTTCAGTTCTATGTAAATTTGTAGGATATCCTAAAAATTCTATAGGATATCTGTTCTACCACACCGAGGAACAGAAGGTGTTTGTATCTCACCATGCCACCTTTTTAGAGTGGCAATTTCTTGCAAAAGAAACTAGTGGGAGTTCGGTAGAACTGGAAGAAATTCAGCGACCACAAAATGAAACTGAAGATTTAACAGAACCTTAAGATTCAATAACCCCAGACGAACCTCAGCCACTCCGCAGATCTGGTAGGATTTCTCATCCACCCGAGAGATACTACGGTTTTCTCATAGACGGGGATCGAGAGGATTGCATCTTGGAAGAAGATGACCCTACCAGTTTCAGGCAGGCCATTATCAGTAGGGACTTTGATAAATGGCTGGATGCTATGCGATCCGAAATGGAGTCCATGTACACCAATAAAGTGTGGACCTTAGAAATTGCTCCACCTGGGGTAAAATCCGTTGGATGCAAATGGATCTACAAAAGGAAACTTGGTGTAGATGGGCAGGTGGAAACCTATAAGGCTAGACTCGTTGCAAAAGGTTTTCGTCAAAGACCTGGTTTGGACTATGACGAAACTTTTTCTCCAGTGGCTATGCTCAAATCCATTCGAATCCTACTTGCCATTGCTGCCTTCCATGACTATGAGATCTGGCAGATGGACGTAAAAACGGCTTTTCTAAACGGCAGTTTGGAAGAGTGCGTTTATATGGATCAGCCAGAAGGTTTCGTAGACAGTGGAAGCAGCGGGAAGGTGTGCAAGTTGCTTAAATCCATTTATGGATTAAAGCAGGCATCGCGGAGCTGGAACATCTGTTTTGATGAGGCAATCAAGGAATTTGATTTCATCAAGAATGAAGATGAACCTTGTATCTATAAGATGATTGTAGGACGAACTGTCGTGTTCCTAGTCTTGTACGTGGACGACATTCTTTTGATAGGAAATGATGTTCCTATGCGGTCAAGCTATTCTTGTCACAATGGTTCTCCATGAAGGGCCTGGGTGATGCCATATGCATACTGGGGATCAGGATCTACAGTGATAGATCCAAGAGATTACTGGAACTTTCGCAGTCCAGGTATATAGAAAACATACTAAAGAGATTTATTATGGAAGATTCCAAACGCGGTAATATACCAGCATTGCACGGAATCACCCTCTCCAAGAAGATGTCTCCCAAGACTGACGAGGAGAAGGTTCGCATGGGCATTATACCCTACGCTTCGGCGGTAGGATCTATAATGTATGCGATGCTATGTATAAGGCCAGATGTAGCTTACGCACTAAGCGTGGTGAGCCGGTATCAATCATACCCAGGTGAGAACCACTGGACGGCAGTGAAGAACATTCTCAAGTACCTGAGAAGGACTAGGGAGAAGTTCCTGGTTTACGGTAATGGAGACCTCAGGGTCGAGTCCTATACCGATTCAAGCTTCCAGAGCGACAAGGATGACAACAAGTCTGTCTCGGGTTTTGTGTTTACCCTCAATGGAGGGGCGGTATGTTGGAGGAGTTCCAAACAGGATACCATCACAGACTCGACGATGGAGGCCGAATACATTGCTGCAAGCGATGCCGCAAAAGAGGCGGTCTGGATGAAGAAGTTCATTAGTGAACTTCAGGTGGTTCCGTCCATTGTTGACCCAATACCTTTGTATTGCGATAACAATAGGGCTATAACTTTAGCGAAGGAACCAAGGTCCCATCAGAAGTCCAGACACATCTTAAGGCGGTATCACCTGATCAGGGAGATCATTGATCGCCAGGAGATCGAGGTACGGAGAGTGGACACAAAAGACAACACGGCGGATCCATTCACAAAGGCCCTCCCTCAAACACAGTTCGAGCGACTTTTTGAGCTATTAGGTATGCGGTACTCCAGCAGCTGGCCATAGAGCAGACATTGGGTATGCGGTACACCAATTACTGGCCTTTAGTGCAACTGGGAGATTGTTGGATATGTATGCCCTAGAAGCCATTATTGTATAGTACTAGTTTGTATAATACATTTTGGAAGCTTGGGATATATATACGGGTTTACGACAGTCTTGCTCAATATAGTAGTATGCTACTTGGTTTGTTTCTATCTTAATGTGTGTATATGTTTCTTTTAACATATCACTAATACATATTGATGGAGCCCTTAGGATCTTTGCTTGACTACCGGCGTTGTGATGGCGATCACACTAGTGGGGGCTGGGTAGTCTATAAGCACATCCTTATACAGGTCCCTAATCGTAGGATTATCGAGACAGGGCGTCGATACTCCAGAGTAGACTTGTGCATACGTTTCTCATCCCAGCAGGGGAGATGGTCTGTCCCACAGCCATCAGTACGTCGTACTGGAGATAGTATGAAGGTGCTCGTTAGGTTACGAGTATACTGGACAGGACTCATCGGGAACTGTTGGTTGGTATTATACCTATCGTCAGTTAACAGTTCTCAGGTGACATGAGTACATCTTAGTCCGTTGACTTGACATTGTCACTTCGCCTCGAGTGTGTTCCCACTGTTCGTAGATTACTACCCTACCACGGCTCTATTGAGTCGTGCAAACAGGTAGTAGTTGGGTGCAGTCCCGAAGCACTAGGAGGCAGTGACGGTTAGACAGGATTCGTCTATCCCGGTATTGGGAGTTGATATCGCGCTGTGTCTAGGAGAGCCATTACACAAAGTACCTGGCCAGGGCAAGCGAGATTTACTGGTAGTGTTTCCAGTAGTTTCTCAGGGTGTTCTAGGCTACACTCCGACACGACTTGTACCGCTATTAGGGGTCTGACGTTTATCGCCCCCCTAGACCCGACATGCGATACTCTTAGACGAACAGACCGGACTGTAGGGAGATTGTCATATTCAGGCTCAGTAGGAGTTCAGATGGGTTCACCTCATCGGTCTTATTATCGGGATCTACCTGGGGACCGTTACGTGTAGCCAGTACCGCTTGCGGCCTGTAGTTAAACCCACTGCCGGCGTAGTGTCGAGTCTTTAGAGTCTCACACAGAGGGTTGTTCACCTTTGGGCGAAACGAGTAAAGGTCGTATGGTTTTACGACAGGGTTCGTTCATATATGCGTACTTGTGCGTGTTCGGTGTTCGGGCAGTTGATACCAGTGGGCTTTGGTTTAATCCAGATCCTAGTATTTGGTTTTGGGTTGGTTCGGTCTCATTGTATTCGTGTTCCTCGGAACACGGATGCAGGTGTATATACACAGTTGACAGAGGCAGAGGAAACTCATTAGGGTTTTGACCATTGACTTGATTAAAACCATAATGAGATGGAGAAAATTGATTAATGAGTTTTAATTAGAGATAATTGTATCATGGTTAATTGGTTTGACCATTTGACTTTGTTGACCCATGTTGACTTAGATATTTTTGTGAGCATGCATAGCATTATTTGTGACATGATAATGGTCAAATCAACATCAACCATGACAATTTATCCTAATTAAAATTATCATTATTCTTTTTCATCATATGAGAGCGATCTCCTCATTTCAACATGATACATTCTCTCTCTTGCTAGCTCTCCCCTCTTCCTCTCTCAAAGTTCTCTTGTTTCATGAGTTGAAAATCAAGAGCTTTGTGAGATCTAACCACTAAAACAACTCTCTACTCACTCTAGGGTTCTTAGTCTAGCAAGCAAAGCACTCTAGTTACTTCATGGTTGAGTTAGGAGCTCAAAGTAGAGGCCTTCGGGTGGATCTTCTTCGATATAGAGAAGCCGGTGAGGAGGAGCCATCTAGATCATTCCAATGAGCTCACAACAAGGAGAAGAAGAAGTTCAAGTTTAAGGTATAACTTTCTATCATAGTAGATAGAACTCTTCTTTTGCTAGTTAGGTTTATGGTAAAGATCCGGGTTTTAGTATTATTCTAGCGCCAAGTTTATGTTCGTCGTAAAATTTTTGTTCCGCATTTGGCTACGGAAGTTGGCCGGGGTACTAGTGTAACCCTTCAGATATGACCGGATTATTAAATCAAGTGTTGATTTAATATAAAATGACCATTAGCTCATTATTGATTTCTTTCTTTATTTGTATGCATGTATGTATGTATGTTTATATGGATTTATATACACACATACATGTGTGCATGTGTCATGGTTGATGATACATTGGAGATGGCTATGCTAGACTCACATGGAAACATTTATGATATTTTATTGTTTTTTGAGTTAATGGAAATTAGATAATAAATCCATGGTTGATATTTATGTTCTACACACTTCTTCTAAATATCTTTGTAACCATGGTTTGTTTTCTAATCCTACACTAACTCAATTACTAAAATATCTAGATATTTTCCATGCCATTAGTTAATAGTGAGTGTGACTCTCTCTCTCATTATTCTCATGCTTATCTTTCATTAGCTCAAGCTTAGCCATTTCCATCTCCTTCTTCCTCCAAGCTCTCTACCTTTTTCTAGTGAGTAAAAGAGAATGAAAAGAAAGGTTTTTTAGTGACAAAAAATACCTACTTCATCAATCTATACTTGTCTAGCACACTTGCATATGTTGTTTGCTTCACTTCTACTTAGGTTAAGTAAAGTAAGGAGCTTGAGTGCAAAGAACTCCGTGGTGGATCATCGTGGACGTCGAAGACTTCAAGCGGACCTGTTCAAGGTTCGAGTGGAACCAAAGAGTCAAGGACATCTACAAAGAGCTAAAGACGAGAAGGATAGGTCTACAAATGTTGTATTTCTTTTTCTCTTAGTGTTAGACACCTACTAGTATGTGATACTTGTTAGTTAAACCCTAATGCTCTAGTTCGATTCTAGGTTTGAGTTGATTAGCACTATAGATTTTTTAAAGATGCATACTTGATGCTTGTTAAAATCTTGTGAGGGTGCTAAGGAACTTCAACAAAAAGTTTCCCCTACGGATTCTTGTACCCGTAGGGGCAACCCCATATTGTAGTAGTGCACTGCTATTTAGGAAGATATAAATTTAATAAAACAAAAAATCTGAATAAATTAATATTTTTTTCAAAAAAATAATTTATATAATGAAGTTATATTACAAAAATATAGAATCTGATATTTGGTAAAACTACTAGACATTTTACGATATCTGATATCCGACATCAAAATTTTCGGACCGACACGATACCGATATCCGAAATTTAGAACATTTCACGTATTAAAGAGACAAGCACATCAGAACAAAGAGAAAACAGACATAAAAATTCCTTGTAGATGAAGATGTTAATTTGATAAATATTGAAATTATATACCGATAAACAATATTTATAAAATATCGTCCTAGTTCCACGTGTACAAAGATGGCTTGTCCCTACGAATGATAAAATCCATAGAGGCAATTAACTAATGTCTCTACAGATTACTTCATAGGGAAAACTAATGCCCGTACGGATAAGATCGTAGTGACATATAAAAATAAAAATTTGTTCAAATTTAACATATGCAGTTTCCCCTACGGTGCCGCAAGATAAGGCCCTACGGATATATTCGTAGGGGCAAATTTCAAGACTTAATAAAATAATAAAACCAAAGGTTATCCTCCTCGTTACCACAGTACCCTAATTCCTTAAATAATTTCCCCTCTAAAATTTTCGAGCGCTTGTCGTCTCCTTCCTCGTCGCCTCCTCCGACCACATCACCCCCTCTCTTGTCGTCTTCTTCTACCTCCATCGTCGCCAGTGCCGCCTTCTTCATCAACGTCGAGCTTCTCCCTAGTTTTCTCATCACCATTGAAATTGTCAACCAGTTAGTTAATTTATTTATCAATTTAAATTTTTATTTTCGTAAATTGAATTTGGTGGGTACGGCTTCAATTTGGGAATTTTGGATTGCGGTGGTGATCGGTAGTCGGCGGCCGGCGGCTGTGGTAGTGGCTGTGATGGCGGTGGCGGCGAGTGGTGGAGGCTATGGTTTGGGGATGTGGATGGCGGTGGTTGTGGGCGGCGGCGGCTTCTCTTCATTTTGGGGTTATCAGGGGATATAAGTGGTGGCTGTGGTGGGTGGTGGAGGTTGTGGTGGTGGATGTGGTGGGCGGCGACGGTTGTGGTGGTGGGGAAAGGAGCTCGAGAAGGTCGACGAAGACTGGGTAGGTCGGATGAGAGGCTGGGAAAAGTAAGTTTAGATGAGATTGGTGGTGATAGTGAGGGGAAGAAGAAGAAGATTGGTTGACGGTTTGGTTTGGTTAGGGTTATGATTAGGGTTAGAGCTAATGGTTAGGGGTAGGTTTAGGATTAAGGTTAGGATCAGGGTTAGATTTAGGGTTTAGTGAAAAAAAAATAGCTGAGAGTAGTTCAGTGAAGAATTTATAAAGGGTTAAGGTTAATTAGGTAAAAAGTTAGGGTTAAGGTAATTAAGGTTAGAGTTAAGCGTGGGGGTTATGGTTAGGGTATTTTAGTATTAGTGTAAGTGTGTGTGTGTGTGTGTGTGTGTGTGTGTGTGTGTTTGTGATATATATGATGATGATGTGTGTGTGTTTGTGATAATGTTGATAATGATATGTGTGTGTAAGATAATGTTGATGATGATGTGTGTGTGTGTGTGTGTGTGTGTGTGTGTGTTTGTGATAATGATGATGTTGATCTCTCATATTAAACAAGGCTAAACCATAATTTTAAACTTAACACCAAAACTAAATCCAAAATCTTAAACTTAACATCAGAACCAAATCCAAATTCTTAAACTTGATTGAAAAAACCCTTAACTTTAAAAAACTTTACCCTGGACTAAAAACTTCAAACCCTTGAAATTGAAATGTAAATGTAAAACCAATTCAAGTTAAATCTTATAATAAGTGTATATATGATAATCGATGATAATATGAAATTTTCATATGCTCATCAATAGTCATATGTGAAAATCAAAGTACGCCTCAGTCCCCATCTATCGGTTAACATACGTTCGATATTCGTTGTAACATAAAACTATACGAAGGTTGTTAAATATTGGACGGTATTGTTCGGTGCTAACAATCGTCGTGTAGTCTATATGACGAGAAAATTCAATCGTATGATAACCGATAGATTTGTCCAGTTTGGACAAGTTAGGAATGCATAAAATAAACACCTGCATTCACTTGAGTTTTCATTCATTTCGAGTTATTTTGTCGGTACTTTTCTGGTGGTTCTCCATATACAAAGATAGATTATATATTCATTTCAATATTGTTTCACAATATTGAAATGATTATCTATTTTATTATAATGTACTCGGAGAACAGCGGGGAGGTGCTGCCAAAATTTACTCGAAACGAATAAAACCACAAGCGAATGGGTGTCTATTCTATACCATTTTAATGGGATAGAAGTATTACCCCCGACATTCGAAACACATACAAACAAAAAGAATACACAAAACACATACACACTAACAACCCTACACCTAAGCGAAATCATAAATTGAAACACATATACACAGAACACAACTCATACTTAGTTATCTTCAAATTTAACTTTCTTAATTGATAATTTATCCTTTTCAATGACAAACTTTCCCCTGCGGATTTTCTTCTTTATCAATAATCATCTCGTTCTTAGATTTCTCAATATAGTCACCATAAAAAACCAACTTTCATAACCTACAATTTATATGTTATCCAGTCTAACATGGTCTATGAGTACATCAGAATTAAGGACTGGATGTACGTGGATTGGTAACAACGCATGCAATCTAAATTTATCGCAGGAATTGCTGCTTTCATTAAATTTGCACGCACACATAATAAGATCGTGTTAGAGAAGATTCTATATCCGTGCGATAGATGTAGGAATAAGTTCTGGCAGAAGGTAGAAATTGTAGAGATTCACATCGTTAATGTTCACCGCCGAAAACAGAGACGGGCCGCGTAGGTCGTCTTGCCTGAATTTGGGAGCAGATGCTATTTGGATTTATCCGTCCACCTCTCCGAAGATGCCAAGTTGATTTATGGCACCGTATATCGGAGGTTTGGACGGATGCGGCCATTGTAGCAGACTTCGTCAGATTCCCCCTCGTTTGTGAGGGGTTTTTTATTGTGGGGAAGCTCTTCCCTGCAGGCGCAAACCCCTACAGTTAATTACATTATCGCATCGCGATAACTACTTTCTCCTGCTCCAGAGGTTCACTTTGTGTCGTGTGTGTTTGTTTTATTTTTGGTTGCCCGTGGATTGTATACAGAGACTAATTTAAGTTGTTGCCCGTAGGGCGTGGATTGGTCCAAATCCGTATATCTTAGATTTGAGTTTGGGTTGATTTAAGGATCGTTGATATGTTTTGAGATCAAGATCAACTTAAATGTTTATGACCATTTGGGGGCTCTATTTGTTTTCGTTAAGGATACGTTAGCCCAATTTGAGACTAAGATCTACTTAACACGGTTTTAGGATCATTTTTGTTTCAGATCCAGTAAGAGAGCACTTGGGATCTGTTGTTTAGTTTAAGGAAATTTCGGTCCCTTATCGCCGTTTTGTGGGCGAAGTTGTAGTTTGAGGATATTTTGGTCTGTAGATCACCATTTGGCGGTGAGGTTTCAGTTTAAGGACGTTACGGTCTCCTATCGCCATTTTGGAGGCGAAGTTGTAGTTTGAGGACATTTCGATTTGTAGATCACCATTTTGGAGGTGAGATTTTAGTTTAAGGACGTTACTGTCCCTTATCGCCATTTTGGAGGTGAAATTGTAGTTTGAGGACATTTCGGTCTGTAGATCATCATTTTTGAGGCGAGGTTTTAGTTTAAGGACATTACGGTCCGTTGTTGCCATTTTTGAGGCAACGTTTAGTTTGAGGACGTTTCGGTCTATAGAACACCATTTTTGAGGTGACGGTTTAGTTTAAGGACGTTACGGTCCGTTGTTAGTTTAGGGACATCTCGGTCCATTGTTCATCTTGCGCGCACGTGTATTTGTTACGTGTTGGGATGAGCAACGATGATATGGGACACATCCAGTTTTGGATGTGGTTTGATTTGGGGTGTACACATCAGTTTGGATAGTGCACCAAAGAGCTGTTGGTTGTCGGGACCCGCCACCTCTCTGAAGAAGTTGAAGAATTACAACGATATGTATCAGAGGTGTAGAGAGATGTACCCTTGAACCAATTCCCATATTTTAGGGAGAAGATCATGGTGAATCATCTAAGAATCGGTAGTCATTTTGGAGACTAAGATTACCTTGGGAGGTGTGGGATGAACATCATTTTGGATATCATCAGTTGACAAACCATTATTCATGCTGGGGACTAAGAACAACTTGGGGGAATGATGAGCACGAGGGGTCTTTACTCTCTCAGTCAAGTTAGACTAGGTCTGGGTCTCTACAATTACCCAACAGTGTTAATGTGCTGAGACATACTATGCTCACGTGCATTTCATGCGGGTACTGAAATAGTGTTAAATACTAAATTTCTGTGGCACTCACGTGGTGCACGTGAGGTACTCAATTATGAGCGTTGTCCATTTATTTCCCCTTTTTTTAATAAGTGCTGAGCACTTGGTTCTTGTGGCGCTTACGTGTGAATCATGTGGGGCGCCCCAAAGTTGGGTTCTGCCTTTTGGCTTTATTGCCTCTCCCTTAATGTAAGTGCTAAGCACTTAGTTCCCATAGCGCTCACGTGTAAAACACTTGAGACACGTCAAATGGGGCAATGCCCTTTTATTTTCCCTTTCTTTTACAGAAGTTCTAAGCACTTGATTGAGGGTAGCATGCAAAACACGTGACTGTCTAGGGAGTGTTCCTTGCTCCCCTTTTAAGCACTCACGTGGGAAACACATGATGCAGTCTCAGCCGTTTTCTTTTTGCTCGTTAGAAACACTCACGTGTAGAACACGTGAAGTCTCGTTATAGTGTAGAACACTATAACGAATCACCATGTTATTCTTCTGTGATTCTTAGGAATCAAGTTCTCCTTTTGTTTCTTTGCAAGAATTAAAATCTTCTTACAGGGTTAAACCCTAGTTTTTTAGAGAAATTAAATTCCCATATGTGTTTTTTGTAAGAGTTAAACTCTTTGAACGCAGTTCTTTCCCCTAGGCTTTGAATCTGCATGACAAAATCTTCCCGATGAGAATTAAATTCTCAACTTGTGGAGAGATCTGCCTCTGCAGATCTCAACCAGAGGAAGAACTAAGTTTTTCGATGAAGGGTTAAACCCTTAGAGATGTAAAGAACTTTTTTTTTGTTTTTTCCTTTACCTAGTGTTCCAAAGGAACAAGTCTTTTCTTCTGAGAATTAAATTTTCTCACTGTATATTCTTTAAGTCTCTCTGGGTAGCTCTCCCTCTCTTTTTTTCTTTTTCTTTTAACTTGAAGTCATGGGTTCTTTATATAGTGGAGAGAAGTTTGTTGATTAGTTTTAGGAAATCTCTCATGGAGATATCCTAGTTGATTTTGGGAGTTTTACCCACTGTTGGGTTTCTGTCTTACAGAACATATTTTCTTGTTTTTTTAAATAAAATTAGGAAAATATTTTCCCATACAGAATTTATTCTGTAGATTGGTGATTTTTTAATCACCATTGGATTTTTAATCCAACGGTACTCTATTTTACAGAGGGCAATCTTTCTTGTTTAGAAAGATATGGAAAATATTTTCCAACTCATGGGATCTTTGATCCGCCAACTTCCTGTTTAACAGAACATATCATTTCTCATTTAAAATGCTCAATAGAATTTAATTCTATACTTAATCACCATTAGAACTTTGATCCATCGGTTCCTTGTTGAGTAGAATTTAATTCTACGTAAGGAGGTTCCCTCACATGTTTAACACGTGAGGCTTATTTATTTTGTCAGCTGTTTGATTGCAGCGCCTATATGCTTTGCATATAGGTGTTCACGTGTTTAACACGTGAGGCTTATTAGCCTAGTAGTTGTTTTAATTGCACACGTGAGGCTCCATTAGCCTAATAGTTGTTTTAATTGCAGTGCCTATATGCGTTGCATATAGGCACTCACGTGTTAAACACGTGGTCCTGTTTTAGCCTAGCAATTGTTTTAATTGCAGTGCCTATATGCGTTGCATATAGGCACTCACGTGTTAAACACGTGGGGCTCTTTTAGTGGGGAACTTTCCCTCATCCCCTTTTTTTTATATAAGGGAACAGTTAAACATGGTTTTAATAGGTTTTATACAACTTGGCTATATCACAGAGAAGGATGTAACGACTCTGAAATCACTGTACATAAATTTTCTTGTTAATATACGGAAAAGAGTATTACAGACCGTGTAAAAGTTAAAAGTTACTTTTGTTAAAGCCCCTGCACTGCTGTGACGTAGCCTGTGTGTTTGATTCCCATCAGACACAATTATTTTTTCTAATTTTTCTTTTTAATTTTTGGAAGCCCAAGAGTTGCACATGCAATACACGGGGAAATGAAAAGTTTCAAAAAAATAAAATAAGCGCAATGAGGTGTACACATCCAAAATCTCAAGTGGCACGAATCTTGAGGCAATTGCCTCAAATCTGACAGGCCAAAATGCCATATATGCCGGCGCCGACGCTTGAGATGAGTCTAAATGGCTCCATGCTTTGCACACGCACTCCTTCGACTCTCCTTAACCCCTCTGCACTATTTGATTTCCCTGCAATCAAATAGAGACCCTTCATTTCACCATTTAACATCTTTTTAACACTTTTTGATCCAAAATTTTAATTCCCAAACCTTAATTCTTTACTATAAATACCACCCCTTACTTTAGCTCTTCACCATTCTGAAATTCTAGCAAAAATTCTCTCAAAAAGTTCCTAAGTACAAGTGGAGTCATGTGGAATTAGCAACCAAGCTCCTTCCGTCGAAGACGAAGCCATTTCCGGAGCTCCCGAGACACCACGAAACCACTCCCTTCTTCCTTATCCTTTTTTTGATATTTCCAAACAGTAAGTCCCACCCAACTCACTTTCTTTCCATCGAAATTCATCTCCTAATCATATATCGGTAAAGTGGAGTTATTCCTGATACTCTTCTTTTAAAACCTAGAACTCCCTTTTCCTTTATATCTTGGTCAATCTAATCTTACCACACTATTTGTAACTTTAATTACAAATGTTTAGATTCAAGTTTAACTAAAATTTTCATGTGAAATGAACATAATCGAACTTTTTCATTAAAATATCTTGAATATTATTATCACCTCTTTTCGATATTGTTAAAACAATACCTTTAGGAAAACTTCACGGGGTAACGACCTACCCCACATGCACACTTTTCATAGCACGATATCTATATATACATATAGTTAGTTCAAATAATAACTTTACAATAAAATACCACATCTTTTAAAAACCGGCTTTCTATTAAAGCGGTATTTTATAATTCTTGGCAAATATGCCTCTACAACCTTCATTAGGGGACCCGCTAATGGATGGTACAGATTATCGCACATTTTTCGGATAGCAGAACGAGATGCAGAACTCCTCACGGAGTATTCGATCTCGAAAGCAAATAAAATACGGTTTTTTAAGAAATGCGACTTTTCTAAATAAAACTAATTTTTAAAATTATATAAAAATTATAAATCTATATTTTCAATATAATATGAAATTATATTTTTTAAAATGAAAGATTAAACTTTTAATAAAATACCACCAATGTTACCAAAAATGGCTAGTTTTCAATAAAATACCATAACCTTTTAAAAACTAAGTATTTATCATTAAAATACCCAATAGTTAAAATACATGCTCATGAAAACCCTAAATAATATAAATCACCATCGAGATTATTTTTTTAACTATATTAGAATACTTTTCATAAAACCCATCGAGATATGCAAAACAATATTTAAGGACTCTAATTTAAATATAGGTTTAAGCGGGATCAATTCTCTTAAGCTCCAGGGAGCCGGAGAAAGTGAGCGCTTCTCTATTCAGGTTAGAAAATTTAACGCAGCTATCAATAGCAATTGTTTTGAAAAAAGACACAAATCCTGCCGTCTATGTGCAGCAGTTGCCGATTACTCCCGAACTTAAGAATTCAAGAGTTAAATCCGTTCACAAGTGTCTGACTCGACATGAATCCAAACTCAAACCTGAATCCAAACTCAAACACGAACTTGAATACTTGATCATGAATCTGAATACTTGAATTCAAACTTGTATACTTGACTCGACTTGACTGAACATGGTTATAACTTGATATGAACTCGACATGACTACTTGAGCACATGATTGCGTTCTGAACATGAACCTGAACATTTTATATCCAAAATTCGGCCAAGACCTATAATCATAATCTATACAATACAATACGCGGGGATAAAATGGTAGATTAGTACGGAACATATACCATGGCATGAGAGGTCGCTTAAAAGACACCTACATAAATTCACGTGCCGTTGTCCTGTAAGTTATGACGGGGCGTTGTACTACATGTTACCATAGTCCACGGGGTAAGATGGACTCCTCTCGTATACATGAATACCTTTCTTATCAAACTACAAATAACCACGTTAGAATAACTATCTTATACCAGTGAATGATCGTATACAACTTTACATGTTCATTTCGCATTACATATTTTCTCTTCTTATTTCTTTTAAGACTTACCTAGCGCTAGTTCGCTGACGACATTCCTTTCTGTTTTCTTTCTTTGGAATACTCGTCAGGAGGACCGGACTCCGAGGAGATAGAGCCGAGCCAGGAGGACTTGGATCAGCTTGCTGCACAGCCAAATTATTAGCTCCTTCTAGCTTGCACATACTTTCAATATACCATTGTTTAGGCATTTACTTTATTATTGTATCTTTTATTTCAGACAGTTGTATGTAAATTCGAATGTAAATAATGTTGTTGTTTCATTTTATTACTCTTGTCATTCTTGTTCATTGTTATATTGCTTAATTACGCTTAACATATTTATTTCATAGTGAATACGTTACGGGCTTGCTATGTCACCGTTTCCGTTTACTGGAAAGCGGGGTGTGATAAGTTTTGTTGGCGGCCCATGCAGGCCAGTTCTGCATAAAGTCTTAAGTAATATATCATAAGAATTATAAGAATCGGCAACTATAAATTCCATACATTTCAAATTTCTTGATTCTATCCTATCCTTTCCTTTTCTATCAAGGTAATGGATTCTCCCAACAACACCAGCACTAATGTCAATGGCAACACACCACCACCTACCTTACCACCTCCCCCTACCATTGCTGCTCTGCTCAACGAACAGACGGTGCTTCTAGAAGCTATCAAAAGTCTTCTGGAGGGCTAACAGCAGCAGATTGCTATTCTTATGAACCGCCCGGAAGCCGAAGCACCTGGAGTTTAGCAATTCCGTGCATTACATCCCAGGAAATTTTCAGGGAAAGAGAGTCCTCTTGAGGCTGAAGATTGGGCCCAGAGCATAGAGGACGACCTTGCTGTAGCACAGGTGCCAGACATAGCTTGTGTTCGTGTGGCCAAGCTTCAGCTCACAGACAATGCAAGAGTATGGTAGAAAGCCAAGGAAAGCCGTCTCACACAACCAATAGAGTGGAAGAATTTTCGTGATCTATTCGATGCAAAGTTCTTCCCCGATACTGCTCGTTTTGATATGGAACAACAATTCATCCACCTGCAACAAGGGTCCATGTGGGTAAAATCGGTAGATGAATATGATGCCGAATTCATCATGCTTAGCAGGTAAAGAATTCGTATCATATTCTATTCTGTAAAGCACATCACTATCCTGACATCAACATCTTTTCAGGTTCGTGACACATTTGATCCCGACCGATGAGATTCAGGCTAGACGATTCCAACAGGGCTTAGACCTGGAGATTCAGGCGGCATTAGCTACAGGCGACTACCCAACTCATGAACTCGTCTTGAAGGCAGTATGTCGTTATGAAGTTATGGTCAAGAAGATAGGTAAGCCCCAAACAGCCGGAATCAAATGCCCTGCTACCCAGATGACAGGAGGAGGCTCTTCTAGGCCAACATTTGCACCCAGGAGGCCAGGAGGACCATTTAACCGGTCCAATACAAATTTCTATTTCTACTGCAAGAGAACTAGACACCTGGCGAACGATTGCAGGTGTGCAAATGGACTGTGTTTGATTTGTGGCGCATCTACTCACTTTATAGGAGCATGACTATATCGTTTTAACGCAGCACCAGCATCCTGACCCGCAATCACAGCTCCGTAGAGGCCAGCCATCCAGGCACTTGCATTCTGCCTAGCTCTTCCTGCACTCGCTCCACATGGACCACCTGCAGAACCTCATCATCAATTCCATCACGCACAGAGAAACGTGCCTCAAGAGAAGAGAAACGTGCCCCAAAGACAGAGAAATGTGCCTCCGGCAAGGAGGAATGTACCAAGACAACATGCTTTTACAATGATAGTCGAGGAGGCCAAAGCCACTGGACTAGTCATCATTGGTAATTCCCTCATCCTTTCAACCCTTGTATATCGTTATACTTTTCCTATATATAAACCCAACCTCACACAATTTAGGTACTATACTAGTAGCCACCCTTCCGGCACTCGTACTTTTCGACACTGGAGCTTCACACTGCTTCATGTCACAATGATTCGTGAGAATGCATGCGATTCCCGTGAAGCCCCTCATTTCAAGATGGAATGTCAGTTCCGGGAATGGAGTCTTGAAAGCAACTTTAGGGTATGATTAGTGCCCAGTTGTAGTTTGCGGTCGAGAATTCTACGCAAATTTCAAAGTACTGGACATACCAAATTTTGATGTTGTGTTGTGAATAGATTGGCTGGGAGTATTCTATGCCACTATTGACTGCCGTCAAAGAAGGGTAATATTTGAGATATCAGATCACCCAGTCCTTTATTTCAAAAGTGGAGATAGAACCTTGGAGCCAGAAAGCTACCATGCTAAACCGAAGAATGCAGAAGTATTCTTTCTACCGGCGGAATAAGAAAAGCCCGAAATAGTTTGAGAGTTCGAGGATGTGTTCCCTGAAGACATATCAGGTTTGTCTCCCGATCGAGCTCTTGAGTTTAGTATTGAGTTACAACCTGGTGCGCAACCTGTAATCAAAGCTCCATACCGGTTAAGTCCGGAGGGATTGAAGGAGATCCGTATTCAGTTGGACGAATTGCTGAAGAAAGGTTGGATACGACCTAACACTTCAAGTTGGGGATCTCCAGTATTACCAGTGAAGAAGAAGGAAGGTTCATACAGGATGTGTGTGGATTATCGAGCTCTGAACGAAGTGACGATTAAGAACAAGTATCCACTACCGCGTATCGATGACCTTTTCGATCAGTTAAGTGGGTCTTGTATCTTTTCAAAGCTAGATATTCGTTCGGGTTATCATCAGGTGATGGTCAAAGAGTCCGACATTCCGAAAACGGTGTTTAGGATCCGTTATTGCCATTATGAATATCTCATAATGCCATTTGGAGTGACTAATGCACCTGCCATATTTATGAACCTGATGTACCAAGTTTTCCGAGAGTATTTAGACAAGTTTGTTGTTATCTTCATCGACGACATCCTGGTGTATTCAAAGAATTGGAAAGAACACGCCGAACCCTTACGGATTGTTCTGGAGATATTGCGACAACTCCAGCTCTACGCCAAGTACATCAAGTGTGAATTTTGGCTAGATCAAGTCAGATTTCTCAGACACATCGTTTCAGGCAAAGGAATCTCTATAGATCCAGCCAAGGTGTTAGCTGTAGTGAGTGGCCAACACTAAAGACGGTGAAAGTTATACGGAGTTCCTTGGGATTAGCAGGATACTACTAACGATTCATTGAAGGCTTCTCAAAGATCGCAGCACCCTTAACCAAGCTCACACGCAAAGATGAAGCATTTGTGTGGTCAGAAGGATGTGAAATAGCTTTTGTAGAACTCAAGTCGAGATTAACCTCTGCACCTATCCTTGTAATACCGGATCAATCTGGAGGATTCGTTGTACATTGTGATGCGTCCGGTAAAGGATTAGAATGTGTTCTACACCAGCATGGAAGAGTTGTGGCTTTTGCATCAAGACAACTAAAGGTTCATGAGTGCAACTATTTAATACATGATCTGGATTCAGCAGCCGTCATCTTCGCACTCATGATTTGGCGCCACCATCTCTTGGGAGAACGAGTGGATATATACACTGACCATAAGAGTCTGAAGTATGTATTTACTCAGAAGGAACTAAACATGCGGCAGAGAAGATGGTTAGAACTCATGGAGGACTTCGACATCAACCTACAGTATCATCCTGGGAAGGTGAATGTAGTTCTTGATGCACTTAGTCGCCACCATTAGCAATAAACCTCACCGCTCAGTGGAAACTACAATAAGAACTGCATGGATTGAAGATCGAAGTAGTTGTGCCAGGTAACACTTCATATTTGATATACTTACAAGTCCAGACCACTCTTATAAACCAGATCAAGGCAGCTCAAGCAAATGATGCCAAGCTACAAAAGATCCGAGAACAAGTAGAAAGTGGACTTCGAACTGATTTGATCATCCACGAAGATGGATCCTTACGATATGGAAGTCGTTTATGCGTGCTAGTCGGACCTATTCGAGAAGAGTTGAAAGAAAATCGCAGCTCTCCTTATTCGGTACACCCCGGTGGCACAAAGATGTACAAGGATTTACAGAAACACTACTGGTGGCATGGAATGAAGTGCGAAGTAGCAAGGAGCGTAGCCAAGTGTTTGGTGTGTCAGCAAGTGAAGGCTGAATATCACAGAACTGCTGGTCTACTTTAGCCGTTACCAATCCCAGAATGGAAATGGCAGCACATTACCATGGACTTCGTGATTTCCCTCCCTCGTAGAACGAAGGGTAACGACGCAATTTGGGTTATTGTGGATCGACTCACCAAGTCGGCTCACTTTATTCCATTTCGAATTGGTCAGTCAACCGAGACGTTAGCAAAGAAATACATGGAGGTGAGCATAAATCTAAAGTAAGATTTAAAGCTTCAAGATGTACCATATTTGATACCCATAAACTCATACAGAAGATCGTGAGATTACATGGAGTACCTGTTTGTATCGTCTCCGATCGTGATACAAGATTCCGATCAAAATTTTGGCAGAGTCTGCAAGCTAGCCTGGGAACGATTCTGAATTTCAGCACGGTGTATCATCCACAAATGGACGGACAGTCCTAGCGAACAATTCAGATACTGGAAGATATGTTAAGAGCCTGTATGTTAGACTTTGGAGGTATTCCCGCCAAAATTTTCGGCCAAGAGGTACTTGTTCCCTTATAAAACAGGGGGAGAGTCCTCAAAATTTGGCCTCACGTGTTAAACACGTGGGCACTCATATGCAAAGCATATAAGCGCAGAAAACAAACAACTAAGGGCCAAACATGCCTCACGTGTTAAATACGTTAGCGCTCATATGCAAAGCATATGAGCGCTGAACATAAATAACTAATGGCCAAACGGGCCTCATGTGCTAAACACGTGAGCGCTCATATGTAAAACATATGAGCGCTAAAAATAAACTAAATAAAACAACTAATGGACAAACATGCCTCACGTGTAAAATACGTGAGTGCTCATATGCAAAGCATATGAGCGCTGGACATAAATAACCAATGTCCAAACATGTCCCACATGTTAAACACGTGAGCGCTCATATGCTCATATGAGCGCTGAAAATAAACAGGCTAAAACCCATACTATGGGCCACGTGTTAAATACGTGAGTTCTCTTGCCGCTCACATGCAAAGCATGTGAGCGCCCAATTTAAAATACTCCTATCAAATTATAGAATTAAATTCTATTTGGTAAATATTTTCATGATCTTTCTCAAACTAGAAAGACCTTCTCTGTTAAACAAAGAACCTTTGGATCAAAGATCCAACGGTGATCATCTAGTAGAACAAAATTCTATCATTTGAAAATATTTTCTTAATTTTGTTAAACTAACAAGATATTCATATGATAAGAATAAAATTCTATGTTAAACTAACGAGATATCCATATGATAGAATTAAATTATATATTAAGAAATTATATTTCTGATCTTGTTAAACTAAAAGGATATGATAGAATAAAATTCTAATCTTGTTAAAACTAACAAGATATTCATAATCTTGTTAAACAAACAAGAAATCTTCTCTGTTATACAGAGAGCATTTGGATTAAAAATCTAACGGTGAATAAAATTCACCGATTGATCTAAAAGATCATGGAATCAATCATGATCTCTCAATGAGAGATTCTCTTAACAAATTGATTCTTTTTCTTCTCGTATAAATAGGAGCGAGGAGAGGAGGAGAAAACATAGAGAAGAGAGAGTACAAAGAAAAATAAAAGAGAATTCAATTCTCTAAAAACAAGAAGATCTCCCTTTTAGAAAAAAGAAACCCTAGATAAGAAGAAAGACACAGAGATTATCTTATCTCTTCTTAGCCTCTCCAAGGGTTTAACCCCTAAAAAAAGAACTTAGTTCTTCCTCTGGTTGAGGTCTGCAGAAGCAGATCTCCCCACAAGTTGAGAATTTAATTCTCATCGGGAAAATTCTGTTATACAGATTCAAAACTTAGGGGAAAGAACTAAATTCAAAGAATTTAATTCTTACAAAAGTATATAGGAATTTAATTCCTTTGATAAAACTAGGATTTAACCCTGTAAAAGAATTTAGTTCTTATAAAACAAGAGACTTGAATTTCTCTAAACTCAAATCCCAGCATTATTGATATAAGATCAAGATCTTCATGCACATAGAGGGAAAGACTGATGATTCACACGCAAGCGTCTAAAAAGAAGAACAAGAAATGCCTCCTAGGGCAGTCACGTGTTCCCACATGACCCCCAAGCATTTATACAGAAAAGGGAATAAACCCAAAGGCATCGCTCATATTTTGAGAACACCTCATGTGTTTGCTCGTGAGCATTAATGAATTAAGTTCTTAGCACTTATAAAAGAAAAGAGAATAAAAAAAGAAGAAGGGGCAGTACCAACATTGGGGCACCTCACGTGTTCGCACGTGAGGGCCATAAGAATTAAGTGTTTAACACTTATACATAAACGGGGACTTGAACTCAATGTACAGTTCCAACTTTGAAGTGCCTCACGTGCTACATGTGAGCGCCTCTCTAAAATTCAGTATTTAACACTTCTTTAGAACCTCACGTGGGAACACGTGAGTGCTGAACGTGTACTAGTGTTTAACACTATGGGAAATCAATTCCAGCCCTAAGTTGGCTAAGTCTTCTAGAGATTAAAACAACTTCGATCTTCAAATAGACCGAAACTCTATGCTCATGACTTCCCAAATTAATGAAGAAATCTTGGTCTCAAAATTCGACTAATGATGGAATTGTTTCAAGAGTACATCTCTCTACACCTCTGATACATGCCGTTGTAATTCCTCAACGTCTTCAGAGAGGTGGCGGGTCCCGAAAACCAACCGTTTTTGGATGCACTTCCTAAAATGGCGACAATGCACCGCAACGTCCTTCAACTAGTTATGGACCGCAACGTCCTTCAACTAGTTACGGACCGAAACGTCCTTAAATTAAAAACGGACCGTAACGTCCTTAAACTAAAGCAATAGAGCCCAAATGCTCTCTTGTTGGGTCTGAATGGTCCCAAAATCCTGTTGAGTAGATCTTAGTCTAAAATCAGACTAACGTATCCTTAAAAAACATTTAAGTTGATCTTAATCTCAAATGAGATTAATGATCCTTAAATCAAACCAAACCCAAATTGAAAAATATACGGATTTGGACTAATTCACACCCTACGGGCGACAACATAAATTAGTCTCCGTATACAATCTACGGGCAACCAAAAATAAAACATACACACACGATACAAAGTGAACTTCCGGAGCAGGAGAAAGTGGTTATCGCTACGCGGTAACGTAATTAACTGCAGGGGCTTGCGCCTGCAGGGAAGAGCGTCCCCACAATCAAAAACCCCTCACAACGGGAGGGGGGAATCTGACGAAGTCTACTACAACAGCCGCATCCATCCAAACCTCCGATACACGGTGCCATAAATCAACTTGGTATCTTCGGAGAGGTGGACGGATAAATCCAAATAGCATCTTCCCATAAATTTAGGAAAGACAATCCATCCCGGTTTCGTCTCCGTTTTCGACGGTAAACAGATTCTGGTACGCCCAGTGGGACCTTTTCCTCTTTGCACTCCACACTTCGTGTGTCATGTTCATGAACAAATCGCGGTTTACTATGGTTGCCCCTGGATTTGATGTACTAAGATTTGGTGTCTTGGTCCTATGCTGAAGAGAAGAGAAATCGATGACTTCCAACTGCACCTGCAACAACAACTCTCGCTCCACCCTAAATGGAGGAGTGACTTATGGGCCCCAAGCGGCCTCCATCTTTGCAATACCAGTAGAGCAGGTGACTCAAGACACTACTGGACTGTTCTTTGGGACCATGATCCTGCCAGCAAGCTTCAGCGCCCCGGTGCCATCACAGGAAGCTCCAAAGAAGTCGGTCTTTGATCAACTTGCAGCCACGGCCCCTCTCAACGGGTCGTCCAAGTCTTCCACCTCAGTCTTTGACAAACTGAGCCAAAGCTCCAGTGGGCCTGCAAAGAGGCTTGTAATACCTGAAGGGGTTATCCCGAAGCGGATATCCATTCTAGTTCTGACAGATGAAGTCGTCAAAGGGGCTTCTCCTTCTAAAGGATCGGTCTTCACATAACTGGCCGTTCCAACTCTTGCTACAGGTGAAGTCGTCAAAATCCTTCCCCTATCAGAAGGTCGGCCTTCGAAAAATTGACCGTCCCCTCCTAACGGACGTCAGTCTTCGACAGGATGACACCGGCTGTAGCCCTTCATTAAAGCAGGGGGCATGAGGAGGCCACTCCCACAACTGAGGCAATCCCGTCTGCAAGGCATGCTCGACATCGCCACTGGCGCCGAGTGAGGAAAGCTGGGGGAAACTCCCCCTCTAGACTTACTCCACCAGCCCCAATGGTTGAAGTTGACGCTGATGTTCCAACTAGGAACAGTTTTGAACCGCTCAGGATGGTGCGAAAGAACTCCCCAAACGCCGTATTGAAGAAGTCTCCTCCGCCTGCTGAAAACATTATGCAGGAAAAGCCGGAGCAACCCCCTCAACGGTTGCCCTCTAAAAGCCACAGGGTCTGGCGGAAATTCCAAGACTCTGTAATTGAAAAAAATTACTCTCACCGACTCGAGAAAAAGAAGACTCGGCAGGAGGAGGACCATCCCTCCGCCATACAACGAAAAACCTCGTCTACATGGGCGCCTCTTACAACGGCCCCTCTGACTTCAACCTCTCACAAAAGGAGAAGGCCGCAGAAAACCTCACTGCCTGCGGCGAATTCCAAAGGTACTGGACCCAAACACCCTAAGTCTGGGGGCATGATCGTGCACACGGTGTACATGGGTTCCGGGAAAGAGGAAAGCTGTGCTTCTATAGGTCATTGACCACTCACTCGGTCATTGACAAAAGCTCAGGAGCAGCAACAAAAACTCCAAGAAATGCTGATGAAAATGTCAGCGCTCATTAGGCAAAAAGAAAGCTTGGAAGCATCGTCTGAACAGCGCCGGGAGCAGGAGATTGATACGGAGTTCTTGCGAAGGGTGCTGGAAACGAAGGATAAGGAGGCCGTGGAACAAGCTGCTAATATAAAACAGATGGCGCTTCTGTTCCAAGACATGGTTGGGATGATGATCCAGCCGGAACCTCCAGCCGAAGGCCCTCCGATAATCATTGAAGACGACAGAGGGAAAACGTCAAACCCTCCTCCGGCTGTCTCAGCAGCCCGGGAAGAGACAATTTCCAAGGCTGCCTTTGATGACTACATAGCTCAACAAATACGAGCTCATCAAGCGAGTGAAGCGGCTGGCCAAGTCATCAGAACTGGGCGACCTTATCCAGGCTGGTACGATCAAATCAAGTACCCGCCAGGATATACGATCCCTAAGTTCCATGTGTATAAGGGGATGAGCAATCCACACCAGTATGTTGTTCAATTCAGAGCTTTGTGCGATAATACTGGAGACGACAATAAACTGCTGCTTCGCCAGTTCGTTGGCAGCCTGTCCGAGACGGCATTTGAATGGTACTCGGAGCTCCCAAACGACTCCGTCAAAACATTCACGGAGATAGAACTACTATTCATACAGCGGTTCGCAAGCGCAAGCGAGCGCACCCCAATCATGGCATTAATCAATGCCAGGGTGAAGCCAGGAGTGACTTGGGTTCAATATGCAATCCGGTGGCGGAACCTATGGTCAAAATGCGAACAACGCATCGAAGAAGCTCCTGCCATGGGCATGTTCATAGGGACCCTCGATCCTCAGGCGACTATATCCAAGTTCATGATGTTCTTCAAGCCGACCACTTTCCAAGCTTTGATCGACAAGCTGGCCCAAATAGACCAGATGGGCCATGGTTCGTCCTCTTCAAAAACGGATCCTCGGAATATAGAGGGCAAAGGGAAAGTGGCCTTTGTTGTCAATACTCAACAACAGCCGAACGACTCGAAACCGGTTTCTCACCAAAGCAACACACGCCGATCCCTCTAAGAGAAGTTGAGACGTGCTTACTCGTTTCCCCGACATAAAACGAGGAGATTGTTCGAACTGGCGGTGCGCAATAGGCTCATCACTCTGCCGGATCCGAGACGTCCACTGCAGCCTGGTAACATCAGCAGTCCCAACTACTGCCCTTACCACAGAGTAATGGGCCACCCAATCGAAGATTGCTATGTCTTCAAAAACTGGGTTGAGGACCAGTACCAACAAGGCAAGTTCGCGCTGTCCGAAAACTGGAAGGTAAACTCTCCATAGCAGCATGCTCCTAAAAAGGTGGATAGCCGGGGGCATCATGCTCATTTGTAGAAGAAGCTCCGTGGGAAGTTTTCCTTTCAGCTAAAACTAAAACAATGCCGAAGGATCTTCAAGCATGTCCGGCGATCAAATGGAAAAGCCCACTGGAGCCCGAGATCATTGAGGGGTTGCTTAAACCGCGCCCAACACCGAAAACTGGTAAGGAGGGGCAAGACCTCCAGGCCAAGCCTTCGAAGTCTTCGAAGGCAAAGAAGAAGACCAAGAAGCCCATGCAGCCTGACAACAAGCGTACAGACCTGCAAAAATACGTCGACGCACTGGAGGAATACAACTAAAAGGCGCGGACCCCGATCACACTCGAAGAGTTTCTCAACCATATCCTTGAGAATGGAGATAGTGACGATGATGAGGGAAATGGCTCGTCGGGAGAAACCGAAGATTATGTAGCAAGTTGCCACATGGTTTCTCATTTGTCGTTGAATAATGAAAAAACTACCTCGGCGTTGGAAAGCAACGCAGAGGAACTGGGGGCAAGAACGGTCCAAAAATATCTGAAGCCGTCAGACTAATTGATTGACAAGCTGCTGAACGAAGCCCTTCAGAAGAGCAAAGCTAACCGAGAGCGTGAAACGACCATATATGAAAAGGCCAAACGTCAGCGTCAGAATGAAGAAGCAGCGGCAAGGAAGAGTCATAAAGCACTCCAACCGGATCGAAGCATACCCGCGGAAGGCAAAAGCAAGTTTAAGACGGGGAAACGGTTCGCCAAAGCCCTGTCAATGGGAATGAAACTGCCACATTTCAAAGGAAATACTCCTGGGAGTATGTTCCTCGACGAATCGAATGTGCATCCGAACTACTGCTTATACCATCAGAGGGTTACGCACCCCACCGAAGAATGCAATGCCATCAAGAAGTGGTGGCAAGGATACGTTGCTCACCAACAATACTTCAAGCGGAAAGCCCGTCGGGAGCAGCAGAAGAGCATGACAGACGAGCGTGAAGGAATTTCCGGCAACTGTCATATGGTTGATACCAGGAAATCTTAAGTTCTCACATTCGGGAGCGATTCTGAGGAAGAAATAACCCTCGGCCCTCTCTTCAAAGAACCCGCCTCTAGGAAAGAAGATGAAGAAAAAAAATGTGAGAACATCTAGCTGCGTAACCGTACGTTGCCTGAAAAGAATCTCGGACCCTCAAACAAAGGTTCGGGCAAAGGAGACAAGGGGAAGGAAAAAGTCCCTAAGGAGATTTCCCTCGATGATAGAGTCGTCAAAGAGCTCACAGCTAAGGAACCACCTGAGAAAAACAAGGTGGATTACAATGTTCTGGCACATCTGAGAAAGATACCCTCATAATTGAGCATTTTGGATGCCCTTCTCCTGTTTAAAGAGGCACGAGATTCTCTGATCAGGGCGTTACAAGAGCCCGATCAGTTTCAAGCCTTCCTTGCAGAAGAAAAGATGAAAGACGAGCTGGCAGAGGTTCATACAGCTGACATCACATTCAGCAATGAAGATCTTCTCCTCAGAACATGCGAGCACAATCGTCCTCTATATGTCACTGGGTACTGCCACGACATTAAGATAGAGAAGATCCTGGTCGACAACGGGTCCTCTGTCAACCTTCTCAACATGAAGATGCTGAAGGAGATCTGCATGAACGTTCAGCATCTGGCTCGGGACAAAATTACCATCTCCAGGTTCGACTCGCAGTTATCACGGATGCTTGGGTTCGTGATATTGACATTACGCTTTGGGGTGCTCATCACTGAAATCAAATTTCATGTCATCGACGCCAAGACTTTCTATAACGCTCTGCTCGGACGGCCTTGGTTACACGAGTATAACATCATCTCTTCTACACAACACCAGTGTATGAAGTACTTCAAAGACGGCCTCGAGTACACGGTTACACGGGATCTAAATCCATTCTCCGTAAATGAAGTCCGCAAATACGAAGACGCCAAGTACTTCCTACCAGACTTCGATGACACGGAAAGGTGTCGTAAACCCGAGAACCGACAAAAAGCCGTCACCACCATCCCGATCTTTGGGAGCGATACCGAGGAAGATGAAGAGATAGTCTACTCGGGGTAATCCCAAGGCAGCAGGCCACGACCATCTACTCCTATTTTGGTCTTTGGCAGTGACTCTGAGGATGATGCCAACGTAGTGTTCTCCGTCTGCCCGTCAATGCAGACCTTCGCTGAAGCTGATCAGAGTTTACAAGTCACCATGTTCCACAGCAGCATTACAGGGAACTTGATGCGCTCGATACATACAGCGTCCAAGAGCTGCAGACCTTCTACGTTCCTCCTAGGAAAAGAGGTGAAAAGGTGATCCTCTTTTACCAATCTACGGAGACTAAAGTGGAAAAAAAGTCTGGCATGGTGCCGATTTTGCGCTCGATAGGCTCCAACCAATCCGTCTGCCCAGATATTACGCAGAGGGATTGAAAAAGCTATTAAGATGCCAAGGCGTACCCTTCAAAAAAACCGCTCGACAATCCCAGTTCTACAACAAGATTTGGGACATTCCCGCGACTCAGCGAAAGATGCCCAACGGGCGGACGGAGATGACTGGGCTTGGATACGTTCGGTCCAAGAAAAGGGAGCGATTTCATGGTTTTCATGTCATAAATAACTCCGGTGGAGAAGCGAATGCATTTCCAGATAGCGCTGATATCGAACCAGAGCGAGATCCCGCCGTAAGAATACCAAGTCCGTCATTCGAAAAACAAATTGACAAGCTAATGAGAGAAGCCGGTCAAAAGGTTCGAGATGACCACAGCCGCGAAATGGCCATTTACGAGAAAGCCAGGACGCAGCGTCTCATTCAACAGTCCACGGAAAGAGAAGACTACGATGCCCTTCATCCTCAGCCTGCTGTGCGCTCTCGTAGCAAGGAAAAGGTCCGACGCAGAAGAAACAACAAGATCAAGAACGGGAATGACGTTCAAAAATAGTGAAGCGGATCCAAGAAGCCACGCGATCGAGAAAAATTCAGCTGGTATCCGTCTTTTATGAAGAAGATGGGTCGGGAATACTCTTTCCCTCAAGACAAGACAAGGAAAATATTCAACCTTGTCATGAAGCATCAAATGATGATGCTCCCGGAGTCTCAGCACCCCGAGCAAATAAATGAGGTCCATCATCTGGATTATTGCTCCTACCACCGAACAATAGGATATCCTCTTAAAGACTGCTTCTCCTTCAAAGACTAAGTCGAAGACCAATATCAGCGAGGCGGGTTTGCTCTATCCGACAGTTGGAGGTTAGCCCCCCCGAAAGCATGAGCCAAAAGAAACCTACACTGCGAGGGTAAGTTTAGATCGGCATCGAGCTTGGAAACGAGCTCGTACCTGCCACGTGATAACACTATCAAAAGAAGGAGAGCACGAGAATATGGATGACCTTTACCGGTGTTTCGTAAATGAGTATGAGGACGAGGTGGTTATAGAATTTCCACTGGCGCAAAAAGAGTTGGAAGATGGGATACACACCACAGCGGACAACCTGAGAAAAATCAACTTGGGGATGGAAAATGAGCCGAGGCCAACGTTTGTCAGTGAGCTGATGTCTGAAAAGCAGATGGCCACGCTAAAAGATGTGCTTATGCAGTATAAAGATTGCTTCGTGTGGAACTATTCCAAGATGCCGGGACTAGATCCCGAAATAGCTGTGCATAAACTGGCGATATCACCGAACGTCAAGCCAGTCAAACAGACGCCAAGAAGAATCCGGCTCGAACTCGAGATGAGCATCAATGCCGAAGTCAAGAAACTAATCGACTCCGGCTTCATCCAAGAAGTTCAATATCCTGACTGGATCACCAACATTATCCCAGTAATGAAGAAAAATGTGACAGTACGCATCTTCGTGGACTTTCGGGACCTCAACAAAGCTTATCCGAAAGATGACTTCCCAGTGCCTGTTACCGAGCTGATGATCGATAACACGTCTACCCATGAGGTCTTCTCCTTCATGGACGGATCTTTGGGGTACAATCAAATAAAGATGCATCCCGAAGACCAAAAGCACACCGCTTTCCGGACTCCGCTGGGCATATTCTGCTATAAAATGATGCCCTTCGGTCTGAAGAACGCTGGTTCTACCTACCAGAGGGCCATGACGAAGATCTTCGATGATCTTATACACGAGATTGTCGAATGTTATATCCACGATCTCATGGTGAAAAGAAAATCGTACGAGGAGCACTGGGAGCATTTGAGAATAGAGTTCTAGCATCTTCGGAAATATAATCTGAAGATGAACCCTTTGAAATGCGCGTTTGGGGTCTCCTCGGGAAAATTCCTAGGATTCATCATACGACACCGAGGTATCGAAGTAGACCCATCAAAGATCAAGGCGATTATGCAAATGCCCTCGCTAAGAACTCTCAAACAATTGCGGTCTCTCCAAGGAAAGCTCGCGTATATCCGACGGTTTATAGCCAACCTCTCGGGAAAATGCCACCCCTACAGCCATCTAATGAAGAAGGGGACCCCGTTCGTTTGGGATCGTAAATGCCAAAATGCACTGGACGAAATCAAGCGATATCTGCAGAACCCACTGGTACTGACCGCTCCGGTCAAGGGAAAGCCCCTCATCCGGTACACAACAGCCCTTGAACTTTCTTTACGTGCGCTATGGGCACAGGAGAACGATCAGGAAAAAGAGAGAGCTCTCTACTATTTGAGTCGCGTTCTCCTGGGGGCAGAAAACAACTACTCCCCTATCGAAAAGCATTGCCTGGCATTAATCTTCGCGATAACAAAGCTTCGGCATTATGCCTTGGCGCATGAGGTCCATCTCATATCAAAGGTGGATCCTGTTTTCCCCAATCAGAGCAAGGCTCTGTTTGAATTTCAAAAATTCAAATTTTGAAGCAACGCTTCAAATCCCGTGCGCTGTGCGCAACACGCCACGTGTCAGAAGTTGATGCGTCAGCACAGTGCCCAAGGCAGTACGTCCAATCAGAGCAAGGCTCTTTAAAAATAAAAGTAAAGGAAGCAACGTGCGCATGCACAGTTGCGCAAGCACAGCTGCGCAAGCGCTGCGCTGCACGACGCGTGTCTGCGCAGTTGCGCAAGCACAGCTGCGCAAGCACAGCTGCGCAAGCACAGCCGTGCAAGCATTGCGCTGCGCGACACGTATCTGCGCAGTTGCGCAAGCACAACTGCGCTGCGCGACACGTGTCAAGCGCTAGGGCGTTTACGCCAAACAGAATTAAAATTCTAATAAGATCTTTCTGTTCTTGTTAAAACAAGAAGATTTTCTTCTGTAAAACAGAAGCCCTTGAATCAAAAGATCCAACGGTGGGGAAAATTCACCAAATCACTCAGAGAAATATCTCTTTAACAAATTTAACTAATTTATGGGCACTATAAAAAGGACCCTAGACCTCAATTCAAAGGGATCAAGATTTTTTGAGAAATCAAGAACTTCAAACAGAGAGAACTCTGAAAAAGTTTCAAGAAAAAGGTAAAAAACCCTTCATAAAATAGAAGAAATTTCTTTTAATAGATCATTGATCTAAGAACAAGATCAATAATCTTCACATAATAAACAGTGCTTTGCACTTCTTATGAACCACTGGTTCTTTAAAACAAGAAAAACAAGAAATGCTTGTTTTCTTTGATTCTCATTAGATCGAAGAAAACAAACAGTGCTTTGCACTTTATCATGAACCATTGGTTCTAAAAGATTCTCAAATTAAAGTGCCTTGCACTTGCAAACTGCGCTGTTGCGCTCCTGGATTGGCGCAAGCCACCAGAGTGCGCCACGTGTCAGCAGCGCAGGCGCAGCGCACTGCGCTTGCGTGACACGTGTCAACACCACAAGCGCTTGCCCTCTCTGATTGGCGCAAAGCGCCTGACAAATGCAATGCATTTCCTAAAGGGCCGGCCTAAATCGAAAAGACCAAGCAGGCCTAATTAAATTGTAATGCAATAAAAAGGGGAAAGCCCAAACAGAATTGATGCTATGCATCATTTATAAATGGGCAGAGCCCAAACAAAATAATAAAAAATGCCATGCATTTTAAAAAGGGCAGAGCCCAAACAAAGTAGATGTTTTGCAGAGCCCAACTAAAACAAAGAAAAATAATGCAATGCATTATTTAAATGTGGGCAAAGCCCTAGCACAGGTCTAATAGACCAAAAATAAATAAAAGCGTTGAATATTTTTCAACTGGACTTAGCCCAATCATGGCCGTAAGTCCTCAAATTAAATTGACTGAGCACAGCTGCTCCCTAAATCAATTTATATCCGGTTCGAGGGTACATCTCCGAACTCCTCTGACACTTATCGTTGTAATCCTTCAACGATGTCGGAGAGGTGACGGGTCCCGACGACCACACATCAATATGGACTGCGGGGTCCTTAAACTCGTGGACCGAAACGTCTTTAAACTAATATTTACCCCAAAATGGGAATGTTGGACCGAAACGTCCTTAAACTAATGATGGACCGAAACGTCCTTAAACTAATGATGGACCGAAACGTCTTTAAACTAATGTCGGACCGAAACGTCCTTAAACTAATGATGGACCGAAACGTCCTTAAACTAATGTTTGACCGAAACGTTCTTAAACTAATGATGGACCACCGCGTCCCTAAACTGGCGATGGTCCACCACGTCCCTAAACTGGAACATGGACCACCACGTCCCTAAACTGGCGATGGACCACCACGTCCCTAAACTGGAATATGAATTGCAATGTCCTTAAACTACCAATGGACCGCAATGTCCCTAAACTACCTATGGACCACTACGTCCCTAAACTGGAACAATAGAGCTCCCAAATGCTCTTTTGTCGGATCCAAACGATCCCGTTTAAGTTGATCTTAGCCTCAAATATGGCTAACGTATCCTTAAACATTCAAACAGACTTTAGTCCTAAATTGGACTATAAGACCCCCAATCAACTTTGGTTCAAGGGTACATCTCCGAACTCCTCTGACACCTATCGTTGTAATCCTTCAACGACGTCAGAGAGGTGACGGGTCCCGATGGACATGCATACAATGGACCACTATGTCCCTAAACTGGAACAATAGAGCCCCCAAATGCTCTTTTGTCGGATCCAAACGATCCCGTTAAGTTGATCTTAGTCTTAAATCAGACTAACGTATCCTTAACAAACGTTTAAGTTGATCTTAGCCTCAATATGGCTAACGTATCCTTAAACTAAAACACCAAACCCAAATCTAAGTAAATACGAATTTGGACTAATCCACGTCCTACGGGCGACGGCATAACTAAGTCTCCGTATACAATCCACGGGCAACCACAAACAAAACAAACACCCACGACACGAAGTGAAATTCTGGAGAAGGAGAAAGTTGTTACCGTGATGCGGTAGCGTAATTAACTGCAGGGGCTTGCGCCTGCAGGGAAGAGCTTCCCACAATCAAAAACCCCTCAAGTGAGGGGGAATATGACGAAATCTGCTACATCGGCCGCATCCATCTAAACCTCCGATACACGGTGCCATAAATCAACTTGGCATCTTCGGAGAGGTGGACGGATAAAACTAAATAGCATCTGCCCCGAATCTCAGCGTCAGGACATCGCAGTCCTGTCCGCTGCCATTCGGAGGGGAACAGATTCTGGCATGCCCGGTGGGACCTTTTTCTCTTTCCACTCCACACTTCGGGTGTCGTCTTAGCGAACGAATCGCGGTTTATTAATGGTTGCCTTTGGATTTCAAGTTTACTAAGATTTGGTCTCTTGCTTGGCGCAGAAAAGAAATCAAGCATCGATAGCCTCTACGTGTTCGAAGTGCTCTAACTGCAGCTGCAGCTCGCGTCCGGCCTCAACTGGGGGCATAACCTACGAGCCCTAAGCGGCCTCTTTGTTCACCATGCCTGTGGAGCAGATTACTCAAGCCACCACGGGGTTGTTTTTCGGAACTATGCTTCCGCCAACAAGCTTCAGCATCCCCGTGCCCGTACAAGAAGCTCCTAAGAAGTCGGTCTTCGATCGACTTTCAGCTACTGCGGCCCCTCTCAACAGGTCGCCCAACACCAGTGCCTCGGTCTTGTCCAGACTGGGCCAGAACTCCTGCGGGCCCACAATGAAGCTTGCATTCCCAGAAAAGGTTATTCCAAAAAGAGTAGCCAAACCCGCTCCTGAAGTCGTCGAGGCGGCTTCTCCTGCTAAGAGATCGGTCTTTACAAGACTGACCATCCCAGCTCCCACTCCTGCTCCTGCTGCTCAAAAGACATCAGTCTTCAATAGGCTGACGCCGGCAACAGCCCCACACCTGAACAGGTGGCAAGAAGAAGCTGTTTCTGTTTCTGAACCAATACCGACGACTTTTCGCGCCCGACGACGCCACTGGCGCCGGATAAGGAAGGCAGGGGGCAACTCCCCCTCGGGGCTAACTCCACCGGCTCCAGTGGTGGAAGTCAACGCTGTTGTTCCAACTGGGAACAGCTTTGAACTGCTGAGGAGGGTATGTAAGAATTCTCCAACCGCTACATTGAAAAGATCTCCTCCGCCCGTGGAGAGAGTTCCGGAAACAAAGCAAGAACAGCCTCCTCAACGGCTGTCCGCAAAAATATACAAGGTTTGGCGAAGGGTTCAAGACTCCGTGATTGACCCAGATCACTCTCGTCAACGAAAGAAGACGAAGGTGCAAAATGAAAAAGACCGTCCTATTGAACAACAGAGGACAACAATCGCTAGGGTGCCCACTGCAACGGCCCCTTCAACTTCAACGGCCCACAAAAGAAGAAGGCCGGAGAAAACCCCCGCGCCGGCGACAAATATCAAAGGTGGTGAACCCAAACTCTCTAAGTCAGGGGGCATTGTAGTTCATACCTTCTATGTGGCGTCTGGTAAAGAGGACAGTCGCATATCTACGGGTCATCGACCGCTTACGCGATCAGTGACCAAAGCGCAAGAGCAACAACAGAAGCTCCAAGAAATGATGAACGCTATGGACGCACTTACTGGGCCAAAAGAAAACCCTGAAACGTCCTCGGATGAACGCCAAGAGGAAGAAACCGATGCCGAATTCCTTCGTCGAATATTGGAAAAGAAGGACAAAGAGGCTGCTAAACAAGCAGCCAACATACAGCGTATGGGCCTCCTGTTCCAAGACATGGTAGGGATGATGATATAACAAGATCCTCCGGCTGAAGATCCCCCGATCGTCCTTGGTGATGATAGGGGAGAAACGTCGAATCCTCCGCCAGCTTTGTCAACAGCTAAGGAGGATACAATCTCCAAAGCTGATTTGGACGAGTACATAGCCCAACAAATACGGGTTCATCATGCGACCGAAGCAGCCGGCCAGGTCGTAAAAACAGGGCGGCCATATCCAAGTTGGTACGATCAAATCAAGTACCCACCCGGTTACACAATTCCCAAGTTCCATGTCTACAAGGGGACGGGCAATCCTCACCAGCATGTTGCCCAATTCAGGGCACTCTGCGGCAACACCGGCGGTGACGACAAGCTGTTGCTTCGTCAGTTTGTTGGAAGTTTATCAGATACGGCGTTTGAGTGGTACTCTGAGCTCCCGAATGACTCTATCAAAACTTTCGCGGAGATGGAGCTATTGTTTACTCAGCGTTTTGCAAGCGCCAGTGAACGCACCTCGATGACGGCACTGATTAACGCCAGGGTAAAGCCAGGTGAGACATGGGTTCAATATGCTATACGGCGGCGGAACTTATGGTCGAAGTGCGAGCAGCGCATTGAAGAAGCTCCCGCGGTGGGTATGTTTGTGGGAACCCTTGATCCGCAAGCAACCATCTCACAATTTATGATGTTTTTCAAGCCAACTACCTTCCAGGCCTTGATTGACAAGCTAGCACAAATGGATCAAATGGGCCATAAACCCCCTCTTCCAAAGCCGGACTCCCGAAATGACAAAGGGAAGGGAAAAGCGATCGTTGTCGCTAATGCTCAACAACAACCGAGCGACTCGAAGCCGGTTGTTCGTCAAAATAATATGCGTCCGTACGCAGCCCTTGCGAAGAGGCTAGGATGTTCTTACTCTTTTCCCCGCGATAAAACGAGAAGGTTATTCGAGCTGGCGTTGCGCAACCAACTCATAAATCTGCCGGATCTAAAACGTCCGTTGCAACCAAGTAATGTCAATGAGCCCAACTACTGTCCTTATCATCGAGTACTAGGCCATCCGATCGAAGATTGCTACGTTTTCAAAAATTGGCTTGAAAACCAATACCGACAGGGCAAATTCGCGTTATCTGACAAATGGAAGGTGAATCCCCCGCAACCCCACACCTCTAAGGGGACGAATACGCCGGGGGCAACATGCTCCGTCATTGAAGAAGCTCCTTGGGAGGTTGTACTATCAGCCAAGACAAAGAGGATGCTAAACGATCTTCAGACATGTCCAGCGATTAGGTGGAAGAACCCGTTGGAACCACAGATCATTGAGGAGATGTTGAAGCTACGTCCAACTCCAAAGACCGATGGTGGTGACTCAAGCACTCGCAACCAGCCATCAAAATCTTCGAAGAAGAAGAAAAAGAAATCAAAGAAGCCCTTGAAGCCTGGCGACAAGTGCTCGGACTTACAAAAACAAATTGACGCGCTGGAAGAATACAACCAGAAGGCACGGACTCCCATTACACTCCAAGAGTTCCTCAATCATGTCTTTCAAGAGGAATATGAGGGAGAAAGTTCATCTGATGAATCTAAAGAATACGTGGCGAGCTGTCATGTGATTTCCCATTCGTTCATAGACGATGAGGAGGCTCCTTGTACTGAAACGCTGGGGGCAGATCCTGAACCAAAAATTCTGGGGCCATCAGATGAAGTAATTGACGCATTCCTTAATGAAGCTCGGTTGAAAAGTAAAGCTGATCGAGAACGCGAGGCGGTCATATTTGAAAGGGCCAAGCGCCAATGACTTGATGAAAGAGCTGAGACAATCCCGCTCGAGCAAAATACCTCCACTACCGACAAAAGCAAATTCAAGATGAGGAAAAGGTTTGCTAAGGCCATGTCAATGGGCATGAATCTACCATCCTCTGAAGGAAAAATTACTGGTGAAATAGAAATGCACCCCTCCTATTGCTTATATCATCAGAAGGTTTCGCACCCTACTCAAGAGTGCAAAGCTTTCGATAGATGGTGGCAAGGATACGTTGCTCATCGACAACATTTCAAGCGGGAGAAACGTAAAACTCGTCGGGAGCAAAGAAATACGACCGAAGGGCTTAAAAGAACTACAGGCGATTGTCGCATGGTTAACACCGGGGGATCACAGGTGCCTACATTCGGGAGTGATTCTGATGAAGAGCTGGAACTTGGCCCTCTCATTAAAGAGTCCACCTCGGGAAAAGAAGAAGAGCCGAAGGTCTGCGAAAATATCCGACTACATAATCGCACGCTCCCCAAAAAGAATCTCGGGCCCTCAAACAGAAAAGATAAAGGGAAAGAAAAGGTCTCTGAAGATATCGTCTTAGATGACCAAGTGGTGGAGGAGCTAAGTGCCAAAGACCCGCCGAAGAGAAATAAGGTGGATTACAACATCTTAGCGCATCTGAGGAAGCTACCCTCACAGCTCAGCATTCTTGACGCCCTTTTGCTATCAAAGGAGGCGAGAGATGCATTAATCAAGGCATTACAAGATCCGGAACAATTCCAAGCTTTCTTGGCTGAAGAAAAGATGAAGGATGAATTGGAGGAAGTGCACACTGCCGATGTCGCTTTTGGTGACGAAGACCTTCTCCTTGGGACGTGCGAACACAATCGCCCCCTTTATGTCTCAGGATACTGCCACGATATAAAGATAGGCAAAATCCTGATCGACAATGGATCCTCCGTTAATCTCCTCAATGTGCGGGTGTTAAAAGAAATCTGCATGAGCGTCCAGCACCTTGCTCGGGACAAGATCACCATCTCCGGGTTCAACTCCCAGTCATCAAGAACTCTTGGGTCTGTGATACTGACGCTACGCTTTGGGCTACTCATCACGGACATTAAGTTCCATGTCATAGACGCCAAGACATGCTACAATGCTCTGCTCGGTCGACCGTGGTTACACGAGTACAACGTCATCCCTTCTACACAACATCAGTGTATGAAATACGCTAAGGATGGTCTCGAGTATACCGTGGCGGGAGAACTGAATCCATTTTCCATGAACGAAGTCCGCAAATATGAAGATGCCAAATACTTCTTACCGGATTTCGAAGACACGGAAAGGTGTCACAAGCCGGACAATAAAGCTAACGCCAACATCCCTGTTTTCAGGAGTGATACCGAGGAGGAAGAAGAGATAGTGTATTCGGGTCCGCCCCAACACAACAAGCCAGGACCGTCCACTCCTACGTTGATCTTTGGTAGCGACTCGGAAGATGAGATCCATGCTGTATTCTCTGCTCGACCTTCAATACGAACGTCTGCTGACGAAGAACAAAGTCTACAAGTCGCCATGGTGTCGCTTAAACACCGTAAGGAACTGGATGCGCTTGATATCTACAGTGTAGAAGAGCTGCGAACGTTCTATATCCCTCCCAGGCGAGAAAGCGACTGTTCTACCGCTCTGAAGAAACCAAAGTGGAGAAAGAAATCTGGCATGGCGTGGATCCTACGCTCGACAGGCTTCAGCATATCCGTCTTCCCAGCTATTATACGGAAGGTTTGAAAAAGCTGCTGAAACGCCAGGGGATATCCTTCAAGAAGACCGTTCGAAAAGCCAAGTTCTATGATAAATTCTGGAACGTTCCCGGGACTCAACGCAAACTGCCTAATGGAAAAATGGAGACAAAAGGACTTGGATACATCCGGTCAAAGAAACGAGAGCTACTAAACAGCTGCTATGTCATGTATGACTTCAATGAAGAAGCGGCTGCTCAATGGGAGGACGCTAATCCTGAGCCAGTGAAAGTTCTAGATGCAAAAGTGCCGAGTCCGTCGTTCGAAGAACAAATGGACAAGCTTATAAAGGAAGCGGGTCAAAAAGTCCGGGACGATCATAACCGCGAAATGGTCATCTATGAGAAAGCCAAAACGCAACGCCTTCTCTAACATGCCGTGAAAGATGAAAATGCCGCTCCTTGTCAACCTGTTATAAGTAAGGCCCGACGCAGAGGCAGAAACAAGTCGAAACGCGAAAAAAGCGCTCAACAGCAACGAAGCGGGGCTAAAAGGCCACGCAAGCGGGAACCAAGCGGTTCCGATCTATCCCTCATGAGAAAAATAGGTCGAGCATACTCTTTTCCTCGGGACAAGACGAAGAAAATACTTGACCTCGCTCTAAAACATCAGATGCTTACACTGCCGGAGTCTAAACACCCCGAACAAGCAAGCGAGGTCTCACACCCAGACTATTGCTCTCATCACCGAGTGGTAGGGCATCCTCTCGAGGACTGCTTCACCTTCAAGAATTGGGTCGAAGATCAGTATCAGCTTGGCAAGTTCGCTCTATCCGACAACTGGAGGGTAGCGCCGCCACAGAAGCATGAGCCCAAGGCCACGGAAAAAGAACCAGTTCCACATTAGGATTGGAAGCGAATTCGTACTTGTCACGTGATAACAATATCAGAAGAAGAGCCCGAGGACATGGATGACCATCCCTGGTGTTTTGAAAACAGCAACGATGAGGTGATCTCAGAATTTCCACCAGCGCCAAAAGAGCTGGAAGATGGAATACATACCACTGCGGATAACCTCAAGAAAATCGAGTTGGGAACGACGAACGACCCGCGACCGACATTCGTCAGCGAGCTGTTATCCGAAGAAAGGGTGGCTGTGCTAAAAGACTTGCTTATGCAGCATAAAGATTGTTTCGCATGGAACTACTCCGAAATGCCGGGACTAGATCCAGAAATTGCTGTGTACAGATTGGCGATATCTCCGGACGTCAAACCAGTCAAGCAGGCGCCGAGAAGAATGCGGCTCGAGCTTGAAATGAGTATCAATGCTGAAGTCAAAAAGCTGATCAATTCTGGCTTCATCCAGGAAGTTCAATACCCTGAATGGATCGCCAACATCGTCCCGGTGATGAAGAAAAATGGGACAGTGCGCATATGCGTAGACTTCCGGGATCTCAATAAAGCCTGCCCGAAGGACGATTTCCCGGTGCGAGTTACCGAACTGATGATAGACAATACATCCACTCACGAGGTTTTCTCCTTCATGGACGGCTCGTCAGGATATAATCAGATAAAAATGCATCCCGAAGACCAGAAGCACACCGCCTTCAGGACTCCTTTGGGTATATTCTGCTATAAGGTGATGCCCTTCGGTCTAAAGAACGCCGACGCCACCTACCAGAGGGCTATGACGAAGATCTTCGATGACCTTATACATGAAATCATCGAATGTTATATCGACGATCTCGTGGTTAAAAGCAAATCATACGAGGAACATCTCGAGCATCTGAAGATCGTATTTCAACGTCTTCGACAATACAACTTGAAGATGAACCCTCTCAAGTGTGCATTCGGAGTTTCCTCGGGCAAATTCCTGGGATTCATCGTCCGACACCGGGGTATCGAAATAGATCCGTCAAAGATCAAGGCGATCATGGAAATGCTTCCGCCAAGGACCCTCAAACAGCTGCGGTCTCTCTAAGGAAAGCTCGCATATATACGGCGATTTATAGCCAACCTTTCAGGAAAGTGCCGTCCCTATAGCCACCTGATGAAGAAGGGAACCCCGTTCGTTTGGGACCAAAAATGCCAAAGCGCGCTAGACGAGATCAAACAATACCTGCAGAACCCGCCGGTGTTGGCTGCTCCGGTCAAGGGAAAGCCCCTCATTCTTTATACAACCGCTCTCGAAGGCTCCTTAGGCGCACTATGGGCACAAGAGAACGATCAAGGAAAGGAAAGAGCACTCTACTACTTAAGTCGAGTTCTTCTGGGGGCAGAAAGCAATTATTCCTCCATTGAAAAACATTGCCTGACATTGATCTTTGCGATAATAAAGCTCAGGCACTATGCGTTGGCACATGAGGTCCGTCTCATTTCGAAGGTGGACCCTCTTAAATATTTAATGTCAAAGGCCATATTGACGGGACGACTCGCTAAATGGGCCCTGCTCTTGATGGAGTTCTCGATAACGTATCAACCTCTCAAGGCAGTGAAAGGCCAGGCCATCGCCGATTTCCTCGCTGAGCATCCAATACCCACCGATTCTCCTTTGAATTGCGATCTTCCAGACGAACATGCATTTGATGCGATCGACGGTAATGATACCTAATGGGAGCTTTATTCGATGGAGCATCTTCCGTGAAGAAGCGCAAACAAAGTACCCCTATAATCAAATCGGGGGTAGGACTCATCTTTGTAACTCCACAGGGAGGGATAATGCGTTTTGCTTTCTCCCTAACGGAGCCAAGGACAAACAATGAAGCCGAATACGAAGCTCTGATTGCAGGCCTCGAGATCGCCATCGACATGGGAATTGAAAACCTCCTCATATATGGAGACTCCCAGCTGGTCGTTAGTCAAGTAAACGGCGACTACCAGACGTGCAAACCGGAGTTGGTGAAGTACGGCGAAAAGGTGCAGCAACTGCTGACCCAAATTCCCTTCTACACTTTAGAAAACATACCGCGCGCGGAAAACAGCAAAGCGGACGCGTTGGCCAAGCTCGCTAAAGAATTGGCTGACGAGAACTTCGATGACGTCAGAATTGTGGTACAAAGCCGTCGTGTGCTCGCCCCAGCGGAAATATCTCCGGAATCACCTGAAGAGAAGGGAGCGACTGAGCAGACGACCCTGCAAATAAAAGATCGGGAAAATACCGAGGATTGGAGAGAAGTCTTTATAGACTACTTCAAATACCGCCGAATGCCCGAAGATGCGTCCTTAAGATATCAACGTATGAAACGAGCTCTGTCTTTCGCCTTCGTCAATGATACCCTATACAAGAGGTCATTTGATTCTTTATGGTTGAGATGCCTGGGACCAGACGAAGCAAAAAAGGTCGTCCAGGAAGTTCATGACGGACTCTGCGATTTTCACCAAGCGGGCCCAAAGATGAAGTTGAAGATCAAACGGATGGGCTACTACTGGCCCACGATGATTCATGACTGCCTCGAATATGCGAAGCAATGCCACTCATGCCAAATTCATGGGGACTTCATCCATCAGCATCCAAATCCGCTACACCCGACAGTGGCTAGCTGGCCGTTCGAAATGTGGGGAACTGATATAGTCGGCCCTATCGAACCAGCATCGTCCAGGGGACATCGATTCATCCTGGCAACGACTGATTACTTGTCCAAATGGGCAGAAGCAGTACCGTTGAGGGAAGTGAAGACGGAGAATATCCTCCACTTCTTCAAGACGCATGTCATATACCGGTTTGGAACTCCGCGACGGATCATCTTCGATAACGGACCGGCTTATAGAAGCCACAAGATCAGTTGCTTCGCACAACAACATAATATAGACTGGAGATATTCCTCAGTTTATAATCCGCGAGCTAATGGTCTAGCTGAAGCCTTCAACAAGACCTTAACAAAGATCATGAAGAAAACGGTGTCCCGAAATAAGAAGGACTGGAAAGAAAGACTACACGAAGCTCTCTGGGCGTATCGGACTACGTTCAAGACAACCACGAACACAACGCCATACGCGTTGGTATTCGGTACAGAAGCAGTACTCCCCCTCGAGATAGAGTTACCCTCCCTACGAGTGGCAGTCCACTACGAGTTGACGAACGAAGAAAATGCTCACCTTCGCCTTGAGGAACTTGATGCCCTTGATGAGACCCGGCTCATAGCACAACAAAATCTGGAGGCCTATAAAGCAAAGATGACGCGCTCATATGAAAGATTGACCCGGCCGAGGACATTCCGCCAAGGCGAACTTGCGCTAGTGGTCAAAAGGCCTATGATTCCCAATCGCGCCAAGCGGGGAAAATTCGAGCCAAACTATGAAGGCCCGTACATCATAGATAAAGTTTACTAGGGTGGGGCCTATCTACTCATGGACATGCACGGTGAAAGACCTTTTAGGCCAATAAACGGTCGCTTCCTAAAGAAATACTACGCTTAATGAGCCACAGCCTAGGTCAATGATAGATGACGACAACTATGTCCGCTCGCTATCTTCCTCAGCTCAAGCTTTATAAGCAGTAGCCAGGTTTCTCAATGCCGGACCGAAACGTCCTTAAACTAATACCGCAGCATCCGTAGGCTGACGAGATAAAAAAAAAAGAAGAAAAATATCATAAATAAAAAACGGTATGTCCATAAGCAAAAAAGGGCACGGATGAAAACCCGAAAGGGCGCCGTGAGTAAAAACAGCAGGGCTACCGGCGAGTGTTCGTGAAAACCCGAAAGGGCACGACCTCGTAAAAAAGGAGAAGAAGAAAATAAATAAAAAATAAAATAAAAACGGTATGTCCATAAGCAAAATGGGCACGGATGAAAACCCGAAAGGGCTCCGTGAGTAAAAACAGCAGGACTACCGGCGAGTGTTTGTGAAAACCCGAAAGGGCGCAACCTCGTTAAAAGACACTTATAAGGTCCCCTCGACCTTGTAAGGAGAAACCACCCACGTGAGATCCTTACGACTCACAAGGGAGCAGCACACTTAGGGATCCCCACGATTCCTAAGGAGAAAATACACTTGCGAGATCCTCACGACTCGTAAGGAGAACTCTCTTATGGGACCCTCACGGCTCATAGGATTTGAAAGTCTTAAGTTACAGAGACCTAAACCCGTGCTTAAGCAACCCCCACAACTTCCAATATTGCCCTACAAGTGGTTCAATACTGACTCTTGTATACAATCCACGGGCGCGAATAAACATTTCCCTAACCAAGTTTCATCCGTGACTGGGAATATGTTCGAACAACCCTTGGAAATCCTCTCGATTTACAAGGAGAAAACCCTCCTGTAGGATCCTTACGACTTACAGAGGAACATACACTTAGGCATCCTCACGATTCCTAAGGAGAAAATACACCTACACGATCCTCACGACTTGTAGGGAGAAATACCTTTGTGAGACCCTTACGGCTCATGAAGTTAAAAGCCTTAGTTGACAGGACCTTAACCCTGTTCGCTAAGCCACCTTTGTTCGACATCGACAGAGGCAAATGATGATTCGCTCCTGGCAATATCCCAGTTGCAGCGGTGATGATGCCGAAATCGGTGTCTAATTTCAGGTTTACGGTGAAAAGCCGGTAGTTCGCACATGCATACGAAACAGCCGAAATGATAGGGCAACATGCAATAAAAAGCAGCAAGTAAAAACATATGCATACAAAATAGCCGAAATGATTGGGCAACTCGAAATAAAAAGCAGCGAATAAAAATAAAATAAATAGCCGAAATGATTGGGCAATCGCGACCTTCGCGATATAAAAGCTGAAATGATAGAGCATCGCGGAAATAATAAAAAAATTGATGATAAAACTTTGGCCCTACAGCTAAGATCACATCGATCCCTGTATACAATCCAAGGGCGCAAACAAAGAGAGAACCATACTTTCCCAACAGGCTCCGCCAGAAAACGAAGCCAAATTTCTACGGTTCATCCCAACCCCGAAGAAACCAGTGTCTTTGGCAAATACCTCAACTCAGGGAAACAAACAATCCTTGACAAGAGCCTCCTGATTCGTGTCGACTCGCAGAGCAACCAGTGCCTCCGTGGGAAATTCTCGATTCGTTTCAACACCAAGGAAACAAATAATCCTTAGCAAATACCTCAACTCAGGGAAACAAACAATCCATGACGAGAGCCTCCTGATTCGCATCGACTCGCAGAGCAACCAGTGCCTCCGTGGGAAATTCTCGATTCGTTTCAATACCAGGGAAACAAATAATCCTTGGCAAATACCTCAACTCAGGGAAACAAACAATCCTTGACGAGAGCCTCCTGATTCGCATCGACTCGCAGAGCAACCAGTGCCTCCGTGGGAAATTCTCGATTCGTTTCAACACCAGGGAAACAAATAATCCTTGGCAAATACCTCAACTCAGGGAAACAAACAATCCTTGACGAGAGCCTCCTGATTCGCATCGACTCGTAGAGCAACCAGTGCCTCCGTGGAAAATTCTCGATTCGTTTCAACACCAAGGAAACAAATAATCCTTGGCAAATACCTCAACTCAGGGAAACAAACAATCCTTGATGAGAGCCTCCTGATTCGCATCGACTCGCAGAGCAACCAGTGCCTCCGTGGGAAATTCTCGATTCGTTTCAACACCAAGGAAACAAATAATCCTTGGCAAATACCTCAACTCAGGGAGACAAACAATCTTTGACGAGAGCCTCCTGATTCGCATCGACTCGCAGAGCAACCAGTGCCTCCGTGGGAAATTCTCGATTCGTTTCAACACCAGGGAAACAAATAATCCTTGGCAATTACCTCAACTCAGGGAAACAAACAATCCTTGATGAGAGCCTCCTGATTCGCATCGACTCACAGAGCAACCAGTGCCTCCGTGGGAAATTCTCGATTCGTTTCAACACCAGGGAAACAAATAATCCTTGGCAAATACCTCAACTCAGGGAAACAAACAATCCTTGATGAGAGCCTCCTGATTCGCATGGACTCGCAGAGCAACCAGTGTCTCCGTGGGAAATTCTCGACTCGTTTCAACGCCAGGGAAACAAATAATCCTTGGCAAATACCTCAACTCAGGGAAACAAACAGTCCTTGATGAGAGCCTCCTGATCCGCGTCGACTCGCAGAGCAACCAGTGTCTCCATGGGAAATTCTGGACTCGTTTCAACACCAGGGAAACAAATAATCCTTGGCACCAGGGAAACAAATAATCCTTGGCAAATACCTCAACTCAGGGAAATAAACAATCCTTGACGAGAGCCTCCTGATTCGCGTCGGCTCGCAGAGAAACCAGTGTCTCCGCGGGAAAATTCCCGATTCGTCTCAACTTGCAAGATGAAGCCTCAGGCAGCAGGGACTAAAAAACTTACTTCCTAAACAATCTGCAAGTTGATCTAAAACGGTCTCTTGCATACTATTCACGGGTCTCACTCTCCAAAGTCGAATTTCGACAAGGAGGGAAACAACCGCTTACGGGTCCTCTCGACTCGTAAGAGGGGAAAATTCTCTTATAAGACCCTTACGACTTATAGGAGAAAACACACTTAGAAATCCTCATGATTCCTAAGGAGAAAATACACCTACGAGATCCTCTCGATCCGTAGGGAGAAAACCTCTATGAGACCCTCACGGCTCATAAAGTTGAAAAGTCTTAGGCGGCAGATCCGAACCTGCGGCCTAAGCCATCGCTATCTTTTGGAAAAAACTAAGTTATCTTCCAATTATGTTTATCAAGACAGCATACTGATAATAAGAGAAGGGAGAAAGCAAAAGAGCATACAAGACATTGCAGAGGAGAAAATGTATATCTTTATTCATGAGTTCAATCAAATACAAGGCGAATCATATGAAGAACAAAGAATGTGTATATACTATGCAAGAAATTACAAGTGTGTAAGTGATACAAAATGTTCAAGGAGAAGGAAGCCTCTTGACTAGCTCTATCAATTGCTCACGTACTTCCTTCCACGCCTTCTCCTGATCAGCCGCCACTGCCAGTTCGGCCTCCACTCGAGCCCGTTGCTGCATCAAGGATGCGAGCTGCTCCCCAATAACCTGTTGAGCTGCTTCGCGGCTTCAGGCATTACGCTCAGCGGCATCAAGCTTCCGCTTCAGCGCTAACCCATTAGTAATACGCACCAGAAGGCCCTCAAAGACGGCCTTCACTTCGGCAGCGTTCGCCTCAACTTCGGCACGTAGACGAGCAGTTGCGCTTGAAGACTCCTGACGTTCCTTCAACCTTAAAGCTTCTTCTTGCTCCAAATGGCGGAAATAAGAAGTGCTTTGCTCGAGCCAGGCTGTCCGTTGAGTACTCACGGCCAAAATCTCAGGGGAAGGACGCGTCGACTCCAGCCGATGCAGGCAGGCCTCTATTTCCCTGCAGTGATTAACCCAAGATTCGACGACGCCTTCGTTATGAAAGTTTATGAGCGCCGCCAACATTGGGTTAACCTCTACAGCAAAATCTGCGGCAGGTGGGAGAGCGTCTGCGTTAAGCTCTTCAATATACCCGCTCAGCATGTCCAAACTCATCACGACACCCTTTGAAGATGGACGTTTCAGGAAGGGGCCTACCGGCGAAAGGATGCGAGACTCGAGAGGGACCGGAGCCGGAACGATAGCTGCAAAACAAAACATAGTTAAACGACGGTTCAAGAGATGTAGAAGAGTCATCAATAAGGGAATTTACTATACCAGCTGCAACGGACGGCAAAGCCGGAAGGGCCGGTGGCGTGGTCGGTCCTGCGTCCCCTCCTTCGATTTGTAGCACTGCAATAAGGAAGTGGAAAAGTCAGAAATAATCCCATTGCTAAAAAAAAAATACATCGAAACAAAAATATACTCACCAGCACCACTGGAGGGGGAAGCGAGTTCAAATGGGAAGGAGAAGTGTGGGAGCAACACTTGATATAGATGATCAAAGAGCACTCCTAAAAAAAACACAACAGTACGACTTTAGTACATAAATTATACGTCTGAAAGATAAGATTAATAAGTTGCAAACCCATAACTTCCAACATCTTTGACGGTATGAGAGAGGGCTGAGAAGTGACCACCGCCAAAGCAGTAGTTGAAGGCTCTCCCTCGAGCAATGGGGCATCGGCACTGGCTGCACCTGCGTTGCGAACAAATGTGAACTTGTCAGAAAGGATTGTAAGATAAAGAGGACAGTCACTTGGGATTTACCTGATGAGCTGCCGGCCGAAACTGAGGCGATTCCCTCCTCCATCGACATGAGGCCACCGCCCGTGGCCTTGTCACCCGACTCAATGGGGACCGTTGTCGTGCTCGCAAGACCTGGAGACGGCAGAGGACCATAGACGGGGAGGGCTATGACCGGAGCATTACCAGATTCCTGAGAAAGAGCGGTTGGCTCGTCTTCAGGAATCATGTCTACCTCACCCGTTACTCCTTCGGGCTCAGCAATCACGGTTTCCTCGTCCACCGTCACCACGAGGTCGCCGGCCTCACGCGCCTCGTCCGCCACTACCCTGGGCTCAGTTATAATGATCATTTCATCTGCCGCCCCTTCAGGCTCGGCATCAATGACCTTCTCGGCTGCGGATCCTTCGGCCCTAACTCAGGCTCCATAACCCCATCGACGTTGCCCACCGTTGGCTCAAGTTCGGCCGGTTCCTCCCCCCTGTGTCCTTGGGTTCGACAGTCTCTGCCTCCCCCTCGGTCGGACTTGGCCCTGCAAGATGAGATGCATGAGAACCGGCAAGTTTACAATTTTTACAAACAAAATTCTGAAAGAAGTATTACCTGAGGTGGACTTCTCGTTAGCCTCCCTATTGGCGCGAATCGCCTGTCTATGAGCTGTAGACAGGGCGACCGGGGACTCTTCTGACGGGGTATCAGCATGAGGGACGGTGCTTGGGCCCGCTCCCGTGGCCAAAGCAGCCCGGCGCGCCTTCGCCTCGCGCCTCAGCCGCTTCCTCTCCTCCCTGGCCGTTGAAACGGACCTTACCAGAGCATCTTTCATTGAAGCGTCCTCGTCCGTGTACAGGGATGCCTCCAAATTCTTCAAGGCATCCCTCGTCGACTTGTCAAGTCGAGGCTCTTGCAGCAGCCCCGACGAGACCGGAACTTCAGTAACAGGCTTGGGGAGGATCCCCGCATCAACTGGTATAGCCCCTGCAAAGAAACAAAGGAGGAAGGTTAGGTTGACCATCAGAAGAGATAACAATTTTTTTTTAAAAAAAAAAGGGGTGGTGGGGGGGTGGGACGTACCAGCGCCCGTCAAGGCGCGCTTCTTCTCCTCCTCCTGGAAGGTTTTTAAAAAGGCAGCAATGGCCTCTTCGGTATCGGCACCTGTTGAAAATGGGGGAAAGTATTAGTCAAAAATTAAAAAAAATGCGATAAAACGACGAAGAAAGCAGCTAATGATTACCTGACTCAGCGAGTTTATTCAACATCGCTTCGAGCCTCGCTGATCGCTCAGAAGCTGCAATAGCAGCCCCAAGGTCGGTGTCTGCGGGGTCTATCGAGAAGCCCTTATTGCTGCCATACTCGCTTATTCCTTCGGTAATAGGGGCCTCAGGCTCTAAACCGATGATGGCGTCAAGAGAGAGGAGTGACTTCTTCTTCTTTTGCCCGTCAGCTCTGGATACACCCGGGATTGATTTGCGCTTGGCAGACACCTTGGGGCGGCGGGCCCCGATACCCGCGCTTGCGCCGGACTCCGGCGATACCACATTTACCACTGGAGCACGAGGGGCTGGTGGCACAGCCACAGTATCACGAAGCGGCAATCCGTGCGGATGGCTTAACACACACGGAGGTCCAACTCCAACACCTTTCAATGAAGGAATGACTGGAGTCCTCGGCTTCAGGGGAGCCTTGCGATCGCCGCCGGGAGGCGCACCCCTGCGGTCAACCAGCAGGCGCTTCTCCATCAGGATAACTGGGCCCATTGCATGCGCATACCAAGCCACGCACGTGCTGAGTGCCTTGGGGACACAGCTTAGTTCGCTGATGAAGAAATAGGAACCCGTGTTAAGCCGCATGAAATGGTGCGTTGCATTCTTTATCCCCTCTCGGCTGACCACGGGCTTTTCCAAGAAGGCTTCCATCGGGATCCCCTGGTGATAGCTCGATTGCTGAGCAAACCGGTGAGGGTTATACCTCATGAAGAGTGTCGTCTCATTCTGCCTAAACACCAAGTAGCCCGGCCGAATGGAGTAGAGGTGGAGGATTTCCCGAGCCTTCAATATGGAAGCCCCGTCCTTAAAATCATCGCGCAGCGGAACTACCGACTTGGTGGTCTCTGAGCCTACTGTTATGACTTATCCACGAAGGAAACCTTCGCTCCGACCAGATGTGGACGGAGGAGCAAGCCCCTAGACTCCCGTAGAGATGCAACCACAATTGAAGCACCAACCAACCGCATAACTCTCGGGAGTCTGCATTTCTCAAAGAACGGAGGAATCTTATGGGCGCCGAACACCCCTTGCACGTGCATTTCCATCCAGGAGGTGAAGTAGTGCATCGGGAAGTTAGCGGGCTGTACTCCAGGTTCACTAGCGTCTGCCGCTACGCTAAGTCCATTATAAAGGTAAGCCAGCCCGGCGATTCCTACCGATAACTGCAAACCAGCCACCATCCGATGTGCTGGGTAGAAGATAGATGGCCGCATGTGGTGCGGGTGCATAGGGAGCGCAAAGCTGCATAGCCACAAGCCCAGGAAACCCACAAAAAAGGTCTCCTCATCCATGCCCGGGACGGCGATTTCTGAGAAAGGGACGATGGCAGCGCCGGGGAGATAAAAATCCCTTTGATCATTCTCCGATATGGGCCGGCGGTCCAAGCCGAAGCCAAAAGGGTCATCGAGCTGGGCGAACTTCTCGCTTCGCTCTGATAGGAACTCCGGTCAAATGAAGCGGGCAATAAAATCTGCGAAACTGACGCCTCGGTCGCCCGATTCCAAATAGAGTCCTTCATAGATCTCCAACACCTTCACCAAGCCCGGATACTGGTGCTGAATAGCGTTCTCCGGCGTCAGGTCGAACACCAGCGGCTTGGTGGCAAAGACATATTGATCAGGAGGAAGCATCTCCTCGTATAGCTCTCCCCTCATCGGCAGACCTGAGATTTCAGCAAACTCCTCCAAAGAGATAGAGACTTCCCGGTCCGTCATCAGGAAGGTGTGGGTGGGGATGTTCCATTGCTCGATAAAAGCCTTAACCCACCACGTCGGAGGAGAAGGATACTCAAAGAGCGAGACGTAGATGGCCGAATACAAACCGATCTTCGTCAAATGAGTCCTTTTAGCCGATAAGATGTACCGAGCCCACTGCAAATATCCGGCGGGCGATCGTGGGACCAATCCAATGTTATAAGCCTGTCCCCAAGGGCGTGCTTCACCCTGACAGATTCACATTCCTAGAATGTCCATTGCCGGCGGCGGCTGCACGGGAATAGCGCCAATTGCAGGCTGGAGGAGGTCATCCGAATTCCAATTCTTAACCTCGACGGCATACTTCACCGGGGGTTCGTCCGCATAGGGGATCGTAACTATGGGCTCAGATGACATGGCGGAACTGAAACTGCGGCGACCCTGGATGATTTCATTGTACCACCTACCCCACAAGTGAAGGTTTTTGTACTTGGGGTCGTGATCTTTAATGAGAGCGAGCACCACTCGGTCCACCGGTGCCTGGGGAAACCCTCCCTCTGAGCGAACAAACGGAAAAGACAAATTACCAGACATGTTTCCTGCGGGGGGACAAAAAATTTAATTAGCCGTCAGTGTTGTAATTCCAACGCTTGGCATTTTAAAATTTTACACTACACTGGAATGCAGTGGGTAGGGGATAAAAGGGGACCCACAAAATCTGGATGACAGTACATCATTTAATAAGACAACCCCATCATTAGATGAGACTGTCAATTAATGAAAAGATCCCCAAGAGAATATCCTCATTAATGGGAAGTCCCTAGAGACAAGGAGAAAATCTTCTCTTTTAGAGAAAAGCTCTGTCACAGAGTGACATTTGTCAAACTCTAGTCTCAAAGGGATAAAATTTCTTTCAAAAAGAGCCTAGCTCTATAATAATGATGGAAAAATCCATCAGAAAGGAAACTTTAACTCCTAAAAGATTAAAAATTTGGGATCTTAAAGATCCATGAAAACTTTTAGGAGTTCTCCATTTTCAGATCAGAAAAGATCTACATTTGATCCATGAGCAAAGCTCTGTTCATGGGTTAAAACCCATGAACAAGATCTCTGTAGATCTGTAAGTTCTTGAGAGCAAGGCTCTATTAATTAAATTTAATTTAATTTAAGATTTTTACCTAAAATGATTCTAAGTTCTGAACTTTAAAGTTCTTGGGAAGAAACAAGAGCATGGCTCTGAAAGTTCTTAAGCAAGAGCAAGGCTATGAAAATCAAAATTCTTGAAAGTTGTAAAGAATTTTCTAAGGACCAAGGGTCCTATTTATAGGCGCATGCGCCTCTTCAACTTACCCCTTTTGATCCAACGGCCAGGATCTCGCCACCGCTGCACTCACGTGCGTGCCACGTGAGCGCAACGGTGGGGGGCATTTGTTTTCCCCAATCAGAGCAAGGCTCTGTTTGAATTTCAAAAATTCAAATTTTGAAGCAACGCTTCAAATACCATGCGTTGTGCGTAACGCGCCACGTGTCAGAAGTTGATGCGACAGCACAGCGCCCAAGGCAGTGCGTCCAATCAGAGCAAGGCTATTTAAAAATAAAAGTAAAAGAAGCAACGTTTCAGTTGCGCAAGCGCTGCGCGACACGTGTCTGCGCAGTTGCGCAGGCACAGCTGCGCAAGCGCTGCGCTGCGCTACACGTGTCTGCGCAGTTGCGCAGGCACAGCTGCGCAAGCGCTGCGCTGCACGACGCGTGTCTGCGCAGTTGCGCAAGCACAGCCGCGCAAGAATTGCGCTGCGCGACACGTGTCTGCGCAGTTGCGTAAGCACAACTGAGCTGCGCGACACGTGTCAAGCGCTGGGGCGTGTACGCCAAACAGAATTAAAATTCTAATAAGCTCTTTCTGTTCTTGTTAAAACAAGAAGATTTTCTTCTGTAAAACAGAAGCCCTTGGATCAAAGATCCAACGGTGGGGAAAATTCCCCAAATCACTCAGAGAAAGATCTCTTTAACAAATTTAACTAATTTATGGGCACTATAAAAAGGACCCTAGACCTCAATTCAAAGGGATCAAGATTTTTTGAGAAATCAAGAACTTCAAACATAGAGAACTCTGAAAAAGTTTCAAGAAAAAGGTAAAAAACCTTCATAAAATAGAAGAAGTTTCTTCTAATAGATCATTGATCTAAGAACAAGATCAATGATCTTCACATAATAAACAGTGCTTTGCACTTCTTATGAACCACTGGTTCTTTAAAATAAGAAAAACAAGAAATACTTGTTTTCTTTGATTCTCATTAGATCGAAGAAAACAAACAGTGCTTTGCACTTTATCATGAACCATTGGTTCTAAAAGATTCTCAAATTATAGTGCCTTGCACTTGCAAACTGCGCTGTTGCGCTCCTGGATTGGCGCAAGCCACCAGAGTGCGCCACGTGTCAGCAGCGCAGGCGCAGCGCATTAGCGCAGCGCACTGCGCTTGCGTGACACGTGTCAACACCACAAGCGCTTGCGCTCTCTGATTGGCGCAAAGCGCCTGACAAATGCAATGCATTTCCTAAAGGGCCAGGCCCAAATCGAAAAGACCAAGCAGGCCTAATTAAATTGTAATGCAATAAAAAGGGGAAAGCCCAAACAGAATTGATGCTCTGCATCATTTATAAATGGCAGAGTCCAAACAAAATAATAAAAAATGCCATGCATTTTAAAAAGGGCAGAGCCCAAACAAAGTAGATGTTTTGCAGAGCCCAACTAAAACAAAGAAAAATAATGCAATGCATTATTTAAATGTGGGTAAAGCCCTAGACAGGTCTAATAGACCAAAAATAAATAAAAGCGTTGAATATTTTTCAACTGGACTTAGCCCAATCATGGCCGTAAGTCCTCAAATTAAATTGACTGAGCACAGCTGCTCCCTAAATCAATTTATATCCGGTTCGAGGGTACATCTCCGAACTCCTTTGACACTTATCGTTGTAATCCTTCAACGATGTCAGAGAGGTGACGGGTCCCGACGACCACACATCAATATGGACTGCGGGGTCCTTAAACTCGTGGACCGAAACGTCTTTAAACTAATATTTACCTCAAAATGGGAATGTTGGACCGAAACGTCCTTAAACTAATGATGGACCGAAACGTCCTTAAACTAATGATGGACCGAAACGTCCTTAAACTAATGATGGACCACCACGTCCCTAAACTGGCAATGGACCACCACGTCCCTAAACTGGAACATGGACCACTACGTCCCTAAACTGGCGATGGACCACCACGTCCCTAAACTGGAATATGGACCGCAATGTCCTTAAACTACCAATGGACCGCAATATCCCTAAACTACCTATGGACCACTACGTCCCTAAACTGGAAAAATAGAGCTCCCAAATGCTCTTTTGTCGGATCTAAACGATCCCGTTTAAGTTGATCTTAGCCTCAAATATGGCTAACGTATCCTTAAACATTCAAACAGACTTTAGTCCCAAATTGGACTATAAGACCCCCAATCAACTTTGGTTCAAGGGTACATCTCCGAACTCCTCTGACACCTATCATTGTAATCCTTCAACGACGTCAGAGAGGTGACGGGTCCCGATGGCCATGCATACAATGGACCACTATGTCCCTAAACTGGGAACAATAGAGCCCCCAAATGCTCTTTTTTCGGATCCAAACGATCCCGTTAAGTTGATCTTAGTCTTAAATCAGACTAACGTATCCTTAACAAACGTTTAAGTTGATCTTAGCCTCAATATGGCTAACGTATCCTTAAACTAAAACACCAAACCCAAATCTAAGTAAATACGGATTTGGACTAATCCACGTCCTACGGGAGACGGCATAACTTAGTCTCCGTATACAATCCACGGGCAACCACAAACAAAACAAACACCCACGACACGAAGTGAAATTCCAGAGAAGGAGAAAGTTGTTACCGCGATGCGGTAGCGTAATTAACTGCAGGGGCTTGCGCCTGCAGGGAAGAGCGTCCCCACAATCAAAAACCCCTCAAGCGAGGGGGAATTTGACGAAATCTGCTACATCGGCCGCATCCGTCTAAACCTCCGATACACGGTGCCATAAATCAACTTGGCATCTTCGGAGAGGTGGACGGATAAAACCAAATAGCATCTGCCCCGAATCTCAGCGTCAGGACATCGCAGTCCTGTGCGCCGCCATTCGGAGGGGAACAAATCCTATCAAATATTTGATGTCAAGAGCCATACAAAAGGGAAGGCTTGCCAAATGGACCCTCCTCTTGATTGAATTCTCGATAATCTATCGACCTCTCAGGGCAGTGAAAGGGCAGGCCATCGTCGACTTCCTCGCGGAACATCTGATACCTGCCGACTCACCCCTAAATTGTGAGTTGCTGGATGAATATGCGTTCGACACGAAGGATGAGGAAAATGGCTCTTGATGGGAACTCTACTTCGATGGAGCATCTTCCACAAAAAAGTGAAAGCAAAACACCTCTATAATTAAAGCCAGGGTGGGCCTTATCTTCGTGACCCCGCAAGGATGGATAATGCGTTTCGCCCTTTCCTTAATAGAGCCGAGGACAAACAACAAGGCTTAGTATGAAGCTTTGATAGCATGTCTTGAGTTTGCTGTTGACATGGGCATTGATAGCCTCCTCATATATGGAGACTCCCAGCTAGTCGTTAGCCAAGTAAATGGCGACTATCAAACATGCAAACCGGAGTTGGTAAAATATGGTGAAAGAGTGCAGCAACTGCTAACCCAAATTCCCTCCTACATCTTGGAAAGCATACCGCGTTCAGAAAATAGCAAGGCGGATGCATTAACCAAGCTTTCTTAAGAACTGGCTGATGAAAATCTCGATGACGTAAGGATCATTGTACAAAGCCGTCGGATTCTCGCACCAGCAGAAATATCTCCAGAGTCGTCTGAAGAAAAGGAAGCGACCAAACAAGCATCCTTCCAAATAAAGGACGAAGAAAAGGTTAAGGATTGGCAAGAGGTCTTCATAGACTACTTCAAATCCCATCGAACACCCAAAAACGCATCATCAAGACATCAGCTCATGAAGCGAGCTCTGTCTTTTGCCTTTGTCAATGATACTCTATATAAGAGATAGTTTGACAGTTTATGGATAAGATGCCTGGGACCAGAAGAAGCAAGGAGAGTCGTCCAAGAAACACACGATGGACACTACGGTTCTCATCAAGCCGGGCGAAAGATGAAGTTGAAGATCAAGAGAATGGGTTACTATTGGCCCACGATGATTCAGGACTGCCTCGAATATGCGAAGCAGTGTCATTCGTGCCAAATTCAAGGGGACTTCATCCACCAGCATCCAAATCCACTGCACCCGACGTTGGCTAGCTGGCCGTTTGAAATGTGAAGAATTGATATAATCGGTCCCATCGAACCAGCATCGTCCAAGGGACATCGGTTCATATTAGCAACAACCGATTACTTCTCTAAGTGGGCAGAGGCAGTACCGCTAAGGGAGGTGAAGACGGAGAACATCCTCCATTTCTTCAGGGCACATGTCATCTACCGGTTCGGCACTCCGCGACGAATCATCTCGGATAATGGGTCGGCCTACAGAAGCCATAAGATCAGCCGCTTCGCACAGCAGCATAATATAATTGGAGATACTCTTCAGTCTATAATCCTCGAGCTAACGGTCTAGCTGAGGCTTTCAACAAGACCTTGATGAAGATCATAAAGAAAACAGTGTCCAGAAATAAAATGGACTGGTACGAGAGACTGTATGAAGCTCTCTGGGCGTATCGAACCACGTTCAAAACGGTCATGACTACAACGCCATTCGCGTTGGTATTCGGCACGGAAGTGGTACTTCCCTTGGAAATAGAGCCACCCTCTCTACGAGTAGCAGTTCGATATAAGCTGATAGATGAAGAAAATGCCCATCTTCGACTTGAGGAGCTCGATGCTCTCGATGAAACTCGTCTCATAGCGCAACAAAAACTGGAAGCTTACAAAGCAAGGATGATGCGCTCATATGATAGACTAACTAGGCCAAGAACGTTCCGCCAAGGCGAACTCGTGCTAGTTTTCAAAAGACCTATGATCCCCAACCTTGCAAAGCGGGAGAAATTTGAGCCAAACTACAAAGGTCCGTACATCATAGACAAGGTCTACCAAGGTGGGGCCTACTTGCTCATGGATATGCATGGCGAAAGACCCTTCCGGCCAATAAACGGCCGGTTCCTTAAGAAATACTACGCTTGACAAGTCACGGCTCAGGTTAATGATAGACGACGATGCTTGTGTCCGCTCGCTGTCTTCCTGAGTCCAAACTCTATAAGTAGTATCCGGTAAAACTTCGCCTCGAAGCTGGCCCTGGACCGAGATGTCCCTAAACTAACAATGGACCGCAATGTCTTTAAACTAAATACATCGCCTCAAACACGACGATAGTGAAATTCAAGTCCACAAGTCCCAGCGGTGAGGACTGCAACTTAAGTTCTGCTGGCCGCGCAGCTGCCTGGGTGGAGAAGTTTCTTATAAGTTCCAATGGCAACAAAAACAGTAAGTCCATAAGCGAAATGGGCACGGATGAAAACCCGAAAGGGCACCGTGAGTAAAAACAGCAGGGCTACCGGCGAGCTTGTGAAAACCTGAAAAGTTGCAATCTCATTGTAAAAAAGAAAGGTACGTCCACAAGCGAAATGGGCACGGATGAAAACCCGAAAGGGCTCCGTGAGTAAAAACAGCAGGGCTGCCGGCGAGTTTGTGAAAACCCGAAAGAGCGCAATCTCGTTAAAATAAAAACACCTGTAAGGTTCTCTCGACCTTGTCAGGAGAAAACACCTGCGTAAGATCTTTACGACTCACAAGGGAGAAACACACTTAGGGATCCCCACGATTCCTAAAGAGAAATTACACTTACGAGATCCTCACAACTCATAAGGAGAATTCCCTCCTATGGGACCCTCATGGCTCATAGAATTCAAAAGCCTTAAGATACAGGGATCTGAACCTGTTCTTAAGCCATCACACTCTCCAAGTTGCCCTACAAGAGGTCCAATATTGACCCTTGTATACAATCCACGGGCATAAATAAACGTTCCCTCTCTAAGTCCCACCAATGACGATGAGTGTCCTCATATAGTGAACGACCTGTAAGTCCTCTCGACTTATAAGGAGAAAATACTCTTATGAGATCCTTACGACTTGCAAGAGAAAATATCACTTAGGAGTCCTCATGACTTCTAGGGAGAACCTAAACCTACGGGATCCTCTCGACTCGTAGGGAAAACCCCCTTTATGACAACCTTACGGCTCATAAAGCCAAAATCCTTAGTCGACAGGATCCTAACCCTGTCTACTAAGCCACATTTGCTCAAATCAGCAAAGGAAAATAATGATTCGCTCATGGCAATATTCCAGTGGTAGCGATGCTGATGCCTGAACAGGTGTCAATTTTTAAGTCCTTTCACGGCAAATGATGATTCGCTCCTGGCAATATTCCAGTCGTAGCGATGCTGATGCCTAAATTAGTATCAAATTCTAAGTCCTTTCAAGACAAATGATGATTCTCTCCTGGCAATATTCCAGTCGCAGCGGTGCTGATACCAAGATTGGTATCAGATCTTAAGTTCCATACTCGCAACAAAAATCAGCGAGCAAAAAATGCATATGAAATAGCCGAAATGATGGGGCAACTCGCAATAAAAATCAGCGAGCAAAATATGTGCATATAAAAACAGCCGAAATGTTTGGGCAACTCGCAATAAAAAGCAGCGAGTAAAAAGAAAAAATAGCCGAAATGATTGGGCACCGCGATAAAACAGCCGAAATGATTGGGCATTCGCGACTTTCATGATATAAAAAGCTGAAATGATAGAGCATCACGGAAACAAAAAGAATGAAACTTCTGCCCTGCAAGTTAGTCTACATCGACCCCTGTATACAATCCATGGGCACAAATGAAAAGGGAACCACATTTTCCCACCAGGCTCCATCAGAAGCAGAGCTAGGTCTCGACGGCAACATCTACAGCCTAGAGATCAATAACGGTGTTTTTTCTCACTCCAGCAGGATGCAGACGTAACATCAACAACCGACCCCAGGGTCGAAACAAAGTGGAGCCATGGAAAAGTTCCTAGTTCCCAATCTCGACGACAATATCTACAGCCTAGAGATCACCACTGCGTTTCTTCTCACTCCAGTAGGATGCAGACGTAACGTCAAAAACCGACCCCAAGGTCAAAACAATGGAGCCATGGGAAAGTCCCTAGTTCCCAATCTCGACGGCAATATCTACAGCCTAGAGATCACCTCGGCGTTCCCTCTCACTCCAACAGGATGCAGACGCGACGTCAACAACCGACCCCAGGGTCAAAACAACGGAGCCATGGCAAAGTCCCTAGTTCCAAGCCTCGACGGTTGACAGACAACCTAGAGACAACCTCGACATTTGTCACAATATAGCAGACACAATATCAACAAACGAAGCAAAAGAAGATCCCTAGCTTCAAGGTCTTGACGGCAACTTAAATAAAACGTGAAAGACTATCGGAAATCATCCCACACCAGCGCGGAGGGGTCATGACTCATCGGGGCTCCCAAATTGAGCCTAACCTCAAGTAAAAAGCGGCATGGAAAATCCCTAACGCTTGCTCTTCCGACGGTAATATGACCTGGGAGATTACTTGAAGACGTCTTGTCCAGCCCCCGAAGGGATCAGAGACACGACAGTCGCGGGGCCACTCGAACAGCAAGATTGCGTATCGGGGAATGCATCAGCTAACGCGACGGTACGACGGACAAAAAACCCTAGTACCACAAACCCTAATGGACCTCTGTCGTAAAGAGCAAAGGTTAACTGCGACGTTAGGATATTCTTGCGAGAACTTCTCGATTCGTCTTGACTCGTAGGGAAAACAGTGTTCCTGCGAGAACTTCTCGACTCGTCTTGACTCATAGGGAAAAAACATCTTCGTGAAACCCTCACGGCTCATGAAGGTGGAAAGATTTGGGCAACGGGGATATCAACCTGTTTCCTAAGCACTATGGCCCTGCAAGTAGGTCTAAGATGGACTATTCTATACTATCCACGAGCCATTTTATCCAAAGTCGAATATCGACAAGGAGGGAAAAAAACCCACTTACGAGTCCTCTCGACTTGTAAGGGGAAAAATTCTCTTGTGAGATCCTTACGAATCTCAAGTGAAAACGCACTTAGGTGATTCTCACGACTTCTAAGGAGAAAATATACCTGCGGGATCCTCTCGACTCGTAGGGAGAAAAGTCTTTATGAGACCCTCGCAGGTCGTAAAGTTGAAAAGTCTTAGGCGGCTGATTGATAGAGGTTTTTACGTATTTTTAATTGCTGTAATTAAGACGGTTTCGCTTGGTAGCTAGCCGGTTGAGTACGGGTCGATCCACAGGAAGATGGAATCTTTTTCTTTATGTTTTAACGAGTTAAATCCAAAAAAATTGGTGATTTGTTTTAAGTTCTACTAATGAGATAAAAAATGATAAAAAGCTTGCTAGGGTTAGGATTAGGTTAGTTCGAGTTTTAGGAATTCCTCACTTCTTTCAATGCCTTAGTTATTAATATCGGTGTTAAGGTAATCGGCAACAACGGGGATTAGAATGACTAGGAAAAGACATACAAGTATAAGCTAGGCTTTCCATACTTAGTTTCTTCCTTTTGGTCCTTGTCCGTCCATTCTTGGCTCTTAGCCCCAACCTCCGGTTAATTCAGCCACAACCGGTCTAATTAGGGAATCACCGCTATCATGTAGGATATGGTGCCGTAGTGAGGGGATTGTGGGTCAATTAAAGGAAGTCCGAATTTAAGTGTTGGGCAAAGAAAGGAGTGAGAGAGATTTCCTTCTCTCAAACCTTCCTTCTTCTGCCCTAACAAGTGAGAGATTACTCACCCATTAGAAAGATAAAACAAGAGGGAAGGTAGAAAGAATTTATGTTAAGAAGAATTATACAACTAGCTGTTCGAGACCTCACCTAGGCAAGGATCTTATTCAAGCATCATCGTTATAAAAGAAAAATAGAAAAGGAGATAACAAACCAAAAGAACTGATTTAATTCTACGACTAAGTTAACAAATGAAATTTGCAGATAATAAAAATTCAATAAACAAATGCGAGAAAAATAAAAAGAACTTACTTTTATTGATAACCTCTCAAAAAATAATACAATTTTTCATAGAGAAATTTAAATTCTAGATCTAAAAATAAAAAAGAGGCATACTAATTTAGCTTTGAGCTTTCCTATTTATAGATAGAAAAACCCTAGGTTTACATTCTGATCAATACACGAAATTACAAAACTACCCCAAGAGAGCCGAGTTAAAGCACCGACACTGCTACCGACATGCGCAGAACGCGGTCGCGGTTCCGCGGCAGAAGTGCCTGATTAGCCGCGGTTCCGCGGCCAATTGGTGGAATCGTGGGGCCATCTTTTCAGGGTTTCTCCATGCTGATTTTATCTTCTGTTTTATTCACTTGGTTTCTCAGAATCTCTTCAATTTCTTTCCAGATTTCCAACAGTGCAGAATGATGTGGACTTTTGCCTTGAGCTCTGCGTTGAAGTCTTGGATCTTGTGCTGCCCTTGTGCTTTGTGCATTGAAGTGCCTAATGATTTTTCCATTTGTCCCTTGAACTGTTAGGCGGCATCATACTGATGGTTAGCGGAGATCAGTATTCATCTGTTGTTGGTTGCAGTCCCGCATTTGTTGCGACTTTTTATGAATTTCACTGTAAAGAGCTGAGGACCTGTAACCTGCAACTATTTAGCAGACATGGATCAAAATTACCTACTTATATGCAATGTGATTAAGAATGGGCAATATAAAAATGCAAAAATCTGATATGAACAAATACCCCCAAACATATCTTTTGCTCGTCTCGAGCAAAGCCAATTTTATTCTCGAAAAATCCTAACCTCACTGTCGTAGGAAACACGATTGCACTGAGCTCGTGCAACAAGCCGTTAAACCTCTAGGTGTCCCTAGTAGGAGGAGTGTTGTCTCCTGAGGGTTTTCAGCGAATACTACCCACAAAATCCGATCAATTTGGCCGTTGACTCTAATTCTTTAATTCAGTATCCTAGCAAGAAATTCTATTATCTTCAACTTAGAAATCATCAACCCGTATTTTTCACACTTCCTTTTTATTTACCTTAAGATCATATACGTTTTGCCAGCCTATAAAGCTTTCAACATCTCCTAAGTTTTCCTTCTAAGGTGCAATCTTAACTTAGGAATTTTTATCATCTCTACTGAAGATACAAGCCCTATCTTTTATTCCTATCTCTCCTCCAAACTCCAATTATATACCCCTACGTGTGTGTAATTATCACCCCTACACTTGGAAATTCAATTCAAGCTATCATACTCTTGTCCATCTTCCAAAATACTTTAAGTTGGTGAATTTCAGATGAAATTGCTCACACATTCTTCATGCGACCGTTAATACTTCTTGAGGTACTAAACGACCGATTACAAAATGTGCTTGCGCATTTAGGCGTAATTCCTCGTCTTGCAATACCTAAGGCTTAGCAGTGATTCCCAAACCAGTTGGTCTAAGGCACTAGGTGATAAAGCACCCTCGCTATATTTTTTATTTATGCTGTCTTAAGTAATTACAAAACCAGTGTTCATTTTTTATCTCTTTATTCACCACTTATACTTTTATTTTATTTTCCTTCATACTAAGGATTTTAGACAAGAGCATTTCAAGGTATCCTCTACTATCCCAAGTTTCAAGATGTGTGTGAGTGCGTAAAGTAGGGTATATATTTTCAGAATTTGGACTTAAGGTTCAGAATTATTTTTCAGACTTATACTTCAAATAGAGCTTTCAATACTCTTCCCTTATTTCGATTTAGCCCAAGAACTGAACTCAAAATTTGCCTATTTCTAAATAAACCACAAGGACATATATTTTCTATAGTTAAACTTTAAGAAAGGTTATTTTTAGGGTTTTTAATTTACTAAGTTTAGGATATAGTTTTTCCTAACTAGTCAACCGTCATGTTGAACTTAAGTCAAATATGGCCAAAATTGAACTTTTCAATATTTATAATTTTTAATTTTTCAATTTTTTTATATATATTTTTATTTTTTTTATAAAGATGCAATGCGGAATTAATATGCAAAGAAAAAACAAATATGTTAAATAAAATAAAAACATGCAGATGCAATGCACAGATAACTATTTACAATACCCTCACCCCCAAACTTATTAATAGCAGCGTCCTCACTGCTCCCTGCGGCGTCTACTAGATGCGGCCTCACTGGTCCCATTCTCACCTCTATCTATCCCGCGTCCCCTCGATCGTGAGCGGGATCATTCCTCTCTAGCCAGTAGGATGGTCATTCCCTGTTCCATACCCGTTACTCGTTGATCCAATTTGGTCATCATCCCTATCAATCGTTCTACCCCCTATGGGTTCTTCTAAGCAAACGCGCTTGCGCAGCGGGGGTAAGCTCTTCATCGCTCGCTGTGGAGCTCGAGCTAAGGGTTTTGGCCATCACGTCCTCGGCCGGCTCGGTGCGCGACCATAGATCATGTAAACGTGTATAGGACGTGGAGACATCCTCAAGGAGGGGTCGAATTGGAATCCCACTATGCATATAAAATTCAAATTCCTCAACAGGGAGGAAATGGCGATACGGTTGTGTTACCAACATAGGGCATGTATAATTGGCCGCCCGTTTTCCGGCGCCAATCGAGTGAAGCAACACAGTGCACATATCGTAACTAGGGTTTCGTGTCATCAATGTGTGCACTATATGTAGGGATGGTGTGAAAAATGTTGTGCTGTGCGAACTTCCAAAAATATTATTTTGTGCCCAACGGCACACAGTTAAAACGTTCGCAAAAAGTGTGCGAGCCTGAATGCCTTTTCGGGGCTCCCTAGAACAGTCGTTTCCCATCAAGGTTAGGTAGTCCTCAAATTGGAGGGGTTAATCGTGAATGGGGAGTCGTGGTATTAAGGTGACTTCGTGAATGAAGTCCCTATCTATTAAAATTTCCTTATCCCCCCACATTAATCTAATGTACCCGTGTTGTGCAAGACAACCCTCCTCCATGCATTCATAACAACGGGAAACAAGATCTGGAAGCGTGAAGGCATTCGGATGGTTAAATAGTAAAAAGTTCCATCCGCGCTTTCGGATCTCATCGCCGAAATAGCTACCGTACAAATTATGTGCAAACTAGTGGGAAAAATCTCTTTCAAACTAAAGTGTAGGGGCCATGGAATTAAATTGCAGAAACATAAAAATTTCACAGAGTGTAGTTCAGATACGCAAACCTCCTCTGAAAATTTCAGAGGGAGAAGACTCTAGACGGCGGCGGTTGCGCGGCGCAGAAGGGGCTTCAGCGGCGGTTGGACGGCGGCCTGGTGCGATCTCTCTGCGATTTCAGAAGCGGCGGCTAGGGTTTCTTTGAGGGATAATTTTAGGGTTTTATAAATGCAGTAGAAGGGTCGGTTTGTTTTTATAGGGGTTATTTTTGGTTATTTGTACAAAAGACCCCTTGAAAAGAGGAATTTATTTTTTAAAGAAAAAATTGTATTTATTTATTTATTTATTTAATAAAACTGAATATTTACGAAAATACCCCTTTTTTATTATTATTATTTTTTATTTTTGTTATATATATATATATATATATTTATATATAATTACAAGTGTGACATACCCCCAAACTTATTTGAAACAGTGTTTCCACTGTTTATGGCTGGATAACCGAAATTTGGGGGTAGGCAGAGGAAGACCGGTCAATGTAAATCGGCTCCTGCAACATCAGGAGCTCCTCTGAAGAGTCGGCGGTGAGGAACGATTTTAACCTATGTCCGTTCACTTTGAAGAGTGAACCGTCCTCAGGATTTTCTAAATCGACCGCACTATGTGGATATACAGTCCGCACAAAATATGGTCCTTTCCAGCGAGATCGGAGCTTCCAGGGATGGAAATGTAACCGGGTGTCGTAAAGAAGCACCTGTTGACCAGGTGTGAAAGTTTTTCGCGTAAGGTGTTTATCGTGAAACACCTTAGTTCGGTTTTTAACGACAACCGCATTTTCGTAAGCTTCATCCCGAAGCTCGTTCAATTTGTTTAACTGCAGTTTCCGATGGCTGCCCGCATTATCAAGAGATAAATTCAACTCCTTAATCACCCAAAATGCTCGGTGCTCAATTTCCACTGGAAGGTGGCAAACCTTTCCGTAAACAAGCCGATAAGGAGACATACCAAGATCGGTCTTATAAGCAGTTCGAAATGCCCAAAGGGCATCAGTAAGTTTTAAAGACCAATCCTTACGGTTTTTGGAAACCGTTTTCTCCAAAATTTGTTTGATTTGCCGATTTGAAATCTCGGCTTGCCCACATGTTTGGGGGTGGTAGGGCGTTGACAGCTTATGATTAATGGAATATTTCCGCATCAAGGACTCGAAAGTCCTATTACAGAAATGAGTTCCATTGTCGCTAATGATTGCGCGGGGGTGTCCAAACCGGGAGAAAATGTTTTCCTTAAGGAATCTAACGACAAACTTGTTGTCGTTAGTCCGGCTGGGCACGGCCTCGACCCATTTAGACATAACCAACAGCTAACAGAATATACAGGTTCCAAAAAGAGCTGGGAAACAGCCCCATGAAATCAATCCCCCAAACATCAAAAATTTCGACAACCAAGATTGGTTAGAGCGGCATCTCGTTTCTCCTGGATATCCGGCCCAAGTGTTAGCACCGAGAGCAAGTCTTGCAATACTCATAAGCATCTTTGAAGAGTTGTGGCCAGTAGAAGCCACACTGCAAGATCTTCTCGGCTGTCTTTCTTGGGCCAAAATGCCCTCCACACGCTTGATCGTGGCAAAATGACAGCACACTCTTGAATTCATTATTAGGCACACACCGACGAATAATCTGGTCGGGACATTTAAACAGATACGGTTCGTCCGAGAAAAAGTGCTTCACTTGGGATAAGAATCGAAGTCTGTCCTGACTTAACCACTCGTTTGGTAGTAATCCTGTTGCTAAATAATTCACAATATCTGTGAACCAGAGTTCGCATGATACTGTCAAGAGCTGTTCATCCGGAAAAACGTCGTTTATTGGAAGTGAAAGCGTCGGCGAAGAAGGAAGTCGTGAAAGATGGTCGGCCACTACGTTTTCACATCCTCTTTTGTCTTTGATGACAAGATCAAACTCTTGGAGTAAGAGGATCCAACGTATCGGCCGAGATTTTGCATCCTTTTTTGCAAAAAGATGGCGAAGAGCATAATGGTCTGTGTAGATAATGACTGGAGAGCGGATTAAGTAAGACCTGAATTTTTTTAATGCAAACACAACAGCCAAGAATTCCTTCTCGGTTGTTGTGTAATTTAGCTGGGCATCGTTCAGGGTTCGGCTAGTATAGTAGATTACGTGCGGCATCTTGTCGATGTGCTGCCCTAGGACAACACCGATAGCAAAGTCAGACGCATCGCACATAATCTCAAATGGATACGTCCAGTCAGGAGAAGAAAGTACGGGAGCAGAAGTGAGTGAGTTTTTAAGTGATTCAAATGCAGTCACACAGCTCGAGTTGAAATCGAATGTGGTGTCGTTGGCCAACAGAAGAGTCAAGGGTCTAGCAATTTTGCTAAAATCCTTGATAAACCGTCTATAGAAACCGGCGTGGCCAAGGAAAGCTCGGATGTCTCTAACGCACTTGGGAGGAGGAAGATTGGAAATGACCATAATCTTAGTTTTATCCACCTCAATGCCATTTTGCGAGATGATATGTCCTAAGACAATACCTTCGCGTACCATGAAGTGGAACTTCTCCCAGTTCAAAGTTAGATTTTTATCCTTACACCGGGTTAGGACAGCATCGAGATGCTGTAAACACTCGTCAAAAGAATCGCCGAAAATGAAGAAAACATCATTGAATATCTCTAAGAATTTTTCCACCATGTCTGAAAAAATTCCCATCATACACCGCTGGAAGGTAGAGGGTGCATTGCATAACCCAAAGGGCATGCGGCGATAAGCAAATGTACCGAAAGGAAAAGTGAATGTTGTTTTGTCTTGGTCCTTTTCGGCGATGGGAATCTGGTTATAGCCGGAGTAGCCATCCAGAAAGCAGTAGTATTCGTGTCCAGCCAATCGTTCAAGCATTTGGTCAATAAAAGGTAGCGGAAAGTGGTCTTTTCGCGTTGCGGCATTGAGTTTTCTGTAATCTATACACACTCGCCACCCAGTTTGGATGCGAGTAAGGATCAACTCGTTCGCCTGATTGGTGATGACCGTTATGCACGACTTTTTGGGGACAACATGTATCGGACTGACCCACTGGCTATCAGAGATAGGGTAAATGATACCACTATCAAGACATTTTACGATCTCTTTTTGCACAGCCTCGTTCATGACTGGATTGAGTCACCTTTGTGGATCCCTAGCTGGCTTGGCATCATCCATCATATGAATGTGATGTTCAAAGATCAAGGGACTAATCCCCTTGATGTCCGCCATAGTCCAGCCAAAAGCTTGCCGATTGCTCTAAAAGACCGTTAGAAGGGCTTTCTCTTGCTCTTGAGCTAGAGAAGACGAGATGATGATAGGGAGGGTTTCGTTCTCACCTAACTAAGCATACTTGAGGTGAGACGGAAACGGCTTAAGTTCGAGCGCCGGAGGTGAAACAATCGAAGGAAAAATCGGCGAAAATGTCTCGAACTCGAAAGATTCTAACAAAGGTTCAAAACGAGTGTACGCGACCGAGTCGGATGGTTCAGCTAACTCATCCGAAAATTCAAAGGATTCAATCTCGGGTGGCGACAAGCCAAGATCGTTCAAGAAAGTGAAACACTAATAATCACTGTCGGGAGCAGTATTAGATTCAAGGAGGAACACACTAGTGGCATCAAGATTGTTGTGATCGAACAAATTTTTTCCGAACTCAAGGTCCTCAGGGACGATCTCCTGGATCGAACAAACGTCTAGTATATGAGCATTAGGTTCGGAAGGTTGATTCCCCAACCTAAAAATGTTGAGTTCAATTGTCATGTTTCCAAAAGATAGGTTCATCGAACCATTTCGACAATTAATCACAACATTCGAGGTCGCTAGGAATGGACGACCGAGTATCACCGGAATTTGATTCCGGGGGTTAGCTACAGGTTGTGTGTCTAAAACAATGAAATCAACGGGGAATATGAAGTCCCCTACCTTTATTAACACATCCTTTAGCTCACCCCTAGGATGGGTGATAGATCGGTCGGCTATTTGGAGAGTACAGTGTGTGGGTTTCAGCTCTCCTATACCTAGTTGTTCATACACCGAATACGGAAGCATGTTAACACTGGCACCAAGATCCAAAAGTGCGCGGTTGATGTTCTTATCCCCAATAGTTATTGAAATCGTAGGATAGCCAGGGTCCTTCTGTTTTTGAGGTAAAGTTTGGGTAAGAGCATCACTCACGGCACTAGCTAAGAAAACCTTCTTGGGTACCTGAGATTTCCTCTTCTTAGTGCACAAGTCCTTCAAGATTTTTGCGTAGGAAGGGACTTGTTGGATTGCATCCAAGAGGGGAATGTTAATGTTAACCTGTTTAAACAACTCCACAATCTTTTCCATGTGTGGATTTTGTTTACTAGACCTTAACCGGTTTGGAAATGGAATGTTTTGGAAATTGGTTGAGTCCAATGCTTGTGGAGGAGATTGTGGAGTTGGAACGGATCCCAGTGCTGGTGTTTTCGTGGAGTGAGATGTGGTTCCGTTCGGAGTAGCAGAAGAAGAAGAGCCTTTTGAAGAATGGAGAACAGGCTCAGAAGACGACGAAGAAGAAGAAACGGCCGGGGTGTCATCATCTGTGCCAACGTTGTTGTGTAGCATCCTTCTAGATCTCAACGTAGTCACGGCACTCACATTATGGTTTTGTTGTTCAAGAGCAACATGTGCATTATGTGGGTGACCAGGATTTGGGAGTGGTTGAGATGGAAGCTTCCCCTTCTCTCACTCGCTTAAAGCTGCATTCAGTTGTGCAATCTGGGCTTCAATGGTTTTGATGCTTTGCTCTTGCACAGCAGTGTGTTGCACCAAAGACTGAATGGAAGACTGGATGTTGGCGTTTGATTGTGTCGATTGCTTTACAAAAGCCTCCAGATTTCGTTCTAGCAAGGAAACCTTATCATTGTTTGACGAAATAAAATTGTTTTGAGGAAAAGAATTGTTGGGTGCAAAATTGTTCGTCGGATTTTGAAAAGGTTGGGGTTGGAAAGGTTGCTGATATTGATTTTGAGCTTGTTGTTGAGGAGGAGGAGGCCTTTGAAAGTTGTTGTGGGCTTGGAATTGTTTCTGATTTTGATTCCAGATGAAATTGGGGCGGTTCCTCCAACCAGGATTGTAAGCGGAAGAGTATGGATCATTTCTTTGTCTTTGCTGAAATGCAGCATTGACCTGATCCTGTCCTTGAGCAGGTGGGTTGTAAGGACACTCTTCGGTCAGATGGGATGGGTCTGAACAACAAGCGCAGATGGCACGAGGGGGAAGAGCAGGGGCTGGAGAGGGCGATGAAAATTTTCTCTCAATTTCTTCTAGTTTCCGTATGATCGCAGCCATTTCGGCTTTCATTGCAATTGAGATATCAAGTTGATGAACAACTGCCTTAGACAGACCGGAAGAAGTAGATGAAGTGTTAGGTCTGGTGCTTTCCCACTGAAGCGTTCGCTCCGCGAGATCGTCGAAAAATTGCCAAGCTTTCTCGTCAGATTTGGATAGGAAGTGGCCTTAACAAATGGTTTCCAGCAACTGCTTAATTGCTGGGTTCAGTCCTTCGTACAAGGTCTGACAAAGTTTCCATCTCTCAATACCATGATGAGGACACTGAATAAGAAGGTCTTTGTATCGGTCAAAGCACTTCCAAAAAGGTTCGGCAGGAAGTTGGGAAAATTGGTTAATTTCATTTCGTATTCTCGCGGTTTTATGATTTAGGTAAAACTTTATAAGAAATGTTTTTACAAACTCATCCCAACTGGTTATGGAATGCGACACGGTGCTATACAGCCACTTTTCAGTTAGGTCATATAGAGTGAAAGGAATGACTCATAGCCGTATAGCATCGTCAGACAGTTGGGTAGTCTTCATCATTGCACAGACGTTCTGGAATTTGTTAATGAAGATGTAGACATCTTCGGATTCCATCCCGTGAAATTTAGGCAACATGTTGATGAAGTGGGGCTTAATTTCGAAATTATTCCCATTGGCCGGAGGAAGTGAAAGACAGGTAGGAAGTGCGGAGCGGGTGGGATAGAAACGATCCTGGAGCGCGATTCGCTGAGGCGCTTCAACAGGAGGTGGTTGCGGGTTATTCGCACCCAGTTGAGGTGGAATCAGTCCCGAGGTAGGTAAAGGGTTGTTAGGATTGAATCCTGACATCTCAGAAGATGAAGGTAAAGGTGAAGATGTATGAACAGAATTCCGGTCAATGTCGGAGTTGGCCGGCAAAGGTAAGGATGAAATAGGTGTGGAGGGAGTTTCGACGTCGGAGTCGATCGCGTAGTCGGTAGCGACTAACGAAACACGGACTAGACGGGCACTAGTGTCCCGAATCCAACCGGACATACGCTAAACGAGTTTAGTATAGTCAAAACGTAGAATGTGAGGGTAAGAAAATGTCAATGGAGAAATGCGAATGAAAAGGTGGGTGAAATGGGATTCTAGCGACAAAAAGGGCAAGTTTTTTATAAAAGTTTTTTGTTTTGTTGTGTTTTTTTAGAAAGAGTTTTGCAAGAATGTGTACGGACTTACTTCAAACAATCACAGTTAAAACATGCATGCACAATCAATCCTAGAGCTACGGTCTTCTAAGTCCACTAGACTGCTCCTAACTGTTCCAAAGTGACAAGTTGTGAGATAACCCTCAAATAGTCTCTTCACTGCCAATTGTGGCCGGGTAAGCACAAATGAAGAAAGGAGGGTTCCGCTTACGAATCACCGTGAGATGGGCCTTTTAAAATTACCTATCTCACTTGTCTAGCCTAGACACCACAAAGTCAAGTTTAGATAAACGATTGAATTCCCACAACCTTCCTTTGTCCTATTGAGCCCGATAGTTCTTAGTTGGCTGAGTCTAGAATTTTTTTAATTAAGCTTAAGGGTGATGCATATGCTTTTAGTGATTTTTGGGGTCTTAGGAAGGGTGATAAAATCCCCACCTAATCTGAATTGGTGTTATAGCCCCTTCAATTCCGTATTAATTATGCAAAGCAGTAACACACCAAAAATCTAAAACACTTGCAAAAAAATTTTTTATTTAGCAGCGCAAAGAATCCTGCACAAAATCAGTTTATTGGAGAGGGGAGAGAATCTGTGCAAAGAAACCTGCAGGAAAAATATTTCAGTGGAGTTCAGAGGAGAGAAAAGAGATACTTACAGAGAAAATAGGGTGCTGACGTCACCAGTTGACCGCGGTTCCGCGGTCAAACCCCTGCTTCTGCCGCGGTTCCGCGGCTGAACAGTTGGTTTGGATCTTCAAATTTTGTCCATGTGCTGTTGGTTCTCCTCTTTCTGTTTAGATCTCCTGATTCTGGATTTGTTCACTGAGTTTGCTCCAGATCTGAATCAGGCCTTCTTCCAATCCTGCACACTTGCACAAAGATTTTTAAAAAATATCAAGATGATTTTTATTTTTATTTTTTGTTTTCTATTTTTTTTTAAATTTTTATATTTTTAATTAACCCGAAATTTCATAAAGAAAGAAACTACCGTCTCCCCGGCAACGGCGCCATTTGATTGATAGGGGGTTTTGCATATTTTTAATTACCGCAATCAAGACGGTTTCGCTTGGTAGCTAGCCGGTTGAGTACGGGCCGATCCACAGGGAGATGTAATCTTTTTCTTTATATTTTAACGAGTTAAATCCAAAAAAATTGGTGATTTGTTTTAAGTTCTACTAATGAGATAAAAAATGATAAAAAGCTTGTTAGGGTTAGGATTAGGTTAGTTCGAGTTTTAGGAATTCCTCACTTCTTTCAATGCCTTAGTTATTAATATCGATGTTAAGGTAATCGGCAACAACGGAGATTAGCACGACTAGGAAGAGACTTACAAGTATAAACTAGGCTTTCCATGCTTAGTTTCTTCCTTTTGGTCCTTTTCCATCCGTTCTTGGCTCTTAGCCCTAACCTTCGGTTAATTCAGCCACAACCGGTCTAACTAGGGAATCACCGCTATCATGTAGGATAGGGTGCCGTAGTGAGCGGATTGTGGGTCAATTAAAGGAAGTCCGAATTTAAAGTGTTGGGCTAAGAAAGGAGTGAGAGAGATTTCCTTCTCTCAAACCTTCCTTCTCCGGCCCTAACAAGTGAAAGATTACTCACACATTAAAAAGATAAAACAAGAGGGAAGGTAGAAAGAATTTAGGTTAAGAAGAATTATACAACTAGCTATTCGAGACCCCACCTAGGCAAGGATCTTACTCAAGCATCATCGTTATAAAAGAAAAATAGAAAAGGAGATAACAAACGAAAAGCACTGATTTAATTCTACGACTAAAACAAATGAAATTTGTGGATAATAAAAATGCGATAAACAAATGCGAGAAAAATAAAAGGAACTTACTTTTATTGATAACCTCTCAAAAACTAATACAATTTTTCATAGAGAAATTTAAATTCTAGATCTAAAAATAAAAAGAGGCATACTAATTTGGCTTTGAGCTTTCCTATTTATAGATAGAAAAATCCTAGGTTTACATTCTGATCCATACATGAAATTATAAAACTACCCCAAGAGAGCCGAGTCAAAGCACCGACACTGCCACCGACATGCGCAAAACGCGACCACGGTTCCGCGGCAGAAGTGCCTGATTGGCCGCGGTTCTGCGGCCAATTGGTGGAATCGTGGGGCCATCTTTTCAGGGTTTCTCCATATTGCTTTTATCTTCTGTTTTATTCACTTGGTTTCTCAGAATCTCTTCAATTTCCTTCCAGATTTCCAACAGTGCAGAATGATGTGGACTTTTGCCTTGAGCTCCGCGTTGAAGTCTTGGATCTTGTGCTGCCCTTGTGCTTTGTGAATTGAAGTGCCTAATGATTTTTCCATTTGTCCCTTGAACTGGTAGGCGGCATCATACGGATGGTTAGAGGAGATCGGTATTTATCTGTTGTTGGTCGTAGCCCCGCATTTGTTGCGACTTTTCATGAACTTCACAGTAAAGAGCTGAGAACCTGTAATCTGCAACTATTTAGCAGACATGGATCAACAGTACCTACTTATATGCAATGTGATTAAGAATGAGCGATATAAAAATGCAAAAATCTGATATGAACAACGGCAGATCCAAACCTATTTCCTAAGCCATTGCTTCCCTACAAGAAGGTCCAAACTGACTCTTGTACACTATCCACGGGCCACATTTGCCAATGAAATGAAGAAGCTACTTACGGGTCCTCATGATTCGTAAGGAAAAATACTCGAGTGAGATCCTTACGACTCACGGAGGCGACGAACACTTAGAAATCCTCACGATTTCTAGGGAGAATATGCACCTATGAGATCCTCTCGACTTGTAGGGAAAAAAACCCTCTTGAGACCCTTACAACTCATGAAGATAAAAAAGGTCTTAGGCTACAAGGACCCTAAACTTGTCTCCTAAGCCATCAATTATATAGCCATGCATGAATCTGCACCACTTCACCCACGTACATACTTACGTGGGCAAATTAGTGGGAGGCATTTGTTCCCGCCAAAATTTTCGGCCAAGAGCTACTCGTTCCCTTATAAAAAAGGGGGGAGAGTCCTCAAAATTTGGCCTCACGTGTTAAACACGTGGGCGCTCATATGCAAAGCATATGAGCGCTAAAAACAAACAACTAAGGGTCAAACATGCCTCACGTGTTAAACACGTGAACGCTCATATGCAAAGCATATGAGCGCTGAACATAAAAAACTAATGGCCAAACATGCCTCACGTGCTAAACATGTGAGCGCTCATATGTAAAGCATATGAGCTCTGAAAATAAACTAAATAAAACAATTAATGGCCAAACAGGACTCACATGTAGAACACGTGAGCGCTTATATGCAAAGCATATGAGCGCTGAACATAAATAACCAATCACTAAACATGCCTCATGTGTTAAACACGTGAGCACTCATATGCTCATATGAGCACTGAAAATAAACAGGCTAAGACCCACACTAGGGGTCACGTGTTAAACACGTGAGTTCTCTTGCCGCTCACATGCAAAGCATGTGAGTGCCCAATTTAAAATGCTCCTATCAAATTATAGAATTAAATTCTATTTGGGAAATATTTTCCTGATCTTCCTCAAACTAGAAAGTTCTTCTCTGTTAAACAGAGGACTTTTGGATCAAAAATCCAACGGTGATCATCTAGTGGAATAAAATTCTATCATAGAAAAATATTTTTCTAATCTTGTTAAACTGAAAAGATATTCATATGATAAGAATAAAATTCCATATTAAACTAACGAGATATCCATATGATAGAATTAAATTCTATATTAAGAAAATATATTTCTGATCTTGTTAAACTAAAAGGATATGATAGAATAAAATTCTAATCTTGTTAAAACTAACAAGATATTCATAATCTTGTTAAACAAACAAGAAATCTTCTCTGTTACACAGAGAGCCTTTGGATTAAAAATCTAACGGTGAATAAAATTCACCGATTGATCTAAAAGATCATGGAATCAATCATGATCTCTCAATGAGGGATTCTCTTAACAAATTGATTCCAGTTCTTCTCGTATAAATAGGAGCGAGGAGAGGAGGAGAAAACACAGAGAAGAGAGAGTACAAAAAGAAAAGAAAAGAGAATTCAATTCTCTAAAAAGAAGAAGATCTCCCTTTTAGAAAAAAGAAACCCTAGGTAAGAAGAAAGACACGGAGATTATCTTATCTCTTATTCTCCTCTCCAAGGGTTTAACCCCTAGAAAAAAGAACTTAGTTCTTCCTCTGGTTGAGGTCTGCAGAAGCATATCTCTCTATAAGTTGAGAATTTAATTCTCATCGGGGAGATTCTTTTATGCAGATTCAAAACTTAGCGGAAAGAACTAAGTTCAAAGAATTTAATTCTTACAAAAGTATATAGGAATTTAATTCCTCTGATAAAACTAGGATTTAACCCTGTAAAAGAATTTAGTTCTTATAAAACAAGAGACTTGAATTTCTCTAATCTCAAATCCCAGCATCATTGATATAAGATCAAGATCTTCATGCACATAGAGGGAAAGACTGATGATTCACACACAAGCATCTAAAAAGAAGAACAAGAAGTGCCTCCTAGGGCAGTCATGTGTTCCTACGTGACCTCCAAGCATTTATACAGAAAAATGAATAAACCCAAAGGCAGCGCTCACATTTTGAGAGCACCTCACGTGTTTGCACGTGAGAATTAGTGAATTAAGTGCTTAGCACTTATAAAAGAAAAGGGAATAAAAAAAGGGGCAGTACCAACTTTGGGGCGCCTCACGTGTTCGCACGTGAGGTCCATAAGAATTAAGTGTTTAACACTTATACATAAACATGGACTTGAACTCAATGTACAGCGCCAACTTTGAAGTGCCACACGTGAGCGCCCCTCTAAAATTCAGTGTTTAACACTTCTTTAGAACCTCACGTGGGAACACCTGAGTGCTGAACATGTACTAGTGTTTAACACTATGGGAAATCAATTCCAGCCCCAAGTTGGCTAAGTCTTCTCGAGATTAAAACATCTTCGATCTCCAAATAGACCGAGCCTCTATGCTCATGACTTCACAAATTAATGAAGAAATATTAGTCTCAAAATACGACTAATGATGGAATTGGTTCAAGGGTACACCTCTCTACACCTCTGATACATGTCGTTGTAATTCATCAACGTCTTCAGAGAGATGGCGGGTCCCGACAACCAACTGCTTTTGGATGCACTTCCCAAAATGGCGACAATGGACCGCAACGTCCTTAAACTAGTTACGGACCGAAACGTCCTTAAACTAACAACGGACCATAACGTCCTTAAACTAAAGCAATAGAGCCCAAATGCTCTCTTGTTGGGTCTGAATGGTCCCAAAATCCTGTTGAGTAGATCTTAGTCTAAAATCGGAATAACGTATCCTTAACAAACATTTAAGTTGATCTTAATTTCAAACGAGATTAATGATCCTTAAATCAAACCAAACCCAAATCTAAGAATATACGGATTTGGACTAATCCATGCCTTACGGGCGACAACATAAATTAGTCTCCGTATACAATCCACGGGCAACCAAAAATAAAACAAACACACATGAAACGAAGTGAACTTCCGGAGCAGGAGAAATTGGTTATCGCTACGCGGTAATGTAATTAACTGCAGGGGCTTGCGCCTGCAGGGAAGAGCGTACCCACAAGGAATCTGACGAAGTCTGCTACAATGGCCGCATTCGTCCAAACCTCCGATACACGGTGCCATAAATCAACTTGGCATCTTCGGAGAGGTGGAAGGATAAATCCAAATAGCATCTGCCCCCAAATTCAGGCAAGACGATCCATCCCGGTTTCGTCTCCGTTTTCGGCGGTAAACAGGAGGTTCGTGGGAAGATCACATACACCTTGTAGAATTTTCATACAACAACAACTATCAGGAATGTATTGGAATGGCACCATTCACAGCACTCTACGGATGGAAGTGTCGTTCATCGCTAAGTTGGGACGACGTTGGAGATTGTGAACTTCTTAGACCATAGATGATCGTAGCAACTGTGGACGTAGTTCGCATGATCAGGGAAAGGATGCACATAGCCCAAGACCAATGAAGCATTGGGCAGATGCGAAAGGCCGATATTTGGAGTTCCAACCTGGAGACCATGTATTCCTAAAGATCTCTCCAAACAGAGGAGTGATCCGTTTTGGCAAGAGGGGAAAACTTAGTCCAAGATACATAGGACCATTCGATATACTCGAACGAGTTGGAGAAGTGGAATACCGTTTAGCACTACCACCCTCATTGGAAGGAGTGCACAACGTGTTCCACATATCCCAGCTACGACGATGTGTGAGTGACCCCAGCCACATACTTGATCACTCAGAGCTCACAGTACACACTAACTTAACCTGCGAGCAACAACTAGTTGAGATCCTGGACCGAAAGGTGAAGACATTGCGGAACAAGGAAGTAAACTTGGTCCGAGTGATGTGGAGAAATGATTCGCCAGGAGAATCAACATGGGAACGAGAAGAAAATATGCATGCACGATACCCTTACCTCTTTGAAAATTAGTCCCGATATAATTATAAATTTCGAGGAAGAAATTTTTATAAGGAGGGTAGAATGTAACGACTCTGAAATCACTGTACAGAAATTTTCTTGTTAATATACAGAAAAGAGTATTACAACCTGTGTAAGAGTTAAAATTTACTTTTATTAAATAAAAGCAAGAAGCAACTTGTAGCTCACTGGTAAAGCCCTTGCACTGCTGTGACGTAGCCCGTGTGTTCGATTCCCATCAGACACAATTATTTTTTCTAATTTTTCTTTTAAATTTTTGGAAGCCCAAGAGTTGCACGTGCAATACACAGGAAAATGAAAAGTTTCAGAAAAATCAAACATACTCAATGAAATGTACACACCCAAAAACCCACGTGGCACGAATCTTGAGGCAATTGCCTCAAATCCGACCGGCCAAAATGTCATATAGGCCAGCACCGACGGTTGAGATAAGCCTAAATTGCTCCGTGCTTTACACCCGCCCCCCCTTCGACTCCCCCTAACTCCTCTGCACTGTTTGATTTCCCTGCAATCAAACAAAGACCCTTCATTTCACCATTTAACATCTTTTTAATGCTTTTTAATCCAAAATTTTAATTCCCAAATCCTAATTCTTCACAATAAATACCACCCCATGTTTTAGCTCTTCACCATTCTGAAATTCTAGCAAAAAAATCTCTCAAAAAGTTCCTAAGTGCAAGTGGAGTTAGCAACCAAGCTCCTTCCGTCGAAAATCGAAGCCATTTCTGGAGTTCTCGCGACGCCATGAAGCCACTCCCTTCTTCCTTATCCTTTTTTTTTGATATTTTCAAACAGTAAGTCCTTTCCAACTCTCTTTCTTTTCATCGAAATTCATCTCCTAATCATATATCGGTAAAGTGGAGTTATTCCTGATACCTTTCTTTTAAAACCTAGAACTCTCTTTTCCTTTATAACTTGGTCAATCTAATTTTACCACATTATTTATAACTTTAATTACAAATGTTTAGATTTAAATTTAACCAAAATTTTCATGTGAAACGAACATAATCGAACTTTTTCATTAAAATACATTGAACTTTATTATCACCTCTTTTCGATATTGTTAAAATAATACCTTTAGGAAAACTTCACGGGGTAACGACCTACCCTACACGCACACCTGGTTTCATAGCACGATATCTACATATACATATAATTGGTTCAAAGAATAACTTTACAATAAAATACCACATCTTTTAAAAACCGGGTTTCTTTTAAAGGGATATTTTGTAATTCTTGGCAAATACACCTCTACAACCCTCGTTATGGGACCAGCTAATAGATGGTGCGGATTATCGCACATCCTCGGGATGGTAGAGCGAGATGCAGAACTCCTCACAAAGTATTCGATCTCGAAAGTAATTAAAATACGGCTTTTTTAACAAATGCGACTTTTCTAAATAAAACTAATTCTTAAAATTATATACAAATTATAAATCTTTATTTTCAATATATTATGAAATCATATATTTTAAAATGAAAGATTAAATTTTTAATAAAATACCACCGATGTTACCAAAAAGGGATAGTTTTCAATAAAATACCTTAAACTTTTAAAAGCTAAGTATTTATCATTAAAATACACACTAATTAAAATACATGCTCATGAAAACCCTAAATAATATAAATCACCATCGAGGTTATTTTTTTTAACTATCTTAAAATATTTTTCATAAAACCCTTCGAGATATGCAAAACAATATTTTAAGGACTCTAGTTTAAATATAGGTTTAAGCGGGATCAATTCTCTTGAGCCCCAGAGAGCTGGAAAAAGTGAGTGCTTGTCTATTCAGGTTAGACAACTTAACGGGGTTATCAATGACAATTGTCTTGGAAAAAGACACAAATCCTGCCATCCATGTGCAGCAGTTGCCGATTACTCCCGAACCTAAGAATTCAAAAGTAAAATATGTTCACAAGTGTGTGACTCAACATGAATCCAAACACAAATCTGAATCCAAAATCAAATACTGTTCCTCTCCGAATGGCGGCGACGACGTGAAGACGTCTTGCCTGAGATTCGGGGCAGATGCTATTTGGTTTTATCCGTCCACCTCTCCGAAGATGCCAAGTTGATTTATGGCACCGTGTATCGGAGGTTTAGACGGATGCGGCCGATGTAGCAGACTTCTTCAAATTCCCCCTCGCTTGAGGGTTTTTTTTTATTGTGGGGGCGCTCTTCCCTGCAGGTGCAAGCCCCTGCAGTTAATTACGCTACCGCATCGCGATAGACACTTTCTCCTTCTCCAGAATTTCACTTCGTGTCGTGTGTGTTTGTTTTGTTTGTGGATGCCCGTGGATTGTATATGGAGACTAAGTTATGCCGTCGCCCGTAGGACGTGGATTAGTCCAAATCCGTATTTTCTTAGATTTGGGTTTGGGGTTTTGGTTTAAAGATACGTTAGCCATATTTGAGACTAAGATCAACTTAAACGTTTGTTAAGGATACATTAGTCCAATTTGAGACTAAGATCAACTTAACAGGATCGTTTAGATCCGACAAAAGAGCATTTGGGCTCTATTGTTCCAGTTTAGGGATATAGAGGTCCATAGGTAGTTTAAGGACGTTTCGGTCCATATTCCAGTTTAGGGACATGGTGGTCCATTGGTAGTTTAAGGACGCATAAGTCCGTGGGTTTAAAGACCCCACAGTCCGTATTTTAGTTAAGGACGCATAAGTCCGCGGGTTTAAGGACCCCACAGTCCGGGTTGGTGTGTGGTTGTCGGGACCCGTCACCTCTCTGACGTCGTTGAAGGATTACAACGATAGGAGTCAGAGGAGTTCGGAGATGTACCCTCGAACCGGATGTAAATTGATTTAAGAGAGCAGCTGTTCCCGGTCAATTTAATTTGAGGACTTACGGCCATGATTGGGCTAAGTCCAGTGGAAAAATGTTCAACGCTTTTATTTGTCTTTGGCCTATTAGGCCTGTGCTAGGGCTTTGCCCCATTTTAAATAATGCATTGCATTTTTTATTTTGTTCGGGCTCTGCCCATTTATAAATGAGGCAGAACATTAATTTTGTCTGGGTTCTGCATTTTATTTTGTTTGGGCTCTGCTCTTTTATAAATGATGCAGAGCATCAATTTTGTTTGGGCTCTGCCCTTTTATTGCATTGCAATTTATTTTGGCCTACTAGGCCTTTTTGATTTGGTCCTGGCTCTTCAGTAAACAATGCAGTACATTTGTCAGGCGCTTTGCGCCAATCATTGAGCGCAAGCGCTTGTAGAGCGCGCTACGTGTCAGCAGCGCAACAACGCAGCGTGAATCTGTTCCCCTCCGAATGGCGGCGACGGCGTGAAGACGTCTTGCCTGAGATTCGGGGCAGATGCTATTTGGTTTTATCCGTCCACCTCTCCGAAGATGCCAAGTTGATTTATGGCACCGTGTATCGGAGGTTTAGACGGATGCGGCCGATGTAGCAGACTTCTTCAGATTCCCCCTCGTTTGAGGGGTTTTTTATTGTGGGGACGCTCTTCCCTGCAGGCGCAAGCCCCTCCAGTTAATTACGCTACCGCATCGCGATAACCACTTTCTCCTTCTCCAGAATTTCACTTCGTGTCGTGTGTGTTTGTTTTGTTTGTGGATGCCCGTGGATTGTATACGGAGACTAAGTTATGTCGTCGTCCGTAGGACGTGGATTAGTCCAAATCCGTATTTTCTTAGATTTGGGTTTGGGGTTTTGGTTTAAGGATACGTTAGCCATATTTGAGGCTAAGATCAACTTAAACGTTTGTTAAGGATACGTTAGTCTAATTTGAGACTAAGATCAACTTAACAGGATCGTTTAGATCCGACAAAAGAGCATTTGGGCTCTATTGTTCCAGTTTAGAGACATAGTGGTCCATAGGTAGTTTGAGGACGTTTCGGTCCATATTCCAGTTTAGGGACATTGTGGTCCATTGGTAGTTTAAGGACGCATAAGTCCGTGGGTTTAATGACCCCCACAGTCCGTATTTTAGTTTAAGTACGCATAAGTCCGCGGGTTTAAGGACCCTACAGTCCGGGTTGGTGTGTGGTTGTCGGGACCAGTCACCTCTCTGACGTCGTTGAAGGATTACAACGATAGGAGTCAGAGGAGTTTGGAGATGTACCCTCGAACCGGATGTAAATTGATTTAAGAGAGCAGCTGTGCGCGGTCAATTTAATTTGAGGACTTACGGCCATGATTGGGCTAAGTCCAGTTGAAAAATGTTCAACGCTTTTATTTGTCTTTGGCCTATTAGGCATGTGCTAGGGCTTTTCCCCTTTTTAAATAATGCATTGCATTTTTTATTTTGTTCGGGCTCTGCCCATTTATAAATGAGGCAGAACATCAATTTTGTTTGGGCTCTGCATTTTATTTTGTTTGGGCTCTGCCCTTTTATAAATGATGCAGAGCATCAATTTTGTTTGGGCTCTGCCCTATTATTGCATTGCAATTTATTTTGGCCTACTAGGCCTTTTTGATTTGGGCCTGGCCCTTCAGTAAACAAGGCAGTGCATTTATCAGGTGCCTTGCGCCAATCATTGAGCGCAAGCGCTTGTAGAGCGCGCCACGTGTCAGCAGCGCAACAACGCAGCGAGAATCCGTTCCCCTCCGAATGGCGGCGACGACGTGAAGACGTCTTGCCTGAGATTCAGGGCAGATGCTATTTGGTTTTATCCGTCCACCTCTCCGAAGATGCCAAGTTGATTTATGGCACCGTGTATCGGAGGTTTAGACGGATGCGGCCGATGTAGCAGACTTCTTCAGATTCCCCCTCGTTTGAGGGTTTTTTTATTGTGGGGACGCTCTTCCCTGCAGGCGCAAGCCCCTGCAATTAATTACGCTACTGCATCGCGATAGCCACTTTCTCCTTCTCCAGAATTTCACTTCGTGTCGTGTGTGTTTGTTTTGTTTGTGGATTCCCGTGGATTGTATACGGAGACTAAGTTATGCCGTCGCCCGTAGGACGTGGATTAGTCCAAATATGTACTTTCTTAGATTTGGGTTTGGGGTTTTGGTTTAAGGATACGTTAGCCATATTTGAGGCTAAGATCAACTTAAACGTTTGTTAAGGATACGTTAGTCCAATTTGAGACTAATATCAACTTAACAGGATCGTTTAGATCCGACAAAAGAGCATTTGGGCTCTATTGTTCCAGTTTAGGGACATAGTGGTCCATAGGTAGTTTAATGACGTTTCGGTCCATATTCCAGTTTAGGGACATGGTGGTCCATTGGTAGTTTAAGGATACATAAGTCCGTGGGTTTAAAGACCCCCACAGTCCGTATTTTAGTTTAAGGACGCATAAGTCCGTGGGTTTAAGGACCCCACAGTCCGGGTTGGTGTGTCGTTGCCGGGACCCGTCACCTCTCTGACGTCGTTGAAGGATTACAACGATAGGAGTCCGAGGAGTTCGGAGATGTACCCTCGAACCGGATGAAAATTGATTTAAGAGTGCAGCTGTGCTCGGTCAATTTAATTTGAGGACTTACGGCCATGATTGGGCTAAGTCCAGTTGAAAAATGTTCAACGCTTTTATTTTTCTTTGGCCTATTAGGCATGTGCTAGGGCTTTGCCCCTTTTTAAATAATGCATTGCATTTTTTATTTTGTTCGGGCTCTGCCCATTTATAAATGAGGCAGAACATCAATTTTGTCTGGGCTCTGCATTTTATTTTGTTTGGGCTCTGCCCTTTTATAAATGATGCAGATCATCAATTTTGTTTGGGCTCTACCCTTTTATTGCATTGCAATTTATTTTGGCCTACTAGGCCTTTTTGATTTGGGTCTGACCCTTCAGTAAACAATGCGGTGCATTTGTCTGGCGCTTTGCGCCAATCATTGAGCGCAAGCGCTTGTAGAGCGCGCCACGTGTCAGCAGCGCAACAACGCAGCGAGAATCTGTTCCCCTCAGAATGGCGGCGACGACGTGAAGACGTCTTGCCTGAGATTCGGGGCAGATGCTATTTGGTTTTATCCGTCCACCACTCCGAAGATGCCAAGTTGATTTATGGCACCGTGTATCGGAGGTTTAGACGGATGCAGCCGATATAACAGACTTCTTCAGATTCCGCCTCATTTGAGGGTTTTTTTATTGTGGGGACGCTCTTCCCTGCAGGCGCAAGCCCCTGCAATTAATTACGCTACCGCATCGCGATAGCCACTTTCTCCTTCTCTAGAATTTCACTTCGTGTCGTGTGTGTTTGTTTTGTTTGTGGATGCCCGTGGATTGTATACGGAGACTAAGTTATGCCGTCGCCCGTAGGACGTGGATTAGTCCAAATCCGTATTTTCTTAGATTTGGGTTTGGGGTTTTGGTTTAAGGATACGTTAGCCATATTTGAGGCTAAGATCAACTTAAACATTTGTTAAGGATACGTTAGTCCAATTTGCGACTAAGATCAACTTAACAGGATCGTTTAGATTCGACAAAAGAGCATTTGGGCTCTATTGTTCCAGTTTAGGGACATAGTGGTCCATAGGTAGTTTAAGGACGTTTCGGTCCATTGCCAGTTTAGGGACATGGTGGTCCATATTCCAGTTTAGGGACATGGTGGTCAATATTCCAGTTTAGGGACATGGTGGTCCATTAGTTTAAGGACGCTTAAGTCCGTGGGTTTAAGGACCCCACAGTCCGTGTTTTGGTTTAAGGACGCATAAGTCCATGAGTTTAAGGACCCCACAGTCCGTGTTGATATGTGGTTGTCGGGACCCGTCACCTCTCTGACGTCGTTGATGGATTACAACGATAGGAGTCAGAGGAGTTCGGAGATGTACCCTCGAACCGGATGTAAATTAATTTAAGAGGGCAGTTGTGCCCGGTCAATTTAATTTGAGGACTTACGGCCATGATTGGGCTAAGTCCAGTTGAAAAATGTTCAACGCTTTTATTTGTCTTTGGCCTATTAGGCCTGTGCTAGGGCTTTGCTCCCTTTTAAATAATGCATTGCATTTTTTATTTTGTTTGGGCTCTGCCCATTTATAAATGAGGCAGAACATCAATTTTGTCTGGGCTCAGCATTTTATTTTGTTTGGGCTCTGCTCTTTTATACATGATGCAGAGCATCAATTTTGTTTGGGCTCTGCCCTTTTATTGCATTGCAATTTATTTTGGCCTACTAGGCCTTTTTGATTTGGGTCTGGCCCTTTAGTAAACAATGCATTGCATTTGTCAGGCGCTTTGCGCCAATCACTGAGCGCAAGCGTTGTGGTGATGACACGTGTCACGGAAGCGCAGTGCGCTACGCTTGCGCTGCTGACACGTGGCGCGCTCTGGTGAGTTGCGCCAATTTCAGAGAGCAAGGCTCTATCTTAAAAGCGCATAGCGCAAGTGGTTCAGGTGCTGACACGTGACGCTCTCTGGTGGCTTGCGCCAACCCAAGAGCGCAACAGTGCAAATTTTACAAGTGCAGGGCACTGTTTAATTTCTTGATCCAATTTAGATCAGAGAAAACAAGTTTTTCTTGTTTTTTCTTGCTTTCAGAGAACCAGTGGTTCATAAAAAGTGTAAGGCACTATTATTATTTGAAAATCGTTGATCTTGTTCTTAGATCAATGATCTATTAAAAGAAATTCTTCTATTTTATGAAGGTTTTTACCTTTTTCTTGAACTTTCTTCAGAGTTCTCTCTGTTTTGAGGTTCTTTATCTCTCACAATGTTGATGATCCTTTGAATTGGGGTCTTGGGGTCTTTATATAGTGCCCTTAGGTTTGTTAAGTTTGTTAAAGAGATCATTCTCTGAGTGATTTGGGGAATTTTTCCCACCGTTGGATCTTTGATCCAAGGGCTTCTGTTTTACAGAAGACAATCTTCTTGTTTTAACAAGAACAGAAGGATCTTTCTAGAATTTAATTCTGTTTGGCGCAAACTCCCCAGCGCGTGACACGTGTCACGCAGCGCAGAGCACAGCGCAACTGCGCTGACACGTGTCGCGCAGCGCAACTGCGTTTGCGCTGACACGTGTCGCGCAGCGCTTGCGCCACTGCGCTGACACGTGTCGCGCAGCGCAGCGCTTGCGCAACTGAAGCGTTGCTTCCATTAATTTTTGTTTTAAATAGATACTTGCTCTGATTGGGCGCGCTGCACTGACGTATCAGCTTTTGACACGTGGCGCGTTGCGCGCAGCGTAGGGAATTTGAAGCGTTGCTTCGAATTTTGAATTTTTGAAATTCAAACAGGGCTTTGCTCTGATTGGGGGAAACAAACACGAATTTGAATACTTGATCATGAACCTGAATACTTGAATTCAAACATCAAATTCAAACTTGTATACTTGACTCGACTTGACCGAACCATGGTTATAACTTGATATGAACTCGACATGACTGCTTGAATACATGATTACGTTCTGAACACGAACCTGAACATTTTATATCCATAGATTTGGCCAAGACCTATAATATTAATCTATACAATACAATACGTGGGGATAAAGGGGTAGATTGGTACGGAACGTATATCGTAGCACGAAAGGTCACTTAAAAGACACCTATATGAATTCAAGTGCCGTTGTCGCATAGGTTATGACGGGGCCTTATACTACATGTTACCATAGTCCACGGGGTAAGATGAACTCCTCTCGTATACATGAATACCTTCCTTATCAAACTACAAATAACCACGTTAGAATAACTATTTTATACCTGTGAATGATCGTATACAACTTTACCTGTTTATTTCACATTACATATTATCTTCTCTTACTTCTTTTGGGACTTACCGAGCGCTAGTTCGCTGATGACATTCCTCTCTGTTTTCTTTCTTTGGAATGTTCGTCAGGAGGACCGGACTCTGAGGAGATAGAGCTGAGCCATGAGGATTTGGACCAGCTTACTGCACAGCAAGATTACTAGCTCTTTCCAGCCTGCACATACTTTCAGTATGCCATTGTTTAAGCATTTGCTTTTATTATTATATCTTTTATTTCAAACAGCTGTATGTAAAGTCGAATGTAAATAAAGTTGCTGTTTCATTTTATTACTCTTGTCATTCTTGTTCATTGTTTTATTACTTAATTACTGTTAACGTATTTATTTCATAGTAAATACATTGCGGGCTTGCCACGTCACCATTTCCGTCTACTGGAAAGCGGGGTGTGACAAAGTAGAAGAAGAAGATGATAATACAGCGTAAGAAGAAGGAGAAGATAACTTCTTTTCAGGAAAAGAAATAGAGGATATGGTAGAGACTTCCCTCGGTGATAATAATCTTATATAAGAAAACATTCTTTCTGGTCAAGGACCGCGTGCGGATAAGACGAAAAGTTCATGAATGATGCTAGAAGACCAATTTATAAGAATGCAAAGTATTCCACTCTATCATGGTTCGTCCAACTTTTCCAGATTAAGTGCCTAAATGTGTAGAGTAATAAGTCATTCACGATACTTCTGAAATTACTGAAAGATTCTATGCGCCCAGGAAATAGCGTGCTCGAAAGCTGGTACGAAGCCCAGAAGATGATGTTTGATTTGGGTCTGAACTGTGAGAAGATTAATGCATGTCCAAAAAATTGTGTGTTATACCGGAAAGAGAATTCAGATTTGAAAGAGTGTCCAACATGCGGAGAGGCCAGCCGAAAGAATCTGATAAGAAGCCCGATATAGCTATTAAGATAGCACGATACGTTTCAATAAAACAAAGGCTGCAGAGACTATTTAGGTGCAAGAAAACAGCCGAGACAATGATTTGGCATCACCGTACCACTCTAAGCAAAGATGGAAAAATGAGTCATCCAAAAGATTCATCTTCATGGAAAGATTTCGATCGGAGCCACCAAACATTCAGTAGTGCTCCTTACAATGTCAGGCTCAGACTGGCTAGTGATGGGTTCTGCCCATTCAACTATATGGCTGGAAGGCAAAGCACATGGCCCGTTATAATGATGGTTTATAATCTGTCGTCTTGGTTGGCTATGAATCAATCCTACTTTATGATGCATTTTCTTATTGACAGACCAAATTCACTGGGAAGCAATATCAACGTCTATCTCCGACCTCTGATCAATGAGTTAAAATCTTTATTCATTGATGGTGTAGAGACTTACTATGCAAACACAGATACAATCTTCACGATGCGTGCGGCTTTAATGTGGACAATTAATGACTTTCCTGCATATGAAATGCTATCAATTTGTTCCGTACATGGTCACAAAGCATGCCCTTACTGCCATCAAGATACAATATCAAAATGGTTAAATTTTAGTACGAAGTTTTTTTTATTGCGGTCATCTGCATTTCTTGCCACCAGACCATCCCTACAGGTTAAACAATACTCACTTTCATGGTCATCAGGAGCTTCTTGGGCCTCTAATCCATTGTTCAGAGAGAACGTGATTGCTCAGTAGGATGGTTACAATAAACTGACCTTCGGGATAACTCCGGCAAAACAGGACAAACCACCATACTGCAACAAGTTAATCATTTTCTATGACCTTCCGTACTGGTCAACAAATTTAGTGCATCATTGTCTAGACGCCATGCACATAAAAAAGAGAGTATCCGAGCACGTATTTAACTTGCTTCTTTATAAAGACGGAAAATCGAAAGACAACCTCCGTACTCGGATGGATCTTCAGGACTGGAAAATTAGAAGTGAATTGCATCCTAAATTGATAGCGGGTAAATCAGGCAAGTTTGTATTTCCCAATGTCGCGTATCATATGTCACAACCGGAGAAGAAAAAGTTCCTGCAGGTGTTGCATGATTTGAAAGTTCCCATAAGTTTCTCAGGATAAAAATATGAAGAAGATAAAGATTGTGAAATGTAAGATCGATGGGCTGAAAAGTCATGATCACCCTATTATTATGGAGCACCTTCTCCCATTAGCCCTCAGGACTTCCCTTCCCGAATCGGTTGGTCTCGTAATCAATGATCTTTGTTACTTTTTTTGGGAATTATGCACTAAAATCTTGGATGTTGTGACGCTGGAGAATCTAGAAAAATATATTTTCTTGATATTTTGCAAGTTTGAGCGTATTTTCTCGCCGTCATTCTTTGATATCATAATACACCTGACGGTTCATCTTGCAACCAAGGCTAAGTTTGCCGGATCGGTACTACATTGATGGATGTATTCCATCGAAAGGTACGTTGAATTTTTTTTTTCATGCATTTTGTAAAATTATTGTTATCTTATATGCCAGTATTTATTTATATAACATATTTTTCTTTATATAGCTCTACACTCTAAAAAAGTATATACGCAATAGAAATCGACCAGAAGGTTCTATCATGCAAAGTTATGTTTTAGATGAAATAATCACATTTTGTTCTCGCTATCTGGACAAGAATATTGAGACGAAGCTTAACCGGCTTCAGAGAATTCAGGATGAGCCATATGGTAAAACAGATTATAAGAGAGTACACCCCATATTTATCAACAAGATATATCGGTTTATCCTCCTCAATGGCGTATGTCTTGAAAAAATTAGAGAGTAATTTTTTATGGATTAATTGTTATATATATATATATATATGAAATGATATAATGTTGATGTCATAATTTATTGTTGAGAACAAAATTCATATTGATGAGGTACGTGAGGGGTATTCTGATTGGAATGATGAACGATTGGAAAAATATCATCAGGATAATTTTTGCGATTGGGTTGCAAATCATGTAAGTTGTTCGATCGTGAAGTCTTAATCTAAACTTATATCTTTATGTATTTGCCGTAAAATTTGTTTTGTCAGATCCACGATTCGAACTTGTTTGCATCATTAGAGAGAGATTCAAGATATTTAGCTCAGTTTCCTAGCATGGAGTTTACATACTATAAAGGATTCGGTGTCCTTAGATACAAATTTGAAATTAAGGACAAAGAAACATCTCGAACCATTCAGAATAGTGGGATAGCGACTGTAGGATCGGATGGTGTGATTTATTATGGATACTTAAATTGCATACTTGGCATCCAATATTCCAGACGATTGGAACCGTTTTATATATTTTAGTGTATTTGGTACGATACACGAACCGATATGGATAATTAAAGAAACAATCTCGGGACTTGGATACATTAATATGGATTGCCTAGTGTAAACACTCTTCGATTTTACGGACGGGACGATCCATTTATCTTTCCGCAATAAGCGTTTCAAATATACTACCCACGGTGCTTGAAGCATCCGGGATGAAGTGTCATATGCCGTTGGAAACCCAGGGATGTTTACGATGTCCCAGAATTTGAGGATCGTATGGAGGACTGCGATGAGGATGAAGAAGAGAGAAGACTTACAGTGCTATGACCATCTGTCTCCAAAGATGGGTTGTTTTTGGCTAATCGTGAAGTTACGTGGGTTAAGAATGATATCGACGATAAAATCCAAGTAAATATGTCTAATGCGTCTATGAAACTAAAAAGATTATCAGTAATGTTATATTACTACTTCAAATTTTCTACGATCTATACATATATTTCATGCATATGTAATGATTGTACTTTTATCTAGGTCTGATAACAATGCTAGGAGCAGCGAGGGGCGGTAGGAGCACCAGCCTCAGCAGCGGCAGAGGCAGAAGCAGAGGCATAGGCAGAGCGGTATTGCCACCCGGAGAGCTATGTAGGGAGTTCCAGAGGGCAGGTCTTGCACCCCGATCCGTATCCCCTTCGGATGACTCCTTCTGTGTGGACTTTGCCACACCACTAGGTATTGTCATGACCCGAATAAGACACGTGACTGACACTCGCATCAAGTGAAGTCTATAGGACTACACCTAATACAAGTAAGACAAAAGCCCAGAAATCTAAACCTTTTAGGGAAAATATGAGAGGTGGTGCTTTGAAATAAGGTATGATGAAAACAAGTTCTTCTTTAAAACATAGATAATAGTATACGAAAACCCAATGTTTGTATCCGCTTGAAAACATTTTCGTCATTGAAAATTTGGGCAGCACCTTTTTTGCAATTTTAACCCGAAAACGGTACAAGCAAATATAAATATAGGAATCCCCAAGCGGGAGCTAGCTCTTCGCCAATTGGCGGAACAACCACGCAAGACAAAATGAATATACAACGCTGAAGGGCGATGATCAAAACTCAGAAATAAAGCGAGAAAACTATGCATCATAAAGAAAACCAGAAAACGTCAATAAATACATGAGCGCGACACTACGGCCGAAAGAATATACAAGCTGTGGTTATCTAAGTCTACTAAATATACAAGTCTGGTTGATGGAACAAACTAGATACAACTGAAATAAATAAAAGTACAACGGTGGCCACGATGCAAGTGAACCCACCTACCAAAGAAATCACCCGGAAGGAAGTGGTGTGCCAGCAAAGCCGCCATGGAACCTATACGACAAAACCTGCAAGAAACTATGGCACAACGGGGGTGAGTTGCCAACTCGTGAGTAGAAGACATTACCGAGTAGAAACCGAAAGTATAACGATCTCCTAGGTCATACCATAATATAATAACAAGGGTAATAGTAGAACATAAGTGTGATATCAAAGTACTCGTGTCCATGTCATAAGTAACAACATATCATGTGTATCAAGTATGAAAGCATCATTCAACGTATGTCCAGCATCGACACACAAAAATCACGATAAAACCTGAGTGTCCATTATCGACACTCGAAACATCATGCAACTCGTGTCCAACATCGACACGTAAAACCTCATATCTCAGACGCCGCATCCTAAGATCGGCCCTTATATCCATATCTTTCATAACTCCGAACGGTATCCTCTGGATATCCGTCGAGTTTCCATACAATCACCGGTAGGTAGTGCTCCCCCTTCCAGGCTCATCGTCATCCCCACAAAATCACTCTCGCCCCGGGGTACCTTACCGGATCCACCATATACCTGCAGACAGTGCATCCCCCTCCTCGAATCAGGTATATAATACAGCTCCAGAACCGAGAAAACATCATGGTGGACACGAAATCTCATATCAAGGAAAAACTGCATCATTCTCTTTAAAAATAATCATAAGTTTATAAAATTTCATGTGCAGTTTCCCAAATCCAGAAATCCCATGAAAGATCCGGATCTCAAAATCACGAGTCAGTGAACAGAGAATATCGGCATAAGCCCACAATATAACATAACGGAATGAATATACAATGCATGGGGTATCAAGTAAGGAATGTAATATCTAAACTAGCATATGAGAGCAAGTATACTAATAATATGTTGAAACTACCAGCTAGCAGGTTATATCAATGAAGTAATGTATTCTAAAGTGTACGTGACATGGCAATTACCGATGATGATGTGTGTGAGCCGACAAGCAAGTGTACGTGGAGCATACGCATCATCGATAAGAGTGCTGGTGTCTTAACAGACGGGTTCATAATAACTGAAGAAAAACACATGTAATAAATATGCAATGTAATGAGAATGGCATAAAAGTGACAGAACAAGTGAATAGTAAAAGTAGCATTATAAAATATACGTATCAATGTATGAGTCATACAGTTTTAGTGTTTTGAAATGGCACGAATCGTGGTTTTTTTTGAAACGTAAGGGTTACGGTGTTTTTGAGAAAAGATATGTCCTTTGAAAAATCCGTTGCATCCCTAGGGTTGTCCTTTGAAAATAATCACGATTCGTTAGTCTTGAAAATAGGTATGACTCGAGCCTAACTAGCATCTATCTAAACAACTAAAAGACTAAACTAAGGAACTAGTCAAAAGGGCAAGAAAATCTACCTAAAATTCTGAGTCAATATACCTGGTAGTCGGCGATCCAGCCTCATAGTGTCACGTACTGTATAATACATAGTACGGCATCCTCGAGTCAAGAGTGTGAATGAATCATCATATTTATATCTCGTACGGTAAAATCCATCATACGACATCCCCAAAATCGAGGGTACGGGTCAACTATCATATATACATCATCATTCATACAGTATTATCATCGAACAATATCATGATCAGGGGTACTGTTATAAAGTCACGTCCATTCCAATATCATCAACACATATTGTCGTATGTATGAATACACATCGTCCAACGGTCCACTATAATATCACGTCATGTATCATATCATGACTCAATCACCTATCAAAACTCACGGCATCTTGCCCGATCATATCGACTCATCTCCAAGTATCATATACTATCCTCATCTCACGTGTATATGTATATGTATATGTATGTGTGTATATATATATATATATATATATATATATATATAATAAACCTACACACACACACATATATAGAGAGAGAGAATAATGGAGGAAAGATGTCATAGGAGGGAATTTCATCCTATGGCGTCGAAAAATTACCCTCTCCATCATTTTTTTCGACGATCGACACCCACCATCTTCAGCATTATCATATAAGATGTGGGTACACCAAATTTCATGTGATTCTACAACTTTTTCACCGTTAATTTAGCAATGTAAAAAGTTCTATTGTCGGTAAACCTTTAATTTTGAACCCATTAAATCAAGGGTGAAAAAGTTGTAGAATCACGTGAAATTTGGTGTACCCATATCTTAGATGATACCGATGAAGATGGTGGGTGCCGATCGTCGAAAAAAATTTGGGAAAGTATATTTTTCGACGTCATAGGAGGAAATTCCCTCCTATGGCCTCTTTCCTCCATTATTCACAAACACACACACACACACACACACACACACACATAGGCAAGTCAAGTGTGCGGGTGTGCGTGTGTGTGTAACTACATGAAACCTGTAATTCGCCTCCAAGGTATTCATCCTCTGGATAGGTCTTCCTAAATTAACCGAATCTAACCTAAGGTTTTCTAAATACCCTACTCGCTAAGTTTACAATACCACATCCAAACTCATAATAACATGGTAATAACCATATTCTACATTTGCGGGGGTGTTGTACGCCATCCACCCGACTTTCCCCGTAGATATACATCTACTCATCTTGATCCTCGCTTGTCGAAGTCAAAGACGCTACGCTCTTTCTTGTTGTTCGAAGTCCACGTGAGGGTGTCTACATATCACAAAATACATCGTATCGCATCAAAATCCGATTCAAAAACCGACACGACACGCGAAGTGATCATAAGTTAGAACCTATAGCTTACGAATGCAAAAACAATCATAAAACCCTCGTCATTGATATACAAACGTCCAATGACCAAATCCACAATCAAATGCCGAAATCCATGTTTTAGAAATCGGAAAACCATTGCTATTATTAACTCAAACGCTCCCAGATTTTGCCTGAGGTAATTTGGGACAAAAAGAACAATACATTGGATAAGTTATGAGGAGTGTGAGCTATACACCAAAACCCAACATCAGAAGCCAAAATCTGGCCGGCCAATAGTGCTACAGTAACCGCCCCCGTTGGGCCCACTTTTGAATTTTGGTCTCGTCTTTTGATGGTGGTCTCCTATTGGTCTAACTAGATCTCTGAGTTTGTTTGATTTTCTTAAAAGGTTCCCAAGTTGCTCCAGATTTCCTGTAGACCTCAAAAAAATCATAAAACCGATGTGGGAAAATTTAGGATCGTGCTTTGGGTTCAAGTCTCGGTTTTGGTCCAGAAAAAATTTTTCTAAGGTCATGTAAAATATCACTACAACTCAAATACACATTCACAATCCAAATCATACCCTAAATCTCATCTCGGAAATTTCCAAGATCACTAAACCTTATTTAATCAACTCAAAACTACTTTATAAATTTAGAAAACTAAAATTCTAAACAAGGGTGTAGGGTTATACCTCATTTGGCAACTCAAGAATTTTATTTAGTTGCCCTAAGTGCTCAAAATCTTGATTTGTTTGGTCCACCATGCTTGTAGTGAGCCTGTGCATAATTTTAGTGAAGGGGATATAAGGTTTTGGTGTGGATTTGGGATGGTTGTGAGGGTGGTAGAGGAGCAAGATGAAGGTGATGAAAGAGAAGGAGATGAAGAAGTGAAGAGGTGATGAATTGTGTGGAAGGTTGTGGAATAAATCTCTCCCACTCACCCTCTCTCTCTCTCTCGCCCTCACATGATACATGTCACCTCTCACACACACACACTCTCTCTCTTTTATTTCTTTTCTTTTCTTTTCTTTTTTTGTTTTAAACTCAAAACAAATTATTTTTAAAAAGAGCCATGGTGCATATAATAAAAATGTAGCAAGTATTTGTAACATGCTTAATGCACAATTTTAGTACATATTAATCAAATTTAGTATTTTCATAGAATACAATAATTATTTAAAAGTCTACAAATGCTCAATTCACATAATTTCTTTACAAAATCAATAATTCAAATTAATTTTACAAATATTTTCCAACTATCAGTATATAATCATACTACTTCATTAAAGCCAATTTCCTTACTTTAAGATATTCATAATATTTATTATTTTAATTATTTAAATTCCCAAAAATAATATTTTATTTTCTGACATGTTACAATCTTCCCTCCTTAATTAAATTCGGTCCCCGAATTTAAATTTAAAACTCCCCCAAATACTAAAACATTTCAATCGATAAATCAAATCAATTGGTCTCCGAGTATCATGAATATATAAAACATATCTTAGCGCAATGCATGCGCATGAAAATGAGGGTAAAACTCAAATAAAACTTCGTCAAGCGTCACGCAATCATCGAAGTTATGGCGAATATACAGTGTCAAAATCCAATACGAAAACCAAAATGATATACTCAAAACGATAATACGTATATAGTACGCATCGTTGTAAAATCGTCCAAAACATCCAAATAGAAATGCATGCCAAACCCCTTTTTTCTTTTTCTTTTTTTTTCAACCCGCCATGCGATGCGCGTATCACGGCACAAGTAGCGGACGTCCATTATAAGGAAACTAGCTATGCATACATATCTTTTGTTTAACATACACGTTCCGTCTTTTGAAAATAATTTAGAAGGGTTTCCTTCGTAAGGTTTCGTGTCATCCTGGACACGTAGGAAAATATTGAGACTATGGCTCTTTTTGGAAATCCCTTCAGCAGTTAGAGATGCAAAAATACTCACGTACTGTCCTCGGACTAGTCCTGCTCAGTTACTAAACCAAATAATAAATATCATAAAAACATGATGCTCAACAGGAAATCATCCCAAAAATGTAAACAAGAATACCACGTGCGTCTGGTGCGCACGGAAATCGAAATCAAAACCAAGTGCCATACATGAGCACAGAACAAAATCTAAGTGCAACAGGTGTGCACGAAAGCATATGTCGAGTGCAACAGGCGTGCATGACAACAATATCAGGTGCATCTAATATGCACGAAAAATCTCAATTTAGTGCATCTGGTGTGCACAAAATCGCATCAAGCGCGCCAAGTGTGCGCAAAAACCTCAATTAAGTGCACAAAAACGGTATACAACATACATCAATCCAAACTCAGGTATACCGCAGTGCATAAACTTATAAACATGTGTATCAGCGTGCACGAAACCAAATCAAGGTGCTAAAAGTTCATGAAAACTATGCCTAAAGCACAAGTCAAATCATATGTACGCCATACGTATGAAACCCAAATCAAATATCTCGGACGGCATAAAATCGAATCGATTGCAATGAATGTGCACAAAACAAAATCAGCACGACTGATACATAGAAATACGAATCATGTGCAACTGTGGTGCACATAAGAAATAACAATCATAAAAACGAAATCCTCACAATACCAGAATCCAAAACAACGGAAACGAGATATCCGAATCACCAAATCGCAAATCATAAGTACTGTCATCGATGCGCCTCTCCTCCAATGTCGAAGGGTGTCAGTGCATCCAAAGCTAGCAGAGCAAGTATCTACTTGTCTCCTGTTCACGGTCTGGCGCCTTCTGCCCTTCGGTCATGTTTATTTCTACAGATTACCAGTTACTTGAATCCTCGGCTCAACAGTCTGATACGGAGTAATGAAGGAAACAGTTCTGCTCTTGCGCACCCTCTGAAGATCTTCTGACCAATTATCATGTTCACTCATAACATGTCTCATCAATGATGTCAGCTCTGGCCCGTTGAGTGTGCGTGATACGATCGATCCCGGGTCTAAGTTTTCTCATATAGTATTCCAAAAAGATTCTGTCAGGGTATCTCCCAAACCTTGTCCTTGCCGGACTGCCCAAAAGTCATCACTCTTTACTTAATCCATTTCTTGTTTCCGGGATAGCTGCATTCTCTTCATGACTTTTCTCTGGAATTATCGCTGCATTCAACGCCTCTGCATAGGCATCCAGTCTCTGATGTCAACGGAGTGGAACGTTATATCGTCAAGATCTCGTACGAATCTCTTACTCCGCTTCCCTTCGGTATAGACCAATTCGGAATCATCTCTTCGTAGTTATGTGGACGACGCTCTAATTGGTTGTACTCATATTTACAATCTCTTTCGAAGCTATAAACTCGGCATCTCCAATATGCTGTAGACAGTATCTGGCAACAACATCCTCGGGAACTCTTCCAAATCATTGGGGTAATACGTTCTCGCTCATCTTTTCTTAATCGACTCACAACACGCCAGTGTAAGGTCCTCTTCTAACTAAAGTTAGTCCATCTGATGATCTCGCATCAAAGCATCCAACGAATAAAAGGTCCTAGTCTTATCCAAGGGTGACTAGCGATCTTCTATCACATTCTTGAGTGTTACCGCATGCTGCAATAGCTTTCAAACATCTGGGGGTGATATCTTATCAAATTTAGCAACAGCTGGCTCCTCTGACAATAACCCAATCATCTGGGCTGATCTCGAACGCTCGTGTCAACGGAAAAAATCCAAATAACCATATATCGACGTGTTTCGTATACTACCGGAAACAACCTGGTCAGTCTTCGTTCCTGACGAGCTCATACCGGCCGCACCTCCAGCCGCAGCTCTCTCTCTTTCTCTCTCTCTGCTCGTGTAACCATGGTAACAGAAACTACAATCCGACATCGATGAGGATAGATCATAGGAATGAATAGAATTACAGTACCTAAGAAATATACATCCCAAGGCTTCTTAAGAGGAGTAGCGTATCGTAAGTATGCCGGGGAATATACACACGGTACGTCACTCTACTTAAGTCACCTACTCCATTAACCAAGGTCAACCTATGCGACGAAAGTTCGGGTCTAATACCCCTTCATCCAAGTCTAAGTTCCGTAAGGTCAAGCCTAGGTTCCGAATATATATATACGCCCTGGACTTCGCATAGTCAAACCTAGACTCGAACCAAGGTTAAACCTAACGCTCTGATACCAACTTTGTCAAGACCCGAATAAGGCACGTGACTGGCACTCGCATCAGGTAAAGTCTATAGGACTACACCTAATACAAGTAAGACAAAAGCCCAGAAATCTAAACCTTTTAGGGAGAATATAGGATGTGAAGTTTTGAAATAAGGTATGATGAAAGCAAGTTCTTCTTTAAAACATAGATAATAGTATACGAAAACCCAATGTTTGTATCCACTTGAAAATATTTTCGTCATTGAAAATTTGGGCAGCACCTCTTTTGCAATTTTTAACCCGAAAACGCTACAAGCAAATATAAATATAGGCATCCCCAAGCGGGAGCTACCTCTTCGCCAATTGGCGGAACAACCACGCAAGATAAAATGAATAAACAACGCCGAAGGGCGAGGATCAAAACTCAGAAAGAAAGCGAGAAAACTAAGCATCATAAAGAAAACCAGAAAACATCAATAAATACATGAGCGCGACTCTAAGGCCGAAAGAATATACAAGCTGTGGTTATCTAAGTTTACTAAATATACAAGTCTGGTTGATGAAGCTCACTAGATACAACTGAAATAAATAAAAGTACAACGGTGGTCACGATTCAAGTGAACCCATCTACCAAAGCAATCATCCGAAAGGAAGTGGTGTGCCAGCAAAGCCGCCATGGAACCTGTATGGAAAAACCTGCAAGAAACTGTGGCACAACGGGGTGAGTTGCCAACTCATGAGTAGAAGACATCACAGAGTAGAAACCGAAAGTATAACGATCTCCTAGGTCATACCATAATATAATAACAAGGGTGATAGTAGAACATAAGTGTGATAGAAAAGTACTCGTGTCCGTGTCATAAGTAACAACATATCATGTGTATCATGTATGAAAGCATCATTCAACGTATGTCCAGCAGCGACACATAAAAATCACGATAAAACCTGAGTGTCCATCATCGACACTCGAAACATCATGCAACTCATGTCCAACATTGACACGTAAAACCTCATATCTCAGGCGCCGCATCCTAAGATCGGCCCTTATATCCATCTATCTCATAACTTTGAATGGTATCCTCTGGATATCTGTCGATTTTCCATACAATCACCGGTAGGTAGTGCTCCCCCTGCCAGGCTCATCGTCATCCCCACAAAATCACTCTCGCCTCGGGGTACCTTACCGGGTCCACCATGTACCTACGGAAGGTGCATCCTCCTCCTCGAATTGGGTATATAATACAGCTCCAGAACCGAGAAAACATCATGGTGGACACGAAATATCATATCAAGGAAAAACCGCATCATTCTCTTTTAAAATAATCATTAGTTTATAAAATTTCATGTGCGGTTTCCCAAATCCAGAAATCTCATGAAAGATCTGAATCTCAAAATCACGAGTCAGTGAATATCGACATAAGCCCACAATATAGCATAACGGAATGAATATACAATGCATGGGGTATCAAGTAAGGAATGCAATATCTAAACTAGCATATGAGAGCAAGCATACTAATAATATGTTGAAACCACCAACTAGCAGGTTATATCAATGAAGTAATGTATTCTAAAGTGTATCTGACATGGCAATTACCGATGATGATGTGTGTGAGCCGGCAAGCAAGTGTACGTGGAGCATACGCATCATCGATAATGGTGCTGGTGTCCTAACAGACGGGTTCATAATAACTGAAGAAAAACACATGTAATAAATATGCAATGTAATGAGAACGACATAAAAGTGACAGAACAAGTGAATAGTGAAAGTAGCATTATAAAATATACGTATTAATGTACGAGTCATACAGTTTTAGTGTTTTAAAATGGCACGAATCGTAGGTTTTTTTTTTGAAAAGTAGGGGCTACGGTGTTTTTTAGAAAAGATATGTCCTTTGAAAAATCCGTAGCATCCCTAGAGTTGTCCTTTGAAAATACTCACGATTCGTTAGTCTTGAAAATAGGTATGACTCGAGCCTAACCAGCATCTATCTAAACAACTAAAAGACTAAACTAAGGAACTAGTCAGAAGGGTAAGAAAATCTACCTAAAATTCCGAGTCAATATACGAGTAGTCGGCATCCAGCCTCATAGCGTCACGCGTCACGTACTGTGTAATATATAGTATGGCATCCTCGAGTCAAGAGTGCAGATCAATCATCATATCTATACCTTTTAGGGTAAAATCCATCGTACGGCAACCCCAAAATCGAAGGTACGGGTCACCTATCATATATACATCATCATTCATTTGGTATCATCATCGAACAATATCATGATCAGGGGTACTGTTCTACAGTCTCGTACATTCCAATATCATCAACACATATTGTCGTATGTATGAATACACATCACCCAACGGTCCACTATAATATCACGTCATGTATCATATCATGACTCAATCATATATCAAAACTCACGGCATTAAGCCCGATCATATCGACTCATCTCCAAGTATCATATACTATCCCCGTTTCACGTGTATGTGTGTGTGTGTGTGTGGAGAGAGAGAGAGAGAGACATATACGCAAGTCAAGTGTGCGGGTGTGCGTGTGTGTGTGACTACATGAAACCTGTAATTCGCCTCCAAGGTAATCATCCTCTGGATAGGTCTTCCTAAATCAACCTAATCTAACCCAAGGTCTTCTAAATACCCTACTCGCTAAGTATACAATACCACATCCAAACTCATAATAACATGGTAATAACCCTATTCTACATTTGTGGGGGTGCTATACGTCATCCACCCGACTTCCCCCGTAGATATACATCTACTCACATTGATCCTCGATTGCCGAAGTCAAAAACGCCACGCTCTTCCTTATTGTTCGAAGTCCACGTGAGGGTGCCTACATATTATAAAATATATCGTATCGCATCAAAATCCGATTCAAAAACCGACACGACATGCGAAGTGCTCATAGGTTAGAACCTATAGCCTACGAATGTAAAAACAATCATAAAACCCTCGTCGTTGACGTACAAACGTCCAACGACTAAATCCACAATCAAATGCCAAAATCCATGTTTTAGAAATCGGAAAACCATTTCTATTATTAACTCAAACGCTCCCAGATTTTGCCTCAGGTAATTTGGGACAAAAAGAACAATACAGTGGCTAAGTTATGAGGAGTGTGAGCTATAGTCCAAAACCCAACATCAGAAGCCAAAATCTGGCTGGCCAATAGTGCTACAGTAACTGCCCCCGCCGACCCCACTTTTGAATTTTGGTCTCATCTTTTGGTGGTGGTCTCCTATTGGTCTAACTAGGTCTCTGGGTTTGTTTGATTTTCTTTAAAGGTTCCCAAGTTGCTCCAGATTCCCTGTAGACCTCAAAAAAATCACAAAACCGATGAGAGAAAATTTAGGATCGTGCTTTGGGTTCAAGTCTCGGTTTTGGTCCAGAAAAGAAATCTCTAAGGTCATGTAAAACATCATTACACCTCAAATACACCTTCACAAACCAAATTATACCCTAAACCCCATCTTGGAAATTTCCAAGATCACTAAACCTTATTTAATCAACTCAAAACTACTATATAAATTTAGAAAACTAAAATTCTAAACAAGGGTGGAGGGTTATACCTCATTTGGCAACTCAAGAATTTTCTTGAGTTGCCCTAAGTGCTCAAAATCTTGACTTGTTTGGTCCACTATGCTTGTAGTGAGCTTGTGCACAATTTTAGTGAAGGGGATATAAGATTTTGGTGTGGAGTTGGTATGGTTGTGAGGGTGGTAGGGGAGAAAGATGAAGGTGATGAAAGAGAAGGAGATGAAGAAGTGAAGAGGTGATGAATTGTGTAGAAGGTTGTGGAATAAATCTCTCCCTCTCACCCCCCCCCCCTCTCTCTCACCCTCACATGATACATGTCACCTCTCTATCTCCCTCTCTCTCTCTCATTTCTTTTATTTTATTTTCTTTCCTTTTTTTTTAACTCAAAACAAATTATTTTTAAAAAGAGCCATGATGCATATAATAAAAATGTAGCAAGTATTTGTAACATGCTTAATACACAATTTTAATACATATTAATCAAATTTAGTATTTTCATAGAATACAATAATTATTTAAAAGTCTACAAATGCTCAATTCACATAATTTCTTTACAAAATCAATAATTCAAATTAATTTTCCAAATATTTTCCAACTATCGATATATAATTATACCACTTCATTAAAACCAATTTCCTTACTTTAAGATATTCATAATATTTATTATTTTAATTATTTAAATTCCCAAAGATAATATTTTATTTTCTGACATGTTACAGGTATATTCCACGCATATTCATTTCGAATGTAATATTATAGATATACAGGAATATTTATTTTAAAGTTACTTATATTGTCAATTTTTAATTGTCTAGCTATAGGTGGTGCATCCACATCCGAGGCAGAGCCTACTAACGCACCTGCAGGTATGTTTATATATCCTATATTGTATGCATATTGATTTAGAATGTTATATTATTGATATACACACATTCTTTTTACAATTACTTATATAATCAATTTTTTATTGTCTAGGTATAGATGGTGTCTCCACATCCCGGGCAGAGGCCATCACCACACCTGTAGGTATGTTTATATATCTTATATTGCATGCATATTGATTTAGAATGTTATATTATAGATATACACACATTCTTTTTGCAATTACTTATATAATTTATTTTTGATTGTTTAATTGTAGGTGCTGCATCCACATCCGGCGCAGAGGCCACTCCCGCCGCTTCCGTACCCTCTGCGCAGTCCGTAGGTTAGTATTCTTAAATATAAAATCCTTTTCACAAAAGAAACGATGACTTGGACACAATAGCCTATCCAAAGGGCCCAAATGCAAATGATTTAAGCTCTCAATCAGGTTTACCTTTTTAGTGGATGTAATCAGCCTTTATTTTTATGAAAATTAGTTTTTTTTATTTTACATATTCTCTGAGAATAACCATGAATTTCATGTAATTTTATTGTCAATGTTTATTTTTTATTTGGAGGGGATGCTCCCACTTCAGGGTCACCGGCTGTTCCTCACCGGAGGAACTGTCGTCCTGCTCGTGTTGCTGCCCGGACCCAGGTTCGTGCTGTTGTCGCTGGAGGTATATATCGCACTTCAATTTTCTTTAATCCTTGATTTCAAAATTCCACTTTGTCTTGATATTGCTTGTCTTGATGTTTTTTGTAGATGGAGGGCAGCCCCACCCCGAGAGGGGGACTCGAAGGCCGAATCAGTCCCACAGACTGAGGCCTGATACAGTTAGGGGGAGACACCATTTCCCCTCTTCTTTACCCCTGATTATCGCTATACCAGCGATTATGCCGATGGTTCGGCCGGTATATGGGGGATGAGAGCTGCATCCAAAAGAAGTATTCTCTTCACGTTGAGTGGGGCGATCAACACCGGCGCTCCTTTGTCCTCTTCTGGAATCAGGCTCGGATATTAATATATATTTTTATTTGACTTATCAAATAAATATATTATTACTTAACACTTATAATTTACATACATTATTTTCTTATATTTGCAGTTGGATTATGACTTTCAGCATGTACCCGACTCTGATCACCCTGACAGAGTGCTCGATCTTTACGCTCTTTACCTAGGCCTCATGAAGAACATGCAATCTAAGGTCGGATATAATACGAACGAGCTGAAGATCGATTGCTACATGCTACGGTCGACGACCCGTGAGGCGGAGAGAATGGCTCTCCTACATTCTCCGGCTTTTGCTAGAGTAGACATAGATACATAGCCTCTCTTGTGCCGGTATTATGAGTCTAAACGCAAACAGGTTTGTAATTTAAATTTAATTCATTGTTTAATATATAATTCTTTTTTTTGTGTTGCTTAATTAGAAAACTAAATCTGATTGTGTTGTGCAGAAACATGCCGATCAAAATAAGAAGAATAGGAATAAGGCGAAGAAGGGTTACCCCATATATACACGTGGCTCGAGGAATATTACTCGTACTAAGAAGGCATCAATAAATTATAACAGATCTATTTTGATATAATGCAATATTAAGAGTTATTTTATAATATATGTAAATTTTTGGCGAATTGCAGAGAGCTCAGACCCTGGCGCAGGGTTGTACACCGAGCGTGTTGACCACGTATCTTGCCATCCACGGCACCTCGACAGATCTCGCTATAGGAGAGCTTCGATTCTCCGACATTGCTACCCAGGAGTATTGTTTAAGTGTTAATATTTATTCTAATTCAGATAAAAAATTTGTTTTGATAAGTTCAAATTTAAATGATATACTTATGTTTTAATGGTTAACGTGGGTGTAGGAGCGGGTGGTGGAGCTAACGGAAGTATCGGGGATCGATTTCAGTGAACAGACCGGTCCGATTATACTGACCCCTGTCCTAGACGCCGCACACGGAGGGAACTGCAGAGGTTAGGATAGAGGCCGGAGACTTGGTCTTAGCAGAGCCTATATGAAGTTGGTCTCCACTCCAGCGGTTACTTTCCCTACCTCCCGTGAGTGACATCTGGAGTATGATGTTGCCTCATTGAAGATCACCGTCGAGGATTTGAAGGAGATGTTGGTACGTATATTAATTATTAGTAAAATATTATATCATATTATAGATAGTAGCATATGCAATATTGGTTGTCTGAGCTTATTTGGTTTTAGACTCAAATTTAATTAATCTGACTTACATAAAACTATCTAATTAAACTGAACTCTATAATCATAATCATGCCACATCTTTCTTCATTTTGGAGTTTAAAAAGTTATGATTATCCAAACTCAAAACTTGAGAAGAAAACATTGCTTTGTAAATTAGATAACTCCAAAACCAAGCATCTAATCAAACCTAAACAATTAAGGAGAAATATGGGCTTACGAGTTAGAGTAAGCATCATTTATACCTCCACTTAAAATAAACTACGGTTTTTCAAGTTAGATACCCAAATTAGGCCTAAGTCCCTAAGTATTCATAGAATGGAAGAAAAAAAAAGCATAGCCCTGAATGTGTAGAATTTCAACAAGTATAAATTCTCATACATAACATATGAATTTCAACAGAACGTGTGGAATCTCAAAAAAGCATATATAAATTCGCAGTTCCGAAATAGTCAGATAATGATACTGTAACATTTTATAAAACAGAAAATATTATTTTATAATTTAAATAATAAAATAATGAGTTTCACGGATATTATACCGAGTATGGATTTGAGTTTTCATAGAATGGTATAATTATATACTTCTATTTTTGGTAAATAAGTAGAATTTAAAATGAATTATTATTTTTGAAAGAATTTATTTAATTGGGATTTTCATAAATTAGTATATAAATATATCCATACAAGTTTAATGTTAAAATTAATTAGTGTTTTACTAGTTACTAAGCTAAACTATGTATTATCTTGATAAACCATGTTAAGTTGCCATGACATGTTATTTACATTTTGATATTTCATTTATGATTTATATGGTGTTTTCTTAAAGAAAAGAAAAGAAAATGAGTGAGAAAGAGACATGGAAGCATGGTGGGCATTTTATAATGAGATATGGGCGTGAGAGAGGAGGAGAGAGTGAAAGGAATATGGTTGCAACCATATCATTGTTTCTTCATCTCCTTCTTCTTCCTCTTCTCATTCTCCACCTCATCCATTCTCATTTACAAACCACAAACACCACACAAATCTCCTCAAACTACTATGTAACCTTTACAAAAAATATTCACATCCTCATACCATACATGGTGAGGTGATCAAGTCTCTACTTTGAGGCCTTTTTGCAAATTTGGAAGTTTCCTTAATTCTCTATTTGAGGTAAAAATCCCACTTTTAATCAAATTTTAAAGTACATTTACCTTCACAATCTAGTTTTGGAGTTCATGTGTTTGTTTTCTAGACTTGAGTATTCAAAAGTGAGTTTTTGTGGATACTATTAGTAGTGCTGGTGTAGTGGATGGATTACAACCCTATTAGTGATAGGTGAGAGTGTTTTAGTGCAAGTATCTTTGGTTTAAAAGAGTTTTAAAGTTTTGGACATAGGTTAAGATTTTCAAATGTCATCTTTCTTTGAGTTTTTGATATTCAAATCAAATCTGGAGCAACTTGGGATCTCTGCAAAATATTTTGTATATATATTAGATCTAGTTAGACCACTAGGAGACACAACCATGAAGATGAGACCCTAACTCTAAAATCAGACCGCAAATTGCGGGTAAAATGAATTTTTTGGCGGTTTACTATAGCAATTAGGTGTCGAGATTTGGTTTGTAGGTGCTTTACATTATATATGCCTATTTACCCCAGATTTTCTTAGTTAAAATCTGGAGTTATTTTACTTAGCTTTTAATGATATTTTGCGAGTTTTGAAATTTGGTTTTCGGATTTCTATGTTGTGACTTGGTCGTTCGACATTCGTATGTCGGCACTGAAAATATTTTATCGGATTTAGCACGCGTTGACCATAGGTTCTAATCTATGTGCGCTTCGCTCATCATAACGGTTTTAATATGGGGTTTTATGCGATTCGATACGGTTTCGATTGTAGGTACAACCACGGGGACTTCCGAGACGACGAAGAAGGGAAAGACGTCCGTTGATTTCAACTAGAGCGAGGCGTTTGTCGGTGAGTAGATGAATATCTACAGTGGAAGTCTGGTGGATGGCATATAGCACCCCCGCAACAGTATAGATTAGGATACTATATATACTAAAATTATATATCTTGTCTAACCATACACAATACTAGTATACTTAGTAGATAATTATACCCTTAGTCTCTATTTCTTGTCATTAGGCTATATACATACATACATACATATATATAAGGATATTTATGGTATAAGTATACATGATATAGTAAGATATAATATAGGATGATATGATACGAAATGAGACGATATAGCATGATATGTGATGATATGATACGATATGAGATATGAGATGAGACGATATGATATGATATGAGGTGATATGAGATTGGTGTACGCGACTGTAAATTTGTACCTTATTGATTGGATGATATTTTACGAGACATTCCGTACGTGATATGATGATGATTGATTGCTGATTATGACCGATATTTATTTCGGCTCGAGAAGTCTTGTTAATAATTCAAAGTGGAAAATATGAGATATTTAGAATCATACCTACTTTTAAAACTAACGATTCGTTACGTACTTTTAAATGATAATTTCAAGGGTGCGCTACAAATTTTCAAATGGTATCCATTTCAAAAATATCGCAGTCCTCTATTTCCAAAACAACGTTTCGTGCTATTTTAAACTATAACTGTATGGCTCATATGTAGTTAGATATTTTAAATGCTTGTTCACGTTTCGATTTCTTTATTTCTGTATACTCTAGAATTTCGATCACTTACGATATATACTGTGTTCATACCTTTAGCTTTACTTGAGTTTGTTTGCTTGGACACGCGTACTATTAGCGACGATTTACATATTGCACGTACACATACTCTTATGCTCACACATACATCATCGGTAATTGCCATGCCACATACACAGATAGAACTCGTTATGTCACCGTATCATACATTACCCAGTTAACTTTATAGATTACTGTTAGTACCCAGCACCACATACTGTTTTAGATATTGTACTTTCTTTACATTACTTATACAACATGCTTATATGAACATACTTGCTATGCATTATATTATTGTTCTGTGCGTTTACATATTGTTTTATTATTGCCATATTTTTATGAGATGCATTTTCATGAGATTTCTGGATTTGAGAAACCGCAGATATGATTTTATAAATTTGTGAATGTTTTAAAAACGTGGTTTTCTCCTGATATGATATTTCGACATCCACCATGAGTTTTCTCGGTTCTGAATTATGATTATTATCCGATTCGAGGAGTGAGGAGTCACCATCTGCAGATATATGGTGGACCCGGTACGGTATCCAGGAGCAAGAAGACCGCATAGAAAGGCATTGAGCCTGGCTGGGAACACTACCTACCGGTGACAGTATGAGACAAAGCGGATATCCTGAGGATACCAATCGGAGTAATACGAGACAGATGGATATGAGGGCCGATCTAATGAGACACCGCCTGAGATATGAGGATTTTACGTGTCGATACTGGACATGAGATTTATGAGGATTTCAAGTGTCGATACTGGACACTCGATGTTTTATGATAGTTTTGAGTGTCGTTTATGGACACTCATTGGATGATATTTATGTATAAATATGTTATGGATGACATGTTACCACATATTGATACTGACATGATATTACACACACCTATTCACTTTAGTTATCACATATCATGATATTATTATACAGTATAACCTAGGAGAAAGTTATGCATTCGATTTCTACCTGATGATATCTTCTACTCATGCACCCCCGTTGTGCCATGGTTTTCTTGCAGGACTGACCACTAGGATCAATAGCAGTCTGCTGGCACATTACTTTTTCTAGGTGATTGCTTGGTAGGTGGGTTACATTATAGATCGTAACCACCACTTGTATATTTTTATTCATTTGTAATCTAGTTAAAAACTCCATCAACCAGACTTGTATATTTGTGGACTTAGAGACTATATTTGTATATTCTTTCAGACTTAGAGACTAGACTTGTATGTTATTCTTCACAGTTGATATTGATGTTGTTTTTGGCATTTCTTTTACTTGCTTTCTTGTGTCGATCTTCGCCTTGGGCACCGTATATACTGCGTGGTTGTGATTCCATCGATTAGTGATGAGATAGCTCCCGATTGGAGATGCTGATTATATTTATGCATATGTACTGGCTTTTATAAAAAAATTACAAAGGATGTGCTGTCAAAATTTCAAACGACGAAAATGTTTTCAAATTTTAGTATATAAACCCACATATATTTCAAACGAACTTTACTTATACATTGAAAAGAAAAAACTTGATTTCATCAATACTTCTTTTTTCAAAATTTCATCTTCACTATTTAATTAAAAAGATTTAGATTCCTGATTTTCGGTTTATTTAGGGTCCTATAGATTTCACGTGATTTAAGTGCCGGTCACGTGCAATTTGCGAGTCATGACATATTTGAATTCGACTAAAATATAATATATTGTTCTTACTCGTTTATTACACAAACACAAAATTTTACAGATTCGACAGGCTATTTCGGCTGTGGCTCCACATGCCTCTCCTTTTTGCTATGGCTCTGCAAGCCACTATGTCGACTGCGGCTGCGCAGATCACTCCTATAGCTCTACAGCCCACTCAGACTCTTGCACAGACCGCTCCTTCATTAGTCGAGTTTTTGATGACCCAGGGCTACACCGAAGAGCAGATGTGCCAGATTATGGCATTTATTAAAGGTAGAGGAGCTGGTCTGAGTTAGAATATGTTTATTTATATTTTGATGATGTATGTATTTATTTAATACATATTGTATGTTTTGGACGATATCGGTGGTTGTTTGGATGTTTACGTTGATTAAATTGATTTCGTATTCTCTTTGTTTATTTCTTTTATATATTATGCGTGAGATGTTGTTTATGAATATTTCTGTATTTGACTATATGATATATATATTATTGTGCACAGAGCAGGGAAAAAACGAGAAGCCCCTTTTTAAAAAAAATACTGATATAATGTCCTTACGGATTAATCTGTAAGGACAACTGTTGCACCTACGGATTAATCTGCATGGCCATTTATTGCCCCTACACATTTATTCGTATGGATAAAAATCAGAATATCTGATATTATGTCCTTATAGGCTCAGTAATATGGGCAAAACTTGCCCCCAAGAGTAATTCGTAGGGACATTTAGAAAGCTCTACGTATAACTCTATCGGTACAGTTATTTTATTTTTTAAACAAATAAATTAAAAAAAGATTATGTCCCTACAGAATAATCCGTAGGGCTAAATGCCCCTATGGATTAGCCGTAGTGGCAATATTTACTTTGCAGGGGTATGTTCAGGGCAAAGACTTGCACCTGCGGCTTTTGGACCTACGAAGATATTTTATGTCCCTACGGACTAATCCGTAGGGGTTACGGTTTGCCCCTACGGCTAAATCCGTAGGAACAAGTGGATTTTGTAAAAGTGTTCTTCCTATTCCATCAAATTCTAGATACTATATGGTTTCGATTGATGAATCAGATTTGCACGGTTCTGATAAGTTTTTATTCTTGAAAAGAAAATCCATAATCCATAATTTCTTTCATTCCAAGCATGATTTGGATTCATGCATTTCATAGTAGACCGAAGTTCACTCACAACAATGTAGTCATCTCTATGTTAATTATCAAGTCACTCCCACAAGCCACTTATCCATTCTCGTTCGATCACTATGTGCTGGATGTCAGATCTCCTTCAGATGTTACCTTCCGTAGATCTGCTGCAAACGAAGGTGGAAAGCTGAGATTGATCTGGAGGTTGGCTCCTGAAGCGTGTGGATCTCAATGGGTTTGAGGCGGTTGAGGCCGAGCTACCTGCAAGGAAATCCCGGGGTGGTTGTGCCACCGAGGACCCTCTGACGATCAAGTTAGACCGGATATTTGAGCATAGTAACGGCCTAGTGAGGAATGAATGACTTACCTGAGTCGTCTGAAAGAGGGTCTATATAGTAGTGGCAACAGGCAGGCGGGCACGAGAATCACGCCGGCCGTTACGCCCCTGGCGTCACGCCCGCGTGATAGGCGGGATCCCGCATTAATGACGAGACATGCTAGTTAATGGGGGATCGTGATGGTGTGGAACGCAGGACGTGGGCGGCGGATATCTCGCGCATGGCGAGATTTGTGGAGCCGTGGCGGAGGTGCCTGTGATCAATGTTGTGAGCCGGTCGGTGAGACCGAGGAAGATGAGCTCGGCGGGACGCTCGGGGATGAGCGGGAGGCCAAGGTATCATGGTTCTGCTATTGCCCGGAGGCGAGCTGAGAGGGCTGAGGAGGCCAATTGTGCAGGGGGCTCAGAGGCAAGCCAACGGTTGTTTGCAAGGCGGGCATAGGAATGGTGTGGACGGCCGCAGAAGGTCGGCTACGTCCATGGGTCGCAGACCCGGGGTATTCTTCTGATGTACTATTCCTGGTCCTTTCTTGCTAGCTTCGGGACACGTCATCTGCCACGTGTCACGATCTGGGAATCGCCGATATCAAGCATCATCACTAGCCCCCACTCTCGTCCTGACCCGCTCAAAGGGTCGGGTCGAGAGTGGTCTGCCGGGTCATCCGAGGTGGGCTCTTTTTCAAAGATATCGTAAGTGCGCATTCCCGGGCAATCAGCCGTATTTTCTTGATGACGTCAGCGGATCAGGGGCCAGATCTTGTATTAAAGAGGATGCGTCGGATTGTGCGTACGTTCGTTAAAGCGACAGCCCACGTGTCTGGCGCTGGTTGGCCGACGCGACGGGCCGCAGGTTCCGGCATCCGATGGGGTGCGACCAATGCGCATGCGACAGGTGGAGCGATGGTGGCCGTCGAATGCACAGAGTCGTTTTGGCGGGAGATGACTGTCGCTGTTGGATGTGTACGCCGGCAGCTATAAATAGAGGTGGGATCCCTATCAGGGCCCATACCTCTTCATAATTTTCTCGTCTTGAGTCTCGTTAGCTCGGCGCTCTTATTTTTAGGTCGGGATATTTGCGTTTTCTCTTCCGATGACTCCTCCCCTCCATCAGGTTAGATGTCTTCTTGTGAAGAGTCTGTAGAAATAGTTCGGGTAGAGTCTAGGGAGCCCCCTGTAGGTTCTTCGTCTACTTCTTCTGCTTCCTCTTCTGCTGAGTCGGAGTCCTCCCGGGAAGTTAGGGTCAGATCCTCTTCCCGGGGTCGCGCGACGGGGATTGTTCCCAGAACGGGGGTCACGGATGTCCTTAGCATGTCATCCACGGTGAGATATGAGGATGAGCTCACCACCGTTCGGACTCGTTTCCATATTCCTCCCGGCTATACGCTGCGTTTGGCCGAGGAAGGGGAGAGGGCAGATCAGGTACGGGACAAGGAGATTGCCCTGTACCTGGAAGCCTTTTAGGCCGGAATGCGCCTGCCCTTCTCTCCCGAGGTTATTAAGGCACTAAATCATTTTGGGTTAGCCCCGGGCCAGCTAGTGCCGAACTCCTGAAGGATTCTCCTTGGGTTCCTTGTCCGTTTGAAGTTGCACTTGATCCCTTTCAGGCTGTGCACCCTTGCCACTTCTCTCCATTACAAAAGTCACCCCGGCACTCGCGCGGGCGAGCCGAGGTGGGTATACATCTCTTTTAGGAAGCAACGAGGAAGTGTCGCTGGGTCGGGGGTCGTCATGGTACCTTCTTCCATCCATGATTGGAAGAAGAAGTTTTTCTTTGTCGGGCCGCCCGAGGGTGAGGACTGGCCCCCACCCAGTGGTCTAAGGATAGCTGCCGGCGGGAGAGTCAGTTGAACGATCCCGACGCGGCTAAAGTGGTGGAGTGGGAGCCCATTCCTCGGGCTGACGTGTTGCTTTCTGAGCGGGCCCTTAGTTAGGCTGGGCTCAGCCCCACCCAGTTCGCGGGTAAGTTAGGAGTTTACAGGCGATCTATTTAAACTTGCGTTTATTTTTATTTTTACTTGCATTGCTGACTCCATTGTACCTTATCTTGTGCAGAACCCATGGATGTGAGCAAATTCCGAGCTGGCATGCTCGAGCAGAAGAAGGGGTCGAGAGCTGGAGGTGCCAGCTCCTCCCGTCCGACGTCGGCCCCGGCTTTCCCGGCAGCCGCCCCATCTATGCGTTCGGATGCGCCCTATGCCCCGGATCCTAGCCAGGCGCCGAGCTGAAAGAGGGTTCGGGAACAAGAGGCCCGGGATTCGGAGGTAGAGACTGGCTCCCCGGAGTTGTCCCTCAAGAGGTTTCACAGGACGGTTCCGCGCACCCCGGCCTCCCCGATCTTTGTGGATGAGGGGGACCTCCGCTTTGAGGTGCCCTCGGGGCACTCCTTTGCTGACAGCCTGCTGACAGAGATGGAGAGGTCGGCCGGGGGCAAATCCCTCGGGGGACTCTCAGGGCGCAAATGGCGGCCATCGCCCAAGAGGCCGTGCAGGTTAGTGCTCGCACCTTACTTGGGTTTTCACTCAGCGTCTTGTTATTCATGAGATTGGGTGCCCCCTTTCCTTTTTGACCCCCTTTTGATTTCTTTAAGTCCTCCAGCACGTCTCCCTCATCGTCCATAGGGAGGACGAGCAAATTGCCCCGACGATGAGGGCCGCCGGCGAGTTATCCTCGCCGGAGGAGAGCTCAAAGTTGGAGCTGAAGGTGGCGATGGCGAGGGTTTCTGTCCTCGAGGACGAGGTGGCGGCCAGGAAACAGGAGGTCGCCAGGTACCGTGAGGTCGCCCGGGCCGTCGAGGCCAAGCTTCAGGAATCCAAGGTACTCGTCAGCACCCTGAAGAAGTCGGCGAGCTCCCTCCGGAAGGAGTGAGACATGGCGATGGAAGGGATAAGGCGAGCCGAGCTCAGAGCATCGAAGGCGGTGGAGAACTATAAGAAGTTAGACCATTTTTGCACCGACCTAGCCGCAGCCTCTACTCTCATCTGGCACGATGCCCTTGACGCCGTCAAGGCTCAGATGACGGAGTTCCCTGACGAAGAGCTCCGGGGTGAATATCCTCGCGGGGATGACGCGCAGGGGGATGCCCCTGGAAGCGCTGCCGGGAAAGAGGCCCTCGGCGGGGGCGGCACCGAGGCTCCTGCGAGGGGCGCCGATCTTCAAGACGCAGCCCCGGTCGTGGTGGACGCGGTGCTCCTTGGGGTTGCTCCCGGCCCTGAGGACTGAAACCCCTCGTCTTCTTATATCTTTTTTGTCGCTTTGGGAATCTTGTAAGCCTCCGGGCGTTTTTGTAAGGCCGGGGGGCCAATAATACCTTTGTAAAGACTTTGGAATGAAGTATTTTTACGGTGTTCGGCGCAGTTTTTACTTTTTCTTGTTGTTAAATCTCTGTTTGCACAGTGCTGAGCTTAGAGAATTTCATTTGGCGACCGCACGTCGAGTTGAATTTAACCATTTTTCCAATTGCCTAAGTGTGCAAAGAACGGTATGAGGTCGGTATCTTCGTGACCCCGAAGTCGACATGGGGTCACGTAGTGAACATACGTCGGGGTTATCCTCTAAGGATAGGCCGAGCAGGGATGCTGCGCGATTGCCTCTTGGCGAGAGCTTAGATCTGTGGCGTCGTGGGGTAGTGAACTAACAACCAGGGATGACCGAGCAGGGTAGACGCTCGGTTGCCTCTTGGTGAGGGCTTCGATCCTTGGCTTCGTGGGGTTTTGAACCAACAGCCAGGGATGACCGAGCACGGTAGCTGCTCGGATGCCTCTTGGTGAGGGCTTCGGTCCTCAGCGCGGGAGGGGCCGTAAGAGGCCTGCTGAGAGCGTGCCGAGCAGTGAAGCTGCTCCGTTGCCTCTTGGAGAGGGCTTAGATCCCTGGCGTTGAGGGGTAAGGAACTACCAGCCAGGGATATCCGAGCAGGGTTGCTGCTCGGTTGCCTCTTGGCGAGGGCTTAGATCCCTAGCGCGGGAGGGGCCGTAAGAGGCCTGCTAAGGATGGGCCGAGCATGGTTTCTACCCGGCTGCCTCTTGGCGAGGGCTTAGATCCCTGGCATCATGGGGTAATGAACTACCAGCCAGGGATAGCCGAGCAGGGTAGCCGCTCGGCTGCCTCTTGGTGAGGGCTTCGATCCCTGGCGTTGTAGGTGATTGTATCAGATTTTGCTTATGCGTTTTAAAATCAAAGTGATGAGTCAAAGAATATTAACCGCAATCAAAAACGGCGTCGCTTAGTAGCTAGCCGGTGAGTACGGGTCAGTCCACAGGGATTTTTTGTATTTTCTATTTGTTCTAACGAGTTAATTCCAATTGGGGTTGGATTGATTATCACTAAAAACTACGGTTGATTTAGATTAGGATTAAAACCTTGCTAGGGTTAGATTTAGATTAAGTTTGGAAATTTAATATTTCTCACCGCTTTCAATGTCCTAATTAAGATCTATTTAGGTGTTATGGTAATAATTAATAAAGGGGATTAGCACGATCAGTAAGAAACTATGTTTCTTCCTCTAGGTCTTTGTCCGTCCTTTCTTAATTCTTACCCTAACCTCCATGGAAAACATACACAACCGGTCTTTTAAACTACGGTATCACCGCTACCTCGTAGGATAGGGTGCCGTAGTGAGCAGTGTGTGTATGTATGCATGTAGTCCTATAAAAAATATGCGATGGGAAAGAAAGGGGTGAGAGATTTTCATCTCTCAAACCTTTCCTATTCCTAACCCTAACATGTAAGGAACTACTCACTCATTAGGGAATTAATAACTAAAGACATTTTTGTTTGGTTTTAATTCAATAACCTATCTACGGCAAATAAATAAAAGTTCTAACTAATTAACCAGAGCAGATAAATAAAATTACTAAACTACGGCAGAAAAGAAATTAACTAGGGCAAGATAAAGAAAAACTACTTACTTTTATTCGATGCACTCTTCAAAACATTACAGTGAATATAAAATTCTGAATTTGATCAATAAAAAGAGGCATGCCCCAAAAAGAGCATTAGGGTTTCTATTTATAGATTATAGAAACTCGAGGGTTATATCCGGTCCCTATCTGCATTTACAAAATTACCCTAAGATGCCTAGTCACCGCACCGCCACACCGTCAAAGATTGCACCGACACGTGCTTAGCACGGCCGCGGATTCGCGGCCATATGCCCTGTTTGGCCGCGGATCCGCGGCCATATGGTGGGGTCTTGGGCTGGATTTTTCTGGGCTGCTTCTGGTTGCATTTGACTTCTTGTTTCTTCACTTGGTTTCTCATATTGTCTTCTAGTTTCTTCCAGAATTCCACAGTGCATAATGTCGTGGACTTTTACCCTTTACTTCATGTCGAAGTCTTGAACCTTGTGTTGCCTTTGTACTTTGTGAAATTGTCCATCGATCTTCATTTGTCCCTCAAACTGTAGGCATGATCAATATTCTTCTATTTGTTGGTCGTAGTCTCACTTTCGTATCGTTTTTTCATCATTTTCACTGTTTTGTTCCGAGAACCTGTAACCTGCAACTATGTAGCAGACATGGATCAAAAGCACCTGTTTATTTATAAAATGAATAAGAATGGGGAATATAATAATGCAAAATTATGATATGAACAAATACCCCCAAACTTATCTTTTGCTCGTCCTCGAGCAAAACTAGTTTATTCTCGAAAAAACCTAACCTCACTTTCGCAAGGAAACGCGATTGCACTGAGCTCGTGCAACAAGCCGTTAAACCTCTAGGTGTCATTAGTAGGAGGAGTGTTGTCTCCTGAGGGTTTTCAGCGGATACTACCCACAAAATCCTATCAATTCGGCCTATTGACTTTTATTCTCCAATTCGGTTTTCTAGCAAGAAATTATATTATCTTCAACTCAGAAATTATCAACCCGTATTTTTCACACTTCCTTATCATTTAACTTAAAATTGTATATGTTTTGTAAATTTACATAGCCTTTAGCATCTTTTGAATTTTCCTTCTTAAGGTTCCATCTCAACTTAAGAATTTTTATCATCTCTACTAAAGATATAAGTTCTATTTTTCATTCCTATTTCTCATCCAAATCCCAATCACATACCCCTACGTGTGTGTATGTATCACCCCTATACTTGGAAATTCAATTCAAGCTGTTATACTCTTATCCATCGTCCAAAGTACTTTTTAGTTGGTGAATTTTTAGATGAAATTGCTCACACATCCTTCATGCGACCGTTAATACTTCTTGAGGTACCAACGACCGATTACAAAATGTGGTTGCACATTAAGGCGTAATTTCTCGTCTTGTAATACCTAAGGCTTTTAGCGGTGACTCCCAAACCAGTTGGTCTAAGGCACCAGGTGATAAGGCACACTCGCTATATATTTTTTTCTATTTATGCAGCCTTAAGTAATTACAAAACCAGTGTTCATTTTTTTTATCTCATTATTCACACTTGTATTTTCATTTTATTTTCCTTCATACTAAGGACTTTAAACAAGAGCATTTCAAGGTCTCTTCTACTATTCCAAGTTTCAAGGTTCGTGTTTGTGCAATTTGTAGGGTATATATTTTCAGAATTTAGATTTAAGCTTAGGAATCATTTTTCAGACTTATACTTTAATAAAAATATCGATACTCTTCCTTTATTTTGACTTAGCCCAAGAAGTGAACTCAAAATTTGCCTATTTCTAAGTAAACTACAAAGACATATATTTTTCTACCGTTAAATTTTAAGAAAGGTTATTTTTAGGAATTTTATTTTACTAAGTCTAGGATTTGGTTTTTTCCTAGCTAGTTAACCGTCTTGTCGAACTCAAGTTAATTATGGCCAAAATTGAATTTTTCAATTTTTATAATTTTTCAAATTTTTCAGTTTTTATTTGATTTTTATATTTTTCTAATTTTTTTTATTTTCAATTTTTATGATTTTTATATAAATATGCAATGCAGAATTTAAACATGCAAAAGAAAAAGAAAAATATATACAAAAAAAATATACAATTCAAATGATAACTATTTACAACTACCAACTCCCCCAAACTTATGAAAAGCAGTGCCCTCACTACTCGGCCCCACGCCGCGCTCTCGAGCGTGAATGTGAACGCTCCTCCCTACCTAGCAGGGTTCGGATCCCCTGCTCTATTTCAGTCAACCGTCGATCATGCTCCCTCGCTATCCCCCTCAACTCGTCAATGCCCCTAACAGCTCTTCGCATCAAATTTGCATGTTCTAAAGGGGTGAGTTCTCCATCGCTCGCGGCCGAGCTGGAGCTAGGTGTGCAGGCGGGTACGTGCTCCGCCGGTTCAGTTCTTGACCACACATCCGTCAATCGTGTATAGGACGTAGAAACGCCCTCAATGAGAGGCCTGACGGGTATGCCTCCAAGCATGTAAAATTCGAACTCCTCCACGGGGAGGAAATATCGACACAGTTGTGTCCCAAGCATTGGGCAAGGGTGGTTTGCGGCTCTTTTGCCCGCACCAATAGAGTTCAGTAAAACCGTGCACATGTCGAAACGAGGGTTTCTTGTCATGAGAGTATGCACGATATGTAGTGAGGGTGTAAAAAATGTGGTGTTGTGGGAACTACCAAAAATATTGTTTTGTGCCCACCGGCACACAGTTAAGACATTGGCGAAAAGGGTTCTCGCTTGGATCCCTTTCCGCGGCTCCCTCGAGCAATCAGTGCCCATTAAGGGCATGTAATCCTCAAACTGTAACGGTTGATCATGAGCGGGTATCCTAAGGATTAATGTGACTTCATGTATGAAGTCTCTATCAATAATAAACTCCATATCACCCCACTGTAATTTTATAAAGCCGTATTGGGCGAGACACCCATCTTACATGCACTCGTAAAAACGAGTGACTAATTCCAGAAGGGCATAGGCGTTTGGGTGATTATATATCAAAAAGTTCCAGCCCCTACGTGCTATCTCATTTGCAAAATAACTTCCATACACCGCATGTGAAAATTTTTGTGAAAAGTCACGCTCTAGTTGCATACTGGGTGCCATCAGATAAGTTACTGATCTACAGAAAATAAAAACAGAGATGGGTACAGAGATCAAACCTCCCCTGAAAAAATCAGGGGGTGAAGACCAGAGCGTGCGGCGTATCAGCGGCAGGCAGGTGGCTCGTGCGGCGGATGCGCGGCGGAACAGAGGAATCTTGCTGCAGAAATTGAATGCGGCGGCGCTAGGGTTTTTAGAAGATGAAAATTAGGGTTTTTTATCACAGAGAGGGGTCGGGGTTATTTATATAGGGGGAGAGCGATGGATATTTGCAAATAAACCCCTCTAAAAAGAGGAAATTATTTGCAAATAAAATTTTATTTTATTTATTTAATCTGTAAATTTACAAAAATATCCACAAAAAAAAATTATTTTATTTTCAAATTTTTTTTTATTATGTTATTTTGTATATATATAATTACAAATGATACATACCCCCAAACTTGTTTGAAACAATATTTTGGCTAGATGATCGAAAATTTGGGGGTAAATGGAGGAAGATCGGTCAGTATAAATCGGCACCTGTAAAAACAGGAGCTCCTCCGACGGGTCCGCAGTGAGGAACGGTTTGAGTCGATGTCCGTTCACTTTAAACATTGTACCGTCCTCCGGGTTTTCTAGATCTACCGCACCGTGCGGATATACGGTACGTACCAAAAACGGCCCTTTCCATCTAGATTTGAGCTTGCCGGGATGGAAGTGTAACCGAGTGTCATAAAGAAAAACCTGTTGGCCAGGTTCGAAAGTCTTGCGCATAAGATGTTTGTCATGGAACACCTTCGTTCTGTTTTTAACAATTACCGCATTTTCATAGGCCTCATCCCGCAGCTCATCCAATTCATTCAATTGCAGCCTTCTATTGCTGCCCGCATCCCCCATGGATACGTTCAACTCTTTAATCGCCCAAAATTCCTTATGCTCAATTTCAACAGGAAGGTGGCAAGTCTTCTCATAAACAAGCCGATATGGAGACATACCAAGATCGGTATTTTAGGCAGTACGGAATGCCCATAATGCATCAATCAGTTTTGTTGACCAATCTTTACGGTTTTTGGAAACCGTTTTCTCCAAAATTTGTTTAATCTGCCGATTCGAAACCTCGGCTTGCCCACAAGTTTGGGGATGATATGGTGTTGATAATTTGTGAGTAATGGAGTATTTGCGCATTAAGGACTCAAAAGTCCTATTACAGAAGTGAGATCCATTATCACTTATAATCGCTCGAGAATGCCCAAACTGGGAAAAGATATTTTCTTTAAGAAATCTAACGACAACCTTGTTGTCATTCGTTCGGCTGGGCACAGCGTCGACCCATCTTGACACATAGTCAACAGCCAATAGAATATACATATTCCCAAAGGAATTGGGAAATGGTCCCATGAAGTCTATTCCCCAAACATAAAAAATATCAACAACTAAAATTGGTTGGAGCGGCATTTCATTTCTCCGCGATATCCGGCCCAAATGTTGGCATCGGGAGCATGACTTGCAGTATTCGTATGCATCTTTAAAGAGTCGTGGCCAGTAGAAACCACACTGCAAGATTTTTTCTGCTGTCTTCTTGGGGCCAAAATGCCCGCCACACGCTTGATCGTGGCAAAATGACAGCACACTCTTAAACTCGTTTTCGGGGACACACCGACGAATGATTTGGTCGGAACAGTATTTAAAGAGATACGGTTCATCCCAGTAAAAGTGTTTTACTTGGGACATGAATCTGAGTTTGTCCTGTTTCGACCAATCTTTAGGTATCAGTCCGGTGGCCAAATAGTTTACTATATCAGCGAACCAAGGTTCGCATGACACGGTTAAGAGTTGCTCATCGGAAAAAACATCTTTAATAGGAATTTCTAGTGTAGGCGAAGAAGGAAGTCGTGAAAGGTGGTCGGCAACTACATTTTCACATCCTCTTTTGTCCCTTATGACAATGTCAAACTCTTGTAGCAAGAGAATCCAACGTATTAGCTGAGATTTAGCATCCTTCTTCGCGAAAAGACGGCGAAGAGCTGAGTGGTCTATATAAACAATCACTGGAGAGCCGATTAAATAGGGCCGGAATTTTTCAAGTGCAAACACAACGGCTAAAAATTCTTTTTCTGTTGTTGTGTAATTCAATTGGGCCCCATTTAATGTTCGGTTAGCATAATAAATTACGTGCGGCATCTTATTATTGTGCTGTCCAAGAACAACACCAATGGTGAAATCAGATGCATCGCACATAATTTCAAAAAGATGCGTCCAGTCGGGAGATGAAAGAATTGGCGCAGAAATGAGTGAGTGTTTCAATGACTCGAACGCTTCCATGCAGGTTGAGTCAAAATCAAAAGTTGTGTCCTTGGCCAATAAAAGAGTCAAGGGTCTAGCTATCTTGCTAAAATCCTTGATGAACCGTCCATAAAAACCGGCATGGCCAAGGAAGGCTCGGATGTCTTTGACGCATTTAGGAGGAAGAAGATTGGAAATGACTTCAATCTTGGCTTTATCAACCAATATCCCATTTTGCGAGATGACATGTCCTAAGACAATACCCTCTCGTACCATAAAGTGGCATTTCTCCCAATTTAAAGTGAGGTTCTTATCCTTACAGCGGGTAAGAACTGCGTCTAAGTGTAGCAAACACTCATCGAAGGAGTCACCGAAAATGGAGAAATCATCCATAAAAATCTCCAAAAATTTCTCCACCATGTCTGAAAAGATCCCCATCATACACCGCTGGAATGTAGCGGGCGCATTGCATAACTCAAAGGGCATGCGACGGTAAGCGAATGTACCGAAAGGACAAGTAAATATGGTCTTGTCTTGATCCTTTTCGGCGATGGGAACTTGATTATAGCCGGAGTAGCCATCCAAAAAGTAGTAAAATTCATGCCCAGCTAATCGTTCTAGCATTTGGTCAATAAAAGGTAAAGGAAAGTGGTCTTTCTTTGTCACAGCGTTGAGTTTTCTATAGTCGATGCAAACTCGTCATCCAGTTTGGGTGCGAGTAGGTATTAACTCATTCGCCTCATTGGTTATGACCGTTATGCCTGATTTCTTTGGGACAACATGAATGAGGCTAACCTACTGGCTATCCGAGATAGGGTAAATGATACCACTATCAAGGCATTTGACAATCTCCTTTTTGACAGCCTCTTTCATTATGGGGTTGAGGCGACTTTGCGGATCCCTTACTGGCTTGGCATCATCCATCATATGTATATGATGTTCAATTATGAAGGGACTAATCCCCTTGATGTCCGCCATAGTCCAGCCAAAAGCTTGCCGATTGTTTTGTAAGACCATTAAAAGGGCTTTCTCTTGCTCGAGGGCTAGAGATGCCGATATGATAACAGGAAGGGTCTCATTCTCACCTAAGTAAGCATATTTAAGGTGAGACGACAAAAGCTTGAGTTCGAGTTTTGGAGGTGAAACAATTGATGGTAACATTGGTGAAACTGTCTCGAACTCGAAGGATTCCAACAATGGTTCAAATCGAGTATAAGCAACCGAGTCGGATGGTTCAACTAACTCATCCAAAAAATCAAAAGACTCAAACTCGGGTGGTGAGTATTCAAAATCGTCCAAAAAGGTGAAACACTCATAATCGTTTTCCGGTGTGAAAGCTGTGTCAGATTCTAGGAGGAACGCACTAGAGGCGTCAAAACTGCTGTGATCGAACAGAAATTTTTCGAGCTCACAGTCCTCCTGCGTGATCTCATAGATCGAGCAAACATCAAGTATACTAGTATTAGGCTCGGAAGGCTGATTTCCCAACTTAAAAATGTTGAGTTCAATTGTCATATTTCCAAAAGATAGGTTCATTGAACCATTTCGACAATTGATCACCGCATTAGAAGTCGCAAAGAATGGTCGACCAAGTATCACCGGAATTTGACTCCGGGGGTTAGCTACAGGCTGTGTGTCCATAACAATGAAATCAACGGGGAAAATGAAGTCCCCTACTTTAATTAACACATCCTCTAACTCACCCCTAGGATGGGTGGTGGATCGGTCGGCCATTTGGAGAGTACAATGAGTAGGTTTAAGCTCTCCAACGCCTAATTGTTCATATACTGAATAGGGTAGCAAATTGACACTAGCACCAAGATCTAATAGTGCTCTATTGATGTTCTTATCCCCAATTGTTATCGAAATTGTAGGAAAGCCGGGGTCCTTATGTTTTTGGGGTAAAGATTGGACAAGAGCATCACTTACAGCACTAGCCACGAAAACTTTCTTTGGTACTTGTGACTTCCTCTTCTTGGTGCATAAGTCCTTTAAGATTTTCGCGTAAGATGGGACTTGTTGGATTGCATCCAAGAGAGGTATGTTTATGCTAACCTGTTTGAATAACTCCACAATCTTCTCCATTTGGGGAGTTGATTTATTGGATCTCAACCTGTTTGGAAATGGAACATTTTGAAAATTTGTTGAGTCTAATGTCTGTGGAGTAGATTGCGGAGTTGGAACGGATCCCGGTGTTGGTGTGTTCGTGATGTGAGATGTGGGTCCGTTCGAATTAGAAGAAGTAGAGCCTTGTGAAGAATGAAGAATAGGTTCTGAAGAAGATGAAAAAGAAGAAGATGAAGAAGAAGCACTAGCAGGGGTGTCATCATTATTACCCACATTATTGTGCAACACTCTTCCAGATCTTAACGTGGTCACAGCATTTACATTATGATTTTGTTGTTCATAAGCAACATGTGCGTAGTGTGTGTGACCGGGATTTGGCAATGGCTGAGACGGAAGCTTTCCCTTTTCTCGCTCGCTCAACGCAGCATTTAGTTGTGCAATTTGGGCCTCAATTGATTTGATGCTTTGATCATGTGAAGCACTGTTTTGCACCAAAGACTGAATGGAAGTCTCCAACCTTGCTGCAGATTGTGTAGATTGTTTCAAAAACGCATCTAGACTTCGTTCTAGCGAGGAAACCTTATCGTTATTCGGTTGAACAAAATTTTTTTGAGGATAAGAATTGTTAGGTACAAAATTGTTCATTTGGTTTGGGTAAGGTTGGGGTTGGAAAGGTTGCTGGTATTGAGTTTGTTGAGGTGCTTGTTGTTGTGGAGGAGGAGGCCTTTGAAAGTTGTTATTGCCTTGGAATTGTTGATTTTGATTCCAAGCAAAATTTGGGTGGCTCCTCCAACCAGGATTATAAGTCGAAGAGTATGGATCATTTCTCTGTCTTTGCTGAAAGGCAGCATTGACTTGATCTTGTCCTTGAACAGGTGGATTGTAAGGACACTCTTCAGTAAGATGGGATGGATCCGAACAACAAACGCAAACAGTGCGTGGGGGTAAAGCAGGGGCAGGAGAAGGCGATGAGAATTTTCTCTCAATTGCTTCTAGCTTTTTCGTAAGTGCGACCATTTCGGCCTTCATTGCAATCGACATGTCTAGTTGATGTATGCCTTCCCTAGATTGACCTGATGAGGTGGTCTTAGTGCTTTCCCACTTAAGTGTTTGGTCAGCAAGATCGTCGAGAAACTTCCAAGCTTCCTTGCTAGATTTTGTAAGAAAGTGACCTTGACAAACGGTTTCCAACAACTGCTTAGTTGCTGGGTTCAATCCTTCGTATAAAGTTTGGCAAAGTTGCCAATTCTCGATATCGTGGTGAGGGCATTGAACAAGTAGGTCTTTAAATCTTTCAAAACACTTCCAAAAAGGTTCGGAAGGAAGCTGGGAAAATTGAATAATTTCGTTGCGAATTCTCGCGGTCTTGTGATGTGGGTAAAACTTTTTTAGAAAAGCTTTAACAAACTCTTCCCAATTTTTAATCGAGTGTGATGCTGTGCTATATAACCATTTCTCGGCTAGGTCACATAAGGTGAATGGAATGACACGTAGCCTTATAGCATCATCAGAAAGTTGTGTTGTCTTCATCATTGCGCAAACATTCTGGAATTTGTTTATGAAGATGTAGGCATTTTCGGATTCCATCCCGTGAAATTTGGGCAACATATTGATGAAGTGGGGTTTGATCTCAAAGTTATCCCCATTAGCCGGTGGAAGTGAAAGACTAGTGAGTAAAGCGGTGCGGATAGGGTGGAAAAGATCCTGGAGCGCGATTCGTTGGGGCGCTTCAACAGGTAGGTGTTGTGGGTTATTCGCACCTAGTGGAGGTGGAATCAGTCCCGCGGGTAAGGGGTTGTTAGGATTGAATCCCAACATCTCCTTAGAAGAAGAAGAATATGAAAGTGAAGGTAAAGAAATGGAAGGAATTTCGAATTCATAGTCGAAAGCGTCGTCAGTCGGTACTAACGAGACACGGACTAAACGGGCACTAGTGACCCTAGTCCAACCGGACATACACTAAAGAGGTAGTGTAGTCAAAAGATGAAAACAGAAGGTGGGGGTAAGAAAACGTCAATGGAAGGAATTGGGGTGCAATGGATTTCTTAGCGACAAGTGGCAAATTTTTGTAATTTTTTTTTTCTGTTTTGTGTTTTTTTATATATAAGGAGCATTTTGCAAAAAGATTTTCAATAAAAGGCTTAGACACGCGTTCAATCAATCACAATATGCACAATCAAACCTAGATCTAGGGCCACCTAGGTCAACTAGACTGCTCCTAACTGTTCCAAAGGGCAAATTGTGAGGACCTCAAACCGCCTCTTCACCGCCAATTGTGGCCAGGTAAGCACAAGTAGAGAAAGGAGGGATCCGCTCACGAATCACCGTGAGACGGGCCTTTTAAAGTTACATTTCCCCACCTGTCTAGCCTAGGCACCACAAAGTCTGGTTTAGATAAACGATCGATGCCTACAACTATTCCTTTGTCCTATTGAGCGCGACAGTCCTTAAGGCTGAGTCTAATCTTTTTTAATTTAACTCGATGGTCAATGCAATATGCTTTTTATGATTTTTGGGGTCCTAGGAAGGGTAATGAACTCCCCACCCAATCTGGATTGGTGTAAAAGCCTCTTAAAGTCAATTTTAAAGATGCAAAGCAGTAAACACAATCAAACACTTGCAAAAAAAATTTTATTGCGGCGCAAAGAATCCTGCACAAGATCAAGTTATTGGAGAAAGGGAGAAGTTTTTGCGCAAAGAACCCTGCAGGAAATTTTTCAGAGGAGATAAGGGGGTTCAGAAGAAGAAAAGGAAGCTTACAGAAGGCTTCTGGATTGCTGACGTCAGCAACCCGCGGCGGATCCGCGGCAAAATGCAGCTCCTGGCGGCGGTTCCGCGGTCAAAACGAAGGATCAGGCCTCCAAACTTCTTCTGTTGCTCTGTTATGGTACTCCTCTGTTGTTCAGATCTGCTGTTTTCTGTTTCGATCTCTGGATTTTTCCAGATCTGAATCCGTTCGTTGATCCTGCACAATTCAAACGAAACACCCTTCAAAAAATAACAAGATGATAAATTTTTTATATTTTTTATTTTTCAGTTTTTATGAATTTTATGATTTTATATTAACCCGAAATTGCAAAAAGAAAATAACTGCACCATCCCCGGCAACGACGACATTTGATTGTATCAGATTTTGCTTATGCGTTTTAAAATCAAAGTGATGAGTTAAAGAATATTAACCGCAATCAAGAACGGCGTCGCTTGATAGCTAGCCAGTGAGTACGGATCGGTCCACAGGGATATTGTGTATTTTCTATTTGGTCTAACGAGTTAATTCCAATTGGGGTTGGATTGATTATCACTAAAAACTAAGGTTGATTTAGATTAGGATTAAAACCTTGCTAGGGTTAGGTTTTGGTTATGTTTGGAAATTTAATATTTCTCACCGCTTTCAATGCCTTAATTAAGATCTATTTAGGTGTTATGGTAATAATTAATAAAGGGGATTAGCACGATCGGGAAGAAACTATGTTTCTTCCTCTAGGTCCTTGTCCGTCCTTTCTTAATTCTTACCCTAACCTCCATGGAAAACATACACAACCGGTCTTTTAAACTACGGTATCACCGCTACCTCGTGGGATAGGGTGCCGTAGTGAGCGGTGTGTGTATGTATGCATAGAGTCCTATAAAAAATATGCGATGGGCAAGAAAGGGGTGAGAGATTTTCATCTCTCAAACCTTTCCTATTCCTAACCCTAACAAGTGAGGAACTACTCACTCATTAGGGATTTAATAACTAAAGACATTTTTGTTTGGTTTTAATTCAATAACCTAACTACGACAAATAAATAAAAGTTCTAACTAATTAACTATGGCAGATAAATAAAATTACTAAACTACGGCAGAAAAGAAATTAACTAGGGCAAGATAAAGAAAAACTACTTACTTTTATTCGATGCACTCTTCAAAACATTACAGTGAATACAAAATTCTGAATTTGATCAATAAAAAGAGGCATGCCCCAAAAAAAGCATTAGGGTTTCTATTTATAGATTATAGAAACCCTAGGGTTACATCCGATCCCTATCTGCATTTACAAAATTACCCTAAGAAGCCTAGTCACCGCACCGCCACACCGTCAAAGATTGCACCGACACGTGCTTAGCACGGCCGCGGATCCGCGGTCATATGCCCTGTTTGGCTGCGGATCCGCGGCCATATGGTGGGGTCTTGGGCTGGATTTTTCTGGGCTGCTTCTGGTTGCATTTGACTTCTTGTTTCTTCATTTGGTTTCTCAGATTGTTTTCTAGTTTCTTCCAGAATTCCACAGTGCATAATGTCGTGGACTTTTACCCTTTGCTTCGTGTCGAAGTCTTGAACCTTGCGCTGCCTTTGTACTTTGTGAAATTGTCCATTGATCTTCATTTGTCCCTCAAACTGTAGGCATGATCAAGATTCTTCTATTTGTTGGTCGTAGTCTCACTTTTGTATCGTCTTTTCATCATTTTCACTATTTTGTTCCGAGAACCTGTAACCTGCAACTATGTAGCAGACATGGATCAAAAGCACCTGTTTATTTGTAAAATGAATAAGAATGGGGAATATAATAATGCAAAATTATGATATGAACAGTAGGTAGGGAACTACCAACTAGGGATAACCGAGCAAGGGCGAGCCCGGCTGCTTCTTGGTGAGGGCTTCGATCTTTAGTGCGAGAGTAGTTGCAAGAGGCCTGTTAAGGATGGGCCGAGCAAGGTTGCTGCCCGGTGCCTCTTGGCGAGGGCTTGGATCCTTAAGGATAGGCCGAGCAGGGTTGTTGCCCGGTGCCTCTTGGCGAGGGCTTTGATCCTTAGCGCGGGAGGGGTCGTAGGAGGCCTGCTAAGGACGGGCCGAGCAGGGTTACTTCCCGGTGCCTCTTGGCGAGGGCTTGGATCCTTAAGGACGGGCCGAGCAGGATTGTTGCCCGGTGCCTCTTGGAGAGGGCTTAGATCCCTGGCGTTGTGGGGTAGTGAACTACCGGCCAGGGATAGCCGAGCAGGGTAGCCGCTCGGCTGCCTCTTGGTGTGGGCTTCGATCCTTGGCGTCGTAGGGTAGTGAACTACCGGCCAGGGATAGCCGAGCAGGATAGCCGCTCGACTGCCTCTTGATGAGGGCTTCGATCCCTGGAGTCGTGGGGTAGTGAACTACCAGCCAGGGATAGCCGTGGTGAGGGCTTCGATCCCTGGCGTTGTGGGGTAGGAAACTACTAGCCAAGGATGACCGAGCAAGGGAGAGCCCGATTTCCTCTTGGTGAGGGCTTCGATCCTTAGCGCGGGAGTGGCTGCAAGAGGCCGGCTAAGGATGGGCCGAGCAGGGTAGCCGCTCGGCTGCCTCTTGGCAAGGGCTTCGATCCCTGGCGTCGTGGGGTAGTGAACTATCGGCCATGGATAGCCGAGCAGGGTAGCCGCTCGGCAGCCCCTTGGTGAGGGCTTAGATCCCTGGCGTCGTAGGGTAGTGAACTACCAACCATGGATAGCCGAGCAAGGGCGAGCTCGGTTTCCTCTTGGTGAGGGCTTCGATCCTTAGCGCGGGAGTGGCCGAAAGAGGCCTGCTAAGGATGGGCCGAGCAGGGTATCCGCTCGGCTGCCTCTTGGCGAGAGCTTTAATCCCAGGCGTCGTGGGGCAGTGAACTACTGGCCAGGGATAGCCGAGCAGGGTAGCCTCTCGGCTGCCTCTTAGTGAGGTCTTCGATCCCTGGTGTCATGGGGTAGTGAACAACCAGCCAGGGATAGCCGAGCAAGGGCGAGCCCAGTTGCCTCTTGGTGAGGGCTTCGATCCTTAGCGCGGGAGTGGCCGCAAGAGGCCTGCTAAGGATGGGCCGAGCAGGGTAGCCGCTCGGCTGCCTCTTGGCGAGGGCTTCGATCTCTGGCGTCGTAGGGTAGTGAACTACCGGCCAGGGATAGCCGAGCAGGGTAGCCGCTCAGCTGTCTCTTGGTGAGAGCTTCGATCCCTGGCGTCGTGGGGTAGTGAACTACCAGCCATGGATCGAAGCCCTCGCCCGACGTACCCCCCGCCGACATGACCATGATTTGGCCGATTGTCAACTCGCCGGGGGGTGGACGTTGCTCCTGCTCGCGTTCAGCTTGCCGCTTGTCCCGCAAGTACACCGCCATGTATCCTGAACGGATAAGCTCCTCGATGTAGTCTCGGAGCTGCTTACAGCTCTCTGTGGAGTGGCCTTGCGACCTGTGGAAACCGTAGTAGGGGCCCCGGGTGCGTTTTTCCCCCATGCGCGAGACCGGGGGGAGCTTGAAGAACCCCTCGCCCTTAGCCTCCTCTAGCAGTACCGTCTGGGAGACGTTAAGAGATGTGTACTCCTGAAACTTCGGGGAGTAGGGCTTTGGCCGCTCAAGTCTCTTTTTCTCTTCCCTCTCCCCTTTCTTTTGGTCAGTTTGCTCTGCCCGGGGGAGATTTGCGTTCACCTCGGACTCGAGCTGGATCTCACGCTCGGTCCAGGCCTTTACCTCGGCCATGGTCTTAGGTTGCGCTAATGCAAAGGAGCGTAACCACTCCTTTTGCCTAAGACCAGACCTAAGTGTTGTAATGATCGTCTCGTCCCGATGTTCTGGAACTTCGAGAAGGGCGTTGTAAAAGCGGGTGATGTACCCTTTGAATGTTTCTTTGTCCCGCTTTTGATTGTGAAGAGATGGTCGACGGTCCGTTTCTGCCGTATGTTCCTGACGAAGTAGCCGATGAATTGGGTGGCCAGCTCGTCGAAGGTTGAGACCGAGCGTGGCGCGAGTCCTCAGAACCAATCTCGTCCGGAACGCATGAGAGTAGCCGGGAAAGCTCGGCATTGGGCGGCGTCAGAGTTGTCTTGGAAGCTCATTCCTGTGGTGAATGCGTCCAAATGGTTCTTCGGGTCAGACTTACCGTCGAAGAGAGAGACTTTTTGGGGCTTGTTCCAAGAGGAGACATGGACGGCGAGCAGCTCCTCGGTGAAGGGTTTTGTGAGTTAGTCGGCGGTGTACTTAGCCCCGTCGCTCGAATGATGACCTTCCCGATGCATACCTTTGATCTTATTTTCGAGGGCGTCGAGTCGGCCGTGGTACCCCGATGATTTGGCACATTCTGATCTTTGGCCTCTACTATTGGAGACCTGTGTCTGGCCACGGCCCCGGTTCCTTTCAATGAGGTTCCTTAGGTCCCCTGGCGAGGTAGTCTTCGAGCTGCCGTAACAAGTCCCGTCCACGCGACCCCGTCGAGGGAGGGAGTGTCGGTCATGCCTGGACGGCGGCGAGTTGACCGGCACCTCCTCGGGAGGGTCAGGGGCGTGATGGGGCTCGGGGCGGGGCGCTCTGGCGACGGACCTCGGTGTAGAACTGTGGGGAACCTAGCGGGTCATAGAATATGTTGGCCCGGGAGATCTGCGGCTGTGGGAGGCAGCGAGACTGTGGTCGGCAGTGCCGACGCGAGCAGAGTCTTCTCTCCCTCTATAGGGGTCCCGGTCCCGAGGTTGGGGAGCGGCGACCTGGGGTGCTTTCTCTACCGTTTGGACACGGACGAGCGCATCCATGACAGACGCGAGTCGATCTATCCGGACGGCTAGGGCGTTGATGGCGTTCGGGGGAGGAGATTCGTCTGCGCCTCCGTTGTGGGGGAGGTGGCGGCTAGTGCTTGGATCGTCGCAGTGATCGCTTGCCATTGAGTTGAGATCGGAAGATGAACTTTGTTGAGTGGAATCAAGAAGTTCCCACAGACGGCCCCAGCTGATGGATGTCAGATCTCCTTCAGATGTTACCTTCCGTAGATCTGCTGCAAGCGATGGTGGACGGCTGAGATTGATCTGGAGGTTGGCTCCTGAAGCGTGTGGATCTCAATGGGTTTGAGGCGGTTGAGGCCAAGCTATCTGCAAGGAAGTCCTGGGGTGTTTGTGCCACCGAGGACCCTCCGACGATCAAGTTAGACCGGATATTTGAGCAGAGTAACGGCCTAGTGGGGAATGAATGACTTACCTGAGTCGTCTGAAAGAGGGGTTTATATTGTAGTGGCAACAGGCAGGCGAGTGCGAGAATGACGTTGTTCACACCATAATATTGTATTATTATATTCCCCATTCTTATTCGTTTTATAAATAAACAGGTGCTTTTGACGCATGTCTGCTACATATTACAGGTTACAGGTTCTTGGACAGAAAACAGTGAAAATGATGAAAAGATGATGCAAAAGTGGACTTTGTTCCCCTCCGAAAGACGGCGCAACGACGCGGGGCGTCTCGCCTGAGATTCGGGGCAGATGCTAATTGGTGCTATCCGTCTACCTCTCTGAAGATGCCAAGTTGATTTATGGCACCGTATATCGAAGGTTTAAACGGATGCGTCCGATGTAGCAGACTTCGTCAGATTCCCCCTCGCTTGAGGGGGTTTTGATTGTGGGGACGCTCTTCCCTGCAGGCGCAAGCCCCTGCAGTTAATTACGCTACCGCACTGCGGTAACCACTTTCTCCTTCTCCAGATGGTCACTTCGTGTCGTGTGTATTTATTTTTTGTTTGGTTGCCCGTGGATTGTATACGGAGACTGAGTTATGTCGTCGCCCGTAGGGCGTGGACTAGTCTAAATCCGTATTATCTTAGATTTGGTTTTGGGGGTTGGGTTTAAGGATACGTTAGCCTCATTGGAGACTTAGATCAACTTAAACGTTTGTTAAGGACATGTTAATCTAAATTTAGACTAAGATCAACTTAACTGGATCGTTTTAGATCCAACAAGAGAGCAGTTTAAGGGGAGGCCCTGTTGTTTAGTTTAGTGACATTGCGGTCAATAGGTAGTTTAAGGACATTACGGTCCATAGATAGTTTATGGACATTATGGTCCAATGCCAGTTTTAAGACGTTGCGGTCAAGGTTAAGGACGTCGTAGTCCGTGGATTTAAGGACTCCACAGTCCAATGTTAGTTTTAAGACTTCACGGTCAAGGTTAAGGACGTCGTAGTCCGTGGATTTAAGGACTCCACAATCCAATGTAAGTTTTAAGACATCCCGGTCAAGGTTAAGGACCTCATAGTCCATGAGTTTAAGGACCCCACAGTCCGTCGTTAGTTTTAAGACATCCCGGTCAAGGATAAGGACCTCATAGTCCATGAGTTTAAGGACCCCACGGTCCATATCAATGTATGGTCATCGGGACCCGTCACCTCTTTGAAAACATTGAGGAATTACAACGCCAAGTATAAAAGGAGTGAAGAGATGTACCCTTAAACCGAGATAGATTAAATAGTCTTTGGCCCAATTTAGAACCAAGACCAATTAATCATATTATAAGTCCATTGACCCAGTTAAGTCTGAATTGAGGACTTATGGCCAGCTTGGGCTAAGTCCAATCATGCTTAGGATATGGGCCCTCTGTTGGTCCATTGAAGGAGAGGCTTTGCCTCTGGAAACTTAGCCAATTGGGCTAAAGCCAGTGTTAAACATTAAAGACCAACAGTGTTGAACACTGGGAATGAGATTGAAAAACTGATGTTAAACGCCAAAAGATAATCAGTGTCACATACTAGCAACAGGGCTTTCAAATTAGTGTTAAACACTAAAGCAGGTCAGTGTTAAACACTGGCCAGAAAGGTTTCAAGTTAGTGTTTAAACACTAAAGCAAATCAGTGTTAAACACTGGAAAGAGAGATTCCAACTTAATGGTAACCGAAATTTAATTTAGTGTTAAACACTAAGAAATTTAGTGTTAAACACTGCAAAGAGAGTTTTTTAATTAGTGTTAAACATTAAAGCAAATCAGTGTTAAACACTGAATACAGAGGTTTCGATTTAGTGTTAAATACTAAGGCAAGAGGGGTCACATGGTAGCACGTGAGAGCGCCCTCTCTTTATTTGTTCTGCCGAGAGTATTGAGTATTTTGGAGCGTCACGTGCTGTCACATGATGGGCATTTAAGTGTTCGTCTGTTAGAGCTTCTGCTAGGGGTCACGTGGGGCACGTGAGGAGTTGTCTCAAAACCCTTCTCTTTGGACCTTTTCAGGGGTCACGTGGTAGCACGTGACCCTGTTTCTTTGCCTGTTTGAGGATGCGTTTATCTTTTTTAAGAATTAAATTCTTCATAGGGTTAAACCCTAGCAATAAACTTCCTTTTTTCTTCTGAAGGATCATATTCTTATATAGAGTTGAACTCTAACTTGTCTTCTGTGAGAATTGAATTCCCATACATGTGAGGAATTAGGTTCCTGTTATTTTAACAGATTTGAGTTCTTAACTAGGGTTAAACCCTAGTTCTGTTCATTTGAAGGAATTAAATTCCTGTGACATAGGGTTAAACCCTAATTTTATTTTAAAGGAATTAAATTCCTACGAGAATTAAATTCTCAAACTTCCATTTCCTCCCTATGCTTTGGATCTGCATGGCAGGATCTCAACCCAATGAGAATTAAATTCTCAATTCAAGGGAAGATGTGCACTTTGCAGATCCTCCACTAAAGAGATAACTAAGTTCTTCTTTTTAATATAAGAGTTAAACTCTTTCGAGAATTAAATTCTCTTTTTTTTCTTTAAAAGCTTTCCCTTTCTTACTCAGGGTTTTCTTTTGCAGAAGATCAAATTCTTCCAAAGTCTCAAGGCTCTCTCTTTTTTTTTCCTATCTCTCTGTATATGGATCTCTCTATATGGATCTCTGTATCTTGGCTCCTATTTATAGGAGAAGGAGCAGAATCGATTAGTTTCGATGAATCATTCATTGAGGGATCTAATTTGTATTCATTAGAGATTTGATTTGCATTCATCATTTATTTGGACCTTTGGATTATTAGGTGAATTTTATTCACCATTGGATTTTAAATCCAAAGATATTCTTTTGTTGTTTCGGTTAGATTTTAAGGGGAAATCTTTCCAGGTTCAAGATTTTTCCATAGATAGGTGATATTTAATCACCTTTAAATCTTTAATCCAATCGGTTTCAAATAATCATTCCCCATTGGAAAGATTAGAATGTTGTTCAGAATTTAATTCTGTTAAATAGATCGGCTTTGAAAGCCGGTCACGTGTGGGCACGTGACCCCTGGTCACGTGTGGGCACGTGACCCCCTGGAGCGAACTTTCTTCTCCCTTCTGCGCTCTATCTTCTAGCCGCTGTTCGACCGTCACGTGTCAACACGTGACCCCTGGTCACGTGTGAGCACGTGACCCCTGGTCACGTGTGAGCACGTGACCCTTTTCTGGAACTTTTTCTTTGATTTAATCAAGGAGCTGAATCTACCTTTGCCGCTGCTTTTAATTGTCACGTGCCAACACGTGACTGTTGGTCACGTGCTAGCACACGATGCCTCTTCCGTAGGCTTTCCTGATTTTAAATCAGGAAACAATTGCCCCCACAGCGTTGTTCTCACATGTCTGCACGTGAGTGCAACGCTGTCACTTTTTGTGACCGTTGGATTCCGCTTTGGGAGTAGAGTAGATGAATTGTCCTTTCAGAAGTGCCTTCGCTTTTCTCATTCTCCTCCTTTGAGTACTTTCTTCTTTTGAGAATTTAATTCTCTTTCTCAAAGCTTAGTTCTCTGTTGTGTATTTGCGGTGCTGCTTTATCTTTCAATCAAGGCTGGTGCTCACGTGTTGCGCATGCAGGACTCTGCTTGATGGGGACGTTTCATTTCCCATTCCAATGCGTCGTTGGATTTCATTTCCAACACTCTCCCCTTCTTTCTGGGCTTTGAGAATAGTCCCACCATGCACAACATTTTTTGTGCATAGCATTAAATGCTCTCCTTTATAACCTGAAACCATGCCTTTCTTCCTTTCCTCACAAAGAAACCCATTTATAACTTAAGGTGATCATTTTTTAGAGACCGATTGATCGCCATGGCTTGCAATCGTCCCCATGCTCGTCGGCAACCATGGGAGGTGCCCCTTGAGGAGATAATCCCTCGCTTCGCTGCGCGGCTGGCAGATCCCCTTCTCACCGACGCTCAATGTGACACGGTAATGTACGAGCTACTGACTCGTCGGGGCTCTCCTCTTCCCATGGGCTCCATTTGGCTCTGGATGATCCTCCTGTCTGTGCTTGCCGATATACCCCCTCATCCGGCAGAGATGACTTCAGCGATCCTTGACGCGGCGGAGGACAAGCTTGAGTGCTTTCACGAGGCTTGTCTAATCACTCAAGCTCTGAAGGATCACTCAGTTCATATACCGCGTCAAATAAGGGCCCGTCGGGCCGTCATGTCTGCTTTCGCTGATGAGCACAGCTCCAACCGATGGGGAGCGACTCCTCGCGAAAATCGTCGTTTTGACGTGCTGGAGAAGGCGGAGAGGGAGCTGGAGAATTTTGTGTTCTGCTTTGTTAACCCTTGTATTTCTGATCCCTTGTTTGGTGATCTTTTCCCACTCGTGTAGTATGTTTGAATCAATGTACTCCTTTAATCATTGTCGGTTTGCATGCTTTTTGTTGAATTTTCATGTTTGTCAGGTAGTCGTACGTGTGTCTTGCTTGCGTAAATGAGCTGTCTGTTTTTCTCATGGGAATTTTCTTTAATTGCGAGCACCATCGTTACGTTGCATGCGTGTCAGTGCCTCGGGTAACATTTCCTTTTAAACATTCGTACAATTGCAAATGCACGCCTGATAGGATACAGATCAGAAACTTTCCTTGTTATCTCCCATACCGGGTGATTCATGCTGGTTTTTAGATCCAGTATTGTCATCGAAGGGAGGCTTGTATATATATAGTCTTGAGTGTACGCGCCTTCCTTCAGAGATTATGACCGCGAAGGCGAGCTTACGGGGATTAATCGAGCGGTGCGCGGCGAACATGGTGTCGTGCGAGAAGAGGCTCGGCCGCAAATTCTCGGAGAAGGAGCTGGCCTCTAAAACGCTGCACGAGCTCCAAACTAACCTTACAGTCAAAGCCAATAAAGCATATGAACTCTGGCGAGTGCTTCAAGAGTCTATCAGGGAGGTGGTGACCCTTGATAAAGCGGCCACGTTCACTCGCGAGAGGGTCGAGGCTCACAAGGCCACCGAGAAAGAGCTTGAAGGTCGGCTTGCCTCCTATCAGGCAGAGCAGGCCCAGGCGGAGGCCCGTCTTCTGGTGATCCTGAATCATGAAGCCGTGGCCCAGCAAAAGCAGGATGAGCTAGCGAAACTGCTAAATCGCCCGCCGGCTTGAAAAAACTTGTATCTTTTCCCTTCTTTTTGTACATACTCATGGATGAGAGTATTTTCTTTTGTTCTTTCATGAATTGTACTTTGTATCCATTCTGGTTTATGAATAAAAGATACATTTTTCTTCTCAATGACGTGTCTTTTTTATTGAATGTGCTCTGCGGACAATTTATCTTGATCTCTTTGCAGGGCAGCGATGGCTTAGGATTCAGGGTTAAGATCTGCTTCCTAAGACTTTTGCACTTTATGAGCCATGAGGGTCTCATAAAGAGTTTTTCTCCCTATGGGTCGAGAGGACCCAATAGGTGTAAGTTCTTCTTAAGAATCGTGAGGATTCTTAAGCGGGTTTTCCCTTGAGAGTCGTAAGGATCTCACAAGAGAGTTTTTCTTCCTTACAGGTCGTGAGGACCTGCAAGTGCTGGATGTGGTCACCCTTATCCGTGTTTCACGGGGTCAGGGGTTGCTCAAGGCATCGTAGTTTAAAGTCGTCGCGGTCAAGGTTAAGGACATCATAGTCCGTGGATTTAGGGACTCCACAGTCCGATATTAGTTTTAAGACATCACGGTCAAGGTTAAGGACGTCATAGTCCGTGGATTTAAGGACTCCACAGTCCGATGTTAGTTTTAAGACATCACGGTCAAGGTGAAGGACCTCATAGTCCGTGGATTTAAGGACTCCACAGTCCGATATTTGGTTGCAGGGACCCGTCACCTCTTTGAAGACGTTGAGGAATTACAACGCCAGGTATCAAAGGAGCGAAGAGATGTACCCTTAAACCAAGGTAGAATCAGTACAGAATCAGGCTGGTTGATCGATAGTTTTAAGACATTACGGTAGAGGTTAAGGACGTCATAGTCCGTGGATTTTAAGGACTCCACGGTCCGGTGTTTGCTCTAGATGCTTCACACGGGTTCACTGCCGTGCTTGGCGAGGACCAGGCTCCATTCTGGATGCTTCACATGGGTTCACTGCCGTGCTCTGCGAGGACCAGGATCCGCTCTGGATGTTTTCCGCGGGGTTAAAGAGTGACGTTATCCGCGTTCCACGTAACCAGGAATTTTTCACTAGATGCTTCACACGGGGTCACTGTCGTGCTCGGCGAGGACTAGGCTCCGCTCTGGATGCTTCCCGTGCTCTGCGAGGACCAGGATCCGCTCCGGATGTTTTTCGCGGGGTCAAAGAATGATGTTATCCGTGTTCCACGTAACCAGGAATTTTGCACTAGATGCTTCACTCGGGTTCACTGCCGTGCTTGGCGAGGACTAGGCTCCGCTCTGGACGCTTTCCACGGGGTCAAAGAGTGACGTTATCCGCGTTCCACATAACCAGGAATTTTGCACTAGATGCTTCACACGGGTTCACTGCCGTGCTTGGCGAGGACTAGGCTCCGCTCTGGACGCTTTCTACGGGGTCAAAGAGTGACGTTATCCGCGTTCCACGTAACCAGGAATTTTGCACTAGATGATTCACACGGGTTCACTGCCGTGCTCGGCGAGGACTAGGCTCCGCTCTGGATGCTTCACACGGGTTCACTACCGTGCTCTGCGAGGACCAGGATCCGCTCTGGACGTTTTCCATGGGGTCAAAGAGTGACGTTATCCGCGTTCCACGTAACCAGGAATTTTGCGCTAGATGCTTCACACGGGTTCACTGCCGTGCTTGGAGAGGACTAGGCTCCGCTCTGGACGTTTTCCACGGGGTCAAAGAGTGACGTTATCCGCGTTCCACGCAACCCGGAATTTTGCACTAGATGCTTCACACGGGTTCACTGCCGTGCTCGGCGAGGACTAGGCTCCGCTCTGGACGCTTTCCACGGGGTCAAAGAGTGACGTTATCCGCGTTCCACGTAACCAGGAATTTTGCACTAGATGCTTCACACGGGTTCACTGCCGTGCTCGGCGAGGACTAGGCTCCGCTCTGGACGTTTTCCACGGGGTCAAAGAGTGACGTTATCCACGTTCCACGTAACCAGGAATTTTGCTGATTGTATCCGTATTTCACGGAATGGAGGTTTGACTGTTGGTGATATGTATATCGCCGAGCCATGGAACTAGGGGCTGCCGCTGCTCCGCTTTGTTTGAAGTTGTGTCCGTCGTTACGAGATGAGTGTTGGGATGATCTCTAGGTCGCTTGTGGCCCGTCGAGATTTAGCTTCTTTCTTTGATGAAACCCGGGGGGGAGGTATGTTCACTTCTTTGTTTATGCCCTTGGATTGTGTACAGGGTGTGATGGAACATCGCCTGCAGGGCATAAATTTCATTTTTATCTTATTTCTTTTTCCGCGATGCTCTATCATTTCAGCTTTTATATCGCGAAGGTCGCGATTGCCCCATCATTTCGGCTATTTTTCGCGGTGCCCAATCATTTCGGCTATTTATTTATTTTCTACTCGCTGCTTTTTATTGCGAGTTGCCCCATCATTTCGGCTATTTATTTATTTTCTACTCGCTGCTTTTTATTGCGAGTTGCCCCATCATTTCGGCTATTTTTCATGCATAAATTTTTACTTGCTGCATTTTATTGCAAGTTGCCCCATCATTTCGGCTATTTCGTATGTATGTGTGGCTTGCTAGCCTTTTCGCTGCAAGCTTGGATTTTAGACACCGATTTCCGCATCAGCATCACTACAACTGGGACGTTGCCGGGAGCGAATCATCATTTGCCTCTGTCGATGCGGAACAAAGGTGACTTAGTAAACAGGGTTAGGGTCCTGCCGACTAAGGCTTTTAACTTCATGAGCCGTAAGGGTCTCACAAAGGTGTTTCTCCCTACAAGTCGTGAGGATCTTGTAGGTGTGTTTTCTTCTTGGGATTCGTGGGGATTCCTAAGTGCGTGTCCTCTTGCAAGTCGTAAGGATCTTACAAAAAGGTTTTCTCCTTATAAGTCGAGAGGACTTACAGGGTTGTTTGCCGTATGAACATATCCCTAGCCACGGATGGGACTTGGTTGGGGAAATGTTTATTCGCGCCCGTGAATTGTATACAAGGGGTCAGTATTGAGCCGCCTATAGGGCAATATCGAAGGTTGTGGGGGTTGCTTAAGCACAGGTAAGGCTTTCAAATCTTATGAGCCGTGAGGGTCCCATAAGAGAGTTCTCCTTACGAGTCGTGAGGATCTCGCAAGTGTAATTTCTCCTTAGGAATCGTGAGGATCCCTAAGTGTGTTGCTCCCTTGTGAGTCGTAAGGATCTCACGCGGGTGGTTTCTCCTTACAAGGTCGAGAGGACCCTGTAAGTGTCTTTTAACGAGGTTGCACCCTTTCGGGTTTTCACAAACACTCACCGATAGCCCTGCTGTTTTTACTCACGGAGCCCTTTCGGGTTTTCATCCGTGCCTTTTTTGCTTACGGGCATACCCTTTTTTTTATTTTTTATTTTTTATTTAATTTTTATATCTATATTTTTTTTATGAGGTCGCGCCCTTTCGGGTTTTCACGAACACTCGCCGGTAGCCCTGCTGTTTTTACTCACGGAGCCCTTTCGGGTTTTCATCCGTGCCCTTTTTGCTTATGAGCATACCGTTTTTATTTATTTATATCGGCTTCGAGGTATTGAAATCCACCGTAGTTTATCGACATCTCGGTCAACGGCTAGTTTTAGGACATAGTGGTCCGTTTTTAGTTTAAGGACGTTTTGGTCCGTTGTTAGTTTAAGGACGTTCCGGTCCGATGTTAGTTTAAGGACGTTTCGGTCCGATGTTAGTTTAAGGACGTTTCGGTCCGCCATTAAGGATGCTGGTTACTACCTAGAGTTCGGGCTTAGGAAGATAGCAAGTGGACATAATCGTCGTCATCTATCATTGACCTAAACCTTGACCCGTTAAGCGTAGTATTTCTTCAGGAAGCGGCCGTTCACTGGCCTGAAAGGCCTTTCACCGTGCATATCCATGAGTAGATAAGCTCCACCCTGTAGACCTTGTCTATGATGTACGCGCCTTCATAGTTTGGCTCGAATTTTCCCCGTTTGGCGCGATTGGGGATCATAGGTCTTCTGACAATTAGCACAAGTTCGCCTTGGCGGAATGTCCTCGGCCTGGTCAATCTTTCGTATGAGCGCGTCATCTTTGCTTTGTAAGCTTCCAGGTTTTGTTGCGCTATGATCCGGGTCTCATCAAGGGCATCAAGCTCCTCAAGCCGGAGGTGAGCATTTTCTTCGTCCGTCAGCTCGTAGTGGATCGCCACCCGTAGAGAGGGTAACTCTATCTCGAGGGGGAGTACTGCTTCTGCACCAAATACCAATGCGTACGGCATTGTGTTCGTGTCCGTTTTGAACGTAGTTCGGTATGCCCAGAGAGCCTCCTGCAGTTTCTCGTGCCAGTCCTTCTTATTTCGGGACACCGTTTTCTTCATGATTTTCGTCAAGGTCTTGTTGAAGGCCTCGGCGAGACCGTTGGCTCGTGGATTATAAACTGAGAAATACCTCCAGTCTATATTATGCTGTTGCGCAAAGCGGCTGATCTTGTGACTTCTGTAGGCTGGCCCGTTATCAGAAATAATCCGCCGCGGCGTTCCAAACCGATAAATGACGTGCGTCTTGAAGAAATGAAGAATATTTTCCGCCTTCACTTCCCTTAACGGTACTGCCTCCGCCCATTTAGAGAAGTAATCAGTCATTGCCAGGATAAAACGATGTCCCCTGGATGACGCTAGTTCGATGGGGTCGATTACGTCAGTTCCCCACATTTCGAATGGCCAGCTAGACACCGTCGGATGTAGTGGATTCGGATGTTGGTGGATAAAGTCCCCATGAATCTGACAAGAGTGGCATTGCTTCGCATACTCGAGGCAGTCCTGGATCATCGTGGGCCAATAATAACCCATTCGTTTCATCTTCGGGCCTGCTTGGTGAGAACCGCAGAGTCCGTCGTGAACTTCCTGAACGACCTTTTTCGCTTCGACAGGTCCCAGGCATCTCAACCACAAAGAATCGAACGACCTTTTATACAGAGTATCGTTGACGAAGGCAAAAGACAGAGCTCGTTTCATGAGCTGATGTCTTGAAGACGTTTCCTCGGGCATTCGGTGGGACTTAAAGTAGTCTATGAAGACCCCCCTCCAGTCCTCAGCCATCTTACGGTCTTTTATTTGTAGGGTTATCTGCTCGATTGCTCCCTTCTCTTCGGATGATTCCAGAGATATTTCTGCTGGGGCAAGCACCCGACGGCTTTGCACCACGATTTTAACGTCATCAAGGTTCTCGTCAGCCAGTTCTTTAGCGAGCTTGGCCAACGCGTCTGCTTTGCTGTTTTCCGCGCGTGGTATGCTTTCCAGAATATAGGAGGGGATTTGGGTCAACAGTTGTTGCACCTTTTCACCGTACTTCACCAACTCCGGTTTGCACGTTTGGTAGTCGCCGTTTACTTGACTAACGACTAGTTGAGAATCCCCGTATATGAGGAGGTTTTCAATTCCCATGCCGATGGCGATCTCGAGGCCTGCTATCAAAGCTTCGTATTCGGCTTCATTGTTCGTTCTTGGTTCTGTTAAGGAGAAAGCGAAGCGCATCATCCCTCCCCGTAGAGTTACAAAGACGAGTCCTACTCCCGATTTAATTATAGGGGTACTTTGTTTGCGCTTCTTCACGGAAGATGCTCCATCGAAATAAAGCTCCCATCGGGTATTACCACCGTCGATCGCATCAAACGCACATTCGTCTGGCAAATCGCAATTCAGAGGAGAACCGGCAGGTACTGGATGCTCAGCAAGGAAGTTGGCGATGGCTTGGCCTTTCACTGCCTTAAGAGGCTGATAGGTTATTGAAAACTCCATCAGGAGCAGGGCCCATTTAGCGAGTCTCCCTGTCAATATGGCTTTAGACATTAGATATTTTAGGGGGTCCACCTTTGATATAAGACGGACTTCATGTGCGAATGCATAGTGCCGGAGTTTTGTTATCGCAAAGATTAACGCCAGGCAGTGTTTTTCGATAGGGGAGTAATTGCTTTCTGCCCCCAGAAGAACTCGGCTTAAATAGTAGAGCTCTCTCTCCTTCCCTTGGTCGTTTTCTTGCGCCCATAATGTGCCTAAGGACCCTTCGAGGGCTGTTGTATATAAGATAAGGGGATTTCCCTTAACTGGAGCAGCCAGCACCGGCGGGTTCTGCAGGTATTGCTTGATTTCATCTAGCGCGCTCTGGCATTTTCGGTCCCAGACGAACGGAGTTCCCTTCTTCATCAAGTGACTGTAAGGACGGCACTTGCCTGACAGGTTGGCGATAAATCGCCGGATGTACGCGAGCTTCCCTTGGAGAGACCGCAGCTGTTTGAGAGTCCTTGGCGGTGGCATTTCCATGATCGCCTTGATCTTAGATGGATCTATTTCGATACCTCGGTGTCGGATGATGAATCCCAGGAATTTACCCTAGGAGACTACGAACGCGCATTTGAGGGGATTCATCTTCAAATTATATTGCCGAAGGCGTTGAAATACGGTCTTCAGATGCTCTAAATGCTCTTCATATGACATGCTTTTTACTACGAGATCTTCGATGTAGCACTCGACGATTTTATGTATGAGATCATCAAAGATCTTTGTCATGGCCCTCTGATAGGTAGCACCGGCATTTTTTAATCCGAAGGGCATGACTTTGTAGCAGAATATACCCAAAGGAGTCCGGAAAGCGGTGTGCTTCTGGTCTTCGGGATGCATCTTTATCTGATTGTACCCTGATGAACCGTCCATGAAAGAGAAAACATCGTGAGTGGACGTGTTATCTATCATCAGCTCGGTTACCGGTACTGGGAAATCGTCCTTCGGGCAGGCTTTATTGAGATCCCTGAAGTCCACGCATATGCGCACCGTCCCATTTTTCTTCATTACCGGGATGATGTTGGCGATCCAGTCAGGTTATTGGACTTCTTGGATAAATCCAGAATCGATCAGCTTCTTGACTTCGGCGTTGATGCTCATCTCAAGCTCGAGCCGCATCCTTCTCGGCGCCTGCTTGACTGGCTTGATATCCGGGGATATCGCTAATTTATGCACAGAAATCTCTGGATCTAATCCCGGCATCTCGGAATAGTTCCACGCGAAGCAATCTCTATGCTGTAGAAGCACGTCCTTTAACGCAGCCATCCTTTCTTCAGATAGTAGCTCGCTGACAAATGTCGGTCGCGGATCGTCTGCCGATCCCAACTCAATCCTCTTGAGGTTATCTGCAGTAATATGTATGCCATCTTCCAGTTCTTTCGGAGCCAGTGGAAATTCTGAGATTACCTCATTGTTATTGTTTTCGAAGCACCAAGGGAGCTCATCTATGTTCTCGGACTCTTCTTTTAATATTGGAATCATGTGACAGGTGCGAATCTTCTTCCAAGATCGATGTGGATCTGGTTCTGCTCTCGCGGCTTTGGGTTCGTGCTTCCGTGGCGGCGTTACCCTCCAGCTGCTGGATAAAGCAAATCTGCCTTGCTGGTACTGGTCTTCGACCCAGTTCTTGAAGGTAAAGCAGTCTTCGATAGGGTGTCCTATGGCTCGGTGATAAGAGCAATAGCCCGGATGAGAAACTTTGTTAGCTTGCTCAGGGTGCTTAGACTCCGGAAGCGCGATCATTTGATGTTTTATGGCGAGCTCGAGTAACTTATTCGTCTTGTCACGGGGGAAGGAATACGCTCAACTCACCTTCTTTATGAGGGACAAATCCGAACCGCGGAATGCCCGATCACATGACTCTCTAATCTTGCGTCGTTGTTGTCGGCTCCTCTTTCCGCTTCTTGACCTACTTCTGCCTCTGCGTCGGGCCTTTTGTACAACGGGTTGACAGGAAGGAGCATCTTCGTCTTTTGCAGCCTGTTGAAACAGACGTTGCGTCCTGGCCTTCTCGTAGATGGCCATCTCGCGGTTGTTTCCCGAGCTTTTTGACCTGCTTTCCTGATAAGCTTGTCCACTTGTTCTTCAAATGACGGACTCGGCATTTCGCACGCGAGATCCAGTTTTGACGAGGGGTTAGCATCTCCCGACAGGGTGTCCTCCTCCTCATCGAAGTTATATATGGCGTAGCTGCCGTGGACTCGCTCCCGTTTCTCAGATCTCACATATCCAAGCCCAAGTGTTTCCATTCTCCCATTGGGAAATCTGCGCAAAGTTCCAGGGACCTCCCAAATCCTGTTGTAGAACCGAGCTTGTCGAACAATCTGTTTTAAGGGTACTCATTGGCGCTTCAATAGCCTCTTTAGTCCATTTGTGTAGTATCTGGGCAAGCGGATGGGTTGGAGCCTGTCGAGTGTAGAATCCGCGCCATGCCAGATTTCTTTCTCCACTCTTGCTTCCGTGGATTGGTAGAATGGGATCGCCTTTTCACCCTTTCGCCCGGGAGGGACGTAAAACGTCTGCATGTCCTGCACATTGTAAGCTTGAAGTGCGTCGAGATCCTTGTAGTGTTCCCGCGGCACCATGGTGATTTGCAAACTCTGATCATCGCTAGGGGATGCTCGTATTGACGGCCGACTGGAGAACACGGCATTAACCTCATCTTCCGGGTCACTTCCGAAGATCAACATGGGGGCGGACGGTCCCGGGTTGTTGCGTCGAGACGGCCCAGCGTAAACTATCTCTTCTTCTTCTTCGGTATCGCTCCCAAAAACAGGGATGGTGGCGACGGCTTTGTTCTCCGGCTTGCGACACTTTTCTGTATCCTCGAAGTCTGGCAAAAAGTACTTTGCATCTTCATACTTGCGGACTTCGTTCACAGAGAATGGGTTCAGCTCACCTGTTACGGTATACTCAAAACCATCCTTGAAGTACTTCATACACTGATGCTGTGTAGAAGGGATGATGTTGTACTCGTGTAACCAAGGACGACCGAGCAAGGCGTTGTAGCAGGTCTTGGCATCAATGACGTGAAACTTGATGTCCGTGACGAGCAGTCCGAAGCGTAATGTTAGTATTACAGATCCGAGAGTCCGTGATGACTGGGAGTCGAAACCGGAGATGGTAATTTTGTCACGAGCGAGATGTTGTACGCTCATGCAGATTTCGTTCAACGCCCGAACATTAAGGAGATTGACGGAGGATCCATTATCCACCAGGATCTTGTCTATCTTGATATCATGGCAGTATCCAGAGATATATAGGGGACGGTTGTGGTCGCTCATCCCGAGGAGAAGGTTTTCGTCACAGAAAGTGATGTCGGCCGTGTGCACTTCTTCCAGTCCATCCTTCATCCTTTCTGCGGTGAGGAAGGCTTGGAATTGCTCGGGTTCTTGTAACGCCTTGATTAATGAATCTCGCGCTTCTTTGGATAATAGGAGGGCATCGAGAATGCTGAGCTGAGAAGGTAGCTTCCTTAGGTGCGCTAGGATGTTGTAGTCCACCCTACCCTTCCTGGGAGGGTCCTTGGCAGTCAGCTTTTTCATGACTTGGTCATCTAAGGCGATATCCCCAGTGACCTTTTCCTTTCCCTTAACTTTTCTATTTGCGGGCCCGAGATTCTTTTCCGGGAGCGTGCGATTGCGCAGCTGAATGTTCTCACAGGCCTCCGGTTCTTCCTCTTTCCCTAAGACGGACTCTTTAAAGAGAGGGCCCAACGCCATTTCCTCATCAGAGTCGCTCCCAAAGGTGAGAACTTGTGATCCTCCGGCGTCGACCATGTAACAGCTGCCGGTAGTTCTTTTGTGCCTGTCGGTTGTACTTCTTCGCTCCCGACGAGTTCTGCGTTTCATGCGCTTAAAATGCTGCCGGTGAGAAACATATCCCTGCCACCATATCCTAAAGGCGTCGCACTCCTCCGTAGGGTGTGAAATTTTTCGATGATATGAGCAATAATTAGGGTGCCTCTCCGTCCCATCGAACGCGTTCTCTTCCGAGGGTGGTAGCTTCATCCCTACTGACATGGCTTTGGCGAACCTCTTCCTCGTCTTGTACTTGTTTTTATTCGCATCGGATGTCTTTTGATCTGGCGGGAGTGCTTCGACTCTTTCGTTTAGTCGCCTGCGCTTGGCTCCTTCCGATGCAGCCATCTCACGCTCCTGATCGGCTTTACTCTTCAAACGAATCTCGTCTAGAAAGGCATCGATCATTTCATCTGTTGGCCATACAAGTTCTGGCTCGGGCTGTGCCCCCAGTTTCTCAGTGCCAGGAGTTTTCTCCTCTTCCGAGTGGGAAATCACATGACAACTCGCCACATATCCCTCGGATTCATCCGATGAGCTCTCTCCATCATCTTCCTCCTGAAAGACATGGTTGAGGAACTCTTGTAGCGTGACGGGAGTCCGCGCTTTTTGATTATACTCTTCCAGCGCGTCGATCTGTTTCTGTAAATCCGTGCGCTTGTCTCTAGGCTTCACGGGCTTCTTAGATTTCTTCTTCTTTTTGTTCGAAGATTTTGACGGTTGGGTGTGAGTACTTGGGCCATCACCACCGCTCCTCGTAGTTGGACGCGGCTTCAGCATCTCTTTGATGATTTGAGGTTCAAGCGGGTTCTTCCATTCGACTGCTGGGCACGCATGAAGATCACTCAGCATTTTTCTGGTTTTAGCCGATAGCACGACTTCACATGGAGTTTCCTCAATGAAAGAACAGGTTGCCCCCGGTGTGTCTGCTTTCTTAGGAGTATGCGGCTATGGCGGATTCACCTTCCACTTTTCAGACAGCGCAAACTTTCCCTGGAGGTATTGATCCTCAATCCATCCTTTGAAGACGAAGCAATCCTCAATCGGGTGGCTTACCATTTGATGGTAAGGGCAATAATTGGGGTTATTCACCTCAGTGGGTTGTGGCGGTCGCCTTGGACTTGGCAAGTTTATAAGTCTGTTGCGTACTTCCAGCTCGAATAACCGTTTTGTCTTATCCCGCGGGAACGAGTAGGGGCGCTTCATCTTCTCATTATAATACCGGCGTCTCTCTTCCAGTTGATCCGCCAGCTTTAGGGCACTGGGTTGCTGCTGAGCATTCGCAACTAAGGTTGCCTTCCCTTTACCCTTGTCACTCCGAGGCTCCGGCTTCGGGGGAGATGGTCTGTGACCCATCTGGTCCATCTAGGCCAACTTGTCGATTAAAGCCTGGAACGTGGTTGGCTTAAAGAACATCATAAACTGGGAGATAGTTGCATGAGGGTCTAGGGTTCCCACAAACATGCCCACCGCGGGCGCTTCCTCAATGCGTTGTTCGCATTTTGACCATAAATTTCGCCAGCGTATAGCGTACTGGACCCACGTTTCGCCTGGTTTCACCCTGGCATTAATTAATGCTGCTATCGGAGTGCGTTCGCTGGCGCTTGCGAATCGCTGGGTGAATAGCAATTCCATTTCAGCGAACGTCTTGATGGAATCGTTCGGGAGTTCCGAATACCATTCGAACGCTGTTTCTGATAAGCTGCCCACGAACTGGCAAAGCAACAGTTTATCGTCACCGCCGGTGTTACCGCAAAGGGCCCTGAACTGGGCAACATGTTGGTGGGGATTACCGGTCCCCTTATACACGTGGAATTTTGGTATTGTATAACCCGGCGGATATTTAATTTGGTCGTACCAGCTCGGATATGGTCGCCCCGTTTTTACGACTTGACCAGCTGCCTCAGTCGCCTGATGAACCCGGATTTGCTGGGCTATATAGTCATCCAAGTCAGCCTTAGAGATTGTCTCCTCCTTGGCCGTTGAGAGAGCCGGTGGCGGATTTGACGTTTCTCCCTTGTCGTCTTCAAGGACGATCGGAGGATCCTCAGCAGGTGGGTCTTGTTGGATCATCATTCCCACCATGTCCTGGAATAAATGGGCTATTTGCTTTATATTGGCCGCTTGTTCTGCAGCCTCTCTATCTTTCTTTTCCAGTATCCTCCGGAGGAACTCGGCGTCGGTTTCCTGTTCTTGTTGCTGATCCGAGGACGCCTCGGGGCTTTCTTTCGTCCCAGTAAGCGCGGCCATTGCGATTATCATTTCCTGGAGCTTTTGCTGTTGCTCCTGAGCTTTGGTCACCGACCGTGTAAGCGGTCTATGACCTGTGGACGCGCGGCTATCTTCTTTCCCCGACGCCATGTATACAGTGTGGACCATCCTGCCCCCAGCCTTAGGGCGTCTGGGCTCAGCGCTTTTAGCTTTCGTTGCAGGCCCGGGGGTCCTCTCTGGCCTCTTCTTTTTATGAGCAGTAAAAGTTGAGGGGGCCGTTGAAGTGGGCACCCAGACAGCTTTTCGTGGCTTAGCCTGGTGACTGACTTCCTGTTGGATTTTCAGCTTCTTGTGCTGGCGGGTGAAATTTGGATCGATCACCGAGTCTCGGGTCTGCCGCCAGACTTTATAGATTTTGGAAGACAGCCGTTGAGGAGATTGGGGCTGTTCTGGCTTTACTTCCACGGCCTTTTTCAGCGGAAGGGGAGACCTTTTTAGCACCGCAGTAGGAGAATTCCTACACACCTTATTTAGCATCTCAAAGCTGTTCCTAGTTGGAACAGCGGCATTAACCTCTGTCGTCGGGGCTGGAGGAGTTAGCCCAGAAGGGGAGTTGCCTCCGGCCTTCCTCACTTGGTGCCAGTAGCGACGTCGAGCATGTCGTGCTGATGGAGTTGGCTCGGTGAGGGTGATAGCCTCGTCTTGCCCCTTGTGTAGGTGGGGGGTCGCTGCTGGTGTCAGCCTGTTAAAGACCGATGTCCTTTGGGTAGCAGGAGCAGGAGCTGGAACAGCCAATCTTGTAAAGACCGACTCTTTGGTAGGAGAAGCCGTCTTGATGACTTCAGGAGCAGGGATGGTTATCCTCTTCGGAATAATCTTCTCTGGGATTGCAAGCTTCATTGTGGGCCCAGAGGAATTTTGGCCTAGTCTGGCGAAGACCGAGGAGCTGGACGACCCGCTGAGAGGGGCCGTGGGAGTAGCAAGTCGATCAAAGACCGACTTCTTTGATGCTTCCGGTACGGGCATTGGGATGTTAATGTTCACCGGCGGGAGCATGGTCCCAAAGAATAGACCGGTGGTAGCTTGAGTCACTTGCTCCACATGCATAGTGAATAGGGAAGCAGCCTGCGGTCCATATGCTACACCTCCAAGTGAGGGGGAGCGTCGGTTGCATTTGCAGTTGGAGCAGTTCGAGCAGTTGCCAGCCATTGATCTTTTTGCTTTCTGCAGCAAACGAAATGCCAAATCTTAGTACTTCGAAACCCAAGGGCAACCATTAGCGAACCGCGATTGGTTCGCGAATCACGACACACGAAGTGTGGAGTGGAAAGAGGAAAAAGTCCCACCGGGCGTGCCAGAATCCGTTCCCCTCTGAAAGACGGCCGACGACGTGGGGACGTCTCGCCTGAGATTCGGGGCAGATGCTAATTGGTGCTATCCGTCTACCTCTCCGAAGATGCCAAGTTGATTTATGGCACCATGTATCGAAGGTTTAAACGGATGCGTCCGATGTAGCAGACTTCGTCAGATTCCCCCTCGCTTGAGGGGTTTTTGATTGTGGGGACGCTCTTCCCTGCAGGCGCAAGTCCCTGCAGTCAATTACGCTACCGCACTGCGGTAACCACTTTCTCCTTCTCCAGAAATTTCACTTCGTGTCGTGTGTGTTTATTTTGTGTTTGGTTGCCCGTGGATTGTATACGGAGACTGAGTTATGTCGTCGCCCGTAGGGCGTGGACTAGTCCAAATCCGTATTATCTTAGATTTGGGTTTGGGGGTTGGGTTTAAGGATACGTTAGCCTCATTTGAGACTAAGATCAACTTAAACGTTTGTTAAGGATACGTTAATCTATATTTAGACTAAGATCAACTTAACTGGATCGTTTTAGATCCAACAAGAGAGCAGTTTAAGGGGAGGCCCTGTTGTTTAGTTTAGTGACATTGTGGTCAATAGGTAGTTTAAGGACATTACGGTCCATAGATAGTTTAAGGACATTACGGTCCAATGTTAGTTTTAAGACGTTGTCGTCAAGGTTAAGGACGTCGTAGTCCGTGGATTTAAGGACTCCACAGTCCAATGTTAGTTGTAAGACATCACGGTCAAGGTTAAGGACGTCGTAGTCCGTGTATTTAAGGACTCCACAATCCAATGTTAGTTTTAAGACATCCCGGTCAAGGTTAAGGACCTCATAGTCCATGAGTTTAAGGACCCCACAGTCCGTCGTTAGTTTTAAGACATCCCGGTCAAGGTTAAGGACCTCATAGTCTATGAGTTTAAGGACCCCACAGTCCGTATCAATGTGTGGTCACCGGGACCCGTCACCTCTTTGAAGACGTTGAGGAATTACAACGCCAAGTATCAAAGGAGTGAAGAGATGTACCCTTAAACCGAGGTAGATTAAATAGCCTTTGGCCCAATTTAGAACCAAGACCAATTAATCATATTATGAGCCCATTGGCTCAGTTAAGTCTGAATTGAGGACTTATGGCCAGCTTGGGCTAAGTCCAATCATGCTTAGGATATGGGCCCTCTGTTGGTCCATTGAAGGAGAGGCTTTGCCTCTGGAAACTTAGCCAATTGGGCTAAAGCTAGTGTTAAATACTGGAGACCAACAGTGTTGAACACTGGGAATGAGATTGACAAACTGATGTTAAACGCCAAAAGATAATCAGTGTTACATACTAGAAACAGGGCTTTCAAATTAGTGTTAAACACTAAAGCAGGTCAGTGTTAAACACTGGCCAGAGAGGTTTCAAGTTAGTGTTTAAACACTAAAGCAAATCAGTGTTAAACACTGGAAAGAGAGATTCCAAATTAATGGTAACCGAAATTTAATTTAGTGTTAAACACTAAGAAATTTAGTGTTAAACACTGCAAAGAGAGTTTTTTAATTAGTGTTAAAAACTATAAAAAATCAGTGTTAAATACTAGATACAGAGGTTTCGATTTAGTGTTAAATACTAAGACAAGAGGGGTCACGTGGTAGCACGTGAGAGCGCCCTCTCTTTATTTGTTCTGCCGAGAGTATTGAGTATTTTGGAGCGTCACGTGCTGTCACATGATGGGCATTTAAGTGTTCGTCTGTTAGAGCTTCTGCTAGGGGTCACGTGGGGCACGTGAGGAGTTGTCTCAAAACCCTTCTCTGTGGACCTTTTCAGGGGTCACGTGGTAGCACGTGACCCTGTTTTTTTGCCTGTTTGAGGATGCGTTTATCTTTTTTAAGAATTAAATTCTTCATGGGGTTAAACCCTAGCAATAAACTTCCTGTTTTCTTCTGAAGGATCATATTCTTATATAGTGTTGAACTCTAACTTGTCTTCTGTGAGAATTGAATTCCCATACGTGTGAGGAATTAGGTTCCTATTATTTTAACAGATTTGAGTTCTTAACTAGGGTTAAACCCTGGTTCTGTTCATTTGAAGGAATTAAATTCCTGTGACATAGGGTTAAACCCTAATTTTATTTTAAAGGAATTAAATTCCTACGAGAATTAAATTCTCAAACTTCCATTCCCTCCCTATGCTTTGGATCTGCATGGCAGGATCTCAACCCAATGAGAATTAAATTCTCAATTCAAGGGGAGATGTGCACTTTGCAGATCCTCCACTAAAGAGAGAACTAAGTTCTTCTTTTTAATATAAGAGTTAAACTCTTTCGAGAATTAAATTCTCTTTTTTTTCTTTAAAAGCTTTCCCTTTCTTACCTAGGGTTTTCTTTTGCAGAAGATCAAATTCTTCCAAAGTCTCAAGGCTCTCTGTCTTTTTTTTTCCTATCTCTCTGTATATGGATCTCTCTATATGGATCTCTGTATATGGATCTCTGTCTATGGATCTCTGTATCTTGGCTCCTATTTATAGGAGAAGGAGCAGAATCGATTAGTTTCGATGAATCATTCATTGAGGGATCTGATTTGTATTCATTAGAGATTTGATTTGCATTCATCATTTATTTGGACCTTTGGATTATTAGGTGAATTTTATTCACCATTGGATTTTAAATCCAAAGATATTCTTTTGTTGTTTCGGTTAGATTTTAAGGGGAAATCTTTCCAAGTTCAAGATTTTTCCATAGATATGTGATATTTAATCACCTTTAAATCTTTAATCCAATCGGTTTCAAATAATCATTCCCCATTGGAAAGATTAGAATGTTGTTCAGAATTTAATTATGTTAAATAGATAGGCTTTGAAAGCCGGTCACGTGTGGCCACGTGACCCCTGGTCACGTGTGGGCACGTAACCCCCTGGAGCGAACTTTCGTCTCCCTTCTGCGCTCTATCTTCTAGCCGCTGTTCGACCGTCACGTGTCAACACGTGACCCCTGGTCACGTGTGAGCACGTGACCCTTTTCTGGAGCCTTTTCTTTGATTTAATGAAGGAGCTGAATCTACCTTTGCCGCTGCTTTTAATTGTCACGTGACTGCTGGTCACGTGCTAGCACATGATGCATCTTCCATAAGCTTTCCTGATTTTAAATCAGGAAACAGACTTTGACCAACAAACAGAAGACTCTTGATCAAGCCTACATCAAAGATAAAATTAACAAAGTACAAGGCAATGCAAGGTCCAAGATTACAAAGCGAACGGTTAAAAGCCCACCGCAATTATTCACTGGAGATCTGGAAGAAACATAAAAGCTATTTTAATAAAAGAACCAAATAATAAGAAAGCCCAAAGACAGAAGAGCCAACAAAGGAAATTTCAAGGCCCAATACTTCCTTTTAAAGAGACAGAGACATAAAATTTTACCAAAACTTGAAGTCTACTTTGACTAGGTCTTCCTAAGGATATTTTGGTAAATGTAGACGTGCGAATCAATTGTAACCTAGGGTTTCCTATCCTCTATAAATAGGAACTCTAAATCATTTTAAAGCCTATGCCTCCCTATGCCTCCCTATGCCTCTTTTTATGAATAAAATTTAGAATTCTTTTGGAGAGCATCGGTGCCTCTTTTCAATTCATGAATTCAGATCTGACAACCCTGTGTTGATATTTGGAGAGAGCCATCTGTAAGTAGTTTTATTTAATTGCTCTAGTTTAGATTCAATTCTTGCCCTAGGTAATTTTTCATTCTCTGCCCTAGATAAATGTTTTTAAATTCCCTAATGAGCGAGTAGTCTGCCCGCTTGTTAGGGTTAGCTTTGAGGAAGGCTTTTGAGAGATGAGATCTCTCATCCCTTTCTTGCCCATTATATATTTTCAATAGGACTCCATGCATACACGCACACACCGTGCCCTACGGCACCCTATCCCTCGAGGTAGCGGTGATACCGTAGTATAAAGGCCCGGTTGCGCGCGTTTTCCATGGCGGTTGGGGTAAGGATCTCTAAAGGAAGGACAAGAACCTAGAGAAAGAAACACCTTCCCGAATGGATCTAATCCCCTTTATTGATAATTACCATAACTCCTTTTAGATCCTAATTTGGGTATAGAAAGCGTTGAGATTTATTTATATCTCCAAACCATTCCTAAACCTAACCCTAGCAAGATTTAGATCTAGATAATCTTAGTATAAATAGACTTAGTTTTTAGATTTAATAAATCAATCCAAACTCCCATCGGAATTAACTCGTTTGAGCGATTAGGAGATTCACAACATTCCTGTGGACCGACCCGTACTCGCCGGCTAGCTGCAAAGCAACGCCGTTCTTGATTGCGGTAATAGATAGTTTTTGAGATAAATCACACGCCGGCCGTTACGCCCCTGGCGTCACGCCCGCGTGATTGGCGGGATCCCGCATTAATGACGAGATAGGCTCGTTAATGTGTGATCGTCATGGCGTGGAACACGGGACGTGGGAGACGGATATCTCGCGCATGGTGAGATTCGCGGAGCCGTGGCGGAGGTACCTGTGATCAGTGTTGTGGGCCAGTCGGTGAGACCGAGGAAGATGAGCTCGGCGGGAGGCTCGGGGACGAGCGGGAGGCCGAGGTATCTTGGTTCTGCTATAGCCCGGAGACGAGTTGAGAGGGCCGAGGAGGCCAATTGTGCAGGGGGCTCGGAGGCGAGCCAACGATTGTTTGCAAGGCGGGCATAGGAATGGTGTGGACGGCCGCAGAAGGTCGGTTACATCCATGGGTCGCAGACCCGGGGTATTCTTCCGATGTACCGTTCCTGGTCCTTTCTTGCTAGCTTCGGGACACGTCTTCTGCCACGTGTCACGATCTGGGAAATCGCCGATATCGAGCATCATCACTATGGGAGATAAAGCCAAGAACGTTAAGTCGCTTTTTAGTTCTTAGATTGCAGAAAGTAATCGTTCGTAAAAGAAAGAATGGAGGGGGAAAAAGCTTTAGTTAGTCTCTATATACGTACAATGTAACATCTCAATTTGATCGGTCAGCTTTTCTGGTGGCAGTTATATGCATCCAATCCGATTTTTTATTGGTCTTTACTAAGTGTAGAATATATTTATTGCTTGAAGAAAAACTTTTCCAAATCTAGTTAACATGTAGTCAATCACCACTACTTAGTCTAAATTGAAGAACATGGGTCCCAAATTATATATGCTTGGTGCGTTTCAAATGTTGAAAATACAGGTTGACTAATTCAAAATCAAATGCATCAAATTGTACACCCTTAGTCTCTCTAATAATAATGTAATAATGCCCATACCTTCACTACGTTGCAAAATATCACATACACATCTCTCTCTCTCTCGCTGCAATTTGAATCAAATCTTTTTGCAATAGAATGAGAATCTCTAAAACTCCTTTTCACTCTCTCTTTTGTGGAAACTCACTGGGTCCACATTGGAGTTTCTGCCGACGGGCTCTCATTGGACGGCCACGTGTCGGTGAAGACTAAGTCAACTGCCCGCAATCAAACGCACACCAACCGTTTTTCTTTGTATACTTTTCATCTCTTTTGACCGTTGACTCGATTAATGACCCGCTAACGTTAGCTTATCCCTTAAAGTGTGCAAGGCGTCAACTGTGAACAGACCCCAATATTTTATAAAGTTTAAAATTATTTGTTTCGGTACTTTTTTAATCATGCATGAAGCTTGTATTGGGGCCTATGAATAGTTCAAATCTTGATGTAAGAGGGAGCTTGGATTTTTGCTAAAAATAGCTGTTTTGGTGTTCAACAATAATTGAAAAATCATCTTAATTAATTTGCAGACAAACAAACATGAAAAAATTGATTTTATTTGCGAGAATTTCAAGATAGAGCTTCGTTTTCGCACTTGCCTTTTGAACGGATGTGGCTATCGTTGACTGTATTTCACATTTAAAATTTGTTTAAAAATATGTAAATATCTTTATCATGTGATGTTTGGTGATATGGCACCGGGGGCGAGGTACAACTAAAGAATGGATCGTAACTAGAGCAATTCGATCAGCATCCAATTATGGCATCTCAAACTGCAAGCAAGCAAGCAGAATAATAATTTTTTTTCTTTTATAAAATGGCTAGGGTGTAATTACGTGCGGGTCAGACACGAGAACCTTTCATGATTGGGTATACATAATACTATCCGAGGATATTTGAATAGTTTCATCTCCATCTCTGTTCATTTTGAATGAGTCGCATTTGCTACACAAGATTGATTAATTTCATAAATACGGGTCCAAAATTCGATCTACTTCTTTTTTTAAAAATATTAAAAAATTCTTTAAAATAAACCTAATATATGTCTTGAGTAGTTTCTTTCAAAAAATATTTTCATTTCTCCGAGCATGATGTTGATAACATACACACATGCGTGCATCATCGCACGTATAGAATGTGATGAGGATCCTCTAATATGTTTTTTCTCATTCATTCAAATCCGACGAACTCATTTTAATGTATAACAGAAGGCTGGAATTTGCAGAGAAAGGGAGTGATAATCAGAATAAATTATTGAAATGTATGCTTGGCAGCATTCCCGCTCACTAGCGTGTGAAAGAAGCAACCGTTTTTTCCCTCAATTTTATATAAAAAATAGTGATAATTATTTCTTTCGTGATACAGCGTACAATAATGCACGAAATTTATAGAAAAGATTACATGCGTGATTCAAGGAGGACCGTTGGATGTGACCAATTGGACGGCAGAGACTTATGGAGAGGATACACGTGTGCGGGTCGAATTGAGAAGAGCAGTCGGGCGTGGAAATGCGACCCGGACCGTGTATAGCGGCTGAGTTTGTGTACACGAAGATGTAAATAAAAATTTACATATCTATAGCTGTTTGTGTAATTTTGGGATTTGTTTAACAAAAGAAAGTGTTTTGTTTGTTGGCAAAAGAGAAACACTTTTTACTATACACTAATGTTATTTACCTGTATGTACCAAAGAAATATCCATAAATGAGAAGATCACACACTGAGATATTAATACCATATATAGACTCATTATGCGTATATGTTTAGTATATGAGGATGGGAGTAAAAGTGGATATAAAGCGTATTTTTCATAATAGAATATTTTTTCTATAACTATTTATGAATCCTTTTATTTAGTGTTTATTATTTGATTTAATTATTTAGCGCCTAATAATTTTAGGTGGTGTTATATTTATGGGTTCACCAGTCCTGCGGTGTACAGTGCTTCACAAACATAGAGTTAGAAAAAGTAAAAAAATAAGAGGATCTTCTATGAATGTTCTAGTACTTAACCTACAGTTAAGTGACTGTTAAAAGACAAAAATACCCGTAAAGTCGTCTTTTTCCTTTTCAATTTAGGATTATAGTATGATTTCTCTTCAACTTCAAATTAGAGCTTTTCTTTACATAAAAAATAGGGGGTTTTCCTCTTTACACATCCATTTGTTGTAGATATATAGACTAAATTATGCTTCTGTTTTTTACCAATTTCGATAGCTCCAAAAATAAAAATAATATTAAGTTTCAAATTCTGTAAAAAATTATGATATTCCATAATGAGTTTGAAGAAGGAGAAAGAAGATGTAGGAGTCTCATGATTTTTAAAGAGAAAGAAAAAAGAAACACACTTATAACTCAAGTTCTGATTAAAATAGTCTAACCCTAATTAAATTCGGATGTAATATAGATAAAATGGATTTTTTTCGGTTAACATAAAAGTTTTAGGGGTGGAATTTAGAATTAAGAATTTGTAGGAGTGAAATTTAGAAATATGGAAGTTTTGAGAGAGAGAGATAAAAAAAGCCCTAATTTATATATAAGATTATTTAGTTTTAGGTTTATTTACTGAAAACTCCTAAAATCACAAAACCCACGTTACCTTTAAAACTATCAAAAAACTGAAAAAAAAAACTTCTCCGTGAGCCCTTGTAGAGAAGTTTTTTCCCAAGAAACTACAAAACTTAACGGCACCATATCAGCATCGTCAATACCATGTCAACGTCACGTCATCTAAATTGCCACGGCAGTATAAAATAAAATATACCAAAAATACCCCTCTTAATCCTAATCCTAATTTCAAATAAATAAATAAATAAATATCCACCCTTTTCCTTTTTTTTCACCTCGGCCATTATTGCCGGCAATGGCCTCGGAGCCGATGCCACCAACTACGCCGCCGCAACCACCAACACCACCGACTCTCATCATCTTCTTCTTCTTCTTCTTCATCATCTTCAACATCATCACCTCCTATCGTCATCATCTATCTCCTCCTCCTTTACCATATTCCTCTCCCTATGCCGCCGCGAACACCATCACTACCGACTCCCATCATCATCATCGTTGACAACATCTTCTTCTTCATCATCTTCATCTTCATCTTCATCGTCGTCGCCTCCCACCTCCGCCGCCATCCTCATCCTTCCGCCGACGCAACCACCACCATCTACTCCGATTAAGTCCTTTCAATCCCGGCGAAAGTGGGTTGCAGCAAGATGCAGCCTTTAAGCTTTTTCTCGAATGTTACGACTCCAATATTACTATGTCTTCATATTTTCTTTTTTTAGTAAAATATTGTATTTATTTATTCTTAGTTTTTTCCGTATATTTTGTTTTCTATTAAATATATTAGCTAAATCTTAAGTTTTTTCAAATTAAACACAAGACCTAATCCAGCCCATAACCCAAATCCAATGTCATTTTCATTTATAGAATTATGAGCCCAAAAGCCCACTTTCTTTTCAAACAACAACATATATTTAATTCTTGTTAAATTTGTGCATGAACAACTTTATACCTCATTGATTAAGTCTTTACATTATTATTTCATGTGCCATATATTCGAATCTTGGGTCTTGTAATTATTTTTATCTATTTTTTTACTCTTTCATAATTTACAAATGAGGCGTTTCATTTTTTTTAACTTCCAAATAAATGGGCATCCTTTCAATTTCTGTTTAACTCCCGTTATGAATTCATATTAATTTGAACTAATATGACATAATTATTTTATATACTCATCTTATCATTTTATTCTTCTTTCTCTTAAAAAATATTAGAAAGAAGAATAACTCATCTGCTTTCTTTCTTCCTCACAAAATATTATTCGTCTCCTTCTTCCTCTTCATTTATAGTTCTCGAAGAAGAACATGAAGAAGCTTTCAAAAAGTTTTGCTAATAACGCGAAGCTATCGTCGGATAGACAAGTCTGGTGAAGATGCTGGCTTGTACATATAAGTTCCCTATGTCTCTCTCTCCCCCTCTTTCTTTTCTTCTTCTCACTCTCTCGTTATCTTGTTTCCTCTCTTCGTCTGGAATTGCATGGCTATCTGTAACTTTTATTTGATTTTTAGTAAAAGAAATTAGCTATGAAAATTATGTACATGAATAATTGTTTATGTATTCTACATGTTATGTTTAGATACTTATGGTATTTATGCGTAGTCTATAGTAATTGTCTCATGCTAATATCATTCTTTTAAATGAAAGTAATGTTGTAAGTAGTAACTCATTGGAATTTAAAAATGATATATGTGAAAGGTTTTTATGGTAGTTTCATGAAAAGTCGTATGTATTTCTTTTATAACCCGATCACGTGATTGAAATATCAATGATACACTACAATTTGTGACATGATTTTTTATAGAATCATTGGTATATTCTCTTATGTATATTCTCAATTAGAATGTTAGCAAGCATAAAGAAACAAAATCGCAGATTAATACCATGGTTTTATTATTTTTAAATACGATCCCAAATACATTTATCTTTAAAAAAAATTAGAATTAATTTCCACTTCTGGAAATTCTTAGAACATTAGGATAAAATAATATATAAAATTCCAAATCTACAGTAAAAATTTCATATCAAACCGAATAACGGTTTAGGAGTTAGGTAATTTTTTTATTCACTGTTTTTAAAACCAGAAAACTGTCATTAAGGGTCTTCTTCAAGAAACCATAACTCCATAATCATTGATCCAAATTAAGCTTTTTCAGATATTTTGAACATATAAATCGAAAGATATAGATTTTCTTAGTTTAAATGTTTTACTAAAAACCGATGTAAATTATAGAAAACTGCGTTACAATATTAAGCGACAAATCTGGACAGAATCTGTCATAATTCGCACACTGTTTTTAAATAGGACATAACTCGAACTTCCGATATCCGTTCGTGAAAAAATTTAGATGTATAGATACACAATTGATAGATCTATAATTTACTGTATATTAGATTACTTAGAAATACATGCAACAACCCAATATTGGTTTTGCAATATAATGTCGGTCCAGAAATTTAAATTTCTGTTTTAAACGCTGATATTAAAATGATCATAATTAGAGCTTCAGAAATCCAAATCACGCGAATCTTAGTGTTTTGGATAAGTACATCGAAAGACCTACAATTTTCTAATAATTTTCGTAACCTGAAACCTGATGGAAATTTATCCAAACTATATTTTAAAAATATGCGACGGTGCTGGACAGATTCTGAGTTGTTCTGCGCGAATATACAAAAATGGGTATATCTCCCAAACTTGTAGTCATATTTAGGCGCGACTGGAACTCACGCATGCACAACCCTTAAATCTATATTTTTGTTTATATTCCTAATTTGTGACTTGATTAATTAGTTATACACGACACTTCTTTAAAATATTGTTTATGATTGTTATTTGAATAATATACTTGACCCATTTCATGCGATTCGAACATGTTTATCTTGTTTTTGTCGATCTTTGAATTGTTGTATGTACATAAAGACATAATTAGATATTATATATTTGACATAATATAATTACAATACTAGACTTGATTTGACCGATCCATGAATATAACTTGACATGAACCTGACATGAATACCTAAAAACAAGACCTGTAATCTGAACTTTTACTCTTCATATTCATGTATTCGGCCAAGACATGTAATCTGAACTATACACTATAATACATGTGGATAAAAGAGTAGATTGGTACAGAGTGTATATCGTGGCACGAGAGGTCACTTTAAAAGACATTTACATGAATTCACATGCCGTTGTCCCGTGGGTTATGACGGGGCCTTATACTACATGTTACCATAGTCCACGGGGTAAGTTGAACTCCTCTTGTATACATGAATATTTTCTTTATCAAATTACAAACAAGCATTCTAGAATAATCATATTTACATATTGATATTCACTTCATATTCACTATACCTAACTACAAAGCCATTTCTATACTTGTTTGCTATGCTCATATTCCATTATTAAGTTTACATAGTTATCATTATTTACCATGTTATATAGAATTACTATGTTACATAGATTTTCCATGTTTATATTAAATGATCTGTTTAATCACCATATCACACTTAGTCCATTGTTTCATTATATACTTTTCCAACGTGTCACTATACCTTTATATTTCACATTCATGTTTTTTTGGAGACTTATCGAGCACTATTTCGTTATCGAGCATTCCACCCATCTCTTTGTTTCTTAGAATGTTCATCAGATGAATTTGGGATAGAGGATTTAGAAGCAGTCAACGAGGGGTATTTTTTTATGTCACATCTCAAGTGGACGAATAGTTTTGTTCATCTTTGCGGTTATTACAACTTTCCTTTTACTATGCCACATCTTTAGGCTCATTGCCTTCATCTTATATTTATTGTTTAGATATATTACATCAGTTGAAAATTATGAAATTTTGAATGTAATATATCGATATTGGATTTTATTACTTTTTTTATTCTTGAACTTTGTTGTATTGCTTACTTACGCTTAATATATTTATTAAAGGAAACAACCTTATCTTAATAAATACGTTGCGGGCTTACCACATCACTGTTTCCGTTTATTGGGAAGCGGGGCGTGATAGGTTTTTTTGGTGGCCTATGCAGGTCAGTTCTGCATGAACATCATAAGCAATGTAATACAAGAAATATGAAATTCAATTATTACATTCAACCTTTTCTTTGAATCCCATCCTATTCTTTGAATCCCATCCTATCCTTTTCCAACCAGTTCTGCATGTTCGGATTCCTAGCGCCCTGGCCGTCTACCGTGGCCGTTGAGGAACGAAAAACTTTCACTTTTAAAAACTTTGGCGCTAAAAAACACATCCTAGAATCTAACCAAATATCGAAACTAGTAAACTAGAGGAGTCTAACTATTCTGTTAGAAGGTTATACCTAAAGACACGTGTTCTTTGGGTCTTCACTGCTCTTCTTAAGCTCCTTGAGGTCTCCTAAATCAATCTTACTTGATGGCCTTCTTGATCCTAGATGATACACCCTAGAGTTTATGATCCAAATTTAGCTGCACTAATGAAGCAACTTAGTAACCTAGTTTGCTAATCTAGGTTACTAAGGAGATGTAATGAGTTTTCTAGTGTATTTCTATCTCTTTTCCTCTCTTGATTCTCAATTCATGAGATGGTAGAGAGGAAGATGAAGAAGAAGGAAAAGGAACTCAAGAAAGGCAAGAGAAGAGAGAGAAGCTCATGGTGAGAAATGATATCAAAAACTTAGATGAAAAATAATGAACCATTGTTTTGTATATATCATTTTTCCAATATAAAATCACAATCATACTTGAATAGTTTGCACAAATGAATATTCAATTCATTTGTTAACACCGTTGAAGCATGGTTCTCACCATTCTCACCTCACCACCTTTACACTTCATTTCCATTTAAAAGAATAAATGGATAAATAAAAAATGAGATGTCCACCTTCTAGAATATTTTCTGTATAAATACAGAATACACTCTACCGTATATATATACTCGTATTCGTACCAAAATACGAATGCCCAAGAGATAAAATAATACTTATATTAAATCAATATCTGATTTAACAAACCAGCTTAGTTCTAAACCCGCTAGTATCATCAACCGTCCGATTGAAAACTTGGATAACACCAGAATATACATATCGAAATATGTATATGTAAATTATTAAATCAATACCTGTTCCCTTATAAAAAAAAGGGGGAGAAAGAAAAAAGAGGAGAATTCCCTACGTTTTAAGCCTTACGTGTTAAACACGTGAGTGCTTATATGCAAAATATATAAGCGCTGAAAGCAAACAAGTAAAGGCTAAACAGGCCTCACGTGTTAGACACGTGAGCGCTTATATGCAAAGCATATAAGCGCTAAATAAACTGATTAAAACCCACATTGGGGTCATGTGTTAAACACGTGAGAACACCCTTTTGAAGCATTAGCTTCAGATAGAGTTAAACTCTATACATAGAATTAAATTCTATTTTGTATACAAAGCATATAAGCACTAAGAGTAAGTGGCTAAATGCCAGATTGACCTCACGCGTTAAACACGTGAGCACCCATATGCAAGACATATGGGCGCTAAATCAAATTGGCTAAAACCCACGTTGGGGTCACGTATTAAATATGTGAGAGCGCCTCCCTAAACAAGAATTAAATTCTATTCTTAGGAAAATATCATCCTTGATCTTTCTAAAAGGGAAAGATATTCTCTGTTAACAGAGAATCGTTGGATCAAAAATCCAATGGTGATTAAAAATCACCAAATATAGAATTAAATTCTATTGGGAAAAATATCTCCTTAACCTTTCTAAATGAGAAGAATATTTTCTGTTAAACAGAAAGTTGTTGGATCAAAGATCCAATGAAATGGAAGAATATTTCCCCAATCTTTCTAAATAAAGAAAGTTTGTTCTCTGTAAAACAGAGAGCCATTGGATTAAAATCCAATGGTGATTAAAAATTACCGTTTGAAAAAATTAAATTTTGTATATGGGAAAATATTTTCTTAATCTTGTTAAAAACAAGAAAACATATTCTGTAAAACAGAAACCATTGGATCAAAAATCCAACGGTAGATAAAATTTCTCAAATAATCTTTAAGACCAATAAAATCAATTGGAATCTCTCAACGAGAGATTTTCTCAAAACTAATCAACAATTTGCCTTGCCTGTAAAAAGGACATGAGACTTCAAGTCTCACAGACACGCAAAAAAAGAGGAACCCCCCATAAGCTTTTGCAAAAAAAAAAATTGATACTACAACTGAAAATTCAATTCTCCTTCAAAGAAGATCTACCTGTTCTTTCAAATCCTAGGTAAAACAAAGTAGAGATAAAATGTATCTCTTTTGCTTAGCAAAAAGAAAATAAGGGTTCAACCCTTAATAAAAAAAACTTAGTTCTTCTTCTAATATGAGATTTGCAAAGCAAATGTCCTCACAAGTTGAGAATTTAATTCTCATCGGGGATATTTTGTTCTTCAAACTCAAAATCTAGGGGAAAAAACTAGATTAAAAAAAAGAGAAAAGAACTTATGGTTCTAGAAATTTAATTTCTCTGCAAGCTGGGTTTAACCCTATATAAAAGAACTTAGCATGAAAAGAAACTTAGTTCTCCAAAAAAAAAAAGAGAAAAGATCCTAAATCTTCTAAAACAAAAATCTTGATGATTATTAATGGTCAAAATGCCATTAACAGAGATTCAATCTCTAAAAAAAGGAACTCAGCGTTTCACGTGAAAAACACGTGAGCACCCAAAATATTCCCAAAACAAAGGACACAGCGCCTCATGTGCTTCCCACGTGGGCATCCCAAACAAAAGACTTAGCGCCTTACGTGCTTCCTACGTGGGCGCTCAAAACAGAAGACCAGCGCCTTACATGAAATACACGTGAGCGATGAGTAAAAGTGCTTAGCATTGATGGGGCAACACCCACGTCCCAGCGCCGCACATGCTTCTCGCGTGAGCGCTATATAAATATGCTTAGCACTATAGATTCAGTCAAAATGACTCAAGTGCTTAGTATTGATTGGGCAGCGCCCATGACTGAGTGTTTCACATGATACACATATGAGCGCCAGAGCCCCAAACAAGTACTTAGAACTTCTGTATAAAGGAAAAGGACTGAGCGAACAGAATCACAAATAAGTGCTTAGCACTTTTAAATTAAAACAACTGACCAGACCAAGCCTAAATTGGTTAAAAATCTTTTTGAAGTTTCTTGCAGCTGAGTCCAAATGCTCTGTTGTTGGATCTCAACTAAAATTTGATGATCCTTAAATATTGCTAAGTTGATCTTAGTCTCAAATAGGACTAACGTATTCCTAGTTAAAATAAATTAAGCCCAAATGCTCATATATTTAAGTAGATCTTAATTTCAAAGCAGATTAACGGTCCTTAAATAAAACAAAATATTTTTGAACTAAAGAAAAATACAACCTAAGTTCAAAACCCCAAATCTAAAATTATACGGATTTGGACAGATCCGCGCCCTATGGGCTACGACATAAACTAGTCTCCGTATACAATCCATAAGCAACCTTAACAAACAAAATAACACACGACACAAAGTGAACTACTAGAGAATGAGAAAATGGTTATCGCAACGTGATAACGTAATTAACTGTAGGGGCTTGTGCCTGCAGAGAAGAGCGTCCCCACAATAAAAAAAAACCCTCATAAATGAGGGGGAATCCGATAAAGTCTGCTACAAAGGTCACATCTATCCAAACCTCCGATATATGATGCCATAAATCAACTTGGTATTTTCGGAGAGGTGGATGTATATGTCCAAATACTATCTGCCCCCAAATTCAGGCCAGACGTCCCCAAACGTCTCGGTCCGGTCTTTCGGCGGTAAAAAATACCTGATTTAATAATCCGATATAATTCTAAGCCGGCTAGTATTATCATTCGATCGGAACCTTGCACGTATAAACATACGGCCACCACATCGTTTCTCCTGAATCAGAGAAACCATCTGTATATGACTCTAAAGACTCGAAGGTACGCTGGCAGTGGGTTTAACCACAAGCACGTCAGCGACACTAGCTGTACGTAACGGTTATCCAGGTACCTGTCGAAAAGAAGGCCGATGAGTAAGCTCGTCAAAAACCCTTACTGAGCCTATCCATGACAATCTCCGTACAGTCCGGTCTCTTCGTATAAGAGTATCGCATACCGGGTCTAGGGGATAGCAAACGTCAAACCCCTACTGACCCGATAAGTCATGTCGATTTGGCTCAGGACCAATCCGAGAAACTACTTATCTAACCATCAGTAAATCTCAACTGCCTTGGCCAAGGTCTTAAGGTTCTGGCCAATCGAAGACAATGCGATATTGACTCCCAATACGGGGAGAGACGAATCCTAGACAATCATTCACTGCCTCCACGTAGCTCTGGACTGTATCTAACCAAATTGTTTGCATGAATCAGTAGAGCCGTGGTAGGGTAGTGATCAAAGTATAGTGAGAACTCACACGAGACAAATGATGATCTCAGGTCTAAAGACAAACCTGTACACATGTTACCTGAGAACCTCTATCTGACGATATATATAATACCATCTAGAGGTTCTCGGTGAGTCCGTCCAGTGTACTCATCCTCAGTGAGCACCTGTATACAATCTTAGGTGATCACACCAATGATTATGGGACCAACCACCGTCCCTCGTCGGGGTCTAGAAACATATACACAAGTCTACTCTGGAATATCGATGCCCGGTATTGATACTCCTGCAACTTGAGACCTTTAAGGATGTGCTTATGGACTACCTAGCTCCCACAAGTATGATCGTCATCATAACGCTGGTACTCAAGTAAAATCCTACGGGCTTTATCAACATATATCTGCCGTATGTGATATCGAGTATAACATATGCACATGTTAAGATAAAGTCAAACCATAATAGTATACTACTGTATCGAGTTTTTATCAATATGTGTAAGCAATATAAAGTAACAAGAGAAAGAAATACACATATTAAAACAAAGACAACTCAAATAATATATTATATACAGCTGAGAAATTTTTTCTTGTACATACATATCCCTAGCATCCTATACAGTACAGGCCTCTAGGGCATACATATTCAACAATCTCCCACTTGCACTAAGGTCTATAGTTGGCGTACCGAATACTCAACGTCTGCTTTAGGGCCAGTTGTTGGCATACCCCATACCCAACATCTCAGAAAGTCACTCGAACTGCGTTTGAGGGAGGGCCTTAGTAAATGGATCTGCCGTGTTGTCTTTCGTATCTACTCTTCGAATCTCGATCTTCCGGCGACCTACGATCTCCTTGATCAGATGATACCACCTCAAGATGTGTCTGGATTTCTGATGGGACCGTGGTTCCTTCGCTAAAGCTACATCCCCATTGTTATCGTAATACAAAGGTATTGGATCAACAATGGACGGAACCACCTAAAGTTCAGTAATGAACTTCTTCATCCAGACTGCTTCTTTTGCGGTATCGTTTACAACAATGTATTCAGCCTCCATCATCAAGTCTGTGACGGTGTCCTATTTGGAGCTCTTCCAACACACCGCCTCTCTATTGAGGGTAAACACAAAACCCGAAACAGACTTGCTATCATCCTTGTCACTTTGGAAGCTGGACTCTGTAAAGGTCTCGACCTGGAGGTCTCCAGTACCGTAAACCAAGAACATCTCTTTAGTCCTTCTTAGGTAGTTGAGATTGTTCTTCACAGCTGTCCAATGATTCTCACCTGGGTTCGACTGATACCGGCTCATCATGCTAAGCGCGTAAGCTACATCTGGTCTGGTACATAGCATTGCATATATTATAGATCTTATCACCAAAGCGTAGGGTATATTTCTCATGCGAGCCCTCTCCTCATCAGTCTTAGGGGATATCTCTTTGGAGAGGGTGATTCCGTGCAATGCGAGTATATTATCGCGTTTGGAATCTCCATACTAAATCTCTTTAGTATGGTCTCTATGTACCTGGACTGAGAAAGTCCCAACAACCTCTTGGGTATATCTCTATAGATCTTAATCCCCAGAATGTACGAGGTATCACCCAGGTCCTTCATGGAGAACTTTTGTGACAAGAACAACTTGACCGATTGCAACATAGGAATGCCATTTCCTATCAAGAGAATGTCATCCACGTACAAGACGAGAAATAGAACAGTTCTCCCTACATTCTTCTTGTAGATACATGGTTCATCTTCATTTTTGATGAAGTAAAATTCCTTGACCGTTTCATCAAAACAGATGTTCCAGCTTCGCGACGCTTGCTTTAATCCATAAATGGATTTAAGCAACTTGTATACCTTCCCGTTGCTCCCACTGTCTATGAATCCCTCTGGCTGATCCATATAAACGCACTCTTCTAAATTTCCATTTAGAAAATCCGTTTTAACGAGATATTATAGTCATGGTAGGCAGCAATGGCAAGTAAGATCCGAATGGATTTCTGCATAGCCATCGGAGAAAATGTTTCGTCATAGTCCACTCCTAGTCTTTGACGAAAACCTTTTGCAATAAGTCTAGATTTATAGGTTTCCACATGTCCATCTACACCAATCTTCTTTTTGAAGATCCACTTGCATCCAACGGGGTTTACCCCCGGAGGAGGAACATCCAAAGTCCAAACTTTATTGGTATACATAGACTCCATTTCGGATTGTGTAGCATCCATCCATTTATCAGAGTCCCTACTGGCAATGGCCTGCTTAAAATTAGTAGGATCATCTTCTTCCAAGATGAAATCCTCTCGATCCCCATCTATGAGAAAACCATAGTATCTCTCGGATGGATGAGAAATCCTACTAGATCTGCTGAGTGGCTGAAGTTCGTCTGAGATTATTGAATCCTGTGATTCCACCAAATCTCCAGTCGTTGTTTGTGTATCTGGAATTTCTTCCAGTTCTACCATGCCCCTACAGGATTCTTTTGCAAGAGACTGCCATTCCTGAAAGTGGAATTCCTAGAGACAACAATCTTCTGTTCTTCTGCAAGGTAGAAAAGATATTCTCGCGAATGTTTGGAATATCTCACAAATTTACACAACACTGAACGTGCCTCGAGTTTGTCCGGATTGTGCTTTTTAACATAAGCTGGACACCCCCATATCTTAATGAATTTAAAACATGATTTCTTACCACTTCATACTTCATATGGAGTAGTGGGCACAAATTTGGACGGAACTTGATTTAATAGATATGCAACTATTTCGAGCGCATGTCCCCAAAATGAAAGATGCAACTCAGCATTGCTCATCATGAAGCGAACTATATCCAATAGGGTACGTTCCTCCGCTCCGATACACTGTTGTGCTGTAGTGCATACGGAGGAGTAAGCTGAGAGAGAATACCATTCTCTTTTAGAAAGTCCCGGAATTCCGTACTCAAGTACTCCCCTCCTCGATCAGGTCGAAGGATCTTGTTACCTTTTCCTGTCTGATTCTCTAGTTCGCTTTTATATTCTTTGAATTTCTCAAAAGCTTCAGATTTGTGTTTCATGAGAAATACATATCCGAACCTAGAGAAATCATCAGTGAATGTAATGAAATACGAAAACCCACCCCTCGCATGTATAGACATCGGACCATATACATCACTGTGTATGAGTCCCAAGAGCTCTGTAGCTCTTTCTCCGTGTCCGGTGAATGGAGATTTGGTCATCTTTCCTTTGAGACAAGACTGAAAAGTTTCATAAGATGAAAATTTGAACGGATTTAGATATCCATTTTTATGCAATTACTTAGTATTTTCTCACCGATATGACCAAGTCTACAATGCCACAAGTAGGCTTCGTTCGTATCTGAACTTTTCCTCTTACGTATGTTTTGTATATTGAAAACCATGTTTTGAATGAGAACGCAGATACCATTACACAGTGTACCTTCTGCAACCAATACCTGATTAAGCTAAATGTTCATGATATTTCTATCTAGAACAAAGTTATATCTATCTTTATCAAGTAAAGAAACTGATATGATATTGCAAAGCATGGAAGGTACATAATAGTGTTTACCGCCGAAAACAGAGACGGAAACCGCGTAGGTTCGTATTGTCTGAATTTGGGGGCAGATGCTATTTGGTTTATCCGTCCACCTATCCGAAAAAGCCAAGTTGATTTATGGCACCATGTATCGATGGTTTAGACGGATGCGACCGATATAGCAGACTTTGTCAGATTCCCCCTCATTGTGAGGGTTTTTTGATTGTGGGGACGCTCTTCCCTGCAGGCGCAAGCCCCTGCAGTTAATTACGCTACCGCATCGTGGTAACCACTTTCTCCTTCTCCAGATGGTCACTTCGTGTCGTGGGTGTTTGCTTTGTTTTTGGTTGCCCGTGGATTGTATACGGAGACTAATTTATGTTGTCGCCCGTAGGGCGTGGATTAGTCCAAATCCGTATTTTCTTAGATTTGGGTTTGGGTTGGGTTTAAGGATCATTAATCTCATTTGAGGCTAAGATCAACTTAAACGTTTGTTAAGGATACATTAGTCTACTTTTAGACTAAGATCTACTTAACAAGATCATTTAGATCCAACAAAAGAGCATTTGGGCCCTATTGTTTTAGTTTAGGGACATTGCGGTCCATTGGGTTTAAGGACATCATAGTCCGTGACAGTTTAAAGACGTCATAGTCTGTAAAGTTTAAAGAAATCATAGTCTATGAGTTTAAGGACCTCACAGTCTATAAAGTTTAAGGACATCATAGTCCAGTTTAAAGATGTCATAGTCTGTGTGGTTTTGGTTCAACCGTTTGGGATGCACCAAAAGTTATTGGTTATTGGGACTCTCCATCTCTCTGAAGACTTTGAAGAATTGCAACGACATATATCAGAGGTATGAAGAGATATACCCTTGAACCAATATTGGTTGGAAGATCTATAGTCAAGTTTGGGACTAAGATCAGTTAGGGAAATTATGAGCACATGGGCTCGGTTGGTCTGAGCTTGGGACTTGTGGCCAACTTGGGTTCAGCCCACTAAGTTTAAATAAAATGTTGAACATTTATTTGGGTGTTGAACGTTTGTTTGGGCTTAGACTCTTTTTTTAATAATGCTGAGCATTAATTTGAGTGTTGAACACTTCTTATGGCTCTGGAGCTTTATTTAAAGAACAATTTATGTTCCCTCAGCACCCACGCGATGAACACGTGGCGCGCTTAGCGCTGAGTGCCAGATTTAGAGCGCTAAGGCGCTTCTTATGAGATAGCGCACACGTGAGGAGCACGTGGTGCGCTTGGCGCTGAGCGCCAGTCAATGAATGTAAAGCGCCCCTTGTGAAATAGCGCACATGTGAGGAGCACGTGGCGCGCTTAGCGCTGAGCGCCAGTCAATGAGTGCAGAGCGCTCCTTGTGAAATAGCGCACACGTGAGGAGCACGTGGCGCTCTTAGCGCTGAGCACCAGTCAATGAGTGCAGAGCGCTCTTTATTAAGTAGCGCCCACGTGAGGAGCACGTGGCGCGCTAGGCGCAGAGCGCCAGACTTGGAGCGCTGAAGTGCTCCTTTGGCCGTTTTGGTCAGTTCTGTGGTCTGAGAATTAAATTCTCGTTCATAGGAGATTTTGTCTCATAGATTAAGAACTAAGTTCTTATTTTAATAGGAGATATTACAATCTCTTCTATTTTTGTGAAAGACTTTGTCTTTGTCTTATAGATCTGTGATCTAAAGAGAACTAAGTTCTTCTTCCTCCCTTTTTATGATGAGATGCTCCGATCTCTCTTTCTTTATGAAAGACTTCTGTCTTTGTAGATTTATGATCTAGAAAAATAACTAAGTTCTTCTTCCTTGATGAGATGCATCGATCTCTTGGTTTTATTTACTTTAAAGAAATTCTTCTTCCGAGAGCTTGCTCTTCTCTTTGAAATTTCTCAAAGTTTGTGGGGGGTTCCTCTTTGCAAGACTTGAAGTCTTCGGTCCTTTATATAGTGGAGGCTGATCTGTAGAATCAGTTAAGGAGATCTTTCTCTGATTGATTTGGGGATGTTTCCCTACCATTGGATCTTTGATCCAAGGGCTTCTGTTTTACAGAAGGCGATCTTCTTGTTTTTAACAAGATTGGGAAAATATTTTCCCATACAGAACTTATTCTGTATCTTGGTGATTTTTAATCACCATTGGATCTTTGATCCAACGGTGCCTAATTTTTAATGATTTTTAATCCTCTTTGTTGGATCTTTTATTCAAGGGTGGGGAACATTTAATTCCAGCGCTTGGCGCTCTCGTGCTTTGCACATGAGCGCTGCTTCAGAGTCTTTGACTCTCAGCGCTGGCGCATTTGGCGCAAGTGCTCTCATGCCTTGCACATGAGTGCTGCTTCAGAGTTTTTGACTCTCAGCGTTGGCGCACTTGGCACTAGCGCTCTCGTGCTCTGCATGTGAGCTCTGCCTCAGAGTCTTTATGCTTTGCACGTGAGCGCTGCCTCAGAGTCTTTGACTCTTAGCGCTGGTGCCGGTGCTTTTATGAAGCGCTGCTTCATTTCAAATTTCAAAATTTAAACATAGCTTTGCTCTGATTGGGGGAAACAAATGCTCCCCACCGTTGCGCTCATGTGGCTTACACGTGAGTGTGGCGGTGGTAGCCTTTCCACCGTTGGATCAACTTAGAAGTTGAAACGATTCTTACCGCCTATAAATAGGGTCTTTGGCGCTTGAGATGACCTATGTTCATCTTCTTGCTTTTTGAGAATTTCATTCTCTCTTCAGAGAATAGCTCTTTGCCTTAAGAACTCCCTTAGAGACAGAACCCTGTCGAAAATTTTAGGTAAAGATTAAATCTTTGAAGGGATTACTTCATAATGTAGGGTTTTACCCATTAACAGAGCCTTGCTCTTTTCAGATCATAAATCTAAAGAAATTTTTAGGGTTTTCTTATCAGAGCTTTGCTCTCTTGAAATCATAGATTTAAAGAGATCTTTCTTAGAGTTTCTTAACCCATTAAAGAAGAACTTTTAGAGTTCATTTTGCAGATCTTAAAGATCTCGGAGTTTTTAACTCAGTAAAAGCTTTGCTTCTTTAGGGTTTTGATGGATTATTCCATTGTCTTTACAGAGCATAGCTCTTAAACTTTTAAGGAATTTTATTCCTCTCATGATTAGAGTTGACAGATGTCACTATGTTGCAGAGCACTGCTCTCAAGGGAGTTTTACTCCTTAGCCCGAAGGGCCCTCATTGAATGAGAATCCTTTTAGGATTTCCTCATTAATGAGTGACCGTCTCATCAATGATGAGCTGTCATGTAGATTGTGTGGGTCCCCTTTGGTCCCTTTCCACTGCATTGCAGCGCGGTACGAATTTAAAGTACCAAGTGACAGAACTTAAGCTGTAGCATTGACGGCTAATTTTTTGTTCTTTTTCGCGCAGGTACTATGTCTTTCGACATTTCTTTCCCCTTTGTCCGTTCGGAAAGCGGTTTCCCTGAAGCGCCTGTGGACAGAAAAGTCTTCGTGTTGATCAAAGATCACGACCCGGAGCGAAAGGATCTTCATTTATGGGGAACATGGTATAATCAAATTATCAGGGGCCGACTGTTCATATCATAATATTGCATTATTATATTCCTCATTCTTATGCATTTTACAAATAAACAGGTGCTTTTTACCCATGTCTGCTACATAGTACAGGTTACAGGTTCTTGGAGCAAAAACAGTGAAAAAGATAAAAGACGATGCAAAAGTGAGACTACGACCAACAAATAGAAGGATCTTGATCAAGCCTACATGAAGATCAGTTCACAAAGTACAAGGCAGCGCAAGGTTCAAGAGTTCGACACTAAGAGAATGGTTAAAGTGCACTACATTACTCACTGTGAAGATCTGAAAAAGAAATAGAAGCTATTCTGAAGAACCAACCAAAGATACAGGAAGACAAAGAGAAGAAAAACCAGCACACAAAATTTCATCACCAGATCCCCTCTTTTGGCCGCGGAACCGCGGCCAAACCATGGCTGCGGCCGCGGTTCCGCGGCCGTGTGAAGCCCGGAGTGGAGAAAAATTTTACCATGTTTCTGAGGCGGCGCTGACTAGTCTTCCTAGGGGTATTTTTGTAAAAGCACACATGCGGCAATTGTAAACCTAGGGTTTTCTATATCCTATAAATAGAGACCCAAATTCTTGTATTAGGTCATGCCTCCTTTCATTAATAAAATTCAGAATTATTTTGGAGAGCATCGATGCCTCTTTTCATTTCATCTATTCAGATCTGACAAGTCTTGTGTAAATGTTTGGAGAGAGCCATCAAGTAAGTAGTTTTATTTAATTGCCTTAGTATAGATCTTTAATTCCTTGCCCTAGATAGATAGATAGATGTTCTTCAATTCCCTAATGAGCGAGTAGTCTCCTCGCTTGTTAGGGTTAGCTTTGGGGAAGACTTTTGAGAGATGAAGATCTCTCATCCCTTTCTTGCCCATCACACGTTTTTATAGGACTCCATGCATACATGCACACACCGCTCCCTACGGCACCCTATCCCTCGAGGTAGAGGTGATACCATAGTATAAAGGCCCGGTTGAGCGTGTTTTCCATGGAGGTTAGGGTAAGGATTGATAAAGGAAGGACAAGAACCTAGAGGAAGAAACATCTTCCCGAATGGTTGTAATCCACTTTATTAATAATTACCATAACTCCTCATAGATCTTAATTTGGGTATAGAAAGCGGTGAGATTTATTAACATTTCCAAACCTACCCTAAACCTAACTCTAGCAAGATTTAGATCTAGATAGATTTAATTTTTAGATTTAATCAATAAGATCCGACACCCATCGGAATTAACTCGTAAGAGCGATTAGGAAATTCACAAAATCCCTGTGGACCGACCCGTACTCACCGGCTAGCTACCAAGCGACGCCGTTCTTGATTGCGGTTATATAAATTCTTTGATTCATCTTTTAAAAGCGCATAAGCTAAACTAAAATCTTTCAATCAAATGGCGCCGTTGCCGGGGATGGCGTGTTATTTTCTTTTTGCAATTTCGGGTTAATATAAAATTAAAAAAATCATAAAAACTGAAAAATAAAAAAAATATAAAAATATATCTTCTTTTATTTTTGTGAAGGGTATTTTTGTGTGAATTTTGCAGGATCTACAATCGAGTTCGGATATAGAAATATCCAGAGAGAGAAACAGAAAACAGAAGATCTGAACAACCGAGGAGTACCATAACAGAGCAACTGAAAAGATTTGGAGAACTAAACAGGCAGGACGACCGCGGAACCGCCGCCGTATGCCCACTCCGACCGTGGAAGCACGGTGCTCTGGCGATTATTTCATCTAAATTTTTTTTTCCGGAACCGAGCCGTCCAACCCACCGCGTAAACGCGGCTAGAAACCCCTTGTTGCGGCGGAACCGCGGCTGAGAGCCGACGTCATCACGAGGAAATTCCACTGTTTGTTCCCTTTCTCTCTCCTCTATAACCTAGAATATGTCTTCTGTAAAATCTCCTGCAGGATTCTTTGCGCTTAAAAATCTTCCCCCTTTTAATAATTGATTTTCTGCAGGATTATTTGCGCCGCGCTTAAAAGAAAATTGATTGCAAGTGATTTACTGTTTTGCATATCTTTAATCGGACTTTAATGGGTTTGAGACCAATTCAGATTGGGTGGGGATTTCATCACCCTTCCCAGGACCCCAGAAATCACATAAGGCATTTGCATTGACCAATCTTTAATTAAAAAAAATATACTAGACTCAGCCCTAAGGACATCGCACTCAATAGGACAGAGGATTAGTTGTAGGCATCGGCCGTTGATCCCAACCTGACTTTGCGGTGTCTAGGCAAGTGTGTCTAAGCTGAGTGGTTACTTAATTAGGGCCACTACTTATAGTGGAGAGCCTCCCACTCACCTGGCACTTACCTGGCCACAATTGGCGGTGAAGAGGCGGTTTGAGATCCTATTTTTAGCCCTTTGGCACAGTTAGGAGCTGTCTAGCTGACCCTAGATCTAGGCCTGATTGCGCATTTGTGGTTGATTGCATTTGTGTTTAAGCCCTTTATCGAATTTTTTTTTTGCAAAAAGTTCCAAATAAAAAAAAGGAAGAATTTTTTTTTACAAAAAGACTTGCAAATTTTGTCGCTAAGAACTCCTTGCACCACCCACCTTCTTTCTCTTCTCTTTCTTACATCATGGGTACCCCACCTCGTAAATCTCTTGCCGAACTTTGTTATCCTGAACCTAACTTTGCTTCGTACGTGAATTGTTCGGTCGATTTAAGGACGATCCCTCTATGCCCAAAATTTCTTTGAAAGATCAAATAGAAGTGTCTAGGAGAAACAGTTCGACGTTGCAATCCACTTTGTGTCAACCATGTCAACCTTCACCACCTTCGTACGTTGATACCACTTTTTCAAGTCCTGTTGTAACTCCTAAACCGATGTCTATTGCTGAGCATATTGCACAATCTCGTAGCCGATCTTTCACTCCTCTCCAAACATCCAGTTCTAGGAATCAACAAGTCCATTCATATTTTTATACAAATGTTGATTCTCCTCCTGTCCAACCATCCAAATCCTACCAGTCCTACCCGACTTTCCCACCTTCACTAGACATTGCTTCGACACAGCCATTTGGGAGTTTCACGTATCCAAACAATTTCGATTTTTTTACCGAAACCCCTTCACAACCCATGTCTAGTTTGGAACAGTCGTTGGAAGCTTATATTTTAGCAACAAACAAAATGATGAGGAATGTGGATGCGTCCATGGCCGCCCTTATGCAACCTAGTGAACCGGTAGCTAGTTTCCAACTAGCTCCAAAAATTCCAATGTATGAGGAGGCGATTGGACAGCGTGAGAATTTGAGAGGAGAGAGTGAGTTCTACACCTTTCCAAATCAAACCTACCCATACCCAATTGAAGCCCACAACTCTGGTTTTCCATCGATTGTCCCAAATGATTCACAAGTTGAAAATAAAACATTTAACGAGTTGTGCGACTTTGTAGTGCTTGATTTTTCAGATTGTGAAGAGTCTCTTTCGAGTGAAACCACACCTAATCCTTTCAATCTTTACACCTCCAATCTAGAACCTGAATTGATAAATATCCATGCTTTTGATGAGGTGTCAAAAAAATGATTTTCACTTTATTGAGGATATAGACGCCGGGAATATTTTGGATGATGAACCCGTAGATTTGATTGAAATTTTATGTCCAATTCATCATCCCGAGTCATTAAATGTTTCTCCCGAACTTCATATGCGTTTTGATTTTGATGATAATGGCATGGATAAGCTAAATTTTGAGAATATTGAGGAAATTATTGAGGATGAACCAGTTTTGTTTGATAATTCGGATTTCCCAATTCATTATGTCCTTTCCACTGATTGTGTACACCCTCCTGAATCTTTAACTGATATCCTTCCTCACTCATTTCCCTCCGTCCTCGTTCCGACCTTGCAAGAGACCGTTACGCTTTCATCTCCAATACCAAGTTCGACGTACCCATGTTTGATCATGAATCTTGAGGGATTTAATCTCATTTTTCCGCGGGTAGATAGATTAGCACAATCACTTTTTCCACATCGGTCATTACAAATTGTGCTAATTTATACACTCCATCCCCACCCTCAAGTTCGTATTCCCACTTTCTTTGGTTCTTCTAATCTTCCTTTAATGATACCGAGTGTTGATGAATCAAAATTCAATATTTTGAGTTCGATAATTTTAGAAACACAACTTGATTTTGAATCTTTTGAGAATACGGTAGATGAACTTTACGAGTCTTCTACCTCCGTAATTTTTGAACAATCAAGTGTGTTAAATTCTGGCGTGACACCTTTTGAGATTGAAACGTTCAATCGGACTTTTGATGAAAGTTTCGAAGATATTTTCGCCGACGAACTCGCATTCTTAAACGATACGGATCTTGTGATTAATCAACCTCCACTCGAAGAAGTAGAACCCCTACCATTTCTTTTTCCCCTCTACCATTCTCCTCCACCGAGACCATATACCGTTTCTACCTCCACACGGTCTCGTGTGCTTCTCATTTCTTTCCTTTACACTCATTTCTTTCACCAACCCCACCATTATCACGATAGAATTTTTGAATGGTTGGTTCTAACTTTTGGTCTGTGTAAGGCCTTGGATCGTTTGATTTTTCTCCTCCCCAACTCTGAATTTTAACGCTTAAACAGTGGAAACATTGTTTCACTTAAGTTTGGGGAGAACCTTGTTGTATATATATTTTTTGTTTTTCTTTTAACAATAATAAAAAAATTTATAAATAAATAAACAGGGGAGTGCTGACATTTTGATCCTCTTGGTGGCATGACAGTGAGGACACTGTCAAGTTTAAGTTTGGGGGTATGTTTGGTAAGCCTTCTTCCTTCGCATTCATGTGTATATTTTTCCATTTACATACTTATTTTAAAACCCATAAAAAATTGAAAAATTTCAAAAATTATAAAAATTAATGTATTCAATTTTGGCCGTATTTGACTTAAGTTTGACAAATAGGTTAACTAGCTAGGAACAACTTGATCTTAGACTTAGTAAATTTAAAACCCTAAAAATAACCTTTCTTAAAATTTAACGGTAGAAAGTATATGTCTTTGTAGTTTATTTAGAAATAGGCAAATTTTGAGTTCACTTCTTGGGTTAAGTCAAAACAAAGGAAAAATATTGATATTTTTATTAAAGTATAAGTTTGAAAAATAATTTCTAGCTTAAGTCTAAATTCTGAAAATGTATACCCTACAATTTGCACAAATATGTACCTTGAAACTTGGAATAGTAGAAGAGACCTTGAAATGCTCTTGTCTAAAGTCCTTAGTACGAAGAAAATAAAAACAATACAAGAGTGAATAAAGAAAAAAAACAAAATGAACACTGGTTTTTGTAATTACTTAAGGCTACAAAAATAGAAAAATATTTAGCGAGGGTGCTTCATCACCTAGTGCCTTAGACCAACTGGTTTGGAGTCACTGCTAAAGCCTTAGGTGTTACAAGACTAAGAAGTGCGCTTTAAAGTGCAAACGCATTTTGTAATCGGTCGTTGGTACCTCAAGAAGTATTAACGGTCGTATGAAAGATGTGTAAGCAAAATTCATTTAAAATTCACCTATTAAGAAGTGCTTTGGACAACGGACAAGAGTATGATTGCTTGATTTGAATTTCCAAGTGTAGGGGTGATATACACACACACGTAGGGGTATGTGATTGGGGTTTAGATAAGAGATAGGAATGAAAAATAGGACTTATATCTTTAATAGCGATGATAAAAATTCCTAAGTTGAGATAGAACCCTAGAAGGAAAACTTAAGAGATGCTAAAAGCTAAATAGGTCTGCAGAATATATATAATCTTAAGTTAAATGATAAGGAAGTGTGAAGAATATGGGTGGATGATTTATGAGTCGACGATAATAGAATTCCTTGTTAGAAAACCTAGTTGGAGAATAAAAGTTGATAAGCCAAATTGATAGGATTTTGTGGGTAGTATCCGCTGAAAACCCTCAGGAGACAACACTCCTCCTACTAGGGACACCTAGAGGTTTAACGGCTTATTGCACGAGCTCAGTGCAATTGCGATTTCCTGCGAAAGTGAGGTTAGGTTTTTGTCGAGAATAAAACTAAGTTTGCTCGAGGACGAGCAAAAGATTAGTTTGGGGGTATTTGTTCATATCATAATATTGCATTATTATATTCCCCATTCTTATGCATTTTACAAATAAACATGTGCTTTTGACCCATGTCTGCTACATAGTACAGGTTACAGGTTCTTGGAGCAAAAACAGTGAAAAAGATAAAAGACGATGCAAAAGTGAGACTACGACCAACAAATAGAAGGATCTTGATCAAGCCTACATGAAGATCAGTTCACAAAGTACAAGGCAGCGCAAGGTTCAAGAGTTCGACACAAAGCGAATGGTTAAAGTCCACTACATTACTCACTGTGAAGATCTGGAAAAGAAATAGAAGCTATTCTGAAGAACCAACCAAAGATACAGGAAGACAAAGAGAAGAAAAACCAGTACACAAAATTTCAGCACCAGATCCCCTCTTTTGGCCGCGGAACCGCGGCCAAACCATGGCGGCGGCCGCGGTTCTGCGGCCGTGTGAAGCCTGGAGTGGAGAAAAATTTTACCATGTTTCTGAGGCGGCGCTGACTAGTCTTCCTACGGGTATTTTTGTAAAAGCACACATGCGGCAATTGTAAACCTAGGGTTTTTTATGTCCTATAAATAGAGACCCAAATTCTTGTATTAGGTCATGCCTCCTTTCATTAATAAAATTCAGAATTCTTTTGGAGAGCATCGATGCCTCTTTTCATTTCATCTATTCAGATCTGACAAATCTTGTGTAAATGTTTGGAGAGAGCCATCAAGTAAGTAGTTTTTATTTAATTGCCATAGTATAGATCTTTAATTCCTTGCCTTAGATAGATAGATAGTATGTTCTTCAATTCCCTAATGAGCGAGTAGTCTCCTCGCTTGTTAGGGTTAGCTTTGGGGAAGGCTTTTGAGAGATGAAGATCTCTCATCCTTTTCTTGTCCATCACACGTTTTTATAGGACTCCATGCATACATGCACACACCGCTCCCTACGGCACCCTATCCCTCGAGGTAGCGGTGATACCGTAGTATAAAGGCCCGGTTGAGCGTGTTTTCCATGGAGGTTAGGGTAAAGATTGATAAAGGAAGGACAAGAACCTAGAGGAAGAAACATCTTCCCGAATGGTTCTAATCCACTTTATTAATAATTACCATAACTCCTCATAGATCTTAATTTGGGTATAGAAAGAGGTGAGATTTATTTACATTTCCAAACCTACCCTAAACCTATCCCTAGCAAGATTTAGATCTAGATAGATTTAGTTTTTAGATTTAATCAATAAGATCCGACACCCATCGGAATTAACTTGTAAGAGCGATTAGGGAATTCACAAAATCCCTATGGACCGACCCGTACTCACCGGCTAGCTACCAAGCGACGCCGTTCTTGATTGCGGTTATATAAATTCTTTGATTCATCTTTTAAAAGCGCATAAGCTAACCTAAAATCTTTCAATCACCGACGTAGCTTTTCTTACACAGCACCTTCGGAGCCCATTTCGGCGATCCCTTATGCAGATGCACCCCCGGTGAACTATGCTGTGGAGGAGGTCAATTGGACTTCGGAGGGTTGCCTTTAGTCTTCTATGGCCGCGATACCTGTATAGCCGCCGACGGCTTTAGATACTCTAGGGCGGCGTATATGCCAGGGCGAGTCGCGCCCTTGGGGACAACCATGCATGATAGGCCTAACTCCTCGTCATCCAGCTGGGTATTTGCAATGGATCCACTACATTTTGTCGGCCAAGAGATCGTTGCTACTGAGGCTTGGGTTGTACCCCTCTGTTTATGCGTCTCTCTTCCAATATTCCACGCCTCCTGTATGGTGGGTCAAGGCTTTTTTGGAGCAATGGAATATTCCGACCCACACCTTCCTTCTGTCGGATCGAGAAGTTTCAATATCTTTAAGGGAGTTTGCAGAGATCTCTGGCTTACCCGTTAGGGGAGAACACTACTAGGAGTTGCTTCCTCCGGACGAGTATATCTTTGCCACCAAATCAGTGGTAATGGGTCTTACCCCGGAGAACGCCATTCAACACCAATTCCCGAGCTTGATCAAGGTGTTGAATATATATGAAAGTCTATTTCTGGAGTCCGGAGGGCATGGAGTCAGCTACGCAGACTTCATCGCTCGCTTTCTTCGTCCGGAAGCCTTATTGAAGCAAGATGCGCTGTTCTCCAAGCTTGACGATCCGTTTGTTTTTGGTTTGGATAACCAACCGACGGTGGAGGCGGATTTAAAAAGTTTCTTTAGTCCGGCTGCTCCTGTCGTTCCCTTCGCGGAGCTTGCTGCTCCGGACGTCGATGAAGAGATGTTCGTGCTGGGGTTCATTAGTTTATGGCTAAACTGGTTCATGCTTCCAATGCACCCTCGTTATATGAGGCAATCAGTCTTTTACCCAGCCCATCGTATGGTTGCGGGAATGCAAGTGGCTATCGGGATTGCTGGGTTGGCACACCTGTCTCAGCTTAAAGGCGGAGACCACTCAGCCGGGGGTACAGCCCGTCACTTTCTCGCTGCATTATTTTACGTCATGGATCGAGCTGCACGTACTTGGCGCTTTTGGTGCCCATAAACGACCTTGTTTCTACGATAGTTACAACTTCCATCGGATTATGCGCCTAGTTGACACGTCCGTTTTAAATCTGTCACAGCGGGAGGCTAGGGGTTTGATCCTTTGTCCGTGTATGGTTGGAGATGTCATGACCTTTGTCGATAAGGTTTTTACCATCGGCAAAGAATCCGCAAAAACGGTGCAGCCTCTGTGCGATACTTTTAAAGATGGGGCCTCTACCTTGAAATCTCGGGAGATTCTTCATCTATATTCAACCAGGCCAGGATTTTTCGTGTTTAGGCAGAATGATTCGGCGTTGTTCATGAGGTACAACCCGCACCGTTTCGCCCAGAAATCAAGCTATAATCAGGGCATCCCGCTCGAGGCCTTCCTAGCTGAGCCAGTTGCCACAGAAGAAGGTATTCGCAATGTATTACACCATTTTATGCGGTTGAACACCGGCTCCAATTTCTTTATCAGTGAGTCGAATTGTGTTCCGCGAATCTTGAACGCATATGTGGCGTGGTATCAGCATTCGATGGGCACCGTTATTAGGGAAGAAAATCAATTATTGCTTGATCGCAAGGGCACCGCCCCCGCTGGTAATCCAGCCGTTCCCTTGAAGCGACGGACCATCGTCCGTCCTCCCTTGAGAGAAGCTGCTGCGGTTGTGGTACCACGTGTTATGCCTGAGCTGCCCCTACCCCGTATGCCTATAGAAGCGGTTATTATGGCGTCTCCCGAGTCTGGCGTGGATGCGGAGATCGGGACTCGCCGCCCGAAGTTTCCTGCCAAGCGCAAACTTGTGTTATCAGCTGCCAACACTCGCTCACAGAAGAAGAAGAAATCGCTCTTCTCTATGGACGTTGTACTTGGTCAGGAGCCCCATGTTCCTTACAGTGAAGTCTTATCCGAGTACGGGACCAACGAGGGTTTATTTATGGCGCCAGATGATACTGATATGGAGGCTGCTATCGCGGTTTTAGAGCAACTAGCTCGTGATGAAGCAACACTAATCACCCTCGCACAATCAGGTATACTTCGGTCATATCTTTCCGCGGTTATTTTAATTATTATGCTTCGACTGACGCTTTCTTCTTTAACAGGTATCTCCGCCGAAGTGGCTCTCGCAGCTTCCCTCAAGACTTTTGAAGAGGAAAAGAGGCTTCGCGCTTCCTTGGGCCTCGGTATATTTCGGCTCATTGTGCCTTCATTCCCTTTGTCTTCATGGGTAGTCTGACCCTTCTTTTTCATCTTAATACAGGGACTACCTCGACTCAGGTTATCCAGAGTGCAGTGCCGATCCCGCATGGTGGCGTGGCGACACTTCCAGGGCCGGCTGTTGAAGTCCCAGCTCCCCCAGTATTGCCGAAAGAGGCTTTGCTTAAGCAGCCGATGACGGGTGCCGTAATGGCTCCAGAGGTAGCTCCTAGCTCGGACGATGATGTCACTTTGACGGAGGTCTTGAGGAGGTCTCTTCTCACTGCCAAGGCTGACAAGAAGCGCAGAAAGCGTGCGGCGAAGGAACGTGATGTCAGCTTGGCTGTGGGTGCAGGTTCAAGCGCTATTCCATCCGTCGCTATTTCTTCCGAAGATGCTCCAGCCGCCCTGTCTAACGTCTATAGACAGGTTGTGTGCGCGGCTCGGGAGGCAATTGAAAAGCCACCCCAAGGTAACGAAATACCGGGTCTTTTTATTAGAATTTGATCTTCAAATTCTCATATATCATATCCTGCAGGGCCAAGTCTTGGCGATGAAGCGGCAGGTGAGATGACGGCAACCACTGAGCCTGAAGCGGCTACTCTCTCTCTCTCAGGAGTCTGGGACTGTCCAAACCTCCGCTCTTTCCTTCTGCGGTTCCTTGCCATCGCGTGGCATTGAGAGTGTCACGACGGCTCTTGTAGAATCAGGAGATGAAGCCACTGGCGCTGAAACCATTCTACTGAAGGAGAGCGAAGAAACCACAACGCCGAGTGATGCTTCCGTTGCAATTTTGGCTGATGACCCATCAGGTGGGTTTCGGGTCGCTGTTTATTTTCTATTTCGCAATCCTTTTCAGCTTTTTCTGACGGTATTTTATTTATAGGTGTAGCGAACATTGAGATTGTGTCATCTGAAACACTTGCGGTCGCTACCATGACGGTTGCTCCCTCGCCTTCTCCTATGTCCTCCAAGATGCTGGAAGATATAGATTTGCGATCCATTTAATTGAACTATGACCACCGTCTTTCTTGTACTGACCATGTATCATCGCAACCTTGCAGGAGTTCTCTTTGATCATCTGTATCAAGTGCTGAACCCGCATTTCTCTTTCCAGTCGGAAGTCACTTTGCCTGCTGGTGCCGGTGAGTATAGTTTTTAACCGACTTCCTTTCCTTTCTTTGATGGGAGACCCTACCGTTGTTAATTTTAAATTGATTGCAGCACTACAAATTGAAGGAGGGGACGGGGGAATCGTCGCGCCACCAGTACTCCCAACTCTGCCCCCTGTCGCAGCCGGTATAGTAGACTCCATTGCTCGTGCATTTTCTTTATATCTTGAGCCGACGTATGATTATGATTTTTTTTGCAGCAATCGCGCTGACTCCAGCTCCCTTCGAGTCTCGCGTCTTAATGCCGGCAGGGCCCTTTTCCAGACGTCTTTCTTCCAAGGGCGCTGTGACCAGCCTACGTATGTTGAGTGAATCCATTGAGGAGCTTGACGCGGAGGCCCCTGCACTCGCTGCTGAGGTTAATCCGATGTTGGCGACACTTTTGCACTTCCATAGCGAAGGCGTCGTCGAGTCTTGGGTTAACTACTGTAGGAAGATCGAGGCCTGTCTGCATAAGATTGAGCTTAGGCGTCCCACTCCGGAAATGTTGGTTTTGAACTCCCAACGGGTTGCATGGGTTGAGCAGAGCGTTCCCTTCCTCCGCCATTTTGAACAAGGAGCGACCTTAAGGCGGAAGGAACGCGAGGAGGATTCAGGTGAATCCGCCCAGCTGCGCGCCCAGGTTGAAGCAAACGTTGTGCAACTGAGAGTCGTCTTCGACAATTTGCAACGATGCATTTCGGACGGGCTAGCGCTAAGGCAGAAGCTTGACTTCCTAGAGCGGGTTACGCAGAATCGCGAAGTTGCTCAATGGGAGATCGATGAGAAACTTTCGTCTTGCTTGTAGCAACGGGCTCGAGTCGATGCGGAGCTGGCCGCTGCGACCAACCATGAAAAGGAGTTGAGAGCAGTGCGTGAGCAACTGGCTGATTTATTGAAAACGCCTCCTTCTCGGTAGCTGCCTTTATATCGATTGTACATTTGCAACTTATGAATAACATGTATTCATTTCATTTTTTTTATTCCATTCATTTTTATATGATGTAACTTGTATCCAATTAAATTTATGAATAAAGGACACATTTCTTTTCTATCTTGTGTTATCGCCTTCTTTGCTTTACTTTGTTGTCAGGTGATTTTAGCAAATTTGGCCTGTAGATAATAGATAACAGTCCATCTTAGCCTCTTTGTAGGGTAGCGATGGCTTGGGAAGTAGGTTCGGGTATACCGCCTAAGATTTTTCAACTTTATGAGCCATGAGGGTCTCATAAAGACTTTTCTCCCTACGAGTCGAGAGGATCTCATAGGTGCATTTTCTCCTTAGGAATCGTGAAGATTCCTAAGTGTGCTTTCTCTTGTGAGTCGTAAGTGTAAGTGCACGGCGGCGCCCCTGCCGTCAATCCGACGCCGGAGTGCGGAAACGAAACTTTTCTAAAACTTTTGAACCGGCACCTCCACACACAAAAATCCCGGATCGGGCCATTAACCTACTCCTAGCTAACTAAAGAACGAGTAGAGAGATATACCGAGCGATCCGTGTCCTCCGGTCTTCTCGTCGTCGTCCCGATCTCCCCGCGGAATCTCAGGTCTTCAACTCCTCGCCGGAAAGGCACCACATCGCCGGCATCTTTTACGGGCTCCCACCTCTGCACCGAGGCAACTCGGGCATGAAGTTGGCGAGTCGACGTGCCCAAGATTTGCTGTAGAATAAGTGTGGAACTCTATGTCTCATGGGGTTTGTAGGAAGTTGCCTTTTGGTGGAGGAAATGATATGAACTTTTTGGAGAGGGAACTTAGGGATTTTACAAGCCATAAAAGATCAAAATCCCCACCACAATATTTTGGACAGCCCCTCCAAGAGCAAGGACGGCCAAAAACTCCAAGAGAGAATGAAAGGAGAGAGTGTGTATGAGGTGAGTGAGTGAGTCAATAATCAAAGAGAGAGAAAAGGGTTATCATGAGAAGAAATGATCATTAGCTAAAACCAACACTCCACCAACCAATCATAACTACAAAAGTCAAGTCATGATCAACTCAAGAAAGTCAAGGGATGGTGCAACCATCATGACTCTACAACTTGCAAAAACAACCCTCCAAATAGCTAATTTGCACATTTGCAAATTAGCCCTCCTCCACCATTCTTCGGCCAAAGAAAGATACAAAGGAGAATGGCCGAAACCGGAAAGCAAACTGGCAACTCCAAAAAACTGATCCCGTAATAAATTACAGGAAAACCCCGTGACTGTATATACATACCCGTATTTGTATTCCGACCGAATACAAATACAATGAGACAAAATCTACACTGTACTATACTAGGATCCGGCTTAAACCAAAGTCCGCTAGTATCAACCGTCCGATCATGATCCGTGCAATACCGCACGTATCTGATCGAACCCTGCCATATCTCCATACGGCCTCTACAGCGTTTCGCCCGAAACTTGAGCAACTGTCTGTGGGGGACTCTAAAGACTCGTCAACACCTTGGTTGTGGATTTAACCACTAGCGCGTCAGAGGTATTAGCCATACGTAACGGGCTACCAGGTATTGACTAAAAGGGATGTCTGTGAGCGAACTCATCCTGACATCCTACTGAGTCTGTCAGTGACAATATCCGTACAGTCCGGTCCATTCGTCTATGAGTATCGCATGGCGGGCCTAGGGGGTTGGTAAAAGTTAGACCCCCAAAAGCGGTACAAGTCGTGTCGGAGTTTAGCCCAGAACACCTTGAGATACTACTAGAATACCTACCAGTAAATCTCCTGTCTCGGTCGAGGGATTTGCGTAATGGCTCTCCTAGACACAGTGCGACCTCACCTCCAATACCGGGAGAGACAAACCCCTGAAGATCCGCTCACTGCCTCCATGTGGCTCGGGACTGTACCCAACTAAAACCTGTTTGCACGTCTCCTTTGAGCGTGGTAGGGTAGTAATCAAAGTACAATGGGAACTCACACGAGACAAATGACGATCCTCAGGTCGATGAACTAACCTGTACACATGTCACCAGGGAACTGCTATCTGACGTCTGGTATAAGACCAACTAGCATGTTCCCGGCGAGTCCTGTCTGGTGTACTTATAACCCAATAAGCACCTGTATACATCTTAGGTGAACCAACTGACACCAGTGGCTTGTGAGACCGGCCACCGCCCCTCGTCAGGGTCTCGAATGTATACACTAGTCTACTCTGAAGTATCAATGCCCTGTCTCGAAACTCCCACGACTAGGGACCTTTTAAGGATGTGCTTATAGACTACCAGCTCCCACGTATATGATCGCCCTCATACTGCTGGCAGTCAAGCAAGAATCCTAGGGGCTCTATCAACGTGTAATAGCGACCTGTAAGGTCACCTAAAGCAGTATACGATGATAAAGATAAACCAGATAGCATACTATCATCTTGAGTAAGACTGTCCTATCGGTATAGGTCCTCCATCAATCATTGCAATCACGTGCCTGTGATCCAATAATTGACTCTGAGGGCACTATCTCCAACAATCTCCCACTTGCACTCAAGGCTAATTATTGCAATGTCGCATACTCACAGCCCGTGTGATACCGAACACCCAACTCCTCTACTAGTCAGTCTTACAAAGCTCGTTTGCGAAACTATTGTGTTCGAGGAATAGCCTCAGCGAGTGGATCCGCTCTGATGTTTCTTTCTATGTCCCTCTTTATCTCAAGTTCGCGGAGAATGAGCAATACCTGTCTTAGAATATGTTTGGATATCTGATGGGACCTAGCTTATAAATGAACTCCAAATCCAAACTTCTTAGACTGTATCGTCATCTGAACTTAATCAGTATCCTGCGCCATGCCTCCCTCAGTATCCTCCTGGACCACCTGTCCAAAATACTGCCCCTCGTTAGAGGGAAAACTATAACTCTGACAGCCACTCTGTCATCCAGGTCACCTTGGAAGCCTGGAATGATAACTGTCTCCCGAAGGAGGCTGTCGTTATCATATCCCTAGAACATCCACTTATGTTCTAAAACTGCTTCCGAATGTTTCTCCAGGATAGGATTAATATCAACTTATTGCACCTACTGCAAAAACAACATCTGGTGTGGTGCTTGACATCTCATGATTGACTCAATTGCCTAAGCAAGTGATCTTCCAATCATGCATATCCTTCTCCCCTTTAGTCTATAAGACAGCTTTAGAGAGGGGTGACTCCATCACCTGCAGGTATACTACCGTGCCAGGAGTCGTCCATTCCAAAAACTCTTAGAATGCTGTCTAAGTAGCCTGATTGGGAAACTACCCAAATCTAGATCTATAGATCTAGTAACCAGAATGTCTTGATATTATATCCAAGTCCCATGTGGAGAAACCACTGTGTGAAAACCAAAGTATAACCGATCGTAGTATAGGAATATCACTTCCTACTTTGTGTATGTCATCCAAATACCAGGACATCACACCCTACTACCTTCTTAACAGATCCATCCCCTATTCTGATGAAGTCAAACCTATGACTGTCACATCAGAAATAGATGATCTATCTCCGCTATATCTGCTTTAGTCTATAAATAGACATAAGCTACTTGTCCACCATGCTTCCGCTGCTCCCACTGACTACGACAACCCTCTGGCAGAGTCATATAGACGTACACTTCTAAAGCTAGTTCAGAACGACGCTATACTCATCCTCCTGCCGGGTCTCACAGTCTGGAACAACAGCAATGGAAAGTCTGGGTAAACAAGAACCTCCCCGCCACCGTCCTTGAGGCTACCGGAGTACCTCTCGGGTGCCTGAGGTTACCCACCATATCTGCGGAGTGGCCAATGGAATGTCAAACTAGATTGAATCTTTAGGTTCTTATCAAATCTTCAGTAATCATTTGCGGTTCTGGAATCACTTCCAGTTCTACCATACTCCCACTACTGTTTTCTGAAAAAAAATCCATTTTATTTAAAACTGTGGCGAGTCTAGAACAATATCACTATTGATCTTCCAGATGGTAGAAAGTCAACCCTCGTCATAGCCTGGGTCAACCCATAAACAGCCATTACAGAAACGTGCCTTGAGTCATCCAGAGTCTGGTTTTAAGCATAAGCCGGACAACTCCCCGTACCTTAACATCGTTAAGATATGAACTGTTCTATATCCAATATAGAAGTAGAGGCACTGATTTAATTGAACCAGATTCAAATCATGCAGCTGTCTCTAGTGCATGTCAACTAAACGGAAGGAGGCCGATCATCATTACTCAACTTAGGAACGCTTCCAATTATGAGTAACCTGAAAGAGAAGCATGTTCTCTTAATCATTACTATCAACTGAATACCATACACAAGTATCTACATCTTCGATCACCTTGAAGAATCCTGATACTTGCAATACCTGGTTCTCTACTTTATTCATATACCTATAACTTCTCAAAACTTGTACCTTGTGTTTCTACGAAACACATGTCTAAGAACTAGAGAAGTCACAAGTAAACAGAATATAGTACGAGTACCAACCCCTCTGTCCTGATGGACACTGGACAATATACAATACTCTGTATAAGTCCCCTGAGTCTAATAACTCATTCCCTGTGTGTCGTAGGTTGAAAACTGTACTTATGGTTAAGAAGAATTACACCGCTGTTTAATACTCCTTACCTAACCATCCACTGATATAGGTAAATGTCATGGACATAATCTCAAAAAGGTATATCTCATTCTATAAAAATAGACGTACAGATATATCAATTTGAAATTGGTGCACAACAACGGATATTCAAAACCAAATATTTACCGTCCGGTAAACAGCCCAGGTGACTTCCTCAAATATCACCAATTACAACGAATTCCGATATAATGAGGATAATCACCTAATTCCCAATAACTTACTCCCACCCATCATCTGTAAAACCATACAGATGTGAGAATCGTACCTGGTAAATACATACCCTGGAGCAAGTGTCTAATTAGGAAATCAGTTTTCTTTTAACAGTACACAGTGAAACTGAAACATTGAAATGTTTCATAGGGTTATCCGGGTATTCCTAGTAATGCCTCTTCCATTATCTAGATTCATAACTGTAACCGTATAATTCTTTGCCATCTCTCCAAATCCCTTTATATGTCTTTAGTCATTACCTTCTGTACACCCTCTTAGGCTAAATGGTTTTCTTATTTCCCTACCGTTCGGCACCAGCCTATAGTTTGGAAGAAGACTATCCAATAAGCATAATGGGTATACTGTCCTAATCCTAGAAACACTCGCAATGCGAGAGAAGGTAAAGATAAGAGACAACTGAATAAAACCTTATTCCTATTTCTCCTGAACCAGAATCCATCCCCGAACTGGAACAAGTTCCTTTCGAGTTCGTATATAACCATACGATGGAGTATCCAATAAACTGTGGATCTTCGTAGTGATACAGAGTGTCCTGGAGAAATACAAAGGTGAAGTAGGAATGGTAATGAAATACTTGGTTTGGTCGTGAATAGCAGTCGCAATTTACTTTGCCCTCCTTCTAATCCCTTTATTTGTCTTAACTTAATACCTTCTGTACACCATCGTTAAGCTAATTGGTTTTCTTCATTCCCCACCGTTCGGCACCAGCCTAAGGTTTGGAAGAAGACTATCCAATTTGCGTAATAGGTGTACTATCTTCTAAACCAAGGAGTACTCGCAACCTGAGAGAAGGTAAAAGGAAAAGACAACTGAATAGTCCTATTCGTTTTCTCCAGAACCGGAAACCATCCTCGAATAAATTCCTTCGAGTTTGTATATAACCATACGATGGTTTTGTCCAATGGAAGTGGACGTTCGTAGTAATACGGGGTGTCCTGGAGAAAAGGGTAAAAGTAAGAGTGGCAATGAGGTTTGCAACTCTGACAATCCAAAAGCCAGTGTTTAAGAAGGTTCGGTTAATTTTGGTCACTGAGTCATAGTCTTAGAGTCGGGTCATGGTAGCTGCCAAAGAGAGAGAGAAAAGAAACACTCAGCGTGCACTCTAACCTAGATCAGAATGGTTACCAATTTATCTAATCAGGAAACCTCCCACTGTACCGTCAAATTCTCCTCCAAACCTGAAAGAAGAATTAGTCGGGATCACCCGAGGAGTAAACCAACTCATCAGTAGGAATCGGGATCCAACTATCATCGCATGATAACGTGACGGAATCCGCTCACGTTATCACACTCCAGAAGGTATGCGCATATCTGGCAAGTTTCAGTTTCTTTAGAAACTCCCGATGTGATTTTTGCCCCATGCTCTTATGACCTTGACTTTGGCCAACATATCATAAGTCACATATCAAGTTCTACTCATCATTCTCCAGGTTAATTTGAACCCATCCGTACATACCCTTGACTTTGGCCAAAATAGTAGTACGACTGTCCCAAACCAACGCATCTATCTATGCTGCATATGAATACCCAATAGCTACCAATCACTGTGCCTTGACTTTGGCCAACATACACAGCTTGAATACTTATTGACTATTCATATGAAACGACGGAGGGCTACGAATGGTTTCTGGCGAAAACCTTTAACGTAATGAACTTGATATCGTTGAAGGAACTGGATAGCTTTATAAAAATATAGTGACGAAAACTTTTGCTAAAGAGGTCACTCCCGGTGAAGGGATCTCGGCTCTTTCCCCGTAGAATGAGGTGCAGGATATTCCAACTGAATACCACGATGCAAAGCAAAAGTAATCGGCTACAGTGAAGTTATTGCCCTGACGCAAACTTTTGTCCAAGGGGTCACTCCCGGTGAAGGGATCTCGGCCCTTGCCTCGTCGACTGAGGAGCTGGATATTCATAACCGAATACCACTGTGCAAAACAAAAGAGAACGCCCTTGCAATAACAGCTTTTTGAAAAGTGTTCCAACAACATCAGAATAGGTTTGTTTAGCTTGCATTGATCCGAATCAACGCAGTCCCATCAATTGATCACACCAATAAAGAACGAAAATAATGATATACGTATATGCCATCCGCATTCGCCACTGGGTCCCGTCATTACCCGTTAGGTTAGTTAACTAACGACAGAGCGGGGACTGGACTAGCGCGGATGCAAAACATATACAACATCTACTAGTATATATATAATATATAATTTTCGCTCAAGGCGTGATAAAATGCAACATCACAAAAATGTAATAAGCATCACAGAACAATACAGATATCTGGGATCCCCGGGTTTCACAGAGCCGCTACTGAAACCCGACGTTCCCCTGGTCGTGTGGATAGCCTGTGCAATGAAATCCTAGACCCCTACGGGCGCGGCAAGTCACCCGCCAAAACCTGAAGCGAGGCAGCCCCCTTCAGCTACGTGAATGGGCCATCCAGCACTTCACGGAATCCGGTAACTTGGGCACCCCTCCTGGGTCAACCTATACCCCCTGCGAGTGCAGCGAATAGCCCACCAATTCTAGAGTGAGGCCCCCTCCGTCTCAACGCCATGAGATGTGGGCCCGTTGCCCTCTAGAACCCGGCTATCCGTGCACCCCTCCGCGGGGTAATCCTAGTACAGAAAGTAAAATATACATACAATGGGTACTTCGACCTCACCCCGGTCGTGCCCCAAAAGAATAATATACAAACAGGCAGTGACGGCAGTCCACATGTCGGATGCTCGCCCCGCAATAACAAATGTACATAATAACACCAAATCTGTACTAACATTGCATCCAGGCTATCCCCCACGACCAATCCGCAACATCACAGCACAACACAGAATATCAACGTGAATGTCACGTTCACAAATCCGTCTAACCGGGCTATAGCAGTTAGACAGGATTTACCGATCAAGTGACATTCACGGTCGCAGATATAATGTAAATACTGTGAACTAATGTGTTTAAAACATTCGATCGACTAAATTTATCCGAAGTGGGCCCCAAGCAGTACTGTAGCACTTAAAGAAAATCTGGGCCCAAAAAGAATATTCAAAGAACCCCATTTTCAACTCAGGAGCATTCTGTAAAATTTTGGTACACTGAACAGTGAAAGTCGCGGCGGAATCGCGGCCCAAGCATAGGTTTGGCCCCGGTTCCGCGGTGGGGTAGTGAGATCACGCGACCAAAATTTTACAGAAGGCTTAGAATTCCCTGCACATATCTCTGCAATGTACTGAAAAATTTTTGGAGCTAAAAATATATTCGACAGAAACTGATGCAGTTGATATCGGGTTTTCGGAAAATCCGTTTGATCGAACATTTAAACACGCTAGTGCAAGCTAGACTAGGTTAATGGCATGGCTTTGATACCAGTGTAAGTGCACGGCGGCGCCCCGGCTGTCAATCCGACGCCGGAGTGCGGAAACGAAACTTTTCTAAAACTTTTGAACCGGCACCTCCGCGCACAAAAATCCCGGATTGGGCCATTAACCTACTCTTAGCTAACTAAAGAACGAGTAGAGAGATATACCGAGCGATCCGTGTCCTCCGGTCTTCTTGTCGTCGTCCCAATCTCCCCGCGGAATCTCCGGTATTCAACTCCTCGCCGGAAAGGCACCACATTGCCGGCTTCTTTTACGGGCTCCCACCTCTGCACCGAGGCAACTCGTGCATGAAGTTGTCGAGTCGACGTGCCCAAGATTTGCTGTAGAATAAGTGTGGAACTCTATGTCTCATGGGGTTTGTAGGAAGTTGCCTTTTGGTGGAGGAAATGATATGAACTTTTTGGAGAGGGAACTTGGGGATTTTACAAGCCATAAAAGATCAAAATCCCCACCACAATATTTTGGACAGCCCCTCCAAGAGCAAGGCCGGCCAAAAACTCCAAGAGAGAATGAGAGGAGAGAGTGTGTATGAGGTGAGTGAGTGAGTCAATAATCAAAGAGAGAGAAAAGGGTTATCATGAGAAGAAATGATTACTAGCTAAAACCAACACTCCACCAACCAATCATAACTACAAAAGTCAAGTCATGATCAACTTAAGAAAGTCAAGGGATGGTGCAACCATCATGACTCTACAACTTGCAAAAACAACCCTCCAAATAGCTAATTTGCACATTTGCAAATTAGCCCTCCTCCACCATTCTTCGGCCAAAGAAAGATACAAAGGAGAATGGCCAAAACCGGAAAGCAAACTGGCAACTCCAAAAAACTGATCCCGTAATAAATTACAGGAAAATCCCGTGACTGTATATACATACCCGCATTTGTATTCCGACCGAATACAAATGCAATGAGACCAAATCTACACTGTACTATACTAGGATCCGGCTTAAACCAAAGCCCGCTAGTATCAACCGTCCGATCATGATCCGTGCAATACCGCACGTATCTGATCGAACCCTGCCATATCTCCATACGGCCTCTATAGCGTTTCGCCGGAAACTTGAGCAACTGTCTGTAGGGGACTCTAAAGACTCGTCAACACCTTGGTTGTGGATTTAACCACTAGCACGTCAGAGGTATTAACCATACGTAACGGGCTACCAGGTATTGACTAAAAGGGATGTCTGTGAGAGAACTCATCCTGACATCCTACTGAGCCTGTCAGTGACAATATCCGTACAGTCCGGTCCGTTCGTTTATGAGTATCGCATGGCGGGCCTAGGGGGTTGGTAAAAGTCAGACCCCCAAAAGCGGTACAAGTCGTGTCGGAGTGTAACCCAGAACACCTTGAGATACTACTGGAATACCTACCAGTAAATCTCCTGCCTCGGCCAAGGGCTTTATGTAATGGCTCTCCTAGACATAGCGCGACCTCACCCCCAATACCGGGAGAGTCGAACCCCTGAAGATCCGCTCACTGCCTCCATGTGGCTCGGGACTGTACCCAACTAAAACCTGTTTGCACGTCTCCTTTGAGCGTGTTAGGGTAGTAATCAAAGTACAGTGGGAACTCATACGAGACAAATGACGATCCTCAGGTCGATGAACTAACCTGTACACATGTCACCAGGGAACTGCTATCTGACGTCTGGTATAAGACCAACTAGAATGTTCCCGGCGAGTCCTATCCGGTGTACTCATAACCCAATGAGCACCTGTATACATCTTAGGTGAACCAACTGACACCAGTGGCTTGTGAGACCGGCCACCGCCCCTCGTCGGGGTCTCGACTGTATACACTAGTCTACTCTGGAGTATCAATGCCCTGTCTCGAAACTCCCACGACTAGGGACCTTTTAAGGATGCGCTTATAGACTACCAGCTCCCACGTATATGATCGCCCTCATACTGCTGGCAGTCAAGCAAGAATCCTAGGGGCTCTATCAACGTGTAATAGCGACCTGTAAGGTCACCTAAAGCAGTATACGATGATAAAGATAAACCAGATAGCATACTATCATCTTGAGTAAGACCGTCCTATTGGTATAGGTCCTCCATCAATCATTGCAATCACGTGCCTGTGATCCAATAATTGACTCTGAGGGCAATATCTCCAACAGTAAGGATCTTGCAAGAGAATTTTCTCCCTTACAAGTCGAGAGGACTCTTAAGTGGTTGATGAGTTGACTTGTTCCCGAGTCGAAGTGTTGCTTTGACGGGGAGGTTGAGGGTTGACTTTCTCCGTTTTCTACGGTGTCTGGATTGACTTTCTCCGTTTTCTATGGTGTCGGGGGTCGACTTTCTCCGTTTTCTACGGTGTCGGGATCGACTTTCTCCGTTTTCTACGGTGTCGGGGATCGACTTTCTCCGTTTTCTACGGTGTCGGGAGTCGACTTTCTCCGTTTTCTATGGTGTCGGGATCGACTTTCTCCATTTTCTACGGTGTCGGGAATCAACTTTCTCCGTTTTCTACGGTGTCGGGGGTCGACTTTCTCCATTTTCTACGATGTCGGGATCGACTTTCTCCGTTTTCTACGGTGTCGGGATCGACTTTCTCCGTTTTCTACGGTGTCAGGGGTCGACTTTCTCCGTTTTGTACGGTGTCGGGATCGACTTTCTCCATTTTCTATGGTGTCGGGGGTCGACTTTCTCCGTTTTCTACGGTGTCGGGGGTCAACTTTCTCCGTTTTCTATGGTGTCGGGATCGACTTTAGGTTGTCTGTGAACCGTGGAGTCTTGGAACTAGGGACTTTGCCATGGCCTCGATTGGTGGTGTCGTGTCCGTGTCCTGCTGGCATGAGGAGGAGCGCCGTTGCGGGTCTTCTGGGATGCAGATATTGCCACTGAAACCTGACTCTTCCTTTGAAAGAGTTTGTTAGGACATGTGATTCCCTTTTCGTTTATGCCCATAGATTGTATATAGGGGTCGGTATGGACTTGCCTGTAGGGCATAAGTTTCATTTCATATGTATTTTTTTGTTTTCTTTCCGCGATACTCTCTCATTTCAGCTTTTTATATCGTGAAAGTCGCGATTGCCCAATCATTTCGGCTATTTTTTGCGGTGCCCAATCATTTCGGATATTTTGTATGCATATATTTTACTTGCCGATTTTATTGCAAGTTGCCCCATCATTTCGACTATTTCATATGCATTTTTGGCTCGCTGATTTCTTGCCGCGAGTATGGGACTTGGGCTTTGATACCGATTTAGGCATCGGCATCGCTACAACTGGGATATTGCCAGGAGCGAATCATCATTTGCCTTTGTTGGTTTGAACAGAGGTTGCTTAGTAAACCGGGTTAAGATCCTATCAACTAAGGCTTTTAACTTCATGAGCCGTAAGGGTCTCATGAAGGTATTTCTCCCTACAAGTCGTGAGGATCTTGTAGGTGCATTTTCTCCTGAGGGGTCGTGAAGACTCCTAAGTGCGTTTTCTTTTGTAATTCGTAAGGATCTTACAAGAGTGATTTCTCCTTATAAGTCGAGAGGACTTACAAGTGTCGTTCACCAAGCGGGGAAATTTCGCGCCGTTGGCGGGAACTTGGTGGGGGAGACGTTTATTTGTGCCCGTAGATTGTATACAAGGGCTAGTATTGAACCGCTTGTAGGGCAGTCTGGGAATTGTGATGGCTTAAGAACAGGTTCAGATCCCTGTAGCTTAAGGCTTTTGAATCTTACGAGCCGTGAGGGTCTCATAAGAGGGTTCTCCTTACGAGTCGTGAGGATCTCGTAAGTGTAATTTCTCCTTAGGAATAGTGGGGATCCCTAAGTGTGTCGCTCCTTTATGAGTCATAAGAATCTCACGCAGGTAGTTTTCTCCTTACAGGTTCGAGAGGACCTTGCAAGTGTCTTTTAACGAGATTGCGCCTTTTCGGGTTTTCACAAACTCGCCGGTAGCCCGCTGTTTTTACTTACGGAGCCCTTTCGGGTTTTCATCCATGCCCATTTTGCTTATGGACGTACCGTTTTTCTTTTTTTTGTTGTTGTTTTTTTTATTATTTTTTTTGCGTCATCTTTAGGATGCTGCGGTTTGTAGTAGTTTACAGACGTTTTCGGTCAGGCGTGGTATTTTTTCAAGAACCGACTGTTTATTGGCCTGAAGGGTCTTTCTCTATGCATATCGATGGGCAAGTAAGCCCCGCCTTGGTAGACTTTTTCTATGATGTACGGGCCCTCATAATTCGTCTCGAACTTCTCCCGTTTGGCAAGATTAGGGATCATAGGTCTCTTGACAACTAGCATGAGTTCACCTTGGCGAAATGTCCTCGGCCTAGTCAATCTCTCGTATGAGCTCGTCATCTTCGCTTTGTAAGCCTACAAGTTTTACTGCGCCATGAGCCGAGTTTCATCGAGGGCGTCAAGCTCCTCGAGCCGAAGATGAGCATTCTCTTCGTCTGTTAGCTCGAAATGAACTGCCACTCATAGAGAGGGTAGCTCTATCTCCAAGGGGAGTACTGCTTCAACGCCGAATACCAATGCGTACGGCGTTGTGTTTGTGGACATTTTGAATGTGGTCCGATACGTCCAGAGAGCTTCATGCAGTCTCTCGTGCTAGTCCTTCTTATTTTTGGACACCGTCTTCTTTATGATCTTCGTTAAGGTCTTGTTGAAGGCTTCAGCTAGACCGTTAGCTCGGGGATTATAGACCGAAGAGTATCTCCAGTTTATATTATGTTGCTGCGCGAAGCGGCTGATTCTGTGACTTCTGTAGGCTGGCCCGTTATCGGAGATAATCCGTCGCGGATTGCCGAACCGATAGATGACGCGTGTCTTGAAAAAATGGAGAATATTCTCCGTCTTCACTTCTTTCAGCGGTATTGCTTCTGCCCACTTAGAGAAGTAATCGGTTGTCGCCAATATTAAACGATGTCCTCTGGATGATGCCGGTTCGATGGGCCCGATTATGTCAGTTCCCCACATTTCGAACGGCCAGCTAGCCACCGTTGGGTGTAGCGGATTTGGATGCTGGTGGATGAAGTCCCTATGAATTTGTCAAGAGTGGCACTGCTTCGCGTATTCGAGAGAGTCTTGGATCATCGTGGGCCAATAGTAGCTCATCCTTTTGATCTTCAACTTCATCTTTGGTCCGGCTTGATGAGAACCGCAGAGTTCGTCGTGAGTTTCTTGGACGACTCTCTTTGCTTCTTCTGGCCCCAGGCATCTTAGCCATAGAGAGTCGAACGATCTCTTGTACAGAGTATCATTGACGATGGCGAAAGACATAGCTCGTTTCATGAGCTGATGTCTTGAGGATCCATCTTTAGGTGTTCGACGGGATTTGAAGTAGTCAATAAAGACTTCGCTCCAATCCTTAGCCTTTTCCTGGTCTTTTATTTGTAGAGCTGTTTTCTTGGTCGCTTCCTTTTCTTCGGATGACTCTAGAGATATTTCTGCTAGCGTAAGAACTCGACGGTGTAGGGTGTTTTTCGTCACCCCATTGAGATAGGAATACGTGCACGCTTGTCAGGTGCATTACAGATTCCCCCTGCCTAGGGTAGGCAGGGGTTTAATGATTGTGGGGATCCGAATCTCCGACAGCCACGTACTAACATGCTGTTAATTATCCCTCGCCTTTGGAGCGAGAGAACCTCCGATTAACGGGTTAAATTGGACATGCTAACTCAATGTGCAGTGTCGTGTTTTGAAGGGCTTTTGGATATATCGGAGGCTTCGCAGGATTTTTACGGGGGTCCTGCTACCCGGATAGCGGGCTGGGGGTCGAGGGGGCTAGCAGCCCCTTTGTGGGGTGCGGGGCAGCGCCCCGTTAGAAATTTTTTCTAACAGGAGAGGTGTTTTTAGTGTGGAGCATGTGTGTGTGTATGTATATATACATATATATAAAAATAAAAAAAGGAAAGGGCATCCAAAGGATGCGTGGGAAAAAGCGCCAGCGCTTTGGGTGCTGGCGCTTTGAGCGCAAGAGCGCTAGCGCCCCATGTGTCAGCACGTGGGCGCTCGGGCGCTAGCGCTCTGAGCGCAAGGACGCTAGCGCCCCACGTGTCAGCACGTAGGAGCTCGGGCGCTAGGGCTCTGGGCGCAAGAGCACTAGCGCCCTACGTGTCAACACGTGGGCGCTCGGGCGCTAGTGCGTTGAGCGCTAGCGCCCCACGTGTCAGCATGCGGGCGCTTGGGCGGCAAAAGGGACTTGGTCTCTGCAATGGGAGTTGTACTCCCAGAAAGGAGCACTTATTTTTTTTTTTTTTGTGTGTATATATATATATATGAGGATTTAAACTCCTAGGATGTTTTGAAGCTGATGAAGGGCTTCTCCCTTTGAGCCCTAGTTCTTCCCCAAAGTGGGGTTTCTGGAAATGGGTCTCCTTCTTTCTCCTCTGTTGGCAGGATCTTGAAGATCAAGAGATGTTAGATTTTAAAAATCTCTTCTTTTTGAGATCTGATGGAAGATCTGAGTTCCCCTTTGTGGTTTTTATGGTGAAAAACTATTTAGTTTGATAAAAGGAAGAGTAAAACTCTTGATTTAATTCAAAAGAAAGAAGAAGGTTTAGAACCTTCAGAAAGGGGAAAGAGGCACAAACCCTAGATTTTTTGAGAGGAATGAAAATTATATTAGATATTTTCATCATGTTACCTCTTATAGGCTAACACATTTACATATAGCCCCTTGGGCTTTACAAAATGGCATTTTGCCTATCCCATGGCTCATATGCTATTTCTTTTGCACATAAGCCATGGGCTTACAAAAATTTGGCTTTATGCCCATTTTTTTTACATTCATGCATAAAAATTACATAAAAAATATTTATAACATGACCTTTTATTTTGGCGTGGAGGTGGGCCGGCCGCTTCATGTTTGGACTCGACCTGGGCATGGGCCCGCTTGATCTGGGCTTGGGCGTACTAGGCTTGGGGTTGACCTTGACTTTGACTTGGTCAACCGGGGTGCAATTTTCGACCCCAACAAAGTGCCCCCCCATAAATGAGTGCACATCGCATATGTGGGTCGTGTGCATGAAATTGATGGATCTTTTGTCACGTGGAGGCGACTTCCTTTGGTTCCCACTTTTGTGATGCATTGCCCTTTTAACGACATGGACGGTCGACGCTTGACGTGTCTCCGAGACGGAGTGTCTGTGGTAGACTTTTCCCAGGCCCAGAGTGATTTGGTAGGCGTGCCCCTGGCACGGAGTGTCGCTGGTCGACGTGTCCCCGAGACGGGGTGTCTGCTGGCCGACTTGTCCCCGAGACGGAGTGTCGCTGATCGGCTTTTTCCCGGCACGGAGTGTCTACTTGACATTTCCCCGTTACGGAGTGTCACTGTTGGACGTTTCCCCGGTACGGAGTGTCGCTGGTTGACGTGTCCCAGAGACGGAGTGTCTTCTTGACGTTTCCCCGGCATGGAGTGTCTCTGTTCGACTTGTCCCCGGCACGGAGTGTCGCTGATCGACTTGTCCCCGGCATGGATTGTCGCTGGTTGTTCGACTTGTCCCCGGCATGGAGTGTCGCCGATGAGTTTTCCCCGGCACGGAGTGTCTCTGATCGACCTGTTCCCGGCACGGAGTGTCGTTGTTCGACTTGTCCCCAGCACGGAGTGTCGCTGATCGACTTGTCCCCGGCACGGAGTGTCGCTGGTTGTTCGACTTGTCCCCGGCACGGAGTGTCGCTAATGACTTTTCCCCGACATGGAGTGTCGCTGTTCGGCTTGTCCCCTGCATGGAGTGTCGCTGATCGACTTGTCCCCAGCACGGAGTGTCGCTGGTTGTCCGACTTATCCCCGGCATAGAGTGTCGCTGATTGACTTTTCCCCGGCATGGAGTTTCTCTGTTCGACTTGTCCCCGGCACGGAGTGTCACTGTTCGACTTGTCCCCGGCACGGAGTGTCGCTGATCGACTTGTCCCCAACACGGAGTGTCGCTGGTTGTTCGACTTGTCCCCAGGACGGAGTGTCGTTGATCGACTTGTCCCCGGCACGGAGTGTCGCTTGTTGTTCGACTTGTCCCCGGCACGGAGTGTCGCTGATGTTCGACTTGCCCCCGGCACGGAGTGTTGCTGATGTTCGACTTGTCCCCGGCATGGAGTGTCGCTGATCGACTTGATACCGAGGCGGAGCATGATTCCGACAGGGAGGTTGCTTGTTTATTCCAAGCCGAAGCATAACTCTGACAGGGAAGGTAGATATCCCCAAGCGAAACTTGATTTTGACACGGGGTAAATTCTGGGACGAAGCATGATTCCGCCGCAGAGGTTGTTGGTTTGACTTGATCTGGGTTGACATCAGCATCGCTATACTGGAATATGGTACCAGAAGCGAATCATCATTTGCCATTAGAGGATTTGGGAATTGGTTTTGGTTTAGCATCTGCATTGCTGCACTGGAATAATTCCAGGAGCAACTCATCATTTGCCTTGGGAGGATTTGGGAATTGGTTTTGGTTTAGCATCTGCATTGCTGCACTGGAATAATGCCAGGAGCAACTCATCATTTGCCCTGGGAGGATTTGGGAATTGGTGGCTTAGGAAATAGGTTTAGGTCCCTATCACCTAAGACTTTTCAATTTTGTGAGCTGTAAGGGTCTCACAAAGCATTTTCTCCGTACGGGTCATAAGGATCCCGTAGGTGTATTTTCTCCTTAGGATTCGTGGGGACTCCTAAGTGTGTTGCTCCTTTGTGAGTCGTAAGGATCTCACGCAGGGATTTTCTCCTCACAAAGTCGAGAGGACTTTGCGAGTGCATTTCATCTTTTTTACGAGTTTGTGCCCTTTCGTGTTTTCACAAACTCGCCGACAGCCCTGCTGTTTTTACTCACGGAGCCCTTTCGGGTTTCATCTGTGCCCATTTTGCTTGTGGACATACCATTTTTTTTATTTTTATTCTTGGTGGGACTTTGAATGTGGTCTCACCGGTGAGACTTGGGAGAGATTGGGATTGTTTTACGCCCGTGGATTGTATACGGTTTTGCAGAATGTATGATCCAGACCGTAGGGCCGGAAAAATTTCGGGAATTTGTTGGCGTCTGCATCGCTGCACTGGAATATGGTACCAGGAGCGACTCGTCATTCACCGTTGGGGTATTGGATTTGGAATTTGGTTGGCGTCTGCATCGCTGCACTGGAATATGGTACCAGGAGCGACTCATCATTCGCCATTGCCCATTGGGAAGCGATGGCTTAGGAGACAGGTTTAAATCCCTATCACCTAAGGCTTTTCAATTTTATGGGCCGTAAGGGTCCCATAAAAGCATTTTCTCCCTACGAGTCATAAGGATCTCGTAGGTGTACTTTCTCCTTAGGAGTCGTGGGGACTCCCAAGTGTGTTTTTCCTTCGTGAGTCGTAAGGATCCCACGAAGGTGTTTTCTTACGAGTCGTGAGGATCCCGTAAGGTTTGTTCTCCTCATGCATCGTGAGGACACATGAGTGGATTTCCCTCGTTCCCAGTTTAATGACTTAGAGGTCGACTGTTTCCAGTTTAACGACTTAGAGGTCATCTGTTTCCAGTTTAAAGACTTAGGGGTCTATTGTGCCCAGTTTAACGACTTAGCGGTCATCTGTTTCCAGTTTAATGACGTGGTGGTCATCTGTTTCTAGTTTAACGACTTAGAGGTCTACTGTCTCCAGTTTAACGACTTAGAGGTCATCTTTTTCCAGTTTAACGACTTAGTGGTCATCTGTTTCCAGTTTAAAGACTTAGGGGTCTATTTTGCCCAGTTTAACGACTTAGAGGTCATCTGTTTCCAGTTTAACGACGTGGTGGTCATCTGTTTCTTGTTTAACGACTTAGATGTCTACTGTCTCCAGTTTAACGACTTAGAGGTCATCTTTTTCCAGTTTAACGACTTAGTGGTCATCTATTTCCAGTTTAAAGACTTAGAGGTCCACTGTTTCCAGTTTAACGACTTAGAGGTCATCTGTTTCCAGTTTAAAGACTTAGAGGTCTATTGATGGCGAGCTTGGAATTTTGGGGTAGGGGCCGGCATCAGCGTTGCTAACACTGAAGCACAGGTGCCAGGAGCAATTCATCATTTGCCTTTTCCTGTTGGGGAGTGATGGCTTAGGATACAGGTTTAGGTCCCTATCACCTAAGGCTTTTCAATTTTATGAGCCGTGAGGGTCCCATAAAAGCATTTTCTCCCTACGAGTCGTAAGGATCTCGCAGGTGTACTTTCTCCTTAGGAGTCGTGGGGACTCCCAAGTGTGTTTTTCCTTTGTGAGTTGTAAGAATCCCACGAAGGTTTTTTCTCTTCATGTATCGTGAGGATACATGAGTGGGGCTTCCCAATGGAGCATGATTCCAAGGGTGGAGACCAGCCGCGTAACTGGTGATTCGGTGGGGCATGGGTATGCTGAGAATTATTTGAGCCCGTGGATTATCTACGGTAGTCAATTTGGGGACTAACCGTAGGGCCGGTGGAATTTTGGAAAATCGGATTTTGGTTGGCGTCTGCATCGCTGCACTGGAATATGGTACCAGGAGCGACTCATCATTCGCCTTTTTTGTATTCTTTTTGTTTTACCGCGATTGCTCTATCATTTCAGCTTTTCTTGTCGCGAAGGTCGCGACTGTCCTATCATTTCGGCTTTTATTCGCGGTTGCCCTATCATTTCGGCTTTGTTTTTTTATTTACACAAACATATTTTTTTTTATTTACAATTTTTTTTACATTCCCAGTTTAACGACTTAGAGGTCGACTGTTCCCAGTTTAATGACGTGGTGGTCAGTGGTTCCCAGTTTAAAGACTTAGAGGTCTATCATTCCCAGTTTAACGACGTGGTGGTCAGTGGTTCCCAGTTTAAAGACTTAGAGGTCTATCATTCCCAGTTTAATGACGTGGTGGTCAGTGGTTCCCAGTTTAAAGACTTAGAGGTCTATCATTCCCAGTTTAACGACGTGGTGGTCAGTGGTTCCCAGTTTAAAGACCTATAGGTCTATCATTCCCAGTTTAACGACGTGGTGGTCAGTGGTTCCCAGTTTAAAGACTTAGAGGTCTATCATTCCCAGTTTAACGACGTGGTGGTCAGTTTGCTTATCCCAGCTCCTTGAACTTTGATCTTGGCGGAGTTGTGTTGATGACCGTAGCTCTGTGGCTTGTCGGTACATCTGACGACTGTGGGGCTTTCCCAAGTTTGTATTGGTTCTCCACCCAATCTTTGAAAATATAGCAGTCCTCGATGGTATGACTCACCATTCTATGATATGGGCAGTATATGGGACTGCTGGTCATGTTCATTTCATGTGGCCTCTTTGGAATAGGCAGTTGCAGACCATTGTTCAAGGCGTCAACGAATATTTTGCGGACTTCATCCCTCCTGAAGGAGTATACCTTCTTCTTTCTCTCCATTGGAGTAGGTGCCATTACTGATGCTGGTCCTCGAGGCCGATCAGTCTTTGGTTCGCCCTTTTCAGACAATGGCACATGCCTGAGAGAATCAGGTTCCCGAAGGGCTCTGGTCTCCATTTGTATGAAATCGGCGGTCCTAGCTTGACTGTTTGCTAACACGCCTTTAGACAGTTCTATCTCTCCCGTCTTGTATTGCTTTTCGACCCAATCTTTGAAGACGAAGCAGTCTTCAATGGCATGACCTATCACTCTGTGATAAGGGGCAATATTTTGGGTCGTCGGTCATATTCGCTTCTTGCGGTCTCTTTGATTCTGGCAGTTGTAGACCGTTTCTTAGGGCGTCCTTGAATATCTTGTGGACTTTGTCCCTTCTGAAGGAATAGACCTTATCCAACTTCTCTTTTAGAGGCGATTCCCCTTCGGTGTATGTATCGGAGGGATTGGAGGCTGATCGCGGCCGTTTTTCGCGAAGGCGCTCCACTCTTAGGTTAAAGGGGGTATCAGTTGGCTGCCTCCGGGTATCAATCCCTGTCTCATGAACCAAAATTTGATTCTGCTGTAATTGCAATCGGGCAACTTGGGTCGCGAGATCTGCCGCGACGTTTGCCAATTCATCGACCTTAGACTGTACCTTGGCTAACTTCTCATCCCTGTCCTGAAGCTGCCTCTGAAGCCATCGGAATAATGCTTGTTCTGTAGTTCCGGTTATGACAACCGGGTCATCCTTATTGCCTGAGCTCAATTCCGCAGGAACCCCAGGCTCCTTTGGCTTATCGGCCTGAGCGAGCTCTTCGTCATTTAGACCGAGTTGATGTTGGGTAGCATCCACCGTATCATCACCTTGGCTATGAAGCATAGGACGGTTCATTTCTTCATGTCCGACCATGTAGACAGTGTGGACCGCATATCCAACCGTCTCTTTATCTTTGGCGGGGTGACCCCGTTCCTCGAACCTCATGAAGTTCAGCCTAGCAGGAGCCCTAGCCCTTTTGTTGGCTCTATACCTGAGCCTTTTCTGCCTCAGCTTCTCAATTTTGAAGGCTTGGCGGGCATCCGTTATTCGGGAAGCCATTGTAAGTCGATTAGCGGGGAGCTTGGAGAAGACACCCGATCGAGCAGTTGTTAGGGGCACCGCCGGAGCTTGCTCGAGACGCGTTGTAGCTCTGTTGGTGTTGATGGCCTTACCCCCAGCTAGGGCCAAGGAAAGTCGTTCAAACACCGACTTGCGTTTGAGTTGGGATGCCTTCGAGACTACCACATTTAGCCTCTTGCCTTTCGAGACCGGTTTGTCTGTCACCGGGGCTTGAGGAGCTGGGATGGCGTTAGCTGACACGAACAGGATAGAGCCGAATGGTAGCGGCGGCTCTTCCCATTGTCGCCCGAGACTGGCCGGGAGGACCGTCCTGGCGTCCATCTTCATCGTGTAGGAGATGGGAGCCATGCTGAGAGCTGAGCTCATCTTTGGAGACATCGTTGCGAAGTGATTTCTTGAAAACCTGCATTAAAGGGCATTATTTTAGTATAAATATCGATATGTATATTGATTGAGTTCGCATGAATGCTTAACCAGAAATATGGGAGGAGAGATAGGTCCCACCGGGTGTGCCAGAATCTGTAGGGTATTTTTTGTCACCCCATTGAGATGGGAATACGCGCGCGCTTGTCAGGTGCATTACAGATTCCTCCTGCCTAGGGTAGGCCGGGGTTTAATGATTGTGGGGATCCGAATCTCCGGCAGCCGCGTATTAAGCTGCCGTTAATTACCCCTCTAATTAACTGGTTAAACTGGCCATGCTAACTCAATGTGCAGTGTCGTGTTTTGAAGGGGTTTTGGATATATCGGAGGCCCCGCAGAGTTTTTACGGGGGTCTCGCTACCCGGATAGCGGGCTGGGGGTTAAGGGGCTAGCAGCCCCCTTGCGGGGTGCGGGGCAGCGCCCCATTAGAATTTTTTTCTAACGGGGGATGTGCTTTTAGTGTGGAGCATGTGTGTGTGTATGTATATATACATATATATAAAAATAAAAAAAGGAAAGGGCATCCAAAGGATGCATAGGAAAAAGCGCCAGCGCTTTGGGTGCTGGCGCTTTGAGCGCAAGAGCGCTAGCGTCCCACGTGTCAGCACGTGGGCGCTCGGGCGCTAGCGCTCTGAGCGCAAGGGCGCTAGTGCCCCACGTGTCAGCACGTGGGCGCTCGGGCGCTAGCGCCCCACGTGTCAATACGTGGGCGCTCGGGCGCTAGCGCCCTACGTGTCAGCACGTAGGCGCTCGGGCGGCAAAAGGGACTTGGTCCCTGCAATGGGAGTTGTACTCCCAGAAAGGAGCACTTATTATTATTTTTTTTTTGTGTGTGTGTGTGTGAGGAGTTAAACTCCTAGGATGTTTTGAAGCTGATGAAGGGCTTCTCCCTTTGAGCCCTAGTTCTTTCCCAAAGTGGGGTTTCTGGAAATGGGTCTCCTTCTTCCTCCTCTGTTGGCAGGATCCTGAAGATCAAGAGATGTAAGATTTTAAAAATCTCTTCTTTTTGAGATCTGATGGAAGATCTGAGTTCCCCTTTGTGGGTTTTATGGTGAAAAACTATTTAGTTTGATAAAAGGAAGAGTAAAACTCTTGATTTAATTCAAAAGAAAGAAGAAGGGTTAGAACCTTCAGAAAAGGGAAAGATGTACAAATCCTAGATTTTTTGAGAGGAATGAAAATTATATTAGATATTTTCATCATGTTGCCTCTTATAGAATTACACATTTACATATAGCCCCTTGGGCTTTACAAAATGGCATTTTGCCTATCCCATGGCTCATATGCTATTTCTTTTGCACATAAGCCACGGGCTTACAAAAATTTGGCTTTATGCCCATTTTGTTTACATTCATACATAAAAATTACATAAAAAATATTTATGACATGACCTTTTATTTTGGCATGGAGGTGGGCCGGCCGCTTCATGTTCGGACTCGACCTGGGCATGGGCCCGCTTGATCTGGGCTTGGGCCCACTTGGCTTGGGGTTGACCTTGACTTTGACTTGGTCAACCGGGGTGCAATTTTCGACCCCAACAGACGGCTTTGCACAACAATCCTCACGTCATCGAGGTTTTCGTTAGCCAGTTCTTTAGCAAGTTTGTCTAACGCATCCGCTTTGCTATTTTCCGCACGCGGTATGCTTTCCAGGGCGTAGGCAGGGATTTGAGTCAGCAATTGTTGTACTCTCTCACCGTACCTTACCATCTCTGGTTTGCATGTTTGATAGTCGCCGTTTACTTGACTAACGACCAGTTGGGAGTCTTCGTATATGAGGAGGTTTTCGATTCCCATGTCGACAGCGATCTCAAGACCTGCTATCAAAGCTTCATATTTGGCTTCATTGTTTGTCTTCAGCTCTGTTAGGGAAAAGGCAAAGCGTATTATCCCTTCTTACGGAGTCATGAAGATAAGGCCTACCCTTGATTTGATTACAGGGGTGTTGTGTTGTTGCTTTTTCATTGAAGATGCTCCGTCGAAATAGAGTTCCCATCGGGTATCACTTTCTCTTCTCTCCCTGTCGATTGCGTCAAACGCGTGCTCGTCTGGCAATTCACAATTTAAAGATGAATCGGCAGATATCGGATGCTCAGCGAGAAAGTCGGCGATGGCCTGGCCTTTTACCGCCTTGAAGGGTCGATAAGTTATCGAGAACTCCATCAAGAGCAGGGCCCATTTAGCGAGTCGTCCTGTTAGTATGGCTCTTCACATCAAATACTTGAGAGGATCCACTTTTGATATGAGATGGACCTCATGCGCCAAAGCATAATGCCGAAGCTTTGTTACCGCGAAGATTAACGCCAGGCAGTGTTTTTCGATGAGGGAGTAGTTGTTTTCTGCCCCCAGGAGAACTCGACTCAAATAGTAGAGGGCCCTCTCTTTACCTTGGTCATTCTCCTGTGCCCATAAGGCGCCCAAGGAACCTTCAAGGTCTGTTGTATACAGGATAAAGGGTTTTCCCTTGACTAGGGCGGTCAGTACCGGCGGATTCTGCAGGTATTGCTTGATTTCTTCCAGTGCGCTTTGGCATTTGCGATCCCAGACGAACGGGGTCCCCTTCTTCATTAGATGACTCAAAGGGCGGCATTTTCCGGAAAGATTAGCTATGAACCGCCGGATATATGTGAGCCATCCTTGGAGGGATCGCAGTTGCTTGAGAGTTCTTGGCGGAGGCATTTCCATGATCGCCTTGATCTTTGACGGGCCTATTTAGATGCCCCGGTGTCGTATGATGAATCGTAGGAATATGCCCGAGGAAACTCCGAACGCGCATTTGAGAGGGTTCATCTTCAGGTTGTATTTTCGAAGATGCTGAAACACGATCTTCATATGCTCCCAGTGCTCCTCGTATGATTTACTTTTCACCACGAGGTCGTCGATATAGCATTCGACGATTTCATGTATGAGGTCGTCGAAAATCTTCGTCATGGCCCTCTGATTGGTAGCGCCGACGTTCTTCAGACCGAAAGGCATCACTTTGTAGCAGAATATGCCCAGAGGAGTCCGGAAAGCGGTATGCTTCTGATCTTTGGGATGCATCTTTATTTGATTGTACCCTGATGATCCGTCCATGAAGGAGAAGACTTCGTGAGTGAACGTGTTATCTATTATCCGCTCGGTAACCGGTACGGGAAAGTCATCCTTCGGACAGGCTTTGTTGAGATCCCGAAAGTCCACACAGATGCGCACCGTCCCATTTTTCTTCATCACTGGGACAATGTCGGCGATCCAGTCGGGGTATTGAACATCTTGGATGAATCCGGAGTCGATTAGCTTCTTGACTTCAGTGTTGATACTCATTTCAAGTTCGATTCGCATTCTTCTTGGTGCTTGTCTGACTGGCTTGACATCCGAAGATATCGCCAATTTATGCACAGCTATTTCTGGATCTAGCCCCGGCATCTCGGAATAGTTCCATGCGAAGCAGTCTTTATACTGCATAAGCAAATCTTTTAGCATAGCCACCAGCTCTTTAGACAGCAGCTTACTGACAAACGTTGGTCGCAGGTCATTTGCTGTCCCCAAGTCAATTTTCCTTAGGTTATCCACCGTAGTGTGTATTCCATCCTCCAATTCTTTTGGCGCTGGTGGAAATTCCGAGATCAATTCCTCTTCATCCTCGTTTTCGAAGCACCAGGGGAGGTTAGCCATATCCTCGCGTACTCCTTCTCCTGACAGCGTTACCGCGTGACAGGTACGAGATCGCTTCCAAGACCGATGTTGATCTGGCTCTACTCTCGCTGTATACGTGTCTTTCGGTTCATGCTTCTGTGGCGGGGTTACCCTCCAACTGCTGGATAAAGCGAACCTGCCTTGTTGATACTGGTCTTCTACCCATTCTTTGAATGTGAAGCAGTCTTCGAGAGGATGTCCCATCGCTCGGTGATAGGAGCAACAATCCGGGTGAGAGACCTCGTCTGCTTGCTCGGGGTGTTTGGATTCTGAGAGCGTAATCATTTGATGTTTCATGACAAGACCGAATATCTTCCTTGTCTTGTCTTGGGGAAAAGAATATGCTCGACCCATCTTCTTTATAAGAGACGAATCCCGGCTAATCAATTCTCGATCGCGTGGCTTCTTGGACCCGCTTTGCCGCTGTCGAACATCTTTTCCGTTCTTTAGCTTGTTTTTACCTCTGCGTCAGGTCTTCTGTATGACGGGCTGACGACGAAGGGCATCGTCATTCTCCGTAGCCTGCTGAAGGAGGCACTGTGTCCTGGGTTTCTCGTAAATGGCCATTTCACGATTGTGGTCATCCTGGACCTTTTGATCCGCCTCCTTTATTAGCTTTTCCACCTGTTCTTCAAATGACGGACTTGGCATTTTTACGGCGGGATCTCATTTTGGTTCAACTGCAGCGTCTTCTAACAGAGCATCCCCTTCTTCATCGAAGTCATGTATAACGTAGCAGCCATAGAATCGTCCCCGTTTCTTGGATTGAACATATCCAAGCCCGATCGTTTCCATTCTCCTGTTGGGCAATTTTCGCTGAGTTCCGGGGACGTTCCAGATCCTGTTGTAGAACTGAGCTTGTCGAGCAGTCTGTTTGAAGGGTACGCCTTGGCGCCTCAACAGCCTTTTTAATCCTTCCGTGTAGTATCTGGGCAGACAGATGGGCTGGAGCCTGTCAAGCGTAGAATCGACACCATGGCAGATTTCTTTCTCCACTTTGGTTTCCGCGGATCGATAAAAGAGGATCGCCTTTCCATCTTTTCACCTGGGAGGGACGTAGAATGTCTGCAGTTCTTACAAACTATAGATATCAAGTGCGTCGAGCTCTTTGTAATGCTGTCGCGGAACCATAGCGATTTGCAAGCTTTGATCTTCTCTAGTGAGGGTCTATATCGATGCTTGGACCGAGAACACTGTATTAACTTCATCTTCAGAGTCGCTTCCAAAGACCAAGATAGGGGTAAACGGCCTCGGCTCATTGTATTGGAGCGGCCCCGAATAGACTATCTCTTCCTCCTCCTCGGTATCACTCCCGAAGACTGGAATAGTAGTGATAGCTTTTTGCTTATTCTACGGTTTATGGTATCTTTCCATGTCCTCAAAGTCTGGTAGGAAGTATTTTGCATCTTCGTACTTTTGGACTTCATTTACGGAGAATGGGTTCAGCTCCCCTGTCACGGTGTACTCGAGACCATCTTTGAAGTACTTCATACACTGATGTTATGTAGAAGGGATGATGTTGTACTCGTGTAACCAAGGTCTTCCGAGTAAAGCGTTGTAGTATGTTTTGGCGTCAATGACATGAAATTTGATTTCAGTGATGAGCAGCCCAAAGCATAACGTCAGAATTACCGACCCGAGCGTCCGTGATGACTGGGAGTCGAATCCGGAGATAGTGATTTTATCCCGAGCGAGGTGTTGAATGCTCATGCAGATTTCTTTTAACACCCTCACATTTAAGAGGTTGACAGATGACTCGTTATCAACTAGGATCTTCCCTATCTTGATTTCATGGCAGTATCCGGTGACATACAGTGGACGGTTGTGCTCGCACGTCCCGAGGAGGAGGTCTTCATCGCCGAAAGTGACGTCAGCAGTATGCACTTCTTCCAGCTCGTCCTTCATCTTTTCTTCGGCAAGGAAAGCTTGAAACTGCTCGGGCTCTTGTAGTGTCTTGATCAAAGAATCTCTCGCCTCTTTAGATAGCAGAAAGGCATCGAGAATGCTTAGCTGCGAGGGTATCTTCCTCAGGTGTGCCAGAACGTTGTAATCCACATTGTTTTTCTTGGGCGAGTTCTTGGCTGCTAGCTCTTCGACGACCCGGTCATTGAGGGCGATATCTTCAGGGACTTTTTCTTTCCTCTTATCTTTTTAGTTCGATCCCTTGTTTGTGGGCCCGAGATTCTTTTCGGGTAATGTACGATTACGCAGCTGAATGTTCTCGCAGGTCTTCATCTCCTCATCTTTTCCTGAGGTGGATTCTTTGAAGAGAGGGCCGAGAGCCATTTCTTCTTCAGAATCACTCCCGAAGGTGAGAACTTGAAATCCCCTGCTATCAACCATGTGACAGTTACCGGAAGCTCTTCCAGGTTTGTCTGTCGTACTTTTTCGCTGTTGACGAGCTTCACGCTTCATCCTCTTGAAGTGTTGCCTGTGAGCGACATACCTTTGCCACCATTTTTTAAAGGACATGCATTCTTCGGTAGGATGTGCAATCTTCTTATAGTATAAGAATTAGGTGGGATGTACATCCGCTTCGTCAAGGTGCATACCTCCGGGAATATTCCCTTTGAAAAGTGGCAGCTTCATTCCCATGGACAAGGCTTTGGCCAACCGTTTCCTCATCTTAAGTTTGCTTCTGTCTGCCGCGGATGTGCTTTGATCTGGTTGGAGTGTTTCGTGACCTATGACTTCTTCAAATTGGCGCCGACTCCTGGCCTTTTCGAATAAGGCCATTTCACGTTCTTGATCATCCTTGCTCTTCTGACGAGCTTCGTTCAGCAGCAGGTCGATCATCTCGTCAGACGGTTCCAAGGGTTTTGGCTTCGATCCTGCCCCCAGCTCCTTTATACTATCTTCTAACGCCGAGTGAGCTTCTTCGTTAGTTAACGCCGAATGAGAGATCGTGTGGTAACTTGCCACATAATTCTCAGATTCTTCTGACGAGTCATCTTCGTCGTTATTGTCGTTATCTCCGCTCTCAAGGATATTGTTGAGAAATTCTTAGAGTGTGACCGGGGTTCGCGCCTTTTGGTTGTATTCCTCCAGCGCGTCAATATGTTTTTGCAGGTTCGTGTGCTTATCATCAGACTTCACGGGCTTTTTGGTATTCTTCTTCTTCTTTGAAGACTTTGACGGCTGGGCATGGGCGCTTTGACTATCGCTACCAATTCTTGGCATCGGGCGCGGCTTCAGCATTCCCTCAATGACCTCAGGTTCCAACGGAATTTTCCACCTGATCGCCGGGCATGTTTGGAGATCTTTCAGCATTCTTTTCGTTTTGGCTGAAAGAGCGACCTCCTATGGAGCTTCTTCTATAAAAGAGCATGATGCCCCCGGCGTGTCCACCTTTTTAAGAGCGTGCGGCTGGGGCGGGCTTACTTTCCAATTCTCGGACAGTGCGAATTTGCCCTGTTGGTATTGGTCTTCAATCCAGCCTTTGAAGATGAAGCAATTTTCGATTGGATGGCCTACTACTCGGTGTTAGGGACAGTAATTGGGATTGTTGACGTCACCGGGCTGTAATGGACATCTCGGATCCGGCAGATTGATGAGCCTGTTGCGTATCGCCAGTTCGAACGGTCTCTTTGTTTTCTCTCGTGGAAACGAGTAAGGACGTCTTAACTTTTCATTGAGGAATCGCTGCCTATCGTTTTGGCGATCAACTGGTTTTGGAACAGTCAGCTGTTGCTGAGCATTGGCGACGAAGGTCGGTTTTTGTTTCCCCTTTTCATTCCGCGGCTCCGATTTTGAAGAGGAAGGCCTATGGCCCATCTGGTCCATTTAGGCCAGCTTGTCGATCAGGTCCTGGAAGGTAGTCGGCTTGAAGAACATCATAAATTGAGATATGGTCGCCTGAGGGTCGAGGGTCCCTATGAACATGCCCACGGCAGGAGCTTCCTCTATGCGCTGTTCGCACTTTGACCACAGGTTTCGCCACCGAATGGCGTATTGAACCCAGGTTTCTCCCGGCTTCACTCTGGCGTTGATCAATGCCGTGATCGGGGTGCGCTCGCTGGCGCTTGCGAACCTTTGTGTAAACAGTAGCTCCATTTCGGCAAATGTCTTGACAGAGTCATTCGAGAGCTCAGAGTACCATTTGAATGATGTCTTCGACAAGCTGCCAACAAACTGGCGAAGCAGAAATTTTTCATCACCTCCAGTATTACCGCAAAAAGCTCTAAATTGAGCAACGTGCTGATGCGGATTACCCGTCCCCTTATATACGTGTAATTTAGGGTTCGTATATCCTGGCGGGTACTTTATTTGATCGTACCAACCTGGATAGGATCGTCCAGTCTTGACGACTTGGCCAGTGGCTTCGCTTGCCTGATGAGCTCATATCTGTTGAGCTATATAGTCATCAAGCGCAGCTTTTGAGATCGTCTCCTCTTTGGTTGCTGAAAAAGCCGGCAGAGGGTTTGATGTCTCTCCTCTGTCGTCTTCTGGGATCACTTGGGTACGGATGGATCATCATCCCGACCATATCTTGAAATAGAAAGGCTATTTGTTTTATGTTGGCCTCTTGTTCCATGGCCTCTTTGTCTTTCCTCCCGAGCAATCTTCGGAGGAATTCGGCAACAGTTTCCTGTTCTTGACGCTGTTCCGATGATGTTTCCGGGCTTTATTTTGACCCAGTGAGTGCGGCCATCTTCGTTAGCATCTCTTGGAGCTTTTGCTGTTGTTGCTCCCGTGACTTTGTTACTGATCGGGTGAGCGGTCGGTGACCCGTAGAAGCACGGCTTTCCTCTTTTCCGGAAGCTATATAAACAGTATGCACTACCATGCCCCCAGACTTGGGGCGTTTGGATTCAATGCCCTTGTAATTCGTCGCAGACGCAGGGATTTACTCCAGCCTTCTTCTTTTGTGGGCGGTCGAAGTTGAGGGGGCCATTGCAGCGGGAATGCAAGTAGATGACACCTTCTGTGGTACGACAGGGTGGTCATTCTCTTGCCGAACCTTCGTTTTCTTTGGTTGGCGGGAGTAGTCTTGGTTAACCACAGAATCTTGGACCCTTCGCGAGACCCTGTGAATTTTGGAGGATAGCCGCTGAGGGGGCTGCTCCAGCTTTGCTTTTGAAGCGCTCTCCACGGGCGGAGGAGATCTTTTCAATATAGCAGTTGGAGAGTTTTTACGCACCCTCCTAAGTGGTTCAAAGTTGTTCCCAGTTGGAACAGCAGCATCAATTTCCACCATCGGAGCTGGTGGAGTCAATCCAGAGGGGGAACTACCCTCGGCTTTCCTCATTCGGTGCCAGTGGCGACGTCGAGCACGCCTTGCAGACAGTATTGGCTCAGCTATGGGGGTGGCTTCATCATACCCCCTGCTCTGATGAAGGATTACTGCCGGTGCTAGCCTCTTGAAGACTGACGTCCGCTGAGAAGAAGCGCCCAACCTGTCGAAGATTGACCCTGGGCAGGGGAAGCAACTTTGGTGATCTTTCCTGAAGCGGGAGTTGGAGCGGACAGTCTTGCGGAGACCGATCCCTTAGCATGAGAACTTTCTCTGATGTCTTCATTTACTGAGGCTGGGATAGCTATCTGTTTCGGGATAACTGATTGTTAGTGGTTCTGCGTGTTCAAGTTTTAGTTTTAAATACCGCAATCAAGACGGTTTCGCTTGTAGCTAGCCGGTTGAGTACGGGTCGTCCGCAGGGAGATGGGAGTCTTTTTAATGTGTTTTAACGAGTTAAGTCCGAGAGTTCAGATTTTGTTGTGATTATCTAAGTGTTGAGTTGATATTTAAAGAGAGCTTGTTAGGGTTAGGATTAGGTTAGTTTGAGTTAGGAGTCTCCTCATCTTTCGTTGCCCCTCTTAATATCGGTGTTACGGTAATCGGCAACAACGGGGATTAGCACGACTAGGAAGGAACTTGCGAGTATAAGCTAGGCTTTCCAACGCATAAGTCCTTCCTTTTGGTGCTTTTCCGTCCGTTCTTGGCTCTTAGCCATAACCTCCGGTTAATTCAACCACAACCGGTCTCACTACGGAATCATCGCTATCATGTAGGATAGGGTGTCGTAAGGAGCGGATTGTGGTTCAATTATCGGGAGTCGAATTAAGCTGTTGGGCAAGGAAAGAGTGAGAGAGATTTCCTTCTCTCAAACTTCCCTTATCCTACCCTAACAAGTATGAACTACTCACACATCATGATACGGAAAAATAAAACAAAACAAAAGAGGAAGATAGAAAGAAGGAGATTAGAAGAATACGACTAGCTATTTGCGACCTCACCTTGGCGAGGATCGAGCGTAAGCATCATTGTCGAATTAAGGATAAAGAAAAAGAGAGAAGAAAGAAACAACAAGAAAATAACAACAACTACTTAACAAATTAAAATTACAACAATTAACAAGATAAAGAGACAAGCATGATAATAAATGGTTCTTCTTTATTCATCACTCTTCACTCATAAGCTCACTACAAGTTTCAATGGAGAAGAGGTGAGAAGAGGAAGAAGAAACACACTAAACTTAGCAAAATGAAAATACAAGAATGTACCCTTTCCTTCACAAAGTTCTGGGCTATTTATAGGCCAAAAAATGAAAACCTAGGGCAACTACCAGAACCTACACGAAAAGACCAAAACACCACTGGAAACTCTCTATCTGCCGCCACCATAAAGCCGCGGATCCGCGGCCATTTAGATGAATTGGGGGATCTGTCTTTTTGTGCTTCCCTGGTCTTCAGTGTACATAATTCTGGTACATGTATTTTCTCAATTTGGCTCCACGATTTTTCCAGAATTTCTGTTGAGGGAAAGGTGGACTTTTTGTCAAGATTTGGCATGATTGCCTCGAGCTCCGCGTAGATTTCTTGGATCTTGTGCTGCCCTTGAGCCTTGTACATGAAAGTGACAATCGATTTGCCATTTTGTCTTCCTAACTGGTATCTGGCAACATACGGATGAAGAGCGCAGACCGTATTTTATCTGTGGTTGGCAGGAACCCGGATTTTGTCGTGTTTTCCATGAATTTCACCGTTTTAGAACCGAGAACCTGTATCCTGCAATTGACTAGCAAACACGGCTCAAGAGTATCTACCGATATGCAATGTGATAAAAATTGGGCAGTATGAAAATGCAAAAATCTGATATGAACAATAACTCCTTCAGGTATTGTAGGCTTTTTCATGGGCCCACTTAAGCTCTGGCCTAGCCTGTTGAAGACCGAGGCACTGGATTTGGGCGACCTGTTGAGAGGGGCCTCGGCAGTTGTAAGACGATCAAAGATCGACTTCTTCGGAGCTTCTTGCGACGGCAGTGGGGCATTAAAGCTCATTGGTGGGAGCATGGTCCCAAAGAACAGCCCAGTAGTGGCTTGCGTCACCTGTTCCACTGGCATCGTGAAAACGGAGGCCACTTGAGGCCCATAAGTCACTCCTCCAGCGAGGATGGAGTGGGAGTTGTTGCAGTTAGAAGTCATTGATCTGCACGGGAGCAAGACAACAAATCTTAGTACCTCAAATCTAAGGGCAACCATAGCAAACCGCGGTTCGTTAGCGAAACAGACACATGAAGTGTGGAGTGGAAAGAGGAAAAGATCCCACTGGGCGTGCCGGAATCTGTTTACCGCCGAAAACAGAGACGGAACCGCGTAGGTTCGTCTTGCCTGAATTTGGGGGCATTTGCTATTTGGTTTTATCCGTCCACCTCTCCGAAGATACCAAGTTAATTTATGGCACCATGTATCGAAGGTTTAGATGGATGCGGCCAATGTAGCAGACTTCGTCAGATTCTCCCTCATTGTGAGGGGTTTTTGATTGTGGGGACGCTCTTCCCTGCATGCCCCTGCAGTTAATTACGCTACCGCATCGCGGTAACCACTTTCTCCTTCTCCAGATGGTCACTTCGTGTCGTGGGTGTTTGTTTTGTTTTGGTTGCCCGTGGATTGTATACAGAGACTAATTTATGTTGTCTCCCGTAGGGCGTTGATTAATCCAAATCCGTATTTTCTTAGATTTGGGTTTAGGTTGGGTTTAAGGATCGTTAATCTCATTTGAGGATAAGATCAACTTAAACGTTTGTTAAGGATACGTTAGTCTAATTTTAGACTAAGATCTACTTAACAGGATCATTTAGATCCAACAAAAGAGCATTTGGGCTCTATTGTTTTAGTTTAGGGACATTGTGGTCCATTGGGCTTAAGGACATCATAGTCCGTGACAGTTTAAAGACATCATAGTCTGTAAAGTTTAAAGACATCATAGTCTATGAGTTTAAGGACCTCACAGTCCATAAAGTTTAAGGACTTCATAGTCCAGTTTAAAGACGTCATAGTCTGTGTGGTTTTGGTTCAACCGTTTGGGGATGCACCAAAAGTTATTGGTTATTGGGACCCTCCATCCCTCTGAAGACGTTAAAGAATTACAACGACATATATCAGAGGTATGAAGAGATGTACCCTTGAACCGATGTTGTTTGGGAGATCTGTAGTCAAGTTTGGGACTAAGATCAGTTAGGGAAATTATGAGCACATGGGCTCGGTTGGTCTGAGCTTGGGACTTGTGGCCAACTTGGGCTCAGCCCACTCAGTTTAAATAAAATGTTGAACATTTATTTAGGTGTTGAACGTTTGTTTGGGTTTAGCCTCTTTAGTTCAATAATTCTGAGCATTAATTTGAGTGTTGAGCACTCCTTATGGATCTGGGGCTTTATTTAAAGAACACTTTGTGTTCCTTCATCACCCACGTGAGGACCACGTGGCGCGCTTGGCGCTGAGCGCCAGACTTAGAGCACTAAGGCACTTCCTATGAGATAGCGCACACGTGAGGAGCACGTGATGCGCTTGGCGCTGAGAGACAGTCAATGAGTGCAGAGCGCTCCTTGTGAAATAGCACACACATGAGGAGCACGTGGCGCGCTTGGCGCTGAGCGCCAGTCAATGAGTGCAGAGTGCTCCTTGTGAAATAGCGCACACGTGAGGAGCACGTGGCGCGCTTGGCGCTGAGCGCCAGTCAATGAGTGCAGAGCGCTCTTTATTAAGTAGCGCCCACGTGAGGAGCACGTGGCGCGCTAGGCGCAGAGCGCCAGACTTGGAGCGCTGAAGCGCTCATTTGGCCGTTTTGGTCAGTTCTGTGCTCTGAGAATTAAATTCTCGTTCATAGGAGACTTTGTCTCATCGATCTAAGAACTAAGTTCTTATTTTAATAGGAGATATTACAATCTCTTCTGTTTTTGTGAAAGACTTTGTCTTTGTCTTATAGATCTGTGATCTAAAGAGAACTAAGTTCTTCTCCCTCCCTTTTTATGATGAGATGCTCCGATCTCTCTTTCTTTATGAAAGACTTCTGTTTTTGTAGATCTATGATCTAGAAAAAGAACTAAGTTCTTCTTCCTTGATGAGATACTTCGATCTCTTGGTTCTATTTACCTTGAAGAAATTCTTCTTCCGAGAGCTTGCTCTTCTCTTTGAAATTTCTCAAAGTTTAGGGGGGGTTCCTCTGTGCAAGACTTGAAGTCTTCGGTCCTTTATATAGTGGAGGATGATATGTTGAATCAGTTAAGGAGATTTTTCTCTGATTGATTTGGGGATGTTTCCCTACCATTGGATCTTTGATCCAAGAGCTTCTGTTTTACCGAAGGCAATCTTCTTGTTTTTAACAAGATTGGGAAAATATTTTCCCATACAGAACTTATTCTGTATCTTGGTGATTTTTAATCACCATTGGATCTTTGATCCAACGGTGCTTTAATTTTTAATGATTTTTAATCCTCTTTGTTGGATCTTTGATCCAAGGGTGGGGAACATTTTGTTCCAGCGCTTGGCGCTTTCGTGCCTTGCACATGAGCGCTGCTTCAGAGTCTTTGACTCTCAGCGCTGGCGCATTTGGCGTGAGCGCTCTTGTGCCTTGCACGTGAGCGCTGCTTCAGAGTCTTTGACTCTCAGCATTGGCGCACTTGGCACTAGCGCTCCCGTGCTCTGCACGTGAGCGCTGCCTCAGAGTCTTTGACTCTTAGCGCTGGCGCTCTTGGTGCTATCGCTCTCGTGCTTTGCACGTGAGCGCTGCCTCAGAGTCTTTGACACTTAGCGCTGGCGCTCTTGGCGCCGGTGCTTTTATGAAGCGCTGCTTCATTTCAAATTTCAAAATTTGAACAGTGCTTTGCTTTTATTGGGGGAAACAAGTAGAAATTGTTCAAAATCATAGTATTGTCATTTGGCAATAGTAGGTGATATTCACCGACGACAACAACATCAACTTGTGCTCCGTTCCCTACTCTGAGGGACATATCACCCGGTCCAACCATTCTACTTTTTCTCAGTCCTTGTAATAAATTATATATATGAGATCTTGATCCGGTATCTAGTACCCAGAAAGTAGGGTTGACCGAAAAATAGTTTTCAAAAACAAATACACTCGAAAAAGATGCATTAGAATATTTCTCCTTCAGTCCTCTTTTTCTTGCCCATACTTGTGACAATTGTCACAAATTAGAGCCGAACCGACGTTCCCTAGCCCTATGTACCAAACTGGTTCGGTCAAGTCTAACATTTTATTATCTTGATTAGGGAGTGACATGGTTGCTACCTGGAGAGAGAGAAAAGAAATATTCAGCGTGCGCTCTTGCAAGATTAGTTTGGTTATTAGTTTATCTTATCAGGATGTCTCCCACTGTTTTCTCGAATTCTCCGTCAAACGTTAAAGGGAGAACCAGTCGGGATCATTAACACCTTACAAGTTCGCTAACCGTTCAGCCAGGTGGGTGTTGGTACTCCGAGGGAGGTTCCCCGGGCTCTCACACGGACCTAATTAAAATAAATCTCATTTGTGCAGAGGCGTAGCCCCGTTAACACCTTCCTATAACCTAATAGGTTGGCTAATTGTGAAGTTAAAAATATCTTCCAAGAGTAATCCTACTCATCAGTGGGATCGGGACCTAACTATCATCGCGTGATAACCTAGATGGAAGCCACTCTAGTTACCGCACTCCAGAAGGTATGCATCATCAGCAAATTTCCTATATATTTGAAACTTCCGATATGATTTTTTCCCCCAGGACCCAAGTGATCTTGACGAACGATCAAAATGTCAAAAGGTCCTAGTCAAGTTCTACTCGTCATCTTCTTGATTGCATTAGACCCACCTGTACGAGCCTTGACTAAAAATAAAAATGATCGCACGACCGTCCTTACCAATCGCATTAACATGCAATAGAAAAGTATTACATAGCTACCGAACACTACGCCTTGACTAAAGATCGAAATGCGCAGCACGAATACTAAGCACTACCAATCTGAAATGACTGAGGGCTACGGCTGGGGTTTTGGTGGAAAACCCCTTAACGTAATGAACTTGATATCGTTGAAAGAACCGAGTAGTTTTGAAAAGGAGTGGTTTAGGCTTCGCTTTTGAAAACTAGTAGTTTTGAAGAAAACCGAGTAATCTACAGTAATATAAACTTTCGCTCAAGAGGTCACTCCCCATGAAGGGATCTAGGCTCTTGCCTCCTCGAATGAGGTGCGGGATATTCTTAACTGAATACCACTATGTAAAGCGAAAGAATACGACTATAGTTTTTCGAAAATTTGTTCCAAAAACATCTTTTAAGTTTCTTTTTACTTGCATTAATTAAAATTAACGCGGTCTTATCAATTAATTCCTATCACACCAGAAAAGAACGAAAATTAAATGTACGTATATGCCATCCGCATTTGCCACAGGGCCCCGTTTTGCACCGTTAGGTTACTTAACTACCGACCGAGCGGGGGCAGGACTAGCGCGGATGCAAAACATATACAACATCTATTAGTACATATAAATATATATATATATATATATATATATATATATATATATATATATATATATATATATATATATATATATAACCAATCGTCCCAGGCATGATATAAGCAACATTACATAACATCAATAAGCAATATAGAATAAGGGATAATTTAGGAGCCCCGGGCTTCATTTGAGCCGCAAATGAAACCCGACGTTCTCCATTCGTGTGGATAGCTTGTGCAATAAAAAACCTAGACCCCTACCAGTGCAGCAAGTTACCCGCCAATTCCGGAAGTGCGGCAGCCCCAATCAACAAAGTGAATGGGCCACCCAGCGCTTCACGGAATCCGATAACTTGAGCACCCCTCCGTGGGCCATCCTATACCCCCTACGATTGTGGAGAATAGATCGCCAATTCTAGAGTAAGGCCCCCTCTGTCTCAACGCTATGAGATGCGGGCCCGTTACTCTCTAGAACCCGGCAATTCGAGCACTCCTCCGCCGGGTAATCCTAGTACTGAAAAGAAAAATATATATACAAATGGTGATATCGACCTCAACCCGGCCGTGTCCTAAATAAAAGAATATAAAAACTGGCAGAAACGGCAGTCCACATGTCGGACGCTCGTCCCGCAATAATGAATATACAAATGAATCTAAACTGTACAACTATCATTGAACTAGGAGCTATCCAGGATGACAATCTGAATAAACCATCACAGATATAAACATCACATCAACAAAAGAAAATATGTGCAACCCTATCTAAATGAAATATAGCAAATAGATGACGTTTGAAAAACACATACACCACATCACAGAAATCTACGATGCAAAAGTTTCAAGTCTTGAAACTATCCAAGTTGCCCCAAAGCAAAGATAACACTAAGTGAAATTTAGGGAAAATCAAACAAGATCAAAACTACCAATTTACAAAACCCAGACACTTGATGAAAATAAGGACGGGATGTGAACAGTAAATCGCATATATCGGGATTTTGGGGGGTTTTTTATGGAAAAATGTTCTTGTTTTCATCATGTGTCACTATTATGTCAAGAGTCAGCCTCTGCACTTGTTTAAAAATTTTTAGAGACTAAAAAAAATTTCGAACAGAGAATTGGTTTTTAAAATCGGAATTTTTTGGTTTTGAAACTAAAGTATCGTCTACTACTAGTTTCTAATGTTTGGGTGGCTCTGATACCATGTTGGGATTCCAAGCGTCCTGACCGCTTACCGCGGCCGTTGCGGAAAGAAAAACTTTCATTTTAAAAAACTTTGGAGCTAGAAAAAACATCTTAGAATCTAACCAAATATCGAAACTAGTAAACTAGAGGAGTCTAACTACTCTGTTAGAAGGTTATACCTAAACACACGTGTCCTTCGGATCTTCACTCCTCTTCTTAAGCTCCTTGAGGTCTCCTAAATCAATCTTGCTTGATGGCCATCTTGATCCTAGATGATCCACCCGAGAGTGTATGATCTAAGCTTAGCTTCACTAATGAAGTAACTAAGTAACCTAGTTTGCTAATCTTGGTTACTAAGAAGATGGAGTGAGTTTTCTAGTGTATTTATATCTCTATTACTCCCTTGATTCTCAACTCATGAGATGGCAGGGAGGAAGATGAAGAAGGAGAAGGAGGAACTCAAGAAAGGCTAGAGAGGAGAGAGAAGCTCATGGTAAGAAATGAGATCAAAAACTTGTGTGAAAATAATGAACAATGATTTTGTATATCTTATTTTTCCAATATAAAATCACAACTATACTTGAATAGTTTGCACAAATGAATATTCAATTTATTTGTCAACACTATGGAAGCATGGTTTTCACCATTCTCACCTCACCACTTTTACACTTCATTTCCATTTAAAAGAATAAATGGATAATCAAAAACAAGGTGTCTACCGTCTAGAATGTTTTCCGTATAAATACGGAATACACTTTACCGTATATACAAACCCTTATTCGTATCAAAATACGAATACCCAAGAGATAGAATAATACTACTAATATAATACTAGCATTAAATCAATATCTGATTTAACAAACCGGCTTAATTCTAAGCCCACTAGTATCATCAACCGTCCGATCGAAAACCTGGATAATACTAGAATATACATATTGAAATATGTATATGTAAATTATTAAATTAATACCTGATTTAATAATCCGGCTTAATCCTAAGCCGGCTAGTATTATCGTTTGATCGGAACCTTGCACGTATAAACATACGGCCACCACATTGTTTCGCCTGAATCAGAGAAACCCTCTGTGTGGGACTCCAATGACTCGACAGTATGCTGACAGTGGGTTTAACCATAAGCACGTTAACGGCACTATCTGTACGTAACGACTACCCAGGTACCTATCGAGAAGAAGGCCGACGAGCAAGCCCATCCGAAACCCTTACTTAGCCTATCCATGACAATCGCCGTATAGTCCGGTCTCTTCGTCTAATAGTATTGCATACGGGGTCTAGGGGATTGTAAACGTCAGACCCCTACTAACCCGATAAGTCATGTCGATTTGGCTCAGGACCAATCCGAGAAACCACTGATCTAACCATCAGTAAATCTCAACTGCCTTGGCCAAGGTCTTATGGTTTTGGCCAACCGGACACAGTGCGATATCGACTCAAATACCGGGAGAGACGAATCCCTAAAAATCACTCACTGCCTCTATGTGGCTCGGAACTGTACCTAACCAAAACATGTTTGCACGACTCAGTAGAGCCGTGGTAGGATAGTGATCAAAGCACAGTGGGAACTCACACGAGAAAAATGATGATCTCAAGTCTAAAGACTAATCTGTATTCATGTCACCTGAGAACCGCTATCTGACGAAAGGTATAATACGATTTAGAGGTTCTCGGCGAGTCCGTCCAGTGTACTCTCCCTCAGTGAGCACATGTATACAATCTTAGGTGATCACACCTGTTCACCGCCTAAAACAAAGACGAACCGGGATGGATCGTCTTGCTTGAATTTAGGGGTAGATGCTATTTGGGTTTATCCGTACACCTCTCCGAAAATGCCAAGTTTATTTATGGCACCGTGTATCAGAGGTTTGGATGGATGCAGCCGTTGTAGCAGATTTCGTCAGATTCCCCCTCGTTTGCGAGGGTTTTTGGATTGTGCGGACACTCTTCCCTGCAGGCGCAAGCCCCTGCAGTTAATTACATTACCGCATCGTGATAACCACTTTCTCCTGCTCCAGAAGTTCACTTCGTGTCGTGTGCGTTTGTTTTATTTTTGGTTGCCCGTGGATTGTATACGGAGACTAATTTATTTTGTCGCCCAAAGGGCGTGGATTAGTACGAATTCGTATATCTTAGATTTCAGTTTGTTTTATTTAAGGATCGTTAATCAGGTTTAAGATTAAGACCGACTTAAATGTATGTGAGCAGTTGGGGCTCGGTTAGTCTTTTGTTAAGAATACGTTAGTCTAATTTGAGACTAAGATCTACTTAACGGGGTTTTAGGATCATCTTTTTGTATCGGATCCAACAAGAGATCATTTGGGATCCGTTGTTTTAGTTTAGGGATGTTTCGGTCCATTATCGCCATTTTGGAGGCGACGTTTTAGTTTGAGAACGTTACGGTCCGTTGATCACCATTTTGGAGGTGAGATTTTAGTTTAAGGACGTCTCGGTCCACTGATCACCATTTTGGAGGTGAGAGTTTAGTTTAAGGACGTCTCGGTCCGTTGATCGCCATTTTGGAGGCAAAGTTCTAGTTTGAGGACATCTCGGTCTGTTGATCACCATTTTGGAGGTGAGATTTTAGTTTAAGTACGTCTCGGTCCGTTGTTCATTTTGCATGCACGTGTATTTGTTACGTGACGGGATGTACAACGATGATATGGGATATACCCATTTTGAGTTGTGGTTTGGTTTAAGGTGTGCACGTCAGCTTGGGAAGTGCACCCAAAAGAAGTTGGTTGTCAGGACCCGCTACCTCTCTGAAGACGTTGAGGAATTACAACGACATGCATCAGAGGTGTAGAGAGATGTACCTTTGGACCAATTCCCGTATTTGAGGGAAAAAGGAACCAGTGGTAAACCCAGAAATTATTAGTCGTATTTTGAAACTAAGACTTCCTCAGGGGAATATGGAACGAATATCATTTTGTGATATCCTCAGTTGGAAGATCAATAGTCGTATTTGGGACTAAGCTCAGTTTGGGAAGTCGTGAACCCATGGGCTCGGTTAATCTGAATTAGGGACCTAGCTAACTTGATCTTGGTCCACTCAGTTTTCTTTTTATTTGAAAAGAAGTGCTAAGCACTTGTTTGGGCTCAGTCTTTTTTTTATGCAAAAAGTGCTGAGCACTTATGTAAGTTCTGACGCTCATACATAACCTTGTGGGATTTTCAGTCATGGGGATTCACCCAATAAGTGTTGAACACTTTACCCCTTTTGTCTTTATATAGAGTGCTAAGCACTCTTTATGGCGCCCACATGCAATGTACGTGAGGCGCTAGACGCTGCCTAGTGAGTGTCAAGCATTTTTTATTCTGTGGCGCCCACGTGAGGCGCTGAGCGCCGTTCACTGAATGCTAAGAACTCCTTTATTTTGTAGCGCCCACGTGAGAAGCATGCGGGGTGCTGGGCACTGAGCGCCAGTCACTGAGTGCTAAGCACTCCTTTATTTTGTAGCGCCCACGTGAGAGGCACGTGGAGGCGCTGAGCGCTAGTCACTGAGTGCTAAGTACTTCTTTATTTTGTAGCGCCCACGTGATAGGCACATGGGGCTCTTGGCGCTGAGCGCCAGTCACTGAGTGCTAAGCACTCCTTTATTTTGTAGCGCCCACGTGAGAGGCACGTGGGGCGCTGAGTGCCAGTCACTGAGTGCTAAGCACTCCTTTATTTTTATTTACCTAATTTTACAAGAAGAGAGTTCTTCTTCCTCGTGAATTCAATTCTCTGTTCTTTCTGAAGCTTATGGGGGGGGGTTCCTTCTCTTTAGACTTGAAGTCTTGGGTCCTTTATATAGTAGAGGCGAGTTTGTTGGTTAGCTCCGAAGAAATCTCTCATTAAGAGATCCCAAGTGATTTGGGGATTTACTTACCGTTGGATCTTTGATCCAAGGACTTCTGTTTTACAGAAAATATTTTCTTGTTTTTAACAAGATTAGCGAAATATTTACCCATACAGAATTTATTCTGTAGATCGGTGATTCTTTAATCACCATTGGATTTTTAATTCAACGATACTGTGTTTACAGAAGGCAATTTTTCTTGTTTAGAAAGATTTGAGGAATATTTCCACTAAACAGAATTTAATTCTGAATCTTGATAATTTATCGTCTCCGTTGGATCTTTGATCCAACGGCTTTATTTAATAGAGAGTAGAATTTAATTCTACTGGTCGTTGGCGCTCACATGTTGTGCACGTGGGCACTGCTTAAGATTTTATTGTGTTTTGCACACGGGCGCTGCTCATATAAGAGTTTTTAACTCTGGCGCTGATGCCCTCGTGGAAGGCACATGAGGCGCTGCCTCTTGAGTTTTGAACAGAGCTTTGCTCTTTTATTGGTGGAAACAATTTCCGCCCACCGTTGCGCTCATATGGCTCACACGTGAGTGCAGTGGTGGCTCTTTTCCACCGTGTGATCTTCTTGGAAGTTGAACCGTCTTCCTGTGCCTATAAGTTTGGCCTTTGGCCCTTGAGATGACTGCTGTTCATCTTCCCTAATCTTCTCCTTTCTCTGAGAATTTAATTATCTTTCCATAGCTCAGATCTCTGTTCAAAGAAACTTATTTTAGATTCAAAACTTTGTCAATGTTTTGGTAAGAACCATGGCCATGTCTTAATGTTTAAGGAATCTCTTCATGTTTTAGGGTTTTAACCCGTTAACAGAGTTTTGCTCTTCTTTTGTAATGATTAGATCGTAGATTTTAAAATTTTTTTTAGGGTTTCTTAACCCGTTAATTAGAGCTTTGCTCTTCTTTTATAAAGATCTCTTAGAGTTCTAAGATTTTTCTTGCAGATCTTGAAGATCTTAGGATTTAGCTTTGCTTTTGAAGGTTCTGGGATGTTATCCCATTGTTCTACAGAGCTTGGCTCTGATAATTTGGGGAATTTTATTCCCTTCTTAATTTTCTTGACAGATTTGAAATCTGTTTGCGGAGCACAGTTCTCGAGAGAGTTTAACTCCCGAGTCCAATGATGTTTTCTTATTAAATGAGAATCCTTTTGGATTCTATTCTTAATGAGTGACTGCCCATCATTGATGGGCGTTATCTTAATTTTGTGGACCCCCTTGTCCCTTTCTTTTGAACTGCGGTGCAGTACAATTTTTAAGTACCAAAGAGTGTTAGAGTCCTGAACATAGTGTCGATAGCTAACCCTTCTCCTTTTGTGCAGGTACTTTGGATTTCGATTCCTCCTTTCCTTTTGTACGTTCAGAGAGCGCTTTTTCCGACGTCCCCGTGGATCGGGAAGTCTTTGCGCTTATTAAGGATCATGACCCAAAGCAAAAATCTCTTCACCTGTGGAGGTCATGGTATAGTCAGACCATCCGGGGTCGGCGCAGTTTTTCTTGTGCAGCGCCTTCGGAGCCGATCCTAGCTATTCATTATGTTGACCCGCCTCAAGTGACATATGTCGTAGAAGAGGTCAACCGGACCTCGAAAGGTCGTCTTCAGCCATCCATGGCATTGATACCCGTACAGCCACCGATGGTCGTGGACATTTTGGGGCGACGCATATGCCAAGGCGAGTCGCGCCCTTGGGGGAAAGTTTATATGATAGAATTGACTCCTCGTCATTCGGCCGGCTACTTACAGTGGGCTCGGTATATCCTGTAAGCCAAGGAGTCGATGTTGTTGAAGCTTGGGCTGTATCCCGCAATCTACTCGTCCCTTTTTCACTATCCCGCGCCTCATGTATGGTGGGTCAAGGCTTTTCTGGAACAATGGAACATCCTGACCCATACATTTCTTTTATCGGACCGGGAGGTCTCGATTTCCTTAGATGAGTTTGTGGAGATTTCCGGCTTACCTGTCAGAGGGGAACATTACGAGGAGATACTTCCCCCTGATGAGTATACCTTTGCCACCAAATCAGTGGTGATGGGCCTCACTCCAGAGAATGCTGTTCAACACTGGTTCCCGAGCCTAATCAAGGTGTTGAACATGTATGAGGGTTTGTTCTTGGAGTCTAGAGGGCACGGAGTCGGCTTCACAGATTTTATCGCCCGATTTCTTCGCCCAGAAGTCTTGTCGAAACAAGCTGCGAAATTCACCAAACTTGACGACCTGTTCGGGTTTGGTTTGGATAACTTGCCGACGGCGGAGGCGGATTTAAAGAATTTCTTCATTCCAGACACTTCGGTGGTCCCTTTTGCAGAGATCGCTGCCTCAGACGTTGACTAAGAGACGTTCTTTCTGGGGTTCATTAGCCTGTGGTTGAGTCGGTTTGCGCTTCCGATGCACCCCCGCTACATGAGGCCATCTGTTTTTTATCCGGCTCATCGCATCGTCGCAGGGACATGCGTGGCCGTTGGGATCGCAGGGTTAGCTCATTTGTACCACGGCTTGAGTTTAGCAGCTGACACTACTCAGCCAGGGGTAAAGCCCATGTATCTTCCATTGCATTACTTCACATCATGGATTGAAATGCACGTGCTGGGTGCCTTTGGCGTTCACAAACGACCCCGATTCTACGAAAGCTACAACTTCCTCCGGGTCATGTACCTAGTTGACGCTTCCGCTCCAGACCCATCACAGCGAGAGGCTTGACGATTTCTCCTTCGACCACGCATGGTTGGGGACAGTATGACCTTTGTCGATAAAGTCTTGACTATCGGCAAAGAATCCACCAAAGTGGTTCAATCGTTGCGTGATAATTTTAAGGACGAGGCTTCTGCATTGAGGGTCCGGGAGGTTATGCGCCTGTACTCTATCAGGCCGGGCTTCCTAGTGTTTAGACAGAACGCCTCGGTGCTGTTCATGAGGTGCAATCCGCACCGCTTCGCTCAACAGCTGGGTTATAATCAAGGTGTTCCTCTCGAGGCGTTCTTAGTCGAGTCGGTTGCTACGGAGGAGGGTATTCGCAGAGCGCTGCATCATTTTATGCGATTAAACACGGGGTCCCATTTCCTTGTCAGTGAACCGAGCTATGTGCTGAAAGCTTCGAACGCTTATGTGGCATGGTACCAGCATGCGACTAGTGCTGTTGTTAGGGAGGAAAGACAGTTGCTACTCGACCAAAAGGATGCCGTCCCATCCGGTATACCAGCAGTCCCTTTGAAGCTATGAGCAGCTGTTTGCCCTTCTTTCAGAGAAATCAATACGGCTATAATCCTATGAGCTTTTCCTGATATGATTCGGCCGGATGTTCCTGCGACTGCGGTAGCCGTGGTGTCCCCAGAATCGGGCATTGGTTCGAAGATCAGGACCCCCCGTCCGAAGATGCCTGTCAAGCGAAAGCTTTTTCCGTCGGTTGTTGGTGTCCGTTCGCAGAAGAAGAAGAAATATCTATTCTCTGCTGATGTGGTATTCGGCCCGGAGCCCCATGCTCCCTATATTGATGGCTTGTGCGAATATGGAACCAATAAGGGCTTGTTTGACACGCCTGCAGCCGATACTGATCTTTAGGCTGCTATCACAGCTTCCAAGCGCCTGGCTTGTGAGGAAGCAGCGTTGGTCTCTATTGCGGAGTCGGGTATACTTCATTTACATTCTTCTGCACCTATCCCTTCTACCCTTATTATTCTTTTATTAACACTCTTTACTTCAACAGGTATTTTTGCCGAAGAGGCTCTCGCGGCTTCCCTCAGGACGTTCGAGGAGGAAGAGAGGCTCCGTGCTTCTTTGGTCCTTGGTATAATTCGTTTCATTACACCTTTACTCTTTTTATTCATGATCTGACCCTTTTATCCACCTTATTGCAGGAACTACCAAAACCCAAGTTGTTTCAAGTATAGTGCCAATCCCAACCGGTGATGCAGCAAAGCTTCCAGAGCCACCGATCACGGCCGTGGCCCTCCCAAGGACACCACAGGAGGCGTTGCTGAAGTAGTCGATAATGGATGCCATAGCGGATCCGGAGGCTGAACTCGATTTGGACGAAGACGTCCCCCTGTTGGAAGTGTTAAGGAGGTCGGTTCACACGGTCCAGGCCGATAGGAAGCGTAGAAAGTGCGCCGTGAGGGAACGCGAAACTGTCTTAGCCACGGGTGCAGGTTCAAGCAATGTCCCATCTTCTAACATCCCCTTGGTGGACGCTCCTTCCGCTCTGTCTATCGCCCATAGACAGTTTGGGCGTGCAGCTCGGGAGGAAACTGAACAGCTACTTCAAGGTAACTTAATGCTCAGTCCCTTATTAGAACTTAGTTCTCGAATCATGACATACGCATTTTCTTTTAAGCAGGGTCGAGTCCTGATGGTGGCATGGTAAGTGAGACGCCAATGATTACAGAGCCCGAAGTAACCACTCTTTCTTAGGAATCTGGGACTGTCCAGACTGGTGCTCTTTCTCTTTGTGGCATCTTGGTATCAGCGGGTGTCGCAAGCATTACAACGTCCTTTTTCGAGTCAGGGGATGAAGCTATGGGTGCGGAATCTACTCCCCCGAGGGAAAATGAGGAAGCCGTTACACTTGGTGACGCTTTCAGCACGGTTTCAGTTTCTGACCTATCAGGTATTCCTTGGGTTATTATCTTTGAGTTTTTAATCCTGTTAAGCCCCTCTAATGATATTTCGTTTGTCTTGAACATATGCGCAATAATCCCTGAAGTTTTACTGGTTGAAGAATTACCGCCGGCCGCTTCCTTGATTGTCACGGTTCCTTCTGTGCCTCCCCGAGTTTTAGAATGTAAGGGTTTCTCATTTAGTTGATTTATTGTAGATACCAATTTTTCCTTGCCTTAACCATATATTTTTGCAACCTTGCAGGAGTGCTCTTTGACCACTTATACCAAGTGCTACACCCGCACTTCTCCTTTCAATCGGAAGTCGTTCCCTCTTCCAGCAGTGGTCAATATATTCTTTGTTTAGTGTTTCCCCTTTTCGTGTGTAAACTTTCTGCTGATAAGCCTTCCTTATATTGACCAGGTGTATCACAGTTCAAAGGGGGGAGCGAAGGAATAGCCAAGCCTCCGGAGCTCCCTATTTTTGCACCTTCAACAGCTGGTACAGTAGATTTCGTCCGTTAGGTGTCTTTTTTGTCTTTCAGGTGGAAATCTGATCGTAATTTATTTTGCAGTGATTATACCGAATTCGGCTCCTTTTGAGTCCCTCATTCCTATGCCCACGGGGCCCTTCGGTAAATGCCCATCTTCTAGGGGTGCAGTGAATAGCCGGCGAACGTTAAGCGAGTTTATTGAAGATCTCGACGGCGAGGCCCTCACCTCTGCTACGGATTTTGCCGAAGAAGTCAATTCAATGCTGGCGACGCTCATGAATTTCCATAATGAAGATCTCATCGGTTCTTGGGTTGATTATTGCAGGAAGATCGAGGCTTGCCTGCATGTGATTGAGCTTAAGCGTCTCGCTCCCGAGGTATTGACTTTGAACTCTCAGTGGGCTACGTGGGTCGAGCAGAGTGTCTTTTTCATTCGATATTTTGAACAAGAGGCGGCCCTGAGGCGAAAGGAGCATGAGCGGCTTCCGGCGAATCCGTCCAATTGTGCGCCCAGGTTGAAGCGAATGCTGCGCCGCTGAAAGCTATTTTTGAAAACCTCCAACGATGTATTTTTGACGGGTTGGTGCTAAGGCAAAAGCTTGACTTCACTGAGCGGGTCACACAGGGTTGCAAAACTTCCAAGGAGGAAATCGATGAGAAGTTTTCATCTTACTTGCAACAATGGGCTCAAATCGAAGCGAAGTTGGCCGCCGTAGCTGAACGCGAGAAGGAGTTGAGGGGAGTGTGCGAGCGGTTCGTTAGTTTGTTGAAAACGCCTCCTCTTTAATAAATGTTTTTGTTCCCCTTCTTGTACTGATTGTATTTCTTAAACTTCTGATTCATGAATAACATGTATTCATTTTGATTCTTGAATGAAATGTATCTTGTATTCACTTAAATTGATGAATAAAAGACATATTTTTTTTCGTACTGGCATTTCTCTCTTCTTCGATATCTTAATGTGGTGTGAAGTAGTTTATATACTCATTTCAGAGTTTGTAGTTTATTCGCTCATCCCGGAGTCTCTAGTTTATGGACTCATTTCGGAGTTTGTAGTTTATTCGCTCATCCCGGAGTCTCTAGTTTATGGACTCATTTCGGAGTTTGTAGTTTATTCACTCATCCCGGAGTCTCTAATTTATAGACTCATTTCGGAGTTTGTTTAGTTTACCTTCCTTGGGTTTATAGGAAAACTTGCTCTAACGCATGGATAACCTCTACTCTTTACAACAGAGGTCCGTTAGGTTTTGTGGTACTAGGGTTTTTGTCCGTCGTACCATCGCGTTGGCTGATGCATTCCCCGATATGCAGACTTTACGCTGCCGTTCGAGTAGCCCCATGACTGCCGTGTCTCTGATCCCTTCGGGGGCTGGACAAGACGTCTTCAAGTAATCATCCTAAGAAATTTGACCGTCGAAAGGGCAAGCGTTAGGAATTTTGCCATGCCGCTTTTTTACTTGAGGTTAGGCTCAGTTTGGGAACCCCGATGAGTCATAACCACTTCTCACTGGTGTGGGATGATCTCCAATAGTCTTTCGGGTTTTATTTGAGTTGCCGTCAAGACCCTGAAGCTAGGAATTTGGCCTTCGCTTCCTTTGTCGACACTGCATCTGCTGTAATGAGACGAATGTCGAGGTAATCTCTAGGTTGTTTTGTGAACCGTCGAGACTTGGAACTAGGGACTTTGCCATGGCTCCGTTTTGTTTCGACCCTGGGGTCGTTTGTGTTAATTATATGTATGCCCTAGAGGCCATTATTATACATGTGATGTATATTATAGTGGATGCTTGGACATATATAGGGAGGACTATCTTCCTCGACATGATAGTATGCTATCTCGTTGCTCTTTATCTTAACATATACACTTATTGTCTCTCTATTACATATTGATAAAGCCCTTAGGATGAGTACTTGACTACCAGGATTCTGATGCAGATCATACTAGTGGGGCAAGGGTAGTCGGTAAGTACATCCTTCAATTGTTCCTAGTCGTGGGAGTATCGAGACGGGGCATCGATATTCCAGAGTAGACTAGCGTATACGCTTCTCGACCCATGTGATGGGCGATGGATGATCCCATATCCATTGGTGTTTGACATCAGAGATGGTATACGGGTGCTCAGTGGAGAATGGGTATACTGAACGGACTCGCTGAGAACTCCTAAATGGTATTATACCTCACGTCAGATAGCAGTTCTCTGGTGACACTGGTACAGGTTAGTCTGTCGACCTGAGATCGTCATAGAGTCTTGTGTGATTCCTACTGTGCTTTGATTTCCACCTTACAAAGTTCAAGATATCATGGAAAACAGTGGTTTTGAGTACAGTCCCGAGTCACATGGAGGTAATGAGCGATAGGAGGGGATTTCTTCTCTTTCGGTATTGGGGGTTGATGTTGCGCTATGTTTGATTGGCCATAATAGGAAATCCCTAGCCAGGGTTGCTGAGATCTACTGGTAAGTGTTATCAATAGTTTCTCGAACTATTATGGGCCTCACATCGGCATGACTTATCAGGCTATTGGGGTCTGACGTTTACCACCCCCAGGCTGTGATATGCGACATATCTGACGAAGAGACCGGACTGTACGGTAGTATTATTTATTGGATTCGCAGGAGTATGAGCAGGCTTTCTTGTTGATCTTCTGATCGCTCAATACCCGGGTAGCCGTTACGTCCAGCTAGTACCGCTGACGGCTTGTGGGTGTTTGATATGATCATCACCTACTGCCGGCGTATTGACGGGTCTTTAGAGTCCTACACAGAGGTTTCCTTGCTCAAGAGAAACGAAGTAGGAGCACATATGTGATATGTGCGGGACTGAGATTAATACGAGTATGTGATACCATATTCTATTCTCGCGATATGTGATATCGGGCGGTTATATGTGATATAACCGGGTTATCGGATCAAGTGTTGATTCGATAAGTTGATACATATGATATTAGTCGGTTTTATATGATATAGCCGGATTATTAAATCAAGTGTTGATTTAATAATTTAATGTATAATTATATATTTGATATATTAATTTACATTAACTAATATTAGCTCACTTAAGAATTCTTTTTCTCACTTGTGCATTTAGTATATATGTGATAAATATTAATATACATTTTTTTGTGTCATGCTAGATGATACATATGACAAGGGTGTATGAGACTCACACCATACTTATCATAATGATGGATTTTATTTATTTAAAGTAAATCAAAATTAGTTGGAAATTAGTCACATTAGATATTTATTAACCTAACCATTATCTTAAACCATGGTTATGTCTCTACATGAGTTATATGAGATATTTCTTATCTATGGTTGCCATTCTACACTTGCTTCACTCCATGGTTGCTTTTCTTCATCTCCTTTCTTTAGCTCTCTAGCAATTTGGGAGGTGAAGAAAATTAGTAAGAAAAATATTTCTAAAGTGAGCAAAATTCCTACTTCATCAAGCTACACTAGATTAGCCATTTAGTTTAACTTGTTTTCTTCATAATTAGTGAAGAGATAGCTTGAGTTAGTGTCTCCTCGACGTAGATCATCTTCGACCTCGAAGATTTCAAGCAAGCTTGTTCCTTTCATCTTGTGGAGCCTTTCTAGAGTACGGGAGTTCACTACTTAGAGCGAAGGGACTACTACATGGAGCTATTAAAGTGAAGGACCGGTCTACAAAGGTTGTATTCCTTGTTCACTTAGATGTAAATATGTTTACATTCTCGTTTCGTCTAATTCTCTAGTTAAGATTCTTGGTTAGGATTCTTTAGCATGCCATTTTTTTAAAAACGGCATGGTCGATGCCTCCTGAAACCCAGTGGCGGTGCTGCGGAACCCTACAGTGGTATCAGAGCCATGCTAGAGAATTAAACGATGTTTGTAGAATTACGAAAATGAAACAACTCCGAAACACTCGAAACTAAAACCTAGTTTCTGTCGATTTTCCCAGAGTGTCTAAAAATTTGTTAAGCAACAGCAGAATGTTACATGAGATGTTACAAGAACACCTCAGGAAAGCGAACCCCTATCGCTGGATTTTGACCGGCCACATATTGGAAAATACTAGCCCCACCGGGTTTTGTTTGGAGTTTGGGCTTCGTTTTGGTGTGGTGTTCCAGTCTTTGGGTTTTGGTATTTTAGGTGTTTCTTGTTTTTGCTAAGACTGCATGTGATGTTATCTTTCTGTAAAGTCAATTCGGATTGTTTCGTAATCGTAATTCTAACATCATTTCGTGTTATTTAGACGACGTTAAAAAGTTCGAACGGATATCAATAACCCATTTTCTCCGTCGCTGGAAATTTTCCAAGAGTTGGATTTTTCCAAGTTTAAAATCTTCAGAAAATCATGCAGGTGTTTTCTTTGGACCCTCTAGAAGAACGAAACCCTAACTCGATTCTGTGATCGGCGGAATCGCCACCAAACCCTAGGGTTTGTGGTAGTTCCGCGGCGCCATAGGTGAGGCAAGGGTTGGCCCTTCTACGGTTGGTCCATATGGGCTGTGGCATGTTCTGGGTATTTTTAAACTGCGCTCAAGTGTTGAGCTCTCTGGGAAATTTTGGGTGTTTGTTAATTCGATCGAAAAGTTTGACATTGTCTAGCTATCTGTGAATGTGATACAATATTTGGAATCCAAAAATTTAGTTTTGTGAAAACTAATTTGAATTTTGTAAATATAGCAATTCTGTCTCATTTGATCGGTTGCCATGGGATTTTGATGTTGATCAAAAGTCCGTCGCAATGACGTGGTGTACGTGGATACACGCCGGGTAACCTTACTAGATAGCCATGCCCCATAGCCCCGACCAAGTGACTGTAGGAGAACCCCGTCGCCAAAAGCATCCGTTCGGGTGCTCGCGGCCGCGGTGTTCCGCCTAAGTACACTTCGTCAACGGCATCAGAGGTGAGGCCGTCTACTAAAGTTTCCGACGAGCATTCGATCAGGATGTCGGGAATCTTGTTGAATTACCCGACTGGTTATTGAAAAGTGTTTTCAATATATAGACTAAAATGCGGGGTTTATAATTGTTAGGCATGCGATGCCTAATGAATTCATTTGGTTAGGCATGAAATCCAAAGTATGTGATACATTGGGTTTATGATGTCTAAGGTGGTTGCAGATTCCAATTGTTGTAGTTTTCACTTTCTTTTCTGCGACCGTAAGTGTAATATGTGGTGTATCGCCGGTTTCTTTGCTATATGTCAACGACAATTAGGATACGCATATTTACTTACGTTGATGACATGTGATGTTATGTGTTGCTGTAATATGTTATATTGGATCGCCGTGTTTTGAACAGTCGGGTTTTTTTTATGTGAGATGAAAGTTTTTCATTTTCATTCATGTAAAAACTTGTATGTAATATTCTTTTATTGGGGCACTTCCGGGTTGAGGATGATGTCACCATTGATGTATATTATTTACTTTTCCGCATTAGGATAGACCCAAGGAGGAGAGCACAAGTAACCGGGTTCTAGAGTTCAGTGGGAGACCATCTCGAGGAGTCGAGACCGGGTCTCTTAACTCTAGAATTGGGAGGGTTTCTTGCCGCTCTCGTAGGGGTTTAGGGATGTGGGTTTGACTATTCATCACGACCGTGGAATCCGCGATTTTTACTGGCTTAGTTAAAACACGGAATTTCTAGTATATCTAATATTTCATATGTGTTCTTCTGCTGCTGATATTCTGTGATGTGATCACTTTATATGATGAAACGAATGTTATTATATATATGATATATAATAAACGTTGCTTTTGTTTTACACCCGCGCTAGTCCTGCCTTGCTATTCCGTTAGTCAAGTAACCTAACGGTGTATAACGGGACACTGTGGCGAATGCGGATGGCATAAGCGTACGTTGTATTTTCGTTTCTTTTGTAATGCTTAGGAAGCATAAATGATGGGACTTCATTAATGAAATTAATGAAATAAGAGATACCTAAAGATGTTGTAGAATCTTGTTTTAAAAACTGGTAGATCTAGTTCTTGCTTTGCATAGCGGTATTCCTTGTAGAATATCCAGCACCTTATTCGATAAGGAAAGAGCCGAGATCCCTTCACCGGGAGTGACCTCTTTAGCGAAACTAGCAGATACTACAACCCACTCAGTTTTTTTGATTGCTTTTTGAGTTCATAGTTTGCATAGTGGTATTTATGAAATATCCAGCACCTCATTTGATGAGGAAAGAGCCGAGATCCCTTCACCGGGAGTGACCTCTTTAGCAAAACTAGTAAAAGCCTCAAAAACACTCCTTTTCAAAATCACTCGATTCTACAACGATATCAAGTTCATTATGCAAAAGGTTTTCTTAAAAACCTGTCGTAACCCTCCGTCATTTCAGATAAGGACTATTTAGTATTCGTGCTGCGTTTGTTGACCTTGTCAAGGCGTAGTGTGTGGTAGATGATTAGTGCTTATCTGCAAAGCATATGATGTGATTTGATTAGGGTTGTACCGCGGCCTTGTTGACCTTGTCAAGGGTCATGCGGGTGGGTTTAATTCAATTATGAAATGTACGGGTTGAACTTGACTTGCGATTTATGGTTTGTTGACCATGTCAAGGTAATAGATCGCTTGAGGAAAAATATTATCGGGAATTTCAAGTGTTGAAATTTGCAATGAGATTGCATACCTTCTATGAGATAGTTGGATCCCGATACCCACTGCGAGTAAGAGTTACTCCAGGGAGAGTTTTGCACATTACAATTAGCCGATCAAGTGGGTGTCTAGAAAGGTGTTAACGGGGTTACGCCCCTGGGAAAATGAGGTTTATTTTAATTAGGTCCGTGCGAAAACACGGGGAACCTCCCTCGAAGTACCAACACTGGCCTGGCCGAAAGATTGGCGAACTTGTAGGGTGTAATTAATCCCGGCAAGTCTTACCTTTCAGGATTTGAAGGAAGGTTTGATAAAAACGATGGGAGCCATCCTGATCGGATAAAATAATAACCAATCTGATCTTGCAAGAGCATACGCAGAGTGTTTTCTTCTCTCTCTCCTGGTAGCGACCATGCCACGCCTTAATCAAGTTAATAATATGGATGCATTGACCGAACCTGCTTATTATACTGAGCAGGGGAACGTTGGTACCGCTCCCACTTATAATTGTTATAAGTCTGAGCAGGAAATATGGGAATATCAGGATTCCTACGCGACCCAATCTAGGAATGAGCATGTTGATGCATATTCTTCGGGTGTGTTCAATTACCAAGAACTGTTTCTCAGTATCCTCTACGTCCTAGGTATGAGATACCGGATTGGGATCCCACAAATGTAATCTGTTACATAGGATACAGAAAGGTAGAGAACTGAGAAAATATGATCGTTCTCTAGTGTAGAGAATGGTGCAATTGTTGCAGCCAAGTCAGTTGGCAAATATCACCTTGTATTACCAAATGGTAAATACATTGATGTTCTCCGCCGAATACAGCGACGGAACCGTGTAGGTTCGTCTTGCCTGAATTCAGGGGCAGATGCTAATTGGTGCTATCCGTCCACCTCTCCGAATATGCCAAGTTGATTTATGGCACCGTGTATCGAAGGTTTAAACGGATGCGGCCGATGTAGCAGACATCGTCAGATTCCCCCTCATTGAGGGGTTTTTGATTGTGGGGACGCTCTTCCCTGCAGGTGCAAGCCCCTGCAGTTAATTACGCTACCGCATCGCGGTAACCACTTTCTCCTTCTCCAGATGGTCACTTAGTGTCGTTTGTGTTTGTTTTGTTTTTGGTTACCCGTGGATTGTATATGGAGACTAATTTATGTTGTCGCCCGTAGAGCGTGGATTAGTCCAAATCCGTATCTTCTTAGATTTGGGTTTGGGGGTTGGGTTTAAGGATAAGTTAGTCTCATTTGAGACTAAGATCAACTTAAACGCTTGTTAAGGATACGTTAGTCTAATTCTAGACCAAGATTAACTTAACGGGATCGTTTAGATCCAACAAAAGAGCTTGTGGGCTCAATTGTTTAGTTTATGGACATTGCGGTCAATTAGTTTAAGGACATTACGGTCCAATGTTAGTTTAAGGACATCTCGGTCCATGGGTTTAAAGGGACCCCACAGTCCGAGGTTAAGGACATCATAGTCCATGAGTTTAAGGACCCCACAGTCCGTGAAATGTTTGGTTGTCAGGACCCATCACCTCTCTGAAGACGTTGAAGGATTACAACGAAAAATATCAAAGGAGTGAAGAGATGTACCTTTGAACCTATTTTGGTTGAGATTTGTAGTCCAATTTGGGTCTAAGATCAAAAAGATTAATGAGCATATGGGCTCAGTTAATCTGAATTAAGGACTTATGGACAATCTTGGGCTAAGTCCAATCAAGTTAAAATGTTTAACATTTATTTTGGGCTGTTGAGCATTTATTTGGGCTTGGCCCTTTTAACAATGCTGAGCATTGATTTAGGTTCTGACAGTATTTCTGTCTTTTAGTGCTGAGCACTCATCATAGCTATGGGATTTATTAAAGAACAATTTATGTTCTGTTTAGCGTACACGTGAGGAGCACGTGGTGCACTTGGCGCTTTGCGCCATTCAAAGAGCGCAGAGCGCTTCTGCTGGGTAGCGCACACTTGAGGAGAACGTGGCGCGCTTGGCGCTGAGCGCCGGACCATGAGCGCAAAGCGCTAGTTTATGAGCGCAAATCGCTATTTGTGCAATAACGCATACGTGAGGAGCAAGTGGTGCGCTCAGCGCTGAGTGCCAGATTATGAGCGCATTGTGCTTCTGCCGAGTAGCGCACACGTGAGGAGCACGTGATGCGCTTGCGCTGAGCGCCAGTCCAAAGAGCGCAAAGCGCTTCTGTTCAAGTAGCGCATACGTGGGAAGCACGTGGCGCACTTGGCGCTGAGCACCAGTCTAAGAGCGCAAATCGCATCTGATCAATTTTATGCTCTGAGAAATAAATTCTCGTTTAAAAGAGACTTTGTCTCAAGGTTCTAAGAACAAGGTTCTTATTTTGGAGGAGATGTTTCAATCTCTTATTTTAGTGAAAGGCTTTACCTTTATGGATCTGTGTTCCTAAGAGAATTGAATTATTCTCCCCTGTTCTTTTATTTTGAGATGTATTGATCTCATTTTGTAAAAGGCCTTAGTCTTGTAGATCTATGATCTGTGAGAAGAATTATATTCTTCTTTTTATTTTATAATAAGGTCTATTGATCTCTTTGTGAAAGACCTTAGTCTTGTAGATCTATGATCTTTGGGAAAGAAGTGAATTCTTCTTTTTAATATGAGATGATTTCATCTCTCTGTTTATTTTTTACCTTGAAGAAAATCTTCTTCTTCTCCCGAAAGCTTGGCTCTTCTTTCTGAGATTTCTCAAAGTTTGTACGGGGGTTCCTCTCTATGAGACGTGAAGTCTTGGGTCCTTTATATAGTAAAGGCTGATCATTTCAATCAGTTGAAGAGATCTTCTCTTTGGATTTTTGATCCAAGGGCTTCTGATTTACAGAAGGCAATCTTCTTGTTTTTAACAAGATTGGGGAATTTTCTCCATACAGAATTTATTCTGTATTTTTGGTGATTTTTTAATCACCATTGGATCATTGATCCAACGGTGCTCTGATTTATAGAGCACAATCTTTTTGTTTGGAAAGATTTTGAGGAACCTTTCCTTAACAGAATTTTATTCTGTTCAATTAATGATTCATCATTGTTATTGGATCTTTGATTTAGTTCCAGCGCTAGCGCACTCGTGTTTTGCACGTGGTGCGCTTCTTCAGAGCGCTGGCGCTCTTGGCGCACTTAGCGCTAACGCACTCGTGCTTTGCAAGCGGTGTGCTACCTCAGAGCGCTGGCGCTCTTGGCGCACATAGTGCTAGCGCACTCGTGCTTTGCACGTGGTGCGCTGCCTCAGAGCGCTGGCGCTTTTGTGAAGCGCTACTTCATTTCAAATTTTGTAAATTTGAACAGAGTTTTGCTCTGATTAAGGGAAACAAATGCCCTCCTACCGTTGTGCTCACGTGGCCCGTACATGAGTGCAGCGGTGGCAGCATCTCTGCCGTTGGATCAACTCAGAAGTTGAAACGGCTATTTATGCCTATAAATAGGACCCTTGGCCCTTTAGATGACTTTTTTCATCTTCTTTCTTCTGAGAATTTTTATTCTCTTGCAGAGCATAACCTTTTATTTTAAGAACTTTCAAGAGTCAAAACTCTGCCAAATTTTTGGTAATATTTGAACTTTATCAATAGAGCTTTACTCTTCTTCAGATCATAGTTCTCTAAATGTTTTTAGGGTTTTACCCATTAACAGAGCTTTGCTCATCATAGATCTTGGATCTAAAAATGTTATTAGGGCTTTACCCATTAACAGAGCTTTGCTCTTCATAGATCTTGGATGTAAAAATATTATTAGGGCTTTACCCATTAACAGAGTTTTGCTCTTCATAGATCTTAGATCTAAAGAAAATCTCTGTTAGGGTTTCTTAACCTATTAACAGAGCTTGTCTCTCTTGAATAATGGAGATTTGTTAATCTCTTATGAAGAACTCTCAGAGTTTGTTCATAGATCTTGAAAATCTCAGAATTTTAATTCATAAAAACTTTATTTTAAAGTTTTCTGATCATTTTTACAGAGCGAGGCTCTTCAGAATTTCCTTTGGGAAATTTTTTATTCCTTCATCATTGGAAACTGACAGATGTTACTCTGTCATAGAGCACTGCTCTCAATGGGAGATTTACTCTCTGGCCCGAGGAATTCTCATTAGATGAGAATCTTCTGAGGATTTCCTCATTTAATATCAGTCTTATCAAATGATGAGACTGTTTTATTAATGATGAGTTATCATCTAGATTATGTGGGTCCCCTTTGGTCCCTTTCTACTGCATTGCAGTGCGATACGAATTTTAAAGTACTAAGTGTCAGAACATAAATTAGAGCACTGACGGCTGACTTTTGTTCTTTTTCGCGTAGGTAACATGTCTTTCGATAGTTCTTTCCCGTTTGTTCGTTCGGAGGGAGGATTCCCCGAAGTGTCGTAGACTGAGAGAATCTTGCGCTGATTAAAGACCATGACCCGGAACACAAGAATCTTCATCTATGGGGTAGATGGATGATCAAATTATCAGAGGCCGCCGGAGCTTTTCTTGTGCGACACCCTCGGAGCCTATCTCTGCGATCCTTTATGCAGATGCACCCCCGATAAGCTATACTGTGGAGGAGGTGAATTGGACTTCAGAAGGTCTCCTTCGGCCTTCTATGGCCGCAATACCCGTGCAGCCGCCGGTAGCTTTGGACACTTTAGGGCGACGCATATGCCAGGGTGAATCGCGCCCTTGGGGACAGCCCTACAACATAGGACTAACTCCCCGTCACCCGGCCGGATACCTGCAGTGGACCCGATATATTTTATCGGCGAAGAAGTCGCAGCTGCTGAAGCTCGGATTGTACTCTGCGATCCACGCTTCCTTATTCCAGTATTATGCACCTCCTACATGGTGGATCAAGGCGTTTCTAGAGCAATGGAACATTCCGACCCACAACTTCCTCTTATTGGATCGAGAAGTCTCCATTTCCTTAGAGGAATTTGCCGAGATATCTGGTTTACCCGTTAGGAGAGAGCATTACGAGGAGCTGCTTCCTCCGGATGAGTATATTTTTGCCACCAAATCAGTGGTAATGGGTCTTACCCTAGAGAACGCCATTCAACACCAATTTCCAAGTTTGATAAATGTGTTGAATATCTACGAGGACCTATTTCTTGAATCTGGAAGCCGGGAGGGGGGGGTCAGCTTTGCGGACTTCATTGCTCGTTTTCTTCGCCCGGAAGTTTTATCGCGACAAGGTGAAAAGTTTGCCAAAATTGATGATCCTTTCGGCTTTGGCTTGGATCGCCGGCCAATATTGGAAGCCGATCAAAAGGATTTCTTTCTTCCCAACGCTGCTATCGTCCCCTTTTGAGAAATTGCCGCTCCGGGCATCGATGAGGAAGCGTTCTTTCTACGGTTCCTCGGTTTATGGTTAAGCTGGTTCGCGCTTCCCATGCTCCCTTGCTACATGAGGCCGTCTGTCTTCTACCCAGTGCATCGAATGGTTGTCGGGATACAAGTGGCCATCGGGATTGCTGGGTTAGCCCACCTGTATCACGGCCTCAGGTTGGCAGCGGATACTACCGAGCCAGGGGTGAAGCCTGCCAACTTCTAAATGCATTATTTCACCTCATGGCTCGAGTTGCACGTGCTTGGGGTCTTCGGTATCCACAGAAGACCTTCCTTTTACGACATATGTAAGTTCCCTCGGATAATGCGGCTGGTCGACGCATCCATCGTAAGTCCGACACCGCGGAAAGCTAGGGGTTTGCTCCTTCGTCCACACACGGTTGGAGATGGTATGTCCTTTACCGATAAAATTTTGACTGTCGGACAGGAATCTACAAAAATGGTGCTGCCATTACAGGACATTTTTAAAGACGGGGCCTCTGTGTTGAAAGCTCGGGAGATTCTTCATCTGTATTCCATCAGGCTGGGCTTTCTCGTATTTAGGCAGAATGATGCAGCGTTGTTTATGAGATATAACCCGCATCATTTCGCCCAACAGCTAATCTATAATCAGGGCGTCCCGCTCGAGGCTTTCTTGGCAGAACCTGCTACTACCGAAGAGGGTATGCGAAGCGCGCTGCATCATTTTATGCGCCTGAACACAGGGTCCAACTTCTTCATCAGTGAACCAAACTGTGTTCCGAAGGCCCTGAATGTGTACGTGGCTTGGTATCAACATTCGATGGGCGCCGTCATTAGAGAGGAAAAAAGATTGCTGCTTGATCGTAAGGGTGCAGTGCCGGCCAGTAACCCTAATTTCTTCTGAAGCGACGGACCATTGTCCATCCTCCCCTAAGGGAAGCTGCTGTGGTTGTGGCGCCATATGATATGACTGAACTACTGATCCCCCATGCGCCCGTTGAAGCGGTGACTGTGGCGTCTCCCGAGTCTGGCGTGGGTTCAGATATCGGGACTCGTCGTCCCAAGGTCCCCACCAAGCGTAAGCTTGTGCTAGCGGCTACGGGCACTCGCTCGCAGAAGAGGAAGAAGAAGTCGATTCTCTCTACAGACGTTGTACTCGGCCAGGAGCCCCATGCTCCTTATAGCGAGGGCTTATGCAAGTACGGGACCAACCAACGATGGTCTGTTCATGGCGCCAGATGATATTGATCTGGACGCTGCCATCGCAGCTTCTGAGCGACTGGCTAGCTACAATGCGGGACTGATCACCCTCGCTGAGTCAGGTAATCTTCAGTCGTATTCTTTTATTGTTGTATTATATTTTTATTACCGTGTTTTGAATGATACTTTTTCTTCAACAGGTGTTTCCACTGAAGAGGCTCTCGCGGCCTCTCTTAAAACTTTTGAAGAAGAGGAAAGGGTTCGCGCTTCCTTGGGCGTCGGTACATTTCGGCTCACTGCACCTTCGTTTCCCTTTCTTATGGGTAATCTGACCCCTTTTTCATCTTATTACAGGGACTACTTCTACTCAGGTTATCCCGGGTGTGGTACCGACTTCCCAGGGTGGTGCAGAGGTGCTTCCAGGGCCAGCTATCTAAGTCCCGGCCTCCTCAGCATTGCCAACGGAGGCTTTACTTAAGCAACCGATGACGGATGCCATAACGGCTGCAGAGGTATCTCCTAGCATGAACGATGACGTCTCCTTGACGAAGGTCCTTAGAAGATCGGCTCTCACGGCCCGGGCGGAAAGGAAGCGCAGGAGGCGTGCAGTAAGGGAACGTAACGCCGCCTTATCCGCGGGTGTAGGCTCGAGCGCTGCTACCCCTGTTCTTGCTCCTTCAGAGGGTGCTTCGGTCGCCCTGTCTACCGCTTACAGACAGGCGGTACGTGCGGCTCGGGAAGAAATTGAAAGACCGACCCAAGGTAACGTAACACTGAGTCCCTTCGTTAAAGTTTTAATCTTCAGACTCTCATATGTCCTATCCTGCAGGGTCGAGCCTTGATAAAGAAGTGGTAGGTGAGATGGCGGCAACCACCGAGCCTGAAATAGCCACTCTTTCTCAAGAGTCTGGAACTGCCCCAATTGTCGCTCTTTCCCCTTGCGGCTCCTTGCCATTGTCGGGCGCTGCGAGTATCACGATGATTCTCATGGAGTCGGGGAATGAAGCTACGAGCGGCGAAACCATGTCGATGGAGGAGGGTGAAGCAGTCACTGCACCCAGTGACGCCTTTGTCGCGGTTTCGACCGGCGACTCACCAAGTAAGTTTTGGGTCATTGCTTTTCATTCTGCAATCCCTTTCAATCTCTTCTGACAGTATTTTTTTCTCATTTCTAATGCAGGTGTGGCGAGCATTGAGGTTGTGCCACCCGAGGAAGCATCGCCAGTTGTTGCTTTGACAGTGGCCGCCCCTTTGCCTCCTCTCATGTCCTCCCAAATGATGGAAGGTACGGGTTTGTGACTTATCGGTTTCATTGTAGGTAATATACTTTATGTACTGACATTGCATTATTACATCCTTGCAGGAGTCCTTTTTGATCATATGTATCAGGTGCTGCACCCACATTTCTCCTTCCAGTCAGAGATTGCCTCATCTAGTGGCGCTGGTGAGTACAACATCTAGCTAATATTTTCTCTTTTCTTTTAAGGGCAGCCAAGTCGTTGCTAATTCTTCTTTGTTTTGACTGCAACACTACAGATTGAAGGAGGAGATGAAAGAATAGTCGCGCCACCGGTACTCCCGGCCTTGCCACCTGCCACAGCCGGTATGGTAAACTTTATTGTTCATGTATCTTCTTTATTTCTTGAGCCGTCATTTGACTATGACTTGTTTTGCAGCAGTGACACCGACTTCAGCTCCGTTCGAGTCTCGGATCATAATGCCAGCAGGGCCCTTTTGTAGACGTCTATCTTCAAAAGGTGCTGTGACTAGTCTGCGCATGTTGAGCGATTACATCGAGGAGCTTGATGCGGAGGCTCCTACATTTGCTGTAGATTTTGCTGCCAAGGTTAATCCAATGCTAGCAACGCTTGTGAACTTCCATAGCGAGGGCGTCGTTGAGTCTTGGGTTAATCATTGCAAGAAAATTGATGCCTGCCTACATGAGCTTGAGCTCGGACGTCCTGCTCCCGAGGTCCTGGCTGTGAACTCCCAACGGGCTCCGTGGGTCGAGCAGAGCACTCCCTATTTCCACCATCTTGAACAAGAAGCGGCCTTAAAGCGTAAGGAGTGTGAAGATACTTCAAGCGAATCTGCCCGACTGCATGCTCAGGTTGATGCAAATGCTGTACAGTTGAAAGTTATCTTTGAGGGCCTTCAACGATGTATTTCTGACGGGCTAACGCTGAGGCAGAAGCTCGACCTCATCGAACGAGATGCGCAAAATCGTGGGGCAGCTCGGCGGGTCATTGATGAGCAACTTTCATCTTATTTGCAGCAACGGGCTCAGGTTGAAGTGGAGTTGGCCGCGGCAGCCGACCGTGAAAAGGGATTGAGGAGAGTGCATGAGCAACTGGTTGGTTTATTGAAAACTCTTCCCTCCTTATAGCTGCCTTTGTATCGATTAGACATTTGTAATTCTTGAATAAAATGTATTCTTTTTCTTTTATGATGTATCTTGTACTCAATTTAATTTATGAATAAAAGATATATTTTTTTGTACTGTCCTGTATTATCTCTTATTTTCTTCTCTTTTCTTTGTTGCTGGCATGTTACCTTAGTGAGCGTAGCCTGTAGATGATAGAGAGTATTCTATCTGGAACTCTTTGAGAGGTAACGATGGCTTAGGAAGCAGGTTCAGATCTGCCGCCTAAGGCTTTTCAACTTTGTGAGCCGTGAGGGTCTCATAAAGACTTTTCTCCCTACGAGTCGAGAGGATCTTGTAGGTTTATTTTCTCCTTCGGAATCGTGAGGATTCCTAAGTGTGTTTTCTTTTGAGAGTCGTAAGGATCTCGCAAAAGAGTTTTCTCCCTTACGAGTCAAAAGGATCCGTAAGTGATGGATGATGTTGACATTATCCGCATTTCACGGGGTCATGGGTTGACTTTATCCATATTTCATGGAGTCAAGGGTTGCTCTGGACGCTTCTCACGGAGTCAGGATTGACATTAGCCGTATTCCACGAGACCAGAATTTGCTCTGGATGCTTCCTACGGGGTCAGGATTGACATTAGCCGTGTTCCACTAGACCAGGAGGGGTTGACTTATTTTTGAGGGGGGGTCACTGGATGACGTATTTCCGCGATGAGGTCATTTGCTGACGTGTTTCCGCGACGGGGTCACTGGCTGACGTATTTCCGAGGCGGGTTCATTGGCTGACGTATTTCCGAGGCGGGGTCATTGGCTGACGTGTTTCCGCGACGGGGTCATTGGCTGACGTGTTTCCGCGACGAGGTCATTTGGTGACGTGTTTCTGTGACAGGGTCATTTGCTGACGTGTTTCTACGATGGGGTCACTGGCTGACGTGTTTCCGCGACGGGTTCACTGGCTGACCTATTTCCGAGGTGGGGTCATTGGCTGACATATGTCCGCGACGGGGTCATTGGCTGACGTATCTCCGAGGCGGGGTCATTGACTTACGTGTTTCCGCGATGGGGTCATTGGATGACGTATCTCCGAGGCGGGGTCATTGGCTGACGTGTTTCCGCGACGGGGTCATTGGTTGACGTGGCGTCTGTTGTAATGAGACGAATGTCGATGTTGTCTCTAAGTTGTCTGTGAACTGTCGAGATTTGGAACAGGGATTTTGCCATGGCTCCAAGGTTGATTTTCGCGTCTGAATCCTGCTGGACAAAGGAGGAACGCTGTTGTGGGTCTCCAGGCTGTACATGCGGCCGTCGAGACTTGGCTCTCCTTCTGATGGAGCCTGGTGGTATGGTATGGTCCTCTCTTTGTTTATGCCCCTGGATTGTATACAGGGATCGATGTGATCTCATCTGTAGGGCAAAAAGTTTCATTTATATATTTTTCTTTCCTCGATGCTCTATCATTTCAGCTTTTATATCGCGAAAGTCGCGATTGCCAAATCATTTCGGCTATTTTTCGCGATGCCTAATCATTTCGGCTATTTGTTTTATTTACTCGCTGCTTTTTATTGCGAGTCGTCCGACCATTTCAGCTGATTTTTTTGCAAGTTACCCCATCATTTCGGCTATTTCATATGCAATTATGGCTCGCTGATCTTTGCTTCGAGTAAAAGACTTGGGATCTGATACCGGTTTAGGCATCAGCATCGCTACAACTGGGATATTTCCTGGAGCGAATCATCATTTGCCTCTATCGATTTGAACAAAGGTGGCTTAGTAAACAGGGTTAAGATCCTGTCGACTAAGGCTTTTGACTTCATGAGCCGTAAGGGTCTCATAAAGACTTTTCTCCCTACGAGTCAAGAGGATCTCATAGGTGTATTTTCTTCTTAGGAACCGTGAGGATTCCTAAGTGTATGTTCTCTTATAAGTCGTAAGGATCTTACAAGAGTGTTTTCTCTTTATAAGTCGAGAGGACTTATAAGTGTCGTCCGCCATATGAAGATATCCCTTGTCGGTGGTGGGACTCTGTTGGGGACATGTTTATTAGTGCCCATGGATTGTATAAAAAGGTCAGCATTGAACCGTTTGTAGGGCAGAATCGGAGATTGTGATGGCTTAAGAACAGGTTCAGATCCCTGTAGCTTAAGGCTTTTGAATCCTATGAGCCGTGAGGGTCTCAAAGGGGAATTCTCCTTACGAGTCATGAGGATCTCATAAGTGTAATTTTTCCTTAGGAATCGTGGGGATTCCTAAGTGTGTCTCCCTTGTGAGTCGTAAGGATCCCATGCAGGTATTTTCTCCTTACAAGGTCAAGAGGACCTCGCAAGTGTCTTTTAATGAGGTTACACCCTTTCGGGTTTTCACAAAACTCGCCGGTAGCTATGCTGGTTTTACTCACGGAGCCCTTTCGGGTTTTCATCTGTGCCCGTCTTGCTTATGGACATACTGTTTTTTTTTGTGTCAGCTTTGGGATGCTGTGGTCCGTAGTAGTTTATTGACGTCTCGGTCAATGGCCAGTTTTAGGACATAGCGGTCCATCGTTAGTTTAAGGACGTTTCGGTCCGCAGCCAGTTTTAGGACATAGCGGTCCATCGTTAGTTTAAGGACATTTCGGTCTGATTGCCGGCTACTCGTTATAGAGTTTGGGCTTAGGAAGATAGCGAGCGGACATAGGCGTCGTCATCTATCGTTGGCCTAGGCCGTGACTTGTTAGGCGTAGTATTCTTTTAGAAAGAGACCGTTTATTAGCCTGAAAGGTCTTTCACCATGCATGTCCATGAGTAGATAGGCTCCACCCTGGTAAACTTTGTCTATGATGTACGGGCCTTCGTAGTTCGGCTCGAATTTCCCTCATTTGGCATGATTGGGGATCATAGGTCTTCTGACCACTAGCACGAGTTCGCCTTGGCGGAATGCCCTCGGCCTAGTCAGTCTCTCATATGAGCGCGTCATCTTTGCTTTATAAGCCTCCAGGCTTTGTTGCACCATGAGCCGGGTTTCATCAAGGGCGTCGAGCTCCTCAAGCCGAAGGTGAGCATTTTCTTCTTCTGTTAGCTCGTAGTGAACGGCCACTCATAGAGAGGGTAACTCTATCTCGAGGGGGAGTGCCGCTTCTGTGCCGAATACCAATGCATACGGGATTGTGTTCCTGGCTGTTTTGAACGTAGTTCGATTCACCCAGAGAGCTTCATGCAGTCTCTCGTGCCAATCCCTCTTATTTCGAGACACTGTCTTTTTCACGATCTTCGTCAAGGTCTTGTTAAAAGCCTCAGCTAGACCGTTAGCTCGGGGATTATAAACCGATGAATATCTCCAGTCTATATTATGCTGTTGTGCGAAGCGGCTGATCTTGTGGCTTCTGTAGGCTGGCCCGTTATCGGAGATAATCCGTCGCGCAGTGCCGAACCGATAGATGACATGTGTCATGAAGAAATGGAGGATGTTCTCCGTTTTCACTTCTCTTAGCGGTATTGCTTCTGCCCACTTAGAGAAATAATCTGTTGTCTCCAGTATGAACCGATGTCCTTTGGACGATGCTGGTTCGATAGGGCCGATTATGTCGGTTCCCCATATTTCGAACGGCCAGCTAGCCACCGTTGGATGTAGTGGATTTGGATGCTGGTGGATGAAATGCCCGTGAATTTGGCACGAGTGGCACTGCTTCGCGTATTTGAGACAGTCTTGGATCATTGTGGGCCAATAATATCCCATCCTTTTGATCTTCAGCTTCATCTTCGGCCCGGCTTGGTGAGAACCGCAGAGTCCGTCGTGAGTTTCTTGGACGACTCTTCTTGCCTCTTCATGTCCCAAGCATCTTAGCTACAGATAATCGAATGATCTCTTATACAGAGTATCATTGACGAAGGCAAAAGATAGAGCTCGTTTCATGAGCTGATGTCTTGAGGACGCATCTTCAGGCGTTCGACGAGATTTGAAGTAGTCTATAAAGACTTCTCTCTAATCCTTAGCCTTTTCCTGGTCTTTTATTTATAGAGCCGTTTTCATGGTCGCTTCTTTTTCTTCGGACGACTCCAGAGATATTTCCCCTGGCGCAAGAACCCGACAGCTTTGCACGACGATCCTCACGTCATCGAGGTTCTCGTCGGCCAGTTCTTTAGCGAGTTTGGAAAATGCATCTGCTTTGCTATTTTTCGCATGCGGTATGCTTTCCAGAGTGTAGGAAGGAATTTGAGTCAGCTGTTGCTGCACTCTCTTGACGTACTTCACCAACTCTGGTTTGCACGTTTGATAATCGTTGTTTACTTGACTAACGACCAGCTAGGAGTCTCCGTATATGAGGTGGTTTTCAATTCCCATGTCGACAACGATCTCATGACCTGCTATCAAAGCTTCATATTCCGCCTCATTGTTGTCCCCGGCTCTGTTAAGGAGAAGGCAAAGCGCATTATCCCTCCTTGTGGAGTCACGAAGATGAGGCCTACCCCAGATTTGATTATGGGGGTGCTTTGTTTGCGCTTCTTCATGGAAGATGCTCCATCAAAGTAGAGTTCCCACTGGGTGTCATTCTCTCTCCTCTCCCCGTTGATCGTGTCAAACGCGTGCTTGTCGGGCAATTCGCAGTTCAAGGGAGAGTCGGCAGGTATCGGATGCTCAGCGAGGAAGTCGGCGATGGCCTGGACTTTCACTGCCTTGAGAGGACGATAAGTTATCGAGAAATCCATCAAGTGCCGGGCCCATTTAGCCGTCCTGTTAATATGGCCTTTGACATCAAATATTTGAGGGGATCCACCTTTGATATGAGATGGACCTCATGTGCCAACGCGTAGTGTCTGAGCTTCGTTATTGCGAAGATCAACACCAGGCAATGTTTTTCGATGGGGGAGTAATTGCTTTTTTCCCTCAGAAGAACTCGAATCAAATAGTAGAGGGCTCTCCCCTTCCCTTGGCCGTTCTCTTGTACCCACAGCGCGTCTAAAGAACCTTCGAAGGCTGTTGTGTACAGGACGAGAGGTTTTCCTTTAATAGGAGCGGCCGATACTGGCGGATTCTACAGGTATTGATTGATTTCGTGTAGCACGCTTTGGCATCTGCGAACCCAGACGAAAGGATTCCCTTTCTTGATTAGGTTACTGTAAGGACGGCACTTGCCGGAGTGATTGGCTATGAATCGCCGGATATACGCGAGATTTCCTTGGAGAGACCGCAGCTGCTTGAGAGTTTATGGCAGAGGCATTTCCATGATCTCCTTGATCTTGGACGGGTCTATCTCGATGCCTCGGTGTCGGACGACGAATCCTAGGAACTTGCCCGAGGAAACTCCGAACGCGCATTTAAGAGGGTTCATCTTCAAGTTGTATTTCCAAAGACGCTGAAATACGATCTTCAGATGCTCTAAATGTTCCTTGTATGATTTGCTTTTAACTACGAGGCCGTCGATATAGCATTCGATGATTTCATGTATGAGGTCATCGAAAATCTTCGTCATGGCAATCTGATAGGTAGCACCGGCGTTTTTTAGACCGAAAGGCATTACCTTGTAGCAGAATATGCCCATAGGGGTCCGGAAAGCGGTATGCTTCTGGTCCTCGGGATGCATCTTTATCTGATTGTATCCTGATGAGCCGTCCATGAAGGAGAAAACTTCGTGAGTTGCCGTATTATCTATCATCAGCTCGGTGACCGGTACTGAAAAGTTGTCCTTCGGGCAAGCTTTGTTGATATCCCGAAAGTCCACACAGATGCGCACCGTCCCATTTTTCTTCATTACTGGGACAATGTTGGCAATCCAATCAGTGTACTAAACCTCTTGGATAAAGCCGGAGTCTATTAGCTTCTTGACTTCGGCGTTGATGCTCATCTCAATCTCGAGCCGCATCCTTCTCGGCGCTTGTTTAATTGGCTTGACGTCCAGGGATATCGCCAATTTGTGCACAGCAATCTCTGGATCTAATTCTGGCATCTCGGAATATTTCCATGCGAAACAGTATTTATACTGCATGAGCACGTCTTTAAGGGTAGCCACCTTTTCTTCAGACAACAGCTCACCGACGAATGTCGGCTATTCCCCTCCGAATCACGGAGACGCGACCGCGCAGGTTCGTCTTGCCTGAGATTCGGGGCAGATGCTATTTGGTTTTATCCGTCCACCTCTCCGAAGATGTCAAGTTGATTTATGGCACCATGTATCGGAGGTTTAGACGGATGCGGCCGATGTAGCAGACTTCATCAGATTCCCCCTCGCTTGAGGGGTTTTTGATTGTGGGGACGCTCTTCCCTGCAGGCGCAAGCCCCTGCAGTTAATTACGTTACCGCATCGCGGTAACAACTTTCTCCTTCTCCAGAATTTCACTTCATGTTGTGGGTGTTTGTTTTGTTTATGGTTGCCCGTGAATTGTATACGGAGACTAATTTATGTCGTCGCCCGTAGGACGTGAATTAGTTCAAATCCGTATTTTCTTAGATTTGGGTTTGGGGTTTTGGTTTAAGGATACGTTAGCCATTTTTGAGGCTAAGATCAACTTAAACGTTTGTTAAGGACACGTTAGTCTGATTTGAGACTAAGATCGATTTAATGGGATCGTTTAGATCCGACAAAAGAGGTTTCGAGGGCTCTATTGTTCCAGTTTAAGGACATAGTGGTCCATAGGTAGTTTAAGGACATTGCGGTCCATTTCCAGTTTAGGGACATGGTGGTCCATTTCCGGTTTAGGGACATAGGGGGTCTATCGTTCCCGTTTTTGGGACGGATATTAGTTTAAGGACGCATTAATCCATGGGTTTAAGGACCCCATAGTCCATATAGATGTGTTTAAGGACGCATTAGTCCATCGTTCCCGTTTTAGGGACGGATATTAGTTTAAGGACGCATAAGTCCATGGGTTTAAAGACCCCACAGTTCGTATGGGTGTGTTTAAGGACGCATTAGTCCATTAGTTTAAGGACGCATAAGTCCATGGGTTTAAGGACCCCACAGTCCGTATTAATGTGTGGTTGTCAGGACCCGTCACCTCTCTGACGTCGTTGAAGGATTACAACGATAGGTGTCAAAGGAGTTCGAAGATGTACCTTTGAACCGGATGTAAATTGATTTAAGAGAGCAGTCTTGCTCAGTCAATTTAATTTGAGGACTTACGGCCATAATTGGGCCAAGTCCAGTTGAGAATATACAACGTTTTTATCTTTGGCCTATTAGGCCTGTGCTAGGGCTTTGCCCCTGTTTAATAATGTACTGCATTTTATTTTGGCCTGTAAGGCCATTTTGATTTGGGCTCTGTCCCTTTATTTTTATGAAGCTGAGCATCTATCTTTGTTTGGACTCTGCCCTTTTCAGAATAATGCATTGCATTTTATTAGGCATGTCAGGCCCTTTTTAATTGGGCTTGGCCCTTCTGTAAAGAATACAGTGCATTAATCATCTGATAGTGGTCTGTCAGGCGCTTTGTGCCAATGCGAAGGTGACACGTGTCACACTCTGGTGAGCGCAAGCGCAGTGCGCTGCGCTGTTGTGCTGCTGACACGTGGCGCTCTCTCGTGAGTTGCGCCAATTTCAGAGAGCAATGCTCTATTTTAAAAGCGCATAGCGCAAGTTATTCTGGTGCTGACACGTGGCGCTCTCTGGTGGCTTGCGCCAACCCAGGAGCACAACAGTGCAGATTTACAAGAGCAAGGCACTGCTTTAATATCTTGATCCAATTTTGGATTCAAGAAAAGAATCTTTAATATTCCAGAACCAATGGTTCATAAAAAGGCAATGCCTTTGTTATTTATTATATTTTTTTATTGAAGATCCTTGATCTTGTTCTTAGATCAATGATCTATTCAGAAGAAATTCTTCTCTTTATAAAGGTTTTACCTTCGTTTTCCTTTCTGAATTCTTCTCAAAATTCTTTAGAGGAGTTCTCTCTTTATTTCTGTGTTTTTGTCTCTCTGTGTTGTCTTTTGGAATGGGGTCTAGGGGCCTTTATATAGTGCCCATTAATTTGTTAAATTTATTAAAGAGATCATTCTCTAAGTGATTTGGGGATTTTCCCCACCGTTGGATCTTTGATCCAATGGCTTCTGTTTTACAGAAGACAATTTTCTTGTTTTAACAAGAACAGAAAGATCTTACTGGAATTTTTAATTCTGTTTGGCGCAAACGCATCTGCGCTTGACACGTGTCGCGCAGCGCAGAGCGCAGCGCAACTGCGCTGACACGTATCGCGCAGCGCAACTGCGCTGACACGTGTCGCGCAGAGCATCTGAAGCGTTGCTTCTTTTAATTTTGTTTTTAAATAAAGCCTTGCTCTGATTGGGCGCGCTGCCTTGGGCGCTGCGCTGACGTATCAGCTTTTGACACGTGGCGCGTTGCTCGCAGCGCAAGCGATTTGAAGCGTTACTTCAATTTTTGAATTTTTGAAATTCAAACAGAGCTTTGCTCGGATTGGGGGAAACCTCGGCCGTGGGTCGCTTTCCGTTCCCAAGTCGATTTTCTTGAGGTTATCTGCAGCAGTATGTATCCCATCTTCCAGCTCTTTTGGCGCCGGTGGAAACTCTGAGATCACCCCGTCATCATCGTTTTCGAAGCACCAGGAGAGGTCATTCATATTCTCGGGTTCTTCTTCTGATAGCGTTATCACGTGACAGGTGCGAGACCGCTTCCAAGTCCGATGCTGATCCGGCTCTACTCTCGCTATAAACGTCGTTTTCGGTTCATGCTTTTGTGGCGGGGTTACCCTCCAACTGCTGGATAGAGCGAACCTGCCTTGCTGATACTGGTCTTCTACCCAGTATTTGAATATGAAGCAGTCTTCGAGAGGATGTCCTATCGCTCGGTGATAGAAGCAATAGTCCGGGTGAGAGACCTCGCCTGCTTGCTCGGGGTGCTTGGACTCCGGGAAGGTAATCATCTGATGTTTTACGACAAGATCGAGTATCTTCCTTGTCTTGTCTTGGGAAAAAGAATACGCTCGACCAATCTTCTTTATAAGAGACAAATCCTGGTTGGTCGATTCTCGATCGCGTGGCTTCTTGGACCCGCTTTGTCGCTGTCGAACGCTTTTTCCCTTCTTGGGTTTATTTTTGCCTCTGCGTCGGGCCTTTTGTATGACGGGCTCGCAACGAAGGGCATCGTCATTTTCCGCAGTCTGCTGAAGGAGGCGCTGCGTTCTGGCTTATTCGTAGATGGCCATTTCACGATTATGGTCGTCTCGAACCTTTTGATCCGCTTCCCTTATAAGCTTGTCCATTTGTTCTTCGAATGATAGACTCGGCACTTTCATGGCGAGAGCTCATTTTGATTCAGGGTTAGCATCTTCCCACAGAGCATCTCCTTCTTCATCGAAGTCATGTATGACGTAGCAGCCGCGGAATCGCTCCCATTTCTTGGATTGAACATATCCAAGCCTGATCGTTTTCATTCTCCCGTTGGGCAACTTTTGTTGAGTTCCGGGGACATTCCAGATCCTGTTATAGAACTGGGCTTGTCTAGCAGTCTGTTTGAAGGGTACGCCTTGGCGCCTCAAAAGTCTTTTTAATCCTCTGTGTAGTATCTAGGCTAACGGATGGGCTGGAGCTTGTCAAGTGTAGAATCAGCACCATGCCAAATTTCATTCTCCACTTTGGTTTCCCCGGATCGGTAGAATAGGATCGCCTTTTCACCTTTACGTCTGGGGGGATATAAAATGCCTGCACTTCTTGCACACTATAAGTTTCAAGTGCATCGAGCTCTTTGTAATGCTCTTGCGGAACCGTGGCAACTTGCAAGATTTGATCTTCATCAGCGAAGACTTGTATCGATGGCCGATCAGAGAATACGGCATTGACCTCTTCTTTCGAGTTACTGCCGAAGACCAGAATAGGGGTGGACGGTCCTGGCTTGTTGCATTGGGGCGGCCCTGAATAAATTATTTCTTCTTCCTCCTCGGTATCACTCCTGAAGACCGGAATAGAAGTGATAGCTTTGTTCTTCGGTTTGTGACATCTTTCCGTGTCTTCGAAATCTGGTAAGAAGTATTTCGCATCTTCGTACTTTCGGACTTCATTTACGGAGAATGGGTTTAGTTCCCCCGTCACAGTATACTCGAGACCATCCATGAAATACTTCATACACTGATATTGTGTAGAAAGAATAATGTTGTACTCGTGTAACCAAGGCCTTCCGAGCAAAGCATTGTAGCATGTCTTGGCGTCAATGACGTGAAACTTGATGTCCATGACTAGCAGCCCAAAACGCAGCGTCAGTATCACAGACCCGAGCGTCCGTGATGACTGGGAGTCAAACCCGGAGATAATGATCTTATCCCGAGCGAGGTGCTGAATGCTCATGCAAATCTCCTTCATTGCCCTTACATTGAGGAGGTTAACGGAGGCCCCATTGTCAACCAGGATTTTGCCTATCTTGATATCATGACAGTATCCAGAGACATAAAGAGGACGGTTGTGATCACACGTCCCGAGGAGGAGATCTTCATCGCCGAAAGTGATGTCGGCCGTGTGCACTTCTTCCAACTCGCCCTTCATCTTTTCTTCGGCGAGGAAAGCATAAAACTGGTCAGGCTCTTGTAGTGCCTTGATCAAAGAATCTCTCGCCTCTTTGGATAGCAGAAGGGCATCGAGAATGCTTAGCTGTGAGGGTATTTTCCTCAGGTGTGCCAGAACGTTGTAATCCACCTTGTTTTTCTTGGGCAGATCCTTGTTTGTCAGCTCTTTGACGGCTTGGCCATCGAGGGTGATATCCTCTTGGACCTTTTCTTTTCCCTTATCTTTTTTGTTCGACCCATTGTTCGCGGGCCCAAGATTCTTTTCGGGCAGCGTACGATTGCCCAGCTGAATGTTTTCACAGGTCTTCATTTCTTCCGTTTCGGATGTGGGTTCTTTGAAGAGAGGGCCAAGGGCTATTTCTTCATCAGAATCTCTCCCGAAGGTGAGAACTTGCGATCCCCCGGAATCAACCATATGACAGTTGCCGGCAGCTCTTCTTCATTCGTCTGTCGTATTTCTTTGCTCTCGACGAGTTTTGCGCTTCATCCGCTTGAAATGTTGTCGGTAAGCAACATATCCCTGCCACCAGTTTTTAAAGGCGTTGCACTCTTCGGTGGGGTGCGCAATCCTTCGATGATATAAGCAGTATCTAGGATGTACATCCGCTTTATCAGGAGTCTTTCCTTAGGAGGGTGGCAGCTTCATTCCCATCGATATGGCTTTGGCGAACCTTTTCCTCGTCTTGAACTTGCTCTTGTCCGCCGCTAATGTGCTTTGATTTGGTTGGAGTGCTTCAACCCTTTCATCCAGTCGCCGACGTTTGGCTTTTTCAAATATAGCCATTTCACGCTCTTGATCAGCTTTGCTTTTCATAAAAGCTTCGTTCAGGAATGCATCAATCATCTCGACTGACGGTCCTAGGAGCTCCGATTCGGGATCTGCCCCCAGTTTCTCTGCGTCAGGAGTTTCTTCACCGTTTATTAACGAATGAGAGATCACGTGGTAGCTTGCCACATAATCCTCAGGTTCATCCGACGAGTCTTCTCAATTGTCATCATCTTCGTCCTCAAGGATGTGGCTGAGAAACTCTTGAAGTGTGACCGGGGTCCGTGCCTTCTGGTTATATTCTTCCAGCGCATCAATATGCTTTTGCAGGTCCGTGCGCTTGTCATCAGGCTTCACGGGCTTTTTTTTCTTTTTCTTCTTCTTCGAAGACTTTGACGGCTGGGTCTGAGCGCTTTGATTATCATTGCCAATTTTTTGAGTTGGGCGCGGTTTCAGCATTCCCTCAATGGCCTCAGATTCTAGTGGATTTTTCCACCTGATTGCCGGGCATGTTTGGAGATCTTTCAGCATTCTTTTAGTTTTTGCCGAAAGAACAACTTCCCTTGGAGCTTCCTCTATGAATGAACATGATACCCCTGGCGTGTCCATCTTTTTCGTAGCATGTGGCTGGGGCGGGTTCACCTTCCAGTTTTTGGATAATACGAACTTGCCCTGTTGGTACTGATCTTCGATCCTGCTTTTGAAGATGTAACAATCTTCGAGAAGATGTAACAATCTTCGATCGGATGACCCAATATTCAGTGATAAGGGCAGTAATTAGGATTGTTAATGGCGCCTGGTTGCGTTGGGTGTCTTGGCTCCATCAGAGTGATTAGCCTGTTGCGCAGTGCTAGCTCAAATAACCTCTTCGTTTTATCCCGAGGGAAAGAGTAAGGGCGTCTCACTTTTTCTCCAAGGGATCATTGTCTATCATTTTGGCGATCAACTGGTCTTGGAGTACTAGGCTGCTGTTGAGCATTGGCAATGAAGGTCGCTTTCCCTTTCCTTTTTTCATTCCGTGGCTCCGTCTTCGAAGAGGAAGGCCTGTGGCCCATCTGGTCCATTTAGGCCAGCTTGTCAATCAAGGGCTGGAAGGTGGTCGGCTTGAAAAACATCATAAATTACGAAATAGTCACCTGCGGATCAAGAGTACCCACGAACATGCCTACCGCAGGCGCTTCTTCAATGCGCTGCTCGCACTTCGACCATAGATTCCGCCACCTTATTGCATACTGAACCCATGTTTCTCCAGGCTTCACCCTGGCATTGATCAATGCCGTGATTGGGGTGCGTTCGCTAGCACTTGCGAAACGTTGGGTGAATAACAACTCCATCTCCGTAAAAGTTTTGACGGAATCGTTGGGGTGCTCCGAATACCATTCGAAAGCTGTCTCCACCAAGCTGCCGATGAATTGGCGAAGCAGTAGCTTATCATCCCCTCCAGTGTTGCCGCAGAGAGCCCTGAACTGAGCGACATGTTGATGGGGGTTGCCTGTCCCCTTGTACAAATGGAATTTAGGAATCGTGTATCCTGGAGGGTACCTTATTTGATCATACCAACCCGGATAGGGCCATCCAGTCCTAACGACTTGGCCAGCCGCTTCATTCGCTTGATGAGCTCGTATTTGTTGAGCTATATAATCATCGAGCATGGATTTAAAGATCGTCTCTTCTTTGGGTATTGAAAGAGCTGGAGGAGGGTCCGATGACTCCCCTCTGTCGTCTTCAATGATAATCGGGGGGTCTTCAGCTGGAGTTTTCGGCTGTAACATCATCCCGGCCATGTCTTGGAATAAAAGAGCCATGTTTTATGTTGGCCGCCAGTTCCGCGGCCTCTCTTTCTTTCCTCTCAAGCATTCTTCAGAGGAATCCAGCATCAGTTTCTTGTTCCTGACGCTGCTCTGAGGTCTCTGGACTTTCTTTCGGCCTAGTAAGTGCGGCCATTGCAGTCAGCATCTCCTGAAGTTTCTGCTGCCGTTGCTCCTGAGCCTTCGTTATCGATCGGGTAAGCGGTCGATGACCCATAGAAGCACGACTTTCCTCTTTTCCAGAAGCCATATAAACAGTGTGCACTACCATGCCCCCAGACTTGGGGCGTTTAGGTTTGGTGTCCTTGCAGTTCGTCGCAGACACGGGGGCCTTCTCTGGTCTCCTTCTCTTATGAGCGACTGAAGTTGAGGGAGCCGTTGCAGCGGGCACCCAGACATGTGACATCTTCTATGATATCACGGGATGGTCCTTTTCTTGCCGAGCTTTTAATCTTCTTTGATCGGCGGGAATAGTCTTGGTCAATCACCGATTCTTGAACCTGTCGCCAGACTTTGTAAATTTTGGAGGACAGCCGCTTAGGGGGCTGCTCCTGCTTCTTTTCTGTAGAATTCTCCATGGGTGGAGGAGACTTTTTCAGCATGGAAATTGGTGAATTCCTGTGCACCTTGTTAAGAAGTTAAAAGCTGTTATCGGTTGGAACAGCAACATCGATTTCCACCGTTGGAGCTGGTGGAGTAAGTCCAGACGGAGAGCTGCCCCCAGCCTTCCTTACTCGGCTCCAGTGACGACGGCGAGCATGTCGTGCGGATGGTGTTGGTTCAGCTATGGGGATGGCTTCGTCATGCCCCCTGTCTTGGCGGAGGGTTGTCGTCAGTGTCATCCTTTTGAAGGCTGACGTTCGCCGATAAGTAATGTCCAATCTATCGAATACAGAACTCTGGACAGAGGTGACTTCGCCTGGAGCGGGAGCCGGAGTCGGAGTGGCCAGCCATGTGAAAACTGACTTCTTGGCAGGAGAAGCCTCTCTGATGATTTCGTCCGCTTGAACCGGGATGGCTATCCGCTTTGGGATGGCTGCTTCAGGTATTGCGGGCTTGTTGGCATTCTGGCCCAGTCTGTTGAAAACTGAGGCACTTGGTTTGGGCGACCCGTTGAGAGGGGCCGCAGTAGTTGCAAGACGATTAAAGACCGACTTTTTAGGAGCTTCCGACGGTAAAGGGGTGTTGAAGATCATCGGTGGGATCATAGTCCCGAAGAATAGCGCAGTGGTGGCATGCGTTACTTGGCCCACCGGCATTGTAAAAAGGAAGGCCGCTTGGGGGCCGTAAGTCACACCTCCAAATAGGACGGAATGGGAGTTGCAGTTGCAGTTGGAGCAGTTTGAAGCCATTGATCTTCTATTTTCTGCACGGAGCAAGACCAAATCTTAGTACCTCGAACCCAAGGGAAACCATATCAAACCGTGATTCGTTCGCGAACACGACACACGAAGTGTGGAGTGGAAAGAGGAAAAGGTCCTAACGGGCGTGCCAGAATCTATTCTCCGCTGAATACAGTGACAGAACCGCGTAGGTTCGTCTTGCCTGAATTCGGGGGCAGATGCTAATTGGTGCTATCCTTCCACCTCTCCGAAGATACTAAGTTGATTTATGGCACCCTGTATCGAAGGTTTAAACGGATGCGACCGATGTAGCAGACTTCGTCAGATTCCCCCTCATTGAGGGGTTTTTGATTGTGGGGTCACTCTTCCCTGCAGGCGCAAACCCCTGCAGTTAATTACGCTGCCGCATAGCGGTAACCACTTTCTCCTTCTCCAGATGGTCACTTCGTGTCGTGTGTGTTTTTTTTTTTTTTTGGTTGACCGTGGATTGTATACGGAGACTAATTTATGTTTTCGCCCGTAGGGCGTGGATTAGTCCAAATCAGTATCTTCTTAGATTTGGGTTTGGGGGTTGGGTTTAAGGATACGTTAGTCTCATTTGAGACTAAGATCAACTTAAACGTTTGTTAAGAATACGTTAGTCTAATTCTAGACTAAGATCAACTTAACGAGATCATTTAGATCCAACAAAAGAGCTTGTGGGATCTATTGTTTAGTTTATGGACATTGCGGTCAATTTGTTTAAGGACATTACGGTCCAATGTTAGTTTAAGGACATCTCGGTCCATGGGTTTAAAGGGACCCCACATTCCGAGGTTAAGGACATCATAGTCCATGAGTTTAAGGACCCTACAGTCCATGAAATGTTTGGTTGTCAGGACCCGTTACCTTTCTGAAGACGTTGAAGGATTATAACAACAAATATCAAAGGAGTGAAGAGATGTACCCTTGAACCAATTTTGGTTGAGATCTGTAGTCCAATTTGGGACTAAGATAAAAAAAAGATTAATGAGCATATGGGCTCAGTTAATATGAATTAAGGACTTATGACCAATCTTGGGCTAAGTCCAATCAAGTTAAAATGTTTAACATTTATTTTGGGCTGTTGAGAATTTATTTGGGCATGGCCCTTTTAACAATGCTGGCATTGATTTAGGTTCTGACAGTATTTCTGTCTTTTAGTACTGAGCACTCATCATAGCTCTGGGATTTATTAAAGAATAATTTATGTTCTGTTTAGCGCACACGTGAGGAGCACGTGGTGCACTTGGCGCTTTGCGCCAGTCAAAGAGCGCAGATCGGTTCTGCTGGGTAGCACACACATGAGGAGCATGTGGCGCGCTTGGTGCTGAGCGCCAGACCATGAGCGCAAAGCGCTAGTTTATAAGCGCAAAGTGCTATTTGTGTAATGGCGCACACGTGAAGAGCACGTGGTGCGCTCGGCGCCAGATTATGAGCGCATTGCGCTTCTGCTGAGTAGCGCGCACGTGAGGAGCACGTGGTGCGCTTGCGCTGAGCGCCAGTCCAAAGAGTGCAAAGCACTTCTGTTCAAGTAGCTCACACGTGGGAAGCACGTGGCGCGCTTGGCGCTGAGCACCAGTCCAAGAGCGCAAAGCGCATCTGATCAATTTTATGATCTGAGAAATAAATTCTCGTTCAGAAGAGACTTTGTCTCAAGGTTTTAAGAACAAGGTTCTTATTTTGTAGGAGATGTTTCAATCTCTTATTTTGGTGAAAGGCTTTACCTTTATGGATCTGTGATCCTAAGAGAATTGAATTATTCTCCCATGTTCTTTTATTTTGAGATGTATTGATCTCATTTTGTAAAAGACCTTAGTCTTGTAGATCTATTATCTGTGAGAAGAATTATATTCTTCTTTTTATTTTATAATAAGGTCTTTTGATCTCTTTGTGAAAGACCTTAGTCTTGTAGATCTATGATCTTAGGGAAAGAAGTGAATTCTTCTTTTTAATATGAGATGATTTCATCTCACTGTTTATTTTTTACCTTGAAGAAAATCTTCTTATTCTCCCGAGAGCTTGGCTCTTCTTTCTGAGATTTCTCAAAATTTGCAGGGGGGTTCCTCTTTATGAGACTTGAAGTCTTGGGTCCTTTATATTGTAAAGGCTGATCAGTTCAATCAGTTGAAGAGATCTTCTCTTTAATTGATTTGGGGATATTTCCCCCGTTGGATCTTTGATCCAAGGGCTTCTGATTTACAGAAGGCAATCTTCTTGTTTTTAACAAGATTGGGGAATTTTCTCAAAACAGAATTTATTCTGTATTTTTGGTGAATTTTTAATCACCATTGGATCATTGATCCAACGGTGCTCTGATTTACAGAGCACAATCTTTTTGTTTGGAATGATTTTGAGGAACCTTTCCTTAACAGAATTTTATTCTGTTCAATTAATGATTCATCATTATTATTGGATCTTTGATTTAGTTCCAGCGCTAGCGCACTCGTGCTTTGCACGTGGTGCGCTGCTTCAGAGCGCCGGCGCTCTTGGCGCACTTAGCGCAAGCGCACTCGTGCTATGCACATGGTGCGCTGCCTCAGAGCGCTGGCGCTCTTGGCGCTCATAGTGCTACCGCACTCATGCTTTGCACGTGGTGCGCTGCCTCAAAGCGCTGGCGCTTTTGTGAATCGCTGCTTTATTTCAAATTTTGAAAAATTTGAACTGAGCTTTGCTCTGATTGGGGGAAACAATTGATTCTGAACGAATGTTTTTACATACCAAACCTGATATACAACATTACAACAGTTTCTTTATTAAGTTAAAGAAGGAAATAATTTTGTATTATAGGATAATGTTGTGATCATTTTCCTTAATCAAGAGTTGATTGGATCAGGCATGTTATATAATAGCATATACGTTCTAAATCAAACCACAGTTCAAAATATATAGAACACACACACAAGAGGAGTAGTTCAGAAATGAACGAATCCTTCTTGTGGCATTGTAGGCTAGGTCATATCAATACGACACGACTAGCTAAATTACATAAGGATGAATATTTGAATCTGTTCGGATTTTCATCTTATGATACTTACCAGTCTTGTCTCAAAGGTAAAATGACCAAAACTCCGTTTACTGGAAACAGAGAAAGAGTTATTGAACTCTTGGGATGTATACATGATGATGTATACGGTCCTATGTCTACAAATGCCAGGACTGGTTCCTCGTACTTCATTACATTCATCGACGATCTCTCAAGATTCGGACACGTGTTTCTTTTGAAACACGAGTCTGAAACTTTTGAGAAATTTAAGGAAGCTTGAAGTTAAGAATCAGACGGGTAGAAGTATTAAGGTCCTTCGATGTGATCGAGGAGGAGAATACTTGAGCATGGAGTTCCTGGATTATTTAAAAGAGAATAGGATTCTCTCTCAGCTTACTCCTCCGAGTACACCACAGCACAACGGTGTATCGAGACGGAGGTATCACACCCTATGAGATATGGTGCGCTCTATGATGAGTATTGCTGAGTTGCATGTTTCTTTTTGGTATTATGCACTTGAGAAGCTGCATACCTATTGAAAGGGGTTCCATCCAAATCTGTGCTTACCACTCTATATGAGATATGGAATGGGAAGAGACCATGTCTTAAACGAGTTAAGATATGGGGTTGTCCGGCTTATGTTGAAAAGCAAAATCCAGACATACTCAAGGCAAGGTTAGTTCTGTAGGTTTGTTGGATATCCCGAACATTTGCGAGCGTATATCTTCTACCACACTGAGGAGTAAAAGGTGTTTTGTTTCTCATCATGACACCATTTTAGAAAAGGAATTTCTTGTGAAGAAATTAGTGGTCATGAGGTAGAACTGGAAGGAGTTCCATCTAGACAAACTAATAGCTGATGATTTAGTGGAACCAAAGGATTCAATAGTCTCCAACGAAGTTCAGCCGCTCCGCAAATATGGTAGGGTTCCTCATCCACCTAAGAGATACCATGGTTTTCTCGGTGATGGTGGGAGTGATGATTGCATCATGGTAGATGATGACCCAACTAGGTTCAGGCAGGCCATTACGAGTGGGGACTCTATGAAATGGCTGGATACTATGCGATCAAAGATGGAATCCATGTACACCAACAAAGTATGACTTTGTATGTTGCACCTGAAGGGGTAAAACCCATAGGGAGCAAATGAATCATGAGAAGATTCTTGGTATAGATGAAAAAGTTGAGACTTTCAAAGATATGTTTAAGTCCATCAAAATTAAAGCAGGCATCGCTGAGATGGAACATCTGTTTTGATGTGGCAGTCAAAAAGTTTGACTTCATAAAAAATGAAGATGAACCTTGTATATACAAGAAGGTTGTAGAGAGTAAGGTTTTCTTCCACGTATTGTACGTAGATGCATACTCTTAATAGGAAATGGTTTCCTATGATACACTCGGTTATGCTCCTCTTATCACGAGGATTCTCCACGAAAGATCTGGATGATACCTACTACATCTTGTGGATTATGATCTATAGTGATAGATTTAAGTGGATGTTGGGAGTGTCCCAAATCCAGGTACATTAACACCGTACTAAAGGGGTTCAGTATGGAAGATTCTAAGTGTGGTGGTTCGCCCACTTACTCAGGAATCACTCTCTCCAAAAAGATGTCTTCCAAGGCTGATTTTGAGATAGCTCGCGTGCAAGAGATACCCTATGCTTCGGCAGTAGGCTCTATCATGTATGTGATGTTATGTACCAGACCAGATTTAGATAACTTACTAGGTGTAGTGATTAGGAATCAATCGGATCTTGGGAAAATCACTAGATAGCTGTGTAGGACATTCTTAAGTACTTGAGAAGCACTAAAGAAATGTTCTTGGTGTTTGGTAACGGTGAACTCCAGTGGGAGTTCTTTACCAATTCTAGCTCCCAGAGTGATAAGGACGACTGCAAGTCAGTCTCGGGCTTTGTCTTTACCCTCAGTGGAGGGAAGGTATATTGGAAGTGTTCTAAGCTAGATACCAAGGCAAACTAGACGATAAAGGCTGAATACATCGCTACTAACGATGCCGCTAAAGTGGGTTTCTGGACATTTATTGTTCATGAGATGAACATAGTTCCTACCATTGAGCGTCCAATAATTGTTATTGTGACAACAATGGAGTTGTGGCTTTGGCCTAGGGACCTCGGTCCCATCAGCGATCGAGACATATTCCGAGGCAAGTATCACCTGATCAGGACGATGGTTGATCTCCAAGGGATCGAGATAAGGAAAGTTGACGTGAAGGATAACACAGCGGATCCACTCACAGAAGCCTTTCCCTAGAGAGACATTTATGTGGCGTTAAGTATGAGATACTAAAACTAATGGCCTTAGTGCAAGTGGGAAATTGATAGTTATATGTATGCCCTATAGGCCATTATTATATATGTGTCACGCCCCGCTTCCCAAAATACGGGATACGAGGGGTGACTAATCCAGCCATGCTCTTACGGTTAGGGAATAATCCCGCCGTAGTCACATTTCGGCTTCTAACATTACATGGTAGTCAGTATACAGTACTTGAGTAAAGGAAAATCACAGTTCACAACTTTATTACATTGCAAATAAAAGAGTTCGAGGTACATTTATTTCGCAGAATAAAATAAACTAACCAATTAAACAAGTGCTGAAAGCAAAGGAAATAGCACTGGTGATGTAGTCTAAACCTCCGCGATCTCGAATGACAGGTCATGCTCCTGGGCTGGATCCACTTCGTCCTCTGAGCATGCACACTCAGTTCGTCAGGGCGACATATATAGCAATAAATATATATAATGGGCGTGCAGTATTATTAAACATGAGGAGTACAATGAATTGCAGAACATGAGTATAATAAATATCAACTGAATATGAATAGTGCAATATGGGTATCATGTCAGTAAACTAGGCAATGCATATGTCACTACTTAACGGTCACTAAGTCAATTAAATCAAATGGTGGAGAGGATGCTCGTGTTTTACAAGGATCTCGTGCATGCCCGAGACTACAGCCCGCTGTGCACGGGATATAACCCTGTCAGCCGTGCCGGTTGGCCAACGACCTAAAGTGTGTGTGTGTGTGTGTGTGTATATATATATATATATATCACTAATAGCGAATGATCATCCTCTAAATCACTGTACCTCGCTAAATACGAGTTCTATTCCACATTGATTTCCCCATTCCCCAGGTTATAGTATGCATTCAGGTATTCATATAGGTTGTGAAAAAATACGTATCGCTGTCACTTTCAATCACTTTTCCACTTATCAATATCATTGTCGTATTTGTCACAACACAATCACTAATACTGATATACATAACGACAATGAAAATCAGTCGCTGGGTTTCAACGTGAATGATCACTATGCAGCAGGTATAAAGCAAACACGAAAAATAAGCAGAAATGCACTGAACAGATATTCCCTATATTATGACGACCAATGCCATACGACTTGGAAAATTTACGATAAATCATACGGAAGGATTCGACCAAAATAATATAAAGGACGTATGAAGATCACTTGATAATATAAACAGTAAAATTTATTTCATGTCAATCGGGATTCAGGTTAGGGAATTATCATCATTTTAAGGAAGCGATCGATTTTTGGAGTTCCAGTTTCGGAACTGAAAGCCCAACTCAGCGCGCGTTTTACCAGTGATTATGTTCAGATGCAGGTGTTTTCATAGTGAATAAAATCTAGTTTTGTCAGTTAAGTTTCCAACGCATCAAACAGATTCTCAATAGCACCTATGTATTAGAAGTTATGTTCAGTTTAATGTGACGGGGTAAGGAATATCACTGCAGAAACTGCAGAACATAGCGACACTCTAAAATACAAATTAAATATCAAACGACGGTGAAAATGCATGGAACTAGATTCATGTGTTATCCAATTAGTTTATCTATGCGAACATATGGGGCTCTGTGCATTTTCAGTTTTATGCAGGTATGTACAGGTACTTAAATTCATGTTTCCTCGTGGAATGCTTCCCCCGGACTGCAGTCCAGAGTCGCATCTCCAGTCCATTCTCATTGCCGTAATCTATCAATATAAAAAATAAACTGTATATGGTTATAGATTACCGATTTGGCTTCGATATGATCCGTAGAACATCACATTCCAATCTGTATTTAATTTACAATGATTTTAATAAGCAACATGCGCGGTAAAATTTCAGATTTAACGTAGCTAGACGGAGGTATCATTTCGTAGTGATGACGTCAATATTTTCATCTCAAATTCTTATACGTTATTTATTATCATTAAAGGGATTTATGCTCCATAAATTCCGCCATTTTGAAATGAGGTTTTCATTAGGGTAGTGTATCGAACACATGCCAAATATAAATATGTCACGATCGATACATTGTTTTCTTTCAATCAAACAACGGTAAGTAATTCTTATAAGATCTACAAAATAATAATACGCGTTATCCACTCAATCATGTTCCAACCATCATAGCTATGAGTGTAAAATTAAAGATAACGGCTATAAAACAAAATATATAACATTGTTCATACTTTAGATTACCCGTTATAACGTAATACGATAGCATGAGTAGCAAGTGAGGAATTTCACTTTCCTATGGCGAAGGTGGAACGACAGTAACACATGCACGAGCAAGGCATGGTACGTGCACGAGGCTTGGCACAGCGTGGCACGGATCTGTCACGGGGACTTGGCGTGGCGTGGCATGGAGCTGGTACTGGCGTGGCACGGGTACTTGGCGCAGAGGGCTCGGGTGTGCAGTGGGGAGTCGTGGAGTCGATGGGGGCGATGAAGATGGGGTTGCCGATGATGAGGTGATTGGGTTCGTCGGCGATGAGCAGGGTGCAGTGGCTTGGGGTTGGTGCTTGGGGAGGGTGAGCAGGGGAGAAGTTCGATGATGTTCGGAGACTGCGATGGATATCATTGGTAGCAAGGTGATGCTGCAGTGGGTAGCTGGGATCGTCATAGTTGCTGGAGGCAGTGAGCTCGAGCGAGTCGGTGGTCGCTGGAGGTGGGTCGGAGTTACATCGGATCGACAATAGGGGATTAGGCTCTGGTGTTGGGGAGAGGGAGACGAGAAGGTGGAGGAAGAGTGGACGACGGTGAGGTGGCGACGGCGGAGTGCATATGAGGTCGAGGCTGTGGGTTAGAGTGTGCAGGGATCGACGTTCTGGGTGTCGGGTGATGGGTTGCACTGTGCAGTAGTTCGTCGTCGGGGATGAGAGGCGAAGTGGGTTAGGCGGTGGGGTAGAGACGACGGCGAGGAGACGACGGGGTCGAAGCTCCGGCAAGGTGCTCGATGGTGTAGGAAGAGGTGATCTTTGGCATGGGGACTCAGAGCTTAGAGCTGGGGATGGTGGAGTTGAGTTGGGGAGGAGAGAATGAAGCAGAGAGGGGGTGTTAGAGAGAGGGGTCGTCGTGTGTTTTGGACGAGTGGAGTCGGACTGTTGGGGAAGCGAGGACGTGGGCACGTCTCGTGAAGGCGGCACGAGAATGGCGGAGTCGAGGGGAGAGCCGTTGGAGGAAGTGCTTGTTGGGGAGTGAGCGGGTCATGGGGAAAGATGGGCACGAGGAAGTTGGCGAGCGGGCGTGGGTGCGGTCGTCGCGGGCGCAAGAAGCTGGGGACGTTGGAGGTGACGCGAGGGAAGTCGGGAAAAGGAAACGAGTGGAGGAACAAGAGGAAGTGGTGGGAAGCGGGTCGGGTCGGTCAGGCATGGGTCGGGTCGGGTACGGGTAGGCTAGGATTTCGTTTAGGTTTAGGAATAATTAAAATAAAATAATAAAATATATATAAAAAAGAAATAAATTTGGAATAAAATCTGGAGAAATACGGAAAATTATATATTCAGAAACTGGGGATTTACATCAAACCCTCCTTACAAAAATTTCCTCCTCGAAATTAAAAACGAAAACAACGGAATAACAAAACTATACAAACAGATGAGGAAAATGTGCACGGATGTCCTCCTCACGTTCCCAGGTAGACTCCTCTGGAGAACGACCACCCCAAGAAACTCGAACCAGTGGAATGACTTTGTTCTTCAGCACTTTTTCCCAACGATCGAGAGTGGTGGTAGGCTGCTCCTCGTAGGACAGATCAGTGCCCAATGTCAACTCTGAATGGTCCAGCATATGACTGTCATCCCGAACATAGCGCCTCAACTGAGATACGTGAAAAGTGTTGTGCACACCAGCTAGTGATGGAGGTAAGGCAAGTCAATAGGCCACCTCTCCTACTCGCTCTAACACCTCAAAAGGTCCGATGAATCGGGGACTGAGTTTCCCGTGACCTCTAAACCTGATAACACCGTGGGTAGGAGAAATCATCATAAACACATAATCTCCGACCTCAAATTCTAGCGCTCTCCTGCTGGCATCCTTCCAACTCTTCTGTCGGTCCTGAACTGTCTTAATGCACTGTCTGATCATCTGGTTCTTGTCTACCGTCTGAAAAATAAGTTCGGGACCCAGTAATCTCTGCTCTCCCACGTCATCCCAACAAACAGGGGATCGACATTTTCGTCCGTAAAGTGATTTGAATGGAGCCATATGGATGCTAGCTTGGAAACTGTTGTTATAAGAAAACTCCACCAGATAAAGGCGATCCTCCTAAGAACCCTGGAAGTCTAGCATGCAAGCCCTCAACATGTCCTCGAGCATCTGAATAGTACGCTCAGATTGACCGTCCGTCTGTGGATGGTAAGCCGTGCTGAACTTGAGACGTGTACCCAGACTCTCCTGTAAGCTCTTCCAAAAGTGTGGAACAAATCTGGTGTCTCCATCTGATAGTATACTGACCGGAACTCCGTGAAGTCGCACTACCTCTTACATGTATTTCTCCGCAAGCGACTCTGTCGAATGTCCCACACAGAAGGGTATAAAGTGTGCAGCTTTCGTAAGACGGTCGAAGATAACCCAGACGGCGTTGTTTCCCATTGGTCTCCATGGTAAGGCATTCACAAAATCCATAATGATGTGCTCCCAGTTCCACTCGGGTATCGGAAGAGGTTGCAATAGTCCAACCATTCTCTGGTGATCTGCTTTTACTTGCTGGCATACTAAACGCTTGGATACAAATCGGGCAATCTCTCGCTTCATCCCGTTCCATCAAAAGTGTTGCTTCAGATCTCGATACATTTTCGTGCCTCCAGGATGCACAGAATAGGCCGAACTATGAGCCTCAGCTAGTACCTCTTCTCGAACATCCCCCTTGGGGATGTAGAGTCTGCTGCCGAATCTCAGAGAACCGTCTCGATGTATGAGTAAGTCTGTCCGCAGCCCGGCTTCCACCTACTCCCTGAACTTCTGCAATCGAGGATCATCAGCTTACGCAGCCTTAATGCGATCTACAAGAGAAGACCGCACCTGTAACTTCCAGAACTGCCTGATTGCGCTCGGTGTAACAAGCTCTAGTTCGAGCTTCTGAAAATCCTCGAGGATGCTCTTCTGACTGGTCAACATCATGACCGCTGGCTTGCGACTGAGAGCGTCGGGTATGGCATTTACCTTGCCTGGATGATACTGTAAGTCCAAGTCGTAGTCCGCCATTAATTCTAGCCATCGGCGTTGCCTCATATTCAGTTCTCTCTGAGTGAACATGTATTTCAGACTCTTGTGATCCGTGTACACCTCTACATTTTCTCCTAACAAGTAATGTCTCCAGATCTTCAATGCGAAAACCACTGCGGGTAGCTCCAAGTCGTGTGTTGGGTAGTTCTTCTCATGATTCTTCAACTGTCGTGAGGCGTAAGCAACTACCCGACCATGCTGCATCAGGACGCAGCCCAAGCTTTTCCCTGAAGCATCGCTATGTATCACCAAACCACCTGAATTATCTGGCACTGTAAGAATAGGCACCGTGATCGATTTCTGCTTTAGTACCTCAAAAGCCTGAGTACACTCCTCCGTCCATACGTACGGTACTTCTTTCCGTGTCAACTTCGTCAAAGGTTCAGCGACTCATGCAAAGTCTTGAACGAACCGCCGATAATATCCTGCCAATCCCAGGAAGCTTATAATCTCGGCCATTGACTTCGGTGTCGGCCAATCTCTAACAGATTCTATCTTCGCTGGGTCCACTGATGCCATCTCCCAAAACAACGTGTCCCAAGAACTGCACTTTGTCAAGCCAGAACTCGCACTTGCTCAATTTTGCATATAGCTTCTCTTCCCGAAGAATTTATAATACTGTCCGCAATTGTTCGGCATGCTCCTCTCGGGTCTTGGAGTAGACCAGTATGTCGTTGATGAATACAACGACAAACATGTCCAAGTATTTCGCAAATACTATATTCATCAGATCTATAAATATAGCTGGAGCATTGGTAACACCGAACGACATTACAAGAAACTCATAACGCCCGTATCGGGTCCTGAAAGCCTTCTTGCATATATCTTCGGTCGCTACTCTGATCTGGTGATAGCCCGAATAAAGATCCAGTTTTGAAAATACCTTGGCCCCACCCAACTGATCAAATAAGTCGTCGATACGCGGAATGTGGTATTTGTTCTTTATGGTAACCCTGTTCAGCTCCCGGTAGTTTATGCACATCCGTAGCAATTCGTCCTTTTTCTTCACTAACAAGACTGGTGCACCCCACGGTGAAGCGCTTAGGCGAATAAATCCTTTCTCTAGGAGTTCTCCAATTTGTTTCTTCAATTCTGCCAACTCAACTGGAGCCATCCTATAAGGAGCTTTGGCAACTGGGGCCGTCCCTGGAATCAAGTCAACAGAGAATCCCAAGATGCGGGGAGGTGGTAGACCTGTTAAATCTTCAGGGAATACATCAAGAAAATCCCGAACGATCTCTGGTGCTGGACTCTCATCAATCTCTATAGTCGTCAACACTTTTGGCTTGGCTCTAAATTTGGCTGGCTCCAAAGACTCGCTTCCGCCTTCGAAAACAAATTCAGGGTGATTGGTGATGCGGAAGGTCACTTTCCTAGCTCGGCAATCGATGATCGCATAGAAGGTGCTCATCCAATCCATCTCGAGAATCGCGTCATAGCTGCCCATCCCGATTAAAAGAAAATCCGCATAGAATTCCCTACCACAAACTACGACCGTACATAAGCTACACTCTTCGTTGGACACAATAATACCGTTACCCGTATGTATCTCCCAACCCTTGGTCAACGGCTCGTGAGGTATAGAGTGTGTGTCAACAAACCGCGTGGAAATAAAACAATGCGAAGCTCCTGAATCGAAAAGAACTCTAGCTGGTACAGAATAAACAAGGATGGTACCTGTAACCACATCTCTAGAAGCCTCTGCCTGCTCGGTGGATAAGGTGAAAGCCCGTCCCTGATTCCGACCTATACCAGTCCGCCTCTAATCGAAGGACCGCTGCTGGGGCACCCGAGGTGGACCCCTCTGAGCTGATGTGCCGTACGACGGTTGTTGTTGCTCGAACCCTCCCTGTAGCTCAGATCTCTGGGGACAGCCACTGACCTTGTGCTCGCTGGATCCACAAATCAGACACTGCCCCTTAGCTCTGAGGCAATCTCTCTGCATGTGTCCTGGCCTCTGGAAATAATCGCAGAACAAGGCCCTCCGCTGCGGCTGCTGAGGTGAGAAGGTGCGCTTCATCTGTGTAACACCCGACCTGTGAACTGGGATCGCTCCACAGGGAGTGATGGTAGGCCGTGCTGGAACCACATGGGGTCTCCTGTCCATCGATCGTTGGCCCTTGGCCTTCTCTTCCAATCTTTCCTATACTCGGGCGGCGTTCAAAACTTGGGCAAAGGTTGGTAGGTCGAGAGAAGCGATAAGTTGTTGCAGTTCAATATCGAGCCTTTGCTGGAACCGTCTTGCCCTGGCGGCATCGGTGGCTACCATGTAATGTGCGAAGCGACTCAGCCGGTTGAACTCCGCGGCGTAGACATGCACTGAGCGTCCATTCTACTTCAACATAATGAATTTCTCCTCCATCCTGTCCTTGGCTGTAGCCGGAAAGTAGTGATCCAGGAAGCATGCGGAGAACGTATCCCATCCAATATTTTTCTCTAGCCGGCTCTCCTCTACAGACTACTACGTGCGGGCCTCTTCTTCTAGCTGAATCTTCACCACGTTCACTCTGTCGTTGTCAGGAACTCGAGCGGCGGTCAGGAGTTTCTCTACAATGATAAGCCATTGTTTGGCCTCAAGTGGACTTGCTGATCCCGTGAACACTGCTGGATGAAGCCTCCTGAAATCTGAAACGGTACCAACCCTCGCATGTGTATTCGGTACGAGCGCGCCCTCAGAGGCGGCGGGAACAGCCATAGATCTCTCTAGGGTGGTAATTATGGTCTCCTGTACCGCCTTCAATCACTCGGCTAAGAGACCGGTCTTCTTCTCTTGAGCTTGGGCCAGGGTCGTCAGTGTGCTAAGGATCTTCTCGGTACGATCGTGCGGACCGACACCTGAGGAGTTTCCTAAGGAGTCTATTTTCCTGAAAGTATTAAAAGAAATCAGATTCAAGCAAGGCTATGCGATGATTCAACGATGATTAGAAGTGAGGAAGAAATGTAATAAGGCATACGCTAAGGATGTAACTCAATCTAAAGGTCCCTCGACGGAACTGTAATTTCATCCAAAAACTCGGCGCTTTGATACCAACAAAACCATGTCACGTCCGGCTTCCCAAAATACGGGATACGAGGGGTGACTATGCCAGCCATGCTCCTACGGTCAGGGAATAATCTCGCCATAGTCACACTTCGGCTTCTAGCATTACATGGTAGTCAGTATACAGTACTTGAGTAAAGGGAAATCACAGTTCACAACTTTATTACATTGCAAATAAAATAGTTTGAGGTACATTTATTTTGCAGAATAAAATAAACTAACCAACTAAACAAGTCCTGAAAGCAAAGGAAATAGCATTGATGATGCAGTCTAGACCTCCGTGATCTCGTATGACAAGTCATGCTCCTGGGCTGGATCCACTTCGTCCTCTGAGCATGCATACTCAGGTCGTCAGGGCGACACATATAGCAATAAATATATATAATGGGCGTGCAGTATTATTAAACATGAGGAGTACAATGAATTGCAGAACATGAGTATAATAAACATCAAATGAATATGAATAGTGCAATATAGGTATCATGTCAGTAAACTAGGCAATGCATATGTCACTACTTAACGGTCACTAAGTCAATGAAATCAAATGGTGGAGAGGATGCTCGTGTTTAATAAGGGTCTTGTGCATGCCTGAGACTACGGTCCGCTGTGTCCGGGACATAACCTTGTCAGCCGTGACGCTAGGCCTACGACTTAGAGTATATATATGTATATCACTAATAGAGAATGATCATCCTTTAAATCACTGTACCTCGCTAAATACGAGTTCTATTCCACCTTGATTTCCCCATTCCCCAGGTTATAGTATGCATTCAGGTATTCCGATAGGTTGTGAAAAAATACGTATCGCAGTCACTTTCAATCACTTTTCCACTTATCAATATCACTGTCGTATTTGTGACAATCACTAACACTGATATACATAACGACAATGAAAATCAGTCGCTGGGTTTCAACGTGAATGATTACTATGCAGCAGGTGTAGGGTGTTTTTCGTCACCCCATTGAGATGGGAATACGCGCACGCGTCTCAGGCGTACTACAGATTCCCCCTACCTAGGGTAGGCTGGGGTTTTATGATTGTGGGGATCCGAATCTCCGGCAGCCGCGGACTAAGCTGCCGTTAATTACCCCTTGCCTTTGCGGCGAGGGAACCTCCGATTAACGGGTTAAACTGGTCATGCGAACTCAATGTGCAGCGTACATGTGTTTTGTTTTGAAAGGGGGTTTTGGATATATCGGGAGCCACGCAGAGTTTTTACGGGGGTCCCACTACCAGGATAGCGGGCTGGGGGTCAAAGGGGCTAGCAGCCCCCTTGCGGGGTGCGGGGCAGCGCCCCGGCCCAAAATTTTTTGGGGAGGACAGTATTGTGGAGTGTGTGTGTATCTATACATGTGTATGCATATGTTATATATATAAAAAAAAGGGAAAAGGCATCCAAAGGATGCGTGGGGCAGCACCTTGGGCGCTGTGCGCTTAGGTGCTGTGCGCTCAGGCGCAAGCGCGCCACGTGTCGGCACGTGGGCGCTTTGCGCATGAGCGCTGCGCGCGCCACGTGTCGGTACGTGGGCGCTTTACGCGTGAGCGCTGTGCGCTGGGGCGCAAGCGCGCGCCACGTGTCGGAACGTGGGCGCTTTGCGCGTGAGCGCTGCGCGCTGGGGCACAAGCGCGCGCGCCACGTGTCGGCACGTGGGCGCTTTGCGCATGTTGGAGCGCAAGCGCACTGGAGCGCAAGAGCGCGCGCCACGTGTCGGTACGTGGGCGCTTTGTGCATGAGTGCTGCATGCTGGAGCGCGAGCGCGCTGGAGCGCAAGCGCGCGCGCCACGTGTCGGCACGTGGGCGCTTTGCACTCGGGCGCAGTGCGCTGGAGAGGAAAAGAGGGCTTTTAGCCCCAAAAACTCTCGAAAGAGAAATTAGTGGAGTTAAACTCCTGAAAAAAGAAGAATGTTTTGGTTGGGGAAATGGGTTCTTCTTCTTCCTCCTCTGTTGGCTGGCTCAAGAGATGTGAGATCTAAAAATCTCTTCTTTTTGAGATCTAATGATAGATCCAAGCTCCCCTTTGTGGGTTTTGTGGTGAAAAACTAATTTGTTTTATAAAAAGAAGAGTAAAACTCTTGATTTAATTCAAGAGAAAGAAGAAGGTTTTGGAACCTTGAAGAAGAAGGAAAGATCTCAGATCTGGAAAATTTTTAGAGAGAGAAAAAAAGTTTTTAAGATATTTCATTATCTTTGCCTCTATAGGCCATACACTTTACACATAGCCCCTTGGGTTTCACAAAATGGCATTTTGCCTATCCCATGGCTCATGTGCCATTTCTTTTTGCACATAAGCCATGGGCTTTACAAAAATTTGGCTTTATGCCTATTTTTCTTACATTTGTCCATAAAATAAAATAAACGAATGCAACAAAATTATTTATTGCAAAATTTTTATCTTGGCATGGGGGAGGCCGGCCGCTTCATATTCTGGCTCGACCCGGGCATGGGCCCACTGGATCTGGGCTTGGGCCCACTTGGCTTGGGGTTGACTTTGATTTTGACTTGGTCAACCGGGGTGTAAATTTTTACCCCAACAAATTGCCCCCATCAATAAATGCACACCACATATGTGGGTCGTGTGCATGAAATTGATGGATCTTCTTTCACGTGGAGGCGACTTGATTTTGTTCCCGTTGTTTGGGAAGCTGGCACTGCCCTTTTTACGACATGGACGGTCGTTGCTTGACATATCTCCGAGACGGAGTGTCCGTGATAGACGTTTTCCCTGGCCCAGAGTTATCTGGTTCCCGCTTTGTAGGAATCCTGCGCTGCCCTTTTTGCGACTTGGACGGTCGGTGCTGCCCTTTTAGCGACTTGGACGGTCAGTGCTGCCCTTTTTGCGACTTGGACGGTCATTGCTTCCCTTTTAGCGACTTGGACGGTCGGTGCTGCCATTTTAGCGACATGGACGGTCGATGCTGCCCCTTTTGCGACTTGGACGGTCGATGCTGCCATTTTAGCGACTTGGACGGTCGTTGCTGCCCTTTTAGCGACGTGGACGGTCGGTGCTGCCCTTTTTGCGACTTGGACGGTCGATGCTGCCATTTTAGCGACTTGGACGGTCGTTGCTGCCCTTTTAGCGACGTGGACGGTCGATGTTGCCCTTTTAGCGACGTGGACGGTCGATGCTTGATTTGACTTGCTCTGCTTCTTGCAGTGTCAGGGGTAGACTTGACTTGCTCCGCTTCTTGCGGTGTCGAGATTGGATTCTAACTCGCTCCGCTTTCTGCGGTGTCGGAGTGGAAGTTGACTTGTTGATTTTGATTTAGGTTGACATCAGCATCGCTATACTGGAATATTGTACCAGGAGCGAATCATCATCTGTCATTGAGAGGATTCTGGGATTTTGGTTTTTGTTTGGCATCTGCATTGCTGCACTGGAATAATGCCAGGAGCAACTCATCATTTGCCCCGAGAGGATTTGGGAGAGATTGGGATTGTTTTACGCCCGTGGATTGTATACGGTTTTGCAGGATGTATGATCCAGACCGTAGGGCCGGAAAAATTTCGGGATTTTTTTGGCATCTGCATCGCTGCACTAGAATATGGTACCAGGAGTGACTCATCATTCGCCGTTGGGATATGGGATTTGGAATTTGGTTGGCGTCTGCATCGCTGCACTGGAATATGGTACCAGGAGCGACTCATCATTCGCCATTTGGGGATTGGGGAGCGATGGCTTAGGAGACAGGTTTAGATCCCTATCGCCTAAGACTTTTCAATTTTATGGGCCGTGAGGGTCCCATAAAAGCATTTTCTCCCTACGAGTCGTAAGGATCCCGCAAGTGTATTTTCTCCTTAGGAGTCGTGAGGACTCCTAAGTGTGTTTTTCCTTTATGAGTCGTAAGGATCCCACAAAGGTTTGTTCTCCTCATATATCGTGAGGACACATGAGTGGGTCTTATCAATGGAGCATCATTCCCAAAGCGGAGACCGGCCGCGTAACTGGTGATTACGGTGGGGCATGGGTATGATGAGAATTATTTGAGCCCGTGGATTGTATACGATGGTCAATTTGGAGACCCACCGTAGGGCCAGGAGAATTTTAAGAAATCGGATTTTGGTTGGCGTCTGCATCGCTGCACTAGAATGTGGTACCAAGAGCGACTCATCATTCGCCGTTTGGGGACTTGGAATTTGGATCTTGTTTGGCATCAGTATTGCTGCACTGGAATAATGCCAGGAGCAACTCATCATTTTCTTTGGGAGGACTTGGGATTTGGGTTTTTGGTCGGCATCAGCACCGCTAACACTGAAGCGAAATGCCAGGAGCGACTCATCATTTGTCGTTGCCCGTTAGGGGACGATGGCTTAGGAGACAGGTTTGGGTCCCTATCACCTAAGGCTTTTCAATTTTATGGGCCGTGAGGGTCCCATAAAAGCATTTTCTCCCTACGAGTCGTGAGGATCCCGCAGGTGTATTTTCTCCTTAGGAATCGTGAGGATTCCTAAGTGTGTTGCTCCTTTGTGAGTCGTAAGGATCTCACACAGGGGTTTTCACAAGATCGAGAGGACTTTGCGAATGTATTTCATCTCTTTTCACGAGTTTGCGCCCTTTTGGGTTTTCGCAGACTCGCCGGTAGTCCTGCTGTTTTTACTCACGGAGCCCTTTCGGGTTTTCATCCGTGCCCGTTTTACTTGTGGACATACCGTTTATTTTTTTTTCTTTTATATATTTTTTCCCCCTCTCTCTTTTTTTTATACCGCTGGTGGGACTTTAAAAGTAGTCTCACCGGCAGGATTTGGCAGAGATAGGGGTCATTTACACCCGTGGATTGTATACGGTTTTGCAGGATGTCTGATCCAGACCGTAGGGCTGATGTGCTCAATTCGCCTGCGACTTGGAGCATTTACGTGTAGTATTTCTTGAGATATCGGCCATTGATGGGTGGCATGGGCTTTTCTCCCTCGGCACTTATTAGTTGGTAGGATCCTCCGTCGAACACTTTCTCGATGACGTATGGTCCTTCCCAGTTTGGCTCGAATTTTCCCTTGGCATGTCGATTGGGGATAATCGGTCTTTCGAGGACCAACACCAATTCACCTTTCTTGAAAGCGCGGAGACGGGTTATCTTGTCATAGGCCCGTGACATTTGGGCTCGGTATAGCTCCAGATTTTGCTGTACCGCGAGCCTCTTTTCTTCGAGGGCATCGAGCTCTTCAAGTCGAAGGAGCACATTTTCCTCCTCCGTCAACTCGTGCTGAACGGCCATTCTTAAGCTTGGAACTTCGACTTCGAGAGGGTGGACCGCCTCCACTCCGAAGAGCAATGAGTATGGAGTGGACTGTGTTGGAGTACGGTGCGTGGTACGATATGCCCACAACGCCTCGTGAAGTTTGAGATTCCAGTCTCTCTTATTGGCTGAAGCATTTTTCCTCAGGAGCTTACATAGAGTCTTATTGAAGGCTTCGGCTAGCCCATTGGCTCTTGGATTGTAGATGGAGGAATATCTCCAGTCTATCTTGTGCTGAGTAGCGAACCTTGAGACATTGAAGCTCTTGAAAGAAGGCCCGTTGTCAGAAATGATTCTTCTTGGTGTACCAAAGCGGTATAGAATATTGTGTTGGAAGAATGTCAGAATATCTTTTGTCTTGACTTCTTTTAGCGGGACAGCTTCAGCCCATCTGGAGAAGTAGTCTGTCGCGGCCAATATAAACCGATGGCCTTTGGAAGACGGAGGATCAATTGGGCCAACAATGTCGGTGCCCCAGACTTCGAAGGGCCACGACGCCACCGTAGGATGCAATGGATTGGGATGCTTGTGAATAAAATCACCGTGAATTTGGCAGATATAACATTTCTTTGCATGCTCTCCGTAATCCCGTATCATGGTGGGCCAGTAATACCCAAGCCGTTTGATTTGAAGTCGCATCTTGGGGCCAGATTGGTGAGCACCGCAAACGCCCGAGTGAACATCTTTCATGACCTTTTGGGCTTCGGCCAATGACAGACACCTGAGCCAGAGTTGGTCATATGACCTGCGGTATAACGTGTCATTTACAAACACGTATTGGAGAGCTCTTTTCTTCAGCTGAATCCTCGCAGATTTTTCTTCGGGCAGCTTGTCGTATCGGAGGTACTCTATGAAGGGTTCTCTCCAATCGGGCTCGTCTTGGATGATCGAAGCTTCTTCGGCAGGACTGCTCTTCTGTTCCGCGCTTTCCTCTTCTCGTAGAGACACCGGGGGTAGAATTTGTCGGCACCTGACTGTGATCAGAATTTCGTCCATGTCAGGATCAGCCAGCTCCTTGGCCAAGCGAGCGAGTACATCAGCCTTTCCGTTCAACGCTCTAGGGACTCTCGTTAGTTCAATATGAGTGAACCGTTTCATGAGTTCCACCGCTCGGCTTCTGTACCGAGCCAACTCGGGTTTGTATATCTTATAATTGCCGCTTATTTGGTTGACGACAAGCTGGGAGTCACCGTAAACCCGTAGCCGACGGATTTCCATTTCTATGGCGAGCTCCAAACCAGCTATCAGAGCTTCATACTCAGCTTCGTTGTTCGTTCGAGGCTCGGTGAGAGCGAAAGAACACCGTAGGGTTCCCATTGATGGCGTGATGAATACCAATCCTATCCCCTCTTTTACCTCCGGGACGCTTGATCTGCCGGAGCTCCTTATTGATGAGGCTCCATCGAAGTAGAGCTCCCAACATGGCCCATCTTCCTCGAGGTGCAGCACTTGTTCGTCGAGTAACTCACAATTTAGCGGCGACCATTCTGGTATGGGATGAGCAGCGAGAAAGTCTGCAAGAGCTTGCCCTTTTACTGCTTTCTGAGGAGTATAAACTATGTCAAACTCAAGTAGCATGACAACCCATCTTGCCATCCTGCCGGCTAGGCTTGCTTTAGTCATCAAGTGTTTGAGCGGGTCGACCTTGGAGATCAGCATAACCCGATGAGCCAGCAGATAGTGCCTCAGCTTCTTCACAGCAAATATCAGAGCCAGGCATTGCTTTTCGATTGGGGAATAGTTGTGTTCCGCCCCGACTAGAGTTCGACTGAGGTAGTAGAGGGCATTTTCCTTTCCCTCCTCGTTATTCTGGGCGAGGAGCGCACCGAGTGACTCCTCTAGCGCGGCAGTATAGAAAATCAACGGTTTATTTGGAATGGGAGTGGCCAGCACTGGAGGGTGCAACAAGTATTGTTTGATGCTTTCGAACGCTGCTTGACATTCGGCATCCCAGATAAAAGGAGCTCCTTTCTTCATGAGCTTTGAGAAGGGCCTACATCTCCCCGATAAATTTGAGATAAACCTCCGTATATAAGCAAGCTTGCCTTGAAAAGATCTTAGCTGCGTCAGACTCTTTGGAGGGGGCATCTCCATGATGGCCTTTATCTTTGATGGGTCAACTTCGATCCCTCGATGTCGGACTATGAAGCCCAGGAATTTTCCCGATGACACGCCAAAAGCGCATTTCAGAGGATTCATCTTAAGGTCAAATTCCCTCAGTCTGGTGAGAACGGTCCTAAGATCCTGGATATGATCGGCCTTGGTTTTAGTCTTAACGACCAGATCATCAACATAACATTCGACGACTTTATGAATTAGGTCATCGAAGATATTGGTCATTTCCCTTTGATATGTAGCACCTGCATTCTTCAATCCGAACGGCATCACCTTGTAGCAATATATTCCGATCGGGGTTCGAACTGCTGTGTGCTTCTCATCCTCAGGCGACATCTTGATCTGATTATATCCAGACGAGCCATCCATAAAGGCGAACAGTTTGTAATTTGAGGTGTCATCGACCATCATTTCCATGACCGGTAGCGGGAAGTCGTCTTTCGGACATGCCTTGTTGAGGTCCCTGAAATCGACACAAACTCGGATCTGCCCATTTTTCTTCTTCACTGGGACTATGCATGCGATTCAGTCTGCATATTTCTCTTCCTTGATGAAGCCGGCATCGATGAGTTTCTTGGTTTCCTCGATGACCTTTTCTTCCAACTCCCTTCTCATTCTTCGAGGAGCTTGTTTGACTGGCTTAGCATCAGGAGATATAGCCAGCTTATGCACGGCTACCTCAGGGGAAAGGCCAGGCATTTCTTTGTACGTCCACGCGAAGCAGTCGACGAACTCACGCAGCAGGGCAATTATCTGCTCTTTCATTTCCTCCGACAAGAGTGAGCTGATGTAGGTCGGCCTTGGATTATCGGGCGTTCCTAAGTCAATCTCGGTTAGCTCATCAAAGGTTGCTTGTCCACCATCTTCGAGCTCTTGAGGAGCTTCTTCTGGCTCGGCTATCTCGTCATCATCATTTGATCTTTTGCTGGCCTCACCAACATGGATCATGTAGCACGCTTTGGAATCAGGTTGAATGTAGCCTATGCCCCGTCTATCTGGAATTCGTCCATCGATGAGTGCTCGGACCTGGGGAGGATACCATAGCCCTTCGTAAAACTTTGCTTCGGACTCCGTTTGATATAACCGGCATCCGCACTTTTTGAAGTATTCCCGCATCTCGGGCGTATAGTATCTGGGATTGAGGACGGCCCTTATGCCTCTTTCGTATGGAAGGCATACGACAGACAAATCGTCCGGATGCACAACGGGGTTTGACCCGTAAAACAAGATGCCCTTCTGTCCACTTTTCCTCCCGGGAACGTAGAAAGTTTTCAGCTGGTCTACGGTGGAGACTGACAACGCATCGAGCTCTTTGCACATTTGCTCTGGTACCCTTGTGACGGCTAGGGACCCTTCTGCGACTTCGAAGGTCTCTCGTAGTTTCGCTTGCTGCATGGGGGGCCAATCTGCACAGCTGTTGCACGGCAGGTCCTCTTCTTCTGACTCTTCAGTGTCACTGCCAAGATGAGGGCGGGCTTTGCTACTAGATGGGCCTTCAGTAACAGATTCGTCCGTATCGCTGCCGAAATGAGGGCGAGTTTTGCGGGAGGACGGGCTTCCAGCGTCGGACTCATCAGTGTCGCTACCGAAATGTGGGCGCACTTGGGCGTTTTTACTTTTGAAAGTGACAACCGGCGCAGATTTGCTTTTGGGTCTTGGGGCCGGTCTATCCTCAGTCCATTGTGGCTTAGCATTTTGGTGGTTCATAAAGTACCGAGAATCTTCATATCGGACTTCATGCACACCGAACGGCTGGATGTCTCCGTCAATGCGTCTTTCTTCGCCATTTTTAGTATACTTCATGCATTGATGGAGAGTTGACGGAATGATGCCGTAATCGTGGAGCCACGGCCGTCCCAAGAGAATCTTATAAGACGTGTCGGCGTCGATCACGTATATCTTAGCTTCAGTTTGCAGATCCCCGAATTTGATTGGCAAAGCTATAGACCCCAGAACTTGCTGGCAATTTTGGTTGAAGCCTTGAATGACAATCCTTTCCCTTGACAGGTGTCGGACGTCCATTGACAAACTCTTCAGAGTTCGCAAGTTCATGATATTCACTGAGGACCCCGGATCAATCAATATGCGATTAATTCGATCTCCGTCGCTGTACCCGGTCACGTAAAGAGGCCGATTATGCTCAGCCGTTCCCAGTAGCAAGTCTTCATCCTTAAATGTGACTGCGGCGGCATGCAAAGCGTGCAGGGCTTCTTTCATATTGATTTCCGCAAAGTGAGCCTGATACCGCTCGGGGTTTTGTAGAGCGTGAATGAGAACATCTCTAAGCTCCTTAGATAGGACCAAGGCGTCGTAGATGCTCAGGAGAGACGGAAGCTTCCGGAGATGTGCCAAGACATTATAGTCCACCGAGGAAGGACTTATGTTTTCATCAGCCGTTTCTCTGCCATCTTCTTCATTAGAAACTTGTTTTTCCTTCCCTTTTGGGGTGTTGCCCTGATTTGGCGGTAGAGCCCTGCTGCTTCTGAGCCGGATTTGATTGGCCGTTGTGGCGAGCTCTTCGTCCTCTTCGGGAAAACAGAGCTCCTCTTCTGAGTCACTGCCAAGATGGATGGCGTAGCAGGTCACTACTGGGATCTCTTCATTGGAGTCTTCTTCTAACTCCTCCAGAATTTCAGCCGCTTGTACAGGGAAGAACTCCTTCAATTGAATCAATGTTCTTTCCTTTTGTTCATATTCTTCGAGGGAATCGATATATTTTTGAATGGCCGATTTCCCTGCAGACTCTTTTTCGCGCCGAGCTGCACTTTTCTTCTTCTTGAGCTTCTTGGATTTTGAGCCTGATGGAGCCGCATTGGCAGCTGGACTGGTAGGCTTCTTCTGTCCTTCCCATTCCATCCCGGGCTCTTTCTGAAGTAGCTTTAGCATCTTCTTCGTCTTATTAGATATGTGCGTACTCCACGGAGGCCGCGATGAGTCAGTTTCGTTTGTCAGGGCAGCAGGTTCAGCTGTCTGCTCCCAGAAGGCTTCAACTTCTGTCTGTATAAAGTTGGCGGTTCCAACTTGATTGTTCACCAACACGCTTTTGGACAGCTCGATCTCTCCAGCCTTGTACTGCTTCTCGACCCAGTCCTTGAAGAAATAGCAATCCTCGATCGCATGGCTCACTACTCGGTGGTACGGGCAGTACAGAGGATTTTCGGTCTTTTTTGCTTCTTGGGGTCTTTTCGACTCTGGCAATTGTAGGCCGTTGTTCAAGGCATCTTTAAATATCTTGCGGACCTTGTCCCTTCTGAAAGAGTAAACCTTGTTCTTCTTCTCCTCTAGGGAAGGCCCATCTCCCCCCAGCAATGGCTTTCGAGACCGGTTGGTTTTGGATTCGCCCGCCCTTCTCTTTTCTTCACCGTCGGACGCATTGAAGACATTGGTACTGCTGGAACTTCCGCTTCTACGGTTGTCGTCCCGCTTGCTTTTCCAAGTTTTGTCTCTCTGAGAATCCGGCGGGGACTCTTGCTTCGAGCGTTCCAGCATTTGTACTTTCTTGGTTAGCTCCTGAAATGTCTTGAGGCCCGCTGTACACAAGAATGGGACCATCCAATTGCTGAGGTTCCCAATGAGAAGGCTGACGGACTGATCCTGCTCCAGCGGCGATTCACACTTGACTGTGAGATTACGCCATCGGGCGATAAAGTCGGTGTTGCTTTCATTCTTCCCCGGCTTGGTCCTCACAAGGTCGGCAATGGAGATTTTATCACTGACACTCATGAACCTTTGCCGGAACAGAGACTCCATTTAGGCAAAGGTAATGACGGACCCGTCTGGTATACTCGCGTACCAGTCGAAGGCGACACCGGTCAGGCTGTTGACAAACTGACGAAGAAGGAGCGCGTCATTGCCCCCTGTATTTCTGCACGATGCTTTGAAGTGGGCGACGTGCTGATTTGCATTCCCCGTTCCATCAAATCTTCCGAACTTAGGGATGACGTAGCCGCTTGGGATCTCAATCAGATCGTACCGCGCGGGGTATGGCCGCCCACTACTGCCGATTTCTTTCTGAGCTTCAGCTTCGGCCACCAATGTTTTAACCTTGCTGGTGACCAAATCCATTATCCGATCCTGTGTTAGCGGGATAGTGCTATCTGGGGCCAAGGCGTCCCCAGAAGCGGAATGTGGCCGGCTTTCATGTGGCTCGACCAGTCTTGGACCCGAAGGAACAGGCATTGGCTGCCTCGGATTGTCATCACCCGGCCGGCTTGCGCTTGATTGGGAGGCGCTCGAGCAATTTGACCCGTAAGCTGCATCACCACATTCGTTAAGTCGTCAACCTTCGAATAGAGCTTGGCCATCTCTTTATCTTTGCTCCTGAGCTGTTTTCGAAGCTCTTGAAGCAGCTCTTGCTCCGCAGTCCTGGGGCGGAAAGTCGGCTCTTCCTCGCTGTCCGAGCTTGACTCTGTATGGACCGAGGGGTCTTTCTGCCTATCATCCTCATCGAGAGGGTTTTCTTCATCCAGCGGGGGCGGCTGTTCTTGGGCGGCAGCAACCATATTCAGGCTAGATTGAGCTTGGGATGTGGTGGCCCCATCCTTGCTTTTGCTGCGAAGGTTGTCGCTGGGGCGATCGCCCGCCATATAGACCGTATGGATGATATATCCGGCCGTCTTTCTATCATTGGCAGCTGATTTCATGGATTGCTGTCTTGACCCCCTTGTTTCGGTAGCTGGTAGTCGATTAAAGGTGGCTGGCCTAACCAGTTTCTTGAATGGTGATGGCGCTTCTTTTCTGGGTCTGCCCCGCTGCTTTCGTGTGGCACAGAGTGCTTGATAGACTCTTGAAGAGACAGTGTCATACTTTTTCTGTTGGGGTCGGGACACGTCTCTTTGTAGAATCGTTCAGACCGCTGTCTTCTTGATTCTGGCGGTCATGGCATTTTTCTGAACCCACTTTAGAGGCTCGAAGGAATTGCTGATTCTTACGTCCGACTCAGCCGTCGCCGCCGGGCAACCCTGCACTTGGAACTTCACACGATTCCATTTGGCCGAAGCCCTGGCCCTCTTGTTGGCTCGATACCTGAGCCGCTTCTGCCTTAACTTTTCTGTTCTAAGCGCCTGGCAGACTTCGGCTCTGTGGGAAGACGCCGCAGACTGGACGATGGAGGGCCTTGGAGATACGCTCGATTGCGCATTTGTTGGAGTCATCGCCTGAGCTCGTCCGCAACATTTGACGTTGCCCTTAGTACCGAAGTTCTTGCCCCCCCGCTGGAGCACCAGAGAATCGTTCAGATACCGTCTTGAGTTTCGGTTGTGGTGCCTTGGCGATCACGACATTCGGCCTCTTACCCCTTGAGACCGGCTTGGCCACCTGTTCCACCGGGATCTCCGCCAGATGAGCGCTTCCGGCAGGGAAGATGATGACGGAGCCAAACTGGCGAGGCGGTTCCTCCCACTGTCGACTGAGGCTCGCGGGGAGAACCACACGAGCGTTGATCTTGACCACGTACGGAATCGGGGTCACGTTGGAAGCTGAATTCGTCTAGGGAGACATTGTCGTCGAAGGTTGATTGCTGCAGGAAAAAAAGAACATCATTTCAGTGGCAATCGATATGTATATTGATTGAGTTCACATGAACGTTTAACCCGAAATATGGGAGGAGAGATTGGTCCCGCCGGGCGTGCCAGAAATCTGTAGGGTGTTTTTCGTCACCCCATTGAGATGGGAATACGCGCACGCGTCTCAGGCGTACTACAGATTCCCCCTGCCTAGGGTAGGCTGGGGTTTTATGATTGTGGGGATCCGAATCTCCGGCAGCCGCGGACTAAGCTGCCGTTAATTACCCCTTGCCTTTGCGGCGAGGGAACCTCCGATTAACGGGTTAAACTGGTCATGCGAACTCAATGTGCAGCGTACATGTGTTTTGTTTTGAAAGGGGGTTTTGGATATATCGGGAGCCACGCAGAGTTTTTACGGGGGTCCCGCTACCAGGATAGCGGGCTGGGGGTCAAAGGGGCTAGCAGCCCCCTTGCGGGGTGCGGGGCAGCGCCCCGGCCCAAAATTTTTTGGGGAGGACAGTATTGTGGAGTGTGTGTGTATCTATACATGTGTATGCATATGTTATATATATAAAAAAAAGGGAAAAGGCATCCAAAGGATGCGTGGGGCAGCACCTTGGGCGCTGTGCGCTTAGGTGCTGTGCGCTCAGGTGCAAGCGCGCCACGTGTCGGCACGTGGGCGCTTTGCGCATGAGCGTTGCGCGCAGGAGCGCAAGCGCGAGCGCCACGTGTTAGCACGTGGGCGCTTTGCGCATGAGCGCTGCGCGCTGGGGCACAAGCGCGCGCCACGTGTCGGCACGTGGGCGCTGCGCGCTGGGGCGCAAGCGCGCGCGCCACGTGTCGGCACTTGGGCGCTTTGTGCATGAACTCTGCGCGCTGGAGCGCAAGCGCGCGCGCCACGTGTCGGTACGTGGGCGCTTTGCGCATGAGTGATGCACGCTGGAGCGCGAGCGCACTGGAGCGCAAGCGCGCGCCGCCACGTGTCGGCACGTGGGCGCTTTGCGCTCGGGCGCAGTGCGCTGGAGCGCAAGCGCGCGCGCCACGTGTCGGCACGTGGGCGCTTTGCGATCGGGCGCAGTGCGCTGGAGAGGAAAAGAGGGCTTTTAGCCCCAAAAACTCTCGAAAGAGAAATTAGTGGAGTTAAACTCCTGAAAAAAGAAGAATATTTTGGTTGGGGAAATGGGTTCTTCTTCTTCCTCCTCTGTTGGCTGGCTCAAGAGATGTGAGATCTAAAAATCTCTTCTTTTTGAGATCTAATGATAGATCCAAGCTCCCTTTTGTGGGTTTTGTGGTGAAAAACTAATTTGTTTTATAAAAAGAAGAGTAAAACTCTTGATTTAATTCAAGAGAAAGAAGAAGGTTTTGGAACCTTGAAGAAGAAGGAAAGATCTCAGATCTGGAAAATTTTTAGAGAGAGAAAAAAAGCTTTTTAGATATTTCATTATCTTTGCCTTTATAGGCCATACACTTTACACATAGCCCCTTGGGCTTCACAAAATGGCATTTTGCCTATCCCATGGCTCATGTGCCATTTCTTTTTGCACATAAGCCATGGGCTTTACAAAAATTTGGCTTTATGCCTATTTTTTCTTACATTTGTCCATAAAATAAAATAAAATAAATGCAAAAAAATTATTTATTGCAAAATTTTTATCTTGTCATGGGGGGAGGCCGGCTGCTTCATGTTCTGGCTCGACCCGGCCATGGGCCCACTGGATCTGGGCTTGGGCCCACTTGGCTTGGGGTTGACTTTGATTTTGACTTGGTCAACCGGGGTGTAAATTTTTACCCCAACAGCAGGTATAAAGCAAACACGAAAAATAAGCAGAAATGCACTGAACATATATTCCCTATATTATGACGACCAATGCAATACAAATTGGAAAATTTACGATAAATCATACGCAAGGATTCGACCAAAATAATATAAAGGACGTATGAAGAACACTTGATTATATAAACAATAAAATTTATTTCATGTCAATCGGGATTCAGGTTAGGGAATTATCATCATTTTAAGGCAGCGATCGATTTCTGGAGTTCCAGTTTCAGAACTGAAAGCCCAACTCCGCGCGCGTTTTACCAGTGATTATGTTCAGATGCAGGTATTTCCATGGTTGAATAAAATCTTTTTCTATCAGTTAAGTTTCCAACTCATCAAACAGATTATCAATAGCACCTCTGTATTAGAAGTTATGTTCAGTTTAATGTGACGGGGTAAGGAATATTACTGCAGAAACTGCAGAACACAGAGACACTCTAAAATACAAATTAAATATCAAACTATGGTGAAAATGCACGGAACCAGATTCATGTGTTAGCCAATTAGTTTATCTATGCGACCATATGGGGCTCTATGCATTTTCAGTTTTATGCAGGTATGTACAGGTACTTAAATTCAGGTTTCCCCGTGGAATGCTGCCCCCGGACTGAAGTCCAGAGTCGCATCTCCAGTCCATTCTCATTGCTGTAATCTATTAATATCAAAAATAAACTATATATGGTTCTAGATTACCGAATTGTATTCGATATGAACTGTAGAACATCACATTCCAATCTGTATTTAATTTACAATGATTTTAATAAGCAACATGCGCGGTAAAATTTCCGATTTAACGTAGCTAGATGGAGGTATCATTTCGTAGTGATGACGTCAATATTTTCATCTCAAATTCTTATACGTTATTTATTATCATTAAAGGGATTTATGCTCCATAAATTCCGCCATTTTGAAATGAGGTTTTCATTAGGGTAGTGTATCGATCACATGCCAAATATAAATATGTCACGATCGATACTTTGTTTTCTTTCAATCAAACAACGGTAAGTAAATCTTATAAGATCTACACAATAATAATATGCGTTATCCACTCAATCATGTTCCAACCATCATAGCTACGAGTGTAAAATTAAAGGTAACGGTTATACAACAAAATATATAACATTGTTCATACTTTAGATTACCCGTTATAACGTAATACGATAGCAAGAGTAGCAAGTGAGGAGTTTCACTTGCATATGGAGAAGGTGGCACAGCAGTGACACACACACGAGCAAGGCACAGCACGCGCATGAGGCTTGGCACAACGTGGCACGGAGCTGGCACGGGAACTTAGCGCAGCGTGGAACGGAGCTGGCACTGGCGTGGCACGGGGAATTGGCGCAGATGGCTCGGGTGTGCAGTGGGGAGTCGTGGAGTCGATAGGGGCGATGAAGATGGGGTTGCCAGCGATGAGGTGATCGGGTTCGTCGGCGATGAGCAGGGTGCAGTGGCTTGGGGTCAGTGCTTGGGGAGGGTGAGCAGGGGAGAAGTTCGGTGATGGTCGGAGACGGCGATGGATATCGTTGGCAGCAAGGTGATGCTGCAGTAGGTAGCTGTGATCGTAGTAGTTGCTGGAGGAAGCGAGCTCAAGTGAGTCAGTGGTCGCTGGAGGTGGGTCGGAGTTGCAGCGGATCGACAGTGGGTGATTGGGCTCTGGTGTTGGGGAGAGGGAGACGAGAAGGTGGAGGCGGAGTCGATGACAGCGAGGTGGAGACGGCGGAGTGCAGGCGAGGTCGGGGCTGTGGATTCGAGTGTGCAGGGATCGACGTTCTGGGTGTCGGGTGATGGGTTTCACGATGCAGTGGTTCGTCGTCGGGGATGAGAGGCGAAGTGGGTTAGGCTGTGGGGTAGCGATGACGGCAAGGAGACGACTGGGTCGAAACTCCGGCGAGGAGACGACGGGGGAGGCAGAGGTGATCTTTGGCGTGGGGACTCGGAGCTTAGAGCTGGGGATGGTGGAGTTGAGTTGGGGAGGAGAGAATGAAGCAGAGAGGGGGTGGCAGAGAGAGGGGTCGTCGTGGGTTTTGGGTGAGTGGAGTCGGGCCTTTGGGGAAGTGAGGACGTGGGCACGTCTCGTGAAGGCGGCACGAGAAGGGTGGAGTCGAGGGGGAGAGCCGTTGGAGGAAGTGCCGTTGGGGAGTGAGCGGGTCATGGGGAATGATGGGAGCGAGGAAGTTGGCGAGCTGGCGTGGGTGCGGTCGTTGCGGGCACGAGAAGAGACAGACGTTGGAGGTGATGCGAAGGAAGTGGTGGGAAAAGGAAATGAGTGGAGGAAGAAGAGGAAGTGGTTGTAAGCGGGTCAGGTCGGTCGGGCATAGGTTGGGTCGGGTACTGGTAGGCTAGGATTTAGTTTAGGTTTAGGAATAATTAAAATAAAATAATAAAATATAATAAAATATATATAAAAATGAAATAAATTTGGGATAAAATCTGGAAAAATACGGAAAATTATATATTCGGAAACTGGGGATTTACAATATGTGATGTATAATATAGAGGATGCTTGGACATATACAGGGAGGACTTTCTTGCTCGACATGATAGTATGTTATCTGGTTGCCCTTTATCTTAACATGTACACTTCTTGTCTCTCTATTACATGTTGATAAAGACCTTAGGATGAGTACTTGACTACCAGGATTATGATGCAGATCATACTAGTGGGGCAAGGGTAGTCGGTAAGTACATCATTCAATTGTTCCTAGCCGTGGGAGTATCGAGACGGGACATCGATATTCCAGAGTAGACTAGTGTATACGCTTCTTGACCCATGTGATGGGCGATGGATGATCCCATATCCACTGGTGTTTGATATCAAAGATGGTATACTGGTGCTCAGTGGAGACTGGGTATACTGAACGGACTTGCCGAGAACTCCTAGATGGTATTATACCTCACATCAGATAGCAGTTCTCTGGAGACACTGGTACAGGTTAGTCTGTCGACCCGAGATCGTCATAGAGTCTTGTGTGATTCCCACTGTACTTTGATTTCCACCTTACCACATTCAAGAGATTGTGCAAAACGGTGGTTTTTGGGTACAGTCCCGAGTCACGTGGAGGAAATGAGCGATAGAAGGGGATTTCGTCTCTCCCGGTATTGGGGGTTGATGTTGCGCTATGCTTGATTGGCCATAACAGGAAATCCCTGGCCAGGGTTGCTGAGATGTACTGGTAAGTGTTATCATTAGTTTCTCGAACCGTTATGGGCCTCACATCGGCATGACTTATCAGGCTATTAGGGTTTGACGTTTACCACCCCAGGTTATGATATGCGATATATCTGACGAAGAGACCGGACTGTACGGTAGTGTTACTTATTAGATTCACAGCAGTATGAGCAGGCTTGCTTGTTGATCTTCTGATCGCTCAATACCCGGGTAGCCGTTACGTCCAGTTAGTACCGCTGACGGCTTGTGGGTGTTTGATATGATCATCACCTACTGCCGGCGTATTGACGAGTCTTTAGAGTCCTACACAGAGGTTTCCTGGCTCTGGATAAACGAAGTAGGAGCACATATGTGATATGTGCGGGACCGAGATTAATTCGAGTATGTTATACCGTATTCTATTCTCGCGATATGTGATATCGGACGGTTTTATATGATATAGCCGGGTTATCGGATCAAGTGTTGATTCGATAAGTTGATATATATGATTTTAGTTGGTTATATGTGATATAGCCGGATTATTAATTCAAGTGTTGATTTAATAATTTAATGTATAATTATATATTTGATATATTAACTTACATTAACTAATATTAGCTCACTTGAGAATTCTTTTTCTCACTTGTGCATTTAGTATATATGTGGTATATATTAATGTACATTTTTGTGTGTCATGCTAGATGATACATATGACATGGGTGCATGAGACTCACACCATGCTTATCATAATGGTGTTTTATTTATTTAAAGTAAATTAAAATTAGTTGGAAATTAGTCACATGGTTAGAAGCTCGTAGTGAACATTAATTTAGTCCACTAATTTTGTTTTACATTAGATATTTATTAACCCAACCATTATCTTAAACCATGGTTATGTCTCTACATGAGTTATATGAGATATTTCTCACCCATGGTTGCAATTCTACACTTGCTTCACTCCATGGTTGCATTTCTTCATCTCCTTCTTCTAGCTCTCTAGCAATTTGGGAGGTGAAGGAAATTAGTGAGAAAAATATTTCTAAAGTGAGAAAAATTCCTACTTCATCAACCTACACTAGATTATCCATTTAGTTTAGGTTGTTTGCTTCACAATTAGTGAAGAGGTAGCTTGAGTTAGTGTCTTCTCGACATAGATCATCTTCGGCCTCGAAGACTTCAAGCAAGCTTGTTCCTTTCATCCAGTGGAGCCTTTCTAGAGTCCCGGAGTTCACTACTTGGAGCGAAAAGACGACTACACGGAGCTATTGAAGTGAAGGACCGTTCTACAAAGGTTGTATTCCTTGTTCACTTAGATGCAAAGATGTTTACATTCTCGTTTCGTTTAATTCTCTAGTTAAGATTCTTGGTTAGGGTTCTTTAGCGCGCCAATTTTTTTAAAATGGCATGGTTGATGCCTCCCGAAACCTAGTGGCGGTGCTGCGGAACCCTATTTGTTGACGTTCCGTCTGCATCCAGCTGGAGTGAGAAGAAACGTCGTTGTTGACACTGTGTCTGCTGTAACGAGACGAATGTCGAGGTGGTCTCTAAGCTGTTTGTGAACCGTCGAGACTTGGAACTAGGGACTTTTCCATGGCTCCACTTTGTTTCGACCCTGGGGTTGTTTGTTGACGTCCCGTCTGCATACTGCTGGAGTGAGAAGAAACGTCATTGTTGACACTATATCTGTTGTAACGAGAAGCATGTCGAGATAGTCTTGAGATTGTTTTGTGAACCATCAAGACTTAGCTCTCCCTTTAACGGAGCCTGATGGGAAAATATGGTTCCTTTTTCGTTTGTGCCCATGGATTGTATACAGGGGTTGATGTGGACTCACCTGTAGGGCAAAAGTTTCATCATTTTTTTTATTTCTTTCCGCAATGCTCCATCATTTCAGCTTTTTATATCGCGAAAGTCACGATTGTCCAATCATTTCGGCTTTTTATCGTGGTGCCCAATCATTTCGGCTATTCTTTTCTTTTCACTCGCTGCTTTTTATTGCGAATTGCCCAAACATTTCGGCTGTTTTTATATGCATATATTTTGCTCGCTGATTTTTATTTCTTGTTGCCCCATCATTTCGGCTATTTCATATGCATCTTTTGCTCACTAATTTTTTTTGTGAGCATGGAACTTGAGATCTGATACCAATTCTGGCATCAGCAACGCTGCGACTGGAATATCGCCAGGAGCAAATCATCATTTGCCACGAAAGGACTTAGAGCTTGACACCGATTTAGGCATCAGCATCGCTGAAACTGGGTATTGCCAGGAGCGAACCATCATCTGCCTTTACTGATTTGAACAAAGGTGGCTTAGTAGACAGGGTTAGGATCCTGTCGACTTAGACTTTTCGACTTTATGAGCCGTAAGGGCCTCATAAAGTTATTTCCCTGAGAGTCGTGAGGATCTCGTAGGCGTATTTTCTTCTTAGGAATCGTGGGGATTTCTATGTGTGTGTTCACTTATAATTTATAAGGATCTTACAAGAGTTTTTACTCCTTATAAGTCGAGAGGACTTACAAATTTCATTCACCATGTGAGGACATTCCTTGTGATTGGTGGAACTTGGTGGGGGAATTGTTTATTTGTGCCCGTTGATTGTATACAAGGGCTAATATCGAGCCGCCTGTAGGGCAACTTGGGGGAATACGACGGCTTAAGGATAGGTTTGGATCCCTGTAACTTAAGACTTTAAATCCTATGAGCTGTGAGGGTCTCATAGGGAAGTTCTCCTTACGAGTCGATAGGATCTCGTAAGTGAAAATTTTACGAGATTGCGCCCTTTCAGGTTTTCACAAGCTCGCCTGTAGCCCTGCTGTTTTTACTCACGGCACCCTTTTGGGTTTTCATCCGTGCCCATTTTGCATGTAGCATACCATTTTTTTTACAACGAGATTGCGCCCTTTTGGATTTTCACAAACTCACCGGTAGCCCGCTGTTTTTACTCAAGGCGCCCTTTCGAATTTTCATTCGTGCCCAATTTGCTTGTGGACATACCGTTTTTTTTACCTATTTGTTTGCCAATGGGACTTAGGGGTGATTTCGCCGCTGGAGTAGCTGTGTAGCCAGCAGAACTTGAGTTGCAGTCTTCGCCGTTGGGACTTTTGGACTTGGGTTCCATTATCGCCGTGTTTGAGGCGACGTGTTAATTTAAGAACATTACGGTCCATTGTTAGTTCAAGGACATCTCGGTTCATGGCCAGTTTCGAGGCGAAGTTTTAGTTTAATGACATTACGGTCCGTTGTTAGTTTAAGAACGTTTCAGTCCATTATCGCCGTGTTTGAGGCGACGTTTTATTTTAAGGACATTACGGTCCGTTGTCGCCATTTTGGAGCCAACGGTTAGTTTAAGGACATTTCGGTCCGTTGTCTCCATGTTTGGGGCTGAAATTATGTTGGATACTACTTTTAGAGTTTTGACCCAGGAAGATAGCGAGTAGAAACGAGCGTCGTCATCTATCATTAACCTAAGTCGTGACTTGTCAAGCGTAGTATTTCTTAAGGAATCGGCCATTTATTGGCCAGAAGAGTCTTTCGCCATGCATATCCATAAGCAAGTAGGCCCCACCATGGTAGACTTTGTCTATGATATACGGGCCCTCATAGTTTGGCTCGAATTTCCCCCATTTTGCACGGTTGGGGATCATAGGTCTTTTGACAACTCGCACGAGTTCGCCTTGGCGGAATGTTCTTTGCCTGGTTAGTTTTTCGTATGAGCGCGTCATCCTTGCTTTGTAAGCTTCTAGGTTTTGTTGCACAATGAGACGAGTTTCATCGAGGGCATCGAGCTCCTCAAGCCGAAGATGGACATTTTCTTCATCCGTCAGCTCGTATCGAACTGCCACTCGTAGAGAGGGTAGCTCTATCTCCAAGGGAAGTATCGCTTCTGTGCCGAATACCAACGCGTATGGCGTGGTATCGTGGACATTTTGAACTTCGTTCAATACGCCCAGAGAGCTTCATGCAGTCTCCCGTGCCAGTCCTTTTTATTTCTGAACACCGTTCTCTTTATGATCTTCGTCAAGATCTTGTTGAAAGCCTCAGCTAGACCATTAGCTCGGGATTATAGACTGAAGAGTATCTCCAGTCTATTTTGTTCTGTTCTGCGAAGCGGCTGATTTTATGGCTCCTGTAGGATTGTCCATTCTCCGAGATTATCCGTTGCGGAGTGCCGAACCGGTAGAAGATATGTGTCTTGAAGAACTGGAGAATATTCTCCGTCTTCACTTCCCTTAGTGGTATTGCTTCTACCCACTTAGAAAAGTAGTCAGTTGTTGCCAATATGAACCGATGTCCTTTAGATGACGCTGGCTCGATAGGCCCAATTATATCGGTTCCCCACATTTCGAACGACCAACTAGCCAGTGTTGGGTGTAGCGGATTTGGATGCCGGTGGATGAAGTCCCCGTGAATCTGGCACGAGTGACACTGCTTCGCATATTCGAGGCAGTCCTGAATCATTGTGGGCCAATAGTAACCCATTCTCTTGATCTTCAGCTTCATTTTTGGCCCGGTTTGATGAGAACCGTAGAGTCCGTCGTGGGTTTCTTGGACGACTCTCCTTGCTTCTTCTGGTCCCAGGCACCTTAGCCACAAACTGTCGAACGATCTCTTATATAGAGTATCATTGATAAAGGCAAAAGACAGAGCTCGTTTCATGAGCTGATATCTTGAAGATGCGTTTTCGGGTGTTCGGTGGGATTTGAAGTAGTCTATGAAGGCTTCTCTTCAATCCTTAGCCTTTTCTTCATCCTCTAATTGGAAGACTGCTTGTTTGGTCGCTTCCTTTCTTTCAGACGACTCTGGAGATATTTCTGCTGGCGCGAGAATCCGGTGGCTTTGCAGAATGATCCATCCCGGTTCGTCTCTGTTTGGAGGGATGACTTTCCTCTTATCGAACCTTTATTTTCTCTGGTTGACGAGAGTAGTTCTTGTTGATCATAGAATCTTGGACTTTCCGCCAGACCCTGTGGATTTGGGATGACATCCGCTGAGGGGGCTGTTCCGACTTTGCCTGCGTCATGTTTTTAGTAGGAAGTGGAGATTTCTTCAGCACTGTCGTCGGAGAGTTCTTCCGCACCCTCCTAAGAAGTTCAAATATTTTTCCGGTTGGAACAGCAGCGTCAACTTCCATCGTTGGAGCTGGTGGAGTAAGTCCAGAGGGGAAGTTGCCCTAGCTCTTCTCACCCGGCGCCAGTGGCGACGTCGAGCGTGCCTTGCAGATGGGACCACCTCAGTTGTGGAAGCGGCTCCGTCGTGCCCGCAGATTTGATTAGCGGCTGCTGCTGCTGCCAGCTTGTCGAATACTGACGTTCATTGAGAGGGAACGACCGATCATTCGAAGGCCGATTTTCTAGTAGGGGAAGCACTTTTGATGACTTCACCTGCCGTTGCTGGAACGGCTACCCGTTTCGGGATAACCCCTTCAGGTATCGCGAGCCTCTTTGCGGGCCCACTTGAGCTTTTGCTCAGCCTGTTGAAGACTGAGCTGGCAGACTTGGACGACCCATTGCAAGTCAATCGAAGACCGACTTCTTAGGAGCTTCTTGTGGTGGCACTGGGGCGCTGAAGCTTGCTGGCGGGAGCATGGTCCCGAAGAACAATCCAGTGGTGGCTTGAGTTAATTGCCACACCAGCATTGGAATGATGGAGGCCGCATTGGGCCCATATGTCACTCCTCCAGTCGGGGCGGAGTGGGAGTTGTTGTTGCAGTTGGTGCAGCTGGAAGCCATTGATGTTCACTTCTTCTTTCTGCATAGGAGCAAGACACCAAATCTTAGTACCTCGAATCCAAGGGCAATCATAGCGAACCGCGATTTTGTTCGCGGAACACGACATACGAAGTGTGGAGTGGAAAGAGGAAAAATTCCCACCGGGCATGTCAGAATCTGTTCACCGCAGAAAACAGAGATGAACCGGGATGGATCGTCTTGCTTGAATTTGGGGGAATATGCTATTTAAGTTTATCCATCCACCTCTCCGAAGATGCCAAGTTGATTTATGGCACCGTGTATCGGAGGTTTGGAAGGATGCGGCCGTTGTAGTAGATTCCCCCTCGTTTACGAGGGGTTTTTGATTATGGAGACGCTCTTCCCTGTAGGTGCAAGCCCTTGCAGTTAATTACGTTACCGCTTTGCGATAACCACTTTCTCCTGCTCCAGAAGTTCACTTCATGTCGTGTGTGTTTGTTTTATTTTTGGTTGCCCGTGGATTGTGTACGGAGACCAATTATTGTTGTCGCCCGTAGGGCGTGGATTAGTCCGAATCCGTATATCTTAGATTTGGGTTTGTTTTATTTAAGGATCGTTAATCAGGTTTGAGATTAAGATCGACTTAAATGTATGTGAGCATTTAGGGCTCGGTTATTCTTTTGTTAAGGATACGTTAGTCTAATTTGAGACTAAGATCTACATAACGGGGTTTTACGATCATCTTTTTGTATCGGATCCAACAAGAGAGCATTTGGGCTCTGTTGTTTTAGTTTAGGGACGTTTCGGTCCATTATCACCATTTTGGAGGCGATGTTTTAGTTTGAGGACGTTACGGTCCGTTGATCACCATTTTGGAGGTGGGATTTTAGTTTAAAGACGTCTCGATCCGCTGATCACCATTTTGGAGGTGAGAGTTTAGTTTAAGGACGTCTCGATCCGTTGAACGCCATTTTGGATGCGAAGTTCTAGTTTGAGGACATCTCGGTCTGTTGATCACCATTTTGGAGGTGAGATTTTAGTTTAAGGACTTCTCGGTCCGTTGTTCATTTTGCATGCATGTGTATTTGTTACGTGACGGGATGTACGGCGATGCTGTGAGATACACCCATTTTGAGGTGTGGTTTGGTTTAAGGTGTGCACGACAGCTTGGGAAGTGCACCCAAAAGCAGTTGGTTGTCGGGACCCGCTACCTCTCTAAACATGTTGAGGAATTACAACGACATGCATCAGAGGTGTAGAGAGATGTACCCTTGGACCAATTCCCGTATTTCAGGGAAAAAGGAATTAGCGGTAAACCCAGAAATCATTAGTCATATTTTGAGACTGAGACTTCCTCAGGGGAATGTGGAATGAATATCGTTTTGGGATATCCTCAGTTGGAAGATCGATAGTCGTATTTGGGACTAAGTTCAGTTTGGGAAGTAGTGAATCCATGGGCTCGGTTGATCTGAATTACGGACCTAGCTAACTTGGGCTTGGTCCACTCAGTTTTATTTTTATTTGAAAAGAAGTGATATGCACTTGTTTGGGCTCAGTCTTTTATTATGCAAAAAGTGTTGAGCACTTATGTAAGTTCTGACGCTCACATATAACCATGTGGGGTTTTCAGTCATGGGGATTCGCCCAATAAGTGTTGAACACTTTACCCTTTTTGTCTTTATATGGATTGCTAAGCACTCTTTATAGCGCCTACGTGCTAAGCACGTGAGGCGCTAGGCACTGCATAGTGAGTGTCAAGCACTTTTTATTCTGTGGGGCCCACATGAGGGACACATGAGGCGCTGGGCGCTAGGAGCCGCTCCCTGAATGCTAAGCACTCCTTTATTTTGTAGCCCCCACATGAGAGGCATGTGGGGACGCTGGGCGCTGAGCGCCAGTCAATGGGTGCTAAGCACCCTTTATTTTGTAGCGCCCTGATTAGCATACTTTTGGCGTGTTGTTTTTAGTTCTAAAGTTAACCGCAATCAAGACGGCGTTGCGTGTAGTTAGCCGCGATGAGTACAGGTCGTCCGCAGGAAGACGATGCGTTTTGCGTTCTTGTTATGACGAGTTAATGCAAGGGTCAGAAGCGTTCGTTTTTAACCTAAGTGTTGTATAAGTGTTGTATATGCAAAGTATAAGTTTGTTAGGAATCGATAGGTTCATGTAAGTTACGGAAGTCCGTACTCAATCCTTTGTGTCGAGCTTGACTATTGAAGCTAGAGCAATAGGCAACAACGTGGATTATGGTGCTTAAGCACGGTATTAGTGAAATCCGGCTTATTGACCCTTGTCCGTCCGTTCTTGTCTCTTGACTTTTGCCTCCGGCCAAACCGAACGCAACCAGTCATGGTTAGGGGTCACCGATACCTTGGTAGGGTAGGGTGCCTAACGGAGTGCCTGCGTAAGGTTTGGGTGGAGTTCAATTAGCAAGTATCGAGCAAATGGAATTCCTAACTTACATAACCATTATTTTTCCTAACAACACCATTATTCACAAACCATCAAAACAACAAAAAGAAAGAGCAAATGAAATGATAAAAAGAAAAGAATAAAACAACATTACAAGTAAGTAAATGGAAAGGAATAAAATAAAAGTAAGTAAATGGCAAGAAATAAATACTTAGAACCCAATTGCAAAAATGGAAGCTTTATTAAGTCTAAGTGATGATACAAACCATGAGTTCAATAACCAAAACTTAAACTTGCAAGCTCAATGAAGATGTTGCAAGATCAAGAGAAGGCAAAGAACTCAAGGTGAACTAGCTATGTACAAGGTTTCAAAATGAAAAAGAAAACAAAAAGAAAACTTTAGCTCAAAGTATATTTAAGTATATCAAGTGTGAGACCCCTCTTCCCTTGCTCACTGATCTGTATTTATAGGCACAAAATAAGATTACACAAACAATATAATATGGATTATGTGACAATAAGGGAAGGCCAGAAGAAAAATAGGGAGCTTTGGGCTTGATAAGACCGGCATCGCCGGTTTTGGGGGGGTCTCGCCGGGCCAAACATGGTCAAATGGGCTCGTGGTGGTGTGGTGCTATTTTTTGCTCTCCACAATTCCACTGGGATTGTTTGATTTGTTTATATGAACCTGGTTTACATTCAGGGATTTGGAGGGAACTTGTAGCTTTATATCACATCACAACTTTTTAGCATTTATAACACATCACCTCACTTGTGCCCACCATGTGCCATGGGCATCCCCACCATGGTTCATGTGCCAAAGAATTATGCGCACACTTGTATTATATTGGACCAAAATTGTGTACACATAATTTGTTACAAAAGAACTCTTTGGATATCGATCGGTTTGCAGTTCTGGTTGCAGTGTCGGCTCACAAACGTTATATCCGTGATTTTGAGTGTGCTTCTACTATTGTGTCACGGATACCTGTAATCCGTATTTACTGAGCAGAAACTAGTTAATAGTACCGATATATAAAAAAAACATATAATGAATGAGTGGTATTAAAATACAGTTTTTTGAGATGAACACGCCCACGTGAGAGGCACGTGGGGCACTGAGCGCCAGTCACTGAGTGCTAAGCACTCTTTTATTTTTTAGCGCCCATGTGATAGACACGTGTGGTGCTGGGTGCCAATCACTGAGTGCTAAGCACTCCTTTATTTTGTAGCGCCCATGTTAGATGCACGTGGGGCGCTGGGCGCTGAGCGATAGTCACTGAGTGCTAAGCACTCCTTTATTTTTATTTACATAATTTTCCATGAAGAGAGTTCTTCTTCCTCGAGAATTCAATCCTTTGTTCTTTCTGAAGCTTAATGGGGGGGGTTTCTTTTCTTTATACTTGAAGTCTTGGGTCCTTTATATAGTAGAGACGAGTTTGTTGATTAGCTCCGAAGAAATCTCTCATTAAGAGATCCCAAGTGATTTAGGGATTACCCACCGTTGGATCTTTCATCTAAGGAATTCTGTTTTACAGAAAATATTTTCTTGTTGTTAATAAGATTAGGGAAATATTTTACCCATACATAATTTATTCTGTAGATCGGTGATTCTTTAATCACCATTGGATTTTTAATCCAACGGTACTCTGTTTTATAGAGGGCAATCTTTCTTGTTTAGAAAGATTTGAGGAATATTTCCGCTAAACAGAATTTAATTCTGCATCCTGATGATTTATCGTCTCTGTTGGATTTTTGATCCAACGGCTCTGTTTAACAGAGAGTGGAATTTAATTCTACTGGGCGCCGGCGCTCACGTATTGTGCACGTGGGCGCTGCTTAAGATTTTTGTTTGGTTTGCACACGGGCACTGCTCATATAAGTGTTTTTAACTCTGGCGTTGGCGCCCTCCTGGAAGGCACGTGAGGCGCTGCCTCTTGAGTTTTGAACAGAACTTTGCTCTTTTATTGGGGGAAACAACACCAATGGCTATGGAACCAACCACCGTCTCTTGTCGGGGTCTAGAAACGTATACACAAGTCTTCTCTGGAATATCGATGCCCGGTCTCAATACTCCTTTAACTTGGAACCTTTAAGGATGTGTTTATAGACTACCCAGCTCCCACAACTATGATCGACATCATAACACTGGTAGTCAAGCAAAATCCTACGGGCTTTATCAATATGTATCCGCCATATGTGATATCGAGTATAACATATGCACATGTTTAGATAAAGTCAAACCATAAGAGTATACTATTGTATCGAGTCTTTATCAATATGTGTAAGCAATATAAAGCAACAAGAGAAAGAAATACACTTGTTAAGACAAAAACAACTCAAATAATATATTATATACAACTGAGCAAGATTGTCATGTACATACATATCCCTAATATCCTATACAATACAGTCATCTAGGTCATGCATATCAACATTACCGAGCACTAGTTCGCTGACGGGTATTCCACCCATCTCTTTGTTTCTTGAATTGTTCGTCAGGTGAATTTGGGATAGAAGATTTAGAAGCAGTCAACGAGGAGTATTTTTTATCTCACATATCAAGTGGACGAATAGTTTTGTTCATCTTCGCGGTTATTAGAACTTTTCTTTTACTATACCACATCTTTAGGTTCATTACCTTCATCTTATTTTTATTATTCAGACATACTGTATCAGTTGAAAATTATGAAATTTTGAATGTAATATATCGATATTGGATTTTATTACTCTTGTTATTCTTACACTTTGTTATATTGCTTATTTACGCTTAATGTATTTATTAAGGGAAACGACATTCTCATAATAAATACGCTGCGGGCTTACCACGTCACCGTTTCCATCTATTGGGGAGCGTGGCGTGACAGGTTTTGTGGATGGCCCATGCGGGTCAGTTCTGCATGAACATCATAAGCAATGTAATACAAGAAACATGAAATTCAACTATTACATTCAACATTTTCTTTGAATCCCATCATATTCTTTGAATCCATTTTGAATTTAAATTTTGACATCTTTGAATGTAATCTTTCGACTTTTGAATTCTTAGCCATATTTCACCCTTCTACTTATGTTTTATAAACTTTTCATGGAATTCGAGGATGGAATTGTTTCTACGGAGGGTAAATGTAACGACCCCAATATTACCATACTTTCGTATTTTCTTTCTTTAGTAAAATATTGTATTTATTTATTCTTAGTTTTTGCCTTATATTTTGTTTTCTATTAAATATATTATTTTATTATTCCATCTATTTTTCCCAAACACATTTCTTTAAACTAATTCTTAACATTTTTCCAAATTAAACACAAGACCTAATTCAGCCCATAACCCAAATCCAATCTCATTTTCATTTTTTTTATAAAACTATGAGCCCAAAAGTCCACTTTCTTTTCAAACAACAAAATACTTTTAATTCTTGTTAAATTTGTGCATGAACAATCTTATAGCTCATTGGTTAAGTCCTTACATTATTATTCCATAGGCCACATATTCGAATCTTTCGTTTTACAATTATTTATATCTATTTTTTTACTCTCTTATAATTTACATATGAGACCTTTCATTTTCCTTAACTTACAAATGAATGGGCACCCTTTCAATTTATCTTTAACTCCCATTATGAATTCATATTAATTTGAATTAATATGACATAATTCTTTTATATACTCATTTTGCCTTTTTATTCTTCTTTCTCTTAAAATATATTAGAAAGAAGAACAACTCATCTCCTTTCTTTCTTCCTCACAAAATATTATTCATCTCCTTCTCCCTCTTCATCTAGAGTCCTCGAAGAAGAACATGAAGAAACTTTTAAAAAGTCTCACTAGTAACGCGAGACTATCGTCGGATAGACAAGCCCAGTGACGATACCAACTTATGCATGTAAGTTCTCCCCATTTCTCCTTCCCCCCTTTCTCTTCTCCTTCTCACTCTTTTTATCTTATTTCCTCCCATCGTCTAGACTTGCATGATTATCTGTAACTTTTGTTTGATTTTTAGTAAAAGAAATTAGTTATGAAAAATATGTGCATGAATAATTGTCTATGTATTCTACATGTTATGTTTAGATGCTTGTAGTATTTATGTGCAACACTGGAGGCGACGACAAACTATTACTTCGCCAGTTCGTTGGCAGCCTGTTAGAAATAATCTTCGAATGGCACTCGAAGCTCCCAAATGACTTCGTGAAAAAATTCACAGAAATAGAGCTGCTGTTCACATAGCGTTTCACCAGCATGAGTGAGCGCACTCCGATCACGGCATTAATCAATGCCAGGGTAAAACCGGGAGAAACCTGGATCCAATACGCGATCTGGTGGAGGAACCTGTGGTCTAAGTGCAAACAGCGCATTGAAGAATCTCCTGCTATGGGCATGTTCATCGAGACCCTTGATCCTCAAACGACTGTATCCTAGTTCATGACATTCTTCAAGCCCACAACTTTTCAGGCCCTGATAGATAAACTGGCTTAAATGGACCAGATGTACCATGGGCCTTCCTTCTCAAATAAGGACCCTCGAAATGCTAAGGGTAAAGGTAAAGCAGCCTTTGTTGCCAACACGCAATAACAGCCGAGTGCCCCAAAACCAGCTGCTCGCCAAAAAAACGCATGTCCGCTCCCATCCTTGGAAAAAGGCTAGAACATGCTTACTTTTTCCCCGCGTCAAGACGAGAAGACTGTTCGAATTGGCAATGCATAATAAAATCATCACATCGCCAAACCTACGGCGTCCAGCGTAACCCGGCAACGTCAACAACCCTAATTACCGCTCTTATCACAGAATGGTGAGCCACCCAATTGAAGATTGCCACGTCTTCAAAAACTGGTTCGAGAACCAGTATCAACAGGGGAAATTCACGCTGTTTGATAACTAGAAGGTAAACCCACCCCAGAAGCACACTCCTAAAAATGTGGATGTGCAGGGGTCATCATGGTCACTCATGGAAAAAACTCCTTGGGAAGCCGTTCTTTTAGCGAAAACCAAAATAATGCTGAAAGATCGACAGGCATGTCCGGCAGTCTGGTGAAAAAGCCCACTTAAACCCGAAATAATCGAAGGGATGTTAAAATCTCGCTCCGCACCGAAAATTGTTGACGAGGGGAAAAATCCCCAAGTCAAGCCTTGGAAGTCTTCAAAGAATAAGAAGAAGACCAAGAAGCATGTGCTGCCTGCCGAGTATGACGACAAGCGCACAGATTTACAAAAATACATAGATGCACTAGAGGAGTATAGTCAGAAGGCGCGGACACTTGTCATGCTCGAAGAATTCCTTAAGCATATTCTTGAGGGCGAAGACAGTGACAATGATGAGAGAAATGACTTGTCAGAAGAAATGGAAGACCGTGTAGCAAGTTGCCACGTGGTCTCCCATTTGTCGTTATATGACGAAGAGGCTCTCTCAGCGTCAGAAAACAACGCAGAGGAACTGGGGAAAGAATCGGCGCTAAAATCCTCGAAACAGCCAGAAGAAGACCCTATTAAGAGACTTCTAAATGAAGTCTTTCAAAAAAGGAAAGTTAACTGAGAACGCGAAATAGTCAAATATGAAAAGGCTAAGTGTCAGTGTATGGATAAAGAAGCTGCGGCGAGGACGAGTCATAAAGTGCTCCAACCAAACCAAAGCACACCTGTAACAAATAAGAGCATGATCAAAATAGAGAAGTGGTTCGCCAAAGCTCTGTCAGTTGGGATGAAGCCTCCACTTCTCATAAAGAACACTCCCGGGTCATATGCCTCGATGAAGAAGAATCACATCCAAATTACTGCCTATATCATCGGAGGGTCACCCACCCTATCGAGGAATGCAGTGCCTTCAAGAAGTGGTGGTAAGGATACATTGCCCATCAAAAACACTTCAAGAGGATGAAAAGCAAAGCTCGCGCTTTTCGATGATACAATAGTGGGAAAAACGGGCATGAAGAAACGATTGGCAACTGTTATATAGTTGGTACTAGTTCGGATGGACAAAAACCTCCAGTTCTTACATTCGGAAGCAATTATGAGTATGAAACATCCCTTAGCCCTCTCTTCAAAGACTCCGCCTCCAAAAAAGAAGAGGAGGAGAAGAACTGCGAAAACATTCCACTGTGTAACCGTACGCTACCTGAGAAGAACCTCGGACCTATAAACAAAGGTTCGAACAAAAAAAATAAAGGGAATGGGAAAATCCTTGGGGAGATTGCCCTCGAAGACAGAGTGGTAAAAGAGCTCACCAAAGAAGACCTGCCTAAGAAAAACAAGGTGGATTACAACGTCCTGGCATATCTGAGGAAAATACCCTCGCAACTGAGCATATTGGATGCTCTCCTCCTGTCCAAAGAGGCACGAGATTTCCTGATCAAGGCATTACAAGAGCCGGAACAGTTCCAAGCTTTCCTCGCAGAGGACAAAATGAAAGATGAACTAGCAGAGGCCCACACAGATGATATTACATTCAGCGATGAAAATCTCCTCCTTGGTACATGCGAGCATAATTGCCCATTATACGTCACTGGGTACTGCCATGACATCAAGATAGGGAAAATTCTTATCGACAACGAATCCTCCGTTAAGCTTCTCAACGTGAGAGTGCTGAAGGAAATTTGCATGAACATTCTGCTCCTTACCCGTGATAAAATTACCATCTCCGAGTTTGACTCATAGTCATCATGGACGCTTGGCTCCGTAATACTGACACTACGCTTCGGGCTGCTCATCACTGGCATCAAATTTCATATCATTGATGCCAAGACTTGCTATAACGGTTTGCTCGGCAGGCCTTGGTTACACGAGTACAATGTCATCCTTTCTATACAACATCAGCATATGAAGTATATCAAGGATGGCTTGGAGTACACCATCACGAGAGAGCTAAATCCGTTCACCGTAAACGAAGTCCGGAAATATGAAAACGCAAAGTACTTCCAACCAGACTTCGAGGATACCGAAAGGTGCCACAAGTCGGAGAATAAACAGAAATCCATCGCCACTATCCCAATCTTTGGGAGCGATACCGAGGAAGACGAAGAAATAGTCTACTCGGGGCAACCCCAAAACGAAAACAATAAGTCCGGACCATCTACTCCTATTTTGGTCTTTGGCAGCGACTCAGAGGATAAGATCAATGCAGCGATCTACATCCGCTCGTCAATGCAAACTTTTGCCGGAGTAGATCAGAGTCTGCAAATCATAATAGCTCCGTCTCGACACTATAAGGAACTTGATATGCTCGATACATACAGCGTACAAGAGATGCACACTTTTTGTCATGCCTCGCTTCCCCGTAAACGGAAATAGTGACGTGACAAGCCCGCAACGTATTTACTATGAAAATATGTTAAGCGTAATTAAGCAATATAATAATGTGCAAGAATAAAAAGAGTAATAAAATGAAATAACAACTTTATTTACATTCAAATTTACATACAACCGTTTATAATAAAAAGATACAATGATAAAGCAAATGCCTAAACAATGGCATACTGGAAGTAAATACAAGCAGGAGCTAAAAATCAGGCTGAGAAGCGAACTGGTCCAAGTCTTCCGGGCTCGGCTCTATCTCTTCCGAATCTGGTCCTCCTGACGAACATTCCAAAGAATGAATATAAAGAAAAGTCGTCAGCGAACTAGCGCTCGGTAAGTACTCGAAGAAGTTAAAGAAGATAGTATATAAACTGAAGAAAAACCAAGTAAAAGTGAACATCACGGATATATAAGAGAGTATCTAAGCATGTTTATTTACCGGTATAAGATAGTTATTCTAACGTGGTTATTTATAGTTTGATAAGGAAGTTATTCATGTATACGAGAGGAGTCCATCTTATCCCGTGGACTATGGTAACATGTAATACAAGGCCCCGTCATAACCTACGGGACAACGACACGTGAATTCAAGTAGATTTCTTTTAAAGTGACCTCTCGTACCACGATATACATTCCATACTAATCTATCCCTTTATCCCCACGTATTGTATTGTATAGATTAAGATTATTAGGTCTTGGCCGAATCCATGGATTTAAATTGTACAGGTTCATGTTCAAGATGTAATCATGTGTTCAGGTATTCATGTTAAGTTCATGTCAAGTTATAAGCATGGTTCGGTCAAGTTGAGTCAAGTATTCAAGTTGAGTTTGATATTTGAATTCGAGTGTTCAGGTTCATGATCAAGTATTCAAGTTCTTGTTTGATTTTGGATTCTGCTTTGAGTTTGGATTCAGGTTGGAGCCAGAATCTTATGAAAGGATTTAGTTCTTGAATTTCTTAGGTTCGGGAGTAATCAGTAACTGCTGCATATGGACGGCAGAATTTGTGTTTTTTTCCAAGACAATTTCCATTGATAACTCCGTTAAATTTGTTTCACCTGAATAGGCAAGCACTCACTTTCTCCGACTCCCTGGGGCTTAAGAGAAATGATACCGCTTAAACTTATATTAATTTATAGTCCTTAAATATTTATTATTGTTGTTTATATTGTATTTATATTATTTGCATCTCTCGAGAGGATTTTATGAAAAATACTTTAATATTGTTTAAAAATAAACCTCAAGGGTGATATATGATATTTAAAGTTTTTATGAACACGTATTAGAATTTAGATGTTGTTTTAGAGATAAAACTTAGTTTTTAAAAGTTTGTAGTTTTTTTATGAAAACGATCTCATTTAGAAACTTGATGGTATTTTTAATTTAATTTTAACCTTTCATTTATAAATATAATTTTCACAATTTGTTTTACTAAAAATACGGTTTCATAATTATATATAATTTTCCAAAAATTTAGTTTTGTTCAGAAATAATTCGTATTTCTTAAAAACCGTATTTTTTTATTTCCTTTCGAGACCGAATACTCTAAGAGGAGTTCTGCATCTCGCTCTACTCTCCCCCAAAGATGTGTGATAATACGCACCATCTATTAGCGGGTCCCCTAACGAGGGTTGTAGAGGCGTATTTGCCAAAAATTTAAAATATCGATCTAAAAGAAACCTGTTTTGAAAAAATGTGGTATTTTAATGTAAAACCTATTCTTTAAATAAACCCTATGTCTAGAATATCGTGTTATGAAACCATACTGTGCGTGTGGGATAGGTCGTTACCCCGTGAATTTTCCTAAGGTATTTATGCTAATTAAGGGTTATACTAAAATTCATGATATTTTAATGAAAAAGTTCGTTGTATGAGTATTTCAAATGGAAATTTTCATTATGCTAAAAAGCTAAATGATGTGAATAAGGTTAAGAGTGATTTTATAGTGTTGTTGTGATTTATTTTGCTTATCAAGTGGGTGAAAAGGTTTGAAAAGAAAGTAATATCGGATCTAACTCCACATTACCGATATGTTTTAAGAATGTGATTTTAGTTGAAAAGAAAGAGAGGGGAAGGGACTTATGGCTTTATAACATCAAGAAAAGAGTAAGGAAGAGAGAGGGGCTTGATGTAATGGCTACCCAGGTATTGAACGAATAGAAGATTAACAAGCAAACTTGTCCAAACTCCTATAGAGCCTATAAGCAACACTTACCGTATAGTCCGGTCTCTTCGTCTGATATGTCGCATATCGATTCTGGGGGTGGAATCGTCATACCCCAGTAACTTGATAAGTCATGCCGATGTGTGGCCTACAACTTTTCGAGAAACTACTGATAACACTTACCAGTAAATCTCATCAACCATGGCCAGAGACTTGCTGTTATAGCCAATCGAGCATGGCGCAACATCAACTCCCAATACCGGGAGAGACGAAACCCCTCCTATCGCTCACTTCCTCCATGTGACTCAGGATTGTACCCAAAATCCATCTGTTTGCACGAATCTTTTGAGCCATGGTAGAGAGGAAATCAAAGCACAGTGGGAACCACACAAGACATTATGACGATCTCGGATCTACAGACTAACTTGTACAAGTGTCACCAGAGAACTGCTATCTGACGATAGGTATGGTAAAATCTAGGAGTTCTTAGCGAGTCCTGTTCGGTGTACCCATTCTCTAATGAGCACCTGTGTATAATCTTTGATGTCAAACACCAATGGCTGTGGGATCAACCATCGCCCCATACAGGGTCAAGAAACGTACACACTAGTCTACTCTGGAATATCGATGCTCTGTCTCGATGCTCCCTCCACTAGGAATTGTTAAAGGATGTTCTTGTGGACTACACAGGCCCCAATAGTATGATCTGCATCATAGTCCTGGTAGTCAAGCCTACATCCTAAGGGCTTTATCAACATGTAACAGAGAGACAGTATAATAATACAAGTGTACATGTTAAGATAAAGAGCAACCAGATAGCATACTATCATGTCGAGCAAGAAAGTCCTCTATATATATATCCAAGCATCTACTATATCATACAATAATGGCCTCTTGGGCATACATTTTCCTAACAATCTCCCACTTGCATTAAGGCCAGTTGCTGTAGTATCTCATACCCAATATCCCAAAAATTCTCTCAAACTATGTCTAGGGGAGGGTCTTCGTGAGTGGATCCGCTGTGTTTTCCTTTGTATCAACTCTCCTGACCTCGATCTCCCGGCGATCAACTATCTTCCGGATCAGGTGATAGCGCCTCAGAATATGTCTGAATTGCTAATAGGACCGGGGTTCCTTGGCCAAAGCCACAGCTCCATGTTATCACAATACAATGGTATTGGATCCTCAATAGATGGAACTACACCAAGTTCAGCAATAAACTTCTTCATCCAAAAAGCCTTTTTCGCAGCATCATTGGCAGCGATGTATTCAGCCTCCATCGTCGAGTCTGCTACGGTATCTTTCTTGGAACTCTTCCAACATACTGCCCATCCATTGAGGGTGAAGACAAAACCCGAGACCGACTTTCCGTCGTTCTTATCACTCTGGAAGCTCTAATCGGTAAAAGACTCCACTTGGAGTTCTCTATTACCATATACCAAGAATATTTCTTTAGCCTTTCTTAAGTACTTAAGAATGTTCTTCACAGCTGTCCAGTGCTTCTCCCCTGGGTTTGATTGATACCTACTTACCACACTAAGTGCGTAAGCTACATCCGGTCTGGTGTATAATAACGCGTATATGATAGACCCAACTGCAGAAGCATAGGGTATCACGTGCATGCGAGCCCTCACCAAATCAGTCTTGGGAGATATATCTTTTGAGAGAGTGATTCCTGAACAAGTGGGTAAATTACCACGCTTAGAATCTTCCATACTAAACCTCTTTAGTATGATGTCTATGTACCTGGATTGGGACAACCCCAACATCCCTTTAGATCTATCTTTGTAGATCTTTATCCTCAAGATGCAGGAGGCATCATCCAGATCTTTCATGGAGAACTTTTATGATAGGAAGAGCTTGACCGAGTGCAGCATAGAAACATCATTTCTTATCAAGAGTATGTCATTCGCGTACAATATGAGGAAGACAACCTTACTCTCTACAACCTTTTTGTATATACATGGTTCATCTATGTTTTTGATGAAGTCAAACTCTTTGACTGCCACATCAAAACAGATGTTCCATCTCCGCAATGCTTACTTTAATCCGTAGATTGATTTAAGCAGTCTGCACACCTTTCCGCTGCTCCCACTGTCTACGAAGCCCTCTGGCTGAGTCATATACACGCTCTCTTCTAAATCACCATTTAGAAAAGCGGTCTTGACGTCCATCTGCCAGATTTCATAGTAATGGTATGGAGCAATGGCAAGTAGGATCCTGATGGACTTAAGAATTGACACTGGAGAAAAGGTTTCATCATAGTCGACTCCTGGTCATTGACGGAAACCTTTTGCTATAAATCTTGCTTTGAAGGTCCCAGCCTTTCCATCTACACCAAGTTTCTTCTTGAAGTTCCACTTGCTCCAATAGGTTTTACCCATTCAGGAGCAACTTCCAAAGTCCATACTTTGTTGGTGTGCATGGATTCCATCTCAGATCGTATAGCATCCAGCTATTTCACAGAGTCCCCACTTGTAATGGCCTGCTCGAAACCAGTTGGGTCATCATCTTCCATGGTGCAATTCTTGCTCCCACCATCTATGAGAAAACCGTAGTATCTCTCAGATGGATGAGAAACCCTACTAGATTTGCGGAGTGGCTGAGCTTCGTCGGGGACTATTGAATCCTCCGGTTGTACAAAATCATCAATTGTAGTTTGTGTAGCAGGAACTTCTTCCAGTTCTACCTCATTACCACTAATTTCTTTCACAAGAAATTCCTTTTCTAAAAAGGTTGCATGTTGAGCAACAAACACCTTTTGTTCCTTACAGTGGTAGAATAGATATCCATATGAATCCTTTGGATATCCGAAAAACTTGCAAAGAACAGATCGTGTTTCGAGTTTGTCCGGATTTTGTTTTTTTACATAGGCCGGACAACCTGTAACGTCTTGAAATTCGTTTAGGATGTGTTCACGTTAATTAGCAAGACGAATATCTTATTTTTTCCTTCTTGGTTAGTGATAATTTGTGTTGTGAAGTGTTTATATATATATTTATATATAATTCAAGGGTTTTTAATTATTTTAGTCGTGTTTACCCTAAGTGGGAATTTTTGTGTTAAGTGCACACATGCACACTTAGCCACATTTGGTGACCTAGGCTCTTATTGTTAATATCTTAACCTTCTTTCATTTTTCTTGTATAGTTGTAATTATCCCCCACCCATTTTAACTAAGTCAAAACCCCATTTTATAATTCAAAATTTAAATAGAAATGAAGGTATGGTGGTTAGGTATGGAATTTGACTTTGTTTGACCATTGCTTCTCTCTCTTTCCCTCACTTCTGAGCTCCAGCAGAAAAAGCAGCAGCAGCAACACCATTTTCTTCATCTTCTCTTCTCTTTTCACTTCCCTTTTGGATTTACACAAACCCTACACAAAACAACCCTTTTTCTTCACAAAAAGCCTTGGAAAGGTGACCTTTTGAGGTGTTTGGTGGCGATCCAGTACACTTGAGGCTAGAGCTGGAGATTTTGGTTTTTCTAAGGTCATTTGAAGGTATTAAACTCAACCATGTTACCCTATCTTCATAACTTGTGTGTTTGGTTGTTAAAAATCCCATTTTTGTGCATTTTTAGTGCTAATGGAAGGACTTAGAGAAGTTTTTGTTAAAATAACCTTTTTATGGTTTGCTTAGCTTGGTAATGTGTTATTAGTGTGGTTTTAAGCATGGGTTTACTTCAGGTTTCACAAAAATATCCTAAAGTACCATTTTAGTGCCAAAGTGTGATTTTTTTAAACTAGAATTAGGGCTCTGTTGAATCTGCTTCTACCCGGGATGTTTCAGAATAAAATTGGATTTACTATAGCATGTATAGGGGGTATAGAGTGCACACACAAAACCTGGGAGCCCCTCTCCCTACCCAGGCCGCCGAAATATACATTCTGGCCGCAATTTGCGGCCAGATGGGGGTGTTTTGGGTTGAGGTTTGGGTTAATTGGTGTTTGCTACAATATAGAGTATTTTGGTATATATATTTTTATAATATCTTTTCTGTATCAAAATCTGGAGTTAAAAACCTATTTCTCGTATTTTAAATCTTCGCGACACTCGTGTTACGTGTGTGGGTTTGGGGTGTTCTGCGTATCGCGACGCGTCGGGTTAGCTTCAGGCGCGTAATCACACGTTTTAGTGTATCGCGGACACGCGCACTTGGTTTGCGACACGGGTTTCTAGTGTGACTTGGAAAGTCGTGTTTTTGTACAATTGAGCTTATGTGTGATATTCTGTGAAATTCTAGGTTCGCAGGCGAGTGCGACGGACGCCTCGAAGAAGGGGAAACAAGTCGTCGGCTATACCTAGCGAGATACTACGGTTAATAGATTTAACATCTATGGGGATATCGCCCGCATGGCGTTCTACGTCAGGGCTAATATGACCTTATAGCTCCATATTTCATTTACCTACATGGTCACTGTTAGTTGCATACCGTATTCCCTGCTATATGTATATAAACTTAGAATTGATAGAACACCGCACCATTACTAACGGTTCATGTCGCACGAGCACTAATCTGCATGTTACACCCACACCGTTAGTAATTGCCATGACACCACTGTAGAATTGCCTTGATCATTATATTGTAGTTCATTTCACATATGATTCGATATGACTTTCATAGAAATTGGGAGCCGCATGATGCATTTTGAAAAATTGAAACTATTTTAAAAAGTGATATCTCCCTTTTACTTATAGTATGACTTGAGATACATATCACATCGCATTGACTTATTCATTGGTTTTGGATTTCATGTGATTTCTGGTTTTGAGGACCGTGGGATTATTTAAGAAATTATGCACTATTTAAAAACCCGGTTCCTTGTGAGATGATATTTTGGTGCGTCCACCACGCGTTTTCTCGGTGCTGAGACGTGTGCTTGAAACTCGATTCGAGGAGTTGGATGATCCGTTTGCGGCTTCGTAGTGGACCCGGTATGGTTCCCCTTAGCAAGATGATCGATGGATTTTTCCGATTGAGCCTGGAGGTGGGCGAGTACCTACCGGTGATTGGTTGGACCTAGCGGTTATCCGGAGGATACTGACCAGAGTCGATAGATGGATACGGGACGACCCGTAATGCTGGGGCCAAGGGCCGATTTCGCAGACGGAGACCGTGGGCTGATCCGGACTGACGGAGCCCGATATATGAGGATTTGCGTGTCGATGCTGGACACGAGTATTTTATGATATTTTGAGTGCTGATGATGGGCATTCGTGATTTTCAGAGATTTACAGGATTTGAGGGCCGAGAAGAGTGCCGGCGCCTGAGTTTATTTGGGATTTGGGTGCAGTGTTGGGCACCGATTATATTTTCCACGTTGATATTCCGTGTAGATGTTATTTATCCCATGCTCAGCATTGATTAGTATGTACTCATCCTGTAGTTATTTTACCCGACGGAGCACTTGCGTGATTATTGCACCTACTGCTTGTCGCATATAGATTTTACCTGCTGGCATATGATAGAGTAGCGCAGAATGTGCATGCTCGTGATTACCTTTATATGTTATTTCTATTCACGAGTTGGCAACTCACCCCCGTTGTGCCACAATAATTGTAGGTTGCCTATCAGAGTAGTCGCGGTAGGGTGCCTTCTTACATCTTTTGGCTACAGATACCACTACAGTTGGTGCGAGTGCTATTTTGCTGTTAGGTGTGTTGTGGTATCTGGTTATTTTATTGTGCAATCTTTTGTATATAGTACTCTCCATCTACCATATATGTACTGGACTTAGAGACAGTGTGAGGACGATGATGTATATTATTGCATTCTGGTGTCGAGCTCGTGGGAGCCGACTTTATATTATTCAGTTTTATTATTCTGTGATGTTTTACTTATTGCTCATTCTTCGCTACGGAGTCGTATATTACTCTTGTGATTTTGTTTTCCGCTGTTGGGCATGATTGCTTCCGTTTGGGGATGCTTTATTTCATTATATATCATTTCACTTATATCCTGTTTTGTACCCTATTTCGGGGTTACTTTTATAAAGGAAATGCTGCCAAAATTATTATAAGGATAACTTAACTTTAAAAGAACTTTAATGAACTATTTAAAATTTCCTAAATGTTTTAATTAAATATTTTCAACACTCACTACTTTTAAATGGTTTTGATTTCTGGGTTCGGCTTACTTAATCGCGTTACGTCTATAGGCGTTGCGTGGTTAAGTGCTTGTCACGAGTCGAAATATTCGGGTCGTGACAAAGTTGGTATCAGAGCGTAGGTTTTACCTTTCGGAGTGTAGGATGACCCTGGTATGATGGAGTAGGTAGCTGAAGCAGAGTGGCGTAGCATGCGTATGTTCCGCGGCATACTCACGACACGGTACTCCGCTAAGGCGACCTTAGGACTTATTGATTTAAATTCCTTCTTGAGTATATACATTCTTGCGATTCGATTTCCGTATCCTTATCGAATCCTACTTTTCCTTTCAGCCATTATGCCGCTAAAGACTACGATGGCGCAGAGAGCGGCCGCGAGGGCTGAGATTAGAGTTGATTCGTCTGAGACGAGGACAGATCCGGGTAGTACATCGGTTGTGCCCGAGCAGGCCGTTCCTCCCGTGATAGGTCAGATTGCTATGTTAGGGGCTGGTATGCAGGAGATACGCCAGACGGTGGGGTCTAGTATGCAGGAGATGCGCCAGATGATGGGATCTCTAGTTGAGACACTTCGAGCGCAGCGACCAGAGGTAGTTCCACCCGTTGCAGAGACCGCGGTGGTACCCACAGTACAGGCAGTTGCCCCTGCAGCTACGGAGGTCATCTCGGTATCACTATCAGAGTTTATAAGGCTGAAGCCTCCGGTCTTCACAGGCACCGATGCGGTCGAGGACCCACAGTCTTTCATTGATAGGATGGCTCGGATATGCCGTTCCCTCAGATGCGCAGATGCGAGATGGGTTGAGTTCGCGAGCTTTCACCTAGAAGGTCTTGCACAGAAATGGTGCGAATCAGTCGAGAAGGGTAGAGCAGCAGGTCTTCCTCCTTTGACCTGGATAGAGTTTGTGGCGCTATTCCTTGCCCGTTTTCTTCTACTGAGCGTCAGAGATGCTAAAACACGCAGGTTCGAGTCCTTACGCCAGACTCCGGAGATGTCAGTGGCAGAGTATGACGTGTTGTTTACAGAGCTATCGGTTTATGCCCCGTATCTGGTGGCTACTGAGGAGTTGCGAGTCAAGAGATTTTTCCGAGGCTTGCTTACACCACTGTTCCTTGCGATCAGCATGCAGCATTACGAGACATATGCAGCAGCGGTAGATGCAGCCCTATTAGTCGAGGAGCGCCTTGCTGAGACTTCAGTAGTTCCAGAGCCGAAGAGAGTTCGTACTGGTATATCAGCACGGAGACAGACCTTCAGACGCCGCGACAGGTATCGCTCAGGTACGAGGAGTGGCAGAGATTCGGTACGAGGCCAGATGTTTAGTTTGTATCCACGGGAGAGTCAGCGGTCATCGCGGGGTTGCTTTAGATGCGGCAGCTTACTTCACCTCGTTAGAGATTGTCCTGAGATACACCAGAGGGAGGCGGCAGCACCGCATGTCACATTACCACCTTCACCACCCCAGAGGGCGTTGCCTATTGTACCTACTGTTACTCCGCGTCAGACTCATGCACAGAGAGGTCGTGGTCGCGGAGGATTCGTTCATAGAGGACGAGGTGATCGAGCCAGAGGACAGCCAGCTGCCAGCAGGGGACAGTCAGTCACAGGTGGAGGACAGGCGCGAGTTTTTTCTTTGACGCATCAGGACGCGCAGGCGTCCAATGCGGTGGTCTCAGGTATCCTTCCAGTATATTCTGTTGATGCACATGTGTTGTTCGATCCCGGATCCAGGCACTCGTACCATCCACACACTTTGTGCCGAGTTTGGGTAGAGAGACTGGTTTTCTTGATCAACCGCTTGTTGTGACCACTCCTGTGGAAGAGTCGTTTGTTCCTAGGCACGTGTACCGATCCTGTACCATCTGTATTGGCGAGAGAGAGTTGCCTGTCGACCTGATCCTTCTTGAGATGTTGGACTTCGACGTTCTTTTGGGCATGGATTGGTTAGCCACGTGCTATACTTCTGTAGACTGCCGAGAGAAGACCGTTAGATTTTGTTTTCCCGGCGAGTCGGTTTTTGTTATGTTGGGGGACCGTGGTGCCGCCCCTCACAGTGTGATTTCTTCTTTTCGCGCTAGACAGCTTTTGAGGAAGGGATATCAGGGATTTCTCGCCTATGTTTGCGATACTAGAGCTACAGAGGTTCCGTTGGATCAGGTTCCGGTTGTTAGCGAGTTCCCTGATGTGTTCCCTGACGAGCTTCCTGGGCTACCACCCGAGCGTGATATTTCTTTCTGTATTGATCTGGTTCCTGGCACGGGGCCTATTTCTGTACCGCCGTATCGGATGGCCCTGGCAGAACTTCGAGAATTGAAGGGTCAATTGCAAGATTTGCTGGATAAGGGACTTATTTGACCCAGTGTTTCTCCTTGGGGTGCTCCAGTCCTATTTTTCAAGAAGAAGGACGGCAGTATGCGTTTGTGTATGGACTACCGCCAGCTGAACAGGGTGACAGTGCGGAACAGGTATCCTTTGCCACGCATCGACGATTTGTTCGACCAGCTTCAGGGGGCAGGATACTTTTCGAGGATCGATTTGCGATCAGGCTACCATCAGCTGCTGGTTCGACAGGAGGACATTCCTAGGACAGCTTTCCGCACGCGCTACGGCCATTATGAGTTTTTGGTGATGTCGTTCAGACTCACCAATGCGCCAGCAGCATTCATGGACTTGATGAACCGTATTTTCCGGCCGTATCTCAATCTGTTCATCATTGTATTCATAGACGATATTCAGGTGTATTCTTGGAGTAGAGAGGATCACGAGCATCACCTGCGGATTACACTGCAGACCTTGAGGGAGCATCAGCTTTTCGCTAAATTCTCCAAGTGTGCTTTCTGGCTAGACAACGTAGACTTCTTGGGGCATGTGATTTCACGAGACAGTATATGCGTAGACCCGAGGAAGATCGAGGCCGTTCGGAGTTGGCCCAGACCCACATCAGTTATGGAGATTCGCAGCTTTCTAGGGCTGGCCGGCTACTACAGGCGATTCGTGCAGGAATTCTCCCGTATTGCTACACCGTTGACCGGGTTGACCCAGAAGGGAGTTCCTTTCATTTGGACGGAGGAGTGTGAGTACAGTTTTCAGCAGCTACGGGCTCGACTGACTACGGCGCCAGTGTTATCTTTGCCTTCAGGATCAGGCGGATTTGTGGTTTATTGTGATGCTTCTCTAGTGAGGATAGGATGCGTATTGATGCAGCAAGACAGGGTGATCGCGTATGCTTCACGGCAATTAAAGAAACATGAGCAGAACTACCCCACTCACGATTTGGAGATGGCTGCAGTGGTCTTTGTACTTAAGATCTTGCCACATTACCTGTATGGCGAGTCGTGCCAGATATTCACTGATCATAAGAGCTTAAAGTATATATTTCAGCAGCGAGACCTGAACCTTAGACAGCGCCGATGGATGGAGTTAGTGAAGGACTACGATTGCGAGATCTTGTACCACCCGGGCAGGGCTAATGTAGTGGCGGATGCTTTGAGCAGGAGGCCCGGGGGTAGTCTATCTTGTTTGAGCGCAGTGCAGAGGCAGTCGTCGGCAGATTGGCAGATTATATGCGACAGCTGAGTGCAGTTCGAGTTTACGCCGATCGGAGGACAGATTGCGCATGTTCGTGCACGCCTACAGTTGCTTGACCGTATATATGAGGCACAGCACAGTGATGACCGATGTTCAGAGATCAGGACACAGATTAGACTAGGCAGATTTTCCGAGTTTGTGATCGATGATCAAGGGATACTACGATTTAGGACTAGACTGTGCATACCAGATGCTGAGGGACTACGGCGTGAGATTCTTGAGGAGGCGCATCGCTCGGTGTACAGTGTCATCCAGATTCCACCAAGATGTACCATGATATGAGAGATGTTTACTGGTGGGATGGTATGAAGAGGGATATCGTAGATTTCATGTCGAGATGCCTGACTTGTCAGCAAGTCAAGGCTGAACACCAGAGGCCCGCGGGAGAGCTACAGTCGTTACCTATTCCGGAGTAGAAATAGGAACAGATATCTATGGATTTCATTGTGGGTCTACCCAGGACTAGTCGAGGGTATGACTCCATCTGGGTGATCGTGGATCGTTTGACAAAAGCGGCTCACTTCCTATCGGTGAAGACAACTTTCAGATTTGCTCAGTATGCCCAGATATACATTGACGAGATCGTACGACTGCACGGAGTTCCGACATGTATCGTGTTCGACAGAGGCACCCAGTTTACCAGCCGACTATGGCAGAGGCTTCAGGAGGCCTTGGGCACCCGCTTGAGTTTCAGCACAGCTTTTCATCTGCAGACCGACGGACAGTCAGAGCGGACTATTCAGACTCTCGAGGACATGCTCAGAGCGTGCGTATTAGACTTTAGAGGTAGCTGGGATCATCATTTACCCTTAGTATAGTTCTCCTACAACAACAGCTACCAGGAGACCATTCAAATGGCACCATTTGAGGCTCTTTATGGGAGGAGATGCAAATCGCCCGCTTGTTGGACAGAGTTCAGTGAGAGCGGTATTTTAGGGCCGTAGATCATGGAGGAGACGACCGCGAAGATCCAATTGATTCGTGATGGGATGAGAGCAGCCCAGAGTAGGCAGAGATCTTATGCGGACCGTCGTTGGCGCAGACTTGAGTTTTCTGTTGGTGATCATGTTTTCTTGAGGGTCTCCCCAATGAAAAGTGTGATGAGATTTGGGAAGAAGGGGAAGCTTAGTCCCAGATATGTGGGCCCCTTCGAGATCCTCGAGCGCGTTGGTGCAATTGCGTATCGGTTAGCCCTTCCGCCCAGTTTTCCAGATGTGCACCCCGTATTTCACGTTTCGATGCTCCGCAAGTACCTTCATGATCCTTCGCATGCGATTCAGCACCCGACGATCCAGCTTGAGTGTGACCTTTCCTATGCAACGCAGCCGGTGATTATCTTGGATCGGTATGTGAAGAAATTGAGATCGAAGGAGATACTGTCCGTCAAGGTACTTTGGCGTGGTCCGAACAGCGAGGAGGTCACTTGGGAGACCGAGAGCGAAATGAGGAAGAGGTATCCCCTTCTTTTTGAAGATACGTGTAGTTAGATTTTTAAATTCGGGGACCGAATTTCTTTAAGGGGGGTAGATTGTAACTCTTTGAAATTCGTTTAGGATGTTTTCGCGTTAATTAGCAAGTGTGCGTGTTTTTCATAAAAACGGATATCTTATTTTTTCCTTCTTGGCTAGTGATAATTTGTGTTGTGAAGTGTTTATATATATATTTATATATAATTCAAGGGTTTTTAATTATTTTGGTCGTGTTTACCCTAAGTGGGAATTTTTGTGTTAAGTGCACACATGCACACTTAGCCACATTTGGTGACCTAGGTTCTTATTGTTAATATGTTAACCTTCTTTCATTTTTCTTGTATGGTTGTAATTATCCCCCACCCATTTTAACTAAGTCAAAACCCCTTTTTATAATTCAAAATTCAAATAGAAATGAAGGTATGGTGGTTAGGTATGGAATTTGACTTTGTTTGACCATTGCTTCTCTCTCTTTTCTCTCTCTTTCCCTCACTTCTGAGCTCCAGCAGAAAAAGCAGCAGCAACAACACCATTTTCGTCATCTTCTCTTCTCTTTTCACTTCCCATTTGGATCTACACAAAACAACCCTTTTTCTTCACAAAAAGCCTTGGAAAGGTGACCTTTTGAGGTGTTTGGTGGCGATCCAGTACACTTGAGGCTAGAGCTGGAGATTTTGGTTTTTCTAAGGTCATTTGAAGGTATTAAACTCAACCATGTTACACTATCTTCATAACTTGTGTGTTTGGTTGTTAAAAATCCCATTTTTGTGCATTTTTAGTGCTAATGGAGGGACTTAGAGAAGTTTTTGTTAAAATAACCTTTTTATGGTTTGCTTAGCTTGGTAATGTTTTATTAGTATGGTTTTAAGCATGTGTTTGCTTCAGGTTTCACAAAAATACCCTAAAGTACCATTTTAGTGCAAAAGTGTGATTTTTTTTAACTAGAATTAGGGCTCTGTTGAATCTGCTTCTACCCGGGGTGTTTCAGAATAAAATTGGATTTACTATAGCATGTATACGGGGTATAGAGTGCACACACAAAACCTGGGAGCCCCTCTCCCTACCCAGGCCGTCGAAATATACATTCTGGCCGCAATTTGCGGCCAGATGGGGGTGTTTTGGGTTGGGGTTTGGGTTAATTGGTGTCTGCTACAATGTGGAGTATTTTGGTATATATATTTTTATAATATCTTTTCTGTATCAAAATCTGGAGTTAAAAACCTATTTCTCGTATTTTAAATCTTCGTGACACGCGTGTTACGTTTGTGGGTTTGGGGTGTTCTGCGTATCGCGACACGTCGGGTTAGCTTCAGGCGCGTAATCACACGTTTTAGCGTATCGCGCACACGTGCACTTGGTTTGCGACACGGGTTTCTAGTGTGACTTGGAATGTCGTGTTTTTGTACAATTGAGCTTATGTGTGATATTCTGTGAAATTCTAGGTTCGCAGGCGAGTGCGACGGACGCCGCGAAGAAGGGGAAACAAGTCGTCGGCTATACCTAGTGAGAGACTACGGTGAGTAGATTTTACATCTACGGGGATATCGCCCGCATGGCGTTCTACGTCAGGGCTGATAGGACCTTATAGCTCCTTATTTCATTTACCTACATGGTTACTGTTAGTTGCATACCGCATTCCCTGCTATATGTATATAAACTTAGAATTGATAGAACACCGCACCATTGCTAACGGTTCATGTCGCACGAGCACTAATCTGCATGTTACACCCACTCCGTTAATAATTACCACTGTAGAATTGCCTTGATCATTATATTGTAGTTCATTTCACATATGATTCGATATGACTTTCATAGAAATTGGGAGCCGCATGATGCCTTTTGAAAAACTGAAACTATTTTAAAAAGTAGTTTCTCCCTTTTACTTGTAGTATGACTTGAGATACATATCACATCACATTGACTTATTCATTGGTTTTGGATTTCATGTGATTTCTGGTTTTGAGGACCGTGGGATTATTTAAGAAATTATGCACTATTTAAAAACCCGGTTCCTCGTGAGATGATATTTTGGTGCGTCCACCACGCATTTTCTCGGTGCTGAGACGTGTGTTTGAAACCCGATTCGAGGAGTTGGATGATCCGTTTGCGGGTTCGTGGTGGACCCGGTATGGTTCCCCTCGGCAAGATGATCGATGGATTTTGCCGATTCATCCTGGAGGTGGGCGAGTACCTACCGGTGATTGGTTGGACCTGGCGGTTATCCGGTGGATACTGACCAGAGTCGATAGATAGATACGGGACGACCCGTACTGCTGGGGCCGAGGGCCGATTCCGCCGACGGAGACCATGGGCTGATCCGGACTGACGGAGCCCGATATATGAGGATTTGCGTGTCGATGCTGGACACGAGTATTTTATGATATTTTGAGTGCCGATGATGGGGATTCGTGATTTTCAGAGATTTACAGGATTTGAGGGCCGAGGAGAGTGCCGGCGCCTGAGTTTATTTGGGATTTAGGTGCAATGTTGGGCACCGATTATATTTTCCACATTGATATTCCATGTAGATGTTATTTATCCCATGCTCAGCATTGATTAGTATGCATCTCATCCTGTAGTTATTTTACCCGATGGAGCACTTACGTGATTATTGCACCTACTGCTTGTCGCATATAGATTTTACCTGCTGGCATATGATAGAGTAGCGCAGTACGTGCATGCTCATGATTACCTTTATATGTTATTTCTATTCATGAGTTGGAAACTCACCCCCGTTATGCCACAGTATTTGTAGGTTGCCCATCAGAGTAGTCGCGGAAGGATGCCTTCTTACATCTTTTGGCTATAGATACCACTACAGTTGGTGCGAGTGCTATTTTGCTGTTAGGTAGGTTGTGGTATCTGGTTATTTTATTGTACACCCTTTTTTATCTATGTAGGGTTCCTAGGCACTCTTGTGAAGGTTCAAAAGGCATCAAACATGCCCGGATTAAATTTTAGACGTGCCGAACAACCCAAAGCCGGGATCTTTGCTAGATTATTAGGGTTTAATATGCAAGATGATAACTTTTATCTAAGTGTGAGAGATTACAACTTTTGTAGTCCGCTCCTTCACTTCACAAGCTCCGAGTAGAAGTCCCTTTGCCGCGATCCATGATCTCCCGGACTCATGAGAGGCTCCACGACTCGAACGATCCATTCTAGCTTGTCGTATTCCAAATCTCCGATGATCTACCTTGAAGTTGCTTCGACTCAAGCTTTCTCACTCAAAAGAGAAGAACACCCTAATCACTTGGGCTAGATGAGATGAGGATGAGAGAGTAGTGATTTTGCTTTCTTTTAATATCATTTTCTCATTTTATTTCATCACATAAGAATTTTCAAGAGAGCTTCTTCAAGAGAGAAGAAGAAGAAGATAATGGATAATCAAAAGATAATGATAATCATTTCCTTTTGTGATGAATAGAAATATAAACATATGATTGAATTATTAACCATGGTCAAGGATGATTGGATGAGAACAAGTAGAGAAACAACTAGAGTTAGGGTTTGGTTAAGTTAATAATGTGTCATCACAAAATATCTTTACAAATGACAAAAGAAAATTGCTTCTAGAAGGAACTTGAAGCAACTAAACCTAATCAAACCCTAACCTCAATTAATCATCCTTAAACATGTATAACAATTAATCATATCATGTCACAATAATATATATCATATATATATTATATATTTGCAACAAAAGAAAATAATACAATTAACATATATCGCATATATATCAATGTATCATCCACTGAGAAAATGAAATAATAAAGTAAGCCAATAATAGTTAATATAATAATATATCATATATATATTATTATATATTAAATCATCGAATCAACACTTGATCCGACAATCCGGCTATATCGAATATAACCGGCTAATATATCATGTACCGATTCATCGAATCAACACTTGATCCGATGACCCGATTCATATCCATAAATCGCGAGAATATAATATGGTATCCCATATCGCATTATTCTCGCTCCTGCGCATATCACATATGTGCCACTACTCTGTTTCGCCTGAGCCAAGAAACCTCTGTGTAGGACTCTAAAGAATCGTCAATACGCCGGTAGCAGGTGATGATCATATCAAACACCCACAAGCTGCAAGCGGTCAGCTAAACGTAACAGCCACCCAGGTATTGAGCGATCAGAAGATCAACAAGCTAGCCTGTGCGTTCTCCTGTGAATCCAACCAGTAACACTCCCGTACAGTCCGGTCTGTTCGTCTGATATGTCGCATATCAAGTCTAGGGGTGGTATACGTCAGACCCCAGTAACCGATAAGTCGTGTCGATGTATGGCTCATAACGGGTCGAGAAACTACTAGTAACACTTACCAGTAAATCTCTATATCAACCCTGGCCAGGGACTTCCAGTTATAGCCAATCGAACACAGCACAACATCAACTCCCTATACCGGGAGAGACGAATCCCCTCCTATCGCTCATTGCCTCCATGTGATTCGGGACTGTATCTAAAAGCCACCGTTTTGCACGCCCTCTTGGACGTGGTAAGGTGGAAATCAAAGCACAGTGGGAATCACACAAGACTCTATGACGATCTCGGGTCTTCAGACTACCCTGTACCTGTGTCACCGGAGAACTGCCATCTGACGTGTGGTATATCACCATCTGGGAGTTCTCGGCGAGTCCGTCCGGTGTACCCAGTCTCCACTGAGCACCCGTACACCATCTCTGATGTCAAACACCGATGGATATGGGATCATCCATCGCCCATCATATGGGTCAAGATGCGTATACGCTAGTCTACTCTGGTGTATCGATGCCCTGTCTCGATATACCCTCGACTAGGAACAGTTATAGGATGTACTCATCGACTACCACGGCGCCACTAGTATGATCTCATCATAGTCCCAGTAGTCGAGTACAAGTCCTAAGGGCTTTATCAACATGTGAGAGTAAAACAGTAAACCAATACAAGTCAACATGTTAAGATAAAGTGAAACCAAATAGCATACTATCATGACGAGCAAGAAAGTCTTCTCTATATATAACCAAGCATCCATTATAATATACATCATATGTACAACAATGGCCTCTAGGGCATATACATAACTAACAATCTCCCACTTGCACTAAGGCCAGCTGCTGTAGTATCTCATACCTAGCATCCCGAATAATCTCTCAAACTGTATCTGGGGAATAGCCTTCGTGAATGGATCCGCAGTGTTATCCTTCGTATCTACTCTCCTGACCTCGATCTCCCGGCGATCAACTATCTCCCTGATCAGGTGATACCGCCTCAGAATATGTCTGGACTTCTGATGGGACCTGGGTTCCTTGGCCAAAGCCACAGCTCCATTGTTATCGCAATACAGAGGTATTGGATGCTCAATGGATGGAACCACACCAAGTTCACTAATGAACTTCTTGATCCAGACAGCCTCCTTGGCAGCATCATTGGCAGCGATGTATTCAACCTCCATCGTTGAGTCTGCAACAGTATCCTGTTTGGAACTCTTCCAACATACCGCCCCTCCATTGAGGGTAAAGACAAAACCCGAATGCGACTTAGAGTCGTCCTTATCACTTTGGAAGCTGGAATCGGTAAAGGACTCCACCTGGAGTTCTCCATTACCATACACCAAGAACATCTCCTTAGTCCTTCGTAAGTACTTGAGAATATTCTTCACTGCTGTCCAATGACTCTCTCCAGGATCTGCTTGATACCGACTCACTACACTTAGTGAGTATGCTACATCGGGTCTGGTATATAGCATCGCATACATGATAGAGCCTACTGCCGAAGCATAGGGTATCCCTTGCATGCGAGCTCTCTCTAAATCAGTCTTGGGAGACATCTCTTTGGAGAGAGTGAGTCCAGAGATCGTGGGTTGGTTCCCACGCTTGGATTCTTCCATACTAAACCTCTTTAGTATGGTGTCAATGTACCTGGATTGGGACAATCCCAGTATCCGTTTAGATCTATCTCTATAGATCATGATTCCCAATATGCAGGAGGCATCACCTAGATCTTTCATTGAGAATCTCTGTGATAAGAAGAGCTTGACTGATTGCAGCATAGGAATATCATTTCCTATCAAGAGTATGTCATCCACGTACAATACGAGGAAGACTACCTTACCCTCTGCCACCTTCTTATAGATACAAGGTTCATCTATATTTTTGATGAAGTCAAACTCTTTGACTACAACATCAAAACAGATGTTCTAACTCCGCGATGCTTGCTTTAATCCATAAATGGATTTAAGCAGCTTGCACACCTTTCCGCTGCTCTCACTATCTACGAAGCCCTCTGGCTGAGTCATGTACACGCACTCTTCTAAATCACCTTTTAGAAAGGCGGTCTTAACATCCATTTGCCAGATTTCGTAGTCATGGTATGCAGCAATGGCAAGTAAGATCCGGATGGACTTAAGCATAGCCACTGGAGAAAAGGTTTCGTCATAATCCACACCTGGTCGTTGACGAAATCCTTTTGCTACAAGTCTAGCTTTGAAAGTCTCAACTTTTCCATCTACACCAAATTTCTTTTTAAAAATCCACTTGCTCCCAATGGGTTTTACCCCTTCAGGAGCATTTTCTAAAATCCATACTTTATTGGTGTACATGGATTCCATCTCAGATCGCATTGCATCCAGCCATTTCACAGAGTCACCACTCGTGATGGCCTGCTCGAAACTAGTTGGTTCATCATCATTCATGATGCAATCCTCGCTTCCACCATCAATGAGAAAACCGTAGTATCTCTCAGGTGGACGAGAAACCCTTCTAGATCTGCGGAGAGGCTGGGGTTCGTCGGGTACTACTGAATCCTCTGGTTCCACTAAATCATCAGTTGTAATTTGTGTATCTGGAACCTCTTCCAGCTCTACCTCTTTGCCACTAATTTCTTTTGCAAGAAATTCCCTTTCCAAAAAGGTGGCATGTTGAGCAACAAATACTTTTTGTTCCTCAGCGTGGTAGAAAAAATATCCTTGAGAATTCTTTGGATATCCCACAAATTTGCAAAGGACTGATCGTGCCTCGAGTTTGTCTGGATTTTGTCTTTTGACATAGGCCGGACAACCCCATATCTTAACTCGTTTAAAATATGGTCTCTTCCCACTCCATATCTCATATGGTGTGGTAGGTACAGATTTAGATGGAACTAGATTCAATATGTATATGGCTGTCTCAAGCGCATATCCCCAGAAGGAAATAGGTAACTCAGCATCGCTCATCATAGATCGCACCATATCTAATAGGGTCCGATTCCTTCGTTCCGATACACCGTTGTGCTGTGGTGTATAAGGAGGAGTAAGCTGAGAGAGAATCCCATTCTCTTTTAGATAATCTAAAAACTCACCGCTTAAGTATTCTCCTCCTCGATCAGATCGAAGAATCTTAATACTTTTGCCCGTTTGGTTCTCTACTTCGTGCTTATATTCTCTAAATTTCTCAAAAGCTTCAGACTTGTGTTTCATCAGAAACACATGTCCGTATCTAGAGAGATCGTCAGTGAATGTAATGAAGTAGGAAGAACCGTTCCTGGCATGCGTAGACATAGGACCGCATACATCACTATGTATCAGTCCTAAGAGTTCGGTAACTCTTTCTCCGTGTCCACTAAACGGAGCTTTGGTCATTTTTCCTTTGAGACATGAATGGCAAGTATCATAAGATGATAATTCGAACGGATTCAAATAACCATCCCTATGTAACTTAGCCAGTCGTGTCGCATTGATATGACCAAGTCTACAATGCCACAAGTAGGATTCGTTCATATCTGAACTTTTCCTCTTGTGTGTGTTTTGTATATTCAGGACTGTATTCTGATTTAAAATGAATATGCCATTATGTAACGAGCCTGATGCAATCAACTTTTGATCTAGGAATATGTTCATAACATTATCCTGTACAACAAAATTATATCCCTCTTTACTTAATAAAGAAACTGATATAATGTTGCACATCATGTTCGGTATATAATAGCACTCATTTAGAATCAGTATATTACGACTTGGTAATACAAGGTGATATTCGCCAACAGCTTTGGCTACAATACTTGCACCGTTCCCTACTTGAACGGAATGATCACCTTTTCCCAGTTCTCTACCTTTACGTAGCCCATGTAACTGTTTACATATGTGGGATCCTGATCCGGTATCTAATACCCAGGACGTAGGGTGAACTGAGAAACAGTTCTCAATAACTAACACACCCGAAGAAGATGCATCAATATGCAAGTTCTTTTGGGCGGCGTGAGAATCCAGATATTCTCCTGTTTCCTGTTCAGTCTTATAACTCTTATAAGAAAGAATGGGTCTAACGTTCCCTTGCTCAGTACAATAATCAGGTTCAGTCAATACATCCATATTATTATCTTAATTATGGCCTGAAATGGTCGCTACCTGGAGAGAGAGAAGAAAACACTTTAGCGTATGCTCTTCCAAGATTAGATTGGTTATTATCTTATCTAATCAGGATGTCTCCCACTGTTTTTATCAAATCTACCTTCAAACCATAAAAGGTAAGATTAGCCGGGATTAATTACACCGTACAATTTCGTCAATCTTTCAGCCAGATCAGTGTCGGTACTTTGAGGGAGGTTCCCCGTGCTTTCGCACGGACCTAATTAAAGTAAACCTCGTTTTCCCAGAGGCGTAACCCCGTTAACACTTTTCTAGACACCTACTTGATCGGCTAGTTGTCTTGTGTAAAACTCTCCCAGGAGTAACTCTTACTCGCAGTGGGTATCAGGATCCAACTATCTTATAGGAGGTATGCAATCTCATTGCAAATTTCAACACTTTGAAATTCCCTATAATATTTTGCCCCTAGCGATCTATGACCTTGACTAAGTCAACAAACCATAAATCGCAAGTCAAGTTCAACCCGTACATTTCTTGATTGAATTAAACCCACCCGTACGACCCTTGACTGAGTCAACAAGGCCTTGCGAATACCCTAATCCAATCACATCTCATGTTTTAGCAGATAAGTACTACTTAGCTACCGTACACTACGCCTTGACTAAGTCAACAAACATAGCACGAATACTAAATAATATCTATCTGAAATGACGGAGGGCTACGCAGGTTTTTCAGAAAACCCCGAGCGTAATGAACTTGATATCGTCGTAGAATCGATTGTTTTTTGAAAAGGAGTGTTTTTGAGGCTTTTCTTAATTTCGCTAAAGGGGTCACTCAAGGTGAAGGGATCGTCGGCCCTTTCCTCATCGAATAAGGTGCAGGATATATCATATATACCGCTGTGCAAAGCAAAACACTTAAAGCAATCAAAAGACAAACCGCGTTTTGTAGCATCTGCCAGTTTTGCTAAAGGAGTCACTCCCGGTGAAGGGATCTCGGTCCTTTCCTCATCGAATAAGATGCAGGATATATCGTATATATCACTGTGCAAAGTAAAACTGTAGCTACCCCTTTTATAAAGTTTTTGATTCTACAACATCTTTAGGTTTCTTTTTTTTTATTAATCTCATTAATAAAAATCCCATCAGCTTATGCTTCCTAAGCATCACAGAAGAAACGAAAGCAGTAATATTTATATATCAGCATATATATATATAGTATAAGCATTCGTCTCAGGCAGTAATATGATCTCATCACAGAACATAGCAGCAGAAGAACATATATGAAATATTGGATATACTAGGATGTCCGTGTTTTTAATACGAGCCTGTATAAAACACGGATTCCACGGTCGCGACGAATAGCCAAACCCACATCCCAAGACCCCTACGAGAGCGGTAAGTAACACTGCCAATTCTAGGGTCAGGAGACCCGGTCTCGACTCCTCGAGATGGCCTCCCACTGGACCCTAGAACCCGGTTACTTGTGCTCCCCTCCTTGGGTCTACCTAATGCGGAAAAGTAAATAATATACACTGGTGACAGCAACCGCAACCTGGAAGTGCCCCAAATAAAAGAATATTATATTACAAATGAATTTTACATGAATGAAAATAAAAATCCTCATCTCACATAAAACCCCCGGCTATTCTGATCGCGACGATCCAATATAACATATCACAGCAACACATAATATCTCATATCATCAACGTAAGCAAGTATGCGTATCCCGATTGTCGTTGATGTATAGCAACGAAGCCGGCGATACACCACATACTACGCTTACGGTCAGAGAAAAGAAAGTGTAAAACTACAATATTTAGAATCCACAATCACTTTAGACATCGTAAATCCGAAATATCACATACTTCGTATTTCATGCCTAACTCTATGAATTCCACATATTGTATCACATTCCAGATAAATATACGGTATTAAACTATTTGAACAGATAATCAAACACCCAAAATTTCCCGAAGTGCTCAACTCTTGAGCGGAGTTCAAATAATCCCAGAATATGTCACAGTACCAGTGATCCAGCCGTAGAAGGGCCAAGCCAACGCCTCACATGTGGCACGCCGTACTGCCTCAAACCCGAAGGTTCAAAAGGCAGTTCAAGACGGTCACATAATCGAGTTAAGGTTTGTTGTCTTCTAGGGGGTCCACCGCTTAACTTGTACAATTTTCCGAAAGATTTAAACCCAATAAAAATTCAACGCTTGAAAGTTTGCCGTGCCGGAATAAAGTGGGTTAATGATATCCGTTCAACCAGTTTAACAGTTTCTAAATATCCGGAAAGAAATACGAATTTAAATATTCTGATCGAATCTACGATTACAAAATAAACCCCAGATTTTATAAACACCTGAGACAGATTAAAAATATCCAGAATACTCAGCAAGTAACTACGAGCAATACCATGAAGCCACGTGTCCCAATTCAACAGTGCCGCCGCGCAAGCGCCGCGCGAACCCCCTTTCTGCCGCGGATCCGCGCTTTGTTGGTCGAATTGTGGGCACGTTTTTCATGGTAATTCTTAGAATTACCTGCTGATTTTTTTTCACATTTTTAATTCTGAAAAATCCCAAAATTTAAAAAATTTCCAGAGAGGGGTCCATTTTGTCCGTTTCGGGTTCGATCGGAGTTTTAACTTCGTAAACACATCGCCTAATGCTCTAGCTAGGCTCTGATACCACTGTAGGGTTCCTAGGCACTCTTGTGAAGGTTCAAAAGGCATCAAACATGCCCGGATTAAATTTTAGACGTGCCGAACAACCCAAAGCCGGGATCTTTGCTAGATTATTAGGGTTTAATATGCAAGATGATAACTTTTATCTAAGTGTGAGGGATTACAACCTTTGTAGTCCGCTCCTTCACTTCACAAGCTCCGAGTAGAAGTCCCTTTGCCGCGATCCATGATCTCCCGGACTCATGAGAGGCTCCACGACTCGAACGATCCATTCTAGCTTGTCGTATTCCAAATCTCCGATGATCTACCTTGAAGTTGCTTCGACTCAAGCTTTCTCACTCAAAAGAGAAGAACACCCTAATCACTTGGGCTAGATGAGATGAGGATGAGAGAGTAGTGATTTTGCTTTCTTTTAATATCATTTTCTCATTTTATTTCATCACATAAGAATTTTCAAGAGAGCTTCTTCAAGAGAGAAGAAGAAGAAGATAATGGATAATCAAAAGATAATGATAATCATTTCCTTTTGTGATGAATAGAAATATAAACATATGATTGAATTATTAACCATGGTCAAGGATGATTGGATGAGAACAAGTAGAGAAACAACTAGAGTTAGGGTTTGGTTAAGTTAATAATGTGTCATCACAAAATATCTTTACAAATGACAAAAGAAAATTGCTTCTAGAAGGAACTTGAAGCAACTAAACCTAATCAAACCCTAACCTCAATTAATCATCCTTAAACATGTTTAACAATTAATCATATCATGTCACAATAATATATATCATATATATTATATATTTGCAACAAAAGAAAATAATACAATTAACATATATCGCATATATATCAATGTATCATCCACTGAGAAAATGAAATAATAAAGTAAGCCAATATTAGTTAATATAATAATATATCATATATATATTATTATATATTAAATCATCGAATCAACACTTGATCCGACAATCCGGCTATATCGAATATAACCGGCTAATATATCATGTACCGATTCATCGAATCAACACTTGATCCGATGACCCGATTCATATCCATAAATCGCGAGAATATAATATGGTATCCCATATCGCATTATTCTCGCTCCTGCGCATATCACATATGTGCCACTACTCTGTTTCGCCTGAGCCAAGAAACCTCTGTGTAGGACTCTAAAGAATCGTCAATATGCCGGTAGCAGGTGATGATCATATCAAACACCCACAAGCTGCAAGCGGTCAGCTAAACGTAACAGCCACCCAGGTATTGAGCGATCAGAAGATCAACAAGCTAGCATGTGCGTTCTCCTGTGAATCCAACCAGTAACACTCCCGTACAGTCCGGTCTGTTCGTCTGATATGTCGCATATCAAGTCTAGGGGTGGTATACGTCAGACCCCAGTAACCGATAAGTCGTGTCGATGTATGGCTCATAACGGGTCGAGAAACTACTAGTAACACTTACCAGTAAATCTCTATATCAGCCCTGGCCAGGGACTTCCAGTTATAGCCAATCGAACACAGCACAACATCAACTCCCTATACCGGGAGAGACGAATCCCCTCCTATCGCTCATTGCCTCCATGTGATTCGGGACTGTACCCAAAAGCCACCGTTTTGCACGCCCTCTTGGACGTGGTAAGGTGGAAATCAAAGCACAGTGGGAATCACACAAGACTCTATGACGATCTCGGGTCTTCAGACTACCCTGTACCTGTGTCACCGGAGAACTGCCATCTGACGTGTGGTATATCACCATCTGGGAGTTCTCGGCGAGTCCGTCCGGTGTACCCAGTCTCCACTGAGCACCCGTACACCATCTCTGATGTCAAACACCGATGGATATGGGATCATCCATCGCCCATCATATGGGTCAAGATGCGTATACGCTAGTCTACTCTGGTGTATCGATGCCCTGTCTCGATATACCCTCGACTAGGAACAGTTATAGGATGTACTCATCGACTACCACGGCGCCACTAGTATGATCTCATCATAGTCCCAGTAGTCGAGTACAAGTCCTAAGGGCTTTATCAACATGTGAGAGTAAAACAGTAAACCAATACAAGTCAACATGTTAAGATAAAGTGAAACCAAATAGCATACTATCATGACGAGCAAGAAAGTCTTCTCTATATATAACCAAGCATCCATTATAATATACATCATATGTACAACAATGGCCTCTAGGGCATATACATAACTAACAATCTAGTACTCTCCATCTACCATATATGTACTGTACTTAGAGACAGTGTGAGGACGATGATGTATATTATTGCATTCTGGTGTCGAGCTCGTGGGAGCCGACTTTATATTATGCAGTTTTATTATTCTGTGATGTTTTACTTATTGCTCATTCTTCGCTACGGCGTCGTATATTACTCTTGTGATGTTGTTTTCCGTCGTTAGGCGTGATTACTTCCGTTTGGGGATGCTTTATTTCATTATATATCATTTCACTTATATCCTGTTTTGTACCCGATTTCGGGGTTACTTTTACAAAGGAAATGCTGCCAAAATTATTATAAGAACAACTTAAATTTAAAAGAACTTTAATGAACTATTTTAGGTTTCCTAAATGTTTTAATTAAATATTTTCAACACTCACTACTTTTAAATGGTTTTGATTTCTGGGTTCGGCTTACTTAATCGCATTACGTCTGTAGACGTTGCGTGGTTAAGTGCCGGTCACGAGTCGAAATATTCGGGTCGTGACACAACCCCATATCTTAATTCGTTTAAGAGATGGTCTCTTCCCATACCATATTTCATATGGAGTGGTGGGCACGGATTTGGTCGAAACCCTATTCAATAGGTATGTAGCTGTCTCAAGTGCATAACTCCAAAAGGAAATAGGTAAATCAACAACACTCATCATAGAGTGCGCCATATATAATGGGGTGCGATTCCTCCACTCTGATACCCTGTTGTATTGTGGTGTATACGAAGGAGTAAGCTGAGAGAGAATCCCATTCTCTTTTAGATAACCTCGGAATTCTGTGCTTAAGTATTCACCTCCTCGATCAGATCGAAGGATTTTAATACTTTTACCCATCTGGTTCTCTACTTCGTTCTTATATTTCTTGAATTTCTTAAAAACTTCAAATTTGTGTTTCAACAGGAACATGTCCGAACCTTGAGAGATCTTCTGTGAATGAAATGAAGTAAGAGGAACCATTCCTGGCATATGTAGATATAGGACCGCATACATCTCTATGTATCAGTCCCAAGAGTTCATTAGCTCTTTCTCTGTGTCCAGTAAACGGAGTTTTGGTCATCTTTCCTTTGAGACATGACTGGCAAGTTTCATAAGATGTGAATTCGAACGGATTCAAATATCTATCTTTATGCAATTTAGCTAGTCTGGTCGCATTGATATAACCAAGTCTACAATGCCACAAGAAGGCTTCATTCATTTCTGAACTTTTCCTTTTGTGTGTATTCTGTATGTTTAGAACTGTATTTTGATTTAGAACGTATAAACCGTTACACAATGTACCAAACCCAATCAACACTTGATTTAGGAAAATGTTCATAACATTATCCTCTAATGCAAAGTTATATCCTTTTTTATGTAATAAAGAAACAGATATTAAATTGCACATCATATTTGGTACAAAATAACAGTCGTTCAGAATCAATGTATTACCATTTGGTAATACTAGGTGATATTCTCCAACTGCTTTGGCTGCAACAATTGCTCCATTCTCTACTTTGAGAGACATATCACCCTTTCCCAGTTCTGTACTTCTCTTTAACCCATATAACAAATTACAAATGTGGGATCCTGATCCGGTATCAAATACCCAGGACATAGAGCAGACTGAGAAACAGTTCTTGGTAACTAACACACCCGAAAAAGATGCATCAAAATGCTCTTTCTTCGTTCGGGTTGCATAGGAATCCGTGCATTCCCCTATCCCTTGCTCAAACTTATGACAGTCATAAGATAGAGCGAAACCAACGTTCTACAGTTCAGTATAATAAGCAGGTTCGGTCAATACATCCATATTATTATCTTGATTAAGGAGTGTCATGGTCGCTACCTGAAGAGAGAGAAGAAAACATTTTAGCGTGCGCTCTTGCAAGATTAGATTGGTTATTATCTTATCTAATCAGGATGGCTCCAACTGTTTTATCAAATCTTCTTTCAAACCTTAAAATGTAAGATTAACCGGGATTAATTACACCCTATAAGTTCGCCAATCGGTCAGCCAGGCAGGTATTGGTACTCCGAGGTATTCTCCCTTTGCTTTCGCATGGAACTAATTAAATAACCCCGTTTCCGCAGGGGCATAACCCCGTTAACAGCTTTCTTAGAAACCTACTAGATCAGTTAATTGTAAAATGGAAAACTCTCTCAGGAGTAACACTTACTCGCAGTGGGTATCGGGATCTAACTATCATAGAAGGTATGCAATCTTATTGCAAATTTCAACTCTTGAAATTCCCAATATCTATTTTTACCCCTAGGGACTTATGGCCTTGGCAATGGTCAACAAATCATAAGCGCTAGTCAAGTTCAACCCGTCATTTCGTGATTGAATTAAACCCACCCGTACGACCCTTGGCTATGGTCAACAAAGTCGTACGACTACTCTAATCCAATCGTATCATATGATGCAGATAAGCACTAATCAGCTACCGTACACTACGCCTTGGTTATGGCCAACAAACGCAGCACTAATACTAAATAGTACTTATCTGAAATGACGGAGGGCTACGACTGGTTTTGTAGAAAAACCTTTAGCGTAGTGAACTTGATATCGTTGTAGAATCTAGTGATTTGAAAATGAGTGGTTTAAGCTCTTCCTTTAAAATCGAGTAGTTTTCAAAACAAACCGAGTGGGTTGTAGTATTTGCTAGTTTTGCTAAAGAGGTCATTCCCGATAAAGGGATCTAGGCTCTTTCCTCATCGAATGAGGTGCTGGATATTCATAATGGAATACCGCTATGCAAAACAATAACTAGAGCTGCCTTTTAAAAAATTCGATTCTACAACATCTTTAGATTTCTTTTCCTTTCATTAATCTTATTAATGACGTCCCATCATTTATGTTTCCTAAACATCACAGAAGAAACGAAAATAAAACACATTTATATGCCATCCGCATTCGCCACAGGGACCCGGGTCTTCACCGTAAGGTTATTTAACTTACGGCAGGGAGGGGTTAGGACTAGCGCGGATGCAAAACATATATAGTGTCTACTAGTATATTATATATATAAGTAGCATTCATCTCACGTGGTAATATGATCACATTATATCACATAATCAGCAGAAGCAGATATATGAAATATAGGATATACTAGGAGGTCCGTGTTTTAGATTATGCCGGTAATGAAAAACACGGATTCCACGGTCGTGATGAATAGCCAAGCCCACATCCCTAGACCCCTACGAGAGTGGCAAGCAACCCTACCAATTCTAGAGTTAGTCGACCAGTCTCGACTCCTCGAGATGGCCTCCCACTGGACTCTAGAACCTGGTTACTTGTACTCCCCGTCTTGGGTCTATTCTAATGCGGAAAAGTAAATAATATACATCAATGGAGATAACAACCTCAACCCGGAAGTGTCCCAATAAAGGAATATTACATACAAATTTTACATGAATGAAAATTGAAAAACTCTCATCTCACGCAAAAACCCCCCGGCTATTGAATCACGATGATCCAATATAACATATCAACCAGTAACACAATAACATCACACGTCATCAACCTAAGTAAATATATGTATCCCTAATGCCATTGACGTATAGCAACGAGATCGGGGATACTGCCACATATTACACTTACGGTCACAGAAAAAAAATGAAAACTACAATAATTAGAATCTGCATCATCCTTAGACATCATAGACCCGGATTATCTCATATTCCGTATTTCATGCCTAACATTATAAATCTTGCATTTAAGTCTCGAATTGAAAACACTTTTTAAAAACAAGTGGGGCAATTGAACAAGATTCCCGATTATAAGATCGAATGCTCGTCAGGAACTTTAGTAGATGGCCGCACCCGCGAGGCCGTCAACAAAGTGCACTTGGGCGGAACACCGCGGCCGCGAGCATCCGAGTGGATGCTTTAGGTCACGGGGTTCTCCTATAGTCACTTGGTCGGGGCTTGGGGAGTGGCTGTCTAGTAGTGTCTCCCGACGACTATTCGCGTACGATACGAGATTGCGACGGAGTTTTGATCCGAATCAAAACTCCGTGGCAATCCATCAAGTGAGACTAAAATGCTAGATTTACAAAACGCTAACTAGTTTTCACAAAACTAATCAATGTGGATTCCAAAAATTGTATCACATATCCAAACTATCTAGACGATGTTAAACATTTCGATCGATATTTCAAAAACCAGAAAATCACAGAGAACTCAACAACTTGATCCTCACTAAAAATATCCAGAAAGTCCAAAATGACACAATGGAGCAGCAGAAGAAAGGCGAGTCCACAACTAATCAAATCGGTGGCGGAACCGTGGCTAAACCAAGGTTTAGGCGGCGGTTCCGCGACCATTTGATGGAGCTAGACACTCGTTCTTCTTAGGGCTCCATAAAATTACCTGCATAATTTTCTGAGAATTTTTAATCTGAAAAATATCAACATTTGAAAAATAGACAGAAACTATGATTTTCGGGTTTCGAAACTTCGATCGAACACTTTAACGTCGTCTAGACTACACCTAAGTCTCTAGCTTGGCTCTGATACCATGAAAGTATATCTTAGCACATCTCCTAGGTTTATACAAGTATCAAGTATCTAATTTTAAAAAATCTAGAGGTCTAAGCAATACTAATCTAGAATCGAACTAGAGAATTAGGGTTTTAGTGCAAGAAAGCACGTTCTAAACTAAGTGAAAAGGGTTTACAACCTTTGTAGACCGGTCCTTCACTTCTAAAGCTCAAAGTAGTAGTCCCTACAACTCTTCTTAGACTCCACTAGGTGAAAGGAATGAGCTTGCTTCGTAGTCTTTAAGGCCGAAGATGATCCACCTTGAAGTCTCTCTCACTCAAGCTCACTCTTCACTAATCAAAGTATTAGTGAAGCAAACAACCTAAACTAATGGGCCAGATTAGTGTAGGTTGATGAAGTAGGAATTTTGCTCGATTTATTTTCTTCTTTCTCTTTTTCTTTTTCAACTCAAGGAAAACCTAGAGAAGAAAAAGAGATGAGGATGAACTTGGATGAGAGAAGTAAGGTTCAATGAACCTTGTAGTGAAGTGATAAGATAAGTATCAATGGCATGATAAATATCCAATGAATAAAACAAAAATGAGATGAGTCATGGCTTCTACATGCTTCTCCAAACATTTTAGAAAAATGACTCATTCTTATTTTTGTTTAATTCATTTATATTTATCATAATATTCACTCCCATGTAATTCTCATACATCCTAGTTCTATGTATCATCAACCATGATACATATAGTATATACATATTTTTATATATCATATATACATTAATATGTAAAGAGAAGAAAACCTTTAGTGAGCAATGATATTAGTTAATATATATAAATATATCAAATATATAAATACATATCAAATTATTAAATCAACACTTGATTCAATAATCCGGTTATATCATATATAACCGACTAATAACACACACACACACATATGTGTGTGTGTGTGTGTCACATTATTAAATCAACACTTGATTCAATAATCCGGTCATATCACATATAACCGACTATCATTCGATATTTGATATTAAATCAACACTTGATTCAATAATCCGATCATATCATATATAACCGGCCAATATAAAATACATATACATAAATCAAATCATTGAATCAGCACTTGATTCAATAATCCGGTTATATCACATATAACCAACTGATATCAAATTTCGCAAGATTAGAATACGGTATCACATACTCGTATTTAATCAAGCTCTCGCACATATCTCCATATGTGCCCTACTTCGTTTCGCTTGAGCTAGGAAACCTCTGTATGGGACTCTAAAGACTCGTCAATATGCCAGCAGTAAGTAATGATTACATCAGATACCCATAAGCCGTCAGCGGTACTAGCTGGATGTAACGGCTACCCAAGTATTGAACGAATAGAAAATCAACAAGCAAACTTGTCCAAACTCTCGTAGAGCCTATAAGCAACACTTACCGTATAGTCCGGTCTCTTCGTCTAATATGTAGCATATCGAGTCTGGGGGTGGAATCGTCAGACCCCCAGTAACTTGATAAGTCATGCCGATGTATGGCCTATAACCTTTCGAGAAACTACTGATAACACTTACCAGTAAATCTCATCAGCCCTGGCCAGGGACTTGCTATTATAGCCAATTGAGCATAGCTCAACATCAACTCCCAATACCGGGAGAGACGAAACCTTTCCTATCGCTCACTGGCACCATGTGACTCGGGATTGTACTCCAAATCAGTCTGTTTGCATGACTCTTTTGAGCCGTGGTAGGGAGGAAATAAAAGCACAGTTGGAACCACACAAGACACTATGACGATCTTGGGTCTACAGACTAACCTGTACAAGTGTCACCAGAGAACTGCTATCTGATGATAGGTATGGTAACATCTAGGAGTTCTCGGTGAGTCCTGTTCGGTGTACCCATTCTCTAATGAGCACCTGTGTACAATCTTTGATGTCAAACACCAATGGCTGTGGGATCAACCATCGCCTCATACAGGGTTAAGAAACGTACACACTAGTCTACTCTGGAATATCGATGCCCTATCTCGATACTCCCTCGACTAGGAACTGTTAAAGGATGTGCTTGTGGACATCACAGGCCCCACTAGTATGATCTGCATCATAGTTCTAATAGTCAAGCCTACATCGTAAGGGCTTTATCAACATGTAACAAAGAGACAGTATAATAATACAAGTGTACATGTTAAGATAAAGAGCAACCAGATGGCATACTATCATGTCGAGCAAGAAAGTACTGTATATATATGTCCAAGCATCCACTATATCATACAATTATGGCCTCTAGGGCATACATACACCTAACATTAATTAGGGATTTGAAGAGTCTCTGTTTGATTGCAGGAAAATCAAACAGTGGAGGGGGTTGAGGGGAGCTTAAGGGAGGAGTGTGCAAAGCACGGAAGTGATTGGACACATCAGGACCGGCGGTGGCGGCCAATGGAGGGAAATGGGCGGTCGGATCTTGAGGGTTTGCCTCGAGATTCGTGCCACGTGTTTAGGTTAGTGTTTACTCCTATTTGTGCCTGTTTGATTTTTCTAAAACTTTTCGTTTCTCCACGTGCAACTCTTGGGTTTCCGAAAAATTAAAAAGAAAAATCTTTAAAAATTTTGAGACTGATGGGATTCGAACACACAGGCCACGTGCCAGCAGTGTATAGGCTTTACCAGTGAGCTACAAGTTGCTTCTTGCTTTTATTGAACGAAAATAACTTATAACTCCTACACAGTATGAAATACCCTTTTTTATAAATTTAAACAAATAATTCTGTACAGGGATTTCAGAATCATCACACTTTCTACGTACCCTCTAGGCGAAGAGATAAAAAAGCGACCCTCTTCTACCAATCTATGGAGACCACAGTAGAAAAAGAAGTCTGGAATTGTGCTAATTTTACACTCGACAAGTTTCAGCCCATCCGTTTGCCAAGATATTACGCGGAGGGATTGAAAAGGCTGTTAAGATGCCAATGTGTACCCCTCGGACAAACTGTTCGACAAGTCCAATTTTACAAAAAGATTTGGGATATTCCCGGGACTCAGCGAAAGAGGCCCAACGGGAAGATGGAGACAACCGGGCTCGGATATGTTCTTTCTAAGAAACTAGAGCATATCTATAGTTTCCACGTCGTAAAAAGCTCAAGTAAAGCGGAAAACGCACTTTCAAATAGCCGTGACGTCGAATTGGAGCGAGCGCCCGCTTTAAAAACGTTAAGTCCGTTGCTGGAAGAACAAATTGACAAGTTAATATAAAAAGTTTGTCAAACGATCCGGGACATCCACATCCACGAAGTGGTCATTTATGAAAAAGCCAGGATGCAGCGTCTCAGCTGGTAACCTGTGGAGAAAGTAGACCATAATGCTCTTCATCCCCGGCCCGATATACGTTCTCACGAAAGGGGAAAATCCCGAAATGGAGGCAAAAAATGGGCCTAGAATGAAAACAACATTCGAAGACAACAAAGAGGATCAAAGACGCCGTTCAATCGAGAAAAGCTCGATTGGCGCCCGTCCTTTATAAAGAAGATGGGTCGGGAATATTCTTTCCCTCAACATAAGAAAAAGAGAATATTTAACCTTGTTATGAAGCACCAAACTATGAAGCTTCCGGAGTCTCGGCACCTCGAACAAATAAACAAGGTCCATCATTCGGATTATTTCTTCTATCACTGACTAATATGTCACCCCTTGAAGACTGTTTTGCTCACCGCCGAAAGAACGGAACGAGACGTTAGGACGGCTGGCCTGAATTTGGGGACAGATGCTATTTGGACATATCTATCCACCTCTCCGAAGATACCAAGTTGATTTATGGCACTATATATCGGAGGTTTGGACAAATGCGACCGTTGTTGTAGACTTTATCAGATTCCCCCTCATTTGTGAGGGTTTTTTGATTGTATGGATGCTCTTCCCTGCAGGCGCAAGCCTCTGCAGTCATTTACATTATTGCGTTGCGATAACCACTTTCTTCTTCTCCAGCAGTTCATTTCGTGTCGTGTGTATCTTTGTTTATTTTGATTGCCCGTCGATTGTATACGGAGACTAGTTTATGTCGTCGCCCGTAGGGCGCAGATCGGTCCAAATCCATATATTTTAGATTTGGGTTTGGGTTTTGAACTTAGGTTATATGTTCCTTTAGTTCAAGAATGTTTTGTTTAGTTTAAGGATGGTTAATCTAATTTGAGATTAAGAACAGCTTAAACATATGAGCGTTTGGGCTCAATTTATTTTTAACTAAGAATACATTAGTCCTATTTGAGAATAAGATCAACTTAGCAACATTTTAAAGATCATTTTTTTATTTAAGATCCAATAAAAGATTGTTTAGGCTCAGATGCTAGAAATTTCAGGAAGATTTTTAGCCAATTAGGGCTTGATCTGCCCAGTCTTTTCTTATTTCTTCTTTTTTTTATTCAAAAGTGCTAAGCACTTATTTGGGTTCTGTTTGCTCAATCTTTTTCCTTTATGTAGAAGTGCTAACCACTTGTTTAGGGCTCTGGCGCTCACATGTGTATCATGTGAAGCACTAAGTCATGGACACTGCCCAATAAGTGTTAAACACTTTAGTCATTTTGACTGAATATGTATAGTGCTAAGCACTTTTATATGGCGTCAACGTGAGGCACTGTCTCATTTATTTTGTTTGGCGTCCACATGTGTTTCATGAGAGGCGTTGCCCAATCAGTGCTAAGCACTTAGCCATTTTGGCTGTATATAAAGTGCTATGCACTTTTACTCAGCGCTCACCTATCTTTCACGTGAGGCGCTGGCTTTCTGTTTTGAGTGCCCATATAAGAAGCATGTGGGGGCTCCGAGTCCTTTGTTTAGGGGCGCCCTTGTAGGAAGCACGTGAAGCGCTGACTCCTTTATTTTGGGAATCTTTTGGATGCTCACGTGTTTTTCACGTGAGGCGCTAAGTCCTTTTCTTTTTTAGAGATTGAATCTCTTTTAATGGTATTTTGACCATTAATGACCACCAAGATCTTTGTTTCTGGGATCGAATTTTCTTTAAGAACTAAGTTCTTATTCTTTTTTTTTATAAGAACTAAGTTCTTTACGTAGGGTTAAACCCTATATTTAGAGGAATTAAATTCCGAGAACATAAGTCCTTTTTTCTTTCTCTTTCTTTTTAACCTAGTTCTTTTCCCATAGATTTTGAGAATTGAATTGAATTGAATTCTCAACTTGTGGGGAGATTTGCTTTGCAAATCGCAAATCAGAGGAAGAACTAAATTCTTATATGAAGGGTTAAACCCTTGTTTCCGTTTATACTGGGCAAAGGAGATATTTTTGATCTCTTCTTTTTCTTTACCTAGAGTTTGAAAGGAGGAAGATCTTCTTCTTCTTTTGAGAATTAAATTCTCAGTTTTTCTTTTTGTGGAGAAACTTATGGGATCAATCCTCTATATCAGACTTAAAGTCTTGGAAACTTTATATAGGAAAGGAAAATTTGATACTTCATTTGAGAAAATCTTTCATTTGAGAGATACCAATTGATTTAATTGGTCTCAAAATTTGTTCGGGGGATTTTACCCACCGTTGGATCTTTGATCCAGTGATTTCTGTTCTACAGAATATATTTTCTTATTTTTAACAAGATTGGGGAAATATTTTCTTATATACAGAATTTTATTCTATCAAACGGTGATTTTAATCACCATTGAATTTTAATCCAAATTCTCTCTGTTTTAGAGAGAACGGTCTTTTTTGTTTAGAAAGATTGGAGAAATATATTCCCGTTTCATAAATTTTTGATTCAACAAGTTTCTGTTTAACAAAAAATATCCTTCTTTTTTAGAAAGATTAGGGAGATATTTCCCCCCAATAGAATTTAATTCTATATAGGGAGTCGCCCTTACGTGTTTAATACGTGACTCCGATGTGGGTGGTTAGCCTATTTTAATTAGCACCCAAATGCCTTGCATATGGGCGCTCACGTGTTTAACACGCGAGGTCAATTTGGCCTTTAGCCATTTACTCTCAGTGTTTATGTCACGCCTCGCTTCTCAGAGTACGGTAAGGAGATGTGACAGGTCACGCGACGTATTTACTCAGAAGTAAACACGGTAAGCCTATATAAGAATATAATGTAAATGTACACAAGAAAGACATGAGATGTAAATGAACATCAACTTTTTATTTATTAAACATTCTTTACAATACAATGCTGGAAAGTAAATACAAGACTGGAAAGCAATGCCTAACCAATGGCATGGAACTGAAAATGAAAGTATATACAGGTGTCTAAAGCTCTGGGTCGTCGGCGAACTGTTTTAAGCCTTCTGAGCTGGGCTTGATCTCCAGAGAGTCGGGTCCTCCTGACAACATTTCAAAGAAAGAATAGAAAAGGAATGTCGTCAGCGAACAATCGTTCAGTAAGTCCAAAAAAGAGATGGAAATAAACTGAACAGGTAATGAGAATATAACTGGTATAATGTTGATAGTTATGTTAACGCAGTTGTTTGTAGTTTGGTACAGAATATGCCGGTGTATACGAGAGGAGTCCAGCTTACCGCGTGGACTATGGTATAAGGAGTATAAGGCCCCGTTAAAACTCATGGGACAACGACAACGGATATTCAGGTTAGGTGTATTAAAGTGACTGTCTCATTCCACTTTAAACACATTCCGTACTAATCTACCCTTTTAAACCTCGTAATGTATTATTTTATTATTTTGTAGTGATTTATAAATATAAGACTTGCCGAAACCATGATATCAATTGTTCATGTAAACGGATAATGATATAAATGGATAGTCATGTAGACAAGTCAAATGTATATCCATGGATCGGTCAAATCAAGTCATGTTGATATAGATTGTATTCTGATATCAAAGGATTCATGTTGCCTTGGAGTTATATTGAATTGTATACATGGATGGATTGATTTCAGATTAGACTGAGACTCCGACTGAGTCGGATACTTAAACAGAATTGAAATCCTGAATTAGTTTTGGAGTTATCGGTAACTGCTGCATATGGACAGCAGGATTCGTGACTTTTTCCAAGTCAATTACTATTGATAAACCCGTTTTAGTTGTCTACTTTAAATAATCAAGCACCCACATTCTCCGGCTCCCTGAGGCTCAAGAGAATTGGTCCCGCTTAAAATTATATTACTAGGGTCCTTATTGTAAATTAATATAACTTGAGGGGGTTTTATGAAAAATAGTTTTGATGTATTTTCAAAATAAACCTCAAGTATTTAATTATCGTCTTTAGGGTTTTCATAGATGTAATTTGAAAAGTGATGAGATATTCTAGTGGATATAAACCTAAATTGAATAGTATATGGTATTTTCATGTAATTTGATTTGTATTGATTTGTGGTGGTATTTTCATGAACTTTTGTGATTCTTTTCTTTCGATTTAGAAAAAAATTAATTATTAAATATATTTAAAATAGATATTTTGATAATATTTATATATATATTAAAAATAGAATTTATTTATTAAATAGAAATCACGTTTTCTTAAAAATTGTAATAAAAATTCCATCGAAATCGTATGCTCCGTGAGGAGGTCTGCATCTCGCCCTACTAGTCCGATGGATGTGTAATAAACCGCACCAACCAAATCGGATTCCCCAAAATGGGTTGTAAGGATATAATTGTATGGAATTTAATTAAAACAATCTTAAAGAATACGATTTCTAATAGTTTAGGGTGTTTTATCGTAAAATTGTATTAGTTCCAAAAATATTGTAAAGAGGCAATCGTGCTATGTCATGATGAGTGTTGTGATGAGACAGATCATTACCTCGTGAGTTTTCTAAAGGTAATATGAGCTATATGATGAAGTAATGTCGAATAGAATGTTTGTGGTATTTAACCGTAAAAGTGCAATAAAAGTGTTTTTTATATAGAGTATTGAATTGAAATTTGTTTCTAATTATAATTTAATGTTTAATAAACTAAGTACAATAATTTAGATAAATAGTTCTTAAGAAAAATTGTTAGTTTAAGAAGTTTTATAGATGGATGTCGGTATAACTCCACTTACCGAAATCATTGAAAAGAAAAGGTTTTGAGAGGTAAAAAGAAGATAATAGACGGGACATACAAGATTAGGGTAAAGAGAAGAGATGGAGTAAGATTTTGAAAGTGTCGTGGAGTCGCGGTATCGCCGGATTTGTCCCGAAACGTTGCCGGAACTTGACCTTGGGCTAACTCCACTTGTACAACTTTTTGGACTTAAGAAAATTTTGAGAGTTTTAACAAGAGATGTCAGAATGAGGAGGGCTAGGGTGTAGGGTGGTATTTATAATGGAAATTATGGTTCTGAGGATTGAAGAATGTAATTAAAATCCATTAACATTTTAGATTAATGTCTCATTTTAATTCTTTGTTAATGTGCATGGAAAACAAACAGACTAGGGTTAGTGGGGAGAAGTCCAAGAGGTGCTAGGGCAGAAATTGGAGGCATTTGCCACGGTTTCCACCGATGGCACTAGCCCAAATTCAATCTTAGCCGACCACTTGGGTTGGGTTGGGGCTTGGATGAATGCCACGTGTCCTAGTCATAATTAATAGTATTTTGCAAATATTTGATTTTTCAGTGACTTTTCATTTTACGCGTATTGCGCGTGTAACTTTTGGGCTTCAAAATGTTTTAAAGAAAAATCATTAAAAATAATATATGGCTGAGGGGATTTGAACACAGGGGCTATATCACAGCAGTGCAAGGCTTTACCAATAAGCTACAAGTGTTTTCTTGTTGTTTAAAAACAAAACAAATTTATGACTTGTGCTCAGGATTTGTAAATACTCCATTTGTACATTAAATTTAAAATTTTCTATACATTAAAACAGAGTCGTTACATTCTACCCTCCTTACAAAAATTTCGTCCTCGAAATTTACAATGCATTTAAGGACTAATTTACAGACAAGTGAGGGTATTTTGCACGCATGTCGTCTTCTCTTTTCCACGTTTATTCTCCTAGTGATTCTTTTCTCCACATCACTCTAACCAAGTTTACTTCCTTGTTCCGAAGTGACTTTACCTTTCCGTGCAGGATTTCAATGGGTTGTTGCTCACAAGATAGGTCTGTCTGTACCGTGAGCTCGAAGTGATCAAGAATATGACTAGGGTCACTCACATACCTTCTGAGTTGGGATATGTGGAACACATTGTGCACTCCTTCCAATGAGGGTGGAAGTGCCAAGCGGTATGCCACTTCTCCAACTCATTCGTGTATGTCGAACGGTCCAATGTATCTTGGACTTAGCTTACCCTGCTTTCTAAAGTGAATCACTCCATGGTTTGGAGAAATCTTCATAAAGAAATGATCTCCCGGTTGGAACTCCAAGTGTCAGCGCTTTGCATCAGCCCAGTGCTTTTGTCGATCTTGGGCTATGCGCATTCATTCTCTGATAGTGCGAACTACATCTACAGTCGCCACTATCATCTCAGGTCCAAGGGGTTCTCTATCTCCGATGTCGTCCCAACTTAATGGTGAACGACACTTCCTTCCATATAGAGTTGCAAATGGTGCCATTCCAATACTTGCTTGGTAGATGTTGTTATATGAAAACTCCACAAGATGTATGTGATATTCCCACGATCCTCCAAAATCTAGCATACAAGCTCTTAGCATATCTTCAAGTATCTGAATCGTTCACTCAGACTGACCATCTGTTTGTGGATGATAAGTTGTGCTAAAGTTAAGACTCGTTCCTAAGCTAGCTTGCAGACTCTGCCAAAATTGCGATCGGAATCTGGTGTCACGATCGGAGACAATGAAAACCGATACTCCATGTAATATTACGATCTCCTGCATGACTTCATGGGTATCAGAAATAGTACACATTGAAGAGTTAAATCTTACTTAGATTCAAACTTACCTCTATGTACTTCTTTGCTAGAGTCACGGTAGATTGGCCAACTCGAAAAGGAACAAAGTGAGCTGACTTTGTAAGTCGATCCACAATAACCCATACCGCATCGTTACCTTTCATGTTGCGAGGAAGTGCAGTCACGAAGTCCATGGTAATGTGTTTCCACTTCCATTCTGGGATAAGTAACGATTGAAGTAAACCGGAAGTCCTGTAATGTTCAGCTTTTACTTGCTGACACACCAAGCATTTGGCTTCACTTCTGGCTACCTCACGCTTCATTCCATACCACCAGTAATGTTGGAGTTGATCTTTGTATATCTTTGTACCACCAGGGTGTACTGAGTATGGGGAGCTGTGAGCTTCTTTCATCAACTCCTCCCGAACAGGACCTTATGGTACACACAATCTGCTTCCGTATCTCAAAGACCCATCTCCGTGAATGATAAAGTCTATTCGAAGTCCACTTTCTACTTGTTCTCTGATCTTTTGCAACTTGGCATTACTTGCTTGAGCTGTTTTGATCTGATTGACAATTGTAGACTGAACTTGTAAGTTCTTCAAACTTGAAGCGTTACCTGGCATGACCACTTCTATCTCCATCTGATGCAAATCTTGTTGTAGCTTCCACTGTGCGGTGAGATTCATTGATAGTGGTTAACGACTAAGTGCATCGGGTACTACATTCACCTTCCTTGGATGATATTTTAGATTGATGTCAAAGTCCTCCATAAGTTCTAACCATCTTCTCTGCCGCATATTCAACTCTTTCTGAGTAAACACATACTTCAGACTCTTATGGTCTGTGTAGATATCTACCCGTTCTCCAAGAAGATAATGACGCCAAATCTTGAGTGCAAAGATAACGGCTGCTAACTCCATATCATGCGTCGGATAATTGCGCTCATGAATCTTCAGCTATCTCGATGCATAAGCTATAACTTTACTGTGCTGATGTAGAACACATCCTAATCCCTTACCGGATGCATCGCAATGCACTACAAAACCTCTAGATTGGTCCGGTATTACGAGAATATGAGCTGATGTCAATCTTGACTTGAGTTCTATGAAAGCTTGTTCGCATGCTTCTAACCACACGAATTCTTCAGCTTTGCGTGTGAGCTTGGTCAGGGGTGTTGCAATCTGATTTGATCAAAGAATTTAAGTTAACCGCAATCAAGAACGGCGTCGCTTGGTAGTTAGCCGGTGAGTACGGGTCGGTCCACAGGGATTTTGTGTATTCTCAATTTGCTCTAACGAGTTAATTCCAGACGGAGTTGGATTGATTATTCCTAAAACTAAGTTGATCTAGACTAGGATTAAAACCTTGCTAGGGTTCGGTTTAGGTTAAGTTTGGAAAGTCAATATTCCTCACCGCTTTCTATGCCCTAATTAAGATCTATTAGGTGTTATGATAATAATTAATAAAGTGGATTAGTACCATCGGGAGGAAACTAGGTTTCTTCCTCTAGGTTCTTGTCCTTCCTTTATTAATTCTTACCCTAACCTCCATGGAAAACATATACAACCGGTCCTTTATACTACGGTATCACCGCTACGTCGTGGGATAGGGTGCCGTAGGGAGCGGTGTGTTATGTATGCATGGAGTCCTATAAAAACGTGTGATGGGCAAGAAAGGGGTGAGAGATTTTTATCTCTCAAACCTTCCCTATTCCTAACCCTAACAAGTGAGGAATTACTCACTCATTAGGGAATTGAAAAACATTTCTAACTATCTAACTAGGGAAGAGAATAAAATCTAAACTAGGGCAGAAAGGAAAATTATACTAGGGCAGATAGTAAAATTAACTATGGTAAGAATAGAAAACTTACTCTAATTTGATGCACTCTTCATACTTTACAAGAATTGAAATTCTGAATTTAGATAGATAAAATTAGGCACAAGAAGAGGCATAACCTAAAAAAGGTTTTAGGGTTTCTATTTATAGAACATAGAAACCCTAGGTTACATTCGATTCACATCTGCAATTACAAATATGCCCCTAAGAAGACTAGTCAACGCGCCGCTCACGTCCACAGAATTTTTGCACCGACACGGGCTCTTTATGGCCGCGGAACCGCGGCCAAAGGCCTGGTTTGGCCGCGGTTCCGCGGCCATTTAGTGGGCTTGTGGGCTGCAATTTTTGGGGTTTCTTTCTGTTCCTTTTGGCTCCTTGTTTTTTCACTTGGTTTCTCAGATTGTCTTTTAGTTTTCTTCCAGATTTCCACAGTGCATATTGTCGTGGACTTTTACCCTTTGCTTCGTGTCGAAGTCTTGAATCTTACGCTGCCATTGTACTTTGTGAACTCGTTCATTGGTCTTCGTTTATTCTCAAACTGTAGGCTTGATCAAGATTCTTCCATTTATCGGTCGTAGTCTCACTTTATATCATCTTTTCATCAATTTCACTGTTTTTGTTCTGAGAACCTGTAGCCTGCAACTATGTAGCAGACATGGATCAAAATCACCTGTTTATTTGTAAAATGAATAAGAATGGGAATATAAGAATGCAAAATTATGGTATGAACAAATACCCCCAAACTTATCTTTTGCTCGTCCTCGAGCAAACCTAGTTTTATTCTCGAAAAAGACCTAGCCTAACTTTCGCAGGGAAACGCGATTGCACTGAGCTCGTGCAACAAGCCGTTAAACCTCTAGGTGTCCCTAGTAAGAGGAGTGTTGTCTCCTGAGGGTTTTCAGCGGATACTACCCACAAAATCCTATCAATTTGCCTTATCGACTTTTATTCTCCAATTAGGTTTTCTAATTAAGAACTCTATTATCTTCGACTCAGAAATTATCCACCCGTATTTTTCACGCTTCCTTATCATTTAACTTAAGATTATATATGTTCTGTAAATTTACTTAGCTTTTAACATCTTTTAAGTTTTCTTTCTAGTGTTCTATCTCAACTTAGGAATTTTTATCATCTCAATTAAAAATATAAGTCCTATTTTTCATTCCTATCTCTTATCTAAACCCCAATCACATACCCCTACGTATATATATCACCCCTACACTTGGAAATTCGAATCAAGTTGTTATACTCTTGTCCATCATCCAAAGTACTTTTCAATTGGTGAATTTTTAGATGAAATTGCTCACACATTCTTCATGCGACCGTTAATACTTCTTGAGGTACCAACGACCGATTACAAAATGTATTTGCACATTAAAGCGTAATTTCTAGTCGAGTAAAACCTAAGGCTTATAGCAGTGACTCCCAAACCAGTTGGTCTAAGGCATTAGGTGATGAAGCACCCTCGCTAAATATTTTTTCTATTATTGCAGCCTTAAGTAATTACAAAAACCAGTGTTCATTTTTTCTATCTCTTTATTCACACTTGTATTTTTATTTTATTTTCCTTCATACTAAGGACTTTAGACAAGAGCATTTTAAGGTCTCTTCTACTATTCTAAGTTTCAAGGTTCGTGTTTGTGTAATTTGTAGGGTATATATTTTCAGAATTTAGACTTAAGCTTAGGAATTATTTTTTAGACTTACACTTTAATAAAAATATTAATACTCTTCCCTTATTTTGACTTAGCCCAAGAAGTGAACTCAAAATTTTCCTATTTCTAAGTAAACTACAAAGACATATATTTTCTACCGTTAAATTTTAAGAAAGGTTATTTTTAGGGTTTTTAATTTATTAAGTCTAGGATCTAGTTGTTCCTAGCTAGTTAACCTTTTGACAAACTCAAGTTAATTATAGCCAAAATTGAATATTTTAATTTTTATAATTTTAAAAATTTTCAATTTTTATGGGTTTTAAAACAAGTATGCAAATGCAAAATATACACATGAATGCGAAGGAAGAAAGTTTACCGAGCATACCCCCAAACTTAAACATGACAGTGTCCTCACTGTCATGCCACACCAAGAGGGTCAAAATGTCGGCACTCCCCTGTTTATTATTTATAGATATTTTTTTATTATTGTTAAAAGAAAAACAAAATGTATATACAACAAGGTTCCCCCCAAACTTAAGTGAAATAGTGTTTCCATTATTTTAAGCGTTAAAGTTCAGAGTTAGGGAGGAGAAAAATCAAACTATACAAGGCCTTACACAGGCCAAAAGTTAGCACCAACCATTAAAATTTTTTATTGTGATAATGGTAGAGTTGGTTAAAGAATGGAGTGTAGAGAAAGGAGTTGAGAAACACACAAGACCATATGGGAAGAAGGGGGAATAAGGTCTCGGTATATTCGGAGAAGAATGGCGGAAAAGAGAAAGAAGTGTAGTACGAACTTGAGGGTATAAATTGAGTGAATAAATTAACACAATTTGTGATGACCGATGTGTTAAAAGCAATTGTGCTAATCTATCAACCTGTCGAGAAATGGGGTCAAATCCCTCAAGATTCGCAAGAAAATATGGGTACGTCGAACTTGGTAAACCATCCATTGAAAATGGAAGCGCGACGGATTCTTGCTCGGTCGAAACGATAGAAAGGACGAAGGGGAGTGATTTAGGGATAATCTTATTCCCACCTAAGTAAACTGTCTCGAACTCGAAAGATTCCATCAATGGTTTGAAATGACTGTAAGCAACCGAGTCTGATGGTTCAGCTAACTCATCTGAAAATTCAAAGGACTCAAACTCGGGCGGTGAGTCTTCAAAATTGTCCGAAAAAGTGAAACACTCGTAATTGATATCGGTTGTGAGAAGAGAGTCAGATTCAAAGAGGAACGCACTAGTGGCGTCAAAACTGCTGTGATCGAACAGAAATTTTTCAAGCTCACAGTCCTCCTGCGTGATCTTTTGCGTGGTCAGAACGATGGAAAGGAGGGAGGGAGCGATTTAGGAAGTATAACAGTTAAAGGTTCAGGAGGATGAATTGGAAAATCCGACACATGAAACAAAAATGGTTCATCCTCAATACTATCCTCATAATTCTCCTCAAAAATTATCTCATCCATGCAATTATCATCAAAATCAAGACGCATATGAAGGTCGGGAGAAACATTTAATGATTCGGGATGATGAATTGGAGATAAAATTTCAGTCAAATCTACGGGTTTATCATCCAAAATATTCCCGGCGTCAATATCCTTAATCAAGTGAAAATCAATTTTTTCGGACACCTTATCAAAAGCATGGATATTTATCAATTCAGGTTCTAGATTGGAGGTGTAAAGTTCAAAAGGATTGGTGATGGTTTCACTCGAAGGGGACCCTTCACAATCTGGCAAATCAAGCACTACAAAGTCGCACAACTCATTAAATGTTTTATTTTCAACTGATGAATCATTTGGGACACTTGTTTGAAAACTGGAGTTGTGGAATTCAATTGGTAATGGGCAGGTTTGATTTGGAAGGGTGCACAGCTCACTCTCTCTTCTCAAATTCTCACTCTGTCCAACCGCCTCATCATACATTGGAAGATTTGGAGCTAGTTGGAAACTAGCTACTGGTTCACTAGGTTGTCTTGATGAATTAAGGGCGGCAATGGACGCATCCAAATTCCCCATCTGTTTGTTTGTTGCTAAAATATAAGCTTCCAACGACTGTTCCAAACTAGACATGGGTTGTGAAGGGGTTTCAGTAAAAGATTCAAGGTTGTTTGGATTCTGAAAACTCCCAAATGACTGTGTAAAAGCAATGTCTAGTGAAGGTGCGAAAGTCGGGTAGGACTGGTAGGAATTGGATGGTTGGACAGGAGTAGGATCAACATTTGGATAAAAAGGTGAATGGGCTTGTTGATCCCAAGAATTGGAAGTGTTGAAAGGAGTGAAAGATCGGTTATGAGATTGTTCAATATGTTCAGAAATAGACATGGGTTTCGAAGTTACAATAGGACTTGAAAAAGGAGTATCAACGTAAGAAGGTAGTGAAGGTTGCAACGGTTGATACAAAGTGGATTGTGGAGTCCAACTGTTTCTCCTAGATGCTTCTATTCGATCTTTCAAAGAAATTTTGGGCATGTAGGGGTCGTCCGTAATTCGACCAAAACAATTCGCGTATGAAGCAAAATTTGGTTCAGGGTACCAAAGTTCGGCAGGGGTTTTTTGAGGTGGGGTACCCATGATGTAAAAAGGAGAAGAAAAAGAAGGTGGGTGTAAGTGGGGTGCAATGGATTTCTTAGCGACAAAATTTGCAAGTCTTTTTTGTAAAAAATTTTCCTTTTTGTATTTTTTTTATGGAGCATTTTTCAAAAAGATTTTCGATAAAAGGCTTAGACACACGTTCAATCAACCACAAATGCACAATAAGACCTAGATCTAGAGCCACCTAGGTCAGCTAGACAGCTCTTAACTGTTCCAAAGGGCAAGAAGTAGGACCTCAAACTGCCTCTTCACCGCCAATTGTGGCCTGGTAATTGCCAGGTAAGTGGAAGGTTCTCCACTACGTAAGTAGTGGGCCTAATTAAGTAACCACTCGCTTTAGACACACTTGCCTAGACACCACAAAGTCAGGTTAGGATCAACGGTCGATGCCTACAACTATTCCTCTGTCCTATTGAGCGCGAAGTCCTTAGGGCTGAGTCTAATCTTTTTTAATTAATTGATGGTCAATGCAATATGCCTTATGTGATTTCTGGGGTCCTGGGAAGGGTAATGAAATCCCCACCCAATCTGGATTGGTGTAAAAGCCCCTTAAAGTCAATTTAAATATGCAAAGCAGTAAACACAATCACTTGCAAACAATTTCTTTTTAAGCGCGGCTCAAAGAATCCCGCACAAGATCAATTATTGGAAAGGGAGAAATTTTTTGGCGCAAAGAATCCTGCAGGAAATTTTACAGAGGAGATATCAAGGGTTGCAGAGAAGGAGAAAGAAAATTTATAGAGGGGTTTTGATTCACTGCTGACGTCAGCAGACCACGGATGCGCGGTCAAGAGGGCGCTCTTGCAGCGGAAACGCGGTGGAACCTGCGGTTAAGCTTCTGAAATTTTTTCTGCTCCTCTGTTGTTGTAATCCTCTGTTGTTCAAATCTTCTGTTTTCTGTTTCGATCTCTGGATTTTTCCAGATCTGAATTCGATCGTCGGTCCTGCAAAATTCAAACGAAAATACCCTTCACAAAATAACAAAATGATAATTTTTTTTATAATTTTTATTTATTTTACAGTTTTTATGATTTTTCAATTTTATATTAACCCGAAATTACAAAAAGAAAATAACAACGCCATCCACGGCAACGACGCCATTTGATTTGATCAAAGAATTTAAGTTAACCGCAATCAAGAAAGGCGTCGCTTGGTAGCTAGCCGGTGAGTACGGGTCGGTCCACAGGGATTTTGTGTATTCTCAATTTGCTCTAACGAGTTAATTCCAAACGGAGTTGAATTGATTATTCCTAAAACTAAGTTAATCTAGACTAGGATTAAAACCTTGCTAGGGTTAGGTTTAGATTAAGTTTGGAAAGTCAATATTCCTCACCGCTTTCTATGCCCTAATTAAGATCTATTAGGTGTTATGGTAATAATTAATAAAGTGGATTAGTACTATCGGGAGGAAACAAGGTTTCTTCCTCTAGGTTCTTGTCCTTCCTTTATTAATTCTTATCCTAACCTCCATTGAAAACATATACAACCGGTCCTTTATACTACGGTATCACCGCTACCTCGTGGGATAGGGTGCCGTAGGGAGCGGTGTGTTATGTATGCATGGAGTCCTATAAAAACGTGTGATGGGAAAGAAAGGGGTGAGAGATTTTCATCTCTCAAACCTTCCATATTCCTAACCCTAACAAGTGAGGAATTACTCACTCATTAGGGAATTGAAAAAAATTCTAACTATCTAACTAGGGCAGAGAATAAAATCTAAAGTAGGGCAGAAAGGAAAATTATACTAGGGCAGATAGTAAAATTAACTAGGGCAAGAATAAAAAACTTACTCTAATTTGATGCACTCTTCATACTTTACAAGAATTGAAATTCTGAATTTATATAGATAAAATTAGGCACAAGAAGAGGCATAATCCAAAAAAGGTTTTAGGGTTTCTATTTATAGAACATAGAAACCCTAGGTTACATTCGATTCACATCTGCAATTACAAATATGCCCCTAAGAAGACTAGTCAACGCACCGCTCACGTCCACAAAATTTTTGCACCGACACGGGCTCTTTATGGCCGCGGAACCGCGGCCAAAAGCCTGGTTTGGCCGCGGTTCCATGGCCATTTAGTGGGCTTGTGGGCTGCAATTTTTGGGGTTTCTTTCTATTGCTTTTGGCTCCTTGTTTCTTCACTTGGTTTCTCAGATTGTCTTTTAGTTTTCTTCCAGATTTCCATAGTGCATATTGTCGTGGACTTTTACCCTTTGCTTCGTGTCGAAGTCTTGAATCTTGCGCTGCCTTTGTACTTTGTGAACTCGTTCATTGGTCTTCGTTTATTCTCAAACTGTAGGCTTGATCAAGATTCTTCCATTTATCGGTCGTAGTCTCACTTTGTATCATCTTTTCATCAATTTCACTATTTTTGTTCTGAGAACCAGTAACCTGCAACTATGTAGCAGACATGAATCAAAAGCTCCTGTTTATTTGTAAAATGAATAAGAATGGGGAATATAAGAATGCAAAATTATGGTATGAACACAATCTTCGAAAATCCTTCAATAAATGTTTGGTAGTATCCCGCTAATCCCAAGAAACTTCAAATGTCCTTCAGTGTCTTTGATGTTGGCCATTCGCTTACTGCTGCTACTTTAGCTAGATCTACGGAGATTCTTTCACCTGAAATGATATGTCCAAGAAATCCAACTTGTTCTAGCCAAAACTCGCACTTGCTGTATTTGGCATAGAGTTGATGCTGTCGCAAAGTCTTCAGGACAATTCGTAAATGTTCAGCGTGCACTTTCCGATTCTTTGAATATACAGGATGTCGTCGATGAATATGACAACGAACCTGTCTAGGTACTCTCGAAAAACTTGATTCATTAGGTTCATGAATATGGCTGGTGCATTTGTCACTCCAAATGGCATCACGAGAAACTCATAATGTCCATAGCGAGTCCTGAATGTTTTCTTCGGAATATCAGACTCCTTGACCTTGACCTGATGATAACCCGAACGAAGATCTAACTTTGAGAAAACGCAAGACCCATTTCGCTGATTAAACAGATCGTCGATTCACGGTAGTGGATACTTGTTCTTTATCGTGACTTCGTTCAAAACTCTATAATCAATGCACATTATGTATGAACCTTCCTTCTTCTTCACAAGCAAAACTGGAGATCCCCAACTTGAAGTACTGGGACGAATCCATCCTTTCTGCAGAAGTTCGTCCAGCTGATTACGGACCTCCTTCAAACCTTCGGGGATTATTCGATACGGTGCTTTGATCACCGGTTGTGCACCAGGTACTAAATCAATTCCAAATTCAAGAGCTCGATCGGGAGGCAAACCTGATATGTCTTCAGGAAATACATCGTCGAACTTTCAAACTACCTCTGGCTTAACTTCTCCTGCTTATAGAGTTGCAGTCACTGCCTTCTTTGGTTTTGCTTTGTATGTGCTAAGCTCCAGGGTATGGTCTCCACTTTTAAAATAAAAGACTGGATGCTCTGGAATCTCGAACACAACTCTCCTTTGACGACATTCGATGGTAGCGTAGAAAGTTCCTAGCCAATCCATACCCAAAACTACATCGAAGTTCAGTATGTCCAGCACCTTGAAGTCAGCATAGAATTCTCAGCTGCAGACGACCACTGGACACAGGTCATATCCCTTTGTTGCCTTTAGAATGTCGTTCCCTGAACTGAAATTCCAGTTGGATACGAGCGGTTTGACTGGAATCGCATGAGTTCGGACGAACTATTACGACATAAACCAATGAGATGCTCCAGTATCGAAGAGTGCTAGTGCAGGAAGTGAGACTACTAAGATCATACCTAAGTTATTTGGGATAAGTTTTAGGTATAGGGAAAGATATATGGATGTAAACAAGTATTGAATAGTTTTGAAAGATGGGAAGTTACCAGTGATGACTTGGCCAGGGGCTTCAGCTTCTTCCATGGTCATTGTGAAAGCCTGTCGCCTTAGTACATTCCTCCTTGCTAGAGGAGCATTCCCATGTTCGTTCTTTTGTCCTTGTGGTAAGTTCCTTTGTGCTTGATGGAACTGACGGGGAGGAGGTGCAGTAGGTCCACGAGGAGGTGGAGCTGTGAGAGCAAGATGTGGTGCAGGTGCCTAGATAGCTGGCCGCTGCAGATAGGTGATTGCCGGTCTGTGTGCAGAATTCTGATTGAGTCTATGAGGAAAAGACCCAATATCATCTGTGGATGAGCCACAGACTAAGCAGAGGCGATTAGCACGGCTACAATCCTTCGCTAAGTGTCCATTCCTTTTGCAATAAAAGTAGAAATCTGGACAGGGCCGGTTGAAAGGTACTCCCGGTCTCCTGGGCACAAAAGGTGGCCTTGAAAAGGCTCCTCCTGCTATCTGAGTGGCAGGGCGCTTCATACCGGCAGAGTGAGGTCTGCCCTTCTTCTTCACTACTGCCTTGTATTGACAGGTAGCTCTCAGAGCCAAATTGTGGGTTGGAAAATCCTTGGTAGCTAGAGCATCTTGGATTTCCTGGTCCAACCCCTGCTGAAATCGTATGGCCCTGATCTCAGCAGTCGAAATAAGGTGTGCCGCGAACCTATTACGGTTTTGTGTTAGCTGTGTAGTATGTGATATTAGATAATCGAATATTTAAGACATATCTTATCTGCTCAACATAGTGAACTCGGTATCATCCTCATCCACAGATTTGGTCTACATAGAGCCTTGTTGTAAGTGGATGAATTGTTGCTCTATGTCGACTTGGGCAGTCTCTGGAAAATACTTCGCGTCAAACATGTCGCAAAAGGTCTTCTATTCGATCTGCTGGGCAAGACGGCTTTCTTCCGCCTTCCACCATACTCGGGCGTTATCAGTAAGTTGCAGCTTCGCACCCTTACCCAAGCAATGTCTGGCACTTGAGCTACTGCCAGATCGTCTTCGATCGACTGAGCCCATTCTTCAGCTTCCAAGTGACTTTCTTTCCCAGAAAATTGTTTCGGATCCAGTGCCCGAAATTGCTTCACTCCATGTGCTTCCTCTTCTGGGCGGTTCATTAGTATGGCAGTCCGTTGCTGTTGTCCTTCTATGAGGCTCTTAATTGCCTCGAGCAGTACCATCTACTCGTTGATCGGAGCTACAACGGTAGGTGTAAGTGGAAGAGGTGGTGGTGTGGTGTTGCCGATCACGTTGGTGCTAATATTTTTAGGGGAATCTATAACCTTGAAAGAAAAATAGGGTTATGATAGATTCAAGGAATATAAAATATAAAGAATGTTTAGTTGCCGAGTCTTATAATTCTTGTGTTATATTGCTTAGGTTTTCATGCAGAATTGACCTGCATGATAGGGTTCCATGCAGAACTGACCTGCATGGGCCACCAAAAAAACCTGTCAAGCCCCGCTTCCCAGAGTACGGAAGGAGACGTGACAGGTCACACGACGTATTTACTCAGAAGTAAACACGCTAAGCGTATATAAGCAATACAATGTAAATGTACACAAGAAAGACATGAGATGTAATTGAACAACAACTTTTTGTTTATTAAACATTCTTTACAATACAATGCTGGAAAGTAAATACAAAACTGGAAAGCAATGCCTAAACAATGGCATGAAACTGAAAATAAAGTATATACAGGTGTCTAGAGCTTTGGGTCGTCGGCGAACTGCTCCAAGTCTTCTGAGCTGGGCTCGATCTCCAGAGAGTCGGGTCCTCCTGACAACATTCCAAAGAAAGAATAGAAAAGGAATATCGTTAGTGGACAATCGCTCGGTAAGTCCTAAAGAGAGATGGAAATAAACTGAACAGGTAATGGGAATATAACTGGTATAATGTTGATAGTTATGTTAACGCAATTGTTTGTAGTTTAGTACAGAATATGCCAATGTATACGAGAGGAGTCCAGCTTACCCCGTGGACTATGGTATAAGGAGTACAAGACCCCGTCAAAACCCACGGGACAACGACAACGGATATTCAGGTTATGTGTATTAAAGTGACCGACTCATGCCACTTTAAACATTTTCCGTACGAATCTACCCCTTTAAACCCCGTAATGTATTATTGTATTATTTTGTAGTGATTTGTAAATATAAGACTTTCCAAAACCATGATATCAATTGTTCATATAAATGGATAAGGATATAAACGGATTGTCATGTAGACAAGTCAAATGTGTATCCATGGATCGGTCAAATCAAGTCATGTTGATATAGATTGTATTCTGGTATAAAAGGATTCATGTTGCCTTGGAGTTATATTGAATTGTATACATGGATGGATTGATTTCAGATTAGACTGAGACTCCGACCGAGTCTGATACTTAAACATAACTGAAGTCCTGAATTGGTTTTGGAGTTATCGGTAACTGCTGCACATGGACGGCAGGATTCGTGACTTTTTCCAAGCCAATTATCATTGATGACCCCGTTTTAGTTGTCTACCTTAAATAGGCAAGCCCCCACATTCTCCGGCTCCCTGAGGCTAAAGCGAATTGGTCCCGCTTAAACCTATATTTACTAGGGTTCTTATTGTAAATTAATATAACTTGGGGGTTTTATGAAAAATAGTTTTGATATATTTTCAAAATAAACCTCAAGTATTTAATTATCGTCTTTAGGCTTTTCATAGATGTAATTTGAAAAGTGATGAGATATTCTAGTGGATATAAACCTAAATTGAATAGTATATGGTATTTTCATGTAATTTGACTTGTATTGATTTATGATGGTGTTTTCATGAACTTTTTTGATTCTTTTCTTTTGATTTAGGAAACAAGAAATTATTAAATATATTTAAAATAGATATTTTGATTATATATATATATATTAAAAATAGAATTTATATATTAAAAATAGAATTTAGATTTAGGTTTGGGTTTTGAACTTAGGTTATATGTTCCTTTAGTTCAAGAATGTTTTGTTTAATTTAAGGATGGTTAATCTAATATGAGATTAAGACCAGCTTAAAAATATGAGCGTTTGGACGCAATTTATTTTTAACTAAGAATGCATTAGTCCTATTTGAGTTTAAGATCAACTTAACAATATTTTAAGGATCATTTTTTTATTTAAGATCCAACAACAGAGTGTTTAGGCTCGGATGCTAGAAATTTCAGAGAGATTTTTAGCCAATTGGGGCTTAGTCTGCCCAGTCTTTTCTTCTTTCTTCTTTTTTTTTTATTCAAAAGCGCTAAGAACTTATTTGGGTTCTGTTTTCTCAGCCCTTTTCCTTTATGCAGAAGTGCTAAGCACTTGTTTAGGGCTCTGGCGCTCACATTTGTATCATGTGAAGCACTCAGTCATGGGCATTGCCCAATAAGTGCTAAACACATTAGTCATTTTGACTGAATATGTATAGTGCTAAGCACTTTTATATGGCGTCCACGTGTGGCACTGTCTCATTTATTTTGTTTTGCATCCACGTGTGTTTCATGAGAGGCACTGCCCAATCAGTGCTAAGCACTTATCCATTTTGGCTGTATATAAAGTGCTAAGCACTTTTACTCAGCGCTCACGTATCTTTCACGTGAGGCGCTGGCCTTCTGTTTTGAGTGCCTACATAAGAAGCATGTGGGGCGCCGAGTCCTTTGTTTGGGGGCGCTCTCATGGGAAGCACGTGAAGCGCTGGCACCTTTATTTTGGGAATCTTTTGAGCGCTCACGTGTTTTTCACGTGAGGCGCTAAGTCCTTTTCTTTTTTAGAGATTGAATCTCTTTTAATGGTATTTTGACCATTAATGACCACCAAGATCTTTGTTTCGGGGATCGAATTTTCTTTAAGAACTAAGTTCTTATTCTTTTTTTTTATAAGAACTAAGTTCTTTACGTAGGGTTAAACCCTATATTTAGAGGAATTAAATTCCGAGAACATAGGTTCTTTTTCTTTCTCTTTCTTTTTAACCTAGTTCTTTTCCCATAGATATTGAGAATTGAATTGAATTCTCAACTTGTGGGGAGATTTTCTTTGCAAATCTCAAATCAGAAGAAGAACTAAGTTCTTTTATGAAGGGTTAAACCCTTGTTTCCGTTTATACTAGGCAAAGGAGATATTTTTGATCTCTTCTTTTTCTTTTCCTAGAGTTTGAAAGGAGGGAGATTTTCTTCTTCTTTTGAGAATTAAATTCTCTGTTTTTCTTTTTGAAGAGAAACCTATGGGATCAATCCTCTATATGAGACTTAATGTCTCGGATCTTTTATATAGGAAAGACAAATTTGTTACTTCATTTGAGAAAATATCACATTTGAGAGATACCAATTGATTTAATTGATTTCAAAATTTGTTCGGGGGATTTTACCCACCGTTGGATCTTTGATCCTGTGATTTCTGTTTTAAAGAATATATTTTCTTGTTTTTAACAAGATTGGGAAAATATATTCCTATATACAGAATTTTATTCTATCAAACGGTGATTTTTAATCACCATTGGAATTTAATCCAAAAGCTCTCTGTTTTAGTGAGAACAATCTTTTTTTGTTTAGAAAGATTGGGGAAATATATTCCCGTTTCATTGGATTTTTGATCCAACAACTTTCTGTTTGACAGAAAATATCCTTCTTTTTTAGAAAGATTAGGGAGATATTTCCCCCCAATAGAATTTAACACGTGACTCCGATGTGGATAGTTAGCCTATTTTATTTAGTGCCCAAATGCCTTGCATATGGACGCTCACATGTTTAACACGCGAGCTCAATTTGGCCTTTAGCCATTTACTCTCAGTTTTATGTCACGCCCCGCTTCCCAGAGTACGGTAAGGAAACGTGACGGGTCACACGGCGTATTTATTCAGAAGTAAACAAGCTAAGCGTATATAAGCAATATAATGTAAATGTACACAAGAAAGCCATGGGATGTAAATGAATAGCAACTTTTTATTTATTAAAAATTCTTTACAATACAATGCTGGAAAGTAAATACAAGACTAGAAAGCAATACCTAAACAATGGCATGAAACTGAAAATAAAAGTATATACAGGTGTCTAGAGCTCTGGGTCGTCGGCGAACTGCTCCAAGTTTTCTGAGCTGGGCACGATCTCCAGAGAGTCGATCCTCCTGTCAACATTCCAAAGAAAGAATAGAAAAGGAATGTCGTCAGCGAACAATCGCTCGGTAAGTCCTAAAGAGGGATAGAAATAGACTGAACAGGTAATGAGAATATAACTACTATAATATTGATAGTTATGTTAACGCGGTTGTTTGTAGTTTGGTACAGAATATGTCAGTGTATACGAAAAGAGTCCAGCTTACCCAGTGGACTATGGTATAAGGAGTACAAGGCCGCATAAAAACCCACGGGACAACGGCAACGGATATTTAGGTTAGGTGTATTAAAGTGACCGCCTCATTCTACTTTGAACACATTCCGTACCAATCTACCCCTTTAAACCCCGTAATGTATTATTGTATTGTTTTGTAGTGATTTGTAAATATAAAACTTTCCGAAACCATGATATCAATTGTTCATGTAAGCGGATAAGGATATAAACGAATAGTCATGTGGACAAGTCAAATGTATATCCATGGATCGGTTAAATCAAGTCATGTTGATATAGATTGTATTCTGGTATAAAATGATTCATGTTGCCTTAGAGTTATATTGAATTGTATACATGGATAGATTGATTTCTGATTAGACTGAGACTCCGACTGAGTCAGATACTTAAACAGAATTGAAGTCCTCAATTAGTTTTGGAGTTATCGGTAACTGCTGCACATGGACGGCAAGATTCGTAACTTTTTCCAAGCCAATTACCATTGATAACCCCGTTTTAGTTGTCTATCTTAAATAGGCAAGCACCCACATTCTCCGGCTCGCTGAAGCTCAAGAGAATTGGTCCCTCTTAAACCTATATTTACTAGGATCCTTATTGTAAATTAATATAACTTGAGGGGGTTTTATGAAAAATAGTTTTGATATATTTTCAAAATAAACCTCAATTATTTAATTATCTTCTTTAGGGTTTTCATAGATGTAATTTGAAAAGTGATGAGATATTCTAGTGGATATAAACCAAAATTGAATAGTATATGGTATTTTCATGTAATTTGGCTTGTATTGATTTGTGATGGTATTTTCATGAACTTTTGTGATTCTTTTCTTTTGATTTAGAAAACAAGAGATTATTAAATATATTTAAAATAGATATTTTGATTATATATATATATATATATATATATTAAAAATAGAATTTATTTATTAAATAGAAATTATGTTTTCTTAAAAATTATAATAAAAATTCCATCGAGATCGTATGCTCCGTGAGGAGGTCTGCATCTCGCCCTACTAGTCCGATGGATGTGCAATAACCCACATCAACCAAATATATATCTTCACAGTTCTGCCAATCCTGACTCCATTTGAGTCCTATATTTATATGCCGCCGGGCCCTTATGCCATACGTATGTCTGAAAGGATGGAGAAGCAGAGTATACATTCACTGGCCACTTTTATCGAAGATCTCCATGCCGACACTTCCGTCATTGCAGAGGAATTCGCTGTCGAAGCTAATGCTTTTTTGTCCGTCCTTAACACCTACCATGACGAGGCGCTGGTGCGTACTTGGGTTGAGTATTGCCGTCGAGTAGAGGATTCTCTACATGGAGTTGAATGCATACGGCTTCCTTCCGATATCTTATCTGTAAAGGCCAAATTGCATGAATGGATTTATCGGTGTGTGGTCAACCTCCGATCTTGTGAGAAAAGGCTCAACCGGAAATTTTCAGACGTATGTTTGGGGGAAGAGCCGCGGTTTACGATTGAGTCTTTCACCTACTTCCACACCTTATATATAGAGGAGGAAAGTTCTTTTAGGGAGCGAACTGCTTTTTTCTCTCGTTAGATTTCCACGAGCTGCAGAGTTTTCTTCAATACCGCAGTGGGAGAATTTTGTCTGTCCGTTCGCAGCAGTTCGAAGCTGTTCCCGGTTGGAACATCAGCATTCATTATCCGTGTTGAAGCAGGTAGAGTCAACGGTGATGGAGAACTGCCCCAAGCTCAGTTTGTATATCGCCGACCGTTTCTTATGGACGGGATTTGATTAGCCTTAGGATTTTGTTGAGCATGCCCCATGTTTCCTTTGAGAGCTTGAATATTCTTTCCCCTGCATCGACCTTGGTCTTTTGTAGGTGCTAGTTGTTTGAGGACTGATTCCGTTGGCAAAGCTGAAGTTGGAGGATCCAGTCCGTGGAAGACGGACTTCTTCTGGGCTTCCACTTTCGGCGTTAAGGCACCGATGGTAAGAGATGGGTGCATAGACCCGAAGATAAACCCATTGATTTCTTGAAGAGCTGGATTGCAGAGATTTGAGACTGCAAGTGGCCTGTATTTGACTCCACCAGATGTGACAGAGCCTGAGTTGCTATGAGTGGAAGCAAACACCATTCTACAAAGAGACGAAACGTCAGCTTCAGTATCTCATCACCCAAAGGCAACTAAAAACATATTTATACTGCGATAATTTGATTACGGAAAAACATGACACACGAAATGTGGAGTGGAAAGAGGAAGAGGTCCCACCGGGCGTGCCAGAATTTGTTCACCGCCGAATGACAGGACCGATACGTTGGGACGTCTGTCCTGAATTTGGGGGAAGATACTATTTGGACATATCCATCCACCTCTCCGTAGATACCAAGTTGATTTATGGCACCGTATATCGAAGGTTTGGATAGACTCGACCGTTGTAGCGGACTTTATCAGATTCCCCCTCGTTTGTGAGGGGTTTTGATTATGGGGACGCTCTTCCCTGCAGGCGTAAGTCCCTGCAGTTAATTACATTACGGAGTTGCGATAACCACTTTCTCTTTCTTCAGCAGTTCACTTCTTATCGTGTTGTGTTTGTTTTATTTTGGGTTGCCCATGGATTGTATACGGAGACTAATTTATGTCGTCGCCCGTAGGGCGCGGATTAGTCCAAATCCTTATATTTGAAATTTGGTTTAGGTCAAGAATTTTGCTTAACGGGGCCTATGTTGGTAGCTTGGTTTGCCAACGGGAATGAACTTAGGACGCATATCTCACATTTGTGAGGTCCATCGGTTCATAGGATATTTGGGTTTGATATAAGGATCATTAGCCATATTTAAGACTAAGATCGACTTATGAGCAGTGAGCATATGGGCTCAACTGATCATTAGATCATATATGACTAGCCTATGGATAGTATATGGTAGTCATTATGGTGACAGTCCGCAGGGCGAAACATATTAGTTTAAGAACGTCGCGGTCCAACATTCCTTGTTTGGGACGAATGTTAGTTTAAGGACATTTCGATCCAGCATTCAACCTGCGTGCACATCTATTTGTTACGTGGCGGAGTGAACGGTGGTGACATGGAATGCGCCTAATTTGGGGTGCGATCCGATTTGAGGTGTGTACGTCAGTTTGGAAGAGCATCAATGTGGGGTGTATAATTCCCTATCTTGATGAAATTTTACATCAAGTTGGGACGAGGAGTTGTTGGTTGTTGGGACCCACCACCTCTCTGAAAACGTTAAGGAATTACAACGACATATATTAGAGGTGTGAAGAGATGTACCCTTAAACCAAATCATGTATTTGAGGGAAAGGGGGTTATGGACCTAACAATCATTAGTCATATTTGAGACTAAGATTATCTTAGGTGGTATGGGATGAAGATCGGTTTGGATATCATTTTGGATATCACAAACATAAGCTTAACCAATTTGGGCTAAGATTGGGTTTTGGGTTTTGAACTTAGATTATATGTTCCTTTAGTTCAAAAATGTTTTTTTTAGTTTAAGGACCGTTAATCTAGTTTGAGATTAAGATCAACTTAAACATATGAGCGTTTTGGCTCAATTTATTTTTAACTGAGAATACGTTAGTCTTATTTGAGACTAAGATCAACTTAGCAACATTTAAGGATCATTAAATTTTAGTTAAGATCCAACAACAGAGCATTTGGGCTCAGTTGCAATTGACTCCAGAGGGACTTAGCCAATTTGTGTTTGGTCTTCTCAGTCTTCTTTTTATTGCAGAAGTGTTGAGCACTTGTTTGGAGTTCTGCCTCTAACATGTGTATCATGTAAGGCGCTCAGACATGGACGCTGCCCAATAAGTGCTAAGCACTTGGCCGTTTCGCTATATATGAAGTGCTAAGCACTTTTTTATGGCGCCCACGTGAGGAGCACGTGAGGTGCTGGGCGCTGGTTTAAGCGCCCACGTGAGGAGCACGTAAGGTGCTAACCTTCTATTGGGCAGGATCCTTTTGGGAGCTAATGTGTTTTTCACGCGAGGTTGTGTAACTTAACCTTAGGCGCTCACGTGCTTTTCACGTGAGGGGATACAATAGTGCTAAGCACTAATTTTCTCTGGCGCTAACGTGTGTTTCACGTGAGTCACTATGTTTTGGGAGATTTAATCTCTATTGATGGTTTTTAGAGAATTTAAATCTCTATTAATGGTATTTTAACCATTAACAATCACCAAGATCACTATTTTGAGAATCTGGGATCAGCTTCTTTACAAACTAAGTTCTTGATTTGAAGTAACTAAGTTCCTGGAGTATTATGAACTCTATCTACTTCATGTTCTTTTCGTCCATATTCTTTTCGACATTGTTCATCCTGGAATCTTTGATTCTAAAGAACAAGATCTTCCCGATGAGAATTAAATTCTCAACTTGTGGGAGACTTGTCTTATGGATCTCAGATCCAGAGAAAGAACTAAGTTCTTTGAGAAGGTTTAAACCCTTAGATGTGATATGATAGGTAAAGGAGATATTTTGATCTCTTCTTTTTCCTTTACCGAGGGTTTTTAGGAAGGAGATCTTCTTCTTTTATAGAATTAAATTCTCTGTTGTTTTTAGAGCCTTCTGTATTTTTACAGAAGCTTATAGGGGGATCTCCTCTCCTTTTTTCCTCCTCCCCTTCTCCTCCTCCTTGATTAATCTCTTTGCTCCTATTTACAAAAGAAGAGAAAAATCAATTTCTTGAGAAAATCTCACATTGAGAGATCATGATTGAATTCATGATCAATCAAAATGATCTTGTAGATTAATCGGTGAATTTTATTTACCGTTGGATTTTTAATCGAAAAGCTCTCTATTTAACAGAGAAAATTTCTTGTTTGTTTAACAAGATTAGGAAATATTTTCCTAAGATAGAATTTATTCTATCATATGAATATCTTGTTAGTTTAAGAATATTAGAATTTCATTCTATCATATGGATATCTTGTTAGTTTAATAATATTAGAATTTTATTCTATCAGATGATCGATGGGTGATTTTATAATCACCGTTGGATCTTTGATTCAAGGGTTCTCTGTTTAACAGAGAAGATCTTTATAGTTTGAGGAAGATCTGGGTAATATTTCCCATATAGAATTTAATTCTATCAGATGGTTTAATCGGTGATATTTTATCACCATTGGATTTTAAATCCAAGATTCATTATTAGAGAAAGATCTTTCCATATTAGAAAGATCAAGAAAAATATTTCCCAAATAAAATTTAATTCTATCACATAGAATTTAATTCTATCAGATGAGAGCATTTTAAATTAGGGCGCTCACATGCTTTGCATGTGAGCGCTGCCAAAGAAAGCGGCAAGAGAACTCACGTGTTTAACACCTGACCCATAGTGTGGGTTTTAGCCTGTTTATTTTCAACGCTCATATGCTTTGCGTATGAGCGCTCACGTGTTTAACACGTGAGACATGTTTGGCCTTTGGTTATTTATGTCCAGCGCTCATATGCTTTGCATATGAGCGTTCACGTGTTTAACACATGAGGCCAGTTTGGCCTTTAGGTTTATTTTATTCAGGGTTCATATGCTTTGCATATGAGCGCTCACGTGTTTAACACATGATGCCAGTTTGACCCTTAGTTATTTGTTTTCAGTGTTTATATGTTTTGCATATAAACGCCCACGTGTTTAACATGTGATGCCAAATTATAAGGATTCTTTTCCTCTTTCGTTTCTCTTCCCTTTTTTTTATAAGGGAACAAATAGCTCTGTGCAAAAAATTTGGCGGGAAAAAATGCCCCCCACTACTTTGCCCACGTAAGTATGTACGTAGGTGAAATAGTGTAAAGTTATGCATGGCCATAGAATTGATGGCTTAGAAGACAAGTTTAGGATTCTTATAGCCTAAGGTATTTTATCTTCATCAGCCGTAAGGGTCTCAAGAAGGTTTTTCTTCCCATGAGTCTTAAGGATCTCACAGAAGCATATTCTCCTTGGGAATCGTGGGGATTCCTATGTGTCTTTCATTTTTGTGAGTCGTAAGGATCTTACGCAAGTATTTTCTCTTTACAGGTCGAGAGGTTCCGTAAGTGGCATCTTCACTTCATCGATAAATGCGGCCCATGGATAGTATACAAGAGTCAGTTTGGACCTTCTTGTAGGGCATCGATAGCTTAGAAAATAAGTTTAGATCTGTCGCCTAAGGCTTTTCAACTTTATGAGCTGTGAGGGTCTCATAAAGATATTTCTCCCTACGAGTCAAGAAAATCTCGTAGGTGTATTTTCTCCTTAGAAGTCGTGAGGACCCTTAAGTGCGTTTTCTCTTGAGAGTCGTAAGGATTTCACAAGATAATTTTCTCCTTATGAGTCGAGGGGACTCGTAAGTGACTTCTCCTCCTCATCAATATGCAACTTTGGAGAATGTGGCCCGTGGATAGTATACAAGAGTCAGTTTTGACCTACTTGTACGGCCACTGTGCTTAGAAAACAGGTTGATATCCCCGTCGCCTAAGGCTTTTCACTTTCAAGAGCCGTGAGAGTTTTATAAAGATGTTTTTCCCTATTAGTCGAGACGAGTCGAAAGGATCTCGCAGGTGTATCCTAACGTGAAATATACATAACATCTTTTTTATATAGAGATCCGTTAGGTTTGTGGTACTAGGGTTTTAGCCCGTAGTACCGTCGCGTTGACTGATATATTCCTCGATATGCAGTTTTTAAGCCGTTGTTCGAGTAGCCCCATGACTGTCGTTTCTCTGATCCCTTCGAGGGCTGGATAAGACGTCTTCAAGTAATCTCTATAGGTCGTATTACCATTAGAAGATCAAGCGTTAGGAATTTTCCATGACACTTTATACTTGAGGTTAGGCTCAATTTGAAGCCCCGATGAGTCATAACTGCACCCTTCTGAGGTGGGATGATCTCCAATGGTCTTTTAGGCTTTATTTGGATTTCCATCAAGACCCGAAGCTAGGAATATGCCATCACTTTGGCTTTTTTTTTATGATGTCGCGCCGATACTTTGCTGAAGTCGAGAAAACATCTATGCGATCTCTATGTTGTATGTATTGCAATCGAGATCTGGAGCTAGGGGTATACCATTGCTCCAATTTCATTTGATAGTTGTGTTCGCATCCTGCTGAAATGAGGGGGAACGTCGAGATATTCTCTAGGCTGTATATGAACCGTCCCGACTTGGAGCTAGGATTTTTCCATTACTCCATTTTTGTTCGACCTTTGGGTCTTTGTTGACGTTGCGTCTGCACTGAGAAGGAACGTCGAGATGGAGCTAAGAATATGCTATTGCTACACTTTTGTTTGACCTTTGGATCATTGTTGACATTGCGTCTATGCTGAGAAGGGACGCCGAACCGATCTCTATGCTGTAGATGTTGCCATCAAGGTCTAGAGCTAGGAATATGCCGTTGCTTCAGTTTTATTTTTGTGATATCATACTGATTCTTTGCAGAAGTTGGGTAGACATCCAAATGTCCTTTACGTTGTATGTATTTCCATCGAGGTCCGGAGCTAGGAATATTCCATTACTCCAATTTCATTTGATAGTTACGCCCGCACCCTGTTGGAATGAGGAGAACGTCGAGCTGGAGATAGGATTTTTGCTATCACTCCAGTTTTATTTGACCCTTGGGTCTTTTCTGACGTTGCGTGTGCATGGAGAAGAAATGTTGAGCTAGAGCTGGGATTTTTCCATTACTCCATTTTTTTATCCTTGGGTCTTTTTTTTATGGTGACGTTGCGTCTGCATTTTGCCTGAATGAGAAGGAATGCCGGGATAATCTCTAGGTTGTATATGTACCATCAAAGACCTGGTTCTCTTTTTGACGAAGAGTAATGGGAAAATATGGCCCATTTTCCTTTATTTGTGCCCATGGATCATGTACAAGAGTCAATATGGACATACTTGCAGGTCATAAAAATTTCATTTTCAATTTTTTTCTTTCCGCGATGCTCTATCTTTTCAGCTTTTTATGTCGTGAAATTCGCGATTGCCCAATCATTTCGGCTATTTTGTTTGCGGTGGCCAATTATTTCGGCTATTTCATTTTTTTATATTTTTACTCGCTATTTTTTATTGCGAGTCGCGCAAACATTTCAGCTGTTTCATATGCATATTTTTTGCTCGTTGATTCTTATTGCGATTTACCCCATCATTTCGGCTATTTCATATGCATTTTTTTGACCCACTGAGTTTTATTACGAGTCAGGGACTTGAGATCTGATACCAATCGTGGCATCAGCATCGCTGCAACTGGAATATTGTCATGAGCAAATTATCATTTGTCGTGAAAGGACTTAGAGTTTGACACCTGTTTAGGTATCAGTATCGCCACAACTGGGATATTTCTAGGAGCGAATCATCATTTGCCTTTGTCGATTTGAAAAAAGGTGGCTTAGCAAACAGGGTTAGGATCTTGTCGACTAAGACTTTTTGACTTTATGAGCCGTAAGGGTCTCATAAAGGTTTTTCTCTCTACGAGTCGCGAGGATCTCATAGGTGTATTTTCTTCATAAAAATCATGAGGACTCGTAAGTGCGTTCTCTCTTATAAGTCATAAAGATCTTACAAGAGTATTTTCTTTTTATAAGTCGAGAGGACTTACAAGTGTCGTTCACCATATGAAGACATTTCTCGTCATTGGTGGAACTTGGTGGGAGAATATTTATTTATGCCCGTGGATTGTATACAAGGGTCAATATTAGACCGCCTGTAGGGCAATATTAGGGGAATATGATGGCTTAAAAACAGGTTTAGATACTTGTAGCTTAAGGCTTTTGAATCCTATGAGCCGTGAGGGTCTCATATGGGGGGATTCTCCTTACGAGTTGTAAGGATCTCGCAAGTGTAATTTCTCCTTAGGAATTGTAGGGATTCCTAAGTGTGTTTTTCTTTTTTGAGTCGTAAGGATCTCACGCAGGTATTTTCTCCTCACAAGGTCGAGAGGATCTTGCAAGTGCACATGAATTTTTTTATTTACGAGTTTGCGCCCTTTTCGGGTTTTCACAAATCGCCGGCAGTCCTACTGTTTTTACTCACGGCGCCCTTTCAGGTTTTCATCCGTGCCCATTTCGCTTGTGGACGTATCATTTTTTTTTTATAAATTTATTTTTTTTGTTGTTTTTTTTTAAAAGGCGCCCTTCTGGGTTTTCACAAGCTCGCCGGTAGTCCTTATTTTTTTACTCACGGCGCCCTTTCGGGTTTTCATCCGTGCCCATTTCGCTTGTGAACATACCGTTTTTTTTTTGTGAGCGATGGAACTCTCGAAAATTGTTTCGTCGCAGGTGACCCATCTATTTGCCGGTAGGACTTGGGGTGGCTTCATCGCTGGAGTAGCTGTGCAGCCAGTAGGACTTGAGTTGCAACCTTCTCCGTTGGGACTTCGATTGCAATATAGATCTCAAAAGAGCATATCGCCGTATTTGGGGTGACGCGCTAGTTTAGGAACGTTTCGGTCCATTATCGTGATATTTGAGGCGACACACTAGTTTATGGAAGTTTCGGTCCATTATCGCCATGTTTGAGGCGACGCGTCGTGTTTGTGGCGACGCACTAGTTTAAGGACGTTTTGGTCCAATATCGCCGTTTTTAAGCGACGCTCTAGTTTAGGGACATTTCGGTCCAACATTCCCGTTTAGGGGACGAATGTTAGTTTAAGGACATTTCGGTCCAACATTCCCGTTTTGGGGACGAATGTTAGTTTAAGGACATTTCGGTCCGTTATTAGTTTAAGGACGTTTCGGTCCAACATTCCCGTTTTGGGGACGAATGTTAGTTTAAGGACATTTTGGTCCATCATTGCCGTTTTTGAGGACGAATATTAGTTTAAGTACATTTCGGTCCAACATTCCCGTTTTGGGGACGGATGTTAGTTTAAGTACATTTCGGTCCAACATTCCCATTTTGGGGACGCATGTTAGTTTAAGGACATTTCGGTCCATTGTTAGTTTAAGGACGTTTCGGTCCATTATATCATTCGGTCGGAGAGTTGCATAACTCATCCCTTCCAATTCTTGTTTGCTGAGACGCTGTTGCCCGTCCTTTGTTTGCATGGACACTTCACGCCTTAGACTATCTTCACCTTCTTGGACTACTTCATTTATCATCATGCCAATCGGGTTGTATTGCGGGAAGTACCAGGGTTTTTACACGGCACCTGCCCCCTGCTCATCAATGTCGCTTTCCGATACTAATGGAGAATCTTCTTCATATACAAAAGAACGAGATATCACATCATTCCTTCTACCGAGTCTTCCTCTTCCTTAGAAGAATGAATTTGACCTGGTGGTTTTTCCCCTTATCGTCTGATTCGGAGTGGGACATGGATTTCACATCCCTCCCATGTTTTTTTGGTTCAAGTGGAATATTCCACTTGATTGTAGGACCCGCTTGTAGGTCCCTTGATATCTTTCCTGTTCTTTGAGAAGAAAGGACCATCCCACGTGGAGATTCTTCCGCCAGTGAGAAATATGCCCCCTGTATATATCTCAGGGGAGCGAGTACCCACGCCGTCTTTATTTTGGCGACATGTTGCTTCAGAGACGCTCATTTTTTGTTGAGCGTTGGCGACAAACGCCACTTTTCCTCCGCTTTTCATTCATCTTCATCGGATGATGAAGGGTCTTGACCCATCTGATCCAATCGGGTCATTTTATCCATGAGCTCTTGGAAAGTCGTCGACTTGAAGAGGGCCATAAACGGGAAACCTTTGAATTTGGGTCAAGGGTGTCTATGAACATTCCCACGGTTGCAGCTTCGTCGATGCATTGCTCGCATTTTAACCAAAGATTTCGCCATCGGGTAACATATTGAACCCAGGTTTCATTCAGTCCAACCCTTTCGTTGACCAACGCCTCCACGGTAGTGTGTTTATTATCACAAGCGAATCTCTGACATAAGAGCATATCCATATTGTCGAAGGTCTTCACGGAATCATTTGGGAGTTTCGCATACTATTCGAAGGCGATGCCCGCCAGGCTGCTGACTAACTTTCGAAGGAGCAGTATATCATTTCCTCCAGTATTGCCGCACATGGAATTAAATCGCGCAATGTGCTGGCGAGGATTCCCAGTTCCTTTGTACATGTGGAACATTGGAAGTGTGTACTCTGGCGGGTACTGTATTTGAACGTACCAGGCCGGATATGATCGATCAGTCTTGATTGACTTATTTGTAGCTTCACTGACATAGTGAGCTTTGATTTGTTGAGCGATATATTTGTCCAACTTTACTTTTGGAATCATTTCCACTTCGGCCGTTGATGAGACTTGTAGAGGATTTGAAATATCACCCTTGTCTTTAAGAGCGACTACCAGCGGTTCATCTGCCAGTGGTTCCGATTGAACCGTCATTCCATCCATATTCTGGATCAGAAGGGTCATCTGGTTTATTTTAAAGGACATTCCTTCCGCTTCTTCATCTCACTTTTTGAGAGCGTGCTTTAGGAAGTCAATATCCGACTCCTGTCCTGTTCTTTCTCTAGGTGCGTCTTCGGGATTTTCTTTAGACGATGGATTAGCGAGTATTGCCGCCTGAGCAAGCATCTCATGCAGCTTTTCACGTTGCAGTTGAGCCTGTGTCAGGGACCGAGTATGCGGTCCATGACTAGTATAAGTGTGACTTTCGTCTTTGGAGTTCATCATGTAGACAGAATGAACTATTATGCCCCCAGGCTTGGGGCGTTTGGAGCTTTCACCCTCGAAGTTTGCCTCAGGCACTTGGGCTTTATCAGGCTTCTCTTTCTTATAAGAAGCTACTTTAGGAGGAACCAATGTATCAGGAACCGTCTTGGGATGAGTCCTCTTGTATTTGAAAGGGGATTTGTCAGAATTTGGCTGATGTTTAGGGGAAGAGCCGCGGTTTACGACCGAGTCCTTCACCTGCTTCCACACCTTATATATAGATGAGGAAAGTTCTTTTAGGGAGCGAACTGCTTTCTGCTCTCGTTGGATTTCTACGGGCTGCAGAGTTTTCTTCAATACTGCGGTGGGAGAATTTTGTCCATCCGTTCGTAGCAGTTCGAAGCTGTTCCCTGTTGGAACATCAGCATTCATTATCAGAGTTGAAGTAGGTGGAGTCAACGCTGATGGATAACTGCCCCCAGCTCGTTTTGTATAACGCCGATATCAAGGTCGACCGTTTCTTATGGCCGGAATTTGATTAGCCACGGGATTTTGCTGAGCCTGCCCCCTGTTTCCTTTAAGAGCTTGAATATTCTGCCCCCTGCATCAAACTTGGTCTTTGGAAGGTGCTAGTTGTTTGAGGAATGATTACATCGGCAAAGCAGAAGTTAGAAGATCTGGTCCGTGGAAGATAGACTTCTTCTGGGCTTCCACCTTCGGTATTAAGGCACCGAGGGTAAGAGATGGGAGCATAGACCCGAAGATAAACCAATTGATTTTTTGAAGAGCTGGATTGCAGAGATTTAAGACTGCAAGTGGCCCGTATTTGACTCCACCAGATGTGACAGAGCTTGAGTTGCTGTGAGTAAAAGCAAACGCCATTCTACAAAGTGACGAAACGCCAGCTTCAGTATCTCATCACCCAAAGGCAAATACAAACATATGTATACCACGATAATTTGATCACGGAAAAACACGACACACGAAATATGGAGCGGAAAGAGGAAGAGGTCCCATAGGGCGTGCCAGAATCTGTTCACCGCCGAAAGACCGGACCGAGACGTTGGGACGTCTGTCATGAATTTGGGGGCAGATGCTATTTGGACATATACATCCACCACTCCGAAGATACTAAGTTGATTTATGGCACCGTATATCGGAGGTTTGGATAGACTCGACCGTTATAGTGGACTTTATCAGATCCCCTCACGTTTGTGAGGGGTTTTGATTATGGGGACGCTCTTCTCTGCCGGCGCAAGCCCCTGCATTTAATTAAGTTACCGCGTTGCGATAACCACTTTCTCGTTCTCTAGCAGTTCACATCGTATCGTGTTGTGTTTGTTTTATTTTAAGTTGCCCATGGATTGTATACGGAACTAATTTATGCCGTCGCTCATAGGGCACGGATTAGTCCAAATCTGTATATTTGAGATTTGGGTTTAGGTCAAGAATTTTGCTTGATGGGGCCCATGTTGGTAGCTCGGTTTGCCAACGGGAATGAACTTAGGACGCAGATCTCAGATTTGTGAGGTCCATCGGTTCATAGGATATTTGGGTTTGATCTAAGGATCATTAGCCATATTTGAGACTAAGATCGACTTATGAGCAGTGAACATATGGACTCAACTGATCATTAGATCATATATGAATAGCCCATGGATAGTATACAGTAGTAATTATGGAGACAATCTGCAGGGCGAAACATATTAGTTTAAGGACGTAGCGGTCCAACATTCCATGTTTGGGACGAATGTTAGTTTAAGAACATTTTGGTCCAGCATTTAACCTGCGTGCACGTGTATTTGTTACGTGGCGGAGTGAACGATGGTGACATGGAATGCGCCCAATTTGGTGTGCGATTCGATTTGAGGTGTGCACGTCAGTTTGGAAGTGCATCAATGTAGGGTGTATAATTCCCTATCTTGATGAAATTTTACATAAAGTTAGGAAGAGGAGTTGTTGTTGGTTGTCGGATCCCGCCACCTCTCTGAAGACGTTGAGGAATTACAACGACATATATCAGAGGTGTGAAGAGATGTACCCTTAAACCAAATCCCGTATTTGAGGGAAAGGGGGTGATGGACAAAAGAATCGTTATTCATATTTGAGACTAAGATTATCTTAGGAGATATGGGATGAAGATCGGTTTGGATATCAGTTTGGATATCACAAACATAAGCTTAGCCAATTTGGTCTAAGATTGGGTTTTGGATTTTGAACTTAGGTTATATGTTCCTTTAGTTCAAAAATGTTTTGTTTGGTTTAAGGACCTTTAATCTAGTTTGAGATTAAGATCAACTTAAACATATGAGAGTTTGGGTTCAATTTATTTTTAATTGAGGATACATTAGTCTTATTTGAGACTAAGATCAACTTAGTAACATTTAAGGATCATCAAATTTTAGTTGAGATCCAACAACAGAGCATTTGGGCTCAGTTGCAATTGACTCCAGAGGGACTTAGCCAATTTCGGATTAGTCTGCTCAGTCTTCTTTTTATTGCAGAAGTGGTGAGCACTTTTTTGGAGATCTGGCGCTGAAGTGTATCATGTGAGGCGCTCAGACATGGACGCTGCCCAATAAGTGCTAACCACTTGGCCGTTTTGGCTGTATATGAAGTGCTAAGAATTTTTGTATGGTGCCCACGTGAGGAGCACGTGAGGCGCTGGGCGCTGGTTTAGGTGCCCACGTGAGGAGCACGTGAGGCGCTAACCTTCTGTTGGGGAAGGATCTTTTTGGGCGCTCACGTGTTTTTCAACATGAGGCTCTATGTAACTTAGCCTTGGGAGCTCACGTGCTTTTCATGTGAGGATCTACAATAGTGCTAAGCACAAATTTTCTCTGGCGCTCACATGTGTTTCACGTGAGGCACTATGTTTTTGGAGATTTAATCTCTGTTGATGTTTTTTAGAGAACTTAAATTTTTTTTAATGGTATTTTGACCATTAACGATCACCCATATAACTATTTTGAGAATCTGGGATCAAGTTCTTTAAAAACTAAGTTCTTGATTTGAAGGAACCAAGTTCCTGGAGTATTATGAACTCCATCTACTTCATGTTCTTTTCTTCCATGTTCTTTTCGACTTTGTTCATCCTTGAATCTTAGATTTTCAAGAACAAGATTTTCCCGATGCGAATTAAATTCTCAACTTATGGAAGACTTTTCTTGTGGATCTCAGATCCAGAGAAAGAACTAAGTTCTTTGAGAAGGGTTAAACCCTTAGATGTGATATGATAGATAAAGGAGATATTTTGATCTCTTCTTTTTTCTTTACCTAGGATTTTTAAGAGGGAGATCTTCTTTTTTGAGAGAATTAAATTCTCGGTTGTTTTTAGAGCCTTATTTATTTTTACAGAAGCTTATGCGGGGTCTCCTCTCCTTCTTTCCTCCTCCCCTTCTTATCCTTCTTGATTAATCTCTTTCCTCATATTTACAGAAGAAGCGAATAAACAATTTTTTGAGAAAATCTCTCATTGAGAGATCATGATTGATTTCATGATCAATCAAAATGATCTTGTAAATTAATCTGTGGGTTTTATTCACCGTTGTATTTTTAATCCAAAGACTCTCTGTTTAACAGAGAAGATTTCTTGTTTGTTTAACAAGATTAGGAAATATTTTCCTACGATATAATTTTATTCTATCATATGAATATCATGTTAGTTTAAGAATATTAGAATTTTATTCTATCATATGGATATCTTGTTAGTTTAATAAGATTAGAATTTTATTCTATCAGATGATCGATGGGTGATTTTATAATCACCGTTGGATATTTGATCCAAGGGTCCTCTGTTTAGTAGAGAAGATCTTTCTAATTTAAAAAAGATCAGGAAAATATTTCTCACATAGAATTTAATTCTATCAGATAGTTTAATTGGTTATATTTTATCACCATTGGATTCTAAATCCAAGATTCTCTATTAGAGAAAGATCTTTCCATATTAGAAAGATCACGAAAAATATTTCCCAAATAAAATTTAATTCTATCACATAGAATTTAATTCTATCAGATGGGAGCATTTTAAATTGGGGTGCTCACATACTTTGCATGTGAGCGCTGCCAAAGAAAGAGGCAAGAGAACTCACGTGTTTAACACGTGACCCCTAGTGTGGGTTTTAGCCTGTTTATTTTTAGCGCTCATATGCTTTGCATATGAGCGCTCACGTGTTTAACACCTGAGGCATGTTTGGCCTTTGGTTATTTATGTCCAGCGCTCATATGCTTTGCATATGAGTGCTCACATGTTTAATACGTGAGGCCAGTTTTCCTCTTTAGGTTTATTTTATTCAGCGCTTATATGCTTTGCATATGAGCGCTCACTTGTTAACACGTGAGGCCAGTTTGACCCTTAGTTATTTCTTTTCAGTGTTTATATGCTTTGCATATAACCGCCCACGTGTTTAACACGTGATGCCAAATTATAAGGATTCTTTTCCTCTTTCTTTTCTCTCCCCTTTTTTTATAAGGGAACAAATAGCTCTGTGCAAAAAATTTTGGCGGGAACATGACCCTTTCTTTCTTCCAGAATTGCGGGAGTCGGCGTCCTCTATTGTAGATCGTTCTCTGGAGAAAACCTTCTTACGTCTATTTAACATGGTGGCCCCACACGCGATACCCCCCAGCGCATCGTCTTTTCTTCCTTCCATGTTTGGTATTCCCTTGACTTCCGTATTTTATTTCCATAAAGATACTGACGTGCCCTTTACTTTGAACCATAATCCTACAGGCTGATGACGAAGTTGAGGTTCTTGATGGGCCTGGGGATTTCTCAGATTTGCCTTCTGTGACCATGGGTAAATGACTCTTTAGCCCTGGTATTCGTTTACTTATTCCCCATTCAGAAAGGCGACTAACCATATATATAACTTCACAGTTCTGCTAACCCTGACTCCATTTGAGTCCCATGCCAGACGTATGTCTGAAAGGATGGCGAAGCAGAGTATACATTCACTGGCCACTTTTATCGAATATCTTCACGCCGACACTTCTGTCATTGTAGAGGAATTTGTTGTCGAAGCTAATGCATCTTTGTCCATCCTTGCCACCTACCATGATGAGGCACTGGTGCGTACTTAGGTTGAGTATTGCCGTCGAGTGGAGGCTTCTCTATATGGAGTTGAATGCATACGCCTTCCTTCTAATATCTTATCTGTAAAGGCCAAATTTCATGAATGGATTGATCGGTGTGCGACCATGTCATGCCCCGCTTCCCGGTATACGACGAAGGGGACGTGACGAGGCCCGCTACGTATATACTCAGAAGTACATACGCTAAGCGTATCTAAGCAATATAAAATAAATACACAAGAGACAAGATATAAAAGGAACAACAACTTTTATTTCTTAACATTCTTTTGTACAATACATGAAAGAAATACAACTGAAATATAAAGATGCCTAAACACTGGCATAACAGGAAATGTAAAATACTCAATGGAAAAGTGTACAATGAACTAAAGTGCTGGATCTTCGGCAAACTGCTCCAAGTCTTCTGCAGATGGCTCGATCTCCGCCGGGTCTAAATCACTTGACGACATTCAAAGAAGAAAGAAACAGAATGTCGTCAGCGAACAGGTCGCTCGGTAAGTCCCAAAGATAAGGGAGAAATAGACAGAGAGTAAGAGAGAGAAAGAGAGAGAGAGTAGCTTTTAATGTTTTATTATAATATTGTAATGTTGTATTAACGCTGTTGTTTGTATCCTGGTACAGAAGATGCCAGTGTATACGAGGGGAGCCCCACTTACACCGGGGACCTTGGTAACCTGTGGTACAAGGCTCCGTCGATAATACCACGGAACAACGGCATGGATGTAATTACTTCTTAAGTGACCACCTCGTGCCACATTTAACATATTCCGTACCAGTCTACCCCTTAAACCCCGCGATGTCTTGTTTGTATTGTTATCTTGTAAATTGTATTGATTGTAAGATTGATTGACTGACCAAAACCATGATATCAGTAAGCGGTTGTAACCATAGAGTCATGTAAATGGAATAACTGAGAATCATGTAAAAGGAATAGGTATTTCCATGGTTCGGTTCGGTCAAGATGTATAGATTTATATTGGATTCATGAATTCATGAGTTCATATTGAAGTGGAAACTTGTAGATTATAGATTCACTTGAATATGATTCAAGTCAGATTAATCAGACTCAAACCCGAGTCAGGCAATAAGAAATGTGAATCGAAGTCTTATAATTGCTAAGGTCCTTAGGGTAATTTATAAAACTTGAGGGGGTTTTATGTAAAAATACTTTTATATACTTTTAAAAATACACCTCAAGTATTTATTGTTCTTCTTTAGATTTGTAATGAGGGTGCATTTTATGTTGTGATATTTCTAGTGAGAATATCCTAGTTATAGGTATTTATCTGTAATATTGATTTATTTGAAGTTCATGGTGTTTTAGTGTAAAATTTATTCTTGTGATTTTTAGAAAAAGGTGGAATATTTATATTATAATAAAATAGATATTTAAATGATAAATATACATATATTTATACAAAAATAGTTTTAATAATTATTTTATATTCCAAAAATCTCATTTTCTTAAGATGTCGTATTATAAACCTTTCGAGACCGAATGCTCCTTGCGGAGGTCTGAATCTCGCACTACTAGCCTGAGGGTGGGCGATAAACCGCATGATCCCAAACGGGTTCCCCAAAGATGGGTTGTAGCGGCGCTTTGCAAAGATTGTAAAATACTAATTTTTTTAAAAAGGGTTTTATAAAGTAAAAGGTATTTATTTGCAAAGTGTAATTTTCCGTATTTTAGATTCTAGGGTTTCCTAAGCCAACTAGCTTATTTCTAAAAGGTCTAAACGACAAGTCGTTAGAAACCTCAAATCGCCTTTTCACCGCCAATTGCGGCCAGATAAGTGCCAGGTAAGTGGGAGGCTCTCCACTACAAGTAGTGGCCCTAATTAAGTAACCGCTTGCCTTAGACACACTTGCCTAGACACCGCAAAGTCAGGTTTAGATAAACGATCGATGTCCATAACTTATCGTATTTTTTCCTATTAAAGATATTGTTTAAACAAATGTATCAAACCTAAACTTTTATAAAGGGTTTTATTAAGGAAAATGTATTTTAATGTAAAATCTTGTTTTATCGTATTAGTAGTTTTCAAGATAGCGTATTATGGTTTCATATGTGTGTGTGAGGAGGTAGGTCATTACCTCGTGATCTATTTTAAGATATAGCAATGTTAACGGGTTAAATGTGAAATTGAAACATGATGGTATTAAAGTGCAAAAAAATACGGTAAGTTAAAAAGGTTATCATTTCATGTGTGAAAACTTATTCAAATTGATTTTTACAAGTTTAATAATCATGATAAAGATGTTTAGACATGATTGAATTGATTAGAAGAAAAAATAAACATTATGGTATTAAAGTGAAAAAGAATACGATATTACAAAAGCTATCATTTCATGTGAGAAACTTTATCCAAATTAGTTGTTATGTGTTTAATAGTCATTATGAATAAGTTTAAGTATTGTGGAATTGGTGACAAGTGAGATTTAATAGAAAACCGAATCGGAAATCGGTTTGTTCCGATTTCCGTCGGGTTTCATAATTTCGTATTTTTGAGAAGTAGAGAGAAGGAAAGAATGGGACTTACGGGTTTCGATCTATACTAAGGAGTGTAGGGAAACTAAAGAAGTTGTCGAGGCGTTGCTTCGTTGCCGGTTGTTTCTAAAAACGTTGCCGGAATTCCCGCCGGAATCTCGTCGGAGCTTCGCCGCGAACTTGTTTTCAAAGCACACACTTTTTGGAAAACTTTTGAGAGAGTGGCTCAAGATTTTTGGGGGTGAGAGGGTAGTGCGTAGGGTTGGTATTTATAGGGTTAGGGTAGATGAAAAGTTAAAAATAAAAATTTGATAAAATGTAAAAAAAATGTATTAAAAGTGGAGTAATTGGGGTTTTTAAAGAGCTCTGGAAGTTGCATGAGACTGAAACTTTGCAGGTGCATAGAGAATATGAAAAGACACAACTTTCATGTTGTGACCATCGCCGGAATCGTCTGAATCGGGGGTGACTCGGCCGTGACTCGGTCGGATCACTGAGTCGGCCGAGTCAAGGCCGAGTTGGCCGATTCCCGGCCGAGTCCGGTGGCCTGGATCTCCCCCGACGGTTCATCTAACTCCTGCAAGTGTTACATGTTTGGGTGTAGTGGGGTTTTTGTGAGATATGCACGTGTAAACTCTTGGTATTCTAAAGGTTTTTAAAAAGTCAATATTAAAAATAATGTGGGGTGTGGGATTTGAACTCTGGTGGCTTGGTTTAGCAGTGCAAGATATTACCAATGAGCTACAAGCTCCTTCTTATAATTATGGAGTTATTTAATTACTTAAAATGATAGCAGCAATAGTAAATACTCCAAGTATACATTAAATTTAAAGTAATTTCCTGTACACTAAAAATGGAGTTATTATATTCTTGTAGCCTGTAATTAAAAACAAAATAATTACTTATATCTTGTGCTTAGGCTAAAATACCCCTTTATGGATTTTGAAAAAAAATTAAAATTTTGTGTAGAAAAGTGTATAGGAAAATTAGGGTTGTGACAGACCAACCTCCGATCTTGTAAGAAAAGGCTCAACCGGAAATTTTCAGAGAGGGGGCTGGCCTCGAAAGCTTGGGGGGAACTTCAAGCCCAGCTCATAACCAAAACTATTTGGACCTATGAAATTTGGCAAGTTCTTCAAGAGGCAATTACGGAGGTGGTGGCTCTCAATAAAGCAGTCACTTTTATGTGCAAAATGGTTGAGACTCAGAAAACTGGTGAGAAGAAGCTTGAGCATCGGTTTTCCTTATATCAACAACAACAAACACAGGTAGAGGCTCAGCTTGCAGCGCCGATAGAGCTTAAGGCGGAAGTCCGACGAAAAAATGACGATCTAGCTGGCTTATTGAATCTTCCACCGTCTTAATACTTTTTGTCACTGTATTTCCACCCTTTTTTTTATCTTGTATTCATTTTGGTTTATGAATAAAGACATATTTTATTTCATGCTTGCACCTTTCTATCTTTTGATGTCTTGGTTCGACGCGAATTAGTTTATTTACTCATTTTGGAGTAGTTTATTTACTCATGTCGGAGTTTGTAATTTATTCACTCATTTCGGAGTCTCTAGTTTATGTACTCATTTCGGAGTCTGCAGTTTATTCACTCATTCCGGAGCCTCTAGTTTATGTACTCATTTCGGAGTGTTTTTAGTTTACATCCCTTTGGTTTACAGGAAAACTTGTCCTAACGTTGTATGTAGATAACCCCCATTCCTTTATGATAGAGGTCCGTTAGGTTTGTAGTACTAGAATTTTAGTCTGTGGTACCGTCGCGTTGGCTGATGTATTCTCGATATGCAGTTTTTAAGCTGCTGTTTGAGTAGCCCCTCGACTGTCGTGTCTCTGACCCCTTCTGAGACTGGACAAGATGTCTTCAAGTAATTTTCTTAGGCTAGAGTATTTGTATTACCTCTAGAAGAACGGGCGTTAGGTATTTTCTATGATGCTTTTTACTTGAGATTAGGCTCAATTTGGAGCCCCGATGAGCCATAACCGTACCCTTCTAGGGTGGGATGATCTCCAACGGATTTTAGGATTTGTATGTACTACCGTCAAGAGCCGAAGGTAGGAGTATGCTGTCACTTCGTTTTTGCTTTGATAATGTCGCACCGATTCTTTACTGAAATAAGGTAGTCATCTATATGACCTCTATGTTGTATATATTGCAATTGAAATCCAGAGCTAGAAATATGCCATTACTCTAATTTTCATTTGATAGATGCGTCCGCATCCTGATGAAGTGAGAGAGGAATGCCAAGATAGTCTCTAGGTTGTATATGTATCGTCAACACTTGGGGCTCATTTTGGCGAAGCGTGGTGGGAAAATATAATTCCCTTTCTTTCATTTGAGCCCATGGATTGTATACAAGAGTCAGTATGGACCTGCTTGCAGAGCAGAAAAGTTTCATTTTCATTTTTTTAATTTTTTTTTAAATTTCTTTCTGCGATGCTCTATCTTTCCAGCTTTTATGTCGCGAAAGTTGCGATTGCCCAATCATTTCGGTTTTTTATCGCGGTGCCTAATCATTTCGGTTTTTTATCACGGTGCCTAATCATTTCGGCTGTTTTGGTTTTTACTCGCTGCTTTTTTATTGCGAGTTGCCCTATCATTTCATCTTTTTCTTGTTTTGAAATCTGATACCAATCTTGACATCAGCATTGCTACCACTGGAATATTGCCAGGAGCGAATCATTATTTGCCGTGAGAGGACTTGAAATTTGATACCTATTTAGACATCAGCATCGCTATCACTGGAAGATTGCCAAGAGCGAATCATCATTTTCCTTTGTTAGTTTGGACATAGGTGGCTTAGCAAACAGGGTTAGGATCCTGTCAACTAAGGCTTTCTGGCTTGATGAGCCGTAAGGGTCTCATAAAGGTATTTCTCCATACGAGTCGAGAGAATCTTATAGGTGTATTTTCTCCATACCAGTCGAGAGAATCTTATAGGTGCATTTTCTCCTTAGTTGTAAGGATCTTACAAGAGTATTTTCTCCTTGTAAGTCGAGAGGACTTACAAGTGTCGCTTACCATATGGGGACATTTCTCGTCCGTGGTGGAACTTGGTGGGAGAATATTTATTTATGCCCGTGGATTATATTCAAGGGTCAATATTGGACCATCTGTAAGGCAACTTAGGAGATATGGCGGCTTAAGAATAGGTTTAGATCCCTGTAACTTAAGGCCTTTGAATCCAATGAGCAGTGAGGGTCTTATAGGGGGCATTCACCTTACGAGTCGTGAGGATCCCGCAAGTGTAATTTCTCCTTAAGAATCGTGGGGATTTCTAAATGTGTTGCTCTTTTGTGAGTCGTAAGGATCTCACGCAGTTTTTTTTGACAAGTCCGCGCCCATTCGGGTTTTCACTAGCTCGCTGGCAGTCCTGCTGTTTTTACTCACGGCACCCTTTCGGGTTTTCGTCTATGCCCATTTTGCTTGTGGACATACATTTTTTTCTTCTTTTTTTTTAGCGAGTTCGCACCCTTTCAGGTTTTCACTAGCTCGCTGCCAGTCCTGCTGTTTTTACTCACGGCACCCTTTCGGGTTTTCATGCGTGCCCATTTTGCTTGTAGACATACCTTTTTTTAAAGCGGCTCGTAAGGTCACGCAACATTAGCTGTAGGCCCCGGTCTCCTTCAAAGAACTAACATGTGGGACTTGGGAGAGTTATGAATCGTTTATGCCCGTGGGTTGTGTACGGTAATCGATATGGGGATTCACCGTAGGGTTAAACGTATGAGTTTAAGGACATGACGGTCCTTTATCGCCGTATTTTGTGTCAAAATGCTAGTTTAAGGACGTTTCGATCCAACATTTCCGTTTTGGAGGCGAATGTTATTTTAAGGACATTTCGGTCCAAGATTCTCATATTTTGGACGATTATTAGTTTTAAGGATGTTTCGATCTAACATTCCTATTTTGGGGACAAATTTTAATTTAAGAATATTTCGGTCCATTGTTAGTTTAAGGACGTTTCGGTCCAGAATTCCCTTTTTGGGGACGAATTTTATTTTTAGGACATTTCGGTCCATTGTTAGTTTAAGGACGTTTCGGTCCAGAATTCCCATTTTGGGGACGAATTTTAGTTTAAGAATATTCCGATCCGTTATTATTTAAGAACGTTTCGGTCCATTATTAGTTTAAAGACGTCTCGGTCCAGTATTAATTTATGGACGTTTCTGTCCATTATCGCCGTATTTCGGGGCGAAACGCTTTTTGGGTACTACTCTCAGAGTTTTGACTCAGGAAGATAGTGAGCGGATACAAGCGTCGTCATCTATCATTGACCTAAGTCATGACTCGTCAAGCGTAGTATTTCTTTAGGAATCGACCGTTTATTGGCCGGAAGGGTCTTTCGCCATGCATATCCATGAGCAGGTAGGCTTCGCCATGGCAGACTTTGTCTATGATGTACGGGACTTCATAGTTTGGCTCAAACATCCCCCATTTCGCACAATTGGAGATCATTGGTCTTTTGACGACTAGCACGAGTTCGTCTTGGCGGAATGTTCTCAGCCTAGTCAGTTTTTCGTATGACCGTGTCATCCTTGCCTTATAAGCCTTCAGATTTTGCTGTGCTATGAGGCGAGTTTCGTCAAGGGCGTCGAGCTCCTCAAGCCTAAAATGAGCATTTTCTTCATCTGTCAGCTCGTATCGAACCGCTACTCGTAGAGAGGGGAGCTCTATTTCTAATGGGTGCCCTTCCTCCGCGTCGAACACCATTGCGTATGGTATTGTATTCGTGGTCGTCTTGAACGTTGTTCGGTATGCTCAGAGAGCCTCATGCAGCCTTTCGTGCCAGTCCTTTTTGTTTCTGGACACCGTCTTTTTTACAATCTTTGTCAAGGTCTTGTTGAAAGCTTCAGCTAGACCGTTGGCCCGAGAATTATAGACTGAAGAGTATCTCCAATCTATTTTATGCTGTTGTGCGAAGCCGCTGATTTTATGACTTCTATAAGCTGGCCTATTATCCGAGATTATCCGTCGCGGAGTGCCGAACCGATAGATGACATGGGTTCTGAAGAAGTGGAGGATATTCTCCGTCTTCACCTCCTTTAGTGGTGTTGCTTCTGCCCATTTAGAGAAGAAGTCAGTTGTTTCTAGTATGAACCGATGTCCTTTGGATGATGCTGGTTCAATAGGGCCAATTATGTCGGTTCCCTACATTTCGAACGGCCAGCTAACTACTGTCAGGTGTAAAGGATTTGGATGTTGATGGATGAAATCCTCGTGAATTTGACACGAGAGACACTACTTCGCATATTCGAGGCAGTCCTGGATCATCATAGGCCAATAGAAACCCATTCTTTTTATCTTAAGTTTCATTTTTAGCCCCGCCTGATGAGAACCGCAAAGTCCATCGTGAATTTCTTGGACGACTTTCTTTGCTTCCTCCGACCCCAGGCATCTTAGCCATAAACAGTTGAACGATCTTTTATATAGAGTATCATTGACGAAGGCGAAAGATAACGCTCGTTTCATAAGCTGATGTCTAAACGATGCATTTTCGAACGTTCGTTGAGACTTAAAGTAGTCTATGAAAACATCCCTCCAGTCATTGACCTTTTCTTCATCCTCTATTTGAAGGGCTACTTATTTGGTCGTTTCTTTTCCTTTGGATGACTCTATCAGGTCTTCCGAAGATATATCTGTTGGCGCGAAAACCCTGCGGCTTTGCACAATGATCCTCACGTCGTTGAAGTCTTCATCGGCTAATTCCTTAGCCAATTTAGCCAACGCATCTGCCTTGCTGTTTTCCGCACGCAGTATACTTTTCAGGGTATAGGAAGGGATTTATGTCAGCAGTTGCTGCATCTGCCTTGCTGTTTTCCGCACGCAGTATGTCTCGCCCCGCTTCCCGGTATACAAGCAGAGGACGCGACGAGGCCGCTACGTATCTACTCTGAAGTAAATACGCTAAGTATATCTAAGCAATATAAAAGTAAAAGCATAAGAGACAAGTTATAATAAAACAACAACTTTATTTATTCACATGGAAAAGTAAATACATGGAATAAAGCGGTGCCTAAACAATGGCATAACAGAAATGAAAAGTACTGAATGGAAAGTGTACAATGACTAGAGCTCGGGGTCTTCACTGAACTGGTCCAAGTCTTCAGCAGTAGGCTCGATCTCTGACGTACCCAGATCACCTGACGACATTCAAAGAAGAAAGAAAGAGAATGTCGTCAGCGAACAGATCTCTCGGTAAGTCCTAAAGATAAGGGAGAAATAGAATAGACAGAAAAGAAGGTAGCTTTCAAAGTTGTGTTATATGATTATAATGTTGTGTTAATGCTGTTGTTTGTAGCTTGGTACAGAAAATGCCAGTGTATACGAGAGGAGTCCCACTTACACCGGAGACTTTGGTAACCCGTAGTACAAGGCTCCGTCGATAATACCACGGAACAACGGCATGGATGTAAATACATCTTAAGCGACCACCTCGTGCCACCTTTAACATATTCCGTACCAGTCTACCCCTTAAACCCTGTAGTGTTATCTTGATTGTATTGTTGTATTGTATTGTCTTGTATTGTAAATTGTATAGATTGTATAATTGGATGACTGACCGAAACCATGATATCAGTAAACGGATGTAACTGGAGAATCAAGTATGTAACTGTATAATCATGTAAATGGAATGTATATCCATGGTTCGGTTCGGTCAAGTTGATAGATTGAATATCTGGAATAATGGATTCATGGATTCATGTTGAATTGCAATATTATAAATTGTAGATTGTAGATTGTACTTGAATCATATTCAAGTCAGATTATAAAGAGACTCAATCTGAGTCAGACAATTAGAAAAGTAAATTGAAGTCCTGATTATTTTGATGTTATCGGTAACCGCTGCACATGGACGGCTGGATTTGTGTCTTTTTCAAAGACGATTATCGTATTGATAACACCGTTTGTTGATTGTCTACCTTAGATAGGCAAGCACCCACTTCTCCGGTTCCCTGAGGCTCAAGAGATTGGTCCCGCTTAAACCTATGTTTACTAGGGTCCTTATTATCATTTATAGAACTTGAGGGGGTTTTATATAAAATACTTTTGTAAAGTTTTCAAAATACACCCCATGTATTTATTAATCGTCTTTAAAGTTGTAATAATTGTAGATTTTATACTTGTGACAATTCTAATGAGAATAACCTAACTTTCATAATATATGGTATTAAAGTGTAATAGAAAACTTGTATGGAATTCATGGTATTTTAATGTAAAATGAATCTTGTGATTTTTAGAAAAAAAAAGGTGGAATATTTATATTATTACAAAATAGATATTTTAAGGATATATATACATATATTTATACAAAAATAATTTTAATATATATTTTATATTCTAAAAATCCCATTTTCTTAAGATATCGTATTTTAAATCTTTCGAGACCGAATGCTCCTTGCGGAGGTCTGAATCTCGCACTACTAAGCCCGAGGATGTGCGATAATCCGCACCATCCCGAACGGTTTCCCCAAATGGGTTGTAGCGGCGCTTTGCAAAGATTTGTATAAATACTAAATCCTTTAGAAAACGGTTTTATTAAGTAAATGGTACTTATTTGCAATGATTCGTTTTCCCGTATTCTATGTTCCTGAGGGTATTGTGCTATGTTGCATATGAGTGTGTGAGGAGGTAGGTCATTACCTCGTGATCTACTTAAATGTATAGCAAGTTTTGTGATGTTAAATGCAGAATTGAAACTATGTGGTATTTAAATGAAAATACGGTAAAATGAAATAGCAATTACTTTTGATTTGAAACTTGATCGATATGGTTGATTAATGTTTAATAGTCAACATGAATTGGTTTAAGCATGATTGTATTAAAGAAAAGCGAGGTTTTATAAAGAAACCGAATCGGAAATCGGATTTGTTCTGTTTCCTCCGGTTATTGTAATTCAGTATTTCTAGAATAGAATAAAGAAGATAGAATGGGGACTTACGGGTTTAGGACAACCCGGAGAGGGAGAGGGATATGGATCGGGAGGAGTCGCCGGTGTGTCGTTTCGTCGCCGGGAACTCATAGAGTCGTTGCCGGAAAATCCGCCGAAGAATTCGCCGGAGCTTCGCCTTTCACTCACTTCGATTGCACACAAGGGTTTCTAGTGATTTCTTAAGAGTTGGCTAAGAGTTTTAGGGTGAGGGGGGTAGTGTGTAGGGTTGGTATTTATAGGGTTAGGCTAGGGTTAGGGTAGATGAAGGGTTTTAATTTAAAAAATGTAAAAAAAAATATGTTAAAATGCATTAAAAATGGAGTAAAAGGGACTTTATAGCTTCTCTGGAACCGATCTAAATAAATGGAGTGTGCATGGGGGTAGGGGAGGCCAAGAGCCCCAACTTTTCAGTTGGGGACTCGGCCGTCCGGCGGAGTCCGGCCGGCGGCGCCATCCCGAGTCGGCCGGTCCGCCGGCCGACTCGGGCCGGGTTAGGCAGTGGGGAGGTGGGGGGTCGTCTCATGTGGTCACTGGTACTTTCAAATTATGGGGTGTAGTGGGATTTTTTGGAGTTATCACGTGTTAACTTTTTAACTTCTAAAAAATTCAAAACAAAATAATATTTAAAAATAATGTGGGGTCTGGGATTTGAACTTTGGTGGCTTGGTTCAGCAATGCAAGGTATTACCAATGAGCTACAAGCTCCTTCTTGTAATTAAATAGCTAATTAATTACTTATGTCTTGTGCTCAGGCAATAAATACCCCTTTATGGATTTTGAATTTTTTTTTTGTAAAAACTTGTATAGGAAATTTAGTGTTGTTCCATTCTACTCTCCTTATAAAAATTTCGTTCTCGAAATTTGTAAAAGGAAAGTTTAAAAGATTCAAGGAAAGTTTGGTGACTAAAGTACTAACAGTGTATGAAAAATAACAAGGTGGTGCAAGTGTTTAAAAAATGTGAAAGAGTCTTACTAGTGTTACCTTGGTCAACTGTCTTGGCTTCTATGGCTGCTAAGGTGTAAGCCTGTCACCGTGGCACGTTCCTCCTAGCTGGAAGCATATTCCCCTATACTCGAGGCATGTTTCTCAGTGCCTGATGAAATTGGCGATTTGGCTGAGCAGGAAATCCATGTGGAGGTGGTGCTGGAAGTGCAGGACGAGTTGAAGGAGCTTGGATAGCGGGCTGCTGCGGGTAGTTGACGGGTGTGTGAGCCGGGTTGCATCTATAAGGACAGTTTCCAATTCCGTGATTGGACGCGCCACAAACTAAGCATAGGCTTTTTGCATGCCTACAGTCCTTCCACAAGTGTCCTTCCCTCTTGCAATAAAAGCAAAAATCGGGTATTGGCTGATCATTGGCTTCTTCCAGTCTTTTGAGTTCAACAGCTGGCCTTGAAGAGGCCCCTCCTGCCATTTGAGTGGCAGAACGTTTCACTCCTGTAGACTGAGGTCTGTCCCTTGCCTTTATCACTGCCTCATAACTGTGGGCAGCTTCTAGAGCATCTTCATGAGTCGGAAATTTCCCTATGGCTAGTGCAGCCTAGATTTCCGTGTCCAAACCTTGTTGAAATCGACGGGCTCTGATCTCATCCGTCAGTATCAGGTGTGACGCAAATCTGTTACGGTTTTTTGTTAGCTGTTTAGTATGTGATATCTAAAAATTTGAATTACTGAGACATATCTTACCGACTTAGCATGGTGAACTCAGCGTCATACTCATCTACTGACTTGATCCACATAGAACCTTCTTGCAGATGGATGAACTGTTGTTCCATGGCAAACCTGGCAGTCACAGGGAAGTACTTCGCGTCAAACCTATCACGAAAAGTCTTCCATTCAATAGGTTAATGAAGATGGATTTCTTCCGCCTTCCACCAGTTGCGAGCATTGTCTGTAAGCTGTAATTTTGCAACACGAACCCAAGCTATGTCTGGCACTTGTGCTGCCGCCAGATCATCCTCGATACTTTGTGCCCATTCCTCAGCTTCCAGTGGGCTCCCCTTTCCTGAGAACTGTTTGGGATGAAAAGCTCTGAATTGCTTCACCCCAGGTGCTTCAGCATCGGGACGGTTCAAGAGCTGATGTTGTCCCTCAAGGAGGCTGTGAATGGCCTCAAGCAGAACTGTTTGTTCGGTGGGTGGAGCAGGAACAGCAGGTACGATTGGTAGTAGAGGTGGAGTATTGTTGAAGTTGGCACTTGTGTTGTTTGGTGAATCCATAACCATGAAGAAAAATTTAGGTTATGACACATGAAATGATAAGATTCAAGGAATATGAAATTGTAAGATTCAAGGAACATGAATTGTAAAGAATGTTTTAGTTGCTGGTTCTTGTGTTATATTGCTAAGGTTGTTCACGCAGATCAGAACTGCATAGTATGGTTCTATACAGCTTTGGCCTGCATGGGCCACCAACAAAACCTGCCACGACCCGCTTCCCGGTATACGGGCAGAGGACGCGACGAGGCTGCTACGTATCTACTCTGAAGTAAATACGCTAAACGTATCTAAGAAATATAAAAGTAAAAGCACAAGAGACAAGTTATAATAAAACAGCAACTTTATTTATTCACATTCTTTTTACAATACATGGAAAAGTAAATACATGAAATAAAGCGAAGCCTAAACTGTTGGATATAGTGCCCTCAAATTCAATTATTGGATCGCAGGCACGTGATTGCAATGATTGAAGGGAGGACCTATACCGGTAGAACAATCTTACTCTAGATGATAGTATGCTATCTGGTTTATCTTTATCATCGTGTACTGCTTTAGGTGACATGATATGTATCAGTATTACACATTGATGGAGCCCATAGGATTCTTGCTTGACTACCAACGGTATGATGGAGATCATATACGTGAGAGTAGGGTAGTCTATAAGCACATCCTTAAAAGTGGTCCCTAGTCATGGGAGTTTCGAGATAGGGCATCGATACTCCGGAGTAGACTGGTGTATACAGTCGAGACCCCGACGAGGGGCGGTGGCCGGTCTCACAAACCATTGGTGTCAGTTGGTTCACCTAAGATGTATACAGGTGCTCATTGGGTTATGAGTACACCGGACAGGACTCGCCGGGAATATGCTAGCTGGTTTTTGAAACCAGTCGTCAGATAGCGATTCCCAGGTGACATGTGTACAGGTTAGTCTATCGACCTAAGATCGTCATTTGTCTCGTGTGAGTTCCCACCGTGCTTTGATTATTACCCTACCACGGCTCAAAGGAGTCGTGCAAACAGGTTTTAAATGGATACAGTCCCGAGCCACATGGAGGCAGTGAGCGGATCGACAGGGGTTTTGTCTCTCCAAATGTTGGGGGTGAGATCGCACTGTGTTTAGGAGAGCCATTACACGAAGTCCATGGCTATGGCAAGCGAGATTTACTGGTAGGTATTCCAGTAGTATCTCAGGTGTTTTGGGCTACACTCCAACACGACTTATACCGCTTTTGGGGGTCTGACGTTTACCAGCTCCCTAGGCCCGATATGCGATACTCATAGACGAACGAACCGGATTGTATGGATATTTTCATACATAGGCTCAGTAGGGTTCCAGGATGAGTTCGCTCATCGGACTCCCTTTCACTCAGTACATGGGCAGCCGTTACGTACAGCTAGTACCACTGACGGCTTGTGGTTAAACCCACTGCCAGAGTATTGACGAGTCTTTAGAGTCCCCCAAAGAAAATTTCCCAGTTCGGGAGAAACGTTGTAGAGGCCGTATGGTATTATGGCAGGGTTCAAAAATAAGCGTGCACTTGTGTACGTGTCATGGTTCGCACAGATAATACTGGTGGGTTTTGGTTTAAGCCAGATCCTAGTATTATATCTTGTAGGAATATTTTTGTCTCATTGGATTTGTATTCGGTCGGAATACAAATGCGTGTATGTATATACAGTTGTGGGGTTATCCTGTAATTTATTACAGGATCGCTTTTTGAAGTTGCCAGTTTTTTTCTCCGCTCGATTAAACGTTGTTCTTAATATTTAATTGATGGCTGAAATTTGTTGAATTCTTTTGCCAAACCAGGATTCCTTTTCTTCTTGGCTGAATTTTGAGGAAGGGGATTTCTGCAATTTCGAGATTAAGTGAGGAGGGTTTTTTTGCGGTGTGTTGTGATGGTTGATGGTGAGAGTTGAGGGTGATGTTTTTGTGAGGTTTTTTGTAGCTACTTTTCCTTATTGTCACCACCTTTTTTTGTGTTGTGCTCACCCTCAACTCTCACTATTACACGTTGATGGAGCCCATAGGATTCTTGCTTGACTATCAACAGTATGATGGCGATCATATACGAGAGAGTAGGGTAGTCTATAAGCACATCCTTAAAAGTGGTCCCTAGTCACGGGAGTTTCGAGATAGGGCATCGATACTCCGGAGTAGACTAGTGTATACAGTCGAGAACCCGATGAGGGGCGGTGGCCGGTCTCACAAACCATTGGTGTCAGTTGGTTCACCTAAGATGTATACAGGTGCTCATTGGGTTATGAGTAAACCGGACAGAACTATCCGGGAATATGCTAGCTGGTTTTTGAAACCCGTCGTCAGATAGCGATTCCCAGGTAACATGTGTACAAGTTAGTCTATCAACCTGAGATCGTCATTTGTCTCGTGTGAGTTCCCACTGTGCTTTGATTATTACCCTATCACGGTTCAAAGGAGTCGTGTAAACAGGTTTTAGTTGGGTACAGTCCCGAACCACATAGAGGCAGTGAGCGGATCGGCAGGGGTCTCGTCTCTCCCAACATTGGGGATGAGATCGCGCTGTGTTTAGGAGAGCCATTACACGAAGTCCATGGCCATGGCAAGCGAGATTTACTGGTAGGTATTCCAGTAGTATCTCAGGTGTTTTGGGCTACACTCCGACACGATTTATACCGCTTTTAAGGGTCTGACGTTTACCAGCTCCGTAGACCCGATATGCGATACTCATAGACGAACGGACCGGAATGTACAAATATTGTCAAACATAGGCTCAGTATGGTTCCAGGATGAGTTCGCTCATCGGACTCCCTTTCACTCAGTACATGGGCAGCCGTTACGTATAGCTAGTACCATTGACGGCTTGTGGTTAAACCCACTGCCAGAGTATTGACGAGTCTTTAGAGTCCCCCAAAGAAAGTTTCCCAGTTCGGGCGAAACGTTGTAGAGGCCGTATGGTATTATGGCAGGGTTCGAACATACGTGTGCACTTGTGTACGTGTCATGGTTCGGACAGATAATACTAGTGGGCTTTGGTTTAAGCCGGATCCTAGTATTATATCTTGTAGGAATATTTTTGTCTCATTGCATTTGTATTCGGTCGGAATACAAATGCGGGTATGTATATACAGTTACGGGGTTATCCTGTAATTTATTACGGGATCGCTTTTTGAAGTTGCCAGTTTTTTTCTCCGCTCGATTAAACATTGTTCTTAATGTTTAATTGACGGCTGAAATTTGTTGCATTCTTTTGCCAACCAGGATTCCTTTTCTTCTTGGCTGAATTTTGAGGAAGGGGCTTTCTGCAATTTCGAGATTAAGTGAGGAGGGGGTTTTTGCGGTGTGTTGTGATGGTTGATGGTGAGAGTTGAGGGTGATGTTTTTGTGATGTTTTTTGCAGCTAATTTTCCTTATCGTCACCACCTTTTTTTTTGTATAGTGCTCACCCCCCACTACTCCTCTTCATATGGCCGAGCCCTTCATTGGCAGCCCCCCCCCCCATCTTGGTGATGAGAATTATTCATTTCATTTCCACTAAAAATCCTTAGCTCATCTCAAAAGCTCATTTCTCCATCTCCACTCCAAAAGGCAACTTCCATTAACCATCATCCATTAGCTTGGGTGACTTAAGCCAAAGCATTCTACACTTACTCTACTTCAACTTTGGACACGTCGGCTAGCAAACTTCGTGTCCGAGTTGCTTCGGCTTGAAGCGGGAGCCCGTAAAAAGACTTCTTGATGTTGTGCCCCTCCGACGAGGAGACCGGAGATCGGAGATGCCGCGAGGAGCTAGGGATGGTGGCTAATGACCGAAGGACACGGATCGATCGGTATAGCCTTTCTATCTTTTTAGTAGTTGCTAGTTTAGTGTTAATGGTTAGATCCGGATGAAAGACTACGATAGCGCCAGTTTAGTAAAAATATGTTCCGCATTTGGCCTCGGATTGACGGTCGGGGCGCTACCGTAGACTTACATGGTATCAGAGCCACGCCATTAACCTTTACTAGCTTGTTCTGACTTGTTTTAAACATCGATCAGACGAAATTTCCAAAACTGCTATTCCATGTTCAAAGTTTATGTCTAAATATTTTTGTCATCGAAAAATTATTTTAAGTGTTTCAGAAAATCAGGCAGGCTTTTCTAAGACCACTGTAAAAATTTTGTAGCGTGATCCCTCTGTAGCGCCGCGGAACCATGGCCGTACCCACGTTTTGGCCGCGGTTCCGCCGCAGTGTTGGTGTTTTAGTGCACTAAATTTTTTCTTTAGGTCTTTAACATGGAATTGGGGTTTCTGGAATATTTTAGTTTTGGCCCAGATTATTTTGAGTACTGGGATTTGTACTTGGGGCCCACTTCGGGAAATTTTGTCGATCGAAAATTTTAAATAAGTTTGTTCACAGTGCTTACTTTATATTTGCGACTGTGAATGTTATTCGATCGGTAAATCTTGTCTAATTGCTATAGCTCTTTCAGAAGGATTTACGTTGATGTTCTGCGTTGTATTGTGATGTTGCGGATTTGTCGTGGTAGATAGCTTGGTGCAATGTTAGTACAGTTTAGTTTATTTGTACATTTGATTTTGCGGGGCGGGCGTCCGATATGTGGACTGCTGTCACTGCCCTTTTGTATATTATTCTTTTGGGGCACGACCGGGTTGAGGTCGATGTCCCCGTTGTACATATTTTATTTTCTGTATTAGGATTACCCCGCGGTGGAGTGCACGGATAGCCGGGTTCTAGAGGGCAACGGGCCTGCATCTCATGGCCTGCATCAGATTTTTGCATTTTCATACCGCCCAATTTTTATCACATTGCATATCGGTAGATACTCTTGAGCCGTGTTTGCTAGTCAATTGCAGGATACAGGTTCTCGGTTCTAAAACGGTGAAATTCATGGAAAACACAACAAAATCCGGGTTCCTGCCAACCACTGAGAAAACACGGTCTCCGCTCGTCATCCGTATGTTGCCAGATACCAGTTTAGGAAGACAAAATATCAAATCAATGTCACCTTCATGCACAAGGCTCAATGGTAGCACAAAATCCAAGAGATCTACGCGGAGCTCGAGGCAATCATGACAAAATCTTGACAAAAAGTCCACCTTTCCCTCAACAGAAATTCTGGAAAAATCGGGGAGCCAAATTGAGAAAATACATATGCCAGAATAATGTACAAAGCAAACCAGGGAAGCCCAAGAAAGATGAAAGCCCAATTCAACAATAAGGCCGCGGATCCGCGGCAAAAGGTGGGTCCAGGCCGCGGATCCGCGGCCGTTCTGGCGCCAGGGGAAAAGTTCTTTTGGGGGTATTTTGGTATTTACGTTTCTGTTCTGTTGGTTGCCCTAGGGTTTCATTTTCTGGCCTATAAATAGCCCAGAACTTTGTGAAGGAAATGGTCCATTCTTGTATTTTCATTTTGCCTAGTTTTAGTGTTTATCTTCTTCCTCTTCTCACCTCTTCTCCATTAAACTTGTAGTGAGCTTTTGAGTGAAGAGTGATGAATAAAGAAGACCATTTTTATTATCATGCTTGTCTCCTTATCTTTCTTTACTTGTTGTAATTTTAATTGTTAAGTAGTTGTTGTTATTTCCTTGTTGTTTCTTTCTTCTCTCTTTTTCTTTATTATTCATACGACAATGATACTTACGCTTGATCCTCGCCAAGGTGAGGTCGCAAATAGTTAGTCGTATTCTTCTAGTCTCCTTCTTTCTATCTTCCTCTTTTGTTTGTTTTATTTTTTTTTCGTATTATGAAGTGTGAGTAGTTTTATACTTGTTAGGGTAGGATAAGGGAAGTTTGAGAGAAGGAAATCTCTCTCACTCTTTCCTTGCCCAACAACTTGAATCGACTCCCGTTAATTGAACCACAATCCGCTCCTTACGGCACCCTATCCTACATGATAGCGGTGATTCCGTAGTGAGACCGGTTGTGGTTGAATTAACCGGAGGTTATGGATAAGAGCCAAGAACGGACGGAAAAGCACCAAAAGGAAGGACTATGCGTTGGAAAGCCTAGCTTATACTCGCAAGTTCCTTTCTAGTCGTGCTAATCCCCGTTGTTGCCGATTACCGTAACACCGATATTAAGTGGGGCAACGAAAGATGTGGAGACTCCTAACTCAAACTAACCTAATCCTCACCCTAACAAGCTCTCTTTAAATATCAACTTACACTTAGATAGTCACAAACAAAATCTGAACAACCGGACTTAACTCGTTAAAACACATTGAAAAAGACTCCCATCTCCCTGCGGACGACCCGTACTCAACCGGCTAGCTACAAGCGAAACCGTCTTGATTGCGGTATTTAAACTAGAACTTGAACACGCACGTATCCTAACAATCAGGGCCGAGTCAGGCAGTGGGGAGGTGGGGGGTCGTCTCATGTGGTCACTGGTACTTTCACGTTATGGGGTGTAGTGGGATTTTTTAGAGTTATCACGTGTTAACTGTTGGACTTCTAAAAAATTCAGAACAAAATAATATTAAAAATAATGTGGGGTATGGGATTTGAACTCTGGTGGCTTGGTTCAGCAATGCAAGATATTACCAATGAGCTACAAGCTTCTTCTTGTAATTAAATAGCTAATTAATTACTTATGTCTTGTGCTCAGGCAATAAATACCCTTTTATGGATTTTGAAATTTTTTTTTTGGTAAAAACTTGTATAGGCAATTTAGGGTTGTTAAACAGTATACTTTATCAGCTCTGGCTTATATGTCTGATTGTCGTTATTTACTTGGCTAACGATCAGTTAGGAGTCTGCATATATGAGGAGGTCTTTGATTCTCATGTCGATAGAGATCTCAAGACCTGCTATTAAATTTTCGTATTCAGTTTCGTTGTAAGTTCTTGGCTCCGTTAAGGAAAGGGCATAACGCATTATCCTTCCTTGCGGGGTCATGAAGATAAGGCCCAACCCAGTTTTGATTATGGGGGTGTTTTTCTTTCTCTGTTTCATAGATGATGCTCCATCGAAGTAAAGTTCCTATTTGGAATCATTTTCTTCTTCAATTGCGTCGAACACATGTTCGTTTGGCAATTCGCAATTTAATGGGGAGTCAGCTGGTATCGGATGCTCCGCGAAAAAGTCGGCAATGGCCTGCCCTTTCACTGCTTTGAGGGGATGATGTGTTATCGAGAACTCCATCATGAGGAGGGTCCATTTGGCAAGCTTTCTGTTAGTATGGCCCTTGACATTAGATATTTGAGAGGGCCTACCTTAGATATGAGATAGACTTCATGTTCCAAGGCGTAATGACTGAGCTTCGTTATTGCGAAGATCAGCGTCAGGAAATACTTTTCGATGGGGGAATAGTTATTTTCTGCCCCAAGGAGAACTCGATTGAAATAGTATAGAGCTCTCTCCTTTCTCTGATCGTTCTCCTGTACCCACAATGCGTCTAGAGAACCCTCAAGGACCGTTGTATATAGGATAAGGGGTTTTCCCTTAACCGGAGCAGTCAATACCGGCGGATTTTGCAGGTATTGCTTGATTCCGTCCAGTGTGTTTTTGTACTTTTGATCCTAGACGAACGGGGTCCCTTTCTTCATTAAATGACTGTAGGGAAAGCATTTTCTAGAGAGATTGGTTATGAACCGCCAGATATACGCGAGCTTTTCTTGGAGAGACCGTAGTTGTTTGAGGGTTCTTGGAGTGGGTATTTCCATAATTGCCTTGATCTTTGAGAGATCGATTTCGATACCCCGGTGACGTATGATGAATCCTAGGAATTTTCCTGAGGAAACTCCAAATGCGCATTTTAGAGAATTCTTCTTCAAATTATACTTCCGAAAATGTTGGAACGCTATTTTTAGATGTTCCCAATGTTCCTCGTGAAATTTTCTCTTCACTACAAGGTCGTCGATATAGCATTCGATGATCTCGTGTATGAGGTCATCGAAGATCTTTGTCATGGCCCTCTGGTAGGTTGTACCAGCGTTCTTCAAACCGAAGGGCATCACTTTATAGCAGAATATGCCAAATGGGTTCCGGAAGGCGGTATGCTTCTGGTCTTTATGATGCATTTTTATTTAGTTGTATCCTGAAGATCTATCCATGAACGAGAAGTCTTCGTGAGTGGACATGTTATCGATCATAAGCTCGGTAACGAGCACTGGGAAGTCGTCCTTTGGGCAAGTTTTGTTGAGGTCCAGAAAATCCACGCAGATGCAAACCAGCCCGTTTTTGTTCATCACTGGAACGATATTAGCGATCCAGTTGGGATATTGAACTTCTTGGATGAAGCCGGAGTCGATTAGTTTCTTGACTTCATCGTTGATACTTATCTCAAGTTCGAGTCGCATCCTTCTTGGCGTCTGTTTAATTGGTTTTATACCTGGCGATATAGCCAGTTTATGTACTACCAATTTTGGATCTAGACCCGGCATTTCAGAGTAGGTCTAGGCGAAGCAATCATTATATTGCATGAGTACATCTTTTATTGTGGCCACCTGTTTTTCAAATTGTAGCTCACTGACAAACATTGGGCTCGGATCATTTTCCGTCCCTAAGTCAATTTTTCTTAGGTTGGTCACCGTAGTGTGTATCCCATCCTCCAGCTCTTTTGGTGCTGACGGAAACTCTGAGATCACCTCGTCCTCATCTTCATTTGCGAAGCACCGTAGAGGTCATTCATAGTCTCGTCCCTTCCTTATTTTGAGAGTGTTATTATATGCTAGGTACAAGTTCGCTTCAAATCTTTTGCTTGAGCTGGTCTTAACCTGACGGTTTAGGTCCTTTTAAGCTCATGCTTTTGTGGCGGGGTTACCCTCCAGCTGTCGGATAATGTAAACCTGCCTTGTCAATACTGGTCTTCTACCCGGTCTTTGAAGGTGAAGCAGTCTTCAAGGGGTGACCTATTACACGGTGATAGGAGCAATAATCTGAGTGATGGACCTCGTTTATTTGTTCGGGGTGCCGAGACTCCAGACAAATATTTTCTTTGTCTTGTCTTGAGGGAAAGATTATTCCTGATGCATCTTCTTTATAAAGAACGGGCTCCAATCAAGTTTTTCTCGATTGCACGGCGTCTTAGATCCGCTTTGTTGTCTTCGAGCATTGTTTGCATTTTTGCCCTGTTTTTACCTCCATTATGGGGGTTTTCCCTTTCGTGAGAACATATATCGGGCCGAGGATGAAGAGCATTACGATCTACTTTCTCCGTAGATTGCCGGCTGAGACGCTGCGTCCTGGCCTTTTCATAAATGGTCATTTCACGGCTGTGGTTGTCCCGGCTCGTTTGAAAAACTTCTTTTATTAATTTGTCAATGTTCTTCCAACGACGGACTTAATGTTTTTAGAGAGGGCTCTCGCTCCAATTCGACGTCACGGCTACTTGGAAGAGCGTTTTCCTCTTCACTCAAGCTGTTTAAAACATGGAAACTGTATATTTGTACCCGCTTCTTGGACCGAATGTATCCAAGACCGGTTATCTCCATCTTCCCGTTGGGCTTCTTTCGTTAAGTCCCGGAAATATCCCAAATCATTTTGTAGAGTTGGGCTTGTCGAACAGTTTTTTCGAGGGATACACCTTGGCATCTTAACAACTCTCTCAATCCCTCCACGTAATATCTTGGCAGACGGATGGGTTGAAGCATGTCGAGTGCAAAATCGGCATCATACCAAATTTCTTTTTCTACTTTGGTTTCCGTAGATTGATAGAAGAGGATTGCCTTTTCACCCCTTCGCTTAGGAGGCACGTAGAAAGTTTGTATCTCTTATACGGTGTATGTATCGAGTGCATCAAGTTCCTTATAATGCCGAGGTAGAGCCATTGTAATTTGTAAATTCTGATCTGCTCTAGCAAAAGTTTGCATTGATGGGTGGACGGAAAACACTGCATTGGCCTCGCCCTCTGAGTCACTGCTAAAGACTAAGATTGGAGTAGATGGTCCGGGCTTATTGTTTTCTTTTTGGGGTTGCCCCGAGTAGACTATTTCTTCATCTTCCTCGGTATCGCTCCCAAAGATCGAGATATTAACGACGGATTTCTATTTATTCTCCGACTTGTGGCACCTTTCAGTATCCTCAAAATCTGGTATAAAGTACTTTGCGTCTTCGTATTTCCGGACTTCGTTTATGGAGAACGGATTTAGCTCTCCCGTGACGGTGTATTCCGAGCCATCCTTGAAATACTTCAAACACTGATGTTGTGTATAACGGATGATATTGTACTCGTGTAACCAAGGACTGCTGAGAAGGGCGTTACAGCAAGTCTTGGCGTCAATGAAATGAAATTTGATGTCAGTGAGGAGCAGTCCAAAGCGTAGCGTCAGTCTTACAGACCCAAGCGTCCGTGATGACTGTGAGTCGAACCCGTAAATGATAATTTTATCTCAGGCAAGGTGCTAAACGTTCATGCAAATTTTCTTCAGCACTCTCACGTTGAGAAGGTTAACAGAGGATACATTGTCGATAAGAATTTTCCCTATCTTGATGTCATGGCAATACCCAGTGACTATAACGGGTGATTATTCTTGCATGTACCGAGGAGGAGCTCTTCATCGCTGAATGTAATATTAGCCGTGTGGACCTCTGCCATTTCATCTTTCATCTTCTCCTCTTCGAGGAAAGCTTGGAACTGATTGGGCTCTTGTAAGGCCTTGATCAGAGAATCTTGCGCGTCTTTGGACAGGAAGAGAGCATCCAATATGCTCAGTTGTGAGGGTATATTTCTCAGATGTGCCGAGACGTTGTAATCCACCTTGTTTTTCTTAGGCGGGTCCTTTATGGTGAGCTCTTTTACCACTTCTTCATCGAGGGCAATTTCCGCGGGGATTTTCCCTTTCCCTTTGTATTTTTTGTTCGAGCCTTTGTTTGTAGGTCCGAGATTCTTCTCAGGCAGCATACAGTTACTCAGCTGAATATTCTCGCAATTCTCCTCCTTCTCTTTTTTTCGGAGGTGGGGTCTTTAAAGAGAGGGTTGAGGGGTGTTTCATCCTCAGAATCGCTCCCAAATTTAAGAACCGGAGGTTTTCTTCCATCTGAATTGGTACCAACCACATGACAATTTCCAGTCGTTTCTTCATGCGCATTCGTTCCACTATTTTGCTATCGATGAGCACGAGCTTCGCGCTTCATCCTCTTGAAGTATTTTTGATGGGCAACATATCCTTGCCCACTTCTTGAAGGCACTGCATTCCTCGATGGGGTGGGTGACCCTCCGATTATATAGGCAGTAGTTTAAATATAATTCTTCTCTATCGAGGCATATGATCCCGGGATTGTTCCTTATGAGAGGTGGCAGCTTCATCCCCATTGACAGGGTTTTGGCGAACCGCTTCTCTATTTTGATCCTGCTCTTATTTGTTGCAGATTTGCCTTAGATTGGTTGGAGTAATTTACGACTTGTACTCGCCGCAGCTTCTTTATCTCGATGTTGATGCTTAGCCTTTTCATATATGGCTATCTCGCGTTCTAGGTCAACTTTGCTTTTTTGAAAGGCTTCATTTAGCAGCCTCTCAACCGGGTCTTCTTCTGGTAGTTTCGGGGATTTTAGCGCCGATTCTACCCCCAATTCCTTTACGTTGTTTTCTGACGCTTAGGGAGCCTCTTCACCATATAACGAAGAATGAGAGACCATATGGAAACTTGTTACACGGTCTTCGGTGTCTTCTGATGAGTCATTTCCCTCATCATTGTCACTATCTTCGCCCTCAAGAATATGCTTGAGGAATTCATCGAGCGTGACCGGCGTCCGCGCCTTCTGGTTATACTTCTCTAGCGCGTCTATGTATTTTTGTAGATCTGTGCGCTTGTCGTCATACTCGGCAGGCTGCACAGGCTTCTTGGTCTTCTTCTTTTTCTTCGAAGACTTGACTTGGGGGTTTTTTTCCCTTGTCGACAATTTTTTGTGCGGGACAAGTTTTATCATCCCCTCGATTATTTCGGGTTCAAGTAGGCTTTTCCAACTGACTACCGGACATGCTTGCAGATCCTTCAGCATTTTTTTGGTTTTCGCTGAAAGAACGACTTCCCATGGAGTTTCTTCCACGAGTGAGCATGATGCCCCCTACGCATCCACCTTTTTGGGAGTGTGCTACTGGGGAAGGTTTACCATCCAGTTATCAGACAGCGCAAATTCCCCCAGTTGATACTGGTCCTCGACCCAGTTTTTGAAGACATAGCAATCATCAATTGGGTGGCTCACCATTCTATGACAGGAACAGTAATTAAGGATGTTGACGTCGCCGGGTTGCGGTGGACGCTACGTGTCTGGTAATGTGATGAGTTTATTACGCATTGCCAATTCGAACAGCCTGAATATTATCGCCCGGTTCTGAAAATTTGGCCGGCGGCTTCATTAGTTTGATGAGCTCTTATTTGTTGAGCAATATAATCATCAAGGGTGGCCTTGGAGATCGTTTCCTCCTTGGCCGCTAATAAGGCTAGAGGAGGGTTTGATGTTTCCCCTTAGTCATCCTCAATGATTATCAGTGGATTTTCGGCCGGGGGTTCTGGCTGGATCATCATTCCAACCATGTCTTGGAACAAGTGAGCCATCTGCTTTATGTTAGCAGCTTGTTCAGCTGCTTCTTTATCCTTTCTCTCTATCACTCATTGCAGAAACTTTGTATCAGTTTCTTGCACTTAGCGTTGTTCAGCCTCTTTGCCCAGACTTTCTTTCTGTCCAGTGAGTGCCGTCTTTTTTTAGCATTTCTTGGAGCTTTTGTTGTTGCTCCTGAGCCTTATTCAGCGATCAGGTTTGCGGTCGATGACTCGCTGAGGCACGGCTTTCCTATTTTCCTGAGGCAATATAGACCATATGTACAGTTATGCCCCCAAACTTGGGGCGTTTAGGTCCATCGCCTTTGGAATTTGCCGTGGACGATAGAATTTTCTCCAGCCTCGTCCTTTTATGAAAGATTGGAGTCAAAGGAGCCATTGTGACAGGCACCTGTTTAGGAAAAGTCCCCCATTATATAGCGGAGGAGTAGTCTTTTTCTTGTCGGACCTTCGACTTCTTTAGTTGACGAGAGTAGTTTTTGTCAATCACGGAGACTTGGACTTTTCGCCAGACCCTATGAATTCGCGAGGAGAGCCACTGGTAAGGCCGCTCCAGTTTTGCCTGCACTGTAATTTTTGCAGGTGGGGGTGATTTCTTTAGCACCGCCGTTAGGGAGTTTTTGCGCACCCTCCCAAACTGTTCAAAACTGTTCCCAATTAGAACAGCAATGTCTAATTCCACCATAGGAGCCGGTGGGGTAAGTCCAGAGGGAGAGTTTCCCCCAACTTCTCTCACTCGTCGTCAATGGTGATTTCGATCGCGCCTTGCAGAAGGGATCGCTTCAGTTTTGGAAGCGGATTCATCAGGTCCCCGGCTTTACTGAGGGGTTTCAATCGGTGTCGGCCTGTTGAAGACTGACGTCCTTGATGGAGTTTTTAGAGAACTGATTAATCTTTTTTATGTATGTAGTAGTTAACCGCAATCAGAACAGTGTCGCGTGTAGCTAGACCGAGATGAGTACGGATCGTCCTCTGGGAAACGTTGAATATTTTATTCTTACTTTAGACGTGTTGAAAAAGAGAGAGGAAGAATAAAGAATGTTGAAGAATGGTTGTAGGTTCTAGATCTACGTTAAACACGGATGCAAAATATAGATCTAGATTAACTACGGATGTAGGTTTTATATTAAAAGGGGGCTTGTATGGATCATTAGGATTTAGTAGTTATGGATGATTAATGAAAGATTACTCTTTTTATCCTTTAATAGATTTAAAACTAGAACGACAGTGATGGATGTAGATTAGGGTTTCTGGAGGAAAAAGGGTTCCCTCTCTTAACCCCTATATCGACAGGAACTCCGTTCATATCTAGCCTTTACCAAAACAATAGTTAATCTAATCTTTAATCGCGGCCGAGACTAGCAATGAATTGGTAGCGCGCCCGATTAGGATATTAACTATTCTTTTGATAAAGTTTATAAACTTTATAGGACGTAAAAAGAGTTTAAGGATCTTCATCATCCATTAACCTACCCTAATCCCATGAACCCTAACAAGCGAAGAATTACTCGCGCATGTTGGGAGAAGAAGAGATAGAAATCATGAAGAAAATAAAATACAATAAAATAAAACTACCTTTATTAATCAACAAGATCAAGTACACTTTGTTTCCTTAGAAAATGATTACAAAAACATAGTTTGCTTCTCGATCTCTTCTAAGGAGGTAAATGAACCGTTGATGATCAGCCTGGATGCGTGAACCTGTCGTAGACTTCATGATCTCTTCAGCTTGATGATTTTTCCAAGAGGCTCTCAGTCCTTATTTATAGCCATAGAGCAAGAACCCTAGTTTCCTAATATGGTAACTAGTTGTTATGATTCTAACCAAAAAATCCAGAATCCCAACTCCCTTAAAGTGCGGCGGAACCGCGGCCGTTGGATGGGTTTGACCGCGGATCTGCGGTCTTATGGTGGGATCTTGGCCTTAAATTTATGGGGCTTCATCTATGTAGCTCTTGGTGATCTTTTCAATATCTAGACTTTGAAAATCTTCTCTATATTTCTGCCAGAATTGGTTTCTTTAATTTACTTGAATATCTTCGGCAGATTTGATCTCGCCAACTCAGATTTTCTTGATTTTAATCATGATATAATTCCTGCACAATTATCTCAATAAATGATATTAGTAGAATTTGTTTTTATTTAGATATTATCTTAACCATTTGTCATGATATTTTAGTTTTAAGAGAATTAGTCAAAGATATTTCATATTAAAATAGTCGAAATATTATATGAATATTATATGCTTACCATTTTCCTTTATAATGTTAATTATAATATATAAACACATGAAAATAGTATTTTACGGATAAACCCTTATATGTGTCATATTTATAATAAACATCTTTTATTATATATAAATAGTAAGGAAAATGTCATATTAAAAGTGCAGTTTTATCAATTGAACAAATACCCCCAAACTTAACTTTGATCGTCCCGAGCAAACTAGTTATTCAAGAGAGAGAAAAAAGGAGAAAGTTAAGCACACTTTCGTAGGCAACACGATTGCACTGAGCACGTGCAACAAGCCATTAAACCCCTAGGTGTCCCTAGTAGGAGGAGTGTTGTCTCCTGAGGGTTCTCAGCGGATTACACCCACAAAATCCTATAAATAAAAAAGAGATGGTGAAAGTTACATCTAAAGATAAGAACTATAAAAGAAAGAACTTGAAAATAAAAGTTTTCAACTACACCAGTTTTTCAGTTGCTATGAGCCCTATCTTAATGGTCATGAAAAAATGTTAGAAATCACATCATCCCTCAATAAAACATCATCTTTATTCTTCATTCCTATCTTTTCTTCCAAACATCGATCATATACCCCTACGTGTGTGTAAAAGACATCCTTACACTCGGAGAATTCAATTCAAGCTATCATACTCTTGTTCATCTACCTCAGTACTTTTTAATTGATGAATATTTAGATGGAATTTGCTCACACATTTTTCATGCGACCGTTAATACTTCTTGAGGTACTAACTGACCGATTACTTATATGCTTGCTTATTAGGCGTATTAGTATTTTCCTCGTCTTGCAACACCTAAGGCTTAGCAGTGACTCCCAAACCAGTTGGTCTAAAGGACTAGGTGATGAAGCACCCTCGCTATATTTTTTTATTGCTGCCTTGGTGATTACAAAACCAGTGTTCATTTTTTTTTCCATTTTATCTTTTTATTCATTTATTATTTCCTTCATACTTTGGCTTTTAAACAAGAGCATTTCAAGGTATCCTCTACTATCCCAAGTTTCAAGACGTGTGTAAGTGCGTATAGTAGGGTATCAACGTTCAATTGTTTAGCTTCCGAAATAGGAACTATTTTCAGATTTATTTTTATCCTCAGATTAGTGATTTCCTTCATCTTACTAACCCTTGGGACAACGGCTCATAACTACTTATTACCAGTTTCGTTTAAGAAAACTTCTAACTTTCTTGGTTTTCTTAAATTTTTCTAATCTTTTATATGTAAATTTTCACTTTCAAAAATTCATCATTAAATTTTTTTTGTGTGCTTATATATAGTATAATGCAAAGTAATGCGTAAATAAGCACAAACCTCCCCTAAACCTGTTTGCAGTAGTGTCCTCACTATTGTTTCTTTTAAATCTCAAAAACCTGTAGACTTGGGAGGAAAGGTTATTAACGGGGGATACAAAAATTGAAAGTGAAAATCCTCCCCCAAACTTATTTTTGGCTCACAATTTTGATGACAAATTTTATTTTCAAGAGCCAAAAATATACCCCCCAAACTTGAGTTAAACAATATTAAGCATTTTAAAGGGGGTAAAGTTATTTGGTCAATATAAGACTTTACAAAGACCAAAAGTTAATACCAACCATTCAAAAATTTTATCGATGTAACGTATAGGTCAGTGGAAGAACATGTTATATAGAGCCAAGAAAAAGTGAGGAAGAGATAAGTGGTGGTATGGAAAGGATTTGCGTGAACGTGAATGTGAAGAGATAAGAGATGATGATAAATAAAAACAAGAATGTGAATGATCAGAAATGAGTGGAATATTAGCATTCTCGTATTTTATAAGAAAAAAGGGTGGTGGTTCAACTTCTATAGGTGGAGGTTGATTAATCACAAAATCCGTGTTGTTTAGCAATGCAAGTTCGTCAGCAAAAAGTTCTTCAAAACTTTCATCGATAGTGTAATTAAACATTTTGCTGTCAGTAAGTTTTGTGCCAGAATTTATCATACTTGATTTGTCAAAAATTATGGAGATAGGAGACTCGAAAAACTCATCTATCTTATTTTCAAAAGTATCCAAATCAAGTTGGATTTCTGGAATTATTAAACTTGAATTATCGGATTGTGATTCATCAACACTCACTGAAATTATAGGAAGAATAGAAGAAGAACCTGAAAAAGTAGAAGGTGAAATGGGTAAACAAATTGATGTGTCGAGTATCGTTGAACCAGATGTGGAAGATGAAGGCTGAATTTCGGTCTGCTGTTCGGTTATACAATTATCATCAACTTTAAGACGTATATGGGATTCGGGAAGAATAATTAAAGGCTCGAGATGATGACCATAAGGAAGTGAAAGGACCTGATGAATTGGTGGGACAAACTCATCCAAAATTTCGGGTTCATCATTCAATATATCCCCAACGTCAATCTCCTCATTCAAGTAAAGATTAGAATTCTCAAATACCTCATTAAAATTATGGTTTTCAATCAATTTTGGTTCAAGAGTGGAGGTGTAGAGATCACAAGGGTTGGGTATGGTTTCACTTGAAATGGACGCTTCACAATCGGGTAAATCAAACACTACAAAGCCACGCAACTTATCAGACATTCTATCTTCAATTGATGAATCATTTGGTGTACTCGATGAATCTATGAAACTGGAGTTGTGAATTTTAGTTTGGAATGGGGAGGTTTGATTAGGAAGGGTGTACAATTCTCTCTCACTACCCAAATTCTTACTTTGTCCTATGGCCGTATCATACACTGAAAAAATTTGAGCTGGTTCAAAACTAGTTGCTCGTTCATATTTAGTCATGCTTTCCTTCCATTCCTCTCTGATGCGGTTAAACATCACTATACCTTCTTCTAATTTCCGCTCAAGACTAGACTTGGGTTGACAAGAGGTTTCAGGATAAGATTGAAATTCTTGTGGATAAGTAAAAATCCCAAATGATTGGTTAGAATGAGTGCCTAGGGAAGGTGTAAAAGTCGGATAGGAATGATAGGAATTGAATGGTTGTGAAAATTGGGCAGGAGTAGGGTCAACATTGTGATAAAAAGAATATTGATATTGGTTGGTTGGTTGGCTATTTTCAATAGACATCATATATGCCACAAACCGATTATGAAATTCTTCTTTAGAAAGTGGTGGTGATGGTTGATATTGGTCCGGATTGAAACTTTGGCCGTTAGCCCTTGCTATATGCTCAGCGATGGACATGTGTTTAGGAGTTCCTTCACCCGGAGTATCAACTGAAACAAATGTAGAATTAGGATACGGTTGATAAGACCTGGACTGAGGTGGCCAACTGTTTCTATCCGCATGTTCTATCTGATCTCTTAAAGAAATGGGAGATTCGGATGGTATACCGAAGCGATTAGAAAGACAAGAAATATCTGGTTGTGGATAGCAAAGCTCGGCAAGAGTTCGTCTGTTTGGGTTACCCATTATAAGAAGAAAAGAGGGGGGAAGGGTAAAAAGGAAAAAAAAATTGGATTGTTTTGCTTTAAAAGTGGACTTGGGGGTTGACTCACAAAATCACAAAAAATGTACAAACAACCCTAGAACTATGGTTACCTAGGACAAGCTCGAGACCGCTCCTAGACTTCCAAAGGACAAGCCGCAGGATAAATCCTCTACCATCTCTTTATCGCTCTTGTGGCCAGGTAAGTGCCAGGTAAGTGGGAGGTATCCGCTATACGAATCACCGAAAATAGCGGGCCTAATTAAATAACCACTTGCCTCAGACACACTTGCCTGGGCACCACAAAAGAAATGCAGATAAGCGATAGATTACCCATGACCTTTCTCTGTCCTTATTGAGCGCGATAGTCCTTAGAGTCTTGGTCTAGATATTTTTTAAATTAATGTAGAGTTATGTGCATGCTCGTTTTGTGATTTGTGGGGCCTGGGAAGGGTGATAAAATCCCCACCTAATCTGAATTTGGTCTTTGCCCCTTAATGTCCGTATTAAAATATGCAACAACAAACCAATAACAAAACTTTGCAAAAAGATTTTTGGGCGGCGATATTTTGCAAAGAATCCTGCAGAAAAGATATTTTATTGGATTTCAGAGGAGAGAGAAAGATATAGAAAAGATACCAGAGAAGTTTGAAACCCTAATTCCTCAATTAAGCCACGGATACGCCGCCGAACAGGCCTTATTGTCGCGCTTCCGCCGCCGACTTGGGAGATCAGGTGGAGATTTTTGTTATGTGGCCTCCCTTACTCCTCTGGATCTTGATGAATGTCTCTAGCTCTCTGTCTCCTCAAGTCTGTGACTCCGGATTCCCTCGCAAAATTCACACAATAATCGTTAAATATACAATTTGCAGTTTTATTTTATTTATGATATTGCTCGAATAAGAATTCAACACAAATAGTAAGAATAAAAAATTACGCACGTATCTTCGGCAACGGTGCCATTTGATTAATCTTTTTTATGTGTGTAGTAGTTAACCGCAATCAGAACGGTGTCGCGTGTAGCTAGACCGAGATGAGTACGGGTCGTTCTCTGGGAAACGTTGAATCTTTTATTCTTACTTTAGGCGTGTTGAAAAAGAGAGAGGAAGAATAAAGAATGGTGAAGAATGGTTGTAGCTTCTAGATCTACGTTAAACACGGATGCAAAATATAGATCTAGATTAACTACGGATGTAGGTTTTATATTAAAAGGGGGCTTGTAGGGTTCATTAGGATTTAGTAGTTATGGATGATTAATGAAAGATTACTCTTTTTATCCTTTAATAGATTTAAAACTAGAACGACAGTGATGCATGTAGATTAGGGTTTCTGGAGGGAAAAGGGTTCCCTCTCTTAACCCCTATCTCGACATAGAACTCCGTTCATATCTAGCCTTTACCAAAACAATAGTTAATCTAATCTCTAATCGCGGTCGAGACTGGTAATGAATTGGTAGCGCGCCGGATTAGGATATTAACTATTCTTTTGATAAAGTTTATAAACTTTATAGGACGTAAAAAGAGTTTAAGGATCTTCATTATCCCATTAACCCACCCTAATCCCATGAACCCTAACAAGCGAAGAATTACTCGTGCATGTTGGGAGAAGAAGAGATAGAAATCATGAAGAAAATAAAATGCAATAGAATAAAACTACCTTTATTAATCAACAAGATCAAGTACACTTTGTTTCCTTAGAAAATGATTACGAAAACCTAGTTTACTTCTCGATCTCTTCTAAGGAGGTAGATGAACCGTTGATGATCAGCCTGGATGCGTGAGCCTGTCGTGGACTTCATGATCTCTTCAGCTTGATGATTTTTCCAAGAGATTCTCGGTCCTTATTTATAGTCACAGAGCAAGAACCCTAGTTTCCTAATATAGTAACTAGTTGTTATGATTCTAACCAAAAAATCCAGAATCCCAACTCCCTTAAAGTGCGGCGGAACCGCGGCCGTTGGATGGGTTTGACCGCGGATCCGCGGTCTTATGGTGGGGTCTTGGCCTTAAATTTATGGAGCTTCATCTATGTAGCTCTTGGTGGTCTTTTGAATATCTAGACTTTGAAAATCTTCTGTATATTTCTGCCAGAATTGGTTTCTTCAATTTACTTGAATATCTTCGGCAGATTTGATCTCGCCAACTCGGATTTCCTTGATTTTAATCATGATATAATTCCTATACAATTATCTCAATAAATGATATTAGTAGAATTTATTTTTATTGAGATATTATCTTAATCATTTGTCATGATATTTTAGTTTTAAGAGAATTAGTCAAAGATATTTCATATTAAAATAGTCGAAATATTATATGAATATTATATGCTTACCATTTTACTTTATAATGTTAATTATAATATATAAACACATGAAAATAGTATTTTTACGGATAAACCCTTATATGTGTCATATTTATAATAAACATCTTTTATTATATATAAATAGTAAGGAAAATGTCATATTAAAAGTGCAGTTTTATCAACTGAACAAGAACCAACCAATCTTTCGAAGACTGGTCGTCTGATGGGGGAAGCACTTTTGACGGCTTCACCTGTAACAGGAGTCGGGAGGGCTAGCCGTTTTGGGGTTGCCCCTTTAAGTATCACGAGCTTCTTTACGGGCTCGTTTGTGTTCTTGCTCAGCCTGTTGAAGACTGAGATGCCAGAGTTGGACGGCTTGTTGATGGGTGTCGTCGTTGTTGCTAGCCGACAGAAGACCAACCTTCGAGAAGCTTCTTTTGGTGGTGTTGAGTCACTGAAACTCACAGGTGGGAGCATGGTCCCGAAGAACAATCCAGTGGTGGCTTGTGTGACCTGTCCCACTGGCATTGAGAAAATAGAGGCCGCGTTAGGCCCATAGGTCACTCCTCCAGTTAGGGGGGAGCGGAAGTTGCAGTTGCATGAGGTTCAGTGGGAAGCCATTGATTTTCTGCACAGGTGCAAGACACCAAGTTTTAGTACCTCAAATCCAAGGGCAACTATAGCGAACTGCGATTTTGGTCGCGAAACACGACACATAAAGTATAGAGTGGAAAGTGAAAAAGGACCCACCGGGAGTGCCGGAATCTGTACACCGCCGAAAGATCGGACCGAGACGTTAGGACGTCTGGCCTGAATTTGGGGTCAGATGTTATTTGGACATATCCATCCAACTCTCCGAAAATACCAAGTTGATTTGTGGCACTATATATCGGAGGTTTGGACCGATGTGACCGTTGTTGCAGACTTTATCAGATTCCCCCTCATTTGTGAGGGGTTTTTAATTGTGGAGACGCTCTTCCTTGCATGCGCAAGCCCCTGCAGTAAATTACATAATCGCGTTGCAATAACCACTTTCTCCTTCTCTAGCAGTTCACTTCGTGTCGTATGCATTTTTGTTTATTTTGGTTGCCCGTAGATTGTATACGGAGACTAGTTTATGTCGTCGCCCGTAGGGCGCAGATCGGTCCAAATCCGTATATTTTAGATTTAGGTTTGGGTTTTGAACTTAGGTTATATGTTCCTTTAGTTTGAGAATGTTTAGTTTAGTTTAAGATCATTAATCTAATTTGAGATTAAAATCAGCTTAAACATATGAGCGTTTGGGCTCAATTTATTTTTAACTAAGGATACGTTAGTCCTATTTGAGACTAAGATCAACATAGCAACATTTTAAAGATCATTTTTGTCACGATCCGGAATTGACACGTGACCGACACGAGAATTACGTGAAGTCTACAGGACCCTGTCGTAATTCAAGTAAGACGAAGCCCATAAATCTAAACCTTTTTTTGCGGAAAATAGTAGAGGTGCAGTTTTGAAATATCGGCATAATGATATTAAGTCTTCTTTAAAGTATAAGTAATATCATATGGAAATACAATGACTTGCATACTGTCTTCGAAACATTTTCTTCTTTAAAATTTGGGCAGCACCTCATTTGAATATATTGATCCAAAGCCACATACAAGCAATAATATAGGCATCCCCAAGCGGGAGCTAGCTCTTCGCCAAATGGAGGAATCACAACCACGCAAATAAGCAATATATATGACGCCCTATGGTGAAGATCAAACACAGAAAGAAAATAAGTAAAGCCAGGACATCATCCAGCTCAAATAGCGAACATACACCCATCTCGCTCTAAGTCTCGCAAATATACAAGTCTGGTTTCTGATTAATGGAGCTTTAACTAGATACAATAGAAATAATAGGTACAAAAGTTGTCACGGTCCAAATGTGTGTCCCACCTACCAAAGCAAATCACCCTGAAGAAAGCTGTGTGCCAGCGATACCGCTACTGATCCAAGCGGTCGAACCTGCAAGAAAACTGTGGCACAACGGGGGTGAGTTAAAAACTCGTGAGTAGAAAATATCAGCAGGTAGAAATCGAATGAATAACGATCCCTAGGTCCTACTGTATCATGAAGGTAAAACTAGGGTGATCATGTATGCACATGTGTACAATAGAATCGTGCCAATACCAGTATGTAATGATAGTCATCTAAATATATATGCATGTATCCATGTGTATCAAGCAATGTGTGTCCATCAACGACACATCAACATCATGAAACCTGAGTGTCCAACATCGACACTCGAAACATCATAAAACCCGTTTCCAGCATCGACATGTAAATCTCATATCTCAAGCGCCGCATCATCGGATCCGCCCTCATATCCATCTGATCTCGCGACTCCGGTCGGTATCCTCCGGATAACCTCCGAGCCCAAACTATCACTGGTAGGTAGTGCATCCCCTGCCAGGCTCATCGTCTACTCCTCGATATTCTTGCCTCGGGGTACCTTACTGGGCCCACCATGTACCCACAGACAGTTCATCCTCACTCCTCGAATCAGGTATGCTCATAACTCAAAACCGAGAAAACTCATGGTGGACACGAAATATCACATCACGAGAAACTGTGTTTTTAAGACAATTCATAATTTCCTTTGAAATATAACCGCGGTTCTCAAATCCAGAGATCTCATGAAAACGGCATCTCACTGCATGTAACCATAAAGTGCACTATATGCAAGCATAGAACAGTACGGTAAGAATCTCAAGTATTATCATGTAAGCATGTCATGTGATAATTACTGAGCAATGATTTTACTTTTTAGTCAAGAGCAATATCATAATATAGCAGTTCTACTGTGTAAGTGGCATGGAAATTACCGATGATGAGTGTGTGAGCCGGCAAATCTGTGTATGTGTAACATGCGCATCATCATTAATAGTGCAGGTGTACTAGCAGACGAAGCCATATACAGGTAAGTGCTGGAAATATAGTACGTATGTCACAAGGAAAAGATGCAATCTATGTATGAACAGTATAAGGTACACAGCTACACCTAAATTCATCAAAATAAATCATATCTACCAAGGAGTTTAGAAATCAACGATTCTCCGAATCAAGACAATCCAAAAGTCGGCGATCCAGCCTCATGGTATCAGATGTGGCGCTATCATCGAACATCATCATCAAGTCACGACCACGGATCAATCATCCAGTATATCTTATCGCGTACTGTAATCCATCGTACGGTGTCACCAAATAAATTAAGGATCTATTGTCCTATACATCAATAAGGGTACGGATCTAAAGTCGCGTACATCATATCATTTTTCACTCACACACACACACACACACACACTTATATATATATATATATATATATATATATATATATATATATATATATATATATATCTTATGTCATATTTATATCAACCTCATATCATATCTTATCAATCTCATAACATATATCGGCATATGTATTTATGTATTCATATCGCCTCGCATCCTCATATTAAACATATCCGCTCATGTTATCTTATTTCATCATATTCTCATTTCATCATATCAATATATCAATCCAAGTCATCTTGTATTTATCATATCATCTCATACTAAATCTTTTGATCATATCCATAAGTTCATAGCATAGGTTTCTCCAAATTATATCATATATATTGATTTTCCATTACTATGGTTGCAGGGATGCTATACGCCATCCACCCGACTTCCCCCGTAGATATAGATCTACTCACCGGCAATATCCTTGCTTAGTCGAAGTCGATGAACTTCTTGATCTACTTCGTCGTCTCGGAAGTCCACGCGAATGTACCAACAATCAATACACATTTTAACGCTATTAAAACCAAGTCTGAAAACCGATACGGCACACGAAGTGCTCATAGGTTAGAACCTATAGCACACACATGCAAGAACAACCAATTAACCATCAGCGTTGACGTTCAAACGTCCAACGATCGTTCCAAAACTCAAATATCAAAACCAAGTTTTCAGGAATCGGAAACCCGAAATCAGCAACATAGCAAATCACTCCCAGATTCTACCCTAGGTCAAATTAGGAGATTTTGCATATAGGGTATGCCAAGATATCAGATAACAGGGCCATACACCAAAAACCAAACCTTAACTCACTGGTCAGGCCGCAATTTGCGGCCGTAGGGAATAAATTCGCGGCCTGAAGTGGGAGTTTGGGGCTCGGGATTCTAGGGATAATTCTTGGTAGCCTGCATGTCTCACTGTGTTGGGAACTTATTTTATAGAGCTTTCGGGTGATAGCAGGTCCTATAGAGTCATCACAAATCGCCAAAAACCGATATCGGAAAATTCTAAGTTCGTGTTTTGGGGTTCTAGTCTCAAGTTTAGCCAGAATATCATCACTAATGGCTTTAGGTTCACTAACTAAACCTCAACTGCACCTCTACTACTCAAATCATTCACTAAAAACATCCTAGAACTTTCTAAGGTCATTAATCTTGCTTAATCGAACTCTAAACTTAACTAGGAAGTTAAGAAACTTGATAACAAGATGAAAAGTGAAGGTTATATCTCTTGGGGCAACTGAAGAAAATTCCCAGATGGTTGAAAGTGCTCAAAATCCAAACTTGAGCTTGCTATGGGGTGTAGGATGATCTTGTGCACCTTTTTTGTAAAGGTGAAATGAGATTTTGGTGAGATTTTTGAGGTGTTTGTGGAGGAGGTGGTGATGTGGAGGAAATGGAGAAGGAGATGAAGATGAAGGATGATGAAGGAAAGAAAATGAAGTGAAGAAGGAAATGATGGGAGCCATGGTTAAGGGTTGACCCCTCCCCCCCCTCTCTTTAGCTCATGCTCTTTTGTCCCCCTCCATGTCACATCTTGTCTCCCTCTCTCTCCCATCAAAAATCTTTTCTCTTATTCTTTTTAAAAACCCAAATGCAACAAATACAAAATGGAACCATACATGCAACAAAAATACAATATGTCATGATACATTAACCATGGTTAATACAAAAGTGGATTTGGCTTAATCATGACTAGAAGTGCACTAATCAAGTTTAAGATAAACTTGCATATAATTAATTGCATAATTATTTATAAAATGTCCAAATCCAATAAATGCTTTTATAATAAATAATACATATTAATCTCCAATTATTTTCCAAATATTGGTATATAATTACACCATTTTACGAAAACCCCAAATTCGTGCTCGAATAGTTTTCGTGAAATATATTATTTTATTATTTAAATTCCAAAAATATTATTTTATTTTTCTGAAATGTTACAATCTTCCCCCCATAAATAAATTCGATCCCCGAATTTAAATTTAAACCCCTAAATACTAAAACATTTCAATAATCAGTCAAATCAACGAGGCTCCGAAATCATGAATACACAATGTCACACAACGCATTGTGTGCGCATGAAAACGAGTGCGAAACTCAAGATCGAAACTCCGTCAAGCGTCACACAATCACGGGAGTTATAATGGAGATGCAAATATCGAAATTTACTACTAAAATCTAATATACTATAGTCAAAATCATAATACGTATATAGTATGTAACCTTGTAAAACCTTCTAAATGCTGAATAAAACATATGCAAAATTCTTTTCCAAATTACCGTGTGATGCGTAACTCACTGTACAAGTGGCGGACGCTCATTTGTAAAGAAATAGATGTATGTCTATATATGTTTGCTTAAGATATATGTCCCGCCTGTTTGAAATCTCCCAAAAGGTTTCCTTCATAAATGTTCGTGTCACTATGAGCACGTAGGAAATAGCGAGACTATAGCTTCTTTTGAAAATCTCTTAGTAAATACTGATGCATGCAAAAATAATCAGGTACTGTCCTCAGACCAATCCTGCTCAGTTACTATATAATCCAGTACTTATCATAAGCATATAATGCTCATGACTAAAATCAGCCTCAAAAGGCGCATCCAAAATCACGTGCGTCTGGTGCGCACTGAAATCAAAGCCAAATACAAGCACCATGAATGTGCACAAAAGCAAAAACTAAGTGCAATGGGTGTGTACGAAAGCATCTGTAAAGTGCAACGGGTGTGCACGACAACAATATCAAGTGTATCTAGTGTGCACGAAAATCTCAACCAAAAGAAACTAACATGCATGAATAAAAATTTCGATCAAGTGCATCCGGTGTGCACAAAATCACATCCCATCCGCCCAGTGTGTACGGAAATCTAAATCAAGTGTGTCAGGTCCGCACAAAAATATCCAGTGCAATAGAGTGCACAAAAACGAATACCAGGTGCAGTAGGTGCCCGAAAACTCATCATTGTCCGAAATACGGATACAAATGACATCAAGTATATCAAGGTATATAAAATCATAAATGTATGCAACTACGTGCACAAAACCCATATCAAATACAGTGCAAGCACATGTGAACTATACCAAGTGCATAAGTCAAAATCAAGTGCATACATCATGCACGAAGTCAAATCGACAGTATCGAAATTCACAGAATCATAAATGTGTGCAAAAAATGCACAAAATCGATATCAGGTGCAATAGATATGCACAAATGATAAACCAATGTAATAAATGTATAAAGTATAAATCAAGTGCAACAACTGTGCACAAAGGAAAATATCCAGTAGGTGTAGCCATGGTGCATGAAAACAAATATCATGAAACCAAATCATCGAAACTCAAAGTCCAAGCGATAAAAATGTGATACTCGGATCACAAAATGCAAATCGCAATAACTGACATTGAGGTACACCTCCTTCAATATCAAAAATGCTGGTGCGCCCAAAGCTGGCAGAACAAGAATATCCACTTGCCTCCTACTCACGGTCTGGCATCCTCTGTCTCTGGGTCCTTATTTTTCTCTGTGGATTACTAATCTCACATTTTTTCTGCTCATCGGTCCGGTTAAGTGTAATAACGGATCAGTTCAGCTCTGGCACTCCTCTAATCATCTCTTGGCCAATTAACATGACCACTCATAAAGTAGCACGTTACTGATGACGGCATCTGGCTCTCTGATTATGCACGATACAACCGATCTTGGGTGCAAATCCTTATCGCTATGGCATCATGGAAAGAACTTGCTTATGGTCTCTTCCGATCTCACCTGTGCCGAACTATACGGAAGTTGGCACTCTTTACTAAACCCTTTTCTCATTTCAAGACAGCTGCGTTCTCAACAAGGCTTTCCTATGGAATTTGGTCGTATTCAATGCCTCAACATACATGTCAATCCTATGGTATCAACGGGGAGTAACAACTGATCGTTAATATCTCGCACAAACCTCATGTTCCACCTGTCTTCATTATCGTCCACTTCGAAATCACGTCTTGCTGGCTGTGTACTGCAATTCGTTCTCGGCTATAGTTAATCTAGCGTCTCTCATAAGGACTTAAAGTTACGAACTCGGGTATCTTCACCACTACGTAGAAGATATCTAGCCGATTATATCCTCGGGAACTCATCCAAGTTGTCGGAGGAATACGCTTCATTCATCTTTTCTCGATCAACTCACAACGCGTCTAGGTGAGGTCCTTTTATCTGAAGCTGGTCAACTTACTGATCTCGCATCGAAACATCCAACGAACAAAGTCCTCTCTTGATCGATTTACTCTAGATCTGAGTAAGGTCCTTCAAACTGGAATTTTTCAACTCAACTGAGCCTGCGTCGGCGCGTCCAATCAGACGAATCATCTTAGTCACTCTATTCAAGATGGAGTAGAGATCTTCTGTCACATCTCTGCCTGTAAGCTCCTGTGGTTTCAGCTTAAAAACTCTGGAGGCGACATCCCGTCAATCACAGCAATAGCTGGGTCATATGTCTGCACGGTAGAAAACGTCGCGATCTATGGGGTAGGCTGTACATCAACAGTCCTCTCAATATGGCAGCCGCTATCAATGGTCTGATCACCCAGTACAGATCCAAACACTCGTCTCAAATGAGAGATCTCAACACAAACAATAAACCGATGCGTTCCTATGTCACCAGAAGAATATCATAGCCAGCCCTCGTCCGTGATGAACTCGCTCTGACCGCATCTCTAGCAGCAGCTCTCTCTGCTCTCGTAGCCATGGTGACAAGAACCTCAAGCAAAATCGATGAAGATAGATCATATGAACGAGTGGAATTGATAGGTCTGAAATGGAAATATGATCATAAGAAAGAATGGAATCAATGGGAATATGATCGTAGGAATGAATAGAAGCACGGATCTCAGGAAATGTACATCCTAAGGTCACTTATGCGGAGCAGCGTGTCGTAAGTATTCCACGGAAAATACACATGGTACGTCACTCTACTCAAGCTACCTACCCCATCAACCAAGGTCAACCTATGAGATGAAAACTCGGGTCCCAAACCCCCCTAGTCAAGTCTAAGTTCCGTAAGGACAAGCCTAAACTCGAACCAACGTTAAACCTAACGCTCTGATACCAACTTTTTCACGACCCAGAATTGGCACATGACCGGCACGAGAATTACGTTAAGTCTACAAGACCCTGCCGTAATTCAAGTAAGCCGAAGCCCAGAAATCTAAACCTTTTTGCAGAAAATAGTGGAGGTGCAGTTTTGAAACATCGACATAATGATATTAAGTCTTCTTTAAAGTATAAGTAATATCATATAGAAATGCAATGACTTGCATACTATCTTTGAAAACATTTTCGTCTTTAAAATTTGGGCATCACCTCCCTTGAATATTTTGATCCAAAACCACATACATGTAATAATATAGGCATCCCTAAGCGGGAGCTAGCTTTTCGCCAATTGGAGGAATCAGAACTACGCAAATAAGCAATATATGCGATGCCCTACGGTGAAGATCAAACAAAGAAAGAAAATAAGTGAAGCCAAGACATCATCCAGCTCAAATAGCAAACATACACCTATCTCGCTCTAAGTCTCGCAAATATACAAGTCTGGTTCTGATTGATGGAGATTTAACTAGATATAATAGAAATAATAGGTACAAGAGTGGTCACGAACCAAATGTGTGTCCCACCTACCAAAGAAATCACCCTGAAGAATGTTGTATGCCAGCGATACCGCTACTGATCCAAGCGGTCGAACCTGCAAGAAAACTGTGGCACAATAGGGATGAGTTTCCAACCCGTGAGTAGAAAATATCAGCAGGTAGAAATCGAATGAACAATGATCCCTAGGTCCTACTGTATCATGAAGGTAAAACTATGGTATCTAGGGCGATCATGTATGCACATGTGTACAATAGATTCGTGTCAATATCAGTATGTAATGATAGTCTGAATATATATGAATGTATGCATGTGTATCAAGCAATGCGTGTCCATCAACGACACATCAACATCATGAAACCTGAGTGTCCAACATTGACACTCGAAACATCATAAAACCCGTGTCCAGTATCGACATGTAAATCCCCATATCTCAGGCACCGCATCATCGGATCGGCCCTCATATCCATCTGATCTCGCAACTCTGGTCGGTATCCTCCAGATAACAGCCGAGCCCAAACTATCACCGGTAGGTAGTGCATCCCTTGCCAGGCTCATCGTCTACTCCACGATCTTCTTGCTACAGGGTACCTTATCGGGCCCTCCATGTACCCGCAGACGGTTCCTCCTCACTCCTCGAACCGGGTATGCTCATAACTCAGAACCGAGAAACCTCATGATGGACATGAAATATCACATCACGAGAAACAACGTTTTTAAGATAATTCATAATTTCCTTTGAAATATAACCGTGGTTCTCAAATCCAGAGATCTCATGAAAACAGCATCTCAATGCATGTAACCATAAAGTGCAGTATATGCAAGCATAGAACAGTACTGTAAGCATCTCAAGTATTATCATGTAAGCATGTCATATGATAATTACCGAACAATTATTGTATTTTTCAGTCAAGAGAAATACCGTGATATAGCAGTTCTACTGTGTAAGTGGCATGACAATTACCGATGATGAGTGTGTGAGCTGGAAAATCTGTGTATGTATAACATGCGCATCATCAGTAATAGTGCAGGTGTACTAGCAGACGAAGCCATATATAGGTAAGTGCTGGAAATATAGTACGTATGTCATAAGGAAAATATGTAATCTAAGTATGAACGGTATAAGGTACACATCTACACCGAGATTTATCAATATAAACCATATTTACCAAGGTGTTTAGAAATCAATGATTCTCCGAATCAAGACAATCCAATAGTTGGCGATCGAGCCTCATAGTATCAAATGTGGCACTATCATCGAACATCATAATCAATTCACGAGTGCGGATCAATCATCTGGTATATATTATCGTGTATGGTAATCCAGGTACGGTATCATCAAATAGATTAAGGATCTATCGTCCTATACATCAACAAGGGTGCAGATCTATAGTCTCGTACATCATATCATCTTTCACTCTCACATATACAAACATATACATATATATATATATATATATATATATATATCATATCTATATCAACCTCATATCATATCTTATAAATCTCATAACATATCTCGGCATATGTATTTATGTATTCATATCGTCTCACATCCACATATCAAGCATATCCGCTCATGTTATCTTATTTCATCATATTCTCATTTCATCATATCAATATATCAATCCAATTCTTCTTGTATTTATCATATCATCTCACACTAAATCTTTTGATCATATCCATAAGTTCATAGCATAGGTTTCTCCAAATTATATTCTATATGTCGATTTTCCATTACTATGGTTGCGGGGGTGCTAAACGCCATCCACCCGACTTCCCCCGTAGATATAGATCGACTCACCTGCAATGTCCTTGCTTAGTCTAAGCCGATGAACTTCTTGATCTCTTTCGTCGTCTCGGAAGTCCACGTGAAGGTACCTACAATCAATACACATTATAACGCTATTAAAACCAAGTCTGAAAACCGATATAGCACATGAAGTGCTCATAGGTTATAACATATAGCCCACGCATGAAAGAACAACCAATTAACCCTCAGCATTGACAGCCAAACGTCCAACGACCATGCTAAAACTCAAATACCAAAACCAAGTTTTCATAAATCGGATACCCGAAATCAGCAGCTTAGAAAAATCACTCACAGATTCTACCCTAGGTCAAATTAGGAGATTTTGCATATAGTTTAGGTCTAGATATCAGATAACAGGGCCATATACCAAAAACCAAACCCTAACACACTGGTCAGGCCGCAATTTGCGGCCGTAGGGAATAAATCTGCGGCCTGAAGTGGGAGGTAGGGGCTCGGGTTTCTAGGAAAAATTCTTGGTAGCCTGCACGTCTCACTGTGTTGGGAACTTATTTTATAGAGCAATCGGGTGATAGCAGATCCTATAGAGTCATCACAAATCGCCAAAAACTGATATCGGAAAATTCTATGTTCGTGTTTTGGGGTTCTAGTCTCATGTTTAGCCAGAATATCATCACTAATGGCTTTAGGTTCAATAACTAAACCTCAATTGCATCTCTACTACTCAAATCATCCATTAAAAACATCCTAGAATTTTCCAAGGTCACTAATCTTGCTTAATAAAACTCTAAACTTAACAAGGAGGTTAAGAAACTTGATAACAAGATGAAAAGTGAAGGTTATACCTCTTGGAGCAACTGAAGAAAATTCCAAGATGATTGAAACTGCTCAAAATCCAAACTTGAGCTTGCTATGGGGTGTTGGATGGCACCTTTTTTGTGAAGGTGAAGTGAGGTTTTGGTGAGGTTTTTGAGGTGTTTATAGAGGAGGTAGTGAAGTGGAGGAAATGGAGAAGGAGATGAAAATGAAAGATGATGATGGATAGAAAATGAGATGATGATGGTAGTGAAGAAGGAAATGATGGGAGCCATGGTTAAGGGTTGGCCCCTCCCTATCTCTCTCTTTAGCCCATGCTCTCTTGTCCACCTCCATGCCACATCTTGTCTCCCTCTCTCTCTCTTCAAAAATATTTTCTCTTTTTCTTTTTAAAAACACAAATGCAACAAATACAAAATGGAACCATGAATGCAAAAAAAATATAGCATATCATGGTGCACTAACCATAATTAATACAAAAGGGGATTTGGCTTAATCATGATTAATAGTGCACTAATCAAGTTTAATATGAACTTGCATATAATTAATTGCATAATTATTTATAAAATTTCCAAATCCAATAAATGCCTTTATAATAAATAATACATATTAATCTCCAATTATTTTCCAAATATTGGTATATAACTACACCATTTTACGAAAACCCCAAATTCGTACTCGAATAGTTTTCGTGAAATATATTATTTTATTATTTAAATTCCAAAAATATTATTTTATATTTATGAATGTTACAATTTTTTATTTAAGATCCAACAACAAAGCGTTTGGGCTTAGATGCTAGAAATTTCAAAGAGATTTTTAGCCAATTGGGGCTTGGTCTGCCCAATCTTTTCTTCTTTCTTTTTTTTTTATTCAAAAGTGCTAAACACTTATTTGGGTTTTGTTTGCTCGGTCCTTTTTCTTTATGAAGAATTGCTAATCACTTGTTTATGGCTCTGGCACTCATATTTATATCATGTGAAGCACTCAATCATGGGCACTGCCCAATAAGTGCTAAACATTTTAGTCATTTTGACTGAATATGTATAGTGCTAAGCACTTTTATATAGCGTCCACGTAAAGAGCACGTGAGGCGATGTCTCATTTATTTTGTTTGGCTCTCACGTGTGTTTCACGTGAGGCGCTGGGCGCTGCCCAATCAGTGCTAAGCACTCAGCCGTTTTGGCTGTATTTGAAATGCTAATCACTTTTACTCAGCTCTCACGTGTCTTTCACGTGAGGCGTTGGCCTTCTGTTTTGAGCGCCCACGTGAGAAGCACCTGTGGTGCCGAGTCGTTTGTTTGGGGGCGCCCTCGTGGGACGCACGTGAAGTGCTGACTCCTTTGTTTTAGGAAACTTTGGGCGTTCACGTGTTTTTCACGTGAGGTGATAAGCCATTTTCTTTTTTAGAGATTGAATCTCTGTTAATGGCATTTTGACCATTAATGACCACCAAGATCTTTGTTTTTGAGATCGAATTTTCTTTAAGAACTAAATTCTTATTCTTTTTTTTATAAGAACTAAATTCTTTACGTAGGGTTAAACCCTATATTTAGAGGAATTAAATTCCTAGAACATAGGGTTTTTTCTTTCTATTTCTTTTTAACCTAGTTCTTTTCCCCTGGATTTTGAGTTTGAGGAGCAGAATCCCCCCGATGAGATTGAATTCTCAAATTGTGGGGAGATTTCAGAGCAAGAACCAAGTTCTTATATGAAGGGTTAAACCCTTTTTTCCGTTTATACTAGGCAAACGAGATATTTTTGATCTCTTCTTTTTCTTTACCAAGAGATTGATAGGAGGAAGATCTTCTTCTTCTATAGAGAATTAAATTCACTGTTTTTCTTTTTATAGAAAAATTTATGGGGTCAATGCTCTATATGAGACTTGAAGTCTCGGATCCTTTATATAGGGAAGGCAAATTTATTAATTCATTTGAGAAAATCTCTCATTTGAGAGATACCAATTGATTTAATTGGTCTCAAAATTTGATCGGGGGATTTTACCCACCGTTGGATCTTTGATCCAGTGATTTCTTTTTCACAAAATATGTTTTCTTGTTTTAACAAGATTGGGGAAATATTTTCCCATATACAGAATTTTATTTTGTCAAACGGTGATTTTTAATCACCATTGGATTTTAATCCAAGAGCCCTCTGTTTTACAGAAAACAATCTTTCTTTGTTTAGAAAGATTGGGGAAATATATTCCCATTTCATTGGATTTTTGATCCAATAACTTTCTGTCTAACAGAAAATATCCTTCTTTTTTAGAACGATTAGGGAGATATTTCCTCCCAATAGAATTTAATTCTATATAGGGAGGCGCCCTCATGTGTTTAACGCGTGACTCCGATGTGGGTGTTTAGCCTATTTTATTTAGCGCCCATATGCCTTGCATATAGGCGCTCACGTGTTTAACACACGAGGTCAATTTGGCCTTTAGCTACTTACTCTCAGTGTTTATATTCTTTGCATACGAAAAATAGAATTTAATTCTATGTATAGAGTTTAACTATATTTGAAGCTGATGCTTCAAAAGGGTGTTCTTACGTGTTTAACACGTGATCCTAATGTGGGTTTTAATCTGTTTACTTAGCGCTTATATTCTTTTCATATAAGCGGTCACGTGTTTAATACGTGAGGCCTTTTTAGCTTTTAGTTGTTTACTTTCAGCGCTTATATATTTTGCATGTGCTCACGTATTTAACACGTGAGGCTTAAAACGTAGGGAATTCTCCTCTTTTTTCATTCTTCCTTTTTTCTAAGGGAACATGTTTCACCTTCAAAGACTGGGTAGAAGACCAGTATCGACATGGCATGTTTACGTTATCCGACTGCTGGAGGGTAATCCTGCCAAAAAACCATGAGCCAAAAAATACCTACACTGTTAGGTTAAGACCAGTTTAACCAAAAGAATTGATGTGAACTCGTACCTGCCATATAATAACACTCTCAAAGGAGGGAGGGCACGAGAGTATGAACGACCTTTACAGGTGCTTCGTAAATGAAGACGAGGATGAGTAGATCTCGGAGTTTCCACTAGCACCAAAAGAGCTGGAAGATGGGATACACACTACAGCAGACAACCTAAGAAATATTGACTTAGTGACGGAAAATGATCCGAGGGCAACGTTCGTCGGTGAACTGCTATCTGAAAAACAGGTGGCCACGTTAAAAGACATGCTCACGCAATATAAAGATTGCTTAGCCTGGAACTACTCTGAAATACTGGGTCTAGATCCAAAAGTGGCATAAACTGGCCATATCGCCAGGTATAAAGCTAATCAAACAGGCGCCAAAAAGGATGCGACTCGAACTTGAGATGAGTATCAACACTGAAGTTAAGAAACTAATCAACTCCGGCTTCATCCAAGAAGTTCAATATCCCGACTGGATCGCTAATATCGTTCTAGTGATGAAGAAAAATTGGACGGTTCACATCTGCGTGGACTTTCGGGACCTCAACAAAGCTTGCTCAAAGGATGACTTCCCGTTACCCGTTACTGAGCTGATGATCGATAACACGTCTACCCATGAGGTTTTCTCCTTCATGGATAGATCTTCAGGATACAACCAAATAAAAATGCATCCTAAAGATCAGAAGCATACCGCCTTCCAGAACCCATTAGGTATATTCTGCTATAAAGTGATGCCCTTCGGTTTGAAGAACGCTGGCGCTACCTCTCAGAAGGCCATGACAAAGATCTTTGATAACCTCATACACGAGATCGTTGAATTATATATCGATGACCTTGTAGTGAAGAGCAAATCTCATGAGGAGCATTGGGAACATCTAAAAATAGTGTTTCAACGTCTTCGGAAGTATAATCTAAAGATGAATACTCTAAAATGCGCATTTGGAGTTTCCTCAGGAAAATTCCTGGGATTCATCATACGTCACCAGGTATCGAAATCGATCCCTCAAAGATCAAGATGATTATGGAAATGCCCACGCTAAGAACCCTTAAACAACTGCGGTCTCTCCAAGGAAAGCTCGCGTAATCTGGCGGTTCATAACCAAATTCTTCGGAAAATGCCGTCCCTACATTAATCTGATGAAGAAAGGGGCCCCCTTCATCTGGGATCAAAAATGCTAAAACGCATTGGACGAAATCAAGCAATACCTGCAAAATCCGCCGGTATTGACCGCTCCGGTTAAGGGAAAACCCCTTATCCTATATACAATGTCCCTTGAGGTTTCTCTAGGCGTATTGTGGGCACAATAGAACAATCAGGGAGAGGAGAGAGCTCTATACTATTTAAGTTGAGTTCTCCTTAGGGCAGAAAACAACTATTCCCCCATCGAAAAGTATTGCCTAGCGCTGATCTTCGCAATAACGAAGCTCAGACATTACGTCTTGGCACATGAGCTCCATCTAATATCGAAGGTGGATCCTCTCAAATATCTAATGTCTAGGGCTATACTAACAGGAAGGCTCGCCAAATGGACCCTCCTCTTGATAGAGTTCTCGATAACATATCGTCCCCCCAAAGTGGTGAAAGGGCAGGCCATAACTGAATTTCTAGCGGAGCATCCGATACTAGTCGACTTTCCTTTAAATTACGAGTTGCCAGACGAACACGAGTTCGATACAATCGAAGAAGAAAATGATTCCCAATGGGAACTCTACTTCGATAGCGCATCTTCCATGAAGCGGCGAAAGCAAAACACCCCCATAATCAAAGTTGGGTTGGGCCTTATCTTCATGACCCCGTAAGGAGGGATAATGCATTACTCTCTTTCCTTAACGGAGCCAAGAACTAACAAAGAAGCTGAATATGAAGCTTTGATAGCAGGTCTTGTGATAGCAATCGACATGGGAATCAAAGACCTCCTCATATATGGAGACTCTCAGCTGATCGTTAGCTAAGTAAATGGCGACTATCAGACATACAAGCCAGAGCTGATAACGTATGGAGAAAGAGTGCATCAACTGCTGACACAAATCCCTTCCTATACCCTAGAAAGCATACCGCGTGCGGAAAACAGCAAGGCGGATGCATTGACCAAATTGGTTAAGGAATTGGCCGATGAAGACCTCGATGACCTGAGGATCATTATGTAAAGCCGAAGGGTTCTTACGGCAATAGATAAATTTTCGGAAGACCTGAAAGTGTCATCCGAAGGAAAAGAAACGACCGAACAAATAGCCCTTCAAATAGAGGACGAAGAAAAATTTAATGGCTGGAGGGAAGTCTTCATAGACTACTTTAAGTTCCAACGAACGCCCGAAAATGTGTCGTTTAGACATCAGCTCATGAAATGAGGTTTGTCTTTCGCCTTCGTCAATGATACTCTATATAAGAGATCGTTAGACTGCCTATAGCTAAGATGCCTGGGGTCGGAGGAAGCAAAGAAAGTCGTCCAAGAAAATCACGACGGACTCTGCGATTCTCATCAAGCTGGGCCAAAGATGAAACTGAAGATAAAAAGAATGGGTTACTATTGGCACACGATGATCTAGGACTGCCTAAAATATGCAAAGCAGTGTCACTCGTGCCAAATTCACGGGGACTTCATCCATCAACATCTAAATTCGCTACACCCGACAGTGGCTAGATGACCGTTCGAAATGTGGAGAACCGATATAATTGGCCCTATCGAACCGGCATCATCCAATGAACATCGGTTCATACTAGCAACAACTAACTACTTCTCTAAGTTGGCAAAAGTAGTACAACTAAGGGAAGTGAAGTTGGATAATAACCTCCATTTCATCATGACCCATGTCATATACCGGTTTGGAACTCCGTGACGGATAATCTCGGATAATGGGCCAGCTTACAGAAGCCATAAAATAAGCCGCTTCACACAGCAGTATAAAATAGATTGGAGATACTTTTCAGTCTATAATTCTTGGGCAAACGGTCTAGCTGAAGCTTTCAATAAGATCTTGACAAAGATTATAAAAAAATGGTGTCCAAATACAAAAAGAACTGGCACGAAAGGTTGCATGAGGCTCTCTGGGCGTACCGAACAACGTTCAAGATGGCCATGAATACAACACCATACGCATTGGTGTTCGGCACGGAAGCAGTGATCCCAATAGAAATAGAACTCCCCTCTCTACGAGTAGCAGTTCGTTGCGAGCTGACAGATAAAGAAAATGCTCATCTTAGGCTCGAGGAGCTCGACGCCCTCGTTGAAACTCGCCTTATAGCTCAACAAACTCTGGAGGCTCATAAGACAAGGATGATACGGTCATATGAAAAACTGACCAGGCCAAGAATATTCCACCAAGACAAACTCGTGCTAGTCGCCAAAAGACCAATGATCCCCAATCGTACAAAACGAGGAAAGTTCGAGCCAAACTATGAAGGCTCGTACATCATAGACAAAGTCTACCAAGGTGGAGCCTACCTACTGATGGATATGCATGGCGAAAGACCCTTCCATCCAATAAACAGTTGATTCCTAAAGAAATACTGTGCTTTATGAGTCATGACTTAGGTCAATGATAGATGACAACGCTTGTGTCCGCTCACTATCAACCTGAGTCAGAACCCAGAGAGTAGTACCCACAAATCTCCATTGCCCCGAAATACGGCGATAATGGACCGAAACGTTCTTAAACTAATTCAGGACCAAAACGTCCCTAAACTAATGCGTTCACCCAAACACGGGAATAATGGACTGAAACGTCCTTAAACTAATGCTAGACCGAAACGTCCTTAAACTAACAGTGTACCAAAATGTCCTTAAACTAACATTCGTCCCTAAAATGGGAATGCTGGACCGAAATGTCCTTAAACTAACTTTCGCCCCCAAAACGGGAATGTTAGACCGAAACGTTCTTAAATTAGCATTTCGCTTTAAATACGGCGATAAAGGACTATCATGTCCTCACACGTTTAGACCTACGGTGAATCCCTATATCGATTACCGTATACAATCCATAGGCCTAAACGATTAATAACTCTCCCAGATCCCATATGATGTAGTCCTTAGAAAAAGATCGGAGCCTACGGCTAATGGTGCGTTACCTTACGGGCCGCCTAAAAAACGGTATGTTCACAAGCGAAATGGGCACAGATGAAACCCCTAAAGAGCATCGTGAGTAAACACAATAGTACTACTAGCGAGCTAGTGAAAACCTGAGAGAGCGCGAACTCGTTAAAAAAACGGTATGTTCGCAAGCCAAATGGGCACAGATGTGTAACAACCCTAACTTTCTGTACGAAATTTTTTCAAAATACAGAAAGGGAAACCTAAGCCTGAACACGAGTTATAAGTTTGTTTTACTTTAGAACAGCAAGAAAGAGCTTGTAGCTCACAGGTAAATCCTTGCACTGGTGAGACAAATCACCTGAGTTCAAATCCCATCAGCCACATTATCTTTTTATTAAATTTTCTTTTAACTTTTTAGAAGCCCAAGAGTCTATACGTACACTACACGTAAACTGAAGAGACACATCCTAATCAAACATGTGCACGAGGGTAGACCAAACGATAGGGACACGTGGCCAAAGAACCAAGCCCACCCGTCGGAATTTGGTCGGCGAAACACATGGAAAAACCGGCACCATCGGGTAGAACCGTCCCAAATGCTCCCAAACTTTTTCCCCTGCACCCTTTCAGCTACCCCACTCCCCCTACACTGTTGGTATTCTCTGCACATTTACAGAGCATAATAAAATTCACATTTAAACCTATTTTTATTACAAATTTTAATACACCCATTCACTATACTAAACCCTAGATTTTCCTATAAATACCACCCCTCATATCACCCCTCCTCACTCAAAAATCCCTGCCAAAACTATCAAGAATTCCTAAGTCTTACATTGTGCAAGTGGAGTTAGCAATGGACGAAGCTCCGACGAAGTTCCGGCGACGATAAGAGGAGTTTCCGGCGACGAAACGACGCACCGGCGCTTACCTTCTCTTCCTCTCTCTCCCCCTATATCTTTGTAGCCAGTAAGTCCCATCTCCCTTCTCATCTTTTTCTTTAAAAAGTTTCATTTCTAAAACCCGACGGAAGCGGAGTTAGTCCGACTTCCGATTAAGTTTTCTTTAAAAACTATATTTTTCTTAATCAAGATAACTTCATATTCTCACATATTGCTCAAAAAACATTAACTAACTCAACAAAATAAGTTTCACATCAAAATAATCATTTTTGTGACATTTATCACATTTTTACATAAAAATACCACAAACTATTCATTTCGACATTATAACATTTATTCCTTGCTATACCTTTAGATAGTTCACGAGGTAATGACCTACCTCATCACAACACACATCTCTATCATAGCACGATTGATTTTAGGATAATAAAATATGGGAAATGTGATCTTACAAATAAATACCCTAAACTTATAAAACCGTTTTCTATAAAAAGATGTATTAACGATTTCCATGCAATTACGCCTCTACAACCCATTTTGGGGACCCCGTTCGGGATGGTGCGGATTATTGCACATCCTCAGGCTTATTAGAGCGAGATGCAGACCTCCGCAAAGAGAATTCGATCTCGATGGAATTTTTATACATTTTTCTTTAGAAAATGATATTTCTATAAGAAAATAAATAAATTATTTTCATTAAATATATATATATATATTATCAAAATATATATTTTGATTATATAAATATTCCAAGTTTTCTAAATCAAAGGAATCAATATTACATGAAAACACCATCTAAATACAACACAAGTACAATATTTCAAGAAAATACCATATACTATCAAACTAGGTTCTATTCACTAAAAATTTCACATTTATAAAATACACATCTATTAAAACCCTAAAGACGATAATTAAATACTTGAGGTGTATTTTGAAATTATGCCAAAACTCTTTTTACATAAAACCCCTCAAGTTATACTAAATTACAATAAGGACCCTAGTAAACATAGGTTTAAGTGGGACCAGTCTCTTGAGCCTCAGGGAGACGGAGATATGGGTGCTTGTCTATTTAAGGTAGACAACCTAACAAACTGTGTTATCAATACGGTAATTGTCTTGAAAAAAGACACAAATCCTACCATCCATGTGCAGCAGTTACCGATAACATCAAAACAATCAGGATTTCAAGTTCTTCTTAAAAGTGTCTGATTCGGACTGAGACTCAATCTAATCAATCTGACTTGAATGAGATTCAAGTACAAAACTACAATTCAACATGAATCCATGAATCCATATATTCAAGCTATATCAATCTATACAACTTAACTAAACCGAACCATGGATATACTCTATTTACATGTTCATCCATTATATCTGTTCCATTACTGATGTCATGGTTTCAGCAAGTCATCCATATATACAATTTACAATACAAAACAATACAAACAATAGAATCAAGATATCGCGAGGTTTATAAGGGGTAGATTGGTACGGAAGGTGTTAAAAGTGGCACGAGACTGCAACCATAAGACACCTAACCTGAATCTCCATTGCCGTTGTACCGTGGCTGAAGGGTTCCTTGTACTCCATATACCATAGTCTCCGGGATAGTGAGACTCCTCTCGTATACACTGGCATTTTCTGTACCAAGCTACAAACAACAGCGTTAATAATATAATACAACTTTAAAAGTTACTTTCTCCTTCTGTCTATTCTGTCTCTTTTTACTTTTGGGACTTATCGAGCGATTGTTCGCCGACGACATTCATTTTCTTCTTTCTTTGGAATGTTGTCAGGTGGATAAGATCTTATGGAGACAGAGCCCACCAGCGAAGACTTGGATCAGCTAGCTTTTGCCCCAGAGCTCTAGTTACTTGTACATTTCATTTTCATTTCTGTTATGCCATTGTTTAGGCATTGCTTTCAGTAAATGTATTTTCATTTCAGTTGTATTGTAAAAAAATGTTAATAAATAAAGTTGCTGTTGCTTAGATATGCTCAGCGTTTTTACTTCTGAGTAAATACGTCGCATGACCCATCGCGTCCTCTGCCCGTACACTTAGAAGCGAGGCGTGACAGGTTTTGTTGGTGGCCCATGCAGGTCAGTGCTGCATGAAACCCTACCATGCAGGCCAGTTGTGCGTGGACAACCTAAGCAATATAACATAAGAACCAGCAACTGAAAACATTCTTTACAATTCATATTCCTTGAATCTTCCGATTCCATATATTTTGAATCTGTCCTAACCCAAATTTTTCTTTCAAGGTTATAGATTCCCCAAACAACACCAGCACAAATGTCAATAACACCCCCCCCCCCACCTTTACCACTTACACCAGCCGTCACTGCTCCGATCAATGAGCAGACGGTAATACTTGAGGCAATCCGAAGCCTCCTGGAAGGACTGTAGTAGAAGAATGCTATATTATTGAACCGACCTGAAGCGGAAGAAACCGTTATAAAGCGCTCTGCTACCCAGATGGTAGGAGGAGCCCACCCTATACAACCTTATAAACCCAAGAGACAGAAAGAAACAATTAACCGGTCAAGTCCAGGTTTTTGTTTCTACTGCAAGAGGGATGGACACTTGTGGAAGGATCGTAGGCGCGCAAAAGGCATGTGCTTAGTTTGTGGCGAATTCAATCACGGAATTGGAACCTGTCCTTATAGACGCAACCCAGCTCACACACCCACCAACTACCCGCATAGGCCAGCTATCCAGGCTCTTACACCTCGTCTTGCACTCCCAGCTCCACCACCTGCACAGCCTACTCGCCAATTCCAACAGGCACTGAAGAACATGCCTCGAGGGCAAAGAAATATGCCCTAAAGACAGAGGAATGTGCCTCCGACTTGGAGGAATGAGCCACGGCATCAGGCTTTCCTTTTAGCAGCCAAAGAAGCAGAGGTTGTATACTAAGGTAACACTAGTAATTGTCTTCAACCTTTTCAAACTCTTGTACCACTTTGTTATTTTTCATACACTATCAGTACTTCTATCACCAAACTTTTCTTGAATCCGTTACACTTTCCTTTTTACAAATTTCGAGGACGAAATTTTTATAAGGAGGGTAGAATGTAACAACCCTAACTTTCTGTACGAATTTTTTTTCAAAATACAGAAAGGGACACCTAAGCCTGAACATGAGTTATAAGTTTGTTTTGCTTTAGAATAGCAAGAAAGAACTTGTAGCACATAGGTAAATCCTTGCACTGGTGAGACAAAGCACCCGAGTTCAAATCCCATCAGCCACATTATCTTTTTATTTAATTTTCTTGTAAATTTTTAGAAACCCAAGAGTCTATACGTGCACTACACATAAACTGAGGATACACGGCCTAATCAAACATGTGCACGAGGGTAGACCAAAGGACAGAGACACGTGGCCAAAGAACCAAGCCCACCCGTCGGAATTTGGCCGGCGAAACCTATGGAAAAACCGGCACCATCGGGTGGAACCATCCCAAATGCTCCCAAACATTTCCACCTGCACCCTTTCAGCTACCCCACTCCCCATACACTGTTGGTATTCTCTGCGCATTATAGAAGACAATAAAATTCACATTTAAACCTATTTTTATTACAAATTTTAATACACCCATTCACTACACTAAACCCTAGATTTTCATATAAATACCACCCCTCATATCACCCCTCCTCACTCACAAATCCCTGCCAAAACTCTCAAGAATTCCCAAGTCTTGCATTGTGCAAGTGGAGTTAGTAAAGTGTGAAGCTCTGAAGAAGTTCCGGCGACGATACGATGAGTTTTCGGTGACGAAACGACGCACCAGCGCTTCCCTACTCTTCCTCTCTCCCCCCTCTATCTTTGTAGCCAGTAAGTCCCATCTCCCTTCTCATATTTTTCTTTAAAAAGTTTCATTTCTAAAACCCGACGGAAGCGGAGTTAGTCCGACTTCCGATTAAGTTTTCTTTAAAAACTATATTTTTCTTAATCAAGATAACTTCATATTCTCACATATTGCTTAACAAACATTAACAAACTCAACAAAACAAGTTTCACATCAAAATAATCATTTTTGTGACATTTATCGCATTTTTACATAAAAATACCACAAACTATTCATTTCGACATTATAACCTTTATACCTTACTATACCTTTAGATAGTTCACGAGGTAATGACCTATCTCATCACAACACACGTCTCTATCATAGCACGATTGATTTTGGGACAATAGAATACGGGAAATGCGATCTTATAAATAAATACCCTAAACTTATAAAACTGTTTTCTATAAAAAGATGTATTAACGATTTCCATGCAATTGCGCCTCTACAACCCATTTTGGGGACCCTGTTCGGGGTGGTGCGGATTATCGCAAATCCTCGGGCTTAGTAGAGCGAGAAGTAGACCTCCGCAAGGAGCATTCGATCTCGATGGAATTTTTATACATTTTTCTTTAGAAAATGATATTTCTATAAGAAAATAAATAAATTATTTTCATTAAATATATATATATATATATTATCAAAATATCTATTTTGATTATATAAATATTCCAAGTTTTCCAAATCAAAGGAATCAATATTACATGAAAATACCATCCAAATACAACACAAGAACAATATTTCAAGAAAATACCATATACTATCAAACTAGATTCTATTCACTAGAAATTTCATATTTATAAAATATACATCTATGAAAACCCTAAAGACGGTAATTAAATACTTTAGGTGTATTTTGAAATTATACCAAAACTATTTTTACATAAAACCCCTCAAGTTATACTAAATTACAATAAGGACCCTAGTAAACATAGGTTTAAGCGGGACCAGTCTCTTGAGCCTCAGGGAGCCGGAGATATGGGTGCTTGCCTATTTAAGGTAGACAACCTAACAAACGGTGTTATCAATACGGTAATTGTCTTGGAAAAAGACACAAATCCTGTCGTCCATAAGCAGCAGTTACCGATAACATCAAAACAATCAGGATTTCAAGTTATTTTTTAAAGTATCTGACTCGGACTGAGTCTCAATCTAATCAATCTGACTTGAATGAGATTCAAGTACAAAACTACAATTCAACATGAATCCATGAATCCATATATTCAAGCTATATCAATCTATACAGCTTGACTGAACCGAACATGGATATACTCCATTTACATGTTCATCCATTGTATCTGTTCCATTACTGATATCATGGTTTCGGCAAGTCATCCATCTATACAATTTACAATACAAAACAATACAATCAATAAATCGCGGGGTTTATAAGGGGTAGATTGGTACGAAAGGTGTTAAAAGCGGCACGAGATTGCAACCATAAGACACCTAACCTGAATCTCCATTGTCGTTGTACCGTGGCTGAACGGTTCCTTGTACTCCGTATACCTTAATCTCTGGGACAATGAGACTCCTCTCGTATACACTGGCATTTTCTGTACCAAGCTATAAACAACGGTGTTAACAATATAATACAACTTTAAAACTTACTTTCTCCTTCTGTCTATTCTGTCTCTTCTTACTTTTGGGACTTACCGAGCGATTGTTCGCCGACGACATTCATTTTTTTCTTTCTTTGGAATGTTGTCAGGTGGATTGGATCTTCTGGAGACAGAGCCCACCTGCGAGGACATGGATCAGCTAGCTTTTGATCCGGAGCTCTAGTTACTTGTACATTTCATTTTCATTTCTGTTATGCTATTGTTTAGGCATTGCTTTCAGTACATGTATTTTCATTTCAGTTGTATTGTAAAAAGAATGTTAATAAATAAAGTTGATGTTGCTTAGATACGCTTAGCGTGTTTACTTCTGAGTAAATACGTCGCGTGACCCATTGCGTCCTCTGCCCGTACACTGGGAAGCGGGGCGTGACAAGATGAAAACCCGAAAGGGCACCATGAGTAAAAACAGCAGGACTACAGGCGAGCTTGTGAAAACCCGAAAGGGCGCAATCTCGAGAAAATAGAAAATATACACTAGCAGAGTCCTTTCGACCTTGCGAGGAGAAAACACCTGCGTGAGATCCTTACGACTCACAAAAGAGCAACACACTTAGGAGTCCCCATGATTCCTAAGGAGAAATTATACTTGCGAGATCCTCATGATTCGTAAGGAGAATTCCTCTATATGAGACCCTCATGGCTCATAGGATTCAAAAGTATTAGGTTACAGGGATCTAAACATATTCTTAAGCCGTCATATTCCCCTAAGTTGCCCTACAGGCGGTCCAATATTGACCCTTATATACAATCCACGGGCATAAATAAATAATCTCTCACCAAGTTTCACCAATAGCGAGAAATGTCCTCATATGGTGAGCGACACTTGTAAGTCTTCTTGACTTACAAGGAGAAAATACTCTTATAAGATCCTTACGACTTACAAGAGTAAATGTACTTAGGAATTCTCACGACATCTAAGGAGAAAATACACCTACGAGATCCTCTCGACTCGTAAGGAGAAATACCTTTATGAGACCCTTATGTCTCATAAAGTCAAAAAGCCTTAATCGACAGGATCTTAACCATGTTTGCTAAGCCATCTTTGTTCAAAGCGACAAAAGAAAATGATGATTCGCTCCTGGCAATATCCCAGTTATAGCAATACTGATGCCTAAATTGGTATCAAATTTCAAGTTCTCTTACGGCAAATAATGAATCACTCCTGGCAATATTCCAGTGGTAGCAATGCTGATGCCAGGATTGGGATCAGATTTCAAATCCCAAAAAAAGCCGAAATGATAGAGCAACTCGCAATAAAAAGCAGCGAGTAAAAACAAAAACAACCGAAATGATTGGGCACCGCGATAAATAGCCGAAATGATTAGGCAATCGCGACTTTTGCGACATAAAAGCTGAAAAGATAGAGTATCGCGAAAAAAATTAAAAAAATGAAAATGAAACTTTTCTGCCCTGCAAGCAGGTCCATATTTACTCTTTTGAACGATCTATTGGCAAAAATGAAAGAAAGGGAACCATATTTTCCCACCTCGCTTCGTCAAAAGGAGAACCGAGTCTCGAAGATACATATACAACCTGCAGACTATCCCGGCATTCCTTCTCATTCCAATAGGGTGCATACGTGACATCAACAAAGCTCCAAGGAGCCAAATCAAAAAGGAGTAATGACAAAATCTGTTGGGTTCCTAGGCACTCTTGTAAGGGTTAATAAGGCATCAACCATGCCCGAATAAAAATTTAGACATGCCGAACAACCCAAAGCCGGGATCTTTGCTAGATTATTAGGGATTAACATGCAAGTAAACATCTTTACAACTAAGTGTGAGGGATTACAACCTTTGTAGTCCGCTCCTTCGCGTCATAAGCTCCGAGTAGAAGTCCCTTCGCCGCGATCCACGATCTCCCGGACTCAAAAGCGGCTCCGCAACTCGAACGATCCATGCTAGCTTGTAGTCTTCCTTTTCTCCGATGATCTACCTCGAAGTTTCTATAACTCAAGCTATCTCTCTCTAATGAAGTGAACACCCTAATCTAATTGGCTAGATTATAAGAGGATAATTGAGTAGTATTTATGCTTTCCTTTTATATCAAATTCTCACACAAAACCATCATATAAAGAAAACCTAGAAAGCTTTCTCAAAGCTCAAGGTTGAAGAAGAAGAAGAAATAATGCATTATTCCTTTTGTGATGAATAATGAAATGATATATGATTAATAATGTAACCATGGTCAACTATGACAAGGCTAACCATTGTAAAGAATTAACTAGGGTTTGGGTTGGGTTAAACAATGAGTCATGAGAAAATATCAACCATAATATCTAAGCTCATGACAAAAGAAAACCTTCTAGAAGGTTCATGAAAGAACTAACCCAATTCAAACCCTAACCTTGTTTAATCTCCACTAAACATGTTTCATTAGTAATCATATCATGTTACAATAATATATATCACATATATATTATATATTTGTAAAAAAAAAAATAATACAATTAACATATATCGCATATATATCAATGAATTACCCGGTGAGAAAATGAAATAATAAAGCGAGCCAATATTAGATAATGTAATGCAATATATCATTATATTATTATACATTAAATTATCGAATCAACACTTGATCTGACAATCCGGCTATATCGAATATAACCGACTAATATATCATGTACCGATTCATCGAATCAACACTTGATCCGATGATCCGGCTCATATCTAAATATCGCGAGAATATAATACGGTATATCATATCGCATTATCATCGGTCGTGCACATATCACATATGTGCCCCAACTCCATTTTTCCTGAGTCAAGAAACCTCTGTGTAGGACTCTAAAGAATCGTCAATACGCCGGTAGCAGGTGATGATCATATCAAACACTCACAAGCTGCAAACGGTCAGCTAAACGTAACAGCCGCCCAAGTATTGAGCGATCAGAAGATCAACAAGCTAGCCTGTACATTCTCCTATGAATCCAATCAGTAACACTCCCGTACAGTACGGTCTCTTCGTCTGATATGTTGCATATCTAGTCTAGGGGTGGTATACGTCAGACCTCAGTAACCGATAAGTCGTGTAGATGTGAGGCTCATAACGGGTCGAGAAACTACTGGTAACACTTACCAGTAAATCTCTATATCAGCCCTGGCCAGGGACTTCCAGTTATAGCCAATCGAACACAGCACAACATCAACTCTCTATACCGGGAGAGACGAATCCCCTCCTATCGCTCATTGCCTCCATGTAATTCGGGACAGCACCTAAAAGCCACCGTTTTGCACGCCGACTTGGACGTGGTAAGGTGGAAATCAAAGCATATTGAGAATCACACAAGACTCTATGACGATCTCGAGTCTACAGACTACCCTGTACCAGTGTCACCGGAGAACTGCCATCTGACGTGTGGTATATCACCATCTGGGAGTTCTCGGCGAGTCCGTCCAGTGTACCCAGTATCTACTGAGCACCCGTACACCATCTCTGATGTCAAAACACCGATGGATATGGGATCATCCATCGCCCATCATATGGGTCATGATGCGTATACGCTAGTATACACTGGTGTATCGATGCCCTGTCTCGATATACCCTCGACTAGGATTAGTTATAGGATGTACTCATCGACTACCGTGGCCCCACTAGTATGATCTCATCATAGTCCCAGTAGTCGAGTTTAGATCCTAAGGGCTTTATCAACATGTGAGAGTAAGACAGTAAACTAATACAAATCAACATGTTAAGATAAAGTGAAACCAAATAGCATACTATCATGAAGAGCAAGAATGAACTCTCTATATATATCCAAGCATCCATTATAATATACATCATATGTACAACAATGGCCTCTGGGGCATATACATAACTAACAAAATCTCAGCTCCAGCTCGACGTTCCTTCTCGGTGCAGATGCAACATCAACAAAGAACTAAAGGTCAAATATAAGCGGAGCAATGGAAAAATCTTAAGTCCAGATCTCAAAGGCGACATCTACAGCTTAGAGACCAACTTAACATCCTTCCTATTCCAGCAAGGTGCAGACACAACGTCAACAATGACCCAAGGGTCAAACAAAAGTGGAGTGACGACATATTCCTAACTCTAAGTCTTGATCGCAAATATGCAGCGTAAAGACTAATTCGACATCCCTCTTACTCCAGCAAACTATAAACATGGTGTCAACAAAGCTCTAAGAAGCCAAATCAAAACGTAGTAATGGCAAAATCCTAGCTCCAACTTGACTTCCTTCTCATTCCAGTAAGGTACAGATGCGACATCAACAAGGACCCAAGGTTCAAATAAAAGTGGAGCAATAGCATATTCCTAGCTCTAGATCCCGATGGCAACATCTACAGCCTAGAGATCAGCTCGACGTTCCTTCTCAGTGCAGACGCGACGTCAACAAGGACCCAAGGGTCCAGAAAAAGTGGAGTGATAGAAAAATCCTAACTCAAGATCTCAATGGAAACATCTATAGCCTAGAGATCATCTTCGCGTTCTTCTCATTCTAGTAGGGTGCAGATGCAACGCCAAAAAGGACCCAAGGGTCGAATCAAAACGGAGTAATGGAAAAATCCTAGCTCCTGCTCGACGTTCCTTCTCGGTGCAGATGCGACGTCAACAAAAATCCAAGGGTCAAATAAAAGTGGAGTGACGGCATATTCTAAGCTCCAGATCTCAATGGCAACATCTACAGCCTAGAGACCAACTTAACATTCTTCTCTTTCCGGCAGGATGCAGACACAACGTCGACAAAAACCTAAGGGTCAAATAAAAGTGGAGCAATGGCGTATTCCTAGCTCTGGATCTTGATGGCAACATCTACAGCCTAGAGATCACCTCGACGTGCTTCTCATGCCAGCAGGATGCAGACGCGGTGTCAACCAAGAATTAAGGGACAAATATAATTGGAGTGATGGCATATCCCTAGCTCCCTACCTCAATGGCATTACACACAGCATAGAAATCACACTGATGTATACCCTACTTCAGCAAAGAATCGGCGCGACATCATCAAAGAAAAAACGGAGTGACAGCATATTCCTAACTTCGGGTTTTGACGGCAGTACATATAAAGCCTAAACACCGTTGGAGATCATTCCACCCCAAAAGGGTGCGGTTATAACTCATCGGGGCTCCAAAGAGCCTAACCTCAAGTAAAAAATGCCACGGAAAATACCTAACGCTTGTTCTTCTGACGGTAATACAAATAGTCCAACCTAAGAAGATTACTTGAAGATGTCTTGTCCAGCTTCAGATGGGATCAGAGACACGACAGTCGCGGGGCTACTTGAACAGCGGCTTAAAGACTGCATATCGAGGAATACATCAGCCCACACGACAGTACCACGGACTAAAACCCTAGTACCATAAACCTAACGGACCTCTGTCATAAAAGAATGGGGGTTATCTACATACAACGTTAGGATAAGTTTGCATGTAAACCCAAGGGAGGTAAACTAAAAACACTCCGAAATGAGTGCGTAAATTAGAGATTCCGAAATGAGTGAATAAACTATAGACTCAGAAATGAGTGAATAAATTATAGACTCCGAAATGAGAACCTAAACTAGAAACTCTGAAATGAGTGAATAAACTACAAACTCCAAAATGGGTACATAAACTAGAGACTCCGAAATGAGTGAATAAACTACAAACTCCGAAATGAGTAAATAAACTAATCCGTGCCGAGCCAAGACATCAAAAGATAGAGAGGTGAAAGCATAAAATAAAATATATCTTTTATTAACAAATCAAAATGAATAAAAGGTAGAAAAAAGGGGAAAATACAGCAACAAAAAAATAAGACGGTGGACGATTCAATAAGCAAGCTAGATCATCATTTTTTTGCCGAACCTCCGCCTCAGGCCTTATCAGTGCCGCAAGCTGAACCCCTACCTGTGCTTCTTGTTATTGATACAAAGAAAACCAATGCTCAAACTATTTCTCAGCAGTCTTGTGAGTCTCAACCATTTCGTGCGTAAAAGTTACAGCTTTATCGAGAGCCACCACCTCCGCAATTGCCTCTTAAAGAACTCGCCAAATTTCATAGGCCCGAGTAGTTTTGGTTGCGAGCTAGGCTTGGAGTTCCCCCAAAGCCTTCGAGGCCAGCTCCCTCTCCGAAAACTTCCGGTTGAGCCTTTTCTCACAAGATCGGAGGTTGGCCGCACACCGATCAATCCATTCATGCAAGTTGGCCTTTACAGATAAGATCTCTGAAGGAAGGTGTGTGCATTCAACTCCATGAAGAGAAGCCTCCACTCGACAGTAATACTCAACCCAAGTACGCACCAGCACCTCGTCATGGTAGGTGGCAAGAACGGACAATGAAGCATTCTTTTCGACAGCAAATTCCTCTGCAATTACGAAAGTGCCGGCGTGGAGATCTTCGATAAGAGTGGCCAGTGAATGTATACTCTGCTTCGCCATCCTTTTAGACATACGTCTGGCATAAGGGCCCGGCAGCATGCTAATATGGGACTCAAATGGAGTCAGGATTTGCAGAACTGTGAATATATATAAGATTAGTCACCTTTCCAAATGGGAGATAAACAAAAGAATACCATGGATAGAGTATCACTTACCTATGGCCATAGAAGGCAAATATGAGAAATCCCTAGGCGCATCAAGAACCTCAACTTCATCATCGGCTTATAGAACTGTGGTTCAAAATAAAGGTGCTTCAGTGACATTATGGAAATATAGTACAGAAGGCAAGAGAATACCAACCATGGTCAGAAGAAAGGATGACACGCTGGGGGGTATCGCATGTGGGGCTGCCATATTGAGTAGGCGTAAGAAGGTCTCCTCTAGAGAACAATCCATAATGGAGGACGCCAACTCCCGCAACTCTAGAATCACAAGAAAGGGTCAGACATATTGTCACGCCCCTTTTCCCGGTGTACGGAAAGGGGATGCGGCGAGGCTGCTACGTATTTACTCTGAAGTAAACACGCTAAGCGTATCTAAGTAATATAAAGTAAATGTACACAAGAAAAATGACAATAGATGTAATTGAACAGCAACTTTTATTTATTAAACATTCTTTTACAGGTACAACTGGAAATGTAAATATATGAATAGAAAGCAATGCCTAAACAATGGCATAACTGAAATGAAAATATATACAAGTGCCTACAGCTCTGGGTTAAAGGCTAACTGCTCCAAATCTTCAGTACTGGACTCGATCTCCAGTGAGTCCAATCCACCTGACAACATTCCAAAGAAAGAAGAAAATGAATGTCGTCAGCGAACAATCGCTCGGTATGTCCCAAAAATGAGTAGAGATAGAATATACAGAAAGAGAATATATCTAGTAATATTTGATTATAATGTTAACGCGGTTGTTTGTAGCTTGGTACAGAATATGCCAGTATATATGAGAGGAGTCCCACTATTCCGGAGACTAAGGTATACGGAGCACAAGGAACCGTTCAGCCACGGTACAACGGCAATGGATATTCAGGTTAGGTGTATTATGGTTACAGTCTCGTGCTAATTCTAACATATTCTGTACCAATCTACCTCTTTAAAACCCCTCAATGTCTTTTGTAGTGATTGTATTGTTTGTTATATAGATGGATGACTTGCCGAAACCATGATATCAGTAAATGGAATGGATATAAATGGATATTCATGTAAACGGAGTATATTCATAGTTCGGTTCAGTCAATAGATTGATATAGATTGAATAGAAGGATTCATGTTGAATCATATTCAAGTCAGATTGATTAGATTGAGACTCGGCCTGAGTCAGACACTTTGAAAAAAAATTGAAGTCCTGAATTAGTTTTGATTTTATCGGTAACTGCTGCACATGGACGGCAAGATTTGTGTCTTTTTCCAAGATAATTACCGTATTGATAAAACTGTTTGTTAGATTGTCTATCTTAGATAGGCAATCACCCATATTCTCCGGCTCTCTGAGGCTCAAGAGAACTGGTCCCGCTTAAACCTATGTTTACTAGGGTCCTTATTATAAATTAATATAACTTGAGGGGGTTTTATGTAAAAATAATTTTTTTATATTTTCAAAATACACCTCAAGTATTTAATTATCGTTTTTAGGGTTTTCATAGATGCATATTTTATAAAAGTGAAATTTCTAGTGAGTAGAACCTAGTTTTCATATATATGGTATTTTAATGAAATATTTGGATTTGGATTGAATTTGGATGGTAGTTTCATGTAATGATGATTCTTTTGATTTAGAAAACTTGGAACATTTGTATAATACATTAAAATAGATCTTTTGATAATATTCATATATATATATATATATATATATATATATATATATATATATATATATATATATATATATTTACATATTTAATAAAAATAAATTTTATTTATTTTCTAGAAATCTCATTTTCTTAAAAATAGTATTAAAAATTCCATCGAGATCGAATGCTCCTAGCAGAGGTCTGCATCTCGCACTACTAGGCCCGAGGACGTGCAATAACCTGCACCATCCCGACCGGGGTTCTCCAAAATGGGTTGTAGAGGCTTATTTACAAGAAATTGATTAACACTCTTTCTAAAGAAAACGGTTTTGTAATAGTTTAGGGTATTTTATTGTAACTCGTAATATTCCAACAAATATTGTCCATAAGTAAATCGTGCTATGTCCAATATGTGTGTTGTGATGAAGTAGGTCCTTACATCGTGAGTTTTCTAAAGGTAATAGGGTTAAAAGAAATAAGCAATGTCGAATTAAAACATAAAGGTATTTTAATGTAAAAGTGAAATGGAAGTTGCTATGATTATTATTTTGATGTAGAACTTGTTCTAATGTGTTTGTTAATGGTTATAAAACAATACTTTGAAATTTATATGTTTGTTATTAAGAAAAGAATTGGATTTTTAAAGAAAAGCGAATCGGAAGTCGGATTAACTCCGCTTCCGACAAGTTTTGAGAATCAAGAGTTTGAGAATAGTAAAGGGGAGGAGAAGAGGGGACTTACAAGCTTTTAAGATAGAGGGGAGATGGGGGACGCTTAGGAAATCATCGTGGCGCCATTTCGTTGCCAGAATCTCATTGGAACGTCGCCGGAATCTTGCTCTTTGCTAACTCCACTTGCACAACTATATGGACTTGAGAATTTTTTAGAGTTTTGGCACTTGATTTCAGAATGAGGAGTGCTAAAGGGTAAGGTTGTATTTATAGGGTAGGATTAGGGTTTAGGGTATGAATTAGAGAATTAAAATGCATTTAATCATGGAGCAATGCTCAATTTTAATTCTCTGGAAAATGTGTAGAGAAAATAAACAGCATGAGAGAAGTGGGGTAGGCCAAGGGGTGCTCGGGAGAAAACATGAGGAGCATCCCCTACGGACGGCCCGGCGGTGCTGGTCCCCAACGCAAGCGTCGCCGGTTAGTCCCCAGTGGGGGAGCTTGGATCATTGGCCACGTGTTGGTGTCGCTTAGTTTTCTTTAGTGCACATGTTTGTTTATTCTGTGTCTTTTCATTTTACGTATAGTGTACGTGTAAACCCTTGGGCTTCTAAAAGATTAAAAGAAAAAATTAATAAAAAGATAATGTGGCTGGGGGATTCGATCACAGGGGTTACATCACAGCAGTGCAAGGCTTTACCAATGAGCTACAAGTTGTTTCTTACTGTTCAAAAGCAAATCAAATACTTATTGTGTACACAGGATTTCAAATACCCCAATTGTACATTAACTTTTAAATAAATTTCTGTACATTGAAATTGGAGTTGTTACATTCTACCCTCCTTACAAAAATTTCGTCCTCGAAATTTACAATTATTTTAAGGACTAGTTTACAAATAAATGAGAGAATCTTGCACGCATGTCGTCCTCACGTTCCCATGTTTATTCTCCTGGTGAATCTTTTCTCCACATCACTCGAACCAAGTTGACTTCCTTGTTCCGAAGTAACTTCACATTTCTATCCAGGATTCCATCAGGTTGCTGCTCACAAGATAAATTTGGCTGTACAGTGAGCTCGGAGTGACCAAGAATATGGCTGGGGTCACTCACATTCCTTCTGAGTTGGGATATGTGGAACACGTTGTGCACTCCTTCCAATGAAGGTGGAAGTGCCAAGCGATAGTCCACTTCTCCGACTCGTTCGAGTATGTCGAACGGTCCCATATACCTCGGACTGAGCTTACCCCGTCTTCCAAAACGAATCGCTCCATGGTTCGGAGATATCTTCAAAAATATATGTTCTCCCGGTTGGAACTCCAAGTGACGGTGTTTTGCATCAGCCCAGTGCTTCTGTCGATCTTGGGCTATGCGCATTCTCTCCCTGATAATGCGAACCACATCTACAGTTGCTACTATTATCTTAGGTCCAAGGAGTTCTTTATCTCCAATGTCGTCCCAACTTAATGGCGATCGAAACTTCCTTCCATATAAAGCTGCAAATGGTGCCATTCCTATACTTTCTTGGTAGTTGTTGTATGAAAACTCCACAAGATGTAGGTGATTTTCCCATGATCCTCCGAAGTCTAGCATACACGCTCTTAGAATATCTTATAAGATCTGAATCGTTCGCTCAGACTGACCATCTGTTTGTGGATGATAAGTTGTGCTGAAGTTCAGACTTGTTCCCAAGCTAGCTTGCAGACTCTGCCAAAATTGCGATCGAAATCTGGTGTCACGATCGGAGACAATGCAAACCGGTACTCCATGTAATCTTACGATTTCCTGCATGAGTTCATGAGTATCAGAGATAGTACATATTGAAGATTTAAATCTTGCTCAGATTCATACTTACTTTCATGTACTTTTTTGCTAGTGTCTCGGTATATTGGCCAACTCGAAAAGGGATGAAGTGAGCCGACATTGTGAGTCGATCCACAATAACCTATACCGCATCGTTACCCTTCGTACTGCGAGGAAGTGCAGTCACGAAATCCATTGTAATGTGTTGCCACTTCCTTTCTGGGATAAGTAACGGTTGAAGTAAACCAGCAGTCCTGTGATGTTCAGCATTTACTTGCTGGCACACCAAGCATTTTGCGATGCTTCTGGCTACTTCACGCTTCATTCCATACCACCAGTAATTTTGACACAAATCTTTGTACATCTTTGTACCTCCAGGGTATACTGAATAAGGAGAGCTGTGAGCATATTTCATCAACTCTTCTCGCATAGAACCTTTTGGTACACACAATCTACTGCCGTATCTCAAAGATCTGTCTTCATGGATGATGAAGTCTGTTTTAAGTCCACTTTCTACTTGTTCTCTGATCTTTTGTAACTTAGAATCACTTGCTTGAGCTGCTTTGATCTGATTGACAATGGTAGATTGAACTTGTGAGTTCGTCAAACTTGAAGCGTTACCTGGTATGACCACTTCAATCTCTATTTTATGCAAGTCTTGTTGAAGCTTCCACTGTGCGATGAAATTCAATGCTAATGGTTGGCGACTAAGTGAATCAGGAACTACATTCACCTTCCCTGGATGATATTGTAAGTTGATGTCGAAGTCTTCCATGAGTTCTAACCATCTTCTCTGCCACATATTCAACTCGTTCTGAGTAAACACATATTTCAGACTCTTATGATCTGTGTATATGTCCACTCGTTCACCAAGAAGATAATGGCGCCAAATTTTGGGAGCAAAGATAACGGCCGCCAACTCCAAATCATGCGTCTGATAATTACGCTCATGAATCTTCAGCTGTCTTGAAACATAAGCTACAACTTTACCGTGCTGATGTAGAACACATCTTAATCCCTTACCGGATGCATCGCAATGCACTTCAAAACCTCTAGATTGGTCCGGTATTACGAGAATAGGCGTTAATGTCAATCTTGACTTGAGTTCTAGGAAAGCTTGTTCGAATGCTTCTAACCACACGAATTCTTCATCTTTACGTGTGAGCTTGGTCAGGGGTGTTGCAATCTTCGAAAATCCTTCAATGAATCTTCTGTAATATCCTGCTAAACCTAAGAAACTTCGAATGTCCTTCACTGACATCGGTGTCGGCCATTCTCTTACTGCTGATACCTTAGCTGGATCTACAGAGATTCCATCGCCTGATACAATATGTCCGAGAAAACCGATGTGATCTAGCCAAAACTCGCACTTGCTATACTTGGAATAGAATTGATGCTGTCGTAAAATTTCCAGGACAATTCGTAGGTACTCGGCATGTTCTTTCCGACTCTTAGAATACACGAGGATGTCGTCGATGAAGATGACAACAAACCTGTCTAGGTACTCTTGGAAAACTTGATTCATTAAGTTCATGAATATAGCTGGTGCGTTGGTCACTCCAAATGGCATCACAAGAAATTCGTAATGTCCATAGCGAGTTCTGAATGTCGTTTTATGGATATCAGATTCTTTGACCTTCACCTGATGATAATCCGAATGAAGATCTAACTTGGAGAAAATGCAAGACCCACTTAGCTGATCGAACAGGTCGTCGATGCGCAGGAGTGGATACTTGTTCTTTACAGTACTTCGTTCAGAGCTCTATAATCAATGCACATTCTGTATGAACCTTCCTTCTTCTTTACAAGCAGAACTGGTGATCCCCAACTTGAAGTGCTGGGAAGAATCCATCATTTCGTCAATAATTCGTCCAACTGAGTACGGACTTCCTTCAAACCTTCAGGGTTTAACCGATACGGTGCTTTGATCGCCGGTTGTGCTCTAGGTATTAAATCAATGCTGAATTCAGGAGCTCGATTGGGAGGCAAACCTGATATGTCTTCAGAAAATACATCGTCGAACTCTCGAACTATCTCTCGTTTCGATCCTTCCTCTGCTTGAAGTGTTGCAATCACTTCCTTCTTCGGTTTTTCCTTGTATGTGCTTGGCTCCAGGATACAGTCTCCACTTTTGAAATAAAAGACCGGATGGTCTGGAATCTCGAACACTACCCTCCTTTGATGACGGTCGATGGTAGCATAAAAAGTTCTAAGCCAATCTATACACAAAACGACATCAAAATTCGGTATGTCCAACACCTTGAAGTCGGCATAGAATTCTCTACTGCAGAATACCACTGGACACAAGTCGTATCCCATTATTGCCTTTAGAACGGCGTTCCCTGAACTGACATTCTAGCTAGATACGAGAGATTTGACTGGAATCACATGAGTTCGGATGAACCGTTGCGACAAAAAGTAATGAGATGCTCTAGTATCGAAGAGTGCTAGTGCAGGAAGTGAGGCTACTAAGATTGTACCTAAGATGTATGGGATAGGTTTTAGGTATACGGAAAATATATGGGTATGTATATAGACTGAAAGAGAGTTTGAAATGAAAATGTTACCAGTGATGACTTGGCCGGTGGCTTCAGCTTCTTCCACAGTTATTGTGAAAGGCTGTCGCCTCAGCACATTCATCTTTACTGGCGGAGCATTCCTCTGTCCGTTCCTTGGTCCTTGAGGTACGTTCCGTTGAGCTTGATCACTACTACAAATAGGGTTTACCCCTACGGATAAAGCCGTAGGAGCAAACCACTGCCCCTACAGATATATTCGTAGGGGCACAAAAAGTGACTGTAGGTGCAAACGCCGCAGGTGCAAGTCTTTGCCTTAAACATGCCCCTACGGTTGAATAATTTCCCCTACGGCTTAATGAGTAGGTCCATATGTCCCTACGGTGTAATCCGTAGAGACAAAATATTTATTTAATTTATCCGTTTATAAAATAAAATAGTTGCCCCTACGAATTACGCCGTAGAGGCAAATACATGCCCCTACGGAGTAATACGTAAGGCCAGACTTATACCTCTGTAGGTCCATCCTTATGCCCCTACGAATTAATCTGTAGGGGCAAGTCTAACTCCTTTTACTGAGTCCATAGGGGCAAAATATCAGGTATCCTGATATTTTGTCTCTACGGATAAATATGTAAGGGCAAAATTTGTCCCTACGGATTAATCTGTAGGCGTAACAGTTGGCCCTACGGATTAATCCGTAGGGACAAATTATCAGTTTTTTTTAAAAAAAATGGCTGTCTGTTTTTTCTCACCCTGTGCACAATAATATATACATCATATAACCAACAAACAGAATACGATATCAATCTAAATCATCGTGAACACACAAACACCACCAATATCGTCCAAAATATATACAATATGTATCATATAAGTATATACATGCTTAAAATATAAAAATCAAAAAGCTACCCTAGCTCGGTCCAGCTCCACCTCTGATAATCACTGTAATCTGGAGCATCTGCTCCTCAGATAAACCCTGAGTCAACAACTCGACCAATGCGGACTGTGCGGGATTCTGAGCGGGCTGTGGAGCTGTAGGAGTGGTCTGTGCAACCGCAGCCGAGGTAGTGGCATGCGGAGCCGCAGCCGAAGGAGATACATGTGGAGCCGCAGCCGAAGGAGATGCATGTGGAGCCTCAGCCGAAGTACCCTGTCACGTCTGTTCAGTTTTGTGTGTAATAAACGAGTAAGAACTGTGTATTAGTCGAATTTGTATCATTATCAGGTTATTGCGAAACCCTAATCTATGAATACTTAGGGACTTAGGCCTCGTTTGGATATCTAGTTTGGAAAACTGTAGTTTATTTTAATTAAACAGTTTTTATGGATGTATGATTAATCAAAGCTAAGTCAACAACCAAATAAGCTCAGGCTACATACTAATATTGGATATGTTGCTATCTATAATATGATATAATATTTTACTATTAAGTAGTATACATACCATCATCTCCTTCAACTCCTGGACGGTGGCCTTCAAGGTGGCAACATCTTGCTCTAGACGTCGCTCACAGGAGATAGAGGAAGTAACTGCCGGAGTGGAGCCCAACCTCATATAGGCCCTGCTAGGAACCAATCCCCGGCCTCTCTCCCAACCTCTGTGGTGCCCTCCATATGCGGCGTCTAGGTTTGGGGTCAGCAGCATCGGATCGTTCTGTCCAGTAAAATCGATCCCCGATGCCTCCGCCTGCTCAACCACCCGCCCCTACACCCACATTAACCAGTAAAATATAAGTATATCATTTAAATTTGAACTTTTCAAAACAAAAATTTCAAATAGGGGTTGAATAAATATTAACACTTACGCAATACTCCTGGGTAGCGGTGTCGGGGTATCGAAGCTCGCCCGTGGCGGGATCTGTCGGGGTATCGAAGCTCGCCCGTGGCGGGATCTGTCGACGGCAAGATATGTGGTCAGCACGCTCGGTGTACCACCCTACACCAGGGTCTGAGATCTCTGCAATTCGCAAAAAATTTACATATATTATAAAATAACTCTTAATATTACATTATATCACAGTAGATCTATTGTAATTTACCGATGCCTCCATAGCACGAGTAATATTTCTCGAGCCACCTGTATAAGTGGGGAGACCCCTCTTCGCCGAATTCATGTTCTCTTTATTTTGATCCGCCTCTTTCTGCACAACACATTCAGATTTAGTTTTCTAATTAAGGAACACAAAAAAATAAATTATATACTAAACAATGAATTACATTTAAAATACAAACCAGTTTGCGCTGAGAGTCGAAATATTGGTACAAGAGAGGCCATGTATCTACGTCGACTCTCGCAATCGTTGCATACGTTGTTGCCAATCGACATACATCCAGTCCTTAACTCTGATGTACTCATGGGTCATGTTAGACTGTATAACATATAAATTGTAGGTTATGATGACTATATTGAGAAATCTAAGAACGGGATGGTTACTGACAAAGGAGAAAATCCGTGTATATGCTTTATGTGTGCATTTGTCATTGAAAAGAATAAATTATCGATAATAAAAGTTAGATTTGAGGATACCCATGTATGAGTTGTATTCTATATATGTGTGTTTCAATTTATGATTTCGCTTAAGTGTAGGGTTGTTAGTGTGTATGTGTTGTGTGTGTTTTTGTTTTGTATTCATGTTGTATGTGTGTGTTTCGGCTGTCGGCGGTAAGGCTTTTATCCTATTAAGAATGTATAGAGCCGACATCCATTCGCTTGTACTTTCAACCGTTTCGAGTAAATTTCGGCAGCACCTCCCCGCTGTTCTCCGAGTACACTGTAATAGAATAGATAATCATTTCAAAGCTGTGAAACAGCGTTGAAATGTGTTGGAGATAGTGCCCTCAGAGTCAATTATTGGATCACAGGCACGTGATTGCAATGATTGAGGGAGGACCTACCCCGGTAGGACAGTCTTTCTCGAGATGATAGTATGCTATCTGGTTTACCTTTATCATCGTGTACTGCTTCAGGTGACCTTACAGGTCGCTATTACACGCTGATAGAGCCCCTAGGATTCTTGCTTGACTGCCAGCAGTATGATGGCGATCATATACGTGAGAGCTGGTGGTCTATAAGCACATCCTTAAAAGGTCCCTAGTCGTGGGAGTTTCGAGACAGGGCATCGATTCTCCAGAGTAGACTAGTGTATACAGTCGAGACCCCGACGAGGGGCGGTGGCCGGTCTCACAAGCCACTGGTGTCAGCTGGTTCACCTAAGATGTATACAGGTGCTCATTGGGTTATGAGTACACCGGACAGGACTCGCCGGGAACATGCTAGTTGGTCTTATACCTGACGTCAGATAGCAGTTCCCTGGTGACATGTGTACAGGTTAGTTCATCGACCTGGGGATCGTCATTTGTCTCGTGTGAGTTCCCACTGTACTTTGATTACTACCCTGCCACGGCTCAAAGGAGTCGTGCAAACAGGTTTTAGTTGGGTACAGTCCCGAGCCACATGGAGGCAATGAGCGGATCTTCAGGGGTTCGTCTCTCCCGGTATTGGGGGTGAGGTCGCGCTGTGTCTAGGAGAGCCATTACGCAAAGCCCTCGGCCGAGGCAGGAGATTTACTGGTAGGTATTCCAGTAGTATCTCAGGGCGTTCTGGGCTACACTCCGACACGACTTGTACCGCTTTTGGGGGTCTGACTTTTACCAACCCCCTAGGCCCGACATGCGATACTCATAGACGAACGGACCGGACTGTACGGATATTGTCACTGACAGACTCAGTAGGGTGTCAGGATAAGTTCGCTCATCGACATCCCTTTTGGTCAATAGCTGGTGGCCCGTCACGTATTGGCTTATACCTCTGACGTGCTAGTGGTTAAATCCACAGCCATAGTGTTGACGAGTCTTTAGAGTCCACCACACTTTCAGTTACTCAAGGTTTCGGGCGAAACGCTGTAGAGGCCGTATGGAGATATGGCAGGGTCCGATCAGATACGTGCGGTATTGCACGGATCAGGATCGGACGGTTTGTACTAGTGGCCGTATGGATATATGGCAGGGTTCGATCAGATACGTGCGGTATTGCACGGATCAGGATCAAACGGATATTACTAGCCGGCTTTGGTTTAAGCCGGATCCTAGTATAGTACAGTGTAGATTTTGTCTCATTGCATTTGTATCCGGTCAGAATACAGATGCGGGTGTGTATGCACAGTGTCGGGGTTTTCCTGTAATTTATTACAGGACCAGTTTTCTGGAGTTGCCAGTTTGCATTCCGTTTCGTCCGGTTTTCCTTTGTTCTTTCCCGGCCGGACTTTTCCGATGGAGGGACTAATTTGTAATTATGCAAATTGGTATTTGTGGAGGGGTTTTCTTGCAATTGTGGGGCTTCATGATGGTTCATAATCATGAGATGCTTTCTTAGTCTTTTCCTTTGCTTTATTGTGATTGGATGAGATTAGAAATGAGATGAGAGTTGATGTGAGACTTGCTTTATGTTGTGGTCACCACCTTGTTCTCCTACACTCACCTCCCTCTTGTATTTGTTTTTGCCCTCCACCATTTCCACCTTATGATGGCCGGCCACATTTGAGAGAGAAATGAGAGAGTTCTCATTTTGTGAGGGTGTGGGAAAAATTATCATTCATATCATTTTTCATTGCCACAAAAAATCCCCAAGTTCATATCTTGTTGATTCCTCCATCAAGGCAACTTCACTACTCCAAAGAGACATAGACTCTACACTACTTCTACAGCAAATCTTGGGCGCATCGGCTAGCCAACTTCGCGCCCAAGTTGCCTCGGTATTGAGGTGGGAGCCCGTAAAAGATGCAGACGATGTGGTGCCCTTCCGGCAAGGATGCGACGACCGGAGTTTCCGCGGGAGATCGGGACGACGACGAGAAGACCGGAGGACTCGGATGACTCGGTATATCTCTTACCCTTTCTCTTGTTAGCTAGTATCGGTTAATGGTTACGATCCGGGTATATTGTCCGCGGTAGCGCCAGTTTAAAAGTTAAGAAAATTTTGATTCCGCATTTTGGCCTCGGATAGACGGCCGGGGTGCTGCCGTGGCGCAACATGGTATCAGAGCCACGCCATTAACCTAGTCTAGCTTGCTCTAGTATGTTTAAAGACCCGATCGAACCAAAATCCCAAAAACCGTATTTTCCTTCACATCAGTTTCTGTCGAATTTTTTTGGTGTCCAAAATTTTTTCAAGTTATTGCAGAATGATGTGCAGAAAATTCTAAGAACACTGGAAAAATTTGGTAACCCAATTTTTCCGTACGACCGCGGAACCGCGGCCTTAACCCCTCTTTGGCCGCGGTTCCGCCGCAGGAAGTTGGGATCACTTCGCCATATTTTTACAGTGGGCTTGTGGGCTGAAAATAAGGGTTTTGGTATATTTTGTTTGGGCCCAGATTTTCTGCAAATGCTACAGTAATGCTTTGGGGCCCACTTGGTATATTTTGTTCGATCGGATATTTTAAACTTGCTAGTTCACAGTATTTACATTATATCTGCGACCGTGAATATCACTTGATCGGTAAATCCTGTCTAACTGCTATAGCCCGGTTAGACGGATTTGCGAACGTGATTTTCACGTTGATGTTCTGTGTTTATGCTGTGATGTTGCGGATCGGTCGTGGGGGATAGCCTGGATGCAATGCTAGTACAGTTTTGTTTTATATGTACATTTGATATTGCGAGGCGAGTGTCCGACATGTGGACTGCCGTCACTGCCTGTTTGTATTATTCTTTTGGGGCACGACCTGGTTGCGGTCGATGTACCCGTTGTATGTATATTTTACTTTCTGTACAAGGATTACCCCGCGGAGGGGTGCACGGATAGCTGGGTTCTAGAGGGCAACGGGCCCGCATCTCATGGCATTGAGACGGAGGGGGCTTCACTCTAGGATTGGCGGGCTATTCGCCGCACTCGTAGGGGGTACAGGTTGACCCAGAAGGGGTGCCCAAGTTACCGGATTCCATGAAGTGCTGGGTGTTCCATTCACGGTGCTGAAGGGGGCTGCCTCGCTTCAGGTTTTGGCGGGTGACTTGCCGCGCCCGTAGGGGTATAGGATTTCATTGCACAGGCTATCCACACGACCAGGGGAACGTCGGGTTTCAGCAGCGGCTCTGTGAAACCCGGGGATCCCAGATATCTGTATTGTTCTGTGATGCTGTATATTTCTGTGATGTTGCATTTTATCACGCCTTGAGCGAAAATTATATATTGGTATATATATATATTAGTAGATGTTGTATATGTTTTACATCCGCGCTAGTCCAGTCCCCGCTCTGTCGTTAGTTAGCTAACCTAACGGGTAATGACGAGACCCAGTGGCGAATGCGGATGGCATATACGTACATCAGTATATTTTCGTTCTTTGTGGTGTGATCAATTGATGGGACTGCGTTGATTCGGATCAATGCAAGCTAAACAAACCTATTCTGATGTTGTTGGAACACTTTTCAAAAGGCTGTTATTGCAAGGACATTCACTTTTGTTTTGCATCGTGGTATTCATTTGGAATATCCTGCTCCTCAGTCGACGAGGCAAGGGCCGAGATCCCTTCACCGGGAGTGACCCCTTGGACAGAAGTTTGCGTCAGGGCATTAACTTCACTATAGCCGATTACTTTTGCTTTGCATCGTGGTATTCAGTTGGAATATCCTGCACCACATTCTACGGGGAAAGAGCCGAGATCCCTTCACCGGGAGTGACCTCTTTAGCAAAGGTTTTCGTCACTATATTTTTATAAAAAACTATGCAGTTCCTTCAGCGATATCAAGTTCATTACGTTAAAGGTTTTTCGCCAAAAACCAGCCGTAGCCCTCCGTCATTTCCTACAGGTATTATTTAGTATTCGTGTTGCGTTTGTTGACCTAGTCAAGACGTAGTGTTCGGTAGCTAAGTGGTACTTGTTTGTTGCATAAGTGGGATTGGTTAAGACAGTCGTGCGGCCTTGTTGACCTAGTCAAGGGCACGTACGGGTAGGTTTAATGCAATCCAGAATAATGACGGGTTGAACTTGACTGGCGGTTTATGGTTTGTTGACCTAGTCAAGGTCATAAACCGCTTGGGGTAAAAATCACATCGGGAGTTTCAAAAGAACTGAAACTTGCCAGACATGCGCATACCTTCTGGAGTGTGGTGACGTGAGTGGATTCCGTCACGTTATCATGCGATGATAGTTGGATCCCGATTCCCACTGATGAGTTGGTTTACTCCTCGGGTGACCCCGACTAATTCTTCTTTCAGGTTTGGGGAAGAATTTGAGGTTACAGTGGGAAGTTTTCAGATTAGATAAAGTGATAACCATTCTGATCTAGGTTAGAGTGCACGCTGAGTGTTTCTTTTCTCTCTCTCTTTGGCAACGACCTTTGACCCGACCCTTGACTATGACTCAGTGACCAAGTTGACCGAACCTTCTTAACACAGGCTTTTGGATTGTCAGAGTTGCAAACCTCATTGCCACTCCTACTTTTACCCTTTTCTCCAGGACACCCCGTATTACTACGAACGTCCACTTCCATTGGACAAAACCATCGTATGGTTATATACGAACTCGAAGGACTTCGAGGATGGTTTCTGGTTCTGGAGAAAACGAATAGGATTATTCAGTTGTCTTTTCCTTTTACCTTCTCTCAGGTTGCGAGTACTCCTTGGTTTAGGAGATAGTACACCTATTACACAAATTGGATAGTCTTCTTCCAAACCTTAGGCTGGTGCCGACCGGTAGGGAATGAAGAAAACCAATTAGCATAACGATGGTGTGCAGAAGGTATTAAGTTAAGACAAAGCAAGGGATTAGTAAGAGGGCAAAGTAAATTGTGACTGCTATTCACGATCAAACCAAGTATTTCTTCGCCAATCCTAAATCACCTTTGTATTTCTCCAGGACACTCCGTATCACTACGAAGATCCACAGTTTATTGGATACTCCATCGTATGGTTATATACGAACTCGAAAGGAACTTGTTCCAGTTCGGGGATGGATTCTAGTCCAGGAGAAATAGGAATACGGTTTATTCGGTTGTCTTTTATCTTCACCTTCTCTCGCATTGCGAGTGCTCCTAGGATTAGGACAGTACACCCATTATGCTTATTGGATAGTCTTCATCCAAACCATAGGCTGGTGCCGAACGGTAGGGAAGGAAGAAAACCAATTGGCCTAAAGGGGTGTGCAGAAGGTAATGACTAAAGACATATAAAGGGATTTGGAGAGGTGGCAAAGAATTATTCGGTTATAATTGTGAATCTGGATAATGGAAGAGTCATTACTAAGAATACCGGAATACCCCACCGAAACATTTCAATGTTTCAGTTTCACTGTGTAATGTTAAAAGAAAACTGATTTCCTGATTAGATACTTACTCCAGGGTATGTATTTACCTGATATGATTCTCACATCTGTATGGTTTTACAGATGATGAGTGGGAGTAAGTCATTGGGAATAGGGTGATCATCCTCATTATATCGGGATTCGTTGTAATCGGTGATATTTGAGGAGATCATCTGGGCTGTTTGCCGGTCGGCAAATATTTGGTTTTGAATATCCGCTGTTGTGCACCAATTTCAAATTGATATATCTGTACGTCTATTTTCATAGAGTGAGATATACCTTTTGATATTATGTCGATGACATTTACCTATATCAGTGGATGGTTAGGTAAGGAGCATTAAACAGCGGTGTAATTCTTCTTAACCATAAGTACAGTTTTCAACCTACGACGCACAGTGAAAGAGTCGTTAGACTCAGCGGACTTATACAGAGTATTGTATGTTGTCCAGTGTCCATTAGGACAGAGGGGTTGGTCCTCACACTATATTCTGTTTACTTTTAACTTCTCTAGTTCTTAGACATGTGTTTCGTAGAAACACAGGGTCTAAGTTTTGAGGAGTTATAGGTATTTGAATAGAGTAGAGAACCAGGTGTAGCAAGTATCGGGATTCTTCAAAGTGATCGAAGATGTAGATACTTGTGTATGGTATTCAGTTGATAGTAATGATAAAGAGAAATTGCTTCTCTTTCAGGTTACTCATAATTGGAAGCATTCCTAAGTTGAGTAACGCTGATCGGCCTCCTTCCATTTAGTTGACATGCACTGGAGATAGCTGCATGATTTGAATCTGGTTCAATTAAATCAGTGCCTCTGGTTCTATATTGGATATAGAACAGTTCATATCTTAACGATGTTAAGGTACGGGGAGTTGTCCGGCTTATGATTAAAACCAGACACTGGACAACTCAAGGCACGTTTCTGTAATGGCTGTTTGTGGGTTGACCCAGGCTATGACGAGGGTTGATTTTCTACCATCTGGCAGATCAATAGAAATATTGTTCTAGACTCTCCACAGTTTTATTTAAAAATGGATTTTTTCAAAAACAGTAGTGGGAGTATGGTAGAACTGGAAGTGATTCCAGAACCGCAAACGATTACTGAAGATTTGATAAGGAACCTAAAGATTCAATCTGATTTGACATTCTATTGGCCACTCCGCAGATAAGGTGGGTAACTTCAGGCACCCGAGAGGTACTCCGGTGGCCTCAAGGACGGTGACAGGAAAGTTCTTGTTTACCCACACTTGCCATTGTTGTTGTTCCAGGCTGCGAGACCCGGCAGGAGGATGAGTATAGCGTCGTTCTAAACTAGCTTTAGAAGTGCACGTCTATATGACTCTGCCAGAGGGTTGTCGTAGTCAGTGGGAGCAGCGGAAGCATTGGTGGACATCAGGCTTATGTCTATGTATAGACTAAAGCAGATATATCGGAGATAGATCATCTATTTCTGATGTGACAGTCATAGGTTTGACGTCATCAGAATAGGGGATGGATCTGTTAAGAAGGTAGTAGGGTGTGATGTCCTGGTTTTGGATGACATACACAGAGTAGGAAAGGAAACTCCTATACTACGATCGGTTATACTTTGGTTGTCACACAGTGGTTTCTCCACACAGGACTTGGATATTATATCAGACATTCTGGTTACTAGATCTATGGTTTTAGATCTAGATTTGGGTGGTTTCCTAATCTAGGTACCTTGACAGCATTCTATAAGTATTTAGAATGGACGACTCCTGGCACGGTAGTACACCTGCAGGTAACGGAGTCACCCTCTCTAAAGGTGTCTTACAGACTAAAGGGGAAAGGGATACACATGATTGACAGATCACTTGCTTAGGCAATTGAGTCAATCATGAGATGTCAAGTACCACACCAGATGTTGTTCTTGTAGTAGATGCAATAAGTTGATATTAATCCAATCCTGGAGAAACAATCGGAAGCAGTTTTAGGACATAAGTGCGTGTCCTAGGGATGTGATAACGACAGCCTCTTTTAGGAGACGGTTATCACTCCAGGCTTCCAAGGTGACATGGATGGCAGAGTGGCTGTCAGAGTTATAGTTTCTCCTTCTGACGAGGGGCAGTATTTTGGACAGGTGGTCCAAGGCAATACTGAGGGAGGCATGGCGCTGGGTACTGATTAAGTTCAGTTATCGATACTGTCTAAGAAGTTTGGATTTGGAGTTCATTTATGAGCTAGGTCCCATCAGATATCCAGACATACTCTAAGACAGGTATTGCTCATTTCGAGAGATGGTTTTCTCTGCGAACTTGAGATATAGAGAGACATAGAAAGAAACATCACAGCGGATCCACTCACTGAGGCTATTCCTCGAACGCAATAGTTTCACAAACGAGCTTTGTGAGACTGACTAGTAGAGGAGTTGGGTGTTCGGTATCACACGGGCTGTGAGTTTGCGACATCGCAATAATTAGCCTTGAGTGCAAGTGGGAGATTGTTGGAGATAGTGCCCTCAGAGTCAATTATTGGATCACAGGCACGTGATTGCAATGATTGAGGGAGGACCTACCCCGGTAGGACAGTCTTTCTCGAGATGATAGTATGCTATCTGGTTTACCTTTATCATCGTATACTGCTTCAGGTGACCTTACAGGTCGCTATTATACGCTGATAGAGCCCCTAGGATTCTTGCTTGACTGCCAGCAGTATGATGGCGATCATATACGTGAGAGCTGGTGGTCTATAAGCACATCCTTAAAAGGTCCCTAGTCGTGGGAGTTTCGAGACAGGGAATCGATTCTCCAGAGTAGACTAGTGTATACAGTCGAGACCCCGACGAGGGGCGGTGGCTGGTCTCACAAGCCATTGGTGTCAGTTGGTTCACCTAAGATGTATACATGTGCTCATTGGGTTATGAGTACACCGGACAGGACTCGCCGGGAACATGCTAGTTGGTCTTATACCTGACGTCAGATAGCAGTTCCCTGGTGACATGTGTACAGGTTAGTTCATCGACCTGGGGATCGTCATTTGTCTCGTGTGAGTTCCCACTGTACTTTGATTACTACCCTACCATGACTCAAAGGAGTCGTGCAAACAGGTTTTAGTTGGGTACAGTCCCGAGCCACATGGAGGCAGTGAGCGGATCTTCAGGGGTTCGTCTCTCCCGGTATTGGGGGTGAGGTCGCGCTGTGTCTAGGAGAGCCATTACGCAAAGCCCTCGGCCGAGGCAGGAGATTTATTGGTAGGTATTCCAGTAGTATCTCAGGGCGTTCTGGGCTACACTCCGACACGACTTGTACCGCTTTTGGGGGTCTGACTTTTACCAACCCCCTAGGCCCGACATGCGATACTCATAGACGAACGGACCGGACTGTACGGATATTGTCACTGACAGGCTCAGTAGGGTGTCAGGATGAGTTCGCTCATCGACGTCCCTTTTGGTCAATAGCTGGTGGCCCGTCACGTATTGGCTTATACCTCTGACGTGCTAGTGGTTAAATCCACAGCCATAGTATTGACGAGTCTTTAGAGTCCACCACACTTTCAGTTACTCAAGCTTTCGGGCGAAACGTTGTAGAGGCTGTATAGAGATATGGCAGGGTCCGATCAGATACGTGCGGTATTGCACGGATCAGGATCGGACGGTTTGTACTAGTGGCCGTATGGATATATGGCAGGATTCGATCAGATACGTGCGGTATTGCACGGATCAGGATCGAACGGATATTACTAGCTGGCTTTGGTTTAAGCCGGATCCTAGTATAGTACAGTGTAGATTTTGTCTCATTGCATTTGTATCCGGTCGGAATACAGATGCGGGTGTGTATGCACAGTGTCGGGGTTTTCCTGTAATTTATTACGGGACCAGTTTTCTGGAGTTTCCAGTTTGCATTCCGTTCCGTCCGGTTTTCCTTTGTTCTTTCCCGGACGGACTTTTCCGATGGAGGGACTAATTTGCAATTGTGCAAATTGGTATTTGTGGAGGGGTTTTCTTGCAATTGTGGGGCTTCATGATGGTTCATAATCATGAGATGCTTTCTTAGTCTTTTCCTTTGCTTTATTGTGATTGGATGAGATTAGAAATGAGATGAGAGTTGATGTGAGACTTGCTTTATGTTGTGGTCACCACCTTGTTCTCCTACACTCACCTCCCTCTTGTATTTGTTTTTGCCCTCCACCATTTCCACCTTATGATGGCCGGCCACATTTGAGAGAGAAATGAGAGAGTTCTCATTTTGTGAGGGTGTGGGAAAAATTATCATTCATATCATTTTTCATTGCCACAAAAAATCCCCAAGTTCATATCTTGTTGATTCCTCCATCAAGGCAACTTCACTACTCCAAAGAGACATAGACTCTACACTACTTCTACAGCAAATCTTGGACGCGTCGGCTAGCCAACTTCGCGCCCGAGTTGCCTCGGTATTGAGGTGGGAGCCCGTAAAAGATGCAGACGATGTGGTGCCCTTCCGGCAAGGATGCTACGACCGGAGTTTCCGCGGGAGATCGGGACGACGACGAGAAGACCGGAGGACTCGGATCACTCGGTATATCTCTCACCCTTTCTTTTGTTAGCTAGTATCGGTTAATGGTTACGATCCGGGTATATTGTCCGCGGTAGCGCCAGTTTAAAAGTTAAGAAAATTTTGATTCCGCAGTTTGGCCTCGGATAGACGGCCGGGGTGCTGCCGTGGCGCAACAAAATGAACATCTAATCTATCTTTGTACACGGAGAACCAGCGGAAAAGTACCGATGAAATAACTCGAAACGGATGAAAACACAAGTGAATGTAGGTGTTTGCTTTATGCACTCCTAACTTGTCCACACTCGAAAAATCTATCGGTTATCATACGATTGAACCTTCTCGTCACATAGACTATACGACGGTTGTTAGTACCGAACTATACCATCCGATATTTAACAACCTTCGTATAGTTCTATGTCACGACGAACATCGAACGTATATTAACCGATAGACGGGGACTAAGTGGCGCTTTGATTTTCATATATCAGTATCAATGAGAATATGAAAGTTTCATATTATCATCGAGTATCATATATTGGTTTTAAATTGAACATTTAACTTGATTAGGTTTTACGTTTACGTTTCGTTATTAAGGGTTTGAAGTTTTTAGTTTAGAGTAAATTTTTCTTGCGTTTATGGTAAAATTGTACGTATACGTTATCATCGAGCATTCTATGAATGAACTAGTGCGCCCGAAACCCTAACCCTAAATAACCCAAATTAACCTAATTAACCACAATTAACCATACTCGTTACCCTAACACAAATTATCCCTAATTAACCCAAACTTAACCCAATTTACCCAAATTAACATAATTAACCCTAATCAACATCCTAACCCTTTCAAATTATCACTAATTAACCCAAATTAACCCTAGCCTCTAATTAACCCAAATTAACCCAAATTAACCCTAGCCACCCTAAACCTGAACCAAACCCTAACCCTAACCATATAATGAAGGCCTAACCCCAGCCCAAGTCTTACCCTAACCCTAACCGCAACTAACTAACCCTAACCTTAACCCTAACCCTAACTGACCCGAACCCTAACCCTAACTGACCCGAACCCTAATTAACCCTAACCCTAACACTAACTGACCCGAACCCTAAACACTAAACTGAACCCTAACACTAACCCTAACCCTCACCTTAATCAACAAAAATAGAAACAAATGAATAATTAGAAGTAAAAATAAGAAATTTACTAACCTGTAGCGAAGACGAAGCGATGGCGATGATGCGCAATCGGCGACGAGGCGCGGGCGGTGGCGAAGAGGAAGTCGACGAGGAAGTCGACAGTGATGTCGGGGACAAAGAGGCGCACGCGGGAGGGCAGTGGCGACGAGGCATGGGCGGTGGCGACGAGAGGCGCTCGCGGGAGAGAGATGAGGGTAATTTTTTTTGGGAACGGGGACTTTTCTGTGCTTTATTTTTTATTAATAACCCTTTTATCTGCCCCTATGGATTAAACCATAGGTCTTTCTTTTGAGGCTCCGTAGAGCCAAATAAGAAATTACGTTTTCTGTGCTTTATTTTTTATTTATAACCCATATATATGCCCCTACGGATTAAACCATAGGTGTTGGATATAGTGCCCTCAGAGTCAATTATTGGATCACAGGCACGTGATTGCAATGATTGAGGGAGGACCTATGCCGGTAGGACAGTCTTACTCAAGATGATAGTATGCTATCTGGTTTATTTTTATCATCGTGTACTGCTTGAGGTGACCTTACAGGTCACTATTACACGTTGATAGAGCCCTTAGGATTCTTGCTTGACGGCCAGCAGTATGATGGCGATCATATATGTGGGAGCTGGGGTTTATAAGCACATCCTTAAAGTGGTCCCTAGTTGTGGGAGTTTCGAGACTGGGCATCGATACTCCATTAGTAGACTAGTGTATACAGTCGAGACCCCGACGAGGGGCGGTGGCTGGTCTCACAAGCCATTGGTATCAGTTGGTTCACCTAAGATGTATACATGTGCTCATTGGGTTATGAGTATACCGGACAGGACTCGCCGGGAACATGCTAGTTGGTATTATACCTGACGTCAGATAGCAGTTCCCTGGTGACATGTGTACAGGTTAGTTCATCGACCTGAGATCGTCATTTGTCTCGTGTGAGTTCCCACTGTACTTTGATTACTACCCTACCACGGCTCAAGGGAGTCGTGCAAACAGGTTTTAATTGGGTACAGTCTCGAGCCACATGGAGGCAGTGAGCGGATCGGCAGGGGTTTCGTCTCTCCCGGTATTGGGGGTGAGATCGCGCTATGTCTAGGAGAGCCATTACACGAAGTCCTTGGCCAAGGCAGGAGATTTACTGGTAGGTATTCCGGTAGTATCTCAGGGTGTTCTGGGCTACACTCCGATATGACTTGTACCGCTTTTGGGGGTCTCACTTTTACCAACCCCCTAGGCCCGCCATGCGATGCTCATAGACGAACGGACCGGACTGTACGGATATTGTCACTGACAGGCTCAGTAGGGTGTCAGGATGAGTTCGCACATCGACCTCCCTTTTGGTCAATACCTGTTAGCCCGTTACATACGGCTAGTACCTCTGACGTGCTAGTGGTTAAATCCACAGCCAAAGTATTCACGAGTCTTTAGAGTCCCCCACAGACAGTTTCTCAAGTTTCGGGCGAAACGTTGTAGAGGCCGTATGATATATGGCAGGGTTCGATCATATACGTGCAGTAGTGCACGGATCATGATCGGACGATCATACTTGTGGGCTTTGGTTTAAGCCGGATCCTAGTATTAAATTTGTTGGATTACTTTAGTCTTATCGCATTCGCATTCAGTCAGAATGCGGATGCAGGTATGTATATACAGGTGAGGGGTATCCTTGTGATCCGTCACGAGTTTACTTTAGATGTTGCCGTGTCTTTTTTATTGTTGTAAACATTTGGGTTAATGTTTACAAATGGAAATTATGATCTAGAAATCATCATTTAGAGCATTAATGGTGACACATGCATAAGTGATGACTCATGGTCTCTTTCTTTGTGCATGTGTCACATTTTGTGATGGATTTGAGTCTTGATATGATAAGGAGAGAGAGGGGGGCTGCCATAATATGGGGTTAGCTCTTGTATTTTTAGTGCTTGCTCTCACTCTCATTATCATACAACTCAAGAAAGAAAAGGATTCCTCTTCTTCTTCTTTCTCTAGCTCACAACCTCCATTGATGGCTTCATCTTCAACCTCCATCCATGCAATGGATGCAAGAGACAAAGTTGTCACAAACATTCTCTACTTCTCCTTGGACACGTCGGCTAGCGAACTTCATGCCCTAGTTGCTTCGGATGAAGCGGGAGCCCGTAAAAAGACTCAAAGATGTGGTGCCCTTTCCGACGAGGAGATCGAGACCGGAGATGCCGCGAGGAGCTTAGGATGGTGGCCAAAGACCGAAGGACACAGATCGATCGGTATAGCTTTCCAACCCTTTCTCTAGTTGCTAGTTGTAGGTTAATGGTTCGATCCGGGTTTTAAGCATACGATAGCGCCGGTTTCTAGTTTTGAAAAAGTTTTCGTTTCCGCATTTTGGCCTCGGAAAGACGGCCGGGGCGCTACCGTAGACTTACAGTAGGTCCTTCTTTTGCGGCTCCGTAGGGCCAAATAACAAATTACGTTTTAATATTTTTAAATTAATTCGCATAGTACCGTAGGGACAACTACAGAGACCTACGGATTAATCCGTAGGGGCAACATTTTATTGCCCCTACGGATAACGTTTTCCGTAGGGGCAACCCCTTATTATAGTAGTGGATGGAACTGACGAGGAGGAGGTGCAGTAGGTCCACGAGGAGCTGGAGCAGGGAGAGCTAGTCTAGGAGCAGGTGCCTGGATGGCTGGGCGCTGCTGGTAAGTAATTGTCGGTCTGGGTATAGCATTTGGGTTGTGTCTACGAGGACAAGACCCAATGTCATGAGTGGCTGAGCCGCAGACTAAGCAAAGACGATTTGCACGCCAACAGTCTTTCACCACATGTCAATTTCTCCTGCAGTAGGTACAAAAGGCTGGGTTGGGCCGCTTGTTTAGTACTCCCGGTCTCCTGAGCACAAATTATGGCCTTGAAGAGGCTCCTCCTGCCATCTGAGAGGCAGGGCACTTCATCCCGGCAGATTGAGGTCTGCCTTTCATTTTCACCACTGCCTCATATCGGCGGGCAGCTTTCAGGGCCAATTCATGAGTTAGGAAATCCCCTGTAGCTAAGGCAGCTTGGATTTCCTGATCTAACCCTTGCTGAAACCGTCTGGATCTGATCTCTGCAGTTGGTATTAAATGTGCCGCGAACCTGTTAAGGTCTTGTGTTAGCTGTGTAGTATGTGATATTTGAAAATCGAACATTGAGACATATCTTACCTATTGAGCATGGTAAACTTAGCATCATACTCATCCACGGATTTGGTCCATATAGAACCCTGTTGTAGGTGGATGAACTGCTGCTCCATGTCAAATCGGGCAGTCTTAGGGAAGTATTTCACGTCGAACATATCGCGAAAAGTCCTCCATTCGATATGTTGGTCAAGACGGCTTTCTTCCCCCTTCCACCAAACTCGTGCATTGTCAGCGAGTTGCTGCTTCGTAACTCGAACCCAAGCGATCTCTGGCACTTGTACCGCTGCCAGATCATCCCCGATACTTTGAGCCTATTCCTCAGCTTCCAGAGGGCTCTCTTTTCCCGAAAACAATTTTGGGTGCAATGCTCGGAATTGCTTTACTCCGGACGCTTCCGCTTCTGGACGGTTCATCAGAATAGAAGTCTGCTGCTGCTGTCCTTCCAGGAGGCTGTGGATTGGCTCAAGCAGTACCGTCTGCTCATTGATCGGAGCAGCGACAGTAGGTGTAAGCGGTAGAGGTGGTGGTGTGTTGTTGAAATTGGTGCTAGTGTTGTTTGGAGAATCCATAACCTTGAAAGAAAAATTTAGGTTGGGACAGATTCATGTATATGAAATTGTAAGATTCAAAGAATATGAATTGTAAAGAATGTTTTTAGTTGCTGATTCTTGTGTTATATTGCTTAGGACTTCATGCAGAATTGACCCGCATGTCCATGTAGAACTGAACTGGATGTCCATACAGAGCGGACCTGCATGGGCCACCAACAAAACCTTTCACGTCCCGCTTCCCGGTGTACGAAAAGGGGACGCGGCGAGGCCGCTATGTATTTACTCTGAAGTAAACACGCTAAGCGTATCTAAGCAATATAAAGCAAATGTACACAAGAAAAATAACAATAGATGTAATTGAACATCAACTTTTATTTATTAAACATTCTTTTACAGGTACAACTGGAAATGTAAATACATGAATAGAAAGCAATGCCTAAATAATGGCATAACTAAAATGAAAATATGTACAAGTGCCTACAGCTATGGGTCAAAAGCTAACTGCTCCAAATCTTCAGTACTGGGCTCGATCTCCAGTAAGTCCAATCCACCTTACAACATTCCAAAGAAAGAAGAAAAGGAATGTCGTCAGCGAACAATCGCTCGGTAAGTTCCAAAGATGGGTAGATATATAATAGACAGAAAGAGAATATATCTAGTAATGTTTGATTATAATGTTAACGCGGTTGTTTGTAGCTTGGTACAGAATATACCAGTGTATACTAGAGGAGTCTCACTATTCCGGAGACTAAGGTATACGGAGCACAAGGAACCGTTCAGCCACGGTACAACGATAATGGATATTCAGGTTAGGTGTATTATGGTTATAGTCTCGTGCCACTTCTTACACATTCCGTACAAAGCTACCCCTTTAAAACCCAGCAATGTCTTTTGTATTGATTGTATTTTTTGTTATATAAATGGATGACTTGCCGAAACCATGATATCAGTAAATGGAATGGATATAAATGGATAGTCATGTAAACGGAGTATGTCCATGGTTCGGTTCGGTCAATAGATTGATATAGATTGAATAAACGGATTCTTGTTGAATCATATTCAAGTCAGATTGATTAGATTGAGACTCAGTCTGAGTCAGACACTTTGAAAAGAAATTGAAGTCCTGAATTAGTTTTGATGTTATCAGTAACTGCTGCACATGGACGGCAGGATTTATGTCTTTTTCCAAGACAATTACCGTATTGATAACACCGTTTGTTAGATTGTCTACCTTAGATAAGCAAGCACCCATATTCTCCGGCTCCCTGAGGCTCAAGAGAACCGGTCCCGCTTAAACCTATGTTTACTAGGGTCCTTATTGTAAATTAATATAACTTGAGGGGGGGTTTATGTAAAAATAGTTTTGTTATATTTTCAAAATACACCTCAAGTATTTAATTATCGTCTTTAGGGTTTTCATAGATGTATATTTTATAAAAGTGAAATTTCCAGTGAGTAGAACCTAGTTTTCATGTATATGGTATTTTAATGAAATATTTGGATTTGTATTGAATTTGGATGGTAGTTTCACGTAATGGTGATTCCTTTGATTTAGAAAACATGGAACATTTGTATAATATATTAAAATAGATCTTTTGATAATATTCATATATATATTTATATATTTAATAAAAATAAATTTTACTTATTTTCTAGAAATCTCATTTTCTTAAAAATAGCATTAAAAATTACATCAAGATCGAATGCTCCTTGCGGAGGTCTGCATCTTGCTTTACTAGGCCCGAGGACGTGCGATAACCAGCATCATCCCGATCGGGGTTCCCCAAAATGGGTTGTAGAGGCATATTTGCAAGGAATTGATTAACACTCTTTCTAAAGAAAACGGTTTTGTAATAGTTCAGGATATTTTATTGTAACTTGTAATATTCCCACAAATATTGTCCAAAAGTAAATCATGCTATGTCTAATATGTGTGGTGTTGATGGCTCAAGCCGGCCCTTAGAAGTCCAATTAGCCGCCACCACTGCATAAGCAGTACACAAACGCTCCGTAAATTGGATAAAACGAATGGGTTCCGTTAGTACGCCACATGTAAAACTATGACGACCTCTTATAATATGACCATACCAGTCTCCCCATAGGAGAAGGCCCTATTTGTCCTTATCATAATTTTTAATCATAGCCATCACTTCCTCTTCTGATTGCGATTGTGGGAAAGCAACCTCTGAGCGGGGATAAAGGAAGTAGGGAAGTGAGACCATTGTACCTAATAAAAGACAAAAAAAACCATCAAAAAAAGGTGTGAGTTTTTCTCATGGGACTACTAACTCCAAAGCTAGTGGGCCCCACAAAATCAAAATGGCGGCTCGTCAATGATGAAACAAGCGGGTTCTTTTAAAGACAACAACAGATTCAAATCTGTGAAAGGGATATTAAAACCCTAAAAAGGAAAATACTCAAGAACAGTGAAAGGAATAAAATTCCCAAAGTTCCAAAAAAAACAGAGCTAAGCTCTGCAAAACAAAATAGAATTAAATGCCCTAATAATGGAATTAAATCCTAGAAATCCCTATGTTGGAAATACAAATGGGAAATATAATGGAATTAAATTCCAAAGACCCTCAAATGTCAGGATTGATGATAGGGTAAAACCCTAAGAAGAGAATCGATGATTCTCAAGAATGCCCATTGATTCACATCCCTGATGTAGACATCAAGACCCACGGTCTACTCAAAAATAGAAGTTTTTTTTCGGATCTCCAAGAGATCGGTTCAAAAAAAGAGCCGAGCTATGTTAATGGATTAAATAAAAAAATCCAAAATAAAACAGGGGACATCCAAAAAAATCTTCTAATATCTAATCTCTGTTCATAATCCTTACCAAAATTTTGGTAGAGTTTAACTCTGATCAGAGGAGTTCTAAGGGCGGAGATCTAAGCTCTGAAATGAGAATTAAATTCTCATGAAAAAAACTCAAGGAGGAATATGAAAAAACAGTAATCACTCCAAGACCAAAGGCCCAATTTATAAGACGTGATGGGATCGGTTCAACTTTCCATTCTCCTAGGCGATCCAACCGTGGTAAAAATGAACACTATTGCACTCATGTACAAGACACGTGAGAGCAACGCCGGGGGGCATTTGTTCCCTTATAAAAAAGGTGGAGAAAGAAAAAAGAGGAGAATTCCCCACATTTTAAGCCTCACATGTTAAACACATGAGTACTTCTATACAAAGCATATAAGCGCTGAAAACAAACAACTAAAGGCTAAACAGTCCTCACGTGTTAAACTCGTGAGCGCTTATATGCAAAGCATATAAGCGCTAAATAAACTGATTAAAACCCACATTAGGGTTATGTGTTAAACAGGTGAGAACACCCTTTTGAAGCATTAGCTTCAGATAGAGTTAAACTCTATACATAGAATTAAATTCTATTTTGTATGCAAAGTATATAAGCACTAAGAGTAAGTGGCTAAAGGCCAGATTAACCTCACACGTTAAAAACGTGAGCGCCCATATGCAAGGCATATAGACGCTAAATCAAATAGGCTAAAACACATGTCAGGGTCATGTATTAAACACCTGAGAGCGCGTCCTTAAACAAGAATTAAATTCTATTCTTAGAAAAATAACACCCTTGATCTTTCTAAAAGGGAAAGATATTCTCTGTTAACAGAGAATCATTATATCAAAGATCCAATGGTGATTAAAAATCACCAAATATAGAATTAAATTCCATTGGGGGGAAATATCTCCCTAACCTTTCTAAATGAGAAGAATATTTTCTGTTAAACAGAAAGTTGTTGGATCAAAGATCTAATGAAATGGAAGAATATTTTCCCAATCTTTCTAAACAAAGAAAAATTATTCTCAGTAAAAAAGAGATCCCTTGGATTAAAATCCAATGGTGATTAAAAATCACCGTTTGACATAATTAAATTCTTTATATGGGAAAATATTTCCTTAATCTTGTTAAAAACAAGAAAACATATTCTGTAAAATAGAAATCACTAGATCAAATATCCAACGATAGATAAATTTTCCCAAATAATTTTTGAGACCAATAAAATCAATTGGAATTTCTCAGTGAGAGATTTTCTCAAAACTAATCAACAATTTTCCTTGCCTATAATAAAAAAAACTGAGACTTCAAGTCTCACAGACACGCAAAAAAGGAGAAACCCCCCTATAATCTTATGCAAACAAAAAAATAGAAGCTGTAACCGAGAATTCAATTCTCTTTCAAAGAAGATCAACCTGTTCTTTCAAACCCTAGGTAAAAAAAGTAGAGATAAAATATATCTCTTTTGCCTAGCAAAAAGAAAATAAGGGTTCAACCCTTCATAAAAAGAACTTAGTTTTTCCTCTGATCTGAGATTTGCAAAGCAAATCTCCCCACAAGTTGAGAATTTAATTCTCATCGGGGAGATTTTGTTCTTCAAACTCAAAATCTAGGAGAAAGAACTAGATTAAAAAAAAGAAGAAGAGAACTTATAGTTCTTGGAATTTAATTCCTCTGCAAGCAGGGTTTAACCTTATATAAAAGAACTTACCATGAAAAGAAACTTGTTCTCCAAAAAAAGAGAAAAGATCCCAAATCTTCAAAAACAAAGATCTTGGTGATCATTAATGGTCAAAATTCTATTAACAGAGATTCGATCTCTAAAAAAGAAAAAGAACTCAGCGTTGCACGTGAAAAACACGTGAGCACCCAAAAGGTTCCCAAAACAAAGGATTCAGCGCCTCACGTGCTTTCCACGTGGGCACGCAAAACAGAAGACCAGCGCCTCACATAAAATACACGTGAGCACTGAGTAAAGGTGTTTAGCACTTCGTATTCAGTCAAAATGACTAAGTGCTTACCACTGATAGGGCAACGCCCACGTCCCAGCGTCGCACGTGCTCCTCACGTGAGCGCTATATAAAAGTGCTTAGCACTATATATTCAGTCAAAATTACTCAAGTGCTTAGCACTGATTGGGCAGCGTCCATGACTGAGTGCTTCATATGGTACACATGTGAGCACCAGACAGGTGCTTAGCACTTCTGTATAAAGGAAAAGAACTGAGCGAACAGAACCACAAATAAGTGCTTAGCACTTTTAAATAAAAAAAATTGAGCAGAACAAATCCAAATTGGCTAAAAGTCTCTCTGAAGTTTCTTGCAGCTGAGACCAAATGCTCTGTTGTTGGATCTCAACTAAAATTTGATGATCCTTAAATATTGCTAAGTTGATCTTAGTCTCAAATAAGACTAACGTATCCTTAATTAAAATAAATTGAGGACAAATGCTCATATATTTAAGTAGATCTTAATCTCAAACCAGATTAACGGTCCATGAATAAAACAAAATATTTTTGAACTAAAGGAAAATATAATCTAAGTTCAAAACCCCAAATCTAAAAATATACGGATTTGGACTGATCAGCGCCCTACGGGCGACGACATAAACTATTCTCCGTATACAATCCACGGGCAACCTTAACAAACAAAATAACACACGACACGAAGTGAACTACTGAAGAAGAAGAAAGTGATTATCACAACGCGATAACGTAATTAACTGCAGGGGCTTGCGCCTACAGTGAAGAGCGTCCCCACAATCAAAAAAACCCTCACAAATGAGGGTGAATTTGATGAAGTCTGTTACAAAGGTCGCATCTATCCAAACCTCCGATATATGATGCCATAAATCAACTTAGTATCTTCGGAGAGGTAGATGGATATGACCAAATAGCATTTGCCCACAAATTCAGTCCAGACGTCCCTAAACGTCTCGGTCCGGTCTTTCGGCGGTAAACAATATCTGATTTAATAATCCGGCTTAATTCTAAGCCAGCTAGTATTATCATTCGATCGGAACCTTTCATGTATAAACATACGACCACCACATCGTTTCTCCTGAATCAGAGAAACCCTATGTGTAGTAAAGACTCGACAGTACGCTGGCAGTGGGTTTAACCACAAGCTCGTCAGCGGCACTAGCTGTACATAACGGATACCCAGGTACCTGTCAAAAAGAAGGCTGACGAGCAGTCTGGTCTCTTCGTCTAAGATTATCGCATACCGGGTCTAGGGGATGGTAATCGTCAGATCCCTACTGGCCCTATATGTCATGTCGATTTGGCTCAGGACCAATCCGAGAAACTACCGATCTAACCATCAGTAAATCTCAACTGCCTTGGTCAAGGTCTTATGGTTCTGGCCAACCGGACACAGTGCGATATCGACTCCCAATACCGTGAGAGACGAATCCCTGACAATCATTCACCTCCTCCATGTGGCTCGGGACTGTAGCCAACCAAAACATGTTTGAACTACTCAGTAGAGCCGTGGTAGGGTAGTGATCAAAGCGCGGTGGGAACTCACACGAGACAAATGATGATCTTAGATCTAAAGACTAACATGTACTCATGTCACCTGAGAATAGCTATCTGACGATAGATATAATACAATCTAGAGGTTTTCGGCGAGTCCGTCCACTGTACTCACCCCCAGTGAGCACTTGTATACAATCTTAGGTGATCACACTAATGGCAGTGAGACCAACCACCGACCCTCGTCGGGGTCTAGAAATGTATACACAAGTTTACTTTGGAATATCGATGTCTAGTCTCGATACTCCTGTGACTTGGTACCTTTAAGGATGTGCTTATGAACAACCCAGCTCCCACAAGTATGACTACCATCATAATGCTGGTAGTGAAGCAAAATCCTAAGAGCTTTATCAACATGTATCCTCCATATGTGATATCGAGTATAACATATGCACATGTTAAGATAAAGTCAAACCATAATAGTATACTACTGTATCGAGTCTTTATCAATATGTGTAAGCAATATAAAGCAACAAGAGAAAGAAATACATATATTAAGACAAAGACAGCTCAAATAATATATTATATACAACTGAGTAAGATTGTCCTGTACATACATATCCCTAGAATCCTATACAATACAGGCCCATAGGGCATACATATCCAACAATCTCCTACTTGCACTGAGGCCTGTAATTAGCATACCGAATACCCAACGTCTACTCTAGGGTCACTTATTGGCGTACCGCATACCCAACATCTCAAAAAGTCGCTCGAACTATGCTTGAGGGAGGGCCTTAGTAAATGGATCTGCCATGTTGTCTTTCGTATCTGCTCTCTAGACCTCGATCTACCGGCGATCTACGATCTCCCTGATCAGCTGATACCGCCTCAAGATGTATCTGGATTTCTGATGGGACTTTGGTTCCTTCGATAAAGCTACAGCCCCATTGTTATCGCAATGCAAAGATATTAGATCAACAATGGACGGAACCACCTCAAGTTCAGTAATGAACATCTTCATCTAGACCACTCCTTTTGCGGCATCGTTCGCAGCAATGTATTCAGCCTCCATCGTTGAGTTTGCGACGGTGTCCTATTTGGGGCTCTTCCAACACACCGCCCCTCTATTGAGGGTAAACACAAAACCCGAGATGGACTTGCTGTCATCTTTGTCACTTTGGAAGCTAGAGTCGGTAAAGGACTCGACATGGAGGTCTCCATTACTGTAAACCAAGAGCATCTCCTTAGTCCTTCTCAGGTATTTGAGAATTTTCTTCATAGCTGTCTAATGATTATCGCATGTGTTCAACTGATACCGGCTCACCACGCTAAGCGCGTAAGCTACATCTGATCTGGTATATAGTATCGCATATATTATAGATCCTACCACCGAAGCGTAGGGTATATTTCTCATGCGAGCCCTCTCCTCATCAGTTTTGGAGGACATCTCTTTGAAGAGGGTGATTCCGTGTAATGCGGGTATATTATCGCGCTTGGAATCTTCCATACTAAATCTCCTTAGTATGGTCTCTATATACCTAAACTGTGAAAATCCCAACAACCTCGTGGATCTATCTCTATAGATCTTAATCTCCAGAATATAGGTATCACCCAGGTCCTTCATGGAGAACTTTTGTGACAAGAACAGCTTGACCGATTGCAGCATAGGTATGTCATTTTCTATCAAGAGAATGTCATCCACGTACAAGACGAGGAATACAACAGTTCCCCCTACAATCTTCTTGTAGATACATGGTTCATTTTCGTTTTTGATGAAGTCAAATTCCTTGACTGTTTCATCAAAATAGATGTTCCAGCTTTGCGACGCCTGCTTTAATCCATAAATGGATTGAAGCAACATGCACATCTTCCCGCTGCTCCGACTGTCTATGAATCCCTCCGGCTGATCCATATAAACGCACTCTTCTAAATTTCTATTTAGAAAAGTCATTTTAACGTCCATCTGCCAGATATTATAGTCATGGTAGGCAGCAATGGCAGGTAAGATCCGAATGGATTTCAGCATAGTCACTGGAGAAAAGGTTTCTTCATAGTCCACTCCTGGTCTTTGACGAAAACATTTTGCAACAAGTCTAGACTTATAGGTTTCCACATGTCCATCTGCACCAATCTTGTTTTTGAAGATCAACTTAAATCCACCGGGTTTTACCCTAGGAGGAGCAACATCCAAAGTCCAAAATTTATTGGTGTACATGGACTCTTTTTCGGATTGCATAGCATCCAGCCATTTATCAGAGTCCCTACTGGTAATGGCCTGCTTAAAACTAGTAGGATTATCTTCTTCCAAGACGAAATCCTCTCGATCCCCATCTATGAGAAAACCGTAGTATCTCTCGGGCGGATGAGAAATCCTACTAGATCTGCGAAGTGGCTGAGGTTCGTCTGGGATTATTGAATACTGTGATTCCACCAAATCTTCAGTCGTTATTTATGTATTTGGAATTTCTTCCAGTTCTACCATGCCCCCATAGGTTTCTTTTGCAAGAAACTGACATTCCAGAAAAGTGGCATTCCTAGAGACAACAATCTTCTGTTCCTCTGCATGGTAGAAAAGATATCCTCGCGAATGTTTGGAATATCCCACAAATTTACACAACACTGAACATGCCTCGAGTTTTTCCGGATTGTGCTTTTTAACATAAGCCGGACACCCCCATACCTTAATGAATTTAAGACATGATTTCTTACCACTCCATACTTCATATGGAGTAGTGGGCACAGATTTAGAAGGAACTTGATATAATAGATATGCAGCTGTCTCTAGCGCATGTCCCCAGAATGAAAGAGGCAACTCAGCATTGATCATCATGGAGCAAACCATATCCAATAGGGTACGGTTTCTCCGCTCCGATACACCATAGTGCGATGGTGTATATAGAGGAGTAAGCTGAGAGAGAATACTATTCTCTTTTAGAAAGTCCCGGAATTCCGTACTCAAGTACTCCCCTCCTCGATCAGATCAAAGGTTCTTGATACCTTTTCCTGTCTCGTTCTCAAGTTCGCTTTTATATTATTTGAATTTCTCAAAAACTTCAGATTTGTGTTTCATGAGAAATACATATCCGAACCTAGAGAGATCATCAGTGAATGTAATGAAGTACGAGAACCCACCCTTCGCATGTATAAACATCGGACTACATACATCATTGTGTACGAGTCCCAAGAGCTCTGTAGCTCTTTCTCAGTGTCCGTTGAATAGAGATTTGGTCATCGATCCTTTGAGACAAGACTGACAAGTTTTTAGGATGAAAATTCGAACGGATTCAGATATCCATTTTTATGCAACTTACTTAGTCTTTTCTCACCGATATGACCAAGTATACAATGTTACAAGTAGGATCCGTTCGTATCTGAACTTTTCCTCTTGCGTGTGTTTTGTATATTGAAAATCGTGTTTTGATTGAGAACGTAGATGCCATTACACAGTGTACCTTCTGCAACTAATACCTGATTGAGGTAAATGTTCATGATATTTCTATCCAGAACAAAATTATATCCATCTTTATCAAGTAAAAAAACTGATATGATGTTGCAAAGTATGGAAGGTATATAGTAGCAATTGATCTAAATCATAGTATTACCGCTTGCCAATATTAGATGATATTCACCGACGGCAGCAGCATCAACTTGTGCTCCGTTCCCTACTCTGAAGGACATATCACACGGTCCAACCATTCTACCTTTTCTCAGTCCTTATAATAAATTACATATATGAGATCCTGATCTGGTATCTAATACCTAGAAGGTAGGGTTGACCGAAAAATGGTTTTCAATACCAAATACACCCGAAAAAGATGCATTAGAATACTTCTCCTTCAATAGGGTCATCTGGAATTCCTTACATTCCTCTTTCCTTACCCATATTTGTGACAGTTGTCACAAGTTAGAACCGAACCGACATTCCCTAGCCCTATGTAACAAGCTGGTTCGATCAAGTCTAACATTTTATTATCTTGATTAGAGTGTGACATGGTTGCTACTTGGAGAGAGAGAAAAGAAACAATCAGCGTGCGCTCTTGCAAGATTAGTTTGGTTATTAGTTTATCTAATCAGGATGGTTCCCACTGTTTTCTCGAATTCATCTTCAAACCTTAAAGGGAGAACTAGTCGGGATCATTAACATCTTACAAGTTCGCTAACCGTTCAGTTAGGTGGGTGTTGGTACTCCAAGGGAGGTTCTCCGTGCTCTCGCACGGATCTAATTAAAATAAATCTTGTTTCTGCAGAGGCGTAGCCCCGTTAACACCTTCCTATACACCTAATAGGTTAGTTAATTGTGAAGTGAAAAATATCTCCCAAGAGTAATTGATTGGTGTGTTTAAAAGAGCATGTGTTGTAAATAAAGTAACCGTAATCAGGACGGTGTCGCTAGTAGCTAGCCGCGATGAGTACGGGTCGTCCACAAGGAAACGTGAACCTTTTTCTTGCTTTAGACGAGTTGATTGAAAGATGGGTTGATTGGTTATAGATCTAATTTTATACGGATGTAGAATTTATAAAGAAGTGAATTGTAGGGTTCATAGGACTTAGTAGTATTGGATGATTAATTAAAAATGACTCTTTTTATCTTTTAATAGTTTAAAACTAGATAGATAGTGATAAATGTAGATTAGGGTTCTTTTGAAAGAAACTAGGGTTTCCCCACTCCTAACCCTTGTCCTTGCATTGATCTCTATTCAAGTCTAGCCCCTAACAAAACAAGTGTTAATCTAATCTCAAATCGTGATCGAGACTATCAATAAATTGGTAGCGCGCCCGATAAAGATATTAACATTTATTTTGCTAAAGTTTATAAACTTTAAAATGTATAAAAGAAGTTAAAATATTTTATCATCCATTAATCTACTCTAGCCTACGTGTTAGTTATATATATGCCCTAGAGGCCATTACTGTACATGGGATGTATATTGTAGTGGATGCTGGGACGTATATAGGGAGGACTTTCTTGCTCGACATGATAGTATGCTATCTGGTTACCCTTTACCTTAACGTGTATGCTGATTGTCTCTCTGTTACATGTTGGTAAAGCCCTTAGGATCTGTACTTGACTACCTGGACTATGATGCGGATCATACTAGTGGGGACATGGTAGTCCATAAGTACATCCTTCAAAGTCCCTAGTCGTGGGTGTATCGAGACGGGGCATCGATATACCAGAGTAGACTAGCGTATACGCTACTCGACCCATGTGATGGGCGATGGATGATCCCATATCCATTGGTGTTTGACATCAGAGATGGTATACGGGTGCTCAGTAGAGACTGGGTACACTGGACGGACTCGCCGAGAACTCCCAGATGGTATTATACCTCACGTCAGATGGCAGTTCTCTGGTGACACTGGTACAGAGTAGTCTGTTGACCCGAGATCGTCATAGAGTCTTGTGTGGTTCCCACTGTGCTTTGATTTCCATCTTACCACGTCCAAGAGGGCGTGCAAAACGGTGGTTTTTGGGTACAGTCCCGAGTCACATGGAGGCAATGAGCGATAGGAGGGGATTCGTCTCTCCCGGTATAGGGAGTTGATGTTGCGCTGTGTTCGATTGGCTATAACAGGAAATCCCTGGCCAGAGTTGCTGAGATTTACTGGTAAGTGTTACGATCTTCAGATCGCTCAATACCCGGGTGGCCGTTACGTTTAGCAGACCGCTTGCGGCTTATGGGTGTTTGATATGATCATCATCTGCTGCCGGCGTATTGACGAGTCTTTAGAGTCCTACACAGAGGTTTCCTGGCTCAAGCGAAACGAAATAGGAGCGCATATGAGATATGTACGGGACCGAGAATAATACGGTATGTGATACTGTATTTGATTCTCGCGATGTGACATTGATCGGTTATATGCGATATAGCCGGGTTATCGGATCAAGTGTTGATTCGATAAGATGTTACTAATGATACCCGTCGGTTATGTGCGTCATGACCGGGTCGTTAAATCAAGTGTTGATTTAATGATTTAATGCATAATTATATATTTGATATATTACTTTGCATTAACTAGTATCGGTTCACTTTGAATGGATTTTCTCACTCGGGTGTGCGCATTGCATATGCGATATGATTTTTGTGCACTTGATTGTATCATGTTTGATGATACATATCTTTTTGTTAAGTGTAATGAATTAAACCTAGGTTAAATAAATGATTAGGGTTTTCTTTTATTCATTCATTTATATTTTCATTTGTATTTAAAAGATAAATGTGAAAAGGAAAAGAAGTCAAAAATGGTGGCTATTTTTGTTTTCAACTTGAAGCTTCATGAAGCTTTCTTCATGTCACCATTTTTGTCTCATCTCCTTTACCCTAACCATTCTTTAACCTTGGTCAATTCTCTACACTTAACTTGGGTTAAAATTATGATAAGAATTGATTTTTCTTTTCTTATTCTTTGAACTTATCATAATAATATTCTTCTTCTTCTTCCTTGCTTCAAATGAAGAAGCTTGAGGTCATCAATGGTGGATTGATGTTTTGAGTGAGAAATCCATTTCCAAAGTTTACCCACTTCCTATTTCTTCATCCTCTACCTCTTGCCAAGAAGTAGAGTGTGTTTCCTTCACAAGATTTTAGGGTTTGGTGAAGGTGGAGCTTGATTCATCGATGCCTCGACGTAGATCATCTTCGGCATGGACATCGACGACCTAGCTTGCCCATTCTCCGACGAAGTCGATCCTAGAGCCCGGATTTGATTTGGACAGCGGAGAGGACCTCGTTGCGGAGCCGTGGAGGTGGAGCACCGGATCTACAAAGGTTGTATTTCCGTATTCTCATTAGCTAAGTTGTTAGCTAGTTCGTTTTTCGCCTAGACATCTAGTTATCGATCCGTACACTAGGGTTTGTAGGCACTAGAATTTTTGAAATTGCCATGGTTGATGGCTTGGGAGACCTCACTAGAGTGCCTAGGAACCCTGCACTACGAACCCTAGCAAGCTACGAATTACTCACGCATGACTGGAGAAGAAAGGATGAAGATTGAGATCATAATGTAAGATGCAAAAATTAAGTGCAGAAAGTAAGTGCGGAAAGTAATTGTGAAAAGACTAATAAAAACTCCACCTTTATTAATCAACTATATCATGTACAAATTCTTTTAAAGTAGAGTACCAGAACCCTAGTTTTTGCTCTCGATCTCTATCTTGTTGGAAGTAGATGAACATCTGATGATCAACTCGGATGCGTGGATCGTCTTGGATCTCTTGATCTCTTCAGTTGATAATTTTAGATGTGAAGCTTGTAAGTCCATATTGCGACCCCCGGTGCTTACGGGGAGGCGGAAACGGTATAAAAAACGAATTTTTATCGCAAGAGGCAACATGGACTAAACATGGTCGGGATCGTTGTCTAAACTAAAACTAGTATTCTAGCTAAAGAGAGTTAGCTACTATGGAAGATGGTTATACCTATACTTGAACTCCTTCTTCTTCAAGTCTTGTAGAGGTTGATGGTTCTCTTTACGTCGCCTTCTCCCGTCGAAGATGGATCCACCTCGAAGGTTCGACTTTGGGCTCTTCCTCGATCTTTGAGTGAACTAGCGTTTCCGGTTTGCTAAACCTTCAACCTAGAATGAGTAGAGAGAGTGACTAGGGTTTGCTTTTCTTTTTCAAGAGAAGGATTCTCAACTCATGAGAAGGTTTCTCTTGACTAGAGGAAGAAGAAGATGAAGAGAGGAGAGAGAATGAATATGATAGAATGAGCCATCATATTCTATCTTGCAACCATAATGCAAAAGAAAATAATTATCTAATAATAATAATTGAAAATGAGAATAGTTGATGGTAATTTGGAATGACCACTACCATGCTTCATTTAAAAATGTAAGCATAAATCAAGGAGGACTTTTGAAGGCATGAAAGTGGTCAATGGTCAACAAGTCAACAAAAACAACCATAACATAATTCTCATTTAATTATTATTATTAATAGATAATATATAAATCCATTAGGGTTTGGAAAATGAAGACTGTCAATTGTGCATACGCACCCGTTCCGAAACCCTAATGAAAAACCTCATTCTCCGCCTCAAGCAACTGTGCATACACACCTGCATTCTCGTTCCGAAAAACAAGAATACCAAGATATAAAAGCAACCCCAAAAACATATACCAGTATCTGGCTCAAACCAGAGCCTGCCAGTATAATCCGTCCGGACTCCAAACGTGCACAAGTGCGCGGATGAGAACGAACCCTGTCGCAAAACCATGCGACCTCTACTCTGTTTTGCCCAGAGGCGAATACCCTCTGTGTGGGACTCTAAAGACTCGACACTACGCTGGCAGTGGGTTTAACCACAGACCGCAAGCGGCACTAGCTGTGCGTAACGGTCCCCAGGTAGATGCCGACAAGAAGGCTGACGAGGTGAAACCCCATCTGAACTCCTACTGAGTCTGAATGTGACATTCTCCGTACAGTCCGGTCTGTTCGTCTGATACATCGCATGGCGGGCCTAGGGGGCGGTAAACGTCAGTCCCCCAATAGCGGTACAAGTCGTGCCGGAGCGAAGCCCAAAACACCCTGAGATAACACTGGAAACCTACCAGTATATCTCGTTTGCCCTGGCCAGGGACTACTCGTGTAATGGCTCTCCTAGACACAGCGCGATGTCAACCCCCAATACCGGGAGAGACGAATCCTGTCTAACCGTCACTGCCTCCAAGTGCTTCGGGACTGCACCCAACCACCACCTGTTTGCACGACTCCTTTGAGCCGTGGTAGGGTAGTGATCAAAGTGCAGTGGGAACACACTCGAGGCGAAGTGTCAGTGTCAAGTCAGCGGACTAAGCTGTACTCATGTCACCTGGGAACTGATAACTGACGATAGGTATAATACCAACCTGTCAGTTCCCGACGAGTCCTGTCCAGTGTACTCGTAACCCAACGAGCACCCGTATACTATCTCCAGTACGACGTACTGATGGCTGTGGGACAGACCATCTCCCACACTGGGATGAGAAGCGCATACGCTAGTCTACTCCGGAGTATCGATGCCCTGTCTCGATAGTCCTACGACTAGGGACCTGTATAAGGATGTGCCTATAGATTACCCAGCCCCCACTAGTGTGACTGCCATCACAACGCTGGTAATCAAGCAAAGATCCTAAGGGCTCCACTAATGCGTATAAGTGATATACTGAAATAAACACAAGTACACATTGAAGTAGAAACAAACCAAGTAGCATACTACTATATTGAGCAAGATTGTTTATACAAGGTGAATATCCCAAGCTTCCATCAAGTAATATACAAACTAGTATGATACAGTAATGGCCTCTAGGGCATATACACTAACAATCTCCCACTTGCACTAAGGCCATGTACTGGCGTATCGAAGACCTATCATCTCGATCAGCCGCTCGAACTGAGTCTGGGGTAGGGCCTTGGTGAATGGATCTGCAGTGTTCTCTTCTGAAGCAACCCTCCGAACCTCGATCTCCTTGCGATCCACGATCTCCCTGATCAGGTGATACCGCCTCAAGATGTGCCTGGATCTCTGATGGGACCTGGGTTCCTTTGCTAAAGCTATAGCCCCGTTGTTGTCGCAATACAGAGGTACTGGGTCAACAATGGACGGAACCACTTGAAGTTCTTTTAAGAACTTCCTTATCCAGACAGCTTCTTTTGCGGCATCAGATGCAGCGATGTATTCCGCTTCCATAGTCGAGTCTGCAACGGTTTCCTGTTTGGAACTCTTCCAACACACCGCCCCTCCATTGAGGGTAAAGACAAAACCCGACATGGACTTGGAATCATCCTTGTCACTCTGGAAGCTGGAGTCAGCAAAGGCCTCAATCTGGAGGTCTTTTCCGCCATACACCAAGAACATCTCCTTAGTCCTCCTCAGGTACTTGAGAATGTTCTTTACCGCTATCCAATGTTTCTCCCCAGGGTTTGACTGATACCGGCTTACTACACTCAGTGCATAAGCTACATCCGGTCTGGTACACAACATCGCATACATTATAGAGCCTACCGCAGAAGCGTAGGGTATAATAGACATGCGATCCCTCTCCAAATCAGTCTTGGGAGACATCTCTTTAGAGAGGGTGATCCCGTGACAAGCCGGTAGGTTACCGCGCTTGGAATCTTCCATACTGAATCTCTTCACTATGGTGTCGATGTACCTGGACTGAGAAAGTCCTAATATCCTCTTGGATCTATCACGATGGATCCGGATCCCCAGGATGTAAGAGGCATCACCCAGGTCTTTCATGGAGAACCTTTGTGACAAGAAACCCTTGACAGATTGTAGCATAGGAATGTCATTTCCTATTAAGAGAATGTCATCCACGTATAAAACAAGGAATACTACAGTTCTCGCTACAAATCTACTATAGATGCATGGTTCATCTGGATTTTTGATAAAGTCAAATTCCTTGACCGTCTCATCAAAACAGATGTTCCAACTCCGCGATGCCTGCTTTAGTCCATAGATGGACTTAAGCAACTTGCACACCTTTCCGCTGCTCCCACTCTGAATGAAACCCTCTGGCTGATCCATATAGACACACTCCTCTAAATTTCCATTTAGAAAAGCGGTTTTTACGTCCATCTGCCAAATCTCATAATCGTGGAAGGCAGCAATGGCAAGAAGGATCCGAATGGATTTCAGCATAGCCACTGGAGAAAAGGTTTCGTCGTAGTCCAAGCCAGGTCTTTGACGGAAACCCTTTGCTACAAGTCTAGCTTTATAGGTCTCAACCTGTCCATCTACACCAATCTTCCTTTTGAAGATCCACTTGCATCCTACGGGTTTTACCCCGTCTGGAGCAATGTCCAACGTCCATACTTTGTTGGTGTACATGGACTCCATTTCGGTCCGCATTGCATCCAGCCATTTTACCGAGTCAATGCTCTGAACGGCCTGCTGGAAGCTAGTAGGCTCATCATAGTCTATGATGCAATCCTCTCTATCCCCGTCTATGAGAAAACCGTAGTATCTCTCGGGCGGATGAGACTGCCTACTACTTCTGCGGAGCGGCATAGGAATGTCCTGTTCTTTCGAACCCTCTGGTTCCTCTAAGATTTCAGTAATGGTTTGTGGTTCTGGAACTTCTTCCAGTTCTACTGCGCTCCCACTTATCTGATTTTCCAAAAACTCAGTTTCCAAGAAGTAGGCATGACGAGAAACAAGAACTTTTTGTTCCTCTGCGTAGTAGAAAAGATACCCCTTGGAGTTCTTAGGGTATCCCACAAACTTGCACTGTACCGAGCGTGCCTCGAGCTTGTCCGCATGCTGCTTTTTTACAAAAGCTGGACATCCCCATGTCTTAAAGGATTTAAGACAGGGTTTCTTCCCACTCCACATCTGATATGGTGTGGTAGGCACTGTCTTAGTAGGAACTTGGTTCAAGAGATGTGCAGCTGTTTCCAGTGCATAACCCCAGAAAGATCGCGGTAACTCAGCCTTACTCATCATGGAACGAACCATATCCAATAGGGTTCGGTTCCTCCTTTCCGATACACCGTTATGTTGCGGAGTGTATGGAGGAGTACGCTGAGAGAGAATACCATTCTCTTTTAAGTAATTCAGGAATTCGGCACTTAAGTATTCTCCACCTCGATCCGATCTTAGAATCTTAATACTTTTGCCGGTCTGTTTCTCTACTTCATTCTTATACTCCTGGAATTTTTCAAAAGCCTCGGACTTATGTTTCATTAAGAAAACATAACCGTACCTTGAGAAGTCATCCGTAAAAGTAATGAAGTAAGAATGTCCGCTTCGGGCATGTGTAGACATTGGACCGCACACGTCACTGTGTACAAGTCCCAAGAGCTCGCTCGCTCTTTCTCCATGTCCAGTAAACGGAGTCTTTGTCATCTTTCCCTTGAGACAGGATTGACAAGTGGCATACGACTGATATTCGAACGCATTCAAATACCCTTCTGTATGTAACTTCGTCAACCTTCTCTCATTGATGTGACCCAGTCTACAATGCCATAAGAAAGCCTGATTAATATCTGGAGACTTTCTTTTGTGTGTATTCTGGACATTGAAAATCTGTGGTTGGTTCAATACGTATATACCATTGCTCAGTGTACCTGACCCAATCAAAACTTGATTAAGGTGAATGTTTACAACATTACTTACAAACGCAAATTCATAACCTTCTTTAGAAACCAAAGATACAGAAATGATATTACAAGTTGCGTTGGGTACAAAAAAGCAATTACGCAAAACCAAAACATGCCCATCTGACATTCCCAGGTGATAGTCCCCCACGGCTTTAGCATCCATGCTAGCTCCGTTCGCAACTCTGAGGGTCATGTCACCTTCCTTCAAAAACCTACGGTTTCTCAACGCCTGCAAAGAATTACAGATATGAGATCCTGATCCGGTATCCAATACCCAGGAAGTAGAGTTTATAGAAAGACAGTTTTCAATAACATACACACCTGAAGCTGAAGCCGCAACCTGCTTCAGTTCCTGTGTCTTGGCCTTCCAAGCCCTGCAATCTTTCTTCCAGTGTCCACTCTTATGACAATAGAAGCATTCTTCCTTTCCAACAAGCTTCCCCGCAATCTTTGTTGCCTTTTCCTTTCCCTTCGTACCCACTTTACTAACACCGCCTCTTGGTTTGGCGGGGGCTTTCTTCCTCTTTCCCTTGGCTTTCGCCTTGGACCTAGAGGAAGAAGATCCTCCTACAAACAAAGCGGGTGTTTCCCTACCCTTCTGTAGGGTGCCCTCTGCGCTCCTCAGCAGGTTGAGGAGTTCTGAAAGTTCAACTTCCTTTTCTTGCAAGTTGAAATTCAGTATGAACTGGGCGTAAGTGGAAGGAAGGGACTGGAGAACTATATCCGTATATAGCTCACTCTCCAATGTGATCCCTAGGTCAGCGAGCTCCTCAATGTAACCGATCATCTTTAGCACGTGCTCGGCTACTGATGATCCGACGGCCATTCTTGTCGAAAACAACTTTTTCGACGCTTCGTATCTTGCGATACGTGATTGCTCCCCATACAGTTCTTTTGTATGAAGCAATATGGACTCCATGTCCATATTCTCATGCCTCCTCTGATGTTCGTTGTCCATCGAGGCAAGCAAGAGGCACTTGGCCTTCGCGCTATCAATCTCCCAAGTCTTGCGGATTTCCTTATCCGCGACGCTGGAAGTTGGACCAGGGACAGGGGGAGCTTTGGTGGTAAGAAGATACCCCAGCTTGTCATAAGTGATTGCTATCTTGACATTCCTGAGCCAATCTTTGTAGTTTGGCCCTGTCAGCTTGTTTTTATCTAGGAGTAACTTAAGTCCAGTCATGTTGATAGGTCGCTGCAATTAGGAGAGAGAAGAAGAAACACTTTAGCACGATGCTCTTGCAAGTTTAGAATGGTTTTTAATTTGTCTAAACAGGATGGCTCCCACTGTCTCTCGAATCCCTCCTCAAACCACAAAGGAAGAATTAGCCGGGATCAATCCCACCGTACAATACTTGCTTAACCGTTCAGCCAGGCCAGTGTCGGTACTTCGAGGGAGGTTTTCCAACGCTTTCGCGAAGTTCCTTAATTTAAGAACCTCTTTTCCCTGGGGGCGTAGCCCCGCTAACACCTTTCTAGGCACCTACTAGGTTTATAGCATTGATCGTTTAGTGAGAAATTTCCCGAGGAGTAGCATATACTCACAGTAGGATCGGGATCCAAATATCATCGCGTGACGAAAATGAAGGAATCCTACCATAATCATCACACTCCAAATGGTATGCAAATCTAGCAAGTTTCAGTACTTATGAAACTCCCGATGTGGATTTTTGCCCCATGCTCTTATGACCTTGACTAAGGCCAACAAATCATAAGTCACATGTCAAGTTCTACCCGTCGTTATCCAGGTTAATTTGAATCCACCCGTATCTACCCTTGACTATGGCCAACAAGGCAATACGACTGTCCCAAACCAACGCATTCTATCTATGCAACATATGAATACCCATCAGCTACCAAACACTGTGCCTTGACTAAGGCCAACAAACACAGCTTGAATACCGTTGAATATTCATATGAAACGACGGAGGGCTACGAATGGTTTTGGTGAAACCGTGAACGTAGTGAACTTGATATAATCGATGGAACAAGATAGCTTTTAGAAGGAGTGGCTCAAGCTCCGCATTTAAAAGTTTAGTTTTGAAAAGAACCGAGTGGTTTTTCGAAAGTGTTCCATCGACTTAAACTTGGTTTATTATCTTGCATTAGTTCTTTTAATGCGTGATATTCTTGCATTAGTTCTTTTAATGCGTCCCATCATTTAATTCCTACCATTGCAGAAAACAACCAAAATATGACGTACGCTTATGCCATATGCATTCGCCACGGGGCCCCGTCATCACCCGTTAGGTTACTTAACTAACGACAGAGCGGGGGCTGGGCTAGCGCGGCTGTAAAACATAAGCAACGCCTAAATAGAAAGCAATGATAGACATTACAGATCACAGATGAATACATTGGATATACTAGCAATCCGCATTTCTTTCGAGCCTGAAACGAAAAGCGGATAACACGGTCGCGGTGAATAGCAAATACCCCACCCAAGACCCCTACGGGTGCGGCAAACTACCCGCCAAGTTCCCGGTAGTTTGTGCACCCCACCGTGGGTCTATCCTAGGAGCAAAAACAGTAAAAAGAATTATACAATGACGGCTACAACCCCGACCCGGTTGTGCGGCCAAACAAATAATATAATTACATCAATTTACATTTACAAATGAATGAAAGAAAAACAAAAGCTCATCTCACATCCAACCCCGGCTATTCACCCGCGACAGTCCAACACATTCATATACACATTCCAGCACATTACAGATCATGTATAACCCCGACTAATCGACTTATAGCGATTAGCCGACGTTCAATACATGCAAACAACACAGATATAACCAATATAGCCAAAGTGCAGTGAAGTTCGGAAAAATACGGAATTATAGGACCCTAAAAGGAAATTTCTTTTCTGGAAAATCTGGGTACATATAATATATTTTAAAAATCCCAAAATCCCTCAACAAGAACACTGCACGAAAAACGAGGCGCAGAAGACGACAAAGCGCGGCGGTTCCGCGGCACGAGCCTACCTCGTGCCGCGGATGCGCGGCGCTTTGAGCTCCTCACTGGATCGTTTTTCATGAGTGTTCTTAGAAAAGCCTGAGATGATTTTACAAATATAAATTTTTTTATTTTGAGCCCAAAAAATTTCAACAGAAACTCAGGTTTTTGAAGATACGGTTTTTGGGTTTTTTTTTTTACGGTTCCGAACTTCGTTACACTTCACTACCAAGCTAGTTTAAGTTTAGTTAGGCTCTGATACCACTGTAAGTCCATATTGCGACCCCCGGTGCTTACGGGGAGGCGGAAACGGTATAAAAAACGAATTTTTATCGCAAGAGGCAACATGGACTAAACATGGTCGGGATCGTTGTCTAAACTAAAACTAGTATTCTAGCTAAAGAGAGTTAGCTACTATGGAAGATGGTTATACCTATACTTGAACTCCTTCTTCTTCAAGTCTTGTAGAGGTTGATGGTTCTCTTTACGTCGCCTTCTCCCGTCGAAGATGGATCCACCTCGAAGGTTCGACTTTGGGCTCTTCCTCGATCTTTGAGTGAACTAGCGTTTCCGGTTTGCTAAACCTTCAACCTAGAATGAGTAGAGAGAGTGACTAGGGTTTGCTTTTCTTTTTCAAGAGAAGGATTCTCAACTCATGAGAAGGTTTCTCTTGACTAGAGGAAGAAGAAGATGAAGAGAGGAGAGAGAATGAATATGATAGAATGAGCCATCATATTCTATCTTGCAACCATAATGCAAAAGAAAATAATTATCTAATAATAATAATTGAAAATGAGAATAGTTGATGGTAATTTGGAATGACCACTACCATGCTTCATTTAAAAATGTAAGCATAAATCAAGGAGGACTTTTGAAGGCATGAAAGTGGTCAATGGTCAACAAGTCAACAAAAACAACCATAACATAATTCTCATTTAATTATTATTATTAATAGATAATATATAAATCCATTAGGGTTTGGAAAATGAAGACTGTCAATTGTGCATACGCACCCGTTCCGAAACCCTAATGAAAAACCTCATTCTCCGCCTCAAGCAACTGTGCATACACACCTGCATTCTCGTTCCGAAAAACAAGAATACCAAGATATAAAAGCAACCCCAAAAACATATACCAGTATCTGGCTCAAACCAGAGCCTGCCAGTATAATCCGTCCGGACTCCAAACGTGCACAAGTGCGCGGATGAGAACGAACCCTGTCGCAAAACCATGCGACCTCTACTCTGTTTTGCCCAGAGGCGAATACCCTCTGTGTGGGACTCTAAAGACTCGACACTACGCTGGCAGTGGGTTTAACCACAGACCGCAAGCGGCACTAGCTGTGCGTAACGGTCCCCAGGTAGATGCCGACAAGAAGGCTGACGAGGTGAAACCCCATCTGAACTCCTACTGAGTCTGAATGTGACATTCTCCGTACAGTCCGGTCTGTTCGTCTGATACATCGCATGGCGGGCCTAGGGGGCGGTAAACGTCAGTCCCCCAATAGCGGTACAAGTCGTGCCGGAGCGAAGCCCAAAACACCCTGAGATAACACTGGAAACCTACCAGTATATCTCGTTTGCCCTGGCCAGGGACTACTCGTGTAATGGCTCTCCTAGACACAGCGCGATGTCAACCCCCAATACCGGGAGAGACGAATCCTGTCTAACCGTCACTGCCTCCAAGTGCTTCGGGACTGCACCCAACCACCACCTGTTTGCACGACTCCTTTGAGCCGTGGTAGGGTAGTGATCAAAGTGCAGTGGGAACACACTCGAGGCGAAGTGTCAGTGTCAAGTCAGCGGACTAAGCTGTACTCATGTCACCTGGGAACTGATAACTGACGATAGGTATAATACCAACCTGTCAGTTCCCGACGAGTCCTGTCCAGTGTACTCGTAACCCAACGAGCACCCGTATACTATCTCCAGTACGACGTACTGATGGCTGTGGGACAGACCATCTCCCACACTGGGATGAGAAGCGCATACGCTAGTCTACTCCGGAGTATCGATGCCCTGTCTCGATAGTCCTACGACTAGGGACCTGTATAAGGATGTGCCTATAGATTACCCAGCCCCCACTAGTGTGACTGCCATCACAACGCTGGTAATCAAGCAAAGATCCTAAGGGCTCCACTAATGCGTATAAGTGATATACTGAAATAAACACAAGTACACATTGAAGTAGAAACAAACCAAGTAGCATACTACTATATTGAGCAAGATTGTTTATACAAGGTGAATATCCCAAGCTTCCATCAAGTAATATACAAACTAGTATGATACAGTAATGGCCTCTAGGGCATATACACTAACAAAGCTCTCGGTCCTATTTATAGTCACAGAAATTAGAAACCCTAGGTACCATTTATGATTATATGCTGATATGATCCAACTCCCAAAATCTCCGATCCTACAGCCCAAGATGCGCCGCGGATCCGCCGCGAATAGTGTGATTTGGCCGCCCAACCGTGGCTCTTTGGTGAGATCAAGTTTTGGGGTTTTTTTGTGCTGTCTTGTGTTGACATTTGGAGATCTCTTCGATATCTGGATTTTGAGAATATTGCTCTGAATCTCTGCCGTTGCTAAATCTTACGATTTGCCTCCATATTTCCACAGATTTGATTCTGACATCTCGGATCTCCTGATCGATTTCCAGACCAGAGCTAATATTTGCACAATATCTCAAATCAAAGTATTAGTAATATTTGGTATTTTTGAGATATTATCTTAACCATTTTATATGATATTATATGTTAAGAATATTGATTAGAAATATTTTATATGATATGCATATTTTAATTACAATATTTCATTTAAATATTATATGCTTGTATTTTCACTCATTATTTTAATTATAATGTAGAAACATATGATAATTAACTTTTTACACATAAACCCTCATATGTTCAATAATTACATTAAACACCTTTTAGAACATAACAATAGTGGGGAAAACAATCATTCAAATGTGTAATATTTCAGACTAATCAAATACCCCCAAACTTAACTTTTATCGTCCCGAGAAAACTAGTTATTAAAAAGAAGAGAAGAAAAAGAAAAACCCAGCACACTTTCGGAGGCAACACGATTGTACTGAGCACGTGCAACATGCTTTTAAACCTCTAGGTGTCCCTAGTAGGAGGAGTGTTGTCTTCTGAGGGTTTTCAGCGGATTACACCCACAAAATCCCATAATAAAAGAAAGATGATGAAAATTACATACAATGATAAAAAAAAACATATAAAAGAAAGAACTTGAAAATAAGAGTTTCAAACTACACTAGTTTTTTAGTAGCCATGAGCCATATCTTAATAGTCATGAAAAGATATCAGAAATCACAGTATCCCTCAATAAAATATCGTCTTTAGTTTTCCTCCCTACTTTTCTTCCAAACATAGATCATATACCCCTGCGGGTGTGTAAAAGACATCCATATACTTAGAGAATTCAATTCAATCTATCATACTCTTGTCCATCTTCCTTAGTATTTTTTAGTCGGTGAATATTTCAGATGGAATTGCTCACACATTTTTCATGCGACCGTCATTACTTCTTGAGGTACTAACCAACCGATTACCGAATGTGCTCACTTATAAAGACGTAATTAGCAATTTTCTCGTCTTGCAACACCTAAGGCTTAGCAGTGGCTCCCAAACCAATTGGTCTAAGGCACTAGGTGATAAAGCACCCTCGCTATATTTTTTTATGCCGCCTTAAGTAATTACAAAACCAGTGTTCATTTTTCTTCACCATTTTTTCATTTATATTTTTGATTGTATATTTATTTTCCTTCATACTAAGGCTTTTAGACAAGAGCATTTCAAGGTATCCTCTACTATCCCAAGTTTCAAGATGTGTGCAAGTGCATATAGTAGGGTATCAACGTTCAGATGTTTGGACTCAAGAATATGGACTATTTTTCATACTTATTTCTATCCTCAGATTAGTGATTCCCTTCATCTTACTAACCCTTGGGACAACAGCTTATGACTACCTATTACTAGCTTCGTTATCGAACATCTAATTTTCTTGCTTTTCTTAAACTTTTCCTTCCTAGACTATGTATTTTTCACTTTCTAACTTTCATTATCAAAAAAAATTTGTGCTATCATTTAGTATAATGCAAAAATGATGCGTGAATAAGCACAAACCTTCCCCAAACCTATTTGCAGCAGTGTCCTCACTGATATCATCTGTTAAGCTTAAAACCTGTAGACTTGGGAGGAAAAGTTAGTAACGGGGACAAGAATTAATGACAGTGAAAACCTCCCCCAAACTTATTTTTAGCTCACAATTTTGTAAAAATTTATTTTCTTTCAAGAGCCAAAATATTTTCTCCCCCCAAACTTGAGTAAAATAGTATTTAGCATTTAAAATTATGAGGGGGGGTAAAGTTATTGGTCTATGCAAAGCTCTACAAAGACCAAAAGTCAACACCAACCATTCGAATATTTTATCAGTGTAACACCATGGTTGGTGGAAGATCATAGATGTGTAGAAGTGGGGAGATAGGAGGCGGAATCGATCGGGTTTACGTCTCGGTTGGTAAAAACGAAACGGTGATGGTGCACTATTCGCATTCTCGTTCTTGATAAGAAGAAGGGGTGGCGGATCGACTTCTTTAGGTGGTTGATTCATCACAACTCCCATGTCTTTTAAGAATGCGAGTTCTTCAGCAAAAATATCTTCAAAACTTTCATCAAGATTCCGAATGATAATCTCATCGGAAAGGGAGTTATGAAACTCGGATAGCTCGACTAAATCATTCGATAAGTCAAAGGGTTCGGACTTCAGTGTGGACTTGTCGACTAAAGGGTCTTCACTTGTATAATAAACAGTAGGATCAAATTATAATGCACTAGTGGCGTTGAAATCAGAATCGTGAAGCTCCTCAATTTCGCAACTGTCAAAATCTATCTTTTTGACAGAACAAACATGAGCATAGGTTCTGATGGTTGACTTCCTAACTTGTAGATGTTAAGCTCAATTGTCATCTTTCCAAAGGACAGGTTCATTGAACCGTTACGACAATTGATTATCGCGTTTGAAGTTTCTAAGAAAGGTCGACCTAGAATCACCAGAATTTGGTTCCATGGGTTCGCTACAGGCTGTGTATCTATAACTATAAAGTCCACAGAGAATATAAATTCCCCAAATTTTATTAACACGTCCTCTATCTCACCCCGAGATTGGGTGATAGATCGATCGGCCATCTAGAGAGTGCAATGCGTGGGTTTCAACTCTCCTATCCCTAATTGCTCATAAACAGAATATGGAAGCAAGTTAACACTAGCACCTAAATCGAGTATAGCATGATTGATATTTTTACCCCCAATGGTTATAAATATTGTAGGACAACCGGGGTCCTTACGTTTCGTGGGCACCAATTGGGTAAGGGAATTGCTCATATTATTCGCTCAGAAAACCTTTTTAGGTACTTGAGTTTTCCTCTTTCTAGTGTACAAGTCCTTCAAAATTTTCGCATAGGAAGAACTTGTTTGATAGTATCTAAGAGAGGAATATTTATGTTAACTTGCTTAAAGATGTCCATAATCTTCTCCATTTGGCGATTTGGTTTGTTGGCCCTCAACCTATGTAGAAAATGAGCTTTATCAATAAGGGTTGGGTCCAACTTTTGAGGAGAAGTTTGTGGGGATGGAATGGATCCCAAAATTTGATTTGGGATGGTTGTAGATGGTAATTCTTTCAAGGAAGTGGGATGAGGGTTCGAGCCTAGTTGGAAACGGAGAATAGGCTCGGAAGAAGATGGTGGACTAGACGAAGTAGGATTAGAAGTAGTAGCTGAGGTTTCATCTGATTCATCCTCAACAACTTTTTTACCAACATTTTTGTTCAGCGCTCTTCCCGATCTCAACGTGGTTACGGCACTCACATTACGATTTTGAGGCATGATATTCGTATTTTGTGAGTGGCCGGGATTTGGTAGAGGTTGAGATGGAAGTCTCTCTTTCTCTCTCTCGCTCATCGCGGCATTTAACTGTATAAGTTGTGTTTCTATCGATTTTATGCTTTCACTGTGGGAAGCAATATGTTGCACTAATGTTTGGATAGAAGACGTTAAATTAGCCATCGTTTGCGTGGATTGTTTAATGAACGTTTCTAAGTTACGTTCGAGCGCAGAGATTTTATCGGTACCGGCCGTTGAAATATTATTATAAGGATCAAAGTTCTTGGCCAGGTTTTGAAAGGATTGCAGTTGAAAGGGGTTCTGATTTTGTTGTGGTGGCTGTTGTTGCTGTGGAGGGGCCTTTGATAGTTTCTTGAGAACTGGTTTTGATTTTGAGTTTGGTTTTAGTTCCAAGAAAAATTAGGATGATTCCTTCATCCCTGATTGTATGTGGAAGAATAAGGATCGTTTCTAAATCGTTGCTGAAAAGCAGCATTAGTTTGTTCTTAACCTTGAAACGGAGGATTCAAAGGACATTCTTCCGTTAAATGTGATGGGTCAGAATAGCAACCACACATGGTTTTTGGGAGCGTAACTTGGTTTAGGGAGGCTGATGAGAATTTGTTTTCCATAACTTCGAGTTTCTTTTGCATCGCGGCCATTTCGGCTTTCACTGCGATGGAAATATCGAGCTGATGAATACCTGCCCTAGATGAAGTTGGTCTAACGCTTTCCTACTGTAAGGTTTGTTCGGCGAGATCTTCTAGGAATTTCCAAGCTTCGCCATCGTCTTTTGACATGAAATAGCATTGACAAATGGTTTCAAGCATCTATTTCGTGACAGGATTAACACCCTCATATATAATTCGGCAGAGTTTCCATCTATCAATTCTGTAATGGGGGCATTGTAGAAGAAGATCCTTAAACCACTCAAAGCATTTCCAGAATGGTTCGTTGGGAAGTTGGGTAAACTGGTTAATCTCGCTTCAAATACGGACAGTTTTATGATTAGGATAAATTTCTTAAGGAATGCTATAACGAATTCGTCCCATTTGGCGATAGAATGTGCGGCAGTGCTATAAAGCCATTTTTCTGCTAGGTCGCACAAGGTAAAAGGAAGAAGACGTAATCTCATAGCATCCCCTGAAAGTTAGGTTGTGCCCATCATTGCGCATACATTTTCGAATTTGGTGATAAAAAAGTATGCGTCTTCGGATTCAAGCCCATGTAATTTAGGCAACAAGTTGATGAAGTGGGGTTTAATTTCGAAATTATCCCCATTGGCCGATGGAAGAGACAGACAAGTAGGAAGGGGTCCACGCACAGGGTAGTATCTTTCTTGAAGAGAGATGCGCGGTGGATTCTGCACACCTACGAGTGGTGGCAGGGTGGTGTTGTGAAAATCTGATGGAGAACCGTCCATCTCGGTCGATGTGGTGGGTGGAGGGGAAATAAAAGATGAAGAAGTACCGACTTCAGAGTCGATAGCAAAGACGCGGACAAGACGGGCACTAGAATCCTATGTCCAGCCGATCATGCACTAAGTGGATTTAGTGCACGTGGCAGCGTGTGTGAGAATGATTTAAAAAGTTTTGTATTGAAAAAGTGTCGGACGTGAGGCTTGACTCAACAATCACAAAATGCACAATCAACCCTAGAACTAAGGTCACCTAGGTCAAGCACTAGACCGCTCCTAGACTTCCAAAGAACAAGCCGCAGGATCAATCCTCTACCACCTCTTTATTACTCTTGTGGCCAGGTAAGTGCCAGGTAAGTGGGAGGTATCCGCTATATGAATCACCGAAAATAGCGGGCCTAATTAAATAACCATTTTTCTTAGTCACACTTGCCTAGACACCACAAGAGAGATGCGGATAAGTGATAGATTACCCAACCCTCCTCTATCCTAATTGAGCGCGACGGTCCTAAGAGGCTTGGTCTAGATATTTTTTAATTAATGTTGGGTGAAAGTATGCTCGTTTTTTGATTTGTGGGGCCTAAGAATGGTGGTGAAATCCCCACCTAATCTGGATTTGGGTTATTGCCCCTTAATGTCCAATTAAGATATGCACAAACAAACCAATATCAAAACACGCTAAAAGAATTTTGAGCGGCGCTTTTTGTAAAGAATCCTGCAGTCAAAATCAGATTATTGGAACTTTAAAGGAGAGAGAAAGATATGAAGAAATTACCTGAGGATTTTAGGGGCCCAACTCGACCAGAGAGCCGCAGTTCCGCCGCCAATAGCTTACTTATGTTGCGGTTCCGCCGCACAATGGAGTCTTCTCCTGCTGAGTTTTCTTCAAAGCACCCCTATGCTCCTCTGAGCTTCGTCGAAATTTTCTAACTCTCTGTTGGCTTGCTCCAGTTACTCCAGATTTCCTTGCAAAACTCGTACAATAATCGTTAAATATACAAGATGCAGTTTTGGCTCTCGTTTATAATAAATTTACTGGATTTTATAAGAAATCAACCCGAATAACAAGAAAAAAATTACAGCCGTTTTCCCGGCAACGGCACCATTTGATTGGTGTGTTTAAAAGAGTGTGTGTTGTAAATAAAGTAACCGCAATCAGGACGATGTCTCTAATAGCTAGCTACGATGATTACGGGTCTTCCGCAGGGAAACGTGAACCTTTTTCTTGCTATAGACGAGTTGATTGAAAAATGGGTTGATTGGTTGTAGATCTAATTTGATACGGATGTAGAATTTATAAAGAAGAGGCTTGTAGGGTTCATAAGACTTAGTAGTATTGGATGATTAATTAAAAATGACTCCTTTTATCTTTTAATAGTTTAAAACTAGATCGATAATGATGAATATAGATTATGGTTCTTTTGGAAGAAACTAGGATTTCTCCACTCCTAACCCTTATCCTTACATTGATCTTTATTCATGTCTAAACCCTAACAAAAAAAGTGTTAATCTAATCTCAAATCGTGATCGAGACTATCAATAAATTGGTAGCGCGTCCGATAAGGATGTTAACATTTATTTTGCTAAAGTTTATAAACTTAAAAATGTATAAAAGAAATTAAAATATTTTATCATCCATTGATCTACTCTAGCCTACGAACCCAGCAAACTAGGAATTACTCTTGCATGGTTGGAGAAGAAAGGATGAAGAATGAGATCATAATGTAAGATGCAAAAATTAAGTGCAGAAATTAATTGCGAAAAGACTAATAAAAACTCTACCTTTATTAATCAACTATATCATGTACAAATCCTTTTAAAGTAGAGTACAAGAACCATAGTTTTTGCTCTCGATCTCTATCTTGTTGGAAGTATATGAACAGCTGATGATCAACTCGGATGCGTGGATCATCTTGGACCTCTTGATCTTTTCGGTTGATAATTTTAGATGTGAAGCTCTCGATCCTATTTATGGTCACAGAAATTAGAAACCCTAGGTACCATATGTGATTATATGCTGATATGATCCAACTCCCAAAATCTCAAATCCTACGGCCCAAGATGCGCAACGGATCCACCGCGAATAGTGTGATTTGGCTGCGCAACCGCGGCTCTTTGGTGAGATCAAGTTCTAGGGTTTTTTTGTGTTGTCTTGTGCTGACATTTAGAGATCTCTTCGATATCTAGATTTTGAGAATACTGCTCTGAATCTCTATCGTTGCTAAATCTTACGATTTGCCTCCATATTTCGGCAAATTTGATTCTGACATCTCGGATCTCCTGATCGGTTTTCAGACCTGAGCTACTATTTGCACAATATCTCAAATCAAAGTGTTAATAATATTTGGTATTTTTGAGATATTATCCTAACCAATTTATATGATATTATATGTTGAGAATATTGATTAGAAATATTTGATATTATATGCATATTTTAATTACAATATTTCATTTAAATATTATATGTATGTATTTTCCCTCATTATGTTAATTATAATGTAGAAATATATGATAATAAACTTTTTACACATAAACTCTCATATGTTCAATAATTACAATAAACACCTTTTAGAACTTAAAAATAGTGGGGGAAACAATCATTCAAATGTGCAATATTTCAGACGAATCAGTAATCCTACTCATCAGTGGGATCAGAATCAAACTATCATCGTGTGATAACCTAGATGGAAGCCACTCTAGTTATCACACTCCAGAAGGTATGAAACACTAGCAAATTTCCTGTATATTTGAAACTCCCGATATGGTTTTTGCCCCTCGGACCCAAGTGACCTTGACTAAAGATCAAAATGTCAAGAGGTCCTAGTCAAGTTCTACCTGTCATTTTCTTGATTTCATTAGACCCACCCGTACGACCCTTGACTAAAGATCAAAATGATCGCACGACCATCCTAACCAATCGCATTAACATGCAACAGAAAAGTATTACATAGCTACCGAACACTACGCCTTGACTAAAGATCGAAATGCGCAGCACGAATACTAAGCACTACCAATCTGAAATGACGGAGGGCTACAGCTGGGTTTTGGGGGGCAAACCCCTTAACGTAATAAACTTGATATCGTTGAAGGAACCGAGTAGTTTTGAAAAGGAGTGGTTTACGCTCCGCTTTTGAAAACTAGCGGTTTTGAAGAAAACCGAGTAATCTACAGTAATATAAACTTTCTCTCAAGAGGTCACTCCCCATGAAGGGATCTAGGCTCTTGCCTCCTCCACTGAGGTGCGGGATATTCCTAACTGAATACCACTATGAAAGTGAAAGAGTACGACTATAGTTTTTCAAAAATTTGTTCCAATAACATCTTTTAGGTTTCTTTTTTCTTGCATTAATTAAATTTAATGTCGTCCCATCAATTAAATCCTATCACACCAGAAAAAAACGAAAATAAAATGTATGTATATGCCATTCGCATTCGCTACGGGGCCCGTCATGCACCGTTAGGTTACTTAACTACCGGCAGAGCGAGGGCAGGACTAGCACGGATGCAAAACATATAAAACATCTATTAGTACATAAAAATATATATATATAACCAATCGCCTCAGGCATGATATAAGCAACATCACATAATATCAATAAGCAACATGGAATAACGGATAATCTAGGAGCCCCGGGCTTCATTTGAGCCGCAAATGAAACCCGACGTTCCCCACTTGTGTGGATAGCTTGTGCAATAAAGAACCTAGACCCCTACGAGTGCGGAAAGTTACCCGCCAATCCCGGAAGTGAGGCAACCCCATTCAACAAAGTGAATGGGTCATCCTGCACTTTACGGAATCTGGTAACTTGAGCACCCCTCCGTGGGTCATCCTATACCCCCTACGAGTGTGGCGAATAACCCACCAATTCTAGAGTAAGGCCCTCTCAGTCTCAACTCCATGAGATGCAGGCCCACTGCCATCTAGAACGTGGCTATTCGAGCACTCCGCCGTGAGGTAATCCTAGTACAGAAAGGAAAAATATATATACAAATGGTGCATCGACCTCAACCCGGCCATGTCCCAAATAAAAGAATATACAAACTGGCAGAGACGGCAGTCCACATGTCGGACGCTCACCCCGCAATAATTAAATTATACAAATGAATCTAAACTGTACAACTACCATTGCACTAGGAGCTATCCAGCACGACAATCCGAATAAACCATCACAGATGTAAATATCACAGTAGCATAAGCAAGTATGTGCAACCCCATCTAAACGACATATTGCAAATAGACGACGTTTGAAAAACACATATACCACATCACAGAAATCAACGATGCAAAAGTTTCAAGTCTTGAAACTATCCAAGTTGCCCCAAAGCAAAAGATAACACTAAGTGAAATCTAGGGCAAATCAAATAAGACCAAAAATACCAATTTACAAAACCCAAGACACTGGATGAAAACAAGGACGAGATGTGAACAGTTAACCACCCATATCGGGATTTTGGGCGGTTTTTTTTATGGCCAATTGTTCTCGTTTTTATCGTGTGTCGCTATCATGTCAAGAGTAAGTCTCTGCATTTATTTAAAAATATTTCAGAGACCAAAAAAAATTTCGAACAGAGAATGGGTTTTTAAAATCGGAATTTTTCGGTTTTGAAACTAAAGTATCGTCTATTACTAGTTTCTAATGTTTGGGTGGTTATGATACCACGTTGGGATTCCTAACGCCCTGGCCGCTTACAGCGGCCGTTGCGGAACGTAAAACTTTCACTTTTAAAAACTTTGGCGCTAGAAAGCTCATCCTAGAATCTAACAAAATATCGAAACTAGTAAACTAGAGGAATCTAACTACTCTGTTAGAAGGTTATATCTAAAAACATGTGTCTTTCGGGTCTTCACTCCTCTTCTTAAACTCCTTAAGGTCTCCTAGATCAATCTTGCTTTATGGCATTCTTGATCCTAGATGATCCACCGAGAGTTTATGATTCAAGCTTAGCTTCACTATTGAAGCAACTTATAAGCTAGTTTGCTAATCTAGATTACTAAGAAGATGTAGTGAGTTTTCTAGTGTATTTCTATCTCTCTTCCTCCCTTGATTCTCAACTCATGAAATGGGAAGGAGGAAGATGAAGAAGGAGGAGGAACTCAAGAAAGGCTAGAGAGAAGAGAGAAGCTTATGGTGAGAACTTGTGTGAAAAATAATGAACCATGATTTTGTATATCTCATTTTTCCAACATAAAATCACAACCATGCTTGAATAGTTCACACAAATGAATATTCAATTCATTTGTCAACACTATTGAAGTATGGTTCTCACCATTCTCACTTCACCATCTTTACACTTCATTTCCATTTAAAAGAATAAATGGATAAATCAAAAATGAGATGTCTATCTTCTAGAATGTTTTCTATATAAATACGGATTACACTCTACCATATATACAAACCCGTATTCGTATCAATATACGAATACCCATAAGATAGAATAATTCTACTAATATAATACTAGTATTAAATCAATATCTGATTTAACAAACCGGCTTAATCCTAAGCCCGCTGGTATCATCAACCATCCGATCAAAAACCTGGATAACAGTAGAATATACATATCGAAATATGTATATGTAAATTATTAAATTAATACATGATTTAATAATCCGGCTTAAACCTAAACCAGCTAGTATTATCATTTGATCAGAACCTTGCACGTATAAAAATACGGCCACCACATCATTTCGCCTGAATCAGAGAAACCCTCCGTGTGGGATTCCAAAGACTCGACGGTACGATGGCAGTGGTTTTAACCACAAGCACGTCAGCAGCACTAGCTGTACGCAACGGCTACCCAGGTACCTGTCGATAAGAAGGCCGACGAGCAAAATCATCCAAAAACCTTACTGAGCCTATCCATAACAATCTCCGTACAATTCGGTCTCTTCATCTAAAAGTATCGCATACCGGGCCTAAGGGATGGTAAACGTCAGACCCCTACTGACCCGATAAGTCGTGTCGATTTGGTTCAGGACCAATCCGAGAAACTACTGATCTAACCATCGATAAATTTCAACTGCCTTGGCCAAGATCTTATGGCTTTGGCCAACCGGACACAGTGCGATATCGACTCCCAATACAAGGAGAGACGAATCCCTGACAATCACTCACTTCCTTCATTTGGCTCGGGACTGTACCCAACCAAAACATATCTGCACAACTCAGTAGAGCCGTAGTAGGATAGTGATCAAAGCACTGTGGAAACAAACACGAGACAAATGATGATCTCAGGTCTAAAGACTAACATGTACCCATGTCACCTGAGAACCGCTATTTGACGATAGATATAATACCATCTAGAGGTTCTCGACGAGTCCGTCTAGTATACTCACCCTTAGTGAGCACCTGTATACAATCTTAGGTGATCACACTAATGGCTGTGGGACCAACCACCGACCCTCGTCGGGGTCTAGAAACGTATACACAAGTTTACTCTGGAATATCGATACCTGGTCTCGATACTCCTGTGACTTGGGACCTTTAAGGATGTGCTTATGGACTACCCAGCTCGCACAAGTATGATCGCCATCATAATGCTGGTAGTGAAGCAAAATCCTATGAGCTTTATCAACATGTATCCGCCATATGTGATATCGAGTATAACATATGCACATATTAAGATAAAGTCAAACCATAATAGTATACTACTGTATCGAGTCTTTATCAATATGTATAAGCAATATAAAGCAACAAGAGAAAGAAATACAAATATTAATACAAAGACAACTCAAATAATATATTATATACAACTCAGCAAGATTGCCCTGTACATACATATCCCGAGCATCCTATACAATACAGGCCTCTAGGGCATACATATCCAACATTACCGAGTGCTAGTTCGCTAACGCGTATTCTACTCATCTCTTTGTTTCTTGAAATGTTCGTCAGGTGAATTTGGTACAGAGGATTTAGAAGCAGTCAATGAAGAGTATTTTTTATTTTACATCTCAAGTGGACGAATAGTTTTTTTTATATTCGCAGTTGTTACAACTTTCCTTTTACTATACCACATCTTTAGGCTCATTACCTTCATCTTATATTTATGATTCAGACATATTGTATAAGTTGAAAATTATGAAATTTTGAATGTAATATATCAATATTGGATTTTATTGCTCTTGTTATTCTTGCACTTTGATATATTGCTTACTTATGCTTAATGTATTTATTAAGGGAAACGGACATCTCATAATAAATACGCTGCGGGCTTACCACGTCACCGTTTCTATTTATTGGAGAGCGGGGCGTAACAAGTTTTGATGGTGGCACGTGCTGGTCAGTTCTGTATGAACATCATAAGCAATGTAATACAAGAAATATGAAATTCAACTATTACATTCAACCTTTTCCTTGAATCCCATCCTATTATTTGAATCTATTTTGAATTTAACTTTCGATTTCTTTGAATGTAATCTTTCGACTTTTAAATTCTTAGCCATATTTCACCCTTCTACTTATGTCTTATAGACTTCTAATGGAATTTCGAGGACAAAATTCTTTTTAAGAAGGGTAAATGTAATGACCCCAATATTACTATACTTTCGTATTTTCTTTCTTTAGTAAAATATTGTATTTATTTATTCTTAGTTTTTTCCGTATATTTTGTTTTCTATTAAATATATTATTTTATTATTCCATCTATTTTTCCCAAATACATTTCTTTAAAACTAATTCTTAAACATTTTCAAATTAAACACAAGACCTAACTCAGCCCATAATCCAAATCCAATCTCATTTTCATTTTCTTTTATAAAACTATGAGCCCAAAAGTCCACTTTTTTTCAAACAACGGTATATATTTAATTCTTGTTAAATTTGTGCTTGAACAATCTTATAGCTCATTGATTAAGTCCTTACATTATTATTCCATAGGCTACATGTACATAACTTTGGTCTTGCAATTATTTATATCTATTTTTTTACTCTCTTATAATTTACAAATGAGACCTTTCATTTTCTTTAACTTACAAATGAATAGGCGCTCTTTCAATTTCTCTTTAACTCCCTTTATGAATTCATATTAATTTGAATTAATATAACATAATTCTTTTATATACTCATCTTACTTTTTTATTCTTCTTTCTCTTAAAAAATATTAGAAAGAAGAACAACTTGAAAGTATTTACTTGCACCCCGACGTAGTTTAAACGGGCATCACACATGCAATTTTCAAAAATTCGTGGTGCTAATGAACACTTAACAAGGTCTTAACTAGAATATTTGGGTTTAACAATGATGATATGATAAACTATACTAAGAAGAAGGGGCTACAACCTTTATAGACCGTATCCTTCTCTTCATATGCTCCGGATAGTAGTTCACGCGACTCCACTAGGCTCGACTTGAAGAAGATGCAAGCTTCCTCCAATAACCTTCGTGCCGAAGATGATCCACCCGAAACTCCGCAATCCAATCTATCTCTTCACTAAACTTTTTAGAGAAGTAAACACGCTATACATGATTGCTTATCAAGTGTAGGATGGTGAAGTAGGGGTGTTGGTTTGCTCACTAAATTTTATTCAAGCCCCATGGTTCACATCTCATGCGAGGGGTTGGGGCTGAAGCATCAAGAGGAAGAAGAAGATGAGAGCAAGAGAACTTGGAGAGCTCAAGCAAAGAAAATGAGCAAGTCTAGAATGAATCATCAAGTGTAGAATGGCATAACACCTTGCTCACATATTGAACCATCCAATATTTTTTAAATAAAAATAAGAGCCATGCTTCAATAGTGAGTCAAGAGTATTAAACAAATAAGAAATGCCATGCTACACCATGCTCCCATTTCCACCTCATTTCTATTTTCACAAAATAGAAATTCATGCCATGTTTTATATATATTTATATATATATCATATATATATATATAAGAAAATATTTAGTGAGCTAATAATATTAGTTAAGATATAATTATATCAAATATAATATATATCATATTATTAAATTAACACTTGATTTAATAATCCTGTTATATCACATATAACCGACTAATATTATTTAACTGTATATCACATTATCAAATCAACACTTGATTCGATAATCCGGTTATATCACATATAACCTGACCGATATCAGATAACTGCCAGATTAGAATACGGTATCACATACTCGTATTTAATCAGGCCTCCCGCACATATCAGCATATGTGCCCTACTTCGTTTCGCTTGAACTAGGAAACTTCTGTGTGGGACTCTAAAGACTCGTCAATACGCCAGCAGTAGGTGATGATCATATCAGCCACCCACAAGCCGTCAGCGGTACTAGATGGACACAACGGCTACCCAGGTATTGAGCGAATAAAAGATCAACAAGCAAGCTTGTCCAAACTCTCATGAATCCTATAGGTAACACTTGCCGTACAGTCTGGTCTCTTCGTCTGATACGTCGCATATCGAGTCCGGGGGTGGAATCATCAGACCTCAATAAATTGATAAGTCATGCCGATGTATGGCTCATAACGGTTCGAGAAACTACTGATAATACTTACCACTAAATCTCATCAACAGCCCTGGCCAAGGACTTACTGTTATAGTCAATCGAGCATAGCGCAACATCAACTCCCAATACCGGGAGAGACGAAATCCCTCTTATCGCTCATTGCCTCCATGTGACTCGGGACTGTACCCAACATCCACCTGTTTGCACGACTCCTTTGAGCCGTGGTAGGGAGGAAATCAAAGCACGGTGGGAACCACACAAGACTCTATGACGATCTCGGGTCTACAGACTAACATGCACCAGTGTCACCAGAGAACTGCTATCTGACGATAAGTATAGTACCATCTAAGAGTCTCAGCGGGTCCTGTTCGGTGTACCCATTCTGTAATGTGCAACTGTATACAATCTTTGATGTCAAACACCAATGGATATGGGATCAACCATCGCCCCATACAGGGTCAAGAAACGTACACACTAGTCTACTCTAGAATATCGATGTCGTATCTTGATATTCTCTCGACTAGGAACAATTGAAGGATGTGCTTGTAGACTACCCAGGTCCCAGTAGTATGATCTGCATCATAGTCCTGGTAGTCAAGTCTACATCCTAAGAGCTTTATCAACATGTATATGAGAGACGGTATAATAATACCAGTGAACATATTAAGATAAAGGAAACCAGATAGCATACTATCATGTCGAGCAAGAAAGTCCTCCATATATATGTCCAAGCATCCACTATATCATACAATAATGGCCTCTACGGCATACATATCACTAACAATCTCCCATTTGCACTAAGGCCAGTTGTTGTAGTATCTCAAACCCAACATCCCAGAAAGTCTCTCGATTAGCATCTGGGGGAGGGCCTTGATGAGTGGATCCGCTATGTTATCCTCAACTTGCACTAAGGCCAGTTCTTCATTTGGGTGGCATGGGAATCTGGATATTCCTCTATTCCTTGCTCAGACTTATACAATCATAAGATAGAGCGGAACCTAGTCCAGTATAATAAGTGGGCTCGGTCAATACATCCATATTATTATTTTGATTAAGGCGTGTCATTGGTCGCTACCAGGAGAGAGAGAGAGAAGGATAATCACTTTGCATGCGCTCTTTATAAGAATAGATTGGTTATTATTTTATCTAATCATGATGGCTCCCATTGTTTTTATCAAATCTTCCTTCAAACCTTAAAAGGTAAGGTTAGTTGGGATTAATTACACCCTACAAGTTCACCAATCGTTCGGCCAGGAAGGTATTGGTACTCCGAGGGAGTCTCCCCATGCTTTCGCATGGAACTAATTAAATAACCTCGTTTCCGTAGGGGCATCACCCCGTTAACACCTTTCTTAGACACCTAATGGATCGGCTAATTGTAAAGTGGAAAACTCTCCCAGTCGTAACTCTTACTCGCAGTGGGTATTGGGATCCAACTATCATATAGAAGGTATGCAATCTCATTGCAAATTTCAACACTTGAAATTTCGATATTGTTTTTACCCCTAGCAACTTATGACCTTGGCTATGGTCAAAAAATCATAAGCGCTAGCCAAGTTCAACCCATCATTTCTTGATTGAATTAAACCCACCCTAAGGTCAATAAAGTCGTACGACTACCCTAATCCAATCACATCAGATGCTGCAGATAAGCACTAATTAGCTACCGCACACTACGCCTTGGCTATAGTCAACAAACGTAGCACGAATACTAAATAGTACTTATCTGAAATGACGGAGGGCTACGGCTGGTTTTGAAGAAAACCTTTAACGTGATGAACTTGATATCGTTGTAGAATCTAATGATTTTGAAAAGAAGTGGTTTAAGCTCCGCTTTTAAAATCGAGTAGTTTTCAAAAACAAACCGAATAGCTTTTACTAGCTTTTGCTAAAGAGGTCACTCCCGGTGAAGGGATCTCGGCTCTTTCCTCATCGAATGAGGTGCTAGATATCCATCAAGGAATATCACTGTGTAAAGAAGAAACTACAGAAGCTATGATGATAAACCGAGTGGGTTGTAGCATTTGCTAGTTTTGCTAAAGAGGTCACTCCCGGTGAAGGGACCTCGGCTCTTTACTCATTGAATGAGGTGATGGATATTCATCAAGGAATACCACTATGCAAAGCAAAAAATAGAGCCACCTTTTAAAAACTTTTGATTCTACAATATCTTTAGATTTCTTTTCTTTTCATTAATCTCATTAATGAAGTCCTATCATTTAATATTTCCTAAACATCACAGAAAATGAAACGAAAATAGAACGTACGCTTATGCCATCCGCATTCGCCATGGGGCCCCGTCATGCACCGTTAGGTTACTTAACTAACGGCAGAGCGGGGGCTGGACTAGCGTGGGTGCAAAACATAAGCAACGTTTATTATATATATCATATATATATATAGCAATCGTCTCACGCTGTTATATGATCACATCACAGAACTAAGCAGCAGAAGCCAACATATGAAATATTGGATATAGTAGGAGAACCGTGTTTTAAATTAAGCCAATAATGAAAAACACGGATTCCACGATCGTGATGAATAGCATCCCAAGACCCCTACGAGATTGGTAAGTAACCCTACAAATTCTAGAGTTAGGAGACCCGGTCTCGACTCCTCGATATGGTCTCCCACTGGACTCTAGAACCCGGTTACTTGTGTTCCTCGCCTTGGGTCTATCCTAATGCGGAAAAGTAAATAATATACATCAGTGGTAACATCATCCTCAACCCGGAAGTGTCCTAATAAAAGAATTTTACATACAGATTTTACATGAATGAAAATGAAAAACTCTCATCTCACGCAAAACCCCCCGACTATTCAATCACGACGATCCAATAAAATATATCAAAGCAACACATAATATCACATATCATCAACGTAAGTAAATATGAGTATCCCGAATGTCATTGACATATAGCAACGAGATTGGGGATACACCACATATTACACTTACGGTCGCAGAAAAGAAATGAAAAACTACAATAATTAGGATCCGCATATTCTTAGATATCATAAACCCGGAATATCTCATATTCCGAATTTCATGCCTAACTTATAAACCTTGCATTTTAGTCTCAAATTGAAAACTCTTTTCAACAAGCTGTTGGATAATTCAACAAGATTCCCGACTAAGTGATCGCGTACTATACGCAATTGCGACGGAGTTTTGATCCGAATCAAAACTCCGTGGCAATCGATCAAATGAGACTAAACGGCTAGATTTACAATATACTAACTAATTTTCACAAAACTAATTATTCCGGATTCTAACAATTGTATCACTGTTCATACCATAATATTGTATTATTATATTCCCCATTCTTATTCTTTGTGCAAATAAAACAAGTGCTTTTGACGCATGTCTGCTACATATTACAGGTTACAGGTTCTTGGATCTAAAACAGTGAAAAAGATATAAAGACAATGCATAAGTGAGACTTTGACCAACAAACAGAAGGACCTTGATCAAGCCTACACAAAAGATCAGTTTACAGAGTACTAAGGAAGCGCAAGATCCAAGATTACAAAGCGAACGGTTAAAAATCCAATACAAGTATTCACTGGAAAATCTGGAAAAGAACCAGAAGCTAATTTGAAGAAACAATCAAAGAAGTCAGAAGCCCAGAAAGCCCATCATAAGAACAAGAGTTTTCAGCATTCAAACTCCTCATTGGGCCGCGGAACCACGGCCCAACCCATGCTTGGGCCGCGGATCCGCGGCCATTAAGAGCCCACAGTTGAGGAATTTTTTTTACCATAATTTTAAGGCTGCGCTGAATAGTCTTCAGGGTATTTTTGTAAATACAGACATACGGGTCAATTGTAACCTAGGGTTCCTATCCTCTATAAATAGGAACTCTAAATCATTGTATTAGCTTATGCCTCCCTATGCCTCTTTTTATGAATAAAATTCAGAATTCTTTTGGAGAAAATCGGTGCCTCTTTTCATTTCATGAATTCAGATCTGACAACCCTATGTTGATATTTGGAGAGAGCCATCTGTAAGTAGTTTTATTTAATTGCTCTAGTTTAGATTTTAATTCCTTGCCCTAGATAATTGTTAGAGTTAGCTTTGGGGAAGGCTTTTGAGAGATGAGATATCTCATCTCTTTCTTACCCATCACATATAATCAATAGGACTCCATGCATACATGCACATACCGCTCCCTACGGCACCCTATCCCTCGAGGTAGCGGTGATACCATAGTATAAAGGCCCGGTTGTGATGGTTTTCCATGGAGGTTAAAGTAAGGATTGATAAAGGAAGGAGAAGAACCTAGAGAAAGGAACATCTTCCCGAATGGATCTAATCCCTTTTATTGATAATTACCATAACTCCTCATAGATCTTCATTTGGGTATAGAAAGCGTTGAGATTTATTTACATTTCCAAACCATTCCTAAACCTAGCCCTAGCAAGACTTAGATCTAGATAATCTTAGTATAGAATAATTTAGTTTTTAGATTTAATAATCAATCCGAGCACCCATCAGAATTAACTCGTTTGAGCGACTAGGAAATTCACAACATCCATGTGGACCGACCCGTACTCACCGGCTAGCTACCAAGCGACGCCGTTCTTGATTGCGGTTAATAGATAGTTTTTGAGATTAATCAAATGGCGTCGTTGCCAGGGATGGCGTGTTATTTCCTTTTTTGCAATTTCGGGTTAATCTTAATTAAAAAATTCATAAAAACTGAAAAATCAAAAAAAATATAAAAATATATCATCTGTTATTTTTTGGAAAGGGTATTTTTTGTGAATCTTTGCAGGATCGACGGATCTGGAAAAATCCAGAGTGCGAAACAGAAAAAGGTAGATCAGAACAGAAAGGGATTGGAACAACAGAGCATCACAATTTTTTCAGAGACCTAAAGCTTCAAATCCTCCGCCCTTCCGCCGTGCAAGCGCGCTCCCGCCGAGTTTCCGCAGTCCATTTGCCACGTCAGCGCGCGTGTTTTGCACTATTTGCTCCCTTTTTCCCTCTTATGCCAATCCCCATATATCTTTTGTCAAATCTTCTGCAGGATTCCTTGCGCTTAAAAAAAATCTTCCCTTCCAAATAACAAATCTTGTGCAGGATTCTTTGTGCCGCGAATAAAATAATATTTGATTGCAAGTGATTTACTGTTTTGCATATCTTTAATCGAACTTTAAGGAGCTTTTGACCAATTCAGATTGGGTGGGGATTTCATCACCCTTCCCAGGACCCCAGAAATCACATAAGGCATTTGCATTGACCATTCTTAATTAAAAAAATACTAGACTCAGCCCTAAGGACTTCGAGCTCAATAGGACAGAGGACTAGTTATAGGCATCGACCGTTTATCCTAACCTGACTTTGCGGTGTCTAGGCAAGTGTGTCTAAGGCAAGTGGTTACTTAATTAGGACCGCTACTTGTAGCGGGGAGATTCCACTTACCTGGCACTTACCTGGCCGCAATTGGCGGTGAAGAGGCGGTTTAAGGTCCTATTTCTAGCCCTTTGGAACAGTTAGGAGCTGTCTAGTTGACCTAGGTGACCCTAGATCTAGGCCTGATTGTGCATTTGTGGTTGATCGCATTTGTGTCAAAGTCTCTTTTCAAAAAATCTTTTTGCAAAATTTCCAAATAAAGAGCAAGCGGAAAAAGGTAAATTTTTTTTTAACAAAACTTGCAAAGTTTGCCGCTAAGAAATCCTTACATCACCTACCTTCTTTCTCTTCTCTTTCTTCTATCATGGGTACCCCACATCATAAATCACTTTCCGAACTTTGGTATCCCGAACCTAACTTTGCCTCGTACGTCAATTGTTTCGATCGATTTAAGGAAGATCCCTCCGTGCCAAAAATTTCTTTGAAAGATCAAATAGAAGCGTCTAGGAGAAACAGTTCGACTTCACAACCCACTATGTGTCAACCATGCCAACCTTCACCACCTTCATACGTTGATACCACTTTTTCAAGTCCTGCTGTAACTCCTAAACCAATGTCCATTGCTGAGCATATTGCTCAATCTCGTAGCCGATCTTTCACCCCTCTCCACTCATCTAGTTCTAGGGATCCACAAGACTATTTATCTATTTATCCACATATTGATCCTAATCCTGTCCAACCATCCACTTCTTACCAATCCCACCCGACTTTCCCACCTTCACTAGACACTGTTTCTACACAGCCATTTGGGAATTTCACGTATCCAAACAATTTCGAATCTTTTACCGAAACCCCTTCACAACCCATGTCTAGTTTGGAACAGTCGTTGGAAGCATATATTTTAGCAACAAACAAAATGGTTAGGAATGTAGATGCTTCCATAGCCGCCCTTATACAACCTAGTGAACCGGTAGCTAGTTTCCCACTAGCTCCAAATGTTTCAATGTATGAGGAGGCGGTTGGACAGAGTGCTAATTTGAGAGGATTTCCAAATCAAACCTACTCATATCCAATTGAAGCCCACAACTCCGGTTTTCCATCGATTGTCCCAAATGATTCACAAGTTGAAAATAAAAACGAGTTGTGTGACTTTATAGTGCTTGATTTGCCAGATTGTGAAGAACCCTTTTCGAGTGAAACCACACTTAATCCTTTCGATCTTTACACCTCCACTATAGAACCTAAATCGATAAATATCCATGCTTTTGATGAGGTGTATTTTCACTTGATTGAGGATATAGACGCCGGGAATATTTTGGATGATGAACCCGTCGATTTGATTGAAATTTTATGTCCAATTCATCATCCCGAGTCATTAAATGTTTCTCCCGAATTTCATATGCGTCTTGATTTTGATGATAATGACATGGATAGGTTAAATATTGAGGAGAATTATGAGGATAGTATCGAGGAGAGTATTGAGGATAATATTGAGGTTGAACCATTTCTGTTTGATGTGTCGGATTTTCCAATTCATCCTCTTGAACCTTTAACTAAATCACCCTCCCTCCTTTCCATCGTTCCAACCACGCAAAATATCATGCTTGAAGACTGTGAGCTTGAAAAATTTCTCTTTGAATCTGGCACAGTTCTCACAGACGATAATGATTACGAGTGTTTCACTTTTTCGGACGATGTTGAAAACTCACCTCCCGAGTTTGAGTCCTTTGAATTTTCAGATGAGTTAGTTGAACCATCAGACTCGATTGCTTATAGTCGTTTCGAACCATTGATGGAATCTTTCCAGTTCGAGACAGTTTACTACGGTGAGAATGAGACTATCCCTAATTCACTCTCTTTCATCCGTACTATCGTTCCGACCGTGCAAGAGACCGTTACGCTTTCATCTCCAATACCAAGTTCGACGTACCCATATTTTCTTGCGAATCTTGAGGGGTTTGACACCATTTTTCGACGAGTTGATAGATTAGCACAATCACTTTTAACACATCGGTCATCACAAATTGCGCTAATTTATTCACTCCATTTACACCCTCAAGATCGTACTCCACTTCTTTTTCTTTTCCGCCATTCTTCTCCTCCACCGAGACCATTTCTACCTTTCTTCCCACACGGTCTCGTGTGCTTCTTATTTCCTTTCTTTCCACTCCATTCTTTCACCAACTCGACCATTACCCTGATACGATTTTTGAATGGTTAGTGCTTACCTTTGGCTTATGTAAGGCCAAGCTTAAGTTTGGGGGGAACCCTGTTGTATATATATATTTTTTTGTTTTTCTTTTAACAATAAAAATAAAAAAATAATAATAATAAAAAACTCTATAAATAAATAAACAGGGGAGTGCCGACAATTTTGACCTTCTTGGTGTAGCATGACAGTGAGGACACTGTCAAGTTTAAGTTTGGGGGTATGCTCGGTAAGTCTTCTTCCTTCGCATTCATATGTATATTTTTGCATTTGCATACTTATTTGAAAACCCATAAAAATTGAAAATTTTCAAAAATTATAAAATTTAATGTATTCAATTTTGGCCGTATTTTGACTTGAGTTTGACAAATAGGTTAACTGGCTAGGAACAACAAGATCTTAGACTTAGTAAATTAAAAACCCTAAAAATAACCTTTCTTAAAGTTTAACGGTAGAAAATATATGTCTTTGTAGCTTATTTAGAAATAGGCAAATTTTGAGTTCACTTCTTAGGCTAAGTTGAAACAAAGGAAAAGTATTGATATTTTTATTAGAGTATAAGTTTGAAAAATAATTCCTAGCTTAAGTCTAGATTCTGAAAATGTATACCCTACAATTTGCACAATCACGCACCTTGAAACTTAGAATAGTAGAAGAGACCTTGAAATGCTTTTGTCTAAAGTCCTTAGTACGAAGAAAATAAAAAAATAATATAAGTATGAATAAAGAAAAAAAATGAACACTGGTTTTTGTGATTACTTAAGGCTGTAAAATTAGAAAAATATGTAGCGAGGGTGCTTCATCACCTAGTGCCTTAGACCAACTGGTTTTGGAGTCACTGCTAAAAGCCTTAGGTGTTGCAAGATTAGGATTTACGCTTTAAAGTGCAAACGCGTCTTGTAATCGGTCGTTGGTACCTCAAGAAGTATTAACGATCGCATGAAGGATGTGTAAGAAAAATTCATTTAAATTCACCAACTAATTAGTACTTTGGACAACGGACAAGGGTATGATTGCTTGATTTGAATTTCCAAGTGTAGGGTTGATTTATACACACACGTAGGGATATGTGATTGGGATTTAGATAAGAGAGAGGAATGAAGAATAGAACTTGTATCTTTAATGGAGTTGATAAAAATTCTTAAGTGGAGATGGAACCTTAGAAGGAAATCTTAAGAGATGCCGAAAGCTAAGTAGGTCTGCAGAACATATATAATCTTAAGTTAAATGATGAGGAAGTGTGAAGAATAAGGGTGGATAATTTACGAGTTGACGATAATAGAATTCCCTGTTAGAAAACCTAATAGGAGAATAAAAGTTAATGGGCCGAATTGATAGGATTTTGTGGGGAGTATCCGCTGAAAACCCTCAGAAGACAACACTCCTCCTACTAGGGACACCTAGAGGTTTAACGGCTTGTTGCACGAGCTCTGTGCAATCACGATTCCCTGCGAAAGTGCGCTTAGGTTTTTGTCGTGAATAAAAATAAGTTTGCTCGAGGACGGGCAAAAGATAAGTTTGGGGGTATTTGTTCATACCATAATATTGCATTATTATATTCCCCATTCTTATTCTTTGTGCAAATAAAACAGGTGTTTTTGACGCATGTCTGCTACATATTACAGGTTACAGGTTCTTGGATCTAAAACAGTGAAAAAAGATATAAAGACGATGCATAAGTGGGACTTTGACCAACAAACAAAAGGACCTTGATCAAGCCTACACAAAAGATCAGTTTACAGAGTACTAAGGCAGCGCAAGATCCAAGATTACAAAGTGAACGGTTAAAAGTCCAATACAAGTATTCACTGGAAAATTTGGAAGAGAACCAGAAGCTAATTTGAAGAAACAATCAAAGAAGTCAGAAGCCCAGAAAGCCCATCATAAGAACAAGAGTTTTCAGCATTCAAACTCCTCATTGGGCCGCAGAACCGTGGCCCAACCCATGCTTGGGCCGCGGATCCGTGGCCATTAAGAGCCCACAGTTGAGGAATTTTTTTTTACCATAATTTTAAGGCTGCGCTGAATAGTCTTCTAAAGGTATTTTTGTAAATGCAGACATGCAGGTCAATTGTAACCTAGGGTTCCTATCCTCTATAAATAGGAACTCTAAATCATTGTATTAGCTTATGCCTCCCTATGCCTCTTTTTATGAATAAAATTCAGAATTCTTTTGGAGAGCATCGGTGCCTCTTTTCATTTCATGAATTCAGATCTGACAACCCTATGTTGATATTTGGAGAGAGCCATCTGTAAGTAGTTTTATTTAATTACTCTAGTTTAGATTTTAATTCCTTGCCCTAGATAATTGTTAGAGTTAGCTTTGGGGAAGGCTTTTGAGAGATGAGATCTCTCATCCCTTTCTTACCCATCACATATAATCAATAGGACTCCATGCATACATGCACATACCGCTTCCTACGGCACCCTATCCCTCGAGGTAGCGGTGATACCGTAGTATAAAGGCCCGATTGTGATGGTTTTCCATGAAGGTTAGGGTAAGGATTGATAAAGAAAGGATAAGAACCTAGAGGAAGGAACATCTTCCCGAATGGATCTAATCCATTTTATTGATAATTACCATAACTCCTCATAGATCTTTATTTGGGTATAGAAAGCGTTGAGATTTATTTACATTTCCAAACCATTCCTAAACCTAGCCCTAGCAAGACTTAGATCTAGATAATCTTAGTATAGAATAATTTAGTTTTTAGATTTAATAATCAATCCGAGCACCCATCGGAATTAACTCGTTTGAGCGACTAGGAAATTCACAACATCCCTGTGGACCGACCCGTACTCACCGGCTAGCTACCAAGCGACGCCGTTCTTGATTGCGGTTAATAGATAGTTTTTGAGATTAATCAATCACATATGATCAAGATCTAAACAACGTTAAACATTTCGATCGTTATCGAATACCCATAAATTCCAAAGACCTCAACAACTTGAGAATCGTTAAAAACATTCAGAAAGTGCCAAATATAACAATGGATCAACACAAGAAAAACAATCCTTGAACTCCCCAAAATTGCGGCGGAACCGTGGCCAAACATGGGTTTGGGCCGCGGTTCCGCGGCGCTTTGGAGGAGTTAGGGCTTGAATTTTCTTAGGGATCCATTAAAAATCCTGCACATTTTTCTGCATATTTTTAATCACAAAAATTCCAACTTTTTAAAAATCGACAAAAACTTGATAAATCCGGATCTCGAAAATTCGATCGAACACTAACATCATAAGACCTACCCAAATGTTCTAGCTTGGCTCTGATACCATGAAACTGTTTACTAGCACCGCGACGTGGTTTAAACGGGCATCACACATGCAATTTTCAAAGATTCGTGGTGCTAATGAACACTTAATAAGATCTTAACTAGAATATTAGGGTTTAACAATGATGATATGATAAACTATACTAAGAGGAAGGGGCTACAACCTTTGTAGACCGTGTCCTTCTCTTCATATGCTCCGGATAGTAGTCCACGCGACTCCACTAGGCTCCACTTGAAGAAGGTGCAAGCTTCCTCCGATGACCTTCGTGTGCTGAAAATGATCCACCCGAAACTCCGCAATCCAAGCTATCACTTCACTAAACTTTTTAGAGAAGGAAACACGCTACACTTGATTGCTAAACAATTGTAGGATGGTGAAGTAGGGGTTTTGGTCTGCTCACTAGATTTTATTCAAGCCTCATAGTTCACATCACATGTGAGGGGTTGGGGCTTGAAGCATCAAGAGGAAGAAGAAGATGAGAGCAAGAGAAATTGGAGAGTTCAAGCAAAGAAAATGAGCAAGTCTAGAATGAATCATCAAATGTAGAATGGCATAACACCTTGCTCACTTATTGAACCATCCAATATTTTTCAAATAAAAATAAGAGCCATGTTTCAATAGTGAGTCAAGAGTATTAAACAAATAAGAAATTCCATGCTACACCATGCTCCCATTTTCCACCTCATTTCTATTTTCAAAAAATAGAAATTCATGCCATGCTTTATATATATTTATATATATATAAGAAAATATTTAGTGAGCTAATAATATTAGTTAAGATATAATTATATCAAATATAATATATATCATATTATTAAATCAACACTTGATTTAATAATCCGGTTATATCACATATGACCGACTAATATTATTTATCTGTATATCACATTATCAAATCAACACTTGATTCGATAATCCGGTTATATCACATATAACCTGACCGATATCAGATAACTGCCAGATTAGAATACGGTTTCACATACTCGTATTTAATCAGACCCCCCGCACATATCAGCATATGTGCCCTACTTCGTTTCGCTTGAACTAGGAAACTTCTGTGTGGGACTCTAAAGACTCGTCAATACTCCAGCAGTAGGTGATGATCATATCAGTCACCCACAGGCCGTCAGCGATACTAGCTGGACGCAACGGCTACCCAGGTATTGAGTGAATAGAAGATCAACAAGCAAGCTTGTCCAAACTCCCATGAAGCCTATAGGTAACACTTACCGCACAGTCCGGTCTCTTCATCTAATATGTCGCATATCGAGTCTGGGGGTAGAATCGTCAGACCCCAATAACTTGATAAGTCATACCGATATATGGCTCATAACGGTTCGAGAAACTACTGATAACACTTACCAGTAAATCTTATCAACAGCCTTGGCCATAGACTTACTGTTATAGTCAATCGAGCATAGCGCAACATCAACTCCCAATACCGGGAGAGACGAAACCCCTCCTATCGCTCATTGCCTCCATGTGACTCGAGACTGTACCCAAAATCCACCTGTTTGCACGACTCCTTTAAGCCGTGGTAGGGAGGAAATCAAAGCACAGTGGGAACCACACAAGACTTTATGAAGATCTCGGGTCTACAGACTAACCTGTACCAGTGTCACCAGAGAACTGCTATCTGACGATAGGTATAGTACCATCTAGGAGTTCTCGGCGAGTCCTGTTCGGTGTACCCATTCTCTAATGAGCACCTGTGTACAGTCTTTGATGTCAAACACCAATAGATATGGGATCAACCATCGCCCCATATAGGATCAAGAAACGTACACACTATTCTACTCTGGAATATCGATGCCCTGTCTCGATATTCCCTCGACTATGAACAATTGAAGGATGTGCTTGTGGACAATCCAGGTCCCAGTAGTATGATCTGCATCATAGTCCTGATAGTCAAGCCTACATCCTAAAGGCTTTATCAACATGTATATGAGAGACGGTATAATAATACCAGTGAACATGTTAAGATAAAGGAAACCATATAGCATACTATCATGTCGAGCAAGAAAGTCATCTATATATATGTCCAAGCATCCACTATATCATACAATAATGGCCTCTAGGGCATACATATCATTAACACAACTCATCTCGTTTATTTTTTCCTCAAAAAATATTATGCATCTCCTTCTCCCTCTTCATATGGAGTTCTCGAAGAAGAACATGAAGAAGTTTTCAAAAAGTCTTGCTAGTAACGCGAGATTATCGTCGGATAGACAAGTCCGGTGACGATACCGGTTTATGCATGTAAGTTCTCTCCGTTTCTCTTTCCCCCTCTTTATCTTCTTCTTCTTACTCTTTTTATCTTATTTCCTCCCTTCGTCTAGATTTGAATAATTATCTGTAATTTTTGTTTAATTTTTAGTAAAAAAAAATTAGCTATGAAAAATATGTGCATGAATAATTATCTATGTATTCTACATGTTATGTTTAGATGCTTGTGGTATTTATGCGTAGTCTATAGTATTTGTCTCATGCTAATATCATTCCTTTAAATGAAAGTAATGTTGTAAATATTATCTCATTGGAATTTAAAAATGATATATGTAAAAGGTTTTTATGGTAGTTTCGTGAAAAGCCGTATATATTTCTTTTATAACCCGATCACGTGATTAAAATATCAATGATATCCTACAATTTGTGACATGATTTTTTATAGAATTATTGGTGTATTTTCTCATGTATATTCTCAATTAGAATGTTAGGAAGTATAAAGAAAACAAAGTCGCAGATTAATACCATGATTTTATTGTTTTTAAATATGATCCCAATACATTTATCTTTTAAAAAAATTTAGAATTAATTTCCACTTTTGGAAATTATTGGAATATTAGGATAAAATAATAGATAGAATTCCAAAATCACAGTAAAAATTTCATATCAAACTGAATAACGGTTTAGGAGTTACGTAATTTTTTTATTCACTGTTTTCAAAACCAGAAAACTGCTATTAAGGGTTTTCTTTGAGAGACAATAACTCTATAATCGTTGATCCAAATTAACCGTTTTCAGATGTTTTGAATATCTATATCGAAAGATATAGATTTTATTAGTTTTAAATTTTTACTTAAAAAGGATGTAAAATATAGAAAATTGCTTTACAATATTAAGCGACGAATTTGGACAGAATCTGTCCTGATTCGCACACAGTTTGTAAATAGAACATGACTCGAACTCCCGATGTCCGTTCGTGACAAAATTTAGATGTGTAGATGCAAAATTGATAAAGATATAATTTATTTTATATTAGATTATTTATAAATGCGTGCAACAACCCGATATTGGTTTTGCAATACAATATATAGTTACGGTCCAGAAATCTGAATTTCTATTTTAAACGTTGATATTAAAATGATCATAATTAGAGTTTCAGAAATCCAACTTGCGTGAATTTTTTTATTTTGGAAAGTATATCGAAAGTCCTATAATTTTCTAATAATTTTCGTAACTTAAAGCTTGATGGAAATTGACCCAAACTATATTTTAAAAATATGCGACGATACTGGACAGATTCTGATCTGTTCTGTGCGACGATACGAAAATGGGTATATCTCCCAAACCGGTAGTCGTATTTAGGCACGACTGAAACTCACACGTGCACAAACCTTAGATCTATATTTTTGTTTATATTTCTAATTTGATTGACTTGATTAATTAGTCGTACACAACACTTCTTTACAATATTGTTTATGGTCGTTATTTGAATAATATATTTGACTCATTTTATGTTATTCGAACATGTTTATCTTGTTTTTCTCGATCTTTGAATTGTTTCATGTACATGAAAATATAATTAGATATTATATATTTGACATAATCCAATTACAATACTTGACTTGATCGAACCATGAATATAACTTGACATGATCTTGACATGAACACTTGAATATAATTTGAATATGAAGTTGTACTCTTCATATTCATGTATTCGGCCAAGACCTGTAACTTGAACTATACACTACAATACGCGGGGATAAAGGGGTAGATTGGTAAGGAACGTATATCGTGGCACGATGGCTCACTTTAAAAGAAATCTACATGAATTCACGTGTTGTTGTCCCATGTGTTATGACGGGGCCTTGTATTACATGTTACCATAGTCCACGGGGTAAATTGAACTCTTCTCGTATACATGAATATCTTTTTTATCAAACTACAAATAATCACGTTAAAATAATCATACTTACACATTGACATTCACTTCATGTTCACTATACCTATACTACAAAGCCATTTCTATACTTTTTTGCTATACTCATGTTCCATTGTCATACTTACATAGCTGCCATTATTTACCATATTATATAGAATTATTATGTTATATGCATTTGCCACGCTTATATTAAACGACCTGTTTAATCACCATATCACACTTAGTCCATTGCTTCATGATATCCTTTTCCAACTTGTCACTATGCCTCTATATTTCACATTCATATTTTTTTGGGGACTTACCGAGCGCTAGTTCGCTAACGGGCATTTCACCCATCTTTATATTTCTTGAAATGTTCGTCAGGTGAATTTGGGACAGAGTATTTAGAATCAAGCAAAGAGGAGTATTTTTATCTCACATCTCAAGTGGACAAATAGTTTTGTTCATTTTCGAGATTGTTACAACTTTCCTTTTAGTATACCACATGTTGAAGCTCTTTAAATTCATCTTATATTTATTGTTCAGACATATTGTATCAATTGAGAATTATGAAATCTTGATGTAATATATATATATCGACGTTGGATTTTTTTACTCTTGTTATTCTTACACTTTGTTATATTGCTTATTTACGCTTAATGTATTTATTAAGGGAAACAGCATTCTCATAATAAATACGTTACGGGTTTACCATGTCACCGTTTCTGTCTACTGGAAAGAGGAGCTTGGCACCGAATTTGAGGGCCAAATATTGGTGGGTCAAGATGCTGCCGGCGGACTCGCCGGAGATGAAGACAGTGTCAAAATCGGCAATGGTGTTTGTGAAGGGATCGGACTTGGAGAGGAGCCAATTGAGGACGGACTCAGCGTCGTGGACGGCGGGACGACTCCCACTACCACCACCACCACCATCATCTTCTTCTTCCTCATAATCACCACCGTCATCATCATCATCTCCCTGCCCCATCTCCGATCCCCCAAAAAAATACCCAAAAAATATATAATTTATTTAATAAATAGTTAATAATTATATAAAAATAATAATCGATATAGTCAATAATTATTATTTGTTTTATGAGAAGGGCAAAATGTTCTTTATTGATTTAATTTCGTTAACTTGAGCCGTTAACTTATTGTTGTTTTTTGATAGTTTTAAATATAATGAGAGTTTTGTAATTCTGACCTAAATCTGTCGAGAGTTTTCAGTAAATAAGCCTTAATCTTAATATAGGGGGTTGCCCCTACGGATATTGAAATCCGCAGGAGCAGATTTATGTTGGCCCTACGGATTAAGCCGTAGGGCTAAAAGGTTGCCCCTACGGTCCAAGACGTTCAAGAATAAAAATATTAATTCTTAATTTGGTGTTTGCCCCTACGGAGCCGCAAACCAAGGACCTACGGACAAATCCGTAGGGGCAACTAAATAGAGATTTAATTAAAAAGGCACAGATCGCCTACGCCCCTTATCTCTTTCTCTCTCTCTCGATCGCGCGCAAACCAAAATCCCCAAATCATTCCCGCCGTTCTCGTCGTCGCCACCGCCGTTCTCGTCGCCGTTTTCGTCGTCGCCTCCGTTTCATCGTCGCCACCGATCGATCGTCTCCTCCATCGCACAGGTTAGTAAATCTTCAACTAAACAAATTTTTGATTATTTAGGGCTAGGGTTCATGGCTAGGGCTGGGGCTGGGGTTGCGGTTGGAGTTGGGGTTCGGTAGGGGTTGCGGTTGGGGTTGGGGTTGGGGTTAGGGTTAGGGTTGGGGTTCGGCTGGGGCTGGGGCTGGGGCTGGGGTTAGGGTTGGGGTTGGGGTTTAGCTGGGGCTGGGCCTGGGGCTGGGGTTAGGGTTAGGTTGGGCCTAGGCTGGGCTGGGCTGGGGCTGGGGCTAGGGTTAGGTGGGGTTGGGGTGGGGCTGGGCTGGGCCTGGGTCTGGGGTTAGGGTTAGGTTGGGGTTGGGGTTTGCTGAATTTGGCAAACCTGTGAGGAATTTCCAGCAATTTTAGCCTAGTTTGATTACTAAAATTATTGTTGATCGAGAAAATCTTGGGTCCTTCTAATCAAACATTGTTTTTTACTATATGTCAACAAGTACTGATAAAAGAAAAAACCGATTTCAAGTGGAAATTAGGTATGTACAATATTCTAATATAATTTGTATTTCTTGCCATCATCAAACATATAAAAGTACTAATATGAAATGGAAAATAAATAAACAAATAATCAAAGTTTTGGCATGTATGTAAAATCCCTTGTTACTTTTTCTTGGTTGCCCAACTTTGAAAATTCTATCTATTAAATTAGACATACTCTAAAAAGAATGATATTGCAAGAATTTGACTTGGTGGAGACTTGCATCATTAATAGAAATATGAAAGTGTAAGGACGTTCTTTACCTTCGATAGGGTTCAGTTGGGGTGGGGCTGGGGCTAGCTAGGGCTTGGGCTTCATCACCTGATATAGCGAAATACAAAGTGTACTTCAGTACACCCGACCTCATTAAGTTTCCTATTGAAGTTCCCGGTCAAACGGCATATGCATATTTTTATTCGCCATGAAATCCCAATTATCAAGCTACCGAGGACGAAAAGCCACCTTTAAAATCATGTTACACATACAACAAAAATACACACAAACGCATCATTAGAGAGTGATTCGAGATGTTCAAATTAAAACCAATATATGATACTCGATGATAATATGAAACCTTCATATTCTCATCGATACTCATATATGAAACTAAAAGCGCCACTTAGTCCCCATCTATCGGTTAACATACGTGCGATACTCGTCTTGACATAGAACTATACGAAGGTTGTTAAATATCGGACGGTATATCTCGATACTAACAACCGTCGTATAGTCTACGCGACGAGAAAATTCAATCGTATGGTAACCGATAGATTTGTCCCGTGTGAACAAGTTAAGAATGTATAAAGCAAACGCCTTCATTCACTTGTGTTTTCATCCGATTCGAGATATTTCGTCGGTACCTTTCTGCTGGTTCTCCGTGTACAAAGATAGATTAGATGTTCATTTCAACGTTATTTCACAGCTTTGAAATGATTATCTATTCTATTACAGTGTACTCGGAGAACAGCGGGGAGGTGCTTCCGAAATTTAGTCGAAACGGTTGAAAGCACAAGTGATGGGTGTTCGCTCTATACATTCTTAATAGGATAGAAGCCTACCCCCGACAGCCGGAACACACGCATACAACAAGAATACACAACAAACGCATAATTAGAGAGTGATTCGAGATGTTCAAGTTAAAACCAATATATGATAATATGAAACCTTCATATTCTAATCGATACTCATATATGAAACTAAAAGCGCCACTTAATCCCCGTCTATCGGTTAACATACGTGCGATGCTCGTCGTGACATAGAACTATACGAAGATTGTTAAATATCGGACAGTATAGCTCGATACTAACAACCGTCGTATAGTCTACGCGACGAGAAAATTCAATCGTATGGTAACCCATAGATTTGTCCCGTGTAGAAAAGTTAAGAATGTATAAAGCAAACACCTTCATTCACTTGTGTTTTCATCCGTTTCGAGATATTCCGTCGGTACCTTTCCGCTGGTTCTCCGTGTACAAAGATAGATTAGATGTTCATTTCAACGTTGTTTCACAGCTTTGAAATGATTATCTATTCTATTACAGTGTACTCGGAGAACAGCGGGGAGGTGCTGCCGAAATTTACTCGAAACGGTTGAAAGCACAAGTGATGGGTGTTCGCTCTATACATTCTTAATGGGATAGAAGCCTACCCCCGACAGCCGGAACACACACATACAACAAGAATACACAACAAACGCATAATTAGAGAATGATTCGAGATGTTCAAGTTAAAACCAATATATGATAATATGAAACCTTCATATTCTCATCGATACTCGTATATGAAACTAAAAGCGCCGCTTAGTCTCCGTCTATCGGTTAACATACGTGCGATGTTCGTCGTGACATAGAACTATACGAAGGTTGTTAAATATCGGACAGTATAGCTCGATACTAACAACCGTCGTATAGTCTACGCGACAAGAAAATTCAATCGTATGGTAACCCATAGATTTGTCCCGTGTGGACAAGTTAAGAATGTATAAAGCAAACGCCTTCATTCACTTGTGTTTTCATCCGTTTCGAGATATTTCGTCGGTACCTTTCCGCTGGTTCTCTGTGTACAAAGATAGATTAGATGTTCATTTCAACGTTGTTTCACAGCTTTGAAATGATTATCTATTCTATTACAGTGTACTCGGAGAACAGCGGGGAGGTGCTGCCGAAATTTACTCGAAACGGTTGAAAGCACAAGTGATGGGTGTTCGCTCTATACATTCTTAATGGGATAGAAGCCTACCCCCGACAGCCGGAACACACACATACATCAAGAATACACAACAAACGCATAATTAGAGAGTGATTCGAGATGTTCAGGTTAAAACCAATATATGATAATATGAAACCTTCATATTCTCATCGATACTCATATATGAAACTAAAAGCGTCACTTAGTCCCCGTCTATCGGTTAACATACGTGCGATAATTTATTCTTTTCAACGACAAACGCACACACAAAGCATATACACGGATTTTCTCCTTTGTCAGTAACTATCCCGTTCTTATATTTCTCAATATAGTCAGTATAACCTACAATTTATATGTTATACAGTCTAACATGGCTCATGAGTACGTCAGAGTTAAGGACTGGATGTATGTGGATTGGAAACAACGTATGCAACCTAAGTTTGTCGCAGGAGTTGCTGCTTTCCTTGAATTTGCTCGCGCACATAATAAGATCATAATAGAGAAGATTCTCTGTCCGTGCGATAGATGTGGCAATAAGTACTGGCAGAAGGTAGAATTGGCAGAGCTTCATATTGTAAAACATGGGTTTACTAGACTTTATACAACTTGGAAATATCACGGGGAAGGAGAAGAATGCAGTACTGTGGCAGAAGAAGAAAGAGAACACGATAATGCGGCAGGAGAAGAAGAAGAATTCGGTAATGCGGCAGAAGGAGAAAACGGTAATTTATTTCCATCAGAAGAAATAGAGGATATGGTAGAGGCTGCCCTAGGTGAATCTATTCGTACCGAAAATGACATTCCTTCCGGTCAAGGACCGCGTGCGGATAAATATGAAAATTTCATGAATGATGCTAGGAAACCAATTTATGAGAATGCGAAGTATTCCACCCTCTCATGGTTCGTCCAACTTTTCCAGATTAAGTGCCTAAATGGATGGAGCAACAAGTCAATGTTTGATTGTCTAGTTGTTGGTGATGCGTCCACATCTGGAACAGAGGCCACTCCCGCTCCTCCAGGTATGTTTATATATCATATAGTGCATGTATATTGATTTAGAATGCTATATCATAAATACACACATTCCTTTTGCTCTTACTTAGCAATTTTTATTATTGTCTAGCTGTAGGAGGTGACACCACCACACCTGCGGGTATGTTTTATTATTGTCTAGCTGTAGGAGGTGACACCACCACACCTGCGGGTATGTTTATATATCCTATAGTGCATGCATATTGATTTAGAACGTTATATTATTGATCTACACATTCTTTTTGCAATTACTTATATAATCTATTTTTAATTGTCTAATTATAGGTGGTGCGTCCACATCTTCCGCAGGGGCCACTCCTGCCGCTTCCATACCCTCCGCATCGTCTGCAGGTTAGTATGAATAAATATAAAATATTTATTCATTTTACATATGCTCTATAGAATAAATAAGAACTTCTTGGAAATTTAGCGTCAATGCTTATTTTCTAGTTGGAGAGGATGCGTCCGCATCAGGGACCCCGGTTGTTCCTCACCGGAGGAACTATCGTCCCGCTCGTGCTGCTGCCCGGGCCCAGGCTCGTGCGATAGTCACCGGAGGTATATATCACACTTCAATTTTCGTTTAACCTTGATTTCTTAATACAACTTTGTCTTAATATTGATTGTCTTGATATTTCGTGCAGACGCAGGGCCTCCCCATCCCCAAAGGGGGACTCGAGGCCCGAATCAGTCCCATAGGCTGAGGCCTGACAGAGCTAGGGGGGAGACAGCATTCCCCCTCTTTTTTACCCTTGACTATCGCTATACCGGTCCTCATGCCGAGAGGTTCGGCCGGTATATGGGGGACGAGAGCCGGCTCGTGAAGAACTATCCACTTCACGTTGAGTGGGGCGAGCAGCACCAGCGCTCAATCGCGCTCTTCTTTGATCAAGCTCGGGTACGTATTAATATATTTTTTCATTTGATCTATCCAATATATTTATTATTAACACTCGCAATCTAATAACAATGTTTTTTTGTATTTTCAGTTGGATTACGATTTTCAGCCTGTAGCCGACCCTAATCACCCGGGAGGGTGCTCGACCTTCATGCTCTGTACAATGGCCTGATGAAGAACATGCAGGCCAAGGTCCGATACAACAGGAATGAGCTGAAGGCCGACTGCTACTCCCTGTGGATGGCGACCCCCGAGGCAGAGAGAGCGGCCCTCCTATCTACTCCGGCATTTGCGAGAGTCGACGTAGAGACATGGCCTCTATTGTGCGAATATTTCGACTCCCAACGCAAACAGGTATGTATTTTAAATGTAATTCATTATTTAGGATATAATTTATTTTTTTGTGTTCCTTAATTAGAAAACTAAATGTTAATGCGTTATGCAGAAACAGGCCGCTCAGAATACAGAGAACAGGAAGTCGGCGAAGAGGGGCCGCCCTACTTACACAGGTGGCTCGAGGAATATTACTCCAGCCATGGAGTTATCGGTAAATTACAATAGACCGACCTTTGTGATATTCTGCAATATTAAGAGTTATTTTCTAATATTTCTAATATTAAGAGTTATTTTCTAATATTGCAGACAGCTCGGACCGTGGCGTCAGGTGGTACACCGAGCGTGCTGTCCGCATATCTTGTCGTCCACGGCATCTCGACAGATCCCGCCACGGGCGAGCTTCGATATCCCGACGTCGCTACCCAGGAGTATTGCGTAAGTGTTAATATTTATTCTACCCATATTTGAAATTTTAGTTTTGGAAGGTTCAAGTTTAAATTTTATACTTATACTTTACTTCTTAATGTGGGTGTAGGAGCGGGTGGTTGAGTAGGCCGAGGCCTCGGGGATCGATTTTACCGGACAGAGCGATCCGAGGCTGCTGACCCCAGTTCTGGACGCCGCACACGGAGGGCACCACGGAGGTTGGGATAGAGGCCGGGGACTGGGCCCTAGCAGGGCACATATGAGCTTGGACTCCACCCCGGCGGTTACTTCCTCCGTCTCCAGTGAGCGACGTGTCCAGCAGGAACTGGAGAGCTTGAGGGCCACCGCTCAAGAGTTGAAGGAGATGCTGGTATGTATACTACTTTATAATAAAATATCATGTCATATTATAGATATCAACATATCCATAATTAGTACGTAGCTTGAGCTTATTTGGTTTTAGACTTAGGTTTGATTAATCATACATACATATGTAATTAAAATAAACAACGGTTTTCCAAACTAGATATCCAAATGGGGTTTCGAAATAACTTGATAATGATACGAATTCGAATAATACACAGTTCTTACACGCTTCTTACACACGTTAGGTCCGGACATGACAGGGTACATCGGCCGAGCCTCCACATGCATCTTCTTCGGCTGCGGCTCCGCAAGCCACTACATCGGCTGCGGTTCCGCAGACAGCTCATATAGCTCCACCGCCCGCTCAGACTCCCGCAGCCGCGGCTCCACAAGCGACTACCTCGACGACGGCTGCGCAGACCACATCGCCAGCTCCACAGACCGCTCAGACTCCCGCACGCGCCGAATTGCATGGTTTATTGACAGAGGAGCAAGCGCGCTTGATTCTATCGTTTATCAGAGGTGGGGCTGAACCGAGCTAGGATAGCTTTTTGATTCATATTTTTTGAAACATGTATTTATTTGTATCATACATATTATACTGCATTTTGAAATGATATTGATATTTGATATTGGTTTATATTTATATCATATTCAGTTTTTGGGTTTCTTTTATATATTATATGCGTGAGATGTGATTATGAATACTGCGATATATGTTGTGTGATTATTAATTTTATATTTTATTGATATATATATTATTGTGCACAGGACGGGAAAAAATCAGACAGCCCTTTTTTTTAAAAAAAATACAGATAATATATACCTACGGATTAATCCGTGGGTAATCATATTGCCTCTACGGATTAAACCGTAGAGACAAAATATCAGCAATAACTGATATTTCCCCCCTGATCTCAGTACCAGGGGGTTGGGAATGCCCCTACGGATATGTCCGTAGGGGCAAACAAAGGCCCCTACGGATAAGTACCTACGCAGATATCCGTAGGGGATAGTACTTGGCTCTACGGATATCTTCGTAGGTACAGTTAATATATTTAAAAAAATCGTAAATAAAATAACTTTTTTTACCCTACGGCCTACTCCGTAGGTGAAACTGGCCCTACACAGAACTCCGTAGGGGCAAGGTTTTGCCCGTAGGGGCAAGTTCAGGGCTTCAACTTGCACCTACGGCGTTTGCACCTACATATTATTTTTGCGTCCCTACGGAAGTACCCGTAGGGGCAGTGGTTTGCCCCTACAGATAAATCCGTAGGGGCAACCCTTATTTGTAGTAGTGAGCTCTACTAACATAACACTTTATACAAAATGGATAAGTTGTTATATAAAACGAATTACTTATCGAAATTTTGGTAGATATTACAACGACATATGAGTTAGGTCTCTCAATTATGAGATGGAAGATTTCAATTAAAATTGAAGTTACCATATGGTTGAAGTGAAGTGATGAGACATCTTGAGACGTAGTGTTGTTATAGTGAAATATTCAACCACATTATAGTGAAATATTCAACCACCAAAAGTTGCATCTGTCACTTGCGCCCGTGATGAAACGCTCCTCTCTCTCTCTCCCGACCGACCGACCGACCAAACTTTGGTCAAAGTGTTGACTATGGAATCATTTACACATGTCATGTTCACCTTTATAGCCTATTTGTCTTTCGAGTGAATTTGAAGTGCAACTCCTCTAAAACCTTATATATTTATCCAAAAATAATTGGGTGTGAAATTCACATTGATAGAGTTTCTACTATATATATGAAATTCACATTGATAGAGTTTCTACTATGAGAATAATGGAGGAAAGAGGCCATAGGAGGGAATTTCCTCCTATGGCGTCGAAAAAATATGTCCCCCGTCATGTTTTCCGACGATCGGAACCCATCATCTTCATCGTTATCATCTAAGATGTGGGTACGCCAAATTTCATGTGATTCTACAACCTTTTCACCGTTGATTTAGCAATGTAAAAAGTTCTATTGTCGGTAAACCATTAATTTTGAACCCACTAATTCAACGGTGAAAAGGTTGTAGAATCACATGAAATTTGGCATACCCACATCTTAGATGATAAAGATGAATATGATGGGCTCCGATCGTCGGAAAACACGACGGAGCTTGTATTTTTTCGACGCCATAGGAGGAAATTCCCTCCTATGGCATCTTTTCTCCATTATTCTCTTCTACTATATATATTCTAAGCAAAAAGTTCCATTTTGTTTTTATATCTTTTCACCGTTGATATAATTATGAAAAATGCTATTTTATCGGTAAAACCGTTAAATTTGTAACTCTTCAACCTAATTAAAAAAAAATCATCCGAATCATCCTGAGCAACATACGATGATGAAACTATTCCCTCTTAGTTCAAGGTTGCAATTTGCATTTTATAAAGTTCATGATACGTACCAAATTACCAATTAGAAAAGGAGAGAGTAATACATTACCTATTAATCTGGTGAATTCCATGTATACTAGCTACCTGATTGATGATTAATTTAAAAAGGGGGACAAAATTTCTAGTCCCAAATCTAGCTCACTTATCTTTCCAATTATCAACCTGGTAGACATATGAAATCTCTCGTGTATTTATATTCCTGTATTTATATGAATAGCATCACTCTCTGTGAAGGAAAACCTACAAGTTTATAGTATATTGGTAAATTTATCCTTTCCTTTTTGTTTTATTATTATGAGTGGAAAAGTGGGGATATCACTGCTACAATGAAGGTTGCCCCTACACATATAGAAATTCGTTGTGGCAATTTTTTATTGCCCCTACGGATTAATCCGTAGCGTCATTGGTTTGTCTTTACGGTGGCCACCGTAGGACATAAATAAATTAAAAAATATTAAAATGTAATCTTTTATTTGGCCCTACGGTGCCGCAAAAGAAAGCCCTACGGATTAATCCGTAGGGGCAACAGAGTGTTATTTATAAAAAAAAATAAAGCTAAGTTATTTCCCATTATCACCGAAATTTCCTATCATTTTCCCGATCGAGCACCCACACATCGTCGTCACCACACCCGTCATCGTCGACTTCCTCGTCGCCACCACACTCTCGTCTTCGCCACCACACTCTCGCCGCAAGCACCTCTTCGAGCTCCATCCCCGGCCTCCTCCACCTCGTTGAGCTCTTTGTCGCCGGCCGGTGACTACTGAAGTTAGTTAATTTCGATTTTAATTTATAATTATCCAGTTTTTTGTGTTATTGTTGTTGATTTTAGGGTTAGGGTTAGGGTTATAGCTAGGGCCGGGTTAATTGGGGGTTAATTTGGGTTAGAGTTAGGGTTAGGTTGATGTTTAGGATTAGAGTTAATTAGATATGGTAAGAGTTAAGGTTAGGGTTCGGTTGATGTTTAGGGTTAGGATTAGGGTTAGTTTGGGTTAATTAGGAAAAATAGGATTGGTGATGATTAGTGTTAGGGTTAGTTTGGGTTAATTAGGAAAAATATGATTGGTGATGATTAGGGTAAGGGTTAGTTTAGATTAATTAGGGTTAATTTTGGTTTGGGCTAGCGTTAATTTGGGTTAAGGTTTGGGTGAGGGTTAGGGTTAGGGTTTGGGCTAAGGTTAATTAGGTAAAATAGAGTGTTTTTGTGTTAATGTGTTGAATAGGGTTAATTTGGTTTAATTAACTTAATTTGGGTTAATTAGGGTTAATTTGAGTTAGGGTGATGATTAGGGTTAATTTGGGTTAATTAGGATAATTTGGGTTAATTATGGTAAGGGTTTAAGGTGCACTAGTTCCTTCAGTAGGATACTCGATGATAACGTAAACGTACAATTTTACCGTAAACGTAAGAAAACTTTACCCTAAACTAAAAGCTTCGAACCCTTAAAAACGAAAATGTAAAACCTATTCAAGTTAAATGTTCAAGTTGAAACCAATATATGATACTCGATGATAATATAAAACTTTCATATTCTCATCGATACTCATATGTGAAAATCAAAGCGTGACTTAGTCCCCGTCTATCGGTTAACATACGTTCGATATTCGTCGTGATATAGAACTATACGAATGTTGTTAAATATCGGACGGTATAGTTCGGTACTAACAACCATCGTGTAGTCTATGTGACGAGAAAATTCAATCGTATGATGACCGATAGATTTGTCCAGTGTGGGCAAGTTAGAAATGTATAAAGCAAACACTTGAATTCATTTGTATTTTCATTCGTTTCGAGTTATTTCGTCGGTACTTTTCCTCTGGTTCTCCATGTACAAAGACAGATTAGATGTTCATTTCAACGTTGTTTCACAGTATTAAAATGATTATCTATTCTATTACATTGTACTTGGAGAATAGAGGGGAGGTGCTACCGAAATTTACTCGAAAATGATGAAATCACAAGTGAATGGGTATCTGCTCTATACATTCTTAATAGGATAGATGCCTTACCCCCGACAGTCGAAACACACACATACAACACGAATATACAACAAACGCGCACATAAAGCACATACACACTAACAACCCTACACCTAAGCGAAATCATAAATTGAAACACGCATACACAGAATACAACTCATTCTTGGGTATCTTCAAATCTAACTTTGTTAATCGATAATTTATTCTTTTCAATGACAAACTTGCCTCTACGGATTTTCTTCTTTGTCAGTAACTATCTCGTTCTTAGATTTCTCAATATAGTCACCATAACCTATAATTTATATGTTATACAGTCTAACATGGCTCATGAGTAAATCAGAGTTAAGGACAGGATGTACGTGGATTGGCAACAACGCATGCAATCTAAGTTCGTCGTAAGAGTTGCTTCTTTCATTGAATTTGCACGTGCACATAATAAGATCATGTTAGAGAAGATTCTTTGTCCGTGCGATAGATGTGGGAATAAGTTCTGGCACAATGTAGAAATTATAGAGCTTCACATCGTTAAACATGGTTTTACTAGACTATATACAACTTGGATATATCACGGGGAAGGAGAAGAAGAAGACGGTAATGCGGCAAAAAAAGAAGGAGAAGACGGTGATGCAGTAGAAGAAAAAGAAGATGATAACTTCTTTCCAGGAGAACAAATAGAGGATATGGTAGAGGCTGCTCTCGGTGATAGTATTCCTACCGAAAATGACATTCCTTCTGGTCAAGGACCGTGTGCGGATAAGTATGAAAAGTTCATGAATGAAACTATAAGATCAATTTATGAGAATGCAAAGTATTCCACCCTATCATGTTTCGTCCAAAATTTCCAAATTAAGTGCATAAATGGATGGAGCAACAATTCATTCACGTTACTTCTGAAGTTCCTGAAAGATTCTATACCCCCGGGAAATAACGTGCCCGACAGCTGGTACGAAACACAGAAAATGATGTCTGATTTGGGTCTGAAATGTGAGAAGATTCATGCATGTCCCAAACATTGCGTGTTGTAACGGAAAGAAAATTCAGATTTGAAAGAGTGTCCAACATGCGGAGAGGACATGTATAAACCGAAAGAATCTGATAAGAAGCCCGATATAACTTTCAAGATAGCACGATACTTTCCTATAACACAGAGGTTGCAGAGGCTATTCAAGTGCAAGAAAACAGACGATGCAATAATTTGGCATCACCGTGCTGCTCCAAGTGAAGATGGAAAAATGAGTCATCCAAGAGATTCACCGGCATGGAAGGATTTCGATAGGAGGCACGAAATATTCAGTAGTGATTCTCGCAATGTCAGGCTCGGACTCGCTAGTGATGGCTTCTGCCAATTCAACTATATAGATGGAAGCCACAGCACATGGCCCGTTGTAATGATAGTTTATAATCAGTCGTCTTTGTTGGCTATGGATCAATCCTACTTTATGATGGCTCTTCTTATTGACGAACCAAAATCACCGGAAAACAATATCGACGGCTATCTCCGACCTCTGATCGATGAGTTAAAATCTTTATTCATTGATGGTGTAGAGACTAACGATGCAAATACAGATACAACCTTCACAATGTGTGCGGATTTAATATGGACAATTAATGATTTTCCTGTGTATAGAATGCTATCAGGTTGGTCAGTACATGGTCACAAAGTATGCCCTTATTGCCATCAATATACAACATCGAAATGGTTGCATTTTAGCAGGAAGGTTTGTTATTGCGGTTATCGGCGTTTCCTGTCACTAGACCATCCCTACAGGTTAGACGCTGCTCACTTTAATGGTCATCAATAGCTTCTTGGGCCTCTAGCGTCATTGTCCGGAGAGAACGTGACTACTCAGTGGGATGGTTACAATAATGTGACCTTCGGGATAGATCCGGCAAAACAGGTCAAACCACCCTCCTGAAACAAATTAAGCATTTTCTACGAGCTTTCGTACTGGTCAACAAATTTAGTGCGCCATTGTCTAGACGTCATGCATATAGAGAAGAGAATATCCGAGCACGTACTCAATTTGCTTCTTTGTAAACACGGAAAATCGAAAGACAACCTCCATACTCGGATGGATCTTCAGGACTGGGAACTTAGAAGTGAATTGCATCATAAACCGATAGCGGGTAAACCAGGCAAGTTTGTACTTCCCAATACCGCGTATCATATGTCACAACCGGAGAAGAAAAGATTCTTGCAGATGTTGCATGATTTGAAAGTTCCAACAGGTTTCTCAGGATCATTTAGTTAGAAGATAAAAATTGTGACATGCAAAATCAATGGGTTGAAAAGTCATGATCACCATATTATTATGGAGCACCTTCTCCTATTAGCCCTCAATACTTCCCTTTCCGAATCGGTTGGTTTAGTAATCAATGACCTATGTTGCTTTTTTAGATAATTGTGCGCTAAAATCCTAAATGTTGTGATGGTGGAGAATCTAGAAAATTCTATTTCATTGATATTTTGTATGCTTGAGCGTATTTTCCCACCGTCATTCTTCGATATCATAATACACTTGACGGTTTATCTTGCAACCAAGGATAAGTTAGCCGGATCGGTATAATATCGATGGATGTATCCCGTCGAAAAATACGTGGAATTTTTCATTTCACGCAATTTGTAAAATTATTGTTGTCCTATATGCCCGTATTTATTTATTTAACATATTTTTCTTTAGGTACCTCTGCACTCTAAAAAAGTATATACGCAATAGAAATCGACCAGAGAGTTCTATCATGTAAGGTTAACTTCTAGATGGGGTAACCACATTTTATTCCCGCTATCTGGACGAGAACATTGAGACGAAACTTAACCGACCTCGGAGAATTCAAGACGGGCCATATGGTAAATCTGATTATAAGAGAGTAGGTGTTATATTTATCAACAAGATATATCGGTTTATCCTCCTCAATAGCGTATGTCTTGATGAAATTAGAGAGTAAGTTTTTTTGGATTAATTGTTATATTTGTGTTTGTGTGTGTATGAAATAATATAATCTTAATGTCATAATTTATTGTTGAGAAAATAATTCATATTAATGAGTTACGTGAGGGACATCCTGATTGGATTGATGAACGATTGGAAATATCATCAAGATAATTTTTGCGATTGGATTGCAGTTCATGGAAGTTGTTCGAATAACATATTATTGCTACAAGCCTTAATCTAAATTTATATCGTTACGTATTTGCCATAAAATTTGTTTTGTCAGATCCACGATCCGAACTTGTTTGCATCATTAGAGAGAGATTCAAGACATTTAGCTCAGTTTCCTTGTATGGAGCTTGCATATTATAAAGGATTCGGTGTTCTTGGATACAAATTTGAAATTAAGAACATAGAAACATCTCGAACCACTTAGAATAGTTGGATTGCGACGGTAGGATCGGATGGTGTGATTTATTATGGATACTTAAATTGCATACTTGGCATCCAATATCCCGGATGATCAGAACCGTTTTATATATTTCAGTGTACTTGGTACGATACATGAACCGATATGGATAAGTGGAGAAATAATCTCGGGACTTGGAAAGATAAATATGGATTGACTAGTGTGAACACACTTCGATTTTACGGTCAGGACGATCCATCTATGTTTCCGAACCAAGCGTTCCAAGTATACTACTCACAGTGCTTGAAGCATCCGAGATGGAGTGTCGTATGCCGTTGGAAACCCAGGGATGTTTACGATGTCCCGGAATTCGAGGATCGTATGGAGGACAGCGATGAGGATGATGAAGAGAGAAGACTTAGAGTGCTCCGACCGTCTGTTTTAAAAGACGGGTTGTTTTTGGATGATCGTGAAGTTACGTGGGTTAGAAATGATATCGATGATAAAATCCAAGTAGAAAATGCGTTCACGAAACGAAAAAGCTTATCAGTAATGTTATATTATTACTTCACAATTCTACGATCTATACATATATTGCATGCATATGTAATGATTGTACTCTTATCTAGGTTTGATGACGACAGCCAGAGCAGCGAGGGGCAGCAGGAGCACCAGCCGCGGCAGCGGCAGAGGCAGAGCGGTTCTGCCGCCCGAAGAGCTGCGTAGGGAGCTTCAGAGGGCTGGTCTTGCACCCCAATCGGTATCCCCTTCGGATGACTCCTTCCGTGTGGACTTTGCCACACCTCCAGATATATTGCACGCATATTCATTTTGAATGTAATATTATAGATATACACGTATATTTATTTCAAAATTACTTATATAGTCAATGTTTAATTGTCTTTGGTGGTATGTCAACATCATAGGCAGAGGCCTCTACCGCACCTGCAGATATGTTTATATATTCTATAGTGCATGTATATTGATTTAGAATGTTATATCATAAATATACACACATTCTTTTTGCTCTTACTTAGATAATCATTTTTTGCTTGTCTAGCTGTAGGTGGTGCCTCCACATCTCGGGCAGAGGACACCACCGCACCTGCGGGTATATTTATATATCCTATATTGCATGCATATTGATTTAAAATGTTATATTATTGATATACATATTCTTTTTGCAATTACTTATATAATCTATTTTTAATTGTCTAATTATAGGTGGTGCATCCATATCTGGCACAGAGACCACTCCAGCCACTTCCGTACCCCCCGCTCAGTCTGCAGGTTAGTATAAATATAAAATATTTATTCATTTTACATATCCTCTAAGAATAAATATGAACTTCATATAATTTTATCGTCAATATTTATTTTCTAGTTGGAGAGGATGCGTCCACGTCCGGGTCACCGGCTGTTTCTCACCGGAGGACCTATCGTCCCGCTCGTGCTTCTGCCCGGGCCCTGGCTCGTGCTGATGTCGCCGGAGGTATATATCGCACTTCAATTTTCATTAATTCTTGATTTCTTAATACCACTTTGTCTTAATATTGCTGGTCTTGATATTTTTTGTAGATGCATGGCAGCCCCATCCCGAGAGGGGGACTCGAGAGCCGAATCGATCCCACAAGATGAGGCCTGATAAAGGTAGGGGGATGCACCATCCTCCCTCTTCTTTATCCTCGATTATCTCTATACTAGCGATTATGCCGAGAGGTTCGACCGGTAAATGGGGGATGAGAGCCGCATCCAAAAGAAGTATCCATTTCACGTTGAGTGGCGCGATCAGTACCGGTGTTCATTTGCCCTCTTCTAGGATCAAGTTCGGGTTTTAATATATATTTTCATTTGGCTTATCCAATATATTTATTATTATTTAACACTTGCATTTTAAATACATTATTTTTTTTGTATTTGCAGTTGGATTACAACTTTCAGCCTGTACATGACCCTGAGCACCCTGAGAGGGTGCTCGATCTTCACGCTCTGTACCTGGGCCTGATGAAGAACACGCAATCAAAGGTCCGATACAATAGGAACGAGCTGAAGATCGACTGCTATTTGGTATGGCCGGCGACCCCCGAGATAGAGAGAGCGGCTATGCTACGTACTTCGGCCTTTGCGAGAATCGACGTAGATACATGACCCCTCTTGTGCCAATATTACGACTCTCAGCGCAAACAGGTTTGTAATTTAAATGCAATGCATTGTTTAATATATAATTTATTTTTTGTGTTGCTTAATTAGAAAACTAAATCTGAAAGTGTTGTGCAGAAACAGACCAATAAAAATAAGGAGAATAGAAAGTCGGCGAAGAGGGGTCGCCCCACTTATACAGGTGGCTCGAGAAACATTACTCGTGCCATGGAGGTATCGGTAAATTACAATAGATTTATTTTGATATAATGTAATATTAAGAGTTATTTTATAATATAAGTAATTTTTTGGCGAATTGCAGAGAGCTCAGACCTTGTCGTAGGGTGGTACACCGAGCGTGCTGAACGCGTATCTTGCCGTCCACGGCACCTCGACAGATCCCGCCACGGGCGAGCTTCGATTCCCCGACACCACTATCCAGGAGTATTGCGTAAGTGTTAATATTTATTCTAATTCGAATGAAATTTTTGTTTTGATAAGTTCAAATTTTAATGATATACTTATATTTTAATGGTTAATGTAGGTGTAGGAGCGGGTGGTGGAGCAGGCGGAGGTATCGAGGATCGATTTTAGTAGACAGACCGATCCGATGCTACTGACCCCAGTCCTAGACGCCACACATGGAGGGCACCACAGAGGTTGGGAGAGAGGCCGGGAACTGGGTCCTAGCAGGGCCCATATGAGGTTGGTCTGTACTCCGGCGGTTACTTCCCCTACCTCCCGTGAACGACGTCTGGAGCATTATATTGCCGTCTTGAAGACCACCGTCGAGGAGTTGAAGGAGATGTTGGTACGTATATTATTTATTAGTAAAATATTATATCACATTATAGATAGTAACATATGCAATATTAGTAGCCTGAGCTTATTTGGTTGTAGACTTTCTTTTGATTAATCATACTTACATAAAACTATCTAATTAAAATAAACTGCGGTTTTTCAAACTAGATACCCAAACGAGACCTAAGTCCCTAAATATTCTTAGATTGGGGTTTCGTAATAACCTAATAATGATACGAATTAGACTAAAATCTAATACACCATTCTTACTCATTTATTACACGCAAAATTTAACAGATACGACAGGCTATTTCGGCTGCGGCTTCACATGCATCTCCTTCGACTGCGGCTCCGCAAGTCACTATCTCGGTTGCGGTTGCGCAGATCTCTCCTGCAGCTCCACAGCCCACACAAACTCCCGCACAGTCCGCTCCTTCATTAGTCGATTTTTTGACGACTCAGGGCTGCACCGAGGAGCAGATGCGCCAGATTACGGCGATTATCAGAAGTGGAGGAGCTGGACCGGTTTAGGGTAGCTTTTTTTATATTTTTGAGGATGTATGTACTTATCTGATACATATTGTATATATTTTGGACGATATTAGTGGTTGTTTGCTTGTTCACGATGATTTAGATTGATATCGTATTCTGTTTGTTTGTTTCTTTTATATATTATGCGTGAGATGTTGATTATGAATATTTCTGTATTTGGTTATATGATATATATATTATTGTGCACATGGCGGGGAAAAAACAGGTTGCTTTTTTTTTATAAAAAAATACCCTGATATTTTGTCCCTACGCACTCGGTAACAGGTGTAAAAATTGTCCCTACGAATAACTCCGTAGGGGAATCTATCAGGCCCTACGGATAACTCCGTAGGGGAATCTATCAGGCCCTACGGATAAATCCGTAAGGGCAAGTATTTTATTTTATAAACCAATAAATTAAATAAAGATTATGTCCATATGGAGTAATGCGTAGGGATAAATGCCCCTACAGAATAAGGCGTAGGGACAATTACTACTCCGTAGGGTCATGTTCATGGCGAAGACTTGTACCTGCGGCCTTTGGACCTACGGTGGAGTTTTATGTCTCTACGGATATATCCGTAGGGGCAGTGGTTTGCTTCTACGGCTAAATCCGTAGAGGCAACCCATTATTGTAGTAGTGTATCTTAACATTTCTCCAAAGACTATTCTAGGTTGAGACACTTCCATCTACCGCCACCACCATCATATAAGGGAGTGTGTGAAAAGGAGAGATGCAAATAATTTGCAATATTTCATTTGATTTCTTGAATATATACTAGGGTAAATTGTCAAAGACCTCTGGCCTGATGGGGAGATGTCTAAAAACCCCTTTTCGAAATTGTTAAGAAGGGCCTACTATTCATATTCTTTGTGAAAAAAATCCATAGGTTGTATTTCATTTAGATCTTGTATTCGCTTGTCAGCTTGGATATTACATGCAACTGCTTAGATATTAGAGACAACTGGTATTAAGAAGGTTTTGATTGGTCCCAGGGTATTTTTAACAAGTGCAAAAAGCCCTTAGGATTTTATACAAGTTTGAAGCGGGCCGGGTTTTTTTAGGCAATTTACCCTACTTATTATTTGTTGACGGTGTTTGCGTGCAGAGTAAGAGAGAGAGACTGAGGATGACGAGGGGATCGTGTCAGCAAATGATCCGCGTCCCCAACGTGGGGACCACACGTGCTGCGCCTTCCCCCAGAAAGAAAGAAAGAAAGACTCCTGTTCTCATCCTTCTACATCCCTTTTCACACCTTCCCCTCTTCCATCAATGCTGTTAACCCTCCCTACGGCCCCACCAACCAACTCATCTCCACACGTGCCACTCCTGTTACTTCCCCCTACCTTTTCACCGCGACGTTTTTTTGATTCCAATTACACTCCCAATACTAAATTGTTTTACATATCCGGCCATTGAAAAATTATGGCTAAGGGACAGCTTCTGAGTTGGTTAGACGAAAGCCTTTATTGGATCATTTTTGAGACGAAAGCCTTTAGAGATAACAAATTCGATCCCTGAAGGGGGTTGATTTTAAAACCGGAAAAAAATCAATTGAATGTTTATCAGACAGGACGGATGCTACTGTAGCCTAATGGTAAAGCCTCTTGTATCTAATCAACGACCTTCGAGGAAAATTACACCGACGGAGTCGTTGAAAAACAACCGACATGGACAGAGTCGGTGAACAACAACAAATCATGTATTAGCACAAGATACATAAAAATAGCGTGACACGTGTGGAAACAAACGGTTCACACAGCCGGTTTGTTTTGTGTTCCCGGTCAAAACCCGCTCTCGCTTCTTACTGGTATGAAAGCATACAATCAAATCAAATAAGCAAAAAAGACAAGTGCCCGCATTTAATGCACCCACTTCTCTACTCCAACCACCGCCAATCCCCGGTCTCCACCCGGTACATCCCTCCCTTGTTAAAACTTCAATAAACCCACCAAAAAATATCTCAAATCCCAATCTCCACTCTCTCTCTCTTCTCTCCTCTCCTAATTTCCTCTTCTCTCTAGCATTAAAAAAAAAAAAACCAAACCCTAGATGCTGCTATATCTCCAATAATGAAAACCGAAAGCAGCGGAAACCTCGCGGAGATCTCGCCGTTCGGCGTCCAGATCTTCGACCAGTCCTCTATCTACGGCGCCGGCGGCTTCATGGAAATGGTCGGCCTCCACGACTTCTCCCCCTCCTTCCTCTTCGATCTCCCCCCACCGACGCCGCTAAGCTTACCTCCTGACTCCGAGGCTGTGAACTTACCGGCGACCCCCAACGAGTCCTCGATCTCTTCCTCCTCCACCGAGGCCGATCCAACCAAGGGCGCCGTGACCGAAGACGCGGACGAGGATCGGGGAAAGGAGGAGAAGAAAGAGTAAGCTCAAGCTTAATTCGATCTTGATGATCGATCTGATTTTTTCTTCTTATATAAACTTCTCTATTTATGATTGTATGCGTGTCAGATCGGCGACGGCGAAGAAGAAGGTGCAAAAGCGTAAGAGGGAGCCGAGGTTCGCCTTCTTGACGAAGAGCGAGGTCGATCATCTCGAGGACGGTTACAGGTGGCGCAAGTACGGCCAGAAGGCCGTGAAAAACAGCCCCTTCCCCAGGTCTCTATATATTTCACGGATTTCTCTGTCACTTTGAATAGACAAAAATCTTGCAATTAATTATGCTGACGAGAGAAGAATGCATGGTAACTAACTAACTGACTAACTAACTAACTGCAGGAGCTACTACCGGTGCACGACGGCCGGCTGCGGGGTGAAGAAGCGGGTAGAGCGGTCCTCCAAGGACCCGACGGTCGTCATCACCACCTACGAGGGGCAGCACACCCACCAGAGCCCCCTGGTGCCGCGCGGCAGCCACCACCTGATGATGCACCACCAGCCCCTCCCGTCCTTCGCGGAGTGGTCCGGTGTGCCGCCGGTGCAGCTGCCCTTCTTTACCTCCTACCTGCCTCAGCCGCCGGCTCAGCCGATGGACCTCCACCACCTGGCGGCCGCCGACCGGAGATTTTGCAACACCACCGCTGACGATAACAACAATTCGATCATCAGAGACCATGGGCTGCTTCAGGATTTGATTCAGTCGGCGATTCCGAAAATTGATCAGGATCAGATTTAATTAATTAGATCATCATGTAGCAAATTAGAGCTTTCCATCGGGTATGTTGATTGAAATTTCCTTCTTTTTTTTTAAGCTGGTGATTATTAACTAAGAATCGTTGATCTACTGATGTATGCATGTATAATTATTAGCACTCAATCTATAATTATGAGATTTTTCTGTTTTTGCTAATTTCCCGCTATCTTATGTGAAAAAATTGATTTTTTTTTTTTTTGCAATGGATTTAGGGTGTTGTAGGGGTTGGGGGAATGTTGCAGCCTTTTTAAAGGAGCATTTATGGGTGTACCAAAATACCCATTTGGGAAATGAGAAAACAACCCAACTTGTACTAGTAATTATGATAAGAGGGATGGGCTTCTATTTCTCTTTGTGTCATTTTGAGGGTCTCTATGTTCCATTTTGCTTCAATTTTGATGCTTGTGATGCTTTAGGCTAAATGGCTACATTCAATGGTGATGGGATCATATATATGGAATATATTGAAACTTGGAGTGTGATATATACTTGCTTGCTTCTGCTTTTTTGTTGGGTTTTTCCTTTTGAATTCAATGCAAAAAAAGAAAATGAAAATGAGAGGGTGTCTTGTTCTTGGTGGGAACGTAGGCAGTGAATTGAATGAGGTTTCTAAAAATGGGTAGGCATGGAATTTTTAGGTTAGGGGTTCTTGTGTGGTGGTGAACTGCATCAATACAATGAGATGGGAATGGGACAATTATATAAAAAAAATTCCTATATTTGTAGCTATGTATCTATGAGAGAAAGAAAGTGGTGGTGTGGTGTTTGCATGGTACTTTGGTTGGTATTATTGTGTACACGTACATTGGTACTTAGAGGATATAATGGAAGAAAGAGAGGTTGTTGGTACAATATTGCTTGTAGATATATATAAGCAACAATATTCGTAGATATCAGAATATGTTTTACACCGGCTGTTAATTATACTGCATATGTATTTGTCCCTTAAGTAGAGTGTCTCCCTCTAGGGTTTTGTATGTTGTATGGAAATTAATTTAGGTGTGCATTTTTTGTACTACATTAATACATCGCGTATAAGAACTAGAATTATACTTTCATTTGGTTGTTTGATTGTTGGAGACTGTATTAGGTTAAGATCCAAAAAATTTATTAGCAGAAGGTTTTATAATTCTGAAGAAATATCACTGCATGCATGTACATATTATTTGTAATTCTTTTTTTTTCTTTTTTATATTTGCTGATTATTTGTTTATCCCCAAAATTTTCCTATCAATTAGTGAGGGTTTTGTACAATGTAAGGCATCCCATACGTACGTACTTTCATGATAATTATTTCACACTGCAGCGATTTTATCATATGAATTAATATCTTATCCTCTAAAATAGAATGAGTTGGTTTAATGCATGGTAAATTTTTTATTTCTATTCTGCACAATTCTGCATTTTTTGACCTAATAATATGCCATATATTATTTAGTTTAAGTTACCTGGTAAGTACAGCATGTTTAATTGTAACTCATGCTTAATTTTATTAAGTTCAACTTAATTTCTTTTCCTTGGGAATCCTTGTTCCATTTATTATATATGCTCTAAAAACATGTAAATCATCCTTATTTATATATTTCGGTTAGTCAGATGTTTTTCTTACTACTGTAAGCTTCAAAATTAGCTATACTACTGGAGCTTGCATATAAAATTATCTCAACCAATTTATCATGTTTACATGCATTTTCTATCATTAAGGAGTATGGCTACCCTCTTTTCCCTATATTCTAGTCTTCATTAAGATAACACATATACTATAGATGTTGACATAATAACTGGTCGTATATGATGTTGTATGGAGATTTTCTTGGTACAAGATTATACCGTGATTAGAAAAATACTTAAATTTGATCTACCTTTTTGTAAAAAAATTCAGTAATCCTAAAATTTATCTCTTTCCTTTAGTAATTAGTGGTTATCTTGTTTTTGAGGAAATTATAAGGGATGGTTGGTTTGCTATGATAGAAAATATAGCATTTGGTGCCTTCAATGAATGATATAAGCTCCCAAATTTATGGTTCCAATTTTAATGGAGCTACTGTTATATTGGAGAAGTGCTATGTGCAAAGTGTGCAAACCTTTGGATGTTAATTTTTTAGTTACTTGTATAGTGGGAAAACCAATATATATATATTTACCAAAGTGGTGCTACACAGTCTTTAGTATGAGTGTAACTTATCTTACCATATTTTGTTTGTTATTTGTTGCAGGTTATTAACATATGTCCATCCATACATTATTTGTTGAATGGGTGTGATGATTGTTTCTCCTTTTACCCAATTGCAAAGTAAAGAGATGTATGCATGTATTTAGTATATATAGATAGATAGATGTGTCTTTATTATGAAGTGTATGTTGTAGAATGCTTCTTTTAGAAATTCTTATATTGCTTGTTGATGTTATGTACAAAATAGGGAATGGCTTGCAGTTTGAGTGTGTGAAATAAAGTTTTTTATTTTTTATTTTATTGTTGTTGTATATTTGAGTTTTACCTATTTATTAAAATCTCCATTTGATCAATTCAACATCTGGTATCAGAGCTAGATAGACAAACTGGTCCAATTTCTTCCAACCTTCAATTTCAAAACCCACGAAACTAAATTATGATAGTTGCTCACTTCAAATAAAAACATTGTTCATGTCATAAGGGATTCGGGAGATCGATCCTTTGTAGTAGTAGTGGATATCGCGTTTCCATTCACACAAGAAGAAGCCCTTCTTTCATATTAAACGGTCAACGAGTCGCTGAATGAAAAAAATTCAGGAGCAAATTCGACCAAGGAAGGTTGAAGATAAACTCTTCACTATCCATCCATAGAGAAGATGAACGAGGGAGGCGAGCCCGTCTGCAAATGCTATGAGAGGATCTCAAAGGCATTTGCGTGAAAGAGTATGAAAGTCTTGCGGAAGATGTTTCTCCAATATTGATTATCGTCAACAAATGAAAGAGAAACGGAGATAAAGTTGAAAATGTTCGAGTAGTGGAGAAGATTGTGCGCTCATCAACTTCAAAGATTCATTAGTAGAAACTGTACTTATTAGGGACGGTGCGTATATTAGAGACCGTAATAATATATATGGTCGCTATTATTTTATTAGCGACCGTATTATATACACGGTCCCTAATGCATGGCCGTCAATGCATTGGCGACAGTACCCAAAGCATTAGAGACCGTTTAAAACTCCGTCGCAATTGCGTATTGTACGCGATCACTAAGTTAAGAATCTTGTTGAATTATCCGACAACCAATTGAAAAGAGTTTTCAATTTGAGACTAAAATACAAGTTTTATAAGTTAGGCATGAAATCCGGAATATGAGATATTCCGGATTTATTATATCTAAGGATATTGCGGATTCTAATTATTGTAGTTTTTCTGTTTTCTTTTCTGCGACCGTAAGTGTAATATGTGGGGTATCCCAATCTCGTTGCTATATGTCAACAAGTATTAGAGATACGCATATTTGCTTACGTTGATGATATGTGATATCATGTGTTGCTGTTGATATGATTTATTGGATCGTCGTGAAAGAATAACCAGGGGTTCTATGTGAGATAAGAGTTTTTATTTTCATTCATGTAAAATATGTATGTAATATTCTTTTATTGGGGCACTTCCGGATTGAGGATGATGTCACCATTGTTGTATGTTATTTACTTTTCCGCATTAGGATAGACCCAAGACGGGGAGCATAAGTAACCGGGTTTTAGAGTCCAGTGGGTGACTATCTCAAGGAGTTGAGACCGGGTCTCTTAACTCTAGAATTGGCAGGGTTACTTGCCGCTCTCGTAGGTGTCTAGGGATGTGGGTTTGGCTATTCATCACGACCGTGGAATCCGTGTTTTACATTACTGGCTAAATTTAAAACACGGACATCCTAATATATCCAATATTTCATATATTGCTTTTGCTGCTTGATTCTGTGATGTTGATCATATAACTGTATGAGACGAATGTACTATTATATATATGATATATAATAAACGTTGCTTATGTTTTGCACCCGCGCTAGTCCAACCCCCGCTCTGCCGGTAGTTAAGTAACCTAACGGTGTATGACGGGGCCCGTAGCGAATTCGGATGGCATAAGCGTACGTTTTATTTTTGTTTCATTTTTCTGTGATGTTTAGGAAACATTAAATGATAGGATTTTATTAATGTGATTAATGAAAAGAAATAAACCTAAAGATATTGTAGAATCAAATTTTCAAAAAGGGTAACTCTAGTTTTTTGCTTTGCATAGTGGTATTCCTTAATGAATATCCAGCACCACATTCGATGAGGAAAGAGTCGAAATCCTTTCACCGGGAGTGACATTTTTAGCGAAACTAGCAAATGCTACAACTCACTCTTTTGACTGCTTCTCTAGTTCTTACTTTGAATAGTGGTATTCATGAATATCCAATAGTTCATTCGATGAGGAAAGAGTCGAGATCTCTTCACCGGGAGTGGCCTCTTTAGCGAAACTAGTAAAAACACCCATTTTTTAAATCACTAGATTCTACAACGATATCAAAATCATTACGCTCACAGTTTTCTTAAAACCCTGCGTAGCCCTCCATCATTTCAGATAAATAATATTTAGTATTCGTGCTGCGTTTGTTGACCTCCGCCAAGGTGTAGTGTGTGATAGCTGATTAGTGTTTATCTGCCGCATGTGATGCGATTGGATTAGGGTAGTCATACGGCCTGATTGACCTCCGTCAAGGATCGTGCGGGTGGGTTTAATTCAATCAAGAAATGAACGGGTTGAACTTGACTAGCGGCCTATGGTTTATTGACCTCCGTCAAGGTCATAGGAAGCTAGGGGTAAAAACCATTGTCGGGAATTTCAAGTGTTGAAATTTGCAATGAGATTGCATACCTTCTATGTGATAGTTGGATCCCGATACCGACTGTGAGTAAGAGTTACTCTAGAGAGAGTTTTGCACTTTACAATTAGTTAATCGAGTAGGTGTCTAGAAAGGTGTTAACGGGGTTATGCCTAAAGGGTAACGGGGTTTATTTTAATTAGGTCCATGGGACAACACGGGGAACCTCTCTCGGAGTACCGATACCTGCCTGGTCGAATGATTGGCGAAACTGTAGGGTGTAATTAATCCCGGCTAATCTTACCTTTTATGGTTTGAAAGAAGATTTGATAAAAACAGTGGGAGCCATCCTAATTAGATAAGATAATAACCAATCTAATCTTGCAAGGAGCGCACGCTAATGCGTTTCCTTCTCTCTCTCTTTCTCTCTCCAGACAGCAACCAATGTCACGCCTTAATCAAGATATAATATGGATGTATTGACCTATCCTACATATTATACTGGGCTAGGTTCTGCTCTTCCTTATAATTGTTATAAGTCTGAGCAATGAATAAGGGAATATCAGGATTCCCGCGCCACCCGTACGAAGAAAAAGCATGTTGTGCATCTTTTTCAGGTGTGTTCGTTACCGAAAACTCTTTCTCAGTTTGTTCTACGTCCTAGGTATTGGATACCGGATCAAGATCCTACGTATGTAATTGGTTACATGGGCTAAAGAAAGATAGAGAACTGAGGAAATGTGACAAATCTCTAACAGTAAGGAATGGTGCAATTGTTGCAGCCAAGGCAGTTGGTGAATATCACCTTGTATTACCAACTGGTAATACATAGATTCTGAACGACTGTTACTACGTATCAAAAATGATGTGCAACATCATATCGGTTTATTTGCTAACTAAAGAAGGATATAATCTTACATTAGAGAGCAATGTTATGAACATTTTTCAAAATCAAGTGTTGATTGGATTTGGTACGTTATGTAACGGTATATACGTTCTTGATCAAAGTACAGTTCTTAACGTACAGAACACAAACAAGAGGAAAAGTTCAGAAATGAACGGAGCCTTCTTGTGGCATTGTAGACTAGGTCATATCAATACGATAAGACTGGCTAAATTGCATAAAGATGGATTTTTGAATCCGTTCGAATTTTCATCTTATGAAATTTGCCAGTCATGACTCAAAGGAAAAATGACCAAAACTCCGTTTACTGGACACGGAGAAAGAGCTACAGAACTCTTGGGGATGATACATAGTGATGTATGCGGTCCCATGTCTACACATGCCAGGAATGGTTTCTCGTACCTCATTACATTCACCGATGATCTCCCAAGGTTCGGATATGTGTTCTTGATGAAACACAAATCTGAAGTTTTTGAGAAATTCAAGGAATTTAAGAATGAAGTAGAAAACCAAACGGGTAAGAGTATTAAAATCCTTCGATCAGATCGGGGAGGAGAATACTTAAGCACGGAATTCCGTGATTATCTAAAAGAGAATGGGATTCTCTCTCAGCTTACTCCTCCGTAAACACCACAGCACAATGGTATATCGGAGCGGAGGAACCGCACCCTATTAGATATGGTGCGCTCTATGATGAGTACTGCTGAGTTGCCTATTTCCTTTTGGGGTTATGCGCTGGAGACAGCTACATATCTATTGAATAGAGTTCCGACCAAATCTGTACCTACCGCTCTATATGAGATATAGAATGGGAATAGACCATGTCTTAATTTCATTAAAATATGGGGTTGTCCGGCCTATGTCAAAAAGCAAAATCCGGACAAGCTCGAGGCAGGGTCAGTTCTGTGCAAGTTTGTAGGATATCCCAAACATTCGCGAGGGCATATCTTCTACTACACTGAGAAACAAAAAGTGTTTGTCGGTCAAAATACCACCTTTTTAGAAAAGGAATTCCTTGTAAAAGAAATTAGTGGCAATGAGGTAGAACTGGAAGAAGTTCCAGCAGCACATACTACAACTAATGATTTGGTGGAACCGGAGGTCCAATAGTACCCAACGAACCCCAGCCACTCCGCAGATCTAGTAGGGTTCCTCATCCATCGGAGAGATACTACGGTTTTCTCATAGACGGTGGAAGCGAGGATTGCATCATGGAAGATGATGACCCGACTAGTTTCGAGCAGGCCATCACAAGTGGAGACTCTGTGAAATGGCTGGATGCTATGAGATCCGAGATGGAATCTATGTACACCAACCAAGTATGGACTTTAGAAGTTGCCCCTGAAGGGGCAAAACCCATTGGGACCAAGTGGATCTTCAAAAGAAGATAGGTGTAGATGGAAAAGTTGAGACTTTCAATGCTAGACTTGTAGCAAAAAGTTTTCGTCAACGACCTGGCGTCGACTATGATGAAACCTTTTCTCATGTCGCTATGCTTAAGTCCATCAGGATCCTACTCACCATTGCTGCATACCATGACTATGAAATCTGGCAGATGGACGTTAAGACCACTTTTCTAAATGGTGATTTAGAAGAGAGTGTGTACATGACACAACCAGAGGGCTTCATAGACAGTGGGAGGAGCAGAAAGGTATGCAAGCTGCTTAAATCCATCTATGGATTAAAGCAGGTGTCGCGGAGTTGGAACATCTGTTTTAATGAAGCTATCAAAGAGTTTGACTTCATAAAAAATATAGATGAATCTTGTATATATAATAAGGCTGTAGAGAATAAGGCGGTCTTCCTTGTATTGTACGTGGATGACATACTCTTGATAGGAAACGATGTTCATATGCTACACTCGGTCAAACTCTTCTTGTCACTTAAGTTCTCCATGAAAGATCTTGGTGATGCCTCCTACATTCTGGGGATAAAGATTTATAGAGATAGATCTAAACGGATTTTGGGATTGTCCCAATCTAGATACATAGACACCATACTAAAGAGATTTAGTATGGAAGATTCCAAGCGAGGTAATGTACCCGCTTGTTCAGGAATCACTCTCTCCAAAGAGATATCTCCCAAGACTAATTTGGAGAGGGCTCGCATGCAAGGGATACCCTATACTTCGGCAGTAGGCTCTATCATGTATGCGATGTTATGCACCAGACCGGATGTAGCTTACTCACTAGGTATAGTGAGCAGGTATCAATCAGATCCTGGGGAAAACCATTGGACAGCTGTGAAGAACATTCTTAAGTACCTGAGAAAGACTAAAGAAATGTTCTTGGTGTATGGTAACGGTGAACTCCAGGTAGAGTCTTTTACCGATTCGAGCTTTCAGAGTGATAAGGACGACAGTAAGTCGGTTTCGGGTTTTGTCTTTACCCTCAACGGAGGGGCGGTGTGTTGGAAGAGTTCCAAGAAAGATACCGTAGCAGACTTGATGATGGAGGCTGAATACATCGCTGCCAACGATACTGCCAAAAAGGCTGCCTGGATGTAGAAGTTCATTTCTGAGCTTGGTGTGGTTCCATCCATTGAGCATCCAATACTTGTGTATTGTGATAACAATGGAGTTGTAGTTTTGTCCAAGGAACCAAGGTCCCATCAGAGATCCAGACATATTCTAAGGCGGTATCACATGATCAGGGAGATAGTAGATCGCCGAGAGATCGAGGTCAGGAGAGTTGACACGAAGGACAATGTAGCGGATCCACTCACGAAGGCCCTCCCCAGACACAGTTTGAGAGACATTTTGGGATGTTGGGTATGAGATACTACAATACATGGCCTTAGTGCAAGTGGAAAATTGTTAGGAATATGTATGCCCTAGAGGCCATTATTGTACATGTGATGTATATTATAATGGATGCTTGGACATATATATAGAAGACTTTCTTGCTCGACATGATAGTATGCTATCTTGTTATTCTTTATCTTAACATGTTGACGGGTATTCTTTACTGTCTTGCTCTCACATGTTGATAAAACCCTTAGGATGTGTACTTGACCACCAGAATTATGATGAGATCATACTAGTGGGGCCAGGGTGGTCCAAAAGTACATCCTTTAATCAGTTCCTAGTCGTGGGAATATCGAGACCAGGGCATCGATATTCCAGTGTAGACTAGTTTGTACGTTTCTTGTCCCTTAGAGGGCGATGGTTGATCCCATAACCATTGGTGTGTGACATCAAAGATTATGCACATGTGCTCATTGGAGAATGGGTACACCGAACAGGACCCTCCGAGAACTCCTAGTTGGTAGTATACCTATCATCAGATAGAAGTCCTCTGGTGACACTGGTACAGATTAGTCTATAAACCCGAGATCGTCACAGAGTCTTGTGTGGCTCCCACTGTGCTTTGATTTCCTCCTTACCACGGCTCAAAGGAGTCATGCAAATAGGTGTATTTTGGGTACAGTCCCGAGTCACATGGAGGCAATGAGCGATATGAGGGGTTTCGTCTCTCCCGGTATTGGGGGTTGATGTTACGCTATACTCGATTGGCTATAACTGAATGTCCCTGGACAGGGCTGCTGCTGAGATTTACTGATAAGAGTTATCAGTAGTTTCTCAAACCGTTATAGGCCAGATATCGGCGTGACTTATCACGTTACTGGGGTCTGACGTTTACCACCCCTAGACATGATATGCAACATATCAGACGAAGAGACCGGACTGTACGGTAGTGTTACTGATAGGCTTTATAGAGAGTATGGACGAGCTTTCTTGTTGATTTTCATATCGCTTAATACCCGGGTAGCCGTTACGTCCAGCTAGTACCGCTGACGGCTTGTAGATGATTGATGTGATCATCACCTACTGCTCGCGTATTGACGAGTGTTTAGAGTCCCACACAGAAGTTTTCTGGTTCAAGCGAAACGAAGTAGGGCACATATGTTGATATGTGCGTGGGTCTGATTAAATATGAGTATGTGATACCGTATTATAATCTGGCAGTTATCTGATGTCGGTCAGGTTATATGTGATATAACCGGATTATCAAATCTTGGTTTGATAATGTGATATTCAGATTAATGATATTAGTCGGTTATATGAGATGTAACCGGATTATTAAATCAAGTGTTGATTTAATAATGTGATATATATTATATGATATAATTATATCTTGACTAATATTATTAGCTCACTAATTATGTTTCTTAATATATATTAATGTATGTATATTTGATATATATATATATATATATATATATATATATATATATATATATATATATATATATATATATATATATATATATATATATGAAGCATGGCATCTATTTTCTATTTTTAGAAAATACAAAATGAGGTGTAAATTGTGGAGATATTTGTGGAATGGGCAAGACATGGGTTTTTATCATATTATATTAGTCTTGACTCACTATTCAAGCATGGTTACAATTTAGAATTGCAATTTATTCCATGCATGAATAAGTGAGGAAAGAGAGAGCCATTTTGAGTTTACTCTCATCATTTTTCATTCTTCATGCCTTAGCCATTTTCATGAGCTCTTGCTCTCTCTTGCTCTCTACAATTTTCTTCACCTCACTTCCAAGTTCAAACCCTCACATGTGATGTGAATTATTGACCTTGTGAAAACCTTAGTGAGCAAATTAAACCCCTGCTTCACCATCTCACATTAGATTAGCAATTTGATGTGGAGTGTTGCCTTCATGAATGAGATTAGTGAAGGATTAACTTAAGCTAGTGGACTTTGGGTAGATCGCCTTTGGCGCGAAAATCACAAAGATGTTCTTTCATCTTGAAGAGGAGCCTAGGGAAGTCGCAGTGGACCACAACCAGAGCTATTGAAGAGAAGAGTGAATGACAAGGCGGTATCCCTCTTCTCTAGCTCACACATTTCTTCTCTTTAGTTCATCACATCATTATAGACAAACCCTAATAATCTAGTAAAGATCTTTTTAGTCTAGCTTAGCACCTAATAAAATTAAAATTTGGCATGCTTGATGCTACTAAAACCTCATGGTAGTGCTAGGGTCGACTTTCATGGTATCAGAGTTAAGCTAGAATATTAGGGTAGCTTGTAGCGACGTTAGAAATCTGCCGTTTTTGTCGTGCAAAAATTGCCGATAAAAACAGTTTCCAAAATGATGTTTTGAATTGTTTGCACACCCCGCGGTCTAACGGTTTGAACCGAAAAGCCACGGGGTGGAGCGTGCGCACCCCGGGGACACTCCGGGGGGACCAGAGGCCGGACCCACACCCCAAGATCATCACAAGGTGGCCTTAGGGGTGGGTGACCCGAGAGCACCCCAACTGGGTGCTCTCGAGTCTGCCTTCCCCTAGGGGCCACTTCAAGGTGGCCCTTGAGGGTGGGTACCCTCCCGAGGCCCCCCATTCGATAGTTAATTTTGGTATATTTGCCTCCGTGATGATTCGGGTGGGTTTCGAGTTTGTTTTGACTCCCGGATTGGCTTAAAACGATCGGTTTTGGAACTTTAGCTCACTGGATTTTTCATGTCTTGGAAAAATTGGTTTAGTTTGCTAATTGCGTGCGGAATTCTAATGTCGTGGTTACTTTACAAGCTTTGTGATGTGTGATAAAATTATTAGAATCCAGATTAATTAGTTTTATAAAAACTAGTTAGTATATTGTAAACCTAGCCGTTTAGTCTCAATTGATCGATTGCCATGAAGTTTTGATTCGGATCAAAACTCCGTCGCAATTGCGTATTGTACGCGATCACTAAGTCGGGAATCTTGTTGAATTATCCAACAACCAATTGAAAAGAGTTTTCAATTTGAGACTAAAATGCAAGTTTTATAAGTTAGGCATGAAATCCGGAATATGAGATATTCCTGGTTTATGATATCTAAGGATATTGCGGATTCTAATTATTGTAGTTTTTCTGTTTTCTTTTCTGCGACCGTAAGTGTAATATGTGGGGTATCCCAATCTCGATGCTATATGCCAACAAGTATTAGAGATACACATATTTGCTTACGTTGATGATATGTGATATCATGTGTTGTTGTTGATATGATTTATTGGATCGTCATGAAAGAATAGCCGGGGGTTCTATGTGAGATGAGAGTTTTTATTTTCATTCATGTAAAATCTGTATGTAATATTGTTTTATTGGGGCACTTCCGGGTTAAGAATGATGTCACCACTGTTGTATATTATTTACTTTTCCGCATAAGATAGACACAAGGCGGGGAGCACAAATAAACGGGTTCTAGAGTCCAGCGGGAGACCATCTCAAGGAGTTGAGATTGGGTCTCCTAACTCTAGAATTGGAAGGGTTACTTGCCGCTCTCGTAGAGGTCTTGGTATATGGGTTTGGCTATTTATCACGACCGTGAAATTCGTGTTTTACATTACTGGCTAAATTTAAAACACGGACATCCTAGTATATCTAATATTTCATATATTGCTTATGCTGTTTGATTCTGTGATGTTGATCATATAACTGCGTGATATATAATAAACGTTGCGTATGTTTTGCATCCGCGCTAGTCCAGCCCCTGCTCTGTCGGTAGTTAAGTAACCTAACGGTGCATGACGGGCCCCATGGCGAATGCGGATGGCATAAGCATACGTTCTATTTTCGTTTCATTTTTCTGTGATATTTAGAAAACATTAAATGATGAGACTTCATTAATGTGATTAATGCAAAGAAAGAAACCTAAAAATGTTGTAGAATCAAATTTTCAAAAAGGGTAGCTCTAGTTTTTTACTTTGCATAGTGGTATTCCTTGATGAATATCCAACACCTCATTCGATGAGGAAAGAGCCGAGATCTTTTCACCGGGAGTGACCTCTTTAGCGAAACTAGCAAATACTATAACCCACTCAGTTTTGTCTTTTTAATGCTTCTCTAGTTCTTTCTTTGCATTGTGGTATTCATGAATATCCAGCACCTCATTCAATGAGGAAAGAGCTGAGATCCCTTCACCGGGAGTAACCTCTTTAGCGAAACTAGCGAAAGCCTCAAAAACACTTATTTTCTAAATCACTAGATTCTACAACAATATCAAGTTCATTATACTCATGGTTTTCTTAAAAACCCGCATAGTACTCCGTCATTTCAGATAAGTACTATTTAGTATTCGTGATGCGTTTGTTGACCTCCGTCAAGGCATAGTGTGCGGTAGCTGATTAGTGCTTATCTGCCGCATGTGATGCGATTGGATTAGGGTAGTCGTACGGCCTTGTTGACCTCCGTCAAGGGTCGTGCGGGTGGGTTTAATTCAATCAAGAAATGAACGGGTTGAACTTGACTAGCGGCCTATGGTTTGTTGACCTCCGTCAAGGTCATAGGATGCTAGGGGTAAAAACCATCGTCAGGAATTTCAAGTGTTGAAATTTGTAATGAGATTGCATACCTTCTATGTGATAGTTGGATCCCGATACCCGCTGCGAGCAAGAGTTACTCCTGGGAGAGTTTTGCACTTTACAATTAGCTAATCCAATAGGTGTATAGAAAGGTATCAGCGGGGTTATGCCTCTAGGGAAACGGGCTTTATTTTAATTAGATCCGTGCGACAGCACGGGAAACCTCCCTCGGAGTACCGATACCTGCCTGGCTGAATGATTGGCGAAACTGTAGGGTGTAATTAATCCCGGCTAATCTTACCTTTTATGATTTGAAGGAAAATTTGATAAAAACAGTGGGAGCCATCCTGATTCAGCGTCACCTTAATTTGTAAAATAGTTTAAAAATAACAAACGTCCTTTAAAAGAGATGTGTCATATACCAAAACAAAACTAATTCAATAAGATTTTCATTTTTATAAGTTAAAATATCTTAGGTTGTTTTTACAAAAAGTTGTGAACGTTCAAAATTGAAAGTTTACTGCTGGAATTTTCCTAGACACCAGTTCAGAATTATTTTCATTTAAAGTTTATGTTATTTAAACAATTTATTTTGTAAGTAAATATTTTAAAAGGTTATATTATTCTGAGTTAGATTCGTAATGAACTAAAGAACATGTGCTAATAATTTTTCTATGATTTATAATGAATTTCATAAGGTAAGGTGTACAGTAAATTCCAAATTTGTAGTATCCGCTTGACGACGACGTTTTTATGAAAACTATAATATTTTCAAACTATATTTTGCATAACGTTATAATATCTTTACTAAACAATTATTTGTTAATAAAGTATATTGTTGACTATATAACGACAAATGATGGTGAAACAATTATGCATTATTCTAATATAACAATTGTTATAAAGAAAACCGTAGTATAGTGAACTCAAATTAAATAACCATTAACTAAAAATATAATCAATATGCAAACATATATCAACCAAACTATCAATCATAAAAGTAAATATTAATTTAACCATATTTGTATTAAACTCATGTCGATCTAGTTTGTAAAAATACCAATATATCAAATAGAAAATAATAATATTATGAAACCAATAATAATATTGTTACGCCATATATGATCTGGATGTAACTAGCATACAACAAGTATTTAAAATACTTATTTCGGTTACGAACACATGAACGAAATGATATCTTTACGATGTATAATACGATCATAACTTGCTCGAGACAAATCCAATGATCTCGACAATGATGGATGTGACGTGGCAGTAAGACAGCAGTAACGGCGGTCAAATCGGGATTGAGGTGAGCCGAGAGTCTCGGTTTGACGGCGAAGGGAGTTGGAAAAGAGAAAGAGAGAGAGAGAGAGAGAGAAAGAAAGAACAGATAAAGAGAGAGAGATAGAGAGAGAGAGATAGAGGTTTATTTTATTTTAAACTATATGAATTATATATAGTATTGTTTATTAGGTTATATATATTATATTATAGATTTTAAGGTATATAGATAATATTAAATTATAACCAATCTCCACCAAAATCTCATCAAATATATATTTTGGAAAACAATTCACATACGTAAACTTTTAAACCATAATGTAAGGATATAAATTAAATAAATTATACCCCCTAACATAAGATTAAAAAGAATTATATATATATATATATATATATATATATATATATATATATATATATATATATATATATATATATATATATATATATATATATATAGATTTAACAAATATTTGGTATTAAATATCTTGAAATTTAAACGTAATAGATAAAAACAAAATAAGATATGGGAAGATTAACCATGTGATGACAGTTAGCAAAATATAAGTTATTCTTAACTTGTGGCTACTAATATATATATATATATATATATATATATATATATATATATATATTATGCTAGATTCACATAAATTCAGTTTACTGATAAATATCGGATATAATCTAGTACCATACTGCGTTTCACACATGCGGGTCTGGTTGAATAACTACTACTACTATTCAAATCACTTGCAACCCAAAAGAATAAAATAGAAAAAATATAAAGTAAGTGTTAAAATACCAATTAATGTCGTATAACCGTACTAGGGTGTTACAAATAATATTGTTATTCTTTTAGCCGACATATTCAAGAACTTACGACCGCGATTACCGGAATGGGAACAAATTAGAAGATTAATCGAGAACATAAGAAAAAATTTTCACGCTGGTTTCGTAAACACATACGTATCCCTTATAGATTTCACGTATCATATGCATATATCACATATAACTTATACATTTTATTGGTAAATGTATTGTAGATTGAAGATAACATAGCAAAAAGGATGCAATTTCTGGATGTAATCGTGTGACTATTTGAAGGTTCTAATGTAAAAGTGAATCAATACGGTTTATATTGCATTAACAACCTAAAATTCCTTACAACCAAGAATTTGACTATCCAAAATAACGGCATTTGTTGTCCGTTTGAACAAACATGCTTCTCAAGTTCCCGTGATCAAAGACCGTGGGATGGAAAAAAAAATACTACGGTCAGGTGGAGGACATATTAGAGATAATCTACGGGAGTAACGAGCAAGAACGATTTTTTATGTTCAAAATTTGTTGGTGTGCTTGCATCTAGAAAGATGAGTATGGTTTTTAGCTTGTTAATCTCAAAAAAGAAATTTACCGAGATGATAAGCTCATGTTAACTGTTCCCCTCCGAAAGACGGCGCAACAGAGACGTCTTGCCTGTGATTCGGGACAGATGCTAATAGGTGCCATCTGTCCACCTCTCCGAAGATTCCAAGTTAATTTATGGCACCATGTATCGAAGGTTTAAACGGATGCGGCCGATGTAGCAGACTTCATCAGATTCCCCTCGCTTGAGGGGTTTTTGATTGTGGGGACGCTCTTCCCTGCAGGCGCAAGCCCCTGCAGTTAATTACGCTACCGCGTCGCGGTAACAACTTTCTCCTACTCCATATGGTCACTTCGTGTCGTGTGTGTTTGTTTTGTGTTCGGTTGCCCGTGGATTGTATACGGAGACTAATTTGTACTGTCGCCCGTAGGACGTGGATTAGTCCAAATCCGTATCTTTCTTAGATTTAGGTTTGGGGTGTGTGTGTTTAAGGATACGTTAGCCTTATTTGAGGCTAAGATCGACTTAAACGTTCGTTAAGGACACGTTAGTCTGATTTTAGACTAAGATCGACTTAACGGGATCGTTTAGATCTGACAAGAGAGCAATTGGGGGCTCTATTGTTTAGTTTAGTGACATTGCGGTCGATAGGTAGTTTTAGGACATTGCGGTATAATGTTAGTTTTAAGACGTTGCGGTCAAGGTTAAGGACATCATAGTCCGTGAGCTTAAGGACCTCACAATCCGATGTTAGTTTTAAGACATCACGGTCAAGGTTAAGGACATCATAGTCCGTGAGCTTAAGGACCTCACAGTCCGATATTAGTTTTAAGACATCACGGTCAAGGTTAAGGACATCATAGTTCGATATTAGTTTTAAGACATTACGGTCGAGGTTAAGGACATCATAGTCTATGAGTTTAAGGACCCCACAGTCCGTAGCAGTGTGTGGTTGTCGGGACCCGTCACCTCTCTGACGACGTTGAGGGATTACAACGACAGATGCCAGAGGAGTAAAGAGATGTACCCTCGAACCGGGTGTAAATTGATTGGGAGAGCGGTTGTGCTCAATTCAATTTTTATTGATGACTTATGGCCAGAATTGGGCTAAGTCCAGTTGAAGACGTTCAACATTTTATTTATAATTGGCCTGTTAGGCCTTTGCTTGGGCTCTGCCCTTTTTAAACAATGCATAACATTGAGCTTTTTAATTAAATGCATAACATTTATATTTGGCCTATTAGGCCTTTTACTTGGGCTCTGCCCTTTTAAATAATGCACAATATTTAAATTGGTCTGATAGACATTACTTGGGCTCTCCCCTTTTTAAACAATGCATAGCATTTAATAATCTGACAGCGCGCCACGTGGCCTGTCAGGCGCTTTGCGCCAATTAAAGAGCGCAAGGCGCCAGAGCATGTGGAGATGACACGTGTCACGCTCTGCTGAGCGCAAGTCTGTTAGCGCAGTGCGCTGCGCTAGTGCGCACTCTGGTGCAGTGCGCCATGCCAAGAGCGCAGTGCTCTGCTTTTATGAGTGCAAGGCGCAGATTGCTCTGTGGTTGACATGTGGCGTGTTCTGGTGACTTGCGCCAATTCAAAGAGCGCAAAGGCGTAGATTGTTCTGTGGTTGACACGTGGCGTGTTCTGGTGACTTGCGCCAATTCAGGGAGCGCAAAGGCGCATTTCAAGAGTGCAAGGCACTGTCCAATAGCGCAGAGTGCATCTTGATCCAATTCAGATCAAAGAAACAAGTTTTTCTTGTTCTAAAGAGGTTCTACCTCAAGATTCAAGAACCAATGGTTCATCAAAAGGCTGTGCCTTTATATAGATCAAAAGATCTAAGAAGTAATACTTCTTTAATTAATTTTTTTTAAAGATTGGATCTCTTTTGATCTTTTTTCTTTTTTGTAGTGAAGATCTTGATCTTGTTCTTAAATCTTTGATCTTTTTAGAAGAAATTCTTCTTTTTGTGAGGTGTTTTCATCTCTGCTCTTCCAAGAATTTAATTCTTTACCTTGAAGAAGATGATCTTCTTTCTTCAAAGTCTTGCCTTTCAAATTTTCCAGAGTTCTCCCTTTTCTCTATGTCTCTCTATCTATGTGAGACTTGGAGTCTAGGGGCCTTTATATAGGGTCAATTGGTTTGTTGAGTTAGTTACAGAGATCTTTCTCTGATTGATCTGGGGATATTTCCCCACCGTTGGATCTTTGATCTTAAGGTCTCTGTTTTACAGAAGATAATCTTCTTATTTTAATAAGATTGGAAAGATCTTTCTAGAATTTTAATTCTGATTAATTAAATAATTTTAAATTTTAGTGCTGGCGCAGTTAGCGCTAGCGCACCTGCGCTAGCGCTCCTGCACTTGACACGTGTCGCGCAGCGCAACTGTGCTAGCGCACCACTGTTTAACACGTGGCGCGCAGCGCACCTGTGCTGACACACCTGCGCTGACATACCTGCGCTGACACGTGGCGCGCAGCGCAACTGCGCCAGCGCACCACTGTTTGACACGTGGCGCGCAGCGCACAGCGCAACTTATCTGAAGCGTTGTTTCTTTTATTTAAAATTTGAATTTTAAAACAGAGCCTTTCTCTGATTGGGGGTGCGCTGCCTTGGGCGCAGTGCTCCTTGCGCTGGCGTGTCTGCTTTTGACACGTGGCGCTCTGCGCGCAGCGCAAGAGATTTGAAGCGTTGCTTCACCTTTTGAATTTTGAAATTCAAACAGAGCTTTGCTCTGATTGGGGAAACAAATTCCCCCCCACTGTTGCGCTCACGTGGCGCACATGTGAGTGCAGCGGTGGCAACATCCAGACCGTTGGATCAACTCAGGAGTTGAAGGGGCGTTTCAGCGCCTATAAATAGGACCCTTGGTCCTCAGCAGATGATTATCATCTTCAAGAATTTTATTTTCAGAGCCTTGCTCTTGTTTTCAAGAACCTTAAAAGTTAAAACTCTAGAAAAATTTTAGGTAAAAATTTAAACTTAATTAAATCTATTTTAATTAATAGAGCCTTGCTCTTATAGATCTTTTGATCTAATGAAATCCCCTTTGGGGTTTCACCAATAGAGCTTTGCTGTCAAGAATTTGTTTCAGGGTTTCTTAACCCATGAACAGAGCTTTGCTCATTCCCAGAATATAGGTCTTTGGATCTTCTGGTGATAACTCTTAAGAGTTTTTCATGGGTCTTTAAGATCCCAGAACTTTAATTTTTTAGAAATTAATTTTTCCTTTGATGGATTTTTCCATCATTTTTACAGAGCTAAGCTCTTTAAGGAATCTTATTCCCTTGTGACCAGAGTTTGACAAGTGTCACTCTGTGACAGAGCTTTTCTCTGAAAAGGGAGATTTTCTCCTTGTCTCAAGGGATTTCTCACTTAATGAGAATATTCTTTAAGGATTTCCTCATTAATTGACAGTCACATCCAATGATGGGGCTGTCTTATTAACTGATGCATTGTCATCTGGATTTTGTGGGTCCCCCTTTGGTCCCCTCTCCACTGTATTGCAGTGTGGTATAAATTTTAAAGTACCCAGCGTCGGGATTTTAAAATTAAATTATGATACTGATAACTGAATTTCGCTTTTCCTTGCAGGCAACATGTCTGCTGATCTTTCATTCCCGTTTTTCCGCTCAGAGGGAGGATTCCCTGAGGCGCCGGTGGACTGGGAGGTTCTTGCTCTCATTAAGGATCATGACCCTGAGTACAAGAACCTTCACTAGTGGGGTAGGTGGTACAGTGAAATTATCAAGGGTCGCCGGAGCTTCTCTTGTGCGACGCCGTCAGAGCCGATCTCATCGATCCCATATGCAGATGTACCCCCGGTGAAATATGCCGTGGAGGTCGTAAATTGGAATTCGGAGGATCTTTTTCAGCCTTCGATTGCTGCCATCCCCGTGCAGCCGCCGGCAGCCATGGATATTCTGGGGCGGCGCATATGCCAGGGTGAGTCGCGCCCTTGGGGACAACCTTATAACATTGGATTGACCCCTCGACAATCGGCCGGGTATTTGCAGTGGGCCAGGTACATCTTGTCAGCGAAGAAGACGCATTTGATGAAGATTGGTCTGTACCCCGCAGTCTACGCCTCATTGTTCGAGTACCCTGCTCCTCCGACGTGGTGGGTTAAGGCGTTCGTGGAACAATGGAACATCCCCACCCATACCTTTCTTTTGTCGGACAGGGAAGTCTCCATCCCTTTGGAAGAATTCGCTGAGATTTCCGGTTTGCCGGTGAGGGGGGAGCATTATGAAGAGCTACTTCCTCCTGATGAATATGTCTTCGCCACCAAGTCGCTGGTAATAGGCATAACGCCGGAGAATGCTATTCAGCACCAGTTTCCGAGCCTAGTAAAGGTGCTGAATATGTATGAAAGTCTCTACTTGGAATCGGGGGGCCGGGGAGTTAGTTTCGGAGATTTCATTGCCCGCTTTCTTCGACCGGAGATTCTATCGCAGCGGAGCGAAAATTTCGCCAAGCTCGACGACCCCTTCGGCTTTGGCTTAGATCGTCGACCAGTACTGGAAGACGATCCAAAGGGTTTTTATCTCCCCGATGCTGCCATCATCCCCTTATCGGAAATCGCCGTCCCGGGCATCGACGAGGAGACATTATTTCTTGGGTTTCTGGGGCTATGGCTGTGCTGGTTCACGCTCCCCATGCACCCACGCTACATGAGGTCGTCCGTCTTCTACCCGGCGCATCGGATGGTGGTTGTTATACAGTTGTCGATTGGAATCGCCGGGTTGGCCCATTTGTACCATGGACTTAGCGTGGCGGCGGACGCAAATGAACCCGGGGTGCAACCCGCCAATCTCCCGATGCACTACTTTACTTCATGGATGGAAATGCATATGCTCGGGGTTTTTGGTATTCACAAGAGGCCCTCGTTCTACGAGAAGTCCAGACTCCCGAGAGTCATGCGGTTAATTGGCGCTTCTATTGTGAATCTGCCTCCGCGGGAGGCTAGGGGGTTGCTTCTTCGTCCGCGCACGGTCGGAGTGGGCATCTCTTTCACGGACAAGGTCATGACCATTGGCCCGGAGACCTCCAAGGCAGTGTTGGCGTTGCGTGATGGTTTCAAGGACGTGGCCTCTGTATTGAAAGCCCGGGAGGTTCTTCACTTATACTCCATCCAGCCGGGCTTCCTGGTGTTCAGGAAAAACGATTTGGCACTCTTTATGAGGTACAACCCCCATCGGTTCGCCCAACAGCTAAGCTATAACCAGGGGGTCCCATTGAAGGAGTTTTTGGAAGAGCCTGCGGCCACCAGGGAGGGAATACGGAGCGCGCTGCACCACTTTATGCGGTTAAACACGGGCTCCCATTTCTTCATTAGCGAGCCAAGTTGTGTTCCAAGGGCCCTCAACGTGTACGGGGCTTGGTATCAGCACGCGATGGGTGCTGTTATCCGAGAAGAGAAGCGGCTGCTGATTGACCGCAAGGGTACGCCCCCCGCCACCGATCGCAAAGCCCCCTAAGGCCAAGGACCCATGTCGTTCTTCCGCTGAGAGGAGATGCTGGAGATGAAACTCCGCGTGTGCTAAGCCCCCCGCGCGGATTGCCCTATGATACCGTGGACGTGCCCCCAGCGCCCCATGCTCCGGTGGAGATGGTGAATGTGGTTTCGCCTGAATCCGTCGTGGGCTCGGACATCGGGACCCGCCGTCCTAAGGTGCCCACGAAACGTAAGTTGATTTTGGGTGCACCCGGGGTTCGCGCGCAGAAGAGGAAGAAGAAGTCGATCCTCTCTCTTGATGCCGTCCTCGGCTTAGAGCCTCAGGCCCCTCTCACCGAAGGCTTAAGTGAGTATGGAACTAATGAGGGTTTCTTCGTAGAGCCAGAAGACACTGATCTGGCGGCCGCCATCGCAACTTCTGAGCGATCGGCAAGGCTCGAAGCGTGGTTGGATAAACTCGCGCAATCAGGTAATCACCAGTTGTATTCTTCGTCATTTCATCGTACTTTTATCATTGTTTTTTACTAACGTTCCTTTTTTAAACAAGCATTTCTACCGAAGAAGCCATCGCTGCTTCTCTTAAAACCTTCGAGGAGGAAGAAAGGAAACGCGCTTTATCGGGCGTTGGTACGTCTCGGCTCATTGAGTCTTTATTCTCCTTTTTATGGCCAATCTAACCTTTTCTTTGTCTTATTGCAGGGACCGCGAGATCTGTCTCGCAAGCCGACACAGGAATTATCCCCGGGCCAGCTGCCGAAGTCCCGGCCTCTTCGGGGTTGCCGCGAGAGTCTCTATTTAAAAAGCCGATGATGGACACCTTGAAGGCTCTGGAGGCAACTCGGAACGCGGACGACGATGCCTTGCTGAAGGAGACTTCCAAGAGGTCCGTCGTGACGGCCAGGGAGGAGAGGAAGCACTTGAGGCGCACAACGAAGGAGCGTAGCGCTGCTTGGCCGTGGGAGAGGGCTCAAGCGCCGTTACTCCCGCTGCTACTCCTTCAGAGGAGCCCTCGGTCGCCTTGTCTACTGCTCATAGACGGGCCGTGCATGCACCTCGGGAAGCCAACCGTCAATCCACCTCAGGTAATGTGCTTTTCGAGGCTTTATTGTAAAAGTTGTAAAACTATCGGTTCTTATACATCTTGTCCTGCAGGGCCGAGTCCTACTGAAGGGGTGGTGGCGACCGTCGAGGCTGAGGGGACGGTAGAGAAGGTAGCAGCTGATCCCGAGGCGACGGTAGGCGGTGCATCCGTAGTTGCTGGGCATGAGCTAGTGGCTGACGAGACAGGCACGACTACTATGCCCGAGACGGCCACTACTGCTGAACGCGAGGTGACGGCAGATGAGACAGCCGCTACGACCGAGCCTGAGGCAGCAGCGGATGGAGCGGCTGCGACCGATGATCCCATGGCAGTGGTGGGCGAGATGGCTGCGACCACCGAGCCCGAGGTGGTAGCAGATGAGACGGGCATGATTGCTGAGCACGAGACGGCTGCTCTTTCTCAAGAGTCGGGCGCCACTCCGATCATCGCTCTCCCCACTTACGGCTCCTTATCGTCTTCCGGCGTCGCGAGCGTGACGACGGCTCCTGTAGAGTCGGGCGATGAGGCAACGGGAGGTGAGACCGTCCCAGTGGAGGAGGAAGACGCCACCGTTACATCAAGTAACGCACTTTTTAGGGCCCTGGCCGGCGACTTTTCAGGTAAATCTTGGGTTACCGCTCTTCTTCTATTCTGCAATCCTTCCTGACATGGCTTATCTTGTTTTCTAATGCAGGTGCGGCTAGCGCTGATGCCACTTTACCTGAGGGAGCGCTGTCAGTTACCGCCTTGACGGTGGCCACCTCTCTACCCTCCTTCGTACCGTCGCAGATTGTCACGACCCGAAAGTACGGAACATGACCGGCACTTAAACTACGAACGTCTCGAGGCGTACGTAATCTAAGTAAACTGAAAACCCAGAAATCCAAACCAAGAAAAGATGTAGAGTGCAGGAAAAACCAACTTAAAGCAAGTAGTTTCAATAGCATAAGCCGAATTATGCGGTTTTTAAAAACATCAAAAATTTCCTGAAAATTTCGGCAGAGTCTCCTTTGTAAATACTGGCCCCCAAACGGGATGCAACATGAATAGCATACGAAATCAATAAAAAGGCATCCCCAAGCGGGAGATAGCTCTTCGTCAATCGACGGTTACAACCACGCAAGCAATATAATATACAACGCCAACGGCGAGGATCAAAACCTCAAAAGGAAACTCGAAACCATAAGAAATCCGCAGAAATATACGCGCGACTCTAAGGTCGAAAGAATAACATCACTGGTCTCTATCTCAAAAATAAATACATGTTTGGTTGATGGAACTTCTAGATACAACAGAATAATGATATACAAGATATATAATGGGGGTACGATACAAGTAAACCCACATACTAGCAAGTCACCCGGAAAAATGGGAAGCGGTGCCAGCAAAGCCGTAATGAAACCTGTACGGCAAACCTGCAAGAAACTGGGGCACAACGGGGGTGAGTTGCCAACTCGTGAATAGAAAAATATCTACGCACAGAAATCGCATAAATAACGCAACCTAGGTCAATGATCATAATATATCCTCAAATATGTATATAACATGCAGCCTATAATAATGGCTAGGGTAATTATCTAACCCGAGTGTAATCTTATATGCCCGTGTCAGTGCCTCAGGTAGCAATATATCATATGAATGAGGTATGAATGCATGAAAACAGAATACATGTAAATGAAGAAACTGTTTTCATAATTTAGTGAGATTTCCTTTGTATTTTTAAAATGAGGTATCATAATGAAATCAGCATCAACAGTGTCTAGCATCGACACAAAACATAAATCTCAATGTCTCAAAATCTCAGGCTCCGGCTATCCGGACTGGCCTGTATCATCAAATCTCAGTACCTCAATATCTTGAAATCTCAATGTCTCAATCTCATATCTAGGGCACCGTCAGTCCAGACCGGCCCCTACCATCCATCTCAAGACCACGACGGTATCCTCCGGATATCCGACGCGCACCGGTCGGTAGTGCTCCCCTGCCAGGCTCAACGTCAACAACACGATCCTCTTGCCCCGGGGTACCGCACCGGGCCCACCATGTACCCGAAACGGTTCCTCCACTCCTTGAATCGGGTCTCGAAATCCATCAGCAAACTCATGGTGGACGACTCATACATCATGGGAAAACCGCACCTTTTATTTTAAAAGAGAGAAAAGCTTTATTTATGTTTTTGCGGTTTTCCTCCAAATCCAGAAAATCTCATGGAAATCCGAATCCAAAACCTCAATAACACGTAAAATAGTGAATATATGCATGAGAAACCATGAATGCGGCATAACAATGAATAACAGTATGCATGAAGTAGCAGGTAATAACTACAATGTCTAAACTAACATATAAGGCAAGTACGCTAATATCATGTCTAAACTATTAGCTAACAGGCTATGTCAAGTAATAATATTTTCTAAGGTGTACGTGACATGGCAATTACCGATGAAGATGTGTGTGAGCCGGCAAGTAAGTGTACGTGGTACATACGCATCATCGGTAATGGTGCTGGTGTCCTAACAACATGATATCAATAATGGAGTATGAAACATAATATAAGCATGCGATGCGAAGCGAACCACAAAAATGAGCGGAAGCTGAATACTAGACGCAACTATAACTAATCTGCATTAATCTAATATAAGTCCTACAAATGGTGCCTTTTGAAATAACACGAATCATGGGGTTTTGAAAATAGGGGCTACGGTGTTTTTATGAAAAGATACGTCTTTTGAAATATCCGTAGGATCCCTTGGGCTGTCTTTTAAAATACCCACGATTCGTTAGTTTTTGAAATAGGTAAGAATCGAATTTAATCTAACAACTAAACTAAACTAAAGGGCTAAACTAACAAGCTGGACTACAGGTAAGGAAACCGCCTAACATCTGAGTCGATCCATATACATACCTGTATATATATTAGTCGGTGATCGCGCCTCAATAATATCATATCCGATACCATATCTATAATCAGACATCCCAAGTCAAGAGTGCGGATCAATCATCAAAATATAGCTCGTACGTAAATCCGTCGTACGACATCCCCAAATTTGGGTACGGGTCAATATCATATTCCTCACACTATTCCTATGGTATCCTCTTTATCCAAGATCATAGTCTAGGGTACTGACCTATGTCTAGTACAATACTAATATCCTCAATATACTCATGATCTGACTACTGATCGACGATCTCGTACAAACCGATATCGTCAGCACATATCATCATCAAGGGGTATACATCGCCCGATACGGTCTAATATCAAAATCCTAGCATATCATGCCTCATATCACGATCACATGTCGACCATTTTATTTATAACACTATTCACCCGTATCGCCGCCCCAAGATCCGCTATAACACTAGGACGTACCTCAAGTACGAATCCTGCCATATCACCGATATCACAACCACAAAACAAATCTCATCGACTCAGCACAAACCCAAGTATCATCCTCAAATCCGTATGTGAACACATAGTCACATACCCATGTGAACACATAACTAAAAAGAATCCCATGAGCACATATAAATAGGAATGTATGCAAGTATGTATGTGTGTATGTGTAGTGCAACACTACCCTAGGGTTCGCAACACTAAAATAATCCAACACACCAATATCCATCCTAAATATCGTTATTAATCCTAAATAACATATAATAATTATTGGTGTGTATACGCATCCGTATACACCACCACGGACTGCGGGGGTGCTATACGCCATCCACCCGACTTCTCCCCGTAGATATAAATCTACTCACCTGGTCCTCGCTCGCCGGTGCCGACGTCGCCACGCGCTTGCATGTCGTCTCGAAGTCCACATGGGGTACCTACATATTATAATGCACCGTATCACATTAAAATCCGACTCATGACCAAAACGACACACGAATCCCACATAGGTCAAAACCTATGGTTGCTTTCACAAATCAACCCCAAAACCCTCGACATCGGCGTACAAACGTCGATTGATCAAGAAAATCACCAAACATACCAATCATGGTTTCAAAACTCGCTAACTGTATAAGAAATATTGTTAAATTCATCAAAACCATAAATTTAAAGAAATCGTTTTATTTTCCAAAAACCTAGTTAGCGGTCGCTAACCGTTTTAATACAAATCTTGATGTTTTAGCAAAAACAGTGGTTACAATATTCACTAATTAGCTTAAATAGGCCATATAAACATTTACTAGATTTTTATCTTGCTAAATTATATTAAACCAAAAACCTAGTTTGCATAAAAGCTTAATTTGGACATTTTACAATTAACGATTTGTAATTAACAACTAGATTAGCTTTCAACAAGTCTTAAGATGCTAATCCACACCACATAACCATGCACAATTGATCACAACCCCATTTCCAAAACAAAACCCTAACTTGAATTCCTTAACCATGTAATTTGAACTCCTATAAAACCCAATTAACACTTAACTAAGCTAACATAAGTATTAATCAACAATTTAACTACAGGGTTAACATTATACCTCCACAATTTTGTAGATCTCATTTGAAATCTAGCCATCCAAAATGCTCTCTTGTCACCCCAATCCATGCATGTTAGGGTAAGCTAAAATGGGTAGGAGTTGGATTTTGATTTAGCTTGATTTTTGTGTTGATTTTGGAAGGATTTTGTGAGGGTTTTTGAAGTGAAAATGTGGTTTAAAAAAATGGGGCTGATTGAGGGGGAGGGGGGGGGGAGGGGGGCTCGGCCAGCAAGTATGGGGAGGGAGTGTGGGGTGTGTGGGAGTGGGGAAAGAAAGTCTAAGTCAAGGAAAGATACCCCAAGTCAACACACAACCCTTCTCTCTTTATTCTTTTCTGTTCTTTTCTTTTCTTTTCCCAAAAGAAGTGGGGGAAAATTTTGGGGAGGGCTGCTGAATTCAGCAGAAATGAGGAGGAAAATGGGTGTGTGTGAGTGTGGGTATGGGTGTGGGGTGATGGAAAATGATAAATACTATACCCCAAACATCCATTTACACTAAATTTACTATTTAAGCCTTTTTCTTCAATAATTTCTAAACCGTTTTGGCAAACGATTTCGTTTCACAAACCACATGATAAAATTTTATTTAAAGTTTTATGATGCACAAAATTTGTTTCAACTCTTTCCAATTTCTAATTTTCCCTAATTAAATATATTAGTGACGGTTTAAAATAATATTAAAATAATTAATTTCGGAAAATTTTTCAGAAAATTTGAAATTTCACCAGTGGGTCAATAAACACCAAATACTAGCAATTACATAGCTAGAATATGTATATTTAATTTTATAATAAAGATATTTGTATTTTGGCTTTTTTACAGAAAACCCCCTTATTTTACCGTTTTTTCGAAATTTCACCGAAACGATTTTCAAAACGTTACAATCTTCCCCCCTTAAAGAAATTCGGTCCCTGGTTTTTAAATTAGAACTCCCCCCAAATACTAAAACATCTAAACCAAAACCATCAAGTCGTCGGGGCTCCGAAATCATAAATACATAAAACAAATCGTAGCGCAGCGCATGCGCGTGAAAAATAAGCATATAACTCAAATCAAAACTCCATCCAGCATCCCGCAATCATCGGAGTCATGGTGAAGACACAATGTCCAAATCCAAAATGAAAATCAATATGATATACATCATTAAAACATCTGGAAGCAATGCATGCCAAATCTTCTTCAAATCGTTGTGCGATGCTCGCAGCACTGCACAGTGGCGGACGTTTATTGTAAAAAAATAACTACATATATATATATATATATATATATATATATATATATATCCTTTGTTTAATATGCACGTCCCGCCGTTTTGGAAGCAATTTCAGAAGGGTTTCCTTTATAAAATGTTTCGTGTCATCTAGGACACGTAGGTAAATACTGAGACTATAGCTCGCTTTTTGGAAATCCCTTCGATAACTATCAATGCATGCAAAATATATTCAGGTACTATCCTCTGACTACTCCTGCTCAGTATGAGAACACATAGCGAATATCATAAAAATGTACTGCTCCATAAGAAATCAATCACAAATATATATGAATACTACGTGCGTCAGGTGCGCACGGAAATCAAAATCTATAAATGTGCCATACATGTGCACAGAAACAACATCTAGGTGCAACGGGTGTGCACACAACATCAGTCATAGGCAACGTGTGTGCCTGACAGCAAAATCAGGTGCATCTGACATGCACGAAAAATCCTGATTCAGTGCATCTGGTGTGCACCAAATCGCATCTCATTACAGGCGCCCAACATGCGCTAAAAATCCAAAACCAGGGGCATCCATCATGCACGAAATCATGAAATCCAATATCAAGCGCCGAATATGCGCAAAATCAAATCAGGTGCACAAGGTGCACAAAACAAATATCGAGTATCACAATCGAAATCGAAGTCCAGTGCATCTAAGTGCACAAAAGGCGTATCACTGCACTGCAAGCATAAATAAACTATACAGAGTGCAGGGACCAAATCGTGTGCGTGCATACGCACAAAATCAACTCAAATGTCTAAAACCGTAAAATCACAAACATGTGAAACCAAAGCACGAAAACGATATCAAGTGCAACACTGTGCAAAGATCGTAAATCCTCAATCATCAAAATCAAATACTGTGAATAAATCACCCAAAACATCGAAATCAATAATGGCGGAATAGTCCCGCTCAAGCACATCCTCCAAGAATCTCTGGCCAACTGCCGTGGTCACTCATAGCATGTCTCGTCGACGATCTTGAACTCTGGCCTGCCGGTGTGCATAACATGACCACTACTGGGTCCAAGTCTTCTCGTAATTTATTCCAGAAAGTTCCTGTCGAAATCTCTCCCAAATCTCGTCTCTGCCGAACTGTCCAGAAGTCATCGTCCCTTACTAGATCTGCCCTCGTTCCGGAACGGCTGCGTACTCATCGCGACTCCTTCTGAAAGGTATATCCAAGTACAATGCCTCGGCATGCGTATCGCATCTCTGATGTCGGCGGAGTGGAACGTCGTCTTATCCAGATCTTGTACGGACCTCTTTACTTCACTTTCTCTAATGTCGACTGCTTCGGACTCGTCGCATCGTGGCTACTTGGACTGAGCTCCAACGGCTATCCTCGTATCGGGAGTCTCCCAAGAAATTCATCTCACCACCTAGCATCCGAATTAAGTCGAGCCATCCGATCGAGTCGTCAAAACCCCATAATCTCCCAAGAGCTCAACCTCTTGGGCACAGTTTAATAGTATCGAGTACATACCACAACATCGGTGGTCCAGCCGTAGAAGGGCAAACCCAAGCCTCACTAATGGCGCCGTAGAACTGCCGCAAACCCGAAGGTTCAAAGGCTTTCACACGGTCATTAAGTCGAGTTAGGGTTTCATTCTTCTAGAGGGACCATAGAATTGCCTGCATATCTTTCCGACTACTTTAAACTTGGAATAATAGGATGCTGACATTCGATCGTCTCTGTCGACTCTCAACGTCTCTGCGTGAAGTCGTCTCTAACTGGAATCAATCTATCTGATGACCTCGCATCGGGGTAGGTGAACAAACCACATGTCCTAGTCATTCATCCTCAATGACTAGCGACCTTCTATCATCTCTTAGTACAACTCATTCTGTACTAACTCCAGCATCTGGGGCAATATCTCGTCGTTCGCAGCAATAACTGGCTCGCTCGTCTGCACGCTGAACAGTGCCTCGACCATCATGAATAAGCAACACACCAACGGTCATCAAAATCTGGCTGGCCTCTGTCAGTGGCTCAATCCTCTAGTGCTGATCGGCACGTTCAAGTAATCTCATAAAGGCGATCCGCCAAACGCTCGTGGCGTGAAAACACAGTAAAAAGACACATCTCCGCAATCGTGTGTCGCCGGAATTTCTCCCTGGTCAGTCCTCGTTCGTGACGAGCTCGTGCTGACCGCAACTCTAGCTGTAGCTCTCCCTGCCCGTAATCGTGGCAGCAAAACCATAACTGGTACTGATGAGGCTAGATCGGAATGAATATAATACTGAGCAAAGAAATGTACATCCTAAGGCTTCTTAAGTGGAGTAGCATATCGAAAATATGCCGCGGAACATACCTACGGTACGTCACTCTACTTTAGTCACCTATTCCATCAACCAAGGGTCATCCTACGCTCCGAAGGTAAAATCTAACGCTCTGATACCAACTTTGTCACGAACCGAAAGTACGGAACATGACCGGCACTTAAACTACGAACGTCTCGATGTGTACGTAATCTAAGTAAACCGAAAACCCAGAAATCCAAACCAAGAAAAGATGTAGAGTGCAGGAAAAACCAACTTAAAGCAAGTAGTTTCAATAGCATAAGCCGAATTATGCGGTTTTTAAAAACATAAAAAATTTCCTGAAAATTTCGGCAGAGTCTCCTTTGTAAATACTGGCCCCCAAACGGGATGCAACATGAATAGCATACGAAATCAATAAAAAGGCATCCCCAAGCGGGAGCTAGCTCTTCGTCAATCGACGGTCACAACCACACAAGCAATATAATATACAACGCCAACGGCGAGGATCAAAAACTCAAAAGGAAACTCGAAACACAAGAAATCCGCAGAAATATACGCGCGACTCTAAGGTCGAAAGAATAACATCACTGGTCTCTATCTCAAAAATAAATACATGTTTGGTTGATGGAACTTCTAGATACAACAGAATAATGATATACAAGATATATAATGGGGGTACGATACAAGTAAACCCACCTACTAGCAAGTCACCCGGAAAAATGGGAAGCGGTGCCAGCAAAGCCGTAATGAAACCTGTACGGCAAACCTGCAAGAAACTGGGGCACAACGGGGGTGAGTTGCCAACTCGTGAATAGAAAAACATCTACGCACAGAAATTGCATAAATAACGCAACCTAGGTCAATGATCATAATATATCCTCAAATATGTATATAACATGCAGCTTATAACAATGGCTAGGGTAATTATCTAACCCGAGTGTAATCTCATATGCCCGTGTCAGTGCCTCAGGTAGCAATATATCATATGAATGAGGTATGAATGCATGAAAACAGAATACAAGTAAATGAAGAAACTGTTTTCATAATTTAGTGAGATTTCCTGTGTATTTTTAAAATGAGGTATCATAATGAAATCAGTATCAACAGTGTCTAGCATCGACACAAAACATAAATCTCAATGTCTCAAAATCTCAGGCTCCGGCTATCCGGACTGGCCTGTATCATCAAATCTCAGTACCTCAATATCTTGAAATCTCAATGTCTCAATCTCAATATCTAGGGCACCGTCAGTCCAGACCGGCCCCTACCATCCATCTCAAGACCACGATGGTATTCTCCGGATATCCGACGCGTCGGGTAATATCACCGGTCGGTAGTGCTCCCCTGCCAGGCTCAACGTCAACAACACGATCCTCTTGCCCCGGGGTACCGCACCGGGCCCACCATGTACCCGAAACGGTTCCTCCACTCCTCGAATCGGGTCTCGAAATCCATCTGCAAACTCATGGTGGACGACTCATACATCATGGGAAAACCGCACCTTTTATTTTAAAAGAGAGAAAATGTTTATTTATGTTTTTGCGGTTTTCCTCCAAATCCAGAAAATCTCATGGAAATCCGAATCCAAAACCTCAATAACACGTAAAATAGTGAATATATGCATGAGAATCCATGAATGCGGCATAACAATGAATAACAGTATGCATGAAGTAGCAGGTAATAACTACAATGTCTAAACTAACATATAAGGCAAGTACGCTAATATCATGTCTAAACTATTAGCTAACAGGCTATGTCAAGTAATAATATTTTCTAAGGTGTACGTGACATGGCAATTACCGATGAAGATGTGTGTGAGCCGGCAAGTAAGTGTACAAGGTACATACGCATCATCGGTAATGGTGCTGGTGTCCTAACAGCATGATATCAATAATGGAGTATGAAACATAATATAAGCATGCGATGCGAAGCGAACCACAAAAATGAGCGGGAGCTGAATACTAGACGCAACTATAACTAATCTGCATTAATCTAATATAAGTCCTACAAATGGTGCCTTTTGAAATAACACGAATCATAGGGTTTTGAAAATAGGGGCTACGGTGTTTTTATGAAAAGATACGTCTTTTGAAATATCCGTAGGATCCCTTAGGCCGTCTTTTAAAATACCCACGATTCGTTAGTTTTTGAAACAGGTAAGAATCGAATTTAATCTAACAACTAAACTAAACTAAAGGGCTAAACTAACAAGCTGGACTACAGGTAAGGAAACCGCCTAACATCTGAGTCGATCCATATACATACCTGTATATATATTAGTCGGTGATCCCGCCTCAATAATATCATATCCGATACCATATCTATAATCAGACATCCCAAGTCAAGAGTGCGGATCAATCATCAAAATATAGCTCGTACGTAAATCCGTCGTACGGCATCCCCAAATCTGGGTACGGGTCAATATCATATTCCTCACACTATTCCTCTGGTATCCTCTTTATCCAAGATCATAGTCTAGGGTACTGACCTATGTCTAGTACAATACTAATATCCTCAATATACTCATGATCTGACTACTGATCGACAATCTCGTACAAACCGATATCGTCAGCACATATCATCATCAAGGGGTATACATCGCCCGATACGGCCTAATATCAAAATCCTAGCATATCATGCCTTATATCACGACCACATGTCGACCATTTTACTTATAATACTATTCACCCGTATCGCCGCCCCAAGATCCGCTATAACACCAGGACGTACCTCAAGTACGAATCCTGCCATATCACTGATATCACAACCACAAAACAAATCTCATCGACTCAGCACAAACCCAAGTATCATCCTCAAATCCGTATGTGAACACATAGTCCCATACCCATGTGAACACATAACTAAAAAGAATCCCATGAGCACATATAAATAGGAATGTATGCAAGTATGTATGTGTGTATGTGTAGTGCAACACTACCCTAGGGTTCGCAACACTAAAATAATCCAACACACCAATATCCATCCTAAACATCGTTATTAATCATAAATAACATATAATAATTGTTGGTGTGTATACGCATCCGTATACACCACCACGGACTGCGGGGGTGCTATACGCCATCCACCCGACTTCTCCCCGTAGATATAAATCTACTCACCTGGTCCTCGCTCGCCGGTGCCGACGTCGCCACGCGCTTGCATGTCGTCTCGAAGTCCACATGGGGTACCTACATATCATAATGTACCGTATCACATTAAAATCCGACTCATGACCAAAACGACACACGAATCCCACATAGGTCAAAACCTATGGTTGCTTTCACAAATCAACCCCAAAACCCTCGACATCGGCGTACAAACGTCGATTGATCAAGAAAAACACCAAACATACCAATCATGGTTTCAAAACTCGCTAACTGTATAAGAAATATGGTTAAATTCATCAAAACCATAAATTTAAAGAAATCGTTTTATTTTCCAAAAACCTAGTTTGCGGTCGCTAACCGTTTTAATACAAATCTTGATGTTTTAGCAAAAAAAGTGGTTACAATATTCACTAATTAGCTTAAATAGGCCATATAAACATTTACTAGATTTTTATCTTTCTAAATTATATTAAACCAAAAACCTAGTTTGCATAAAAGCTTAATTTGGACATTTTACAATTAACGATTTGTAATTAACAACTAGATTAGCTTTCAACAAGTCTTAAGATGCTAATCCACACCACATAACCATGCACAATTGATCACAACCCCATTTCCAAAACAAAACCCTAACTTGAATTCCTTAACCATGCAATTTGAACTCCTATAAAACCCAATTAACACTTAACTAAGCTAACATAAGCATTAATCAACAATTTAACTACACGGTTAACATTATACCTCCACAATTTTGTAGATCTCATTTGAAATCTAGCCATCCAAAATGCTCTCTTGTCACCCCAATCCATGCATGTTAGGGTAAGCTAAAATAGGTAGGAGTTGGATTTTGATTTTGCTTGATTTTTGTGTTGATTTTGGAAGGATTTTGTGAGGGTTTTTGAAGTGAAAATGGGGTTAAAAAAATGGGGCTGATTGAGGGGGGGGGGGCTCGGCCAGCAAGTATGGGGAGGAAGTGTGGGGTGTGTGGGAGTGGGGAAAGAAAGTCTAAGTCAAGGAAAGATACCCCAAGTCAACACACAACCCTTCTCTCTTTATTCTTTTCTTTTCTTTTCTTTTACCAAAAGAAGTGGGGGAAAACTTTGGGGAGGGCTGCTGAATTCAGCAGAAATGAGGAGGAAAATGTGTGTGTGTGAGTGTGGGTATGGGTGTGGGGTGATGGAAAATGATAAATACTATACCCCAAACATCCATTTACACTAAATTCACTATTTAAGCATTTTTCTTCAATAATTTCTAAACCGTTTTGGCAAACGATTTCGTTTCAAAAACCACATGATAAAATTTTATTTAAAGTTTTATGATGCACAAAATTTGTTTCAACTCATTCCAATTTGTAATTTTCCCTAATTAAATATATTAGTGACGGCTTAAAATAATATTAAAATAATTAATTTCGGAAAAATTTTCAGAAAATTTGAAATTTCACCAGTGGGTCAATAAACACCAAATACTAGCAATTACATAGCTAGAATATGTATATTTAATTTTATAATAAAGATATTTGTATTTTGGCTTTTTTACAGAAAACCCCCTTATTTTACCATTTTTTTCGAAATTTCACCGAAACGATTTTCAAAACGTTACACAGATGTTGGAAGGTATGGATTTGCGATCCATCAGTCTTATCTTGGATGCATAATTTATATACTGATGTTGTACTATTGCGTCCTTGCAGGAGTGCTTTTTGATCACCTGTACTAGGTGCTGCACCTACACTTCTCCTTCCCGTTGGAGCTTTCTTCCTCCAGTGGCGCTGGTAAGTATAGTTTTCAATTAATGCCCTTTCTTTTTTCAATAATGAAATTGTCTCTGATTCTTCCTTGCCCTGATTACAGTGCTACAGATCGAAGGCAGAGATAAGAGATCGGTCGCGCCACCGGTCCTCCCGGCTTTGCCGCCTGCTGCAGCTGGTATAGTAAATTCCATTGTTCACGAATCTCTTATATTTCTTGAACCGTCATTTGATTGTGTTTTGTTTTACAGCTGTCGTTCCGATTCCGGCCCCTTTCGAATCCCGCATCTTGATGCCGGCAAGCCCATTTTCCAGACGTCCATCCTTAAAGGGTGCTGCGATGAGTCTGAGCATGCTGAGCGGATGCGTCGAGGAGCTTGACGCAGAAGCTCCCACCTCTGCTGCAGATTTCGCTGCCGAGGTTAATCCGATGCTGGCGACGCTTGTAAACTTTCATAATGAAGACGTCGTCGGGTCTTGGGTTAATCACTGCAGGGAGATCGAGGCCCGTCTGCATCAGCTTGAACTTATGCGTCCGGCGCCTGAGATTTTGGCCACGAGCACTCAACGGGCGGCATGGATCGAGCAGAGCGCTTCCTATTTCCGCCATCTTGAACAAGAAGCAGCTTTAAAGCGGAGGGAATGCAAAGAAACCTCTAGCGAGTCTGCTCGACTGCGTGCTGAGGTCGACGCGAATGCTGCCCGGGTGAAAGTTATCTTTGAGGGCCTTCTGCAAAGTATCTCTGATGGGTTATCATTGAAGCAGAAGCTCGATGCCGTTGAGCGTGATGCCCAAGGTCGTGAAGCAGCTCGGCGAGCCGTCGAAGAACAACTTTCATCCTATTTGCGCAGCAAGCCCAGGTGGAAGCAGAGTTGGTAGCGGCAGCCGATCAAGAAGAGGCGTTGAAAGAAGTGCGAGAACAGCTTGCGAATTTTTTTAAAACGCTCCCTTCTCAATAACAATCTTGTATCATTTATAATTGTAAATAAAATGTATTTGTTTCTTTCATTCTTTAGCACAATGTATCTTGTACTCGATCGAATTCATGAATAAAAGATATACATTCTTCATAATGTCTTGTGTCATTTCTCTGCTTTATTCTTTCTTGCTGTGTTGTTTGCCCTGCGATTTTAGCAAGTGCGATATGTAAATAGTATATAACTGTCAATCTTATGCTTTTTGTAGAGCGGCGATGGCTTAGAAAACAGGGTTAGGATCTGTCGTTTAAGACTTTTCGACTTTATGAGCCGTGAGGGTCTCATAAAGTATTTTCTCCCTATGGGTCGAGAGGATCCTGTAGGTGCGTTTTCTCCTTAGGAATCGTGAGGATTCCTAAGTGTGTTTTCTCTTGCGAGTCGTAAGGATCTCATAAGAGAATTTACTCCCTTACGAGTCGTGAGGACCCGCAAGTGATGGGTGAAGTTGCCCTTATCCGCATTTCACGGAGCCAGGGGTTGTTGCGGATACTTTCCAGGGTACCGTAGTTTAAAGACATCATGGTCAAGGTTAAGGACATCATAGTCCGTGGATTTAAGGACTCCACAGTTCGTTGTTAGTTTTAAGACATCACGGTCGAGGTTAAGGACGTCATAGTCCATGAGTTTTAGGACCTCACAGTCCAACGTTAGTTTTAAGACATTACGGTCGAGGTTAAGGACGTCATAGTCCGTGGATTTAAGGACTCCACAATCCGGTGTTAGTTTTAAGACATCACGGTCGAGGTTAAGGACATCATAGTCCGTGGATTTAAGGACTCCACAGTCCGGTGTTAGTTTTAAGACATCACGGTCGAGGTTAAGGACATCATAATCCGTGGATTTAAGGACTCCATAGTCCGTGAAATGCATGGTTACTGGGACCCGTCACCCCTTTGAAGACGTTGAGGAATTTCAACGACAAATATCAAAGGAGTGAAGAGATGTACCCTTAAACCAAGGTAAAATCAGTTTGAAATCATTTTGTTTGATTGTTTAGTTTTAAGACATCACGGTTGAGATTAAGGACTTCATAGTCCGTGAGTTTAAGGACCTCACAGTCCGGTGTTTGCTCTGGATGCTTCCCACGGGTTCACTGCCGTGTTTGGCGAGGACCAGGCTCCGCTCTGGACGTTTTCCACAGGGTCAGAAGTGACGTTATCTGTGTTCCACGTGACCAGGAATTTGCACTAGATGCTTTACACGGGTTCACTGCCGTGTTCGGCGAGGAGTAGGCTCTGCTCTGGATGCTTCACACGGGTTCACTGTCGTGCTCTGCGAGGACCAGGATCCGCTCTGGACGTTTTCCACGGGGTCAGAAGTGACGTTATCCGTGTTCCACGTGACCAGGGATTTTGCACTAGATGCTTCCCAAGGGTTCACTGCCGTGTTCGGCGAGGACTAGGCTCCGCTCTGGATGCTTCACACGGGTTCACTGCCGTGCTCTGCGAGGACCAGGATCCGCTATGGACGTTTTCCACGGTGTCAGAAGTGACGTTATCCGTATTCCACGTGACCATGGATTTTGCACTAGATGCTTCCCACGGGTTCACTGCCGTGTTCGGCGATGACTAGGATCCTGTTCCCCTCCGAAATACGCGGCGGAGACGCGGTGGACGTCCTGCCTGAGGTTCGGGGCAGATGCTATTTGGTGCTATCCGTCCACCTCTCCGAAGATGCCAAGTTGATTTATGGCACCATGTATCGGAGGTTTAGACGGATGCGGCCGATGTAGCAGACTTCGTCAGATTCCCCCTCAGGGTGAGGGTTTTTGATTGTGGGGACGCTCTTCCCTGCAGGCGCAAGCCCCTGCAGTTAATTACGCTACCGCATCGCGGTAACAACTTTCTCCTTCTCCAGAATTTCACTTCATGTCGTATGTGTTTGTTTTGTTTGTGGTTGCCCGTGGATTGTATACGGAGACTGAGTAATGCCGTCGCCCGTAGGACGTGGATTAGTCCAAATCCGTATTTACTTAGATTTGGGTTTGGTGTTTTTAGTTTAAGGATACATTAGCCATGCTTGGGGCTAAGATCAACTTAAACGTTCGTTAATGATACGTTAGTCTTGTTTGGGACTAAGATCAACTTAACGGGATCGTCTAGATCCATTTAATATATGGTCATCGGGACTCGTCATCTCTCTGACGTCGTTGAAGAATTACAACGACAGGTGTCAGAGGAATTCAGAGATGTACCCTTGAACCAAAGTTGATTTGGAGTTTTATAGTCTATTTGAATGTTTAAGGATACGTTAGCCGTGTTTGAGGCTAAGATCAACTTAAACGGGATCGTTTAGATCCGGCAAAAGAGCATTCGGGGGCTCTATTGTTCCAGTTTAGGGACGTAGTGGTCCATAGGTAGTTTAAGGACGCTGCGGTCCATGTTCCAGTTTAGGGACGTGATGGTCCGTGTTCCAGTTTAGGGACGTGGTGGTCCGTATTAATTCCAGTTTAGGGACGTGGTGGTCTATGTTACAGTTTAGAGACGTGGTGGTCCAACATTAGTTTATAGACATTTCGGTCTAACATTAGTTTAAGGACGTTTCGGTCCATCGTTAGTTTAAGGACGTTTCGGTCCATGTTCTAGTTTAGGGACGTGGTTGTCCATCGCCAGTTTAGGGACGTGGTGGTCTATCATTAGTTTAAGGACGTCTCGGTCCATCGTTAGTTTAAGGACGTTTCGGTCCGTCGTTAGTTTAAGGACGTTTCGGTCCATGTTCCAGTTTAGGGACGTGGTGGTCCATCGCCAGTTTAGGGACGTGCTGGTCCATCATTAGTTTAAGGACGTCTCGGTCCATCATTAGTTTAAGGACGTTTCGGTCCGGCAATCCCATTTTGGTGTAAATATTAGTTTAAGGACGTTTCGGTCCAATATTAGTTTCAGGACGTTTCGGTCCACGAGTTTAAGGACCTCGCAGTCCATATTGATGTGTGGTCGTCGGGACCCGTCACCTCTCTGACGTCGTTGAAGAATTACAACGATGGGTGTCAGAGGAGTTCGGAGATGTACCCTTGAACCGGTCGTAAATTGATTTAGGAGAGCAGTCTTGCTCAGTCAATTTAATTTTAGGATTTACAGCCAAAATTGGGCTAAATCCAGTTGAAAAGGTTCAACATTTTATTTATTTTTGGTCTATTAAACCTGTGCTAGGGCTTTGCCCACACTTAGATAATGCATTGCATTACTTTCTATTTCTGTTTGGACTGGGCTCTGCCCTTTTATAAATGATGCAGAAGCATCAATTTTATTTGGGCTCTGCCCTTTATAAATGATGCAGAGCATCAATTTTATTTGGGCTTTGCCCTTTTATTGCTTTTCAATTTATTTTGGCCTGCTAGGTCTTTTGATTTGGGCCTGGCCCTTTAAGAAATGCATTGCATTGGTCAGGCGCTTTGCGCCAATCAGGAAGTGCAAGCGCTTGTGGTGACGACACGTGTCATGCAAGCGTAGTGCGCTACGCTAGTGCCCTGTGCTTGCGTTGCTGACACGTGGCGTATTTTGGTGAGTTGCGCCAATTACATAGAGCAAAACTCTATCTTAAAGCGCATAGCGTAAGTAGTTGACACGTGGCGCTTTCCCAAGAGCGCAACAGCGCAGTTTGGAAGTGCAAAGCACTAAGAATCTTTTAGATTCAAGAACAGAAGTGCGAAGCACTAAAAAAACAGGTTTTTCTTTTCATTTCAAGAACCAAAGGTTCATAAAAGTGCAAAGCACTATTTTTTATTTTAGTTTTTTCTTGTTTTAAAGAACCAGTGGTTCATAAGAAGTGCAAAGCACTGTTTATTATATGAAGATCCTTGATCTGGTTTTTAGATCAATGATCTATTAGAAGAAATTTCTTCTCTTTTGTGAAGGTTTTTACCTTTTTCTTGAAATTTTTCTCAGAGTTCTCTCTGTTTGAAGCTCTTGATTTTTCAAGAAAAATGTTGATCATTTTGGATTGAGGTCTAGGGGCCTTTATATAGTGCCCATAAATTTGTTGAATTTGTTAAAGAGATCTTTCTCTGAGTGATTTGGGGAATTTTTCCCACCGTTGGATCTTTGATCCAAGGGCTTCTGTTTTACAGAAGAAAATCTTCTTGTTTTAACAAGAACAGAAAGATTTCTTTAAAATCTTTATTCTGTTTGGCGCAGATGCCCCAGCGCGTGACGCGTGTCAAGCAGCGCACAGTGAAGCGCAACTGCGCTAGCGCCTCTGCGCTGACACGTGTCGCGCAGCGCACAACGGAGCACAACTGCGCTAGCGCATCTGCGCTGACATGTGTCGCGCAGCGCATCTGCGCTAGCGCATCTGCGCTGACACGTGTCGCGCAGCGCAGTGCTTGCGCAGCTGAAGGGTTGCTTCATTTAATTTTGTTTAAAACAGAGCTTTGCTCAGATTGGGTGCGCTGCCTTGGACGCTGCGCTGATGCATCTGCGCTAGACACGTGGCGCGTTGCGCCCGGGATTTGAAGCGTTGCTTCAAAATTTTGAATTTTGAATTTCAACAGAGCTTTGCTCTGATTGGGGGAAACAGATGCCCCCCCACCGTTGCGCTCACGTGGCGCGCACGTGAGTGCAGCGGTGGCAAACTCCTGATCGTTGGATCAAGGGGTGAGCTGAAGGGGCGCAAGCGCCTTATAAATAGGACTCTTTGTCCTTAGAAAATCTTCACCATCTTCAAGATTTTAATTACCAGAGCTTTGCTCTTGCTTGAGAATTTCAGAGCTTTGCTCATTTCCAAAGTTAGAAACTTTAGGTAAAATTAATTTAAACCAAATTAACTTAAATTAACCTTAACCAAAGAGCTTTGCTCTTACAGATCTTTTGATCTAAAGAGATCCCCATTGGGGTTTCATAAACAGAGCTTTGCTCTCAAAAACTTATAGATCTGCAGAGATCTTGTTCATGGGTTCTAACCCATGGACAGAGCTTTGCTCTTTGAATCATCTGTAGATCTTTTAGATCTGAAAAATGAAGAAATTTTCATAAGTTTTTCATGGATTTTTCAAGATTCCAAAATTTTTAATTCTTTTAGGTGTAAACATTTTCTGATGGACCTTTCCATTATTACCATAGAGCTATGCTTTTTTTTTTAAGGAATCTTATTTCCCTGAGACCAGAGTTTGACAAGTGTCACTCTGTGACAGAGCTTTGCTCTGAAAGAGGAGATTTTCTCTTTGTCTCTAGGGATTCTTCCCCTTTTTTATTAATGGGAATGTTTTCCTGGGGGACCAACTGACAATCTCATCCAATGATGAGGTTGTCTTATTAACTGACGTATTGTCATCCAGATTTTGTGGGTCCCCCTTCGGTCTCCTACCCACTGCACTGCTGTATGGTGTAATTAATTAATTTTAATTTAATTAATACATTTTCTTTTTTTAAACGCCAAGCGTTGGAATTACAACACTAACGGCTAAATTGTTCTTTTGCAGCGATTATGTCTCTAGACACTTCATTCCCGTTCGTCCGCTCGGAGGAGGGATTTCCCGAGGCGTCCTTGGACTGTGAAGTCCTGGCCATGATTAAGGAGTACGACCCGGAATACAAGAGTCTCCACCTTTGGGGTCATGGTACAATCAGATCATCATGGGCCGACGGAGCTTCACATGCGCGGTGCCGTCAGAACCCATAACGGCGATTCATTATGCTACCCCACCCTCGGTGCAGTATGCCGTGGAGATGGTGGATTGGACCGCGAACAACTTTCTTCATCCTGCTATGGATGCGGTTCCGGTCCAACGTCCTATGGTCTTGGATATCCTAGGACGTCGTATCTGTCAGGGCGAGGCGAGACCTTGGGGGCAATCATATAACATTGGTCTGATCCCCCGCCATCCGATTGGCTATCTGTCATGGGCCCGGTACATCCTGTCGACGAAGAAGTCGCAGTTGATAAGACTAGGATTGTACACCGTGGTCTACGTCTCCCTCTTCCAGTATCCCACGCTCCCCACCTGGTGGTTCAAGGCTTTCCTGGAGCAGTGGAATATTCCTACCCACACTTTCCTTGCCATGGATCGGGAAGTGTCCATCTCTTTGGAGGAGTTCACGGTGGTATCCGGTCTGCCAGTCATAGGAGAACATTATGAGGAGCTACTCCCAACAGATGTGTACGTCTTTGGTGCTAGGCCGGTGGTAAGGGGGGTCACACCGGAGAGTGTTGTTCAACATCAATTCCCAAGCTTGATTAAGGTGTTGAACATCTATGAATCTCTTTTTATCGAACATGGGAGTCGGGGAGTTAACTTTGAGGATTTCATCGCTCGGTTCCTTCGCCCAAGCATCCTCTCATCAGAGGCTGCCAAGTTTGCCACTCTGGATGACCCTTTCGGTCTAGGTGCGGATAACCTACCGGAGAAGGAGATAGATCAAAAGGGTTTTTTCCTTCCGGACTTCCCTACTTTGTCATTTGCAGAAATTGTGGCCCCTGGAATGGATGAGGAGGCCTTTTTCTTAGGATTTCTTGGATTGTGGCTGAGCTGGTTTGTAATCCCAATGCACTCTCATCGTATGCGGCCCTCTGTCTTTTACCCAGCCCACCGGATGTCCATCGGGGTAAAAGTGGCTGTTGGGATTGCTGGCTTGGCACACCTATATCATGGCCTCAGCCGAGCAGCGGATGCTAACGAGCCCGGGATATTGCACGTGGTCTTCCCGATGCACTACTTTATGTCGTGGCTCGAGCTACATACGGCGGGTGTCTTCGGCATGCATAAAAGGCCCTCGTTCTTCGACAAGTGTGGTTTCCCTCGCATCATACAGCTGATTGGCGCATCAATCGTGACCCCGTCACCACGGAACGCCAGGGGTTTATTGCTTCGTCCTTACACCGTTGGAGCCGAGATGTCTTTCATCGACAAGGTATTGACCATTGGAAAAGCGTCCACCGCTGCGGTGCGACCATTACAGGACTCCTTTAAGGATGGAGCTTCAATTCTGACGGCCCGAGAGACCCTCCACTTGTACTCTATTAGACCGGGCTTCCTAGTCTTCAGGCAGGACGGTGCGGCAATTTTCATGAGATATAACTCGAATCGTTTCGCCCAACAACTGGGCTACGATCAAGGGGTACCCTTGGAAGCTTTCTTACTGGAACCTGCTGCCAATGAAGAAGGGATGGAGAACGCGTTACATCACTTCATGCGCCTGAACACGGGTTCTCGTTTTTTTATCAGTACGCCGGCCTACGCTCCACGACTCCTTAATGTATATAAAGACTGGTACAATCATGCGACAGGAGCCGTTATAAAGGAGGAAAGGTGACTGCTGGTTGATCGTAAGGGTACGCCTCCAGGCAGCGACCGCAACGCTCCTTTGGTTCCTAGGACTCCAGTAGTTGCTACTCTAAAAGAGGTTAGAACCGGGCCATCGCGTGCGCGAAGTCCTCCACACGGATCGCCGCACCCTGATATTGCAGATGCACCTCTAGCGCCCCGTCCTTCAGTGGAAATAGTGGTCGTGGCCTCGCCGGAGTCCGGTGTAGGTGCAGACATCGGGACCCGCCGTCCCAAGGTGGCTGCTAAACGTAAGTCGATCCCGCGTGCACCTAGGGTTGGCGGGCAGAAGAAAAAGAAGTCGCTCTTCGCCGCGGACGTCGTGTTCGGTCAGGAACCCCATGCTCCCTATGCCGAGGGCCTGATCGAATATGGGACTAACGAGGGATTAGTCATGCCGCCGCCGGACGATACAGATTTGGAGGCTGCTCTCGAAGCTTCAGCGTGGTTGGCAAGGCGTGACGCGTGGCTAGCTAGGCTTGCGCAATCAGGTAACTACTGGTCGCACTTTATTTATTGCAACATATTCTTTTCATTGCTTTTGACTAACGCTTTTCTTTCCTTTCTTCCAACAGGCATCACTGATGAGGAAGTCATTGCCGCTTCTTTGAAGACTTTCCAGGATGAGGAACGTCTTAGAGCGTCCATGGGCCTTAGTAAGTTTCGATTCATCAAGTTTTCATTTCCCTTGTGTTATGGTCGATCTAACCTTTCCCTTTTAATCACAGGAACCTCAATGCCGCTCCCGCCAAGTGACGTAGATGTTCTACCAGTTGCCGATGTTCCTACTTCCTCAGGGTTACTGCAAGAGGTTCATCTTGAAGAGCCGATGAGAGATGCCTTAAAGGCTCTGGAGGCATCTCTGAACGAGGACGATGACGCCCTGAAGGAAGCATCACAGAGGTCCATTGCGACAGCCCGGGAGGAACGGAAGCGGTCGAGGCGGGAAGCAAAGGCACGCAGGGCTGCCTTGGCTATGGGAGCGGGCCCCAGCACCATCCCTCGTGCTGATACTCCTTCCGAAGAGGCCCCCGTCGCCCTCCTATCCACTGCTCGCAGATAAGTGGCACGCGCAGCTCGGAGCGCAAATGATAAATCCACTTCAGGTAATATTTCTCCCAAGATTTTGTTGTAAGAGTTATAATGCCATCGATTCTTATATATTTTATCTTATAGGGCCAAGTCCGACCGAGGGGGAGGCGGAGACCGTTGAACCCAAGGAAGCAGAGGAGGCGGTACCTGCCGAACTCGAGCCGACGGTAGGCAACGTCGTTGTGGCTTTGGAGCCTGAGGTGGAGGTCGAGGGGCCTGCAGCCGAGAAGGTCATTGATGCCGAACCTGAAGTGGTGGCAGATGAAATGATCATTATAACTGAGCCCAGGGTGGTGGCGGATGAGGCGCTCGAGGCCGGCGATCTCGTGGTGATGGTGGACGAGACAACCGCGACTACTGAACCTGAGAGAGTAGTGGGTGAGGTGGCCATGATTCCCGAGGACGAGCCAACCGCTCCTTCTCTGGAATCTGGAAATGCTCCAGTCATAGCCCTCCCCGTCTATGGTCCTCCGCCGTCTTCAGGTCTCGCGAGCACAACAACGGTTCCCATTGAGTCGGGTGATGAGGCCACGGGCGGTGATCTCATGTCAATAGAGGAGGGAATCGCCTCCGTTTCAGCCGGCAGCTCATCAGGTAAATCCCAAGTTGCTATCTTCTTTATCTTATAATCCTTTCTGACAAATTCGCATTTGTTGTAACGCAGGTGCAGCCAGCGCCGATGCCCCACTGCTTGAGGGAGCGCCTTCAACGATTGCCTTAGCAGTGGTCACCTCTCAACCCTCTCTCATACCATCTAAGATGTTGGAAGGTATGGGTTTGCAATTTATTAATCCTATACTTCAGACATATAATTTGTGTACTAAAGTCATATTGTTGTGTCTTTTCAGGAGTGCTCTTTGATCATGTATATCAGATGTTTCTCCCACACTTCTCCTTCCCATCCGAACTTGCTTCTTCCCCTGGTGGCGTTGGTGAGTATGATTTCCATTGACATCTTTCTTTTTTCATTGATGAAATTACCTCTAACCCCCTTTTTTTTTATCTCGACTGCAGTGCTACAGATTGAAGGAGGGGATAAAAGATCAGCTGCGCCACCGGCCCTTCCGACCTTGCCACCTGTCTCGACTGGTACAACGACTATCATATTGATAACTTCCCTCGCTTTATTTTCTGTACTGTTATCTGATCGCATCCTGTTTCTTTTCAGCTGTCGTTCCGGCCTCGTCGCCCTTCGAGCCTCGTATTACAATGCAAGCGGGTCCTTATCTGAGAAGTCCGTCTTCAAAAGGCGCCGCGAATAGTCTGCGCATGTTGAGTGACTACGTCGAGAAACTCGACGTTGAAACTCCTACATCTGCCGCAGACTTCGCTACGGTGGTTAACCCGATGCTGGAAATACTCGTGAACTTTCATGATGAGGGCATCATCGCATCTTGGGTTAACCATTGCAGGGAGATCGAGGGCCGCCTATATCAGTTGGAGTCGCTGCGTCCCGCTCCCGAGACCTTGGCTTCCGGTAATCAAAGAACAGCTTGGATTGAGCAGAGCGCTTCTTACTTCCGCCACCTCGAACAAGAAGTCATTTGAAGGCGTAAGGAGCGTGGTGAAACTTCGAGCAAGTCTGCCCAACTGCATGCTCGGGTGGAGGCCAACGCCACACGGCTGAAGGTTGTCTTTGAGGGCCTTCTGCAATGTCTTTCTGAAGGGTTATCATTGAGGCAACAACTTGACGTTGTCGAGCGAGATGCACCCAGCCAGGAAGCAGCCCAGAAGGCGGCGGAGGAGCAACTTTCATCCTTCTTGCAGCAGCGGGCCCAGGTGGAGGCGGAGGTGGCTGCGGCTGTCACTCAGGAAGAGGCGCTGAAGGAAGTGCGAGAGCAGCTTGTGGATTTACTAAAGACACTTCCTCCTCAGTAGCTATCCCTCTTTATATCGTTTGTACTTGTAGATAAAAGAATGTGTATATATATATATATTTTTTTATTCTTTGACATAATGCATCCTGTACCCAATCAAGTTTATGAATAAAAGATACACATTTTTTGTAATGTGTCATTTTCTCCGTCTTTTCTTTCTTTTATTATCAGCCTACCACCTTAGCAAACATGGTTGACGGATGATTAGAATGAGTATTCTGACTTTCTTAAGAAATAGCGATGGCTTAGGCCGCAGGTTCAGATCTGCATGCCTAAGACTTTTCAACTCTATGAGCCGTGAGGGTCTCATAGAGACTTTCTCCCTACGGATCGAGAGGATCTCGTAGGTGAGTTTTTCTCCTTAGGAGTCGTGAGGATTCCTAAGTGTGTTTTCTCTCATAGGTCGTAAGGATCCTGTAAGAGAATTTTTCCCTCTTACGAGTCGAGAGGACTCGTAAGTGGTTGTTTCCCTCCTTGTCGAAACTCGACTTCGAAGAGTGAGACCCGTGAATAGTCTGCAAGAGACCGTTTTAGATCGACTTGCAGGGTCTCATTGTTCAGGAAGCAAGTTTTTTAGTCTCTGCTGCCTGAGACTTCATCTTGCAAGTTGAGACGAATCGGGAATTTTCCCGCGGAGACACTGGTTGCTCTGCGAGTCGATGCGAATCAGGAGGCTCTAGTCAAGGATTGTTTGTTTCCTTGGGGTTTGAAGCGAGTCGAGAATTTCCCACGGAGGCACTGGTTGCTCTGCGAGTCGACGCGGATCAGGAGGCTCTTGTCAAGGAGTGTTTGTATCCGTGAGTCGAGGTGTTTGCTAAGGATTATTTGTTTCCCTAGCGCCAAGGATTATTTGTTTCCTTGGGGTTGAAACGAGTCTAGAATTTCCCACGGAGGCACTGGTGGCTCTGCGAGTTGACGCAGATCAGGAGGCTCTCGTCAAGGAGTGTTTGTATCCGTGAGTCGAGGAATTTGCTAAGGATTATTTGTTTCCCTAGCGCCAAGGATTATTTGTTTCCTTGGGGTTTGAAACGAGTCGAGAATTTCCCACGGAGGCACTGGTGGCTCTGCGAGTCGACGCGGATTAGGAGGCTCTCGTCAAGGAGTGTTTGTATCCGTGAGTCTAGGAATTGGCTAAGGATTATTTGTTTCCCTAGCGCCAAGGATTATTTGTTTCCTTGGGGTTTGAAACGAGTCGAGAATTTCCCACGGAGGCACTGGTGGCTGTGCGAGTCGACGCGGATCAGGAGGCTCTCGTCAAGGAGTGTTTGTATCCGTGAGTCGAGGAATTTGCTAAGGATTATTTGTTTCCCTAGCGCCAAGGATTATTTGTTTCCTTGGGGTTGAACCGAATCGAGAATTTCCCACTGAAGCACTGGTTGCTCTGCGAGTCGATGCGGATCAGGAAGCTCTCGTCAAGGAGTGTTTGTATCCGTGAGTCGAGGAATTTGCTAAGGATTATTTGTTTCCCTAGCGCCAAGGATTATTTGTTTCCTTGGGGTTTGAAACGAGTCGAGAATTTGCCACGGAGGCACTGGTGGCTCTGCGAGTCGACGCGGATCAGGAGGCTCTCTTCAAGGAGTGTTTGTATCCGTGAGTCGAGAAATTTGCTGAAGACACTGATTTCTTCGGCGTTGGGACGAACTGTCGAGATTTGGCTTTGTCTTCTGGCGGAGCCTATTGGGAAAGTATGGTTCCATCTTTGTTTACGCCCTTGGATTGTATACAGGGATCGATGTGATCTTAACTGTAGGGCCAAAGTTTTATCATTTCTTTTTTTTTTTTTTATTTCCGCGATGCTCTATCATTTCAGCTTTTATATCGCGAAGGTCGCGATTGCCCAATCATTTCGGCTATTTTCCGCGGTGCCCAATCATTTCGGTCGTTTATTTTATTTTTACTCGTTGCTTTCTATTGCGAGTTGCGCAATCATTTCGGCTATTTCGCATGCGTACATTTTACTTGCTGCTTTTTTATTGCAAGTTGCCTCATCATTTCGGCTATTTCGTATGCATGTGCGGCTTACTGGCTTTTCGCCGTAAACCTGAAATTAGACACTGATCTCGGCATCAGCATCGCTACAACTGGGATATTACCAGGAGCGAATCATCATCTGCCTCTGTCGATGTCGAACAAAGGTGGCTTAGCGACCAGGGTTAGGGTCCTGTCGGTTAAGGCTTTTGATTTCATGAGCCGTAAGGGTTTCACGAAGTTATTTCTCCCTACAAGTCGTGAGGATCTTGTAGGTGTATTTTCTCCTTAAGAATCGTGAGGATTCCTAAGTGTATGTTCCTCTGTAAGTCGTAAGGATCCTACAGTAGGGTTTTCTCCTTGTAAGTCGAGAGGACCTACAAGGGTCATGCGAACATATCCCCAGTCACGGACGGGACTTGGTTAGGGAAATGTTTATTCGCGCCCGTGGATTGTATACAAGGGTCAGTATTGAGCCACTTATAGGGCAATATTAAAGGTTGTGGGGGTTGCTTAAGCACAGGTTTAGGTCTCTGTAACTTAAGACTTTCAAATCTTATGAGCCGTGAGGGTCCCATAAGAGAGTTCTCCTTACGAGTCGTGAGGATCTCGTAAGTGTATTTTCTCCTTAAGGATCGTGAGGATCTCTAAGTGTGTTGCTCCCTTGTGAGTCGTAAGGATCTCACGCGGGTGGTTTCTCCTTACAAGGTCGATAGGATCTTGTAAGTGTCCTTTAACGAGGTTGTGCCCTTTTGTGTTTTCACAAACACTCGCTGGTAGTCCTGCTGTTTTTACTCACGGAGCCCTTTCGGGTTTTCATCCGTGCTTTTTTTGCTTATGGACATACCCCTTTTTTATTCTTTTATTTTTATATATATAATTTTTTTTACGAGGTCGCGCCCTTTCGGGTTTTCACGAACACTCGCCGGTAGCCCTGCTGTTTTTACTCACGGAGCCCTTTCTGGTTTTCATCCGTGCCCTTTTTGCTTATGGACATACCGTTTTTTTTATTTTTATTTTTATATGTTTTTTAATCTTGTCAGCCTAAAGATGCTACGGTAGTAGTTTAAGGACGTTTCGGTCCGCTATTAGTTTAAGGACATTTCGGTCCGACATTGAGAAGGCTGGCTACTGCTGATAGAGTTTGAGCTTAGGAAGATAGCGAGCGGACATAGTCGTCGTCATCTACCATTGACCTAGGCTGTGGCTCATTAAGCATAGTATTTCTTTAGGAAGCGACCGTTTATTGGCCTGAAAGGCCTTTCACCGTGCATGTCCATAAGTAGATAGGCCCCATCCTGGTAGACCTTATCTATGATGTATGGGCCTTCATAGTTTGGCTCGAATTTTCCTCGCTTGGCGCGATTGGGGATCATAGGCCTTTTGACCACTAACACGAGTTCGCCTTGGCGGAATGTCCTCGATCGGGTCAATCCTTCATATGAGCGCGTCATCTTTGCTTTATAAGCTTCCAGATTTTGTTGCGCTATGAGCCGGGTTTCATCAAGGACGTCAAGCTCCTCAAGCCGAAGGTGACATTTTCTTCATCCGTCAGCTCGTAGTGGACTTCCACTCGTAGAGAGGGTAATTCTATCTCAAGGGGGAGTACTGCTTCCGTCCCAAATACCAACGCGTACGGCGTTGTGTTTGTGGCCGTTTTAAACGTAGTTCGATACGCCCAAAGAGCTTCTTGCAGTCTTTCGTGCCAGTCCTTCTTATTTCGGGACACCGTTTTCTTTATGATCTTCGTCAAGGTCTTTTTGAAGGCCTCAGCTAGACCGTTAGCTCGTGGATTATAAACTGAGGAATACCTCCGGTCTATATTATGCTGTTGCGCGAAGCGACTGATTTTGTGGCTTCTATAGGCTGGCCCATTATCGGAGATGATCCGTCTCGGCGTTCCAAACCGATATATGACGTGCGTCTTGAAGAAATAGAGGATATTCTCCGTCTTCACTTCCCTCAGTGGTACTGCTTGTGCCCATTTGGAGAAGTAGTCAGTCGTCGCCAGAATGAAACGATGTTCTCTAGACGATGCTGGTTCGATGGGGCCGACTATGTCAGTCCCCCACATTTCGAATGGCCAGCTAGCCACCGTTGGATGTAGTGGATTTGGATGCTGGTGGATGAAGTCCCCATGAATTTGGCATGAGTGGCATTGCTTTGCATATTCGAGGCAGTCCTGAATCATCGTGGGCCAGTACCAGCCCATCCGTTTTATCTTCAACTTCATCTTTGGGCCCGCTTGGTGAGAACCGCAGAGTCCGTCATGAACTTCCTGGACGACCCTTTTCGCTTCGTCAGGTCCTAAGCATCTCAGCCACAGAGAATCAAATGACCTCTTGTACAGAGTATCATTGACGAAGGCGAAAGACAGAGCTCGTTTCATGAGCTGATGTCTTGTGGACGCTTCTTCAGGCATTCGGTGGGACTTGAAGTAATCTATGAAGACTTCTCTCCAATCCCCGGTATTTTCCCAACCTTTTACTTGCAGGGTCGTCCGCTCGCTCGCTCCCTTTTCTTCGGATGATTCCGGAGATATTTCTGCTGGGGCAAGCACTCAACGGCTTTGTACCACGATTCTAACGTCATCGAGGTTCTCGTCAGCCAGTTCTTTAGCAAGTTTGGCCAACGCGTCTGCTTTGTTGTTTTCCGCGCGCGGTATGTTCTCCAAAGTATAAGAGGGAATTTGGGTCAACAATTGTTGCACCTTTTCGCCGTACTTCACCAACCCCGGTTTGCACGTTTGGTAGTCGCCGTTTACTTGACTAACGACCAGCTGGGAGTCTCCGTATATGAGGAGGTTTTCAATTCCCATGTCGATGGCGATCTCGAGGCCTGCTATCAAAGCTTCATATTCGGCTTCATTGTTTGTCCTCGGCTCCGTCAGGGAGAAAGCAAAGCGCATTATCCCTCCTTGTGGAGTTACAAAGATGAGTCCTACCCCCGATTTGATTATAGGGGTACTTTGTTTGCGCTTCTTCACGGAAGATGCTCCGTCGAAATAAAGCTCCCATCGGGTATTATCACCGTCGATCGCATCAAACGCATGTTCGTCTGGAAGATCGCAATTCAGAGGAGAATCGGCGGGTATCGGATGCTCAGCGAGGAAGTCAGCGATAGCCTGGCCTTTCACTGCCTTGAGAGGTTGATATGTTACCGAGAACTCCATCAAGAGCAGGGCCCATTTAGCGAGCCGTCCCGTTAGTATGGACTTTGACATTAAATACTTAAGAGGGTCCACCTTCGAAATGAGACGGACCTCATGCGCCAACGCATAGTGCCTGAGCTTTGTTATCGCAAAGATCAACGCCAGGAAGTGTTTTTCAATGGGAGAGTAGTTGCTTTCTGCCCCCAGCAGAACTCGACTTAAGTAGTAGAGTGCTCTTTCTTTCCCTTGATCGTTCTCTTGTGCCCATAATGCGCCTAAGGAACCTTCGAGGGCGGTTGTATAAAGAATGAGGGGTTTTCCCTTGACCGGAGCAGCCAACACCGGCGGGTTCTGCAGGTATTGCTTGATCTCGTCTAGCGCGCTTTGGCATTTTTGGTCCCAGACAAACGGGGCTCCCTTCTTCATCAGGTGGCTGTAAGGACGGCACTTGCCTGAAAGGTTGGCTATAAATCGCCGTATGTATGCGAGCTTCCCTTGGAGAGACCGCAACTATTTGAGAGTTCTCGGCGGAGGCATTTCCATGATCGCTTTGATCTTTGACGGATCTATTTCGATACCTCGGTGTCGGACGATGAATCCTAGGAATTTACCCGAGGAAACCCCGAACGCACACTTAAGAGGGTTCATCTTCAAGTTGTATTGTCGAAGGCGACGAAATACAGTCTTTAGATGCTCGAGATGTTCCTTGTATGATTTGCTCTTGACCACGAGGTCGTCGATATAACATTCGACGATTTCGTGTATAAGGTCATCGAAGATCTTCGTCATGGCCCTCTGATAGGTGGCACCGGCGTTCTTTAAACTGAAGGGCATCACCTTGTAGCAGAATATACCCAAAGGAGTCCGGAAAGCGGTGTGCTTCTGATCTTCGGGATGCATCTTTATCTGGTTATACCCCGATGAGCCGTCCATGAAGGAGAAAACCTCATGAGTGGACGTATTGTCTATCATCAGTTCGGTGACTGGCACTGGGAAATCGTCTTTCGGGCAGGCTCTGTTGAGATCCTGGAAGTCTACGCATATGCGCACTGTCCCATTTTTCTTCATCACCGGGACGATGTTGGCGATCCATTCAGGGTATTGAACTTCCTGGATGAAGCCAGAGTCGATCAGCTTTTTGACTTCTGCATTGATACTCATTTCAAGCTCGAGCCGCATTCTTCTCGGTGCCTGTTTGACTGGCTTGATGTCTGGGGATATCGCCAATCTGTGTACAGCAATTTCTGGATCTAGTCCCGGCATTTCGGAATAGTTCCACGCGAAGCAATCTCTATGCTGTAGAAGCACGTCCTTTAACGCAGCCACCCTTTCTTCAGATAGTAGCTCGTTGATGAATGTCGGTCGTGGATTGTTTGCCGTCCCCAACTCAATTTTCTTGAGGTTATCTGCAGTGGTATGGATTCCATCTTCCAGCTCTTTTGGCGCTGGTGGGAATTCTGAGATTATCTCGTCGTTGCTGTTTTCGAAACACCAGGGAAGGTCATCCATGTTCTCGGGCTCTTCCCTTGATATCATTATCACGTGACAAGTACGAATTCTCTTCCAATCCCAATGCGGAACTGGTTCTTCTTTCGTGGCCTTGGGCTCGTGCTTTTGTGGCGGCGCTACCCTCCAGTTGTCGGACAGAGCGAACTTGCAAGGCTGATACTGATCTTCGACCCAATTCTTGAAGGTGAAGCAGTCCTCGAGAGGGTGCCCTACCACTCGGTGATAACAGCAATAGTCTGGGTGTGAGACTTCGCCTGCTTGTTCGGGGTGTTTGGACTCCGGCAGTGTAAGCATCTGATATTTTAGAGCGAGGTCAAGTATCTTCTTCGTCTTGTCGCGGGGAAACGAGTATGCTCGACCCATTTTCTTCATAAGGGATAGATCAATAACGCTCGACTCCCGTTTGCGTGGCTTCTTAGCCCTGCTTTATTGCTGTTGAGCGCTTTTTTGGCCTTTTGACTTATTTCTGTTTTTGCGCCGAGCCTTCTTTATAACAGGTTGACAAGGAGCGGCATTTTCATCCTTCACGGCCTGTTGGAGAAGGCGTTGCGTCTTGGCCTTCTCATAGATGACCATTTCGCGGTTATGGTTGTCTCGGACTTTTTGACCCGCTTCCCTTATAAGCTTGTCCATTTGTTCTTCGAACGACGGACAGGGCTCTTTTGCATCTGGAACTTTTACTGTTTCAGGATTAGCGTCTTCCCATTGAGCGTCCGCTTCTTCATCGAAGTCATACATGACATAGAAGCTGTTTAGTAGCTCTCGTCCCTTTGACCGGATGTATCCAAGCCCGATTGTCTCCATTTTCCCATTAGGCAGTTTGCATTGAGTCCCGGGAACGTTCCAGACTTTGTCATAGAACTTGGCTTTTCGAACGGTCTGCTTGAAGGATATCCCCTGGCGTTTCAGCAGCTTTTTCATACCTTCCGTATAATATCTGGGAAGACGGATAGGCTGAAGCCTGTCGAGCGTAGGATCTGCGCCATGCCAGATTTCTTTTTCCACCTTGGTTTCTTCAGAGCGGTAGAACAGAATTGCTTTCTCGCTTTCTCGTCTGGGAGGGATATAGAACGTTTGCAGCTCTTCTACATTGTAAATATTAAGTGCATCCAGTTCTTTATGGTATTTAAGCGGCACTATGGTGACTTGTAGACTTTGCTCTTCGTCAGCGGACGTTCGTATTGAAGGTCGAGCAGAGAATACAGTATGGATCTCATCTTCCGAGTCGCTACCAAAGACCAACGTAGGAGCAGACGGCCCTGGCTTGTTGTGTTGGGATGGACCCGAATAAACTATCTCCTCTTCCTCTTCAGTATCACTGCCGAAGACAGGGATGGTGGCGTTAGCTTTGTTCTCCGGTTTGTGACACTTCTCCGTGTCTTCAAAATCCGGTAAGAAGTATTTGGCATCTTCATATTTGCGGACCTCGTTCACAGAGAACGGGTTCAGTTCTCCTGTCACGGTATACTCGAAACCATCCTTAAAATACTTCATACACTGATGTTGTGTAGAAGGGATGATGTTGTACTCGTGTAACCATGGTCGGCCGAGCAAAGCGTTGTAGCATGTCTTGGCGTCTATGACGTGGAACTTAATATCCGTGACGAGTAGCCCAAAGCGTAGCATCAGTATCACAGAACCAAGAGTTCTTGATGACTGGGAGTCGAACCCGGAGATGGTGATCTTGTCCCGAGCAAGGTGTTGGACGCTCATGCAGATTTATTTTAACACCCGCACATTGAGGAGATTAACGGAGGATCCATTGTCGATCAGGATTTTGCCCATCTTTATATCGTGGCAGTATCCTGAGACATAAAGGGGGCGATTGTGTTCGCACGTCCCAAGGAGAAGGTCCTCGTCGCCGAAAGTGACATCGGCCGTGTGCACTTCCTCCAATTCATTCTTCATCTTTTCTTCGGCCAGGCAAGCTTGGAATCGTTCCGGATCTTGTAGTGCCTTAATCAACGAATCTCTCGCCTCTTTTGATAGCAAAAGGGCGTCAAGAATGCTGAGCTGTGAGGGCAGCTTCCTCAGATGTGCTAAGACGTTGTAATACACCTTATTCTTCTTCGGCGGGTTGTTGGCGCTTAGCTCCTCCAGAACTTGGTCATCTAAGACGATATCTTCAGAAACCTTTTCTTTCCCTTTATCTTTTCTGTTTAAGGGTCCGAGGTTCTTTTCAGGCAGCGTCCGATTCCGCAGCCGAATATTTTCACAGACCTTCGGCTCTTCTTCTTTTCCCGAAGTGGACTCTTTAAAGAGAGGGGCAAGTTCCAGCTCTTCATCAGAATCTCTCCCGAATGTAGGCACTTATGACTCGCTAGTGTTAACCATGCGACAATTGCCGGTAGTTCTTTTAATCCTTTCGGTCGTATTTCTTTGCTCTCGACGAGTTTTACGCTTTTCCCGCTTAAAGCGTTGTCGATGAGCAACGTATCCTTGCCACCATCTATCGAAAGTTTTGCACTCTTGAGTGGGGTGCGAAATCTTTTGATGATATAAGCAATAGGAGGGGTGCGTTTCCACTTCACCGGTGATGTTTCCTTCAGAGGATGGTAGCTTCATGCCCATTGATATGGCCTTAGCAAACTTTTTCTTCATCTTGAATTGGCTTTTGTCGGTAGCGGAGGTGTTTAGCTCCAGCGGGGTCGTCTCAGCTCTTTCATCAAGTCGCTGGCGCTTGGCCCTTTCAAATATAGCCGTCTCGCGTTCTCGATCAACTTTACTTTTCAATCGAGCTTCGTTAAGGAACGCATCAATCATTTCATCTGATAGCTCCGGAAATTTTGGTTCAAGATTTGCCCCCAGCGCTTCGGTACGAGGAGTTTCCTCATCGTCCATGAACGAATGGGAAATCACATGACAGCTCGCCACGCATTCTTCAGATTCATCAGGTGAACTCTCTCCCTCATATTCCTCTTGAAAAACATGATTGAGGAACTCTTGGAGTGTAATGGGAGTCCGTGCCTTCTGGTTGTATTCTTCCAGCGCGTCAATTTGTTTTTGCAAGTCTGAGCGCTTGTCGCTAGGCTTCAAGGGCTTCTTTGATTTCTTTTTCTTCTTCTTCGAAGATTTTGACGGCTGGTTGCGAGTGCTTGAGTCACCACCATCGGTCTTTGGAGTTGGACGTGGCTTCAGCATCCCTTCAATGACCTGCGGTTCCAACGGGTTCTTCCACCTAATCGCTGGACATGTCTGAAGATCGTTTAGCATCCTTTTTGTCTTGGCTGATAATACAACCTCCCAAGGAGCTTCTTCAACGACGGAGCATGTTGCCCCTGGCGCATTCGTCCCCTTAGAGGTGTGGGGCTGCGGGGGATTCACCTTCCATTTGTCAGATAATGCGAACTTGCCCTGTCGGTACTGGTTTTCAAGCCAATTTTTGAAAACGTAGCAGTCTTCGATCGGATGGCCTAGTACTCGATGATAAGGACAGTAGTTGGGCTCGTTGACGTCACTTGGTTGCAACGGACGTTTTGGATCCGGCAGATTTATGAGTCTATTGCGCAATGCCAGCTCGAATAACCTTCTTGTTTTATCGCGGGGAAACGAGTAAGGACGCCCTAGCCTCTCCTCAAGGTCTACATACGGGCGCATATTATTTTGACGCACAACCGGCTTCGAGTTGCTCGGTTGTTGTTGAGCATTAGCGACGACGATCGCTTTTCCCTTCCCTTTGTCATTTCGGGAGTCCGGCTTTGGAAGAGAGGGTTTATGGCCCATCTGATCCATCTGCGCTAGCTTGTCAATCAAGGCCTGGAAGGTAGTCGGCTTGAAAAACATCATAAATTGCGAGATGGTTGCTTGCGGATCAAGGGTTCCCATAAACATACCCACCGCAGGAGCTTCTTCAATGCGCTGCTCGCACTTCGACCATAAGTTCCGCCACCGTATAGTATACTGAACCCACGTCTCGCCTGGCTTTATCCTGGCGTTAATCAGTGCCGTCATCGGGGTGCGTTCACTGGCGCTTGCAAAACGCTGAGTAAACAACAGCTCCATCTCCGCGAAGGTTTTGATAGAGTCGTTCGGGAGCTCAGAGTACCACTCGAACGCCGTATCCGATAAACTTCCAACAAACTGGCGAAGCAAAAGCTTGTCATCACCGCCGGTGTTGCCGCAGAGTGCCCTGAACTGGGCAACATGCTGGTGAGGATTGCCCGTCCCCATCTAAACATGGAACTTGGGAATCGTATAACCTGGCGGGTACTTGATTTGATCGTAACAACTTGGATATGGCCGCCCCGTTTTTACGACCTGGCCGGCTGCTTCGGTCGCATGATGAACCCGTATTTGTTGGGCGATGTACTCATCCAAATCAGCTTTGGAGATTGTATCCTCTTTAGCCGTCGACAGAGCTGGTGGAGGATTTGATGTCTCTCCCCTATCGTCTCCAAGGACGATCGGGGGCTCTTCGGCCGGAGGATCTTGTTGTATCATCATCCCTATCATGTTTTGGAAGAGGAGGCCCATACGCTGTATGTTGGCTGCTTGTTCAGCAGCCTCTTTGTCCTTCTTCTCCAATATCCGACGAAGGAATTCGGCATCGGTTTCTTCCTCCTGGCGCTCATCTGAGAACGTTTCAGGATTTTCTTTTGGCTCTGTAAGTGCGGCCATAGCGTTCATCATCTCTTGGAGCTTTTGCTGTTGCTCCTGCGCCTTGGTCACTGATCGGGTAAGCGGTCGATGACCCATAGATATGCGGCTGTCTTCTTTACCAGATACCACGTAGACGGAACCACAATGCCCCCTGACTTAGGACGTTTGAGTTCACCACCCTGATATTTGTCGCCGGCGCGGGGGTTTTCTCTGGCCTCCTTCTTTTGTGGGCCGTTGAAATTGAAGGGGCCGTTGCAGAAGGCACCCTAGCGATCGTTGTCCCCTGCTGTTTAATAGGACGGTCTTTTTCTTTTTGCACCTTCTTCTTCTTTCGTTGACGAGAGTGATCTGGGTTGATCACGGAGTCTTGAACCCTCCGCCAGACTTTGTAAATTCTTGAGGACAGCCGTTGAGGGGGCTGTTCTTGTTTTGTTTTCGGAATTCTCTCCGCAGGCAGAGGAGATCTTTTCAGTGTAGTGGTTGGAGAGTTCTTCCGTACCCTCCTCAACAGTTCAAAGCTGTTCCCAGTTGGAACAACAGCATTGACTTCTACCACTGGAGCCGGTGGGGTTAGTCCTGAGGGGGAGTTGCCCCCTGCCTTTCTCACTCATTGCCAATGGCTACGTCGAGCACGACGAGCCGTTGGGACTGGCTCGGAGATAGAGATAGCTTCTTTTTGCCCCCTGTCTGAATGAGGCGCCGCCGGTGTTAACCTCTTAAAGACTAAGGTTGTCTTCTGAGGGGCGATATCCAACCTATCGAAGACGGATCCTCGAGCAGGGGCAGGAATCGTCAGTCTTGAAAAGACTGACTCTTTGACAGGGGAAGCCGCCTTGACGACTTCTGGAGCAGCAGTTATTGCCTTTCTTGGGACAGCCAATTTAGAGTTCTGATCTAGCCTGGTGAAAACAGAGGCCGTCGGTTCGGTAGTGGGCGACCCGTTAACAGGGGTCGTCGTAGCAGTGAGTCGGTCAAAGACCGACTTTTTGTTCACTTCCGGTGCAGGTATTGGCATAGAGAAGCTTGTAGGTGGGATCATGGTCCCGAAAAACAGGCCGGTGATGGCCTGGGTCACCTGATCTACCGGCAGAGCGAGGAAGGAAGCCGCTTGGGGCCCATATGCTACACCTCCCGGTGAGGTGGAGCGTCCGTTGCAGTGGCACTTCGAGCAGTTGGTGCAGTTAGAGGCCATTGATGCTTGAGTTCTGCGCCAGGCAAAAGACCAAATCTTAGTAACTTGAAATCCAAAGGCAACCATCTAACAAACCGCGATTGGTTCGCGAATATGACACACGAAGTGTGGAGTGGAAAGAGGAAAAGGTCCCACCGGGCGTGGCAGAATCTGTTCCCCTCCGAAAGACGCGGCGGAGACGCGGTGGACGTCCTGCCTGAGGTTCGGGGCAGATGCTATTTGGTGCTATCCATCCACCTCTCCGAAGATGCCAAGTTGATTTATGGCACCATGTATCGGAGGTTTAGACGGAGGCGGCCGATGTAGCAGACTTCGTCAGATTCCTCCTCAGGGTGAGGGGATTTTGATTGTGGGGACGCTCTTCCCTGTAGGCGCAAGCCCCTGCAGTTAATTACGCTACCGCATCGCGGTAACAACTTTATCCTTCTCCAGAATTTCACTTCATGTCGTATGTATTTGTTTTGTTTGTGGTTGCCCGTGGATTGTATACGGAGACTGAGTAATGCCGTCGCCCGTAGGACGTGGATTAGTCCAAATCCGTATTTACTTAGATTTGGGTTTGGTGTTTTTAGTTTAAGGATACATTAGCCATGCTTGGGGCTAAGATCAACATAAACGTTCGTTAATGATACGTTAGTCTCGTTTGGGACTAAGATCAACTTAACGGGATCGTCTAGATCCATTTAATATATGGTCATCGGGACTCGTCATCTCTCTGACGTCGTTGAAGAATTACAACGACAGGTGTCAGAGGAATTCAGAGATGTACCCTTGAACCAAAGTTGATTTAGAGTTTTATAGTCCATTTGAATGTTTAAGGATACGTTAGCCGTGTTTGAGGCTAAGATCAACTTAAACGGGATCGTTTAGATCCGGCAAAAGAGCATTCGGGGGCTCTATTGTTCCAGTTTAGGGACGTAGTGGTCCATAGGTAGTTTAAGGACGTTGCGGTCCATGTTCCAGTTTAGGGACGTGATGGTCCGTGTTCCAGTTTAGGGACGTGGTGGTCCGTATTAATTCCAGTTTAGGGACGTGGTGGTCTATGTTCCAGTTTAGAGACGTGGTGGTCCAACATTAGTTTAAGGACGTTTCGGTCCATCGTTAGTTTAAGGACGTTTCGGTCCATGTTCCAGTTTAGGGACGTGGTGGTCCATCGCCAGTTTAGGAACGTGGTGGTCCATCATTAGTTTAAGGACGTTTCGGTCCGTCGTTAGTTTAAGGACGTTTCAGTCCATGTTCCAGTTTAGGGACGTGGTGGTCCATCGCCAGTTTAGGGACGTGGTGGTCCATCATTAGTTTAAGGACGTCTCGGTCCATCATTAGTTTAAGGACGTTTCGGTCCGTCATTAGTTTAAGGACGTTTCGGTCCGGCAATCCCATTTTGGGGTAAATATTAGTTTAAGGACGTTTCGGTCCAATATTAGTTTCAGGACGTTTCGGTCCACGAGTTTAAGGACCCCGCAGTCCATATTGATGTGTGGTCGTCGGGACCCGTCACCTCTCTGACGTCGTTGAAGAATTACAACGTTGAGTGTCAGAGGAGTTCGGAGATGTACCCTTGAACCGGTCGTAAATTGATTTAGGAGAGCGGTCTTGCTCAATCAATTTAATTTGAGGATTTACAGCCAAACTTGGGCTAAATCCAGTTGAAAAGGTTCAACATTTTATTTATTTTTGGTCTATTAAACCTGTGCTAGGGCTTTGCCCACACTTAGATAATGCATTGCATTACTTTCTATTTCTGTTTGGACTGGGCTCTGCCCTTTTATAAATGATGCAGAAGCATCAATTTTATTTGGGCTCTGTCCTTTATAAATGATGCAGAGCATCAATTTTATTTGGGCTTTTCCCTTTTATTGCTTTGCAATTTATTTTGGCCTGCTAGGTCTTTTGATTTGGGCCTGGCCCTTTAAGAAATGCATTGCATTGATTAGGCGCTTTGCGCCAATCAGGGAGTGCAAGCGCTTGTAGTGACGACACGTGTCATGCAAGCGTAGTGCGCTACGCTAGTGCGCTGTACTTGCGCTGCTGACACGTGGCGTACTTTGGTGAGTTGCGCCAATTACAGAGAGCAAAGCTCTATCTTAAAGCGCATTGCGCAAGTAGTTGACACGTGGCGCTTTCCCAAGAGCGCAACAGCGCAGTTTGGAAGTGCAAAGCACTTAGAATCTTTTAGATTTAAGAACAGAAGTGCGAAGCACTAAAAAAACAGGTTTTTCTTTTCATTTCAAGAACCAAAGGTTCATAAAAGTGCAAAGCACTATTTTTTATTTTAGTTTTTTCTTGTTTTAAAGAACCAGTGGTTCATAAGAAGTGCAAAGCACTGTTTATTATATGAAGATCCTTGATCTGGTTTTTAGATCAATGATCTATTAGAAGAAATTTCTTCTCTTTTGTGAAGGTTTTTACCTTTTTCTTGAAATTTTTCTCAGAGTTCTCTCTGTTTGAAGCTCTTGATTTTTCAAGAAAAATGTTGATCATTTTGGATTGAGGTCTAGGGGCCTTTATATAGTGCCCATAAATTTGTTGAATTTGTTAAAGAGATCTTTCTCTGAGTGATTTGGGGAATTTTCCCCACCGTTGGATCTTTGATCCAAGGGCTTCTGTTTTACAGAAGAAAATCTTCTTGTTTTAACAAGAACAGAAAGATTTCTTTAAAATCTTTATTCTGTTTGGCGTAGATGCCCCAGCGCGTGACGCGTGTCACGCAGCGCACAGCGGAGCGCAACTGTGCTAGCGCCTCTGCGCTGACACGTGTAACGCAGCGCACAGCGGAGCGCAACTGCGCTAGCGCATCTGCGCTGACACGTGTCGCGCAGCGCAGTGCTTGCGCAGCTGAAGGGTTGCTTCATTTAATTTTGTTTAAAACAGAGCATTGCTCTGATTGGGTGCACTGCCTTGGGCGCTGCGCTGATGCGTCTGCGCCAGACACGTGGCGCGTTGCCCCCGGGATTTGAAGCGTTGCTTCAAAATTTTGAATTTTGAATTTCAACAGAGCTTTGCTCTGATTGGGGGAAACAGATCCGCTCTGGATGCTTCACACGGGTTCACTGCCGTGCTCTGCGAGAACCAGGATCCGCTCTGGACGTTTTCCACGGGGTCAGAAGTGACGTTATCCGTGTTCCGTGTGACCAGGAATTTGCACTAGATGCTTTACACGGGTTCACTGCCGTGTTCGGCGAGGACTAGGCACCGCTCTGGATGCTTCACACGGGTTCACTGCCGTGCTCTGCGAGGACCAGGATCCGCTCTGGACGTTTTCCACGGGGTCAGAAGTGACGTTATCCGTGTTCCACGTAACCAGGAATGGTTGAGTTTATCTGCATTTCACGGAGTCGGAATTTGACTCTTGGTCATCTGTATACCGTCGAGTCATGGAACTGGGGGTTGTCGCTGTTCCGCTTTTCTTGATGTTATGTCTGCTGGGTCAAATGCTGAGATAATTTCTAGGCTACCTATGAACCTGGGGGAGGAGGAGTGTGATTCCTTCTTTGTTTGCGCCCCTGGATTGTATACAGGGACTGCTGTGATATCACCTGTAGGGCATAAATTTCATTTTTATTTTTCAATTCTTTCCGCGATGCTCTATCATTTCAGCTTTTATATCGCGAAGGTCGCGATTGCCCAATCATTTCGGCTATTTTTCGCGGTGCCCAATCATTTCGGCTATTTATTTTATTTTTACTCGCTGCTTTTTATTGCGAGTTGCCCAATCATTTCGGCTATTTTGCATGCATACATTTTTACTTGCTGATTTTGTTGCAAGTTGCCCCATCATTTTGGCTATTTTGTACGCATGTGTGGCCCGCAAGCTTCTTGCCGCAAGGTTGGGATTAGACACCGATTTTGGAATCAGCACCGCTATAACTGGGATATTGCCAGGAGCAAATCATCATTTGCCTCTGTCGATATCGAACAAAGGTGGCTTAGCAAACAGGGTTAGGATCCTGTCGACTAAGGCTTTTGACTTCATGAGCCGTAAGGGTCTCATAAAGGTGTTTCTCCCTGCGATTCGTGAGGATCTCGTAGGTGTGTTTTCTCCTTAGGAATCGTGAGGACTCCTAAGTGTATGTTCTCTTATAAGTCGTAAGGATCTTACAAGAGAGTTTTCCCCTTATAAATCGAGAGGACTCACAAGGGTTGCTCACCGTGCGAACATATCCCTAGTCACGGATGGGACTTGGTTAGGGAAATGTTTATTCGCGCCCGTGGATTGTATACAAGGGTCAGTATTGAACCACTTGCAGGGCAGTATCGGAGGTTGTGGGGGTTGCTTAAGAACAGGTTCAGGTCCCTGTAACTTAAGGCTTTCAAATCTTATGAGCCTTGAGGGTCCCATAAGAGAATTCTCCTTACAAGTCGTGAGGATCTCGCAAGTGTAATTTCTTCTTAGGAATCGTGGGGATCCCTAAGTGTGTTGCTCCCTTGTGAGTCGTAAGGATCTCATGCGAGTGGTTTCTCCTCACAAGGTCGAGAGGACCCTGTAAGTGTCTTTTAACGAGGCTGCGCTCTTTCGGGTTTTCATAAACACTCGCCGGTAGCCCTGCTGTTTTTACTCACGGAGCCCTTTCAGGTTTTCATCCGTGCCCATTTTGCTTATGGACATACCGTCTCTTTTTTTTATTCTTTCTCTTCTTCTTTTTTTGATATATATAACGAGGTTGTGCCCTTTCGGGTTTTCACAAACACTCGCCGGTAGCCCTGCTGTTTTTACTCACGGAGCCCTTTCGGGTTTTCATCCGTGCCCATTTTGCTTATGGACATACCGTTTTTTTATTTGTTTTTTTTTGTATCAGCTTTGGGATGCTGCAATTCACCATAGTTTCTCGGCGTCTCGGTCAACATCTAGGTTTAGGACGTAGTGGTCCGTCGTTAGTTTAAGGACGTTTCGGTCCGTTAACCAGCTACTACTTATAGAGTTTTTGGGCTTAGAAAGATAGCGAGCGGACATAGTCGTCGTCATCTATCATTGACCTAGGCCGTAACTCGTTAGGCGTAGTATTTCTTCAGGAAGCGACCGTTTATTGGTCTGAAGGGTCTTTCGCCATGCATATCCATAAGTAGATAGGCTCCACCCTGGTAGACCTTGTCTATAATGTACGGGCCTTCATAGTTCGGCTCGAATTTTCCGCGCTTGGCGCGATTGGGGATCATAGGTCTTTTGACCATCAACACGAGTTCGCCTTGGCGGAATGTCCTCGGCCTGGTCAATCTTTCATACGAGCGCGTCATCTTTGCTTTATAAGCCTCCAGATTTTGTTGCGCTACGAGCCGGGTTTCATCAAGGTCATCGAGCTCCTCAAGCCGAAGGTGAGCGTTCTCTTCGTCCGTCAGCTCGTAATGGACTGCCACTCGTAGAGAAGGTAATTCTATCTTGAGGGGGAATACTGCTTCTGTACCGAATACCAACGCGTACGACGTTGTGTTCGTGGCCGTCTTGAACGTAGTTCGATACGCCCAGAGAGCTTCTTGCAGTCTCTCATGCTAGTCCTTCTTATTTCGGGACACCGTCTTCTTCACGATCTTCGTCAAGGTCTTGTTGAAAGCCTCAGCTAGACCGTTAGCTCGGGGATTATAAACTGAAGAGTATCTCCAGTCTATGTTGTGCTGTTGTGCGAAGCGGCTGATTTTGTGGCTTCTGTAGGCTGGCCCGTTATCGGAGATGATCCGTCGTGGAGTTCCAAACCGATAAATAACGTGTGTCTTGAAGAAGTGGAGGATGTTCTCCGTCTTCACTTCCCTCAGCGGTACTGCTTCTGCCCATTTGGAGAAGTAATCAGTCGTCGCCAAAATGAAATGATGTCCTCTGGACGATGCCGGTTCGATGGGTCCGATTATGTCAGTTCCCCACATTTCGAACGGCCAGCTAGCCACTGTTGGATGTAGTGGATTTGGATGTTGATGGATAAAGTCCCCATGGATCTGGCATGAGTGGCATTGCTTCGCATACTCGAGGCAGTCCTGGATCATCGTGGGCCAGTAGTGACCCATCCGTTTAATCTTCAACTTCATCTTCGGTCCGGCTTGGTGAGAACCGCAGAGTCCGTCATGAACTTCCTGAACGACTCTCTTCGCCTCTTCAGGTCCCAGGCATCTCAACCACAGCGAATCAAACGACCTCTTGTATAGAGTATCATTGACGAAGGCGAAAGATAAGGCTTGTTTCATGAGCTGATGTTTTGAGGACGCATCTTCAGGCGTTCGACGGGATTTGAAGTAGTCTATAAAGGCTTCTCTCCAATACTCAACCGTTTCTTGGTCATTTATTTGCAGGGCCGTCTGCTCAGTCGCTCCCTTTTCTTCGGACGATTCTGGAGATATTTCTGCCGGTGCAAGAACCCGAAGGCTTTGCACAATGATCCTCACGTCATCGAGGTTCTCATCGGCCAGTTCTTTAGCGAGCTTAGCTAGTGCATCCTCTTTGCTATTTTCTGCACGCGGTATGCTTTCCAGAATGTAGGAAGGTATTTGGGTCAGCAGTTCCTTCTCGCCGTACTTTACCAGTTCCGGTTTGCACGTTTGATAGTCACCGTTTACTTGGCTAACGACCAGTTGGGAGTCTCCGTATATGAGGAGGTTTCAATTCCCATGTCGATGGCGATCTCAAGGCCTGCTATCAAAGCTTCATACTCGGCTTCATTGTTTGTCCTCGTCTCTGTTAAGGAGAAAGCGAAGCACATTATCCCTGCTTGTGGGGTCACGAAGATGAGGCCTACTCCCGATTTGATTATGGGTGTATTTTGTTTGCGCTTCTTCATGGAAGATGCTCCATCGAAATAAAGTTCCCACCGGGTACCACTTCCGTCGATCGTGTCAAACGCATGTTCGTCTGGAAGTTCGCAATTCAAAGGGGAGTCGGTCGGTATCGGATGTTCAGCGAGGAAGTCGGCGATGGCCTGGCCTTTCACTGTCTTAAGAGGTTGATAAGTTATCGAGAACTCCATCAAGAGCAGGGCCCATTTAGCGAGTCGCCCCGTCAATATGGACTTCGACATCAAGTATTTGAGAGGGTTCGCCTTCGATATGAGGCGGACTTCATGTGCCAACGCATAGTGCCTGAGTTTCGTTATTGCGAAGATTAACGCCAGGCAATGTTTTTCGATGGGAGAATAATTGCTTTCTGCCCCCAGGAGGACTCGACTCAAGTAATAGAGAGATCTTTCTTTCCTTTGGTCGTTCTCTTGTGCCCATAATGCGCCTAAGGAACCTTCGAGGGCTGTTGTATAAAGAATGAGAGGCCTTCCCTTGACCGGAGCAGCCAGCACTGGTGGGTTCTGCAGATACTGCTTGATTTCGTCCAGCGCGCCTTGGCATTTGTGATCCCAGACGAACGGGGTTCCCTTCTTCATCAGGTGACTATAAAGACGACACTTTCCAGAGAGATTGGCTATAAATCGCCGGATGTATGCGAGCTTCCCTTAGAGGGATCGCAATTGTTTGAGAGTCCTTGGTGGGGGCATGCCCATGATCGCTTTGATTTTTGACGAATCTATCTCGATACCTTGGTGTCGGACGATGAATCCCAGGAATTTGCCCGAGGACATCCCGAACGCGCATTTGAGTGGGTTCATCTTCAAGTTATATTGCCGAAGGCGTTGAAATACGCTCTTCAGATGTTCGAGATGTTCCTCGTATGATTTTCTTTTCACCACGAGGTCGTCGATATAGCATTCGACGATTTCATGTATGAGGTCATCGAAGATCTTCGTCATGGCCCTCTCATAGGTGGCACCGGCGTTCTTTAGACCGAAGGGCATCACCTTGTAGCAGAATATACCCAAAGGGGTCCGGAAAGCGGTGTGCTTCTGGTATTCGGGATGCATCTTTATCTGATTGTATCCTGATGAGCCGTCCATGAATGAGAAAACCTCGTGAGTGGATGTATTGTCTATCATCAGTTCAGTGACTGGTACTGGGAAATAGTCCTTCGGGCTGGCTTTATTGAGATCCCGGAAGTCGACGCATATTCGCACCGTCACATTCTTCTTCATCACCGGAACGATGTTAGTGATCCAATCAGGGTACTGATGCTCCTGGATAAACCCAGAGTCGATCAGCCTCTTGACCTCGGCGGTAATGCTCATCTCAAGTTCGAGCCGCATTCTTCTCGGTGCTTGTTTGATTGGCTTGATGTCCGGGGATATCGTTAGTTTGTGGACCGTGATCTCTGGATCTAATCCTGGCATTTCGGAATAGCTCCACGCGAAGCAATCTCTATGCTGCATAAGCACGTCTTTTAACGCAGCCACCCTTTCTTCACATAGCAGCTCACTGACGAATGTGGGTCGCGGGTCGCTTTCCGTTCCCAAATCAATCTTCTTGAGGTTATCTGCAGTAGTGTGTATTCCATCTTCCAGCTCTTTGGGCGCCGGTGGAAACTCTGAGATCACCTCATCATCATTGTTTTCAAAGCACCAGGGGAGGTCATCCATATTCTCGGGCTCTTCTTTCGATATCGTTATTATATGACAAGTACGAGCTCGTTTCGAAGACCGATGTGGATCTGGGTCTACCCTCGTGGATTTGGGTTCATGCTTCTGCGGCGGTGTTACCCTCCAACTGTCGGATAGAGCGAACTTGCCGAGCTGATACTGATCTTCGACCCAGTTCTTGAAGGTGAAGCAGTCTTCGAGAGGATGCCCTATTACTTGGTGATAAGAGCAATAGTTTGGGTGAGAGACTTCGCCTGCTTGCTCGGGGTGTTTAGACTCCGGAAGTGTAATCATTTGGTGTTTTATAGCTAGGTCAAGTATCTTCTTTGTCTTGTCTTGAGGAAAAGAGTATGCTCGACTCATCTTCTTCATAAGGAACAAATCTGGACCGCTCGATTCCCGTTCGCGTGACTTCTTGGTCCCGCTTTGTCGCTGCTGAATGCCTTTTCCGCTTTTTGACTTATTTCTGCCTCTGCGTCGGGCCTTTTTTACAACAGGTTGATAGGGAGGGGCATTTTCATCTTTTGCAACCTGTTGAAGAAGGCGTTGCGTCCTGGCTTTCTCATAGATAGCCATTTCGCGATTGTGGTCATCTCGGACTTTTTGACCATCTTCCCTTATAAGCTTGTCCATTCGTTCTTCGAACGACGGACTGGGGATTTTTATGTCGGGGACTTTTTCTGGTTCAGGATTAGCACTCTCCCATTGAACATCTCCTTCTTCATCAAAGTCATATACAATATAGCAGTCGCTGAGTAACTCCTGTTTCTTGGATCGAATGTATCCAAGCCCGTTTGCTTCCATTCTCCCATTGGGTAACTTGCGCTGAGTTCCGGAAACGTTCCAGACTCTGTCATTAAACCTGGCTTTTCGAGCGGTCTGTTTGAAGGGTATCCCTTGGTACTTCAACAGCCTTTTCAAGCCTTCTGTATAGTATCTAGGCAGACGGATGGGCTGAAGCCTGTCAAGCGTAGGATCCGCACCGTACCAGATTTCTTTCTCCACTTTAGTTTCCCCGGAGCGGTAGAATAGGATCGCCTTTTCGTCTTCTCTCCTGGGAGGGACATAGAACGTCTGCAGCTCTCCACACTGTAGGTATCAAGCACGTCCAGTTCTTTATGATGTTAAGGCGGAACTATGGTAACTTGCAAACTTTGTTCTTCACCAGCGAATGTTTGTATTGAAGGCCGAGCGGAAAATATAGCATGGACCTCATCTTCCGAGTCGCTGCTAAAGATCAACATAAGAGTGGACGATCCCGGCTTGTTGTATTGGGGTGGGCCTGAATAAACCATCTCATCCTCTTCCTCAGTATCACTCCCGAAGACGGGAATGGTGGCGATAGCTTTGTTCTCTGGTTTATGACATCTCTCCGTGTCTTCGAAATCTGGTAAGAAGTACTTTGCATCTTCGTATTTTCGGACTTCGTTCACGGAGAATGGTTTCAACTCTCCTGTCACAGTGTACTCAAGACCATCCTTAAAGTATTTCATACACTGATGTTGTGTAGAAGGGATGATGTTGTACTCGTGTAACCAAAGCCGGCCGAGCAAAGCGTTATAGCATGTCTTGGCTTCAATGACATGAAATTTAATATTTGTGACAAGCAGCCCGAAGCGTAGCGTTAGTATCACAGATCTGAGAGTCCGTGACGACTGGGAATCAGAACCAGAGATGGTGATTTTATCACGAGCGAGATGCTGGACGCTCATGCAGATTTCCTTCAACACTCGCACGTTGAGAAGATTGACGGAAGACCCATTGTCGACCAATATTTTGCCTATCTTTATATCGTGGCAGTATCCTGAGACATAGAGGGGACGGTTGTGCTCGCACGTCCCAAGGAGAAGGTCTTCGTCGCCGAAGGTGATATCAGCCGTGTGTACCTCCTTTAGCTCTTCCTTCATCTTTTCTTCGGCGAGAAAAGCTTGGAATTGCTCTGGCTCTAGTAGCGCCTTGATCAACGAATCTCTCACTTCTTTGGATAGCAAAAGGGCGTCGAGAATACTGAATTGTGAAGGTAGTTTCCTCAAGTGCGCCAGAACGTTATAGTCCACCTTATTTTTCTTTGGCGGGTCCTTGGCGGTCAGTTCTTTCATAACTTGATCGTCCACGGCGATATCCTCGAGGACCTTTTCTTTTCCCTTATCTTTTTTATTCGTAGATCCGAGATTCTTTTCTGGGAGCGTGCGATTGCGCAGCTGGATGTTATCACATGTCTTCAATTCTTCCTCTTCTCCCAATGCGGATTCTTTAAAGAGGGGGTCAAGAGCCATTTCTTCGTCAGAGTCGCTTCCGAAAGTGAGAATTTGCGACCCCCCAGTATTGATCATGCGACAGTCACCAGTATCTCTTTTATGCTCCTCAGTCGCACTTCTTTGCTCCTGCCGAGTTTTGTGTTTCATTCGCTTAAAATGTTTCCGGTGAGCGACATATCCCTGCCACCATCTTTTAAAAGCATTGCACTCCTCGGTGGGGTGCGAAATCTTTCGATGATAAGAGCAGTAGCTGGGATGCATCTTTGTTTCATCAGGAGAGTTTCCTTCGGAGGGTGGTAGCTTCATTCCAATTGATATGGCTTTAGAAAATCTTTTCCTCGTCTTGAATTTGTTTTTATCCGCAACGGATGTCTTTTGATTGGGCGGAAGTGTCTTGACTCTTTCGTCTAGTCGCCAGCGTTTGGCCCTTTCAAATATGACCGTCTCGCGTTCCCGATCAGCTTTACTTTTCAAAAGAGCTTCGTTGAGGAATGTGTCTATCATTTCATCTGACGGCCTCAAAAGTTCTGGTTCAGGGTCTGCCCCCAGTTTCTCTGTGCAAGGAGTTTTCTCATCGTCTGTAAATGAGTGGGAGATCATATGACAACTTGCTACGTAACCCTCAGATTCATCCGACGAGCTTTCTCCATCATCTTCCTTCTGAAAGACGTGGCTGAGGAACTCTTGGAGCATGATGGGAGTCCGTGCCTTCTGATTATACTCCTCCAGCGCGTCAATCTATTTCTGCAGGTCCGTGCGCTTGTCGCCAGGCTTCATGGGCTTTTTGGATTTCTCCTTCTTCTTCTTTGAAGATTTTAACGGCTGGGTGTGAGTGCTCGGGCCATTACCACCAATCTTTGGAGTTGTGCGCGGCTTCAGCATCCCTTCGATGATCTGGGGTTCTAGCGGGTTCTTCCATCTGACTGCCGGGCATGTATGAAGATCATTCAGCATCCTTTTGGTTTTGGCTGACAGCACGACCTCCCATGGAGCTTCTTCAACAAAAGAACAAGTTGCCCCGGGTGTGTCCTTCTTCTTTGGAGTGTGCGGCCGTGGTGGGTTTACTTTCCACTTCTCGGACAGCGCAAACTTGCCTTGTAGGTACTGATCTTCGATCCATCCCTTAAAGACGAAGCAATCCTCGATCGGGTGACTTACCATTTGGTGGTAAGGGCAGTAATTGGGATTATTCACTTCGCTGGATTGCGACGGTTGCCAAGGATTCGACAAACTGATAAGCCTGTTGTGCATAGCTAGCTCGAACAGCCTCTTCGTCTTGTCCCGTGGGAATGAGTAAGGACGCTTCATTTTCTCATTGTAATAGCGTCGTCTCTCTTCCAGTTGATCTGCTAGCTTTGGGGCACTGGGCTGTTGTTGGGTGTTCGCAATGAAGGTCGCCTTCCCTTTACCCTTGTCGTTCTGAGATTCCGGCTTTGAGGGAGACGGCCGTGACCCATTTGATCCATCTGGGCTAGCTTATCGATTAAATCCTGGAACGTGGTCGGTTTAAAGAACATCATGAACTGTGAAATAGTTGCATGAGGATCTAGAGTGCCCACGAACATGCCAACCGCTGGTACTTCTTCAATGCGCTGTTCGCACTTCGACCACAAGTTCCGCCATCGGATTGCATATTGAACTTAGGTTTTGCCTGGCTTCACCCTTGCATTGATCAAAGCTTTTATTGGGGTGTGTTCGCTGGTGCTCGCGAATTGCTGGGTGAATAGAAATTCCATCTCTGCGAAAGTTTTGATGGAGTCATTCGGAAGCTCAGAGTACCACTCAAACGCCGTCTCCGATAAACTGCCGACGAATTGGCGAAGTAAGAGCTTATCATCGTCGCCGGTGTTGCCAAAAAGAGCTCTGAATTGGGCTACGTGTTGATGGGGATTGCCTGTCCCCTTGTAGACATTGAATTTCGGGATCGTGTAGCCCGGCGGGTACTTTATCTGATCATACCAGCTTGGATATGGTCGCCCCGTTTTGACAACTTGGCTGGCTGCCTCAGTTGCCTGGTGAACTCTTATTTGTTGAGCAATATAATCGTCCAAGGCGGCCTTAGAGATTGTTTCCTCTTTGGCTGTTGAAAGAGCCGGAGGTGGAATTGACGTTTCTCCTCTGTTGTCTTCGAGGACAATCGGAGGATCTTCGGCTGGAGGATCCGGCTGTATCATCATCCCGACCATGTCTTGGAACAGAAGAGCCATCTGCTTTATATTGGCCGCTTGTTCCGCAGCCTCTTTATCCTTCCTTTCATGCATTCTATGAAGGAATTCAGCATCGGTCTCGTGTTCGCGACGTTGTTCCGATGACGCCTCCGGGTTTTCTTTTGGTCCGGTGAGCTCGGCCATCGCAGTCAACATCTCCTGGAGCTTCTGCTGCTGCTGTTCCTGAGCTCTTGTGATGGTTCGGGTAAGCGGTCTATGGCCTGTCGAAGCGCGGCTATCCTCCTCCCCAGATGCCATATAAACGGTATGGACGACCATGCCCCCAGACTTAGGGCGTTTGGGTTCAGTGTTTTTGACTTTTGTCGCCGGCATGGGGGTCTTCTCCAGCCTTCTTTTCTTATGAACAGTGGAAGTTGAGGGGGCCGTTGAGGTGGGTACCCAGACAACTTTTCGTGGCTTGGCAGGATGGCTTACCTCATGTTGGAGCTTCAGCTTCTTGTGCTGGCGGAAGAAATTTGGATCGATCACCGAGTCTCGGGCCTGCCGCCAGACTTTATAGATCTTGGAGGACAGCCGCTGAGGGGATTGGGACCGTTCTGTCTTTTCTTCCGTAACCTTCTCCAGTGGAGGGGGAGACCTTTTTAGTACAGCGGTAGGAGAATTCCTACGCACCTTATTCAACAGCTCAAAGCTGTTCCCAGTTGGAACAGCCGCATTAATTTCCGCCGCCGGGGCTGGTGGAGCTAGCCCAGAAGGGGAGCTACCTCCGGACTTCCTCACTCGGCGCCAGTGGCGATGTCGAGCATGTCGAGCTGTGGGAATTGGCTCGGTGACGGGGACGACCTTGTCTTGCCCCCTGTTCAGGTGAGGGGCTATTGTCGGTGTCAGCCTATTAAAGACTGATGTTTTCTGAGCAGTAGGAGCGGGAGTGGGAGTTGGGACGGTCAGTCTTGTAAAGACCGATCTCTTAGCAGGAGAAGCCGCCTTGACGAATTCAGGAGTAGGTTTGGCTACTCTCTTTTGAATAACCTCCTCTGGGACTGCAAGCTTCATCGTGGGCCCGCAGGAGTTTTTGCCCAATCTGGAGAAGACCGAGGCACTGGTGTTGGACGATCCGTTGAGAGGGGCCGCAGCAGCTGTAAGTCGATCGAAGACCGACTTCTTGGGAGCTTCTGGTATGGGCACTGGGGCAGTGAAGCTCATTGGCGGGAGTATGGTCCCGAAAAACAGTCCAGTAGTAGCCTGGGTGATTTGTTCTACTGGCATCGTGAACAGTGATGCCGCTTGAGGCCCATAGGCTACACCTCCAGGTGAGGCGGAGCGTCGGTTGCAGTTGCAGTTGGAGCAGTTCGAGCAGGTAAATGCCATTGCTGTTTGCTTTCTGCGCTAAGCAAAAGACCAAATCTTAGTAACTTGAAACCCGAGGGCAACCATTAACAAACCACGATTCGTTCGCGAATACGACACACGAAGTGTGGAGTGGAAAGAGGAAAAGGTCCCACCGGGCGTGCCAGAATCTGTTCCCCTCCGAAAGACGGCGCGACAGAGACGTCTTGCCTGTGATTCGGGGCAGATGCTAATAGGTGCTATCCGTCCACCTCTCCGAAGATGCCAAGTTGATTTATGGCACCGTGTATCGAAGGTTTAAACGGATGCGGCCGATGTAGCAGACTTCGTCAGATTCCCCCTCGCTTGAGGGGTTTTTTATTGTGGGGACGCTCTTCCCTGCAGGCGCAAGCCCCTGCTGTTAATTACACTACCGCGTCGTGGTAACAACTTTCTCCTACTCCATATAGTCACTTCGTGTTGTGTGTGTTTGTTTTGTGTTCTGTTGCCCGTGGATTGTATACGGAGACTAATTTGTACTGTCGCCCGTAGGACGTGGATTAGTCCAAATCCGTATCTTTCTTAGATTTGGGTTTGGGGGTGTGTGTGTGTTTAAGGATACGTTAGCCTTATTTGAGGCTAAGATCGACTTAAACGTTCGTTAAGGACACGTTAGTCTAATTTTAGACTAAGATCGACTTAACGGGATCGTTTAGATCCGATAAGAGAGCAATTGGGGGATCTATTGTTTAGTTTAGTGACATTGCGGTCGATAGGTAGTTTAAGGACATTGCGGTCCAATGTTAGTTTTAAGACGTTGCGGTCAAGGTTAAGGACATCATAGTCCGTGAGCTTAAGGACCTCACAATCCGATGTTAGTTTTAAGACATCACGGTCAAGGTTAAGGACATCATAGTCCGTGAGCTTATGGACCTCACAGTCCGATGTTAGTTTTAAGACATCATGGTCAAGGTTAAGGACATCATAGTCCGATATTAGTTTTAAGACATTACGGTCGAGGTTAAGGACATCATAGTCCATGAGTTTAAGGACCCCACAGTCCGTAGCAGCGTGTGGTTGTCGGGACCTGTCACCTCTCTGACGACGTTGAGGGATTACAACGGCGGATGCTAGAGGAGTAAAGAGATGTACCCTCGAACCGGGTGTAAATTGATTGGGAGAGCGGTTGTGCTCAATTCAATTTTTATTGAGGACTTATGGCCAAAATTGGGCTAAGTCCAGTTGAAGACGTTCAACATTTTATTTATAATTGGCCTGTTAGGCCTTTGCTTGGGCTCTACCCTTTTTAAACAATGCATAATATTAGGCTTTTTAATTAAATGCATAGCATTTATATTTGGCCTATTATGCCTTTTACTTGGGCTCTGCCCTTTTAAATAATGCACAGCATTTAAATTGGTCTGATAGACTTTACTTGGGCTCTGCCCTTTTTAAACAATGCATAACATTTAATAATCTGACAGTGCACCACGTGGCCTGTCAGGCGCTTTGCGCCAATTAAAGAGTGCAAGGCTCCAGAGCATGCGGAGGTGACACGTGTCACGCTCTGCTGAGCGCAAGTCTGTTAGCGCAGTGCGCTGCACTAGGGCGCTGCGCTAGTGCGCACTCTGGGGCAGTGCGCCATGCCAAGAGCGCAGTGCTCTGCTTTTATGAGCGCAAGGCGCAGATTGCTCTGTGGTTGACACGTGGCGTGTTCTGGTGACTTGCGCCAATTCAAGGAGCGCAAAGGCGCAGATTGTTCTGTGGTTGACACGTGGCGTGTTCTGGTGACTTGCGCCAATTCAGGGAGCACAAAGGCGCATTTCAAGAGTGCAAGGCACTGTCCAATAGCGCAGAGCGCATCTTGATCCAATTCAGATCAAAGAAATTTTTTTTTCTTGTTCTAAAGAGGTTCTACCTCAAGATTCAAGAACTAATGGTTCATCAAAAGGCTGTGCCTTTATATAGATCAAAAGATCTAAGAAGTAATACTTCTTTAATTAATTTTTTTTTTTGATTGGATCTCTTTTGATAATTTTTTCTTTTTTGTAGTGAAGATCTTGATTTTGTTCTTAGATCTTTGATCTTTTTAGAAGAAATTCTTCTTTTTGTGAGGTGTTTTCATCTCTGTTCTTCCAAGAATTTAATTCTTTACCTTGAAGAAGATGATCTTCTTTCTTCAAAGGCTTGCCTTTCAAATTTTCCAAAGATCTCCATTTTCTCTATATCTCTCTATCTATGTGAGACTTGGAGTCTAGGGGCCTTTATATAGGGCCAATTGGTTTGTTGAGTTAGTTACAGAGATCTTTCTCTGATTGATCTGGGGATATTTCCCCACCGTTGGATCTTTGATCCTAAGGTCTCTGTTTTACAGAAGATAATCTTCTTATTTTAATAAGATTGGAAAGATCTTTCTAGAATTTTAATTATGATTAATTAAATAATTTTAAATTTTAGTGCTGGCGCAGTTGGCGCTAGCGTACCTGCGCTTGACACGTGTCGCGCAGCGCAACTGCGCTAGCGCTCCTGCGCTTGACACGTGTCGCGCATCGCAGAGCGCTAGCGCACCACTATTTGACACGTGGCGCGCAGCGCAACTGCGCTAGCGTACCTGCGTTGACATGTGTCGCGCAGCGCAACTGCGCCAGGGCACCACTGTTTGACACGTGGCGCGCAGTGCAGAGCGCAAGTTATCTGAAGCGTTGTTTCCTTTATTTAAAATTTGAATTTTAAAACAGAGCCTTGCTCTGATTGGGGGTGCGCTGCCTTGGGCGCAGCGCTCCTTGCGCTGACGTGTCTGCTTTTGACACGTGGCGCTCTGCGCGCAGCGCAAGGGATTTGAAGCGTTGCTTCACCTTTTGAATTTTGAAATTCAAACAGAGATTTGCTCTGATTGGGGGAAACATTAACTTCACAAGCTGAACAATACTTCTATATCAAAGATCCTAATCGTGAAGATACTTGGATTGCACTGCAGGTACCGCCTTAATCTTCATTCCATAGTTCTATTGATGATGGTGACATTGAGGACGTAGATCCGATTGACATATGAAATTTTTTTACTGTTGTAATCATTTATATATGTGTGTGTGTTATAAATTCTGCAGTTGCAAACATTTATAAACAACTGATATATGGAAAACTTTGGAGTTCTAATCACTTGTAATATATTAATATGATAGTTTAATGATATATGCATTTTATATATTTTGTATCGTCCTAAGTTGCATGAAACAGATGCCGCGAAAAGGTATGTTCAGCAAATTTGCCAGAATTATATCAGGGAAGAAAAGAGATCGATATGTTTCCTCTTCGATACAGCCTGATCCTGAGATCGCAGAAGGTATGTATTGTGATTTTTAAATAAGCATGTTCAAAATATTTTTTCATATAACTATTGATTGATTATAATAAATTAAAATGTGTAGATGCATCTGATCAGGAGCCTGCAAGTACATCGATGCAGGATGATCCGTATGCACACATAGATGAGCAGTGCACTGACCTGGGTAGCGAGGAGGGGATGTTCACGGATCTCATCACTGATGAGTTTACTCATTCATTGCCTCTTCCAAGAGATTTTCAAAATATAAAAACTTCTCAAGATAGATACAATGTGAGGTGGGATGCTACTCGTCCTCAAATGGATACGGTGATAGATACAACATTAGCGAGTATCACTCAGGAACAGACTGTGGGTGATAATTTGGCCCGGTTTAAACACCACAGAAAAAATGTTGCCAACGAGAATAGGAAATTCGATATGAAGGGGAAAAGGGAAATTCTTATATAGGAAGGTGACAAGCCCGTAGGTCTGGGAAAGTGGGCTACCCATTTTAAAGGTTATATTGGTATTCTCGTCCGAAACACGGAATGGTGGAATGTGGGGTTCACGTTTGCGGATAACCCTTTGGAAGTCTATGTATGGACTTGGCGTTCACTCTTAGGATGCATAACTGAATTAAACAAACATATGTTTGCATTACATGCATACTTGTTATATGGTATTAATACAGTAATCAATATGCTTATTAATTTGTATTACAAAAACATTTCTTCTTGGAAGACATCATAGATGGACATTAGAAGTATGTCCGGCATGAGATGGGTGGAATATTCAAGATGTTGGATATATGTATGCCCTAGAGGCAATTATATGATAGTGTATGTACCGGTATGTGTGTGGAATATTCAAGATGTTGGATATATGTATGCCCTAGAGGCCATTATATGATAGTGTATGTACCAGTATGTGTGTGTGTGTATTCAGAGGACAGTCTTGCTCGACATGATAGTATGCTATCTGGTTACTCTTTATCTTGACATGTTCACTTGATCATGATTTTACTCATTTGGTACATGTTGATAAAGCCCTTAGGATATTTGCTTGACTACTGGGATTATGATGTGGATCATTATAGTGCGACATCTGTAGTTTATAAGCATATTCTTGAAATGTTCCTAGTCGTGGGTGTATCTGTCACGACCCGAAGAGTACCGAGCGTGACTGACACTTAAATTACGAAACGTCTCGAGGCGTACATAATCTAAGTAAGCCAAACCCAGAAATCAAAACCAAATGAAGCAGTAGAGTGAAGAAAAAACCAATTTAAAGCAAGTAGTTTTAATAGCATAAGCCGAATTATGCGTTTTAAAAACATCAAGTATTTTCTGAAAATTTCGGCAGAGTCTCCTTTGTAAATACTGGCCCCCAAACGGGATACAACATGAATAGTATACGAAATACAAAAAAAGACATCCCCAAGCGGGAGCTAGCTCTTCGTCAAACGACGGTCACAACCACGCAAGCAATAATAATATACAACGCCGAAGGGCGAGGATCAAAACTCAAAGAAACTCAAAACAACATGAAAAACATAATAATACATCGCGCGAATCTAAGGTTGAAAGAATAACAAGTCTGGTCTTTATCTTTATCAAATATACAATCTGGTTGATGGAGTTTCTAGATACAACTGAAATAATAAATAAACAATGGTGGTCCTGATGCAAACAACCCACCTACCAAAGCAATCACCCGGAAGGAACAGTGTGCCAGCAAAGCCGCAACGAAACCTGTACGGAAAAACCTGCAAGGAACTGTGGCACAACGGGGGTGAGTTGCCAACTCATGAGTAGAAAACATCTACGAGTAGAAATCACATGCATAACGCTATCCTAGGTCATATCAGGCAATATCCTCAAATAATATCCTAATCCATCTACAAATAAGTGCAATACTACGTGCTCTTGTCAGTGCCTCAGATAGCAACATATCAGATATATATGATGTATGAATGCATTACGAATGGAAACAGAATATATCATGAGTGAGACAACTGATTTCTTTAATCAATGAGATTTCTATGTGTATATCAATGAAAGCAACAGAGAAATCAGTGTCAGCATCGACACAAAACGTAAGTCTCAGTATCTCAATATCAAATCTCAATATCTTAAATCTCAGATCTCAATATCTTAAATCAGTCTCAGGCATCCGTATCATCTGCGGGATCGGCCCGCGGGTTCCGGCAGAACGGATCAGCCTGTATCCATCTCATGACTCCGACCGGTATCCTCCGGATAACCGACGAGTCCAAATAATATCACTGGTAGGTAGTGCTCCCCTGCCAGGCTCATCGAATACAACTCAAGCTTCTTACCACGGGATACCATACCGGGCCTACCATGTACCCGAGACGGTTCATCCAACTCCTCGAATCGAGTCTCGAAATCCAACAGCAATCATGAATACTCATGGTGGACGACTCATACATCATGAGAAAACCGCAATTTGCATTTTAAAATGATGATATTAAGCTTTTATTAAATTCTTGCGGTTTTCCCCCAAATCGAAAAATCTCATGTAAATCCGAAATCATCAAAATCATGATACCAATAAACAGTGAATACCAACATAAATCTCCATAATACTGCATAACCAATGAATATATGAATGCACCTAATATGATGCAATGGATGCAATATTTAAACTAGCATATGGAAGCTATAACATATTGCGACTATCAGTTATCAAGCTATGTCAATGAAAAGGTATTTTCTAAAGTGTACGTGACATGGCAATTACCGATGATGATGTGTGTGAGCCGGAAAGTAAGTGTATGTGGAACATACGCATCATCGGTAATGGTGCTGGTTTCCTGACAGCATGATCTCAATAATGGCATATGGAAGTACAATATAAACATGCAAATGCGATGCGAACAGTAATAATATGCGGGAGCTGAATGATAAACACAATGATAACTAATCTGCATTTATATAAACATGAGTCATACAGTGGTGCCATTTGAAATAACACGAATCGTGGTGTTTTGAAAATAAGGGCTACGGTGTTTTTAAGAAAAGATACGTCATTTGAAATATCCGTAGAATCCCTCGTCCCGTCTTTAAAATACACATGATTCGTTAGTTTTTGAAATAGGTATGAGTCGAATCTAATCTATCATTTACAAGTACACTACATGGCCAAACTAACAGGCTGATCGAAAGGTAAGGAAACCGCCTAACAAATCTAATCTATCATTTACAAGTACACTACATGGCCAAACTAACAGGCTGATCGAAAGGTAAGGAAACCTCCTAACATCTGAGTCGATACATATACATATATATATATATATATATATATATATATATATATATATAGTCGGTGATCCTGTCTCAATAGTATCACCTACGATACAATATCTATAATATAACATCCTCAAGTCAAGAGTGCGGATCTATCATCAATATAAAGCTCGTATGTAAATCCGTCGTACGATATCCCAAATCTGGGTACGGGTTAAATATCACATTCATCACATTATTCATCTGGTATCCTCTTTATCAACATCAAGATCCGGGGTACTGATCTATGTCTAGTACAATACTGATACCATCTATGTATGCATGCGTGTGTATGAAAACACCACGCCTAAAGGACCATCTAAACATATCACGTCGTAACTCAAATACGAACCCTGTCACATCACCGATCTCACGGCCTTAAGCCCAATCTCATCGGCTCATCTCCAATCCCAAGTATTATCCTCAGAATCCATGTATACACACACACACACACATACATAGTCCCATACCCATGTGTGTGTGTGTGTGTGTGTGTGTGTACATATCCCCATATACGCACATGTAAATAGATGTATGCAAATGCGTGTGTGCGTGTGGGTGTAAACATATTCTAGGTTTCGCGACTAAGAAGCTATGCTAGTTCCTTTCTAATAACACCAAACTAACCATAAACACATAATCATAACTTGATAATCATCCACGAATCATAATCCACAAATATAAACAATTATATATCATAAATATACTACGAACTGCGGGTGTGCTATACGCCATCCACCCGACTTCTCCCCATAGATATAAATCTACTCACCTGATCTTCGCTCGCCGGTGCCGACGTCGCCATGCGCTTGCTTGTCGTCTCGAAATCCACATGGGGGTACCTACATGTCACAACGTATCGTATCGCATAAAAACCCAATTTGAAATCGAAACGGCATACGAAAACCAAATCGGCACGCGTATCACGCATAGGTCAAAACCTATCGCCTACGCATGCAAGAATAGCCAAACCAACCAGCGATGTCGATGTACAAATGTCAACCATCAAGAAAAAACCCAACACACCAATCGTGATTTCAAAACTCACTAATTACATAAGAAATAGGGTTTAATTCATCAAAACCATAAAATTAAACAAATCATTTTATTTCCCAAAAACCTAGTTAGCACAAATTCCCATTTCGGTTCAAAACTTGATGTTTTAACCAATCTAAATATTTTAACGATTCTAATGGCCAAAATGCTCATTAAATAACATAACTAGGTCATACAAATCACTTACATATTTTTAATCTCACTAATTATCATTAACTCAAAATTCAAGTTTGCAAAATATCCAATTTTAATAATTTTAAAGCAACAATACACAATCAACCACTAAACTTGGTTTTGCATAACCTAAGGTATTAAAACACTCATTATAATGTTAATGATGTGATGAAACCCTTAATATATTTTAGATTCTCAATTTTGAATTAATTATCAAAACCTAGTTTGCATAAACAAGTGATTTAGCTAAATTCTCAAGTAACAATTTCAAGTTTAGCAAGAAGATTACACTTTGCATGTCTTGAGATGTGAGACTACGCATAATAACCATGATCCAAATACCCAAATCCCTAATTTGATCACAAACCACTCTCTTGAATTTTCAATCATGCAATTTGAACCCATTTACTGTTAGGTCCACGTTACCTCTCCCGGTACTTTCGGGGTTGCGGAAACGGTAAAACGAAATTTTTTCTAGACTTTGTAACATGGACCGTAAAGGCCGGATCTTTACTAAACTAGAAACTAGCAAACTAAAGGAGGTGCTAACTACTATGCCGTAGAAATTATACCTCACGATACCGGTCCTTCGGGTCTTCACTCCGCTGCGCCGTTTGTCCATCCATGCTCCGAGGGTTGATCCGGACTTTGGTCACCTCCGCAGCCTTCTTGAGTCGAAGACGATCCACCCGAGAGATGTACACCGAGCTCCACCTCGAGCCAAGGTAACTAGGGCAACAAGATTGCTAGTCAAGAATCCTTAGGATGTGTAGAGGAGATATATGGAAGTGTTTGTCTTTGTAGAATCTTTTTCTCTCAACACATGAGATCAAAAGATGAATCAAGAGGAGGAAGAAGGAGGAGCTAGAAACCATGGAGCATTTCTTTTCTTCTCATGAGAAAGAGCAAGAGAGAGAATGAGAAAAGAATTGTGAGCTAAAGAAAATGAACCATGGTTCAATAATCCCAAAACATCATCATTACTAATCCTATCAAGATAAAGTTGATGGCTACATTGAAATGACCATTATCATAATCAAAAAGAAAAAGAAAATGAAAAGAAGAGTGTAGACATCTTATGAATGTCAATGGTCAACACCGGTCAACCGGTCAACAAAGTCAAGAGAGGTCATGGTGGTCAAATGGTTAATGCAATTAGCCATCATAAAATTATCACTAAAAGGATTAGTAAATGATGTCTGCGGCTCATAATGGTTTTGACCAAACGAATTGCCAAAACCCTAATGAGTCCGCCTCAAAATGGTTTTGACCGAATCAACTGTCAAAACCCTAATGAGCCTGCCACATAACGGTTTTGGCCGAACCAACTGCCAAAACCCTAATGAGGCACCTCCTCCTTCATCGCTCCGGAAAACTGTGCATACACACCTGCATCCGCATTCCGTAGAATGCGGATGCACAGAAGACAAAACAAATCCATCCGTGCAATACTAGGATCCGGCTTAAACTAAAGCCTACTAGTATTGCCTTCCCGAACACCACACGCACACAAGTGTACGTAGGTGATCGCAGCCCTGCCGTAAAACCATACGGCCTCTACACGTTTCGCTCAGTGCAGGGAAACTCTCTGTGTGGGACTCTAAATACTCGATACTACGCTGACAGTGGGTTTAACCACAGACCGCAAGCGGCACTAGCTGTACGTAACGGTCGCCAAGTAGATGTCGATAAGAAGGCCGATGAGGTAAACCCATCCCAACTCCTACTGAGCCTGTATGTGACAATCTCCGTACAGTCCGGTCTGTTCGTCTGATACATCGCATGGTGGGCCTAGGGGGGCGGTAAACGTCAGTCCCCTAATAGCGGTACAAGTCATATCGGAGTGAAGCCCAGAACACCCTGAGATAACACTAGAAACCTACTAGTATATCTCGCTTGCCCTGGCCAGGGACTACTCGTGTAATGGCTCTCCTAGGCACAGCGCGATGTCAACCCCCAATACCGGAAGAGACGAATCCTGTCTAACCGTCACTACCTCCAAGTGCTTCGGGACTGCACCCAACTACTACCTGTTTGCACGACTCGGTAGAGCCGTGGTAGGGTAGTAATCAAAGAACAGTGGGAACACACTCGAGGCTAAGTGACAGTGTCAAGTCAGCGGACTAAGCTGTACTCATGTCACCTGGGAACTGATAACTGACGATAGGTATAATACCAACCATCAGTTCCCGACGAGTCCTGTCCAGTGTACTCATAACCTAACGAGCACCCGCATACTATCTCAAGTACGACGTACTGACGGCTGTGGGACAAACCGTCTCCCATGCTGGGATGAGAAGCGCATACGCTAGTCTACTCCGGAGTTTCGATGCCCTATCTCGATAATCCCATGACTAGGGACGTGTATAAGGATGTGCTTGTGGATTACCCAGCCCCCACGAGTGTGATCGCCATCACAACGCCGGTAATCAAGCAAAGATCCTAAGGGCTCTACTAATGCGTATAGGTGATAAAGAAACACATGTACACATTAAAGCAGAGAGAAACCAAGTAGCATACTACTATTTCGAGCAAGATTTTCTATACAACTGTGAATATCCCAAGCTTCCATCAAGTAATATACATACTAGTATGATACAGTAATGGCCTCTAGGGCATATACACTAACAATCTCCCACTTGCACTAAGGCCATGTACTGGCGTATCGAAGACCTATCATCTCGATCAGCCGCTCGAACTGAGTCTGAGATAAGGCCTTCGTGAATGGATCCGCCGTGTTGTCTTTTGTGTCCACTCTCCGTACCTCGATCTCCTGGCGATCAATGATCTCCCTGATCAGGTGATACAGCCTTAAGATGTGTCTGGATTTCTGATGGGACCTTGGTTCCTTCGCTAAAGCTATAGCCCCATTGTTATCGCAATACAAACGTATTGGGTCAACAATGGACGGAACCACCTGAAGTTCACTAATGAACTTCTTCATCCAGACCGCTTCTTTTGCGGCATCGCTTACAGCAATGTATCAGCCTCCATCGTCGAGTCTGCGATGGTATCCTATTTGGAACTCCTCCAACATACCGCCCCTCCGTTGAGGGTAAACACAAAACCCGAGACAGACTTGCTGTCATCTTTGTCACTCTGGAAGCTTGAATCGGTGAAGGACTCGATCCTGAGGTCTCCATTACCGTAAACCAGGAACATCTCCTTAGTCCTTCTCAGGTACTTGAGAATGTTCTTCACTGCTGTCCAGTGGTCCTCACCTGGGTCTGACTAATACCGGCTCACCACGCTCAGCGCGTAAGCTACATCTGGTCTTGTACATAGCATCGCATACATTATAGATCCTACCGCCGAAGCGTAGGGTATAGTGCTCATGCGAACCCTCTCCTCGTCAGTCTTAGGAGACATCTTCTTGGAGAGGGTAATTCCGTGCAATGCGGGTATGTTACCACGCTTGGAATCCTCCATACTAAATCTCTTTAGTACAGTCTCTATGTACCTGGACTGCGAAAGTCCCAGTAGTCTCTTGGATCTATCTCTATAGATCTTGATCCCCAGAATGTACGAGGCATCACCCAGGTCCTTCATAGAGAACCGTTGTGACAAAAATAGCTTGACCGATTGTAGCATAGGAATGTCATTTCCTATCAAAGGAATGTCGTCCACGTACAAGACTAGGAACACGACAGTTCGTCCTACAATCTTCTTATAGACACAAGGTTCATCTTCGTTCTTGATGAAATCAAATTCCTTGATTGCCTCATCAAAACAGATGTTCCAACTCCGCGATGCCTGCTTTAATCCATACATGGATTTAAGCAACTTGCACACCTTCCTGCTGCTCCCACTGTCTACGAAACCTTCTGGCTGATCCATATAAACGCACTCTTCCAAACAGCCGTTTAGAAAAGCCGTTTTAACGTCCAACTGCCAGATTTCATAGTCACGGAAGGCAGCAATGGCAAGTAGGATCCGAATGGATTTCAGCATAACCACTGGAGAAAAGGTTTCGTCATAGTCCAAACCAGGTCTTTGATGAAAACCTTTTGCAACGAGTCTAGCCTTATAGGTCTCCACCTGCCCATCCACACCAAGTTTCATTTTGTAGATCCATTTGCATCCAACGGGTTTTACCCCAGGTGGAGCAATATCCAAGGTCTAAACTTTATTGGTTTACATGGACTCCATTTCGGATTGCATTGCTTCCTGCCACTTATCAGAGTCCCTACTGATAATGGCCTGCCTGAAACTGGTAGAGTCATCTTCTTCCAAGATGCAATCCTCTCGATCCCCGTCTATGAGAAAACCGTAGTATCTCTCGGGCGGATGAGAAATCCTACCAGATTTGCGGAGTGGCTGAGGTTCGTTTGGGGTTATTGAATTCAGTGGTTCCTCCAAATTTTTGGTTACAATTTGTGGTCGCTGAATTTCTTCCAGTTCTACCGAACTCCCACTAGTTTCTTTTGCAAGAAACTCCCTTTCCAAAAAGGTAGCGTGGCGAGATACAAACACCTTCTATTCCTCAGTGTGGTAGAACAGATATCCTAGTGAGTCTTTAGGATATCCCACAAATTTACACAGAACTGACCGTGCCTCTAGCTTGTCCGGTTTCTATGTTTTCACATAGGCCGGACAACCCCATATCTTAAATCGCTTAAGATACGGATTTCTTCCACTCCATATTTTATATGGAGTCTTAGGCACTGATTTGGATGGAACGTAATTCAATAGGTATGCCGCTGTCTGAAGCGCATGTCCCCAAAATGAAAGAGGAAACTCGGCATTACTCATCATGGAGCGAACCATATCCAGTAGGGTACGATTCCTCCGCTCCGATACACCGTTGTGCTGTGGTGTATAAGGAGGAGTAAGCTGAGAAAGAATACCATTCTCTTTTAAGTAATCTAGGAATTCCGTGCTTAAGTACTCCCCTCCTCTATCAGACCGGAGGATCTTGACACTTTTGCCAGTCTGGTTCTCTACTTCGTTTCTGAATTCCTTGAATTTCTCACAAGATTCAGATTTGTGTTTCATAAGATACACATATCTGAATCTAGAGAGATCGTCAGTGAATGTGATGAAGTACGAGAACCCACCCCTTGCATGTATAGACATCGGACCACATATATCACTGTGTATGAGTTCCAAGAGCTCTGCTGCCCTTTCTCCATGTCCGGTGAACGGAGATTTGGTCATCTTCCCTTTGAGACAAGACTGACAAGTTTCATAAGATGAAAACTCGAACACATTCAAGAGTCCATCTTTATGCAACTTGCTTAGTCTTTTCTCTCCGATATGACCAAGTCTACAATGCCACAAGTAGATTCATTCGTATCTGAATTCTTCCTCTTGCGTGTGTTTTGTATATTGAGAACTGTATTCTGATTTAGAACGTAGATACCATTACACAGTGTACCTTCTGCAACCATTACCTTATGAAGGTAGATTTTCATGATATTTCTATCAAGAACAAAGTTATATCCATCTTTATCGAGTAAAGAAACTGATATTATGTTGCAAACCATGGAAGGTACATAGTAGCAATCGTTCAAAATCATAGTCTTGCCATTTGGCAATACTAGGTGATATTCACCGACGGCTGCAGCATTTACTTGTGCTCCGTTCGCTACTCTGAGCGACATATCACCAGGTGCAACTTTCCAACTTTTTCTCAGTCCCTGCAATAAATTGCAGATATGAGATCCTGATCCGGTATCAAGTATCCAGGAGGTAGGGCTGACCGTAAAGCAGTTCTCAATTACAAGAACACCTGAAGTAGATGCAAAACCATGCTTCTTCTTCAACTGGGTATCCTTGGAATCCATATAATCCTCTTTCCCTTGCTCATACTTATGACTGTTGTCATAAGTTAGAGCCGAACCAACGTTCCCCAGCCCCGAATAAGAATTCGGATCGGTCAAGCGATACATTTTATTATCTTGATTAGGGCGTGAAATGGTTGCTACCTGGAGAGAGAGAAAAGAAACACTCAGAGTGCGCTCTTGCAAGATTAGATTAGTTTATTAATTTATCTAACCAGGATGGCTCCCACTGTTTCCTCAAATTCTTCCTAAAACCTTAAAAGAAGAACTAGTCAGGATTAATCGCACGTTACAATACTTGCTTAACCTTTCAGCCAGGCTGGTGTTGGTACTTCGAGGGAGGTTTTCCAACGCTTTCGCGAAGTTCCTTAATTAAATAACCTCTTTTCCCTAGGGGCGTAACCCCGCTAACACCGTTCTAGACACCTACTTGGTTTATAGCATTGATTGTTAAGTGAAATAATCTCCCGAGAGTAATCCAACTCATCAGTGGGATCGCGATCCAACTATCATTGTGCGATGACCTAGATGGAATCCACTCTAGTCACCACACTCCAGAAGGTATGCTAAATCTGCAAGTTTCAGTTTCTTTAGAAACTCCCGATGTGGATTTTTTCCCCTAGGACCCAAGTGACCTTGACACAGTCAACAAATCAACGGGTCCTACTCAAGTTCAACCCGTCATTATCTTGATTGCATTAAACCCACCCGCATAACCCTTGACACAGTCAACAAGGTTACACGACTGTCCTAACCAACCACATTGTATCCAGCAGATAAGCAATACTCAGCTACCGTTCACTGCATCTTGACACAATCAACAAACGCAGCACGAATACTAAGTATAACTTATAAGAAATGACGGAGGGCTACGACTGGGTTTTGGCGAAAATCCGTTAACGTAATGAACTTGATATCGTTGAAGGAACGTGATACACTTTTTGAAAATATAGTGGCGAAAACTTTTGCTAAAGAGGTCACTCCCTGTGAAGGGATCTCGGCTCTTTCCTCGTCGAATGAGGTGCAGGATATTCCAAACTGAATACCTCAATGCAAAGTAAGAATAATCGACTATAGTGAAGTTATTACCCTGATGCAAACTTTTGTCCAAGTGGTCACTCCCGATGAAGGGATATCGGCCCTTGCCTCGTCAACTGAGGTGCTGGGCATTCATAACCGAATACCTCTGTGCAAAACAAAAGTGAACGTCCTTGCAATAACAGCTTTTTGAAAATTGTTCCAACAACGTCTTTTAGGTTTATTTTCTTTCATTAGTTCTTTTAATGCGTCCCATCATTTAAATCCTACCATTGCAGAAAACAACCAAAATATGACGTACGCTTATGCCATTCGCATTCGCCACGGGGCCCCGTCATCACCCGTTAGGTTACTTAACTAACGACAGAGCGGGGGCTGGGCTAGCGCGGCTGAAAAACATAAGCAGCGGCTGAATAGTTATTATATATTGATATATAGCAATGATAGCCAATTCACATCACAGATGAACACATTGGATATACTAGGAACCCGCGATTCGTTCGAGCCTGCAACGAAAAAGCGGATTACACGGTCGCGATGAATGGCCAATACCCCACCCAAGACCCATACGGGTGCGGAAAACTACCCGCCAAGTACCCGAAGCGAAGCAACCTCCCTCAACACCGTGAGTAGGCCACTCGGCACTTCGAGATACCCGGTAGTTTGTGCACCCCCTCCATGGGTCTATCCTAGGAGCAAAAACAGTAAAAAGAATTATACAATGACGGCTACAACCCCGACCCGGTTGTGCGGCCATACAAATAAAATTACATCAATTTACAAATTTTACAATGAATGAAAGAAAAAGAAACTCTCATCTCACATCCACCCCGGCTGTTCATCCGCGACAATCCAACGAGTTCATATACACAAACCATCAACATTACAGATCACAGATATGTATAACCCCCACTAATCGACGTATAGCGATTAGTAGACGTTCAATACATATATCACAACACAGATACAACCCATTAGCCAAAGTCTAAAGAAAATCGACCAAAAATACGGATTTTTAAGCCCCAAAAACAAATTTGGTTTTCTGGAAAATCTGGGCAGAAAAATCATATTCTAAAAATCCCAAAATACCCATATAAGAACACTGCAGGAAACAGGACCCCAAACCGAGTTAACTCGGCCGCGGTTCCGCGGCATAAGCAAGCTTATGCCGCGGTTCCGCGGCGATTTAACCGATTTGGGGGATCGAATTTCTTCAGTGTTCTAACAAAAGCCAGAGAAGATTTTTAGTGCATGATTTATTAATTTTTGAACAGATCTAAAAATCGGCAGAAACTTGAAATTTCCGGGGTGTTATGCGGTTTTTCGTCCGGTCGAAATTCTAGATACTTTGCTAACTTGCTAGTTTATGTTTAGCTAGGCTCTGATACCACTGTTAGGTCCACGTTACCTCTCCCGGTACTTTCGGGGTTGCGGAAACGGTAAAACGAAAATTTTTCTAGACTTTGTAACAGGGACCGTAAAGGCCGGATCTTTGCTAAACTAGAAACTAGCAAACTAAAGGAGGTGCTAACTACTATGCCATAGAAATTATACCTCACGATACCGGTCCTTCGGGTCTTCACTCCGCTGCGCCGTTTGTCCATCCATGCTCCGAGGGTTGATCCGGACTTTGGTCACCTCCGCGGCCTTCTTGAGTCGAAGACGACCCACCCGAGAGATGTACACCGAGCTCCACCTCGAGCCAAGGTAACTAGGGCAACAAGATTGCTACTCAAGAAGCCCTAGGATATATAGAGGAGATATATGGAAGTGTTTGTCTTTGTGGAATCTTTTTCTCTCAACACATGAGATCAAAAGATGAATCAAGAGGAGGAGGAAGGAGGAGCTAGAAACCATGGAGCATTTCTTTTCTTCTCATGAGAAAGAGCAAGAGAGAGAATGAGAAAAGAATTGTGAGCTAAAGAAAATGAACCATGGTTCAATAATCCCAAAACATCATCATTACTAATCCTATCAAGATAAAGTTGATGGCTACATTGAAATGACCATTATCATAATCAAAAAGAAAAAGAAAATGAAAAGAAGAGTGTAGACCTCTCATGAAGGTCAATGGTCAACACCGGTCAACCGGTCAACAAAGTCAAGAGAGGTCATGGTGGTCAAATGGTTAATGCAATTAGCCATCATAAAATTATCACTAAAAGGATTAGTAAATGATGTCCGCGGCTCATAATGGTTTTGACCAAACGAATTGCCAAAACGCCAATGAGTCCGCCTCAAAATGGTTTTGACCGAATCAACTGTCAAAACCCTAATGAGCCTGCCACATAACGGTTTTGGCCGAACCAACTGCCAAAACCCTAATGAGGCACCTCCTCCTTCATCGCTCCGGAAAACTGTGCATACACACCTGCATCCGCATTCCGTAGAATGCGGATGCACAGAAGACAAAACAAATCCATCCGTGCAATACTAGGATCCGGCTTAAACTAAAACCCACTAGTATTGCCTGCCCGAACACCACACGCACACAAGTGTACGTAGGTGATCGCAGCCCTGCCGTAAAACCATACGGCCTCTACACGTTTCGCTCAGTGCAAGGAAACTCTCTGTGTGGGACTCTAAAGACTCGACACTACGCTGGCAGTGGGTTTAACCACAGACCGCAAGCGGCACTAGCTGTACGTAACGGTCCCCAGGTAGATGTCGATAAGAAGGCCGATGAGGTAAACCTATCCCAACTCCTACTGAGCCTGTATGTGACAATCTCCGTACAGTCCGGTCTGTTCGTCTGATACATCGTATGGAGGGCCTAGGGGGCGGTAAACGCCAGTCCCCTAATAGCGGTACAAGTCGTGTTGGAGTGAAGCCCAGAACACCCTGAGATAACACTGGAAACCTACCAGTATATCTCGCTTGCCCTGGCTAGGGACTACTCGTGTAATGGCTCTCCTACACACAGCGCGATGTCAACCCCCAATACCGGGAGAGACGAATCCTGTCTAACCGTCACTGCCTCCAAGTGCTTCGGGACTACACCCAACTACTACCTGTTTGCACGACTCGGTAGAGCCGTGGTAGGGTAGTAATCAAAGAACAGTGGGAACACACTCGAGGCTAAGTGACAGTGTCAAGTCAGCGGACTAAGCTGTACTCATATCACCTGGGAACTGATAACTGACGATAGGTATAATACCAACCATCAGTTTCCGACGAGTCCTGTCCAGTGTACTCGTAACCTAACGAGCACCCGCATACTATCTCAAGTACGACGTACTGACGGCTGTGGGACAGACCGTCTCCCGTGCTGGGATGAGAAGCGCATACGCCAGTCTACTCCGGAGTATCGATGCCCTATCTCGATAATCCCATGACTAGGGACGTGTATAAGGATGTGCTTATGGATTACCCAGCCCCCACGAGTGTGATCGCCATCACAACGCCGGTAATCAGGCAAAGATCCTAAGGGCTCTACTAATGCGTATAGGTGATAAAGAAACACATGTACACATTAAAGTAGAGACAAACCAAGTAGCATACTACTATTTCGAGCAAGATTGTCTATATAACTGTGAATATCCCAAGCTTCCATCAAGTAATATACATACTAGTATGATACAGTAATGGCCTCTAGGGCATATACACTAACATTTAAAACCTAATTAAACACTTAATATGCTAACTTCAAGCAATTAACAACAAATTCCCAAAAGGGTCTAAATTTATACCTCCCAAATTTGTAGATCTCACTTAAAATCTAGCCATCCAAAATGCTCTCTTTGCTCCAAGATCCATGCTAGCTTAGGCAAGGAAAAACGGGTTGAGTGTGGATTTTGATTTTGAGGTTTTAATCTTTGGATTTTGATGGATTTGTAGAATTTTTTTGATGGGAAAAAGGAGTGGATTTTGGGAAAGGGGCTGCTGCAGTTGGGGAAGAGGGAGGCTCGGCCAACATGGATGGGGGGGGGGGGAAGAGTGAGGGTTGAAAAAGTAGCCCAAGTCAACACAAGTCAAAGCCCATACTCATTTTTAAAACCCCATGCTTTCTTTTCTTTGCTTTTCTTTTCAAATCTTTAAGTGGTAGTGGGGGAAGGGGTGAGAGGGTCGGGGTGAGTGTGGGTGAGGAAAGAAAATGATAAATATTATACCCCAATTTCTATTTACACAAATTTTACTATTTAAGCCTTTTTCTTCGATATTTTCTAACACCGTTTGACGGTTTCATTTCATTTCAAAAATAATATTTTACATGTTAGTTTAGTGTGTCATGATGCACAAAATTTGTATTAACCCATTCCAATTTGTAATTATCCCTAATTAAATGTATTAGTGACGGCTTAAAATAATATTAAAATAATTAATTTCGGAAAAAATTTCAATAAATTAGAAATTTTACAAGTGGCTCAATAAACACCAAATACTATCAATTACATAGCTAGAATATGTATATTTAATTTTATATTAAAAGATATTTATATCTTGATTTTTACGGAAAACACCCGTTATTTTACCGATTAACCGAAATTTCACCTGAACGATTTTCAAAACGTTATAGTATCGAGACGGGGTATCGATATTTCAGAGTAGACTAGCATATACGGTTCTTGTCCCATATGATGGGCGATGGATGATCCCATATCCGTCAAGTGTGCTGACACCAAAGACTGTATACAGGTGCTCAGTGGAGACTGGGTACACTGAACGGACTCGCCGAGAACTCTTATGTGGTATTATATCTATCGTTGGATAACAGTTCTCAGGTGGCACTGGTACAGGTTAGTCTGTAGACCCGAGATCATCATAGAGTCTTGTGTGTCCTCCCACTGTACTTTGATCTCCATCCTACCACGGCTCTACTGAGTCGTGCAAACAGGTGGATTTTGGGTACAGTCCCGAGGCACATATAGGCAATGAGCGATAGGAGAGGTTTCTTCTCTCCCGGTATTGGGGTTGATGTTTCTCCATGCTCGATTGGTTATAACAGGAAGTCCCTGGCCAGGGCTGCTGAGATTTACTGATAGGTGTTATCAGAAGTTTCTCGATCCGTTATGAGCCATACACCGACATGACTTATTGAGTTTTTGGGGTCGAAGATACCATCCCTAGACTCGATATGTAGCATATCCGACGAAGAGACCATACTGTACGGTAAGTGTTGCCAGATGGCTCGACGGGAGTTTTGACAGGTTCGCTTGTTCTTCTTCTGATCGCTCAATACCCGGATTGCCGTTACGTTTAGCTGACCGCTTGCGGCTTGTGGGTGTTTGATGTGATCATCACCTACTGCCGGCGTATTGACGAGTCGTAGAGTCCCACACAGGAGTTTCCTAGCTTAGGCGAAACGATGTGGTGTGTATATGAGATATGCGCGGGAGCTCGATTAAATGCGTGTATATGATACCGTGTTTTAATCGGGCGTTTTATATTGGTCAGATCGTATGAGATATGACCGGTTTATTAAATCAAGTGTTGATTTAATATTGACTTTTATCTCATTTATATAAACCTTTTCTATTTGGATGTGTGCATGTATGCACATACACATGTTGATGTGAATGCATACATACATGCATATGTGTATAATGGTTGTTGATACACTATAAGATGGCAATGCAAGACTCACATGGTATATAAATATCTTTGTATATATTTGATATTGAGAAAAAGAAAAATGATTAAATCATGGTTGACTATTCTTTACTTGACCTAAGTTGAACCATGGTTTTATTTCATTTGTTCTTTAACTCACATATGAAAATATCTAGATATTTATTAACCATGGTTTGTATATGAGTGTGACTCATATATATCTATTTTCATTTCTCATTTTATGATTATCATTATCCAAAAGAAAAGAGATCATGCTAGCCATCTCCTTCTTCTTCCTCCTTCATGCTCTCTTGATTTTTCTATAGAGTGAGGAACACAAAACGAAAGGGGTTTTAAGTCAGAAAGCAAACCACATCACCATTCTACTTTAGTCTAGCCCACTAGTGTAGAGTGTTTGCTTCATCTTCATCCTTGATCAAGTGAAGCAAGGAGCTTTGAGTAAGGGACTTCGGGTGGATCGTCGTGGACTTGGAAGGAGCTTAAGCAAGCCGGTTCAAACTCTAGGAGATCCAAAGAGTCACAAGGGAGGTCTACAAAGGTTGTATTTCTTCTCACTTAGTGTTAGACACTAGATAGTATGTGATACTAAATGATGTTAGTCTAACTTTCTAGTTCGAATCCTAGGTTAGTTTGTTTAGCACCTCCTAAATTTTTAATATGGCATGTGTGATGCTTGCAAAACCCTAGGCAAGGTGCTAAGGAAACCCTACAGTGGTATCAGAGTCAAGCTAGAAACTTAGACGATATTAAATATTACGAAACCGAAACAACTACGAAAAATACGGTTTTCTGAAAACCCAGAATTTGCTCTCTGTCGATTTTTGAACGATCTGTAAAAATTATATAAACAATTGCAGAAGCTTGTATGTGATACAACTAGAGCACAAAAGAAAAACGGGGCCATTCCTCCGGATTTCAACCGAGCACATTTCCTTTAGATCCGAGCAGGCCGGCCCATATTGCTCCAAATTGCCTCGTTTTGCTTCTGTGCTCTGGTGTGTAGGTTTTGGGATTTCAGGTGTTGTTTGTTTAGCCCAAAATTTCATGTGATGTTAATTTTGATTAGGGGCTATTTCATAGTGTTTGGTAGTCGTAATTTTAACATTGTATTGGTAACTTGGACAACGTTTAACTGTTCGAACGAATATCACACTCTACCTAATTAATCTCGCTGGAAATTTTCTAGTGTTGGAATTTCCCAAGTTGAACTTATTCGGAAAATCGTGCAAGTATCTCTATGGACCCTCTAGAAGAACTTAATCCTAACTCGATCCGATGACCATGGAACCGCGGCCAAACCTTAGGGTTTGCCGTAGTCCTGTGGCACCATAGGTGAGGTAAGGGTTGAACCTTCTATGGCTGGTGCATAGATATTGTAGCACGTTTTTGGGTATTTTAATTTTGCTCAAGTGTTGAGCTCTCGGGATAATTAGTGGGTGTTTGTTAATTCGATCGAAACGTTTAACATCGTTTTGATATATGTGAAAGTGATAATTCCAAGTGTTGTTATTTTTCACTTTCTTTTTGCGACCGTAAGTTTTGTATGTGGTGTATCGCCGGTTTCGTTGCTATACATCAACGGCAATTGGGATACGCATACTTGCTTACGTTGATGACATATGATGTTTTGTGTTGCTGAGATATGTTGTACAGGATTATCGTGAATGAATGGCCGAGGGTTTTATGTGAGATGAGAGTTTTTATTTTCATTCATGTAAAATTCATTGTATGTAATATTCTTTTATTGGGGCACTTCCTGGTTAAGGATGATGTCACCAATGTTGTGTATTATTTACTTTTCCGCATTATGATAGACACACGGAGGGGAGCATAAGTGACCGGGTTCTAGGGTTCAGTGGGAGGCCATCTCGAGAAATCGAGACCGGGTCTCCTAAACTTTAGAATTGGTAGGGTCACTTGCCGCTCTCGTAGGGGTCTAGGGTTGTGGGCTTGGCCATTCATCGCGATCATGGAATCCGTATTTTCTATTGCTGGATAAATACAAAATACGGACCTGTTTCCCCCAATCAGAGCAAAGCTCTATTTTAAAATTCAAAATTCAAAAATTGAAGCAACGCTTCAGATCCAACGCTAGCGCATTTGCACTGCGCTCTGCGCTGCGCGCCACGTGTCAAACGTAGGTGCGCTCACGCAAGGTGCACCAGCGCCGGAATTAAGAATTCCCCACCGTTAGATCAAAAGATCTAATAATAATAATAAAATTATTAATTAATCAGAATTAAAATTCTGTTATGGAAAGATCTTTCCAATCTTGTTAAAAAAAAGAAGATTGCCTTCTGTAAAACAGGAGCCCTAGGATTAAAGATCCAACGGTAGGAAATATTCCCAAATCAATCAGAGAAAGATCTCTTTAATTGATTTATCAAATCAATTTGCCCTATATAAAGGCTCCAAGACTTCAAGTTTGATAGAGAGAAACCCCCCTACTTTCTTTGAGAAAACTCAAAGAAAGAAGAGCAAGCTTTTAGCAAAAGAAGATCATTTCTTCAAGGTAAAGAACATGATTCTTGAACAAAGAGATGAAATCATCTCATAAAAACAGAAGAATTATCTTCTTAAAAGATCATAGATCTATAAAGACCAAGGTCTTTCATAAAAGAGATCAAAAGATCTCATCACATAACAAAAGAAATATTTACTTCATTCATAGATCATTGATCTACAAAGGCAAAGCCCTTTCAAAAATAAAAACTGTTTTTCTTGAATCTTGAGGCAAAGCCTCCTTTAAAAAGAACATAAATTTGTTCACAGATCATAAATTTGATCAAATACGCTTTGCGCTATTGAAAAGTTCCTTGCACTCTTGAACTGCGCTTCTGCGCTCCTTGGACCGGCGCTCAGCGCCAAAACGTGCCACGTGTCAACCACAGATACAACTTGCGCTTTGCGCTTCTGAAATAGCGCACTGCGCTCATGGGCTGACGCTCAGCGCCAAGCGCTCCACGTGTCACTCACGTGTGCGCCATTAAACTAGCGCAACGCGCTCATAAATTGAAAGCTCAATGCGCTCATAAACTGGCGCATAGCGCAGAGCGTGACACGTGTCCTCTTTGTGTGTGTTACTTGGAAGAAGCGCAATGCGCTCTTTAATTGGCGCAAAGCACCTGGCGCGCCACGTGGTGCACTGTCAGAACACACATTGTTCTGATGAATGCTATGCATTCAATACAAGACAAAAAAGAAATGCCATGATCTAATGCTCAGCATTATTAAAAGGGCTAAGCCCAAATAAAGGCTCAATAGCCAGAACAATAAAATGTTAAACGTTTATTGGACTTAGCCCAAGATTGGCCGTAAGTCCTCAACTCATATCAACTGAGCCCATATGCTCATAAACCTTTTAACAGACTTTAGTCCCAAATTGGACTATAGATCTCCCAACCAAAATTGGTTCAAGGGTACATCTCTGAACTCCTCTGATATTTATCGTTGTAATCCTTCAACGTCTTCAGAGAGGTGACGGGTCCCGACAGCCATATATTCCACAAACTGTGATGTCTTTAAACCAGACTGTGGGGTCCTTAAACTCATAGACTACGATGTCCTTAAACCTTATAGACTACGATGTCTCTAAAACGGACTGTGGGGTCCTTAAACTCATGGACTACGAAGTCCTTAAACTTTATAGACTACGATGTCTCTAAACCGGACTGTGGGGTCACTTTAAACTCACGGACTACGATGTCCTTAACCTGGACTGTGGGGTCCTTAAGCCCATGGACTATGATGTCCTTAACCTTGGACCACCATGTCCCTAAACTGGCAATTGACCGTAAAGTCCCTAAATTAGAACAATAGAGCTCAAATGCTCTCTTGTTGGATCTAAATGATCCTGTTAAGTTGATCTTAGTCAAAACATTAGACTAACGTATCCTTAACTAACGTTTAAGTTGATCTTAGTCCCAAATGAGACTAACGTATCCTTAAACCCAACCCCAAACCCAAATCTAAGAAAATACGGATTTGGACTAATCCACGTCCTACGGGCGACAACATAAATTAGTCTCCGTATACAATCCACGGGAAACCACAAACAAAATAAACAACCACGACATGAAGTGACCATCTGGAGAAGGAGAAATTTGGTAGCGTAATTAACTGCAGTGCCTGCAGGGAAGAGCGTCCCCACAATCAAAAACCCCTCAAACGAGGTGGAATCTGACGAAGTCTGCTACATCGGTCGCATCCGTTTAAACCTTCGATGCATGGCGCCATAAATCAACTTGGAATCTTCGGAGAGGTGGACGGATAGCTCTAATTAGCATCTTCCTCGAATTTCAGGCAAGACGGACCCGCGCGGTCGCGTCTCCATGTTCGGCGGGGAACAGATTCTGGCATGCCCGGTGGGACCTTTTCCTCTTTCCACTGCACAATTCGTGTGTCGTGTTCGCGAACAAATCGCGGTTTGCTATAGTTGCATGTGGATTCGAGGTACTTAGATTTGGTATCTTGCTCCGTGCAGAAAACAGAAGATCAATGGCTTCAAATTGCACTAACTGCTACTGCAACTCTCACTCTATCCCGTCCGGAGAAGAGACTTACGGGCCCCAAGCGGCCTCCATCTTCGCTATGCCGGTAGAGCAGGTGACTCAGGCCACCACTGGGCTATTCTTCAGAACTATGCTCCCACCGATGAGCTTCAATGCCCCAATGTCGTCGCAAGAAGATCCAAAGAAGTCGGTCTTTGATCGGCTTACAGCTACCGCGGCCCCTCTCAATGGGTCGCCCAAGTCCAATGCCTTAGTTTTCAGCAAACTGGGCCAAAGCTCAAGTAGTCCCATGAAGAAGCCCGCGATACCCAAAGCGGCCATCCCGAAGCGGATAGCCATTCCTGCTCATAAAGTCACGAAGGCTGCTTCCCCTATTCGAAAGTCGGCCTTCGCAAGACTGACTATCCCCTCTCAACGGACGTTAGTCTTCAACCGGCTAGCACCAATAATAGCCTCTCCTCAAAACAGGGGGCATGACAAAGTCATCCCCATAGCCGAACCAACACCATTTGTGCGACATGCTCGCCGTCGTCACTGGCGCCGAGTATTGAAGGCTGGGGGCAGCTCTCCGTCTGGATTTACTCTACCAGCTCCAACGATGGAGATCGATGTTGCTGTTCCAACCGGGAACAGCTTCGAATTGCTGAGCAAGGTGCGCAGGAACTCTCCTACCACCGTACTGAAAAGATCTCCTCCACCCATCGAGAACGCTACTAAGGAAAAACTAGAGCAGCCCCTCAGCGGCTATCCTCTAAAATTTACAAAGTCTGGCGACAGGTTCAAGACTCAGTAATTGATCAAGATTACCCTCGCCGACAGAAAAAGTTGAAGGTTCGGCAGGAAGAGGAACGTCCTGTCAAGCTACAAAAGGCGACAACTACTTGGGTGCCCACCGCAACGGCCCCCTCAACTTCAACCGCTCACAAGAAAAGAAGGCCGAAGAAAATCCCTGAGTCTGCGACGAGTCGCAAGAACACTGAGCCCGAACGCCCCAAGTCTGGGGGCATAATGGCTTATACTGTTTATATGGCTTCCGAAAAAGAGGAAAGTCGCGCTTCGACGGGTTACAGACCGCTCACCCGATCTGTGACAAAAGCCCAGAAGCTTCAAGAAATGCTGACGCAAATGGCCGCACTCACCGGGCCAAAAGAAAGCCCAGAAACGTCATCGGAACAACGTCAAGAACAAGAAACCGATGCTGACTTCCTCCGCAGAGTCCTCGAAAAAAGGGACAAAGTGGCAGCGGAACAAGCCACCAACATAAAACGAATGGCGCTTCTCTTCTAAGACATGGTCGGGATATGGTCCTCCGATCATTATTGAAGATGATAAAGGAGAAACGTCATATCCTGTGCCGGCCTTGTCAGCAGTCAAGGAGGAAACCATCTCAAAAGCCACACTCGATGATTATATATCTCAACAAATACGAGCTCACCGAGTGAACGAAGCGGCTGTCCAAGTCGTTAAAACTGGACGACCATATCCAGGCTGGTATGATCAAATATGTTACCCACCGGGATATACGATCCCCAAATTCCATGTGTACAAGGGGACAGGCAATCCCCATCAATATGTCGCTCAGTTCAGGGCTCTTTGCGGAAATACTGGAGGTGATGATAAACTTCTAATTCGCCAGTTTGTCGGTAGTTTAGCAGACACAGCTTTTGAATGGTACTCGGAGCTTCCCGACGACTCTGTCAAAACGTTTACATAAATGGAGTTGTTATTCACTCAACGGTTCACAAGCGCCAGTGAACGCACCCCGATCATGGCATTGATCAACGCCAGAGTAAAGCCGGGAAAGACGTGGGTGCAGTATGCAATCCGGTGGCGGAACCTATGGTCGAGATGCGAACAACGCATAGAAGAAGCTCCTGCCATGGGCATGTTCATGTGGACCCTTGACTCTTAGTCGACTATCTCCCAATTCATGATGTTCTTCAAGCCGACCACGTTCCAGGCCTTGATTGACAAGTTGGCCCAAATGGACCAGATGGGCCATAGACCATCTCCTTCAAAGTCCGATCCTCGGAATGAAAAGGAGAAAGGAAAAGCGACTTTCGTCGCCAATACCCAACAACAGCCGAGCAACTTAAAGCCGGTTGTTCGCCAAAATAATATGCGTCCACGCACATCCCACCAGGAGAGACTAGGACGTCCTTACTCGTTTCCCCAGGGAAAAACGAGGAGACTGTTCGAGCTGGCAGTGCGCAACAAGCTCATAAATTTGCCGGATCCAAAACATCCGTTGCAGCTAGGTGATGTCAACAATCCTAATTACTGCCCTTACCACCAAGCACTAAGCCATCCAATCGAAGATTGCTTCGTCTTCAAAGGCTGGATTGAAGACTAATACCAACAAGGCATGTTCGCATTATCTGAAAACTAGAAGGTGGACCCGCCGCAACCTCATGCCCCTAAAAAGGTGGACACGCCGGGGGTATCATGCTCTTTTATAGAAGAAACTCCGTGGGAGGTCGCTCTTTCAGCCAAAACTAAAAGAATGCTGAAGGATCTCCAAACGTGCCTGGCAATCAGGTGGAAAGATCCACTGGAACTCGAGATCGTCGAGGGAATCCCAAAACCGCTCCTAACTACAAAACTTGGTGGTGATAGTCAAAGCGCTCGCACCCAGCCGTCAAAGTCTTCGAAGAAGAAGAAAAAGACCCAAAAGCCCGTGAAGCTTGATGACAAGCGCACGGACCTGCAAAAACAGATTGACGCTCTGTAAGAATATAACCAGAGAGCACGGACCCCGGTCATACTCCAAGAATTTCTCAACAATATCCTTGAGAACGGAGATAACGACAATAATGACAGGGATGACTCGTCAAAAGAATTTGAGGATTATGTGGAAAGTTGCCACATGATCTCTCATTCGGCGTTAACTAATGAAGAAACGCACTCGGCGATAGAAGACAGCATAAAAGAGCTGGGGGCAGGATCGAAACCAAAACCCTTGGAACCGTCTGACGAGATGATCGACTTTCTACTGAACGAAGCCCGTCAGAAAAGCAAAGCCAATCGAGAGCGCGAAATGGCTATATTTGAAAAAGCCAAATGCCGACGACTAGAGGAAAAGGTCGAGACACCCCAACTGGAGCAAAGCATCCCCATCGCCAGCAAAAGCAAGCTTAAAGTAAGGAAACGATTCGCTAGGGCCCTGGCAATAGGAATGAAGTTGACCTCTTTCAGAGGAAATTCTCCTGGCGGTATGCATCTTGATAAAGTGGACATACATCCTAACTTTTGTCTATACCATCAGAGGATTACACACCCTACCGAGGAGTGCATAGCCTTTAAAAACCTGGTGGCAGGGATATGTTGCCCATCGACGACACGTTCAACAAGTGAAGCACAAGACTCATCGGGAACAGGAAAACACGACAGATGAGCGCGAAAGAGCTGCTGGAAACTATCACATAGCCGATACCAAGGGATCGCAAGTTATCACCTTCGGAAGCGACTCTGACGAAGAAATCGCTCTCAGCCCTCTCTTCAAGGAATCCACCTCCGACACAAAACATGCGAAGATTTGCAGCAAAATCTAGCTGCGTAATCATACGTTGACTAATGACCGAAACGTCTTTAAACTACTACCAACCCGCGACATCCTTAAGCTGATGTTTAAAAAAAACGGTACGTCCATAAACAAAATGGGCATGGATGAAAACCCGAAAGGGCTCCGTGAGTAAAAACAGCAGGACTACCGGCGAGTTTTGTGAAAACCCGAAAGGGCGCAATCTCGTTAAAAGATACTTGCAAGGTCCTCTCGATCTTGTAAGGAAAAAAAACCACCTGCGGGAGATCCTTACGACTCACAAGGGAGCAACACACTTAGGGATCCCCACGATCCCTAGGGAGAAATTACACTTGCGAGATCCTCACGACTCGTAAGGAGAACCCTTTTATGGGACCCTCACAGCTCATAAGATTTGAAAGTCTTAAGCTACAGGGATCTAAACCCGTTCTTAAGCGGTCACCACAACCTCCAATACTGCCCTACAAGTGGCTCAATGCTAACCCTTGTATACAATCCATGGGCGCGAATAAACATTTCCCTAACAAAGTCCCATCTGTGACTAGGGATACGTTTGCACGGTGAACAACCCTTGTGAGTCCTCTCGACTTATAAAGAGAAAACAGTCTTGTAAGATCCTTACGACTTATGAGAGAAGCCATACACTTAGGAGTCCTCACGGTTCCTAAGGAGAAAATGCAACTACGAGATCCTCACGACTCGTAGGGAGAAATACCTTTATGATACCCTTACGGCTCATGAAGTCAAAAGCCTTAGTCGACAGGATCCTAACTCTGTTCGCTAAGCCACCTTTGTTCGTCATCGACAGAGGCAAATGATGATTCGCTCCCGGCAATATCCCAGTTGTAGCGGTGCTGATGCCGAAATCGGTGTCTAATTCCATGTTTGCAGCAAGAAGCTAGCAAGCCACACATGCATACGAAATAGCCGAAATGATGGGGCAACTTGCAGCAAAACCAGCAAGTAAAAAATGTATGCAAGTGTTTCCCCCAATAAGAGCAAAGTTCTGTTTGAATTTCAAAATTCAAAATTCGAAGCAACGCTTCAAATTCTTTACGCTGCGCGCAACGCGCCACGTATCAAAAGATGATACGCCAGCGCAGCGCCCAAGGCAGCGCGCCCAATCAGAGCAAAGCTTTATTTAAAACAAAATTAAAGGAAGCAACGTTTCAGTTGCGCAAGCGCTGCGCTGCGCGACACGTGTCAGCGCAGTCGCGCTGCGCCATGCGCTGCGCGACTCGTGTCAGCGCAGATGCATAAGCGCAGTCGCGCTGCGCCGTGCGCTGCGCGACACGTGTCAGCGCAGATGCGCTGCGCCGTGCGCTGCGCGACACGTGTCAGCGCAGTTGCGCTGCGCCGTGCACTGCTTGACACGTGTCATGCACTGGGGCGTTTGCGCCAAACAGAATTAAATTCTAGTAAGATTCTTCTGTTTTTGTTAAAACAAGAAGATTGTCTTCTGTAAAACAGAAGCCCTTGGATCAAAGATCCAACGGTGGGGAAAATTCCCCAAATCACTCAGAGAAGGATCTCTTTAAACAATTTAACAAATTTATGGGCACTATATAAAGGCCCCTAGACCCCAAATCAAAATCATCAACATTGTGAGAGATCAAGAACTTCAAACAGAGAGAACTCTGAAGAAATTTCAAGAAGAAAAAGGTAAAAACCTTTAAGATAGAAGAATTTCTTCTAATAGATCATTGATCTAAGAACAAGATCAATGATCTTCAATAAAAAACAAATAATAACAGTGCTTTGCACTTTTTTATGAACCATTGATTCTGGAATCTTAAAGATTCTCAAGATTATTGAAATAGTGCCTTGCACTTGCAGAAACTGCACTGTTGCGCTCCTGGGTTGGCGCAAGCCACCAGAGAGCGCCACGTGTCAACATCTGAATCACTTGCGCTATGCGCTTTAAGAAAGAGCCTTGCTCTCTGAAATTGGCGCAACTCACCAGAGCGCGCCACGTGTCAGCAGCGCAAGCGCAGCGCACTGGCGCAGCTCATTGCGCTTGCGTGACACGTGTCATCACCACAAGCGCTTGCGCTCATTGATTAGCGCAAAGCGCCTGACAAATGTAATGCATTTCTTTTACTAAAGGGCCAGGCCCAAATCAGAAAGGCCTAGTAGGCCAAATTAAATTGCAATGCAATAAAAAGGGCAGAGCCCAAGCAAAATTGATGCTCTGCATCATTTATAAATGGGCAGAGCCCAAACAAAATAATAATTAATGCAATGCATTATTTTTAAAGGGGTAGAGCCCAAATAAAGGTCCAACAGAGACCAAGATTAATGCTATGCATTATTAAACATGGGCAAAGCCCTAGCACAGGTCTGATAGACCAAAAATAAGAAATAGAGTTGAATATTTTTAACTGGACTTAGCCCAATCATGGCCGTAAGTCCTCAAATTAAATTGACTGAGCACAGCTGCTCTCTTAAATCAATTTACATCCGGTTCGAGGGTACATCTCCGAACTCCTTTGACTCTTGTCGTTGTAATCCTTCAACGACGTAAGAGAGGTGACGGGTCCCGACAACCACACATCAACACGGACTGTGGGGACCTTAAACCCACGGACTTAAGCGTCCTTAAACTATTTATGGACCCCTATGTCCTTAAACTGGAATATGGACCCCTATGTCCTTAAACTGGAATATGGACCGCAACGTCCTTAAACTACCTATGGACCACCATGTCCCTAAACTGGAATATGGACCCCCATGTCCCTAAACTGGCAATGGACCGCAATGTCCTTAAACTATCTATGGACCACTACATCTCTAAACTGGAACAATAGAGCTCCCAAATGCTCTTTTGTCGGATCTAAACGATCCCGTTTAAGTTGATCTTAGCCTCAAATATGGCTAGCATATCCTTAAACATTCAAACAGACTTTAGTCCCAAATTGGACTATAAGACCCCCAATCAACTTTGGTTCAAGGGTACATCTCCGAACTCCTCTGACACCTATCGTTGTAATCCTTCAACGACGTTAGAGAGGTGACGGGTCCCGATGGCCATGCATACAATGGACGTCTATGTCCCTAAACTGGAACATGGACCACCATGTCCCTAAACTGGAATATGGACCGCAACATCCTTAAACTACCTATCGACCGCAATGTCATTGAACTAAACAATAGAGCTAATAGTTCTCTTGTCGGATCCAAATGATCCCGTTAAGTTGATCTTAGTCTCAAATCAGACTAACGTATCCTTAACGAACGTTTAAGTCGATCTTAACCTAAATATGGCTAACGTATCCTTAAACTAAAACACCAAACCCAAATCTAAGTAAATACGGATTTGGACTAATCCACATCCTATGGGCGACGGCATCACTTAGTCTCCGTATACAATCCACGGGCAATCACAAACAAAACAAACACACACGACACGAAGTGAAATTCTGGAGAAGGAGAAAGTTGTTACCGCGATGCGGTAGCATAATTAACTGCAGGGGCTTGCGCCTGTAGGGAAGAGTGTCCCCACAATCAAAAACCCCTCAAGCGAGGGGGAATTTGATGAAGTCTGCTACATCGGCCGCATCCGTCTAAACCTCCGATACACGGTGCCATAAATCAACTTGGCATCTTCGGAGAGGTGGACGGATAAAACCAAATCGCATCTGCCCCGAATCTCAGGCAAGACGTCCTAACGTCTAGGCCGCCGTTCGGAGGGGAACAGATTCTAGCACGCCCGGTGGGACCTTTTCCTCTTTCCACTCCACACTTCGTGTGTCGTATTCGCGAACGAATCGCGGTTTGTTAATGGTTGCCTTTGGATTTTAAGTTACTAAGATTTGGTCTATTTCTTAGCGCAGAAATCAAGCATCGATGGCCTCTACCTGTTCAAAGTGCTCCAACTGCAGCTGCAACTCGTGTCTTGCCTCAACTGGGGGCATAACCTACGGGCCCTAAGCGGCCTCTTTGTTCAGCATGCCCGTGGAGCAGATTACTCAAGCCACCACAGAGTTGTTTTTCGGAACTATGCTTCCGCCAACAAGCTTCAGCACCCCCATTCCCGTACCATAAGCTCCTAAGAAGTCGGTCTTCGATCGACTTACAGTTACTGCGGCCCTTCTCAACGGGTCGCCCTACACCAGCGCCTCGGTCTTCTCCAAACTGGGCCAAAACTCCTGCGGGCCCACAATGAAGCTTGCGGTCCCAGAAAAGGTTATTCCAAAAAGAGTAGCCAAACCTGCTCCTGAAGTCGTCAAGACGGCTTCTCCTGCTAAGAGATCGGTCTTTACAAGACTGACCGTCCCAACTCCCACTCCTGCTCCTACTGCTCAAAAGACATCAGTCTTCAACAGGATGACGCCGGCAACAGCCCCACACCTGAACAGGGGGCAGGAAGAAGTTGTTTCTGTCTCCGAACCAATACCGACAACTCGTCGTGCCCGATGGCGCCACTTGCACCGGAAAAGGAAGACTGGGGGCAACTCCCCCTCTGGGATAACTCCACCAGCTCCAACGGTGGAGGTTAATGTTGCTGTTCCAACTGGGAACAACTTTGAGCTGCTGAATAGGGTACACAGAAACTCGCCAACTGCAGTGCTCAAAAGGTCTCCTCCACCGGTAGAGATCGCCGTGGAAGCAGAAAAGCCGGAGCGGTCTCCTCAATCACTTTCCTCCAAGATCTACAAGACGTGGCGACGAGTCCGAGAATCTGTGATTGATCCTAATTTCTCTCGCCAACAGAAGAAGTCGAAAGGTCGGCAAGAAGAAAATCCCCCGATCAAGCAACGAAAGATGACGACCACTTGGGTGCCCAAAGCAACGGCCCCCTCAACTTCAACGGCCCATAAGAGAAGGAGGCCAGAGAAAGTCCCTACACCTGTGGCGAATATCAAAGGTGGTAAACCCAAACGCCCTAAGTCAGGGGGCATTGTAGATCATACCGTCTACATAGCGTCTGGTAAAGAGGACAACCGCATATCAACAGGTCATAGACCGCTCACGCGATCGGTGACCAAAGCGCAGGAGCAGCAGCAGAAGCTCCAAGAGATGATGAACGCTATGGCTGCACTTACTGGTTCAAAAGAAACCCCTGAAACGTCCTCGGATGAATGCCAGGAGCAAGAAACTGACGCCGAATTCCTTCGTCGGATATTGGAGAAGAAGGATAAAGAGGCTGCTGAACAAGCAACCAACATAAAGCGTATGGGCCTCCTGTTCCAAGACATGGTGGGGATGATGATTCAACAAGATCCTCCGGCCGAAGATCCTCTGATCGTCCTTGAAGACGATAGGGGAGAAACGTCGAATCCTCCACCAGCTCTGTCAACAGCTAAGGAGGAGACAATCTCCAAAGCTGACTTGGACGAGTACATAGCCCAACAAATACGGGTTCATCATGCGACGGAAGCTGCCGGCCAGGTTGTAAGTCTACGCTAGCGCCCCGGCAGTCTACAGACGCCAAATGCGGAACAAAAACTTTTAAACTGGCGCTATCGTATACTTTAACCCGGATCTGCCATTATTGCTAAACTAACAAACTATAAAGAGTGTAGAAAGGTTATACCGAACGATCCGAGTCCTTCGTTCTTTAACCATCATCCCACGCTCCGTTGCGGCTGCTCCGATCTTGTCGATCTCCAATTCCTTCGTCGAGGTGGCACCACATCACCGATTCTTTAAACGGGCTCCCGCCTCTGACTTGAGGCAACTCGATCGTCAAGTTTGCTAAAAGAGACGACCAAGAATGATGTAGAGATTGAGTAGATGACTTTGTCTCACTTCGTCCAAAACCGTGGACGATCGGTTAATGAAGTTGCCGAGGGAATCGGGTGATGGAATGAAATGAGCTGTGAATTCCATACACCCCAAATATCTATCATAATCTTTTTTCCCTAAAATGAAATCAACAACCATGAGAGAGAGAGGAGGGGGCCGGCCTCTTATAAAGAGGAGGGAGGTGATGGTAGGAGGAGGGAGAGTAACCTTAAGCAAAAGATATTATGAACAAATATCCTAAGGAAAACAAAACCATTAATAACAAAGCATGAGTCATTAAACACATCATCAAAAAACCATTAATGCACTAATGAGTCATGAAGCCTAGTCATCATCTAGAACCTTCTAGAAGCTTCTAGAAGCATGACTCTTTCTCATCCAAGAAAAGATAAATCCGCCTTTAACCAAATGTTAAAAGACGGCTGATAGAAAACTGGAAACTGGCAACTTCCAAAAGTGATCCTGAAACGAATTTCAGGACAACCCCGAAACTGTATAAATATACCCGCATTTGTATTACGACCGAATACAAATGCAACTGAGACAAAGATATTATACCTACTCAATATAATACTCGGATCCGGCTTAAACCAAAGCCGACCAGTATCATCTGCCCGAAAAATAACACGTGCGTAAACGCACGTGCATTTTCCGAACCCTGCCATAAAACCATACGGCCTCTACAACGTTTCGCCCGAACTTGGGAAACTGTCTGTGGGGGACTCTAATGACTCGTCAGTACCCTGGCAGTGGGTTTAACCACAAACCGTCAGCGGCACTAGCAATGCGTAACGGCTGCCCATGGACTGACCTCAAGGGAGGCTGATGAGCGAACTCAAGGGAGGCCGATGAACGAACTCATCCAGAAACCCTACTGAGCCTAACAGTGACAATGTATATACAGTCCGGTCCGTTCGTCAATGAGTATCGCATATCTGCCTAGGGGGCTAGTAACGTCAGACCCCCAATAGCAGTATAAGTCGTGTCGGAGTGAAGCCCAATAACACCCTGAGATACTACTGGAGTACCTACCAGTAAATCTCCTACCATGGCCATGGATTTGTGTAATGGCTCTCCTAGACACAGCACGATCTCGCCCCCAATACCGGGAGAGACGAATCCCCTGCCGATCCGCTCATGTGCCTCCATGTGGCTCGGGACTGTACCCAAAAGCTACCTGTTTGCACGAATCCTTTGAGCCGTGGTAGGGTAGAAATCAAAGCACAGTGGGAACTCACACGAGACAAATGACGACCTCAGGTCGATGAACTAACCTGTACACATGTCACCAGGGAACTGCTATCTGACGGTAGATATAATACTAACTAGCAGATTCCCGGCGAGTCCTGTCCGGTGTACTCATAACCTAATGAGCACCTGTATACATCTTAGGTGATCCAACTGACACCAGTGGCTTGTGAGACCGGCCACCGCCCCTCGTCGGGGTCTCGACTGTACACACTAGTCTACTCCGGAGTATCGATGCCCTGTCTCGAAACTCCCACGACTAGGGACCACAATTAAGGATATGCGTATAAACCACCCAACTCTCACTTATATGATCGCCATCATACTGTTGGTAGTAAAGCAAGATCCTAAGGGCTCTATCAAAGTGTAACATGCAATCAGTCACCTGAACATGTACACGACTGATAAAGGCAAACCAGATAGCACACTATCACGTCGAGTAAGACTGTCATACCGGTATAGGTCCTCCGCAATCATTGCAATCACGTACTTGTGATCCAATAATTGACTATGAGGGCACTATCTCCAACAATCTCCCACTTGCACTCAAGGCTAATTATTGCGATGTCGACTACTCACAGCCCGTGTGAAACCGAACATCCAACTCCTCTACTAATCAGTATCACAAAGCCCGTTTGTAAAACTATTGTGTTCGAGAAATAGCCTTAGTGAGTGGATCCGCCTAGAAATTTCTTTCTATATCTCTCTTAATCTCAAGTTCGCGGAGAAAGCCATCTCCCGAATTGAGTAATACCTGTCTTAGAATATGTCTGGATATCTGATGGGACCTAGTTCATAAATGAACTCCAAATCCAAACTTCTTAGACTGTATCGATCACTGAACCTAATCAGTATCCTGCACCATGCCTCCCACAGTATTCTCTTGAACCACCTGTCCATAATGCTGTCCCTCTTTGTCAGAGGGAAAACTATAACTCTGACAATCACTTTGTCATCCATGTCACCTTTGAAGCCTGGAATGATAATCGTCTCCCGAAGGAGGCTGCCGTCATCAAATCCGTAGAACATGTACTTATGTTCTAAAACTGCTTCCTTATGTTTCTCCAGGATTGGATTAATACAAACTTATTGCATCTAGTGCAAAACCAACATTTGGTGTGGTACTTGACATCTCATGATTGACTCAATTGCCTAAGCAAGTGATCTGCCAATCATGCACATCCCTCTCCCCTTTAGTCTGTAAGACACCTTTAGAGAGGGTGACTCCATCACCTGCAGGTACACCACCATGCTAGGAGTCAACTATTCCAAAAACCATTAGAATATCTGTCAAAGTACCCACATTGGGAAACTACCCAAATCCAGATCTAAAACCATAGATCTAGAAACCAGAATGTCAAATATTATATCCATATCCTGTCTGGAGAAACAACTGTGTGACGACCACAGTTCAACTGATCGTAGTATAGGAATTTTACTTCCTACTCTGTGTATGTCATCCAGATACCATGACATCACACCCTACTACCTTCTTAACAGATCCATCCCTTATTCTGATTGAAGTCAAACCCATGACTGTCACATCAAAATTAGATGATCTATCTCCGCTATAACTGCTCAAGTCTATAAATAGATATAAGCATCTTGCCCACTATGTTTCCGTTGCTCCCACTGACTACGACAACCCTCCTACCGGGTCTCATAACCTGGAACAACAGTAGTGTCAAGTCTGGGTAGATAAGAACCTCCCTGTCACCGTCTCTGAGGCTACCGAAGTACCTCTCGGGCGTCTGAGGTTACCTACCATACCTGCGGAGTGGCTATTGGAATGTCAAACCTGATTGAATGTATAGGTCCTATTAAATTTTCCGTAATCGTTCGCGGTTCTGGAATCACTTCCAGTTCTACCATACTCCCACTACTGTTTTCTGAAAAAGATCTATTTTTACTAAAACTGTGGCGAGTCAAGAACAATATCACTATTGATCTTCCAAATGGTAGAATATCAACCCTCGTCATAGCCAGGGTCAACCCACAAAACAGCCATTACAGAAACATGCCCTGAGTTATCCAGAGTCTGGTTTTAAGCATAAGCTGGACAACTCCCCGTACCTTAATATCTTTTAAGGTACGAACTATTCTATATCCAATATAGAAACTTTGGCACTATTTAATTGGAACCATATTCAAATCATGCAGCTGTCTCCAGTGCATATCAACTTAATGGAAAGAGGCTAATCAGCATTACTCAACTTAGGAATCCATCCAATTATGAGTAACCTGAAAGAGAAACACGTTTCTCAAAACCATCACTATTATCTGAATACCAATCACAAGAATCTACATCTTCGATCTCTTTGAAGAATCCCGATACTTGTGACACCTGGTTCTCTACTTTATTCTTATACCCACAACTTCTCAAAACTTAGACCTTGTATTTCTACGAAACACTCGTCTAAATACTAGAGAAGTTATAAGTAAACAGAACATAGTACGAGGACCTACCCCTTTGTCCTGATGGACACTTGGACAACATACAATGCTCTGTATAAGTCCGCTGAGTTAAACAACTCAAAACCTGTGCGTCGTAGGTTGAAAACTGTACCCTGGCGATTTTCTCAAATATCACCAATTACAACGAATTCCGATATAATGAGGATGATCACCTAATTCCCAATATCTTACTCCCACTCATCATCTGTAAAACCATACAGATATGAGAATGAAACCTGGTAAATACATACCCTTGGAGTAAGTGTCTAATCGGGAAAACAGTTTTTCCTTTAACAATGCACTGAAACATGAAAATGTTTCGTAGGGGTATCCTGGTATTCATAGCAATGCCTCTTCCATAATCAAATTCATGACTTCAACCGTATATTTTATCGCCATCTCTCCAAATCCCTTTATTTGTCTTTAGTCGTTACCTTCTGTACACCATCGTTAGGCTAAATGGTTTTCTTCCTTCCCTACCGTTCGGCACCAGCCTATGGTTTGGAAGAAGACTATCCAGTAAGCATAATAGGTGTACCCTCCTAAACCAAGGAGTACTCGCATCTCGAGAGAAGGTGATGATAAAAGACAACTGAATAATACCTTATTCTTTTAAAAGTAAAATAGGAGCGGCGATGAAGTACGCGGTTTTGGTCGTGAATGATATCAGTCGCAATTTACTTTGCCCTCTTTCTAATCCCTTTATTTTGTCTTTACATATTACTTTCTGCACACCCTACTTAGGCTAATTGGTTTTCTTCATTCCCTACCTTTCGGCACCAGCCTATGGTTTGGAATAAGACTATCCAATAAGCGTAATAGGTGTACTCTCCTAAACCAAGGAGCTCTCGCAACCTGAGGGAAGGTGATAATAAAAGACAACTGAATAAACCAATTCTATTTCTCCTGAACCTGGATCCATCCTCGAAGAAGTCCCTTCGAGTTCGTATATAACCATACGATGGCTCTATCCAATGGAAGTGGATATCCGTAGTAATACGGGTGTTCTGAGAAATTCAAAGGGTAAAAGAAGGAGTGGCAATGACTTATGCAACTAAGACAATCCAAAAGCCAGTATTTTAAGAAGGTTCGGTCAACTTGGTCACTGAGTCATAGTCTAGGGTCGGTCAAAGGTCGCTGCCAGAGAGAGAGAGAGAAAAGAAACACTCTGCGTGCACTCTAACCTAGATCAGAATGGTCATCACTTTATCTAATCCGGAAACCTCCCACTGTCCTGTCAAATTCTCCTCCAAACCTAAAGAAGAATCAATCGGGATCACCCGAAGAGTAAACCAACTCATCAGTGGGAATCGGGATCCAACTCTCATCGCATGATAACGTGATGGAATGCATCCACGTTACTCATACTCCAGAAGGTATGCGCATACTTGGCAAGTTTCAGTTTCTTTAGAAACTCCCGATATAGTTTTTACCCCATGCTCTTATGATCGTGACTAAGGGCCAGCCCACCATAAGTCACATGTCAAGTTCTTCCCATCATTATCTTGTTAATTTGAACCCACCCGTACTCGCCCTTGACTAAGGGCCAACAAGGCTGTATGACTGTCCCAAACCAACTCATCTATCTATGCAACATGTGAACACCCCAGCAGCTACCAATCACTATGTCCTAGCTAAGGGCTAGACCAACATAGCTTGAATACTACTGACCATTCATATGAAATGACGGAGGGCTACGGCTGATTTTTGGCGAAAAAACCTTTAGCGTAGTGAACTTGATATCGCTGAAGGAACCTGATAGCTTTTTAAAATATAGTGGCGAAAACCTTTTGCTAAAGAGGTCACTCCCGGTAAAGGGATCTCGGCTCTTTCCTCGTGGAATGAGGTGCAGGATATTCCACTGAATACCGCTATGCAAAGCAACTTGTAATCGACTATAGTGAAGTTATTACGCTGACGCAAACTTCTGCCCAAGGGGTCAGTCCCGGTGAAGGGATATCGGCCCTTGCCCCGTCGAATGAGGTGCAGGATATTCCACTGAATACCGCTATGCATAACAAAAGGAAACGTCTTTGTAACAACACTTTTTAAATTTGTTCCAACAACTGTAAATAGGTTTGTTTTACTTTGCGTTGATCAGAATCAATGCAGTCCCATCAATCGATCACACCAGAAAAGAACGAAAATAAAATGTACGTATATGCCATCCGCATTCGTCACTGGGTCCCGTCATCACTCGTTAGGTTACTTAACTAATGACAGAGCGGGGACTGGACTAGCGCGGGTGTAAAACATATACAACATCTAATAGTATATAAACCAATATACAATAATCGCTCCAGGCGTGATAGTATGCAACATTACAGAAAAGTAATAAGCATCACAGAACAATACAGATATCTGGGATCCCCGAGTTTCACAGAGCCGCTGCTGAAACCCGACGTTCCCCTGTCGTGTGGATAGCCTGTGCAATGAAACCTAGACCCCTACGGGTGCGGCAAGTTACCCGCCAAAACCTGAAGCGAGGCAGCCCCCTACAGCATAGTGAATGGACCACCCGGCACTTCACGGAATCCGGTAATCTTGAGCACCCCTCCTTGGGTCAAACTGTACCCCCTACGAGTGCGGCGAATAGTCTGCCAATTCTAGAGTGGGACCCCTCTGCCTCTCAAAGCCATGAGATGCGGACCCGTTGCCCCCCAGAACCCGGCTATCCGTGCACTCCGTCACGGGGTAAAACCTAGTACAGTAATGAAAAATAGTACAATAGGTACATCGACCGCAACCTGGTCATGCCCCAAAAGAATATTATACAACAGGCAGTGACGGCAGTCCACAAGTTGGACGCTCGCCCCGCAATATCAAATGTACAAATAAACATAAACTGTACTACCATTGCACACTGCTATCCACCACGACAAATCCGCAACATCACAGCACAACACAGAACATCAACGCGAATGTCACGTTCGCAAACCCGTCTAAAAGAACTATAGCAATCAAACGCGGTTTACCGATCAAATGACATTCCCGGTCGGAGATATAATGTAAGCACTGTAAACTAACATGTTTAAATTTCGATCGACCAAAGACCAAATATCAAAAAGTGGGCCCCACTGCTTACTGGTGAACAGTAACAAAACCTGGGCGCAAATGATATATACCAAAAGCCACAAAATCCAACAGAGAACCCACTGACAAAATTTGGGAGCACGAGCTCACCACGTGGCCGCGGATGCGCGGCCAAACCATGGGTTTGGCCGCGTTTCCGCGGCTCTTTGGTGGAGACACGTGCCCAAATTTCGTCGTGGTTCTTAGAAAAGCCTGCACAGATTTTTAAGACATGTAGAATTAATTTTTGAGACCATTTAAAAACAACAGAAACTGTCGAGCTAGGATTTTGTGATTTTTGATTTCCGGTCGGATCGATGTTTTAAACGCGTTGGCACAAGTTAGTATAGCAAAATGGTGAGGCTCTGATACCACTGTAAGTCTACGCTAGCGCCCCGGCAGTCTACAGACGCCAAATGCGGAACAAAAACTTTTAAACTGGCGCTATCGTATACTTTAACCCAGATCTGCCATTATTGCTAAACTAACAAACTGTAAAGAGTGTAGAAAGGTTATACCGAACGATCCGAGTCCTTCATTCTTTAACCATCATCCCACGCTCCGTTGCGGCTGCTCCGATCTCGTCGATCTCCAATTCCTTCGTCGAAGTGGCACCACATCACCGATTCTTTAAACGGGCTCCCGCCTCTGACTTGAGGCAACTCGATCGTCAAGTTTGCTAAAAGAGACGACCAAGAATGATGTAGAGATTGAGTAGATGACTTTGTCTCACTTCGTCCAAAACCGTGGACGATCGGTTAATGAAGTTGCCGAGGGAATCGGGTGATGGAATGAAATGAGCTGTGAATTCCATACACCCCAAATATCTATCATAATCTTTTTTCCCTAAAATGAAATCAACAACCATGAGAGAGAGAGGAGGGGGCCGGCCTCTTATAAAGAGGAGGGAGGTGATGGTAGGAGGAGGGAGAGTAACCTTAAGCAAAAGATATTATGAACAAATATCCTAAGGAAAACAAAACCATTAATAACAAAGCATGAGTCATTAAACACATCATCAAAAAACCATTAATGCACTAATGAGTCATGAAGCCTAGTCATCATCTAGAACCTTCTAGAAGCTTCTAGAAGCATGACTCTCTCTCATCCAAGAAAAGATAAATCCGCCTTTAACCAAATGTTAAAAGACGGCTGATAGAAAACTGGAAACTGGCAACTTCCAAAAGTGATCCTGAAACGAATTTCAGGACAACCCCGAAACTGTATAAATATACCCGCATTTGTATTACGACCGAATACAAATGCAACTGAGACAAAGATATTATACCTACTCAATATAATACTCGGATCCGGCTTAAACCAAAGCCGACCAGTATCATCTGCCCGAAAAATAACACGTGCGTAAACGCACGTGCATTTTCCGAACCCTGCCATAAAACCATACGGCCTCTACAACGTTTCGCCCGAACTTGGGAAACTGTCTGTGGGGGACTCTAATGACTCGTCAGTACCCTGGCAGTGGGTTTAACCACAAACCGTCAGCGGCACTAGCAATGCGTAACGGCTGCCCATGGACTGACCTCAAGGGAGGCTGATGAGCGAACTCAAGGGAGGCCGATGAACGAACTCATCCAGAAACCCTACTGAGCCTAACAGTGACAATGTATATACAGTCCGGTCCGTTCGTCAATGAGTATCGCATATCTGCCTAGGGGGCTAGTAACGTCAGACCCCCAATAGCAGTATAAGTCATGTCGGAGTGAAGCCCAATAACACCCTGAGATACTACTGGAGTACCTACCAGTAAATCTTCTACCATGTCCATGGATTTGTGTAATGGCTCTCCTAGACACAGCACGATCTCGCCCCCAATACCGGGAGAGACGAATCCCCTGCCGATCCGCTCATGTGCCTCCATGTGGCTCGGGACTGTACCCAAAAGCTATCTGTTTGCACGACTCCTTTGAGCCGTGGTAGGGTAGAAATCAAAGCACAGTGGGAACTCACACGAGACAAATGACGACCTCAGGTCGATGAACTAACCTGTATACATGTCACCAGGGAACTGCTATCTGACGGTAGATATAATACTAACTAGCAGATTCCCGGCGAGTCCTGTCCGGTGTACTCATAACCTAATGAGCACCTGTATACATCTTAGGTGATCCAACTGACACCAGTGGCTTGTGAGACCGGCTACCGCCCCTCGTCGGGGTCTCGACTGTACACACTAGTCTACTCCGGAGTATCGATGCCCTGTCTCGAAACTCCCACGACTAGGGACCACAATTAAGGATATGCGTATAAACCACCCAACTCTCACTTATATGATCGCCATCATAAAGTTGGTAGTAAAGCAAGATCCTAAGGGCTCTATCAAAGTGTAACATGCAATCAGTCACCTGAACATGTACACGACTGATAAAGGCAAACCAGATAGCACACTATCACCTCGAGTAAGACTGTCATACCGGTATAGGTCCTCCGCAATCATTGCAATCACGTACCTGTGATCCAATAATTGACTATGAGGGCACTATCTCCAACACAGGTCGTAAAAACAGGACGACCATATCCGAGCTAGCACGATCAAATCAAGTATCCGCCGGGCTACACAATTCCCAAATTCCATGTCTACAAAGGGACAGGCAATCCCCACCAGGATGTTGCCCAATTCAGGGCACTCTGCGGCAACACCGGCAGTGATGACAAACTGTTGCTTTGCCAGTTCGTTGGAAGCTTATCAGATACAGCGTTCGAGTGATACTCTGAGCTCCCGAATGACTCTATCAAGACTTTCGCGGAGATGGAGCTGTTGTTTACCCAGCGTTTTGCAAGCGCCAGTGAACGCACCCCGATGACGGCACTGATTAACGCCAGGGTAAAGCCAGGCGAGACATGGGTCCAATATGCTATACGGTGGCAAAACTAATGGTCAAAGTGCGAGCAGCGCATTGAAGAAGCTCCCGCAGTGGGTATGTTTGTGGGAACCCTTGATCCGCAAGCAACCATCTCGCAATTTATGATGTTCTTCAAGCCGACTACCTTCCAGGCCTTGATTGAAAAGCTAGCGCAAATGGATCAGATAGGCCATAGACACCCTCTTCCAAAGCCAGACTCCCGAAATGACAAGGGGAAGGGAAAAGCGATCGTTGTCGCTAATGCTCAACAACAGCCGAGCAACTCGAAGCCGGTTGTTCGTCAAAATAATATGCGTCCACAGGTATCCCTTGAGGAGAGACTAGGACGTCTTTACTCGTTTCCCCGAGATAAAACGAGAAGGTTATTCGAGTTGGCGTTGCGCAACCGACTCATAAATCTGCCGGAGCCAAAACGTCCGTCGCAACCAAATGATGTCAATGAGCCCAACTACTGTCCCTATCACCGGGTACTGGGTCATCCGATCGAAGATTGCTATGTCTTCAAAAATTGGCATGAAGACCAGTTCCAACAAGGCAAATTCGCATTATCCGATAGATGGAAGGTGAATCCGCCGCAACCTCACACCTCTAAGAGGACAAATATGCCGGGGGCAACGTGCTCTCTCGTCGAAGAAGCCCCATGGGAGGTTGTGCTGTCAGCTAAGACCAAGAGGATGCTAAACGATCTTCAGACATGCCCAGCGATCAAGTGGAAGAACCCGTTGGAATCGCAAGTCATTGAAGGGATGTTGAAGCCGTGTCCAACTCCAAAGACCGATGGTGGTGGCCCGAGCACTCGCAACCAGCCGTCAAAATCTTCAAAGAAGAAGAAGAAGAAATCCAAGAAGCCTGTGAAGCCTAGCGACAGGCGCACGGACTTACAGAAACAAATTGACGCACTGGAGGAATACAACCAGAAGGCACGGACTCCCGTTACACTCCAAGAGTTTCTCAACCACGTCTTTCAAGAGGAAGATGGGGGAGAAGGTTCGTCGGATGAGTCTGAGGAATACGTGGCGAGCTGCCATATGATCTCCCATTCGTTGACGGACGACGAGGAGACTCCCTGCACTGAAAATCTGGGGGCAGATCCTGAACCAAAAATTCTGGGGCCATCAGATGAAGTAATTAACACATTCCTTGACGAAGCTCGGTTGAAAAGTAAAGTTGATCGGGAATGCGAGACGGCTATATTTGAAAGGGCCAAGCGCCAGCGACTTGACGAAAATGCTGAGACACTCCCGCTGGAGCAAAATACATCCACTATCGACAAAAGCAAATTCAAGGTGAGGAAAAGGTTTGCTAAAGCCATAACAATGGGCATGAAGCTACCATCCTCCGAAGGAAACATCACTGGTGAAGTGGAAATGCACCCATCCTATTGCTTATATCATCAGAAGATTTCACACCCCACCGAAGTGTGCAAAGCTTTCGATAGATGGTGGCAAGGATATGTTGCTCATCGACAACATTTTAAGCGGGAGAAACGTAAAACTCGTCGGGAGCGGAAAAATGCGATCGAGGAACTTAAAAGAACTACCGGCGATTGTCGCATGGTTGATGCCGGGGGATCACAAATGCTTACATTCGGGAGCGATTCTGATGAAGAGCTGGCTCTCAGCCCTCTCTTTAAAGAGTCCATCTCGGGAAAAGAGGAAGAGCCTAAGGTCTGCGAAAATATCCGGCTACGTAATCGCACGCTTCCCGAAAAGAATCTCAGATCCTCAAATAAAAAAGATAAGGGAAAAGAGAAGGTCCCTGAAGATATCGTCTTAGATGACCAAGTTGTGGAGGAGCTAAGTGCCAAGGACCCGCCAAAGAGAAATAAGGTGGATTACAACGTCTTAGCGCATCTGAGGAAACTACCCTCACAGCTCAGCATTCTTGACGCCTTTTGCTATCAAAAGAGGCGAGAGATTCGTTAATCAAGGAACTACAGGATCCGGAGCAATTCCGAGCTTTCCTGGCCGAGGAAAAGATGAAGGATGAATTGGAGGAAGTGCACATGGCCGATGTCGCTTTCGGCGACGAGGACCTTCTCCTTGGAACGTGCGAACACAATCGCCCCCTCTATGTCTCAGGATACTGCCACGATATAAAGATAGGCAAGATCCTGATCGACAATGGATCCTCCGTCAATCTCCTCAATGTGTGGGTGTTAAAAGAAATCCGCATGAGCGTCCAACACCTTGCTCGGGACAAGATCACCATTTCTGGGTTCGACTCCCAGTCATCAAGAACTCTTGGGTCTGTGATACTGACGCTACGCTTTGGGCTACTCGTCACGGACATTAAGTTCCACGTCATAAACGCCAAGACATGCTACAATGATCTGCTCGGCCGACCATGGTTACACGAGTACAACATCATCCCTTCTACGCAACATCAGTGTATGAAGTATTCTAAGGATGGTCTCGAGTATACCGTGGAGGGAGAACTGAACCCGTTCTCTGTGAACGAGGTTTGCAAATATGAAAATGCCAAATATTTCTTACCGGATTTCGAAGACACGGAGAGGTGTCACAAGCCGGAGAATAAAGCTAATGCTAACATCCCTGTCTTTGGCAGTGATACCGAGGGGGAAGAGGACATAGTTTATTCGGGCCCGCCCCAATACAACAAGCCGGGACCATCTACTCCTACGTTGATCTTTGGTAGCGACTCGAAAGATGAGGTTCATGCTGTATTCTCTGCTCGACCTTCAATACAAACGTCCGCTGACGAAGGGCAAAGTCTACAAGTCTCCATGGTGCCGCTTAAACATCTAAAGAATTGGATGCACTTAATATCTATAGAGTAGAAGAGCTGCGGACGTTCTATGTCCCTCCCAGGCGAGAAGGCGAAAAGGAAATTCTATTCTACCGCTCTGAAGAAACCAAAGCGAAGAAAGAAATCTGGCACGGCGCGGATCCTACGCTTGACAGGCTTCAGCCCATTCGTCTCCCCAGATATTATACAGAAGGCTTGAAGAGGCTGCTGAAGCGCCAGGGGATATCCTTCAAGCAGACCGTTCGGAAAGCCAAGTTCTATGACAAAGTCTGGAATGTTCCCGGGACTCAACGTAAAATGCCTAATGGGAGAATGGAAACAATCGGGCTTGGATACATCCGGTCAAAGAAACGAGAGCTACTACACGGTTGCTACGTCGTGTATGACTTCGATGAAGAAGCGGATGCTCAATGGGAAGATGCTAATCCTGAACCAGTGAAAGTTCCAGATGCAAAAGAACCCAGTCCGTCATTCGAAAAACAAATGGACAAACTTATAAGAGAAGCTGGTCAAAAAGTCAGAGACGATCACAACCGTGAGATGGCCATCCACGAGAAAGCCAAGACGCAACGCCTCCTTCAACAGGCTGTGAAAGTTGAAGATGCCGCTCCTTATCAACCTGTTATAAAGAAGGCTCGACGCAGAGGCAGAAACAAGGAGAAACGCGGAAAAGGCGCTCAACAGCAACGAAGCGGGACTAAGAGATCACGCAAGCGGGAATCGAACGGTTCCGATCTATCCCTCATAAGAAAAATGGGTCGGGCGTACTCTTTTCCTCGGGACAAGACGAAGAAAATACTTGACCTCGCTTTAAAACATCAGATGCTTACACTGCCGGAGTCTAAACACCCCGAACAAGCAGGCGAAGTCTCGCACCCAGACTATTGCTTTTATCACCGAGTTATAGGGCACCCTCTCGAGGACTGCTTCACCTTCAAGAATTGGGTCGAAGATTAGTATCAGCTTGGCAAGTTCGCTCTATCTGACAACTGGAAGGTAACGTCGCCACAGAAGCATGAATCCAAGGCCACGAAAGAAGAACCAGTTCCACATTGGGATTGGAAGCGAATTCGTACTTGTCACATGATAACAATATCAAAAGAAAAGCCCGAAAACATGGATGACCTTCCCTGGTGCTTCGAAAACAGCAACGATGAAGTGATCTCAGAATTCCCACCAGCGCCAAAAGAGCTGGAAGATGGAATCCATACCACTGCGGATAACCTCAAGAAAATTGAGTTGGGGACGGCGAATGACCCGCGACCGACATTCATTAGTGAACTGCTGTCTGAAGAGAGGGTGGCTTCATTAAAAGACCTGCTTATGCAGCATAAAGATTGCTTCGCATGGAACTATTCCGAAATGCCGGGATTAGATCCAGAAATTGCTGTGCATAAATTGGCGATATCCCCGGACGTCAAGCCAATCAAGCAGGCACCAAGAAGAATGCGGCTCGAGCTTGAGATGAGCATCAATGCTGAGGTCAAGAAGCTGATCGACTCTGGCTTCATCTAGGAAGTTCAATACCCTGAATGGATCGCCAACATCGTCCCGGTGATGAAGAAAAATGGGACAGTGCGCATATGCGTGGACTTCCGGGATCTCAATAAAGCCTGCCCGAAGGACGATTTTCCAGTGCCAGTCACCGAACTGATGATAGACAACACGTCCACTCATGAGGTTTTCTCCTTCATGGACGGCTCGTCAGGGTATAATCAGATAATGATGCATCCCGAAGATCAAAAGCACACCGCCTTCAGGACCCCTTTGGGTATATTCTTCTACAAGGTGATGCCCTTTGGTCTAAAGAACACCGGCGCTACTTATCAGAGAGCCATGACGCAGATCTTTGATGACCTTATACACGAAATCGTCGAATGCTATATCGACGATCTCGTGGTTAAAAGCAAATCATACGAGGAACATCTCGAGCACCTGAAGACCGTATTTCAACGCCTTCGGCAATACAACTTGAAGATGAACCCTCTCAAGTGTGCATTCGGAGTTTCCTCGGGCAAATTCCTGGGATTCATCGTCCGTCATCGAGGTATTGAGAAAGATCCATCAAAGATCAAGGCAATCATGGAAATGCTTCCGCCAAGGACTCTCAAACAGCTGCGGTCTCTCCAAGGGAAGCTCGCATATATACGGCGATTTATAGCCAACCTTTCAGGCAAGTGCCGTCCTTACAGCCACCTGATGAAGAAGGGAACCCCGTTTGTCCGGGACAAAAAATGCCAAAGCGTGCTGGACGAAATCAAGCAGTACCTCCAGAATCCGCCAGTATTGGCTGCTCCGGTCAAGGGAAAGCCCCTCATTCTTTATACAACCGCCCTCGAAGGCTCCTTAGGCGCATTATGGACGCAAGAGAACGATCAAGGGAAGGAAAGAGCACTCTACTACTTAAGTCGAGTTCTACTGGGGGCAGAAAGCAACTACTCCCCCATTGAAAAACATTGCCTGGCGTTGATCTTTGCGATAACAAAGCTCAGACATTATGCGTTGGCACATGAAGCCCGTCTCATTTCGAAGGTGGACCCCCTTAAATATTTGATGTCGAAGGCCATATTGACGGGGCGACTCGCTAAATGGGCCCTGCTCTTGATGGAGTTCTCGATAACATATCAACCTCTCAAGGCAGTGAAAGGCCAGGCCATCGCCGACTTCCTCGCTGAGCATCCGATACCCGCCGATTCTCCTTTAAACTGCGATCTTCCAGAAGAACATGCGTTTGAAGCGATCGACGGTGGTGATACCCGATGGGAGCTTTATTTCGATGGAGCATCTTCCATGAAGAAACGCAAACAAAGTACCCCTATAATCAAATCGGGGGTAGGACTCATCTTTGTAACTCCACAAGGAGGGATAATGCGCTTTGCTTTCTCCCTAACAGAGCCGAGGACAAACAATGAAGCCGAATACGAAGCTTTGATAGCAGGCCTCGAGATCTCCATCGACATAGGAATTGAAAACCTCCTTATATACGGAGACTCTCAGCTGGTCGTTAGTCAAGTAAACGGCGACTACCAGACATGCAAACCAGAGTTGGTGAAGTACGGCGAAAAGGTGCAGCAACTGTTGACCCAAATTCCCTCCTATACTTTGGAGAACATACCGCGCGCGGAAAACAGCAAAGCGGACGCGTTGGCCAAGCTCGCCAAGGAACTGGCTGATGAGAACCTAGATGACGTAAGAATCGTGGTACAAAGCCGTCGGGTGCTCGCCCCAGCAGAAATATCTCCGGAATCACCCCAAGAAAAGGGAGCGACTGAGCAAATGGCTCTGCAAATAAAAGATCAGGAAAATGCCGAGAATTGGAGGAAAGACTTTATAGACTACTTCAAATACCGTCGAACGCCCGAAGATGCGTCCTCAAGACATCAGCTTATGAAACGAGCTCTGTCTTTCGCCTTCATCAACGATACTCTGTACAGAAGGTCGTTTGACTCTCTGTGGTTGAGATGTCTAGGACCTGACGAAGCGAAAAGAGTCGTTCAGTAAGTTTATGACGGACTCTGCGGTTCTCATCAAGCGGGCCCGAAGATGAAGTTGAAGATCAAACGGTTGGGCTACTACTGGCCCACGATGATTCAAGACTGCCTTGAGTATGCGAAGCAGTGCCACTCATGCCAAATCCATGGGGACTTCATCCACCAGTATCTAAATCCGCTACACCCAACAGTGGCTAGCTGGCCCTTTGAAATGTGGGGAACTGACATAGTCGGCCCCATCGAATCAGCATCGTCCAGGGGATATCGTTTCATCCTGGCGACGACTGACTACTTCTCCAAATGGGCAGAGGCAGTACCGCTGAAGGAAGTGAAGACGGAGAATATCCTTCACTTTTTCAAGATGCACGTCATTTATCGGTTTGGAACTCCGCGTCGGATCATCTCCGATAACGGGCCAGCTTATAGAAGCCACAAAATCAGTCGCTTCGCGCAACAACACAATATAGACTGGAGATATTCCTCGGTTTATAATCCGCGAGCTAACGGTCTAGCCGAAGCCTTCAATAAGACCTTGACAAAGATCATGAAGAAAACGGTGTCCCGAAATAAGAAGGACTGGCACGAAAGACTGCAAGAAACACTCTAGACGTATCGAACTACGTTCAAGACAGCCACAAACACAACGCCATATGCGTTGGTATTCAGTACAGAAGCAGTACTCCCCCTCGAGATAGAGTTACCCTCTCTACGAGTGGCGGTCCACTACGAGCTGACGGACGAAGAAAATACTCACCTTCGGCTTGAGGAGCTTGATACCCTGGATGAAACCCGGCTTATAGCGCAACAAAATCTGGAAGCCTATAAAGCAAAGATGACGTGCTCATATGAAAGATTGACCCGGCCGAGGACATTCCGCCAAGGCGAACTCGTGCCAGTGGTCAAAAGGCCTATGATCCCCAATCGCGCCAAGCGGGGAAAATTCAAGCCGAACTATGAAGGCCCGTACATCATAGACAAGGTCTACCAGGGTGGAACCTATTTACTCATGGACATGCACGGTGAAAGGCCTTACAGGCCAATAAATGGCCGATTTCTAAAGAAATACTACGCCTAGCAAGTTACTGCCTAGGTCAATGATAGATGACGACGACTATGTCCGCTCGCTAGCTTTCTAAGCTCAAACTTTATAAGTTGTAGCCAGCCTTCTCTCGGACGGACCGAAACGTCCTTTAACTACTACCGCAGCATCCTTAGGCTGACGAGATGAATAAAAAAATATATATAAAAATAAAAAAGAAAAAAAATAAACGGTATGTCCATAAGCAAAATGGGCACGGATGAAAACCCGAAAGGGCTCTGTGAGTAAAAACAGCAGGGCTACCGGCGAGTGTTCGTGAAAACCCGAAAGGTCGCAACCTCGTAAAAAAAAAGAAGAATAAAAAATAAGAGGCATGTCCATAAGCAAAAAGGGCACGGATGAAAACCCGAAAGGGCTCCGTGAGTAAAAACAGCAGGACTACCGGCGAGTGTTTGTGAAAACCTGAAAGGGCGCAACCTCGTTAAAGGACACTTACAGGGTCCTCTCGACCTTGTAAGGAGAAACCAACCGCGTGAGATCCTTACGACTCACAAGGGAGTAACACACTTAGGGATCACCACGATTCCTAAGGAGAAAATACACTTGCGAGATCCTCACGACTCTTAAGGAGAACTCTCTTATGGGACCCTCACGGCTCATATGATTTCAAAGTCTTAAGTTACAGAGACCTAAACCTGTGCTTAAGCAAACTCCACGACCTTCGATATTGCCCTACAAGTGGCTCAATACTGACCCTTGTATACAATCCACGGGCGCGAATAAATATTTCCTTAACCAAGTCCCATTCGTGACTAGGGATATGTACGCATGATGAACAACCCTTATAAGTCCTCTCGACTTACAAGGAGAAAAACCTCTTGTAGGATCCTTACGACTTACAGAGGAACATACACTTAGGAATCCTCACGTTGCCTAAGGAGAAAACACACCTACGAGATCCTCACGACTTGTAGGGAGAAATACCTTTGTGAGACCCTTACGGCTCATGAAGTTAAAAACCTTAGTCGACAGGACCTTAACCCTGTTCGCTAAGCCACCTTTGTTCGACATCGACAGAGGCAAATGATGATTCGCTCCTGGCAATATCCCATTTGTAGCGGTGCTGATGCCGAAATTGGTGTCTAATTTCAGGTTTAAGGTAAAAAAAACCAGCAAGCCGCATATGCATACAAAATAGCCGAAATGATTGGGCAACTCGCAATAAAAAGCAGCGAGTAAAAATAAAGTAAATAGCCGAAATGATTAGGCACCGCGAAAAATAGCCGAAATGATTGGGCAATCGCGACCTTCGCGACGTAAAAGCTGAAATGATAGAGCATCGCGGAAATAAAACAATAAAAAAAGAATGAAACTTTTGCCCTGCAGGTAAGTCCATAGTGACCCCTGTATACAATTCATGGGCATAAACAAAAAAAAGGAAAGGGGACTACATTTCCCCACCAGGCTGTGTCAAAGGGAAGTCAGATCTCGACGACCGCATCTACAGCTTGGAGACCAACAGCGGCGTTCCTCCTCATTCCAGCAGGACACGGACGTGACATCACCAATCGGAGCCGCGGCAAAGCCCCCAGTTCCAAGACTCTACGGTTCACAGACAACCTAGAGTCAGCCAATGACCTCCGTCTCGGAAACAAGTCAGTCAATGACCTCCGTCGCGGAAACAGGTCAGCCAATGACCTCCGTCTCGGAAACAAGTCAGCCAATGACCTCCGTCATGGAAACAAGTCAGCCAATGACCTCCGTCTCGGAAACAAGTCAGCAAATGACCTCCTTCTCGGAAACAAGTCAGCCAATGACATCCGTCGCGGAAACAAGTCAGTCAATGACCTCCGTCGCGGAAACAAGTCAGCCAATGACCTCCGTCTCGGAAACAAGTCAGACAATGACCTCCGTCGCGGAAACAAGCCAGCCAATGACCTCCGTCTCGGAAACAAGCCAGCCAATGACCTCCGTCATGGAAACAAGTCAGCCAATGACCTCCGTCTCGGAAACAAGTCAGCAAATGACCTCCTTTTCGGAAACAAGTCAGCAAATGACCTCCGTCTCGGAAACAAGTCAACCAACGACCTCCATCTCGGAAACAAGTCAGCAAATAACCTCCGTCTCGGAAACAAGTCAACCAACGACCTCCGTCTCGGAAACAAGTCAGCAAATGACCTCCGTCGCGGAAACAAGTCAACCAATGACCTCCGTCGCGGAAACAAGTCAAGCAAGGACCTCCGTCGCGGAAACAAGTCAACCAACGACCTCCGTCGCGGAAACAAGTCAGCAAATGACCTCTGTCTCGGAAACAAGTCAACCAACGACCTCCGTCATGGAAACAAGTCAGCCAATGACCTCCGTCTCGGAAACAAGTCAGCCAATGACCTCCGTCGCGGAAACAAGTCAGCCAATGACCTCCGTCTCGGAAACAAGTCAGCCAATGACCTCCGTCGCGGAAACAAGTCAGCCAATGACCTCCGTCGCGGAAACAAGTCAGCCAATGACCTCCGTCTCGGAAACAAGTCAGCCAATGACCTCCGTCGCGGAAACAAGTCAACCAATGACCTCCGTCGCCGAAACAAGTCAACCAACGACCTCCGTCGCGGAAACGAGTCAGCAAATGACCTACGTCTCGGAAACAAGTCAACCAACGACCTCCGTCTCGGAAACAAGTCAGCAAATGACCTCCGTTGCGGAAACAAGTTAGCCAATGACCTCCGTCGCGGAAACAAGTCAACCAATGACCTCCATCTCGGAAACAAGTCAACCAACGACCTCCGACCCAAAAACTAGTCAGCCAACGACCTCCCCGTCGGAGCAATACTTCGACTCGGAAACAAGTCAACTCACCAACCACTTACGAGTCCTTTCGACTTGTAAGGGAGAAAATTCTCTTATAAGATCCTTACGACTTATAAGAGAAAACACACTTAGGAATCCTCACGATTCCTAAGGAGAAAATCCACCTATGAGATTCTCTCGATCCGTAGGGAGAAAAGTCTCTATGAGACCCTCACGGCTCATGGTGTTGAAAAGTCGTAGGCAGCAGATCTGAACCAGCGGCCTAAGCCATCGTTATCTCTTGGAGAAATCTAGATGCTTACTCTATTATCTGTTTATCAAGACAGCCTGCTGATAATAAAAGAAAGGAGAAAGCAAAGAAATAGTACACGACATTGCAAAGAAAAAGGTGTATCTTTATTTATTGAATTTAATCAAGTACAAGGGGAAGCGTACAAAAGAATAAAGAATGGATACATATTATTTTAAAAAAATTTTACAAATACATTGATACAAAGGCAGCTATTGGGAAGGAAGCGTCTTAAATAGCTTTATCAGTTGTTCGCACACTTCCTTCTAAGCCTTTTCCTGATTGGTCACCACCGCCAGTTCCGCCTCTACTTGAGCCCGCTGCTGCAAGACAGATGCAAGCTACTCCCTAACGGCCTGATGAGCAGCTTCACGGCCTGGGGTGTCACGCTCGGCGACATCAAGCTTTCGCTTCAAGTTTAGCCCATGAGAGATGCGTTCCAGGAGGCCATCAAAGATAGCCTTCACCTCGGCAGCGTTCGCCTCAACTTCGGCACGTAGGCGAGCAGTTTCACTTGAAGACTCGTGACACTCCTTCAGCCTTAAAGCTGCTTCTTGTTCCAAATGGTGGACGTAAGAAGCGCTTTGCTCGATCCACGCTGCTCTTTTAGTGCTCACGGCCAAAACCTCAGGGGCAGGACGCATCGACTCCAGCTGATGCAGGCGAGCCTCGATCTCTCTGCAGTGGTTAACCCAAGATGCAACGATGCCCTCGTCATGGAAATTTACGAGTATCACCAGCATCGGGTTAACCGCCGTAGCGAAGTCCGCAGCAGATGTAGGAGTCTCGATGTCAAGTTCCTCGATGTAGTCGCTCAACATGCGCAGACTATTCGCGGCGCCTTTCGAAGACAGACGTCTCAGGAAAGGGCCCGCCGGCATTATGATACGAGGCTCGAAGGGCGCCGAGACCGGAACGACAGCTGAAAAAACAAGATATGATCAGATAACAGTTCAAGAAATAAAAAAAGAGGAGTTATCAATGTGATAGTTGCTGTACCAGCTGAGGCAGGTGGCAAGGCCGGAAGGGCCGGTGGCGCGGCCAATCTTTCATCCCCTCCTTCAATTTGTAGCACTGCAGTCGGGACGAGGAAAAGTTAGAAATAATTCCATCACTGAAAAAGAAAGATATCAATTAGAAACCATACTCACCAGCACCACCAGAGGAAGAAGCGAATTCAGATGGGAAGGAGAAGTGTGGGAGCAACACTTTATAAAGATGATCAAAAAGCACTCCTGAAAAGGCACAACAGTACGACTTTAGTACATAAATTATGCGGCTGAAAGACGAAACTAATAGGTTGCAAATCCATACCTTCCAACATCTTCGATGGTACAAGAGCGGGCTGAGAAGTGACCACCGCCAAGGCAGTAGTTGACGGCGCTCCCTCGAGCAATGGAGCATCGGCGCTGGCCGCATCTGCGTTACAAAAAAACAAGGGTAAACCTGTCAGGAAAGATTGCAAGGTAAAAAAAAAAGGGGGACGGTAATTCGAAATTTACCTGATAAGCCTCCAGCCGAGACGGAGGCGTCTCCCTCCTCCATCGACATAAGTCCACCACCCGTCGCCTCATCCCCAGACTCTACGGGGGCCGTCGTCGTGCTCGCAAGGCCAGGAGACGCCGGAGGGCCATAGGCGGGGAGAGCTATGACCGGAGCATTGCCAGACTCCTGAGAAAGAGCGGTTGGCTCGTCCTCAGGAATCATGTCCACCTCACCCGCTACTCCCTCGGGCTCAGCAGTCACGGTTGTCTCATCCACCGTCGCTACGAGGTCATCGGTCTCAGGCGCTCCGTCCGCTGCTACCTCGGGCTCGACATCAACTACCTGCTCAGGCGTAGTGGACATGATCATTTCGTCAGCCACTAGCTCGGTCCCGGCAATCCCGGTTGTGTCGTCGGCCATCGGCTCGGCTACGGCCAATACCTCTCCTTGTAGCCTCTCAGGTTCGATGGTCTCCGCCCCCCCCTCGGTTGGACTTGGCCCTGCAGGACAGAATATATAAGAACCGATAAATTCATAATTCTTACAACAAAATTCTGAAAGGAATATTACCTGAGGTGGACTTATCGTTAGCCTCCCTATTGGCGCGCACCGCCTGTCTATGAGCTGTAGACAAGGTGACCGGAGGCTCTTCTGATGGAGTATCGGCATGAGGGACGGTGCTTGGGCCCGCTCCAATGGCCGAGGCAGCCCTGCGTGCCTTCGCTTTGTGCCTTGACCACTTCCTCTCCTCCCGAGCTGTCACGATGGACCTCTTCGACGCTTCCTTCATTAAGGCGTCGTCGTCCTCGTTCAGAGATGCCTCCAGAGCCTTTAAGGCATCTCTCATCGGCTCTTCAAGTCGGGCTTCTCGTGGTAGTCCCGAGGAGGTAGAAACGTCGGCAACTGACCCGGGAAGAGTCTCCGCGTCACCTGGCGGAACCGGCATTGAGGTTCCTGCGATAAAATGGGAGAGGTTAGATCGACCATAACACAAGGAAAATGAAAACTTGATGAATTGAAACTTACTAAGGCCTAAAGACGCTCTAAGGCGTTCCTCCTCTTGGAAGGTCTTGAGGGAAGCGGCAATGGCTTCTTCAGTGGTGATGCCTGTTGGAAGAAAAGAAGGAAAAATGTTAGTCAAAGGCAATAATAAAGATATGATGCAATAGAAAATGCAACTAGTGATTACCTGATTCCGCAAGCTTAGCCAGCCACGCGTCACGCCTCGCTAATCGCTCTGAAGCATCGAGAGCGGCCTCTAAGTCCGTGTCATCCGGCGGCATGACTAACCCCCTGTTAGTCCCGTATTCACTCAGGCCCTCACCATAGGGAGCGTGGGGTTCTTGACCAAACGCGACGTCAGCAGCGAAGAGCGACTTCTTCTTCTTCTTCTGCCCACCAACCCTAGGTGTACCCTGGATCGACTTGCGCTTTGCAGGCACCTTGGGGCGGCAGGTCCCGATGTCCGCACCCACACCAGACTCCGGCGAGGCTACAACCACTGTCTCCACTGGAGCACAGGGCGCTGGTGGTGCATCCGCAATATCGGGGAGCGACAACCCGCGTGGAGGACTCTACGCACGCGGTGGTCCAGCTCTAGCATCTTTTAGAGGGGTAACTACCGGGGTCCTTGGCACTAAAGGAGCGTTGCGGTCGCTACCTGGAGGCGCACCTTTACGGTCGACCAGCAATCGCCTTTCCTCCTTTATGACGGCTCCCGTCGAATGACTGTACCATTCTGTATATACCTTGAGGAGTCGTGGGGCGCAAGCCGGCTCACTGATAAAAAAATGAGAACCTGTATTCAAACGCATGAAGTGATGCAGCGCGCTTTCCATCCCTTCTTCGGTAGCAGCAGGTTCTGATAGGAAAGCCTCCAGTGGTACCCCTTGATTGTAGCTCAGTTGTTGAGCGAAACGATGCGGGTTGTACCTCATGAAAATCGCCGCACCGTTCTGCCTGAACACCAGGAAGCCCGGTCTGATAGAATATAAGTGGAGGGTCTCCCTGGCCGTCAAAATTGAGGCTCCATCTTTGAAAGTGTCTTGCAATGGCCGCACTGCAGTGGTAGATGCCTTTCCAATAGTCAACACCTTGTCGACGAAAGATACCCCGTCTCCAACGGTGTGGGGGCGAAGGAGTAAACCCCTGGCATTCCGTGGCGATGGAGTCATAATTGATGCTCCAATCAACTGTATGATGCGAAGGAAGCCGCACCTGTCATAGAACGAGGGCCTTTTGTGCATGCGGAAGACACCTGATGTGTTTAGCTCGAGCCATGATACGAAATAGTGCATCGGGAAAATCATGTGCAGCACCCCAAGCTCATTAGCATCCGCCGCTCGACTGAGGCCGTGATACAAGTGTGCCAAGCCGGCAATCCCAACGGCCACTTTTACCCCGATGGTCATCCGGTGAGCAGGGTAAAAGACAGAGGGCCCCATATGGCGAGAATGCATCGGTAGCGCAAACTAACTCAGCCATAGCCCAAGAAATCCTAAGAAGAAGTCCTCCTCATCAATCCCAGGGGCTACAACTTCCGCAAAAGACACAGTTGGGGAGTTAGGAAGGAAAAAACCCTTTTGGTCTATTTCCTTCGCCGGTAGGTTATCCAAACCTAGACCGAAAGGGTCCTCAAGGGTAGCAAACTTGGCAGCTTCCGCCGAGAGGACGCTTGGGTGAAGGAACCGAGCGATGAAATCCTCAAAGCTAACTCCGTGACTCCCATGTTCGATGAAAAGGGCCTCATAGATGTTCAACACTTTGATCAAACTTGGGAATTAGTGTTGAACAGAATTCTCCGGGGTAAGGCCCCTTACTGCCGGCTTAGCACCGAAGACATACTCGTCTATCTGAAGCAACTCCTCATAGTGCTCTCCTATAACCGGTAAACCGGAGACCTCTGTGAACTCCTCCAGAGAAATTGACACTTCCCGATCCATTGCAAGGAAGGTATGAGTAGGAATGTTCCACTGCTCCAAGAAAGCCTTGAACTACCAGGTGGGAAGCGTGGGATACTGGAAGAGGGAGACGTAGACCGCGGTGTACAACCCTAACCTTATCAACTGCGACTTATTCGTCAACAGGATATACCGAGCCCACGGCAGATAGCCGATCGGGTGGCGGGGGATCAGACCTATGCTATATGATTGCCCCCAAGGTCGCGCCTCGCCTTGACAGATACGGCGTCCTAGGATATCCAAAACCATAGGACGCTGAATCGGAATCGCATCTATGGCAGGATGAAGAAATCCCTTCGAAGTCCAATCAACCATCTCCACGGCATACTGCACCGGGGGTGGGCTGGCATAATGAATCGTCGTGATGGGTTCTGATGGTACTGCGCATGTGAAGCTCCGTCGACCCATGATAATCTGATTGTACCACGACCCCCAAAGGTGGAGACTCTTATATTCCGAGTCATGGTCCCTAATCATAGCTAACACTTCGCGGTCCAAGGGCGCTTCAGGAAACCCCTCCTCCGAACGAGCAAACGGGAATGAGGTGTCGAGAGACATAGTCGCTGCAAGGGAACAAAAGTAGCTGTTAGTGTTGCAACTCCAACGCTTAGCGTTTAAAAATTTTTAAATTAAAAATTAATTAAAATTAATTACACCACACTGCAGTGCAGTGGGTAGGAGACCAAGGGGGGACCCACAAAATCTGGATGACAATACGTCAGTCAATAAGACAACCCCATCATTGGATGAGATTGTCAGTTGATCCCCCAAGGGAATATTCCCATTAATAATAAAAAATCCCTAGAGACAAGGAGAAAATCTTCTCTTTCAGAGCAAAACTCTATCACAGAGTGACACTTGTCAAACTCTGGTCTCAAGAAAATAAAATTCCTTAAAAGAGCCTAGCTCTGTAATAATAAAAAAATTCATCAAAGAAAAAAAATTAATTCCTAAAAAAATTGAAGTTCTGGGATCTTAAAGATCCGTATGAAAAAACTCTTAAGAGTTCGTCATCAGAAGATCAGGGATCTATATTCTGTCAATATGAGCAAAGCTCTGTTCATGAGCTAAGAAATCCTGAAACAAATTCTTGAGAGCAAAGCTTTGTTCATGAAACCCCAAAGGGGATTTCTTTAGATCAAAAGATCTATGAGAGCAAGGCTCTGTTGGTTAAGATTGATTTAAATTAACTTAATTTAATTTTAAATTAATTTTACCTAAAGTTTTCTAACTTTGGAAATGAGAGCAAAGCTCTAGAGGCTGGAAGCAAGAGCAAAGCTCTGATGTTCTTAAGAAAGAGCAAAGCTCTGAAAATCAAAATCTTGGAAATGGTAAAGATTTCTAAGGGACAGGGGTCCTATTTATAAGGCGCTTGCGCCCCTTCAGCTCACCCGTTGATCCAACGGCCAGGATCTTGCCACCACTGCACTCACGTGAGCGCAACGGTGGGGGGGCATTTGTTTTCCTCAATCAGAGAAAAGCTCTGTTAGAATTTCAAAATTCAAAATTCGAAACAACGCTTCAAATTCTTTGCGCTGCGCGCAACGAGCCACGTGTCAAAAGATGATACGCCAGCACAACGCCCAAAGCAGTGCGCCCAATCAGAGCAAAGCTCTATTTAAAAAAAAATTAAAGGAAGCAACGCTTCAATTGCGCAAGCGCTGCGCTGGCGACACGTGTCAGCGCAGTTGCGCTGCGACGTGCGCTGCGCGACACGTGTCAGCGCAGATGCGCAAGCGCAGTTGCGCTGTGCCGTGCGCTGTGCGACACGTGTCAGCGCAGATGCGCTGCGCCATGCGCTGCGCGACACGTGTCAGCGCAGTTGCGCTGCGCTCTGCGCTGCTTGACACGTGTCATGCACTGGGGCGTTTGCGCCAAACAGAATTAAATTCTAGTAAGATTCTTCTGTTCTTATTAAAACAAGAAGATTGCCTTCTGTAAAACAGAAGCCCTTAGATCAAAGATCCAACGGTGGGAAAAATTCCCCAAATCACTCAGAGAAGGATCTCTTTAACAAATTTACAAAATTTATGGACACTATATAAAGTCTTCTAGACCCCAAATCAAAATCATCAACATTATGAGAGATCAAGAACTTCAAACAGAGAGAACTCTGAAGAAATTTCAAGAAGAAAAAGGTAAAAACCTTTAAGATAGAAGAATTTCTTCTAATAGATCATTGATCTAAGACAAGATCAATGATCTTCAATAAAAAAAAACAAATAATAACAGTGCTTTGCACTTTTTTATGAACCATTGGTTCTGGAATCTTAAAGATTCTCAAGATTATTGAAACAGTGCCTTGCACTTGCAGAAACTGCACTGTTGCGCTCCTGGGTTGGCGCAAGCCACCAGAGAGCGCCACGTATCAACATCTGAATCACTTGCGCTATGCGCTTTAAGAAAGAGCCGTTCTCTCTAAAATTGGCGCAACTCACCAGAGCGCGCCACGTGTCAGCAGCGCAAGCGCAGCGCACTGCGCTCGCGTGACACGTGTCATCACCACAAGTGCTTGCGTTCATTGATTAGCGCAAAGCGCCTGACAAATGTAATGCATTTCTTTTACTAAAGGGCCAGGCCCAAATCAGAAAGGCCTAGTAGGCCAAATTAAATTGCAATGCAATAAAAAGGGCAGAGCCCAAGCAAAATTGATGCTCTGCATCATTTATAAATGGGCAGAGCCCAAACAAAATAATAAATAATGTAATGCATTATTTTTAAAGGGGTAGAGCCCAAATAAAGGTCCAACAGAGACCAAGATTAATGCTATGCATTATTAAACATGGGCAAAGCCCTAGCACAGGTCTGATAGACCAAAAATAAGAAATAAAGTTGAATATTTTTAACTGAACTTAGCCCAATCATGGCCGTAAGTCCTCAAATTAAATTGACTGAGCACAGCTGCTCTCTTAAATCAATTTACATCCGGTTCGAGGGTACATCTCCGAACTCCTTTGACTCTTGTCGTTGTAATCCTTCAACGACGTCAGAGAGGTGACGGGTCCCGACAACCACACATTAACACGGACTGTGGGGTCCTTAAACCCACGGACTTAAGCGTCCTTAAACTAAAATACGGACTGTGGGGTCCTTAAACCCACGGACTTAAGCGTCCTTAAACTATTTATGGACCCCTATGTCCTTAAACTGGAATATGGACCCCTATGTTCTTAAACTGGAATATGGACCGCAACGTCCTTAAACTACCTATGGACCACCATGTCCCTAAACTGGAATATGGACCCTCATGTCCCTAAACTGGCAATGGACCGCAATGTCCTTAAACTACATATGGACCACTACGTCCCTAAACTGGAACAATAGAGCTCCCAAATGCTTTTTTGTCGGATCTAAACGATCCCGTTTAAGTTGATCTTAGCCTCAAATATGGCTAACGTATCCTTAAACATTAAAACAGACTTTAGTCCCAAATTGGACTATAAGACCCCCAATCAACTTTGGTTCAAGGGTACATCTCCGAACTCCTCTGACACCTATCGTTGTAATCCTTCAACGACGTCAGAGAGGTGACGGGTCCCGATGGCCATGCATACAAAGGACCTCTATGACCCTAAACTGGAACATGGACCACCATGTCCCTAAACTGGAATATGGACCGCAACGTCCTTAAACTACCTATCGACCGCAACGTCATTAAACTAAACAATAGAGCCAATTGTTCTCTTGTCGGATCCAAACGATCCAGTTAATTTGATCTTAGTCTCAAATCAGACCAACGTATCCTTAACGAACGTTTAAGTCGATCTTAGCCTAAATATGGCTAACGTACCCTTAAACTAAAACACCAAACCCAAATCTAAGTAAATATGGATTTGGACTAATCCACGTCCTACGGGCGACGGCATCACTTAGTCTCCGTATACAATCCACGAGCAATCACAAACAAAACAAACACACACGACATGAAGTGAAATTTTGGAGAGGGAGAAAGTTGTTACCGCGATGCGGTAGCGTAATTAACTGCAGGGACTTGCGCCTGCAGGGAAGAGTGTCCCCACAATTAAAAACCCCTCAAGCGAGGGGGAATCTGATGAAGTCTGCTACATCGGCCGCATCCGTCTAAACCTTCGATACACGGTGCCATAAATCAACTTGACATCTTCGGAGAGGTGGACGGATAAAACCAAATCGCATCTGCCCCGAATCTCAGGCAAGACGTCCTAACGTCGCGGGCGCCGTTCGGAGGGGAACAGCATGCAAAATAGCCGAAATGATTGGGCAACTCGTAATAAAAAGCAGCGAGTAAAAATAAAATAAATAGCCGAAATGATTGGGCGCCGCGAAAAATAGCCCAAATGATTGGGCAATTGCAACCTTCGCGATATAAAAGCTGAAATGATAGAGCATCGCGGAAAGAAATAAAATAAAATGAAATTGATGCCCTACAGGTGAGATCACATCGATCTCTGTATACAATCCAGGGGCGCAAAAAAAGAGGGAACCATATAATCCCACCAGGCTCCATCAGAAAGGGAGCCAAGTCTCGACGGTTCACAAACAACCTAGAGACCACCTCGACACTCGTCTCGTTACAGCAGACTCAATGTCAACAATGGCGTTCTTTCACAATCCAGCAGGACACAGATGCAACGTCAACAAAAGACCTCACGGTCGAAACAAAGCTGAGTGACGGCAAAATCCCAGCTCCACCTCAGCATTCGTCTCGTTACAACAGACGCAATGTCAACAACGGTGTTCTTTCACAGTCCAGCAGGACGCAGATGCAATGTCAACAAAAGACCTCACGGTCGAAACAAAGCGGAGCCACGGCAAAATCCCTAGTTCCAAACCTCGACGGTTCACCAGCAACCTAGAGACAACCGCGGCATTCGTCTCGATACAGCAGACGCAAAGCCAGCAAACGAAGCGAAGGCCAAATTCCTAGCTTCAGGGACTTGACGGTAACTCATATAAAACCGGAAAGACTATCGGAGATCATCCCACATGGAGTGGTCACCACCTCGACATTCGTCTCGATACAACAGACAAAATGTCACTACAGCGTCCTTCCTCCAACAGGATTCGGACACGCCAAAGCAAACGAAGCGAAGGCCAAATTTCTAGCTTCAGGGTCTTGATGACAACTTCTATAAAGCCTGAAAGACTATCGGCGATCATCCCACGCTAGCGCGGAGTGGTCACCACCTCAACGTTCGTCTCGATACAACAGACGAGATGTCACTACAGCCTTCTTCCTCCAGCAGGATTCAGACGCGACAATCAAACAACGGAGCCACGGCAAAATCCCTAGTTCCAAACCTCGACGGTTCACCAGCAACCTAGAGACAACCGCGACATTCATCTCGATACAGCAGACGCAATGCCAGCAAACAAAGCGAAGGCCAAATTCTTAGCTTCAGGGTCTTGACGGCAACTCATATAAAACCTGAAAGACCATCGAAGATCATCCCACACTAGCGCGGAGTGGTTATGATTCATCGAGGCTCTCCAAAATGAGCCTAACCTCAAGTAAAAAGCGGCATGGCAAAATCCCTAACGCTTGCTCTTTCGACGGTAATATCACCTGGAAGATTGCTTGAAGACGTCTTGTCCAGCCCCCGAAGGGATCAGAGACACGACAGTCGCGGGGCTACTCGAACAGCAAGATTATGCGTCGAGGAATACACCAGCCAACGCGACGGTGTGACGGGTAAAAAAAAACCTAGTACCACAGGCCCTAACGAACTTCTATTAGCAGGAGTTAACTATGACGTAATTCCTGCGAGAACTGCTCGATTCGTCTCAACTTATGAGGAAATTAGTGTCTTTGTGAGAACTTCTCGATTCGTCTCGACTCGTAGGGAAAACCTTAGGCAATGGGGATAAGGACCTGTTTCCTAAGCACTGGGGCCCTGCAGATCAGTCTAAAATAGACTCTTGCATACTATTCACGGGCCATGCTCTCCAAAGTCGAATCTCGACAAGGAGGGAAACAACCGCTTACGAGTCCTTTCGACTTGTAGGAGGGAAAATTCTCTTGTGAGATCCTTACGACTCTCAAGAGAAAACGCGCTTAGGAATCCTCACGATTTCTAAGGAGAAAATACACCTACGGGATCCTCATGACTCGTAGGGAGAAAAGTCTTTATGAGACCCTCACGGCTCATAAAATTGAAAAGTCTTAGGTAACAGATCTAAACCTGCTTCCTAAGCCATCACTACCCCTCGAAGAAGCCAAAACAAGATGCTCACCCTATCATCTGCTGGCTATACTTGCTAAGGTGACATGCTGATAACAAAAGAAAGAAGAAAGTATAGAGATGACACAAGACATTGCGAAAGAAATGTATCTTTTATTCATGAATTCAATTGGGTAAAAAATACATCACATGAAAGAATAAAAGAATGATTACATTTTATTCAAAATTACAAATGGTAAAAAAAAATTATTGAGAAGGAAGCGTTTTCAACAAGTCCGCTAGCTGCTCTCGCACTTCTTTCAGCGCCTTCTCATGATCAGCCGCCGCGGCCAGCTCCGCTTCAATTCGAGCACTTTGCTGCAAGCACGATGAAATCTTCTCATCGATTTTCTGTTGGACAGCTTCGCGACTCTGCATAATCCGCTCGATAGAGTCGAGCTTCTGTCTCAATACAAGCCCGTCCGAAATACACTGCTGCAAGGGTCAAAGACGGCTCTCAGTTGCGCGGCGTTCGCTTCAACCTGGGCACGCAATTGAACAGACTCAGCGGAAGCCTAATCGCATTCCTTCCGTCTCAAAGTCGCTTCTTGTTCAAAATGGCGGAGGAAGGACACACTCTGCTTAACCCATGCAGCCCGCTGGGAGTTCAAAACCTGAATCTCAGGAGCAGGACGCATAAGCTCGAGCTCATGCAGGCAGGCCTCAATCTTCCGGTAGTGGTTAACCCAAGACTCGACGATACCTTCGTTATGGAAGTTGACAAGCATCGCCAGCACTAGGTTAACCTCCGCGGCAAAATCCGCGGCAGATGTAGGAGTCTCCACGTCGAGCTCCTCAATATAGTCGCTCACCATGCGCAGACTATTCGCGGCGCCTTTCGAGGATGGACGTCTGGAAAAGGGTATGGCCGGCATTATGACGCGAGACTCAAACGGGGTTGGAGTCGATATGACTGCTGCAAAACAAACCACAATCACATGATGGCTCAAGAAATAAAGGAAAATACACGAAAAATAGAGTCTACTATACCGGCTGCAACAGGGGGCAGAGCTGGGAGTACTGGTGGCGCAACGATATCCTCGTCCCCGCCCTCGATTTGTAAGGCTACAAACAATACAAAGAGGGATTAGCTTAAAGAAAGGAAGTCGTCTAGAAAAGATACTCACCAGCGCCACTAGATGAAGCGATCTCCATCGGGAAAAAGAAGTGCGGGTTCAGCACCTGATACAGGTGGTCAAAAAGAACTCCTGCGAGATCACGATGATACATGGTCAGCACACGAAATATGCTATCCCCAATTTAAATTTATCACAAACCAATACCTTCCAGCATTTGAGAAGATATAAGAGAAGATGGAGGGGAGGTCACCGTCAAAGCGGTAACTGGTGGCGCTTCCTCGAGTGGCGCAACCTCAACACCCGTCGCAACTGCATTCAAAACAAAAGTACTGTCAGAAAAGGTAGAAAAGGGATTGCAGAATAAAATAGAAGGCAATAACCTAAAATTTACCTGGTAAGTCACCAGTCGAGACCAAGACAAGGGCATCACTGGATGCAGCGACTGCTTCACCGTCCTCCGTGTTCCCGAGCACATCATCAGGGATGTCGGCCGGTATAATAACGTCCGGTGGAGAAGCAGTGACCATCGCTACATGCTCCAATGAAACGACAGTGGCTTCGACCACCTGTCCCACAGTCGCCGGGCCGTCCCAAGAATGATTCATTGGATCCACAGCCAATGAAGATGCCTCTTCTGGAGGAGCAACACCTGGAGAGTAGGAATCACCAAGGGAAGCTCCGTCGCAGGAACAACAATGGTGTCAACCCCCTCCACACTGATTAGTGCCTCATCGGGGTTATCTGCGATGTCCATAGTCAGGGCGCGACTTAGACTCAACTTCTCTGCCATCGCCGAAGTCCCTGCAAAGTTTGTACGAGTATACACACACACACACACACACAAGCACAAGCAATACAAAATATTATAAAGAAATACATGAACATACCGATGCGCAAGGGAGCTTCTAGTATGGCTTGTTCAAGTCGACGCTCCTTCCTGAGGAGGTACGCTCACCGAGGTTCAAGAGTAGACTCGTGGCCACCGGTCCACAATGAAAGCGCATCCTCGGCGTCGGCTGAGACGACCTGCTTAAGAGCCCTTTCTCCCCATTCTTCCAGAGGGCCTATGAATAGTCGTCGTATCCACGGAGGGTCTTCATAAAAGTTGACGGCAGGGTAAGGCCTTTTCGGGATCCTTACATTCTCGGATTCGTCTTGTGAGCGTCTTATAGCCTCAGCCAATTGTGCGGCTTTCTCGGCAGATGAACCAGGAAAAAGAAGACCGTCTTCCGGTGGACTAGTAACGGTCTTCTTCCCCCGCTTTGGTCTAGAGCTAGTGGTTGCAAAAGATCGCTTCTTTCCCCTGGCCGTATGTTTTTTGGGCTGCTTCTCGGTTTTGACAGGGAGAGGAGACTTCTTCAGGACCTTCGCCAAGGAGATGTTATCACTAGGGCTAGGTTTTACCTCCGGAACCGTTACGGTATCCATCATCGGTCGTTCAAGCGAAGCCTCTGTTGGCAAAGAGGCGCGAAGCCTTTCCTCCTCTTCAAAGGTTTTAAGCGAAGCGACAATGGCTTCTTCTGTAGAGGCACCTGTTAAAACAGGAAGCGTCAGTCAAAGTATGATAAAAAAAAAAGAAGAGTGAAATAAACAGCGGAGAGATAAGGATAAAGTATACCTGACTGCGCAAGGGCGGCCAATTCCTTTTCGAGGGCGGCCGATTGTTTGGAAGCTTCAATGGCAACCTCTAAATCGGTATCATCAAGCATCCCGAATAAACCCTCGTTGGTCCCATATTCGCTCAAGCCTTCGCTATACGGAGCAGGGGGCGTCAAGCCTAATATGATGTCCAAAGAAAGAACCCGCTTCTTCTTCTTCTGAGGACGGGCGCCGGGGGCCGATGACACGAGTTTGCATTTGGTAGACGCCTTTGGACGACGAGTCCCAATTTCTTTTCCTACGTCCGACTCGGGTGACGTGACAGCCACTTCTTTTTTAGGCACACTGGATGGGGGCAACCCACGTGTAGGGCTTAGCATATGTGGAAGCTCAACTACAGTGACCTCTCTCAAGGGAGGATGAACAACGTGCCATCGCTTCAGAGGAACATTTCGATCACTAGCCGGCACTACACCCTTGCAATCGAGCAACAATCGTTTCTCCTCCCTGATGACGGTGCCCATTGAATGCTGATACTACTCCACGTATGCATTAAGGACTGATGGGACGCAGCTCGGCTCGCTGATAAAGAAGTTGGACCTTGTGTTCAAGCGCATGAAATGATGCAGTGCGCTCCGCATTCCCTTTTCGGTAGCAGCAGGTTCGGCCAAGAAAGCCTCAAGTGGGATGCCTTGATTGTAACCTAATTGCTGAGCAAAGCGATGCGGGTTATACCTCATGAATAAAGCCGAGTCATTCATCTTGAATACAAGAAAGCCCGGCCGGATGGAGTACAGATGAAGAATCTCCCGAGCCTTCAATACGGAGACCCCATCTTTAAATATGTCCTGTAAGGACAGCACCGTCCTCCCCGACTCCTGGCCGACAGTCAAAACTTTATCAGTAAAAGACATGCCAGCCCCAACCGTGCGCGGGCGAAGAAGCAAGCCTCTAGCTTCCCGTTGCGTCGGAGTCACGATAGAAGCGCCAACCAGTTGCATGATCCGAGGGAACCTGCACCTGTCATAAAAACTCGGCCTCTTGTGGATACCAAAGAGCACGTGTAACTCAAGTCACGACGTGAAATAATGCATCGGGAAATTTACCGACCGCACCCCTGGCTCAGTGGTATCGGCTGCCAAGCTAAGGCCGTGATACATATGGGCTAACCCAACAATCCCCACAGCTATTGGTATCTCGACAACCATTCGATGCGCAGGATAGAAGACGGACGGCCTCATGCGGCGAGGGTGCATGGGAAGCGCGAACCAACTCAGCCACGACCCAAGGAACCCTAAAAAGAACGTTTCTTCATCAATCCCATGAGCCGCCAACTCTGTAAAAGGGATGACCGGCGTATCAGGTAGAAAGAAACTTTTCTGATCTACCTCCGCCGCCGGCAGATTGCTTAAACCCAAGCCGAAGGGGTCGTCAAGACTGGAGAATTTATCGAATTCTTCCTTCAACATTTCCGGGCGAAGAAAATCAGCGATAAAAGCTATAAAATTAACTCCACGACCTTCGGATGCGAGAGAGAGGTTTTCATACATATTCAACACCTTTATCAAGCTCGGAAATTGGTGTTGAATAGCATTCTCTGGAGTAAGACCCATTACCATGGATTTGGTAGCGAAAACATACTCATCCGGGGGAAGCAATTCCTCATAATGTTCCCCCCTAACGGGTAAACCTGAGACCTCTGCAAACTCCTCCAAAGAAATGAAGACTTCTCGATCTGACAGGAGGAAGGTGTGGGTTGGAATGTTCCAATGTTCCAGAAATGCCATGGCCCACCATGTAAGGGGTGTGGAATATTGAAATAAAGAAGCATAAATGGCGGAATACAATCTGAGCTTCATCAACTGTGATTTCCTCGCCGATAAGATATACCGGGCCTACTGCAAATATCCGGCTGGGTGACAGGGAGTTAGTCCTACATTGTACGGTTGTCCCTAAGGACGCGACTCGCCTTGACATATGCGTCGCCTTAGGATGTCCAAAGCTACCGGCGACTGCACGGGTATTGCAGCGATAGAAGTCCGAAGGAGACCTTCTGAAGTCCAGTTGACCTCCTCCACAGTGTAACTTATCGGAGGCGCATCTGCATATACAATCGATGAAATAGGCTCCGAGGGTGTCGCATAAGAAAAGCTCCGTCGACCCATGATAATCTGGTCATACCATTTACCCCATAAATGAAGGCTCTTGTGCTCCGGGTCATGGTCTTTTATCAACGCAAAAACCTCACGGTCAACGGGTGCTTCAGGGAACCCGCCTTCTGAGCGAATGAACGGGAAGGAGGTGTCAGAAGACATAATGCCTGCGCGAAAAAGAGTGAATTTTCAACTGCCCATGCTATAAATTAAATTCTATTACAAAGTACTATAAGTCCGTACCGTACAGCAATGCAGTTAAAAGGGACCAAAGGGGACCCACAAAATCTAGATAACAGTTCATCATTAATAAAACAGCCTCATCATTAGATGAGGTTGTCATTAAAAGAGGAAATCCTCAAGAGATTCTCATCAAATGAGAGAAATCCCTCAGTCAGAGGAGTAAAACTCCCATTGAGAGCAGCGCTCTTCACTAGACAGACATTTGTCAAAGTCTAATGACGAAGGAATAAAATTCCTCAAGAAGAGCCTCGCTCTGAGAAGATGATCCATCAAAAATAAAATTTTATTTTTTGATCTTCAAGATCTATGAACAAACTCTTAAGAGTTCTTCTATATGATCTAAAAAGGAGCAAAGCTCTATTAATGGATTAAAAAGTTATAAGTAAAATCCTTTCTGAGAGCAAAGCTCTATTAATGAAACCCTAAATGGGTTTTCTTTAGATCAAAGATCTAAGAAGAGCAAGGCTCTGTTAATGGGTAAAACCCTAATTTATTGAAAGTTCTTAACTTTACCTAAGTTTTGACAGAGTTTTACTCTTGAAAAGTTTTAAACAGGAGAGCTATGCTCTGTAGAAGAATGAAATTCTCAGAAGTGAAAATTCTCAAGAAGAAGATGAAAATCATCTAAGAGACCAAAGGTCCTATTTATAGGCATTAAAACGCCTCTCCAACTTCTGAGTTGATCCAAGGGCGCAGATGTCGCCACCGTCGCACTCACATGTGGGCCACGTGAGCGCAACGGTGGGGGGCATTTGTTTCCCCCAATCAGAACAAAGCTCTGTTTTAAAATTCAAAATTCAAAAATTGAAGCAACGCTTCAGATCTAACGCTAGCGCATTTGCGCTGCGTTCTGCGCTGCGCGCCACGTGTCAAACGTAGGTGCGCTTGCACAAGGTGCGCCAGTGCAGGAATTAAGAATTCCCCACCGTTAGATCAAAAGATCTAATAATAATAATAAAATTATTAATTAATCAGAATTAAAATTCTGTTATGGAAAGATCTTTCCAATCTTGTTAAAAACAAGAATATTGCCTTCTGTAAAACATGAGCCCTAGGATCAAAGATCCAACGGTGGGAAATATTCCCAAATCAATCAAAGAAAGATCTCTTTAACTGATTTATCAAATCAATTTGCCCTATATAAAGGCCCCAAGACTTCAAGTCTGATAGAGAGAAACCCCCTACAAACTTTGAGAAAACTCAAAGAAAGAAGAGCAAGTTTTTAGCAAAAGAAGATCATTTCTTCAAGATAAAGAACATGATTCTTGAACAAAGAGATGAAATCATCTCATTAAAACAGAAGAATTATCTTCTTAAAAGATCATAGATCTATAAAGGCCAATGTCTTTCATAAAAGAGATCAAAAGATCACATCACATATCAAAAGAAGTATTTATTTCATTCACAGATCATTGATCTACAAAGGCAAGGCCCTTTCAAAAATAAGAACTGTTGTTCTTGAATCTTGAGGCAAAGCCTCCTTTAAAAAGAACATAAATTTGTTAACAGATCACAAATTTGATCAAATGCGCTTTGTGCTATTGAAAAGTGCCTTGCAATCTTGAACTGCGCTTCTGCGCTCCTTGGACCGGCGCTCAGCGCCAAAACGTGTCACGTGTCAACCAAAGATACAACTTGCGCTTTGCGCTTCTGAAATAGCGCACTGCGCTCATGGGCTGGCGCTCAGCGCCGAGCGCGCCACGTGTCACTTATGTGTGCGCCATTAAACTAGCGCAACGCGCTCATAAATTGAAAGCGCAATGCGCTCATAAACTGGCGCATAGCGCAGAGCGTGACACGTGTCCTCTTCATGTGCGCTACTTAGCAGAAGTGCAATGCGCTCTTTAATTGGTGCAAAGCACCTGGCACGCCACGTGGTGCACTGTCAGAACATACATTGTTCTGATGAATGCTATGCATTCAATACAAGACAAAAAAGAAATGTCAGGATCTAATGCTCAGCATTATTAAAAGGGCCAAGCCTAAATAAAGGCTCAATAGCCAGAACAATAAAATGTTAAACATTTATTGGACTTAGCCCAAGATTGGCCGTAAGTCCTCAACTCATATCAACTGAGCCCATATGCTCATAAACCTTTTAACAGACTTTAGTCCCAAATTGGACTATATATCTCCCAACCAAAATTGGTTCAAGGGTATATCTCTGAACTCCTCTGATATTTGTCGTTGTAATCCTTTAACGTCTTCAGAGAGGTGACGTGTCCCGACAACCATACATTCCATAGACTGTGATGTCTTTAAACCGGACTGTGGGGTCCTTAAACTTATGGACTACGATGTCCTTAAACCTTATAGACTACGATGTCTTTAAACCGGACTGTGGGGTCCTTAAACTCATGGACTACGAAGTCCTTAAACTTTATAGACTACGATGTCTTTAAACCGGACTATGGGGTCCCTTTAAACTCACGGACTACGATGTCCTTAACCTGGACTGTGGGGTCCTTAAGCCTATGGACTATGATGTCCTTAACCTTGGACCACCATGTCCCTAAACTGGCAATTGACTGCAAAGTCTCTAAACTAGAACAATAGAGCCCAAATGCTCTCTTGTTGGATCTAAATGATCCTGTTAAGTTGATCTTAGTCTAAACATTAGACTAACGTATCCTTAACTAACGTTTAAGTTGATCTTAGTCCCAAATGAGACTAACGTATCCTTAAACACAACCCCAAACCCAAATCTAAGAAGATACGGATTTGGACTAATCCACGTCCTACGGGCGACGGCATAACTTAGTCTCCATATACAATCCACGGGCAACCACAAACAAAACAAACACCCACGACACGAAGTGACCATCTGGAGAAGGAGAAAGTTGTTACCGCGATACGGTAGCATAATTAACTGCAGGGGATTGCGCCTGCAGGTAAGAGCATCCCCACAATCGAAATCTTCTCAAACGAGGGGGGATCTGACGAAGTCTGCTACATCGGTCGCATCAGTTTAAACCTTCGATGCATGGTGCCATAAATCAACTTGGCATCTTCGGAGAGGTGGACGGATAGCTCTAATTAGCATCTGCCCCGAATTTCAGGCAAGACGGACCCGCGCGGTCGCGTCTCCGTGTTCGGTGGGGAACAGGTCCTCCTAGAATATTATATATTTTCGTATGTGCTTCTGCTGCTGATATTCTGTGATGTGATCGCTTTATATGATGAGACGAATGGTATAATATATATGATATATAATAAACGTTGATTATATTTTACATCCGCACTAGTCCCGCCCCGCTATGCCGTTAGTTAAGTAACCTAACGGTGCATAACGGGATATTGTGGCGAATGCGAATGGCATAATCGTACGTTCTCTTTTCGTTTCTTTTTTGTGATGGCTTAAGGACTTAAATGATAGGACTACATTAATGAGATTAATGTAAAGAAAAATGAACCTAAAAGATGTTGTAGAATTGGATTTGAAATCCACTCGGCTTTTTATGAAAAAACTAGTTTTCAAAGTGCAGAGCTTAAACCACTCCTTTTAAACCCATTTGATTCTACAATGATATCAAGTTCAAAGCGTTAAAGGTTTTCTTCAAAACTATCCACAGCCCTCCATCATTTTAGAAAGTAGAGTACTTAGTATTCGTGCGACGTATGTTGACTCTAGTCAAGGCGTAGTGTACAGTAGCTAAGTAATGTCTTCCTATACAGCATATGATGCGATTAATTAGGACGGTCACATGATTATGTTGACTATAGCCAATGGTCATGTGGACGGGCCTAATTAATCATGAAATGACGGATAGAACTTGACTAGCGCTTATGATATGTTGACCATAGACAAGGTCATAACTGCTAGGGGTAAAAACCATATCGGGAGTTTCAAGAGTTGAAATTTGCAAAGAGATTGCATACCTTCTATGTGATAGTAAGATCCCGATCCCACTATGAGCAAGAGTTGCTCTCAAGAGAGTTTTGCACTTTACAATTGGCTAACCCATTAGGTGTCTTGAAAGGTGTCAACGGGGTTATGCCTATGGAAAAACAAGATTTATTTTAATTAGGTCCATGCGAAATCACGGGGAACCTCCCTCAAAGTACCGGCACTGGCCTGGCTGAACGGTTAGCGAAGTTGTAGAATGTAATTAATCCTGGCTAGTTTTCTTTTTAGGTTTTGAAAGGAAATTTGATAAAATTAGTGGGAGACATCGATTGGATAAGATAATTAACCAATCTGATCTCTGCAAGAGCTTTCGCTGAGTGTATTCTTTTCTCTCTCTTAATGGCAGATACCAATGACAAGCCTTAAGCTTTTACTAGATAAAAACAAGTTGACCGGACCAAACTATAAAGACTGGCTGAGAAACATTAACATTGCTCTCACATATGATAAGGTATCATATGTCCTTACAGCCAAAACCCCGCCCAGCCCAGGACCTGAATCTTCTACTGCGGATAAGGAGATCCGAAAAATGTGGGATATTGACTGTGCTACTGCCGAATGCCCCGCGCTTGCATCAATGGACAATACACATCAAAAGCAATACGAGCATATGGATATACAATCCATCTTTCTCTATACAAAAGATATGTATGGGGAGAAATCTCGGACCCAGAGATACGAAGCATCTCGAAAGTTGTTTCAAATACAGATGGCTCCTGGCACACCAGTAGGCGATCACGTTTTGAAGATGATAGATCTTATAGAAGAGCTTGAGGACCTCGGATGGATAATAGATAACGAACAGTATACTGATATTGTTCAACAGTCTCTTCCCTCCGCCTTTGCTCCATTCATAGTGAACTTCAACATGCATGACATGGAGAAGTCACTACCCGAACTTCTCAATATGTTGAGAAGTGTGGAGAGCACGCTTAAGGCGAAGTCTCCCTCTCTGCTTGTTGGACAATCTTTCTCTTCAGTCCCAAAAGCCAAGGCCAAGGGAAAGAATAAGAAGAAATCCACCAAATCGAGAGGTAGAATCAAGAAGGCGAAGAGGAAAGACAAATCCAAAGCCGCGGAGTCGGGGAAAGGAGAATATTTCTACTGCAAGAAGACGGGACACTGGAAGCGGAACTGTACTGAGTACCTTGATCTCAAGAAAAAGAAGCATGGTGATGCTTCAGCTTCAGGTGTGTTCATGACTGAAAACCTTTTTTCTATAAACTCTGCTTCCTGGGTATTAGATACCGGTTCAGGTTCTCATATTTGCAATTCTGTGCAGGCGTTGAGAAATAGCAGAGTTTTGAAGACCGGTGATCATACTCTCCGAGTTGGAAATGGTTCCAATGTACATGCAGTTTCAGTGGGAGAATATCACTTAGCGTTGCCGTCGGGTTGTATATTGGTTTTGAACTCATGTTATTTTGTACCAAGCATGCTTTGTAATATTATATCCGTTTCTTTGTTAAACAATGAAGGATATCATTTTGCTGTGCAGCACAATGTTATGAACATTAAACTAAATCAAGAGTTGATTGGTTGTGGTACACTTAATAACGGGATATACGTCCTTAATCAACACACAGTTTTCAACATACAACATACAAGCAAAAGAAAATTTTCAGATATAAATGAAGCTTTTCTTTAGAATTGTAGACTTGGTCATATTAATGAAACAAGACAATACAAGCTTCATAAAGATAGATATTTAAATCCTTTTGAGTATAAATCTTATGCGATTTGTCTGTTTTGTATCAAAGGGAAAATGACCAAAACTCCATTTACTGGACACGAAAAAAGAGCTACAGAACTCTTGGGCCTCATACATAGTGATGTATGTGGGCCAATGTCTACACATGAAAGAGGCGGTTTTTCTTCCTTCATAACTTTTACTGATGATTTCTTAAGATTCGGTCATGTGTTTTTGCTAAAACATAAGTCTGAAACTTTCGAGAAATTCAAGGAGTACAAACTTGAAGTAGAAAAACAAACAGGAATGAGCATCAAGATACTTCGATCAGATCGAGGTGGAGAGTATCTTAATACTGAGTTCTTGAACTTCCTAAAAGAGAATGGGATTCTCTCTCAGCCCACTCCCCCTTACACACCACAGCACAACGGTGTGTCAGAGCGTCGGAATCGTACCCTATTAGATATTGTATGATCCATGATGAGTGACACCGAGTTACCTCTCTCCTTTTGGGGACATGCATCGGAGACTGCAGCTTTTCTGTTGAACAAAGTTTCAACCAAGAACGTGTCTACCACTCCATATGAGATATGGTATGGGAAGAGACCATCTCTTAAGCGAGTTAAGATTTGGGGTTGTCCGGCTTTTGTCAAAAAGCAGAATCCAGACAAACTCGAGACACGATCAGTCAAATGTATATTTATGGGATATCCAAAACATTCGTTTGGCTATCTTTTCTACCACAAGGAGGAACAAAAGGTGTTTGTTTCTCAACATGCCACATTTCTAGAAAATAAGATTTTTCCAAATGATACTGATGGCAATGTGGTAGATCTAGAAGAGGTTCTAGAGACACAAGTTACAAATGACGACTTGGTTGAACCTGATGTTGCAACAGAATCTTATGAACCTCAGCTACTCCGTAGATCTGGTAGGACTTCTCTCCTACTGGAGAGATACTACGGTTTTCTCATTGATGATGATAGAGAAGATTGCATCATCGATAATGATGACACTGCCAGTTTTCAGCAAGCTATCACGAGTGGTGACTCTATGAAGTGGCTGGATGCCATGAGATCCGAAATGGAGTCTATGTACACCAACAAAGTATGTACTTTGGAGGATGTACCCTCTAGGGAAAAACACGTAGGTGAAAATGGATCTTTAAAAGAAAGATCAGTGTAGATGGGCAGGTAGAGACCTATAAGGCAAGGTTGGTAGAGAAAGGTTTTCGTCAAAGACCAGAACTGGACTATGACGAGACTTTCTCTCCAGTAGCCATGCTTAAATCCATTCGGATCCTACCTGCTATTGCTGCTCACTACGACTATGAAATCTGGCAGATGGATGTTAAAACTGCATTTCTAAATGGTGATTTAGAAGAATGCGTTTATATGGATCAACCAGATGGCCTCATTGACAGTGGGAGCAGCGGGAAAGCATATAGGTTGCTTAAATCCATTTATGGATTAAAGCAGGCATCACGGAGTTGGAACATCTGTTTTGATGATGTTATCAAAGAGTTTGATTTCGTCAAAAAGCCAGATGAACCTTGTGTTTATAAGAAGATTGTAGGCAGAACTGTTGCATTCCTCGTATTGTACGTGGATGACATTCTTTTGATTAGAAATGAAATTCTTATGCTACAGTCAGTCAAATCATTCTTATCACAAAGGTTCTCCATGAAGGACCTGGGTGATGCCACGTACATATTGGGCATACGGATCTATAGGGATAGATCCAAACGGTTATTGGGATTGTCCCAAACCAAGTACATCAACACCATCCTAAAGAGGTTTAGTATGGAAGACTCCAAGCGGGGTGCCTTACCCGCTTGCCATGGAGTCACTCTCTCCAAGGACTCTTGTCCAAAGACTGATGAAAAGAGAACTCGCATAAGAATTAGTACCTACGCTTCAGCCGTAGGATCAATAATGTATGCGATGTTCTGTACTGGGTGTAGTAAGCAGGTATCAGTCAAACCCAGGGAAGAATCACTGGACTGCTGTGAAGAACATTCTTAAGTACTTGCGAAGGACTAAAGAATTGTTCTTGGTGTATGGTAACAGGTATCTCCAATGGAGGCCTTTACCGATTCGAGCTTCCAGAGTGATAAGGATGATAGCAAGTCTATCTCAGGGTTTGCATTTACCCTCAATGGAAGGAAGAAGAGTTGGAAAAGTTCCAAACAGAATACCGTTGCAGACTTTACGATGGAAGCTGAGTACATTGCTGCAAATGATGCTGCCAAGAAAGCCGTCTGGATGTGGAAGTTCATCTCGGAGCTAAGAGTAGTTCCAACCATTATTGATCCAATACCATTGTATTATGACAATAATGGGGCTATGGCATTGTCCAAAAAGCCCAGGTCCCATCAGAAGTCCAGACACATCCTGAGGCAATATCATTTGATCTGGGAGATAGTTGATCGCCATGAGATCGAAATTAGGAGAGTAGATACAAAAGATAACACTGCGGATCCACTCACCAAGGCCCTCCCTCAGCCGCAGCATGAGCGACTTTTTAAGATGCTGGGTATGAGATACGCCAATAATTGGCTTTAGTGCAAGTGGGAGATTGTTGGATATATGTATGCCCTAGAGGCTATTATATGATAGTGTATGTACCAGTATGTGTATGTGTGTATGTGTGTGTGTATTCAGAGGACAGTCTTGCTCGACATGATAGTATGCTATTTGGTTATTCTTTATCTTGACATGTTCACTTGATCATGCTTTTACTCATTTGGTACATGTTGATAAAACCCTTAGGATATTTGCTTGACTACCGGGATTATGATGTGGATCATACTAGTGGGACATCGGTAGTTTATAAGCATATCCTTGAAATGTTCCTAGTCGTGGGTGTATCGAGACGGGGCATCGATATTCCAAAGCAGACTAGCGTATACGGTTCTTGTCCCATATGATGGGCGATGGATGATCCCATATTCATCTAGTGTGCTGACACCAAAGACAATATACGGGTACTCAGTGAAGACTGGGTATACTGAACGGACTCGCCGAGAACTCCTATGTGGTATTATATCTATCGTCGGATAGCAGTTCTCAGGTAACACTGGTACATGTTAGTCTGTAGACCCGAGATCGTCATAGATTCTTATGTGTCCTCCCACTGTACTTTGATCTCCACCCTACCACGGCTCTACAAAGTCGTGTAAACAGATGGATTTTGGGTACAGTCCCGAGGCACATGAAGACAATGAGCGATAGGAGGGGTTTCATCTCTCCCGGTATTGGGGGTTGATGTTGCGCCATGCTCGATTGGCTATAACAGGAAGTCCCTAACCAGGGCTGCTGAGATTTACTGATAAGTGTTATCAGTAGTTTCTCGATCCGTTATGAGCCATACACCGACATGACTTATTGAGTTATTGGGGTCGCCGATACAATCCCTAAACTCGATATGCAGCATATCTGATGAAGAGACCAGACTGTACGGTAAGTGTTGCCAGTTGGCTCGACGGGAGTTTTGACAGGTTCGTTTGATCTTCTTCTGATCGCTCAATACCCGGGTGGCCGTTACATTTAGCTGACCGCTTGCGGCTTGTGGGTGTTTGATGTGATCATCACCTACTACCGGCGTATTAACAAGTCTTAAAGTCCCACACAGGAGTTTTCTAGCTCAGGCGAAATGATGTGGTGTGCATATGAGATATGCGTGGGAGCTCGATTAAATGCATGTATATGATACCGTGTTTTAATCGAGCATTTTCTATTGGTCGGGTCGTATGAGATATGACCGGTTTATTAAATCAAGTGTTGATTTAATATTGGCTTTTATCTCATTTATATAAACCTTTTTTATTTGGATGTGTGCATGTATGCACATATACATGTTGATATGAATGCATACATACATGCATACATGTGTGTCATGGTTGTTGATACACTAGATGATGGCAATGCAAGACTCACATGGTATATAAATATCTTTGTATATATTTGATATTGAGAAAAAGAAAAATGATTAAATCATGGTTGACTATTCTTTACTTGACCTAAGTTGAACCATGGTTTTATTTCATTTGTTCTTTAACTCACATATGAAAATATCTAGATATTTATTAACCATGGTTTATATATGAGTGTGACTCATATATATCTATTTTCATTTCTCATTTTATGATTATCATTATCCAAAAGAAAAGAGCTCATGCTAGCCATATCCTTCTTCTTCCTCCTTCATGCTCTCTTGATTTTTCTTTAGAGTGAGGAACAAAAAAAGAAAGGGTTTTTAAGTGAGAAAATAAACCACATCGCCATTCTACTTTAGTCTAGCCCACTAGTATAGAGTATTTGCTTCATTTTCATCCTTGATCAAGTGAAGCAAGGAGCTTTGAGCAAAGTGACTTCGGGTGGATCGTCGTGGACTTGGAATGAGCTTAAGAAAGCCGGTTCAAACTCTAGGAGATCCAACGAGTCACAAGGGAGGTCTACAAAGGTTGTATTTCTTCTCACTTAGTGTTAGACACTAGATAGTATGTGATACTAAATGATGTTAGTCTAACTTTCTAGTTCGATTTCTAGGTTAGTTTGTTTAGCACCTCCTAAATTTTTAATATGGCATGTGTGATGCTTACAAAACCCTAGGCAATATGCTAAGGAAACCCTACACAAGAGATGTCAAAAATTGAAAAAAGGTTTCTATAAGTCCAATAGATTTACGGTGGATTAGGAGCGGTTTGCCACTCTTCCCTCTGTCATTCCAAGGGAGCAGTTTGCTTTGCTCCTAATTTATTGGGATACGTCCGATGCGAAGGTAATTAAAAATATATTCAATTGATTTTAACACTGCGAATTTAGATTAGTTTTACTTATATCATGATATGCTGTCTTCTAAATATGCAGGAAGAATAAAAAAATAAAGCAAAACCGAAGGAAATACATGGAAGAGTATTATAGTAGATCGGTTCCTAATGATCAGTATAGGTCTAGCTACTTTGGTGAGTTCATCTATAATTACATATATGTTCTATTTTTTAAGTTTATCGTTGCATATAATTACATATAAATAAATCATATATCCGGTACAGAAGAGGGCTGGGAGAAAGTCGAGCCTTACTCAGACTTGGGAGGCGGTACACACTAGGGAAAGCATGACAGAAGAAGTGTTCTTGCCAAAATTTTAGCCCAAAGCGTGCATTTGTTCCCGTATTCAATTAGTGCGCACCTATACATGCACACTTGGAAGATGTCCAAGTTGTATCAAATGTGCGACGTGCAATGCACGTGCGCATGGGTCAAACGACTCAGCCTAAATTGTGCGCACCTACATAAGTGCACTTGGCAAGATGGCCAATTTAAATCACACATGCGACGCCCAAGTTGTGCACATCTATACATGAGATGCACGTGTGCATTTGTCAAAAGTCAAAAGTGCGCAAGTATATTCCTTAAAGCAAACGTTTCTAACAAAAAATAAATCTTGTATATAAGGAATCAAGTTCTTAATTAGAAGAAAAATCATCTGTTAAGATCCATGATCTCTATCCAACGATGATTAAAGATCACCATTTGATTATGAAATCAATTGAGATCTCTAAATGAGAGATTCTCATAAAATGATTGATATTTCTCATGCCCTATATAAAAGACCCGTGATATTAAATCAAGATAGAGCCGACCCCCCATAAGCTTAAGAAAAAAGTCATCTTCTTCAACCTCAAAACAGGTAAAAATAAAAATAAAAAAAGAATAAGATTTATCCTCTCCTATAAAGTTTTTACTTTAATATAGAAGTATTTGCTTCTTCTTTGAATCAATTGATTCACAAATAAAAGATCAAAAGATTCTAAGATTGACTCCTCTTTTACAAAAGTTTCAACTTTTGTGAGAGATTAATCCTAAGATTTAAGGAAAACCCCATCATGGATGTCTCAACGTAATAAAAATCGAAGATTTTGCTTCTTGAAAAATAAAATAATAAGGAAAAAAGGCAGAAAATCAAAGAACAGAAGCCATTGCTTCTCATTGAAAGATTTTTCTTTCTGATATAAATAAGATCTGAACAAGTGCGCATCCAAACCGAGTGCGCACTTAATCAAAAAATTGTCTATGGGAAAATAAATTCCATGAAGATGTATGCATCACGTGATCCGCATATGTGCGCACTTGTTGGGTGCTGCCTATGGAGACATGTGTGTCACGTGATTTGCACATGAGCGCACTTGATGGATGTCGCCAATGAAGAGACGTGTGTCACGTGATATGCACTTGTTAAATATTTCTCACGGATGTGCGGATGTTACATGACATGCACATCGACTTTTAAATACATGCGCACAAATGATTCGAAACTGATAACAAGTGCGCGCCTACGTGATATACACGTGTGCAACACCCGGACCTGAAATAAGTGTGTAACCACGTGATAAAGCTAATTTGCATGTGCGCCCCATATACAGTTGCACACTAGGACAACGGGCCATTATTTGATTACTTGATTGAAATTAAATTAAGTATTGAACCTTTCGTTTCCCATATATGATCCATTAATCAAAATATTAGTAAATCTAAATTGATCTTAGTCTCAAAATGACTAACAGTTCTTAGTTTATACTTGTTAAGTTGATCTTAATCCAAAACAGGATCAACGGTTCTTAACCATTTCCCTGAGTTGATCTTACTCTTAAGGACGACTAACAGATCTCAGATGACATATTTCGAACCGATGGACCTCGTTACGATGAGATATGCTTCTTAAGTTCGATCCCAAATCTAATATATATGGATTTGGAGTAATCCGCTCCCTACGGACTACGACATAAATTAGTATCCATATACAGTCCAAGGGCAACCCCAAAATAAACAATATATATCACGGCATAAGGTGATCTACCTGGAGAAGATGAAAATTATTATTTTAATGCAATAGCATAATTAACTGTAGGGGCTTGCGCCTGCAGGAAAGAGCGTCCCCACAATCAAAAACTCCTCACAAATGAGGGAGAATCTGATAAGCCACGCTACAACGGTCGCATCTATCCAAACCTCCAATATACGGTGCCATAAATCAACTTGGTATATTTGGAGAGATGGATGGATATGCTCCAAATAGAATCGACCCCCGTATTCAGGCTAGACGTCCTCCGACGCCTCAGACCAACAAGAATTAGAAATAGCCTCTCAACTTATGGTGAGATTGCATTTATAAATTCTTTTAAGTAATTACACTTAATTGTTAACTTCGCAATGAAACGTAATTAATTACGGTTTTATTTTCGAAGTCGGGGATCAAGGAGGCGGAGAGTGTAAGTCAATGGTGGCTAGGGTCACGATGCTCGCGACTGCGGAGGAATTGCACACAAAAATCAAGCATAGACCCAATTTAAACAAGAATCCATCGAAACAACAATGCAATTGACTAAAGATCTAAACTAGAGAACTAAGAAGAAGATATGGGGTATCTGTTCTAGAGTTGTGACGTTCACTGACCGCGGCGGAATTAGAAAACAATAATTTTTCAAATGTAAAACCAAAACCAAAACAAGATTATCAAATACATGTAATTGCAAAAAGAAAAGAAAGCAAGTCTAGAGTACTACAACCTTTGTAGCGTTTCCGATCACCATCGGAAGACCCAAGCTAGATTTCGTGATCTCCGGAGACTCTATTAGCCGATCACCTCACCGTAGATGATCCGTGGTGAAGAGTGGAAATTCGAAACTCCATCTCTATTTTCTAGTGGAGAAACTCACACAATTAACTTACTGAGTTAATGTGTGAGGTGATGTGATCGAGAAAAACTCTCTCTTTTTGAATTCTACACTCATTTCTAACCTCCACCATTTTTGAAGAGAAGAGGATGAAGATGATGAGAAAGTGTCATGAAAATATGAATAAGAATTAACTTTAAAAGAAAAGAATAAGAAGAGAAGAGAAGAAATGACTCATCAAAGAAAAGAAGATAGAAGAATAAAGAATAAGTCCACTCTTCTTATTTGTTCTTTTCATTTCATTTCTTTTCTTTTCTCTTTATGTTTATTCTTAACATATATCATTTCTCTTTACTTTATATGTATAAATACATATTTATAAGGAGAAGAAAACATGTATCAAAAACATTTCCATATTACATATCGTATGTGCAATAATAATATATCAGTATCGCATATCATTATATAATAAAAATAGAGAGTGTGTGTATCCAATACAAAATACAAGAAACCATATCGAAATGCGGTTATTAAGTTAACACTTGACTTAATATTCTGGTTTTAAACCGACTAGTATTTTTCGAACATTCAATTAAATCAAACATTTAATCAAACTCCCGTACGTATACTATACGCACGCCACATCAACATTTAGTCCAGGCAGGCACTTTCATTGCGGGACTCTAAAGACCTGTTAATACATTGGCGGCAGGTTTTATAGGATCATATCCGATTGAATCCGAAACACTTTCAGATCCAATCCCCGGAAGTGTTAACTCACAAGCACGTCAGTGGCACTAGCTGTACGTAACGGCTACTCAGGTATGAGCAAGATAAAAGCAGGTCGACGAGCAAACTCATCCGGACCCTACAAAATTTATAAGTAACCGTCACCGTACAGTTTGGTCTCTTCGTCTAAAAGTATCGCATATCAAGTCTAGGGTTTGGAATCTGTCAGACTCCAATAACTCGACAAGTCGTGTGATAGAGACTCATAACCAACCTGAGATACAACTGATAGCACTTATCAGTTTATCTCCACTCCGGTGGCTACCGCCTTGTGGTTGCAGTCAGGTCCTGTATAGTGCGACATCAACTTCCTATACTGAGATAAACGAATCCTTTCGACCACATACTGGATCCACGTGCTTCGAGACTATATCCAACAAAAACCTGTTTGCACGACTTTTTTGAGCCATGGTAGGATAGATGTCAAATATAATAGGAACACACATGAAGCACTATAGCGATCTCAGGTTCTAAGGATTACCCTGTACTCATGTCAACGGAGAACTGCTACCTGACATTGGTATTTTACCAACTAGGTGTTCTCGGTGAGTCCATCCAGTGTAACTCATCCAATGAGAACGTGTATACAATCCTCGGTGTCAAACACTAATAGCTTCAAGATTAGCTACGCCCTCCAACCGGGTAAGAAAACGTATACACTAGTCTAAACTGGCGTACTGTTGCCCAGTCTCGATACTCCTACGATTAGGGATATTTAAGGATGTGCTTATCGACTACCCAGGCCCCACTAGTATGATCTGCATCATCGCCCTGGTAGTCAAGCAAAATCCTAAGAGTTTTATCTCATATCTAAACGATATGTGATAGTGAATAAAACATATCACATAAAAGATAAAGACAAATCAGATAGCATATTATCATCTCGAGTAAGACTGTTCTCCGTATAGGTTCTCCTTCAATTACATAATTGTCATCTTGCAATTACAATAATTTCTTTGAGGGCACTATATCCAACAATTTTCCACTTGCATTTAAAGCTAATTATTGCGGTATCGTATACCCTACTTCTGTACTAACAGTTTAGTAAACTGTGTTCGAGAACTGGTCTCAATGAGTAGAACCGGCATAACACTTCTTTCTATTTCTCTCTGTATCTCAACTTTGCGGAGATCAAATATCTCCTGAACTGAGCGATACCTGCCTTAGTATTCACCTGGACAGACGATGGGATCATGTTCATAGATGAACAATTATATTGAGCGAATTCTTAGGCAGTATTCTTTGCTGATTCACAATCAGCATCTAGCGCCTCGACTAACTCAGTATTTCTCTTGGAACTACTTCCAATATACCGCTCCTCAAAAGAGGGCAAACTGTATAACTCACGACAAACATTCTGTCATCCTTGTTACTTTGGAAGGTGGACTCGGCAACCACCTCCCGAAGGAGACTGCCATTTCCATATACCAAGAACATCTCATATGTTCTTCATTACTTCCGTTTCTCCTAGATTAGATTACTATCTGGAGAAACATTCGTGACAACCATTATTTAACTGATTTTTAGCATAGGAACATCACTTCCAAGCATAAGTATTTTATCCACATACCATATGAGGAATCTGACAATACTTTATACCACCTTCTTACAAATACCAGGTTCATCTCTCATTTTGATGAAGTTAAACACTTTGACCGTATCATCAAAATATACGATCCTTTTCCGCTATGCCTGCTTTAGTCTACAAATAAACTAAAACGACTTGCACACTTTCTGCTGCTCCCACTAGCTATGATAACCCTCTGGCAAAGTCATATATACGCACACTTCTAAATCATCATTTAGAAAGACGTAATAGTCATCCATCTGCCAGATCTCATAGTCATGAAAAACAACAGTGTCAAGTAATATTCGTATGGACTTCAGCATAAACATTGAAGTAATAATTTCATCACAATCCACATCGGGTATCTGATGAAAACCTTTTATTACAAATCAAGCCTTATTAGGTTAGTACCTTTCCATTTGCACTGATCTCGTAAGATCTACTTGCTCCTAATAGGTTTTACTCTTTCAGGAGCACCCAACAAAGTGTACACTTTGTTGCAGTGCATGGAGTCCAACTAGGATAACTTGGTATCGAGCCATCAGTCTGTAGTCACCACTTCCCATGGCCTTCTGATAACTAGAAGGGTCATCATCTTATAATGCAAGCCTCCTTATCACCGTTAATGAGGAAACCGTAGTACCTCTCAGGTGACTGAGGTCACCTACCAAATCTGTGAAGTAGCTATGGTTTGTTAGGGTCAATTGAATCTTCAGGTACTATTAAAATTTCAGTAACAGTTTGCAGTTCTGGAATTACTTCCAGTTCTACCAAACTCTCACTAATTTCTTTTGCAAGAAATTCATGTACCAAGAAGGTGGCGAGTCATGAACAAAACACTTTTGATCATGCAAACGGTAGAAAGTTAAACCCTCGTCAATGCCCGGGATAACCCACAAACCGTCATTACTGAAACGTGCCTTGAGTTTATCCAGATTCTAGTTTTAAGTATAAGCCGGACAACTCAACATCTTAACAATCTTAAGATGATAATCCATTCTATATCACATATAGAATTTGAGGCATTGATTTGGGTGGAACCAGTATCAATCGATATGCATCTATTTCTAGTGCATCCATTTACTTGAAAAAGGTGATTCAACATTACTCATCATGGAGCGCATTCATGGATGAGAAATCTGAGAAAGAATCAAATTCTCTATTATATATTATTACGCCCCGCTTCCCAGTAGACGAAAACGATGGCGTGGCATGCCCGTAGCATATTTATTCAGAGAAGATCGTTCCCTAAATAAATATACTAAGCGTATTGAAACAATAATACACAATGCAAGAATAAATGGAGACTGTAAAATTTTCAACAAAACATCTTTATTTACATTCAATTTCAAATATTTACAAGTACATGAGTTTCAGCTGAAAAGTAAATACAATAAAAGAAAATTCCTAAATATGCGACATATATAAGCTGAAATAAAAGTAAAGCTAAGCAAATCCTGAGTAGCAATCCGGTTGTAGCCCTCCTATGTGGTCTCCACTTCCTTCATCTCGACCGTATCTGATGAACATTCCAAGAAAACAAGGGTGGATGGAAAGTCCAACAGCGAACCAACACTCGGTAAGTCCCAATGATAAAGTAAGAGTAAAAAATGACAAGGGTAGAATATATATATATATATATATGATGAGTAAAAATATATGTTCATGGGTAAATATGAACTATAGTTCTCTATATGGTCACTATATTAACGTTAAATTCCAAGTGTGAATATCAACACAACCGTAGAAGTATTTACGAGCTCAAGAGTGGGGCCGCAGGAGCAAGGAAACACGGGCCCATTTCATGTGTTAATATCGTGGCTCTAGGCAGTGGATGAGTCGACCCGACTGATATTCGAGTAAAATAAAAAAAGGTTAATACGGAAATCCTGAAGCTCCGTTGGATTCACACAAGAAACTATCCCAAACACCCCGAGTATAAATAGTCTATAACCATATAATATAATTAATTAATTTGATTAATTGATTATAAAATGTCTTGATCGAAACCATAGAGTGCAAAAGATGTATAATGAAGTCGAGTAAGTCGAGTAGAATGCAAGTCGTGTCAATTGCAGTCTTAGTCGAGTCAAGTTAGTCGAGTAGAGTGAGTTCGAGTTTGGGTTCGAATTGGATTAGAGTTCGAGTTTGGGTTCGAGTTCGAGTTTAGATTAAAGCTTGGATTCAAATTATAGATATTTCTTTTGAATGGGTTTAACTATTGAAATCTTAAGTTTGGGAGAAATCGGGCATCTGCTGCGCATGGACGGTAAGATTTATGTCTTTTTCCAAGACAATTGCCACTTGATAACTTCGTTAAGTTGTCTAACCTATATAGGCAAGCACTCGCTTTCTCCGGCTCTCCGGAGCTCAATAGAAATGATACCGCTTAAGCCTATATTAATCAAGAGTCCTTAAAATATTTACTATTGTTGTTAACATTGTGTTTATATTATTTGCATTTCTCGAAGGGGTTTTGTGAAAAAATACTTTAATATGGTTTAAAAATAAACCTAAAGGATGATTTATAACATTTAGGGTTTTCATGAACATGTATTTTAATTGTTGTGGTAATTTAGTGATAAAACCAAGATTTTGAAAGTTTATGGTATTTTAATGAAAACCACATCTTTTTGTAAACTTGGTGGTATTTTATTAAAATTTTAATATTTATTTAAAATATATATATATATATATTCACAAGTTGGTTTTATTGAAAATACGGATTTGTAGTTTTATATAAATTTTTCAAAGTTTGTTTTATTTAGAAAAGCCGTATTTCTTAAAAAACATATTTTTATTTCCTTTCGAGACCGAATACTCCGTGAAGAGTTCTGCATCTCGCTCAACTATCTCAAGTATGTGTGATAATCTATACCATCTATTAGTGGGTCCCCTAATGAGGGTTGTAGAGGAACAATCGCCAAGGATTTAAGAATATCAATTAAAAGAAAACCCTTTTTGTAAAAACTGTGGTGTTTTAATGAAAAGCTTATTCTTCGAATTAACCATATACTTAGAATACCAAGCTATGAAACCATAGTGTGCATGTGGGGTAGGTCGTTACCCCGTGAATGATCTAAGAGTATATACTCTAGTTATCGAAAATACGGTTGTATTAAAGTTCATGGTATTTTAATGAAAATGTTCGATATATGATTATTGGATATGAAATATTTGGTTACAAAAAAAGGTAATTGATGTGAATAATACTTTGAAGTGATATTAGGGAATTGGTATAAATTTTTAAATATGGCAAAGTACCAAAAATTGTTTTAAAGACAAAGGTTATATGCTAACTCCGCTTTTGTCGATATGATTTAAAGATTATATTGAAGTGAAAAGAGAAAAATATGAAAGGACTTACTGGTTTAGATTGTTAAAAAGAGAGGGGAAGCCTTCGAGGGTCGTGGTTTCGTCGGAAATGTTTCGGTCGTCGAGCTTGGCTTGCTACTCCGCTTGGATGCTTAACTCCACTTGGTACATAGAGAATTTTGATAGAAATTTCAGAATGGGAGAGCTAGGGAAAAGGTGTGGTATTTATAGAGATGACATGAAGGTGTAGGGTGAATTAAAACAAGATTAATAACTTTCAAAATTATGATTATGGAGGAAATGAAAGATCTGTAGATCTCTGTTTAATTTCAGAGACTTGTGTGCAAAACACGGAATCATTTGGAGAAATATGGACCGTCGGCGGCGGGGATTTGATGGAAACGGGCGGTTGGGATTTGTCCTCTTGCTTCGAGATTCATGCCAGGTGTTTTAATCAGTGTTTACTCCTCATTGCGTCTGTTTGATTTTTCTAAAACCTTTCGATTCTCCGTGAATTGCACGTGCAACTCATAGGCTTCTGAAAAATTAAAAAGAAAAATCTTAAAAATAATTGGGACTGATAGGAATCAAACACACGGTCTATTTCACAGCAGTGCAGAGGTTTTACCAGTAAGCTACAAGTTGTTTCTTATTTTTGTTAAACAAATTTAACTTATAACTCCATAACAGGCTGAAATACCCTTTCTATACAATAAACAAATAATTTTGTACAGGGATTTCAGAGTTGTTACATATATAACTAAGGAATAACTAGCATAAGTATCTACATCATCGAACACTTCGAATAATCTTGATACTTCCAACGTTTGGTTCTCTACTTTATTCTTATATCTTATGAACTTCTCAGAATCTTTGGACTATGCATTTCAACAAAAATGCGTGTTTAAAATAAGAGAACTCATAGTAAAACGGAACGAAATATGAGTATCAACCCCTTATCTATATAGACACCGGATAATATACATTATTATGTATAAGTCCTATGAGTTCATTAACTCATACTTTGTATGTTGTAATTTGAAAACTATATTTTGGTTAAGAATATTTACATCGTTATCTATATGCACCTTGCCCAATCATCTAATGATAAAAGTAAATGTTCGAAACATATTTTTCAAAATTTATATCCCACTTTATCTAATAAAGAGATGGATATATTAGTTTTTAAATGTTGGTGCATAATAACAAATATTCAAAACTAAAAGTTTGCCGAAAAGCTAAACTAGGTGATTCCCTCAATAGCAATAATTGCTCCGAAAACCGACATTGAGGATCAAATCACCCTTTCTCAATAATCCACTCCTTCTTAGTATCTGTAACGACTTAGAGATATGGAATTCTAACCTGGTATCCACACACCCAGGAATCCGAATTAATTGAGAAAAGGGTTTTTAAATTACTATTACACAAGAAACATTAAACATCAAAATGTTTTAAGGGGGTGGCCGGGTATTTCTAGTAATGGCTCTTACGCTTGCCCAGATTTATAACAGTAGTTGCAATTTCATTTCCTCTCCCTTCAACCCCTATTTTGTCTCTCTATCGTACTTTGTGTATATCGGACTTATGCTAGTTGGTTTTCTTCTTACCTTTCTTTTCAGCTCCAGCATCGAAATTGGAAGAAAATTATCGAACAAGCGTAAATAGTATATTCTCCTTATTTTAGGAGCTCTCAAACTTGAGATAAGGTGGAGAGGACAGACAATTGAATTGTATCATATACAATTTACTTTCTCCAGAACTAGCGGCCATTCTGGACTGAAAAACTTTCTCCGATTTCGTATGCAACTATACAAGATGGCCTTCCATGCAATATAGATCTCTGTATCGGATACAGAGTGTTCTGGAGGAAGCAAAAGGGAAAGTGGGAGGGGTAAGAACACATGGGACTATGTCATGAAAATAGGGCAACCGTGGCATTCCAAAACCGTTGATTGTAAAAAGGATCAGCTAACTTAGTTTACGAGTTTTAGTTTAAGGCCAGTCTTAGGTCTTTGCCAGAAAAAGAAAAGAAACACTCAACGTGCACTCTATCCTATATTAGATTGGTTAATTAATTTATCTAATCTGGTCTCCCACTGTTTTTTTGAATCCTCTTTCAAACCATAAAAGGAAAATTAGCCAGGATCATATCCTGAGAGTAACCATAATAGGAATCGGGATTCAAACTATCATGGCGTGGTAACTTTGATGGAGGCAAACAAGTCAACCCACTCCATAGAAGGTATGCAATCACATTGCAAATTTCAACACTTGAAAATCCCGATATGGTTTTTACCCATAACGACTTATGACCTTGACGGAGGCTAACAAACCATAGGCTGCTAGTCAAGTTATACCCGTCATTTCGTGACTAACTCGAACCCACCCGCACAAGCCCTTGACGGAGGTCAACAAGGCTGTGCGACTATCCCGACTAATCGTATCGCATGCAAGCAGGAAGACATCACTTAGCTACCGTACACTACGCCTTAACGGAGGTCAACAAACGCGACACAAATACTAAGTACCCTACTTCCTAAAATGACAGAGGGTTAGACTGGTTTTAAAGAAAACCTTTAACGTAATGAACTTAATCTCATCATAGGAACCGAGTAGTTTTGCATATTTATAGTTACGTAGACCATTTCTTAAGTGCGGATTCCCCGTAAAGGGATCAGGGCTCTTACCTCATTGAATGAGGTTCAGGATATTCTTAACTGAATACCACTATAAAAAGCAAAGGAATATGGCTATTCAATTTGCAAACTTATAGTAACACTATCTTTTGCCAAAGAGATCACTCTCTGTGAAGGGATCTAGGCTCTTTCCTCATCAAATAACGTGCAGGATATTCCTAACTAAATACCTCGATGCAAACCAAAAGAATCAACTGTAACACCAATATCTAATATTTGGTTTCAACAATATGTTTTAGGTTTATTTAACCTTGCATTAATCCTATTAACAAAATCCCGTCATAAAGATAATCAGATTACCCAGCATCTTCTGATACAATCACAGAAAAGTATGAAAAGAAAATAGAATGCATATATACGCCATCTGCATTCTCCATGGAGGCCCGGGTCTTCACCGTAAGGTTACTTAACTTACGGCAGGGCAGGAGCAGAGCTAGCATGGGTGCAAAACGTATATAGTATTTATTTATATATCACTATATATATTATCATAGGCATATAATCAGCAATACATGCAAGCGATAAATATCATCACAGGCAGGTAAACACATCACATGCATGCAATGAACATCACAGAATAGGAATGGTCAGATTACCTAGGAATCACGCGTTTCGTTCGAGCCACAAACGAAACACGATATACCCCGGTCGCGTGAATAGCCTGTACGAAGCCAAAAGCAGACCCCCACAAGTGCGGCAAGCTACCAGCCAACCCAAGAAACGAGGCAACCCTACATCATCACCATGACGGGGCCACCCACACTTTTTCGAATCCAGTGACTTGAGAACTCCTCCGCGGGTCTGTCTTATACCCCCTACAAGCATGGCAAGCAACCCACCAATTCTAAACTCGAGTGACCCGATCTCAACTCCTTGAGATGGCCACCGCTGAAATCTAGAACCCGGCAGCCCGTGTGCTTCTACACGGGGTAAACCTATAAGCTATATTATATAAAGGCGACAACGATCGCAACCTAATCATGTCCCAACAAATAATAATATATTAAGCGGTGACTACGGCCACATATGAGCCGCTATGCCCCGAAAAAGAATATACATTTAGTGGAAACAACGGCCATATTTTGGAGCTCGTCGCGAACAAAAAAAATATGCATATGCTTGACATAAAATGAAAATGAAACACATCATATCACAGTTCCGCTCGGGGCTATTCATTTCACGATAATCCAACACAAACAAAAGACACCAACTTCTCAAACTCACTTGTGCATCCCCATTGAATTGAACACATCAATTCTTCGGCGTTAAACACAACATATCGCTATATGCCAACGAATTAACTCGACTAAACACTTTAATCGTGTCATTTCAGAACCATGGCCAATGAATTCAACAACCGGCAGAGGCGCAAACTTGAATTGCCAAAAACTGAAATTCAAGTCCACCACGCATCGAAAAAACCTTCGCATATCTTTCTCAAAAGGAGTTGTGATTGACCCAAAAATTGCCCGAGACTCTGCAAAGGACCTCGGGCACAACCCATGGGCCCCGGGGGGTATTAGGTGGGCCCCCAACCCATGGCCACGGATTTATGGCCATAGGTTGGCTGCTGGATCAGCCAGCACACGGCCGTGTACTGGCTGGTCCAGCCCACATCCGAGGCTACTTTTTGATGGTCTAAGGTAGTGGGGCCCTACCTAAGCCCCCGAGGCCAACCCCGGGGTCACTCCCGTGGATCCACGGGGCTTTTGGTTTGAACCGTGAGCCCCGGAACACGAGAATAAGTAAGTATATTCAATGGTTTTCAAAAAGTTTTAAAACAACGAGGAATTGGTTTTGAAAAATGGTTATACGAATTCATTTTCCACCAAAAGCAATTACAAGTATTTGATTCAGCTCTGATACCATTATACGATCAGTCAGCGTAATGGAAACTGACCATGGAGCCCATAGGTCCCTAAGTAGCTAATTTTTATATAGTCGCCTCATGACGGACTACAATCCGCCGAACCAATCCACACGGGACACCCTGGGGGTAAGAGCCTGTGCTTCGCCACTACTGTCACGCGGTGAAAACCCCCCCATGGGTCGCACCCTGTCTAGTAGCTCTGATACCACTGTAGGGTTTCTGTTCAATGGTCATGCGTTCACGGACCGTGGCGAAATTAGAAAACAATAATTTTTCAAAAGTAGAACCAAAACCAAAACAAGATCATCAAATACATGCAATTGCAAAAAGAAAAGAGAGAAAGTCTAGAGTGCTACAACCTTTGTTGCGTATCTGATCGCTGTCGGAAGACCCCAGCTAGACTTCGTTATCTCCGAAGACTCTATTAACCAACCGACTTACCGTAGATGATCCGCGGTGAAGAGTGGACACCTGAAACTCCATTTCAATCTTCAAGTGGAGAAACTCACATAATTTATTTTCTAAGTTAATATATGAGGTGATGTGACCAAGAAAAACTCTCTTTTTGAATTCTACACTCATTTCTAACCTCCACCATTTTTGAAGAGAGGAAGAAGATGATGAGAAAGTGTCATGGAAAATATGAATAAGAATTAACTTTAAAAGAAAAGAATAAGAAAAGAAGAGAAGAAATGACTCAGCAAAGAAAAGAAGAGAGAAGAATAAAGAAGTCCACTCTTCTTATTTGTTTTTTTTCCATTTTTTTTCATTTCTAATCTTTTCTTTATTTTCTCTTTATGTTTATTCTTAACATATATCATTTCTCTTTATTTTATATATATAAATATATATTTATAAAGAGAAGAAAATATGTATCAAATACATTTCCATATTACGTATTGTATACGCAATAATAATATATCGGTATCGCATACTAATATAATAAAAATAGAGAGAGTGTGTATTCAATATATAAAACTAGAAACCATATCGAAATGTGGTTATTAAGTCAACACTAGACTTAATATTCCATTTTTTAAACTGGCTAGTATATTTCGGACATTCGATTAAATCATACATTTAATCGAACTCCCGTGCGTATTCTATACGCACGCCTCATCAACATTTAGTCCGGATAGGAATTTTCACTACGGAACTCTAAAAACCTATCAATACGCCGACAGTAGGTTTTATAGGATCATATCCGATTGAATCCGAAACAATTTCAGATCCAATTCTCTTACGGGTTAACCCACAAGTACGTTAGTGGTACTAGCTGTATGTAACGGCTACCTAAGTATGAGCAAGATAAAAGCAGGTTGGCGAGCCAACTCATCCGGACCCTAAAAATTCTACAAGTGACAATCACCCTACAGTCTATTCTCTTCGTCTAAGAGTATCGTATATCGGGTCTAGGGTTTGGAATCTGTCAGACCCCAATAACTCGACAAGTCGTGCGACATAAAACTCATAACCAACCGGAGATACAACTGATAACACTTGTTTACCGCCGAAGACCGGACTGAGACGTTTGGGACGTTTAGCCTGAATTTGGGAGCAGATGCTATTTGAAACATATACATCCACCTCTCCGAAGATACTAAGTTGATTTATGACACCGTATATCGGAGGTTTGGATAGATGCGATTGATGTAGCAGACTTTATCAGATTCCCCCTCATTTATGAGGTGTTTTTGATTATGGGGACATTCTTCCGTGAAAACGCAAGCCTCTACAGTCAATTACGTTATCGCGTTGCGATAACCACTTTCTCTTTCACTAATAGTTCAGTTCGTGTTGTGTGTTATTTTGTTTGGTTTGGTTGCCCGTGAATTGTAAATCTAGTTTATGTCGTCGCCCGTACAGCCCGAATTATTCCAAATCCGTATATTTTAGATTTAGGGTTTGAATTTAGGTTGTATGTTCCTTTAGTTCAAAAGATACTTTATTTTTATTTAAGGACCGTTAATCTAGTTTGAGATTAAGATTGACTTAAACATATGAGCATTTGGCCTCAGTTTAACTAAGAATACGTTAGTCCTATTTGAGAATAAGATCAACTTAGTAATTTTTAAGGATCATTTTATTTATTTAAGATCCAACAACAGAGCATTTGGGCTCAGTTGCAAGTAATTTCAGAGACTTAACCGATTTGGGCTTGATTTGCTCAGTCTTGGGCTTTCCTTTTTGTTTTATTCAAAAGTGCTAAGCACTTATCTGTGGCTCTGGCGCTCACGTGGGAAACACGTGAGGCGTTCAGACATAGGCGCTGCCCAATTAGTGCTAAGCACTTTGTCATTTTGACTGAATATAGAATGCTAAGCATTTGGTATGGCGCTCACGTGGAGAGCACGTGAGGCGCTGAGCGTTCTATTTTGTTGGGTGCTCACGTGTATTTCACGTGAGGTACTAGGAGTTCTTTTGTTTTAGGCTCTCATGTGGGAAGCATGTGAGGTGCTGAGTTCCATTTAAGGGAATCTTTTAGGCGCTCACATGTGTTTCACGTGAGGCACCAAGTCCTTTTCTTTTTAGAAATTGAATCTCTGTTATCATTAACGATCACCAAGATCTATATTTTTGAAGATCTGGGATCTTTTATTGGAGAACTAAGTTCTTCTTATTTTTTTTAATTTTTATAATAATTAAATTATTTCATGTAGTGTTAAACCTTGTTTGCAGTGGAATTAAATTCCTAGAACCATAAGTTCCCTTCTCTCGTTTTCTTTTAATCTAGTTCTTTTCCCTAAATTTTGAGTTTGAAAAACAAAATTTTCCCGATGAGAATTAAATTCTTAACTTATGGGGAGATTTTCTTTGCAAATCTTAGATCAGAGAAAGAACTAAGTTCTTTTTATCAAGAGTTAAACCATTGTTTTCTTTATTCTAGGCAAAGGAAATAGATTTTATCTCTGCTTTTTTTCTTTACCTGGGGTTTGGAAGAGCGGGGATCTTCTTCTTCAGATGAGAATTGAATTCTTAGTTTTGTGGAAAAACATAAGTGGTTGATCCTCTCTCCTGAGACCTGAAGTCTCCTATCCCTTATATAGGAGAGACAAATTGTTAATTAGTTTGAGAAAATCTCTCATTTGAGAGATACCAATTGATTTAATTGGTCTCAAAGATTATTTGGGGGATTTTATCCACCGTTGGATTTTTTATCCAAAGAATTTCTGTTTTACAGAGAATATATATATATATATATATATATAGATTATTTTTAAAAAGATTAGGGAAATATTTTCCCATAGATAGAATTTAATTCTATTAAACGGTGATTTTTAATCACCATTGGATTTTTTTCAATCCAGGGGTTTAGAATTTAACTTTCTCGTTTAGAAAGATTAGGGAATATTTTCCCATATTAGAATTTATTCTATTATTGGATTTTTGATCCAACAACTCTCTGTTTAACAGAGAAGATTTTTTTTATTTTAAAAAATATCAGGGAAATATTTTCCCCTAATAGAATTTTATTCTATCATTTGATAATTTTTAATCACCATTGAATTTTTGATCCAATGGCTCTGTTTAACAAAGAATATCCCCAGATTTTAGGAAAATAATTTTCCATGTAAAATTTAATTCTACCCTCTTTAATTTGGGCGCTGACGCTCACGTGCTATACACATGGGCGCCGCCTAAGAATTTAATATTATATAATAGGCACCACGTGTTTTGCACATCGGCGCTTATGTGAACTTCACGTGAGGCTCCGCTGTAGGAAGAGGTCGGCGCTGGCGCTCACGTGGGGAGCACGTGAGGTACTGCCTTATTGTGTTTGAACAGAACTTAGCTCTTATTATTGTGTTTAATTAAAAAGGGAAAAAATGCCCCCTACCGTTGTTCTCACGTGACTTACATGTGCGTGCAACGGTGCACAATTTTGAGTCATCCGATCCGCCTTGGGATTCGGAGAATCTGAACTGACCCCCATCCTTTTAAATAGGGCTTCAAGCTCTAGGCGACTACTGCGCTTTTATCTTCTTCCTTGAGAATTTTATTCTCCATTGAAATTTAACTTTGTTTTCTTGAAGCTTAGTTCTTCACCCTTTTCTAGATCTACATTGTAGACCCAGTCTGCCAAAATTTTCTTTGGTAAGAGTCTTCTCCTTGGAAAATTACTTCATTTTTAATTATAGAGCTTAGCTCTAACATATTCCTTTTCGGAATTTACAGAACTTAGTTCTGATCCAGACCTTTCCCCTTTTGGAGATTTTCTTAAGATTTTAGTCAGAGCTTTCCTCTGGCGATTTATCACAGAACTTAGTCCTGATCTAGATCTTTCCCCCTTTGGAGATTTCAATTTAAAAGAGATTTTCTCTAACAATTTTCCATGGAACTTAGTTTTGATTTCTAGATCTTTTCCCCTTTGGTGATTTTCTTGAGATCAGAGTTTTGCTCTGGCAATTTAATATCAGACCCCTCTTGGGGATTTTTTTTCTCTCAGTTTAACAGAATTTTTCTCTAAATATCAAATCCCTTTGGGTGTTTTCTTGAAATTTTTGGTATTTTATACAATTTTGATAAAGCAGAGCTCAGCTATGAAATTTTATAATTAAAAACAGTCTTAAAGAATTTTTTTAGATTTCTTCATTGGGCACATGTTTCAATCATTAAGGAGCCGCCATCTTGATTCTGTGGGGCCCGCCAACTTTTTAAGCTTAGTGGTGCTAGCGTTTGTTTTATTGCTAACTTTCCACTGGGTTTCTTTTCAGATACCATGGCTGGTCATTTATACGATATAGAGGAAATTGTCTCCTACGAAGAAATCTGCATACAAGGTCGCTTTCAAGGCCAGGAGTATACTGATGCCCAAAGCGATAAGGTGATGCGTCGCTTTGATGATCACAACGGTCGATTGCTCTCTCACCATTCTGCCCTTTTGAAGATTATCGATGGATCGATCTAGGAAGCGCTTCTTGAGCTTTATGAGGCTATGTCGCACGAGGCACTTGATGACGCTGAAGACAAGGTGCATTCAGTATATCTGATAGGCCTGATCTCGAAGAAGCAGAGAGATGATCTCGTCGTTGTTTTGCATCGCGTCTTCACACAGAAAGCGATACTATCCGTGTACCAGAGGATGGAAGAAATCAGCTGGAATCCCGATGCATGTATCTAGGAGAGAACTGATTAGTCTAAAATATTGCACATTTGATTGAACGTTTTCCCAACTATTATTAATAAATAAAAGGTGTTAATTGTAAATATAGAACATATGTGGGTTTATTTGTAAAAAAATTATTATCATATGTTTTTACATTTATATTTAATATAATTAAGGAAAATATATGCATATAATATTTAAATGAAATATTAGTAATTAAAATATGCATATCATATCAAATATTCCTAATCAATATTCTAAAGATATTATATTATTTAAATGGTTGGAATAATATCTCAAAAATACCAAATACTACTAACACTTTGATTTGAGATATTATGCGGGTATTAGCTCAGGTCTAAGGTCCAAGTCAAATTGGGATATCGGAACCGAATCTACCAAATTTTAGAAGAAAATTGAGGAAATCAAGCAACGGCAGAGACTCAGAGTATTATTTTCAGAATCTATACATCAAAAGGATCTCCAAATATCAACACAAAATACCAGAAAAAATATACAAACCTAATTCCACCAAGTTGCGGCGGAAGGGCGGCAAAACATGCCAAAATGCGTTGGATCCACCCTCCAATCAGGGCCGTTGGATGTGAGATTTTAGGATCATAATCTTAACAGCATATACTCACAGATGGAATCTAGGGTTTCTGGTTTCAAGAATTATATAAAGGACCGAGAGTTTACTTTCAAAATCATCATCGAAGAGATCAAGAGATCCAAGCATCCGAGTGATCATCATCTATTGATCTACCTCAACAAGAGAGAGATCAAGAGCAAACTAGGGTTCTTGTAATCTGTAAGTCGATGTACAACACCCCACGATATGCGGGGAGGCGGAATAATGAAAAACGATCTTGTTTTATGCGTAAACATCGACTAACCGAGAATCTTTGCTAAAACAATAACTAACAAGAAACCATAGAAGTGTTAACTACTATGATAAGTGATTATACCTAATGAACCATGTCCTTCGTCTTTCCGCTCTCCACGTCCTCTCCGGCCTTCTCTATGTAGTAGATAATCCACCCGAGAGCTTTACTACAAGCTTCACCTCTAACTTGAGGTAACTAGGTTTCTTAAATCGCTAATCTAAGTAACTTAGGTGATATAGAGAATGGTTAAGGATTAAGTAGTCTATTCTAATCCTTGGTCTCAACACATGAGAGGGGAGGATTAGGGTTTGAAGAGAGAGAGCATGAGGAGAGAGAAAGTGAGCAAGAGAATGAGATGAGATAATGATCTATCATAATATATATGAAGCATTATTATTTATCCAATAAAAGAAAATAAAGGATTTACAACCATGCTTCATAAATACAAAAGGGTGATTCATCTCAATGAGTCATTAAGCATTTATGATGCATTAATGACATGGATGAATCACACAAATGAATCACTAATCTCATTTAATGCATATGCCACCTTAACCCTCAAGTCACCATCTTCTAGAAGCTAGAAGCTTCTCGCGAAATTACGAGAACGCCCTCCTATCCGTGAAAACACGGAAAAACTTTAGACTATATAAATCCAATAACCGGATACTAGAAACTGGCTTAAACCAAAACCGGCTAGTAAAAACTGTCCGGATGTCGTACGTGCGTAAACACACGTTTGCGTCCGAACCCTTGTCGTAAAACCATACGACCTCTATATCGTTTCGCCTGGAGTAGGGAAACTCTCTGTGTGGGACTCTAGAGACTCGACTACTACGCCGGCAGTGGGTTTAACCACAGACAGCAAGCGGCACTAGCTGTACGTAACGGTCCCCAGGTAGATGTCGATAAGAAGGCCGATGAGGAAACCCATCCGAACTCCTACTGAGTCTGATGTGACAATCTCCGTACAGTCCGGTATGTTCGTCTAAGACTATCGCATATCGGGCCTAGGGGCGACAAGCGTCAGTCCCCTAATAGCGGTATAAGTCGTGTCGGAGTGAAGCCCATTACACCCTGAGAAACTACTGGAACCTACCAGCAAATCTCGCTTGCCCTGGCCAGGGACTTTGTGTAATGGCTCTCTGACACAGCGCGATATCAACTCCTAATACCGGGAGAGACGAATCATGTCTAACCGCCACTGCCTCCAAGTGCTCGGGACTGCACCCAACTGCTACCTGTTTGCACGACTCCTTTGAGCCGTGGTAGGGTAGCAATCTAAGAACAGTGGGAAACACTCGAGGCGAAGTAGCAGTGTCAAGTCTGTAGACTATGCTGTACTCATATCACCTGGGAACTGTTAACTAAAGACTGGTATAAAACCAACCAACAGTTCCCTGTGAGTCCTGTCCGGTGCACTCGTAACCTAACGAGCACCTGCATACTATCTCCAGTACGACGTACTGACGGCTGTGGGTCAGACCATTCCCCAACTGGGATGAGAAGCGTACTCACTAGTCTACTCCGGAGTATCGATGCCCTGTCTCGATAATCCTACGACTTGGGACCTGAATAAGGATGTGCCTGTGGACTACCCAGCCCCCACTAGTGTAACTGCCATCACGACGCTGGTAGTCAAGCAAGATCCTAAGAGCTCTATCAATACGTATACTCACATATTAAGATAGAAAAACTAAGTAGCATACTACCATGTTTAGCAAGACTGTTATATACATGTGAATATCCCAAGCTTCCATTAAGTAATATACAAACTAGTATGATACAATAATGGCCCCTAGGGCATATACACTAACAATCTTCAACTTGCACTAGGGCCATGTACTGGCATATCGAAGACCGATGATCTCGAGTAGCCTCTCGAACTGAATCTGAGGTAGGGCCTTTGTGAATGGATCAACAATGTTCTCTTCAGTAGCAACTCTCTGAACCTCGATCTCCCGACGATCAATGATCTCCCTGATCAGGTGATACCGCCTTAAGATATGTCTGGACTTCTGATGGGACCTTGGTTCCTTCACTAAAGCAATAGCTCCGTTGTTGTCGCAATACAGAGGTATTGGATCAACAATGGTAGGAACCACCAGAAGTTCTGTTAGGAACTTCTTCATCCAGACCGCTTCTTTTGCGGCATCGCAAGCAGCAATATACTCCGCTTCCATCGTCGAGTCAGCAACGGTGTCCTTCTTGGAACTTTTCCAGCACACCGCCCCTCCATTGAGGGTAAAGACATAACCTGACATGGACTTGGAATCGTCCTTATCACTCTGGAAGCCAGAATCAGCAAAGGCCTCCATCCTGAGGTCTTTTCCGCCGTAAACCAAGAACATCTCCTTAGTCCTTCTCAGGTACTTGAGAATGTTCTTTACTGCTATCCAGTACTTCTCCCCTGGGTCTGACTGATACCGGCTTACCACGCTCAGTGCGTAAGCTACATCTGGTCTGGTGCACAACATCGCATACATTATAGAGCCTACCGCAGAAGCGTAGGGTATAATAGACATGCGTTCCCTTTCCAAATCAGTCTTGGGAGACATCTCTTTGGATAGGGTGATTCCGTGACAAGCCGGTAGATTACCGCGCTTAGAATCTTCCATACTGAATCTTTTCAGTACAGTGTCGATATACCTAGACTGCGAAAGTCCCAACATCCTCTTGGATCTATCACGATAGATCCGGATCCCCAGAATGTAAGAGGCATCACCCAGGTCTTTCATGGAGAACCTGTGTGACAAGAATCCTTTGATAGATTGTAGCATAGGAATGTCATTTTCTATTAATAGAATGTCATCCACGTACAAGACGAGGAATACGACAGTTCTTGCTACAACTTTACTATATATACATGGTTCATCTGGATTTTTGATAAAGTCATATTCTTTGACTGTTTCATCAAAACAGATGTTCCAACTCCGCGATGCCTGCTTCAGTCCATAAATGGACTTAAGCAACTTGCATACTTTCCCGCTGCTCCCACTCTGATTGAAACCCTATGGCTGATCCATATAGACGCACTCTTCTAAATTTCCATTTAGAAAAGCCGTCTTTACGTCCATCTGCCAGATTTCATAATCATGGAAGGCAGCAATAGCAAGAAGGACCCGAATGGATTTGAGCATAGCCACTGGAGAAAAAGTTTCGTCATAGTCCAAACCAGGTCTTTGACGAAAACCCTTTGCAACAAGTCTAGCATTATAGGTTTCCACCTGTCCATCTACACCAATCTTTTTCTTGAAGATCCATTTGCATCCTATGGGTTTTACCCCATCTGGAGCAATGTCCAAAGTCTATACTTTGTTGGTGTACATGGACTCCATTTCGGTCCGCATTGCATCTAGCCATTGTACCGAGTCGCCGCTCTGGATGGCCTGCTGGAAGCTAGTAGGTTCATCATCATCTATGATGCAATCCTCTCTATCCCCATCTATGAGAAAACCGTAGTATCTCTCAGGCGGATGAGACGACCTACTACTCCTGCGGAGGGGTGCGGGAATGTCCTGTTCTTCTTGAACTACTTGTTCTACCAAACTTTCAGTATTAGTTTGTGGTTCTGGAATTTCTTCCAGTTCTATTTCGCTCCCATTTATTTCCTTTTCTAAAAACTGATATTCTAGAAAATGGGCATTACAAGAAACAAACACCTTTTGTTCCTCTGCGTAATAGAATAGATACCCCTTGGAGTTCTTTGGATATCCCACAAACTTACACTTTACTGATCGTGCCTCGAGCTTGTCCACATGCTGCTTTTTAACAAAAGCTGGACATCCCCATATTTTCAGATACTGAAGATAGGGTTTCTTCCCACTCCACATCTGATATGGCGTGGTAGGCACAGTCTTGATAGGTACCATGTTCAAAAGATATGCCGCTGATTCTAGCGCATAACCCCAAAAAGATAGCAGTAACTCAGCATTACTCATCATGGAACGTACCATATCCAATAGGGTTCGATTCCTTCTCTCCGATACACCGTTATGTTGTGGAGTGTATGGAGGAGTAAGCTGAGAGAGAATTCCTTTCTCTTTTAGGTAACAAAGGAACTCGGCACTCAAGTATTCACCACCTCGATCAGATCTTAGTGTCTTGATACTTTTGCCGGTTTGGTTTTCTACTTCATTCTTAAACTCTTGGAATTTTTCAAAAGCCTCGGATTTATGTTTCATCAGATAAATGAATCCGTACCTTGAGTAATCATCCGTGAAAGTAATGAAATAGGAAAAACCACCTCTTGCATGTGTAGACATTGGACCACATACATCAATGTGTATGGGTCCTAAGAGCTCGCTCGCTCTTACTCCATGTCCAGTAAATGGAGTCTTTGTCATCTTTCCTTTGAGACAAGATTGACAAGTGGCATAAGTTTGATATTCGAACGAGTCCAAATATCCTTCTCTATGTAACTTAGTCAACCTTCTCTCATTGATGTGACCCAGTCTACAATGCCATAAGAAAGCTTTATTTAATTCTGGAGACTTTCTTTTTAGTGTGTTCTGGACATTGAAAATTTGGAGTTGGTTTAAGACATATATACCGTTATCCAGTGTACCGGACCCAATCAAACTATGATTAAGGTGGATGTTAACAACATCACTTACAAACGTGAAATCATAACCTTTATTTGATAACAAGGAAACAGATATGATATTACACGTTAAGCTGGGTACACAAAAACAGTTATGTAAAACCAAAATGTGTCCACTCGTCAATCCCAGGTGATAATCCCCTACGGACATAGCTCCCACGCTAGCTCTGTTAGCAACCATCAGGGTCATATCACCATCCTTCAGCACTCTGCGATTTCTCAGTGCCTGCAATGAATTGCAAATATGAGATCCTGATCCGGTATCCAATACCCAGGAAGTAGAGTTGATTGACAGACAATTCTCAATTACAAACACACCTGAAGTCGAAGCCACAGCTTGCTTCGGTTCCTGGTTCTTGGCGTTCCACGCCTTGCAATCCTTTTTCCAGTGCCCTTTCCTGTGACAATGGAAGCACTCATCCTGGGCCACTACCGGTACCGCAAACCTTTTCTTTCCCTTCCCTCCCACCTTACTTACACCTCCTCTAGGTTTAGTGGCGGCCTTCTTTTTCCTTCCTTTGGCCCTAGCCTTGGACCCGGAAGAAGAAGCACCGCTAACAAACATAGCGGGTGTTTCTCTTGCCTTCTGCAAGGTGCCCTCTGCACTCCTCAACATGTTAAGGAGTTCCGGAAGTTCAACTTCTTTTCTTTGAATGTTGAAGTTCAGAAAAAAATGGGCGTAGGTGGAAAGAAGGGACTGGAGAATAAGGTCTGTATAGAGCTCATTATCCAAAGTCGTCCCAAGGTCTGCGAGCTCTTCTATATAGCCGATCATCTTTAGGACATGTTCTCCTACCAATGATCCGACGGCCAACCTCGCTCGAAACAAGTTCTTAGAGGTCTCGTATCTTGCTATACGAGATTGCTCTCCATAAAGTTCCTTTGTATGGAGAAATATGGCATCTAGTTCCATATCCTCGTGCCTCCTCTGATGTTCATTGTTCATCGAGGCAAGCACGATGCACTTGGCCTTCGCGCAATCATACTCCCAGGTTTTGCGGATTTTCTTATCCGCATTACTCGATTTGGGACCTGGGACTGCAGGTGCCTTAGCGGTAAGGACGTACCCCAATTTGTCATAGGTCAAAGCCATTTTGACATTCCGCAGCCAATCTTTATAGTTTGGCCCTGTCAGTATATTTTTCTCTAAAAGTAACTTAAGTCCAGTCATTTTCAGGGTCGCTGCAATTAGGAGAGAGAGAGAAGAAAACTCTTTAGCATGATGCTCTTGCAAGTTTAGAGTGGTTTTTAATTTATCTAAGCTGGATGGCTCCCACTGTTTCTCGAATCCTTCCTTAAACCATAAAAGAAGAATTAGCCAGGACTATTCTCACTATACAATACTTGCTTAACCGTTCAGCTAGGCTGGTGTCGGTACTTCGAGGTAGGTTTTCCAACGCTTTCGCGAAGTTCCTTAATTAAATAACCTCTTTTCTCTGGGGGCGTAACCCCGCTGACACCTTTCTTGACACGTACTTGGTTTATAGCATTGATCGTTAAGTGATGAATCTCCTGATGAGTAGCATATACTCACAGTAGGATCGGGATCCAAATATCATCGTATGATAATGTTGAAGGAATCCTACCAACATTCATCAAACTCCAAATGGTATGCAACTCTTTGCAAATTTTAGTTTCTTTAGAAATTCCCGATATATATTTTTGCCCCATGCTCTTATGACCTTGGCGTTGGTCAAAATGTCATAAGTCACAAGTCAAGTTCTACCCATCATTATCTTGTTAATTTGAACTCATCCGTACATATTCTTGACGTTGGCCAAAATGATAATACGACTGTCCCAAACTAACTCATCTATCTATGCAACAAATGAATACCCAGCAGCTACCAAACACTATGCCTTGGCGTTGATCAAAATACATAGCTTGAATACTACTGCATACCCAAATGAAATGACGGAGGGCTACGAATGGTTTTGGCGAAACCGTGAACGTAGTGAACTTGATATGACCGAAGGAACCTGATAGATTTTAAAAGGAGTGGTTAAAGCTCCGGAATTTAAAAATATCATCTGTTTTAAAATAACCGAGTGGTTTCTTTTAAATTGTTCCAACGATTCATCTTTTGGTTTATTTTCTTTGCATTATAAATAATGCGTCCCATCATTAACCTATCATTGCAAAAAACAACGAAAATACAACGTCCTCTTATGCCATCCGCATTCGCCACTGGGTCCCGTCATCACCCGTTAGGTTACTTAACTAACGGCAGAGCGGGGACTGGGCTAGCGCGGGTGTAAAACATAAGTGACGTATAAATAGCTATCATATATAGATACTGTACATTCGTTAGACGCAATAAAAGGCATTCCATATCTCATATGAACTTTATTGGATTTGCAAGCAATCCGCGTTTGTTAAGAGCCTGCAACAAAAGACGGATTACACAATTGTGATGAATAGCCATTACCCCACCCTAGACCCCTACGGGTACGGCAAACTACCCGCCAAATACCCGAAGTGAAGCGGTCTCCCTCAACAAAGTGAGTAGGCCACTAAACACTTCAAAGTACCCGGTAGTTTGTGCACCCCACCTTGGGTCTATCCTAGGAGCAAAAACAGTAAAATGAAATAATACAACGGTAGCTACAACCGCAACCTGGATGCGCCCCGCAAAATAATATTACAACATATTACAATTACATTGAATGAATGAATATAACAACCCATCTCAAACCCCGGCTAATCATCACAACAGTCCAATACAGTTCACAACCACAAACAGTAAAAACCATTACAGAAATATGCAACCCCCTGCCAACCGACATACTAGCAGTTAGGGGAGGTTTACGAACACATTATACAATCACAGATATAATCATATTAGCAAACATCGCAAAATTTCGATCGAGCAAACACTTTAGATTCTACTCCAAAACTTCTCTGTGGAACTGAGACTTGAGCAGACAAATAAACAATCCAGAAAAGACAAAAACATCATAGTAGAGCCACTGGAAAAACTTGGGCTGAATCGGCTCCAACTCGGCCGCGGATCCGCGGCGGATCGATGGGTTCGGCCGCGGTTCCGCGGCTGTATGGCCGATTCAGGAACCCAATTTTTTTCAGTGTTCTTATATTTCTCTGTAGATTATTCTGCAGGTCCCTGAAAAATTTTTAGAGCCTGTTTTAAAATCGACAGAAACTTAGTGAAATCGATGTCTTTTTCGGTTCGTTTTGCGTTCGAAATTCTTATGACTTTGCTAATGAGTTAATTATTGTTTAGCGAGGCTCTGATACCACTGTAAGTCGATGTACAACACCCCACAATATGCGGAGAGGCGGAATAATGAAAAACGATCTTGTTTTATGCGTAAACATCGACTAACCGAGAATCTTTGCTAAAACAATAACTAACAAGAAACCATAGAAGTGTTAACTACTATGATAAGTGATTATACCTAATGAACCGTGTCCTTCGTCTTTCCGTTCTCCACGTCCTCTCCGGCCTTCTCTATGTAGTAGATGATCCACCCGAGAGCTTTACTACAAGCTTCACTTCTAACTTGAGGTAACTAGGTTTCTTAAATCGCTAATCTAAGTAACCTAGGTGATATAGAGAATGGTTAAGGATTAAGTAGTCTATTCTAATTCTTAGTCTCAACACATGAGAGGGGAGGATTAGGGTTTGAAGAGAGAGAGCTTGAGGAGAGAGAAAGTGAGCAAGAGAATGAGATGAGATAATGATCTATCATAATATATATGAAGCATTATTATTTATCCAATAAAAGAAAATAAAGGATTTACAACCATGCTTCATAAATACAAAAGGGTGATTCATCTCCATGAGTCATTAAGCATTTATGATGCATTAATGACATGGATGAATCACACAAATGAATCACTAATCTCATTTAATGCATATGCCACCTTAACCCTCAAGTCACCATCTTCTAGAAGCTAGAAGCTTCTCGCGAAATTACGAGAACGCCCCTCCTATCCGTGAAAACACGGAAAAACTTTAGACTGTATAAATCCAATAACCGGATACTAGAAACTGGCTTAAACCAAAGCCGGCTAGTAAAAACTGTCCGGATGTCGTACGAGCATAAACACACGTATGCGTCCGAACCCTTGTCGTAAAACCATACGACCTCTATATCGTTTCGCCTGGAGTAGGGAAACTCTCTGTGTGGGACTCTAGAGACTCGACTACTATGCTGACAGTGGGTTTAACCACAGACCGCAAGCGGCACTAGCTGTCGTAAAACCATACGACCTCTATTTTTTCTTGTTATTCGGGTTGATTTCTTATAAAAACCAGGAAACATAAAATATACAAGAACCAAAACTGCATCTTGTATATTTAACGATTATTGTGCGAGTTTTGCAAATGAATCTAGAGTAATTGGAGCAGGAAAATAGAGATTCAGAGGCTTTCAGCTTGCACCAGAGGAGCATTGGAGAGCTCTTAAGAATTTTTAAGGGAAGAACACCTCAATAAGCGGCGGAACCGCGGCGCTTGGGTGCAGTTGGCGGCGGAACCACTGCCTTCTTGAGGAGTTGGCCCCCCAATCTTCAGTGGTATTTTTCTATATTCTTTCTCTCTCCTCTAAAGCTCCAATAATCTAATTTTACCTGCAGAATTCTTTGCGAACATCGCCGCTAAAATTTTTTTTGCGTGTTTTAGATTTTGGTTTGTTTTTCATATCTAAAACGGATATTAAGGGGCAATAAATCCAAATTCAGATTAGGTGGGGATTTCATCACCCTTCCTAGGCCCCATAAATCACAAACGAGTATACGCATACCCCTACATTAATAAAAAATATCTAGACCAAGCCCCTAAGGACTGTCGCGCTCAATTAGGACAAAGGAGGGTGTTGGGTAATATATTGTTTATCCGTATTTCTCTTATGGTGTCTAAAGCAAGTGTGACTAAGGAAAGTGTTTATTTAATTAGGCACGCTATTTCAGTAATTCGTATAGAGGATACCTCCAACTTACCTGGCACTTACCTGGCGGCAAGATTGATAAGGAGGTAGTAGAGGATTGATTCTGCGTCTTGTCCTTTGGAAGTCTAGGAGCGGTCTAGTAAATTGACCTAGGTGACCCTAGTTTTAGGTATTGTTTGTGCATGTTTGTCGAGTCCCTCTTTCAAAGCAATACAATTTCCAAAATAAAAAAAGAGCTTAAATTATTACCATTTCACCCTCTTTTCTTTTTTACTTTCTTATATTGGGTAACCCAAACAGACGAATTCTTGTCGAGCTTTACTATCCGGAACTAGATATTTCTTATTTTCGTAATTGCTTCGGTACAAATTCCGACTCTATCATGTCTTTAAGGGATAGGATAAAGAGTGTGGAAAATAACAGTTGGATACCTCACTCATGCTCCTATTAACCGCATCAAAATTAAACATCTTCTTATGATGATAATCCGTTTAAGGCTAGTGAGGGAACTTCTAAACACATGTCTATCGATGAGCATATTGCGAAGGCTTGTAGCCAAAGTTTCATACCTTTCACTAATCCAAAACCGTTAGGACAACAATTACCATCATTTTCATATAAAAATGTTGATACTCATTTTGAGGCGAATATGGCATCCTTTACACCCATGACCATTGCTGAACAGATAGCAATTGCATGTCGCCAACTAACTAACCAATCTTAATATTCTTCATATCAAAATATTGATCCTAATCCTTTTTATGAAACTTGGATACACCTTTCTAATTCTTATCAACGGTACCAAACTTTCACACGCTCTCATGTGTTGATACCTCTCTTCAGGCCAATGTGGCAAGTCATAAACGTATGTCAATTGCGGAACACATTGAACTCGCCTATAGCCAGTAATTAAAAGCATCTCATGATGATAGTTCTCTTCAGGCTAATGTGGCAAAACATAAACGCATATCAATTGCGGAATACATTGAACTCGCCCGTATCCAACAATTAAAACCATCTCTTGTTAACACTTCTCTTGAGGCTAATGTGGCAAATCATAAACGCATGTCGATTGCGGAACATATTGAACTCGCCCGTAGCCAACAATTAAACACATTCCAACCATACTCAACTTTTTCACCTTATCTAGACAATGCTCCTGAAAATCAATTAGGAAGTTCCACGGTGCAAAAAGAATCCTTCATTGGAGCTTCATCACAGACCATGTCCAGTCTTGAAGTAGAGTTGAATTGAGTAGTGAAAAAGAACAAGAGATCCATCAAAATCAAACCTAAACCAATTCTTTTGATCTCGACACCTTCCATCCTGCACTCCAACCGAATGTATTTAATGATCAACCGCTACATAATCTAAGTGCTGGGGTGTCCAAGAATAACATGTTTGATTTTTCCAAGAGTGGGTGTGAAAGAGAGTCTTACACCAGTCCAAATCAAACCGATTCTTATTAGACTGCACTTGATATTTCAAATCTTCCAATTGCATCAAGTAAACCAAGAGATTTATCGATTGAGAATAGTACAATTGATGAATTTTCAAAGACCTATTCGTTTGATTTGACCGAAGTTGTTAGTGAGAGCGGTGATGAGAATATCATTGAAGATGAACCCGTTATGTTGGATGAGTTGGATTCTCCTACCCATCATGTCTCTTCTATTAAATGTGAACATCTTCTGGTATATTTAACCGATTCTATTCTTACCACCGACCTATCTGATATGCAAAACGATATTCAGCCTTCATCTCCCACATCTGGTTCAACATCGCTTGACTCCCAAGTTTTTTTACCCGTTTCATTACCCACTTTCTTTGGTTCTTCTAATTTTCTGTCAAATCCACCGAGTTTTGATGAATCACACTCCGATATTTCGAGTTCTATGATTCTTGAAAAACCACTTGATTTAGACTCTTTTGAATGTAAGGTAGATGAGCTTTTCGAGTCTCCTACCTCCATAATTTCTGACAAATCAAGTTTGTTGAATTCTGGCGCGAAACAGATTGACATTGAAACGTTCAACCGTGCTAGTGAATCTGCTAACATAGATATCGATTCCTTTCTAACCTATGAGATTATCACTCGAACCATCGATGAAAGTTTCGAAGATATTTTCGCCGAAGAACTCGCGTTCCTTAAAGACATGGATGTTGTGATAAATCAACCTCCCCCGGAAGAAGTTGAACCTCCACCCGTTCTTTTAATCACGTACGAGAATGTGAATATTCCATCCATTCTTTATCTTTCAAATTCTCGTTTTCGTTCACCATCACTTTTCCGTTTCTATCAACCGAGACGTAAATCTTTTCGATTACACCTCTTATCTCCTCCCCACTTCTTCACGTCTATCTGTAAGATGAATTTCTACAAACCATGGTGTTACCTGGATAAAATATTTGAATGGTTGGTGTTGACTTTTGGTCTTTGTAAAGCTTTATATAGACCAATAATTCCCTCCCTCTTATATTAAATTTTAATGCTTAATAATATAAACATTGTTTTACTCAAGTTTGGAGAGAGAAGAAAAATATTTTTTGGCTCTTGAAAGAATTTTTTTTACACGATTATGAGCCAAAAATAAGTTTGGGGGAGGATTTCACGGTCATTCACTCTCAACCCCTTCTTCTTACTATCTTATTGAACAGTTCCTCCTAGCCTTCAGATTTTGAGTTTACAGGATAGCATCAGTGAGGACACTGCTGCAAACAAATTTGGGGAGATGGTTTGTATGGATGGTTTGTATATGCATCATATGTAAATATTGCATTGCATAAATATTTTTTTTATAAAATTTAGAAGTGAAAAATAGATATGAAAAAGAGGAAGAGATTCAAGAAAGGTAAGAAAATTAGATATTTTATAACAAAGCTAGTAATAGGTAGTCATGAACTGTTGTCCCAAGGGTTAGTAAGATGAAAGGAACGAAAAATTTGCGGATAGAAATAAGTCTGAAAAATAGTCTCTATTCTTGAGTCCAAACTTCTGAACGTTGATACCCTACTATACGCACTTGCACACATCTTGAAACTTGGGATAGTAGAAAATACTTTGAAATGCTCTTGTCGAAAAGCCTTAGTATGAAGAAAAAAATATATAAACAAAGATATAAATGACACATAAAATATAAATGGTAAAAAATAAACACAGGTTTTGTAATTACATAAGGCAGCATAAAAAAATATAGCGAGGATGTCTTATCACCTGGTGCCTTAGACCAACAGGTTTGTGAGTCACTGCTAAGTCTTAGGTGTTGCAAGACTAGAATATTACTAATTACGCCTTAATGAGTAAGCACATTTGGTAATCGGTTGGTTAGTACCACAAGAAGTATTAACGGTCGCATGAAGAATGTGTGAGCAATTCCATCTATAAAACATTCACCGACTAAAAAGTACTAAGGAAGATGGACAAGAGTATGATAGCATGAATTGAATTCTCTAAGTGTAGGAAGTGAATAGAGAATACAGCCTTTGTAGACCGGTCCTTCACTTCAATAGATCCAAGTAGTAATCCCTAAGCTCCAAGTAGTAGTACTTAGAACCCTTTTTAGGCTCCACTTGGTGAAAGGAACGAGCTTGCTTCGTCGTCTTCGAGGCCAAAAATGATACACCTTGAAGAATCTCTAACTCAAGCTATCTCTTCACTAATTAAGGAATTAGTGAAGCAAACAACCTACGCTAATAGGCTAGATGAGAGTAGGTTGATGAAGTAGGAATTTTGCTCAAATTAGAATTCTATTTCTCTTTTTCTTTTTCTCTCTAGAATAATCAGGAGGAGAATGATGATGAACTTTGAACTAGGGTGAAGAAAAATATTTCAAGTGATATTTGTAGAGAGTTAACCATAACCAAGGATAAAGGTTAGGTTATAAAATATCTAAAGTAAAACAAAATTAGTAGGATGAGTCATGGCTTCTTGAAGCATCTTAAGCCATGCTCATTTTCCACTACTTTTCTTTTTACCTTAAATATAAATCACCCAACATTATCCTTGGCTTGGTGTGAGTCCCATACACCCATGTTCTATTTATCATCCACCATGATACAATAGTGAATAATATATATATAAATATAAATATATCATATATATATACACACACACACACAAGAGAAGAAATTCTTTCTAGTGAGCTAATATTAGTTAATATATATTAATATATCAAATATATTAATATATATCAAATTATTAAACCAACATTTGATTCAATAATCCGGTTATATCATATATAACCGACTAATATCATTTATATGTATATCAATTTATCGATTCAACACTTGATTTAATAATCCAGATATATCACATATAAGCTCATCGATATCATATATTGCGATATTAGAATACGGTATCTCATACTCGTATTTAATCAAGCATCCCCAAATATCACCATATCTGCCCTACTTCGTTTCACTTGAGCTAGGAAACCTCTGTGTGGGACTCTAAAGACTCGTCAATACGCCAGCAGTAAGTAATGATCACATCAGTCACCTACAAGCCGTCAGAGGTACTAGTTGGACATAACGGCTACCAAGGTATTGAGCGAATAGAAGATCAACAAGCAAACTTTTCCAAACTCCCATGATGCCTATAAGTAACACTTACTGTACAATCCGGTCTCTTCGTATGATATGTCGCATATCAAGTCTAGGGGTGGAATCGTCAGACCCCAGTAACTTGATAAGTCATGCCGATGTGTGATCTATAACAATTCGAGAAACTACTAATAACACTTACTAGTAAATCTCATCAGCCATGGCCAAGGACTTGCTGTTATAGCCAATCGAGCATAGCGCAACATCTACACCCTATACCGGGTAAAACGAAACCCCTCCTATCGCTCATTGCCTCCATGTGACTCGGAACTGTACCTAAAATCCACATGTTTGCATGACTCCTTTGAGCCGTGGTAGATAGGAAATCAAAGCACAGTAGGAACCACACAAGTCTCTATGACGATCTCAGGTCTACAGACTAACCTGTACTGGTGTCACCATAGAACTGCTATCTGACGATAGGTATGGTACCATCTGGGATTTCTCGGTGAGTCCTGTTCGGTGTACTCATTCTCTAATGAGCACCTGTGTACAATCTTTGATGTCAAACACCAATGGTTGTGGGATCAACCATCGCCCCCATACAGGATCAAGAAACGTACACACTAGTTTACACTGGAATATTGATGCCCTGTTTCGATACTCTCTCGACTATGAACGGTTAAAGGATGTGCTTGCGGATTACAAAAGCCTCACCAGTATGATCTGCATCATAGTCATGGTAGTCAAGCCAACATCCTAAGGGCTTTATCAACATGTATCAGAGAGACAGTATAATAATACAAGTGTACTGTTCATATCAGAATATTGCATTTTAATACCGCTCATTCGTTATCTATTTTTTGTATTTATCGGTACTATTAACCAGTGTCTGCTCAGTAATACAAATTACAGGTATCCGTGACAAAATACTGCAAATACATTCAAAATCATGGATATATCATTTGTGAGCCGACACCGCAACCAGAACCGCAAACCGACCGATATCCCAAGAGTTTCTTTGTGCAACATGCTTGTGTACACACTTTTTATCTAAATAGACCAACACAATACAAGTGTGTACACAGGACTTTTTGGCTTGCACTAGAACCTAAGGGGGCTGCCCATGGCGCACACACATGATGACATTGTGCAAGTGGGTGTGTGAAAGTCAATAGAATAAAGTTGTGATGTGATCAAAAGATCCCAGTTTCCCTCCAAAACCCACTAGGTGCAGACCAGATCAAATTAAAGAAAACAAACAGCACCAAAGTGATATTGGGAAGCACACAAGCCATCACACCAAGAACGAGCCCCAGAGCTCGGAATTGGGCCGAGCACAATACCCCCTTGGCCGGCCCTACAGTGCCAGAATGCCCCCAGTTTTCTGTGGGCCCTGCTGCCACCTCATCATGTTTTTATTGTTTGTTTATTTTTCTTTTCTGCCTATAAAAGCAGGCAGTGGGCAAGGGGTCAAGGGTCTCACAACTACCAAGTTTCATTCTTCATTTGTAACTCTTTTTGTTTTCTTTTTTGTTCTCTTGTACATAACTAACCCCTTGAGTTCTTTGCCTTAACTTGATCTTGCAAGCTCTTCATTGAGCTTGCAAGTTTAAGCTTTGGTTATTGCACTCAAGGGTTGTATCATTACTTTGTAATCAATAAAGCTTTCTTTGGCTTCATTTCACATGAGTTCTTTACCCTTCTCTTGATCTTGCATCCTCTTCATTGAGCTTGCAAATTTAAGGGTTAGTTTTTGATCCCATGGCTTATCTTGTGTTCTATGGTTCTTAGTGTTACTTTCTTGCTCTTTTCATTTCTTGCACTTAAAATTCCATGCTTTACTTACTTGCTATTTAAACTCCATGTCATTTACTTGCTTGTAATGTTCTTTTCTTTTCTTTGTTTATCTTTTCTTTGCTCTTTTTCTTTGTTTTTGTGAATGGTTGTAAATATGTGTTGTTAGTAAAAGAATACGATATTGTAAGTTAAGGATTTCGTTTCTCATTCCTTTTCCCGTTATTTTTCTTTGAACTCCGCCCAATGCTTATGCAAGCGCTCCGTTAGGCACCCTACCCTACCAAGGTATCGGTGATTCCTAACCGCGACCGGTTGCGTTCGGTTTGGCCGGAGGCGAAAGCAAGAGACAAGAACGGACGGACAAGGATCAATAAGCCGGATTTCTAATACCGTGCTTAAATACCCTAATCCACGTTGTTGCCGATTGCTCTAGCTTCAATTGGTCAAGACTCGGCTCAAATGTTTGAGTACGAATTCACTAGCTTACACTACTGTATCTTTTCCTAACAAGCTTTATACTTTGCATATAACACATAGGATATATAAAAACATTCCGCCACGCGTATTAACTCGTCAAAACAAGAACTTAGAACGCTCCGTCTTCCTGTGGATCGACCTGTGCTCATCGCGGCTAGCTGCAAATCAACACCATCCTGATCGCGGTTAAATTTTAGAACTTAAAACTCGACACGCCAAAAGCGTGCGATCAAATGGCGCCATTGCCGGGGAGACGGTAACGTTTTAATTCTTGTTATTTCGGGTTAATCATTGTATATCTCATTTATACAACTAACCCTATTTTCAAAACAAACTAAAAATTTCAAAAACTAAAATAAAAATTAACACATCTAACCTATTCTCTCAATTTTATACCTGCAAGCACTCTGGATCTGAACTAAAAAATCAAACAATATCAGTGAGACACTAGTGGAGCACTGTGAACACAGATGAAAGTTGGAGCCCATCTACTACAAGTTGACCGGCGACATCACTACTTTTTCCGAGCTCGCCGGCCCAAGCTCCCCTATTTGCTCCAAATTTTTGTTCTCTGCTCCAGTGTTATGTTTTTGTCCCATTTTCATTGTTTGTTTTTTATAATTTTTAGTGTGCAGGTATTTGGGCATTCGTATTGCTTTTTCGCACTAAATCCGTTTTTCCGACATTTGTAGATTTTTGCGGATTTGCGAACTGCGATCGTGGGAAGCAAAGTGTACATTCAAAGCTAAGGTGATTACAAAGTGCATTGCCAAAAATCCGGGTAGTTTGACCCGCGCAAGCGAACTTTTCAAGCTTGCCGGATTCACTTCAACGAGCGTTTCTTAACCCGAAAATTATTCGGTATGTACTTCACTAACACCTTCTTCTCAAATCCGACGTGTCCACTGTTCCCGCCAAAAATTTCTGCGCAAAAGAGTCCAAGGTATCAAATTGCAGCGATATGCTTAAGGAAATGCAAACCAGTATCTTCCGGGCTGTTTCTTAACAAACTCCCGAATGAGAAACAGATAAATTCTGATGGTATTGAAAGCGGCTCGAAAAACCCTTCGATTTGATATATTATGGGCCTCGTAATTCATCCGGGATCAAAAGTTATGAGGAATTACGTGTCCACACGTGATGGACTTTTAAGAACCCGCTGGAGGAGTTAAAAAATACAATAAAAACTCAGAAAAGACCCCAATGGGGCATCACGTGCTCACACGTGACCATGGGTCACGTGCAGACACATGATGGGCTTTTAAAGCCTCTAAAATAATGAATAGAATTTAATTCTAAAAGTCAGAAAATACATCAACGAGGTATCACGTGCTTACACGTGACCAATGGTCACGTGTTGACACGTGATGGTTAAAACTGAAACATAAATAAGCGGCTAAGAAAGGAACCCAATTTGGGGTCACGTGCTCCCACGCGACCAAAGGTCACGTGCCAGCACGTGACTGGCTTTAAAAGCCTTATAATTTAATAGAATTAAATTCTAAAAGTTTCTGAATCTTTCCAAATGGAAAAGGGTCATGGGGAGCCGTTGGATTAAAAATCCAAGGGTGATTAAAAATCACCAATTTATAGAAAACCCTTGGACAGGGAAAGATTTCCCTGAAAATCTCACCAGGATAACAAATAGAATATCTTTTGGATTTAAAATCCACGGTGAATAAAATTCACTGAATGATCTAAAGACCCAGATTAATGATAAATATAAATCAAATCTCTCAACAATCAAATCAAATCTTCCAATGAGAGATTTGCTAAACAAATTAACTCTTTTCCTTCTCCAATAAATAGGAGCCAAGAAAAGAAAAGGGGGGATCTACTTTTTTAGAGAAAAATAGAGAGAGGAGAATTTAATTCTCAAGAGAGAAGAAAAGAAAGGAGAATTTAATTCTTAACAAAGAAAACCCTAGGTGAGAAAAGGGAAAAAAATAAACTTCAAACAGAGAATTTAATTCTCAAAATCCAAGAGTTTAACTCTTATACAAAAAAGAACTTAGTTCTTCTTCTGGTTGAAGATCTGCACAGAGCACATCTCCCCATAACTTGAGAATTTAATTCTCATCGGGTCGAGATCCTGCCATGCAGATCCTAAACTTAGAAGGGAAATTGAGTTTTGAGAATTAATTCTCCTAAAACAAAACTGGGGTTTAACCCTAATCAAGAATTTAATTCTTTTACATATCTGGGAATTTAATTCCTTTGAAAAGAAATAAGGGTTTCATCCTAAATAAGAATTCAATTCTTTCACGATAGGAATTTAATTCCTCCAAAATCATAATTAGGGTTTAACCCTACAAAGAATTCAATTCTTAAAAGATCTCTGTTCATGAAAAGACAAAGGTCACGTGCCCCACGTGACCCCTGAACAGATCCCCCAAAAATGAGAGGAGGAAAGCTTTGAGGCAATGCCTCACGTGTTCCCACGTGACCCTCATTATATATGGAACAAAAGCAAAAGCAGAAACAATTATGGGCGCTCTCACGTGTTACCACGTGACCCCTAATAAATGTTCTAATAAATCAGGGCATGATTATACATCACGTGCCCACACGTGATGGCTATGAAAATTAAAAGTGTTTAACACTTGTTTGCAGAACAAAATAAAGGGGATCTGGCCCCACTTTTTGATGCCATCACGTACTCCCACGTGACTCCCAAAACGCAGAAAGAAAGATCAATGGAAATGAAGGCTTTGGGCGCTCTCACGTGTTTACCACGTGACCCCTTAGCAAACGTTTTAACAGTCAGCGCATAAATCCCCATCACGTGTCAACACGTGATGCTCGAAATAAAAAGGAAAAGTGTTTAACACTTATTCGCAGATTTGAGGGTAAAACAAAAGAGATTTGGCTCCACATTTAGGGCGCCCTCACTTGTCCCCACGTGACCCCTAACAAATCCCTTTAATATCTAATGGATGGATGCCTATCACGTGCCCACACGTGATGGCCAGGAAATGAAAAGTATTTAACACTTAATTGCAGAATGAAGAAAAGGGATCTGGTCCCCCCTTTTGGGTGCTCTCACGTGTCCACACGTGACCCCTCTGTCTTTAGTGTTTAACACTAATTCGGGGATCATATTTCCAGTGTTTAACACTGATTGTTTCTAGTGTTCAACACTAAATTGAAGATTATATTTCCAATGTTTAACACTGATTGTCTTTTAGTGTTTAACACTAATTTGAGAGTTCTATCTCCAGTGTTTAACACTGTTGTTCTCTAGTGTTTAACACTACTTTTAGCCAAATTGGCTAATTTTCCAGAGGCAAAAGTCCTTCCTCCAAATGAATCTCAAAATTGAGGAAACCAAAGACAAGATGTTGTCAGAGCCACCAAACCTCTGTTTGGCACTGCTGAATGATGAGGGGCTAAACCCAGACAAATGTTTAATGGCCCAAAGGGCCAATATTTCAAACATAATTGGACTTAGCCCAAACTGGCCATAAGTCCTCAAGTCATCTTGAACTGAGCACATCTGCTCTTTCGACCAATTCATTGGTTCAAGGGTATATCTCTGAACTCCTCTGATATTTGTCGTTGTAATCCTTCAACGTCGTCAGAGAGGTGACGGGTCCCGACAACCACACATCAACACGGACTGTGGGGTCCTTAAACTCATGGACTTATGCGTCCTTAAACCAAGATATGGACTGTGGGGTCCTTAAACCCGCGGACTTATGCGTCCTTAAACTAACGGACTAATGCGTCCTTAAACACACCTATATGGACCGCAATGTCCTTAAACTACCAATGGACCGCAATGTCCTTAAACTACCAATGGACCACTACGTCCCTAAACTGGCAATGGACCTCCATGTCCCTAAACTGGCAATGGACCACTATGTCCCTAAACTGGAACAATAGAGCACAAATGCTCTTTTGTCGGATCTAAACGATCCCATTAAGTCGATCTTAGTCCCAAACTGGACTAACGTATCCTTAACAACCGTTTAAGTTGATCTTAGCCTCAAATATGGCTAACGTATCCTTAAACCTTCAAACAGACTTTAGTCCCAAATTGGACTATGAATCCCCCCAATCAACTTTGGTTCAAGGGTACATCTCTGAACTCCTCTGTCACCTGTCGTTGTAATCCTTCAACGTCGTCAGAGAGGTGATGGGTCCCGACGGCCATACATTCATGGACCACTATGTCCCTAAACTAGAACAATAGAGCCCAAACGCTCTTTTGTCGGATCTAAACGATCCCGTTAAGTTGATCTTAGTCTCAAACTAGACTAACGTATCCTTAACAAACGTTTGAGTTGATCTTAGCCTCAAATATGGCTAACGTATGCTCAAACCAAAACCCCCAAACCTAAATCTAAGTAAACACGGATTTGGACTAATCCACGCCCTACGGGCGACGACATAACTCGGTCTCCGTAAACAATCCACGGGCAACAAAACATAAAATAAACACACACGACACGAAGTGACCATCTGGAGAAGGAGGAAGTTGTTACCGCGATGCGGTAGCGTAATTAACTGCAGGGGCTTGCGCCTGCAGGGAAGAGCGTCCGCACAATCAAAAAACCCTCAAACGAGGGGGAATCTGACGAAGTCTGCTACATCGGCCGCATCCGTTTAAACCTACGATACATGGTGCCATAAATCAACTTGGCATCTTCGGAGAGGTGGACGGATAGCACCAATTAGCATCTGCCCCGAATTTCAGGCAAGACGTCAACGTCGCGCCGTCATTCGGAGGGGAACAGATTCTGGCACGCCCGGTGGGACCTTTTCCACTTTCCACTCCACACTTCGTGTGTCGTGTTCGCGAACGAATCGCGGCTTATTGTGGTTGCCTGTGGATTCGAGGTACTAAGATTTGGTGTCTTGCTCCGTACAGAAAACAGAAGATCAATGGCTTCAAACTGCACTGCCTGCAACTGCAACTCTCGCTCGGTCCTTGCTGGAGGAGTGACTTATGGGCCCCAAGCGGCCTCCATCTTCAAGATGCCAGTGGAGCAGGTAACTCAGCCCACCCCTGGATTATTCTTCGGGACCATGCTCCCACCGTTTAGCTTCAATGCCACAATGACGTTGCAAGAAGCCCCAAAAAATTCGGTCTTTGATCGGCTTACCAATGCCGCGACCCCTCTCAACGGGTCGCCCAACTTCAATACCTCAGTTTTCAACAGACTGGGCCAGAACGTCTATAAGCCCGTGATACCCGAAGCTGCCATCCCAAAGCGGATAGCCATCCCGGCTCAAGCGGACAAAATTATTGGAAAGGCTCCTCCTTCCAAGAAGTCAATTTTTACAAGGCTGGCTATTCCGGTTGCTGCTCCAGGCGAGGTCCTCAAAGCTGCTTCTCCTACCCAGAGGTCTGTCTTTGACAGATTAGACATTGCTTCTCAACGGGTGTCAGTCTTCGACAGGCTAGCACCAATAACGGTCTCTCCTCAAAGCAGGGGGCATGACGAAGTCGCCCCTACGGCCGAAACAACTCCATCCGCACGACACGCCCGACGTCGCCACTGGCGCCGAGTAAGGAAGGCTGGGGGCAACTCCCCCTCTGGATTTACGCCACCAGCTCCGATGGTAGGGATCGATGCTGCTGTTCCAACCGGGAACAGCTTTGAATTGCTGAATAAGGTGCGCAAAAATTCTCCTACAGCGATGTTGAAACGAACTCCTTCACCTGTGGAGAACACTCCAGAGAAGAAGCTAGAGCAGCCCCCTCAACGGCTGTCCTCTAAAATTTACAAAGTCTGGCGACAGGTCCAAGAGTCAGTGATTGATAAAAACTATCTCCACCGACAGAAAAAGATGAAGGTGCGGCAGGAGAAGGATCACTCTGTCAAGCCACAAAAAGCAACAACCACTTGGGTGCCCACTACAACGGCCCCTTTAACTTTGACCACTCAAAAGAGAAGGAGGCCGCAAAAAGCCCCTGTGAACATGGCGAACCGTAAACGCGCTGAGCACAAACACCCCAAGTCTGGGGGCATGGTGGTGCACACTGTTTATATGGCTTCTGGAAAGGAGGAAAGCCGTGCTTCGACGGGTCACCGACCGCTCACCCGATCCGTAACGAAAGCCCAGGAGCAGCAACAGAAGCTTCAGGAGATGATGACTACAGTGGCCACACTTACCGGGCCAAAAGAAAGCTCGGAGGCATCATCAGAGCAGCGTCATGAACAAGAAACTGATGCTGACTACCTACGTAGAGTCCTCGAAAAGAAGGAAAAAGAAGCCGCAGAGCAAGCGGCTAACATAAAACAAATGGCGTTTCTCTTCCAAGATATGGCAGGGATGATGATCCAGCGAGATCCTCCTGCTGAAGATCCTCCGATTGTCCTTAAAGATGACAAAGGAAAGACATCGAATCCTCCTCCGGCTCTTTCAGCAGCCAAGGAAGAAACCATTTACAAGGCCGCACTGGATGACCATATAGCTCAGCAAATACGAGCTCACCAGGCAAATGAAGCGGCTGGGCAAATTGCTAGAACCGGACAACCCTACCCGGGCTGGTATGACCAAATTAGTTACCCGCCGGGATATACGATCCCTAAGTTCCATGTATATAAAGGGACAGGGAATCCACATCAGCATGTCACTCAATTCAGAGCCTTATGCGGCAACACTGGAGGCGACGACAAACTGTTGCTTCGCCAATTCGTCGGCAGCTTAGCAGAAACGGCCTTTGAATGGTATTCGGAGCTACCTAACGACTCTGTCAAAACATTTGCGGAGATGGAGCTACTATTTACACAAAGATTCGCGAGTGCTAGTGAACGCACCCCGATAACAGCACTGATAAATGCCAGGATAAGGCCCGGCGAAACATGGGTCCAATACGATGGCGGAACCTATGGTCAAAATGCGAACAATGCATAGAAGAGGCACCTGCGGTAGGCATGTTCGTGGGCACTCTTGATCCGCAAACGACCATCTCCCAATTCATGATGTTCTTCAAGCCGACCACCTTCCAGGCCTTGATTGACAAGCTGGCCCAAATGGACCAGATGGGCCATAGGCCTTCCTCTTCAGAGACAGAGCCTTGGAATGAAAAGGGCAAAGGGAAAGCAACTTTCGTCGATAAGATTCAACAACAGTCGAGCAACTTAAACCCGGTTGTCCGTCAAAACAATATGCGTCCACGCCCATCCCTCGAGGAAAGACTGGGACGTCCTTACTCATTTCCTCAGGATAAAACGAGAAAACTGTTCGAGCTAGCAGTGCGCAACAGACTCATCAATCTGCCGAGTCCAAAACGTCCATTGCAACCAGGCGATGTCAACGATCCCAATTATTGCCCTTACCACCAAGCGGTAAGTCACCCGATCGAGGATTGCTTCGTCTTTAAGGGATGGATCGAGGATCAGTACCTACAAGGCAAGTTTGCGCTGTCTGAAAAGTGGATGGTAAACCCACCACAGCCGCACACTCCAAAGAAGACGGACACACCGGGGGCAAGTTGTCACATGATCTCTCACTCATTGATAGATGATAAAGAGGATCCTTGCATCGAGAAACCAGGGGCGGGGCCTGAACCAGAACTTCTGTGGCCATCAGACGAGATGATCGATGCCTTCCTGAATGAGATTCGTCTGAAAAGTAAAGCCGACCGGGAGCGTGAGATGGCCATATTTGAAAAGGCGAAACGCCGGCAACTGGACAAAAGGGTCGAAACACTCCCACCAGATCAAAGTACATCCGCCGCAAATGAAAGCAGGATCAAGACAAGGAAACGATTCGCCAAAGACATATCAATGGGGATGAGGCCGCCCTCTTTCAGAAAAAATTCTCCTGGTGGTATACATTTTGATGAAACGGACGTACACCTTAACTTCTGCTTATATCATCAGAGGATCGCACATCCTACTGAAGACTGCAACTCTTTTAAGTGTTGGTGGCAAGGATATGTCGCTCATAGACAACACGTCAATAGAATAAAGCGGGAAGCTCGTAGGCAGCGAAAAAATACGACAGATGAGCATAAAAGAGTTGCCGGCAATTGTCATAGGGACGAGCCCGGGGGATCACGAGTTTTCACCTTTAGAAACGATTCTGACGAAGAAGCCGCCCTTAACCCTCTCTTCAAGGAATTCATTTCTAAAACAAAAGAATTTGAGAGTTGCGAGAACGTTCAGTAGTACAATCTCACGCTACCCGGAAAGAATCTCGGACCCGCAAACGACGGAGCAAACGAAATGAGAAAGGAAAAGGAAAAAACGGCCTTTGTTGCCAACACTCAACAACAGCCGAGTAACCTGAGACCGTTTTGTCGTCAAAACAACAAGCCGCGATACCTCAATGAGAAGTTGAAACGTCCTTACTCGTTTCCCAAAGATAAAACAAAAAGATTGTTCGAGCTAGCAGTGCACAGCGGGCTTATCACTCTGCCAGATCCAAAACGTCCATTGCAACCAGGTGACGTTAACAATCCTAACTATTGTCCCTACCACAGAGTAATGGGTCACCCACTCGAAAATTACTACGTCTTCAAAAACTGGGTTGAAGACCAATACAACAGGGCAAGATCACGCTGCCCGAAAAGTGGAAAGTAGACCCGCCACAACAACATGCTTCGTAAAAGGTGGATATGCCGGGGGCATCATGCTTATTCATAGGGAAAGCTCCATAGACTGAAACGTCATTAAACTAACGATGGACCACTATGTCCTAAAACTGGCTGCGGACCGAAACGTCCCTAAACTAACGACGGACCGCAATGTCCTAAAACTTGCGAATGACCGAAACGTCGTTAAACTACTCCCAACCCGCAACATCTTCAGGCTGACGTGGTAAAAAAAAACGGTATGTCCATAAGCAAAATGGGCACGGATGAAAACCCGAAAGGGCTCCGTGAGTAAAAACAGCAGGGCTACCGGCGAGTGTTTGTGAAAACCCGAAAGGGCGCAACCTCGTTAAAAGACACTTACAGGATCCTCTCGATCTTGTAAGGAGAAACCACCTGCGTGAGATCCTTACGACTCACAAGGGAGCAACACATTTAGGGATCCTCACGATTCCTAAGGAGAAATTACACTTGCGAGATCCTCACGACTCGTAAGGAGAACTCTCTTATGGGACCCTCACGGCTCATAAGATTTGAAAGTCTTAAGTTACAGAGACCTTAACCTGTTCTTAAGCAACCCCCATAACCTTCGATATTTCCCTACAAGCGGCTCAATACTGACCCTTGTATACAATCCACGGGCGCGAATAAACATTTCCCCAGCAAGGTCCCATCCGTGACTAGGGATATGTCCATATGGTGAGCAACCCTTTTATGTCCTCTCGACCTATAAGGAGAAAACCTTTTTGTAAGATCCTTACGACTTACAAGAGAACATGCACTTAGGAATCCTCACGATTCCCAAGGAGAAAACACACCTACAAGATCCTCACGACTTGTAGGGAGAAATACCTTTGTGAGACCCTTCGGCTCATGAAGTCAAAAGCCTTAGTCGACGGGATCCTAACCCTGTTTACAAAGCCACCTTTGTTCGACATCGACAGAGGCAAATGATGATTCGCTCCTGGCAATATCTCAGTTGCAGCGATGCTGATGCCTAAACCGGCATCAAATTCCAAGCCCTTTCAAGGCAAATGATGATTCGCTCCTGGCAATATCCCAGTTGCAGCGATGCTGATGTCTAAACCGGTATCAAATTTCAAGTCCTTCCAAGGCAAATGATGATTCGCTCCTGGCAATATTCCAGTCGCAGCGATGTTGATGCCAAGATTGGTATCAGATCCCAAATCCCCTACTCGCGAAAAAAAAATCAGCGAGCCAAAAAAAAAATGCATACGAAATAGCCGAAATGATGGGGCAACTTGCAAACAAAATCAGCAAGTAAAAATGTATGCATGCAAAATAGCCGAAATGATGGGGTAACTTGCAAACAAAATCAGCAAGTAAAAATGTATGCATGCAAAATAGCCGAAATGATGGGGTAACTTGCAAACAAAATCAGCAAGTAAAAATGTATGCATGCAAAATAGCCGAAATCATTGGGCAACTCGCAATAAAAAACAGCGAGTAAAAAGAAAAATAGCCGAAATGATTGGGCACCGCGAAAAATAGCCGAAATGATTGGGCAATCGCGATTTTCGCGATATAAAAAGCTGAAATGATAGAGCATCGCGGAAAGAATAAAAAAAATGAAAGAATGAAACTTTTTGCCCTACAGGTGAGATCACATCAATCCCTGTATACAATCCAGGGGCACAAACAAAGAGGGAACCATACCTTCCCAACAGGCTCCGCCAGAAAGCGGAGCCAAATCTCGACGGTTAATAGACAACCTAGAGACAATCTCGACATTTATCGCAATATTGCAGACATAATGTCAACAAACGAAGCAAAAAGAAGATCCCTAGCTTTAGGGTCTCGACGTCAACATCGACAACTTAGAGATCACCAACTGTGTTTCTCCTCACTCCAACTAGATGCAGACATGACGTCAACAACCGACATCAAAATCGCAACGAAACGGAACCATGGCAAAGTTCCTAGTCCCAAATCTCAACGGCTACATCTGCAGCCTGGAGACCAACAATGGTATGCCTCCTTATTCCAGCAGGACAAAGATGTTACACCATCAAGCGGAGCGATGGCAAAATCCCAACTCCGCCTTAGCATTTGTCTCGTTACAGCAGATGCAATGTTAACAATGGCGTTCCTTCGCAGTCCAGCAGGATATACATGCAAAGTTAATAAAAGACCTCATGGTCAGCAAAGCGGAGTGACGGCAAAATCCTAGCTCCACCTCAACACTCGTCTCGTCATAGCGGACACATCATCAAGCAAAGCGGAACAGCGGCAACTCCCAGTTCCATAACTCGACGATGTACTCCCACAGAGAGTCAAATCCCAACTCCGTGAAATGCGGATATAATCAACAAAATTCCTGGTCACGTGGAACGCGGAAAACGTCACTCTTTGACCCCGTGGAAAACGTCCAGAGCGGATCCTGGTCCTCGCAGAGCACGGCAGTGAACCCGTGTGAAGCATCCAGAGCGGAGCCTAGTCCTCGCCTAACGCTGTCACGACCCAAGTTTGGATGTGACAGGCACTCAGATTGTATCATATCTAAAGATATGCACAATCCAAGTAAGCCAAAAACCAAGATCAAAATACCTTATTTCGGAATTATTTAGGAAAATTTAGTTTTTAAGTAAAAATCTCAAGTTATGAAATTAATTCATTTAAACAAATAATAAGGTTAAGTTTAGTTGCATTCCGAGTTGGAATCAACAATATTAATAATAAACATGAATATAAACATCTAGAACATCACTGAATTTCATAAAGAAAGAATCTATGAAACTGATCAACCGATCTCAACTGTACATATATATACCATCTCTCTTTTCTAAGTCAAAATACAAGTCTGATGGAGTCTTTCTAGATACAAAATACAAATGGAAGGTTACTACACATGTAACCTACCGACCAAAAGATGGAATACAACTGCAAAAGTGATCCTGCCTCGCAGCTACCCGTCCACTCTATCCCTGCAAGGAACTGTGGCACAACGGGGATGAGTTGCCAAATCAGTGAATACGACTAACATATAACGGCGAATAAAGTAATTATGACAATCATGCTACTGAATATGAATCAATATGATATATGAGTACATGTGAAATCCAACAATAAATCTCATTATACTTCTGAAATCACAACTCAAGTAAATCATTTCTCGGTGTCCATCAACGACACAAAATCTTCATTTCTTATAGGCATCATTCCTCGAATGATCCTATACTCATAATATCGGTCGTTATCCTCTAGATACACGCCGTATTTCTATAACCAACTCCGGTATCGAGTAACCTCGCTAGGCTCCCCCGTCTCAATACGGCTATCCTGCCCCTCGGTCTCGACCGGGTCCACCATGTATCCAACTGTATATCTCCCCCACTCAGTATGGATAACGTAAATCCGCGACCGTATATCTCCCCCACTCGGTCCGGAATAAAATCAAAAACAGAAATCATCTCATGGTGGACATGTCACATCAATCATAAAAATACTGGATTTATGTAATAGTATTCAAAACTCAAAACCATAAATCCTCAAATCTGTATCTGTCTCATATCCAACATAGAAATATGTATAAAGCAACAGGATGTAAATGATGAAATCTACCAATATACTTGACATGTGAAATACGATGTAATCCATATTAATAAGTATGATATTTAAGTGTATGTGACATGGCAATATCGACGAGGTGTGTGTAGCATATAAGATGTGCACGTGGCATGGCTCGTCGATAATTGTGAAGTGTTCTAACAACTAAGCAATATACCAGTATTTTAATGAATGAAATTCTAACATTTACACATGATGATATGAATATCACATTAGGTAAAACCACGGGCGAAACACGCCATCTTTACTAAATTCCCCGGTAGATGTTTAGTCTACTCACCGGAAAGTCGAATCTACTCCGGAATCGCTAATCCTTTCCCTTTCCTCGCGGCTTCCGTACTTCTCGTATCCGCGTCTAAATATACCAAGTTTACATATATAAGCAAAACGACTATTCCGATATAACGGAAATAGAAACACGCTAACCCACATAAGTTATATACTATCTGATCTTTTCAAGTTATTAAACACTTAGTCTTGCTGGATTTTAACCCTAATCTGCACTGGTTCAGAAATTAACACGCGACACGATTTAGTCGTGTCGTATTTAGTGTTTTACGATTCTTTTACCGATATATCTTCCCAGATTTTAGTTACAGTAAAACTAAGTTAAATCAACAGTGCCAAAATAGCCTAAATTGTACACTGTAAACATCCCAATTGACCAAACCCCCAAAGCCATCAACATGGCCGGCGACGCCGGCCAATTCCCTTCTGTCGCCGGCCCAAAACCGGCCCCCTCCTGTCGTTTTCTTATGGTGTGTTCTATTTGATTCCTACATCATTTTAGCTCTGTTGAATTTATTTAATTTTGTTCCAGATTACAGCAGATTTCCACAGACACAAATTTTAACTAAAATACGATATTATGTGACTTGATTAACTTTACACTAATTAAGCTACAGAATCTAAGTTACCTACTATGATTAAGAGTTTTACCCTCCTATGTTGCTGTAGGAATAACCCTCAATTGGCTAAGTCCCTCCTAACTTGGTGATGAGCCATCTCCATGAACAAGTTCCCTCTTCTTCTTCTTCCTCTTGTTCTTGCCTTTCTCTCTTTTACTTTTCTTTTCTTTGATTTTTTTCTTTTTCAGTTTTGATTCTGAGTTTAAACTGAAAATATGTTATATATGTGAGAGGAGGAAGGGATAAGGGAAGGTGGAGGTGTCAAGTGAAGGAGTGTGGGTGTTTCATGCAAGGAGGAGGTGGAAATGAGAGGTTGTATGAAAGCATGAGGTGGTTTAGTGATTATCTCCCATTTTCCTTTTACTATAAATAAAATTCTGAGCTAAATATAATTCCCACTCACTTTCACTTATATCCACAACAATCTTATATTTATATAAAAACTTAAACTTTTACAATTTAACCCCTCACAACTTAACTTATTATAAAACACCTATTTTGTTAAAATGAAGCTAAAATTTCCATTAAAACCCTTATAACTTATTTAATTTACATTCAAAAATTCTAATTTAATTTGTATTACATATAACTTATGAAGATTAACATATTTGATTTTAATCATTTTGTGATTTATCAGCTTATTCTTAATTTAATTAAATTTATTTATTTCTAGCTTTTTCCTAAATGTTACAATATTCCCCCCTTAAGAAAATTCGGTCCCCGAATTTAAAATAATTACTAGACATACCTAAGAAAAGATGTGGAAATTTCTTTCGCATCGCGTCCTCCGTCTCCCAAGTAATCTCCTCGCGATCCTTTCCTTGCCAGAGAACCTTTACAGATGGCAGTATCCTTGATCGTAGTTGCTTTGCTTGCCTGTCCAGAATAGCGACTGGCTGCACTGTGAAGGATAGATCTGGCTCAAGCTGTAGAGTCTGATGCTGGATCGCATGAGATGGATCGTGAAGATATCTGCGAAGCATCGAAACATGGAACACCGGATGTACGTCGGGAAAACCAGGTGGAAGTGCTAACCGATAAGCCACAGCACCCACTCTCTCTAAAATCTCGTATGGTCCAACATATCTGGGGCTGAGCTTCCCTTTCTTCCCGAAGCGCATCACACCCTTCATTGGAGATACTCGAAGGAACACATGATCTCCCACATCAAACTCAAGTTTGCGTCGTCTTCGATCTGCATATGACTTCTGTCTGCATTGAGCCGCTTTCATTCTATCTCGTATCAAGTGAATCTTCTCTGTAGTTTCCTGTACTATCTGCGGTCCCAATATACCACTTTCACTAAGTTCCGTCCAGCAAACAGGTGATCTACATTTCCTTCCATACAAAGCTTCAAAGGGTGCCATCTGGATCGTCTCTTGAAAACCGTTGTTATATGAGAATTCTACCAAAGGTAAGTGACGATCCCAACTACCACCGAAATCTAGGCTACAAGCCCGAAGCATATCTTCTAGTATCTGAATGGTCCGCTCCGACTGACCGTCTGTCTGTGGGTGGAAAGCTGTACTAAAACTCAGTCGCGTACCAAGAGCGTCCTGAAGTTTCTGCCATAGCCTGCTCGTGAACTGGGTACCTCGATCTGACACTATGCATGTCGGCACTCCATGTAGACGTACAATCTCATCGATATAAACCTGTGCATACTGAGCAAATCCATATGTCGTCTTCACTGGAAGAAAATGAGCGGCCTTCGTCAGCCTGTCTACAATCACCCAAATGGAATCATACCCTCTGCTAGTCCTGGGTAGACCCACCACAAAATCCATGGAAATCTGTTCCCATTTCCATTCTGGAATGGGTAAGGGTTGCAGCTCTCCGGCTGGTCTCTGGTGTTCTGCTTTAACTTGCTGACAAGTCAAGCATCGAGAAACAAAATCCGTAACATCCTTCTTCATTCCTTCCCACCAATAATTTTCCTTCAAATCACGATACATTTTGGTGGAACCAGGATGAATACTGTATACTAACCTGTGGGCATCCTCCAAAATCTCACGCTTCAATCCGTCAGAATCTGGCACACAGAGACGAGTCCTAAAACGTAACACTCCATAATCATCAATCACGAACTCCGTCTCTTTGCCCTGTCTAACCTGATCCATAATCTCCATCATGCTAGTATCTGTAGGCTGCGCATCTCGAATACGATCCAGTAACTGAGGTCTGGTGCGAACATGTGCTAGCTGACCTCCTGCCGATGTGAACTCAAACTGTATACGACTATCACATAAGATCTGCCAGTCTGTAGAAGACTGTCTCTGCAAAATGCTCAAATGAGATAAATTACCTCCAGGCCTCCGACTCAAGGCATCTGCCACCACATTTGCTTTGCCTGGGTGGTACAAAATCTCACAGTCGTAATCTTTCACCAGTTCCATCCATCTACGCTGCCTGAGGTTCAGATCCTTCTGCTGAAAGATATACTTTAAACTTTTATGATCTGTGAAGATTTGACACGTTTCTCCATACAAGTAATGTCTCCAAATCTTCAATGCGAATACTACAGCAGCCATCTCTAGATCATGAGTGGGGTAATTTTGTTCATGCCTCTTCAACTGTCGAGAAGCATATGCTATAACCTTGCCGTGTTGCATCAACACACAGCCTAAGCCCACTCTAGAAGCATCGCAATACACGACGAAACCCCCTGACCCGGAAGGTAAAGATAATACAGGTGCAGTCGTCAAACGCGTCTTCAATTGTTGGAAACTCTGCTCACACGCATCTGTCCACTGAAAAGGAACTTCCTTCCTAGTCAATCCTGTCAAAGGTGCCGCTATCCTTGAAAAATCCTGTACGAAGCATCTGTAATAACCTGCCAGACCTAAGAAACTCCGAACCTCCGTAACTGACATAGGCCTGGGCCAGTGTTGTACCGCTTCAATCTTCTTTGGGTCTACGCATATACCTTCTCTCGTAACTATGTGACCCAAGAACTCCACACTATCGAGCCAAAAAGCACACTTAGAAAATTTTGCATACAGCTGATGCTCTTTCAAGGTCTGCAACGTGATACGTAAATGCTGCTCGTGCTCCGTCTGACTTCGAGAATATACAAGAATATCATCTATGAATACTATAATAAACCGATCGATAAATGGTCTAAAGATACGGTTCATCATATCCATAAAAGCTGCTGGAGCATTGGTGAGTCCGAACAACATCACCAGAAATTCATAATGCCCATATCTCGTACGAAACGCCGTCTTCGGAATATCGTCCTTCCGAACCCTCAACTGATGATATCCTGACCTCAAGTCAATCTTTGAGAAGAATCCGGCTCCTTGCAACTGATCGAACAAGTCATCTATTCTTGGTAATGGATACCTGTTTCGCACAATGACGCGATTCAGCTGTCGGTAGTCGATGCACATTCTCATACTACCGTCTTTCTTCTTCACAAATAACACAGGAGCTCCCCACGGTGAAACACTAGGACGTATAAGTCCTCTATCTAACAACTCTTGCAACTGGCCTTTGAGTTCTTTCAATTCCGTCGGTGCCATTCGATAAGGTGGTATAGAAATAGGCCCTGCACCCGGAATCAAGTCGATGCAAAATTCAATCTCTCGATCAGGTGGTAATCCTGGTAACTCAGCAGGAAATACTTCAGGAAATTCTCGTATGATCGGGATTTGGTCCAATGGAACTTCAGCGACCCCTATGTCCTGAATAAAAGCCAAGAACCCAAGACAACCCTTCTTCAATAGCCGCCTCGCACCAAAAGCAGAAATCATGTTGACAGGGGTTAACTTGTAATCCCCCTGCACAACAAACACCGGTTCACCTGGAAAACAAAATCTAACCGCTTTTCCTCTACAATCTACATAGGCATGACAAGCGGCTAACCAATCCATCCCAAGAAGTATATCAAAATCCAACGTGTCCAGGAGAATCAGATCAACTAGCGAATCTCTATTACCAATACGCACCGAACACGATCTGAATACGTGCCGAGCTATAAAGGAATCTCCAACTGGAGTAATCACTACCAAAGGTAACTCTAATAATGACGACTCCTTTCCCAACAAAAGTGCGAATCGTGAAGATACATAAGAATGTGTAGAACCGGGATCAAATAAAACATGTGCCTCTAATGAGCATATTGTAAGAGTACCTATCACGACTGCATTTGATGCCTGGGAATCCTGTGGAGTCAGTGCAAAAACCTGTGCCTGGCCCCTGCCCGCATCCTGTCGTCCTCTACCTCGATCTCCTCTACCTCTCTGAGCACGTCCTGCATAGCCTCGACCTCGTGGTGCAACTGCCTGGCGTGTAGCGCCAACTGGGGGAGGAAGTAAAGCCATCGGTGTAGGAGGTGGAAGGGGTAAAGCAGCCTGTGGAGCAACGGTCCCTCCCTGAGATCTACAATCTCGAGCAAAGTGTCCGGGAAGTCCACAACTATAACAAGTAAATGGTGGTCTCTGATCATCAGGATAAGAACTGAACATCTGGCCCTGTGTCCAACCTCGTCCAACACTGCGGCCTGGAGTAAATCTGCCTGGATAGGACCCTCTACCTCGGCCAAACTGTCTATTTGTCGGCACGAATGGTCTACTCCTCTTTGGCTCCGGAACGACTCCTGATTGGCTCAAACGCTCCTCTACTCGAATCGCCGCATCCATGGCCTGGGCATATGTATCAAAATGCTGGGAGCCTATCGCCAGATACAACTGTGTGTCCAAACTCCTTAGGAACCTTTTCACCCGAAGCTCCTCTGTAGGTACTAAGTATGGGGCATATCGCGATAGCTGGGTGAATCGTAAGTCATAATCGGCTACTGACATACTTGCTGATTTCTTCAACGCTTCGAAACTGCTAGCTCTAGCATCCCTCACACTCTGGGGAAGAAATCTGCAAGAAAGACTGTAGAAAACTCGGTCCACGTCATCGGAGGAAGATTCGTAGCTCGCCCTCTCTCCATCGACTCACACCACTCCTGTGCAAGTCCCTCCAAACGAAAGCTAGTCAGCTCAACTGACCTCACATCAGAACATCGCAATGATCTGCCAATCCTCGCCATTCTATCAAGAAAAGACTGAGGATCTTCCGCCACATCGGTCCCTGTAAATACCGGGGGTCTCAATCTCATAAACTCCGCAAGTGATACCTCCATCACTCTCGTATCTACTGGCGCTACCGTCTGTGTAGGCTGTACCTCGGACTCTGCTACAGTCGGTGCTGGATCTGATCTCAAAGCTCGAGTGGTCTCAGCTAACTGACCCACCACTCGCTGTAATCCCAACATACCCTCCTCAATCCTAGTCATGCGATCTGGAGGAAGAGGATCAACCTGCTCATGCACCTCCTGCACGTCCGGTGTACCAGTTGTCGTCACAGGCGGACTCGCCCTAGCTGCATTCCTGGCTGCGGCTCGCCTGGCCCGCGTAGCCATAGCAACTGGAACAAGAAACGAGAGTTGATAAGGTGTGGGAACAGAAGCAATCAATAACGGAGAATCAACAAAAGAATAGATCAAGATAAACATCCTAAGGTTAGTTAGGCTGAATACGATAACGTAAATATGCCGCGGAACATACGTACGGTACTGCATTCGTCCTAATTCACCTACTCCATCAAACCAAAGGTCATCCTAACTCTCAGACTTACTTCAACCTATAGAAATCCCTTACTGAATTCCGTAAGGTTACTCCTAAGCTTTGATACCAACTTTGTCACGACCCAAGTTTGGATGTGACAGGCACTCAGATTGTATCATATCTAAAGATATGCACAATCCAAGTAAGCCAAAAACCAAGATCAAAATACCTTATTTGGGAATTATTTAGGAAAATTTAGTTTTTAAGTAAAAATCTCAAGTTATGAAATTAATTCATTTAAACAAATAATAAGGTTAAGTTTAGTTGCATTCCGAGTTGGAATCAACAATATTAATAATAAACATGAATATAAACATCTAGAACATCACTGAATTTCATAAAGAAAGAATCTATGAAACTGATCAACCGATCTCAACTGTACATATATATACCATCTCTCTTTTCTAAGTCAAAATACAAGTCTGATGGAGTCTTTCTAGATACAAAATACAAATGGAAGGTTACTACACATGTAACCTACCGACCAAAAGATGGAATACAACTGCAAAAGTGATCCTGCCTCGCAGCTACCCGTCCACTCTATCCCTGTAAGGAACTGTGGCACAACGGGGATGAGTTGCCAACTCAGTGAATACGACTAACATATAACGGCGAATAAAGTAATTATGACAATCATGCTACTGAATATGAATCAATATGATATATGAGTACATGTGAAATCCAACAATAAATCTCATTATACTTCTGAAATCACAACTCAAGTAAATCATTTCTCGGTGTCCATCAACGACACAAAATCTTCATTTCTTATAGGCATCATTCCCCGAATGATCCTATACTCATAATATCGGTCGTTATCCTCTAGATACACGCCGTATTTCTATAACCAACTCCGGTATCGAGTAACCTCGCTAGGCTCCCCCGTCTCAATACGGCTATCCTGCCCCTCGGTCTCGACCGGGTCCACCATGTATCCAACTGTATATCTCCCCCACTCAGTATGGATAACGTAAATCCGCGACCGTATATCTCCCCCACTCGGTCCGGAATAAAATCAAAAACAGAAATCATCTCATGGTGGACATGTCACATCAATCATAAAAATACTGGATTTATGTAATAGTATTCAAAACTCAAAACCATAAATCCTCAAATCTGTATCTGTCTCATATCCAACATAGAAATATGTATAAAGCAACAGGATGTAAATGATGAAATCTACCAATATACTTGACATGTGAAATACGATGTAATCCATATTAATAAGTATGATATTTAAGTGTATGTGACATGGCAATATCGACGAGGTGTGTGTAGCATATAAGATGTGCACGTGGCATGGCTCGTCGATAATCGTGAAGTGTTCTAACAACTAAGCAATATACCAGTATTTTAATGAATGAAATTCTAACATTTACACATGATGATATGAATATCACATTAGGTAAAACCACGGGCGAAACACGCCATCTTTACTAAATTCCCCGGTAGATGTTTAGTCTACTCACCGGAAAGTCGAATCTACTCCGGAATCGCTAATCCTTTCCCTTTCCTCGCGGCTTCCGTACTTCTCGTATCCGCGTCTAAATATACCAAGTTTACATATATAAGCAAAACGACTATTCCGATATAACGGAAATAGAAACACGCTAACCCACATAAGTTATATACTATCTGATCTTTTCAAGTTATTAAACACTTAGTCTTGCTGGATTTTAACCCTAATCTGCACTGGTTCAGAAATTAACACGCGACACGATTTAGTCGTGTCGTATTTAGTGTTTTACGATTCTTTTACCGATATATCTTCCCAGATTTTAGTTACAGTAAAACTAAGTTAAATCAACAGTGCCAAAATAGCCTAAATTGTACACTGTAAACATCCCAATTGACCAAACCCCCAAAGCCATCAACATGGCCGGCGACGCCGGCCAATTCCCTTCTGTCGCCGGCCCAAAACCGGCCCCCTCCTGTCGTTTTCTTGTGGTGTGTTCTATTTGATTCCTACATCATTTTAGCTCTGTTGAATTTATTTAATTTTGTTCCAGATTACAGCAGATTTCCACAGACACAAATTTTAACTAAAATACGATATTATGTGACTTGATTAACTTTACACTAATTAAGCTACAGAATCTAAGTTACCTACTATGATTAAGAGTTTTACCCTCCTATGTTGCTGTAGGAATAACCCTCAATTGGCTAAGTCCCTCCTAACTTGGTGATGAGCCATCTCCATGAACAAGTTCCCTCTTCTTCTTCTTCCTCTTGTTTTTGCCTTTCTCTCTTTTACTTTTCTTTTCTTTGATTTTTTTCTTTTTCAGTTTTGATTCTGAGTTTAAACTGAAAATATGTTATATATGTGAGAGGAGGAAGGGATAAGGGAAGGTGGAGGTGTCAAGTGAAGGAGTGTGGGTGTTTCATGCAAGGAGGAGGTGGAAATGAGAGGTTGTATGAAAGCATGAGGTGGTTTAGTGATTATCTCCCATTTTCCTTTTACTATAAATAAAATTCTGAGCTAAATATAATTCCCACTCACTTTCACTTATATCCACAACAATCTTATATTTATATAAAAACTTAAACTTTTACAATTTAACCCCTCACAACTTAACTTATTATAAAACACCTATTTTGTTAAAATGAAGCTAAAATTTCCATTAAAACCCTTATAACTTATTTAATTTACATTCAAAAATTCTAATTTAATTTGTATTATATATAACTTATGAAGATTAACATATTTGATTTTAATCATTTTGTGATTTATCAGCTTATTCTTAATTTAATTAAATTTATTTATTTCTAGCTTTTTCCTAAATGTTACAAACGCGGCAGTGAACCCGTGTGAAGCATCTAGTGCAAAATTCCTGGTCACGTGGAACGCGGATAACGTCACTCTTTGACCCCGTGGAAAACGTCCAGAGCGGATCCTGGTCCTCCCAGAGCACGGCAGTGAACCCGTGCGAAGCATCCAGAGCGGAGCCTAGTCCTCGCCTAACGCGGCAATGAACCCGTGTGAAGCATCTAGAGCAAAATTCCTGGTCACGTGGAATACGGATAACGTCACTCTTTGACCCCGTGGAAAACGTCCAGAGTGGATCCTGGTCCTCGCAGAGCACGGCAGTGAACCCGTGCGAAGCATCCAGAGCGGAGCCTAGTCCTCGCCTAACGCGGCAGTGAACCCGTGTGATGCATCTAGTGCAAAATTCCTGGTCACGTGGAACGCGGATAACGTCACTCTTTGACCCCGTGGAAAAACGTCCAGAGCGGATCCTGGTCCTCGCAGAGCACGGCAGTGAACCCGTGCGAAGCATCCAGAGCGGAGCCTAGTCCTCGCCTAACGCGGCAGTGAACCCGTGTGAAGCATCTAGAGCAAAATTCCTGGTCACGTGGAACACGGATAACGTCACTCTTTGACCCCGTGGAAAATGTCCAGAGTGGATCCTGGTCCTCGCAGAGCACGGTAGTGAACCCGTGTGAAGCATCCAGAGCGGAGCCTAGTCTTCGCCTAACGCGGCAGTGAACCCGTGTGAAGCATCTAGTGCAAAATTCCCGGTCACGTGGAACACGGATAACGTCACTCTTTGACCCTGTGGAAAACGTCCAGAGCGGATCCTGGTCCTCGCAGAGCACGGCAATGAACCCGTGTGAAGCATCCAGAGCGGAGCCTAGTCCTCGCCTAACGCGGCAGTGAACCCGTGTGAAGCATCTAGTGCAAAATTCTTGGTCACGTGGAACACGGATAACGTCACTCTTTGACCCTGTGGAAAACGTCCAGAGCGGATCCTGGTCCTCGCAGAGCAGGCAATGAACCCGTGTGAAGCATCCAGAGCGGAGCCTAGTCCTCACCTAACGCGGCAGTGAACCCGTGTGAAGCATCTAGTGCAAAATTCCTGGTCACGTGGAACGCGGATAACGTCACTCTTCGACCCTGTGGAAAACGTCCAGAGCAGATCCTGGTCCTCACACCAACATCGAGTGATCACCACCGCGACATTTGTCTCGATACAGCAGACGCAGCACAAGCAAATGAAGCAAAAGGCCAAATTCCTAGCTTCAAGGTCTTGACGGCAAGTCATATAAAGCCTGAAAGACAATCGGAGATCATCTCGCACCAGCACAGAGTGGTCACCACCTCAACGATCGTCTCGATACAGCAGATGAAATGTCACCCCAGCGTTCTTCCCCCAGCAGGATTCGGGCGCGCCAAAGCAAACGAAGCGAAGGCCAAATTCCTAGCTTCATATGTCTTGACGGCAAGTCATATAAAGCCTGAAAGACAATCAAAGATCATCTCACACCAGCATAGAGTGAGCACCACCTCGACGTTCGTCTCGATACAGCAGACGAGATGTCAACTACAGCGTCCTTCCTCCAGCAGGATTCGGACGCGACAAAGCAAACGAAGCGAAGGCCAAATTCCTAGCTTCAACGTATTGACGGTAAGTCATATAAAACCGGAAAGACATTCAGAGATCATCTCATACCAACATGGAGTGATCACCACCTCAACGTTCGTCTCGACACAGCAGACGCAACATCACCGAAAGGAGTCACGGCAAAATCCCTGGTTCCAAATCTCGACGGTTCACCAGCAACCTAGAGACAACCGCGACATTCGTCTCGATACAGAGGACGCAATGCCAGCAAACGAAGCAAAGGCCAAATTCCTAGCTTCAGGGTCTTAACGGCAGGTCATATAAAGCCTGAAAGACTATCGGAGATCATCCCACACCAGCGCGGAGTGGTTATGACTCATCGGGGCTCTCCAAAATGAGCCTAACCTCAAGTAAAAAGCGGCATGGCAAATTCCTAGCGCTTGCTCTTCCGACGGTCAAACTGCCAAGGAGGATTGCTTGAAGACGTCTTGTCCAGCCCCCGAAGGGATCAGAGACACGGCAGTCGCAGGGCTACTCGAACAGCACGATTGCCTATCGAGGAATACATCAGCTCATGCGACGGTACGACGGCCAAAACCCTAAGTACCACAGACCCTAACGGACTTCTGTCGTAAAGAGCAGAGGTTAACTGTGACGTTAGGATATTCTTGCGAGATCTGCTCGATTCGTTTCGACTCGTGAGGAAAATGATGTCTTTGCGAGAACTTCTCGATTCGTCTCGACTCGTGAGATAAAGCCTTAGGCAGTAGGGATTAAAAAACCTGTTTCCTAAGCACTGGGATCCTGCAAGTCGTCCCAAAATGGTCTCTTGCATACTATCCACGGGTCTCACTCTCCGAAGTCGAATTTCGACAAGGAGAGAAACAACCGCTTACGGGTCCTCTCGACTCGTAAGAGGGAAGAATTCTCTTACAAGATCCTTACGACTTATAAGAGAAACACACTTAGGAATCCTCACGACTCCTAAGGAGAAAATACACCTACGAGATCCTCTCGATCCGTAGGGAGAAAAGTCTTTATGAGACCCTCACGGCTCATAAAGTTGAAAAGTCTTAGGTGGCAGATCCTAACCCTGTCTCCTAAGCCATCACCGCCCTGTAAAGAGGTCAAGATGGACCATCTATGAGCCACACTTGCCAAAACTACATGCCACTGAAATGGAGAACTTACTCATAAGCGTATAAAATACTCCACGCTAGAGTAAGACATAAAGAGATAAAAGGGAGCGGCTCATGGAGTTAAGGGTTTGGAACTATATCTCTTAAGAGTCAAGATTTGAGTCAATGATAAATGACGACGCTTGTGTCCGCTCGTTATCTTCTCAGATCAAGATCCTGAAAGTTATATACCAATCCGAAACTGGTCATACGCCATGCATTACTCTGCACTACTTCACCCACGTATATACTTACGTGGGCAAAGTAGTGGGGGCATTTGTTCCCGCCAAAAATTTCTGCGCAAAAGAGTCCAAGGTATCAAATTGCAGCGATATGCTTAAGGAAATGCAAACCAGTATCTTCCGGGCTGTTTTTTGACAAACTCCCGAATGAGAAACAGATAAATTCTGATGGTATTGAAAGCGGCTCGAAAAACCCTTCGATTTGATATATTATGGGCCTCGTAATTCATCCGGGATCAAAAGTTATGAGGAATTACGTGTCCACACGTGATGGACTTTTAAGAACCCGCTGGAGAAGTTAAAAAATACAATAAAAACTCAGAAAAGACCCCAATGGGGCATCACGTGCTCACACGTGACCATGGGTCACGTGCAGACACGTGATGGGCTTTTAAATCCTCTAAAATAATGAATAGAATTTAATTCTAAAAGTCAGAAAATACATCAACGAGGTATCACGTGCTTACACGTGACCAATGGTCACGTGTTGACACGTGATGGTTAAAACTGAAACATAAATAAGCGGCTAAGAAAGGAACCTAATTTGGGGTCACGTGCTCACACGCGACCAAAGGTCACGTGCCAGCACGTGACTGGCTTTAAAAGCCTTATAATTTAATAGAATTAAATTCTAAAAGTTTCTGAATCTTTCCAAATGGAAAAGGGTCATGGGGAGCCGTTGGATTAAAAATCCAAGGGTGATTAAAAATCACCAATTTATAGAAAACCCTTGGACAAGGAAAGATTTCCCTGAAAATCTCACCAGGATAACAAATAGAATAACTTTTGGATTTAAAATCCACGGTGAATAAAATTCACTGAATGATCTAAAGACCCAGATTAATGATAAATATAAATCAAATCTCTCAACAATCAAATCAAATCTTCCAATGAGAGATTTGCTAAACAAATTAACTCTTTTCCTTCTCCTATAAATAGGAGCCAAGAAAAGAAGAGGGGGGATCTACTTTTTTAGAGAAAAACAGAGAGAGGAGAATTTAATTCTCAAGAGGGAAGAAAAGAAAGGAGAATTTAATTCTCAACAAAGAAAACCCTAGGTGAGAAAAGGGAAAAAGATAAACTTCAAACAGAGAATTTAATTCTCAAAATCCAAGAGTTTAACTCTTATACAAAAAAGAACTTAGTTCTTCTTCTGGTTGAAGATCTGCACAGAGCACATCTCCCCATAACTTGAGAATTTAATTCTCATCGGGTCGAGATCCTGCCATGCAGATCCTAAACTTAGAAGGGGAATTGAGTTTTGAGAATTAATTCTCCTAAAACAAAACTGGGGTTTAACCCTAATCAAGAATTTAATTCTTTTACATATCTGGGAATTTAATTCCTTTGAAAAGAAATAAGGGTTTCATCCTAAATAAGAATTCAATTCTTTCACGATAGGAATTTAATTCCTCCAAAATCATAATTAGGGTTTAACCCTACAAAGAATTCAATTCTTAAAAGATCTCTGTTCATGAAAAGACAAAGGTCACGTGCCCCACGTGACCCCTGAACAGATCCCCCAAAAATGAGAGGAGGAAAGCTTTGAGGCAATGCCTCACGTGTTCCCACGTGACCCTCATTATATATGGAACAAAAGCAAAAGCAGAAACAATTATGGGCGCTCTCACGTGTTACCACGTGACCCCTAATAAATGTTCTAATAAATCAGGGCATGATTATACATCACGTGCCCACACGTGATGGCTATGAAAATTAAAAGTGTTTAAGACTTGTTTGCAGAACAAAATAAAAGGGATCTGGCCCCACTTTTTGATGCCATCACGTGCTCCCACGTGACTCCCAAAACGCAGAAAGAAAGATCAATGGAAATGAAGGCTTTGGGCGCTCTCACGTGTTTACCACGTGACCCCTTAGCAAACGTTTTAACAGTCAGCGTATAAATCCCCATCACGTGTCAACACGTGATGCTCGAAATAAAAAGGAAAAGTGTTTAACACTTATTCGCAGATTTGAGGGTAAAACAAAAGAGATTTGGCTCCACATTTAGGGCGCCCTCACGTGTCCCCACGTGACCCCTAACAAATCCCTTTAATATCTAATGGATGGATGCCTATCACGTGCCCACACGTGATGGCCAGGAAATGAAAAGTATTTAACACTTAATTGCAGAATGAAGAAAAGGGATCTGGTCCCCCCTTTTGGGCGCTCTCACGTGTCCACACGTGACCCCTCTGTCTTTAGTGTTTAACACTAATTCGGGGATCATATTTCCAGTGTTTAACACTGATTGTTTCTAGTGTTCAACACTAAATTGAAGATTATATTTCCAATGTTTAACACTGATTGTCTTTTAGTGTTTAACACTAATTTGAGAGTTCTATCTCCAGTGTTTAACACTGTTGTTCTCTAGTGTTTAACACTACTTTTAGCCAAATTGGCTAATTTTCCAGAGGCAAAAGTCCTTCCTCCAAATGAATCTCAAAATTGAGGAAACCAAAGACAAGATGTTGTCAGAGCCACCAAACCTCTGTTTGGCACTGCTGAATGATGAGGGGCTAAACCCAGACAAATGTTTAATGGCCCAAAGGGCCAATATTTCAAACATAATTGGACTTAGCCCAAACTGGCCATAAGTCCTCAAGTCATCTTGAACTGAGCACATCTGCTCTTTCAACCAATTCATTGGTTCAAGGGTATATCTCTGAACTCCTCTGATATTTGTCGTTGTAATCCTTCAACGTCGTCAGAGAGGTGACGGGTCCCGACAACCACACATCAACACGGACTGTGGGGTCCTTAAACTCATGGACTTATGCGTCCTTAAACCAAGATATGGACTGTGGGGTCCTTAAACCCGCGGACTTATGCGTCCTTAAACTAATGGACTAATGCGTCCTTAAACACACCTATATGGACCGCAATGTCCTTAAACTACCAATGGACCGCAATGTCCTTAAACTACCAATGGACCACTACGTCCCTAAACTGGCAATGGACCTCCATGTCCCTAAACTGGCAAAGGACCACTATGTCCCTAAACTGGAACAATAGAGCACAAATTCTCTTTTGTCAGATCTAAACGATCCCATTAAGTCGATCTTAGTCCCAAACTGGACTAACGTATCCTTAACAACCGTTTAAGTTGATCTTAGCCTCAAATATGGCTAACGTATTCTTAAACCTTCAAACAGACTTTAGTCCCAAATTGGACTATGAATCCCCCCAATCAACTTTGGTTCAAGGGTACATCTTTGAACTCCTCTGACTCCTGTCGTTGTAATCCTTCAACGTCGTCAGAGAGGTGATGGGTCCCGACGGCCATACATTCATGGACCACTATGTCCCTAAACTAGAACAATAGAGCCCAAACGCTCTTTTGTCGGATCTAAACGATCCCGTTAAGTTGATCTTAGTCTCAAACTAGACTAACGTATCCTTAACAAACGTTTGAGTTGATCTTAGCCTCAAATATGGCTAACGTATCCTCAAACCAAAACCCCCAAACCTAAATCTAAGTAAACACGGATTTGGACTAATCCACGCCCTACGGGCGACGACATAACTCGGTCTCCGTAAACAATCCACGGGCAACAAAACATAAAATAAACACACACGACACGAAGTGACCATCTGGAGAAGGAGGAAGTTGTTACCGCGATGCAGTAGCGTAATTAACTGCAGGGGCTTGCGCCTGCAGGGAAGAGCGTCCCCACAATCAAAAACCCCTCAAACGAGGGGGAATCTGAAGAAGTCTGCTACATCGGCCGCATCCGTTTAAACCTTCGATACATGGTGCCATAAATCAACTTGGCATCTTCGGAGAGGTGGACGGATAGCACCAATTAGTATCTGCCCCGAATTTCAGGCAAGACGTCAACGTCGCGCCGTTATTCGGAGGGGAACATCCACTATTCTATCTTTTCAGGATTCTTTACAAGTTCGCTTTCAAATGCCAAAATTTACTAACCTGTATTTGTTGCAGTGCCAAGCTTAAACATAAAAAAAGGATTGTTTGAAATTTTGAACATTTTTTTCATTGATTTGCACATTGCATACATTAATACGGACTTAAGGGCAAGCGAACCCCACAACATACAGTAAAGGATTTCATCACCTTTTCCGTGGCCCACAAATCACGAACTTGAGCATAACGTTTACCCGCACAAAAATTTAAAAGAAATTAGACTTTAAGCCTTAAGGACTTCGCGCTCACTAGGAGAAGTTAATTGTGTTTAGAACACCGCTTAACGGTATATCGTTCACGGGGAGTCTAGAAAAGTGTTCACGGTGAAACCGCCAAAAGAGAAAGGGTTATTTAATTAAGGACCTTCGCGAAAGCGTCGGAAAACCTCCCCTTATCTCTGCACTTACCTGGCCTCGTGATCAGTATATCTCGAGCCCGTTTTTCGACACAGTTTTACTTCGACAATCAAGTTCTTAAGCAGGTCTAGTTGACCTAGGTGAACCCTAGACCGATTTGGTGCGTGGTATTTTTGTGTCCTGATTATTTTGTCCAGATTTTTTTGTGTGTGCATTTCATTCTTTTGTTAATAAGTAACTAAAGAAAACCACATTCTTTTTCTTCTTCTTCTTCTCTTCATATCATGGGTACCCCACCTCGAAAAACTCTTGCCGAACTTTGGTATACATAACCTGACATAACTTCCTACGGTTCTTGCTTTGGCCGAACGTCGAACGATCCATCCATGCAAAAAATTTCTTTGAAAGATCGGATGGACGCGTCTAGGACAACCAATTGGACTCCGCAATCCACCTTGTATCAACCATTTCAACCTTCACCGCCTTCTTACGTTGATACCCCTTTTGAGAATCCAGTTGTAACCCCAAGACCTATGTCTCTTGTTGTACGTATTGAACAATCTCGTAACCGATATTTCACTCCTTTCACCACTGTGAATTCTTTGGATCAACAATTCCATTCACCTTCTTATCCGTATGTTGATCCTACCCCTGTCCAACCATTCAATTCCTATATATCCTACACCTTCCCTAGACATTGCTTCTACACAGCCATTTGGGAGTTTCCAATATCCAAACGAGTTTGAATCTTTTACTGAAACCCCTTCACAATTCATGTCTAGTCTGGAACAGTCGTTAGAAGACTTTCGGGTAGCGTCATACCAACAGATTATGGATTTGAATGCGTCCATGTCCGCCCTCATACAACCTAGTGATCCGGTAGATGGCAAGCACTGATGGTATGGTCAGCTGATCCACAAACTAGACAGAGTCCAAACCTCCTTCGACAGCTCTTCTGTAATTGTCCAGGTAGATGGAAAAAGTCACAAATCACACTTCTTTTCTGATCGGATACACCAGTCTTCTTCATGGGTACAGTGTCTCGCTTGTTTACCGGAATGCTTCTGCGTATAGGAGCTTGGTTTGGCGTAAACGCAGGCTTCCGCACTACAACTTCTTGCTGTAGATTTCCCTTCACTTTCACCGATAAACTCTGCTGCTCCCTAGCTGCCTTGAGAACTTAGGAGAAAGTGGTTAATCCCAGAGATATGATATGTCTCTGAATCTCCACATCCAAGCTACGCATAAACCTCCATGCCCTATCTGCCTCATTAGCAACTAAGGTTCCCGCAAATCGACTGAGCCGGATCCACTCAGTCGCATGTGTATCAATGGATCCGCCATTTTATTTCAAGCTAATAAACTTCTCTTCCATTTCCACCCGAACAGATTGCGGAAAGAACTTCTCCAAGAAACTTCGCAAAAACATTGCCCAACTGATCGGCTTGGTCAGACGGATCTCCTGTATGAGCCACCACTCGCAAGCGCAATCAACCAATTGGATGCGAACTACATCCACCCTTTTCTCATCTGGAATCTACGCGACGACGAGCAGGTTCTATGTATCAACTAGCCACTACTCCGCTAGCAATGAAATCTCCAATCCTGTAAATGTGGATGGACCGAGCTTTCTAAAGTCCTCCATGGTGCCCTCACGCTGTGCTGGCCTGGGTACTGCTGCAACTACGGACTATTGGACCGTCCGCAGACCCTCCTGGAAAGCCTCGACCTGCTACTGATTCAACTCAGTTTGACGCTTCTGGTTTTCAAGTATACCACGTATAATTCCGAGCAATGCGGCGTTATCAACACGCCTCTGGTATGACCGCAAATCTTTATCCACCATGATTCTGAATCCAAGACACTGAAGGGGATTAGTAACGGTAAACGAGATTCAATAAACATGATAGCTATAGATTCAAGACTGGCAAGATAGTAATGTGGCAGGACATGTTCCTAATTCTGGGTTTCCTGGTTGGTGTATCGGGTTCAATACCCAACTACAAAAGAACCAAACTCGACTAACTCTAAATCTTATCGTTTTGATACCAAACAAACCCTGTCACGCCCCGCTTCCCAATATACGTAAACACGGCATGTGACAGAGCCAACCATACTACCTGTGGTTAGGAATCATCCCTCCACAGTCACATTAAAACTGTCTATCGGATATCAAGAACAGTAAAATATATAATCTAGCTAACATATGTCCATCTGCCACAATAAAATAAAATCAAGAAAATACATAAAGCGGAAACGAATCAAGATCCAAATAAAACAATCTCTGAATCATGTCCCTTATAGGCTCACATCAATAAAATAAAACTATGAAAATAAATAAACTAAGATTCTCTAAACTAAATAGCTAGCTCCTTACTGCTCGGCTTGCTTGCTAAAATACTCTTGATTTGCTTGCGATAAAGGTAGAGGAACTGGGCCATATAAAACCCAGACGTCAGTGTGTCATAATATCAAAATAATAGTAATAACCAGGATATGATGTTATGATTAAACATGAATTGTAAATGAATAACATAGGTATAAAACAGTAAGGTACATGTATGTAATGTGTATCCTAAACTCAGTGCCTCTAGGTTATTTATTCTACAAGTTTTTGAAATCAATTTAATGGAATCGCCGATGTAACTTAATAGTATCTCGTGCATGCTCGGGACCACGGTCAAGATTCTCGGGCTGAATCCGAGACGTGCCGCTAAGAAATAAACAGGTAACATGTACAAATTAATGATGTCAGCAGCATCATTCCGGGGCTAGCCGAGCCTGTAAAGACTGATCAGTATGAGTATCGAACTGTTGAGTTACAAGTCAGGTTTCATTATTGATTTCCACTTACCCCCAAGGTTTTGTGTTCAAGTCAGGTATTGATAATATAAATCTAATACCAACACAGGATCAAGCAAGTACAGGTCTTGTTTATGTAGACAACAAGTCACGTCCGTCAGGACAAGTCGGGATTGTCGGCATTAGTAATAATCCAAGTAACAAGTCTGGTAGTGTGTCATGAACATGTCAGGTAATGTATATTAACCAAATAGATACCAAATGTAACACTGTAACCACTATGCCGACACGGTAACCACAACGAATGCCAGGATGCATATGTATCTATCTATAATAACCGTTATACGTCCATTACCATGTATATTGCAATCTAGATAACATATCATATCGATATAGTCGTATAATAATATTGTGATATTCCGGCATGCAACTAGATAAACTATTATCGGTACGGATACAGACAGATGCCATAAACTGTAAATCGGTAATTTCTGCTGAATAGTAAAACACATGCACTATAATTTATAAAATAGATATTGATATAATAACATAGCATGTTGCAAGTTTAGAACTTGACTGATCGGATCTCATGTCGAGATACGGGTGCCACGTTCCGACATTGGAATAAATTCACGACACAAACTTACACACTCAGGACTGGACCTGGCTGAGTAGCTGCATGACGTGGTGACCGGGGTAGACGACAATGGTGGCTGGGTTTTCTGGATCATTGGCGACATGCGCAACTCTGGCGAGACGATCGAGGATCAAGAAAAGAGAAGGAAAAGAAAGAAGAAGAAGAGGAGGAGAGGAGAGGATTGTTGCTGTTGGAGTTCTGGGTAGGTGACGGCAGAGGAGAGATGGCGACGAGGTGAGGGTGACGAGGTCGACGGCAAGGTGGCGAAGGTGTCGTGGAAGAGGGTTTGGTGTGCTCGGTGATGTGCAGAGGAGGTCGGTGGTGGTGGTGTTGGCATTCTGGGGTTGCTGGGAGGCGAGGAGGGTGGTTGGTAGTGTTGGGTTTCCCGGCAACGAGGGGTTGCCGGCGAGGGAGTGTTGGATTCTTGGGTCAGGGAAGTTGGTTAGGAGCTTAGGGTTTTCAGGAAGAGGAGGAGAAGGAGGGGGTGATAACGAGAGGGCGAGAGGGCGGTGGTGTCACGTCCCGAAAGTACGGAACATGACCTGCACTTAAACTACGAAACGTCTCGAGGCGACGTAATCCAAGTAAACCGAAAACCCAGAAATCCAAACCAAGAAAAGTAGTAGAGTGAAGGAAAACCAATTTAAATCAAGTAGTTTTAATAGCATAAGCCGAATTATGCGTTTTTAAAAACATCAAATATTTCCTGAAAATTTCGGCAGAGTCTCCTTTGTAAATACTGGCCCCCAAACGGGATACAACATGAATAGTATACGAAATCAATAAAAGGAATCCCCAAGCGGGAGCTAGCTCTTCGTCAATCGACGGTCACAACCACACAAGCAATATAATATACAACGCCAAGGGCGAGGATCAAAACTCAAAAGGAAACTCAAAACAACAAGAAATCCACAGAAATATAACGCGCGACGCTAAGGTCGAAAGAATAACATCACTGGTCACTATCTCAAAAATAAATACATGTTTGGTTGATGGAACTTCAAGATACAACAGACTAATAATATACAAGGTATATAATGGGGGGTACGATACAAATAAACCAACCTACTAGCAAATCACCCGGAAAAGGAAGTAGTGCCAGCAAAGCCGTAATGAAACCTGTACGGCAAAACCTGCAAGAAACTGTGGCACAACGGGGGTGAGTTGCCAACTCGTGAGTAGAAAACATCTACGAACAGAAATCGTATGAACAACGCAATCCTAGGTCATATGATCATAATATATCCTCAAATATATAACCAGCAGCATATAACAATGGCTAGGGTAAATATCTATCCCAAGTGTAATCCCATGTGCCCGTGTCAGTGCCTCGGCTAGCAATATATCATATGGATGATGTATGTACGCATGAAACAGAATGCATGTACTGAAGAAAACTGCTTTCATAAATTAGTGAGGTTTCTGTATCATTTTTAAAAACGAGGTATCATAAATGAAATCAGCATAAACCGTGCCTAGCATCGACACAAAACAAGTATCCAAATCTCTCGATATCTCTGTGTCACAATCTCTGTACCTCAATATCTCAAAATCTCTGTATGTCAATATCACTATCTAGGGCATCGTCAGTCCAGATCGGCCCCTACCATCAATCTCAAGACCACGAAGGTATCCTCCGGATATCCGACGCGTCGGGTAAAATCACCGGTCGGTAGTGCTCCCCTGCCAGGCTCAACACCATCATCTGCGATCCTCTTGCTCCGGGGTACCGCACCGGGTCCAGCATGTACCCGAAACGGTTCCGCCACTCCTCGAACTCGGGTCTCGAAATCCATCAGCAAACTCATGATGGACGACTCATACATCATGGGAAAACCGCACTTTTCTTTTTAAAAAAAGAAAAAAAAGAATTTTATAAGTGTTTTTGCGGTTTTCCCCCCAAATCCAGGAAATCTCATTAAAATCCGAATCCAAATCCTCAATAGCATGTAAACAGTGAATATAGACATAAAAATCCATGAATGCGGCATATCAATGAATAATAACATGCATGAAGTAGCAAGTAATATCTACAATGTCTAAACTAGCATATAAGGCAAGTACACTAATATCATGTCTAAACTATTAGCTAACAACCTATGTCAAATGAAATAGTATTTTCTAAAGTGTTCGTGACATGGCAATTACCGATGAAGATGTGTGTGAGCCGGCAAGTAAGTGTACGTGGTACATACGCGTCATCGGTAATGGTGCTGGTGTCCTAACAGCATGATATTAACAAAAGAATATGATTCAAAAATAAGTATGCGATGCGGAGCAACAGCAATAATGAGCGGGAGCTAAATACTAGACACAATAACAACTAATATGGGCTAACAACTATACTAAACTATAGGGCTAAACTGTCAAGCTAAACTAAAGGTAAGGAAGCCGCCTAACGTCTGAGTCGAAACATATGTGTCTATATATATATATATATATATATATATATATATATATATATATATATATATATATATATATATATATTAGTCGGTGATCCCGTCTCGATAATATCACATCCGATACCATATCAATAATCAGACATTCCCAAGTCAAGAGTGCAGATCAAACATCAATATATAGCTCGTACGTAAATCCGTCGTACGGCATCCCCAAATCTGGGTACAGGTCAGTATCACATTCATCAAATTAATCATTTGGTATCCTCTTTATCAAAGATCATAATCTGGGGTACTGATCTACGTCTAGTACAATACTAATATCATCAATCTAATCATGATCTGACTGCTGATCTACAGCCTCATACAACCGATGTCATCATCATATATCGTCATAAAGAGGTATACATCGCCTAATGCGACCTATTAAGAATATCTTAACATATCTTATCTCATATCACGATCACATGTCAACCATTCAATATATAACACTATTCACATGTATCGTCGTCCCAAGATCCGCTATAATATCAGGACGTACCTCAAGTATGAATCCTGCCATATTACCGTTCTCGCGGTCTCAAATCAATCTCATCGACTTACCTCAAATCCCAAACACTATCCTCAAATCCAGTATATGAACACATAGTCCCATACCCATGTGAACACATAAATGCATATTCCCGTATAAGCACAAATGAAGAAGAATGTATGCAAGTGTGGGTGTGGGTGTGTATGTGTGGTGCAACCCCTACTCTAGGGTTTCGCAACACTAAACCTATCCAATCACACCTAAAATCTATCTTTATCATCAATAAACTCAACAATATAACCAATATATATGTGTGTATACGTATTCGTATACATCACCACGAACTGCGAGGGTGCTATACGCCATCCACCCGACTTCTCCCCGTAGATATAAATCTACTCACCTGGTCCTCGCTCGCCGTTGCCGACGTCGCCACGCGCTTGCTTGTCGTCTCGAAGTCCACATGGGGTACCTACATATCATAACGCACCGTATCGCATTAAAACCAAATTCGAAATCGAAACGGCATACGAAAATCAAACCTGCACGCGTATCACGCATAGGTCAAAACCTATCGCCTACGCATGCAAGAATAGCTAAACCAACCCTCGATGTCGATGTACAAACGTCAAACCATCGAGAAAAACCCAAACACACTCATTTGTGCATTCACGAACACTAATCATAATATAAAATATGTTAAAATTCACAAAAATCCCAAATTCACTTTAAAAGCCATTTTTCCGAAAATCTAGCAAGCAAAAATTACCCGTTTTAGTACAAAACTCGACGTTTAAGCAAATCTAGCGGCTATAATACTTATTAAACATCTCAAATAAGTCATACGACCCATTTCAAGAATTTAATATCATCAATTCTTATAAAAATAAAAATTCTAGTTTTGCAATTTATCTAATTTTAACAATTTCAACTAAAAATGCACAAAACAATAATTATGCTTGATTTTACATGGTCCAAGGCATTAAACCACTCATTATAATATTAATGATGACATGAAACCATAATTCTATTTTAATCTAAAGCATTAACAATTTTCCAAAAACCCTAGTTAGCAAAATAACTTAATTAGGACATTTTATAAGTAATGGTTTGTAATTAACAACTAGATTAGCTTTCTACAAAACTTAAGATGTTAATCCACATCACTAAACCATGCACAATTTATCACAACACAAATCCACAACAAAACCCTAATCTAATCCTTCTCTTGAAAACCCACATCTTTCAATTAAACCACAATTAAACTTATAATTAAGCTAGACTAAAGTAGGCAGTGGAGGTGGTAGAGAAAGCCTTTCACTTCACTATTTAGCAACAATTTAAACAAAAGGCCAAGATTTATATCTCATGAACCATGGATCAAACTTAAGATCTAGTCCTCCAATTTGAAATCCTTGCACCAAGATCCTTGCAATTTTGGCTAATGAGAAATGGGTAGGAGTCGGATTTGGATTTTAGCTTGATTTTAGATGGAATTTTGGACATTTTTTAGGCCAAAATGAAGTGGGATTTAAGGGGGGAAATTCTGGACAGCAAGGGGGGATTCGGCTGCAGGTAGGGAGAGAGGAGAGAGAGAGGGAGGTGGGGGAAAATGATATCAAGTCAACCCTAGTCAAAGTCCACTCTCATTTCTACCATTTCCTTTTCTTTTCTTTTCTTTTCTTTTCTTTTAACAATTCAAGTGGGGAAAGTGAGGGTGGAACAACTTGGGGATGCTGAAATTCAGCCAAGGAGGGGAGGAAAAATGTGGAGTGTGAGTATGGGTGTGGAAAGAAAAAGATACATATTATACCCCCAAAACCATTTACACTAATTTCACCAAATAAGCCTCTTTTCTTCAATATTTTCTAAAACCGACTAACAACTTCATTTCATTCCAAGACCCGGGAAATGAAAATTTTGGAAAACACGAGTCAGACTTGAAAAAGGAAGATGAAAAGACATCTCAGGTGAAACAACGCTTCCGATTCCCCCCAATCAGAGCAAAGCTCTACTTTGAAAATTTAAAATTTTAATAAATGAAGCAACGCTTCAGATTCTCTGCGCCGTGCGCAGGGTGCCACGTGTCCGAATCAGGCATGCCAGCACAGAGAGAGCGACGCCCAAGGCAGCGCACCCAATCAGAGCAAGGCTCTATTTAAAACAAAAATTAAAGGAAGCAACGCTTCAGTTGCGCAAGCGCTGCGCTGCGCGACACGTGTCAGCGCAGTTGCGCAAGCGCAGTAGTGCAAGCGCTGCGTGACACGTGTCAGCGCAAACGCAGTTGCGCTACGCGACACGTGTCAGCGCAGTTGTACGTGTCAGCACAGTTGCTCAAGCGCAGTTGCGCTGCGCTGTGCGCCGCGCGACACGTGTCAGCGCAGGTGCGCTGTGCGTTGCGTGACACGTGTCACGCGCTGGGGTGTTTGCGCCAAACAGAATTAAATTCTAGTAACATCTTTCTGTTCTTGTTAAAACAAGAAGATTGCCTTCTGTAAAACAGAAGCCCTTGGATCAAAAGATCCAACGGTGGGGAAAATTCCCCAAATCACTCAGAGAATGATCTCTTTAACAAACTTAAAAAATCTATGGGCACTATATAAAGACCCCTAGACCCCAATTCAAAGGATCATCAACATTGGGAGAGATTAAGAACATCAAAACAGAGAGAACTCTAAAGAAAGTTCAAGAAAAAAGGTAAAAACCTTCATAAATTAGAAGAATTCCTTCTAATAGATCATTGATCTAAGAACAAGATCAATGATCTTCAATAAAAAAAACAAATAATAATAGTGCCTTACACTTTTTATGAACCACTGGTTCTCTCAAAACAAGAAAAACAAGAAAAACTTGTTTTTCTTTGATCTAAATTGGATCAAGAAATTAAACAGTGCCCTGCACTTGTAAAATTTGCACTGTTGCGCTCTTGGGTTGGCGCAAACCACCAGAGAGCGCCACGTTTCAGCACTTGAACCACTTGCGCTATGCGCTTTTAAGATAGAGCCTTGCTCTCTGAAACTGGCGCAACTCGTCAGAGCGCGACACGTGTCAGCAGCGCAAGCGCAGAGCACTGACGCAGCGCACTGCGCTTGCGTGACATGTGTCATCACCACAAGCGCTTGCGCTCATTTATTGGTGCAAAGCGCCTGACAGGCCACATGGCCACTGTCAGATAATTGATGCACTGCATCATTAAAAAGAAGGGTTGAGCCCAATTAAAAAGGTCTAACAGGCCTAGTAAATGCTATGCATTATTTTTAAAAAGAAAAGGCAGAGCCCAAATAAAAACAGATGATGTGCATCATTTAAAAGGGGCAAAGCCTAAATAAAGGTCCAACAGAGACCAAGATTACTGCTATGCATTATTAAAAAATTGGTGAAGCCCTAGCATAGGTCTAATAGGCCAAAAATAGAAATAACGTTGAATATTCTCAACTGGACTTAGCCCAATCATGGCCGTAAGTTCTCAAACTAAATTGACTGAGCAAGACTGCTCTCCTAAATCAATTTACATCCGGTTCGAGGGTACATCTCCGAACTCCTCTGACTCCTATCATTGTAATCCTTCAACGGCGTCAGAGAGGTGACGGGTCCCGACGACCACACATTGACACGGACTGTGGGGTCCTTAAACTCATGGACTGATGCGTCCTTAAACCAAAACACGGACTGTGGGGTCTTTAAACCCACGGCCTCATGCGTCCTTAAACTACCAATGGACCACCACGTCACTAAACAGGAACATGGACCTCCATGTCCCTAAACTGGAATATGGACCACCACGTCACTAAACTGGAACATGGACCACCATGTCCATAAACTGGAATATGGACCACCATGTCCCTAAACTGGCAATGGACCACTATGTCCCTAAACTAGAACAATAGAGCCAATTGCTCTCTTGTCGGATCCAAACGATCCCGTTAAGTTGATCTTAGTCTGGAGATTAGGATAACGTATCCTTAACGAACGTTTAAGTTGATCTTAGCCTAAATATGGCTAACGCATCCTTAAACTAAAACACCAAACCCAAATCTAAGTAAATACGGATTTGGACTAATCCACGTCCTACGGGCGACAGCATAAATTAGTCTCCGTATACAATCCACGGGCAACCACAAACAAAACAAACACCCAAGACACGAAGTGAAATTCTGAAGAAGGAGAAAGTTGTTACCGCGATGCGGTAGCGTAATTAACTGCAGGGGCTTGCGCCTGCAGGGGAGAGCGTCCCCACAATCAAAAACCCCTCAAGCGAGGGGGAATCTGACGAAGTCTGCTACATCGGTCGCATCCGTCTAAACCTTCGATACACGGTGCCATAAATCAACTTGGCATCTTAGGAGAGGTGGACGGATAAAACCAAATAGCATCTGCCCCGAATCTCAGGCAAGACGTCATCACGTCGTCTTGGCCGCCATTAGGAGGGGAACAGATTCTGGCACGCCCGGTGGGACCTTTTCCTATTTCCACTCCACACTTCGTGTGTCGTATTCGCGAACGAATCGCGGTTTGTTAATGGTTGCCCTTAGGTTTCAAGTTACTAAGATTTGTTCTCTTGCTTGGCGCAGAAAGCAAAACAGCAATGGCATTCACCTGTTCGAAGTACTCCAACTGTAGCTGCAACTCGCGTCCTGCCTCAACTGGGGGCATAACCTACGGGCCCCAAGCAGCCTCTTTGTTCACGATGCCCGTGGAGCAGATTACTCAAGCCACCACAGGGTTGTTTTTCGGAACCATGCTTCCGCCAACAAGCTTCAGCACCCCCGTGCCCATACCAGAAGCTCCTAAGAAGTCGGTCTTCGATCGACTTACAGTTACCGCGGCCCCTCTGAACGGTTCGCCCAACACCAGTGCCTCGATCTTCTCCAGACTGGGCCAAAACTTCTGCGGGTCCACAATGAAGCTTGCAGTCCCAGAAAAGGTTATTCCAAAAAGAGTAGCCAAACCTGCTCCTGAAGTCGTCAAGGTGGCTTCTCCTGCTAAGAGATCGGTCTTTACAAGATTGACCATCCCAACTCCCACTCCTGCTTCTGCTGCTCAAAAGACATCAGTCTTCAACAGGTTGACGCCGGCAACAGCCCCACACCTGAACAGGGGGCAAGACAAGGTCATCTCCGTCACTGAACCAATACCGACAGCTCGTCACGCCCGACGACGCCACTGGCGCCGGATAAGAAAGACTGGGGGCAACCCCCCTCTGGGATAACTTCGCCAGCTCCGACGGTGGAAGTTAATGCTGCTGTTCCAACTGGGAACAGCTTTGAGCTGCTGAACAGGGTACGCAGGAATTCGCCAACTGCGGTGCTCAAAAGATCTCCTCCACCGGTAGAGACCGCCGTAGAAGCAGAAAAGCCGGAGCAGTCTCCTCAATCGCTGTCCTCCAGGATCTACAAGACATGGCGATGAGTCCGAGAATCTGTGATTGATCCTAATTTCTCTCGCCAACACAAGAAGTCGAAAGGTCGGCAAGAAGAAAATCCCCCGGTCAAGCAACGAAAGGCGACGACCACTTGGGTGCCCAAAGCAACGGCCCCCTCAACTTCAACGGCCCATAAGAGAAGAAGGCCGGAGAAAGTCCTCACGCCGACGGCGAATATCAAAGGTGGTGAACCCAAACGCCCTAAGTCCCGGGGAATCGTAGTTCATACCGTCTACATGGCTTCAGGTAAAGAGGACAGCTGCATATCCACAGGTCATAGACCGCTTACGCGATCGGTGACCAAAGCGCAGGAGCAGCAGCAGAAGCTCCAAGAGATGATGAACGCGATGGCCGCACTTACTGGGCCAAAGGAAAGCCCTAAAACGTCCTCAAATGAACGCCAGGAGCAAGAAACTAACGCCGAATTCCTTTGTCGGATATTGGAGAAGAAGGATAAAGAGTCTGCTGAACAAGCAGCCAACATAAAGCGTATGGGCCTTCTGTTCCAAGACATGGTGGGGATGATGATCCAACAAGATCCTCCAGCTGAAGATCCCCCGATCGTCCTTGAAGATGATAGGGGAGAAACATCAAATCCTCCACCGGCTCTGTCAACAGCCAAGGAGGAGACAATCTCCAAAGCTGACTTGGACGAGTACATAGCCCAACAAATACGGGTTCATCATGCGACTGAAACAGACGGCCAGGTCGTAAAAACAGGATGACCATATCCGAGCTGGTACGACCAGATCAAGTACCCGTCGGGCTACACAATTCCCAAGTTCCATGTCTATAAGGGGACGGGCAATCCCCACCAGCATGTTGCCCAGTTCAGGGCACTCTGCGGCAACACCGGCGGTGATGACAAACCGTTGCTTCGTCAGTTCGTTGGCAGCTTGTCGGATACAGCGTTCGAGTGGTACTCTGAGCTCCCGAACGACTCTATCAAGACCTTCGCGGAGATGGAGCTGTTTTTTACCCAGCGTTTTGCAAGTGCCAGTGAACGCACCCCGATGACGGCACTGATTAACGCCAGGGTGAATCCAGGCGAGACGTGGGTTCAATATGCTATACGGTGGCGGAACTTATGGTCAAAGTGCGAGCAGCATATTGAAAAAGCTCCTGCAGTGGGTATGTTTGTGAGAACCCTTGATCCGCAAGCAACCATCTCGCAATTTATGATGTTCTTCAAGCCGACTACCTTCCAGGCCTTGATTGACAAGCTAGCGCAAATGGATCAGATGGGCCATAGACCCCCTCTTCCAAAGCCGGACTCCCGAAATGAAAAGGGGAAGGGAAAAGCGATCGTTGTCGCTAATGCTCAGCAACAGCCGAGCAACTCGAAGCCGGTTGTTCGTCAAAATAATATGCGTCCACAGGTACCCCTTGAGGAGAGACTAGGACGTCCTTACTCGTTTCCTCGAGATAAAACGAGAAGATTATTCGAGCTGGCGTTGCGCAACCGACTCATAAATCTGCCGGAGCCAAAACGTCCGTCGCAACCAAATGATATCAATGAGCCCAACTACTGTCCCTATCATCGGGTACTAGGTCATCCGATCGAAGATTGCTACGTCTTCAAAAATTGGCTTGAAGACCAGTACCAACAGGGAAAGTTTGCGTTATTTGACAGATGGAAGGTGAATCCACCGCAACCTCACGCCTCTAAAAGAATGAATATGCCGGGGGCAACGTGCTCTCTCGTCGAAGAAGCCCCATGGGAGGTTGTGCTGTCAGCTAAGACGAAGAGAATGTTGAACGATCTTCAGACATGCCCAGCGATCAAGTGGAAGAACCCGTTGGAACCTCAGATCATTGAGGGGATATTGAAGTTGCGTCCAACTCCAAAGACCGATGGTGGTAGCCCAAGCACTCGAAACCAGCCGTCAAAATCTTCGAATAAGAAGAAGAAGAAATCTAAGAAGTCTGTAAAGCCTGGCGAAAAGCGCACAAACTTACAAAAACAAATTGACGCGCTGGAGGAATACAACCAGAAAGCACGGACTCCCATTACACTCCAAGAGTTTCTCAACCACGTCTTTCAAGAGGAAGATGAAGGAGGAAGTTCTTCGGATGAGTCTGAGGAATACGTGGCGAGCTGCCATATGATCTCCCATTCGTTGACGGACGATGAGGAGACTCCTTGCACTGAAAAGCTGGGGGCAGATCCTGAACCAAAAATTCTGGGGCCATCAGATGAAGTAATTGACGCATTCCTCAATGAAGCTCTGTTGAAAAGTAAAGCCGATCGAAAACGCGAGACGGCTATATTTGAAAGGGCCAAGCGCCAGCGACTTGACGAAAGAGCTGAGACACTTCCGCTGGAGCAAAATACATCCACTACGGACAAAAGCAAACTCAAAACGAGGAAAAGGCTCGCTAAGGCCATATCAATGGGCATGAAGCTACCATCCTCCGAAGGAAACATTACTGGTGAAGTGGAAATGCACCCCTCCTATTGCTTATATCACCGAAAGATTTCTCACCCCACTGAAGAGTGCAAAGCTTTCAATTGATGGTGGCAAGAATATGCTGCTCATCGACAACATTTTAAGTGGGAGAAGCGCAACACTCGTCGAGAGCGGAAAAATACGACCGAAGGGTTTAACAGAACTACCGGTGATTGTCGCATGGTTAACGCCGGGGGATCACAAGTGCTTACATTCGGGAGCGATTCTGACGAGGAGCTGGCTCTTAGCCCCCTCTTTAAAGAGTCCACCTCGGGAAAAGAAGAAGAGCCGAAGATCTACGAAAATATCCGGCTTCATAATCGCACGCTTCCCGAAAAGAATCTCGGACCCTCAAATAAAAAGGATAAAAGGAAAGAGAAGGTCCCTGAGGAGATCTCCCTGGATGACCAAGTTGTAGAGGAGCTAACTGCCAAGGACCCGCCAAAGAAAAATAAGGTGGATTACAACGTCTTAGCGCATCTGAGGAAACTACCCTCGCAGCTCAGCATTCTTGACGCCCTTTTGCTATCAAAGGAGACGAGAGACTCGTTAATCAAGACACTACAGGAGCCGAAACAATTCCACGCTTTCCTGGCTGAAGAAAAGATGAAGGATGAATTGGAGGAAGTGCACACGGCCGATGTCACTTTTTGTGATGAGGACCTTCTCCTTGGGACGTGCGAACACAATCGTCCCCTCTATGTCTCGGGATACTGCCACGATATAAAGATAGGCAAAATCCTGATCGACAATGGATCCTCCGTTAATCTCCTCAATGTGCGGGTGTTAAAAGAAATCTGCATGAGCGTCCAACACCTTGCTCAGGACAAGATCACCATCTCCGGGTTCGACTCCCAGTCATCAAGAACTCTTGGGTTTGTGATACTGACGCTACGCTTTGGGCTACTCGTCACAGACATTAGGTTCCACGTCATAGACGCCAAGACTTGCTATAATGCTCTGCTCGGCCGACCATGGTTACACGAGTACAACATCATCCCTTCTACACAGCATCAGTGTATGAAGTATTTTAAGGATGGTTTCGAGTATACCGTGATGGGAGAACTGAACCCGTTCTCTGTGAACGAGGTCCGCAAATATGAAGATGCCAAATACTTCTTACCGGATTTCGAAGACACGGAGAGGTGTCACAAGCCGGAAAACAAAGCCGCTGCCACCATTCCTGTTTTCGGGAGTGATACCGAAGAAGAAGAGATAGTTTACTCTGGGCCGTCTCGACACAACAAGCCAGGACCATCCGCTCCTACGTTGATCTTTAGTAGCGACTCGGAAGATGAGGTCCATGCTGTATTCTCTGCTCGACCTTCAATACAAACGTCCGCTGACGAGGAGCAAAGTCGCCATGGTTCTACGTAAACACCATAAAGAACTAGATGCACTTGATACCTACAGTGTAGAGGAGTTGAGGACATTCTACGTCCCTCCCAGGCGGAGAGGTGAAAAGGCAATTCTATTCTACCACTCTGGGGAAACCAAAGTGGAGAAAGAAATCTGGCATGGTGCGGATCCTACGCTTGACAGGCTTCAACCCATCCGTCTGCCCAGATATTATACAGAAGGCTTGAAAAGGCTGTTGAAGCGCCAGGGGATATCCTTTAAATAGACCGCTCGGAAAGCCAAATTCTATGACAGGGTCTGGAAAGTTCCCGGGACTCAACACAAGCTGCCTAATGGGAGAATGGAAACAATCGGGCTTGGATACATTCGGTCCAAGAAACGAGGGCCACTCCATGGTTGCTACATCGTGCATGACTTCGATGAAGAGGCGGATGCTCAATGGGAAGAGGCTGATCCAGAACCAGTAAAAGTTCCAGATGCAAAAGTGCCCAGTCCGTCGTTCGAAGAGCAAATGGACAAGCTAATAAGGGAAGCTAGTCAAAAAGTCCGAGACGACCATAACCGCGAAATGGCCATCTACGAGAAAGCCAAAACACAACGCCTCCTCCAACAGGCTATGAAAGATGAAGATGCCGCTCCTTGTCAACCTGTTATAAAGAAAGCTCGACGCAGAGGCAGAAACAAGTCGAAACGCGAAAAAGATACTCAACGGCAACAAAGCGGGACTAAGAGATCACGCAAGCAAGAATCAAGCGGTTCTGATCTATCCCACATAAGAAAAATGGGTCGAGCGTACTCTTTTCCTCGAGACAAGACGAAGAAAATACTTGGCCTCGCTCTAAAACATCAGATGCTCACACTGCCGGAGTCTAAACACCCCGAACAAACAAGTGAAGTCTCTCACCCGGACTATTGCCCTTATCACCGAGTGATAGGGCACGCTCTCGAGGACTGCTTCACCTTCAAGAATTGGGTCGAAGATCGGTATCAGCTTGGCAAGTTCGCTCTGTCCGACAACTAGAGTGAAGCGCCGCCACAGAAGCACAAACCCAAGGCCACGAAAGAAAAACCAGTTCTACATTGGGATTGGAAATGAATTCGTACTTGTCACGTGATAACGATATCAAAAGAAGAGCCCGAGAACATGGACGACCTTCCCTGGTGCTTCGAAAAGTGATCTCAGAATTTCCACCAGCGCCAAAAGAGCTGGAAGATGGAATACATACCACTGCGGATAACCTCAAGAAAATTGAGTTGGGGACGGCGAATGACCCGCGACCGACATTCGTCAGCGAGCTGCTATCCGAAGAAAGGGTGGCTGCGTTAAAGGACTTGCTTGTGCAGCATAAAGATTGCTTCGCATGGAACTATTCTGAAATGCCGGGACTAGATCCAGAAATTGCTGTGCATAAATTGGCAATATCCCCAGACATCAAGCCAGTCAAACAGGCGCCAAGAAGGATGCGGCTCGAGCTTGAGATGAGTATCAACGCCGAGGTCAAGAAGCTGATCAACTCTGGCTTCATCCAGGAGGTCCAGTATCCTGAATGGATCGCCAACATCGTCCCGGTGATGAAGAAAAATGGGACGGTGCGCATATGCGTGGATTTCCGGGATCTCAATAAAGCCTGCCCGAAAGACGATTTCCCAGTGCCAGTCACCGAACTGATGATAGACAATATGTCCACTCACGAGGTTTTCTCCTTCATGGACGGCTCATCAGGGTATAATCAGATAAAGATGCATCCCGAAGACCAGAAGCACACCGCCTTCAGGACTCCTTTGGGTATATTCTGCTACAAGGTGATGCCCTTCGGTTTAAAGAATGCCGGTGCCACCTACCAGAAGGCCATGACGAAGATCTTCGATGACCTTATACATGAAATTGTCGAATGTTACATCGACGACTTCGTGGTGAAAAGCAAATCATACGAGGAACATCTCGAGCATCTGAAGACCGTATTTCAACGCCTTCGACAATACAACTTGAAGATGAACCCTCTCAAGTGTGCATTCAGAGTTTCCTCGGGCATATTCCTGGGATTCATCGTCCGACACCGAGGTATTGAGATAGATCCGTCAAAGATCAAGGTGATCATGGAAATGCATCCGCCAAGGACTCTCAAACAGCTGCGGTCTCTCCAAGGGAAGCTCGCGTATATACGGCGATTTATAGCCAACCTTTCAGGCAAATGCCATCCTTACAGTCACCTAATGAAGAAAGGAACCCCGTTCGTCTGGGACCAAAAATGCCAAAGCGCGCTAGACGAGATCAAGCAATACCTGCAGAACCCGCTAGTGTTGGCTGCTTCGGTCAAGGGAAAGCCCCTCATTCTTTATACAACTGCCCTCGAAGGTTCCTTAGGCGCATTATGGGCGCAAGAGAACGACCAAGGGAAGGAAAGAGCACTCTACTACTTAAGTCGAGTTCTACTGGGGGCAGAAAGTAACTACTCCCCCATTGAAAAACACTGCCTGGCGTTGATCTTCGCAATAACAAAGCTCAGGCACTATGCGTTGGCGCATGAAGTCCGTCTCATTTCGAAGGTGGACCCACTTAAATATTTAATGTCGAAGGTCATATTGACGGGGCGACTCGCTAAATGGGCCCTGCTCTTCATGGAGTTCTCGATAACATATCAACCTCTCAAGGTAGTGAAAGGCCAGGCCATCGCCGATTTCCTCGCTGAGCATCCGATACCCGCCGATTCTCCTCTGAATTGCGATCTTCCAGACGAACATGCGTTTGATGCGATCGACGGTGGTGATACCCGATGGGAGCTTTATTTCGATGGAGCATCTTCCATGAAGAAGCGCAAACAAAGTACCCCTATAATCAAATCGGGGGTAGGACTCATCTTTGTAACTCCACAAGGAGGGATAATGCGCTTTGCTTTCTCCCTAACAGAGCCGAGGACGAACAATGAAGCCGAATACGAAGCTTTGATAGCAGGCCTCGAGATCGCCATCGACATGGGAATTGAAAACCTCCTCATATACGGAGACTCCCAGCTGGTTGTTAGTCAAGTGAACGGCGACTACCAAACGTGAAAACCAGAGTTGGTGAAGTACGGCAAAAAGGTGCAGCAACTTTTGACCCAAATTCCCTCATATACTTTGGAGAACATACCACGCGCGGAAAACAGCAAAGCGGATGCACTAGCCAAGCTCGCTAAAGAACTGGCTGACGAGAACCTCGATGACGTCAGAATCGTGGTACAAAGCCGTCGGGTGCTTGCCCCAGCAGAAATATCTCCGGAATCATCCGAAGAAAAGGGAGCGACTGAGCAGACGACCCTGCAAATAAAAGATCGGGAAAATACCAAGGATTGGAGAGAAGTCTTTATAGACTACTTCAAATACCGTCGAACGCCCGAAGATGCGTCCTCAAGACATCAGCTTATGAAACGAGCTCTGTCTTTAGCCTTCGTCAATGATACTCTGTACAAGAGGTCATTCGATTCTCTGTGGTTGAGATGTCTGGGACCTGAAGAAGCGAAAAGAGTCGTTCAGGAAGTTCATGACGGACTCTGCGGTTCTCACCAAGCAGGCCCAAAGATGAAGTTGAAGATCAAACGGATGGGCTACTACTGACCCACGATGATTCAGGACTGTCTCGAATATGCGAAGCAATGCCACTCATGCCAAATTCATGGGGACTTCATCCACCATCATCCAAATCCACTCCATCCAACGGTGGCTAGCTGGCCATTCGAAATGTGGGGGACTGACATAGTTGGCCCCATCGAACCAGCATCGGCCAGGGGACATCGTTTCATCCTGGAGACGACTGACTACTTCTCCAAATGGGCAGAGGTAGTACCACTGAGGGAAGTGAAGACGGAGAATATCCTCCAATTCTTCAAGACGCACGTCATATATCGGTTTGGAACTCCGCGACGGATCATCTTTGATAAAGAGCCAGCTTATAGAAGCCACAAGATCAGTCGCTTCGCGCAACAACACAATATAGACTGGAGATATTCCTCGGTTTATAACCCGCGAGCTAATGGTCTAGCCGAGGCCTTCAACAAAACCTTGACAAAGATCATGAAGAAGACGGTGTCCCGAAATAAGAAGGACTGGCATGAGAGGCTGCAAGAGGCACTTTGGGCGTATCGAACTACGTTCAAGACAGCCATGAACGCAACGTCGTACGCGTTGGTATTCGGTACAGAAGCAGTACTCCCCCTCGAGATAGAGTTACCCTCTCTACGAGTGGCGGTCCATTACAAGCTGACGGACGAAGAAAATGCTCACCTTCGACTTGAGGAGCTTGATGCCCTTGATGAAACCCGGCTCATAGCGCAACAAAATTTGGAGGCCTATAAAACAAAGATGACGCGCTCATATGAAAGATTGACCCGGCCGAGGACATTCCGCCAAGGCGAACTCGTACTAGTGGTCAAAAGGCCTATGATCCCCAATCACGCCAAGCGGGGAAAATTCGAGCCAAACTATGAAGGCCCGTACATCATAAACAAGGTCTACCAAGGTGGAGCTTATCTACTCATGGATATGCACGGTGAAAGGCCTTACAGGCCAATAAATGGCCGATTCCTAAAGAAATACTACGCTTAGCGAGTTACTGCCTAGGTCAATGATAGATGACGACGACTATGTCCGCTCTCTATCTTCCTAAGCTCAAACTTTATAAGCAGTAGCCAGCCTTCTCCTCGACGGACCGAAACGTCCTTAAACTAATGACGGACCGAAACATCCTTAAACTACTACCGCCGCATCTTTAAGCTGACGAGATAAATAATATATATATATATATAAAATATATAAAATATATATATATATATAATAAACGGTATGTCCATAAGCAAAATGGGCACGGATGAAAACCCAAAAGGGCTCCGTGAATAAAAATAGCAGGGCTACCGGCGAGTGTTCGTGAAAACCCGAAAGGGCGCGACCTCGTAAAAATATATATATATATAAAAATAAAAAGAATAAAAAAAGGGGTATGTCCATAAGCAAAAAGGGCACGGATGAAAACCCGAAAGGGCTCCGTGAGTAAAAACAGCAGGACTACCGGCGAGTGTTTGTGAAAACCCGAAAGGGCGCAACCTCGTTAAAGGACACTTACAAGGTCCTCTCGACCTTGTAAGGAGAAACCACCCACGTGAGATCCTTACGACTCACAAGGGAGCAACACACTTAGGGATCCTCTCGATTCCTAAGGAGAAAATACGCTTGCGAGATCCTCATGACTCGTAAGGAGAACTCTCTTATGGGACCCTCACGGCTCATAAGATTTGAAAGTCTTAAGTTACAGAGACCTAAACCTGTGTTTAAGAAAACTCCACAACCTTCGATATTGCCCTACAAGTGGCTCAATACTGACCATTGTATACAATCCACGGGCGCGAATAAACATTTCCCTAACCAAGTTTCATCCGTGATTGGGGATATGTGCGCATGATGAACAACCCTTGTAGGTCTTCTCGATTTACAAGGAGAAAACCCTCCTGTAGGATCCTTACGACTTACAGAGGAACAAACACTTAGGAATCCTCACGATTCCTAAGGAGAAAATACACCTACAAGATCCTCACGACTCGTAGGGAGAAATACCTTTGTGAGACCCTTACGGATCATGAAGTCAAAAGCCTTAGTCGACAGGACCTTAACCCTGTTCGCTAAGCCACCTTTGTTCGACATCGACAGAGGCAAATGATGATTCGCTCCTGAAAATACCCCAGTTGTAGCGGTGCTGATGCCGAAATCGGTGTCTAATTCCAGGCTTACAGCGGAAAGCCAGCAAACCGCACATGCATACAAAATAGCCGAAATGATTGGGCAACTCGCAATAAAAAGCAGCGAGTAAAAATAAAATAAACAGCCGAAATGATTGGGCAACTCGCAATAAAAAGCAGCGAGTAAAAATAAAATAAACAGCCGAAATGATTGGGCAACTCGCAATAAAAAGCAGCGAGTAAAAATAAAATAAACAGCCGAAATGATTGGTCAACTCGCAATAAAAAGCAGCGAGTAAAAATAAAATAAATAGCCGAAATGATTGGGCACCGCAAAAAATAGCCGAAATGATTGGGCAATCGCGACTTCTGTGATATAGAAAGCTGAAATGATAGAGCATCGCAGAAATAAATAAAAAAAAATGAAAGAATGAAACTTTTGCCCTACAGGTAAGTCCATAGGGACCCCTGTATACAATCTATGGGCATAAACAAAAAAAAGGAAAAGGGGACTACATTTCTCCACCAGGCTACATCAAAGGGAAATCAGATCTTGACGACCACATCTACAGCCTGGAGACCAACAACAGCGTTCCTCCTCATTCCAGCAGGACATGGACGTGACATCACCAATCGGAGCCACGGCAAAGTCCCCGGTTCCAAGACTCTACGGTTCACAGACAACCTAGAGTCGGCCAATGACCTCCGTCATGGAAACAAGTCAGCAAATGACCTCCGTCGCTGAAACAAGTCAGCCAATGACCTTCGTCGCGGAAACAAGTCAGCAAATGACCTCCGTCGCGGAAACAAGTCAGCCAAGGACCTCCGTCATGGAAACAAGTCAGCAAATGATCTCCGTTGCGGAAACAAGTCAGCCAATGACCTCCGTCTCGGAAACAAGTCAGTCAATGAACTCCGTCTCGGAAACAAGTCAGCCAATGACCTCCGTCATGGAAACAAGTCAGTCAATGACCTCCGTCTCGGAAACAAGTCAGCCAATGACCTCCGTCGTGGAAACAAGTCAGCCAATGACCTCCGTCTCGGAAACAAGTCAGTCAATGACCTGAGTCTCGAAAACAAGTCAACCAATGACCTCCGTCGTGGAAACAAGTCAGCCAATGACCTCCGTCATGGAAACAAGTCAGTCAATGACCTCCGTCTCGGAAACAAGTCATCCAATGACCTCCGTCGTGGAAACAAGTCAGCCAATGACCTCCGTCTCGGAAACAAGTCAGTCAATGACCTCAGTCTCGGAAACAAGTCAACCAATGACCTCCGTCGTGGAAACAAGTCAGCCAAGGACCTCCGTCTCGGAAACAAGTCAGCCAATGACCTCCGTCTCGGAAACAAGTCAGCCAATGACCTCCATTGCGGAAACAAGTCAGCCAATGACCTCCGTCTCGGAAACAAGTCAGCCAATGACCTCCGTCATGGAAACAAGTCAGCCAATGACCTCCTCGTCGGAACAACGCTCCGACCTGGAAACAAGTCAGCCAACGACCTCCCCGTCGGAGCAATACTTCGACTCGGAAACAAGTCAACTCACCAACCACTTACGAGTCCTCTCGACTTGTAAGGGAGAAAATTCTCTTAAGATCCTTACGAGTTATAAGAGAAAACGCCCTTAGGAATCCTCACGATTCCTAAGGAGAAAATCCACCTACGAGATCCTCTCGATCCGTAGGGAGAAAAGTCTCTATGAGACCCTCATGGCTCATAGAGTTGAAAAGTCTTAGGCGGCAGATCTGAACCTGCGGCCTAAGCCATCGCTATCTCTTGAAGAAACCAAGATGCCTACTCTATTAAGTGCCAACCATGTCTATTAAGACAGCATGCTGAGAATAAAAAAAAAAGAAAAAAAGCGACAAAAAGGACATCCGATGTGCATTTGATTAAACATTCGAGACACATTCATTTATGCATGTGCAAAAGACTCAGAACGAGAAATAAGACAAGCTGAAATAGAAATTTTCCATTCATATTGCAAAAGGTTCTTACAATCATAAAGAAATAAATAAAGACATTCTCCAAAAGATTACAATGGCAAGACCTCAAATCCTGGACAGGGATTGAGGAACTCGAAAGTGACCTTGTCCAAGACTTTCTAAGCTTGGCGAACCATCCTGGTGTGCGTCCTTTCGTGAGCATGGGCATCGGGATCCCCGCTGATGTCCTCCACCCTCCGGTAGGCAGCAAGAATGGCGGACTGTTGAAAGGCCTGGTGCAAGAGATCGGCAAGATTGTCTTGCCGTCTCTTCGAGATTAAGTTCATCAGGCACACTGAGTGCACCTTGTCCTCGGCGGCGTCCAATGCCCTAAGCGGCATGCCGGTAAAAAATGGGGCAAGCGCTTCCCAAATTGCTCCCACGATAAGCTTCAGGAGGGAGGAAAGTCGGGGAAGCAGTTGTCCGTTATATGCGTCGAAGCGGCCCATAATTTCAGCACACTCCGCGTTTGTAAACTCCCGATTTTGAGAACGGCCAAGTCGGCGGATATCCCCGTAAGAGATAATCTCGTCAAGGTCATACATGTGGGCGTCCATCACTCCTATAAAAGAAGATCGACAAAAATCAGCAACTCTTAAAAGTTCTGCTGTATGATTTAAAAGGAGCAAAGCTCCATTAATGAATCAAAAAATTATAAATGAGAGCAAAACTCTATTGATGGAATCCTAACAGGGTTCTCTTTAGTTTCCTTTAGATCCTTTTAGAGCAAAGCTCTGCTAAGTGAAACCCTAAAATGGGTTTTCTTTAGATCAGGGATCTATTGAGAGCAAGGCTCTGTCAATGAAAATTGATTTAATTTAATTAAAAATTTTACCTAAAAGATATTTTCTAAAGAAATTATAACTCTTGGAGTTCTTGAAGGCAAGAGCAAGGCCCTGAAGTTTTGAAAGTAAAAATCTTAAAAGATGATAATCATCTGTGAAGGACCAAAGGTCCTATTTATAGGCATCAAGTGTCCTTTCAGCTTCCAAAGGTTGCCGCAACGGTTGGAATTCTCCCACCGTTGCGCTCGCGTTTGGAACCACGCAAGTGCAACGGTGGGGGGTATTTGTTTCCCCCAATCAGAACGAAACTCTATTTCTAAGACTGAAAAGTAAAACAATGCTTCATAAAAGAGGCTAAGCGCCAAAGGCACTTTATTCTTGCAAGAGTTACATCCACCTAATAATAGCAAATTAAATCATGCGATGCACAAGCATAACAGAGAGCTAAAATAAAAGGGAACCCTTAACAGATAATAGAATACTTGATTAAAAACACTTGTTCATTATTATTATTGTTACATTGAAAAAAGATCACCAAATATGGGATCGGAAGGACAAGGGTTCGCAAAGATAAGAAGAAGATTCCCCGGTTCCCTTTCCGTCTTCTCCACCACGTTAAAGCGGCGGTCTTCCCGAGAGGTAGACGTCCAACGATCGTCGCCACATTCGTCAGAAAAGGTGGCGATGACAACCCGGCGAGCCCGTATCTGGCTCAGCAAGTGGAAAGAGCAGTCCCTCAGGGCTTTGGTGATCAAGTGCGCTTCGAAAAAGCACTCGATCTTATCCTCGGCGGCATCAAGCATTGCCGAGGACATCTCTACTGGAGGAGGGGGAAGATCGGCGAGCACCAATGTAAGGATCATCCGAAGCCAAATGGAATGTGGAGGGAGTAGAGACCCCACGCGAGTCAACAGCTCGTACATTGCGGCATCGCATTGCTCGTCCGTAAGAGAAGAGTCCACCAAGCGCGCAGCAAAACGGGGAACAATGTCTTGAATAGGCACTTCCCATGGTTGTCGGCGGGCATGAGGGCGGTTGCAGGCCATGATTGAAATAGTTCTTTGAAGATGAAAGAAGAAAAGGCTCGGCTTTGAGTTATATAGACCAAGCACAGAAAATTCTGTGCACGGTGGAATTATTTCCAAGACCCGGGAAATGAAAATTTTGGGAAACACAAGTCTGACTTGAAAAAGGAAGATGAAAAGACATCTCAGGTGAAACAACGCTTCCGATTCCCCCCAATCAGAGCAAAGCTCTACTTTGAAAATTTAAAATTTTAATAAATGAAGCAACGCTTCAGATTCTCTGCGCCGTGCGCAGGGTGCCACGTGTCAGAATCAGGCATGCCAGCACAGAGAGAGCGACGCCCAAGGCAGCGCGTCCAATCAGAGCAAGGCTCTATTTAAAACGAAAATTAAAGGAAGCAACGCTTCAGTTGCGCAAGCGCTGCGCTGCGGGACACGTGTCAGCGCAGTTGCGCAAGCGCAGTAGCGCAAGCACTGCGCTGAGTGATACGTGTCAGCACAAACGCAGTTGCGCTGCGCTGTGCGCCGCGCGACACGTATCAGCGCAGTTGCGCAAGCGCAGGTGCGCTGCATTGTGCGCCGCGCGACACGTGTCAGCGCAGGTGCGCTGTGCTGTGCGCTGCGTGACACGTGTCACGTGCTGAGACGTTTGCGCCAAACAGAATTAAATTCTAGTAAGATCTTTCTGTTCTTGTTAAAACAAGAAGATTGCCTTCTGTAAAACAGAAGCCCTTGGATCAAAAATCCAACGGTGGGGAAAATTCCCCAAATCACTCAGAGAATAATCTCTTTAACAAACTTAACAAATCTATGGGCACTATATAAAGACCCCTAGACTCCAATTCAAAGGATCATCAACATTGGGAGAGATTAAGAATCTCAAAACAGAGAGAACTCTAAAGAAAGTTCAAGAAAAAAGGTAAAAACCTTCATAAATTAAAAGAATTTCTTCTAATAGATCATTGATCTAAGAACAAGATCAATGATCTTCAATAAAAAAAACAAATAATAATAGTGCCTTACACTTTTTATGAACCACTGGTTCTCTGAAAACAAGAAAAACTTGTTTTTCTTTGATCTAAATTGGATCAAGAAATTAAACAGTGCCCTGCACTTGTAAAATTTGCACTGTTGCGCTCTTGGGTTGGCGCAAACCACCAGAGAGTGCCACGTGTTAGCACTTGAACCACTTGCGCTATGCGCTTTTAAGATAGAGCCTTGCTCTCTGAAACTGGCGCAACTCGTCAGAGCGCGCCACGTGTCAGCAGCGCAAGCGCAGCGCACTGCGCTTGTGTGACACGTGTCATCACCGCAAGCGCTTACGCTCATTTATTGGCGCAAAGCGCCTGACAGGCCACATGGCCACTGCAAGATAATTGATGCACTGCATCATTAAAAAGAAGGGCTGAGCCCAATTAAAAAGGCCTAACAGGCCTAGTAAATGCTATGCATTATTTTTAAAAAGAAAGGGCAGAGCCCAAATAAAAACAGATGTTGTGCATCATTTAAAAGGGGCAAAGCCCAAATAAAGGTCCAACAGAGACCAAGATTAATGCTATGCATTATTAAAAATGTTGGAGAAAGTGCCCTCATAGTCAATTATTGGATCGCAGGTACGTGATTGCAATGATTGCGGAGGACCTATCCCGGTAGGACAGTCTTACTCAAGATGATAGTATGCTATCTGGTTTGCCTTTATCAGTCGTGTACATGTTCAGGTGACTGATTGCATGTTACACTTTGATAGAGCCCTTAGGATCTTGCTTTACTACCAACAGTATGATAGCGATCATATACGTGAGAGTTGGGTAGTTTATATGCATATCCTTAATTGTGGTCCCTAGTCGTGGGAGTTTCGAGACAGGGCATCGATACTCCGGAGTAGACTAGTGTGTACAGTCGAGACCCCGATGAGGGGCGGTGGCCGGTCTCACAAGCCACTGGTGTCAGTTGGATCACCTAAGATGTATACAGGTGCTCATTGGGTTATGAGTACACCGGACAGGACTCGCCGGGAATCTGCTAGTTAGTACTATACCTATCGTCAGATAGCAGTTCCCTGGTGACATGTGTACAGGTTAGTTCATCGACCTGAGGTCGTCATTTGTCTCGTGTGAGTTCCCACTGTGCTTTGATTTCTACCCTACCACGGCTCAAAGGAGTCGTGCAAACAGGTAGCTTTTGGGTACAGTCCCGAGCCATATGGAGGCACGTGAGCGGATCGGCAGGGGATTCGTCTCTCCCGGTATTGGGGGCGAGATCGTGCTGTGTCTAGGAGAGCCATTACGCAAAGCCCTCGGCCGAGGCAGGAGATTTACTGGTAGGTATTCCAGTAGTATCTCAGGGCGTTCTAGGCTACACTCCGACACGACTTATACTGCAAATGGGGGTCTGACGTTGCTAGCCCCTAGGCGGATATGCGATACTCATTGACGAACGGACCGGACTGTATATACATTGTCACTGTTAGGCTCAGTAGGGTTTTCGGAGGAGTTCGCTCATCGGTCTCCCTTGAGTTCGCTCCTCGGCCACCCTTGAGGTCAGTCCATGGGCAGCCGTTACGCATAGCTAGTGCCGCTGACGGTTTGTGGTTAAACCCACTGCCAGGGTGCTGACGAGTCATTAGAGTCCCCCACAGACAGTTTCCCAAGTTCGGGCGAAACGTTGTAGAGGCCGTATGGTTTTATGGCAGGGTTCGGAAAATGCACGTGCGTTTACGCACGTGTCGATTTTCGGACAGATGATACTGGTCGGCTTTGGTTTAAGCCGGATCCGAGTATTATATTGAGTAGGTATAATATCTTTGTCTCAGTTGCATTTGTATTCGGTCGTAATACAAATGCGGGTATATTTATACAGTTTCGGGGTTGTCCTGAAATTCGTTTCAGGATCACTTTTGGAAGTTGCCAGTTTCCAGTTTTCTATCAGCCGTCTTTTAACATTTGGTTAAAGACGGATTTATCTTTTCTACAGATATGATGAGTCAGTGTTCTAGAAGTTTCTAGATGAGGTGACTAGGCTAATTGGTGTGGGGTTTTCATTGGTTGCTTTTATTAAAGGGTGACTAGCCTAATGACTCATGCTTTGTGTTTAATTCCTTTTGGATTGCTTAAGATATTTAGAAGTGAGAAGCTTTTAGCTTAAGGTTACCCCCTTCTCCTACGGTCACCTCCCTCCTTCATATATATGGCTTGCCCTCTCTCTCTCCTCATTCGAACACTCACTTGATTCAAGAGAGAAAAGATTATGATAGTATTCGGGGTGTATGGAATTTTACAGTTCATTTCATTCCATCACCCGATCTCCACGGCAACTTCATTAACCGATCGTCCACGGATTTGGACGAAGTGAGACAAAGTCATCTACTCATTCTCTACATCAATCTTGGTCGTCTCTTTTAGCAAACTTGACGATCGAGTTGCCTCGAGTCAGAGGCGGGAGCCCGTTTAAAGAACCGATCATGTGGTGCCACTTCGACGAGGACATCGGAGATCGACGAGATCGGAGCAGCCGCAACGGAGCGTGGGATGATGGTTGAAGAACGAAGGACTCGGATCGTTCGGTATAACATTCCTACACTCTTTACAGTTTGTTAGTTTAGCAATAATGGCAGATCCGGGTTAAAGTATACGATAGCGCCAGTTAAAAAGTTTATTTGTTCCGCATTTGGCGTCTGTAGACTGCCGGGGCGCTAACGTAGACTTACAGTGGTATCAGAGCCTAACCATTTTGCTATACTAACTTGTGCTAACGTGTTCAAAACATCGATCGAACCGAAACTCAAAAACGAAAAAATCCTATATTGACAGTTTCTGTTGTTTTTAAACGGTCTCAAAAATTATTTCTGGATGTCTTAAAAATCAGTGCAGGGAATTCTAAGACCCACGACAAAATTTGGGGTCGTGATCCCTCCAAGTCGCCGCGGAAGGGCGGCCGAACCCATGGTTTGGCCGCGCAACCGCGGCCACGTGGGGAGCACGTGCTCCCAAATTTTGTCAGTAGGTTCTGTTTGGGATTTTGGGGTTTTTGGTATATAAAGTTTTGGCCCAGATTTTGTTACTGTTCACCAGTAAGCTGTGGGGCCCACTTTTTGATATTTGGTCTTTGGTCGATCGTAATTTAAACACGTTAGTTTACAGTGCTTACATTATATCTCCGACCGGGAATGTCATTTGATCGGTAAACCGCGTTTGATTGCTATAGTTCTTTTAGACGGGTTTGCGAACGTGACTTTCGCGTTGATGTTCTGTGTTGTGCTGTAATGTTGCGGATTTGTCGTGGTGGATAGCAGTGTGCAATGGTAGTACAGTTTGAGTTTATTTGTACATTTGATATTGCGGGGCGAGCATCCAACTTGTGGACAGCCGTCACTGCCTGTTGTATAATATCTTTTTGGGGCACGACCAGGTTGCGGTCGATGTACCTATTGTACTATTTTTCATTACTGTACTAGGTTTTGCCCCGAGACGGAGTGCACGGATAGCCGGGTTCTGGGGGGCAACGGGTCCGCATCTCATGGCTTTGAGAGGCAGAGGGGTCCCACTTCAGAATTGGCAGACTACTCACCGCACTCGTAGGGGGTACAGGTTGACCCAAGGAGGGGTGCCCAAGCTTACCGGATTCCGAGGAGTGCTGGGTGGTCCATTCACTATGCTGTAGGGGGCTGCCTCGCTTCAGGTCTTGGCGGGTAACTTGCCGCACCCGTAGGGGTCTAGGTTTCATTGCACAGGCTATCCACACGACAGGGGAACGTCGAGTTTCAGCAGCGGCTCTGTGAAACTCGGGGATCCCAGATATCTGTATTGTTCTGTGATGCTTATTACTTTTCTGTAATGTTGCATATTATCACGCCTGGAGCGATTATGTATATTGGCTTATATACTATTAGATGTTGTATATGTTTTACACCCGCGCTAGTGCAGTCCCCGCTCTGTCGTTAGTTAAGTAACCTAACGAGTGATGACGGGACCCAGTAACGAATGCGGATGGCATATACGTACATTTTATTTTCGTTCTTTTCTGGTGTGATTGATTGATGGGACTGCGTTGATTCTGATCAATGCAAAGTAAAACAAACCTGTATACAGTTGTTGGAACAATTTAAAAAGTGTTATTGCAAAGACGTTTCCTTTTGTTATGCATAGCGGTATTCAGTGGAATATCCAGCACCTCATTCGACGAGGCAAGGGCCGATATCCCTTCACCGGGACCGACCCCTTGGACAGAAGTTTGCGTCAGAGTAATAACTTCACTATAGTCGATTACATGTTGCTTTGCATAGCGGTATTCAGTGGAATATCCTGCACCTCATTCCACGAGGAAAGAGCCGAGATCCCTTTACCGGGAGTGACCTCTTTAGCAAAAGGTTTTCGCCACTATATTTTAAAAAGCTATCAGGTTCCTTCAGCGATATCAAGTTCACTACGTTAAAGGTTTTTCGCCAAAAACCAGCCGTAGCCCTCCGTCGTTTCTTATGGATGGTCAGTAGTATTCAAGCTATGTTTGTTGGCATACGTCAAGGCATAGTGTTTGGTAGCTGCTGGGTATTCATTTGTTGCATAGATAGATGAGTTGGTTTGGGACAGTCGTATTACCTTGTTGGCATACGTCAAGGGTATGTACGGGTGGGTTCAAATTAACAAGATAATGACGGGCAGAACTTGACATGTGACTTATGATTTGTTGGCATACGTCAAGGTCATAAGAGCATGGGGCAAGAAAATGATATCGGGAGTTTCTAAAGAAACTGAAACTTGCCAAGTATGCGCATACCTTCTGGAGTATGAATAACGTGGATGCATTCCATCACGTTAACATGCGATGAGAGTTGGATCCCGATTCCCACTGATGAGTTGGTTTACTCTTCGGGTGATCCCGATTGATTCTTCTTTAGGTTTGGAGGAGAATTTGACAGGACAGTGGGAGGTTTCCGGATTAGATAAAGTGATGACCATTCTGATCTAGGTTAGAGTGCACGCAGAGTGTTTCTTTTCTCTCTCTCTCTTTGGCAGCGACCTTTGACCGACCCTAGACTATGACTCAGTGACCAGGTTGACCGAACCTTCTTAAAATACTGGCTTTTGGATTGTTTGAGTTGCATAAGTCATTGCCACTCCTTCTTTTACCCTTTGCATTTCTCAGAACACCCGTATTACTACGGATATCCACTTCCATTGGATAGAGCCATCGTATGGTTATATACGAACTCGAAGGGACTTCTTCGAGGATGGATCAAGGTTCAGGAGAAATAGAATTGGTTTATTCAGTTGTCTTTTATTATCACCTTCTCTCAGGTTGCGAGAGCTCCTTGGTTTAGGAGAGTACACCTATTACGCCTATTGGATAGTCTTATTCCAAACCATAGGCTGGTGCCGAAAGGTAGGGAATGAAGAAAACCAATTAGCCTAAGGACGGTGTGCAGAAGGTAATATGTAAAGACAAAATAAAGGGATTAGAAAGAGGGCAAAGTAAAATGCGACTGATATCATTCACGACCAAAACCGCGTACTTCATCGCAGCTCCTATTTCACCTTTAAAAAGAATAAGGTATTATTCAGTTGTCTTTTATCGTCACCTTCTCTCAGTTGCGAGTACTCCTTGGTTTAGGAGGGTACACCTATTATGCTTACTGGATAGTCTTCTTCCAAACCATAGGCTGGTGCCGAACGGTAGGGAAGGAAGAAAACCAGTTAGCCTAACGATGGTGTACAGAAGGTAACGACTAAAGACAAATAAAGGGATTTGGAGAGATAGCAATAAAATATACGGTTGAAGTCATGAATTGGATTATGGAAGAGGCATTGCTATGAATACCAGGATACCCCTACGAAACATTTTCATGTTTCAGTGCATTGTTAAAGAAAAACTGTTTTCCCGATTAGACACTTACTCCAAGGGTATGTATTTACCAGGTTTCATTCTCATATCTGTATGGTTTTACAGATGATGAGTGGGAGTAAGATATTGGGAATTAGGTGATCATCCTCATTATATCGGAATTCGTTGCAATTGGTGATATTTGAGGAAATCGCCAGGGTACAGTTTTCTACCTACGACGCACAGGTTTTGAGTTGTTTAACTCAGCGGACTTATACAGAGTATTGTATGTTGTCCAAGTGTCCATAAGGACAAAGGGGTAGGTCCTCGTACTATGTTCTATTTACTTATAACTTCTCTAGTATTTAGACGAGTGTTTCGTAGAAATACAAGGTCTAAGTTTTGAGAAGTTGTGGGTATAAGAATAAAGAGGAGAACCAGGTATCACAAGTATCGGGATTCTTCAAAGAGATCGAAGATGTAGATTCTTGTGATTGGTATTCAGATGATAGTGATGGTTTTGAGAAACGAGTTTTCTCTTTCAGGTTACTCATAATTGGATGGATTCCTAAGTTGAGTAATGCTGATTATCCTCTTTCCATTAAGTTGATATGCACTGGAGACAGATGCATGGGTTGAATATGGTTCCAATTAAATAAGTGCCAAAGTTTCTATATTAGATATAGAATAGTTCGTACCTTAAAAGAAATTAAGGTACGGGGAGTTGTCCAGCTTATGATTAAAACCAGACACTGGATAACTCAGGGAACGTTTCTGTAATGGCTGTTTGTGGGTTGATCCTGGCTATGACGAGGGTTGATATTCTACCATTTAGAAGATCAATAGTGATATTGTTCTTGACTCGCCACAGTTTTAGTAAAAATGGATCTTTTTCAGAAAACAGTAGTGGGAGTATGGTAGAACTGGAAGTGATTCCAGAACCGCGAACGATTACGGAAAAATTTAATAGGACCTATATATTCAATCAGGTTTGACATTCCAATAGCCACTCCGCAGGTATGGTAGGTAACCTCAGACACCCGAGAGGTACTTCGGTAGCCTCAAGGACGGTGACAGGGAGGTTCTTATCTACCCAGACTTGACACTACTGTTGTTCCAGGATATGAGACCCGGTAGGAGGGTTGTCGTAGTCAGTGGGAGCAACGGAAGCATGGTGGGCAAGTAGCTTATGTCTATTTATAGACTTGAGCAGTTATAGCGGAGATAGATCATCTAATTTTGATGTGACAGTCATGGGTTTGACTTCAATCAGAATAGGGGATGGATCAGTTAAGAAGGTAGTAGGGTGTGATGTCATGGTATCTGGATGACATACACAGAGTGGGAAGTAAAATTCCTATACTACGATCGGTTGTACTGTGGTCGTCACACAGTTGTTTCTCCAGACAGGATATGGATATAATATTTGACATTCTGGTTTCTAGATCTATGGTTTTAGATCTGGATTTGGGTAGTTTCCCAATGCGGGTACTTTGACAGATATTCTAATGGTTTTTGGAATAGTTGACTCCTAGCATGGTGGTGTACCTGCAGGTGATTGAGTCACCCTCTCTAAAGGTGTCTTACAGACTAAAGGGGAGAGGGATGCGCATGATTGGCAGATCACTTGCTTAGGCAATTGAGTCAATCATGAGATGTCAAGTACCACACCAAATGTTGGTTTTGCACTAGATGCAATAAGTTTGTATTAATCCAATCCTGGAGAAACATAAGGAAGCAGTTTTAGAACATTAGTACATGTTCTATGGATTTGATAACGGCAGCCTCTTTCGGGAGACGGTTATCATTCCAGGCTTCAAAGGTGACGTGGATAACAGAGTGATTGTCAGAGTTTTAGTTTTCCTTCTGACGAAGGACAGTATTATGGACAGGTGGTTCCAGCGGATACTGTGGGTGGCATTGTGCCGGATACTGATTAGGTTCAGTGATCCATACAGTCTAAGAAGTTTGGATATGGAGTTCATTTATGAACAAAGGTCCCATCAGATATCCAGACATATTCTAAGAAAGGTACTACTCAATTCGGGAGATGGCTTTCTCCGCGAACTTGAGATTAAGAGAGATACAGAAAGAAACTTCTAGGCGGATCCACTCACCGAGGCTATTTCTCGAACACAATAGTTTTACAAACGGGCTTTGTGAAACTGATTAGTAGAGGAGTTGGATGTTCGGTTTCACACGGGCTGTGAGTAGTCGACATCGCAATATTAGCCTTGAGTGCAAGTGGGAGATTGTTGGAGATAGTGCCCTCATAGTCAATTATTGGATCGCAGGTACGTGATTGCAATGATTGCGGAGGACCTATCCCGGTAGGACAGTCTTACTCAAGATGATAGTATGCTATCTGGTTTGCCTTTATCAGTCGTGTACATGTTCAGGTGACTGATTGCATGTTACACTTTGATAGAGCCCTTAGGATCTTGCTTTACTACCAACAGTATGATGGCGATCATATACGTGAGAGTTGGGTAGTTTATATGCATATCCTTAATTGTGGTCCCTAGTCGTGGGAGTTTCGAGACAGGGCATCGATACTCCGGAGTAGACTAGTGTGTACAGTCGAGACCCCGATGAGGGGCGGTGGCCGGTCTCACAAGCCACTGGTGTCAGTTGGATCACCTAAGATGTATACAGGTGCTCATTGGGTTATGAGTACACCGGACAGGACTCGCCGGGAATCTGCTAGTTAGTACTATACCTATCGTCAGATAGCAGTTCCCTGGTGACATGTGTACAGGTTAGTTCATCGACCTGAGGTCGTCATTTGTCTCGTGTGAGTTCCCACTGTGCTTTGATTTCTACCCTACCACGGCTCAAAGGAGTCGTGCAAACAGGTAGCTTTTGGGTACAGTCCCGAGCCATATGGAGGCACGTGAGCGGATCGGCAGGGGATTCGTCTCTCCCGGTATTGGGGGCGAGATCGTGCTGTGTCTAGGAGAGCCATTACGCAAAGCCCTCGGCCGAGGCAGGAGATTTACTGGTAGGTATTCCAGTAGTATCTCAGGGCGTTCTAGGCTACACTCCGACACGACTTATACTGCAAATGGGGGTCTGACGTTGCTAGCCCCTAGGCGGATATGCGATACTCATTGACGAACGGACCGGACTGTATATACATTGTCACTGTTAGGCTCAGTAGGGTTTTCGGAGGAGTTCGCTCATCGGTCTCCCTTGAGTTCGCTCCTCGGCCACCCTTGAGGTCAGTCCATGGGCAGCCGTTACGCATAGCTAGTGCCGCTGACGGTTTGTGGTTAAACCCACTGCCAGGGTGCTGACGAGTCATTAGAGTCCCCCACAGACAGTTTCCCAAGTTCGGGCGAAACGTTGTAGAGGCCGTATGGTTTTATGGCAGGGTTCGGAAAATGCACGTGCGTTTACGCACGTGTCGATTTTCGGACAGATGATACTGGTCGGCTTTGGTTTAAGCCGGATCCGAGTATTATATTGAGTAGGTATAATATCTTTGTCTCAGTTGCATTTGTATTCGGTCGTAATACAAATGCGGGTATATTTATACAGTTTCGGGGTTGTCCTGAAATTCGTTTCAGGATCACTTTTGGAAGTTGCCAGTTTCCAGTTTTCTATCAGCCGTCTTTTAACATTTGGTTAAAGACGGATTTATCTTTTCTACAGATATGATGAGTCAGTGTTCTAGAAGTTTCTAGATGAGGTGACTAGGCTAATTGGTGTGGGGTTTTCATTGGTTGCTTTTATTAAAGGGTGACTAGCCTAATGACTCATGCTTTGTGTTTAATTCCTTTTGGATTGCTTAAGATATTTAGAAGTGAGAAGCTTTTAGCTTAAGGTTACCCCCTTCTCCTACGGTCACCTCCCTCCTTCATATATATGGCTTGCCCTCTCTCTCTCCTCATTCGAACACTCACTTGATTCAAGAGAGAAAAGATTATGATAGTATTCGGGGTGTATGGAATTTTACAGTTCATTTCATTCCATCACCCGATCTCCACGGCAACTTCATTAACCGATCGTCCACGGATTTGGACGAAGTGAGACAAAGTCATCTACTCATTCTCTACATCAATCTTGGTCGTCTCTTTTAGCAAACTTGACGATCGAGTTGCCTCGAGTCAGAGGCGGGAGCCCGTTTAAAGAACCGATCATGTGGTGCCACTTCGACGAGGACATCGGAGATCGACGAGATCGGAGCAGCCGCAACGGAGCGTGGGATGATGGTTGAAGAACGAAGGACTCGGATCGTTCGGTATAACATTCCTACACTCTTTACAGTTTGTTAGTTTAGCAATAATGGCAGATCCGGGTTAAAGTATACGATAGCGCCAGTTAAAAAGTTTATTTGTTCCGCATTTGGCGTCTGTAGACTGCCGGGGCGCTAACGTAGACTTACAAAAAAATGGGCAAAGCCCTAGCACAGGTCTAATAGGCCAAAAATAAGAAATAACGTTGAATATTCTCAACTGGACTTAGCCCAATCATGGCCGTAAGTCCTCAAACTAAATTGACTGAGCAAGACAGCTCTCCTAAATCAATTTACATCCAGTTCGAGGGTACATCTCCGAACTCCTCTGATTCCTATCGTTGTAATCCTTCAACGACGTCAGAGAGGTGACGGGTCCCGACGACCACACATTGACACGGACTGTGGGGTCCTTAAACTCATTGTTCATCACAGAATTTTGTATATTTGTACCGCCCATTCTTAATCACATTGCATACAGGTAGGTGCTTTTTATCCGTATTTGCTGCATGTTTATAGATTACAGGTTTCCAGTCCAAGAGAGCACAAATCCGACTTCTTCTCCACAGTTACGGCAAAATCCAGAACATCTGTCTCAAACAGATAAAAGCCGGGTTCCAGTATCCGTTCCGTACCAGTTCAGAAGAAGGGACGAAAATAGTCGTCATTTGGGACTAAAGCAAAATTTGAAGTCAAAAGAGGTGAAAGTCAAAGGAGAAGAAATGAAGCAATCTTGGATCAGAAATCTGGAGATCCTCTGGATGAATTATTGCAGTGTAAAGATTTCAAACATCAGGAAAAATGAGCACAAGACCAGAGAAAAGAAGCAGCCAAGGTTTGGCCACCAAACAGCCGCGCATCCGCGGCTAAACCCCTACTTTGGCCGCGGATCCGCGGCTGCCACGTGTCCTTGCATGCTGGAATTTTAGGGTGTTTTCTGTAACAATGTGTAGGCTTGTACTATATTGCTAAATTCTCAGAATCAGGCCTATAAATAGCCCAAAGCAGAACCAAGAATGTGTGCTTAGTTTCATGTGTAATTTTTGTATTAGATTTATTTAGTTTCTAATAAAAGTCCATTTTCCTCCATCTTCCTCCATTAAAGCTTGTGAGAGGTTTTATTGAGTGTGAAGCATGCAAGAAGTGTTCTTTTTCTATATGTGTAATTTGTAATTCGGTTTCTTATATTGCTTGTAATTTTCATTGTTAAACGTAGTTGTTGTTATTTATTAAAATTGTCGTTTTGATATTTCTTCCATTTTCGGTTATCCTTACAACCATGATGCTTAGTGTGATCCTTGCCTAAGTGAGGTCCCGAACAGCTAGTTGTGATTTTCTATCTCAATTCTTATTACCCTCTTTCTTTGTTTTATTTCATTTAACTTTTCTAATGGGTGAGTAACTTCTCACTTGTTAGGGTAGGAAACGGAAAGTTTGAAAGACGGGAACATCCCTCACTTTTCTCTTTGACAAATATCTTGATTTGAACTTCTGTTAATTGATCCACAATCCGCTCCCTACGGCACCTTATTCTTCATAATAGCGGTGATACCCTAGTGAGACCGGTTGTGGTTTAATCAACTTGAGGTCGCGGCTAAGAGCCAAGAACGGACTGACAAGGACCAAAAAGAGAAAACGAAGTGTTGGAAAGCCTAGCTTATACTCGCAAGTTTTCTCTTAGTCGTGCTAATCCCCGTTGTTGCCGATTACCGTAACATCAATATTAAGAAGTGGCAAAAGAATCAAGTGAGCGATCCTCCCGACCCAAACCAACCAAATCCTACCCTTTACAAGTTCTCTTATCATTCATTTTTCAATTAGCTAAACTCAAACAAACCCAACATATTTGGACTTAACTCGTCAAGACATTAAGAAAAAGACTCCCATCTCTCTGTGGATCGACCCGTACTCATCCGGCTAGCTGCAAAGCGAAACCGTCCTGATTGCGGTAATTAAACTTAAACACGCAGAATCTCTGTCAATCACTCATGGACTGATGCGTCCTTAAACCAAAACACGGACTGTGGGGTCTTTAAACCCACGGACTCATGCGTCCTTAAACTACCAATGGACCACCACGTCACTAAACTGGAACATGGACCACCATGTCGCTAAACTGAAATATGGACCACTACGTCACTAAACTGGAACATGGACCACCATGTCCATAAACTGGAATATGGACCACCATGTCCCTAAACTGGCAATGGACCACTATGTCCCTAAACTAGAACAATTGAGTCAATTGTTCTCTTGTCGGATCCAAACGATCCCGTTAAGTTGATCTTAGTCTGGAGATTAGGCTAACGTATCCTTAACGAACGTTTAAGTTGATCTTAGCCTAAATATGGCTAACGTATCCTTAAACTAAAACACCAAACCCAAATCTAAGTAAATACGGATTTGGACTAATCCACGTCCTACGGGCGACAGCATAAATTAGTCTCCGTATACAATCCACGGGCAACCACAAACAAAACAAACACCCACGACACGAAGTGAAATTCTGGAGAAGGAGAAAGTTGTTACCGCGATGCGGTAGCGTAATTAACTGCAGGGGCTTGCGCCTGCAGGAAAGAGCGTCCCCACAATCAAAAACCTCTCAAGCGAGGGGGAATCTGACGAAGTCTGCTACATCGGCCGCATCCGTCTAAACCTCCGATACACGGTGCCATAAATCAACTTGGCATCTTCGGAGAGGTGGACGGATAAAACCAAATAGCATCTGCCCCGAATCTCAGGCAAGACGTCCTCACGTCGTCTTAGCCTCCATTCGGAGGGGAACACCGATGAGGCTAGATCAGGAATGAATATAATACTGAACAAAGAAATGTACATCCTAAGGCTTCTTAAGTTGAGTAGCGTATCGTAAGTATGCCGCGGAACATACCCACGGTACGTCACTCTACTTTAGTCACCTATTCCATCAACCAAGGGTCATCCTATGCTCCGAAGGTAAAACCTAATGCTCTGATACCAACTTTGTCACGCCCCGAAAGTACGGAACATGACCGGCACTTAAACTACGAAACGTCTCGAGGCGACGTAATCCAAGTAAACCGAAAACCCAGAAATTCAAACCAAGAAAAGTAGTAGAGTGAAGGAAAACCAATTTAAATCAAGTAGTTTTAATAGCATAAGCCGAATTATGCGTTTTTAAAAACATCAAATATTTCCTGAAAATTTCGGCAGAGTCTCCTTTGTAAATACTGGCCCCCAAACGGGATACAACATGAATATTATACGAAATCAATAAAAGGAATTCCCAAGCGGGAGCTAGCTCTTCGTCAATCGACGGTCACAACCACACAAGCAATATAATATACAACGCCAAGGGCGAGAATCAAAACTCAAAAGGAAACTCAAAACAACAAGAAATCCACAGAAATATAACGCGCGGCGCTAAGGTCGAAATAATAACATCACTGGTCTCTGTCTCAAAAATAAATACATGTTTGGTTGATGGAACTTCTAGATACAACAGAGTAATAATATACAAGGTATATAATGGGGGGTACGATACAAATAAACCCACCTACTAGCAAATCACTCCAAAAAGGAAGTAGTGCCAGCAAAGCCGTAATGAAACCTGTACGGCAAAACCTGCAAGAAACTGTGGCACAACGGGGATGAGTTGCCAACTCGTGAGTAGAAAACATCTACGAACAGAAATCGCATGAACAACGCAATCCTAGGTCATATGATCATAATATATCCTCAAATATATAACCAGCAGCATATAACAATGGCTAGGGTAAATATCTATCCCAAGTGTAATCCCATGTGCCCGTGTCAGTGCCTCGGCTAGCAATATATCATATGGATGATGTATGTACGCATGAAACAGAATGAATGTACTGAAGAAAACTGCATTCATAAATTAGTGAGATTTCTGTATCTTTTTTAAAAACGAGGTATCATAAATGAAATCAGTATAAACCGTGCCTAGCATCGACACAAAACAAGTATCCAAATCTCTCGATATCTTTGTGTCACAATCTCTGTACCTCAATATCTCAAAATCTCTGTATGTCAATCTCACTATCTAGGGCGCCGTCAGTCCAGACAGGCCCCTACCATCAATCTCAAGACCACGACGGTATCCTCCGGATATCCGACGCGTCGGGTAAAATCACCGGTCGGTAGTGCTCCCCTACCAGTCTCAACGCCATCATCTGCGATCCTCTTACCCCGGGATACCGCACCGAGTCCACCATGTACCCGAAACGGTTCCTCCACTCCTCAAACTCGGGTCTCAAAATCCATCAGCAAACTCATGGTGGACGACTCATACATCATGGGAAAACCGCACTTTTCTTTTTAAAAAAAGAAAAAAAAGAATTTTATAAGTGTTTTTGCAATTTCCCCCCAAATCCAGGAAATCTCATGAAAATCCGAATCCAAATCCTTAATAGCATGTAAACAGTGAATATAGACATAAAAATCCATGAATGCGGCATATCAATGAATAATAACATGCATGAAGTAGCAAGTAATATCTACAATGTCTAAACTAGTATATAAGGCAAGTACACTAATATCAAGTCTAAACTAGCAGCTAACAACCTATGTCAAATGAAATAGTATTTTCTAAAGTGTTCGTGACATGGCAATTACCGATGAAGATGTGTGTGAGCCGGCAAGTAAGTGTACGTGGTACATACGCGTCATCGGTAATGGTGCTGGTGTCCTAACAGCATGATATTAATAATAGAATATGATTAAAAAATAAGTATCCGATGCGGAGCAACAACAATAATGAGCGGGAGCTAAATACTAGACACAATAACAACTAATATGGGCTAACAACTACACTAAACTATAGGGCTAAACTGTTAAGCTAAACTAAAGGTAAGGAAGCCGCCTAACGTCTGAGTCGATACATATGTATATATATATATATATATATTAGTCGGTGATCCCGCCTCGATAATATCACATCCGATACCATATCTATAATCAGACATTCCCAAGTCAAGAGTGCGGATCAAACATCAATATATAGCTCGTACGTAAATCCGTCGTACGGCATCCCCAAATCTGGATACAGGTCAGTATCACATTCATCAAATTAATCATTTGGTATCCTCTTTATCAAAGATCATAATCTGGGGTACTGATCTACGTCTAGTACAATACTAATATAATCAATCTAATCATCATCTGACTGCTGATCTACAGCCTCATACAACCGATATCATCATCATATATCGTCATAAAGAGGTATACATCGCCTAATGCGACCTATTAAGAATATCTTAACATATCTTATCTCATATCACGATCACATGTCAACCATTCAATATATAACACTATTCACATATATCGTCGTCCCAAGATCCGCTATAATATCTGGACGTACCTCAAGTACGAATCCTGCCATATTACCGTTCTCACGGTCTCAAATCAATCTCATCGACTTACCTCAAATCCCAAAACACTATCCTCAAATCCAGTATGTGAACACATAGTCCTACACCCATGTGAACACATAAATACATATTCTCGTATAAGCACAAATGAAGAAGAATGTATGCAAGTGTGGGTGTGGGTGTATGTGTGGTGCAACCCCTACTCTAGGATTTCGCAACACTAAACCTATCCAATCACACCTAAAATCTATCTCTATCATCAATAAACTCAACAATATAACCAATATATGTGTGTGTATACGTATTCGTATACATCACCATGAACTGCGGGGGTGCTATACGCCATCCACCCGACTTCTCCCCGTAGATATAAATCTACTCACCTGGTCCTCGCTCGCCGGTGCCGACGTCGCCACGCGCTTGCTTGTCGTCTCGAAGTCCACATGGGGTACCTACATATCATAACGCACCGTATCGCATTAAAACCAAATTCGAAATCGAAACGGCATACGAAAATCAAACCGGCACGCGTATCACGCATAGGTCAAAACCTATCGCCTACACATACAAGAATAGCTAAACCAACCCTCGATATCGATTTACAAACGTCAAACCATCGATAAAAACCCAAACACACTCATTTGCGCATTCACGAACACTAATCATAATATAAAATAGGTTAAAATTCACAAAAACCCCAAATTCACTTTAAAAGCCATTTTTCCGTAAATCTAGCAAGCAAAAATTACCCGTTTTAGTACAAAACTCGACGTTTAAGCAAATATAGCGGCTATAATACTTATTAAACATCTCAAATAAGTCATACGACCCATTTCAAGAATTTAATATCATCAATTCTTATAAAAATAAAAATTCTAGTTTTGCAATTTATCTAATTTTAACAATTTCAACTAAAAATGCACAAAACAATAACTACGCTTGATTTTACATAGTCCAAGGCATTAAACCACTCATTATAATATTAATGATGACATGAAACCATAATTATATTTTAATCTAAAGTATTAACAATTTTCCAAAAACCCTAGTTAGCAAAATAACTTAATTAGGACATTTTATAAGTAATGGTTTGTAATTAACAACTAGATTAGGTTTCTACAAACTTAAGATGTTAATCCATATCACTAAATCATGTACAATTTATCACAACACAAATCCACAACAAAACCCTAATCTAATCCTTCTCTTGAAAACCCATATCTTTCAATTAAACCACAATTAAACTTATAATTAAGCTAGACTAAAGTATTTAGCAACAATTTAAACAAAAGGCCAAGATTTATACCTCATGAACCATGGATTAAACTTAAGATCTAGACCTCCAATTTGAAATCCTTGCACCAAGATCCATGCAATTTTGGCTAATGAAAAATGGGTAGGAGTCGGATTTGGATTTTAGCTTGATTTTAGATGGAATTTTAGACATTTTTGAGGCCAAAATGAAGTGGGATTTAAGGGGGGAAATTCTGGACAGCAAGGGGGGATTCGGCTGCAGGTAGGGAGAGAGGAGAGAGAGTGGGAGGTGGGGGAAATGATATCAAGTCAACCCTAGTCAAAGTCCACTCTCATTTCTACCATTTCCTTTTCTTTTCTTTTCTTTTCTTTTAACAATTCAAGTGGGGAAAGTGAGGGGGGAACAACTTGGGGCTGCTGAAATTTAGCCAAGGAGGGGAGGAAAAATGTGGAGTGTGAGTGTGAGTGTGGGTGTGGAAAGAAAAAGATACATATTATACCCCCAAAACCATTTACACTAATTTCACCAAATAAGCCTCTTTTCTTCAATATTTTCTAAAACCGACTAACAACTTCATTTCATTTCAAAAACGTGTTAAAATTTTGTTTAATTTGATATGATGCAAAAAATTTGTTTCAACTCATTCCAATTTGTAATTTTCCCTAATTAAATGTATTAGTGACGGCTTAAAATAATATTAAAATAATTAATTTCGGAAAAAATTTCAGAAAATTTGAAATTTCACCAGTGGCTCAATAAACACCAAATACTAGCAATTACATAGCTAGAATATGTATATTTAATTTTAAAATAAAGATATTTGTATTTTGACTTTTTACAAAAAACCTCCTTATTTTACCGATTTTCCGAAATTTTACCGAAACGATTTTCAAAACGTTACAGGTGGTGATGAGAGGGAGCGGCGATGGTGGCGGTGAGCGTAGGTTACGGTTCGGAGACGTGAGGAAGAATGAGGGCGAGAGTGAGAGGGTGAGGTTTATAATAAATAATATATTATATAATATATATTATATATTAGAGTGAGAGAGAGAAAGAGGTGGGGACAAGGGTTTTAAGAGGATGAGAGAGAGAGAGAGACGATAGATATATATATAGAGTGAAATATTATTAGTTAAATTATTATAATATATTATATATTATATATATAACAGCTATATATTTATTTCTTATATAGAATATTTTATATATATATAGGATTTTACAGCTAATACCAGATTACTCCGAATATTATCAGTGTCCCTTCTTAAATCTAGTTTTTCAATATAGAGAATATACGTAAAAGTTTAACCCATAATGTGATATCCAGTAAATAAAAACATATGCCCCCAAATATAGATCTACGTAAATATACGTAGCGATAAAAAACGAGTCTGTTTAACCATTAGGACATGAATATGATTTATGGGCGCAACCACATGATATAGAGTATTATCACATGCAAGGCTAGATAACCAAATATGTTATTTGGTTTTTATTTTGTATTATTAAAACATATGTAGATTATATTATATATGTGTATAGAATCTTGATTTGTATGGATACTCTGTACTAGCAAATATTTGATGTAATCTTGAACCATGATGGGTTTCAAACATACTGGTCGGGTTGGATAATAAACACAGTTATCAATTACACTATCCGCAATCCAAAAGCAATAATAATACAGAAATTTGTCGTAAAAATTGAAATACCCCAAATAAAATAGTATAAATGCACTAAGGCGTTGCATAGAAAGATTAGGGAAATATTTTCCCATATTATAATTTGATTCTATTATTGGATTTTTGATCCAACTCTCTGTTTAACAGAGAAGATCTTTTTTATTTTAAAAAAGATCAGAGAGATATTTTTCCCTTAATAGAATTTAATTCTATCATTTGATAATTTTTAAACACCATTAGATTTTTGATCCAACGGCTCTGTTTAACTGAGAATATTCCCAGATTTTAGGGAAATAATTCTCCATGTAGAATTTAATTCTACCCTCTTTAATTTGGACGCTGACGTTCACGTGCTATGCACTTGAGCGCCGCCTAAGAATTTAATTCTTATATAACAAGAACCGCGTGCTTTGAACGTCGGCGCTCACGTGAACTTCACGTGAGGCGCCGCTGTAGGATTTAATCTTATAAGAGGCCGGCGCCGGCGCTCACGAGGGGAGCACGTGAGGCGCTGTCTTATTATGTTTGAACAGAGCTTGGCTCTTATTATTGTGTTTAATTAATAAGGGAACAACACTTATCGGTTTATCTCTACTGTGGTGGCCATCGACTTGTGTTTGTAATCATGTCCTATACAGAGCAATATCAACTTCCTATACTGGGAGAGACGAATTCCCTCGACCGCTCACTGGCTTTACATGCTTTGGTTCTATATCCAAAAAAAAACATATTTGCACGACTCTTTTGAGCCGTGATATGGTAGAAGTCTAAGTATAGTGGAAACACACATGAGACATCCTAGAGACTACCATGTACTCATGTCACCAGAGAACTGCTATCTGACATTGGTATATTACCAACTAGGAGTTTTCGGTGAGTCCGTCCAGTGTAACTCATCCAATGAGCACCTATATACAATTTTCGGTGTCAAACACCAATAGCTGCAGGATCAGCAATCGCCTTTCAACCGAGTCAAACTAGGGACATTTAAGGATGTGCTTATCGACTATCCAGACCCCACTAGTATAATCTGCATCATCGTCCTGATAGTCAAGAAAAATCCTAAAGGCTTTATCTCATGTCTAAACGATACATGATAGTGAATAAAACGCATCACTTAGAACATAAAGACAAACTAGATAGCATACTATCATCTCGAGTAAGACTGTTTTCCGTATAGGTTCTCCTTCAATTACGTAATTGTCATTTTGCAATTATAATAATTGCCTTGAGGGCACTATATCCAACAGAAGAGACTACAACGTTTGTAGAGCGTTAGCCACCTCTCCTTAGACTCCGGCTAATCTTTATGAAACCCGGAACAACCCTGCTCGGTGATTTCCTTACCGAAGATGATCCACCTTGAGATAACTCCAACACAACCCTTAGCTTCAAATTGATGTCATCAAAATGAAGCAACCCACTAATTAAACTTGCTAAGAATGATTAGTAGGAGATGTATAATAATTAGCTCACTAATTCTTCTCTTTTCTTTATACCTTTCTCACTTAAGCAAAAACTCAAAAGAAAGAGATGAAGTGATAAGAATGGCTAAGCACTTTTCACCATGAGAACAAAAGATATACATGCTTATCTAAAAGGATAAAGCAAGGGTGAGTCATTTGTTTCTACACAAAACCAAAAAAATGACTCATTATCTTTTATTCGTAAAGATAAATAAATATCCTTGTTCTCATCTTTAATCATTTGTAATTCTTATACACCCATCTCAATTGTATCAACATACACGTCATAATATTTATGTCAAATATAAATATTAATAAAGAGAAAAAAAATAAAAAAGTGAGTATGATATTAGTTAATATATAAATATATTAATATATGAATATATATTTAATTATTAAATCAATACTTGATTTAATAATCCGGTTATATCATATATATACCGGCTAATATTATTAAACACCCGATTAAAATACATATATCACATACACGTGTTTAATCGAACTCCTATACGTATTACTATACGTCCCCTACGTCGTTTCGTCTGTGTTGGGAAACCTTTGTGTGGGACGCTAAAGAATCGAAAATACACTGGCAGTATGTTAGGATCATATCCATAGCCACAAGCACGTCAGCGGTACTAGCTGCACGTAACGGCTAACCAGATATTGATCGAAAGAATGTCAATGAGAAAGCTCATCAGAACCCTGCAAAGTCTTTCAGTGACATCACCGTACAGTCGGTCTCTTCGTCTAAGAGTATCGCATATCGGATCTAGAGTTTGGAATCTGCTAGACCCCAATAACTCAATTTGTCATGTGACAGAGGACTCATAACTATTCGGAGATACAACTGATAATACTTATCAGTTTATCTCCAATGTGGTGGCCACCAACTTATGGCTATATTCATGTCCTGCACAGCGCAATATCAACTCCCTATACCGGAAGAGAGAAATCCTCTCGACCACTCACTGCCTCCACGTGGTTCGGGACTATACCCAACAAAAACCTGTTTGCACGACTCTTTTGAACCGTGGTAGGGTAGAATTCTAAGTATAGTGGGAACACATATGAGACACTATGGAGATCTCAGGTCCTGTGGACTACCATGTACTCTATCACCAGAGAACTGCTACCTGACATTAGTATATTACCAACTAGGAACTCTCGGTGAGTCCATCCAATGTAACTCATCCAATGAGAACCTGTATACAATTCTCGATATCAAACATCAATAGCTGCAGGACCAGCTATCGCCCTCCAACTGGATCAGGAAACTTACACGCTAATCTAAACTGGAGTACCGAAACCCAGTCCCGATACACCTACGACTATGGACATTTAAGGATGCGCTTATCGATTACCCAGGCCCTATTAGTATGATCTCCATCATCGTCCTGGAAGTCAAGAAAAATCCTAAGGGCTTTATCTCATGTTTAAACGACACGTGGTAATGAATAAATGCATCACATGAAAAATAAAGACAAAACAAATAGTATACTATCATCTCAAGTAAAATTGTTCTCTCGTATAGGTCCTCCTTCAATTACAATAATTAGCTTGAGGGCACCTATATCCAACAGAGAGGAGCCATCGGGAATCAAATCCCGATTTTTCGGCCGACAATTCTCTTCCTAGGGACATCGAGCTATCTATATTAGATCAGATTTTCCCTCACTCAAGGGATTACGTCCATTATCCCATTTTAGGTGGTCTCGTTAGTCTTGTAATGTTGGGTTCTGCCAGAGAAACTTCAAGTTCGTCGACCGCTCGCTCCAACCCACCTCCTGTCGAGACACCGGAGGTGATGGCGCTACGGGAGGAGCTCAGGAGGGAGCGTGAAGGAAACATGAAATGGAAAGCCGAAATGGATGTCCGGAGGAATCAATTCTCGCAACAACACGGTATGTTTTCGCAACCGTAGTCAGTACAGGGTCCATGGCCGCCGCATCCAACATATTACCCTCTTTCGACACAGCATGCGTATTACCCAACTCCATCACAGGGACCGTCTCCGCCGTACTACCCTCCGCCTCCGCAACAGGGATACTACCCTTAGTCTCCGCCTCCGCAACAGGGAGGCTAGTACTACCCTCAGCGTCCATCTCCGCCACAGGAACCTCTTTACCCTCAGCATCCACCACAGGGAAGGCCATGGTCATTTTTTCGCAAGAAAATATCGACCAAATGAATCAATTTTTTGCAGGGCATGCTAGATACAATTCCTTCAAGGCAATTATTGTGATTGCAAGTAGACAATTATAATAATTGAACGAGAACCTATACATGTATAACAGTCTTACTCGAGATGATAGTATGTTATCTGGTTTGTCTTCATTATTGATAAAGCCCGTAGGATTGTTGCTTGACAACCAGCATTATGATGGCGATCATATATGTAGGAGCTGGGTTGTACATAAGCACATCCTTATGTCCCCAGTCGTGGGAGTATCGAGACCGGGCATCGATATTCCGGAGTAGACTGGTGTATACATTTCTAGACCCTGACGAGGGGCGGTGGCCGGTCTCACAAGCCATTGGTGTTGCGTCACCTAAGATAATATACAGGTGCTCACTGGAGGTGAGTACACCGGACGGATTCGCCTAGAACTTCTAAATGGTATTATATCTATCGTCAGATGGAAGTTCTCAGGTGGCATGAGTACAGGTTAGTCCTTTGACCTGAGATCGTCATTTTTCTCGTGTAAGTTCCCACTGTATTTTGATTACTACCCTACCACGACTCAAAGGAGTCATGCAAACAGATTTTAATTGGGTACAGTCCCGAGCCACATGAAGGCAATGGTCGAATGTCAGGGATCCGTCTCTCTTGATATTAGGAGTCGATGTCGCGCTATATTTGGTTGGCTATCACCAAAAATCTGTAGCCACGGTAGATGAGATTTACAGATAGTTGATCTGTAGTATCTCTGTTGGTGATGAGCTTGACTGAGACACGACTTATCGGGTTAGTAGGGGTTCTGACATTATCCACCCCTAGACCCGATATGTGATAATCTTTGACGAAAAGACCGGACTGTACGGATATTGTCGCATTCGGGCTCAGTAGGATAAGAACGTACTTGATTGTCAACCCCCCTTTCGGTAAGTACTTAAGTAGCCGTTATGTACAACTAGTGCCGATAACGTTCTTGTGATTAAACCCACTGCCAGTATATTGTTAAGTCTTTAGATTCCCACACAGAGGGTTTTCCCGGTTCAGGCGATAGATGTAGGAGTCGTACGTTGGTACGTGTAGGCGTCCGATTAAATACGTGTACGGGATATATTGACTTTAATCGGACAGTTGATAATATTAGCCGGCTTAAGATTAAGCTGGATTATTGAATCAGGTTTTGATTTAATAATTTATATATGTATTTTGATATATATATTTTAGTATTATTGTTCACTATTCATTTTCTCTCTTTGGTGTTATCCGTAATTTTATATGGATACACGTATATATAGCGATACATATACCGGGTGAAGTATTCCGTATTTATACGGGAATGATTCTAGGAAAAAGACACCTCATATTTATTTTTCTATTTAAAAAAATAAAAGGAAATGAGGTGTAAAGTGAGGTGTAATGAGGTATAGGTGCGAACATGTAGAGAAGTATGGCTTAGATTTTATATTAATAAAATCATTTGGATACACTATTCATGCATGGTTGTAAAATGCAAGCCATTTCATTTTTCTACACTTGAAGCTTGCTTCATTCCATTATTCTGGTGAGCTTCATGCTTCATGGTTGCAAGTATTAGAAACCATCATCCTCACCTCCTTCTCCTTCTTCTTCCTCTTGCTCACTTGAGCTTGAGAAAAAGAGAGAGAAAGTTTAGTGAAATTCTTATATCACTAACCACTCACACCTAGCAAGTTTGGATTATCGGTTAGAGCTTCCTCTGGTTTCTCTCGAGTGGATTTTCTTCGGTGAGAGTGGTCGACTTTCAAGCGCGATTCCGGCGGCTACGAGTTTGGAGGGGTCTTCCACAATTGGGTGGACACGCGTCGAAAGTTGTATTTTCTGCACCCCTGCATTTCTAGTTAGCTAGTTTAGATTTTTGGATTGTATTCTGAGTTTTATGGGTGTTTGGTGCTCTTGTGAATTTTTGTTTTCGCTTCCGTCTCGGTCGCGGCCTCCGCGGCGCGGGCACCAAACCGCAACAGGGCAAGGTACGGGTGGCGATGAAAACGGTGGGAGTTAGCGAGGTAAACATATATACATGTATTAATTAGTGTAGCCAGCGCGTTTAATTTCGAAGATTACGATTGAGTTTATGCAATTATTTATATCTTTGGATATGCACGGTGCGCGAGGTTGATTGAAATACGATTGCGCACGAACTTGGACAATTTTTAATAAAGCATACGTATTGTATTATTTATATTCAAAACAATGTTGTTTTTGTATTGATTTGGATTTTTTTCATATCATCGGAGCATATTGTACTATTTATTAGGATTGTAGTTCATATGTGTATTGTTGAGATGGTGAAATTATTGTATATTGGAGCTTGTATCGTTTTTATATTTGGTCTGTGATCGAACACTATTTTTACTGTATTATATTGTAATTGAATGTATTATTGTATGTAATTCGGGATTTTCTGTAATTTTTCTTCACGGTAAAGGGGTATTAACGATTGTATAAGCTACAGTAACGATAGCTAATACCTCCATTAGCGACCGTAGTTTATAGTTAAATTTCGTTGCAATGCCACGTATCCATACATTGAGGACCATGTGATACGATCGCTAATATCCCTATTAACAACCGTATTGTTTAGCGACCGTTTAAAAATGGTTGCTAATACACCTTTTAGTGACCATTATCAGTGATGATGCTCGATATCGGTGATCTCCCAGATCATGACACGTGGCAGATGACGTGTCCCGGGGCTCACAAGAAAGGCTCTACAGTGGCCGACCAGACCACTCCTGTGCCCGTCCTATGAGTAAACGCTGGCTCACCTCCGAGCCACTGCACAATTGGTTTCCTCGGCCTACCAGCTCGTCTCCGGGCTACCACAGAACCAAGATACCTCGGCTCTCCCGCTCGCCCGCGAGCTCTCCCACCGAGGTCATCTTCCTCGGTCTCATCGACCGACCAATGGCACCGCTCATAGGCGCAACCGCCATCCCGTGAATCTCGCCATGCGCGAGATATCCGCCGGCCACATCCCACGTTCCACGCCATCACGATCCCCCATTAACGAGCCCGTCTCGCCATTAATGGGAGATCCCGCTCATCACGCGGGTGTGATGTCGGGAGCGTAACTGCCGGCATGATTCTCGCGCCTGCCCTGCCTGCTGCCACCACTATATAAACCCCTTTTTCAGACGGTTCAAGTAAGCCATCTTTACTCCACTAAGCCGTTACTCTGCTCGGATCTCTAGTCTAACTTGACCATCGGAGGGTCCTCGGTGGTACAACCACCCCGGGACTTCCTTACAGGTAGCTCGGCAACCGTAACCTCAAACCCATTGAGATTCACACGCTTTAGGAGCGATAGCCTCCAGATCTAATCTCAGCCACCCATCGCCGCCATCAGCAGATCAACGGAAGGTAACATATTGGCGCGATCCAGGTCACGTCAGATGGAGCCGTCTGTGGGAAATCCTTGATTCCACAAAAACAAAAGTTCACTTTCCAATCTCAGCTACCCATCGCCGCCATCAGCAGATCAACGGAAGGTAACATCTTGGCGTGATCCGATCTCAATCCAATGGAGAGCAATCATCACGAAGATCCAAGCACTAGCCGCCGCCTCCCCCTCAACGGAGGCGCGGACGAACCTTCTCCGCCTCAGGACCGGGACCCCTATGGAGGGAGAGAAGGCTCCGCTCGTGCCGGCACGACCGATCGTCGCCTTGCTATTTCCAACGGCTGCAGGCCCCACGGGCAAGCATACTCAATGACCCGGTGGGCCCCGCTTCGCTGGGATCCGAGGTCTTGCGCTAAAGAGATTCGCTATGAATCTTGTCGCACCTCTGCCCCTCTCGAGGCGATGGCGGTCAGCTCGCCTGTTCACAGGCATGACCGGCACCCCCTCCCTCGACAGGGTCACGCATGCGAGACTCGCCACGGCAACTCAAAAACGACCTCGCCGGAAGGCATAAGGAACCTCACCGAAGGGAACCAAGGCTCATCGAAAATCATGGTCATGAAGGCGGGGGGTACATCGAGTACCTGCGAGACTCGGTGCCCCACGCCAGCCACGGAGGCCGACAGCCGCCCGAGGAAGAAGGCCAGGGAGACCGAGCCGATCACCTTTGACGACGGGGGACTTTCACGGCATATCCCTACGCCACAATGACCCCATGGTGATTACGGCTCGGGTCCATCAATACGAGGTGCACAAGATCCCAATCGACTCGGGAAGCTCCGCAGACATTCTCTTCTACGACTGCTTTATGCACATGGGACTCACCGCGGCAGACCTGAGGCCGACCTCCCACGTCCTTTCAGGATTCACCAACCACTCCATCCCGGAAGAAGGGTGATCACTTTACAATTCAACGTCGGAAAGGCCGGCCGTACGCAGACATTGCCGATGGAATTCATCGTAGCAAGGATTCCATCGGCCTACAACATCCTCCTCGGCCGTCCCACGTTGAACTCCCTCCGGGCCCGGATATCGACCTACCACCTGGCGATGAAGTTCCCTCTCGACCAGGGTGGGATAGGTCGTGACTATGGAGACCAGCGAATTGCAAAGGTTTGCTTCACCGCAACATCTTCATCGGATAGGACGGCCGACGATGTCGAAGGTGAATGTGACATCAAGGGTTCTCTGGACACTCGAGACGAGCAAAAAGAGGTCTGAGGGACCCCGGTGGAGCCTCTGACAGAGGTCCCCCTCGTGGAAGGTGACGACAAAAATCTCGTTCAGATCGGGTCGCTTCTGACAGGAACTTAGCGAAACGACCTGGTTCATTTCCTCAGAAACAACTCCGACGTGTTTGCCTGGGCACCTTCTGACATGCCTGGGATCGACCCTAAAATTATATCTCATAAGCTCGGGATAGATCCTACGGCACAACCCGTCAGACAAAAAAAGCGAAGCTTCGCCCCGGTCAAACAGAAGGCTATCGAGGACGAGGTGGATCGGCTCCTCACCGCCAACTTCATTCGGAATGTGCCCTATTCGGAGTGGCTAGCGAACATAGTCCTAGTCAAGAAGTCAAGCGGGAAGTAGCGCATGTGCGTCGACTTCACTGACCTCAACAAGGCGTTCCCCAAGGACAATTATCCCTTACCTCGGATAGACCAACTCGTCGACAGCTCGGCAGGCCATGAGCTATTGAGCTTCATGGATGCCTTCTCCGGCTACAATCATATCCGTATGAATCCGGCAGACGAAGACCTTACCACATTCACAACGGACCGGGAGGTATACTGCTACAAGGTGATGCCCTTCGGCCTCAAGAACGCTGGAGCTACGTACCAATGGTTGGTCAACCGCATGTTCAAGCCACAGATCGGCAGGAACATGGAAGTTTACGTCGACGATATGCTCGTCAAATCAGTCTCGTCGACCGACCACTCCAAGGACCTGGGCGAGGCATTCGAGGTACTCCGCAAGTTCAAGATGAAGTTGAACCCTGCCAAATGCGCATTCGGGGTCGCCGGGGGAAAATTCCTCGGTTTCATGGTCACCCACCGTGGGATCGAGGCTAACCCGGAAAAAATCGACACTATCCTCAACATGACCGCGCCCAAGACTAACGTCGAGATCATGCGACTGACAGGACGGGTAGCCGCTCTGAGCCGTTTCATGTCAAGGTCTGGGGAAAAGTGCCTCCCATTCTTCAAAGCTCTAAGGAAAATCCCGAGGTTCGAGTGGTCAGAAGAGTGCCAGACCGCCTTTGACCAATTAAAAAGACATCTTGCGACGCTACCGCTGCTCACCCGACCAGTGGAAGGAGATGAGATATCACTGTATCTGGCGGTATCCGACCAAGCAGCCGGCTCAGTGCTCGTTCGAGAGGTCGACGGAGCGTAGAGGTCGGTGTACTACGTGAGCCATGTCTTCAAAGACACGGAAACGAGGTACCCAGCCATAGAGAAGATTGTCTTGGCACTCGTTGTGGCCTCAAGGAAGCTACGGCACTACTTCCAAGCGCACACTATCCTCGTTCTCACCGAGCGCCCGCTGAGGGCTATCCTTGCCTCACCCGAATCCTCGGGCCGCCTAGAGAAGTGGAGGTGGGAGCTGTCCCAGTTTGACATAAAATACCGCCCGAGGCAGGCCATCAAAGCACAAGCCCTGGTCGACTTTATCATCGAGTGCACCATCCCCAGCAAGGAACCGGAGCCCGCGCCGACCCTCGCGGATCAACACCCGATCGTGGGGAGACCCGACTCGATCCCTGAGTGGGTCATCTACGTCGACGGGTTCTCAACCGAGGAAGGCTGTGGCGCTGGCCTTATCATTCGGGGTCCGAACGAGGAAGAAATGGAATATTCCCTAAAGATCGGATTCAAGGCTTCAAACAACGCGGCAGAGTACGAGGCCCTGCTGGCTGGAGTTTGCATGGCCTCCGGGCTGGGGCTGAAGACAAATCGAATTTGCAGTGACTCAGCCCTAGTCGTTGGCCAAGTGACCGGCCACTTCGAGGCTCGGGAACCCCTAATGGTGAAATATCTGGCCGAGGTAAGAAAACTTCGGAAGAACTTCGACGAAGTCCAGATAGAACAAATACCCAGGTAGCTCAATGCCCAAGCCGACGCCCTGAGCAAGCTGGCCCCATCCTACTCGACCAACAACAAGCGGTCTATCCTCTTCGAAACCTTGCCATGGCCCAGTATGAAAGACGGTGCGACAATACTTCATGTGTATACAGCGCAGGAAGATGTCCAAGACTGGAGGAATCCCCTCGTGGAATTCCTAAGGGACGGTACACTCCCAGAAGATCGGGGAGCATCCCGCCGTCTCCGGCCAAAGCCCGTCACTTCGTCTGGAGCAATGAGAACCTTTACAAGAAATCCTTCACTCGGCCCCTGCTCCGGTGCGTCGACCCCCACGAAGCCGACTATGTCCTTCGTGAAATCCATGAAGGGGTCGGCGACGCACACCAAGGGGCCCGAACCTTAATCCAGAAGGCATTGCTTTAGGGGTACTACTGGCCAACTATTCATGAGGACGTCCAAAAGCTCGTCAGGAGATGCAAAAGTTGCCAACTCCACGGAAGCATACCTCGCCTTCCGGCTACCGAGATGACTGCATTGACCTCCCCGTGGCCGTTCGCCCAAAGGGGATTAGACATAATAGGTCAGTTCCCTACCGGGGCGGGCGGGGAAAAATATGTCCTCGTCGCAATAGATTACTTCACGAAGTGGATCGAGACTGTCCTCATCAGGAGACCGGACGCCACCAGGACCATCAAGTTCCTTCAGAACAACCTGATACACCGGTTCGGCATCCCGAGGTGTATCATCACCAACCACGGGACGAACTTCGAAAACGAGAAAGTGAAGGATTTCTGCAACGAATATCATATCTTCATGAAGTTTACCGCGGTCACGCATCCCCAATGCAATGGGCAGGCCGAGGTTGCTAACCGGGATGTCCTCCGTGGTCTCCGAACCCGCCTAAAAGGACGCCAAGGCGGTTGGGTCGAGGAATTGCCCCGGGTCTTATGGGCCCTACGCACGTCAAAGAAGACCCCCACCGGGGAAACCCCTTTCAGCCTCTGCTACGGGACCGAGGCGATGGTCCCAGCGGAGATCGGGCTACCCAGTCATCGGGTCGAACACTTCGACGACGAAGTAAACACCACGGCACTGCGGACCAACCTGGACATCTTGCTGGAGAAACGGGACCGGGCTCAAATCAAGGTTGCCGCCTATCAGCAGCAAACTGCCCAATACTACAACGCGCGGGTCAAGCGTCGCTCCTTCAAGACCGGAGACCTAGTCCTACGGCGAAACGAGTTCGTCAATCAAGGCAGGATGCATAAGTTCTCCCCAAAATGGGACGGTCCTTTCCTCGTCTCTGAAGTACTTCCTGGAGGAGCCTACCGCTTACAGGACGCGGACGGCCGCAAGTTTCCACGGCCTTACAACGCTAAGAAGCTTAAGCTGTACCAATGAAACGGATACCTACGAGTGTGTACCTCTCCTTTCTCAAAGGCAATGTAAATTTTTCTAAAAAGTTCTTTCTGCTTAAATAATAAGAAGGGAACGCTAGAGCATTGCAAAAAGAGGAATCTTATTAATTCAAAAAGGTACTCTGGGCTCCTCAACCTTACAAAAAGGAGGGTTACAAAAGAGGTGGAACGGGATCGAGGAAGTACTCCTGGTGATACTCAGAGTAGATCTCCGTCAACCGGGCCCTAGCCGCTGCTGCTCGCTCCTGCCGATGCTGCATGCGGACCCAGGACGCCACGGAAGCACCCGACTCACCGTCCGCTGAGCCATGACCCATGATGTACCTCATCTTGAAACATTCAAGAATCAGAAGCAAGGATCGGTTGTTCCTGGCCTTCGAGATGAGGCCGAACAGGAAGATCGAATGCACTTTGTCAAGCGCCTCATCCAGAAGCTCCTCAGTGAAGGGGTTGTCCAACCCCGGGGACCTCCTCCAGATCGCGTACATCAGGAGCTGGAGCAAGGACGACCGCCGAGGGAGGAGACGGCCGAAGTGATCCTCGAGGCGCCGAACCACTCCCCGGTACCCCTCCTCGGACAGCGATTGGTCGTACATGGAGACATCACCAAGGGTGATAATCTCTTCGATCGAATACACGTGCCCAGTCATCTCGAAAGTAAACGGTGCCAAAGGAATGACCATCTCCTTCCCTACTTATAGCTTCAAGCATAATCTTCAAGGACCCGGATTCTCGGGCATGCCAGCGCGAATCTTGGGAATCGCAGTAACAACCCCAATGCCACACCGCCACGTGGCGAAACTGGCACGACATTCCGAAACGCTTTGCGTTCCCCACGCGATCGCGACACGTGTCGCCAGTGACTGTCCCACTTCGCCGCTCGATGCAAAATCGAAACGACGCGGCTCTGGCGCTTCGCCTCCTCCATGCGTTCATGGCACGTGTCACTTGCGACTGTCCATCTTCCTAAAGCCCTCACGAAGAGGCAGCCCAGCAGCTACCCTGCTCGGCTATCCCTGGCCGGTAGCTCACCTACCCCACAACGCCAGGGATCTAAGCCCTCACTAAGAGGCAACCGAGCAGCTTCACTGCTTGGTTCATCCTTGGCAGGCCTCCCACGGCCCCTCCAGCGCCAAGGATCGAAACCCTCACCAAGAGGCAGCCCTGCAGCTACCCTGCTCGGCTATACCTGGCTGGTAGCTTCCCTATCCTACAACGCCAGGTATCGAAGCCCTCACCAAGAGGCAGCCCTGCAGCTCCCTGCTCGGCTATCCCTGGCCGGTAGCTTCCCTAACCCACAACGCCAGGGATCGAAGCCCTCACCAAGAGGTAGCCCTGCAGCTACCCTGTTCGGCTATCCTTGGCCGGTAGCTTCCCTACCCCACAACGCTAGGGATCAAAGCCCTCGCCAAGAGGCATCGAGCAGCAACCCTGCTCGGACATCCTTAAGGACAAAAAGCCCTCGCCAAGAGGCATCGGGCAGTAACCCTGCTCGGCCATCCTTAGTAGGCCACTTACGGCCCCTCCCGCGCTAAGGATGAAAAGCCCTCGAAAGAGGCAACCGGGCCCGCCCTTGCTCGGTTATCCCTGGCTGGTAGCTCCCTACCCCAACATCAGGGATCAAAGCCCTCGCCAAGAGGCAACCGGGCCAGCCTTTGCTCGGTTATCCCTGGCTGGTAGCTCCCTACCCCAACACCCCAAGGATCAAAGCCCTCACCAAGAGGCACCGAGCAGCTACCCTGCTCGGCTATGTCCTTAGTAGGCCTCTCACGGCCCCTCCCGCGCTAAAGAACAAAAGCCCTCGCAAGAAGGATCTGAGCAGCTACCCTGCTCGGCTATCCCCGGCTGCCAATTCACTACCTTACAACTCCAGGGATCGAAGCCCTCGCCTAGAGGCCCCGTGCAGCTACCCTGCTCGGTCTATCATCAACATACATCTACGAGCCTTCCACGATAAGGAACATGACCTCACCAACAGGCATCTGGTTCTACGTCTAAGCGATCTCCACCTCGACTTCGGGGCCATGGAGATACCGTCCCCCCACCGGTCTTTGCACACTCGGCAAACGAACAGATTCAACTCGATGTGTGATCGCTAGACAAAGAACCGACATAAAACGAAGGCAGTACTGCGCAAATACAAGTGTTTACCGACAAAGGAAAATACAAGCACAAACACAACTGCAAAAAGAAAAATCTTTATTCACAAAGCAAAAGGTCTTTACAAAGGTATTGTGGGCTCCTTAGCCTTAAAAATGCCCGGAGGCTTACAAAAGAGAGAGGAGGAAAAGCAAAAAAAACAAAAGGGGGTTTGGCCACAGGCCCCGTCTAGACGTCGCCTCCCTCATCACCATCAGCTGGAGGAATGACCACCGAAAGTGGGACCCGAGCACGGAGCTCACCGTGGGCAAACTCCGGAAACTGCTCCTTGACGGCATCAAGAGCTTTGTTCCATGCGATGGCGGAGGTCTTGCCGAGGACGACGTAGAACTGGTCCGACTCCTTGTAATCAGTCACGGCCTTTCCAGCCCGAGTCACGGTGACCTCCGCCGCCTGAAGCGCCGCCTCGGCATCCCGCCTGTTGGCATCCCTCGCCCTCTTCATGGCTGCAAAGCGATCGGCCAGTTCCATCAACTTCGCCTTAATAACTCGGTGGGACTCACTTAGGCGGTGATAAGACTCCCGGCACTTCGAGACAGCGAGCTCCGTGGCGGCCGATCGGGCTTCGAGGACAGACATCCTCTCCCTCTCCAGATGCAGCTCGAGTCTCACATCCTCGGCCTCCGAAGATGACTCTTCTGCTGACCTCGCAGCATGGAAGGCCCCCTCGGCCTCCATACGAGTAACGAGGGCGCAGTGCTGAAGGACCTGGCGAAAAATGGCAGAGAGACTTAGGGACACTCGAACTAAGAAGAGGGCGCTCAAAACAACACATGAGGGAGTACATACAAGAACCTCCTCCTGTGTAATAGCCGCCATTTGGGCCCTGAGGGGCCCCCAAGACATCTGGCCCCCGGTCAACTCCTCCATAACGGCAAGAAGGCTGGCAGTGACGGAAAGCCCCAATGGGACCACAAAGTGGGCGTCCCCCTCCTGCACGGGAACCCCCGCAGGAATCTCCGACGGTAGCGCACGGGAGACTGTCCTCTTCCTCTTAAGGGGAACCCCATCTTCGTCTTCTCCTGCATCCCTCGTCTGGGGCTTGGGAACCCATGGACGCCTTTGGCCTCCACCGAGGCAATCATCGGGAGCTCGTGACGAGGCTGATGGCCCCGCCATCGGCGGCACATTTGGTGCGGGGCTCGGTTCAGCCATAGTAACAAATTCGTGATTCAGCAATAATTCGGCGATGTCGAAAATTCGGATTCTGAGAACTATTCGGAAAAAATCGGCAGGTATTCGGAAAAGATTCGGTAAGTGTTCGGGAAATGTTCGGGGAGGATTTCGAGCAAAAAATTAATATAAAATGAATATATGAGACACTAGATTTTGATTTCGTGAATTATTTGATGTTTTTTGAATAATTCCCTTTTATTGAATAATTCGCGAATAATTCGGGAATTATTCGCGAAAAATTCGGCAATAATTCGACGCATTCGGTGATGGCGAATAATTCGCAGATTTAATCGGCAGTCACATAATTCGCGAATTATTCACGAATTCACCGAATAATTCGCGAATTATATGACTATGGATTCAGCCGGAAGCACGGCCGCACCGGCGGCCCCCTCCGGGACTGAGTACCTAGGGCACCAAGAGTCCCGGATCGATCCATTGGTCCTGCCAAAGGGAGAAGCAGGCTCAACTCAGAAGGAGAAGAAGCAGGAGAAAGGAAAAGAAAACATCTAACCTGATGGAGAAGTTCTCGGCAACGCAGAAATCCGACCTAAGAGGAGAGCGCCGAGCTTACAAGATCAAGAGTGAGGGAAATATGAAGAGTGATGGGCCCTGAAGCGGACCCCACCTCTATTTATAGCCACCGGCGTCCTCATACCACGGCGACAGTCGATTCCCGCCAAAATAACTCTTCGCATTCGAAGACCACGATCGCTCCACCTGTCGCACGCACATTGGCCGGATCCCATCAGACGCCAGAGCTCTGCGGCCCGTCGCGTCAGCTAACCAGCGCCCGGCACGTGGTCTATCGCTTCAGCAAAAGTACGATCCGGCGCACCCTCTTTAATGTTGGGATCTCCCCCTGATTCGCTGACATCATCCAGAAATATACAACAGATTACCCGGGGACACGCCTGACGACATCTTCGAAAAGAAGCTCACCTCGGGTGACCCGACAGACCACTCTCGACCCGACCCGTCAGCTGGTCGGGATGAGAGTGGGGGGCTAATGATGATGCTCGATATCGGTGATCTCCCAGATCATGACACGTGGCAGATGACGTATCCAAGAGCTCACAAGAAAGGACCTACAGTGGCCGACCAGACCACTCATGTGCTCGTCCTACAAGCTAACGCTGGCTCACCTCCGAGCCCCTGCACAATTGGTCTCCTCGGCCTACCAGCTCGTCTCCGGGCTACCACAGAACCAAGATACCTCGGCTCTTCTGCTTACCCGCGAGCTCTCCCGCCGAGGTCATCTTCCTCGGTCTCATCGACCGACCGACGGCACCGCTCACAGGCGAAACCGCCATCCGCCGACCACATCCCACGTTCCACGCCATCACGATCCCCCATTAACGAGCCTGTCACGCCATTAATGGGAGATCCCGCTCATCACGCGGGCGTGACGTCGGGAGCGTAACTGCCGGCATGATTCTCGCGCCTGCCCTTTCTTCTGCCACCGCTATATAAATCCCTTCTTCAGACGGTTCAAGTAAGCCATTTTTACTCCACTAAGCCGTTACTCTGCTCGGATCTCTAGTCTAACTTGACCGTCAGAGGGTCCTCGGTGGTACAACCACCCCAGGATTTCCTTGTAGGTACCTCGGCAACCGCAACCTCAAACCCATTGAGATCTACACGCTTCAGGAGCGACAGCCTCCAGATCCAATCTCAGTCATCCATCGCCGCCATCAGCAGATCAACGGAAGGTAATATCTTGACGCGATCCAGGTCGCGTTAGTCAGCGACGGTGTATTAACGACCGTTTCATTAAAAACGGTCCTTAATAAATATTAAGAACCGTATACTTATCTTTAAAGACCGTTCTAAACTGTCTTTAATGCGTAAAGTATGGTGCAGTGCTTGAGCACGCCTTATCAGTGTCTTTCCATATAGAGCCTTCTTTAAATAAAGTGTTAATGTTTTGTGTACACAAATAAAGAATAACTTATGGTTTGTGTGTGTGAAATAAAGTTTTGAATTGTAATTAATTGAGAGTCTTGTCTATTTATTAAAATCTCTGTTTGAATCCAACAATATTTACAAGTGAGAGGTTTTATTTATTTATTTTTGAAATACTCACGAACATGTTGTTAAAACAAATCTGATCAAATCAGAAATATTTCGGCCAAAAATTGGGTGCACATCTTAAGAATAATATTTATATAGGTTAACTAACATCCTTTGAGTGAATAATGTAAAAGTTCTTACTCATTAAATTATGTTTTGTTTAGATGAATATTTGTTTACCTTGTTAGATTTATTTTATTTTATATTTTTGAATAACAAGTGCAAGCTGCATTCAAACCCCAGATCATTTGTCTGGCTGTTACAATTTTCTTGTGTTGAAAATTCCAAACTTCACGCTCGTCTTCTTTTGGCCTAAAAGACTGTATATGCAGGACTCTAACCCTAATAAGAGTTATAATTAATTAGAAGTATTACATGTATTGGTTGCCATAGTTGCATGTCCTATCAAATAATTGCACTCTCTACAGCATGTAAACATTAGATTAATTAAAGCATTGATAGCACAAGTGGAGGTCTCTTTCATTAACATACAGTTTGGCAAAAGGTTTAATTATATGAGGGTTAATTAACCATAATCAACCTGCCAAACATTAATGATGTAGATGTGAGCTAGGATAACCAACTTAACACGCCACTAACTTTTCTTGCATAATCTTTTCTTAATTAATAATTAAGGGCTCGTGTTTAAAGAGAAACTGTGGGGGATTAGTTTTTATGCATGGTAAGTTAAGATAAATTAGTGCAGCATCAATTATGGCAAACAAACTTAGTTACCAAAGTAAATAATGTTGCGTATTGTTAAGAACTAGCTTTAACAAAGTAATGTATTAACTTTCGGATATTAAAAAATATTTTCGGATATGGGAACTCCATTATTACTTCCCTGCTATGCGATTAATCCAGGCAGCATGAGCCAAAATAGCAAGGACCTTGAATCCAGTATTATATTTTGATGCAAAACAATTTTAAAATGCCCAAAAAATTCTCAAGAGAAGTTCTAGAAAACTTCTAGAGGGTTTGTAGACGTGCTCTAAATATGAGATTGTTCTAGAACTTTGAATTTTTAGAATTAATCTAGAATCTCTAGAAAAGTTCTGGAGAACTTCTATAAGGTTTCTAGAGAATGTTTTGGAACTAATATAAATAGGGGTCTTAAGCTGCTTGTAGAGATATACACACCAAGCAAAAAGCAAAAAAATGAGATGAAGTGAGATCAAGAGTATTGAGATTTTCTGAGAAAAATTTTGTAATACTCAAAATTCTTTTGTAACTGCTTTCACTCTATAGTGAAATTATTTCTTTCGCTGGAGATTTCCTAAGTTCCTTAGTTTTTCTTCTCTTAGCACCCAAAACCGACATGTCCACAAGTCTCTATGTTAACAACTGGTATTAGAGCGAAGTTTCGGGTTTTGGATTTGGTCTCAGAGTATGACTTCAACAACTTCAAGGTGGAGAAATTCGACAGGACGAAACAGTTTCATCCTATAGAGGATCAAGATGATCGCTCTGCTGAAACAGTAAGATGTGTACAAGATCGTGTTCGAGCCAAAGAAACTTCCGAAGAATATGTCGGTGGACGCGAAAGAAGAAATGGAGATAAAAGCTCATAGCGCAATCCAATTGTCCCTCACCGACGAAGTGCTTGTTGAGGTCGCCGAAGAGGAGACTGCAACAAAACTATGGAAGAAATTAGAGTCGCTCTAATCGCAGAAGTCTCTCACCAACCGACTGTATTTGAACCAGTGTCTCTATTCCTTTAGGATGAAAGAAGGTACGTCCTTCAAAGACCATTTAGACGAATCAGATGATGATGGAATTGAAGAATATAGATGTCAAGATCGAAGACGAGGATCAAGCAATGATTCTTTTGAGCTCTCTAATTCCATCTTATGGTCAATTCATCAACAACATTGGTATACGGCCGAGACATGCTCTTTCTAGAAGATGTAAAAGTATAATTGCATTCTGGAGAATTAAGAGGAAAGGTGTCATCGGATCGCACGAAAGGTCGGGACGATGGACTATTCGCTAAGGGTCATTCACAAAAGCGCGAAGGGAAAGACTCCAAAGGTAGATCAAGGTCAAAATCGAGGAACGAAATGTAAAAAGAAAGGTCGTTGAAAGAAGGACTACTCTCACATTAAGGAGAAGGAAAAAAAGAAATCTTCCCACACGGTGAACGTTGCGAAGGAGGCTTCAAATAGTGACAGCATGGTTCTTACGGTATGTGCATTAGCCAATGTACAAAATTCAAGGATTCTAAATTCTTGTTGTTCCTACCATATGACCCCAAATCGAAATTACTTTGTATCGTATTGTGCCCTTTATGGTGGATCGGTATTCATGTGCAATGATACGGTATGCAAAATAGTTAGGATAGGAACCATCCGGATTAAGGTGCATGATGGGGTCGAGAGGACGTTGACATACGTCGGGTATGTACCGGATTCGAAGAAGAGTCTCATTTTCTTAGGTATTTTGGATTTGCTCGGTTGCAAGACAGTAATCGAGGGTGGCGCTATGAAAATCCTTCAAAGATCTATGGTCGTCATGAAAGGAAGGAAGGTCGGTAACTTATATCTGCTTCAAGGGCACACTATCACATATGAATCTGCATTTACCCCTTCCAATACAAATCTAGATTCGTCACAATTGTAACATCCGCGACTTAGCCACATGAGTGAACGAAATCAAGAGGTGGTCCACAAGAGACGTTTGATTAGAGTGTAAATTTTGAGAAGCTGGACTTCAGTGAAGAGTTTGTATTGGGAAAGCAACATCGGGTGAAGTTCGGCACAGGTATGCATGATACTGAAGGTATCTTTGATTATATTCATGCCGACGTGTGTGGACCGGCGCCGATTCCTTCTTGTAGAAGAGCTAGGTACTTTGTATCCTACATCGATGACTTCTTAAGAAAGCTATGGGTGTATTTCTTGAAGCACAAATCCGATGTATTCGAGAATTTCAAGAGTTGCAAAGCCATGGTAGAAAAGCAGACGGGAAAATCCTTGAAGGTTGTAAGGTCCGATAATAGTGGTGAATACATTTCAAATGTATTCAAGGAGTTCTGCAAAGCCGAAGGGATCGTACGCCACCACACCACATTTGGAGATCCACGGTCAAATGGAGTTGCAGAACGCTTGAATCAGACGCTACTAGAAAAAACATGATGCTTGAGAATTACTGTTGGACTTCCGAAGGAGTTTTGGGCAGAGGCTCTGAATACGTCCGTTTACCTCATCAACAGGTCACCATCAATGGTGATAGGATGAAAGACTCTGGAGGAAATAATGACTGTAAAAGTTGCTGATTACTCAAAGCTTCGAGTGTTTGGATGCATAGCTTACATTCATGAGAAGAATAGTATGATTGAGCCGAGAGCAAGAAAATGCATCTTCCTCAGATACGCAGAAGGTGTTAAGGGTTACAGGTTGTGGTGTCTTACAACCAATAGAGTTGTGATCAGTAGGCACGTGACCTTTGATGAATCCGCAATTTTCAAGAAGCAGGTTCAAAGTGATGATGAGAGGACACAGAAGCCACCTAGTGAGGTGGAGACAGAGGTCCCAGTCCAGAAAATTCGAGATGAGGCACCGAAAACTCAAACTCAGGAGAAGTCGGTTCAACAGATAGAGCAGAGTCCACAACAAGATAGGAGTCCGCCGGTTTCACAAGTAGAGGAGAAGACAAAGCGAAAAATAAAACCGCCAGTTCGATATGGCTTCGAAGATATGGCGAGCAACACTTTCGAGGACATGACAGCATATGTCTTGAACATTGAAAATGAAGAACCACTCGGCTATAAGGATGCCACACAATGACGCAACTTTCCTAATTGAAGAGTTGCTGTGGAGGAGGAGAAGAAATCTCTTCAAACAAATGGTACGTGGGAATTAGTTCCACTGCCAGAAGACAAATGACCCATAGGATGCAAATGGGTCTTCAAGTTAAATGAGGGTTCTTCAGAGGAGGATGGTGTCAAATATAAGACAAGACTTGTAGCTAAGGGGTATACTCAAAAGGAATGAGTAGATTTCAACGGATTCTTCTCTCCAGTGGTGAGACACACATCGATTCGCATCCTCCTAGCTATGGTGGCAGTTTACGACATGGAGTTAGAGCAACTCGACGTCAAGACCGTGTTCTTGCATGGAGATCTTGAAGAAGAGATATATATGCACCAACCTAAAGGCAAGGAGAGTCATGTATGCAAGCTCAAGAAATTATTGTACGGATTAAAGCAGTCTACAAGACAATGATACAAGCGATTTCACCATTTCATATTATCAATCGGATTCAGAAAGAGTTTACGAGAACAATGCATGTACATCAAGGTACTTGATAATGGATCTTGGATATACCTTCTTCTATATGTTGATGATATGCTAATTGCTTCAAAGAGTGAAGAAAAAGTCAATAACTTGAAACTCCAACTGAGTTGGGAATTTGAGATGAAAGATCTGGGGGCTGAAAATAAGATCCTTGACATGGAAATAGTCAGGAATAGAAAACTGAGAGAGATGCACCTTTCGCAGAAGCACTACATCGAGAAATTTCTATCTCGATTCAGAATGGAGAAGGCGAAGCCTGTGTCTACTCTCTTGACGGCGCACTTCAAGCTTTCAGCGAAGTTATCACCCATTACCAACACAGAGAAGGAGTATATGTCCCATGTGTCATATTTGAGCGTGGTTGGTAGTCTCATGTATGCAATGGTATGCACTCGACCGGATTTAGCACAGGCAGTTGGTGTCGTGAGCCGATACATGGCGAACCCAGGAAAGGAACACTAGCAAGCTGTGAAGTGGATCCTACGATACTTGAGAGGAACCTCTAATAATGGTTTGAGATACTACGGAAATGGTGTGAAGAATTGTGTCTTAGTTGGATATGTAGATGCTAATTATGCAGGTGACATGGACAGAAGAAAGTCGACTACAGGCTAAGTATTTACTTTGGGCATGGACATAGTGTCTTGGAGGTCGACGCTCCGGTCTATCGCTTTGTCAACAATTGAGGCTGAATATATGGCTACAGTTGAGACTGCTAAAGAGGCGATCTGGCTAAGGGATTTACTTGGAGATTTAGGCTTGAGCCAGGAGATCAAGAAGATTTATTGTGACAGTTCGAGCACCATCTGTCTATCCAAGAACCAGACATTTTACGGGAGAACGAGGCACATAGATGTTCGATATTCGTTCATTTGTGCGATAGAAGAAGAGAAGGCGATCGAACTATCAAAGATTGACACTAAGGTGAACCCCGTAGACACATTCACAAAGGTCGTTCTTTTGGACAAGTTCAAGCTTTGCTTTTACTTGATCCGCATTGAAGGTTGTGCAGTTGGACATGCTGATGGAGAGAAAGATCGGGATCGGACGGTTTAGCATCAAGGAGGAGAATGCTGTATTTTGATGGAAAACAATTTAATAAAGCCCAAAGAATTCTCTAAAAAAGTTCTAGAAAACTTCTAGAGGGTTTCTAGAAATGCTCTACATATGAGATTGTTCTAGAACTTTGAATTTCTAGAATTAATCTAGAATCTCTAGAGGGATTCTAGAAAACTTCTAGAGGATTTCTAGAAGTGCTCTACATATGAGATTGTTTTAGAACTTTGAATTTCTAGATTTAATCTAGAATCTTTAGAGAAGTTCTAGAGAACTTCTATAGGGTTTCTAGAGGATGTTTTGGAACTAATATAAATAGGGGGTTTAAGCTGCTTGTAGAGATATACACACCAAGCAAAAAGCAAAAGAGTGAGATAAAATGAGAGATCAAGAGTTTTGAGAGCGTGTGAAAAAATATTTGTAATACTCAAAATTCTTTTGTAATTGCTTTCTTTTTATTGGGAAATTATTTTTTTCGCTAGAGATTTCTCGAGTTCCTTATTTAATTTTTCTCCTCTTAGCATCCAAAACCGACGTTCCATAGGCCTCTATGCTAACATCCAAAAGGTTTGGCTAGTTATTTCTATGAAATTGCTCATAGTTGTTGTCAAATTAGTGTCACATTTTGCAACCCCAAATTTATGTCTGGTCTTCAGGGATTTATATTCAAACATGCTTTGTAGGATGAAGACCTTTCTGGCCGAAACATAGGCGAGACATAGCCGTAGTTTTAAGTTAAATTAGTTCGAATTGAATGTGCGTCCGCTGAGAATTGAACTTGAATTGCTCTGATGTCATTTCAATTGGCTTGTCTACCGTAACACAACTATGAAGTTATGAGGAAGATTGAGAAATTTATTTTTATATTTTAACAATGATAGTGATAAATGCAATTTTAGCGTCTCTAACTACTAGCTAGGTACCAACTACAAGTCTTTTTAATTTTTGAATTGCAATGAAAAACTTAGGGTCTTTCACCAACTTCTTTGTTTGACTAACGAACATAACAACTTCCTAAATAAATGGCCCCATAAATTACATGTGGGGATTCTTATTCAAGAAAAACGTTTAGGTTCGTTTTGATTTGTTGACATTTATTCTATGACATGCATGTTTGTGTCCAAGCATAATAAATTTGTTGCATATGTACCCCATTCGAAAAAACACTTATTTTTGTGCCAATGCTACCATGCAAATTAAATAATGACCCAAGAGGCCAAGCTTCCACCATAAAACTTTCCTCAACAAAAATGAGAAGATGCGAATTCAATTCCCCGTCAAGAGATCTAATATGAAATAAGCTGCGTCAAAATGAGCCAAACGTGAACAAGCTAGGATCAACTCGGATTCAGCTTGTTTATTTTCGGATCGGCTGGAGTTCATTTAAAGCTGAGCTTGGTTGGCTCAAACTCAACTTAAATGTGAACTTAAAGTGCTGAACCTCTAATCCGAAACATTTGGACAAATAATGTAATGCTCTGTTTCATATTCTAGTGATTCTTCTGCCAGTTAATGCCATACCCTTAAATAATCTACATCATTGGATCATATTAAAGTATCAAATAACAACATTGTTATGGGTATATCACAGTCATTGAGTTGTGCATATAGGATACAAAAATTGTACATAAATCTACATGTATATGTTCGGAATCGACCGATCACTCTTCTCTAGAGTCTTCTCCACTCAATGTCAAATGCATTTCGTTTGTCGAAAAATGAAATCAACCTATACAAACCTATTAATTCTCCAATGTACCAAGTAATGATTTGTCGCGATGAACATGATATATTTCTTCATGCAGAAGATAAAGTTTGGTATTGATTGCCAAAGCTTTGTCCATCCATACATCTCGATGAAAACATATCCTTCACAAGTAAACTTTTTCGCATTTTCCAACTGAAATTAGTTTGAAAACAAAAGTCACCTGATTAATGCAACACATATTTTAAACCTATAGCTAGTTCAAACCTATGGAAAATCATAAAATACAAATTAAAAATGAAAAATTGAGAAGAAAAAGTAAAACAGAATACATTAGCCCATGCCAACCTTTCATTATCCTTTTATTTGTTTCTATGTACAGCTGCATTGAAATTATTTGTCATCAAAATACAAAAGAGCAGTGGTCCTCATATATAATTGGGAATGAATGCATGAATGCTACATGTAAAGCTAGTAAAGAATCTACGTAGCATGCAAGAACAAAACCTACTCCACTCTCTAGAATAAGATCTATGGTAGAGCTACCATTCCAATTGCATTGAGTGGTTGCATTCTCTTTCCTCCTAAAATCTACTGCTTCCTTAAAATTTCAGACCTAGCCATTTAGTACAAATATCACCGACGAAGAATTCTTCACAAAATTTTAAAAGACTTTTGCGAAGGTGCCCATTATAGAAGGTGCCCATTATAGGACGCCCATCATAATTTCGGAGTTTGGTGCGGTGAAAAAGACATTAATTAGTTGGTATCAGAACAACTTAGATCATTTGATTCCTATCGAACGGATATTCAATCTAGATTTCGGCCCAAAAGACATTCAATAATTTAGGGACGTGTTAGATATAAAATATATTTCCTGAATATTCATCATACTTAAGAGTTTTGGTGCAGTGGATGAGACAATAAATGATGTATGTTTGCTGGTATAATAGGATGAATAAATGAAACAAAGGATGATATGTACACAATAATGTATTTAGGTTAATATATGGAGCTTTTCAATAATTTCAGTTTGGGTGTGGTTCCTGCGAAACCTAGTATGATGCATGGACAAAAGTTAAGAATCCCTGTTTTAAAAGCTATTATTTTCTCCTTTATCAAATCTCCTCAGTTCATGTATATTATGGACGGTGATTAAACACCTTCTATAAAATATAAAAACAAAAATTCTAGAGGAATTTTTTGTGGAGAGGAGCGTCATTTGACAAAAGAAAATATCATTTGGTTAGCTGGGGAAAGGTCTGTAGACCGAAAGGAGGTTTGGATGTGAAAAACATTAAGGATATGAATAGGGTCCTTCTGGAAAAACGGTGGTGGAGATGGGTGGCTGGTAACGGGAATGTTTGGATGGCCAGCATTAAAGCAGCTTATGGTAATAATTAAGTTTGGTGCGGTAAACACGCCAAATTATAAGAACGTGGCGACGGCTTCTTCTTTCTTGAAGGGTATTATATCGGTAAAGGAGTCTTTTTTAAAGGTGTTTCTTATTCGATAGGGAATGGAAGCTCGACTAATTTATGACAATACTATTGGTGTGGAGAAATTGCTTTGCAGGAGAAATTCCCTTTGTTTTTTGAGCTGGCAAAATATAAGGTGGCATCAGTTTTAAGCCAATGGAAAGACAGCAGGCGGTGGCCATGATTTCAAAGGGTGCTAACTGTGGGTGCGAGGAGACAACGACCCACGTTTAATTGATTATCTCGGGGGCTGGAACCCAATGGAAAGAGAAAACTTAGATACCGCAGGATGGAAATGGCCATCGAGTAGGGGTTTCTCGGTTAAATGGTTTTATACTATTCTGAATTACAGAGGGGTTGTGTCGACAAACGGTAAGAAGATCTGAAAGTTTCCTATGTCGTTAAAAGTTCGTGTTTTGGCTTCCAATAACGCAATTTTGATGAGAGATAACATAGGCAAGCGGAAGTGGGTAGGCCGACGTGTTGCGGTGTTTGTGAGGCACAACTAGAATCAGCGAATCATTTAATTTTTTCGTGTCCAATATCTAAGAGTGTTTGGGATAAATTCTGGAGATTGTTTGGGTCTTCATCTCTACCTAGCACCTTTGGTGATCTATGAACTCATGGGGGTATTAGGTTGGATAGAGGGCATTTTGGGGGTTGAGAAATTATGGTTTCTCCTGTATGTTGGAATATTTGGCTGGAGAGAAATAATTGAATTTTTAAAAATTCTAAAAAAATTGTTTTGAGTACTCTAAACATGACTGAAGCAATCATTAAATTCTGGACTGATGGTGCTGAAAAAATGGTCAAGAAAAAGGCAAGGACCGAGACAGAGGACGAGAGATCAGCACTTGGTTTGGGGACTTCCACTTCCCACGTGTTGGAGGACGCAGCAGCGTGAATCGGAAGAAGACAACGTTGATCGATGATGGCTCTGGAGGATGGTTTATGTAGATGATGTGTTTTTTAATATTTGGCGAGAATAAAAATTATATTTTGTTTTTTTACACTACTACAATAAAGGGTTGCCCCTACGGTTATAGGAATCCGTAGGGGCAACATTTTATTGTCTCTACGGATTAATCCGTAGGGCCAAAGATTTGTCATACGGTGCCCTACGGATTAATTAAAAAATATTAAAATGTAATATTTTATTTGTCCCTACGGAACCACAAGAGAAGGCCCTACGGATTAATCCGTAAGGACAACGAAGAGTTATTTATATTAAAAAAATAAAGCACAGAAATTTCCTCATCGTTCCCAAAATTTCCCAACTCCCCCGCGATCGATCTCCCGCGCGCGCCTCCTCGCCACCACACCCACGCGCGCCTCCTCGTCGCCGGTACACCCATCGTCGACTTCGTCGTCATTGGCCACACCACAGAAACCCACGAGCTCTTCGTCGACTGTGTCTCGTCGACAACAAAATCCCCGGCCTCCTCCAGCTCGTCGAGCTCTTTGCTGCCGGCAAAACTACTACTGAAATGAGTTAATTTCAATTTTGAACTTATAATTATGTTTTTTTTGTGTTATTATTGATTTTAGGGTTAGGGTTAGGATTAGAGTTACTACTATACGGCCGAGTTAACTGGGGTTAGGGTTAATTAGGTAGAGTTAGGGTTAGAGTTAGGGTTCGGTCTAGGGTTTGGGCTAGGGTTAATTAAGTAGGATTAGGGTTATGGTTAGGGTTAATTAGGTAGGGTTAGGGTTAAGATTAGGGTTAGTTTGGATTAATTATGTAAAATAGGGTTGGTGATGATTAGGGTTAGGGTTAATTAGATTAATTAGGGTTAATTTTGGTTTAGGCTAGAGTTAATTTGGTTTGGGGTTTGGATGATGATTAGGATTAGGTTAATTTGGGTTAGGATTTGGGCTAGGGTTAATTTGGGTTAATTAGGTAAAATAGAGTGTATTTGTGTTAGGGTGTTGATTAGAGTTAATTTGGGTTATTTAGGTTAATTTTGGGTTAATTAGGGATAATTTGAGTTAGGGTGTTGATTAGGGTTAATTTGAGTTAATTAGGTTAATTTGGGTTAATTAGGGATAATTTGAGTTAGGGTGATGATTAGGGTTAATTTGGGTTAATTAAAGTTAGGGTTTAGGGTGCACTAGTTCCTTCACGATGATACTCGATAACGTAAACGTACAACTTTACCGTAAACGCAATAAAAATTTACCCTAAACTAAAAACTTCGAACCCTTAATAACGAAACGTAAACGTAAAACTTATTCAAGTTAAATGTTCAAGTTAAAACCGATATATGATACTCGATGATAATATGAAACTTATATATTCTCATCAATACTCATATGTGAAAATCAAAGCGCGATTTAGTCTCCGTCTATCGGTTAACATATGTTCGATATTCGTCGTGACATAGAACTATACGAAGATTGTTAAATATCGGACGGTATAGTTCGGTACCAACAACCGTCGTGTAGTCTATGTGACGAGAAGATTCAATCGTATAATAACCGATAGATTTATCCAGTGTGGACAAATTAGGAATGTATAAAGCAAACACCCGCATTCACTTGTGTTTTCATTCATTTCGAGTTATTTCGTCGGTACTTTTCCGCTGGTTCTCCATGTACAAAGATAGATTAGATGTCATTTCAACGTTGTTTCACAGCATTGAAATGATTATCTATTCTATTACAGTGTACTCGGAGAACAGCGGGGAGGTGCTGCCGAAATTTATTCGAAACGGATGAAAGCACAAGTGAATGGGTGTATGCTCTATACATTCTTAATGGGATAGAAGCCTTACCCCCGACAGCCGAAACACACACATACAACACAAATACACAACAAACGCACACACAAAGCACACACACACTAACAACTCTATACTTAAGCAAAATCATAAATTGAAATACACATATACAGAATACAACTCATACTTGGGTATCTTCAAATCTAATTTTATTTATCGATAATTTATTCTTTTCAACGACAAACTTGTATGTATGAATTTTCTTCTTTGTCAGTAACCATCATGTTCTTAGATTTCTCAATATAGTCACCATAATCTACAATTTATATGTTATACAGTCTAAGATGGCCCATGAGTATATCAAAGTTAAGGACTGGATGTACGTGGATTGGCAACAACGCATGTAATTTAAGTTTGTCGCAGGAGTTGCTGCTTTCATTAAATTTACCCGCGCACAAAATAAGATCGTGTTAAAGAAGATTCTTTGCCCGTGCTATAGATGTGGGAATAAGTACTGGAAGAAAGTAGAAATCGTAGAGCTTCACATCGTTAAATATGGTTTTACTAAACTTTATACAACTTGGCTACATCACGGGGAAGGACAAGAAGAAGACAGTAATACGGCAGAAGAAGAAGGAGAAGACGGTAATGCGGCAGAAGAAGAAGACGGTAATTCTTTCCAGGAGAAGAAATGGAGAATATGGTAGAAGCTACCCTAAGTGATAGTATTCCTACCGAAGATGACATTCCTTCCGATCAAGGACCGCGTGCGGATAAGTATAAAAAGTTCATGAATGATGATAGAAGACCAATTTATGAGAATGTAAAGTATTTCATCCTATCATGGTTCGTCCAACTTTGCAGATTAAGTGCCTAAAAGGATGGAGTAACAAGTCATTCACGATACTTCTGAAGTTCCTGAAAGATTCTATACCCCTGGAAAATAACGTGCCTGACAGCTGGCACGAAGCCCAGAAGATTATGTCTGATTTGGGTCTGAGTGTGAGAAGATTCATGCATATCCCAAAAATTGCGTGTTGTGCCAGAAAGAATTCAGATTTGAAAGAGTGTCCAACATGCGGAGAGGCCAGGTATAAGCCAAAAGAATCTTATAAGAAACCCGATATAACTTTCAAGATAGCATGATACTTTTCCATAACACAAAGGCTACAGAGGTTATTCAGGTGCAAGAAAACAGCCGAGGCAATGATTTGGCATCACCGTGCTGCTCCAAACGAAAATGGAAAAATGAGTCATCTAAGAGATTCACCGGTATAGAAGGATTTCGATAGGAGGCACGAAATATTCAGTAGTGATCCTCACAATGTCAGGCTCAGACTCGCTAGTGATGACTTTTGCCCATTCAACTATATGGCTGGAAGCCACAGCACATGGCTCGTTATAATGATAGTTTATAATCTGTCGTCTTGGTTGGCTATGAATCATTCCTGCTTTATGATGCATCTTTTTATTGGCGGGCCAAACTCACCGGAAAACAATATTGACGTCTATCCCCGACCTCTTATCGATGAGTTGAAATCTTTATTCATTGATGGTGTAGAGACTAACGATGCAAACACAGATACAACCTTCACACTGCGTACGGCTTTAATGTGGACAATTAATGACTTTTCTGCATATGAAATGCTATCAGGTTGATCCGTACATGGTCACAAAGAATGCCCTTATTTCCATCAATATACAACATCAAAATTCTTGAATTTTAGCAGGAATGTTTGTTATTGCGGTTATCGGCATTTCTTACCACTAGACCATCCTTACAGGTTAGACGCTGCTCACTTTAATGGTCATTAGGAGCATCTTGGGGCTCCAGCCTCATTGTCCGGAGAGGACGTGACTGCTCAGTGAGATGATTACAATAATGTGACCTTCGGGATAGATCCGCCAAAACATGTCAAGCCACCCTACTGGAACAAGTTAAGCATTTTCTACGAGCTTCCGTACTGGTCAACAAATTTAGTGTCATTGCCTGTATGTCATACACATAGAGAAGGGAGTATTCGAGCACGTACTCAATTTTCTTATTTGTAAAGAAAGACAACCTCCGTGCTTGGATAGATCTTCAGGACTGGAATATTAGAAGTGAATTGCATCCTAAACTGATAGCGGGTAAACCGGACAAGTTTGTACTTTCCAATGTCGCGTATCATATGTCACAATCAGAGAAAAAAAATGTTCCTGCAGGTGTTGCATGATTTGAAAGTTCCTACAGATTTCTCAGGATCATTTAGCAAAAAGATAAAAATTGTGAAAGGAAAGATCGATGGGCTGAAAAGTTATGATCACCATATTATTATGAAGCACCTTCTCCTATTAGCCTTCAGGATTTCTCTTCCCGAATCGGTTGTTCTAATAATCAATGACCTTTGTTGCCTTTTTAAAGAATTGTGCGTTAAAACCCTAGATGTTGTGGCGCTAGAGAATCTAAAAAATTCTATTTTATTGATATTTTGCAAGGTTGAGCGTATTTTCCTACTGTCATTCTTCGATATCATAATACACCTGACAGTTTATCTTACAACCGAGGCTAAGTTAGCCGGACCGGTACAATATCAATTGATGTATCCTGTCGAAAAGTATGTGGAATTTTTCGTTTTACGCAATTTGTAAAATTATTGTTGTTCTATATGCCCGTATTTATTTATTTAACATATTTTTCTTCAGGTACCTCTACACTCTAAAAAAGTATATGCGCAATAAAAATCGACCATAGGGTTCTATCATGCACGGTTATCTTCTAGATGAAGTAACTACATTTTGTTCTCGCTATCTGGACGGGAACATTGAGACGAAGTTTAACCGGCCTCGGAGAATTCAAGACAGGCCATATGGTAAAACTAATTATAAGAGAGTAGGCACTGTGTTTATCAACTAGATATATCGGTTTATCCTCCTTAATATCGTATGTCTTAAAGAAATTAGAGAGTAAGTTTTTTGGATTAATTGTTATATTTGTGTTTGTGTATATATGAAATGATATAATATTAATGTCATAATTTATTGTTGAGAACAGAATTCATTTTAATGAGCTACGTGAGGGGCATCCTGATTGGAATGATGAACGATTGGAAAAATATTATCAGGATAATTTTTGCGATTGGATTGCAGATCATATAAGTTGTTCGAATAACATGTTATTGCTACCAGTCTTAATCTAAACTTATATCGATATGTATCTGTCATAAAAAATTTTTTGTCAGATCCACAATCCGAACTTGTTTGCATCATTAGAGATAGATTCAATATATTTAGCTCAGTTTCCTAGCATGGAGGTTGCATATTATAATGGATTTGGTGTCCTTAGATACAAATTTGAAGTTAAGGACACAGAAATATCTCGAACCACTCGGAATAGTGAAATTGCGACGGTAGGATCGAATGGTGTGATTTATTATGGATACTTGGCATCCAATATCCCGGACGATCAGAACCGTTTTATATATTTCAATATATTTGGTACGATACACGAACCAATACAGATAAGTGGAGAAACAATTTCGGGACTTGGAAAAATAAATATGGATTGACTAATGTGAACACACTTTGATTTTACGGTCGGGACGATCCATCCATCTTTCCGAACCAAGCGTTCCAAGTATACTACACACAGTGCTTGAAGCATCCGGGATGGAGTGTCGTATGCCGTTGGAAACTCAGGAATGTTTACGATATCCCAGAATTCGAGGACAGCGATGAGTATGAAGAAGAGAGGAGACTTAGAGTGCTCCGACCGTCTGTTTCAAAAGACGGGTTGTCTTCGGCTGATCGTGAAGTTACGTGTGTTAGAAATGATATCGATGATGAAATCTAAGTAGATACGTCTAATGTGTCCACGAAACAAAAAAAGGTTATCAGTAATGTAATATTATTACTTCACATTTCTACGATCTATGCATAAATTGCATGCATATGTAATGATTGTACTCTTATTTAGGTTTGATGACGACGACCGGAGCAGTGAGGGACGGCAGGAGAACCAGCCGCGGCAGAGGCAGAGGCAGAGGCAGAGCGGTTCTGCCGCCCGGAGAGCTGCGTAAGGAGCTTCAGAGGGCCAGTCTTGCACCCCAATCGGAGACCCCTTCGGATGACTCCTTCCGTGTGGAATTTGCCACACCTCCAGGTATATTGCATGCATATTTATTTTGAATATAATATTATAGATATACACGCATATTTATTTCAAAATTACTTAAACAGTCAATGTTTAATTATCTAGCTGTTGGTGGTGCGTCCACCTCAGAGGCGGAGGCCACTACCGCACCTGCAGGTATGTTTATATATCCTATAGTGCATAAATATTGATTTAGAATGTTATATCATAAATATACAAACATTCTTTTTGCTCTTATTTAGGTAATCATTTTTTGATTGTTTAGATGTAGGTGGTGCTTCCACATCTCGGGCAAAGGCCACCACCACACCTGCGGGTATGTTCATAAATATACACACATTTTTTTGGCAATTACTTATATAATCTATTTTTAATTGTCTAATTATAGGTGGTGTGTCCACATCTGGCGCAGAGGCCACGTCCGCCACTTCCGTACCCTCCACTCAGTTTGCAGGTTAGTATGAATAAATATAAAATATTTATTCATTTTACATATTCTCTAAGAATAAACATGAACTTCTGTAATTTTATCGTCAATGTTTATTTTCTAGTTGGAGGGGATGCATTCACGTCCGGGTCATCGGTTGTTCCTCACCGGAGGAACCATAGTCCCGCTCGTGCTGCTGCCCGAGCCCAGGCTTGTGCTGCTGTCGCCGGAGATATATATCGCACTTCAATTTTCGTTACTCCTTGATTTCTTAATACCACTTTGTCTTAATATTACTTGTCTTGATATTTCTTGTAGATACAAGGCAGCCCCATCCCGAGAGGAGGACTCGAGGGCCGAATCAGTCCAACAGGATGAGGCCCAACAAAGCGAGGGGACACCATTCCCCCTCTTCTTTACTTCGATTATCGCTATACCGGCGATTATGCCGAGAGGTTCGACCGATATATGAGGGATGAGAGCCGCATCCTAAAGAAGTATCCACTTCACGTTGAGTGGGGCGATCATCCCCAGCGCTCATTTGCCCTCTTCTGAGATCAGGCTCGGGTATTAATATATATTTTCATTTGACTTATCGAATATATTTATTATTATTTAACACTTGCAATTTAAATACATTGTTTTTTGGTATTTGCAATTGGATTATGACTTTCAGCTTATATCCGACCCTGATCATCCTGAGAGAGTGCTCGATCTTCACGCTCTGTACCAGGGTCTGATGAAGAACATACAATCAAAGTTCCGATACAATAGGTACGAGCTGAAGATCGACTGTATTCTCTATGGATGGCGACCTCTGAGGCAGAGAGAGCGGCTCTCCTACATACTCCGGCCTTTGCGAGAGTCGACGTAGATACATGGCCTCTCTTATGCAAATATTTTGACTTTCAGCGCAAACAGATTTGTAATTTAAATGTAATTCATTATTTAGTATATAATTTATTTTTTTGTGTTGCTTAATTAGAAAACTAAATTTGAATGTGTTGTGCAGAAACATGCCGATCAAAATAAGGAGAATAGGAAGTCAGCGAAAAGGGGTTTCCCCACTTACATAGGTGGCTCAAGGAACATTACTCGTACCATAGATGCATCGGTAAATTACAATAGATTTATTTTGATATAATGTAAACTTAAGAGTTATTGTATAATATATGTAAATTTTTGGCGGATTGCAGAGAGCTCAGACCATGGCGTAGGGCGGTACACCGAGTGTGCTGACCGCGTATCTTGCCGTCCACGGCATCTCGACAGATCTCGCCATGGGCGAGCTTCGATTCCCCGACACCGCTATCCAGGAGTATTGCGTAAGTGTTAATATTTATTCCAACATGTTTGAAATTTTTGTTTTGAAAAGTTCAAATTTAAATGATATACTTATATTTTAATGGTTAATGTGGATGTAGGAGCGGATAGTAGAGCAGGTGGAGGCATCGGGGATCGATTTTACTGGACAGACCAATCCGATGATACCGACCCCAGTCCTAGACTCCGCACACGGAGGGCACCACGGAGGTTGGGAGAGAGGCCGGGGACTAGGTCCTAGCAGGACCCATATGAGATTGGACTCCACTTCAGCGGTTACTTCCTCTACCCCCTATGAGCGGCGTCTAGAATATGATGTTGCCGCATTGAAGACCACCGTCAAGAAGTTGAAGGAGATGGTACGTATACTACTTAATAGTAAAATATTATATCACATTATAGATAGTAACATATGATACGAATTCGACTAAAATCTAATACACCGCCTAAGTCCCTAAGTATTCTTAGATTGGAGTTTCGCAATATTCTGATAATGATACGAATTCAACTACAATCTAATACACCGTTCTTACTCGTTTATTACACACAATTTAACAAATGCGACAGGCTATTTCGGCTGTGCATGCATCTCCTTCGGCTGCGGCTCCGCAAGCCACTATCTCGGCTGCGGTTGCGCAAACCACTCTTAAAGCTCCGCAGCCCGCACAGACTCCCGCACAGTCCGCTCCTTCATTAGACGAGTTTTTGACGACTCAGGGCTGCACCGAGGAGCAGATGTACCAGATTACGGCGTTTATCAGAGATGAAGGAGCTGGACCGAGCTAAGGTGGCTTTTTTTTTAATATTTTTGAGGATGTATGTACTTTTCTGATATATATTGTATATTTTTTTTTGGACGATATTGATGGTCGTTTTCTTGTTCACGATGATTTAGATTGACATCGTATTCTGTTTGTTTGTTTCTTTTATATATTATGCGTGAGATGTTGATTATGAATATTTCTGTATTTGGTTATATGATATATATATATATATATATATATATATATATATATATATATTATTGTGCACATGGCGGGGGAAAAACAAGGAGCCCTTTATTATAAAAAAAACCCTGATATTTTGTCCCTACAGATTACTCCGTAGGACCATCTGTTGCACCTACAGATTAATCCGTAGGTGCAAGGTTTGCCCTACACATTTAGCCTTAGTGACAAAATATCATGATGCCTGATATTTTGTCCCTATGGACTCAGTAATAGGGGTAAACCCTGCCCTTACGAAGTAATCCGTAGGGACATTTATCAGGTCCTACGGATTAATCCGTAAGGGCAAGTATTTTATTTTATAAGCCAATAAATTAAATAAATATTATGTCCCTACGGAGTAAGGCGTAGGGGCACATGTCCCTACGGAGTAAGGTGTAGGGGCAATTATTACTCTGTAAGGGCATGTTCAGGACGAAAACTTATACCTGCAGCCTTTCCACCTACGGAGGAATTTTATGTTCTTACGGGCATATTCGTAGGGGGAATGGTTTGTCCTTACGGCTAAATCCGTAGGGGCAATCCATTATTGTAGCAGTGTTAGGGGATGTGTTATCCTCTATTTTCCTTTTATTTTATTTTCTTATTTCGGACATACTTTGATGTAGTTTCGTTAGATCATCGTTTAATGAAACGCGGGGACATTTTGACTTCGTTTGAATAAAAAAATTCTAGAGGAAATTATTCCTTTCCGTATGGTACCTTTCTCAAAAATAGTTATCTATTGACAAGTCCTTGCTACAATATTACGTATCAAAACAATAAAGTTGCCGTGAAAATAAAAAAATAATTTTTATATGTAATGGTCTTGTAATAGTCGTCCTGTAAGTCAAAGCTTGATATATTGATCGTGCTTAGTTCTTTTTTCTTAAAATATCCCCTAAGGTTTAGTCATGTCTGAATTTTAGCGGTTACTATATGTTATACTTTCTGTTTCTACACCAAAACTGAAAAAAGCATCGAAGGATGTCAAGCCACTGCTTTAACTAATAATCAAATTTTATTAAAACCTAAACGCATCATCGAGAACCTAGGAGCTAATCTAATGCAATGCCATAAGAATAGAAGCAAAAAAATCTCTTTCATAATTCCTATTCCCATCACTATAGTAGGTTAGGGTTCCCCTTTCTTATTGGCCATTTCCCAACCTCATTCTAGGGTTTCTTTCAACACGCCACAAATGGTAAATGTGTCCCTTTACCAATAATTCCACAATAAATGCTTTTTTTTTTAAAGTAGGAGGGAAAAAAAAGGTGCAACATTCCCCAAACCCCACTAACCCTATAGTTAAAGTTTCCAAAAATAAAAATAAAAAATGGGACGTACCGAAAAGATTTTAATCTTGGATGTTTCGAATCACCGACGGGATCAAGTCCTGAAGCAGCCCGTAGTCTGGGGCCGACAAGTCGGCCGACGCCACGTAGCGGAGATCCAACGGCTGAGGCGGCGGCGGCGGGGGCTGAGGCAGGTAGGAGGTAAAGAAGGGCAGCTGCACCGGCGGCACACCGGACCGCTCGGCGAAGGACGGGAGGGGCTGGCGGTGCATCATCAGGTGGTGGCTGCCGCGCGGCACCATGGGGCTCTGGTGGGTGTGCTGCCCCTCGTAGGTGGTGATGACGACCGTCGGGTCCTTGGAGGACCGCTCCACCCGCTTCTTCACCCCGCAGCTGGCCGTCGTGCACCGGTAGTAGCTCCTGCAGTTAGTTAGTTAGTTAGTTAGTTACCATGCATCCTTCTCTCGTCACCATAATTAATTACAAGAGCTTTGTCTATTCAGTGACGTGACCTGGGGAAGGGGCTGTTCTTGACGGCCTTCTGGCCGTACTTGCGCCACCTGTAGCCGTCCTCGAGGTGATCGACCTCGCTCTTCGTCAAGAAGGCGACCCTCGGCTCTCTCTTAAGCCTTTTCCCCTTCTTCGTCGTTGCCGACCTGCCACACATACAATCAAACTATAAAAAAAAAAAAATCAGATCATCAAGCGCGAAGCTCGATCGAGCTTACTCTTTCTTCTCCGCCTCCTCCTTTCCCTGTTCCTCGTCCGCGTCTACGTCCAGCGCGGGCCCCGCGCCCTTGTAGAGATCGGACGAGGACGAGATCGAGGACTCGTTCGGAGTCGCCGGCCGCACCAAGGTCACCGGCGTCGGCGGCGGGAGATCGAAAAGCGAGCCGGAGAAACTACCTTGAGCCCCAAGCAATTCCATGAATCCATTGGATGATGGATCGAAGAAGCCAGTGTACAGGTGATCTCTGTCCTCCTCAGACTTCATCATGCACGTAGCAAATTAGCTTTTTTTTTTTCCCCTTCACTCATTTGATGAAGGTGGAGGTCACAAATTAGCTAGGGGGGAGGGGGTTAGCGTTGTATCAAAATGACTGAAATGCCCTTTGGAAGGGCTATAGGGGTACCGTACGCATGGTACTTTGGCACGTGCGGTCTTAATTGAGGCGGGGAAGCGCGGACGTGGTGCTGACACGATATCGGGAGAGGTGATGCTGCTGCTGATGCTGATGATGATACTGGAGGGGGTAATATATATTTTAGCGTTGCTTGCTCCCAACACGCAAACATCGAGTCAAGGCCTAATGATAATAATAGTAGTGGCTGCTTAGTTAGTGCATTATTATCATGCCGCATTTATTGCACTCGACTTTGTAACGGCTATTGCGAGGTGTTTGGTTGGATGTGGTTGGAGTGATGCACAATTTTGAGATTTGAAAGACGGAAATTAAAGGGAAAAATATAGTCTATTAAGATTATATCTAATCAACACAAGTTTTGCAAAACGTGTAGTTAGAACTATATAAGAAATGATGTTGCCAGCTGCTTGAATTGGATGCACAAGTATTTGCAAATACTTTGTTTTTTTACCAGAAAACAAACAAATCATACGATAATGTAATTTTTTGATGCAAAAACATGAAGGGTAATGTGGGAGGAAAATGGGGCTACAGTCAACCTTATCAAGCGGCATAGCCTTGGGTGTGGATCACTCTGATTAAACCTTAGAGACATGTGTTTTAGGTCTATGGCAACCGAATCGAATCAGCTACAGTTACTGTAGCACTGCAGACCTCCTTAAATTAATGTCGACTTACCTATGAAATAGTTGCATTGTTTGGTTTTTTTGGTACCATTTAATATTCTATAGTTCAATTTTTTTTCAAATAGCTTATTATGTAGATAATAAAAAGTTAGAATAATTAAAATAATTAAGTGAATGAGAGGATCCATGCTTGTTGGGCTATTTTTGGAGGCAACTCCATCTTTAGTTTGCTCTTGCAGTGCAATTGTACTTTTTTTGAAGGGAAAATTGTAGTACATATATGGGATGGCAATTTATAATAAAAAATTCTACCTCTGATTACACGTTATATCATGTTCCACATATGAAATGGACATATTGACCAAATTATCACATTATTTGAGTGGGACAGAACATTGTTATTTAGCCTTGGATAAATTAATTTATCCAATAAATCTTATTACCCTTTTATTTTAACTGATACCGGTAGCGGTTTATAAACGATTCAAATTTAACCGTTGCTTAAAAGATATGTTAAAATATTTAACTGCTATTTAAAGTAGCGGTTCATATTGTATAAAAGAGAAAATCGTTCCAACAGTTTCAGCGGTTGAGAGTTTTGAAATCGAAATTGGGCAATTTTTGCTTTGATTTAAACCATGGTTCTTGTTGGGTATTCTCTTGATTCTTTGATCGATTTCATAAGGTAAATTAATTACTTTAATCGCTATAGATTTTGTTATTGATTTAGGGTTTTTGGTTAGGGTTTTCAGATATAAATTGGGCGTTTTTCATATGATTTGAATTGTTGTTGTTGCTGTGTATTCTATTATTTCTTGGATCGATTTTATAACATAAATCAATTAATTCTATCGTTTCTTCGTCTGTTTCCACTATTATTCCTTCTTCGTCTTCTAATTCAGGACTCATATGGTAGATAAATAGATATGATAGCGTATGTAAACGTAGAAATAAAAAATATAGCATACGTTTGATTTTAACCGCTATTTTAAGTATAAGTTAAATAAAAACTGTAAGATTTAACCGCTACTTAAAGTAGTGATTAACTATAAACGGCTATGATTTGTTGCATAATTTTTTATCCAACGTTAATGTTAACCTCTATTTTAAGTAGCGGTTAAATAACAACCGTTAAATTTTAACCGTTTTTTTAAGAAGTGGTTAATTTTAAACGTTCTTAATTTGTTGGATAACCCTTATTTGAGAAGAATATAAGTACACCAAAAGTTATTTTTCTTTAAACCTTATTGATCATAGAGTGGTGTCTTTAATTATTTTCACAGCACTTAGGAGAAAATAATTTATTCTATGAACATATAAATGCTATTGGATTTGGGGACTCTGTTATTTCGGTGTTATTTTAAGATCCTGGCCATTAATTTCATATTTTAAAAAACGACATAACGGTAGGCTCCATGTTTTATTCTATTCCAGCTGTTGGGTTCGATAGCAAGAATAGCAGACGGATATTGAGGGCTAGAGAATAGCAGGGACCCGAATCCAATCCAATCCAATGCTATTCCAAACTTTAAGAGACCACTTGTATATGGTCAAATTAACCATACCTATCAATGGATAGTGAGAGTGTGAGAGTTGAGAATGGCCACACATTTGTCATTACAATTGATATTTTTCTTCATGAAATGTGAGAGAGAGAGAGAGAGAGAGAGAGAGAGAGAGAGACATAATGGAAATTACCATCACATGAACTGTACATGTACAATTTGATGCATGACAAATTGGTAGCCAGGACGAAGCAGCTGTTGTAGTTGTTGGCGCCTCAATCAAAATCGATAGTGAGATCTTAGGGGTTGCAACTGTGTACTGATGGTGCCCACATATGCACCAATTTGATATTTCAAATCGTGTCATAGTAGCTTGATTTGGACGTTGGTCTTCTTCTATTATGTTGCCATCAAGCTCATCAAATTTATATTTATATTTATATATTACTTCTGAACCTGTTACCTTAGGGGAATAGAAACGGATTGAATACGGATCATATATAAGCTTAATGTATCGGGTAGGTCTTGACAGATTCAAATATGAATACGGATATTTAATGGAGATGATAATAACGTAATCCTAGTCGTACATCCCATCAAAAAAACCACACAAGCTACGGGGGAGGCATGTTTTACCCAGTTTGGACTGCTGGATGCAATAACAGCCGTGAAATAATCGCATCCACCGCAATTTCGATAATAACTATATGTATTTGGTAAAAGTAGGTTACGGATATGCATATGAAATGAATATTGGAAAAATACCGTTTATAAAGTCAAAGTTACTATTTTCAAATATCAATACAAATTTCGGTGTTATCATATTCATATTCATTGGTTGCTTACAGACGTGAATACTAATAGTCATCGGCAATGATAAAAAAAAAGATACTGATTGGAGGTCAGACCGGATTATTTATGTCCATTTAGCGTCCATGTTATTTTATGAACACCGTGGAACTTGTGAGCTTTTAAAAAAGGGAGATTTTCCTTGAAAGAGTCATGAAGGAAGGAATATCTTAATGAAAAAGTGATAATAAAGGAGTTAATATTCCGCTCAATTAGCCGCAAAATTAGGGAGCTTTCACATGCTAAGCCATCACACCCAAATCCGTAATTACCTCCGAAGTTCCCCAGCAATCAATCTCACAGAAACATATGCTCAAAAATGGTGGCCGTACACGTGTCCTCATCGTGCGGCTCACCTTAACTTCTGCTGCCTGCTTCTAGAAACTCGTGCAGGTTTTGAAGGGGGTTTGCTTGCTTCACACGTTTGCTCTCCAATTCTTTCTTCGACCCATAAAATTCATATCTGATATCTGTCGAAAAGGGATAATAATTTTAATTTCGGCTGCCATTGGTATCCACATCATCCAATAATCACCGGATATGGATATGATAACGCATATATCTTTTTGTATCAGATATAAAAATGGTAATTTTTCATGATATCCGGTATATTTTTATAATATCCATCTCATTTCCGATATATTTGTATATGCAACTGATTTTTACCAAATATACATAGTAAATCTCATTTCCAATAATTATCAGTATTCATATTCAAACCGGTCTATGACTATCAGATACAGATATGCTAATACATATATCCGCTCTATATCTGATCCGTTTATATCCCTATTGACATGAGATATAAACAAATATAAATAATCTGAGCCGAGTTGATGGAGGTCAAAATCCCCCTCAGATGTTGTCCTCCGTCGATCTTGCTGCAAACGGTTCTGAACGGGTGTGATTGAGAGTGAGAATTGAACGTGTGGATCTCAATGGGTTGTTGGATGCCACTGACGCCGAGCTGCCTGCAAAGGAAGTCCCGGGGTGGGGAACCACCGTAGAACCTTCCGACGATCAAGTAAATACCAAGATATAAGGGAAGCATAGCGGCATATTGGAATCGATTTAACTTACCTGGATCGTCTAGTAGAGGGGGTTTATATAGTGGTCGCATGAAGTGGACCAGCGCGAGATTCTCGCCGCCCGTTACGCCTCTGCATCATGTTCGCGTTGATGGCGGGATGCGCGCGTTAATGGCGAGATACGCTAGCGTGAGATGCAGGTCGTGGAGCGGCGGAGATCTCGTCGTGGCGAGATACGCGGAGCCGTTACGGGGGAGCTTGGGCTCCGTGCTCTCGGTTGAACAGGAAACACGAGGAAGCTTAGCTCGGTGGCCGAGGAAACTCGGCTGTAGGATTGCTCAGAGGAGAGCCGTCGGATGGTCGTTTAGGCGAAATTGGGAAGGTACTCCGAAGATTTTCCTGTAAGGTCGGATGCAACCTCAGAGGCGAGGCGCCGAAGAATGTCCCCGATGCATCATACTTGTTCCGGCTCCGTAGCTTCTAGGAGTCTAGCAGGCTTAACGGATGATACGTTATCCGCCACGTGTCATGATCTAGAGAATACTCGTTTATGAGCCTCATCATTAGCCCCACACTCTCGCACTGACCTATTTATGGGCCGGGGTTGAGAGTGGTAAGCCCGGTTTTTGACGATTCAGTCTAAGATTCCCCTACAATGGGTTTTTGGACGAAGACGGACCGTTTGGCGGCTACTCGTCTTGAATCCCTAGATACGTGGTGGCTCGCGAAACGCCTCAGTTCCCGCGTGTATCTTTGGTAACGTCAGTGTATCAGTGAAATGATTGTGCCTAAAAGGGGGGCGCCGTTTCGTTTACTTGGCCGGTTGGGCTACACGCCACGTGTCCTCCACTGGGTGGTAGTACGTGGGTGGCTGTCACCCGAATCCTGGCGAGAGGGGACGTGTCCAATGGCTGGTTGCCACGTGGAGTCTCGGTGGCTGCTTGGTGTGATGTTTCGTTTTGGCGGGAACGGATGGGGGCCGTTGGATGCCTTCTTACTGAGTTTATAAATAGGTGGTTCATCCCACTGCCATTACTTTACCCTAGCCATCTCTTTGTCGTCTAAAAATTGCCCGACACGCATTCGCTTAGGCGGGAACTTCAGATGTAAAAACTTTTCTTCGGCCAAACCTTTCTTGAATCAGGTTAGATGTCTTCCTCTGAAGTATCTGTTGACGTAACAGAGGTTGAGTCGGGCGATGAGGCTTCAATTTTCAGAGCCGAACTCAGCGGGTCTTCTTCCTTCTGGTCTTCCGATAGCCGAGAGAGTTCTTCTTCTTCATCCCCGTCTTCGTCTTCTATGTCGGGCTCACCTCCAGGAGGAACGACGCCCTTGTCCCTCGTCGTGGGGGGCAAAACGGGCCCCCAATACACGCATCGGGAATACTCGTGATGCGCCATCAGTTTTGAACCGTCTGGATGAGCATTCTGACATCCGGGCCCGTTTTCATATACCCTCTGGCTATTCACTCCGTTTGGCCAGGGAGGGCGAGCGAGCAGACCAGGTGAAAGGAAAAGAGATTGCTCTGTACTTAGAAGCGTTCCAGGCAGGAATGCGTCTGCCCTTCTCGCCTGAGCTTTGTGCCGTGCTCCATTGTTTCCATCTCGTCCCGGGCCAGCTAGCGCCGAATTCGTGGAGAATCTGTAACACCTTAGAATGCGATTAGTGGCTAATTATGCTTTAATATGGCGGTTTTAGTAAAATTTTTACCAACACGGTTTTCTAATATTTTATATGAATTAATAAATATTTTATTAGAATTAAATTTGGGCTTGCACACACATGTGCATGTAAACTAGGGCTAAGTTTGGGGTTAAACCATATTTAGGTAGCCATGGTGAACTAACCCATTTAATTAGGATAATATGAAGTTAATTAAGTGTATTGGTTTTTTTTTTAAATATAATTTGTTTGTTTTGGGGGTTGACTTGTGAATTGGAGAGAGAGAAAGAGAGAGAGAGAGAGAGCATGATGAGCATGAAGCATGCATGATAATTATGATGAGAGAGACGAAAATGGTTGACTCTAACCTCTCATTTGTTTTTCAAACCACTCATTTCCCACACTCATCACATCTCTCCCCCTCTCATTCTTTTCCCTGCACACACACACAACAGCAGCAACAGCAGCAGCAACACCCTTCTCTTCTTCTTCTTCTTCTCTTTTTTCTTCTTCTTGCATCCAAGCTCCAACCTTCTTCAAAAGTCCATTTTTCTTCACAAATCTCTTGCAAAACACCTCCTTGCTGGTTCTTGAGGCAAGATCATCAAGTTCGAGACACCACTAATCCACTTTGAGGTATAAAACTCACCCTAACCACTTCTTTGCTAAACTTATAGTTATTTAGCTTAAAATCTTGTTTAAGTAGTGATTTGGGCTAACTTTGTGTTTTGTGTGGAATTTTGGTTAAAATGGGATTGTGATGGCTTGTGTAGTGTTAATAGTGTTGTTTAAACCAAGTAGTATCACTAGATTTCGCTAAAACACCTTAAATGTCGCAAATTTAAGTTTTAATTCGGTTTGAATCAAGTTTTAGGATATATGAGATATGCTATACCTATGATTATTTACTCGTTTAGCAAACACATACAGAATAGTGTACAGGGTAGCTAGGGTTTTATGTTGAATTTCGAGCTCATTTCCCTTCCAAAAATCCAGCGACGGCCCCTTGTTTTCCGGCCTCGTCGGCCTCCTGAAGGAGTTGGGTGTTGGTGCTTTGCAGACTGGTGTTTGTGGGTGTTTTTCTGTGTTTGGTATTGTTTACTTTCTTGGTTTTTGCTCCAGGCAAAATCTGGAACCAATAACCTATGGTTTAGTGTGTTTTGTGACTTGCGCGACACGTACGCTTCGAGTCTGAGTTTAGTGGGTTCTGTACGTCGCAACACGTCGGGGTAGTTCTGGGTTCCGCACACACGTCTAGTCTTTTGAGTGCACACGCGTTAACCTACGACACTAGCTTTCTCGTATAGTTTTGGTACCGCATTTTGGCAGGATTTTATCCTTATGTGTATTGCTTTGTGTAATTCTAGGATCGATCGCGGAGACATCATACGCGGTACGGAAAGGGAAAGCGGTGATTGGACCAGGCTAGCTGAGGCATTCCGGTGAGTAGATGTACACATCTACGGGGAAATCGTTTGGATGGCGCAAGGCGCCCGATAGTTTTAAAAACCTCTAATAGTACTGGCATTTATGCGTGTAGTTCCTAGTTATTTATCTCGCTGCATTGCATGATCCTCTCTCTCTATATATATGTGTGTGTGCGAATTCATCGCATAGGACACTTGCACCATTACCTTGGATTTATGCAGCACGAGCACTATTCATGCGGACACACATGCCTTGGTAATTGCTATGCCACAAACACTAGATAACTTGTTTAAACCAACATCTCGAACAATTTCACCATATATGACGTGTAAAGCTGTACTAATGCATTTAAATTCCTTAGGATGAACAAGTAGGATTGCTAGTCATATGCATGTACCTCACTGCATCATCGTTCATGCATAGTCTTTTAGTTATATATTGCAGTTCGCATTGTTGATACCATAGGCATTCCTTATCGCTGACATGTGTACTTATGGTGATTTTTCTTGAGAATTTCAGCACTTGAGATTTATGAGATTTTGGGGAAAACCGCAAGGATTTAATAAACCTGATATTCATTTTAAATATAGCAAGTTGCGGTTTTCTCATGTTATGATACATGTGTCGTCCACCATGGATTTTCTGTTAGTTTTCGAGACCCGTTTCGAGGAGTAGGATGAACCGTCTCGGGTACATGGTGGGCCCGGTAAGGTACCCCGGAGCAAGAAGTTCGAGTTGTAGACGATGAGCCTGGCAGGAGCAGACTACCTACCGGTGATTGTTGGCGCGACGGATATCCAGAGGATACCGACCGTGGTCATAAGACTTTGAGATACCGATACTTTGAGACATTGAGATATTCATTTGAGATGTCGATGCTTGACACAGATTTCTGTTGATTTCATTGATATTTCTTCAGATATTTCACAGGAGTTTTTCTAAGATGAAATTAATGATTTTTTCATATCAAACATACTCAGATCTCGTGTCAAATTGCATTCATGTTGCATACATGCTAGTACATCATGCCATATCAGTATTGTAGAGTTGTGGCACTTTTGAGTACATGCTTACGATAGCCTTTGTAGATGTTACTTATTACTTACGAGTTGGCAACTCACCCCCGTTGTGCCACAGCCTTTTTGCAGGTCCGATCCGTCAGCACTGTAGCGGCGGACGCACTTCCTCCTTTTGCTCATTTTGCTTGGATTTGAGGCTTTTGCTCGTAGGTGGGTTGTGAGATTATTTTGTTTCCACCTTGTATATTTATTGTATCTAGTGTACTCCATCTACTGTATCTGCCACTTGTACTGATGTATTATGATCTAGAGACGAGACATGTGAGATTTGTGTACATATATGTTGTTCTCTGGGTCGAGCTCACTTGAGCCGACGTGATGCTTTATTACTTGTGCCTTTATATGCTTATTTTGCACAGTGATGATATTTATTACGTGTGATGTTGAGACCGCTTTTGGCGAAGAGCTAGCTCCCGTTTGGGGATGCCTTATTTTATATTATTTATATTCCTGTTTTGTACCCGTTTGGGGTCAGTTTTTACAAAGGAGACTCTGCCGATTTTTTTTGGAAAATGTGATGTTGCTTTTAAAGGTTTTTGATGTGACTTAATTGGTTTTCCTTCACTCTACTGCTTAAATGGGTTTTGATTTCTGTGCTTTGGCTTACTTAGATTACATACTGTTCATCTCATAATTTTGCATTATTATATTCCCCATTCTTAATCATTTTGCAAATAAATAGGTGCTTTTGATCCATGTCTGCTAAATAGTTGCAGGTTATAGGTTCTCAGAACAATACAGTGAAAATGGTGAAAAGACGCTACAAAAGTGAGACTACGACCAACAAATAGAAGAATCTTTATCATGCCACCTACAGTTCGAGGAACAAACGAAGATCAGCAAACAGTTCGATTGCACAAAGTACAAAGGCAGCATAAGATTCAAGACTTCAACACGAAGCGAACGGTAAAAGTCCACAACATTCTGCACTGTGGAAATCTGGATGAAACTAGAAGACATTCTGAAGAACCAAGTGAAGAAAATATAAAGAAAAAGCAACAGAAAGAATACCTGAAGAAAAGAGCCCAAGAACCTTTAAGATGGCCGCGGATCCGCGGCCAAACAAGGCTTATGGCCGCGGATCCGCTCCATATAGAACATGTGTCGGTGTGTCGGTGTGTGTTGGTGGGAGTCGGTGCATTGACCCGGTTTTCTTAGGATATTTTTGTAATTCTAGATATGGACCAGATGTAAACCCTAGGGTTTCTATTCTCTATAAATAGGAACCCTACAGCTCTTTTCGGAGCATGTCTCTTTTTATTTATCTAGTTTAGAATTTTTATTCCCTGTAATTGTCGAAGAGTGCATCAAATAAAAAAGTAAGTTTTTCTTTATCTTGCCTTAGTTATTTTAATTTCTTTTCTGCCCTAGTTATTTATCTGCAAAAATTTTATCTGCCGTAGTTGTTAAATTAAAACCATAAAAAATGAACTCGTTTATCAATTCCCTAATGAGTGAGTAGTTCCTCACTTGTTAGGGTTAGGTTTGGGGAAGATTTGAGAGATGAAAATCTCTCACCCCTTTCTTGCCCGTTATACATTTTAAAGTAGCACTCTATGCATACATACACACACCGCTCACTACGGCACCATATCCCAAGAGGTAGCGGTGATACCATAGTTAAAGACCGGTTGTGTATGATTTCCATGGAGCTTAGGGTAAGAGTTAAGAAAGGACGGACAAGGACAAAAGGGAAGAAACCTAGTTTCTTCCCGATCGTACTAATCGCCTTTGTTAATTATTACCTTAACACCTAAAAGTTCTTAATTAGGGCAAAGAAAACGGTGAGAATAATTGACTTTCCAAATCAACCTAATTCTAATCCTAGCAAGGTTTTAATCCTAATCAAATTCAACTTTAGTTTTTATTGAAAATCAAACCTACCACAATAGGAATTGACTCGTTAGAACAACTAGAAAATACACAAAATCCCTATGGACCGATCCGTATTCAACCGGCTAGCTACCAAGCGACACCGTTCTTGATTGCAGTTAATTCTTTGATCACAAAACGCACGTTAGCAAAACTCACTACCAATCAAATGGCGCCGTTGCCGGGGATGGCGTGGTTATTTTCTTTTTGCAATTTCGGGTTAATTAAAAATTGAAAAATCATAAAAACTGAAAAATATAAAAAAATATAAAAAAATATAAAAAAATTTATCATCTTGTTATTTTTTGAAGGGTTTTCGTGTGAATTGTACAGGATCGAAGAGACGAACAGATTCAGATCTGAAAAAATCCAGTGAGCAAAACAGCAAACAGCAGATCTGAACAAACAGAGGAGAACCACAACAGACAACAGAAGAATTTTTGGGATCTGAACCGACTAGTCAATCGCGTTTCCGCCGCAGATAAGCACCTTTGACCGCGGATCCGCCGCGGCTTGCTGACGTCAGCAAGCCAAAACCTCTCTGTAAGTTTACTTTCCTCTCTTCTGCCCTCTGATCTCCTCTGAAAAATTTTCCTGCAGGGTTCTTTGCGCAAAAACTTCTTCCCCTTCTCCAATAACTTGATCTTGTGCAGGATTCTTTGCGCCGCAATAAAAGAATTTTTTTTTTTGGCAAGTGTTTTGTGTGTTTACTGCTTTGCATTTTTAAAACTGACTTTTAAGGGGCTATAACACCAATCCAGATTGGGTAGGGATTTCATTACCCTTCCTAGGACCCCAAAAATCACAAAAAGCATTCGTATCAACCATTGAGTTAATTAAAAAAGATTAGACTCAGCCTATAAGGACTGTCATGCTCATCAGGACAAATGAATAGTTGTAGGCATCGGTCGTTTATCTAAACCAGACTTTGTGGTGCCTAGGCTAGACAAGTGGGAAAGGTAATTTTAAAAGGCCCGTCTCATGGTGATTCGTGAGTGGATCCCTCCTTTCTTTACTTGTGCTTACCTGGCCACAATTGGCGGTGAAGAGGCGATTTGAGGATCTCACAACTTACCCTTTGGAACAGTTAGAAGCAGTCTAGTTGACCTAGGAGACCTTAGCTCTAGGCTTGATTGTGCATATTGTGATTGCTTGAACGTGTGTCTAAGCTTCTTATAAAATTCTTTTGCAAAAACTCCTTATAAAAAAAACACAAAACAGAAATTTTACAAAAAGACTTGCCAATTTTGTCGCTAGAAATCCACTGCACCCCATTTTCCTCTCATCGACGTTTTCTTACCCCCACCTACTGTTTTTACCTTTTGACTACACCACCCCTCTTTAGTGTATATCCAGTTGGACTAGGGACACTATTACCCGTTTAGTCCGTGTCTCGTTAGTGCCGACTGACGACGCTTTTGACTCCGAAGTCGAAATTCCCTCCACTTCTTTACCTTCATCTTCATATTCATCATCTTCTAAGGAGATGTCGGGATTCATTCCTAACAACCCCTTACCTACGGGACTGATTCCACCTCCACTAGGTGCGAATAACCCACCACACCCTCCTGTTGAAGCGCCCCAACGAATCGCGCTCCAGGATCTTTTCTATCCCATCCGCACCGCACTTCCCACTTGTCTTTCACTTCCACCGGCCAATGGGGATAACTTTGAAATTAAACCCCACTTCATCAACATGTTGCCCAAATTTCACGGGCTGGAATCCGAAAATGCCTACAACTTTATTAACAAATTCCAGAATGTTTGCGCAATGATGAAGACCACACAACTTTTTGATGATGTTATAAGGCTACGTGTCATTCCATTCACTTTATGTGACTTAGCTGAAAAATGGTTATATAGCACAGCATCACATTCCATAAAAAATTGGGAAGAATTTGTTAAGGCTTTTCTAAAAAAGTTTTACCCACATCACAAGACCGCGAGGATTCGCAATGAAATTATTCAATTTTCCCAGCTTCCTTCCGAAGCTTTTTGGAAATGTTTTGAAAGATTTAAGGACCTCCTTGTTCAGTGCCCTCACCACGGTATCGAGAATTGGCAACTTTGCCAAACTTTATATGAAGGACTGAACCCAGCAACTAAGCAGTTGTTGGAAACCATTTGTCAATGTCACTTTCTTACAAAATCAAGCGAGGAAGCTTGGCAATTTCGGGACGATCTTGCTGAACAAACACTTCAGTGGGAAAGCACTAAGACCACTTCATCTACTTCATCAGGTCAGTCTAGGGCAGGCATACATCAACTTGATATGTCGATTGCAATGAAGGCCGAAATGGCTGCACACACGAAAAAACTAGAAGCAATTGAGAGCAAATTCTCATCGCTTTCTCCTGCCCCAGCTTTACCCCCACGCACTATTTGTGCTTGTTGTTCGGATCCGTCCCATCTTATTGAAGAGTGTCCTTACAATCCACCTGTTCAAGGACAAGATCAAGTCAATGCTGCCTTTCAGCAAAGACAAAGAAATGATCCATACTCTTCAACTTACAATCCTGGTTGGAGGAGCCACCCAAATTTTGCTTGGAATCAAAATCAACAACAATTCTAAGACAACAACAACTTTCAAAGGCCTCCTCCACAACAACAAGCCCCTCAACAAACTTAATATCAGCAACCTTTCCAACCCCAACCTTACCCAAACCAAATGAACAATTTTGTACCCAACAACTCTTATCCTCAAAACAATTTTGTTCAGCCAAATAACGATACGGTTTGCTCGCTAGAACGAAGTATGGATGCGTTTTTAAAACATTATACACAATCCTCAGCAAGCATCCAGTCTTCCATTGAGTCTTTGGTGCAACACAGTGCTTCACATGATCAGAACATCAAAACAATTGAGGCCTAAATTGCAAAACTGAATGCTGCGTTAAGCGAGCGAGAAAAGGGAAAGCTTCCGTCTCAACCATTGCCAAATCCCGGTCACACATACAACGCACATGTTGCTTATGAACAACAAAATCACAATGTAAATGCTGTGACCACGTTGAGATCTGGAAGAGTGTTGCACAATAATGTGGGTATTAGTGATGAAACCCCGGCCGCCGCTTCTTCTTCTTCTTCTTCTTCATCTACTTCGTCATCTTCTTCTTCGTCAGAGCCTGTTCTTCATTCTTCACAAGGCTCTACTTCTTCTAATTCGAACGGACCCACATCTCACTCCACGATAACACCAACACTGGGATCCGTTCCAACTCCTCAATCCACTCCGCAAACATTGGACTCAACAAATTTTCAAAATATTCCATTTCCAAACAGGTTGAGATCCAATAAACAAACTTCACAAATGGAGAAGATTGTAGAGTTATTCAAACAGGTTAGCATTAACATACCTCTCTTGGATGCAATCCAACAAGTCCCTTCTTACGCTAAAATCTTAAAGGACTTATCCACCAAAAAGAGGAAGTCTCAGGTACCTAAGAAAGTATTCGTAGCTAGTGCCGTGAGCAATGCTATTACCCAACCTCAACCTTTGCCCCAAAAATGAAAAGACCCTGACTGTCCTACAATTTCAATAACAATTGGGGATAAGAACATCAATCGTGCACTTTTAGATCTTGGTTCCAGTGTTAACCTGCTTCCCTATTCCGTTTATGAGCAATTAGGCGTTGGAGAGTTGAAACCCACTCATTGTACTCTCCAAATGGCCGATCGATCCATCACCCATCCTAGGGGTGAGTTAGAGGATGTGTTGATTAAAGTAGGGGACTTCATATTCCCCGTTGATTTCATTGTTATGGACACACAGCCTGTGGCTAACCTACGGAACCAAATTCCGGTGATCCCCGGTTGACCATTTTTGGCCACTTTCAATGCTGTAATCAACTGTCGTAACGGCTCTATGACTCTATCCTTCGGGAAGATGTCAAGTGAGTTCAACATTTACAAGATAGGAAGTCTGCCCTCCGAACCTTCTGCTCATGCATGTTCTGTCGAATTAATGGATGTCGACAGCAGCGAATTTGATCCGCTTCAGGATGCCGATCTAGACTCTTTTAATATGTTGTTTGACCCAACTATGTACTATACACATACGGACTCTTCCATTAAGTTGTCCGGGTCAACATCAACCACTGTTTATGAATCTTTCATGGAGTCTAGAGATCGCCCAACTCTTTCTGATGACATTATTCTTCGGGGTATCGATGAAACCTTTGAGGAAATTTTCGCTGATGAGCTCGCATTTTTAGCAAACACGGGTGTTGAGATGAATCAACTCCAAAAAGAAATTGAACCTCCGCCCCTTCTTCTTGACACTCACAAAAATGCGAGTAATCCATCGTCACAATCACTTTGTCGTCTCTTCAAATTGAGATGCAATCCATTTCTGCTACACCACTCATCTCTTCCCCACTTCTTCGTGATTCTAGACAACATTCTCTTCCACCAACCGCTGTATTTCACTGATAAATTCTTCGAATGGTTGGTGTTGACTTTTGGCCTTTGCAAAGCTTGGCATTGACTTGTAACATTGTTTAATTCAAGTTTGGGGGAGATTATGTTGGCTCTAGAAAGAAAATAATTTTTTTAGCCAACCGTATGATTGGGGGCACGTTTACCACTTGTATATATATAATATAAAAAAAATAAATAAGAAATAAAATTTTGGGTCTTTTTGTAAATTTCCAGATTTAATAAAAAAAAATTTATTTGCAAATAATTACCTCTTTTTAAGAGGTTTTTTTTTTGCAAATACCCATCACACTTCCCCTATATATAGAACCCGACCCTCACTGCGAAATATCAAATCCTAATTTCTCATTTTCTAAAAACCCTAGCCGCCGCCAAAATTCTACAGCGAGATCCCACCACCGAGCCGCGCATCCGCCGCAAGTAGCCCCTTCCTACCGCTGAACCGCCGCGCCCCTGTGCCGTCACCCTCTGAAATTTTCAGAGGTGGTTCGTTTTCTAAAACTCCTATCTGTTTAATTTTCTAGATCTGTAGATTATCTGTGATGGCACCAAGTATACAGTTAGAGCGTGATTTCTCACAGATCTTTTCACACACGATATATGAGAGTTACTTTGCTAATGAAATCGTACGTAGGGGCTGGAATTTTTTGATCTATAATCACCCAAACACTTACGCCCTTCCAGATCTAGTCACTCGTTTTTACGAGTGCATGGAAGACGGCTGTCTCGCACAATATGGCTTTATAAAATTACTGTGGGGGTGATAGGGAGATAATTGTTGATAGAGACTTCATACATGAAGTCACTTTAATCCCTAGGATATCTGTTCATGATCAACCATTTCAGTTTGAAAATTACATGCCCTTGATGGGTAATGATTGCTCGAGGGAGCCGAGGAAAGGAATCCAAGCGAGAACCCTTTTCACTAATGTTTTAACTGTGTGCCAGTGGGCACAAAACAATATTTTTGGGAGTTCCCATAACACCACATTTTTCACCCCCTCACTGCATATCGTGCATACACTTATGACAAGGAACCCTAGATTCGACATGTGCAAGGTTCTGCTTAACTCAATTGGTGCGGACAAAAGGGCCGCGAACTACCCATACCCCATGCTTGTGACACAACTGTGTCGCCATTTCCTCCCTGTGGAGGAATTTGAATTTTACATGCATGGAGGTATACCCATCAGGCCTCTCATTGAGGGCGTATCTACGTCATATACACGCTTGACATATGTTTGGTTAAGAACAGAACCGGCGGAACACGTGCCTGCCAGAACACCTAGCTCCAGCTCGACCGCGAGTGAGGGAGAGCTCACCCACTTAGAACATGAAAATTTAATGAGAAGAGCTATTAGGGGGATTGACGATTTGAGGGGGATGATGAGGGAACATGACCGGCGTTTGATCGAAGTAGAGCAGGGGGTCCAAACCCTGCTGGCTCGGGAGGAGCGTTCCCGTTCATGCTCAAAGGGGCGGTGTGGGGCCGAGCAGTGAGGGAACTGCTTTTGGTAAGTTTGGGGGAGGTGGTGGTTGTAAATAGTTATCATTGCATTGCATATTTTTTTTTAAATTTTTGTATATTTTTTTCTTTTTCTTTTGCATGTTTAATTCTGCATTGCATCTTTATAAAAAAAATTATAAAAATTAAAAAAATTGAAAATAAAAAAAATATAAAAAGAAAAAAAATCAAATAAAAACTGAATTTTTTTAAAAATTATAAAAATTGAAAAGTTCAATTTTGGCCAAGTTTGACAGGATGGTTAACTAGCTAGGAAAAACTAGATCCTAAACTTAGTAAATTAAAAAGCCTAAAAATAACCTTTCTTAAAATTTAACGATAGAAAATATATGTCTTTGTAGTTTACTTAGAAATAGGCAAATTTTGAGTTCACTTCTTGGGCTAAGTCAAAATAAAGGAAGAGTATTGAAATTTTTATTAAAGCGTAAGTCTGAAAAATAATTCCTAAACTTAAGTTTAAATTCTGAAAATATATACCCTACAATTTGCACAAACACGAACCTTGAAACTTGGAATAGTAGAGGATACCTTGAAATGCTCTTGTCTAAAATCCTTAGTATGAAAGAAAATAAAAATATAAGTGTGAATAAAGAGATATAAAAAAATGAATACTGGTTTTGTAATTACTTAAGGCTGCGTAAAATAAAAAAATATATAGCGAGGGTGCTTTATCACCTAGTGCCTTAGACCAACTGGCTTGGGAGTCACTGCTAAAGCCTTAAGTATTATAAGACGAGGAATTACGCTTTAATGCGCAATCACATTTTGTAATCGGTTGTTAGTACCTCAAGAAGTATTAACGGTCACATGAAGGATGTGTGAGCAATTTCATCTAAAATTCACAAACTAAAAGTATTTTGGACGATGAACAAGAGTATAAGAGCTTGAATTGAATTTCCAAGTGTAGGGATGATACATACACACACGTAGGGGTATATGATTGGGGTTTGGATGAAAGATAGGAATGAAAAATAGGAGTTATATTTTTAGTAGAGATGATAAAAATTCCTAAGTTGAGATGGAACCTTAGAAGGAAAATTCAAAAGATACTGAAAGCTAAGTAAATTTACAGAATATATACAATCTTAAGTTAAATGATAAGGAAGCGTGAAAAATATGGGTTGATAATTTCTAAGTCGAAGATAATAGAACTTCTTGCTAGAATACCGAATTGAAGAATAAAAGTCAATAGGCCAAATTGATCGGATTTTGTGGGTAGTATCCGCTGAAAACCCTCAGGAGACAATACTCCTTCTACTAGGGACACCTAGAGGTTTAACGGCTTGTTGCACGAGCTCAGTGCAATCGCGTTTCCCTGCGAAAGTGAGGTTAGGTTTTTTCGAGAATAAAATTAGTTTTGCTCGGGACGAGCAAAACATAAGTTTGGGGGTATTTGTTCATCTCATAATTTTGGATTATTATATTCCCCATTCTTAATCATTTTGCAAATAAATAGGTGCTTTTGATCCATATCTGCTAAATAATTGCAGGTTATAGGTTCTCGGAACAATACAGTGAAAATGGTGAAAAGACGCTACAAAAGTGAGACTACGACCAACAAATAGAAGAATCTTTATCATGCCGCCTACAGTTCGAGGAACAAACGAAGATCAACAAACAGTTTGATTGCACAAAGTACAAAGGCAGCACAAGATTCAAGACTTCAACAGGAAGCGAACGGTAAAAGTCCACAACATTCTGCACTGTGGAAATCTGGAAGAAACTAGAAGATATTCTAAAGAACCAAGTAAAGAAAATATAAGGAAAAAGCAACAGAAAGAATACCTGAAGAAAAGAGCCCAAGAACCTTCAAGATGGCTGCAGATCCGCGGCCAAACAAGGCTTATGGCCGCGGATCCGCGGCCATATAGAACACGTGTCTGCGTGTCGGTGGGAATCGGTGCATTGACCCGGTTTTCTTAGGGTATTTTTGTAATTCTAGATATGGATCAGATGTAAACCCTAGGGTTTCTATTCTCTATAAATAGGAACCCTACAGCTCTTTTTGGAGCATGCCTCTTTTTATTTATCTAGTTTAGAATTTTTATTCCCTGTAATTGTCGAAGAGTGCATCAAATAAAAAAGTAAGTTTTTCTTTATCTTGCCTTAGTTATTTTAATTTCTTTTCTGCCCTAGTTATTTATCTGCAAAATTTTTATCTGCCGTAGTTGTTAAATTAAAACCATAAAAAATGAAGTCGTTTATCAATTCCCTAATGAGTGAGTAGTTCCTTACTTGTTAGGGTTGGGTTTGGGGAAGGTTTGAGAGATGAAAATATCTCACCCCTTTCTTACCCGTTATACATTTTAAAGTAGGACTCTATGCATACATACAAACACCGCTCACTACGGCACCCTATCCCAAGAGGTAGCGGTGATACCATAGTTAAAGACCGGCCGTGTATGATTTCCATGGAGGTTAGGGTAAGAGTTAAGAAAGGACGGACAAGGACAAAAGGGAAGAAACTAAGAAAGGACGGACAAGGAAAAAAGGGAAGAAACCTAGTTTCTTCCCGATCGTGCTAATCTCCTTTGTTAATTATTACATTAACACCTAAAAATTCTTAATTAGGGCAAAGAAAACGGTGAGAATAATTGACTTTCCAAACCAACCTAATCCTAACCCTAGCAAGGTTTTAATCCTAATCAAATTCAACTTTAGTTTTTATTGAAAATCAAACCTACCACAATAGGAATTGACTCGTTAGAACAACTAGAAAATACACAAAATCCCTGTGGACCGACCCGTATTCAACCGGCTAGCTACCAAGCGACACCGTTCTTGATTGTGGTTAATTCTTTGATCACAAAACGCACGTTAGCAAAACTCACTACCAATCACGTACGCCTCGAGACGTTTCGTAATTTAAGTGAAAGTCACGTTCCGTACCTTTCGGGTCATGACAAAGTTGGTATCAGAGCGATAGGTTTTACCTTTCTAAGTGTAGGATGACCCTTGGTAGATGGAGTAAGTGACTTAAGCAGGGTAGTATAGCGTGTGTATGTCCGCGGCATACTTGCGATACGGTACTCCGCCTAAGTGACTTTAGGATATACTTGCTTGAAATCCCTTCTTCAATTCCGTGTATCCTATGATTATATTGCACTGTTCTTATTATCCTGTTTCCTGTACCAGCCATTATGCCGCCGAAGGCTACGAGGGCTCAGAGAGCTGCCGCCAGAGATGAGATTCGAGCGGGCTCGTCCGAGACGAGGACCTATCAGGACGGCGTGCCTACCCCTCAGATCCAGATTGATCCGCCTTCCCCAGGCTGCATGGATAGGCTAGAGTCCGGTATGCAGGAGCTACGTCAGATGATGGGATCTTAGTCGAGGCCAGTCGTGCACAGAGATTTGAGGACGTACCTACCCCCTGCATAGACCACGATTGTACCTGCTGCCCAGACAGTTGCTTCTACTACTACCGTAGCTATTCCTGTATCACTACAGGAGTTCATGAGGCTGAGACATCCAGTCTTCACCGGCACAGATGCGGCGGAGGATCCGCAGACATTCCTCGACAGATTGGTTAGGATGTGCCGTTCGCTCAGATGTTTTGACGATAGATGGGTGGAGCTTGCGTGTTTTCGTCTGGAGGGCCTTGCTCAGACGTGGTGTGAGTCGGTCGAGAGAGATCGAGCTGCAGGTCTACCTCCTATGACTTGGGACGAGTTCACAGCAGTATTTCTAGCCCGTTTCCTCCCAGAGAGCATTCGTGATGCTCGAGCTCGTAGTTTTGAGGCTTTGCGCAAGACTCCAGGGATGATAGTGTCCGAGTATGATATCCAGTTTACGCAGTTGTCCAGATATGCTCCTTACTTGGTAGACATGGAAGAGAAGAGGATAAAGAGGTTTATGCAGGGACTTGACACCCAGTTATTTCTTGCCATCGGCGCCCAGCACTTTGAAACTTATGCAGCTGTTATGGACACGGCCTTACAGTTGGAAGAGCGCATGTCAGAGACTTCGGCCGTTTTTAGGCCGAAGAGGATTCACATCGATATGCCAGCTCAGAGGCAGATGGGTAGGCATCGTGGAAGAATCTTTCCGGGAGATGGTGGCGGCAGAGGAGTTAGACGGGGTCAGTTATTTGGTTCCTATCCACAGGACCAGCAGAAGTCACCAGGATGTTTTCGGTGCGGGAGTCCGTACCATCGTATCAGAGACTGTATGGTGAGACGACAGGGTGAGGCGACATTTCCATACGTGACCTTGCCACCTTCACCACCTCCTCAGAGAGCTCTACTTCCTACCCCTGGTGATGCTCCACGCCAGATAGACGCCCCCAGAGGCCGTGGACGCGGCGGTCCTATTCAGAGAGGACGAGGAGGCAGAGGACAGCCAGCGATTGGTGGGGGACAGGCCCGAGTGTTCGCTTTGACTCCACAGGATGCGCAGGCATCCAATGCCGTTGTGACAGGTACCTTGCCAGTATGTTCTTTCGACGCGCGGGTATTATTCGACCCAGGTTCCACACATTCGTATGTATCTACACACTTGCACCAATGTTGGGCCGTGAGTCATCGTCGTTAGATCAGCCACTTGTTGTTATTACTCCGGTAGGCGAGTCTTTTGTCGCTCGTTTTGTGTTTCGATTGTGTTCCGTTCGTATCGGGGAGAGGGATTCATCGGTTGATTTGATTCTCCTCGATATGTTGGACTTTGATGTTCTTCTGGGCATGGACTGGCTAGCCACTTGTTATGCATCTGTGGACTGTCGTGAGAAGGCAGTCAGATTCAGTTTTCCGGGAGAGCCAGTTCTTATTATTCAGGGAGACCGCAGCGTCACCCTTCCCAGCTTGATTTCGTCTCTTTGCGCCGGTCAGCTCTTGCGGAAGGGGTGTCAGGGGTTCTTAGCGTATGTGGGTGATACTAGAGCTGCAGAGGTTTCGTTGGACCAGGTCCCGATTGTGTGTGAGTTTCCTGATGTCCAAACATATTCTGAGGCGGTATCACCTGATCCGGGAGATAGTTGATCGCCGCGAGATCGAGGTCAGGAGAGTTGATACGAAGGACAACACTGCGGATCCACTCATGAAGGCCATTCTCCAGACACAGTTTGAGATACTACAACAGCTGGCCTTAGTGCAAGTGGGAGATTGTTAGTTATATATATGCCCTAGAGGCCATTGTTGTACATATGATATATATTATAGTGGATGCTTGGATATATATAGAGAGGACTTTCTTGCTCGACATGATAGTATGCTATTTGGTTTCACTTTGTCTTAACATGTTGACTTGTATTAGTTTACTGTCTTGCTCTCACATGTTGATAAAGCCCTTAGGAAATGTACTCGACTACTGGGACTATGATGAGATCATACTAGTGGGGCCACGGTAGTCTGTGAGTACATCCTATAATTGTTCCTAGTCAAGGGTGTATCGAGACAGGGCATCGATACACCAGAGTAGACTAGCGTATACGCATCTTGACCCATATGATGGGCGATGGATGATCCCATATCCATCGGTGTTTGACATCAAAGATGGTGTACGGGTGCTCAGTGGAGACTGGGTACACTGAACGGACTTGCCGAGAACTCCTAGATGGGTTTATACCAATCGTCAGATAGCAGTTCTCCGGTGACACTGGTACAGGTTAGTCTGTAGACCCGAGATCGTCATAGAGTCTTGTGTGATTCCCACTGTGCTTTGATTTCCACCTTACTACGTCCAAGAGGGCGTGCAAAATGGTGGCTTTTGGGTACAGTCCCGAATCACATGGAGGCAATGAGCGATAGGAGGGGTTTCGTCTCTCCCGGTATAGGGAGTTGATGTTGTGCTTTGTTCGATTGGCTATAACTGGAAGTCCCTGGCCAGGGCTGATATAGAGTGCTACTGGTAAGTGTTATCAGTAGTTTCTCGACCTGTTATGAGCCTCACATCGACACGACTTATCGGTTACTGGGGTCTGACGTTTACCACCCCTAGACTAGATATGCGACATATCAGACGAAGAGACCGGACTGTACGGTAGTGTTACTGATCGGATTCATAGGAGAATGTACAGGCTTGCTTGTTGATCTTCTGATCGATCAATATCTGGGTGACTGTTATGTTTAGCTGACCTCTTGCAGCTTGTGGGTGTTTGATATGATCATCATCTACTGCCGGCGTATTGACGATTCTTTAGAGTCCTACACAGAGATTTCTTGACCCAGGCAAAACGGAGTAGGAGCACATATATGATATGTGCGGGATCGAGAATATTACGATATGAGATACCGTATTCTATTCTCGCGATATTAGATATCGGCCGGGTATATGTGATATAGCCGGGTCATCGGATCAAGTGTTGATTCGATGAACTGATACAGATTATATTAGTCGGTTATTTGAGAAATAGCCGGATTGTCGGATCAAGTGTTGATTCGATAATTTAATGTATAATTATATATGTGATATATTACATTACATTAACTGATATAAGCTCGCTTTATTGATTCATTTTCTCACCGGATAATACATTGATATATATGCGATATATGTTAATTGTATTATTTTTTTTTGTTACAAAAATATATTATATATATGATATATAATATTGTAACAAGTTATGATTACAAATGCAACATGATTTATGGAGATTAAATATAGTTAGGGTTTGAATTGTGTTAGCAATTTCATGAAGCTTCTAGAAGCTTTCCTTTTGTTTTATGCTTAGATATTTTGAGTTGATATTTCTTAACCTAACCCAAACCCTTTACCCTACTCAATTCTATACAAGGGTTAAGCTATCATACTTAACCTAAGGTTGGATTTGTAACCATGAGCAATAATTCATTATTCATCACAAAAGACTTCTTCTTCTTCCTCCTCCTTGAAAAGCTTGCTAGCTTTTTGAAAAGTGATGAATAAAAGTGAGAAATTGAAATAAAAAGAGAGCTAAATTCCTACTTCATCATCCTCATCTATTCTAGCCACTTAGATTAGAGTGTTCACTTCACTAATATTTGATTAGTGCAGTGAGAGCTTGAGTTGAAGATTCTTCAAGGTAGATCATCTTCGAAAAGGAAGACTTCAAGCAAGCATGGATCATTCGGCTTGTGGAGCCTCTCTAGAGTCCGGATGTTCATGGATCGCGGCGAAGGGACTACTACTCGGAGCTTATAAAGTGAAGGAGCGGACTACAAAGGTTGTAATCCCTTTCCTTTAGATGTAAAGTTGTTTACATGCTTTGTTAACCCTAATTATCTAGCAATGATCCTCGCTTTAGGTTGTTCGGCACTTGTAAATTTTAAATTCGGCATGGTTGATGCCTTATAGACCCTTGTGATAGTGCCTAGTAACCCTACAGTAGTATCAGAGCCTAGCTAGAGCATTAGGCGACGTGTAGACGAAGTTAAAAGTCCGATCGAACCCCGAAACATCGTATTTGACCCCCTCTCTGGAATTTTTTTAAAAAGATGGGTTTTTCCGTATTAAAAATACTCAAAAAAATAAGCAGGTGATTCTATCGATAACAGAGAAATACGAACCCCTAATTCCTTAAAGTCGCCGCGGAACCGTGGCCATAACAGGCTTTTGGCGCCGGTTCCGCGGCCGTACTTGGGTATCAGGGGTAGTTGTTTCTGGGTAACATCCGTAGGTATTACTACATGCTTCTGGGAATTTTTAATATTACTCAAGTGTTGAGTTTTCTGGAGATCTTTGGAATTCGTTGATTCGATCGAAAAGTTGAATACCGTTTAGTTTTTCGGGTAATTTAGAACGTGTTAAAAGGTTCGAACGGATATCAATAACTCATTTTTTTCATGACGGAAAACTTTCAAGTGTTGGATTTTTTCCTCTGTTTAAAACTTTCGGGAAATCATGCTAGCGTATCTGTGAACCCTCTAGAAGAACGTAATCTTAACTCGATTATGTGACCATCAAAACTGCCATTGAACCCTAGGGTTTGTGGTAGTTTAGCGTTGCCACATGTGAGGCGTTGGTTTGACCCTTCTACGGCTGGTTCATTGGCGCAGTGACATGTTCTGGGATTTTTGAGCTCCGCTCAAGTGTTGAGCTATTTGGGAAATCTTGGATATTTGATTATTCGATCCGAAAGTTTAACATTGTCTATTTATCTGGAATGTGATACAATATGTGGAATTCATATAGTTAGGCATGAAATGCGAAGTATGTGATATATCGGATTTAAGATGTCTAAAGTATTTGTGGATTCCAAATGTTGTAGTTTTACACTTTCTTTTCTGTGACCGTAAACGTAGTATGTGGTGTATCGTCGGCTTTATTGCTATACATCAACGACAATCGGGATATGCATACTTGCTTACGTTGATGATATGAGATATTATGTGTTGCTGTGATATGTTATATTGGATCGTCGTGTTCTGAATAGCCGGGGTTTTTTTATGTGAGATGAGGGTTTTAATTTTCATTCATGTAAAATTTATTTGTATGTAATATTCTTTTATTGGGGCACTTCCGGGTTGAGGATGATGTCACCATTGTATATTATTTATTTTTCCGCATTAGGTAGACCCGGGAGGAGAGCACAAGTAACCGGGTTCTAGGGTCCAGAGGGAGGCCATCTCGAGGAGTCGAGACCGGGTCTCTTAACCCTAGAATTGGCAGTGTTACTTGCCGCTCTCGTAGGGGTCTTAGGATGTGGGTTTGGCTATTCATCGCGACCGTGGAATCCGTATTTTATACAGGCTCGAAATAAAACACGGACGTCCTAGTATATCCAATATTTCATATGTTATCTTCTGCTGCAATGTTCTGTGATGAGATCATATTACTGCCTGAGACGAATGCTTATTCTATATATATGATATATAAATATTACAGCTTTCATTTCTTCTGTGATGTTTAGGAAGAATAACTGATGGGATTTATTAATGAGATTAATAAAAGAAAAGAAACCTAAAAGATGTTGTAGAATCAAAACTTTATAAAAAGTGTCGCTATAGTTTTTCTTTGCATAGTGGTATATATGATATACCCTGCACCTTATTCGATGAGGAAAGAGCCGAGATCCCTTCACCGGGAGTGACCTCTTTAGCAAAACTGGCAGATGCTACAAACTCGCGGTTTAGTTTTTGATTGCTTCTATAGTTCTTGCTTTGCACAACGGTATTTGTGAAATATCCTGCACCTTATTCGATAAGGAAAGAGCCGAGATCCCTTCACCGGGAGTGATCTCTTTAGCGAAACTAGAAAAGCCTCAAAAACACTCTTTTTCAAAATCACTTGTTTCTACAACGATATCAAGTTTATTACGCAATAGGTTTTCAGAAAAACCTGTCGCAGCCCTCCGTCATTTCAGATAAGTTCTACTTAGTATTCGCGCTACGTTTGTTGACCTCCGTCAAGGCGTAGTGTGCGGTAGCTAACTAGTATTTATCTGTTTATTCATATGATGCAGATTGGATTAGGGTAGTCGTGCGGCCTTGTTGATCTCCGTCAAGGGTCGTGCGGGTGGGTTTGATTCAATCAAGAAATGACGGGTTGAACTTGACTAGCACCCTATGATTTGTTGACCTCCGTCAAGGTCATGGGATGCTTGGGGCAAAATATTATCAGGAATTTCAAGTGTTGAAATTTGCAATGAGATTGCATACCTCCTATGAGATAGTTGGATCCCGATACCCACTGCGAGTAAGAGTTACTCCTGGGAGAATTTTACATAGGACAATTAACCGATCAAGTAGGTGACTACAAAGGTGTTTACGGGGTTAAGCCTCTGGGAAAACGAGGTTTATTTTAATTAGGTCCGTGCGATAGCACGGGGAACCTCCCTCAAAGTACCAACACTATCCTGGCTGAAAGATTGGCGAACTTGTAAGGTGTAATTAATCCCGGCTAGTCTTTTCTTTTAGGGTTTGAAAGAAGATTTGATGAAAAACAGTGGGAGACATCCTGATTAGATAAGATAATAACCAATCTAATCTTGCAAGAGCATACGCTAAAGTGTTTTTCTTCTCTCTCTCCAGATAGCGACCAAGTCAGGCCTTAATAAAGATAATAATATGGATGTATTGACTGAACCCGCTTATTATACTGAGCAGGGAAACGTTGGTCCCGTTCTTTCTTATAAGTGTTATAAGACTGAGCAGGAAATAGCAGAATATCTGGATTCTCACGCCACCCAAATGAAGAACAAGCATACTGATGCATCTTTGATCAGTCGAAAATACTGCATTTCTAACACGGCAATTTCCCTACCTTTTGCATTCGCGTATAGGTATCCGGTATTCATATCGCACATATTAGCAAAACACATGTAAAATACTGGATTACTTGTACAGTATACTAAAACTGGCATTTTAAGGGAAATTGTGTGTTTTTTATGGCATTGCATCACCCTTGTATTGCGCAACTCTTGTCTTGGGGTCTAATGCAGGAAATTCCAGAAGCAGAGCCCAAATTGGGAAAAGAACTGATAAAAGATACGCCAACTCCAAGATGCAAGATCTGGTAGTAATACAGAAGGCCTAAGAGAAGTTAAAATATCAGAAAAAGGCCCATCAGGAATCCCAAGAATTACCATATAAAAATAAAGCATCAAGGGCCTCAAAGGACCGCGGATCCGCGGCCCAAACCCCCTTGGCGCCGCGGATCCGCGGCGATTTGATGACGTCAGCATCTCAATTTTTCCCATGTGCCTAATAATAACTGCCAAAGCTTCCAGAAAACCCCAGAAGCTCCACGTGGCGCACCTAGAAGGCTCGGCATAACAAACTATTTCTAGAAGGCTCTTTTGGAGGGAAATTCAAATATTGGCTAACTAACTTGTGGAGGGAAAATTCAAATTCAATCCTAGATCTAGAATTTTGAGGTCTATATAAGAGAGCCTAGAGCTAGGGTGAAGTTTTGTTCAAGAATTCATTCATCTTCCTCCCTCCACAAGTTTAGTGACAAAACTTGTGCCCGATCCCCAATTCAACCTCAAGATCAAGATCCCGAGATCAATTCAAGCAAGAATTCCTTCATCCTTTAGAAGCGACGCCGGAGTCCAACGGAGCAAGAGATCCACGCCGATCCGCGACTCAAGGAGCCGAGCGAAGCCAAAATCGACGATCTAGTTCCTACCTTAAATTCAAGAGAGTTGTAACGAAATTTGTCGATAAATAAAGGTGAATTTTCTATATTCTTGCTTATCTTTTAATTCAAGCATAATGATTAGATCTCAATTTGTGATTGTGTTTGTGATCATGATGTTTGAGTAATCTCCGCTCGTGTAGGAGTTGTGACGATCTTTAGATGATGATGATTTAGATATTCTTACAATTCTTAAATCCTATAATGCTTTGAAATTCTAATGAATCAAATGATTAATGACCTAGTTTTGAGATGATACTTTCTAGATCGTGTTCACTCGAAATTAGGGAACAACTATTGACCATTTGATTAACTAGAAGCTAGAATTTGAATGCTATCTATCGAAAGGACAAAGGATGAGTTGCGGAATTCCTAATTTTCCCGCACAATCCTTAAACCTCGATGAATTTGCATCGATCTAGTATCAATTCATTAATGGATAAGAATGAGTAATCATTAGATCTCATCACATCTATAGATCCGATCTACTCCTACGAGCTATCCTTATAATCTTGAGTGTTGATTGGAAATTATCTCTCATTTTAATTCTTGTTTTAACGTTTCTTTTAGATCTAGATTTTTCTTACTCTTGATCTACAATTACAAATCATGAATTGTTTTCTTTTCTTTGCCTAAAATTTTCAACTCTTCTAATTCGAAAATTGAACGGAACTCACTTTCCCTGTGGACGATCCGCACTTACTAACGCGCTACATCCGACACCGTTATTGATTGCGGTCAAATATTTTTGGTTGTGATTTCTAAATACTATTTTCTCAAAACATACACAATCGGGAATCAAATTATCATTAATCAAAATGGCGCCGTTGCCGGGGATCGTGTGCTATTTGTTCATTTTTTGAAATTTGAGTTGAAAAGTTTATTCCATCAATATTTTTTTAGATCAAAACTCGCGCAAAACACTAAACAAGTTGTTGTGGTTAATTGCAAGGAAATCTGGAGCTTGCTGTGAAATTGGAAAATTATTTGGAGAATTCCAGAGAGCTAAGAAAGTGTTCAGGAGTGCTCTGGTGAAGTTTTGTGCAGAGAGGAGCTTGAGGCGCGGCGGAACCGCGGTATAAGGCAACAATTGCAGCGGAACCGCGGCGGTTCAAGGGGTTCTCTGTAAAAGTTTTAGCAGGTAACTTCTATCTTTCTTATCTCCTTCCTAAAATCTGCTCCAACTAACAATTTGTTGCAGGCTTCTTTGCAAATATCGCAGCGCCGCAAAAAACAAATTAAATTGTGCTTGTTTTTGATTTTGTGGTTGTTTGCATAATTAATACGGACATTAAGGGGCACGGCCAAATCCAGATTAGGTGGGGAGTTCATTACCCTTCCTAAGCCCCAAAAATCACAAACTTGCATCCGCATTACCCTCATTAATTAAAAAATATCTAGAGATGACTCTAAGGACCGTCGCGCTCACTTAGGACAGAAGAAGGCCGTGGGTAATTCATTGCTTATCCGCGTTTCTTTTTGTGGTGTTTAAGGCAAGTGTGTCAAAGGCTAGTGGTTACTTAATTAGGCCCACTACTTACGTAGTGGAGAACCTCCCACTTACCTGGCACTTACCCGGCCACAGGAGAAACAAAGAGGCAGTGGAGGTTTTATCCCGCGACTTGTCTTTTGGAAGTTAGGAGTGGTCTAGAGATTGGACCTAGGTGACCATAAATTTTAGGGTTGCTTGTTGCATTTGTTGTGATCGCATCATATTTTCAAAATCCGTATCATTTTCAAAACAAACACCGCATTCACTTCATTTCCCCTAATTATAAATCCACGCTGCCACTTGTACTAACCCCTTTTAGTGCAAGATAGGCTGGACACGGGATTCTAGTGCCCGACTTGTCCGCGTCCCCTCGATCGACTCCGAAGTCGGTATTTCTCCATTTACCTTTCTTTTACCCACCACCACACCCACACCGATGGATCAGTCTCCATCGAACCTCTTTACCACTGCTCTACCGCCGTCCGTTGGTGCGCAGAATCCTCCCCGCATCTCTCTCCAAGAGAGGTGCTACCCTTTGCGAGGTCCTCTCTCGACTTGCTTATCCATTCCACCAGCCAACGGGGATAACTTTGAGATTAAGCCCCAGTACATCAACCTTCTACCCAAATTCCACGGTCTCGAGACTGAAGACGCTTACGTTTTTATTACCAAATTTTAAAACGTATGCGCAATGATGGGTACATTACAACTTTCTGTGGATGCCATGCGTCTACGACTTCTTCCATTTACCTTGTGCGATATAGCCGAGAAGTGGCTGTATAACACCACCGCACATTCCATCACGAATTGGGAAGAATTCGTTGCGGCATTCCTTAAGAAATTCTACCCTATGCAAAAGACAGCTTGAATCCGTAGCGAACTATATCAATTCTCCCAGCTTCAGCTGAACCATTCTCTAAATGCTTTGAACGATTCAAGGATCTTTTGGTTCAATGCCCACATCACGGCATCCCGAGATGGGACCTTTGCCGAATCATATATGAGGGCAAGGTCTATTCTGTGTAAGTTTATTGGATATCCCAAACATTCGCGCGGGTATATCTTCTACCATACCGAGGAACAAAAGGTGTTTGTTTCTTGGCATGCTACCTTTTTAGAAAAGGAATTTCTTGTTAAAGAAATTAGTAGCAAAGAGGTAGAGCTGGAAGAAGTTCCAGCAGCACAAACTACGACTGATGATTTATTAGAACCAGAGGATTCAATAGTTCCCGAAGAACCTCAGCCGCTCCGCCGATTTAGTAGGGTTTCTCATCCACTTAAGAGATTCTACGATTTTCTCGTTGATGGTGGGAGCGAGGATTGCATCATGGAAGATGATGACCCGACTAGCTTCGAGCAGGCAATCACGAGTAGTGACTCTGTGAAATGGCTGGATGCAATGCGATCTGAGATGGAATCCATATACACCAACAAAGTATGGACTTTGGAAGTTGCTCCTGAAGGGGTAAAACCCATTGGGAGCAAATGGATCTTTAAAAAGAAACTTGGTGTAGATGGAAAAGTTGAGACTTACAAAGCTAGACTTGTTGCAAAGGGTTTTCGTCAACGACCAGGTATGGATTATGACGAAACCTTTTCTCCAGTGGCTATGCTTAAGTCCATCCGGATCTTACTTGCCATTGCTGCATACCATGACTACGAAATCTGGCAAATAGATGTTAAGACTGCCTTTCTAAATGGTGATTTAGAGGAGTGCGTGTACATGACTTAGCCAGAGGGCTTCGTAGATAGTGGGAGCAGCGGAAAGGTGTGCAAGCTGCTTAAATCCATCTATGGGTTAAAGCATGCATCGTGGAGTTGGAACATCTGCTTTAATGTTGTAGTCAAAGAGTTTGACTTCATCAAAAACATAGATGAACCTTGTATATACAAGAAGGTTGCAGAGAGTAAGGTTGTCTTCCTCGTATTGTACGTCGATGATATACTCTTGATAGGAAATGATGTTCCTATGCTGCAATCGGTCAAGCTCTTCTTATCACAAAGATTCTCAATGAAAGATCTTGGTGATGCCTTCTGCATACTGTGAATTATGATCTATAGAGATAGATCTAAACGGATACTGGGATTGTCCTAATCCAGGTACATTGTCACCATACTAAAGAGGTTTAGTATGGAAGAATCCAAGCGTGGTAACCAACCTACGATCTCTGGACTCACTCTCTCCAAAGAGATGTCTCCCAAGACTGATTTGGAAAGAGCTCACATGCAAGGGATACCCTATGCTTCGGCAGTAGGCTCTATCATGTATGCGATGCTATGTACCAGACCCGATGTAGCATACTCACTAAGTATAGTGAGTAGGTATCAAGCTGATCCTGGAGAGAGTCACTGGATAGCTGTGAAGAACATTCTCAAGTACTTGAGAAGGATTAAAGAGATGTTCTTGGTGTATGGTAACGGAGAACTCCAGGTGGGGTCCTTTACCGATTCGAGCTTCCAAAGTGATAAGGACGACTCTAAGTCGCACTCGGGATTTGTCTTTACCCTCAATGGAGGGGCGGTGTGTTGGAAGAGTTCCAAACAGGAAACCGTTGCAGACTCGACGATGGAGGCTGAATATATCGCTGCCAACGATGCTGCAAAAGAGGCTGTCTGGATGAAGAAGTTCAATACTGAACTTGGTGTGGTTCCATCCATTGAGCATCCAATACCTTTGTATTGTGATAACAATAGAGCTGTGGCTTTGGCCAAGGAACCCAGGTCCCATCAGAAGTCCAAACATATTCTGAGGCGGTATCACCTGATCCGGGAGATAGTTGATCACCTGGAGATCGGGGTCAGGAGAGTTGATACGAAGGACAATACTGTGGATCCACTCATGAAGGCCATTCTCCAGACACAGTTTGAGATACTACAACAGCTGGCCTTAATGCAAGTGGGAGATTGTTAGTTATATATATGCCCTAGAGGCCATTGTTGTACATATGATGTATATTATAGTGGATGCTTGGATATATATAGAGAAGACTTTCTTGCTCGACATGATAGTATGCTATTTGGTTTCACTTTGGCTTAACATGTTGACCTGTATTAGTTTACTGTCTTGCTCTCACATGTTGATAAAGCCCTTAGGAAATGTACTCGACTACTGGGACTATGATGAGATCATACTAGTGGGGCCACGGTAGTCTATGAGTACATCCTATAATTGTTCCTAGTCGAGGGTGTATCGAGACAAGGCATCGATACACCAGAGTAGACTAGCATATACGCATCTTGACCCATATGATGGGCGATGGATGATCCCATATCCATCGGTGTTTGACATCAAAGATGGTGTACGGGTGCTCAGTGGAGACTGGGTACACTGAACGGACTTGCCGAGAACTCCTAGATGGGTTTATACCAATCGTCAGATAGCAGTTCTCCGGTGACACTGGTACAGGTTAGTCTGTAGACCCGAGATCGTCATAGAGTCTTGTGTGATTCCTACTGTGCTTTGATTGTGGGTGTTTGATATGATCATCATCTACTGCCGGCGTATTGACGATTCTTTAGAGTCCTACACAGAGGTTTCTTGACCCAGGCAAAACGGAGTAGGAGCACATATCTAATATGTGCGGGATCGAGAATATTACGATATGAGATACCGTATTCTATTCTCGCAATATTAGATATCGGTCGGGTATATGTGATATAGCCGGGTCATCGGATCAAGTGTTAATTCGATGAACTGATACAGATTATATTAGTCAGTTATTTGAGAAATAGCCGGATTGTCGGATCAAGTGTTGATTCGATAATTTAATGTATAATTATATATGTGATATATTACATTACATTAACTGATATAAGCTCGCTTTATTGATTCATTTTCTCACCGGATAATACATTGATATATATGCGATATATGTTAATTGTATTATTTTCTTATAAAAATATATTATATATGTGATATATAATATTGTAACAAGTTATGATTACAAATGCAACATGATTTGTGGAGATTAAACATAGTTAGGGTTTGAATTGGGTTAGCATTTTCATGAAGCTTCTAGAAGCTTTCCTTTTGTTTTATGCTTAGATATTTTGAGTTGATATTTCTTAACCCAACCCAAACCCTTTACCCTAGTCAATTCTCTACAAGGGTTAAGCCATCATACTTAACCCAAGGTTGGATTTGTAACCATGAGCAATAATTCATTATTCATCACAAAAGACTTCTTCTTCCTCCTCCTTGAAAAGCTTGCTAGCTTTTTGAAAAGTGATGAATAAAAGTGAGAAATTGAAATAAAAAGAGAGCTAAATTCCTACTTCATCATCCTCATCTATTCTATCCACTTAGATTAGGGTGCTCACTTCACTAATACTTGATTAGAGAAGTGAGAGCTTGAGTTAAAGATTCTTCAAGGTAGATCATCTTCGAAAAGGAAGATTTCAAGCAAGCATAGATCATTCGGATTGTGGAGCCTCTCTTGATTCCGGAAGTTCATGTATCGCAGCGAAGAGACTACTACTCGGAGCTTATGAAGCGAAGGAGCGGACTACAAAGGTTGTAATCCCTTTCCTTTAGATATAAAGTTGTTTACATGCTTTGTTAACCATAATTATCTAGCAACGATCCTCGCTTTAGGTTGTTCAACACTTGTAAATTTTAAATTCGGCATGGTTGATGCCTTATAGACCCTTGCGATAGTGCCTAGTAGCCCTACACTTTTCGCACGCGTTACGGGAACTACGAGTTTTTGGTGATGTCGTTCGGACTCACCAATGCCTCAGCGGCGTTTATGGACTTGATGAACCGCATTTTCAGGCCGTATCTTGATCAGTTCATCATCGTATTTATTGACGACATCCTAGTGTATTCCCGGAGCGTAGAGGAGCACGAGCAGCACCTGCGGATCACATTGCAGATTTTGAAGGAGCACCAGCTGTTCGCGAAATTCTCCATGTGCGCATTTTGGCTTGACAGCGTTGATTTCTTGGGTCACGTGGTTACGAGTGATGGTTGTTTCCCCCAATCAGAGCAAAGTTCTGTTTGAATTTCAAAAATTCAAAAATTGAAGCAACACTTCAGATTCCTTGCGCTGCGCGCAACGCGCCACGTGTCAAAAACAGACTCGCCAGCGCTGCGCCCAAGACAGCGCACCCAATCAGAGCAAGGCTCTGTTTTAAAATAAAAATAATGGAAGCAACGCTTCAGATGACTTGCGCTCTGCGCTGCGTGACACGTGTCAGCGCAGTTGCGCTGCGCGACACGTGTCAAGCGCAGATGCGCTTGCACCAACCGTGCCAGCACTAAATCAGAATTAAAATTCTAGAAAGTTCTTTCTAATCTTGTTAAAACAAGAAAATTATCTTCTGTAAAACAGAGGCCCTAGGATCAAAGATCCAACGGTGGGGAAATATCCCCAGATCAATCAGAGAAAGATCTCTGTAACCAACCTAACAAACTCATTGGCCCTATATAAAGGCCCCTAGACTCCAAGTCTAAAACATACAGAGATAGAGATACAGAGAGCTCTTCTAAAAACTTTGAGAAGAATTCAAAGAGAAAGAAAAAAGGTAAATCTTTGAATAAAAGAAGAATTTCTTCTAAAAAGATCAATGATCTAAGAACAAGATCAAGATCTTGGATAAAAAAAAGAGAAAAATGATCAAAAAAAAGATCTATTTGAAAAAAGATAAAACAGAAGTAATTTACTTCATTGATTAGATCTTTTGATCTATATAAAGGCATTGCCTTTTGATGAACCATCGGTTCATGAATCTTGAGGTAGAACCTCTAAACAGATTCTTTTCTTTGATCTAAATTAGATTAAGATGCGCTCTGCACTACTGTACAGTGCCCTGCACTCCTAATTTGCGCTGTTGCGCTCTTGGATTGGTGCAAGTCACCAGAGCGCGCTATGTGTCAGCAGCGCACTAGCGCAGCGCAGACTTGCGCTCAGCAGAACGTGCCATGTGTCAGCAGCGCACTGGCGCAGCGCACTGCGCTAACAGACTTGCGCTCACCAGAGTGTGACACGTCACCTCCACATCAGTTTGCGCCTTGCGCTCCTCAATCGGCGCAAAGCGCCTGACAGGCTACGTGGCGCGCTGTCAGACCATTGAATGCTCTGCATTATTAAAGAAAAGGGACAGAGCCCAATTAAAAAGGCCTAACAGGCCAAAATAAATGCTATGCATTTAATTAAAAAGCCCAATGCTGTGCATTATTTTAAAAAGGGGGTAGAGCCCAAGCCAAGGCCTAAACAGGCCAATCATGAACAAGATGTTGAACATCTTCAAATGGACTTAATCCAATTCTGGCCGTAAGTCCTCAAATTAAATTGAACTGAGCACGACTGCTCTTTCAAATCAATTTACACCCGGTTCAAGGGTACATCTCTGAACTTCTCTGATATTCGTCGTTGTAATCCCTCAACGTCGTCAGAGAGGTGACGGGTCCCGACAACCATACATTGATACGGACCGTGGGGTCCTTAAACTCATGGACTAATGCGTCCTTAAACCAATATTCGTCCCTAAAATGGGAATGTTGGACCACCATGTCCTTAAACTGGTAATGGACCACTATGTCCCTAAACTGGAACAATAGAGCCCAAATGCTCTTTTGTCGGATCTAAACGATCCCGTTAAGTTGATCTTAGTCTCAAATTAGACTAACGTATCCTTAACAAACGTTTAAGTTGATCTTAGCCTCAAATATGGCTAACGTATCCTTAAACCAAAACCCCAAACCCAAATCTAAGAAAATACGGATTTGGACTAATCCACGTCTTACGGGCGACGGCATAAATTAGTCTCCGTATACAATCCACGGGCAACCACAAACAAAACAAACACCCACGACACGAAATGACCATCTGGAGAAGGAGAAAGTTGTTACCGCGATGCGGTAGCGTAATTAACTGCAGGGGCTTGCGCCTGCAGGGAAGAGCGTCCCCACAATCAAAAAACCCCTCGAACAAGGGGGAATCTGACGAAGTCTGCTACATCGGCCGCATCCGTTTAAACCTTCGATACATGGTGCCATAAATCAACTTGGCATCTTCGGAGAAGTGAACGGATAAAACCAAATAGCATCTACCCTGAATCTCAGGCAAGACGTCTCTACGTCGCGCTGTCATTCGGAAGGGAACAGATTCTGGCACGCCCGGTGGGACATTTTCCTCTTTCCACTCCATACTTCGTGCGTCGTATTCGCGAACGAATCGCGGTTTGTTATTGGTTGCCCTCGGGTTTCAAGTTACTAAGATTTGGTCTTTTGCTTGGCGCAGAAATCAAACAGCAATGGTGTTCAACTGCTCGAACTGCTCCAACTGCAAGTGCAACCAACGCTCCGCCTCACCTGGAGGTGTAGCCTATGGACCGCAGGCGGCATCACTATTCACGATGCCGGTGGAACAAATTACCCAAGCTACTACCGGTCTGTTTTTCAGGACCATGCTCCCGCCAGCGAGCTTCACCATCCCTGTACCCGTATCGGAAGCTTCAAAGAAGTCGGTCTTCGATCGACTTGTTACTCCCACGGCCCCTCTCAACGGGTTGTCCAATTCCTCAATCTTCACCAGGCTGAACTCGGGCTCCAAAGGGCCTACCAAGAAGCCCATAATACCTGAAGTGGCCATCCCAAAGAAGATAGCTGCTCCTGAAGTCGTTAAGGCGGCCTCTCCTCCCGGAGGGTCGGTCTTTGCGAGACTGACTGCTCCCGTTCCCGCTCTCGCTCAGAAATCCGTGTTTGACCGGTTGGACACGGCTTCTCAACGGACGTCAGTCTTCAAGAAGCTGACACCGGCAACAGCCCCTCCCCTGACCAGGGGGCAAGATAAAGCCGTCGCTGAACCAATCCCAACAACCCGTCACGCCCGACGTTGCCACTGGCGCCGGATAAGGAAGGCTGGGGGCAACTCCCCCTCTGGGCTAACTCCGCCAGCTCTAACGGTGGAAATTGATGCTGCTGTTCCAACCGGGAACAACTTTGAGCTACTGAAAAGGGTACGCAGGAATTCGCCAACTGCTGTGCTAAAAAAGTCTCCTCCACCGGTAGAGACCGTCGTAGAAACAAAGCCGGAGCAGTCTCCTCAACGGCTGTCTTCCAAAGTCTACAAGACTTGGCGACGAGTCCGAGAATCGGTGATTGATCCGAACTTCTCCCATCAGCATAAGAAGTCGAAAGCCTGACAGAAAGACAACCGCCCTGTTAAGCAACAGAAAGCAACGACCCACTCAACTTCGATGGCCCACAAGAGAAGAAGGCCAGAAAAATCCCCACGCCTGCGGCAAATGTCAAAGGCAGTGAACCCAAACGTCCTAAGTCTGGGGGCATGGTGGTACACACCGTCTACATGGCGTCCGGGAAAGAGGACAGCCGTATATCCACAGGTCATAGACCGCTTACGCGATCGGTGACTAAAGCTCAAGAGCAGCAGCAGAAGCTCCAAGAAATGATGACTGCGATGGCCGCGCTCACCGGGCCAAAAGAAAGCCCAGAAGCATCCTCGGATCAACGCCAGGAGCAAGAAACCGATGCCGAATTCCTTCGGAGAATACAGGAATAGAAGGATAAAGAGGCTGCGGAACAAGCAACCAATATAAAACGAATGACCCTTCTGTTCCAGGACATGGTGGGTATGATGATCCATCAGGATCCTCCTGCTGAAGATCCTCCGATTGTCCTTGAAGATGACATAGGAGAAACGTCAAATCCACCGCCGGCTCTTTCAACAGCCAAGGAGGAGACAATTTACAAAGCTGCCCTGGATGACTACATTGCTCAGCAAATACGAGTCCATCAGGCAAATGAAGCGGCTGGTCATGTTTTCAAAATGGGGCGACCATATCCGAGCTGGTATGATTAGATCAAATACCCGCCGGGCTACATGATCCCAAAATTCCATGTCTACAAGGGGACAGGCAATCCCCATCAACATGTTGCTCAGTTCAGGGCTCTTTGTGGCAACACCGGCGGCGATGATAAGCTCCTGCTTTGCCAATTCGTCGGCAGCTTGTCGGAGACAGCGTTTGAATGGTACTCCGAGCTTCCGAACGACTCCGTCAAAACTTTCGCTGAAATGGAGTTGTTGTTTACCCAGCGTTTCGCAAGCGCCAGCGAGCGTACTCCAATAACAGCTTTGATCAATGCAAGAGTAAAGCCGGGCGAAACTTGGGTTCAATATGCAATCCGATGGCGGAACTTGTGGTCAAAATGCGAACAACGCATTGAAGAAGTGCCAGCGGTGGGCATGTTCGTGGGCACCCTAGACCCTCATGCAACTATTTCACAGTTCATGATGTTCTTTAAACCGACCACGTTCCGGGCTTTGATTGACAAGCTAGCCCAGATGAACCAGATGGGCCATAGACCGTCTCCTCCATAGCCGGACTCTCGAAATGAGAAGGGGAAAGGAAAAGCGATCGTCGCCGCCAATGCTCAACAACAGCCGAGCAACTTGAAGCCGGTTGTCCGTCAAAACAACATGCGTCCATGAATATCCTTTGAGGAGAGGCTAGGACGTCCTTACTCGTTTCCTCAAGATAAAACGAGAAGACTGTTCAAGCTGGCAGTGCGCAACGGACTCATCAATCTGCCGGATTCAAAACGTCCGTTGCAGCCAACCGACGTCAATAATCCCAATTAACTGCCCCTACCATCGAGTATTGGGTTATCCGATCGAAGATTGCTACGTCTTCAAAAACTGGATTGAAGACCAATACCAACAAGGCAAGTTCACGTTGTCCGAAAAATGGAAGGTGAACCTGCCGTAACCTCATACCCCTAAAAAGATGAATATGCCGGGGGCAACGTGCTCCCTTGTTGAAGAAGCTCCGTGGGAGGTTGTGTTATCAGCCAAAACCAAAAGGATGCTGAATGATCTCAAGGCATGCCCGGCGATCAGGTGGAAGAACCCGCTAGAACCCCAAATCATCGAAGGGATGCTGAAGCCACGCCCAACTCCAAAGGTCGGTGGTGATAGCCCAAGCACTTGTACCCAGCCGTCGAAATCTTCAAAGAAGAAGAAGAAAAGATCCAAAAAGCCCGTGAAGCCTGGCGACAAGCGCACGGACATACAGAAACAGATTGACGCGCTGGAGGAGTATAATCAGAAGGCACGGACTCCCATCACGCTCCAAGAGTTCCTCAGCCACGTCTTTCAGGAGGAAGATGATGGAGAAAGCTCGTCGGATGAATCTGAGGGTTATGTGGCGAGTTGTCATATGATCTCCCACTCGATTACAGACGATGAGAAAACTCCTTGCACTGAGAAGCTGGGGGCAAATCCTAAACCGGAACTTCTGGGGCCATCAGATGAAACAATTGATGCATTCCTCAACGAAGCTCTTTTGAAAAGTAAAGCTGATCGGGAACGCGAGACGGTCATATTTGAAAGGGCCAAGCGCCGGCGACTAGACGAAAGAGTCGAGATACCTCCGTCAAATCAAAAGACATCCGTTGCGGAAAAAAACAAATTCAAGACGAGGAAAAGGTTGGCTAAATCCATATCAATGGGGATGAAGCTACCACCCTCTGAAGGAAACATTGCCGGCAAAGCAGAAATGTACCCTTCCTATTGCTTATATCATCGGAAGGTTTTGCACCCCACCGAAGAGTGCAAAGCTTTCAATAGATGGTGACAGGGGTATGTTGTTCACCAGAAACATTTTAAGCGGGAGAAGCGCAAAACTCGTCGGGAGCGGAAAAGTACGACCGAGGAGCTTATAAGAATTACCAGTGATTGTCGCATGGTTAACGCCGGGGAAGCGCAAATTCTCAGATTCGGGAGCGACTCTGACGAGGAAATGGCTCTTAGCCCTCTCTTTAAAGAGTCCACCTCGAGAAAAGAGGAAGAGCCGAAGGCCTGCGAAAATATCTGGCTGCGTAATCGTACGCTACCCGAAAAGAATCTTAGACCCTCAAATAAAAAAAGATAAGGGAAAAGAAAAGGTCTTTGAGAATATCGCCCTAGATGACCAAGTCATGAAAGAGCTAACCGCCAAGGACCCGCCAAAAAAAAATAAGGTGGACTACAACGTTCTGGCGCACTTGAGGAAGTTACCCTCGCAGCTCAGTATTCTCGACGCCCTTTTACTATCCAAAGAAGCGAGAGATTTATTGATCAAGGCGTTACAAGAGCCAGAGCAATTTCAAGCTTTTCTCGCCGAAGAAAAGTTGAAGGATGAACTGAAGGAAGTACACACAGCCGATATTACCTTCGGCGACAAAGATCTCCTCCTTGGGACGTGCGAGCACAACCGTCCCCTCTATGTCTCAGGATATTGCCACGATATAAAGATAGGCAAAATCCTAGTCGACAACGGGTCTTCCGTCAATCTTCTTAATGTGCGAGTGTTGAAGTAAATCTGCATGAGCGTCCAGCATCTCGCTCGTGATAAGATCACCATCTCTAGTTTTGACTCCCAGTCATCGCGGACTCTCGGGTCGGTGATATTGACACTACGATTTGGGTTACTTGTCACGGATATTAAATTTCATGTCATTGACGCCAAGACATGCTATAACGCTCTGCTCGGCCGGCCTTGGTTACACGAGTACAACATCATCCCTTCTACATAACATCAATGTATGAAATACTTTAAGGATGGTCTCGAGTATACCGTAACGGGAGAGCTGAATCCATTCTCCGTAAACGAAGTCCGCAAATATGAAGATGCAAAATATTTCCTGCCGGATTCGAGGACACGGAAAGATGTCACAAACCGGAGAACAAAGCTATCACCACCATTCCAGTCTTCGGAAGTGATACTGAGGAAGAGGAAGGGATGATTTATTCAGGCCCACCCCAGTACAACAAGCTAGGACCATCCGCTCCTATGCTGATCTTTGGCAACGACTCGGAAGATGAGGTCCATGCTATATTCTCTGCTCGGCCTTCAATACAAACTTTCGCTGATGAAGAGCAAAGTCTGCAAGTCGCCATGGTTCCACTTAAATATCATAAAGAACTTGACGCACTTGATACCTACAGTGTAGAAGAGCTGCAGACATTCTATATCCCTCCCAGGCGAGAAGGTGAAAAGGCGATTCTATTCTACCGCTCCGGGAAACTAAAGTGGAAAAAGAAATCTGGCACGGTGCGAATCCTACGCTTGACAGGCTTCAGCCCATCCGTCTGCCTAGATATTACACGGAAGGATTGAAAAGTCTATTGAAGCGCCAAGGGATACCCTTCAAACAGACTGCTCGGAAAGCTAAATTCTATGGCAGGGTCTGGAACGTTCCCGGAACTCAGCACAAGTTGCCTAGCGGGAGAATGGAAGCAATCGGTCTTGGATATGTTCGGTCCAAGAAACGGGAGCTACTCCACGACTGCTATATCGTGCATAACTTTGATGAAGAAGGGGACGCTCAATGGGAAGATGTTAACTCTAAACCAGAAAAGGTCCCCGACGTAAAAATACCCAGTCCGTCGTTCAAAGAACAAGCTTATAAGGGAAGCTGGTCAAAAAGTTCGAGACGACCACAACCGCGAAATGGCCATCTACGAGAAAGCCAGGGCACAACGCCTCCTTCAACAGGCTGTGAAAGACGAAAATGCCGCTCCCTGTCAACCTGTTGTAAAAAAGGCCCGACGCAGAGGCAGAAACAAGTCAAAAAGCGGAAAAGACATTCAGCAACGACAAAGCGGGACCAAGAAGCCACGCAGTCGGGAATCGAGCGGTCCGGATTTGTCCCTTATGAAGAAGATGAGTCGAGCATACTTCTTTCCTCAAGACAAGACAAAGAAGATACTTGACCAAGCTATAAAGCACCAAATGCTTACACTTCCGGAGTCCAAGCACCCCGAACAAGCAGGCGAAGTCTCACACCCGAACTATTGCTCTTATCACAGGGTAATAGGGCACCCTCTCGAAGATTGCTTCACCTTCAAGAATTGGGTCGAAGATCAGTATCAGCTCGGCAAGTTTGCTCTATCTGACAGCTGGAGGGTGACGCCGCCACAGAAGCATGAACCCAAAGCCACAAGAACAGAACTAAATCCACATCGGTCTTGGAAGCGAGCTCGTGCTTGTCATATGATTACGATATCAAAAGAAAAGCCCGAGAATATGGATGACCTTCCTTGGTGCTTCAAAAACAGCAATGACGAGGTGATCTCAGAATTCCCACCAGCGCCAAAAGAGCTGGAAGATGGGATACACACCACAGGGGATAACCTCAGGAAAATTGAGTTGGGGACGGCGAACGACCCGCGACTGACATTCGTTAGTGAGCTGTTGTCTGAAGGAAGAGTGGCTTCATTAAAAGACGTGCTTATGCAGTATAAAGATTTCTTCGCATAGAACTATTCCGAAATGTCAGGATTAGATCCATAAATTGCTGTGCATAAATTGGCGATATCCCCGGACGTTAAACCAATCAAACAAGCACCGAGAAGAATGCGGCTCGAGCTTGAGATGAGCATTAACGCCGAAGTTAAGAAGCTGATCGACTCTGGGTTTATCCAGGAAGTTCAGTATCCCGATTGGATCGCCAACATCTTTCCGGTGATGAAGAAAAATGGGACTGTGCGCATATGTGTAGACTTTCGGGATCTTAATAAAGCCTGCCTGAAGGATGATTTCCCAGTACCGGTCACCGAGCTGATGATAGATAGCACGTCCACTCACGAGGTTTTCTCTTTCATGGATGGCTCATCAGGAAATAATCAGATAAAGATGCATCCCGAAGACCAGAAGCACACCGCTTTCCGGACCCCTTTGGGTATATTCTGCTACAAGGTGATGCCTTTCGGTCTAAAGAACGCCGGTGTCACCTATCAAAGGGCCATGACAAAGATCTTCGATGACCTTATACATGAAATCGTCGAGTGCTATATAGACGACCTCGTGGTGAAAAGCAAATCGTACGAGGAACATCTCGAGCATCTGAAGATCGTGTTTCAACGTCTTCGGCAATACAACTTGAAGATGAACCCTCTCAAATGCGCGTTTGGAGTTTCCTCGGGCAAATTCCTAGGATTCATCGTCCGACACTGAGGTATCAAGATAGATCCGTCAAAGATCAAGGCGATCATGGAAATGCCTCCGCCGAGGACTCTCAAGCAATTGCGATCTCTCCAAGGGAAGCTCGCGTACATCCGGCGATTTATAGCCAACCTTTCAGGCAAGTGCCGCCCTTACAGTCATCTGATGAAGAAGGGAACCCCTTTCGTTTGGGATCACAAATGCCAGAGCGCACTGGACGAAATCAAACAATACCTGCAGAATCCGCCAGTGTTGGCCGCTTCGGTCAAGGGAAAGCCTCTCATTCTTTATACAACCACCCTCGAAGGTTCCTTAGACGCATTATGGGCATAAGAGAACGACCAAGGGAAAGAAAGAGCTCTTTATTACTTAAGTCAAGTTCTCCTGGGGGCAGAAAGAAAATACCCCCCCATCGAAAAACACTTCCTGGCGTTGATCTTCCCAATAATGAAGCTCAGGCACTATGCGTTGGCGCATGAAGTCCGTCTCATTTCGAAGGTGGACCCCCTTAAATATTTAATGTCGAAGGCCATATTGACAGGGAGACTCGCTAAATGGGCCTTGCTCTTAATGGAGTTTTCGATAACCTATCAGCCTCTTAAGGCAGTGAAAGGCCAGGTCATCACCGACTTCCTCGCTGAGCATCCGATACCGGCCGATTCCCCTTTGAATTGCGAGCTGCCAGACGAACACGCGTTTGATGCGATCGACGATAGTGATACCCGATGGGAACTTTATTTTGATGGAGTGTCTTCCATGAAGAAGCGCAAACAAAGCACCCCTATAATCAAATCGGGGGTAGGCCTCATCTTCGTAACTCCACAAGGAGGGATAATGCGCTTTGCTTTCTCCTTAACAGAGCTGAGAACGAACAATGAAGCCGAATACGAAGCTTTGATAGCAGGCCTCGAGATCGCCATCGACATAGGAATTGAAAACCTCCTCATATACGGAGATTCTCAACTGGTCGTCAGTCAAGTAAATGGCGACTACCAAACATGCAAACCCGAACTGGTGAAATGTGGCGAGAGAGTACAGCAATTGCTGACTCAAATCCCCTCCTACATGCTGGAAAGCATACCGCGTGCGGAAAATAGTAAAGCAGATGCACTAGCTAAGCTCGCTAAAGAACTGGCCGACGAGAACCTCGATGACGTAAGAATCGTGGTACAAAGCCGTCGGGTGCTTGCCCCGGCAGAAATATCTCCGGAATCATCCAAAGGAAAGGGAGTGACTGAGCAAATGGCTATACAAATAAAAGACCAGGAAAAGGCTGAGGATTGGAGAGAAGTCTTTATAGACTACTTCAAATCCCGTCTAACACCTGAAGATGCATCCTCAAGACATCAGCTTATGAAACGAGCTCTGTCTTTCGCCTTCGTCAATGATACTCTGTACAAGTGGTCGTTTGATTCTCTGTGGTTGAAATGCCTGGGACCTGAAGAAGCAAAAAGATTTATCCAAGAAGTTCACGACGGACTCTGCGGTTCTCACCAAGCCGGGCCGAAGATGAAGCTGAAAATCAAGCGGATGGGTTATTATTGGCCCACGATGATCCAAGACTGCCTCGAGTATGCGAAGCAATGCCACTCGTGCCAGATCCATGGGGACTTTATCCATCAGCATCCAAATCCACTCCATCCAACGGTGGCTAGCTGGCCGTTCGAAATGTGGGGGACTGACGTACTCGGCCCCATTGAACCAGCATCGTCCAGGGGACATCGATTCATTTTGGCGACGACTGACTACTTCTCCAAATGGGCAGAAGCAGTACCGCTGAGGGAAGTGAAGACGGAGAATATCCTCCATTTCTTCAAGACGCACGTCATTTATCGGTTCGGAACTCCGCGACGGATCATCTCCGATAACGGGCCAGCCTACAGAAGCCACAAGATCAGCCGCTTCACGCAACAACACAACATAGACCGGAGATATGCCTCAATTTATAATCCCCAAGCTAACGGTCTAGCTGAGGCTTTCAACAAGACCTTGACGAAGATCGTGAAGAAGACGATGTCCCGAAACAAGAAGGACTGGCATGAGAGACTGCAAGAAGCTCTCTGGGCGTATCGAACTACGTTCAAGACGGCCACGAACACAACGCCATACGCGTTGGTATTCGGTACAGAAGCAGTACTCCCCCTCGAAATAGAATTACCCTCTCTACGAGTGGCAGTCCACTACGAGCTGACCGACGAAGAAAATGCTCACCTTCGGCTTGAGGAGCTTGATACCCTTAATGAAACCCGGCTCATAGCGCAACAAAATCTGGAGGCTTATAAAGCAAAGATGACGCGCTCATATGAAAGATTGACCAGGCCAAGGACATTCCGCCAAGGCGCACTCATGCTAGTGGTCAAAAGACCTATGATCCCCAATGGCGCTAAGCGGGGAAAATTCGAGCCGAACTATGAAGGCCCGTACATCATAGACAAGGTCTACCAGGGTGGAGCCTATCTACTCATGGATATGCACGGTGAAAGACCTTTCAGGCCAATAAACGGTCGCTTCCTGAAGAAATACTATGCTTGACGAGTCACGGCCTAGGTCAATGATAGATAACGACGACTATGTCCGCTCGCTATCTTCCTAAGCGCAAACTCTATAAGTAGTAGCTGGCCTTCTTCAACAACGGACCGAAACGTCCTTAAACTAATGACGGACCACTACGTCCTAAAACTAGCTGTTGACCGAGATGTCGATAAACTACGGTGGATTGCAACATCCCAAAGCCGATATATATAAAAGAAGAATAAAAATAAATAAATAAAAATGGTATGCCCATAAGCAAAAAGGGCGCGGATGAAAATCTGAAAGGGCTCCATGAGTAAAAACAGCAGGGCTACCGGCGAGTGTTTGTGAAAACCCGAAAGGGCGCAACCTCGTTATATAAAAAAAAGAAGAAGAAAAGAAGAATAAAAAGAAAGAAAACGGTATGTCCATAAGAAAAATGGGCACGGATGAAAATCCGAAAGGGCTCCGTGAGTAAAAACAGCAGGCCTACCGGCGAGTGTTTGTGAAAACCCGAAAGGGCGCAACCTCGTTGAAAGAGACTTACAGGATCCTCTCGACCTTGTAAGGAGAAAGCACCCGCGTGAGATCCTTACGACTCACAAGGGAGCCACACACTTAGGGATCCTCACGATTCCTAAGGAGAAATTACACTTGTGAGATCCTCATGACTCGTAAGGAGAACTCTCTTATGGGACCCTCACAGCTCATAAGATTTGAAAGTCTTAAGTTACAGAGACCTGAACCTGTTCTTAAGCAACCCCCACAACCTTCGATGTTGCCCTACAAGTGGTTCAATACTGACCCTTGTATACAATCCACGGGCGCGAATAAACATTTCCCTAACCAAGTCCCATCCGTGACTAGGGATATGTCCATACGGTGAACAACCCTTGCAAGCCCTCTCGACTTATAAGGAGAAAACCCTTTTGTAAGATCCTTACGACTTACAGGGGAACACACACCTAGGAATCCTCACGATTCCCAAGGAGAAAACACACCTACGAGATCCTTACGACTTGTAGGGAGAAATACCTTTGTGAGACCCTTACGGCTCATGAAGTCAAAAGCCTTAGTCGACAGGACCCTAACCCTGTTTACTAAGCTACCTTTGTTCAACATCGACAGAGGCAAATGATAATTCGTTCATGACAACATCCCAGTTGTAGCGGTGCTGATGCCGAAATCGGTGTCTAATCCCAAGCTTGCGGTGAAAAGACAGCAAGCCACACATGCATGCAAAATAGCCGAAATGCTGGGGCGACTTGCAACAAAATCAGTAAGTAAAAATGTATGCATGCAAAATAGCCGAAATGATTGGGCGACTCGCAATAAAAACAGCGAGTAAAAGAAAAAAAACAGCCGAAATGATTGGGCAGCTCGCAATAAAAAGCAGCGAGTAAAAAGAAAAATAGCCGAAATGATTGGGCAATCGCGACCTTCGCGATATAAAAGCTGAAATGATAGAGCATCGCGGAAATAAAAAAAATGAATGAAACTTTTGCCCTACAGGTGAGATCACATCGATCCCTATATACAATCCAGGGGCACAAACAAAGAAGGAAACACACCTTCCCTCCCCATGCTCCATCAGAAAATGGAGCCAAGTCTTGACGGCAAGTCATATAAAGCCTGAAAGACAATCGGAGATCATCTCGCACCAGTGCGGAGTGGTCACCACCTCGACATTCGTCTCGGTACAGCAGACACAACATCACCAAAAGGAGCCACGGCAAAATCCCTAGTTCCAAACCTCGACGGTTCACCAGCAACCTAGAGACAACCGCGATATTCGTCTCGATACAACAGACGCAATGCCAGCAAACGAAGCAAAGGCCAAATTTCTAGCTTCAGAGTCTTGACGGCAAGTTATATAAAGCCTGAAAGACAATCGGAGATCATCTCGCACCAGTGCGGAGTGGTCACCACCTCGACGTTCGTTTCGGTACAGCAGACACAGCATTACCAAAAGGAGCCACGGCAAAATCCCTAGTTCCAAACCTCGACGGTTCACCAGCAACCTAGAGACAACCGCGACATTCGTCTCGATACAACTGATGCAATGCCAGCAAACGAAGCAAAGGCCAAATTCCTAGCTTCAGGGTCTTAACGGCAAGTCATATAAAGCCTGAAAGACTATCGGAGATCATCCCACACCAGCGCGGAGTGGTTATGACTCATCGGGGCTCTCCAAAATGAGCCTAACCTCAAGTAAAAAGCGGCATGGCAAAATTCCTAACGCTTGCTCTTCCGACGGTCAAACTGCCTAGGGGGATTGCTTGAAGACGTCTTGTCCAGCCCCCGAAAGGATCAGAGACACGACAGTCGCAAGGCCACTCGAACAGCAAGATTGCCTATCGAGAAATGCATCAGCCAACGCGACGGTACGACGGATAAAACCTTAGTACCACAGACCCTAACGGACCTTTGTCGTAAAGAGCAGAGGTTAACTGTGACGTTAGGATATTCTTACGAGGAATGCTCGATTCGTCTCGACTCGTGAGGAAGTTAGTGTCTTTACGAGAACTACTCGATTCGTTTCGACTAGTGAGATAAAGCCTTAGGCAGCAGGGATTAAAAAACCTGTTTCCTAAGCACTGGGACCCTGCAAGTCGGTCCAAAATGGACTCTTGCACACTATTCACGGGTCACACTCTCCAAAGTCGAATCCGACAAGGAGGGAAACAACCGCTTACGGGTCCTCTCGACTCATAAGAGGAAAAATTCTCTTATAAGATCCTTATGACTTATAAGAGAAAACGCACTTATGAATCCTCATGATTCCTAAGGAGAAAACACACCTACGAGATCCTCTCGATCCGTAGGGAGAAAAGTCTTTGTGAGACCCTCACGGCTCATAAAGTTGAAAAGTCTTAGGCAGCAGATCTGAACCTAACTCCTAAGCCATCATTATCTCTTGAAGAAGCCAATACAAGATGCTCGCTCTATCATCTGTCAACCATGTTTACTAAGGTAATATGCTAATAATAAAAGAAGAGAGAAAGCACAGAGATGACATGAGACATTGCAAAAGAAAATGTGTGTGTCTTTATTCATGAATTCAATTAAGTACAAGGCGAATCGTATAAAAGAATAAAGAATGTATACATATTATTCAAAGATTACAAGTGTATAATTGATACAAAGGTAGCTACTGAGAAGGAAGCGTCTTAAATAGCCCCATCAATTTCTCGCGCACTTCCTTCAATACCTTCTCCTGATCGGCTGCCACCGCCAATTCTGCTTCCACCTGAGCTGCTGCAGGAAGGATGAAAGCCGCTCCTCAACTGCTTGCTGGGCTGCCTCCTGATTTGGTGCATCCCGCTCGACGACGTCAAGCTGCTGTCTCAGTGTTAACCCGTCAGAGATGTATCGCAGAAGGCCTTCAAAGATAACCTTCAACTGTGCAGCATTTGCATCCACCTGAGCATGCAGTCGGGCAGATTTGCTCGAAATCTCTCCGCGCTCCTTACGCCTTAAAGCAACTTCTTGTTCAAGATGGCGGAAGTAAGAAGCGCTCTGCTCGATCCATGCCGCCCGTTGAGTGCTCGCGGCCAAGATCTCGGGGGCAAGACGCATAAGCTCCAGCTGATGCAGGCGGGCCTCGATCTCCCTGCAGTGATTAACCCAAGACTCTACGACGCCTTCATTATGAAAATTTGTAAGCGTCGCCAGCATCGGATTAACCTCCGCAACGAAATCTGCAGCAGATTGGGGAGCCTCTGCGTCAAGCTCCTCGACGCATCCGCTCAGCATGCTCAAACTCATCGCAGCACCCTTTGAGGATGGACGCCTGGAGAATGGGCCTGCCGGCATCATGATGCAAGACTCGAAAGGGGCCGGAATCGGAACGACGGATGCAAAAAACAACACACAATCAAATGACGATTCAAGGTATATAAGAAAGTCATCGATGATGGAGTTTACTATACCAGCTGCAGTAGGAGGCAAATCCGGGAGGACCGGTGGCGCGACCGGTCTCTTATCTCCTCCTTCGATCTGTAGCACTGCAATCAGGGCAAGGAAGAATCAGAAATAATTCCATTATTTTAAAAAAGAAAGGGCATTAATTGAAAACTATACTCACCAGCGCCACTGGAGGAAGCAAGTTCCGACGGGAAGGAGAAGTGTGGGTGCAGCACCTGGTACAGGTGATCAAAAAGCACTCCTGCAAAGACGCAATAGTATAACATCAGTACATAAATTATGCAGACGAGAGATAAGACTAATGGGTTACAAATCCATACCTTCCAGCATTTGCGACGGTGCGAGAGAAGATAGAGAGGTGGCCACCGTCAAGGCAGTAACTGACGGCGCTCCCTCGAGCAATGGGGCATCAGCACTGGCCGCACCTGCATTAGAAACAAGATAAGCCATGTCAGAAAAGTTACAGAATAAAAAAAAAGAAGGGAACGGTAACCCAAAATTTACCTGATGAGTCACCAGCCGAAACGGCGGCGTCTCCCTCCTCCATTGAGACGCTCTCACCTCCCGTTGCCTCATCGCCCGACTCTACAGGAGCCGTCGCCACGCTCGCGGCGCCGGGAGATGACAAGGAACCGTAAACAGGGAGAGAGATGATCGGAGCGGCGCCCGACTCTTGAGAAAGAGCGACCGGCTCATCCTCGGAAATCATGCCCGTCTCACCCGCTACTCCCTCGGGCTCAGCGGCCGTGGCCGTCTCGTCCACCATTGCCATAGGGTCGTCGGTCTCAGCCGCTGCTTCCCCAGGCTCGGTTATAGCAGCCGTCTCATCTGCCGCTACCTCAGGCTCAGCATCGGCAACCTTCTCGGGCATAGTTGGCATGACCGTCTCGTCAGCCACGAGCTCAGGCCCGGTGACTACGGCTGCATCGTCTACCGTCGCCTCAGGTTCAGCTGCTACCTTCTCCACCGTCCCCTCAGGCTCGACGGTTTCCGCCGCTCCTTCAGTTGGACTCAGCCCTGCAGGACACAATGTATAAGAACCGATAATTTTACAACTCTTACAACAAAGCCTCGAAAAACACGTTACCTGAGGTGGATTGATCGTTGGTTTCAAGAGCTGCACGCATCGCCTGTCTATGAGCAGTAGACAAGGCGACCGGTGGCTCCTCGGAAGGAGTAGCAGCGGGAGTAACGACACTTGGGCCCACTCCAACGGCCAAAGCAGCGCTGCGCTCCTTCGCTGCGCACCTCACGCGTTTCCTCTCCTCCCGGGCCGTCACGACGGACCTCTTGGAAGCCTCCTTCAGCAGGGCGTCGTCGTCCGAGTTCATAGTTGCCTCTAGAGCCTTCAAGGCATCCATCATCGGCTTTTTGAGTTGGGTCTCTTGCGACAATTTCGAAGAGGCCGGAACATCAGTAGCTGGCCCGGAGAGAATTCCCGCATCAGTTTGCGGGATAGGTCTTGTGGTCCCTGCGATAAGATAAAAAGGGGGTCAGATTACTCATAAGGAATGGAATGAGAGACATGGTGAACCGAAATATACTAAGGCCTAAGGATGCTCTGAGTCGTTCCTCTTCCTGGAAAGTTTTGAGGGAAGCAGCGATAGCTTCTTCGGTAGAAATGCCTGTTAAAAAAAAAGAGGGGGGAAAAGCGTTAGTCAAAGACAATGATAAAAGTACGATGCAATGATGGAAAAATACAACTAGTGATTACCCGATTGCGCAAGTTTAGCTAACCACGCATCGCGCCTCGCCAATCGCTCTGAAGCTGCGATGGCGGCCGCCAGATCAGTGTCGTCTGGCGGCATAAATAATCCCTCGTTGGTCCCGTACTCACCCAAGCCCTCGCTATAAGGAGCATGAGGTTCCTGACCGAACACAACGTCAGCAGAGAGGATCGACTTCTTCTTCCTCTTTTGCACACGAGCCCCGAGTGCACCCAAAATCAACTTGCGCTTTGTGGGCACCTTGGGACGGCGGGTCCCGATGTCCGAGCCCACACCGGACTCCGGCGAAACTACATTCACCGTCTCTACCGGAACACGGGTCGCTGGGGGCACGTCCACGGTATTAGGAGGCAATCCGCGCGGAGGGCTCAGCACGTGCGGTGGCTCAGCTCCAGCATCTCTCAGCGGAGGAATGACAGGGATCCTTGGTCTCAGGGGAGCTTTGCGGTCGCTGCCAGGGGGCACACCCTTGCGGTCAACCAACAACCGCTTCTCTTCCCGGATGACGGCATCCATCGTGTGCGCGTACCAAGCCACGTATACGTTGAGGGCCTATGGAACGCAGCTCGGCTCGCTGATAAAGAAATGGGAGCAGTGTTCAGTCGCATAAAATGGTGCAGCGTGCTCCGTATCCCCTCCCTGGTGGCCGCGGGCTCTTCCAAAAACGCCTCCAGTGGGACCCCCTGGTTATAGCTTGATTGTTGGGCGAACCGATGGGGGTTGTACCTCATGAAGAGCGCCATGTCGTTTTGCCTGAACACCAGGAAGCCCGGCCGGATGGAGTATAAGTGAAGAATCTCCTGGGCTTTCAATACGGAGGCCCCGTCCTTGAAACCATCACGCAGCGCCAACACCGCCTTGGAGGTCTCTGGGCCGATGGTCACGACTATGTCCATGAAAGAAATCCTCGCTCCGACCATGTGCGGACGAAGAAGCAACCCCCTAGCCTCCCGCGGAGACGGATTCACAATCGAGGCGCCAATCAGCCGCATAACTCTTGGGAGTCTGCACTTCTCGAAAAACGAGAGGTTCTTATGAATGCCGAATACCCCGAGCACATGCATTTCCATCCACGAAGTGAAGTAGTGCATCGGGAAATTGACAGGTTGCACCCCGGGCTCATTTGCGTCTGCCGCCATGCTGAGTCCATGGTATAGGTGAGCCAGCCCGGCGATCCCGATCGACAACTGTATACCAGCCACCATCCGATGCGCTGGGTAGAAGACAGACGGCCTCATGTAACGCGGGTGCATGGGGAGCGCGAACCAGCACAGCCATAATCCCAGAAACCCTAGAAAGAAGGTATCCTCATCAATGCCCGGGGCGGCGATTTCTGATAAGGGCATGATGGCGGCATAGGGAAGGTAGAAACTTTTTTGGTCGTCCTCCAATACTGGTCGACGATCTAAGCCGAAACCGAAGGGGTCGTCGAGCTTGGCGAACTTTTCACTCCGCTGCGATAGAATCTCCAGTCGAAGGAAGCGGGAGATAAAATTTGCAAAATTAACTCCCCGGACTCCCGATTCCAAATAAAGACCTTCATATATATTCAACACCTTCACCAGGCTCGGAAACTGGTGCTGAATAGCATTCTCTGGTGTTAGGCCCATTACCAATGGCTTGGTGGCGAAGACATACTCGTCAGGAGGAAGTAACTCTTCATAATGCTCTCCCCTCGCCGGCAGGCCGGAAATCTCAGCGAATTCTTCCAAGGGGATGGAGACTTCCCTGTCCGTCAGAAGAAAAGTATGGGTTGGGGTGTTCCATTGTTCCACGAATGCCTTAACCCACCACGTCGGAGGAGCAGGGTACTCAAAGAGCGAAGCGTAGACTGCGGGGTACAGACCAATCTTCATCAGATGCGTCTTCTTTGCTGACAAGATATACCTAGCCCACGGCAAATACCCGGCCGATTGTCGAGGGGTCAATCCGAGGTTATAAGCTTGTCCCCAAGGGCGCGCCTCACCCTGGCATATGTGCCGCCCCAAAATGTCCATGGTTGCCGGCGGCTGCACGTGAATGGCAGCGATCGAAGGCTGAAGAAGATCCTCCGAATTCCAATTTACAACCTCCACGGCATAGTTCACCGGGGGTGCATCCGCATATGGGATCGACGAGATTGGCTCTGACGGTGTCGTGCAACAGAAGCTTCGGCGACCCTTGATGATTTCACTATACCATCTGCCCCATAGATGAAGGTTCTTATGCTCCGGGTCGTGATCCTTAATCAGAGCGAGAACCTCCCGGTCCACTGGCGCCTCAGAGAAACCTCCCTCTGAGCGGAAGAACAGGAATGACAGATCAGCAGACATGTTGCCTGCAAAGAAAGATGAAATTCAGCTGTCAGTGTCATAATTTAATTTTAAAAGCCTGACGCTTGATACTTTAAAAATTTGTACCACACTGCAATGCAGTGGAAAGGGGACCAAAGGGGGACCCACAAAATCCATATGACAATGCATCAGTTAATAAGACAGCCCCATCATTGGATGAGACTGTCAATTAATGAGGAGATCCCCAAAAGAATATTCTCATTAAATGAGAAATCCCTTGAGACAAGGAGAAAATCTCCCTTTTCAGAGCAAAGCTCTGTCACAGAGTGACACTTGTCAAACTCTGGTTACAAGAGAATAATATTCCTTAAAGAGCCTAGCTCTATAATAAGGATGGAAAAATCCATCAAATGAAAATTAATTCCTAAAAATTAAAAAAATTGGGATCTTGAAGATCCATGAAAACTCTTAAGAGATCAAAAGATCTATACTTTGTCCATGAGCAAAGCTCTGTTCATGGGTTAAAAACCCTGAAACAAGATCTTTTTAGATCTATGGATTCTTGAAAGCAATGCTCTGTTGGTGAAACCCCAAAGGGGTTTTCTTTAGATCAGAAGATCTATGAGAGCAAGGCTCTGTTGGTTAAAATTAATTTAATTTAATTTAAAATTTTTACCTAAAAGTTTTAAGAGTTTAACTCTTGGAGTTCTTGAAAGTAAGAGCAAGGCTCTGAAAATAAAATTCTGGAAGATGATAAACATCTGAAGAGGACTAAGGGTCCTATTTATAGGCGCTTAAGCGCCCCTTCAACTCCTGAGTTGATCTGACGGTTGGGATCTTGCCACCGCTGCACTCACGTGTGCGCCACGTGAGCGCAACGGTGGGGGGGCATTTGTTTCCCCCAATCAGAGCAAAACTCTGTTTGAATTTCAAAAATTCAAAAATTGAAGCAACGCTTCAGATTCCTTGCGCTGCGCGTAACGCGCCACGTGTCAAAAACAGACACGCCAGCGCTGTGCCCAAGACAGCGCACCCAATCAGAGCAAGTCTCTGTTTTAAAATAAAAATAAAGGAAGCAACTCTTCAGATGACTTGCGCTCTGCGCTGTGCGACATGTGTCAGCGCACTTGCGCTAGCGCAGTTGCGCTGCGCTCTGCGCTGCGCGACACGTGTCAGCGCAGTTGCGCTGCGCGACACGTGTCAAGCGCAGGTGCGCTTGCGCCAACTGTGCCAGCACTAAATCAGAATTAAAATTCTAGAAAGATCTTTCTAATCTTGTTAAAACAAGAAGATTATCTTCTGTAAAACAGAGTCCCTAAGATCAAAGATCCAACGGTGGGGAAATTTCCCCAGATCAATCAGAGAAAGATCTCTGTAACCAACCTAACAAACTCATTGGCCTAATATAAAGGCCCCTAAACTCCAAGTCTAAAACATACAGAGATAGAGATACAGAGAGCTCTTCTAAAAACTTTGAGAAGAATTCAAAGAGAAAGAAAAAAGGTAAATCTTTGAATAAAAGGAGAATTTCTTCTAAAAAGATCAATGATCTAAGAACAAGATCAAGATCTTGGATAAAAAAAAAGAGAAAAAAGATCAAAAAAAAGATCTAATTGAAAATATATAAAACATAAGTAATTTACTTCATTGATTAGATCTTTTGATCTATATAAATGCATTGCCTTTTGATAAACCATCGGTTCTTGAATCTTGAGGTAGAACCTCTAAAAAGATTCTTTTCCTTGATCTAAATTAGATCAAGATGCGCTCTGCGCTACTGTACAGTGCCTTGCACTCCTAATTTGCGCTGTTGCGCTCTTGGATTGGCGCAAGTCACCAGAGCGCTCCACGTGTCAGCAGCGCACTAGCGCAGCGCACTGGCGCAGCGCACTGCGCTAACAGACTTGCGCTCAGCAAAGCGCGCCACGTGTCAGCAGCGCACTGGCGCAGTACACTGGCGCAGCGCACTGCGCTAACAGACTTGCGCTCACCAGAGTGTGACACGTGTCACCTCGACATCAGTTTGCGCCTTGCGCTCTTCAATCGGCACAAAGCGCCTGACAGGCCACATGGCGTGCTGTCAGACCATTGAATGCTCTGCATTATTAAAGAAAAGGAACAGAGCCTAATTAAAAAGGCCTAACAGGCCAAAATAAATGCTATGCATTTAATTAAAAAGCCCAATGCTGTGCATTATTTTAAAAAGGGGCAGAGCCCAAGCCAAGGCCTAAACAGGCCAATCATGAACAAGATGTTGAACATTTTCAAATGGACTTAATCCAATTCTGGCCATAAGTCCTCAAATTAAATTGAACTGAGCACGACTGCTCTTTCAAATCAATTTACACCCGGTTCACGGGTACATCTCTGAACTCCTCTAATATTCGTCGTTGTAATCCCTCAACGTCGTCAGAGAGGTGACGGGTCCCGACAACCATACATTGATACGGACTGTGGGGTCCTTAAACTCATGGACTAATGCGTCCTTAAACCAATATTCGTCCCCAAAATGGGAATGGTTGACCACCATGTCCTTAAACTGGTAATGGACCACTATGTCCCTAAACTTGAACAATAGAGCCCAAATGCTCTTTTGTCGGATCTAAACGATCCCGTTAAGTTGATCTTTGTCTCAAATTAGACTAACGTATCCTTAACAAACGTTTAAGTTGATCTTAGCCTCAAATATGGCTGACGTATCCTTAAACCAAAACCCCAAACCCAAATCTAAGAAAATACGGATTTGGACTAATCCACGTCCTACGGGCGACGACATAAATTAGTCTCCGTATACAATCCACGGGCAACCACAAACAAAACAAACACCCACGACACGAAGTGACCATCTGGAGAAGGAGAAAGTTGTTACCGCGATGCGGTAGCGTAATTAACTGTAGGGGCTTACGCCTGCAGGGAAGAGCGTCCCCACAATCAAAAAACCCCTCGAACGAGGGGGAATTTGACGAAGTCTGCTACATCGGCTGCATCCGTTTAAACCTTCGATACATGGTACCATAAATCAACTTGGCATCTTCGGAGAGGTGGACGGATAAAACCAAATAGAATCTGCCCTGAATCTCAGGCAAGACGTCTCTACGTCGCGCCGTCATTCGGAGGGGAACAATGGTATACGTGTAGACCCGATGAAGATCGAGGCCGTTCAGCATTGGCCCAGACCAGCATCAGTTATAGATATCTGCAGCTTCCTAGGCCTGGCCGGCTACTATCGACGTTTTGTTCAGGACTTCTCCCGTATCGCTGCACCGTTGACCGGGTGGACCCGGAAGGGAGTTCCTTTTTATTGGACCGAGGCGTGCGAGCATAGCTTCCAGCAGTTGAAGACTCGTCTGATTACTGCACCAGTGTTATCATTGCCTTCGGGATCGGGAGGATTTGTGGTTTATTGTGACGCTTCTCGAGTGGGACTAGGTTGCGTATTGATGCAGCACGACAGGGTTATCGCGTATGCTTCTCGGCAGCTGAAGACACACGAACAGAATTATCCTACTCACGATTTAGAGATGGCTGCAGTAGTGCTTGCGCTTAAGATCTGGAGATATTACCTATACGGCGAGTCATGCCAGATATTCACGGATCACAAGAGCTTGAAGTACATATTTCAGCAGCGAGACCTGAATCTGAGACAACGCCGTTGGATGGAGCTGGTGAATGACTATGATTGTGAAATCCTTTATCATCCGGGCAAGGCGAACGTGGTGGCAGATGCTTTGAGTCGGAGGCCCGGAGGTAGTCTATCTTGTTTGAGAGCCGTGCAGAGGCAGTCGTCAGCAGATTGGCAGATTCTATGCGATAGCCGAGTGCAGTTCGAGTTCACTCCGACCGGGGGACAGCTTGCGCATATTCGTGCAAGTCCACAGTTGCTTGAATGCATCCATGAGGCACAGTACAGTGATAACCGTTGTTCGGAGATCATGGCACAGGTTAGACAGGGCAGAGATTCCGAGTTTGTGATCGACGGTCAGGGGATACTACGATTTGGGACTAGACTGTGCGTACCAGACACTGAGGGACTGAGGCGTGAGATTCTTGAGGAGGCACATAGATCGATATATAGCGTTCATCCAGGTGCCACCAAGATGTGTCACGATCTGAGAGATGTTTATTGGTGGGACGGAATGAAGAGGGACGTCACAGACTTCGTGTCGCGATGCCTGACTTGTCAGCAAGTCAAGGCCAAGCACCAGAGGCCCGCGGGAGAGTTGTAGCCTTTGCCCATTCCGGAGTGGAAATGGGAGCAGATTTCTATGGACTTTATTGTGGGTCTACCCAGGACCAGTCAGGGGTATGACTCCATTTGGGTGATCGTAGATCGATTGACGAAAGCGGCTCACTTCCTGCCAGTGATGTCCACTTTTGGTTTTGCTCAGTATGCCCAGATTTACATCGACGGGATCGTATGGTTGCATGGCGTCCCGACTTGTATCGTGTCCGATCGAGGCACCCAGTTCACCAGCCGACTATGGCAGAGACTTCAGGAGGTGTTGGGCACCCGTTTGAGTTTCAGCACAGCATTTCATCCGCAGACCGACGGCCAGTCAGAGCGGACTATTCAGACTCTTGAGGACATGCTCCGAGCGTGCGTTTTAGATTTCGGTGGTAGCTGGGATCATCATTTACCCTTAGTGGAGTTCTCCTATAATAACAGCTTCCAGGATACTATTTAGATGGGACCTTTCGAGGCCCTGTATGGGAGGAGATGTAGATCGCCCGTCTGTTGGACAGAGCTCAGCGAGAGCAGTATTTTGGGGCCGCAGATCGTGCAGGAGACGACCGAGAAAGTACAGTTGATTCGAGATCGGATGAGAGCGTCTCAAAGCAGGCAGAAATCATATGTTTTTTTTGCGGCATGCTCAAAAGATTTGCCGTCGCAGACTAGAGTTCGTAGTTGGCGATCATGTTTTTCTAAGGGTCTCTCCGAGGAAGGTCGTGATGAGATTTGGGCGAAAAGGGAAACTTAGTCCCAGATTTGTGGGTACCTTCGAGATCCTCGAGCGTGTCGGCGCAGTTGCTTATCGTTTGGCTCTTCCACCCAGCTTTCCGGATATTCACCCCGTATTCCATGTATCGATTCTTCGCAGATACCTTCATGAACCTTCTCACATGATTCAGCATCAGACTGTTCAGCTTGAGCGCGATCTTTCGTTCACCGAGCAGTCAGTAGTGATATTGGATCGGCAGGTGAAAAAACTTCGATCAAAGGTCTTGCCATCTGTGAAGGTTCTTTGGCGCAGCCCGAATGGTGAAGAGATCACTTGGGAGGCCGAGGGCGATATGCGGAAGAAATTCCCTTATCCCTTTGAAGGTACGCCTAGTAAAAATTTTAAATTCGGGGACGAATTTCTTTAGGGGGGGGGGGAGATTGTAACACCTTAGAATGCGATTAGTGGCTAATTATACTTTAATGTGGGGTTTATAGTAAAAAGTTTACCAAAACGGTTTTCTAATATTTTATATGAATTAATAAATATTTTATTAGAATTTAATTTGGTCTTGCACACACATGTGCATGTAAACTAGGGCTAAGTTTGGGGTTAAACCATGTTTAGGTACCCATGGTGAACTAACCCATTTAATTAGGATAACATGAAGTTAATTAAGTGTATTAGTTTCTTTTTTTTAAATACAATTAGTTTGTTTTAGGGGTTGACTTGTAAATTGGAGAGAGAGAGAGAGAGAGAGAGAGAGAGAGCATGATGAGCATGAAGCATGCTTGGTAATTATGATGAGAGAGAGAGAGAGGGAAATGGTTGACTCTCAACTCTCATTTGTTTTTCAGACCACTCATTTCCCACACTCATCACATCTCTCTCCCTCTCATTCTTTTCCCTGCACACACACAACAGCTGCAACAGCAGCAGCCCCCCTTCTCTTCTTCTTCTCCTCTTTTTTCTTCTTCTTGCATCCAAGCTCCAACCTTCTTCAAAAGTCCATTTTTCTTCACAAATCTCTTGCAAAACACCTCCTTACTGGTTCTTAAGGCAAGATCATCAAGTTTGAGACACCACTAACCCACTTTGAGGTATAAAACTCACCCTAATCACTTCTTTGCTAAACTTATAGTTATTTAGCTTAAAATCTTGTTTAAGTAGTGATTTGGGCTAACTTTGTGTTTTGTGTGGAGTTTTGGTTAAAATGGGATTGTGATGGCTTGTGTAGTGTTTTTAGTGTTGTTTAAACCAAGTAGTATCACTAGATTTTGCTAAAACACCTTAATGTCGCAAATTTGAGTTTTAATTCGGTTTTGAATCAAGTTTTAGGATATATGAGATCTGCTATACCTGTGATTATTTACTCGTTTAGCAAACACATACAGAATAGTGTACAGGGTAGCTAGGGTTTTATGTTGAATTTCGAGCTCATTTCCCTCCCAAAAATCCGGCGACGGCCCCTTGTTTTCCGGCCTCGCCGGCCTCCTGACGGAGTTGGGTGTTGGTGCTTTGCAGAGTGGTGTCTGTGGGTGTTTGTCTGTGTTTGGTATTGTTTACTTTCTTGGTTTTTGCTCCAGGCAAAATCTGGAACCAATAACCTATGGTTTAGTGTGTTTTGTGACTTGCGCGACACGTACGCTTCGGGTATGAGTTTAGTGGGTTCTGTACGTCACAACACGTCGGGGTAGTTCTGGGTTCAGCACACACGTCTAGTATTTTGAGTGCACACGCGTTAACCTACGACACTAGCTTTCTCGTATAGTTTTGGTACCGCATTTTGGCAGGATTTTAGCCTTATGTGTATTGCTTTGTGTAATTCTAGGATCGACCGTGGAGACATCAGACGCGGCACGGAAAGGAAAAGCGGTGATTGGACCAGGCTAGCTGAGGCATTCCGGTGAGTAGATGTACACATCTACGGGGAAATCGTTTGGATGGCGCAAGGCGCCTGATAGTTTTAAAAACCTCTAGTAGTATTGGCATTTATGCGTGTAGTTCCTAGTTATTTATCTCGCTGCATTGCATGATCCTATATATATATGTGTGTGTGCGCGCGCGCGTGCGCGCGCGCGCATGTGTGCAAATTCATCGCATAGGACACTTGCACCATTACCTTGGACTTATGCAGCACGAGCACTATTCATGCGGACACACACGCCTTGGTAATTTCTATGCTATAAACACTAGATAACTTGTTTAAACCAGCATCTAGAACAATTTCACCATATATGACGTGTAAACCTGTACTAATGCATTTAAATTCCTTAGGATGAACAAGTAGGATTGCTAGTCATATGCATGTACCTCACTGCATCATCGTTCATGCATAGTCTTTTAGTTATATATTGCAGTTCACATTCTTGATACCATAGGCTTTCTTTATCGCTGCATGTGTACTTATGGTGATTTTTCTTGAGAATTTCAGCACTTGAGATTTTTAGATTTTGGGAAAAACCGCAAGGATTTAATAAACCTGATATTCATTTTAAATATAGAAAGTTGCGGTTTTCTCGTGTTATGATACATGTGCCGTCCACAATGGATTTTCTGTTAGTTTTCGAGACCCGTTTCGAGGAGTAGGATGAACCGTCTCGGGTACATGGTGGGCCCGGTAAGGTACCCTGGGGCAAAAAGTTTGAGTTGTAGACGATGAGCCTGGCAGGGGCAGACTACCTACCGGTGATTGTTGGCGCGGCGGATATCCAGAGGATACCGACCGTGGTCGTGAGACTTTGAGATACCGATACTTTGAGACATTGAGATATTCATTTGAGATGTCGATGCTTGACACAGATTTCTGTTGATTTCATTGATATTTCTTCAGATATTTCACAGGAGTTTTTCTAAGATGAAATTAATGATTTTTTCATATCAAACATACTCAGATCTCGTGTCAAATTGCATTCATGTTGCATACATGCTAGTACATCATGCCATATCAGTATTGTAGAGTTGTGGCACTTTTGCGTACATGCTTACGATAGCCTTTGTAGATGTTACTTATTACTCACGAGTTAGCAACTCACCCCCGTTGTGCCACAGCCTTTTTGCAGGTCCGATCCGTCAGCACTGTAGCGGTGGACGCACTTCCTCCTTTTGCTCATTTTTTTTGGATTTGAGGCTTTTGCTCGTAGGTGGGTTGTGAGATTATTTTGTTTCCACCTTGTATATTTATTGTATCCAGTGTAGTCCATTTACTGTATCTGCCACTTATACTGATGTATTATGACCTAGAGACGAGACATGTGAGATTTGTGTACATATATGTTGTTCTCTGGGTCGAGCTCACATGAGCCGACGTGATACTTTATTACTTGTGCCTTTATATACTTATTTTTCACAGTGATGATATTTATTGCGTGTGATGTTGAGATCGCTTTTGGCGAAGAGCTAGCTCCCGCTTGGGGATGCCTTATTTTATATTATGTATATTCCTGTTTTGTACCCATTTGGGGTCAGTTTTTACAAAGGAGACTCTGCCGAATTTTATTTGGAAAATATGATGTTGCTTTTAAAGGTTTTTGATGCGACTTAAGTGGTTTTCCTTCACTATACTGCTTAAATGGGTTTTGATTTCTGGGCTTTGGCTTACTTAGATTACGTACGTCTCGAGACATTTCGTAATTTAAGTGCCAGTCACGTTCCGTACCTTTCGGGTCGTGACAGAATCCTCATCGGGTTTCTGGTCCGGTTGAAGATTGATCGGATCCTCTTTTATTTGAGCCTACTCCTTTCTTTCCTCTACTATAAAAATCACCCCGGTACCAGTAAGGACGAACCGAGCTGGGTGTATCTTTCATTCAAAAAACATAAGGGTAAGACTCCTGGTTCGGGGTAGTGGTCGTCCCTTCTTCCATCCACGAGTGGAAGGAGAAGTTTGTCTTCATCGGGCAACCGGAGGGTGAGAATTGGCCCGTGCCCATCAAGTGGCATAGGGCCGACTGTCCTAAGTTAGGCAGTCGAATGCTCCCGAGGCAAGAGTGGCGTCTCAATGGGAACCGATCCAGCGGGTCGATGTCATGCTTTCCGAGCAGGTTTTGAGTTGGGTGGGACATAGTCTTGTGTGCTTCGTGGGTGAGTTAGGGCTCGTGCCGATCTATTTATACTTGCTTAAATTTAGTTGCCTCCCTTTTTTTTCTTTTGTCGCTGATCTGTTCTTATAGTATCTTGCAGAGCTGATGGATCACTCGAAGATTATGGCTGCCATGGCCACTAAAGCCCAGGGAAGGAAGGGCGACAGCGCAAGCTCATCCCAGCCTGCTCCGGGCGCGGCTCCCCGGCAAGCACCCATAGCCAAGGCTCCTGTAGCGCCCCCTGTTCCGAAGGAACACTGCAGGGGAGGACAGAAACACACACGAGATCCGGCCCCCCAGGCTAGGACGGAAGCGCCATCTTCTGCCGAACCCCCTCAAGAGGCAGAAGGGGGTGGTTTCTCGGCCCCCTCAAGCCGAGATTCGGGTGCAGGAGGTCGACTTCTGTATTAAGGTGCTCTCGGGGCTCTCTGTGGCCGACAATTTACTGGCGGACATGGAGAAGGCAGCTGAGACCAAGATCCCCCGAGGCACCATGAAGGCACAAGTGGCGGCGATAGCTCAGGAGGCCGTTCAGATCGGTAATGTTGGGGTTTCTAGCGCCCTGGCCATCTACCGTGGCCGACCGCGGAACAAAAATTTTGGCGTTTAGAAAACTTGGCGCTAGAAAAAACTACCTAGAATCGAATCCAAACATGAAACTAGCAATCTAAAGGTGTTTAACTACTGTGATGGAGTGTTAAACCGAACGAACCATGTCCTTCGGTCTTCCACCATCTCCCTTAGCTCTTTGAGGACCTTTAGATCGAGCTTGGCCGCCGGTCTTCCTCCGTCGAAGATGATCCACCCGAGAGATGTAGTTCATGGCTCTAGCTCCACATAAAAGATCAAGTGAAGCAACTAGGGATTCTAGATGGCTAGTCTAGAATGCCTAGGATGTACTGGAGTGTTCTAAGTGTATCTCTTTCTCACCTCCTCTCTTGATTCTCAACATATGAGATTGTAGAGAGGAGATTGAAGATGAAGGTGGAGAAACTCAAGAAAAGAAAGAGGAGAGTGAAGCTAATGGTGAGAGTGTTTTTCTCATCAAAAATAATGAACCAACCCTCTAAGAGAGCAAACCATGAAGCATGGTTTTATCAAACACATTTTTCTAATTTTTAAAATGCAACCATACTTGAATAGTGAGCACAAATGAATTAACAATTTATTTATCAACACTATTCAAGCATGGTTCTCACCATACTCTCCTTTTTCCTTTTCCACCTCATTATCCATTTATGATAAATGGATAAATCCAAAATGAGGTATCCACCTTCTAGAATGTTATTTATATAAAATACGGATTACGCTCTACTGTACATACATACCTGTATTCATACCGAAATACGAATACCTGAAGAGATAGAATAACACAAAGAAAATAATACTAGAATATACATATCGAAATAGATATACGTAAATTATTAAATCAACACCTGATTTAATAATCTGGCTCAATCCCGAGCCGGCTAGTATTATCAACTGTCCGATCGAAAGTCCTGGTACATAGTACAATCAATCAATCAGAACCCTTTACGTATGCAATACGGCTACTACATCGTTTCGCCAGAACCAGGGAAACTTTCTATGTGGGACTTTAAAGACTCGTCAATACGCTGGCAATGGGTTTAACCACAAGCACGTCAGCGGCACTAGCTGTACGTAACGGTTACCCAGGTATTGAGCGAAAGGAAGGCCGACGAGCAAACTCATCCGAACCCCTACTGAGTTTGTACGTGAAAATCTCCTTACAGTCCGGTCTGTTCATCTAAGAGTATCGCATATCGGGTCTAGGGATGGATAAAGTCAGACCCCTAATAATACGATATTTCATGTCAGCCCATCACCCACCGAGAAACTACTGATCCAAATCAGTAATTCTCGACTACCTTGGCCAAGGATTTCTGGTGATGGCCACCCGTGCACAATGAGACATCAACCCCCAATACCGGGAGAGACGAATCCCGGACGATCCGCTCATTGCCTCCATGTGGCTCGGGACTGTACCCAACTCAAATCTGTTTGCATTACTCTTTTGAGCTGTGGTAGGGTAGTAATCAAACCACATTGGGAACTCACACGAGACAAATGACGATCTGAGGTCGATAAACTAATCTGTACTCATGCTACCTGGGAACTGCTATCTGACAATAGATATAATACCATCTAGCATGTTCCCGGCGAGTCCGTCCAGTGTATTCATAACCCAATGAGCACCTGTATACTATCTTAGGTGACTAACTGACACCAATGGCTTGTGAGACTGGCCACCGCCCTTCGTCGGGGTCTTGAAAAGTATACATAAGTCTACTCCGGAGTATCGATGCCCAGTCTCGATACTCTCTCGACTAGGGACATTTAAGGATGTGCTTATAGACCACCCAGCTCCCACATATATGATTGCCATCATAATGCTAGTAATCAAGCAAGAATCCTATGGGCTCTATCAACATGTAATAGTGATCTGTAATATCACATAATACGTGTACATGATGATAAAGATAAACCAGATAGCATACTATCATCTTGAGTAAGACGGTTTTACCCGTATAGGTCCTCTCTCAATCATCACAATCGCGTGCCTGCGATTACAATAATTAACTTGAGGGCACAATAGGCAACAATCTCCCACTTGCACTTAAGACTAATTATTGCGGTGTCGCATACTCACAGCCCATGTGATACCGAACACCCAACTTCTCTACTAATTAGTCTCGAAAAGCCTGTATGTGAAACTATTGCGTTCGAGAAATAGCCTCAGTGAGTGGATCCGCTCCAATATTTCTATCTTTATCTCTCTATGTCTCAAATTCGTGGAGAAAGATTATATCCCGAAATGAGCGATACCTATCTTAGAATTTGTCTGGATATGTGATGGGACCCAGTTCACAAATGAACTCTAAATCCAACAAACTTCTTAGACCGTATCTTCCACTGAATTTAATCATTATTCTGCGCCATGCCTTCCTAAGTATCCTCTTGAACCACCTGTCCAATATACCGCCCCTCAAAAGAGAGAAAACTATAACTCTGACAGTCACTCTGTCATCCAGGTCATCTTGGAAGCCTGAAATGATAACCGCCTCCTTAAGAAGGCTGCCGTTACCATATACTAAGAACATCCACTTATGTTCATAACCGCTTCCCAACATTTCTCCAGGATTGGATTAATATATATGCTTATTGCATCCGGTGCAAAAATAATATCTGGTGTGGTACTTGACATTTCATGATTGACTCAATTGCCTAAGCAAGTGATATGTTAATCACGCAAATCCCTCTTCTCATCTGTCTAGAAGACATCTCTTTAGAGAGGGTGACTCCATCACCTGCGGGTATACCACCACGCCAGGAGTCGTCCATTCTAAAATACTTTAGAATAGTGTCAAAGTAGCCAAATTGAGACACTTCCCAAATCTAGATCTAAAATCATAGATCTAGTGAACAGAATTCCTGATATTTTATCTAGATCCTATGTGGAGAAACACTCTGCGACAACCACAGTATAACCGATCGTAGTATAGGAAGATCATTTCCTATCAAGAGCATGTCATTCAAATACCAGGACATCACTCGCTACTACCTTCTTACCAGGTCCATCTATTATTCTGATGAAATCAAAATCTATGACTGTTACATCAAAAATAGATGATTTATCTCCGCTATACCTGCTTTAGTATATAAATAGACATAAGCTACTTGCCCACTATGCTTCCACTGCTCCCACTGTCTACAACAACCCTCTGGCAGAGTCATATACACGTGCACTTCTAAAACTAATTTAGAACGACGTTATACTCATCCTCCTGCCAGATCTCATAGTTTAGAACAGCAGTAGTGGAAAGTTTGGGTAATCAAAAACCTCCCTGTCACCGTCTTTGAGGAGACCGAAGTACCTTTCGGGTGGCTGAGCTTACCCACCAAATCTGCGGAGTGGCTAATGGATTGTCGAATCCAATTGAATCTTTATGTTCTATTAAATTTTCAGCAATTGTTTGTGGTTCTGGAATAACTTCCAGTTCTACCATACTCCCACTAATATTTTCTGAAAAAGAATTCATTTTACTAAAACAGGTGGCGAGTCAAGAACAATATAACTATTGATCTTCCAGATGGTAGAATGTTAACCCTCGTTAATACCCGGGATAACCCACAAACTGCCATTACTGAAATGTGCCTTGAGTTTATCCAGATTCTGGTTTTAAGCATAAGCCGGACAACTCCATATACCTTAATATCGTTAAAGTATGAATCCATTTCATATCCAATATAGAAACAAAGACACTAATTTAATTGGAACAAGATTCAAAATACATGCAGCTATTTCCAGTGCATATCAACTAAATAGAAGGAGGCCAAGCAGCATTACTCATCAAGGAATGCACCCACATATGAGCAACCTGAAAGAGAAGCAATTTCTCAAACATTACTTACGACGGAATACCTAACATAAGTATCTACATCTTTGATCACCTTGAAGAATCTTGATACTTGCAACATATAGTTCTCTACTTTATTCTTATACTTATATCTTCTCAAAATCTATACCTTGTATTTCAACGAAATAGTTGTCTAAAACTAGAGAAGTCATAAATAAACATAATATAATACGAGTACCAACCCCTTTGTTCTAATGGATATCAGACAACATACAATACTTTGTATAAGTCCTCTGTGTTTAATAACTCAAACCATGTGCGTTGTAGATTGAAAATTGTACAATGGTTAAGAAGAATTACACCGCTGTTGAATGCTTCTTACCTAACCGTCAACTGATATAGGTAAATATCGTAGACATAATTTCAAAAATTTATATCTCACTTTATAAAATAAACGTACAGATATATCAGTTTGAAATTAGTGCATAATAACGGATCTTCAAAACCAAAAATTTGCCGTTAGGCAAAACCCAGGTGATTTTATCAAATATCACCAATTACAAAGAATTCTGATATATTGAGAATATATTCACCCAATTCCCATATTCTACTCCCACTCAGTATCTGTAACGCCACACGGATGTGAGAATCAAGTCTGGTAAATACATACCCTGGAGTCAGAATGTAATTGTGAAAACAGTTTTCAATTAATACTGCACAGTGAAACTGAAATATGAAAATGTTTCGAAGGGGTGGCCGGGTATTCCTAGTAATGCCTCTTCCACTATCCAGATTCATGACAATAACTGTATATTTCCTTGTCCTCACCCCAATCCCTTTGTATATCTTTACTTTTTACTTTCTGTACACCTCACTTAGGCTAATTGATTTTCTTCCTTTCCTACCCTTCGACACCTGCCTATGGTTTGGAAGAAGACATCCAATAAGCGTAATAGGTGTACTCTCCTAATACCAAGAGCCTTCGCAACCAGAGAGAAGGTAAAGAGAAAAGACAACTGAATAATCCGTATTCTATTTCTCCCGAACCAGAAACCATCCTCGAACCGGAACAAGTTCATTCGAGTTCGTATGTAACTATACGATGGAAGATCTAAGAAATGTGGATCTTCGTAGTGATACGGAGTTCTATGGAGAAATGCAAAGGGGAAGTAGGAGTGGTTAGGGCATACGCGGGTTTGTCATGAATGATAGCAGTCGCAAATTTTCTTTGCCCTCACTCTAAGCTCTTTATATGTCTTTACTTATTACCTTCTGTACACCACACTTAGACTAATTGGTTTTCTTCCTTTCTTACCTTTCGGTACCTGGCTATGGTTTGGAAGAAGACCATCTAATAAGCACAATAGGTATACTCTCCTAACAGTAGGAGCCCTCGCAACTTGAGAGAAGGTAAAGAGAAAAGACAATTGAATAATCCTATTCAATTTCCCCAGAACCAGAATCCATCCTCGAACTGGAACAAGTTTCTTCGAGTTCGTATGTAACTATACGATGGAATATCCAAGAAATGTGGATCTTTGTAGTGATACGGAGTGATCTGGAGAAATACAAAGGGGATGTAGGAGTGGAAATGATGTATGCGACTAAATGACAATTCAAAATTCAAAGTGTTATAAGAAGGTTCGGTTAACTTGGTTCATGAGTTTTAGTTTGAGGTCGGGTCATGGTCGCTGCCAAAGAGAGAGAGAAAAGAAACACTCAGCGTGCACTCTAACCTAGATTAGATTGGTTAATCACTTTATCTAATCAGGATGGCTTCCACTGTTTTCTCGAATTCTCCAATAAACCATAAAAGGAGAATTAGTTGGGATCATCTCAAAATCACATGAGGAGTAACACCTACTCATCACTGGGAATCGTGATCCAACTATCACCGCATGATAACTTAATGGAAGCCACTCAAGTCACCACACTCCAGAAGATATGCGCATGCCTGGCAAGTTTTCTGTATATTTGAAACTCCCGATGTGGTTTTTGCCCCTAGGACCCAAGTGACCTTGACTAAAGATCAAAATGTTAAAAGGTCCTAGTCAAGTTCTACTTGTCATTTTCTTGATTGCATTAGACCCACCCGTATGAGCTTTGACTAAAGATCAAAATGATCGCACGACTGTCCTAACCAATCGCATTGTCATGCAACAGAAAAGTATTACATAGCTACCGAACACTACGCCTCGACTAAAGATCGAAATGCGTAGCACGAATACTAAGCACTACCAATCCGAAATGACGAAGGGCTGTGGCTGGGTTTTTGGCGAAAAACCCTTAATGTAGTGAACTTGATATTGTTGAAGAACCCGAGCGGTTTTTACAAATATATAGTGGCACAAACATTTTTAAAGAGGTCACTCCCTGTGAAAGGATCTCGGCTCTTTCCTCATCGAATGAGGTGCAGGATATTCCTAACTAAATACCATGATGCAAAACAAAAGAATCGACTATAATGAAGTTATTGCACCGACGCAAACTTTTGCTCAAGAGGTCACTCCCTGTGAAGGGATCTCGGCTCTTGCCTCGTCGAATGTGGTGCTGGATATTCATAACCGAATACCACTGTGCAAAGCAAAAGGAAACGTCTGTAATGTCAGTTTTTAAAAACTTGGTTCCAACAACATCATTCAGGTTTGTTTTTTCTCGCATTAATCAAAATTAACGCAGTCCCATCAATTAATCCATATCACACCAGAAAAAGGAACGAAAATAAAATGTACGTATATGCCATCCATATTTGCCAAAGGGCTCCGTCATGCACCATTAGGTTACTTAACTAACGGCAGAGCGGGGGCTGGACTAGCGCGGATGAAAAACATATACAACATCTACTAGTGTATACATAAATATATATATATATATATATATATAACATTAGTCACAGGCATGATATAAGCAACATCACAGAAAAGCGATGAGCAACAGAAAAGCAATAAGCAACACAGAATAACGGATAATCTAGGAGCCTTGGGTTTCCTTTGAGCCACAAATGAAACCCGACGTTCCCCGGTCGTGTGGATGGCCTTGTTGGGGTCGAAAATTACACCCTGGTTGATCAAGTCAAAGTCAAAGTCAACCCCAAATAAGCGGGCCTGAGCCTAGATCAAGTGGGCCCATGCCTAAGTCGAGCCCCGCAGCCGGCCTCTCCAATGCCAAAATGAATTCATGTAATAAATAATTTTGATGTAATTTTTTTATACATGAATGTAAGGAAAATGAGCTTAAAATCAAATTTTTGTAAAGCCCATGGCTCATGTGTAAAAGAAATGAGCACATGAGGCATGGGATGGGGCAAAATGCCATTTTGTAAAGCCCAGGGGGCTATATGTAAATTTGTAAGCCAATATAAGGCAACATGAAAATGAAATAAAAAATAACTTTTCATTCCCCTCAAATTCTAGGGTTTTTGTGCCTCCTCCTTCCTCAAGGTTCTAAAACCTTCTCCTCTTTTCTTTGAATTAAATCAAGAGTTTAACTCTTCCTTTTTCCAAAAATAAACAGTTTTTCACCATCAAACCCTTGAAGGGGAACCCAGATCTTCCATCAGATCTCAAAAATGAGAGATTTTTAAATCTCACCTCCTTTCTCCAAGATCCGGCCAACCGAAAAGAAGAAGAAGGACACTCACCTCTAAAAATCTCACTTTGGGAAAAATCCAAGGCTAAAGAAGAGAAGAAGGGGTCCCCTTCAATCTTTTACAAAGATTTCTGGGAGTTTAACTCCATTTAAGATCTGCTGGAGTTTAACTCCATAATTTAATCTCTTTTCAGGAGTTTAACTCCAAGAGTCAAATCGGGAGCACAGCTCCCAATGCAGGACCAAGTCCCTTTTCCCGCTGACGTCCAGCGCCCACGTACCAAGCACGTGGGGCGCTGGCGCCCGGCGCATAGTGCCAAGCACGTGGGGAGCCTGCGCCCGGCGCATAGTGCCAAGCACGTGGGGCGCCTACGCCCAGCGCTCACGTGCTAGGCACGTGAGGCGCTGACACCCACGTGTCCTTTGGACACTATTCTTCCCCTTTTTTTCATACACACACTCCACCACACTTGGGGCGCTGCCCCACACCTTGCAAGGGGACTGCTAGCCCCCTTGACCCCCAGCTGCTACCCCCGTAAAACTCTGCAGGCCCCCCGATATATCCAAAACACAACACTGCACATTGAGTTCGCATGACCTGTTTGACTCGTCAATCGGAGGTTCTCTCGCTCTAAAGGCGAGGGGTAATTAACGGCAGTTTAGTCCGCGGCTGCCGGAGATTCAGATCCCCATAATCAATAAACCTAAGCCTACCCTAGGTAGGGGGAATCTGTAATGTGCTTGATAAGCGCACGCGTATTCCCATCTCAATGGGGTGACGGAAAACACCCTACAAATTCTGGCACGTCCGGTGGGACCGATCTCTCCTCCCATATTTCGGGTTAAACGTTCATGCGAACTCAATCAATATACATATCGATTGCCTGTACTGAAATCATGCTTCTTTGTGCAGGTTAACAAATTTCAACTTGCAATCTCCGGATGCAACAAAATGTCTCTAAGGATCAACTCAGCTCTCGACACAGCTCACATCTCCTACACGATGAAGATGGACGCCAGGACAGTCCTCCCGGCCAGTCTCAGGCGACAATGGGAGGAGCCGCCACTACCATTTGGCTTTATTCTATCTGTGCCAGCTAGCGCCATCCCAGCTTCTCAAGCTCCAGTAACAGACAGACCGGCCTCGAAAGGAAGGAGGCCAAATGTAGTGACCTTGAGGGAACTACTACCCAAACGCAAGTCGGTGTTTGAACGATTTTCCTTGGCCCTAGCTGGGGGCAAGGCCATCAACACCAACAAAGCAACAAGGCATCTCGGACAAGCTCCAATGGCACCCCTGACAACTGCTCAATCGGGTATCTTCTCTAAGCTCCCCGTTAATCGACTCACGATGGCATCTTAGATGACGGATGCTCGTCAAGCCCTCAAGATTGAGAAGCTAAGACAGAAAAGACTCAGATATAGAGCCAACAAAAGCGCTAGGGCTCAAGCTAGACTGAACTTCATGAGTCTCCAAGAACAGGGTTACCCTGCCAAAAATAAAGAGACGGATAGATATGTGGTCCACATTGTCTACATAGTGGGTACGCACAGTAAGAGCAAGGACGGGGCCACCACATCTCAGATCCAATCTAGTATGAATGTGGCTGCCACTTCCCAAGACCAGCATCCTCTGGGAGGTATTGAAAACCTTTCCAGTGAGGCTGATAAGCTGAGAGATCCCTTGGTTCATGAGGAGTCGGGCTCGGAAAGAGAAGATGAGCCAATATTCCGTCCCAAGAACGTATAGCAGCAATTTCTCCAAGAGCTTCGAAAATAGCTCAGAAGCAAAGACAAAGAGATGGCCAAGCTCTACTAAAAAATTGATGACTTGACAGATGTCATGATGCAGCTCACGGCCCAAGTTGCCTCTCAGCCGCCCAATCAAGTGCAGGGTTCTGCTCATGAACCGAGAAACGGTGTCCCGAGACAGCCGACGCCTATTCCTTCAAATCCAAAGGTGGGCGGACCACATGAAAGTCAGTCGCATCCTATCTCGGGAAATGTCTTAGCTACCGATGACAGTATCCCACTAACTCAAGATCAAATCATGGATTTGGTTGCGAACAAAGTCAAAATCTTGGTAGCCGAAGCCGAAGCGCAAAAGGATATCGGCAGTAGTGGGATACCATATCCTGCTCAGTATGATCTAGTAGAATTTCCTAGTGACTATGTCATCCGCAAATTCGGAAGATTCGATGGGACGGGAAATGCAAATCAGCACATCGCCCACTTTAAAGCCTCATGCGGGAATACCGGGGGCAATGATGTACTTCTCCTCCGCCAATTCGTTAATAGCTTAACCGATATCGCTTTCGACTGGTAAGCGAGCATACCGGATGGCTCCGTCCCGACTTTCGTCCAAATGGAATCTCTGTTTCGTCAAAGGTTCATGAGTGTCTGCGATATGATCACCATTGTCGACCTCGTAAGGACCAAGCCAAAGAACAATGAAAGCAACATGGATTTTATAACCTGATGGCATAATCTCTCCGTCAAATGTGAACCACTGATAGAGCAGGACCAATCTGTCAGTCTCCTCGTCGAAAATCTCAACAATTAGATGGCGTCGTTTCTATGCACCGCGGGTCTCAAAACATTCCAAGAGCTGAGCAGGAAAGTTCAGATTTTGGAGCGCTCAAAACAGGAGTCCTCCTCAGATTCCCAAAATAACAATAAGTCCTAGAGAAATCGAAAGGACGATAATCGTAAAAGCGGAAGTTTCGACGATACTGAATCTTTCAACACTTCGGCTAGCCGAAATAACCGAGGGATGAGCGGGCCTAATGCCAACCAGCCTCGGAAGCCAGTGTTTGGAGAGGGAGGAGAAGCTCTACTGAAAGAGAAGCTGGATAAGGTATATTGCTTCAGAAGGGAAAAAGTCCATAAAATATTCAAAGACGCTCTAAGAAACGGTCTACAATTGCCAGAATCAAAAAGACCGCAAGAAGCAAATATGACCGACAACCCCAAATACTGCCCCTATCATAGAGTGATAGGTAATGCCATTGAGGACTGCTTCATCTTCAAAGATTGGGTCGAAAAGCAATACAAGGAAGGAGAGATAGAACTGTCTAAAGGCGTGTTAACAAATAGTCAAGCTGCGACCGCCAATTTCATACAAACGGAGACCGAAGTTCTTCGGGAGCCTAATTCTCTCAGACATTTGCCTTTCCATGAAAGCAGCGGACCACCACGTCATTAAACAGGGAACAAACGACCCCTAAGTCGTTAAACTGGGAATGTAAAAAAAATGTGTAAATAAAAAATGTGTAAATAAAAGAAAAAAGAAAAGCCAAAATGATGGGGCAACTCGCAATAAAAATCAGCGAGTAAAATAAAGATGAAAAATATGCAGGGTTACCAAGCATGGCAGCAAGGTTTCGGGAGGCATCGTCCTTGCCAAATTCAAAAAATTGCCGTTCAAGCTAACCCTAACCATGAATCGTATACTAGAAATAGACGGAATAATATATATAAACACTTTACATCCTAAGTGAGCAAGGAATACAACCTTTGTAGACCTGTCCTCCACTTCAATAGCTCCGTGTAGTAGTCCCTTCGCTGCGATCAAGAAGTCCCGGACTCTAGATAGGCTCTGATGAAGAAACGAACATGCTTGTTTTGAAGTCTTCGAGGCCGAAGATGATCTACGTCGAGGAGACACTAACCCAAGCTATCTTTTCACTAATCATGGAATTAGTGAAGCAAACTGTAAGTCTACGTTAGCGCCCCGGCCGTCTACAGACGCCAAATGCGGAAAAAAAATTTTAAACTGGCGCTATCGTATACTTTAACCCGGATCTGCCATTATTGCTAAACTAACAAACTGTAAAGAGTGTAGAAAGGTTATACCGAACGATCCGAGTCCTTCGTTCTTTAACCATCATCCCACGCTCCGTTGCGGCTACTTCGATCTCGTCAATCTCCGATCTGCTCGTCCAGGTGGCACCACGTCACTGATTCTTTAAACGGGCTCCCGCCTCTGACTCGCGGCAACTCGGTCGTCAAGTTTGCTAAAAGAGACGACCAAGAATGATGTAGAGAATGAGTAGATGACTTTGTCTCACTTCGTCCAAAGCCGTGGACGATCGGTTAATGAAGTTGCCGATGGAAATGAAATGGAACAAGAAATGAACTATGAAATTTCCATGCATCCAAAGCTTTAGTCTTTCCTTTTTAACAACCATAATCTTTTTCAAGTGAGTGTGTGGAGGAGGAGAGGGGGCTGGACACTTATATGGAGGAGGAGGGTGAGTGTAGGAGCAATCAAGGAGGTGACCATAAACAAAGATCAACAACAAATATCCTAAAGCATAACAAAACACATTAATGAAATGAATGACTCACTAAACCTAGTCATCCATTCATTAATGCAAAGACGAGTCACCCGCCACCTCATCACCCTAGTCACCATTTCTAGAACCTTCTAGAAGCATGACTCACCCTCATCTCAAGAAAAGATAAATCCGTCTTTAACCGAATGTTAAAAGACGGCTGATAGAAAACTGAAAACTGGCAACTTCCAAAAGTGATCCTGAAATGACTTTCAGGATAACCCCGTAACTGTATAAATATACCCGTATTTGTGTTACGACCGAATACAAATGCAACTGAGACAAAGATATTATACCTACTCAATATAATACTCGGATCCGGCTTAAACCAAAGCCGACCAGTATCAACTGACCGAAAAATAATACGTGCGTAAACGCACGTGCATTTTCCGAACCCTGCCATAAAACCATACGGCCTCTACAACGTTTCGCCCGAACTTGGGAAACTGTCTATGGGGGACTCTAATGACTCGTCAGTACCCTGGCAGTGGGTTTAACCACAAACCGTCAGCGGCACTAGCAATGCGTAACGGCTGCCCATGGACTGACCTTAAGGGAGGCCGATGAGCGAACTCATCCGAAACCCTACAGAGCCTAACAGTGACAATGTATATACAGTCTGGTCCGTTTGTCTATGAGTATCGCATATCTGCCTAGGGGGCTAGTAACGTCAGACCCCCAATAGCAGTATAAGTCGTGTCGGAGTGTAGCCCAATAACACCCTGAGATACTACTGGAGTACCTACCAGTAAATCTCCTGCCATGGCCATGGACTTTGTGTAATGGCTCTCCTAGACACAGCACGACCTCGCCCCCAATATCGGGAGAGACGAATCCCCTGCCGATCCGCTCACGTGCCTCCATATGGCTTGGGACTGTACCCAAAAACTACCTGTTTGCACGACTCCTTTGAGCCGTGGTAGGGTAGAAATCAAAGCACAGTGGGAACTCACACGAGACAAATGACGACCTCAGGTCGATGAACTAACCTGTACATATGTCACCAGGGAACTGCTATCTGACGATATGTATAATACCAACTAGCAGGTTCCCGGCGTGTCCTGTCCGGTGTACTCATAACCCAATGAGCACCTGTATACATCTTAGGTGATCCAACTGACACCAGTGGCTTGTGAGACCGGCCACCGCCCCTCGTCGGGGTCTCGACTGTACACACTAGTCTACTCCGGAGTATCGATCCCCTGTCTCGAAACTCCCACGACTAGGGACCACAATTAAGGATATGCATATAAACCACCCAACTCTCACGTATATGATCGCCATCATACAGTTGGTAGTAAAGCAAGATCCTAAGGGCTCTATCAAAGTGTAACATGTAATCAGTCACCTGAACATGTACACGACTGATAAAGGCAAACCAGATAGCATACTATCATCTCGAGTAAGACTGTCCTACCGGTATAGATCCTCCGCAATCATTGCAATCACGTATCTGCGATCCAATAATTGACTCTGAGGGCACTATCTCCAACAATCTCCCACTTTCACTTAAGGCTAATTATTGCGATGTCGACTACTCACAGCCCGTGTGAAACCGAACATCCAACTCCTCTACTAATCAGTTTCACAAAGCCCGTTTGTAAAACTATTGTGTTCAAGAAATAGCCTCAGTGAGTGGATCCGCCTAGATGTTTCTTTTTATATCTCTCTTAATCTCAAGTTCGCGGAGAAAGCCATCTCCCGAATTGAGTAATACCTGTCTTAGAATATGTCTGGATATCTGATGGGACCTAGTTCATAAATGAACTCCAAATCCAAACTTCTTAGACTGTATCGATCACTGAACCTAATCAGTATCCGGCACCATGCCACCCACAGTATCCTCTTGGACCACCTGTCCAAAATACTGTCCCTCGTCAGAGGGAAAACTGTAACTCTGACAATCACTCTGTCATCCATGTCACCTTTGAAGCCTGGAATGATAACCGTCTCCCGAAAGAGGCTGCCGTCATCAAATCCGTAGAACATGTACTTATGTTTCTCCAGGATTGGATTAATACAAACTTATTGCATCTAGTGCAAAAACAACATTTGGTGTGGTACTTGACATCTCATGATTGACTCAGTTGCCTAAGCAAGTGATCTGCCAATCATGCACATCCCTCTCCCCTTTAGTCTGTAAGACATCTTTAGAGAGGGTGACTCCATCACCTGCAGGTACACCACCATGCTAGGAGTCATCTATTCTAAAACACATTAGAATACTGTCAAAGTACCCACATTGGGAAACTACCCAAATCCAGATCTAAAAAACCATAGATCTAGAAACCAGAATGTCAAATATTATATCCATATCCTGTCTGGAGAAACAACTGTGTGACGACCACGGTACAACCGATCGTAGTATAGGAATTTTACTTCCTACTGTATGTCATCCAGATACTATGACATCACACCCTACTACCTTCTTAACAGATCCATCCCCTATTCTGATGAAGTCAAACCTATGACTGTCACATCAAAATTAGATGATCAATCTCCGCTATAATTGCTCTAGTCTATAAATAGACATAAGCTACTTGCCCACTAAACTTCCGCTGCTCCCACCGACTACGACAACCCTCCTACCGGGTCTCATAGCCTGGAACAACAGTAGTGTCAAGTCTGGGTAGATAAGAACCTCCCTGTCACCGTCCTTGAGGCTACCGGAGTACCTCTCGGGTGTCTGAGGTTACCCACCATATCTGCAGAGTGGCTATTGGAATGTCAAACCTGATTGAATATATAGGTCCTATTAAATTTTCCGGAATCGTTCGCGGTTCTGGAATCACTTCCAGTTCTACCATACTCCCACTACTGTTTTCTGAAAAAATCCATTTTACTAAAACTGTGGCGAGTCAAGAACAATATCACTATTGATCTTCTAAATGGTAGAATATCAACCCTCGTCATAGCCAGGGTCAACCCACAAACAGCCATTACAGAAACGTGCCCTGAGTTATCCAGAGTCTGGTTTTAAGCATAAGCTGGACAACTCCCCGTACCTTAACATCTTTTAAGGTATGAACCATTCTATATCCAATATAGAAACTTTGGCACTTATTTAATTGGAACTAGATTCAAATCATGCAACTGTCTCCAGTGCATATCAACTTAATGGAAATAGGCTAATCGGCATTACTCAACTTAGGAATCCATCCAATTATGAGTAACCTGAAAGAGAAACACGTTTCTCAAAAACCATCACTATTATCTGAATACCAATCACAAGAATCTACATCTTTGATCTCTTTGAAGAATCCCGATACTTATGACACCTGGTTCTCTACTTTATTCTTATACCCACAACTTCTCAAAACTTAGACCTTGTATTTCTACGAAACACTTGTCTAAATACTAGAGAAGTCATAAGTAAACAGAACAGAGTACGAGGACCTACCCCTTTGTCCTGATGGACACTGGACAACATACAATACTCTGTATAAGTCCGCTGAGTTAAGCAACTCAAAACCTGTGCGTCGTAGGTGGAAAACTGTACCCTGGCGATTTCCTCAAATATCACCAATTTCAACGAATTCCGATATAATGAGGATGATTACCTAATTCCCAATATCTTACTCCCACTCATCATCTATAAAACCATACAGATATGAGAATGAAACCTGGTAAATACATACCCTTGGAGTAAGTATCTAATCGGGAAAACAGTTTTCTTTTAACAATGCACTGAAACATGAAAATGTTTCGTAGGGGTATCCTGGTATTCCTTGCAATGTCTCTTCCATAATTCAATTCATGACTATAACCGTATATTTCTTTGTCATCTCTCCAAATCCCTTTATTTGTCTTTAGTCGTTACCTTCTGTACACCATCGTTAGGCTAAATGGTTTTCTTCCTTCCCTACCGTTCAGCACCAGCCTATGGTTTAGAAGAAGAAGATCCAGTAAGCATAATAGGTGTACCCACCTAAACCAAGGAGTACTCTCAACCTGAGAGAAGGTGATGATAAAAGACAACTGAATAATACCTTATTCTTTTAAAAGTAAAATAGGAGTGGCGATGAAGTACGCGGTTTTGGTCGTGAATGATATCAGTCGCAATTTACTTTGCCCTCTTTCTAATTCCTTTGTTTTGTCTTTACATATTACCTTCTGCACACCCTACTTAGGCTAATTGGTTTTCTTCATTACCTACCTTTCGGCACCTGCCTATGGTTTGGAATAAGACTATCCAATAAGCGTAAAAGGTGTACTCTCCTAAACCAAGGAGCTCTCGCAACCTGAGAGAAGGTGATAATAAAAGACAACTGAATAAACCAATTCTATTTCTCCTGAACCTTGATCCATCCTCGAAGAAGTCCTTTCGAGTTCGTATATAACCATACGATGGATCTATCCAATGGAAGTGGATATCCGTAGTAATACGGGTGTTCTGAGAAATTCAAAGGGTAAAAGAAGGAGTGGCAATGACTTATGCAACTCAGACAATCCAAAAGCCAGTATTTTAAGAAGATTCGGTCAACCTGGTCACTGAGTCATAGTCTAGGGTCGGTCAAAGGTCGCTGCCAAAGAGAGAGAGAAAAGAAACACTCTGCGTGCACTCTAACCTAGATCAGAATGGTTATCACTTTATCTAATCCGGAAACCTCCCACTGTCCTGTCAAATTCTCCTCCAAACCTAAAAGAAGAATCAATCGGGATCACCCGAAGAGTAAACCAACTCATCAGTGGGAATCGAGATCCAACTCTCATCGCATGATAACGTGATGGAATGCATCCACGTTACTCATACTCCAGAAGGTATGCGCATACTTGGCAAGTTTCAGTTTCTTTAGAAACTCCCGATATGATTTTTTCCCCATGCTCTTATAACCTTGGCTTTGGTCAAAATGTCATAAGTCACATGCCAAGTTCTACCCGTCACTATCTTGTCAATTTGAACCCACCCGCACATGCCCCTGACTTTGGCCAATCGGCAGAACGACTGTCCCAAACTAACTCATCTATCTATGCAACAAATGAATACACAGCAGCTACCAAACACTATGCCTTAACTTTGGCTAAAATGCATAGCTTGAATACTACTGAATAGCCAAAAGAAGTGACGGAGGGCTACGGCTGGTTTTTGGCGAAAAACCTTTAACGTAACGAACTTGATATCGCTGAAGGAACCTGATAGCTTTTTAAAATATAGTGGCGAAAACCTTTTGCTAAAGAGGTCATTCCCGGTGAAGGGATCTCGGCTCTTTCCTCGTGGAATGAGGTGCAGGATATTCCACTGAATACCACGGTGCAAAGCAACATGTAATCGACTATAGTGAAGTTATTACCCTGACGCAAACTTCTGCCCAAGGGGTCAGTCCCGGTGAAGGGATATCGGCCCTTGCCTCGTCGAATGAGGTGCAGGATATTCCACTGAATACCGCTATGCATAACAAATGGAAACGTCTTTGCAATAACACTTTTTAAATTGTTCCAACAACTGCAAACTGGTTTGTTTTCCTTTGCATTGATCAGAATCAACGCAGTCCCATCAATCAATCACACCAGAAAAGAACGAAAATAAAATGTACGTATATGCCATCCGCATTCGTCACTGGGTCCCGTCATCACCCGTTAGGTTACTTAACTAACGACAGAGCGGGGACTGGACTAGCGCGGGTGTAAAACATATACAACATCTAATAGTATATAAACCAATATACAATAATCGCTCCAGGCGTGATAATATGCAACATTACAGAAAAGTAATAAGTATCACAGAACAATACAGATAATCTGGGATCCCCGGGTTTCACAGAGCCGCTGCTGAAACCCGACCTTCCCCTGTCGTGTGGATAGCCTGTGCAATGAAACCTAGACCCCTACGGGTGCGGCAAGTTACCCGCCAAAACCTAAAGTGAGGCAGCCCCCTACAGCAAAGTGAATGGACCACCCTGCAATTCACGGAATCCGGTAATCTTGGGCACCCCTCCTTGGGTCAACCTGTACCCCCTACGAGTGCGGCGAATAGTCTGCCAATTCTAGAGTGGGGCCCCTCTGCCTCTCAAAGCCATGAGATGCGGACCCGTTGCCCCTCAGAACCCGGCTATCCGTGCACTCCGTCGCGGGGAAAAACCTAGTACAGTAATGAAAAATAGTACAACAGGTACATCGACCGCAACCTGGTCGTGCCCCAAAAGAATATTATACAACAGGTAGTGACGGCAGTCCACATGTTGGACGCTCGCCCCGCAATATCAAATGTACAAATAAACTCAAACTGTACTACCATTGCACACTGCTATCCACCATGACAAATCCGCAACATCACAGCACAACACAGAACATCAACGCGAATGTCACGTTCGCAAACCCGTCTAAAAGAACTATAGCAATCAGACGCGGTTTACCGATCAAATGACATTCCCGGTCGGAGATATAATGTAAGCACTGTAAACTAACATGTTTAAATTTCGATCGACTAAATATCAAGAAGTGGGCCCCACAAACATCTGGTGAACAGTAACAAAACCTGGGCCCAGAAGATATATACCAAAAACCACAAATTCCAGAGAAGAACCCACTGAGCAAATTTGGGGGCATGATGACACAGAATGGCCGCGGATCCGCGGCCAAACCATGGGTTTGGCCGCGTTTCCGCGGCAGTCTTGTCGAATCATGATCCCAAATTTGTACGGTGTTCTAATAAAACCCTGCACAGATTTTTGAGATATGTAGAAAAATTTTAGGACTTCATTTAAAATCAACAGAAACTGTGAAGCTAGAATTTTGCAGTTTTTGATTTCCGGTTCGATCGATATTTTAAACGCGTTAGCACAAGTTAGCATGGCATAATGGTTAGGCTCTGATACCACTGTAAGTCTACGTTAGCGCCCCGGCCGTCTACAGACGCCAAATGCGGAACAAAAACTTTTAAACTGGCGCTATCGTATACTTTAACCCGGATCTGCCATTATTGCTAAACTAACAAACTGTAAAGAGTGTAGAAAGGTTATACCGAACGATCCGAGTCCTTCGTTCTTTAACCATCATCCCACGCTCCGTTGCGGCTGCTCCGATCTCGTCAATCTCCGATCTGCTCGTCCAGGTGGCACCACGTCACTGATTCTTTAAACGGGCTCCCGCCTCTGACTCGAGGCAACTCGGTCGTCAAGTTTGCTGAAAGAGACGACCAAGAATGATGTAGAGAATGAGTAGATGACTTTGTCTCACTTCGTCCAAAGCCGTGGACGATCGGTTAATGAAGTTGCCGATGGAAATGAAATGGAACAAGAAATGAACTATGAAATTTCCATGCATCCAAAATTTTAGTCTTTTCTTTTTAACAACCATAATCTTTTTCAAGTGAGTGTGTGGAGGAGGAGAGGGGGCCGCCCACTTATATGGAGGAGGAGGGTGAGTGTAGGAGCAATCAAGGAGGTGACCATAAACAAAGATCAATAACAAATATCCTAAAGCATAACAAAACACATTAATGAAATGAATGACTCACTAAACCTAGTCATCCATTCATTAATGCAAAGATGAGTCACCCGCCACCTCATCACCCTAGTCACCATTTCTAGAACCTTCTAAAAGCATGACTCATCCTCATCTCAAGAAAAGATAAATCCGTCTTTAACCGAATGTTAAAAGACGGCTGATAGAAAACTGGAAACTGGCAACTTCCAAAAGTGATCCTGAAATGACTTTCAGGATAACCCCGTAACTGTATAAATATACCCGCATTTGTATTACGACCGAATACAAATGCAACTGAGACAAAGATATTATACCTACTCAATATAATACTCGGATCCGGCTTAAACCAAAGCCGACCAGTATCAACTGACCGAAAAATAACACGTGCGTAAACGCACGTGCATTTTCCGAACCCTGCCATAAAACCATACGGCCTCTACAACGTTTCGCCCGAACTTGGGAAACTGTCTGTGGGGGACTCTAATGACTCGTCAGTACCCTGGCAGTGGGTTTAACCACAAACCGTCAGCGGCACTAGCAATGCGTAATGGCTGCCCATGGACTGACCTTAAGGGAGGCCGATGAGCGAACTCATCCGGAAACCCTACTGAGCCTAACAGTGACAATGTATATACAGTCCGGTCCGTTTGTCTATGAGTATCGCATATCTGCCTAGGGGGCTAGTAACGTCAGAACCCCAATAGCAGTATAAGTCGTGTCGGAGTGTAGCCCAATAACACCCTGAGATACTACTGGAGTACCTACCAGTAAATCTTCTGCCATGGCCATGGACTTTGTGTAATGGCTCTCCTAGACACAGCACGACCTCGCCCCCAATACCGGGAGAGACGAATCCCCTGCCGATCCGCTCACGTGCCTCCATATGGCTCGGGACTGTACCCAAAAACTACCTGTTTGCACGACTCCTTTGAGCCGTGGTAGGGTAGAAATCAAAGCACAGTGGGAACTCACACGAGACAAATGACGACCTCAGGTCGATGAACTAACCTGTACACATGTCACCAGGGAACTGCTATCTGACGATATGTATAATACCAACTAGCAGGTTCCCGGCGAGTCCTGTCCGGTGTACTCATAACCCAATGAGCACCTGTATACATCTTAGGTGATCCAACTGACACCAGTGGCTTGTGAGACCGGCCACCGCCCCTCGTCGGGGTCTCGACTGTACACACTAGTCTACTCCGGAGTATCGATGCCCTGTCTCGAAACTCCCACGACTAGGGACCATAATTAAGGATATGCATATAAATCACCCAACTCTCACGTATATGATCGCCATCATACAGTTGGTAGTAAAGCAAGATCCTAAGGGCTCTATCAAAGTGTAACATGTAATCAGTCACCTGAACATGTACACGACTGATAAAGGCAAACCAGATAGCATACTATCATCTCGAGTAAGACTGTCCTACCGGTATAGATCCTCCGCAATCATTGCAATCACGTACCTGCTATCCAATAATTGACTCTGAGGGCACTATCTCCAACACAAACACCCTATACTAAATGGCAAGTAGTAGAGGATGATGAAGTAGGAAGTTTGCTCACATTAGAAATCATTTTCTCACATTTTACCTAATATCTCCATTGAAACTAGAAATCTTTTTTAGGAGGAAGAAGAAGAAGAAGAAAGAACTCATCATATGAGTTAATCCAAATGAACTATTGCAACCATGGGTGAGTTAAGCCCTCATGCCTAACTCATGTAGAGAATTAACCAAGGGCTAAGGTTAAGGGTTGGGTTAACTAATATCCTAAGGAATGACAAAAGAGTGGACTTTGTCAATGTTTCTACAAGCTTCATCCAAGCTTGACAACATTGACCAAGTCTTCTCTCTTTTGTTATAACTTAAGAAATAAATAAAACCCAAACTTAACCCTAGTATGGTATAAATCTCATACACCCATTTTGCATGTATCATCAAGCATGACACAATACATGTACACAAATATACATATCACATATATACAATGTGCACATCAAGTGAGAAAAGAAATCATAAGTGGGCTAATACTAGTTAATGTAATGTAATATATCTAATATATAATTATACATTAGATTATCAAATCAACTCTTGATTTAATAATCCGGCTATATCATATATAACCGACTAATATCATGTGTAACAACTTATCGAATCAACACTTGATTCGATAACCCGGCTATATCGCATATACCCGACCAATGTCTCAATTCGCGAGAATAGAATACAGTATCTCATATCGTATCAATCTCGGTACCGCACATATCACATATGTGCTCCTACTTCGTTTCGCTTGAGCCAGGAAACCCCTGTGTAGGACTCTAAAGACTCATCAATACGCCGGCAGTAGGTGATGATCATATCAAATACCCACAAGCTGCAAGCGGTTTGCCAAACGTAACGGCCACCCGGGTATTGAGCGATCAGAAGATCAACAAGCAAACCTGCTCACACTTCTGTGAATCCAATCAGTAACACTACCGTACAGTCCGGTCTCTTCACCTGATATGTCGCATATCTCGTCTAGGGGTGGTAAACGTCAGACCCCAGTAACTCGATAAGTCGTGTCGATATGAGGCTCATAACGGGTCGAGAAACTACTGATAACACTTATCAGTATATCTCTGAAGCAGCCTTGGCCAAGGACTTCCTGTTATAGACAATCTAGCACAGCGCAACATCAACCCCTAATACCGGGAGAGACGAAACCCTTCCTATCGCTCATTGCCTCCATGTGATTCGGGATTGTACCCAAAAGCCACCATTTTGCACGTTCTCTTGAACGTGGTAAGGTGGAAATCAAAGCACAGTGGGAATCACACAATACTCTATGACTATCTCGGGTCTACAGACTAACCTGTACCAGTGTCACCAGAGAACTGCCATCTGAAGTTAGGTATAATACCATATGGGAGTTCTCGGCGAGTCCGTTCAGTGTACCCAGTCTCCACTGAGCACCCGTATACTGTCTCTGATGTCAAACACCAATGGATATGGGATCATCCATCGCCCACTTTCATGGGTCAAGAAGCTATACGCTAGTCTACTCCGGTATATCGATGCCCTGTCTCGATATACCTACGACTAGGAACATTTGAAGGATTTACTTAGCGACTACTCTGTCCCCACTAGTATGATCTGCATCATAATCCTAGTAGTCAAGTACTCATCCTAAGGGCTTTATCAACATGTAACATAGAGACAATCGGCGTACATGTTAAGATAAAGAGCAACCAGATAGCATACTATCATGTCGAGCAAGAAAGTCCTCCATATATATGTCCAAGCATCCACTACGATATACATCGTATGTACAATAATGGCCTCTAGGACATACATATCACTAACAATCTCCCACTTGTACTAGGGCCATCTTTCGTAGTATCTCATACCCAACAATCAGCAGTGGTTGAAGTATCTCATACTCAACCATCCCATAAAAGTCTCTCCTAGCAATAGGCCTTTGTGAGTGGATCCGCCCTGTTCTTCTCTGTGTCTACTCTCCTAACGTCGATCCCCCTGGAGATCATCCATCTCCTTGAACAGGTGATATTGCCTAAGAATATGTCTGGATCATAGATGGGACATAGGTTCCTAGGCCTAAGCCACAACTCCATTGTCACACAATGGTAGGAACGAAGTTCATCTCATGAACTTATATACATCCAAACTACCTCTTTGGTAGCATCTTTGGTAGCAATGTATCCAGCCTTTATCGTCTAGTTTGTCACGGTATCTAGCTTAGAATTCTTCCAACATACCGTCCCTTTACTGAGGGTAAAGACAATGACTGTAACTGACATTCAGTCGTCCTTACCACCTTGGAAGCTATCCGGTGATTCTCCCCAGGATTGATTGATACCATCTCACTACACTTAGTGAGAATCATAACATCCACTTAGATCTATCTCATAGATCCAAAACCCAGGATTTAGGAGGTATCACCTTGATCCTATATGGAGAATCTATGTGATAAGAGGAGATTGACCGAGTGTAGCATAGGAAACTCCTTTCCTATCAAGAATATGTCATCCACGTACAATACGAGGATCACCACCATACTCCCTACTACCTTTTGTATATACAAGGTTCATCTACCATTTTGATGAAGTCAAACTCTTTGACTACCACATCAAAACAGATGTTCCAACTACGCGATACCTGTTTTATCCCATAAAGCAACTTGCACACGTTTTCGCTGCTCTCACTGTCTACGAAGCCCTCTGGCTCTGTACTTATAGACGCTCTCTTCTAAATCACTATTTAGAAAAGAAGTCATGACACCCAACTGCCAGATATCGTAGTCATGGTATGTAGCAATGGCAAGTAGGATCTGGATGAACTTATGCATAGGGACTAGAAATGGTTTCATCATTATCCATATCTGGTCGATGACGAGAACCTTTTGCAACAAGTCTTAGCTTTGAAAGTCTCAACTTTTCCATGTACACCAAGTAATTTTCTCAAGATATACTTTCTCCTGATGGGGATTTAACCCTTGAGATAAAGCAACCAAAGTCCATACTTTGTTGGTGTACATAGATTCCATCTCAGATCGCTTAGCATCGAGCCATTCTCACAGAATCCCCACTCCTGATGGCCTGCTCGAAACTAGTTGGGTCATCATCTCATGATGCAATCCTCTCTCCCACTGTTATAGAGAAAACCGAAGCATCTCTTAGGTGGGTGAGGAACCCTACTAGATCGGCGGAGAGGCTGAGATTCGTTGGGAACTATCGAATCCTTCGGTTCTACCAAATCATCAGCTGCAGTTTGTATAGCTGGAACTGCTTCCAGTTCTACCTCATGACCACTAATTTCTTCATAAGAAATTCCTTTCCCAAAGGTGGCATGCTGAGAAACAAAACACTTTTTTCTCCTCAGTATGGTAGAAGATATTCCCTTGTGAATACTTGGGATATCCAATAAACTTTCACAGAACTGACCTTGCCTCGAGCTTGTCCTGATTTTGCTTTTAGATATAGGCTGGACAACCCCAAATCTTAACATCCTTAAGAGATGGGCTCTTCCCATATCATATCACATATGGAATGGAAGGCACCTGATTTGGTTGGAACCCTATTCAATAGGTATGCAGCTTCACAAGTGCATAACCCCAAAAAGAAATAGGCAACTTAGTAGTACTCATCATAGAGCACACCATATCACATAGGATGTGATTGCTCCGCCTCGATATACCAACGTGCTGTGGTGTATTCGGAAGAGTAATGCTGAGAAAGAATCTCATTCTCCTTTAGAATAGTCCAGGAATTCCGTGCTCAAGTATTCTCCTCCCTGATCTTATAAAAGGACATAATACTTATACCCATTGTAGTTCTCTACTTCTGACTTATATTAATTGAATTTCTCAAAAGTTTCAGACTTGTGTTTCAACAGGAACACATGTGCGAATCTCGAGAGATCATCAGTGAATGTAATGAAGTACAGAGAACCGGTCCTGGCATGTGTAGACAGGGGACCTACATACATCATCATGTATCAATCCTAAGAGTTCATCTAACTCTTTCTCTGTTTCCAATAAACGGAGTTATGGTCATCTTATCTTTGTGACATGACTGGCAAGTTTCACAAGATGTAAATTCAAACTGATTTAAATATGCATCTTTATGTAACTTCAGCTAGTCGGGTCGCATTGATATGACCTAGTCTACAATGCCTCAAGAAGGATTCGTTCATTTCTGAACTCTTCCTCTTGTGTGTGTTCTATACGTTAAGAACCGTGGTTTGATTTAGAACGTATATGCTTGTAGATAACGTGCCTGAACCGATCAACTCTTGATATAGGAAATGTTCAAAATATTATCCAACAATACAAAATTATATCCTTCTTTACTAAATAAAGAGACTAATATGATGTTGTATATTAGGTTCGGTATCTAATAACATTCGTTCAGAATCAATGTATTTTATAATACAAGGTGATAACTGCCAACATACTTGGCTGCAACACTTGCACCGTTTCCAACTCTTAAAACTTATCACCCATTCTCAGTTCTCTACCTATCTGTAGCCCATATAACAGATTACATATATGGGATCCTGATCCGGTATCTCATACCCAGGATGTAAAGGATACTGAGAAACAGTTCTCGGTAATGAACACACCCGAAGAAAATGCATCATCATGCACTTTCTTCGTTTGGGCGGCACGGGAATTCTGGTAATCCCCTATTTCCTGCTCGGTCTTATAACAATTATAAGTTGGAGCGGGACCAACGTTCCTTAGCTCAGTATAACAAGCGGGTTCGGTTAATACATCCATATTATTATCTTGATTAAAGCGTGACATGGTCGCTACCAGGAGAGAGAGAGAGAGAAGAAAACACTCAGCGTATGCTCTTGAAAGATTAGATTGGTTATTAATTTATCTAATCACGATGGCTCTCACTATTTTTATCAAATCTTCTTTCAAACCCTAAAAGGAAAGACTGGCCGGGATTAATTACACCCTATAATTTCGCCAATCTTTCAGCCAGGCCAGTGCCGGTACTTTGAGAGAGGTTCTCCGTGCTTTCGCACGGACCTAATTAAAATATACCTTGTTTTCCCAGGGCGTAACCTCGTTAACACCTTTCTAGACACCTACTTGATCGACTAATTGTAATATGTAAAACTCTCCCAGGAGTAACTCTTACTCACAGTGGGTATCGGGATCTAACTATCTCATAGGAGGTATGCAATCTCATTGCAAATTTCAACACTTGAAATTCCCGATAATATTTTTCCCCAAGCGATCTATGACCTTGACAAGGTCAACAAATCATAGACCGCAAGTCAAGTTCAACCCATCATTTCCCGATTGAATTAAACCCACCCGCATGACCCTTAACAAGGTCAACAAGGTCGCATGACTACCCTAATCCAATCGCATCATATGCTTATGCAGATAAGCACTAATCAGCTACTGCACACAACGCCTTGACAAGGTCAACAAACGCAGCACGAATATTAACTATTACTTATCTAAAATGACGGAGGGCTACGACAGGTTTTTAAGAAAACCTTTTGCGTAATGAACTTGATATCATCGTAGAATCGAGTGATTTTTGAAAAGGAGTGTTTTTGAGGCTTTTACTAGTTTTGCTAAAGAGGTCACTCCCGGTGAAGAGATCTCGGCTCTTTCCTTATCGAATAAGGTCAGGATATTTCACAAATACCACTATGCAAAGCAAAAACTATAAAAGAAATCAAAAGACAAACCGAGTTTGTGGCATTTGCTAGTTTCGCTAAAAAGGTCACTCCCGGTGAAGGGATCTCGACTCTTTCCTTATCGAATAAGGTGCTGGATATTCTACAAGGAATACCGCTATGCAAAGCAAGAACTAGAGCTACCAGTTTTCGAGAAAAGTTTCTACAACATTTTTAGGTTTCTTTTATTTCATTAATCTCATTAATAAAGTCCTATTTATTATGCTTCCCAAGCATCACATATGAAACGATAGCAACAATCTTAATATATATCATATATAAATAATATAAAGGCATTCGTCTCAGAATATAATAAATGATCACATCACAGAATATCGCAGCAGAATAAAACATATGAAATATTGGATATACTAGGATTTCCGGATTTTATTTTAAGCCTGTATAAAGCACGGATTCCACGGTCGTGATGAATAGCCAATCCCACACCCCTAGACCCCTACGAGAGCGGCAAGCAACCCTACCAATTCTAGAGTTAGGAGACCCGGTCTCGACTCCTCGAGATGGTCTCCCATTGGACCCTAGAACCCGGTTACTTGTGCTCCTCGCCTTGGGTCTATCCTAATGCGGAAAAGTAAATAATATACAATGGTGACACCATCCTCAACCCGGAAGTGCCCCAATAAAAGAATATTACATACAATGAATTTTACATGAATGAAAATGAAAAACTCCCATCTCACATAAAACCCCCGGCTATTCAATCACGGCGATCTAATATAACATATCACAGCAACACATAACATCACATGTCATCAATGTAAGTAAATATGCGTATCCCAATTGTCGTTGACATATAGCACCGAAACCGGTGATACACTACATATTACACTTGCGGTCACAGAAAAGAAAGTGAAAAACTACAACAGTTGGAATACGCAACCACCTTAGACATCACATGCCTAACCAAATGAATTCCTTAGACATCGCATGCCTAACAATTATAAACCCCGTATTTTAGTCTCGATATTCAAAACACCTTTTAATATCAAGTCGGGCAATTCAACAAGATTCCCAACATACTGATCGAATGCTCGTCGGAAACTTTATTAGACGGACGCACCCCCCGATACCGTCGACGAAGTGCACTAAGGCGGAACACCGCTGCCGCGAGCACCTGAACGGACGCTTTTGGCGACGGGGTTCTCCTACAATCACTTAGTCTGGGCTATGGGGCGTGGCTATCTATTAAGTTTACCCGGCGAGTATCCGCGTACGCTACGTGATTGCGACGGACTTTTGATCACATCAAAATCCCGTGGCAACCGATCAAATGAGACTAAAATGCTAGATTTATAACATTCAAATTAGTTATCTCATAACACATTTGGATTTTAAATATTGTATTCCATCACATGATACCCGGACGACGTTAAACTTTTCGATCAATTCATCAAAGTCCCACAATTTCCCGATAGCTCAACATTTGAGCACAGTTTAATAATACCCAGAATATGCCACGGTACCTATGCACCAGCCGTAGAAGGGTAAACCCAAGCCTCACTCATGTCGTCACAGAACTACGGCAAACCCTAGGGTTTGACCGCGGTTCCGCGATCCAAAAAGTCGAGTTAGGGTTTCATTCTTCTAGAGGGTTCATAGGATCACTTGCATGTTTTTCGGAATACGTTAAACTTGGAAAAATGGGTTTTTGACATTCGATCGAACTTTTTAACTTCGCCTAGACAATATGTGAATAACCCGAAACAATGTTAAAACTACGAATACGAAACACTCCGAATTGTTTATAGTGTAAGATTATATCACATGCAAAATTAGCAAAAACAAACAACACCTGAAATATCAAAACCAAGTCACTTGAACACAGTCAAAATTTCAGAGGGGGGGGCTCGGATTTGGCCGAGATCTAGGGTATGGTGGCCGGCCAATTTTTCATAAAACCCCCTGAAATTTTCACAGTGTTCATATTATATCACATACAACACTCTGTACTTGTTTAAAAAATTTTTGACAAATATTTAAAATCGACAGAAACATGATTTTCGCCTTTCAAGTTTCGGAGTATTTCGGTTTCGTAATCTTAACAAAATCCGTATAAATGTCTAGTATGGCTCTGATACCACTGCAGGGTTACCTAGCACGGCAGCAAGGTTTCGGGAGGCATCGTCCATACCAAATTCAAAAAATTGCCGTTCTAGCTAACCCTAACCATGAATCGTATACTAGAAATCGACGGAATAACATATGTAAACACTTTACATCCTAAATGAGCAAGGAATACAACCTTTGTAGACCGGTCCTTCACTTCAATAGTTCCGTGTAGTCGTCCCTTCGTTGCGATCAAGAAGTCCTGGACTCTAGATAAGCTTTGATGAAGAAACGAACATGCATGGTTCGAAGTCTTCGAGGCCGAAGATGATCTACTTCGAGGAGACACTAATCCAAGCTATCTCTTCACTAATCATGGAATTAGTGAAGCAAACACCCTATACTAAATGGCAAGTAGTAGAGGATGATTAAGTAGGAAGTTTTCTCACATTAGAAATCATTTTCTCACATTTTATCGCATATCTCCATTGAAGCTAGAAAGCTTTTTTAGGAGGAGGAAGAAGAAGAAGAAAGAACTCATCATATGAGTTAATCCAAATGAACTATTGCAACCATGGGTGAGTTAAGCCCTCATGCCTAACTCATGTAGAGAATTAACCAAGGGCTAAGGTTAAGGGTTGGGTTAACTAATATCCTAAGGAATGACAAAAGAGTGGACTTTGTCAATATTTCTACAAGCTTCATCCAAACTTGACAACATTGACCAAGTCTTCTCTCTTTTGTTATAACTTAAGAAATAAATAAAACCCTAACTAAACTTTTGCATGGTATAAATCTCATACACCCATTTTGCATGTATCATTAAGCATGACACAATACATGTACACTGTTCCCTGATAAAATATCAGGAAATTCCCCAATGGGGTATCACGTGCTCACACGTGACCAAGGGTCACGTGCTGACACGTGATGGGTTCCTAGAACTCTATTGTAATAGAATTGAATTATAACCAAGCAGGCAATTAGTTGAGTCGCGTGCCACCACGTGACGGGCCTTTGAAACCCACAAAAAGGGATTAGAAATAGAATAAGACACTAAGGAAAGACCCCAATGGGGCATCACGTGCTCACACGTGACCAAGGGTCACGTGCTGACACGTGATGATTCCTTAGCTCTGCTAAAAGGCAGAATTAAATTCTGAATAAAATGTTTAATCAAGAGGGTCACGTGCCAACACATGACAGGTCCCTTAACTCGTTAATTGATAGAATTAAATTCTATTTCAATGATCAAACATTGGGATCACGTGCCAACACGTGATGGGTTTTAAAAGCCTTCTAAGCTAAATGAATTAAATTCTAACTAAAGGAAATCAAAGACCCTAACTGGGAAAGTATTTCTTTAAATCTTTCCAAACAAAAAATGGTGCTCTGTAAAATAGAGCACCGTTGGATTAAAAATCCAATGGTGATTAAAAAATCACCAATTTATGGAAAGATTTCATACAAGGAAAGATTCCCCTGAAATTCACTAAGAATAACAAACAGAATATCTTCTGGATTAAAAATCCAATGGTGAATAAAATTCACTGAGTGATCTAAAAGATCATGTTGGTTACAAAAACAACCAAAATCTTTCAATGAAAGATTCACTAAACAAATTGATTCTTTTCCTTCTCCTATAAATAGGAGCCAAGAAGAGGAGAAAAAAAAGAAGGATTTCTGGATCTTGGAATTTTGATTTTTTTTTGAGAAAAAACAACAGCAGAGAGAAAAGAGAGGAGAATTTAATTCTCAAGAAAAGAAACCCTAGGTGAGAAAGGGGAAAGAGATCTAAAGCTCCATAAAACAAAAAGAGAATTTAATTCTCAATCTAAGAGTTTAACTCTTCTGCAAAAGAACTTAGTTCTTCCTCTGGTTAAAGATCTGCAGAAGCAAATCTCCCCACAAGTTGAGAATTTAATTCTCATCGGGGAGATTCTGCCATGCAGATCCAAAACTTAGAAGGAGAATTGAGTTTAGAGAATTTAATTCTCCCAAATTCACAGGAATTTAATTCTTCCCAAATAAAACTAGGGTTTAACCCTATATGAGAATTTAATTCTCCTAAATTCATAGGAATTTAATTCCTCCAAATAAAACTATGGTTTAACCCTATATGAGAATTTAATTCTCCCAATTTCATAGGAATGTAATTCCTCCAAATAAAATTAGGGTTCAACCCTGCAAAAGAATTCAATTCTCCCCAAATTCATAGGAATTTAATTCCTCCAAGACAGAACTAGGGTTTAACCCTATATGAGAATTTAATTCTTCCACATACATAGGAATTTAATTCCTCTAAAACATAATTAGGGTTTAACCCTACAGAGAACTTAGTTCTTAAAATAAAGAAACTTGAAAGCTCTCCATACACGTAAAGAACTTGATCACGTGGTAACACGTAACCCCCATTCTCAATGAGCAGAGAAGAAAAAACAGAACTTAATCACGTGGTGACACGTGACCCCCTATCCTTCATGATCAGAAAAGAAAGAACAAAACTAGGTCACGTGCCCCCACATGACCCCTAAGAAAGATCCCTTAAAATGAGAAAGAAAAACTTGGAGGCAATGCCTTACGTGCTCCCACGTGACCTTCAAAATAAAGGGAACAAACCCAAAGGCAGAACTATTTTTGTGCGCCCTCACGTGACCCCTTAATAAACACTTTAATAAGTAATACATGGTTACCCATCACGTGCCAACACGTGATGGCCTGAAGACTAAAAGTGTTTAACACTTATTTTAAATATTCTGATAATAAAATAAAGGAGGTCTGGCCCCATTTTCAAGCGCCTCACGTGACCCCACGTGACCCCTTCCTTTCTAGTGTTTAACACTATTTCAAATATTTTGTCTCCAGTGTTTAACACTGTTTCAAATACATCACGTGAGGACACGTGACCGCCAGATGTCCTCTAGTGTTTAACACTATTTTAAAGCCAGCTTAGCCCAAATTGGATAAGTTTTCCAGAGGCAAATATCCCCTTCAAATGAGCCTTAAAACCCAGAACTATAATGTTTAAGTGCTCAGGCAAAGACAAAATGTTATCAGAGCTCTCAAACTCTTGTTTAGCATTGCTAAATAATGAGGGGCTGAACCCAGACAAATGTTCAACAGGCCAACAAAGGTCCAACATTTCAAACTTAATTGGACTTAGCCCAAATTGTCCATAAGTCCTCAATTCAGATTTAACTGAGCCAATGTGCTCATAATCTAATTAATTGATCTTAGTTCCAAATTGGACTACAGATCTCCCAATCAACTTTGGTTCAAGGGTACATCTCTGAACTCCTCTGATATTTGTCGTTGTAATCCTTCAACGTATTCAGAGAGTTGACGGGTCCCGACAACCATACATTTCATAGACTATGACGCCTTTAAACTGGACTGTGGGGTCCTTAAACTCATGGACTATGATGTCCTTAATCTTGGACCGAGATATCCTTAAACTAACATTGGACCGTAATGTCCTTAAACTAACAATAGACCGCAAAGTCCCTAAACTAAACAACAGAGCTCAAATGCTCTCTTGTTAGATCTAAACGATCCCGTTAAGTTGATCTTAGCCTAAAAATTAGACTAACGTATCCTTAACAAACGTTTAAGTTGATCTTATTCTCAAATGAGACTAACGTATCCTTAAACCCAACCCCCAAACCCAAATCTAAGAAAATACAGATTTGGACTAATCCACGCCCTACGGGCGACGACATAAATTAGTTTCCATATACAATCCACGGGCAACCAAAAACAAAACAAACACCCACGACATGAAGTGATCATCTGGAGAAGGAGAAAGTTGTTACCGCGATGCGGTAGCGTAATTAACTGCAGGGGCTTTCGTCTGCAGGGAAGAGCGTCCCCACAATCAAAACCCCCTCAAATGAGGGGGAATCTGATGAAGTCTGCTACATCGGCCGCATCCGTTTAAAACTTCGATATACGATGCCATAAATCAACTTGGCATCTTCGGAGATGTGGACGGATAGCACCAAATAGCATCTGCCCCGAAATTCAGGCAAGACGGACCCGCGAGGTCGCGTCTCCGTGTTTCGGTGGGGAACAGATTCTGGCACGCCGGGTGGGACCTTTTCCTCTTTCCACTCAACACTTCGTGTGTCATGTTCACGAACGAATCGCGGTTTGATATGATTGCCCTTAGGTTTGAGGTGCTAAGATTTGGTGTCTTGCTCCGTGCAGAAAACAGAAGATCAATGGCTTCAACCTGCGCTAACTGCAACTGCAACTCTCGCTCCGTACTGCAACTCTCGCTCCGTCCCGTCCGGAGGAGTGACTTACGGGCCCCAAGCGGCCTCCATCTTCGCTGTGTCGGTGGAACAGGTCACTCAGGCCACCACCGGATTGTTCTTAGGGACCATGCTCCCGCCAACAAGCTTCATCGCTCCTGTACCGACACAAGAAGCTCAGAAGAAGTCCGTCTTTGATCGGCTCACAACTACTGCGGTCCTTCTTAACGGGTCGTTCATCTCCAACGCCTCAGTCTTTGACAGACTGGGCCTAAGCTCGGTTGGGCCCATGAAGATGCCCGCGATACCAGAAAGGGTTATCCCAAAAAGGATAGCCAACCCTGCTCCCGAAGTCGTCAAGGCGGCTTCTCCTGCCAAAGGGTCGATCTTCACAAGACTGACTTTTTCAGCTCCTGTTCCAGGCGAAATCGTCAAGGTTGCTTCCCCTAATCGGAAGCCTGCCTTCGATAGGTTGGCCACCCCCACTCAGCGGACATCAGTCTTCAATAGGCTGACAATGACAGCTTCTGACCAACACTGGGGATATGACGAAGTCACCCCTACAGCTGAGACAATCCTATCCGCACGACATGCTCGACTTCGCCACTGGCGCCAAGTAAGGAAGGCCGGGGGCAACTCCTCCTCTGGGCTAACTCCGCCAGCCCCCATGGTGGAAATCAATGTTGCTGTTCTAACTGGGAACAGCTTTGAACCGTTTAGGAGGGTTCGCAAGAACTCTCCTACCGCTGTGCTGAAAAGATCTCCTCCACCTATGGAGATTACTACAGAAAAGAAGACGGAGCAGCCACCTCAGCGGCTGTCCTCCATAATTTATAAAGTCTGGCAACAAGTCCAGGAATCGGTGATTAACCTGGACTACTCTCGTCGGCCAAAGAAGCTCAAAGCTCAGCAAGAAAAGAGCCATCTTGTGGTACCACAGAAGACGTCATCCGTCTGGGTGCCCGCTGCAACGGCCCCCTCGACTTCGACTGCTCACAAGAGAAGGAGGCCAGAGAAAGCCCCCGTGAATGCGGAAAACCGCAAGGAAATCGAACCTAAACACTCCAAGTCTGGGGGCATGATGGTGCATACTGTTTATATGGCTTCCGGAAAAGAGGAGAGCCGTGCTTCTACGGGTCATCGACCGCTTACCCGATCGATAACGAAGGCTCGGAAACAACAGCAGCAGAAACTTTAGGAGATGCTGACTGCAATGGCCGCTCTTACCATGCCAAATGAAAATCCAGAGACCTCAGAGCAGTGTCGGGAATAAGAAACTGATACCGAGTTCCTCCGAAGAATGCTCGAGAGGAAAGAAAAAGAGGCTGCGGAATAGGCAGCCAATATAAAACGAATGGCTCTCTTGTTCGAAGACATGGCCGGGATGATGTTACAGCCAGAACCACCAGCTGAAGACCCCTCGATCATTATTGAAAATGACAGAGGGGAGACATAGAACCCTCCTTCGGCTCTTTCAGCAGCCAAAGAGGAAACCATCTCCAAGGCCGCTCTGGATGACTACATTGCTCAGCAAATACGAGCTCACCAGGTGAATGAGGCGGCCGGCCAAGTTGTTAAAACTGGGCGACCATAACCAGGCTGGGATGACCAAATAAAATACTCGCCGGGGTATACGATCCCTAAATTTCATGTATATAAAGGGACGGGGAATCCACATCAGCATGTCGCTCAATTCAGAGCCTTGTGCGGAAACACCGGGGGTGATGATAAACTTCTGCGCCGCCAGTTTGTTGGTAGCTTGTCGGAGACGGCATTCGAGTGGTATTCTGAACTTCCAAACGACTCTGTCAAGACATTTGCGGAGATGGAACTGCTGTTTACGAAGAGATTCGCGAGTGCTAGTGAACGCACCCCAATAACGGCATTGATCAATGCCAGGGTGAAGCCAGGTGAAACGTGGGTGCATTACGCAATACGATGGCGAAATTTATGGTCAAAATGTGAGCAGCGCATCGAGGAAGCGCCGGCAGTGGGCATGTTCATGGGCACTCTTGACCCTCAAGCAACTATTTCCTAATTCATGATGTTCTTCAAGCCGACTACATTCCTGGCCTTGATCGACAAACTGACCTAAATGGACCAGATGGGTCATAGACCGTCTCCTCCAAAGCCGGAGCCGCGGAACGAAAAGGGTAAAAGGAAGGCGACATTCGTTGCGAATACTTAACTGCAGCCCAGTGGTCCAAAATTAACCGATCGCCTAGAGGAAAGACGGCGATACTATGATGAGAAGATGAAGCGCCCTTATTCGTTTCCCCGGGACAAAACGAAGAGATTGTTCGAGCTAGCGGTGCGCAACAGGCTCATCAATCTGTCGAATCCAAAACGAACGTTGCAACCCGGCGAGGCTAATAGTCCCAATTATTGCCCCTACCATCAAATGGTAAGTCATCCAATTGAGGATTGCTTCGTTTTTAAAGGATGGATTGAAGATCAATACCAACAGGGAAAATTTGCCCTGTCCAAGAATTGGAAGGTGAACCCACCACAACCACATGCTTCCAAGAAGACGGACACACCGGGGGCATCATGTTCTTTCATAGAAGAAGCTCCATGGGAGATCGCTCTTTCAGCCAAGATGAAAAGAATGCTGAAGGATCTCCAAACATGCCCGGCAATCAGGTGGAAGAATCCACTGGAACCCGAGATCATCGAGGGAATGCTGAAACCGCGCCCAACTCCAAAAATTGGTGGTGATAGTCAAAGTGCTCGCACCCAACCGTTAAAGTCTTCGAAAAAGAAGAAGAAATCCAAGAAGCCCGTGAAGCCTAGTGACAAACGCACGGACTTGCAAAAACAGATTGACGCGTTGGAAGAATATAATCAAAAAACGCGGACTCCAGTCACACTCCAATAATTTCTCAGCCACGTCCTTGAGGGCGGAGATGATGACAATGGAGAAGACTCATCGGATGAATCTGAATATTATGTGGCAAGTTGCCATGTGATCTCTCACTCGTCGATAGATGATGAAGAAGCTCCTTACACAGAGAAACTGGGGGCAAATCCTGAGCCGGAACTTCTAGGGCCATCAGACGAAATGATTGATGCTTTCCTGGACGAGGCTCCTCTTAAAAGCAAAGCTGCTCGAGAGCGTGAGATGACCATATTTGAAAAAGCCAAACGCCGGCGACTGGACGAAAGGGTTGAAACACTCCTGCCAGATCAAAGTATATCCGTCGCAAATAAAAGCAGGTTTAAGACGAGGAAGAGGTTCGCCAAAGCCATATCGATGGGAATGAAGCTGCCACCCTCCGAAGAGAACGCTCTTGGTGAAGCGGAAATACATCCTAGCTACTGCTTATATCATCGAAAGATTGCGCACCCCACCGAAGAGTGCAACGATTTTAAAAGATGGTGGCAGGGATATGTTGCTCACCGGCAATATTTCAAGCGGATGAAACGCAAAACTCGTCGGGAGCAAAGAAATACGACCGAGGAGCGTAAAAGAACTACCGGCAACTGTCACATGGTCGACGCTGAGGGATCACAAGTTCTTACCTTCGGGAGCGACTCTGACGAAGAAATGACTTTTGGCCCTCTCTTTAAAGAATCCACATCGAGAAAAGAGGAAGAACCGAAGACCTGTGAAAATATTCAGCTGTGCAATCGTACGCTGCCCGAAAAGAATCTCGGGCCCGCGAATAGAAAAGATAAGGGAAAGGAAAATGTCCCTGAGGATATCATCCTTGATGACCAAGTTGTCGAAGAACCGACAGCCAAGGACCCGCCAAAGAAAAGTAAGGTGGACTACAACGTTCTGGCACACTTGAGAAAGCTACCTTCACAGCTCAGCATTCTCGACGCCCTTCTGCTATCAAAAGAAGCAAGAGATTCTTTGATCAAGGCGTTACAAGAACCTGAACAGTTCTAAGCTTTCCTCGCTGAAGAAAAGATGAAGGACGAACTGGAAGAAGTGCACACAGCCGACATCACCTTCGGCGATGAAGATCTCCTCCTCGGGACGTGCGAGCATAACCGTCCCCTTCATGTCTCTGGATACTGTCATGATATTAAGGTAGGAAAGATCCTGGTCGACAATGGGTCCTCCGTTAACCTCCTCAATGTAAGGGTGTTGAAAGAAATATGCATGAGCGTTCAACACCTCGCTCGGGATAAGATCACTATCTCCGGGTTTGACTCCCAGTCATCACGGACGCTCGGGTCTGTGATATTGATACTACGCTTTGGGTTGCTCGTCACAGACATTAAATTTCACGTCATTGACGCCAAGACATGCTACAATGCTTTGCTCGGTAGGCCTTGGTCACATGAGTACAACATCATCCCTTCTACACAACATCAGTGTATGAAGTATTTCAAGGATGGTCTCGAGTATACTGTGACAGGGGAGTTGAACCCATTCTCCATGAATGAAGTCCGAAAGTGCGAAGATGCAAAATACTTCTTACCGGCTTTCGAGAAAACGGAGAGATGTCACAAACCGAAGAACAAAGCTATCACCACTATTCCGGTCTTTGGGAGTGATACCGAGGAGGAAGAAGAGATAGCTTATTCAAGGCTGCCCCAACGCAACAACCCGGGACCGTCCACCCCTATGTTGATCTTCGGCAGCGACTCGGAAGATGAGGTCAACGCTATATTTTCTGCTCGGTCATCAATACAAGCCTTCGCTGGCGATAATCAGAGTTTGCAAATTACCATGGTTCCACAAGAACACTACAAAGATCTCATTGCACTTGAAACTTATAGTGTGCAGGAACTTCAAACATTCTACGTCCCTCCCAGGCGAAGAGATGAAAAGACGATCATATTCTACCGATCCACGGAAACAAAAGCGGAGAAAGAAATTTGGCATGGTACGGATTCTACACTTGACAGGCTCCAGCCCATCCGTCTGCCTAGATATTACACGGAAGGCTTGAAAAGGCTATTGAAGCACTAAGGGGTACCCTTCAGACAGACTACTCGACAATCTCGATTCTACAACAGGATTTGGGACGTCCCCGGAATTCAGTGAAAGTTGCCCAACGGGAAAATGGAAACGGTCGGGCTTGGATATGTCCAAACCAAGAAACGGGAACGAGTCCATGGTAGCTACATCATACATGACTTTGATGAAGAAGGAGACGCCCTGTTAGAAGACGCTGACCCTGAACCAAAACGAGATCCTACCATTAAAATGCCGAGTCCGTCGTTTGAAGAACGGATGGACTAGCTAATTAAGGAAGCGGGGCAAAAGGTTCGGGATGACCATAACCGTGAAATTGCCATTTACGAGAAAGCCAGGACGCAGCGCCTCCTTCAGCAGACCATGGAGAATGATAATGCTCCTCGTTGCTAGCCCGTCATACAGAAGACCCGGCGTAGAGGCAAAAATAAATCAAAGAGCGGGAAGGCGTTCAACAGCAGCCCAGCGGGTCTAAGAAGCCACGCGAGCAAGGGTCGAGTAGCCGGGATCCGTCCCTTATAAAGAAGATGGGTCGAGAATATTCTTTTCCCCAAGATAAGACAAAGAAGATATTTGATCTCGTCGTAAAGCATCAGATGATGACACTACCGGAATCCAAGCACCCTGAGCAAGCGAACGAGGTCTCTCACCCAGACTATTGCTTCTATCACAAGCAATAGGGCATCCTCTCGAAGACTGCTTCACCTTCAAGAACTGGGTCGAAGACCAATATCAACAATGCAGGTCCGCTCTATCCAGCAGTTGGAAGGTAAGCCCGCCACAGAGGCATGAACCGAAAATGAAGCGTATAACGAGAGTAGAACCAGATCAACATTGATCTTGGAAACGATCTCGTACCTGCCACGTGATAACGCTGTCAGAAGAAGAGCCTGAGAATACGGATGACCTCCCCTGGTGCTTCGAAAACGATGATGACGAGATGATCTCAGAGTTTCCACCGGCGCCGAAAGAGCTGGAAGATGGAATACATACTACTGCAGATAACCTCAAGGAAATTGATTTGGGGACGGCAAATGACCCGCGACCGACGTTCGTCAGTGAGCTGTTGTCTGAAGAAAGGGTGGCTACGCTAAAAGACGTGCTCATGCAGCATAGAGATTGCTTTGCATGGAACTATTCAGAGATGCCGGGACTCGATCCAGAGATTGCTGTCCACAGATTGGCGATTTCTCCAGACGTCAAACCGATCAAACAAGCGCCGAGAAGAATGCGGCTCGAGCTTGAAATGAGCATCAACACCGAGGTCAAGAAGCTAATCGACTCCGGTTTCATCCAAGAGGTTCAATATACTGATTGGATCGCCAACATCGTCCCGATGATGAAGAAAAATGGGACAGTACGCATCTGTGTGGACTTTCGGGATCTCAATAAAGCCTGCCCGAAGGACGACTTCCCAGTACCGGTCACCGAGTTGATGATAGATAACACATCCACTCACGAAGTCTTCTCCTTCATGGACGGCTCATCAGGATACAATCAGACAAAAATGCATCCTGAGGACCAAGAGCATACTGCTTTTCGGACCCCTTTGGGCATATTTTGCTACAAGGTGATACCTTTCGGTCTAAAGAACGCCGGTGCCATCTATCAGAGGGCCATGATGAAGATTTTCGATGACCTCATATGAAATCGTTGAATGCTATATCGACGACCTCGTGATTAAAAGCAAATCATACGAGGAACATTTAGAGCATCTGAAGATCGTGTTTCAGCGCCTTCGGAAATACAACTTGAAGATGAACCCTCTCAAATGCGCGTTCGGAGTTTCCTCGGGCAAGTTCCTAAGATTCATCATCCGACACTGAGGCATCGAGATAGACCCGTCGAAGATCAAGGCGATCATGGAAATGCCTCCGCCAAAGACTCTTAAGCAACTGCGGTCTCTCCAAGGGAAGCTCGCATATATCCGACGATTTATAGCCAATCTCTCCGGCAAGTGCCGCACCTATAGTCACTTAATGAAGAAGGGAACTCCGTTCATCTGGGATCACAAATGCCAAAGCGCACTGGAGGAAATCAAGCAATACCTACAGAATCCGCCAGTGCTGGCCACTCCCGTTAAAAGAAAACCTCTCGTCCTGTACACAACAGCCCTCGAAGGTTCTTTAGGCGCGCTGTGGGTACAAGAGAACGACCAAGGGAAAGTGAGAGCCCTTTATTATCTGAGTCGAGTTCTCCTAGGGGCAGAAAGGAATTACTCTCCTATTGAAAAACACTGCCTGGCGTTGATTTTCGTGATAACGAAGCTCAGACACTATGCATTGGCATATGAGGTCCATCTCGTATCAAAGGTAGATCCTCTCAAGTATTTGATGTCAAAGGCCATATTGACGGGGCGACTTGCAAAATGGGCCATCCTCTTACTGGAGTTCTCGATAATTTATCGGCCTCTTAAGGCAGTGAAAGGCCAGGCCATCGCCGACTTCCTCGCTGAGCATCCGATATCTGTCGACTCTCCCTTGAACAACAAATTTCCAGACGAACACGCATTTGACACGATCGACGAGGAAAGAAGAGAGAATGATACCCGGTGAAAACTCTATTTTGACGGAGCGTCTTCCATGAAGAAGCGCAAACAAAGCACCCCCATAATCAAATCAGGGATAGGCCCCATCTTCGTGACTCTATGAGGAGGGATAATGCGCTTTGCCTTCTCCTTAACAGAGCCGAGGACGGACAATGAAGCCGAATATGAAGCTTTGATAGCAGGTCTTGAGATCGTTATCGATATGGGAATTGAAAACCTTCTCATATACGGAGACTCCTAATTGGTCGTTAGTAAAGTAAACGGCGACTATCAAACGTGCAAGCCAGAGTTGGTGAAGTACGGTGAGAGAGTACAGCAACTGCTGACTCAAATTCCTTCCTACACCTTGGAAAGCATACCGCGTGCAGAAAACAGTAAGGCGGATGCATTAGCTAAGCTCGCTAAAGAATTGGCCAATGAAAACCTGGATGACGTGAAGGTCGTTGTGCGAAGCCGTCGGGTTCTTGCACCGGCAGAAATATCTCCGGAATCTTCCGAAGAAAAGGGTGCGACTGAGCAAACGACCCTACAAATAAAAGACCAGGAAAAGGTTAAGGATTGGAGAGAAGTCTTTATAGATTACTTCAAATCCCGTCGAACACCTGAAGATGCATCCTCAAGGCATCAGCTCATGAAACGAGCTCTATCCTTCGCCTTTGTTAATGATACCTTGTATAAGAGATCATTTGATTCTCTATGGCTAAGATGCCTGGGACCTGAAGAGGCAAAGAGAGTCGTCCAAGAAACTCACGACGGTCTCACCAAGCCGGCCCGAAGATGAAGCTGAAAGTCAAAAGGATGGGCTACTATTGGCCCACGATGATCTAGGACTGCCTCGAATACGCGAAGCAATACCACTCATGCCAGATTCACGGGGACTTTATCCATCAGCATCCAAATCCACTACATCCAACAGTGGGTAGCTGGCCGTTTGAAATGTGGAGAACTGACATAATCGGGCCCATCGAACCAACATCGTCCAGAGGACATCGATTCATTTTGGTGACAACTGATTACTTCTCCAAGTGGGCAGAAGCAGTACCGCTAAGGGAAGTGAAGATGGAGAATATCCTCCATTTCTTCAAAACACACGTCATTTATCGGTTTGGTACTCCGCGACGGATTATCTCCGATAACGGGCCAGCCTATAGAAGCTACAAGATCAGCCGCTTCGCACAACAGCATAACATAGACTGGAGAAATTCATCGATCTATAATCCCCGAGCTAACGGTCTAGCTAAGGCTTTTAACAAGACATTGACGAAGATCGTGAAAAAGACGGTGTCTCGAAATAAGAGGGACGGGCACAAGAGACTGCATGAAGCTCTCTGGGCGTATCGAACTACGTTCAAAACGGCCACGAACACAACGCCGTATGCATTGGTATTCGGCACAGAAGCGGTACTCCCCCTCGAGATAGGGTTACCCTTTCTACGAGTGGCGGTTCACTACGAGCTAACAGACGAAAAAAATGCTCACCTTCGACTTGAGGTGCTCGATGCCCTCGATGAAACCCGGCTCATAGCGCAACAAAATCTGGAGGCTTATAATGCAAAGATGACGCGCTCGTATGAAAAATTGACTAGGCCGAGAACATTCCGCCAAGGCGAACTCGTGCTAGTGGTCAAGAGACCCATGATCCCTAATCGTGCCAAGCGAGGGATGTTCGAGCCGAACTATGAAGGCCCGTATATCATAGACAAAGTCTACCAGGGTGGAGCCTACCTACTCATGGACATGAATGGTAAAAGACCTTTCAGGACAATAAACGGTCGCTTCCTAAAGAAATACTACGCCTGACGAGTCACGGCTTAGGTCAACGATAGATGATGGCGACTATGTCCGCTCGCTGTCTTCCTGAGCCCAAACTCTATAAGTCGTAGCCGGCTATCGGACCGAAACGTGCTTAAACTAACAATGGACCACTATGTCCTAAAACTGGCGGTTGACCGAGACGTCGATAAACTACTGTGGACTGCAGCAACCCGAGGCTGACAAAAAAAATAATAATAACAAAAAAACAACAACAAAAAAACGGTATGTCCATAAGCAAAATGGGCACGGATGAAAACTCGAAAGGGCTCCGTGAGTAAAAACAGCTGGGCTACCGGCGAGTTTATGTGAAAACCCGAAAGGGCGCAATCTCGTTAAAAGACACTTGCAAGGTCCTCTCGACCTTGTGAGGAGAAACCACCTGCGTGAGATCCTTATGAGCAACACACTTAGGGATCCCCACGATTTCTAAGGAGAAATTACACTTGCGAGATCCTCACGACTCGTAAGGTGAACCCTCTTATGAGACTCTCATGGCTCATAAGATTCAAAAGTCTTAAGCTACAGGGATCTGAACATGTTCTTAAGCGGCCACCACAACCTCCAATACTTCCCTACAAGCGGCTTAATGCTGACCCTTGTATATAATCCACGGGCGCAAATAAACATTTCCCAAACAAAGTCCCATCCGTGACTAGGGATATGTTTGCACAGTGAACCCCCCTTGTAAGCCCTCTCGACTTATAAGGAGAAAGCACTTTTGTAAGATCCTTACGACTTATAAGAGACCATGAACTTAGGAATCCTCACGATCCCTAAGGAGAAAACGCACATACGAGATCCTCACGACTCGTAGGGAGAAATACCTTTATGAGACCCTTACGGCTGATGAAGTCAAAAACCTTAGTCGACAGGATCCTAACCCTGTCTACTAATCCACCTTTGTTCGACATCGACAAAGGCAAATGATGATTCACTCCTGGCAATATCCCAGTTGTAGAGGTTCTGATGCCGAAATCGGTGTCTAATTCCAAGCTTGCAGCAAAAAGCCAGCGAGCCACACATGCATACGAAATAGCCGAAATGATGGGGCAACTTGCAACAAAATAAGCAAGTAAAAATGTATGCATACAAAAATAGCCGAAATGATTAGGCAACTCGCAATAAAAAGCAGCGAGTAAAAATAAAATAAATAGCCTAAATGATTGGGCACCGTGAAAAATAGCCGAAATGATTTGGCAATCACGACCATCGTGATATAAAAGCTGAAATGATAGAGCATCGCGGAAAGAAATAAAAAAATTTATTTTGAAAAGAATGAATTTTTGCCCTACAGGCGATATCACATCAATCCCTGTATACAATCCAGGGGCGCAAACAAAGAAGGAATCACACTTTCCCTCCCCAGGCTCCATCAGAAGAAGAAGCCAAATCTCAATGATTCACAGACAGCCTGGAGATCATCTCAACATTCGTCTCATTACAACAGACGCAACATCAGGCAAAGCGGGACCGCGGCAATTCCCAGTTCCATGACTCGGAGGTGCACAAATGATCGAGAGTCAAACCCCGACTCCGTGAAATGCGGATGAAGTCAACCCTTCCTGGTCACGTAGAACACGGCCTATGTCAATCCTGACCCGTGGGAAACGTCCAGAGCAAATTCCTGGTCACGTGGAATATGGCCTATGTCAATCCTGACCCCGTGGGAAACGTCCAGAGCGGATCCTAGTCCTCGCAGAACACGATTATGTCAATCCGACCCCGTAGGAAGCATCCAGAGCGGAGCCTGGTCCTCGCAGAACACGGCTATCACCCCGTGGGAAGCATCCAGAGAAAATTCCTGGTCATGTGGAACACGGCCTATGTCAATCCTGACCCCGTGAGAAACATCCAGAGCGGATCCCGGTCCTCGCAGAACACGGCTATGTCAAACCGACCCCGTGGGAAGCATCCAGAGAAAATTCCTAGTCAAGTGGAACGCAGCTTATGTCAATCCTGACCCCGTGGGAAACGTCCAGAGCGGAGCCTGGTCCTCACAGAACACGGCTATGACCGCGTGGGAAGCATCCAGAGCAGATTCCTCGTTACGTGGAACGCGGCTTATGTAAATCCTGACCCCGTGGGAAACATCCAAAGCGGAGCTTGGTCCTCACAGAACACGGCTGTTTCGCCCAATCAGAGCAAAGCTCTGTTGAAATTCAAAATTCAAAATTTTGAAGCAACGCTTCAAATCTCGGGCGCAACGCGCCACATGTCAGGCGCTGATACATCAGCGCAGCGCCCAAGACGGCATGCCCAATCAGAGCAAAGCTCTATTTTAAGCAAAATTAAAGGAAGCAACGCCATGCACTGCGCTGCGCGACACGTGTCAGCACAGATGCGCTCGCGCAGTTGCGCTGTGCTTTGCGCTGCGCGACACATGTCAGCGCAGTTGCGCTGCGCTTTGCGCTGCGCGACACGTGTCAGCGCAGTTGCGCTGCGCTGTGCGCGACACGTGTCTGCGCTAGCGCAGTTGCGTTGCGCTGTGCGCTGCGCGACACGTGTCACGCGCTGGGGCATTTGCGCCAAATAGAATTAAGATTTTAAAGAAATCTTTCTGTTCTTGTTAAAACAAGAAGATTTTCTCCTGTAAAACAGAAGCCCTTAGATCAAAGATCCGATGGTGGGGAAAATTCCCCAAATCACTCAGAGAAAGATCTCTTCAACAAAATTAACTAATTTATGGGCACTATAAAAGAGACCCCAGACCTCAATTCAAAGGCATGAACATTTTTCTTGAAAAAAGTCAAGAGCTTCAAACAGAGAGAGAATTCTGAGAAAATTTCAAAGAAAAAGGTAAAAACCTTCACAAGAGAAAAGAAATCTTTTTTAATAAATCATTGATCTAAAAACCAGATCAATGTTCTTCACAGAAAAAAAAACAGTGCTTTGCACTTCTCATGAACCACTGGTTCTTTAAAAACAAGAAAACAACAAAATAAAAATAGTGCTTTGCACTTTTATGAACCTCTGGTTCTTAAAACAAAAAGAAAAACTTATTTTTCTTTGATCTAAATTAGATCAAGAAATCAAATAGTGCTCTGCACTTCTGTTCTTGAATCCAAAAGATTCTTAGTGCTTTGCACTTCCAAACTGCGTTGTTGCGCTCTTGAGAGAGCGCCACGTGTCAGCTACAGAACAACTTGCGCTACGCGCTCTTGAAATAGAGCTTTGTTCTCTGGAATTGGCGCAACTCACCACGAGCGCTTGCGCTCTCTGATTGGCGCAAAGCGCCTGACAAATGCAAGGCATTTCTTAAAGGGCCAGGCCCAAATCAAAAAGACCAAGCAGGCCAAAATAAATTGCAAAGCAATAAAAGGGCAGAGCCCAAATAAAATTGATGCTCGGCATCATTTATAAAGGGCAGAGCCCAAAACAAATTGATGCTCTGCATCCTTTCTGGGCAAAGCCCAAATAAAAATAAAAAGAAATGCAATGCAAAAGCAAATAAAATGTTGAACATTTTCAACTGGACTTAGCCCAATTTTGGCCGTAAGTCCTTAAATTAAATTGACTGAGCAAGATTGCTCTCTTAAATCAATTTACCTCCGGTTCGAGGGTACATCTCCGAACTCCTCTAACATCTATCGTTGTAATCCTTCAACGACGTCAGAGAGGCGACGGGTCCCAACGACCACACATGAATATGGACTGCGGGGTCCTTAAACTCGTGGACCAAAACGTCCCTAAACTAATATCGGACCGAAACGTCCCTAAACTAATATCGGACCGAAACGTCCCTAAACTAATATCGGACCGAAACGTCCCTAAACTAATATCGGACCGAAACGACCCTAAACTAATATCGGACCGAAACGTCCCTAAACTAATATCGGACCGAAACGTCCCTAAACTAATATCGGACCGAAACGTCTTTAAAACTAATATTGGACCGAGACGTCCCTAAACTAATATTGGACCGAAACGTCCCTAAACTAATGTCGGACCACCACGTCCCTAAACTGGAACATAGACCACCACGTCCCTAAACTAGAATACGGACCACTACGTCCCTAAACTGGAACATGGACCACTACGTCCCTAAACTGGAGCAATAGAGCCCCCAAATGCTCTTTTGCCGGATCTAAACGGTCCCGTTAAGTTGATCTTAGTCTCAAACGAGACTAACGTATCCTTAAGGAACGTTTAAGTTGATCTTAGCCCCAAGCACGGCTAACGTATCCTTAAACTAAAAACACCAAACCCAAATCTAAGTAAATACGGATTTGGACTAATCCACGTCCTACGGGCGACGGCATTACTCAGTCTCCGTATACAATCCATGGGCAACCATAAACAAAACAAACACCCACGACACGAAGTGAAATTCTGGAGAAGGAGAAAGTTGTTACCGCGATGCGGTAGCGTAATTAACTGCAGGGGCTTGCGCCTGCAGGGAAGAGCGTCCCCACAATCAAAAACCCCTCAAGCGAGGGGGAATCTGACGAAGTCTGCTACATCGGCCGCATCCGTCTAAACCTCCGATACACGGTGCCATAAATCAACTTGGCATCTTCGGAGAGGTGGACGGATAAAACCAAATAGCATCTGCCCCGAATCGCCAGCGTCAGGACATCGCGGTCCTGTGCGTCGCCCTTCGGAGGGGAATAGATTCTGGCACGCCCGGTGGGACATTTTCCTCTTTCCACTCCACACATCGTGTGTCGTCTTCGCGAACCAATCGCGGTTTGTTAAATGGTTGCCTTTGGATTTCAGGTTACTAAAATTTGGTCTCTTGCCTGGCGCAGAATTCAAGATTCAATGGCCTCTAACTGCACAAACTGCTCGAAGTGCCCCTATAATGGACGCTCCACCTCCCCCGGAGGTGTAGCATATGGGCCCCAAGCGGCTTCCTTCCTCGCTCTGCCGGTAGACTAGGTGACCCAAGCCACCACTGGCCTGTTCTTCGGGACCATGATCCCACATACAAGCTTCTCTGCGCCAATACCTGCACCGGAAGTGAACAAAAAGTCGGTCTTCGACCGGCTCACTGCTACGACGGCCCCTGTCAACGGGTCGCCCACTGCCAAACCAACAACCTCTGTTTTCACCAGGAGAAATCAGAACTCTAAACTGGATGTCCCAAGGAAGGCAATGACTGCTGCTTCAGAAGTTGTCAAGGCGGCTTCCCCTGTCAAAGAGTCAGTCTTTTCAAGACTGACGATTCCTGCTCCTGTCCCTGCTCGAGGATTTGTCTTCGATAGGTTGGATATCACACCTCAGAAGACAACCTCAGTCTTTAAGAGGTTAACACTGGCGGCGCCTCATTCAGACAGGGGGCAAAAAGAAGACGTCTCAATCTCCGAGCCAGTCCCAACGGCTCGTCATGCTCGACGTCGCCATTGGCAACGAGTGAGGAAGGCAGGGGGAAATTCCCCCTCAGGGCTAACTCCACCGGCTCCAGTGGTGGAAGTCAACGCTGCTGTTCCAACTGAGAACAGCTTTGAACTGCTGAGGAGGGTACGTAAGAATTCTCCAACCACTACATTGAAAAGATCTCCTCCGCCCGCGGAGAGAGTTCTAGAAACAAAGCAAGAACAGCCCCCTCAACGGCTGTCCTCAAAAATATACAAGGTTTGGCGAAGGGTTCAAGACTCCATGATCGACCTAGATCACTCTCGTCAACAAAAGAAGACGAAGGTGCAAAAAGGAAAAGACCGTCCTGTTGAACGGCAAGGGACAACGATCGCTAGGGTACCCACTACAACGGCCCCTTCAACTTCAACGGCCCACAAAAGAAGGAGGCCGGAGAAAACCCCCGCGCTGACGACAAATATCAGAGGTGGTGCATCCAAACGCCCTAAGTCAGGGGGCATTGTAGTTCATACTGTCTATGTGGCGTCTGGTAAAGAGGACAGTTGCATATCAACAGGTCATAGACCGCACACGCGGTCAGTGACCAAGGCGCAGGAGCAACAACAGAAGCTCCAAGAGATGATGAACGCTATGGCCGCACTTACAGGGCCAAAAGAAAATCCTGAAACCTCCTCGAATGAACGCCAAGAGGAAGAACCCGACGCCGAATTCCTTCGTCGGATATTGGAGAAGAAGGACAAAGAGGGTGCTGAAAAAGCAGCCAACATACAGCGTATGGGCCTCCTCTTCCAAGACATGATAGGGATGATGATACAACAAGATCCTCCGACCGAAGAGCCCCCGATCGTCGTTGGAGATGATAGGGGAGAGACATCAAATCCTCCTCCAGCTCTGTCGACGGCTAAAGAGGATACGATCTCCAAAGCTGCTTTGGATGAGTACATCGCCCAACAAATACGGGTTCATCATGCGACCGAAGCAGCCTGCCAGGTCGTAAAAAAGGGTGGCCATATCCAAGTTGGTACGATCAAATTAAGTACCCGCCAGGTTATACAATTCCCAAGTTCCATGTCTACAAGGGGACGGGCAATCCTTACCAACATGTTGCCCAGTTCAGGACACTTTGTGGCAACACCGGTGGTGACGACAAGCTGTTGCTTCGCCAGTTTGTTGGAAGCTTATCAGATACGGCGTTCGAGTGGTACTCTGAGCTCCCGAACGACTCTATTAAAACCTTCGCGGAGATGGAGCTGCTGTTTACTCAACGTTTTGCAAGTGCCAGTGAACATACCCCGATGACGGCACTGATTAACGCCAGGGTAAAACCCGGCGAGACGTGGGTTCAGTACGCTATACGATGGCGGAACTTATGGTCAAAGTGCGAGCAGCGCATTGAAGAAGCTCCTGCGGTGGGTATGTTTGTGGGAACCCTTGATCCGCAAGCAACCATCTCACAATTTATGATGTTTTTCAAGCCGACTACCTTCCAAGCCTTGATTGACAAACTAGCACAGATGGATCAGATGGGCCATAAACCTCCTCTTCCAAAGCCGGACTCCCGAAATGACAAAGGGAAGGGAAAAGCGATCGTCGTCGCTAATGCTCAACAACAACCGAGTGACTCGAAGCTGGTTGCTCGTCAAAATAATATGCGTCCGTACGTACCCCTTGAGGATGGGACGTCCTTATTCCTTTCCCCGCGATAAAACGAGGAGGTTATTCGAGCTGGCGTTGCGCAACAGACTCATAAATCTGCCGGATCCAAAACGTCCGTTGCAACCAAGTGACGTCAACGAGCCCAACTACTGTCCTTATCATCGAGTACTAGGCCATCCGATCGAAGATTGCTACGTTTTCAAGAATTGGCTTGAAAACCAGTACCGACAGGGCAAGTTCGCGTTATCTGACAAATGGAAGGTGAATCCCCCGCAGCCCCACACCTCTAAGGGGACGAATACGCCGGGGGCAACATGCTCCGTCGTTGAAGATGCTCCTTGGGAGGTTGTATTATCGGCCAAGACAAAGAGGATACTAAATGATCTTCAGACATGTCCAGCGATCAAGTGGAAGAACCCGTTGGAACCGTAGGTCATTGAGGGGATGTTGAAGCCGCGTACAAGTCCAAATACCGTCGCAACAAGCCGTCAAAATCTTCGAAAAAGAAGAAGAAGAAATCTAAGAAGCCCGTGAAGCCTGGCGACAAGCGCACGGACTTACAAAAGCAAATTGACGCGCTGGATGAATACAACCAAAAGGCACAGACTCCCATTACGCTCCAAGAGTTCCTAAATCACGTCTTTCAAGAAGAAGATGAGGGAGAAAGTTCATCGGATGAATCCGAGGAATATGTGGCGAGCTGTCATATGATTTCCCATTCGATCATGAACGATGAGGAGACTCCTTGCACCAAAAAGCTGGGGGCAGATCCTGAACCAAAAGTTCTGGGGCCATCAGATGAAGTAATTGACACATTCCTTAATGAAGCTCGGTTGAAAAGTAAAGCTGATCGGGAGCGCGAGGCGGCTATATTTGAAAGGGCCAAGCGCCAGCGACTTGATAAAGGAGCTGAGATGATCCCGTTGGAGCTAAACACCTCCGCTACCGATAAAAGCCAATTCAAGATGAGGAAATTGTTTGCTAAGGCCGTATCAATAGGCATGAAGCTACCATCCTCTGAAGGAAACATCATTGATGAAATGGAAACGCACCCCTCCTATTGCTTATATCATCAAAAGATCTCGCACCCCACTCAAGAGTGCAAAGCTTTCGATAGATGGTGGCAAGGATACGTTGCTCATCGACAATGCTTTAAGCGGGAAAAGCGTAAAACTCGTCGAGAGCAAAGAAATACGACCGAAGGGATTAAAAGAACTACCGGCAATTGTTGCATGGTGAGATCTGGCGGGTCACAAATGCCTACATTCGGGAGTGATTCTGATGAAGAGCTAGAACTCGCCCCTCTCTTTAAGGAGTCCGCTTCGAGAAAAGAAGAAGAACCGAAGGTCTGCGAAAATATTCGGCTGCGGAATCGGACGCTGCCTGAAAAGAACCTCGGACCCTCAAGCAGAAAAGATAAAGGGAAAGAAAAGGTCTCTGAAGATATCGTCTTAGATGACCAAGTTCTGGAAGAGCTAAACGCCAACAAACCGCCGAAGAAGAATAAGGTGGATTACAACGTCTTAGCACATCTAAGAAAGCTGCCCTCACAACTCAGCATTTTTGACGCCCTTTTGCTATCAAAAGAGGCGAGAGATTCGTTGATTAAGACGCTCCAAGACCAAAAACAATTCCAAGCATGCCTAGCCGAGGAAAAGATGAAGGATGAATTGGAGGAAGTGCACACGACCGATGTTACTTTTGGCGATGAAGACCTTCTACTTGGGACGTGCGAACACAATCGCCCTCTCTATGTCTCGGGATACTGCCATGATATAAAGATAGGCAAAATCCTGATCGATAACGGGTCCTCCATTAATCTCCTCAACGTGCGGGTGTTAAAAGAAATCTGCATGAGTGTCCAGCACCTTGCTCGTGACAAGATCACCATCTCCGGGTTTGACTCCCAGTCATCAAGAACTCTTGGGTCTGTGATACTGACGTTACGCTTCGGGCTACTCGTCATGGACATTAAGTTCCACGTCATAGACGCCAAGACATGCTACAATGCTTTGCTCGTCCGGCCATGGTTACACGAGTACAACATCATCCCTTCTACACAACATCAGTGTATGAAGTATTTTAAGGATGGTTTCGAGTATACCGTGACGGGAGAACTGAACCCATTCTCTGTGAACGAGGTCCGCAAATACGAAGATGCCAAATACTTCTTACCGGATTTCGAAGATACGGAGAAGTGTCACAAGCCGGAGAATAAAGCTAATGCCACCATCCCTGTCTTCGGCAGTGATACCGAGGAGGAAGAGGAGATAGTGTATTCGGGTCCACCCCAACACAACAAGCCAGGACCGTCCGCCCCTACGTTGATCTTTGGTAGCGACTCAGAAGATGAGATCCATGCTGTATTCTCTGCTCGACCTTCAATACTAATGTTCGCTGATGAAGAGCAAAGTCTGCAAGTCGCCATGGTGCCGCTTGAACACCATAAAGAACTGGATGCACTTAATATTTACAATGTAGAAGAGCTACAAACGTTCTACATCCCTCCCAGGCGAGAAAGCGAGAAAGCAATTTTGTTCTACCGCTCTGAAGAAACCAAGGTAGAAAAAGAAATTTGGCAGGGTGCGGATTCTACGCTCGACAGGCTTCAGCCCATCCGTCTCCCCAGATATTATACGGAAGGTTTGAAAAAGCTGCTGAAACGCCAGGGGATATCCTTCAAGCAGACCGTTCGAAAAGCCAAGTTCTATGATAAAGTCTGGAATGTTCCCGGGACTCAACGCAAACTGCCTAACGGGAGAATGGAGACGAAAGGACTCGGATACATCCGGTCAAAGAAACGGGAGCTACTAAACAGCTGTTACCTCATGTATGACTTCGATGAAGAAGCAGATGCTCAATGGGAGGACTCTAATCCTAAGCCAGTGAAAGTTCCAGATGCAAAGGAGCCCAGTCCGTCGTTCGAGGAACAAATGGACAAACTTATAAAGAAAGCTGGTCAAAAAGTCCGAGATGATCACAACCGTGAGACGGCCATCTACGAGAAAGCCAAAGACGCAACGCCTTCTCCAACAGGCCGTAAAGGATGAAAATGCCGCTCCTTGTCAACCTGTTATAAAGAAGGCTTGGCGCAAAAGCAGAAATAAGTTGAAAGCCCAAAAAGGCGCTCAACAACAACAAAGCAGGGATAAGAAGTCATGCAAACGGGAGTTGAGCGTTATTGATCTATCCCTCATGAAGAAAATGGGTCGAGCGTACTCGTTTCCTCGGGACAAGACGATTACGATACTTGATCTTGCTCTAAAACATCAAATGCTTACATTGCCGGAGTCCAAAAACCCCGAACGAGTAGGTGAAGTCTCTGACCCAAATTATTGCACTTATCACCGAGTGATAGGACACCCTCTCGAAGATTGCTTCACCTTCAAAAATTGGGTTGAAGATCAGTACCAGCTCGGCAAGTTCGCTCTGTCTGACAACTGGAGGGTAGCGCCGCCACAGAAGCACGAGCCCAAGGCCACGAAAGAAGAACGGGTTCCACATTAGGATTGGAAGCAAATTCGCACCTGTCACATGATTACAATATTAAAAGAAGAGCCCGAGGACATAGATGAGCTCCCTTGGTGCTTCGAAAACAACAACGACGAAATAATCTCAGAATTCCCACCAGCGCCAAAAGAGCTGGAAGATGGAATCCATACCACTGCAGATAACCTCAAGAAGATTGAGTTAGGGACGGCAAACGATCCACGGCCGACATTCATTATCGAGTTACTGTCTGAAGAAAGGGTAGCTGCGTTAAAGGATGTGCTTCTGCAGCATAGAGATTGCTTCGCGTGGAACTATTCCGAAATGCCGGGACTAGATCCAGAAATTGCTGTACACAAATTGGCGATATCCCCGAACATCAAGCCAGTCAAACAGGCGCCGAGAAGAATGCGACTCGAGCTTGAGATGAGCATCAATGCCGAGGTCAAAAAGTTAATCGACTCTGGCTTTATCCAGGAAGTTCAATACCCTGAATGGATCGCCAACATCATCCCAGTGATGAAGAAAAATGGGACAGTGCGCATATGCGTAGACTTCCGGGATCTTAATAAAGCTTGTCCGAAGGACGATTTTCCAGTGCCAGTCACCGAACTGATGATAGACAATACGTCCACTCATGAGATTTTCTCCTTCATGGACGGCTCGTCAGGATATAATCAGATAAAAATGCATCCAGAAGACCAGAAGCACACAGCCTTCAGGACCCCTTTAGGAATATTCTGTTACAAGGTGATGCCTTTCGGTTTAAAGAACGCCGGTGCCACCTACCAAAGGGCCATGACGAAGATCTTCGACGACCTTATACACGAAATCGTCGAATCCTATATCGACGATCTCGTGGTTAAAAGCAAATCATACGAGGAACATCTCGAGCATCTGAAGACCGTATTTCAACGCCTTCGACAATACAACTTGAAAATGAACCCGCTCAAGTGTGCATTCGGAGTTTCCTCAGGCAAATTCTTGGGATTCATTGTTCGACACCGAGGTATTGAAATAGATCCATCAAAGATCAAAGCGATCATGGAAATGCCTCCGCCGAGGACTCTCAAACAGTTGCGATCTCTCCAAGGGAAGCTCGCATACATACGGCGATTTATAGCCAATCATTCAGGCAAGTGCCGTCCCTACAGCCACCTGATGAAGAAGGGGACCCAGTTCGTCTGGGACCAAAAATGCCAAAGCGCACTAGACGAGATCAAGCAATACCTGCAGAACCCGCCGGTGTTGGCTGCTCCAGTTAAGGGAAAGCCTCTCATTCTTTATACAACCGCCCTCGAAGGTTCCTTAGGCGCATTATGGGCACAAGAGAACGATCAAGGGAAAGAAAGAGCACTCTATTACTTAAGTCGAGTTTTGCTGGGGGCAGAAAGCAACTACTCTCCCATTGAAAAACATTGCCTGGCGTTGACTTTTGCGATAACAAAGCTTAGACACTATGCGTTGGCGCATGAAGTCCGTCTTATTTCAAAGGTGGACCCCCTTAAATACTTGATGTCGAAGGCCATGTTGACGGGACGACTCGCTAAATGGGCCCTGCTCTTGATGGAGTTCTCGATAACATATCAACCTCTCAAGGCAGTGAAAGGCCAGGTCATCGCCGACTTCCTCGCTGAGCACCCGATACCTGCCGACTCCCCTTTAAACCGCGATCTTCCAGACGAACATGCGTTTGATGCGATCGACGGTGATGATACCCGATGGGAGCTTTATTTCGATGGTGCATCTTCCGTGAAGAAGCGCAATCAAAGTACCCCTATAATCAAATCGGGGGTAGGACTCATCTTTGTAACTCCACAAGGATGGATAATGCGCTTTGCTTTCTCCCTAACAGAGCCGAGGACAAACAATGAAGCCGAATACGAAGCTCTGATAGCAGGCCTCGAGATCGCCATCGACATGGGAATTGAAAATCTCCTCATATACGGGGATTCTCAACTGGTCGTTAGTCAAGTAAACGGAGACTACCAAACGTGCAAGCCGGAGTTGGTAAAGTACGGCGAAAAGGTGCAACAACTGTTGACCCAAATTCCTTCCTACACTTTGGAAAACATACCGCGCGCGGAAAACAGCAAAGCAGACGTATTGGCCAAACTTGCTAAAGAACTGGCTGACGAGAATCTCGATGACGTTAGAATCATGGTACAAAGCCGTCAAGTGTTTGCCCCAGCAGAAATATCTCCGGAATCATCCGAAGAGAAGGGAGCGACTGAACAGACGACCCTACAAAAAAAAGAACGAAGAAAGGCTGAGGATTGGAGGGAAGTCTTTATAGACTACTTTAAGTCCCACCGAATGCCCAGAGATGCGTCCACAAGACATCAGCTCATGAAACGAGCTCTGTCTTTCGCCTTCGTCAACGATACTCTGTACAAGAGGTCATTCGATTCTCTGTGGCTAAGATGCCTGGGACCTGACGAAGCGAAAAGGGTCGTCCAGGAAGTTCATGATGGACTCTGCGGTTCTCACCAAGCGGGCCCAAAAATGAAATTGAAGATAAAATGGATGGGCTACTACTGGCCCACGATAATTCAGGACTGCCTCGAATATGCGAAGCAGTGTCACTCATGTCAAATTCATGGGGATTTCATCTATCAGCATCCAAATCCATTACATCCAACGGTGGCTAGCTGGCCATTCGAAATGTGGGGGACTGACATAGTCGGCCCCATCGAACCAACATCGTCTAGAGGACATCGTTTCATCCTGGCGACGACTGACTACTTCTCCAAATGGGCAGAAGCGGTACCACTGAGGGAAGTGTAGACGGAGAATATCCTCCATTTCTTCAAGACGCACGTCATATATCGGTTTGGAACGCCAAGACGGATCATCTCCGATAACGGGCCAGCTTACAGGAGCCACAAAATCAGTCGCTTCGCGCAACAGCATAATATAGACTGGAGATATTCCTCAGTTTATAATCCATGAGCTAATGGTCTAGCCGAGGCCTTCAACAAGACCTTGACGAAGATCATAAAGAAAACGGTGTCCCGAAATAAGAAAGACTGGCACGAAAGACTCCAAGAAGCTCTTTGGGCATATCGAACTACGTTCAAGATGGCCACGAACACAACGCCGTACGCGTTGGTGTTCGGTACAGAAGCAGTACTCCCCCTCGAGATAGAGTTACCCTCTCTACGAGTGGCAGTCCACTACGAGCTAACGGACGAAGAAAATGCTCACCTTCGGCTTGAGGAGCTTGACGCCCTTGATGAAACCCGGCTCATAGCGCAACAAAATCTGGAAGCTTATAAAGCAAAGATGATACGCTCATATGAAAGATTGACCCGACCGAGGACATTCCGCCAAGGCGAACTCATGCTAGTGGTCAAAAGGTCTATGATCCCCAATCGCGCCAAGCGGGAAAAATTCGAGCCGAACTATGAAGGCCCGTACATCATAGACAAGGTCTACCATGGTGGAGCCTATCTACTCATGGACATGCACGGTGAAAGGCCTTTCAGGCCAATAAACGGTCTCTTCCTAAAGAGATACTATGCTTAATGAGCCACAAGCCTAGTTCAATGATAGATGACGACGACTATGTCCGCTCGCTATCTTCCTAAGCTCAAACTCTATCAGTAGTAACCAGCCTTCTCAAAGACGGACCGAAATGTCCTTAAACTAATAGTAGACCGAAACGTCTTTAAACTAATACCGCAGCATCTTTTAGGCTGATGAGATATAAAAAAAATAAATATAAAAAAAAAACGGTATGTCCATAAGCAAAAAGGGCACGGATAAAAACCTGAAAGGGCTCCGTGAGTAAAAACAGCAGGGCTACCGGCGAGTGTTCGTGAAAACCCGAAAGGGCGCGACCTCGTAAAAAAAATGAGAGAAAAAGAAAATAAGAAGAATAATAAAAAAACGGTACGTCCATGAGCAAAATGGGCACAGATGAAAACCCGAAAGGGCTCCGTGAGTAAAAACAGCAGGACTACCGGCGAGTGTTTGTGAAAACCCGAAAGGGCGCAACCTCGTCAAAAGACACTTACAGGGTCCCCTCGACCTTGTAAGGAGAAACCACCCGCATGAGATCCTTATGACTCACAAGGGAGAAGCATACTTAGGGATCCCCACGATTCCTAAGGAGAAAATACACTTACGAGATCCTCACGACTCGTAAGGAGAACTCTCTTATGGGACCCTCACGGCTCATAAGAGTTGAAAGTCTTAAGTTACAGAGACCTAAACCTGTGCTTAAGCAACCCCCACAACTTCCGATATTGCCCTACAAGTGACTCAATACTGACCCTTGTATACAATCCACGGGCGCGAATAAACATTTCCCTAACCAAGTCTCATCCGTGACTGGGGATATGTTCGCATGACCCTTGTAGGTCCTTTCGACTTACAAGAAGAAAACCCTACTGTAGGATCCTTATGACTTACAAATGAACATACACTTAGGAATCCTCACGAGTCCTAAGGAGAAAATACACCTACAAGATCCTCACGACTTGTAGGGAGAAATAACTTCGTGAAACCCTTACTACTCATGAAGCCAAAAGCCTTAGCCGACAGGACCTTAACCCTGGTCGCTAAGTCACCTTTGTTCGACATCGACAGAGGCAGATGATGATTCGCTCCTGGTAATATCCCAGTTGTAGCGGTGCTGATGTCGAAATCGGTTTACAGCGAAAAGCCAATAGGCCGCACATGCATACGAAATAGCCGAAATGATAGGGCAACTTGCAATAAAAAGCAGCAAGTAAAAATATATGCATGCAAAATAGCCGAAATGATTGGGCAACTCGCAATAAAAAGCAGCGAGTAAAAATAAAATAAATAGCCGAAATGATTGGGCACCGCGAAAAATAGCCGAAATGATTGGGCAATCGCGACCTTCGCGATATAAAAGCTGAAATGATAGAGCATCGCGGAAATAAAACAAAAAAAAATGATGATAAAACTTTGGCCCTGCAGTTAAGATCACATCGATCCCTGTATACAATCCAAGGGCGTAGACAAAGAGAGAACCATACTTTCCCAACAGGCTCCGCCAGAAGATGAAGCCAAATCTCGACGGTTCAGTCCAACTCCGAAGAAACTAGCGTCTTTAGCAAACTCCTCGACTCACGGATACAAACACTCCTTGACGAGAGCCTCCTGATCCGCGTCGACTCGCAGGGCAACCAGTGCCTCCGTGGGAAATTCTCGACTCGTTTCAAACCCCAAGGAAACAAATAATCCTTGGCGCTTGGGAAACAAATAATCCCTAGCAAATTCCTTGACTCACGGATACAAACACTCCTTGACGAGAGCCTCCTGATCCACGTCGACTCGCAGAGCCACCAGTGCCTCCGTGGGAAATCCTCGACTCGTTTCAAACTCCAAGGAAATAAATAATCCTTGGCGCTTGGGAAACAAATAATCCCTAGCAAATTCCTCGACTCACGGATACAAACACTCCTTGACGAGAGCCTCCTGATCCGCGTCGACTCGCAGAGCAACCAGTGCCTCCGTGGGAAATCCTCGACTCGTTTCAAACCCCAAGGAAACAAATAATCCTTGGCGCTTGGGAAACAAATAATCCCTAGCAAATTCCTTGACTCACGGATACAAACACTCCTTGACGAGAGCCTCCTGATCCGTGTCGACTCGCAGAGCCACCAGTGCCTCCGTGGGAAATCCTCGACTCGTTTCTGTTCCCCTCCGAAGGACGGCGCGACTGGACGTCTCGCCTGAAATTCGGGGCAGATGCTAATTGGTGCTATCCGTCCACCTCTCCGAAGATGCCGAGTTGATTTATGGCACCGTACATCGAAGGTTTGAACGGATGCGTCCGATGTAGCAGACTTCGTCAGATTCCCCCTCGCTTGAGGGTTTTTTGATTGTGGGGACGCTCTTCCCTGCAGGCGCAAGCCCCTGCAGTTAATTACGCCACCGCTTCGCGGTAACCACTTTCTCCTTCTCCAGATGGTCACTTCGTGTCGTGTGTATTTATTTTATGTTTAGTTGCCCGTGGATTGTATACGAAGACTGAGTTATGTCGCCGCCCGTAGGGCGTGGACTAGTCCAAATCCGTATTATCTTAGATTTGGGTTTGGGGGTTTGGGTTTAAGGATACGTTAGCCTCATTTGAGCCTAAGATCGACTTAAACGTTTGTTAAGGATACGTTAGTCTAGTTTTTAGACTAAGATCGACTTAACGGGATCGTTTAGATCCAACAAGAGAGCAATAAAAGGGGGGGCTCTGTTGTTTAGTTTAGTGACGTTACGGTCGGTAGGAAGTTTAAGGACATTGCGGTCCATGGGTAGTTTAAGGACATTGCGGTCCAATGTTAGTTTTAAGACATTGCGGTCAAGGTTAAGGACCTCATAGTCCGTGGATTTAGGGACTCCACAGTCCGTAGTTAGTTTTAAGACATCCCGGTCATGGTTAAGGGCCTCATAGTCCGTGGGTTTAAGGACCCCACAGTCTATTGTTAGTTTTAAGACATCTCGGTTAAGGTTAAGGACGTAATAGTCCATGGGTTTAAAGACCCCACAGTCCATTGTTAGTTTTAAGACATCTCGGTCAAGGTTAAGGACGTCATAGTCCATGGGTTTAAGGACCCCACAGTCCATTGTTAGTTTTAAGACATCTCGGTCAAGGTTAAGGACGTCATAGTCCATGGGTTTAAGGACCCCACAGTCCATTGTTAATGTGTGGTCATCGGGACCCGTCACCTCTATGAAGACGTTGAGGAATTACAACGCCAAGTATCAAAGGAGTTAAGAGATGTACCCTTGAGCCGGGGTGGATTAAATAGTCTTTGACCCAATTTGGGATCAAGACCAATTAATTATGTTATGAGCCCATTAGGCCAGTTAAGTCTGAATTGAGGACTTATGGCCATCTTGGGCTAAGTCCAATCATGTTTGGAATATTGACTTCCTGTTGGTCCATTGAAGGAAAGGCTTTACCTCTGGCCATTTAGCCAATTGGGCTAACGTTAATTCAACAGTGTTGAACACTAGGATCGAGTTAGTGTTTTAACACTAAAAGACAGTTGGTGTTAAACACCAGCAACAGGGGGTTCAAATTAGTGTTAAACACTAGAGCAAATCAGTGTCAAACACTAGCAGCAGAGGCTTCAAATTAGTGTTAAACACTAAGAAATTCAGTGTTAAACACTGCAAATAAAGTTCTTTGATTAGTGTTGAACACTAAGGCCAAACAGTGTTTTAACACTGGATTCAGGGGTTCCAATTTAGCGTTAAACACTAAGGCAAGAGGGGTCACGTGGTAGCACGTGAGGGCGCCCTCCCTTCATTTGTTCTGCTGAGAATATCGCATCTTTTGGAGCATCACGTGCCATCACGTGACGGGTGTTTAAATGCTTGTATGTTAAAGCCTCTGCCAAGGGTCACGTGGGTCACGTGAGGCACTGCCTCAAAGGGGCTTTTCTGTAGATCTTTTTTGGAGGTCACGTGGTGACACGTGACCCTGCCTCTATGTATGTTTTTTAGAAGATCTGTTAATCCCTTTCAGGAATTAAATTCCTCGTAGGGTTGAACCCTAACAATAATTTTAAAGGAATTAAATTCCTATTTCCTTTTGAAGATTTATATTCTGGGATAGAGTTGAACTCTGAATTTTCTGTAGGAATTAAATTCCTCATATATGTGAAGAACTGAATTCTATCATAGGGTTAAACCCTAATAAAAGCTTTAAGGAATTAAACTCCCACTCTCTGTTAAAGAATTATTCTGGGGAATGAAATTCTGTCATAGGGTGAAACCCTAATCTCTTCATTCTTAAGGGAATTAAATTCATGTTGTTTTAACAGAACTAAGTTCTTAACTAGGGTTGAACCCTGATTCTGTTCATTCTGAAGGAATTAAATTCCCATAACATAGGGTCGAACCCTAATTTTATTTTAAAGGAATTAAATTCCTATAGTTTTGTGATAATTAAATTCTCATGCTTCCATTCCCTCTCTATGCTTTAGATCTGCATGGCAGGATCTCAACCCATTGAGAATTAAATTCTCAACTCAAGGGGAGATGTGCACTTTACAGATCCTCCACCAAAGAGAGAACTATGTTCTTCTGTTTTATATCAGAGTTAAACTCTGTTGAGAATTAAATTCTCTTTTTCTTTCAAAAAGCCTTCCCTTTCTTACAAAGGGTTTTCTTTTGCAGAAGATCTAAATTCCTCCAAAGTATCAAGGCTCTCTTCTTTTTCTTTTTGTATCGATTCCTTTCTGCATATATATATCCCTCTTTCTGTGTGTCTCTTGGCTCCTATTTATAGGAGAAGCAGCCGAATCAATTAGTTTTGGTGAATCTTTCATTGAGAGATTTAATTTGTATTCACCACTCATTTTGGACCTTTGGATTATTAGGTGAATTTTATTCACCATTGGATTTTAAATCCAGAGATTCTCCTTTGTTATTTCGGTTAGATTTTAAGGGGAAATCTTTCCAAGTTCAGGCTTTTTCCATAGATAGGTGATATTTAATCACCTTTGAATCTTTAGTTCAATCGGTTCCAAATAATCATTTTCCTTTGGAAAGATTTGAAAGGTCTTTTCTCAGAATTTAATTCTGTTAACAGATAGGCTTTGAAAGCCGGTCACGTGTGGCCACGTGACCCTTGGTCACGTGTGGGCACGTGACCCCCTTTGGAAAGAGCCCTCTCCTTCTTTTTGCGTTCTGTCTTCTGGTCGCTGCTTAGCTGTTACGTGCCACTACGTGACCCCTGGTCACGTGTGAGCACGTGACCCTCGTTTGGAGCCTTTTTCTTGATTTAATCAGAGAACTGTTGTGTCTTTGCCGCTGCTTTTAAATGTCACGTGCCGACACGTGACCCTGGTCACGTGGGAGCACGTGACCCTTTCTGAAGCCCTTTTCTTTAACTGGATCTGCCTTGCCGATACTTTTAGATGTCACGTGCCAACACGTGATTGCTGGTCACGTGTAAGCACGTGACCCTTTTCTAAAGCCTCTTTCGTAGGCTTTCCTGATTTTAAATCAGGAAACAAATGCCCCCACAGCGTTGTTCTCACGTGTCTGCACGTGAGTGCAACGCTGTCACCTTTTGTGACCGTTGGATTCCTCTAGGGATTTGGGGAGATGAAACGTTTCTATCACCTCCTATAAATATTGGGGTCATTTCAGAGACGCCTCCACTTTGCTTATCTTCCTCCTTGCAAACTTTTTCTGAGAATTTAATTCTCTTCTTCCAGAGCTTAGTTCTCTGCCTTGAAACAATCCTCAGAGTTTAACTCTGTTCAAGTGACCCTTCTTCCTCAGGTAATGTTCTTGGACAAACAGTAAACTTTCACATTCCTTTGGATTTTAAATCCAAAACAAGGGTTTTTACCCTTTTTCAACAAAGAACCCATTTTTTCTTCAAGTTTTTCCATAAGAACAGAAAGCCACCTAACCTTCAAACTGTAGATCTCTTAGGGTTTAGATGATCTTTAGGGAAATAATGGTGATAATCCATGGAGCTTAACCCCGTTCATAGAAAAAATGCTTTTGGGGAATTTAATTCCTTTTTTCTTTCTTAATAAGGAATTTAATTCTTATGAAGAACTCGGTTTCTTCCCATGGAGGCTTCTTGGGGTCTCTTGACCCGAGGTTGTCCTTCTGCAATTAATGAAACAGGAGCTTTGTAATGATGTCATGACCTTTATTTCAGGTATCATGGATGCCTATCTGTATGGTCTTGACGAGATCATTTCCTATGGGAATATTCGTGCACTGGGCCGCAGTCAGAATCAGGAGTTCACCGATGCTCAGTGTGCCGAGATCATGAGCCGCTTTGACGAGTACAACCATCGGCTACTCCCCCGTATCGTGCTGGCGATCCGGGAGGCACTTCCTCTCTTTTGCACCGGCATACCGCTCAGGGCCTTGGACACTGCTGAGGATAAGGTACATTCGGTGTACCTGATGGGCTTGATCTCAAAAAGGAGGCGAGATCACCAAGCCTTTCAGCAGTCAGCCATACTTGCCGCCTATCGGAGGGTGGAGGATATTCGTGAGGACCCCGACGCTTGCGACCGCGAGAGGAAGCATACCAGGATGGTTCGAAACGCCTGGAAGATCTTGGACAAAGTTACCTTCGATTTCCTCAATCCATGTCCTGCGTCTGAGGTCTTACCGTTGTAGTTGTGCCCTCTTTATTTTGTATGAACTTCTCAAAGTATGAATGATAAGTTTTATTATGTTTTTCCCTGTTTGCATGCCTTTCTCTGGGATTTCATCATTTTGCTACTGTTGTTGTTGATTCTTTTAATATGCAGGGTGCTACTCCATCCATTTTTTTTAGTGCACATCAAGTTTGGGCCTCACGTGTTCTGCACGTGGGGTCCCTTGATGGGGCTGTTCACAAAATTTTTCCATGCCATATTTTCAGTGCACAATATCAGATGTAGAAAAAAGGGCCTTGGAAATAGTTCCATCTCCCTGATTTTTGATGCCTTTCCTTTTTTGGGCCTTGCCCCAGCCAGACCTGCTGTCTCAGATACGTAGCCCGGCCGAAATAGCTTCATCATGCAAGATTTTCCGCGCACAGCACTTAATGCACCCCTTTATATCTGAGGCAATGGCTTTCATTTTCTCTTCACAGAGAACTTTTATTCCCAATTTAACGCGATTTAATTCGAGGACAACTAAGTGCTATGGCCTGCAACCGTCCACACGCTCGTCGACAGCCATAGGAAGTTCCTATCGAGGAGATGATCCCCCGCTTTGCTGCACGATTGGTGGACCCTCTCCTTACCGACGACGAATGCGACTCAGTGGCGTATGAGCTCTCGATCCGTAGGGGGTCCCCTCTTCCAATGGGCTCCCTCTGGCTCCGGATGATTCTTGCTGCCGTGCTTGCCGACGTCCCTCCTCACCCGGCGGAGATGACCCTAGCGATGCTCGATGCGGCTGAAGAAAAGCTCGAAGGTTTTCACGAGGCCTGCATGATTACTCAGGCTCTAAAAGATCGCTCAGTTCATCTTTTGAGCGAAATAAGAGCCCGACGGGCTGTTATGTCTGCTTTTGCAGATGAACATAGCGCCAATCGATGGGGAGCGACTCCTCGCGAGAACCGTCGCTTTGATGTGTTGGAAAGAGCAGAGAGAGAGATGGAGAACCTCGTTCTTTGTTTTGTTAACCCTTGTGCCATTGATCCCGTGTTTGGTGACCTTTTTCCGTTAGCGTAGCATTTTTAAATTAGTCCCTCCTTTTTCTTATGTTTTATGCCGCACTTCCCTGTAGGCTTGGCACTAGAATGTATGTTTCCGCTTGCATAAATAAACTTTGTATTCTTCTTATGAGAACTTTCTTTTAATTGCAGATGCTCTCATCACTTTCATGCGTATCAGCCCCTTTTTGGGCATTATGAATGTTCATAAGATTGCAAATGCTATTATTTTTTTTTGAACACTCATATGATTGTGAATGCATGCTTGAAATACGTTGGAAATCTTTCTTGTTGCTTTTCACGTCAGGTGATGTGAGCGCGTTTTAGATCGATTATTCCTGTCGACCGAAAGCCCATTTATACGATCTTGTAAATGTCTTGTTTCCAAGGTTGCAGTCACGAAAGTGAGTTTACGTGGCCTGATAGAGCGACGCGTGGCGAATATATATTGTTGTGCGAGAAAAGGGGGTTGGCCGTAAATTTTCGGAGAGGGAGCTAGTTTCCAAGGCGCTGAGCGAGCTTCGCGCCACTCTTACCGCCAAGGCCAACAAAGCGTATGAACTCTGGCGGGTGTTTCAGGAGCCCATCAAAGAGGTGGTGGCTCTCGACAAAGCTGCCACGTTCACTTGTGAGAGGGTCGAGGCTCATAGGGTCACCGAGAAAGAGCTTGAAGGCCGGCTCGCTTCGTATCAGGCCCAGCAGGCGCAGGCGGAGGCTCGTCTTCTGGAGATCCTACATCACGAAGCCGTGGCTCAGTAACAGAACGATGAGCTGGTAAAATTACTACATCGCCCGCCGGCTTGAGGACTTGTATCTTTTCCCCTTTTTTGTATATACTCATGGATGAGAGTATTTTTTTTGTTTCTTTCATAAATTGTACTTTGTATCTATTTTGGTTTATGAATAAAAGATACATTTTTCTTCTCAATAATCTGTCTCTTTTATTGAATGTATTCTGCGGACAATTTATCTTGGCCTACTTGCAGGGCAGCGACGGCTTAGGATTCAGGGTTAAGATCTGCTTCCTAAGACTTTTGCATTTTATGAGCCACGAGGGACTCATAAAGAGTTTTTCTCCCTACAGGTCGAGAGGATCCATAGGTGTAAGTTCTTCTTAAGAATCGTGAGGATTCTTAAACGGGTTTTCCCTTGAGAGTCGTAAGGATCTCACAAGAGAGTTTTTCTTCCTCACAGGTCGTAAGGACTTGTAAGTGCTCGATGTGGTCACCTTTATCCGTGTTTCACGGGGTCAGAGGCTACTCCAGGTATCGTAGTTTAAAGACGTCGCGGTCAAGGTTAAGGACCTCATAGTCCGTGGATTTAAGGACTCCACAGTCCGATGTTAGTTTTAAGACATCACGGTCAAGGTTAAGGACCTCATAGTCCGTGGATTTAGGGACTCCACAGTCCGATGTTAGTTTTAAGACATCACGGTCAAGGTTAAGGACCTCATAGTCCGTGGATTTAGGGACTCTACAGTCCGATGTTAGTTTTAAGACATCACGGTCAAGGTTAAGGACCTCATAGTCCGTGGATTTAGGGACTCCACAGTCCGGTGTTAGGTTGCAGGGACCCGTCACCTCTTTGAAGACGTTGAGGAATTACAACGCCAGGTATCAAAGGAGTGAAGAGATGTACCCTTAAACCAAGGCAGAATCCGTAGGGAATCGAGGTGGTTGATTGTTAGTTTTAAGACATTACGGTCGAGATTAAGGACATCATAGTCCGTGGATTTTAGGGACTCCACAGTCCGGTGTTTGCTCTGGATGCTTCACACGGGTTCACTGCCGTACTTGGCGAGGACCAGGCTCCGCTCTGGGCGTTTTCCGCGGGGTCAAAGTGTAAGTCTACGCTAGCGCCCCGGCCGTCTACAGACGCCAAATGCGGAACAAAAACTTTTTAACTGGCGCTATCGTATACTTTAACCCGGATCTGCCATTATTGCTAAACTAACAAACTGTAAAGAGTGTAGAAAGGTTATACCGAACGATCCGAGTCCTTCGTTCTTTAACCATCATCCCACGCTCCGTTGCGGCTGCTCCGATCTCGTCGATCTCCGATATCCTCGTCGAGGTGGCACCACGTCGACGATTCTTTAAAGGGGCTCCCGCCTCTGACTTGAGGCAACTCGGTCGTCAAGTTTGCTAAAAGAGACGACCAAGAATGATGTAGAGAATGAGTAGATGACTTTGTCTCACTTCGTCCAAGTCCGTGGACGATCGGTTAATGAAGTTGCCGAGGGAATTGGGTGATGGAATGAAATGAACTGTAAAATTCCATGCACCCCAAATACTATCATATCTTTTACAACCATATGAAAACCTCAAGTGAGAGAGTGTGTAGAGGGGAAGGGGAAGGCCGGCCACTCATATAGAGGAGGGAGGTGATGGTAGGAGGAGGGAGGTGACCATTAGAAATAATATCATGAACAAAAGATCTTAACCAAAACAAAATACTTTAATGTTAAAGCATGAGTCATAAACCTAGTCATCATGCATTAATGAACCATTAAATGCATCCAATGAAAACTCAACACCGATTAATCCTAGTCACCTCATCTAGATGCTTCTAGAACACTGACTCACCTCAACTGAAGAAAAGATAAATCCGTCTTTAACCGAATGTTAAAAGACGGCTGATAGAAAACTGGAAACTGGCAACTTCCAAAAGTGATCCTGAAACAACTTTCAGGATAACCCCGAAACTGTATAAATATACCTGCATTTGTATTACAACCGAATACAAATGCAACCGAGACAAAGATATTATACCTACTCAATATAATACTCGGATCCGGCTTAAACCAAAACCGACCAGTATCATCTGCCCGAAAAATAACACGTGCGTAAACGCACGTGCATTTTCCGAACCCTGCCATAAAACCATACGGCCTCTACAACGTTTCGCCCGAACTTGGGAATCTGTCTGTGGGGGACTCTAATGACTCGTCAGTACCCTGGCAGTGGGTTTAACCACAAACCGTCAGCGGCATTAGCAATACGTAACGGCTGCCCATGGACTGACCTCAAGGGAGGCTGATGAGCGAACTCACCCAGAAACCCTACTGAGCCTAACAGTGACAATGTATATACAGTCCGGTCCGTTCGTCTATGAGTATCGCATATCTTCCTAGGGGGCTAGCAACGTCAGACCCCCAATAGCAGTATAAGTCGTGTCGGAGTGTAGCCCAATAACACCCTGAGATACTACTGGAGTACCTACCAGTAAATCTCCTGCCATGGCCATGGACTTTGTGTAATGGCTCTCCTAGACACAGTACGACCTCGCCCCCAATACCGGGAGAGACGAATCCCCTGCCGATCCGCTCACGTGCCTCCATATGGCTCGGGACTGTACCCAAAAGCTACCTGTTTGCACGACTCCTTTGAGCCGTGGTAGGGTAGAAATCAAAGCACAGTGGGAACTCACACGAGACAAATGACGACCTCAAGTCGATGAACTAACCTGTACACATGTCACCAGGGAACTGCTATCTGACGATAGATATAATACTAACTAGCAGATTCCCGGCGAGTCCTGTCCGGTGTACTCATAACCCAATGAGCACCTGTATACATCTTGGGTGATCCAACTGACACCAGTGGCTTGTGAGACCGGCCACCGCCCCTCGTCGGGGTCTCGACTGTACACACTAGTCTACTCCGGAGTATCGATGCCCTGTCTCGAAACTCCCACGACTAGGGACCACAATTAACGATATTCATATAAACTACCCAACTCTCACGTATATGATCGCCATCATACTGTTGGTAGTAAAGCAAGATCCTAAGGGCTCTATCAAAGTGTAACATGTAATCAGTCACCTGAACATGTACACGACTGATAAAGGCAAACCAGATAGCATACTATCATCTTGAGTAAGACTGTCCTACCAGTATAGGTCCTCCGCAATCATTGCAATCACGTACCTGCGATCCAATAATTGACTATGAGGGCACTATCTCCAACACAAAGAGTGGCGTTATCCGCGTTCCACGTAACCAAGAATTTTACACTAGATGCTTCACACGGGTTCACTGCCGTGCTCGGCGAGGACTAGGCTCCGCTCTGGATGCTTCACACGGGTTCACTGCCGTGCTCCGCGAGGACCAGGATCCGCTCTGGACGTTTTCCACGGGGTCAAAGAGTGACGTTATCCGCGTTCCACGTAACCAGGAATTTTTCACTAGATGCTTCACACGGGTTCACTACCGTGCTCGGTGAGGACTAGGCTCCGCTCTGGATGCTTCACACGGGTTCACTGCCGTGCTCCGCAAGGACCAGGATCCGCTCTCGACGTTTTCCACGGGGTCAAAGAGTGACGTTATCCGCTTTCCACGTAACCAGGAATTTTGCACTAGATGCTTCACACGGGTTCACTGCCGTGCTCGGCGAGGACTAGGCTCCGCTCTGGATGCTTCACACGGGTTCACTGCCGTGCTCCGCGAGGACCAGGATCTGCTCTGGACATTTTCCACGGGGTCAAAGAGTGACGTTATCCGCGTTCCACGTAACCAGGAATTTTGCACTAGATGCTTCACACGGTTTCACTGTCGTGCTCGGCGAGGACTAGGCTCCGCTCTGGATGCTTCACACGGTTCACTGCCGTGCTCCGCGAGGACCAGGATCCGCTCTGGACGTTTTCCATGGGGTCAAAGAGTGACGTTATCCGCGTTCCACGTAATCAGGAATTTTGCACTAGATGCTTCACACGGGTTCACTGCCGTGCTCGGCGAGGACTAGGCTCCGCTCTGGATGCTTCACATAGGTTCACTGCCGTGCTCCGCGAGGACCAGGATCCGCTCTAGACGTTTTCCACGGGGTCAAATAGTGACTTTATCCGCGTTCCACGTAACCAGGAATTTTGCTGATTGTATCTGCATCCCACGGGATGGAGATTTGACTGTTGGCGATATGTATACCACCGAGCCATAGAACTGGGAGTTGTCGCTATTCCTCTTAGCTTAGAGTTGTATCCGTTGTTACGAGATGAATGTTGAAATGATCTCCAGGTCTTCTTTGGTTCGTCTAGACTTGGCTTCTTCTTCTGATGAAAACTGGGGGAGAAGTATGATCCCTTTTTGTTTACGCCCTTGGATTGTGTACAGGGTGTGATGGAACATCACCTGTAGGGCATAAATTGAAACTTTTTTTATATATATTTTATTTCTTTTTCCGCGATGCTTTATCATTTCAGCATTTATATCGCGGAGGTCGCGATTGCCCCATCCTTTTGGCTATTTTTCACGGTGCCCAATCATTTCGACTATTTATTTAATTTTTTTTTACTCGCTGCTTCTTATTGGGAGCTGCCCAATCATTTCGGCTATCTGTCATGCATACATTTTTACTTGCTGCTTTTTATTGCAAGTTGCCCTATCATTTCGGCTATTTCGTATGCATGTGTGGCTCGCTAGCTTTTTCGCTGCAAGCTTGGATTTTAGATACCGATTTCAGCATCAGCACCGCTACAACTGGGATGTTGCCAGGAGCGAATCATCATTTGCCTCTGTCGATGTTGAACAAAGGGGGCTTAGTAAACAGGGTTAAGGGTCCTGTCGACCAAGGCTTTTGACTTCATGAGCCATAAAGGTCTCACAAAGGTATTTCTCCCTACAAGTCGTGAGGTTCTTGCAGGTGTATTTTCTCCTTAGGGATCGTGAGGATTCCTAAGTGTATGTTCCTCTGTAAGTCGTAAGGATCCTACAAGAGGGTTTTCTCCTTATAAGTCGAGAGGAATTATAAGGGTTATTCACCATATGGACATGTCCCTAGTCACAGGTGCGACTTTGCTGGGAAAATGTTTATTTGCGCCCGTGGATTGTATACAAAGGTCAGTATTGAGCCACTTGTAGGACAATATCGAAGGTTGTGGGGGATTTGCTTAAGAACAGGTTTAGGTTTCTGTAACTTAAGACTTTTAAATCTCATGAGCCGTGAGGGTCCCATAAGAGAATTCTCCTTACGAGTCGTAAGGATCTCGCAAGTGTATTTTCTCCTTAGGAATCGTGGGGATCCCTAAGTGTGTTGCTCCTTTGTGAGTAGTAAGGATCTCACGCGGGTGGTTTCTCCTTACAAGGTCGAGAGGATCTTGTAAGTGTCTTTTAACGAGGTTGCGCCCTTTCAGGTTTTCACAAACACTCGCCGGTAGTCCTGCTGTTTTTTCTCACGGAGCCCTTTCGGGTTTTCATCCGTGCCCCTTTTGCTTATGGACATACCGTTTTTTTATTCTTTTTCTCTCTTTTTTTTTACAAGGTCGCGCCCTTTCGGGTTTTCACGAACACTTGCCGGTAGCCCTGCTGTTTTTACTCACGGAGCTCTTTCGGGTTTTCATCCGTGCCCATTTTGCTTATGGACATACCGTTTTTATTTTTTTATTATTTTTTTTCTTTCTTTTTTTTTATTCATCTCGTCAGCCTAAGGACGCTGCGGTAGTAATTTAGGGACGTTTCGATCCGTCGTTAGTTTAAAGACATTTCGGTCCGTCGTTAGTTTAAGGACGTTTCGGTCCATCGTTAGTTTAAGGACGTTTCGGTCCGTTATTAGTTTAAGGACATTTCGGTCCGATATTAGTTTAAGGACGTTTCGGTCCAACATTAGTTTAAGGACGTTTCGGTCCGATATTAGTTTTAAGGACGTTTCGGTCCATTATTAGTTTAAGGACATTTCGGTCCGTTATTAGTTTAAGGACATTTCGGTCCGTTGAGGAGAGGGCCAGCTACTACTCATAGAGCTTTGAGCTTTAGGAAGATAGCGAGCGGACATAGTCGTCGTCATCTATCATTGACTAGGCTGTGGCTCATTAAGCGTAGTATTTCTTTAGGAAGCGGCCGTTTATTGGCCTGAAAGGCCTTTCACCATGCATGTCCATGAGTAGATAGGCTCCACCCTGATAGACCTTATCTATGATGTACGGGCCTTCATAGTTTGGCTCGAATTTTCCCCGCTTGGCGCGATTGGGGATCATAGGCCTTTTGACCACTAACACGAGTTCGCCTTGGCGGAATGTCCTCGGTCGGGTCAATCTTTCGTATGAGCGCGTCATCTTTGCTTTATAAGCTTCTAGATTTTGTTGCGCTATGAGCCGTGTTTCTTCAAGAGCATCAAGCTCCTCGAGCCGGAGGTTAGCATTTTCTTCGTTCGTCAGTTCGTAGTGGACTGCCATTCGTAGAGAGGGTAGCTCTATTTCGAGGGGGAGTACCGCTTCCGTACCGAATACCAGTGCGTACGGCGTTGTGTTCGTGGCCGTCTTGAACGTAGTTCGATAGGCCCAATGGGGCTCTTGCAGCCTCTCGTGCCAGTCTCTCTTATTTCGGGACACCGTCTTTTTCATGATTTTTGTCAAGGTCTTATTGAAGGCCTCGGCTAGACCATTAGCTCGCGGATTGTAAACTGAAGAATATCTCCGGTCTATATTGTGATGCTGCGCGAAGCGGCTAATTTTATGGCTTATGTATGCTGGCCCGTTATCGGAGATAATCCGCCGTAGAGTTCCAAACCGATAGATGACGTGCGTCTTGAAGAAGTGGAGGATATTCTCCGTCTTCACTTCCCTCAGCGGTACTGCTTCTGCCCATTTGGAGAAGTAATCAGTTGTCGCCAGGATGAAATGATGTCCCCGGGACGATGCTAGTTCGATGGGGCCGACTATGTCAGTCCCCCACATTTCGAATGGCCAGCTAGCCACCGTCGGATGTAGTGGGTTCGGATGCTGGTGGATGAAATCCCCGTGGATTTGGCACGAGTGGCATTGCTTCGCATATTCGAGGCAGTCCTGGATCATCGTGGGCCAGTAGTAACCCATCCGTTTAATTTTTAACTTCATCTTTGGGCCTGCTTGATGAGAACCACAGATTCCGTCATGAACCTCTTGAACGACTCTTTCTGCTTCGTCAGGTCCTAAACATCTTAGCCACAGAGAATCAAACGACCTCTTATACAGAGTATCATTGACGAAAGCGAAAGATAGAGCTCGTTTCATGAGCTGATGTCTTGAGGACTCTCCTTCGGGCATTCGGTGGGACTTAAAGTAGTCTATGAAGACTTCCCTCCAGTCCTCAGCCTTCTCACGGTCTTTTATTTGTAGGGTCATCTGCTCAGTCGCTCCCTTTTCTTCGTATGATTCCAGAGATATTTCTGCCGGGGCAAGCACTCGACGGCTTTGTACCATGATTTGGACGTCATCGAGGTTCTCGTCAGCCAGTTCTTTAGCGAGCTTAGCTAGCGCGTCTGCTTTGCTATTTTCCGCACGTGGTATGCTTTCCAAAGTGTAGGAGGGAATTTGGGTCAATAGTTGTTGCACCTTTTCGCCGTACTTTACCAACTCCGGTTTGCACGTTTGGTAGTCACCATTTACTTGACTAACGACCAGTTGAGAATTCCTGTATATAAGGAGGTCTTCAATTCCCATGTCAATGGCGATTTCGAGGCCCGCTATCAAAGCTTCGTATTCGGCTTCATTGTTTGTCCTCGGCTCTGTTAAGGAGAAGGCGAAGCGCATTATCCCTCCTTATGGGGTTACGAAGATAAGGCCTACTCTCGATTTGATTATGGGGGTACATTGTTTGCGCTTCTTCATGGAAGATGCCCCATCAAAATAGAGTTCCCATCGGGTATCACCGCCGCCGATCGCATCAAATGCATGTTTGTCCGGCAAATCGCAGTTCAGAGGAGAACCGGCAGGTACTGGATGCTCAGCAAGGAAGTCGGCAATGGCCTGGCCTTTCACTGCCTTGAGAGGTCAATACGTTATCGAGAACTCCATCAGGAGTAGAGCCCATTTAGCGAGTCGACCCGTCAATATAGCCTTTGACATCAAATATTTAAGAGGGTCCACCTTCGAGATGAGACGGACTTCGTGCGCCAAAGCATAGTGCCTGAGCTTTGTTATCGCGAAGATCAACACCAAGCAGTGTTTTTCAATGGGAGAGTAGTTGCTTTCTATCCCGAGCAGAACTCGACTTAAGTAGTAGAGTGCTCTCTCTTTTCCTTGATCGTTCTCTTGTGCCCATAATGCGCCTAAGGAACCTTCAAGGGCGGTTGTATAAAGAATGAGGGGTTTTCCCTTGACCGGCGCAGCCAACACCGGAGGGTTCTGCAGGTACTGCTTGATCTCGTCTAGTGCACCTTGGCATTTGTGATCCCAAACGAATGGAGTTCCCTTCTTCATCAGGTGGCTTTAAGGACGGCACTTGCCTGAAAGATTGGCGATAAATCGCCGGATGTATGCGAGCTTCCCTTGGAGAGACCGCAACTGTTTGAGGGTTCTTGGCGGAGGCATTTCCATGATCGCCTTGATCTTAGATGGATCTACTTCGATACCTCGGTATCGGATGATGAATCCCAGGAATTTACCCGAGGAGACTCCGAACGCGCATTTGAGGGGATTCATCTTCAAATTATATTGCCGAAGGCGTTGAAATACGGTCTCCAGATGCTTTAAATGCTCTTCGTATGACATGCGCTTCACTACGAGGTCATCGATATAGCACTCGACGATGTCATGTATGAGATCGTCGAAGATCTTTGTCATGGCCCTTTGATAGGTAGCGCCGGCGTTCTTTAGACCAAAGGGCATAACCCTGTAGCAGAATATACCCAAAGGGGTCCGGAAAGCGGTGTGCTTCTGGTCTTCGGGATGCATCTTTATCTGATTGTACCCTGATGAACCATCCATAAAGGAGAAAATCTCGTGAGTGGACGTGGTATCTATCATTAGCTCGGTTACCGGTACTGGGAAATCGTCCTTCGGGCAAGCTTTATTGAGATCCCTGAAATCCACGCATATGCGTACCGTCCCATTTTTCTTCATTACTGGGACGATGTTGGCGATCCAGTCGGGATATTAGACTTCTTGGATAAATCCAGAATCGATCAGCTTCTTGACTTCGGCGTTGATGCTCATCTCAACCTTGAGCCGCATCCTTCTCGGCGCCTGCTTGACTGGCTTGATATCTGGGGATATTGCTAATTTATGCACAGCAATCTCCGGATCTAATCCTGGCATCTCGGAATAGTTCCATGTGAAGCAATCTTTATGCTGTAGAAGCACGTCCTTTAACGCAACCACCCTTTCTTCAGATAGCAGCTCGCTGACAAATGTCGGTCGCGGATCATCTTCCGATCCCAACTCAATCTTCTTGAGGTTATCTGCAGTAGTATGTATGCCATCTTCCAGTTCTTTCGGAGCTGGCAGAAATTCTGAGATCACCTCATCATTGCTGTTCTCAAAGCACCAGGGAAGGTCATCCATGTTCTTAGGCTCTTCTTTTAATATCGTAATCGTGTAACAGGTGCGAATCCGCTTCCAGGACTGAGGTGGATCTGGTTCTGCTTTCGTGGCTTTGGGTTCGTGCTTTTGTGGCGGCGTTACCCTCCAGCCGTTAGATAAAGCAAATCTGCCCTGTTGGTACTGGTCCTCGACCCAGTTCTTGAAGGTGAAGCAGTCTTCGGTAGGATGTCCTATGGCTCGGTGATAAGAGCAATAGCTCATATGAGAAGCCTTGTTAGCTTGCTCAGAGTGTCTAGACTCAGGAAGCGCAATCATTTGATGTTTTATAGCGAGCTCGAGTAACCTCTCCGTCTTGTCTCGAGGGAAGGAATACGCTCGACTCATCATCTTCATGAGGGACAAATCCGGACCACGCAACGCCCGATCACACGACTCTCTAATCCTGCATCGTTGTTGTCGGCTCCTCTTTCCGCTTCTTGATTTATTTCTGCCTCTGCTTCGGGCCTTTTGTACAACGGGTTGGCAGGGATGAGCATCTTTGTCTTTTGCAGCCTGTTGAAACAGACGTTGCGTCCTGGCCTTCTCATAGATGGCCATCTCGCGGTTGTGGTCTTCCCGAGCTTTTTGACCCACTTTCCTGATAAGCTTGTCCATTCGTTCTTCAAACGACGGACTCGGCCCTTCAATTGCGGGATCTAGTTTTGATGAGGGGTTAGCATTTTGTTCAGACCAGAATATTGCATTATTATATTCCCCATTCTTATGCATTTTACAATGAAAACAGGTGCTTTTGACCCATGTCTGCTACATGTTACAGGTTACAGGTTCTTGGACAGAAAACAGTGAAAACGATGTAAAGACGATATAAAAGTGAGACTTTGACCAACAAAGTGAAGGATCTTGATCAAGCCTACATAAGGAATAGTTCACAAAGCAAGATTCAAGACGTCGACTCAAAGCGAAGGGTTAAAGTTCACTACAATTATTCACTGTAGGATCTGGAACAAACCTAGAAGCCAAACTGAGAAAAGAACCAAAGAATAACAAAGCCCAGGAAGCCCAAAAGAAGTACAGAAAATCTGAGGAAATGAATCCTCTAATGGGCCGCGGAACCACGGCCCAACCCCCACACATGCCGCGGTTCCGAGGCCGTATAGGGCAATCAGGAGATAAAATTTTTACCATATTTTGTAAAATCTTTGACCGGTCTTTCTAGAGGGCTATATTTGTAATTGCAGATATGCGGTTCAAGCTGTAATCTAGGGTTTCTATCTCCTATAAATAGAAGCCCAAATCATTGTATTCTTTTCATGCCTCCCTTTAATGAATAAAATTTAGAAATCTTTTGGAGAGCATCGGTGTTTCTTTTCCGTTCAGAAATTCAGATCTGACAACCCTGCATGGATGATTGGAGGGATACATCTGTAAGTAGTTTATTTTAATTGCTTGCCTTAGATGTTAGCTTTGGGAAAGGCTTTTGAGAGATGAGATCTCTCATCCCTTTCTTACCTATCACATAGAATCTATAGGACTCCATGCATACATGCACATACCGCTCCCTACGGCACCCTATCCCTCGAGGTAGCGGTGATACCGTAGTATAAAGGCCCGGGTGTGATGTTTTCCATGGAGGTTAGGGTAAGGATCTCTAAAAGAAGGACAAGAACCTAGAGGAAGGAACACCTTCCCGAACGGATCTAATCCACTTTATTGATAATTACCGTAACTCCTCTTAGATCCTAATTTGGGTATAGAAAGCGTTGAGATTTATTTACATTTCCAAACCATTCCTAAACCTAACGCTGGTAAGATTTAGATCTAGATAATTTTAGTATAGATAATTTAGGTTTTTAGATTTAATAATCAATCCGAACACCCTTCGGAATTAACTCGTTAGCGCGATTAGGAAATTCACAACATCCCTGTGGACCGACCCGTACTCACCGGCTAGCTTCATGCGACGCCGTTCTTGATTGCGGTTACAAATATTTTTGATCTATCTTTTAGAAAGCGCAAGCACGCTAAATCATTCAATCAAATGGCGCCGTTGCCGGGGATGGCGTAGAACTTTCCTTTTTGCAATTTCGGGTTAATCATAAAATTTAAAAAAATCATAAAAATCTGAAAAATCACAAAAAAAATATTAAAAAATATCATCTGTTATTTTTGGAAAGGTATTCTTGTTTGAATTTTGCAGGATTTGCACACAAATTCGGATCTGAAAATCTACAGAGATCAAAACAGCAAATATCAAATCCGAACAAATAGAAGATCACAACAACCGAGGAACAGAAGAAATTTGGAGGACCGAGTCAACAAGAAGAATCGCGGTGATCTGGTCAAAAAAAAAACCCTCCAAAGCTACCAAACCGCGGCGGAACCGCCGCGCGAGCCCCATTCCGGCCGCGGAACCGCCGCGGCCTGGTCGATTCAGGGCTTGAAAAAAAAGGCTGAAGCGCGAGATTTAAAAAAAAAAAAACAGTTCCGCCACTGCAAATTTCTGTGAGTTTTCTCTCTCCTCCTCTGTAAATCTTGATATATCTTCTGTAAATTTGCCTGCAGGATTTCTTTGCGCTCAAAAATCTTATTCCTCTCCAAAATAACAATCGTGTGCAGGATTTTTGGGCCCCGCTTGAAATGAAATTAGATTGCAAGTAATATTTTGCTGTTGCATATCTTTTTTATAAAATATTTTGCTGTTGCATATCTTTTCTATAAAATATTTTGCTGTTGCATATCTTTTCTCTAAAAATCTTTTTGCAACAAAATTTTTCCAATTAAAGAGAGAAAGAATGAAAATAAAAAGAACAAATATTTTATAGAAACTTGCAAAAAAATTTAGCCGCAAATAAATCCTTGCACCACCAACCATCCTTCTTGTCACCTTTCTTCTTCTAACATGGGTACCCCACATAAAAAATCTCTTGCCGAACTTTGGTATCCTGAACCTAATTTTGCGTCGTATATCAATGTGTTCGGTCAATTTAAAGACGATCCTTCCTTGCCTAAAATATCTTTGAATGATCAAATAGAGGCATCTAGGAGAAATAGTTTGACTTTTCAACCCACTTTGTGTCAACCGAGTCAACCTTTACCACCTACATATGTTGATACCACTTCTTCAAGTCCTTCTGTCACTCCTAGGCCGATGTCCATTGCTGAGCATATTGCTCAATCTCGCAGTCGATCTTTCACCCCTCTTCACTCATCTAGTTCTAGGGATCCACACGACTATTCACCTTTTTATCCATATGTTGACCCTACCCCTGTCCAATCACCCACTTCCTACCAGTCCTACCCGACCTTCCCACCTTCACTAGACACTGTTTCTACACAGCCTGTTGGGAGTTTTGCATATCCACACCATTTTGAATATTTTACCGAAACCCCCTCACCACCCAAGTCTAGTTTGGAAGAGTCGTTGGAGGCATATATTGCTGCAACAAATAAAATGATGAGGAATGTGGAAGCGTCCATGACCGCTCTTATGCAACCTAGTGAACCGATAGCTAGTGTCCCGCTAGCTCAAAAAATTTTAATGTATAAGGAGGCGGTTGGACAGAGTGAGAATGAGAGAGGATTTTCAAATCAAACCTACCCTTACCCAATTGAAGCCCACAACTCCGGTTTTCCATCGATTGTTCCAAATGATTCACCAGTTGAAAATAAAAACGAGTTGTGTGATTTTGTAGTGTTTGATTTGCCAGATTGTGAGGAACCCCTTTCGAGTGAAACCGCACCTAATCCTTTCGATCTTTACACCTCCACTCTAGAACCTAAATCGATAGATATCCATGCTTTTGATGAGGTGTCTAAAGAAATTGATTTTCACTTGATTGAGAATATAGACGCCGGGAATATTTCGGATGATGAACCTGTCGATTTGCTTGAAATTTTATGTTCAAATCATCATCCTGAGTCATTAAATGTTTATCCCGAATCTCATATGCGTCTAGATTTTGATGATAATGGCATGGATGAGTTGAATATTGAGGATAGTATTGAGGAGAGTCTTGAGGATAATATTGAGGTTGAATCATTTTTGTTTAATGTGTCTGATTTTCCAATTCATCCTCCTGAACCTTTGACTGTTATATCACCCTCCCTCCTTCCCATCATTCCGACCCCGCTTGAAGACTGTGAGCTTGAAACCTTTTCCATCGAATCTGACACAATTCTCACAGACGATGACACCTACGAGTGTTTTACTTTTTCGGACGATGTTGATGACTCACTACCCGAGTTTGAGTCCTTTACATTTTCAGATGAGCCATCAGACTCGGTTGATTATAGTAGTTTCGAACCATTAATGGAATCTTTCAAGTTCGAAACAGTTTACTACGGTGAGAAAGATACTATCCCTAATTCACTCCCTTTCGTCTTTCCCATTGTTCCGACCGAACAAATGACCGTTACGCTTTCATCTCCTATACCAAGTTCGGCGTACCCATGTTTTCTTGCGAATCTTGAGGGATTTGATCCCATTTCTCGACCAGTAGATAGGTTAGCGCAATCACTTATAACATATCAGTCATCACATATTGCGCTAATTTATTCACTCAATTTACACCCTCAAGATCGTACTCCACTTCCTTCTTCTTTTCGCCATTCTTCTCCCCCACCGAGACCATATTCTACCATTCTTCTTTCCACACGGTCTCGCGTGCTTCTCATTTTCTTGCACCAACTATACCATTTCCACGATAAGATTTTTGAATGGTTGGTGCTAACTTTTGGCTTGTGCAAGGCCAAGCTTAAGTTTGGGAGAATCTTTGTATATATGTATATATTTTTTGTTTTCTTTTCTATAAAAAAATATAAAAAAATCAAAACATTAAAAATATAAAAATTATAAATAAACAGGGGAGTGCCGGTATTTTGACCCTCTTGGTTTAGCATGACAGTGAGGACACTGTCAAGTTCAAGTTTGGGGGTATGCTCGGTACGTCTTCTTCCTTCGCATTCATTTGTACATATTTTTGCATTTGCATATTTATTTGAAAAACCCATAAAAATTGAAAAATTTCAAAAATTATAAAGATTATTGTATTCAATTTTGGCTATAATTGACTTGAGTTTGACAAATAGGTTAACTGGCTAGGAACAACTAGATCTTAGACTTAGTGAATTAAAAACCCTAAAGATAACATTCCTTAAAGTTTAACGGTAGAAAGTATATGCCTTGTAGTTTATTTAGAAATAGGCAAATTTTGGGTTCACTTCTTGGGCGAAGTCAAAATGAGGGAAGAGTATTGATGTTCTTATTAGAGTATAAGTTTGAAAAATAGTTCCTAGCTTAAGTCTAAATTCTGAAAATGTATACCCTACAATTTGCACAATCACGCACCTTGAAACTTGGAATAGTAGAAGAGACCTTGAAGTGCTCTTGTCTAAAGTCCTTAGTACAATGAAAATAAAGAAAAAAAAAGTGAATAAAGAATATAAAAAAATGGACACTGGTTTTTGTGATTACTTAAGGCTGCAAAAATAGAAAAATATTTAGCGAGGGTGCTTCATCACCTAGTGCCTTAGACCAACTGGTTTGGGAGTCACTGCTAAAGCCTTGGGTGTTACAAAACTAGGAAGTACGCTTTAAAGTGCTAACGCATCTTGTAATCGGTTGTTGGTACCTCAAGAAGTATTAACGGTCGCATGAAGGATGTGTAAGCAAATTTCATTTAAAAATTCACTAATTAATAAGTGCTTTGGACAATGGACGAGAGTATGATTGCTTGATTTGAATTTCTAAGTGTAGGGGTGATCTATACACACACGTAGGGGTATATGATTGGAATTTAGATAAGAGAGAGGAATGAAAAATAGAACTTATATCTTTAATAGAGTTGATAGAAATTCCTAAGTCGAGATGGAATCCTAGAAGGAAAACTTAAGAGATACCGAAAGCTAAGTAAGTCTATAGCATATATATAATCTTAAGTTAAATAATGAGGAAGTGTGAAGAATGTGGGTGGATAATTTGCGAGTCAAAAGATAATAGAATTCCTTGTTAGAAAACTTAATTGAAAAACAAAAGTCGAAAGGCCGAATTGATAGGATTTTGTGGGTGTAATCCGCTGAAAACCCTCAGGAGACAACACTCCTCCTACTAGGGACACCTAGAGGTTTAACGGCTTGTTGCACGTGCTCAGTGCAATCGCGTTTCCCTGCGAAAGTGCGGTTATGAATTTAGTGAATAAAAATAAGTTTGCTCGAGGACGAGCAAAAGATAAGTTTGGGGGTATTTGTTCAGACCAGAATATTGCATTATTATATTCCCCATTCTTATGCATTTTACAATGAAAACAGGTGCTTTTGACCCATGTCTGCTACATGTTACAGGTTACAGGTTCTTGGACAGAAAACAGTGAAAACGATGTAAAGACGATATAAAAGTGAGACTTTGACCAACAAAGTGAAGGATCTTGATCAAGCCTACATAAGGAATAGTTCACAAAGCAAGATTCAAGACGTCGACTCAAAGCGAAGGGTTAAAGTTCACTACAATTATTCACTGTAGGATCTGGAACAAACCTAGAAGCCAAACTGAGAAAAGAACCAAAGAATAACAAAGCCCAGGAAGCCCAAAAGAAGTACAGAAAATCTGAGGAAATGAATCCTCTAATGGGCCGCGGAACCACGGCCCAACCCCCACACATGCCGCGGTTCCGAGGCCGTATAGGGCAATCAGGAGATAAAATTTTTACCATATTTTGTAAAATCTTTGACCGGTCTTTCTAGAGGGCTATATTTGTAATTGCAGATATGCGGTTCAAGCTGTAATCTAGGGTTTCTATCTCCTATAAATAGAAGCCCAAATCATTGTATTCTTTTCATGCCTCCCTTTAATGAATAAAATTTAGAAATCTTTTGGAGAGCATCGGTGTTTCTTTTCCGTTCAGAAATTCAGATCTGACAACCCTGCATGGATGATTGGAGGGATACATCTGTAAGTAGTTTATTTTAATTGCTTGCCTTAGATGTTAGCTTTGGGAAAGGCTTTTGAGAGATGAGATCTCTCATCCCTTTCTTACCTATCACATAGAATCTATAGGACTCCATGCATACATGCACATACCGCTCCCTACGGCACCCTATCCCTCGAGGTAGCGGTGATACCGTAGTATAAAGGCCCGGGTGTGATGTTTTCCATGGAGGTTAGGGTAAGGATCTCTAAAAGAAGGACAAGAACCTAGAGGAAGGAACACCTTCCCGAACGGATCTAATCCACTTTATTGATAATTACCGTAACTCCTCTTAGATCCTAATTTGGGTATAGAAAGCGTTGAGATTTATTTACATTTCCAAACCATTCCTAAACCTAACGCTGGTAAGATTTAGATCTAGATAATTTTAGTATAGATAATTTAGGTTTTTAGATTTAATAATCAATCCGAACACCCTTCGGAATTAACTCGTTAGCGCGATTAGGAAATTCACAACATCCCTGTGGACCGACCCGTACTCACCGGCTAGCTTCATGCGACGCCGTTCTTGATTGCGGTTACAAATATTTTTGATCTATCTTTTAGAAAGCGCAAGCACGCTAAATCATTCAATCAAATGGCGCCGTTGCCGGGGATGGCGTAGAACTTTCCTTTTTGCAATTTCGGGTTAATCATAAAATTTAAAAAAATCATAAAAATCTGAAAAATCACAAAAAAAATATTAAAAAATATCATCTGTTATTTTTGGAAAGGTATTCTTGTTTGAATTTTGCAGGATTTGCACACAAATTCGGATCTGAAAATCTACAGAGATCAAAACAGCAAATATCAAATCCGAACAAATAGAAGATCACAACAACCGAGGAACAGAAGAAATTTGGAGGACCGAGTCAACAAGAAGAATCGCGGTGATCTGGTCAAAAAAAAAACCCTCCAAAGCTACCAAACCGCGGCGGAACCGCCGCGCGAGCCCCATTCCGGCCGCGGAACCGCCGCGGCCTGGTCGATTCAGGGCTTGAAAAAAAAGGCTGAAGCGCGAGATTTAAAAAAAAAAAAACAGTTCCGCCACTGCAAATTTCTGTGAGTTTTCTCTCTCCTCCTCTGTAAATCTTGATATATCTTCTGTAAATTTGCCTGCAGGATTTCTTTGCGCTCAAAAATCTTATTCCTCTCCAAAATAACAATCGTGTGCAGGATTTTTGGGCCCCGCTTGAAATGAAATTAGATTGCAAGTAATATTTTGCTGTTGCATATCTTTTTTATAAAATATTTTGCTGTTGCATATCTTTTCTATAAAATATTTTGCTGTTGCATATCTTTTCTCTAAAAATCTTTTTGCAACAAAATTTTTCCAATTAAAGAGAGAAAGAATGAAAATAAAAAGAACAAATATTTTATAGAAACTTGCAAAAAAATTTAGCCGCAAATAAATCCTTGCACCACCAACCATCCTTCTTGTCACCTTTCTTCTTCTAACATGGGTACCCCACATAAAAAATCTCTTGCCGAACTTTGGTATCCTGAACCTAATTTTGCGTCGTATATCAATGTGTTCGGTCAATTTAAAGACGATCCTTCCTTGCCTAAAATATCTTTGAATGATCAAATAGAGGCATCTAGGAGAAATAGTTTGACTTTTCAACCCACTTTGTGTCAACCGAGTCAACCTTTACCACCTACATATGTTGATACCACTTCTTCAAGTCCTTCTGTCACTCCTAGGCCGATGTCCATTGCTGAGCATATTGCTCAATCTCGCAGTCGATCTTTCACCCCTCTTCACTCATCTAGTTCTAGGGATCCACACGACTATTCACCTTTTTATCCATATGTTGACCCTACCCCTGTCCAATCACCCACTTCCTACCAGTCCTACCCGACCTTCCCACCTTCACTAGACACTGTTTCTACACAGCCTGTTGGGAGTTTTGCATATCCACACCATTTTGAATATTTTACCGAAACCCCCTCACCACCCAAGTCTAGTTTGGAAGAGTCGTTGGAGGCATATATTGCTGCAACAAATAAAATGATGAGGAATGTGGAAGCGTCCATGACCGCTCTTATGCAACCTAGTGAACCGATAGCTAGCGTCCCGCTAGCTCAAAAAATTTTAATGTATAAGGAGGCGGTTGGACAGAGTGAGAATGAGAGAGGATTTTCAAATCAAACCTACCCTTACCCAATTGAAGCCCACAACTCCGGTTTTCCATCGATTGTTCCAAATGATTCACCAGTTGAAAATAAAAACGAGTTGTGTGATTTTGTAGTGTTTGATTTGCCAGATTGTGAGGAACCCCTTTCGAGTGAAACCGCACCTAATCCTTTCGATCTTTACACCTCCACTCTAGAACCTAAATCGATAGATATCCATGCTTTTGATGAGGTGTCTAAAGAAATTGATTTTCACTTGATTGAGAATATAGACGCCGGGAATATTTCGGATGATGAACCTGTCGATTTGCTTGAAATTTTATGTTCAAATCATCATCCTGAGTCATTAAATATTTATCCCGAATCTCATATGCGTCTAGATTTTGATGATAATGGCATGGATGAGTTGAATATTGAGGATAGTATTGAGGAGAGTCTTGAGGATAATATTGAGGTTGAATCATTTTTGTTTAATGTGTCTGATTTTCCAATTCATCCTCCTGAACCTTTGACTGTTATATCACCCTCCCTCCTTCCCATCATTCCGACCCCGCTTGAAGACTGTGAGCTTGAAACCTTTTCCATCGAATCTGACACAATTCTCACAGACGATGACACCTACGAGTGTTTTACTTTTTCGGACGATGTTGATGACTCACTACCCGAGTTTGAGTCCTTTACATTTTCAGATGAGCCATCAGACTCGGTTGATTATAGTAGTTTCGAACCATTAATGGAATCTTTCAAGTTCGAAACAGTTTACTACGGTGAGAAAGATACTATCCCTAATTCACTCCCTTTCGTCTTTCCCATTGTTCCGACCGAACAAATGACCGTTACGCTTTCATCTCCTATACCAAGTTCGGCGTACCCATGTTTTCTTGCGAATCTTGAGGGATTTGATCCCATTTCTCGACCAGTAGATAGGTTAGCGCAATCACTTATAACATATCAGTCATCACATATTGCGCTAATTTATTCACTCAATTTACACCCTCAAGATCGTACTCCACTTCCTTCTTCTTTTCGCCATTCTTCTCCCCCACCGAGACCATATTCTACCATTCTTCTTTCCACACGGTCTCGCGTGCTTCTCATTTTCTTGCACCAACTATACCATTTCCACGATAAGATTTTTGAATGGTTGGTGCTAACTTTTGGCTTGTGCAAGGCCAAGCTTAAGTTTGGGAGAATCTTTGTATATATGTATATATTTTTTGTTTTCTTTTCTATAAAAAAATATAAAAAAATCAAAACATTAAAAATATAAAAATTATAAATAAACAGGGGAGTGCCGGTATTTTGACCCTCTTGGTTTAGCATGACAGTGAGGACACTGTCAAGTTCAAGTTTGGGGGTATGCTCGGTACGTCTTCTTCCTTCGCATTCATTTGTACATATTTTTGCATTTGCATATTTATTTGAAAAACCCATAAAAATTGAAAAATTTCAAAAATTATAAAGATTATTGTATTCAATTTTGGCTATAATTGACTTGAGTTTGACAAATAGGTTAACTGGCTAGGAACAACTAGATCTTAGACTTAGTGAATTAAAAACCCTAAAGATAACATTCCTTAAAGTTTAACGGTAGAAAGTATATGCCTTGTAGTTTATTTAGAAATAGGCAAATTTTGGGTTCACTTCTTGGGCGAAGTCAAAATGAGGGAAGAGTATTGATGTTCTTATTAGAGTATAAGTTTGAAAAATAGTTCCTAGCTTAAGTCTAAATTCTGAAAATGTATACCCTACAATTTGCACAATCACGCACCTTGAAACTTGGAATAGTAGAAGAGACCTTGAAGTGCTCTTGTCTAAAGTCCTTAGTACAATGAAAATAAAGAAAAAAAAAGTGAATAAAGAATATAAAAAAATGGACACTGGTTTTTGTGATTACTTAAGGCTGCAAAAATAGAAAAATATTTAGCGAGGGTGCTTCATCACCTAGTGCCTTAGACCAACTGGTTTGGGAGTCACTGCTAAAGCCTTGGGTGTTACAAAACTAGGAAGTACGCTTTAAAGTGCTAACGCATCTTGTAATCGGTTGTTGGTACCTCAAGAAGTATTAACGGTCGCATGAAGGATGTGTAAGCAAATTTCATTTAAAAATTCACTAATTAATAAGTGCTTTGGACAATGGACGAGAGTATGATTGCTTGATTTGAATTTCTAAGTGTAGGGGTGATCTATACACACACGTAGGGGTATATGATTGGAATTTAGATAAGAGAGAGGAATGAAAAATAGAACTTATATCTTTAATAGAGTTGATAGAAATTCCTAAGTCGAGATGGAATCCTAGAAGGAAAACTTAAGAGATACCGAAAGCTAAGTAAGTCTATAGCATATATATAATCTTAAGTTAAATAATGAGGAAGTGTGAAGAATGTGGGTGGATAATTTGCGAGTCAAAAGATAATAGAATTCCTTGTTAGAAAACTTAATTGAAAAACAAAAGTCGAAAGGCCGAATTGATAGGATTTTGTGGGTGTAATCCGCTGAAAACCCTCAGGAGACAACACTCCTCCTACTAGGGACACCTAGAGGTTTAACGGCTTGTTGCACGTGCTCAGTGCAATCGCGTTTCCCTGCGAAAGTGCGGTTATGAATTTAGTGAATAAAAATAAGTTTGCTCGAGGACGAGCAAAAGATAAGTTTGGGGGTATTTGTTCAGACCAGAATATTGCATTATTATATTCCCCATTCTTATGCATTTTACAATGAAAACAGGTGCTTTTGACCCATGTCTGCTACATGTTACAGGTTACAGGTTCTTGGACAGAAAACAGTGAAAACGATGTAAAGACGATATAAAAGTGAGACTTTGACCAACAAAGTGAAGGATCTTGATCAAGCCTACATAAGGAATAGTTCACAAAGCAAGATTCAAGACGTCGACTCAAAGCGAAGGGTTAAAGTTCACTACAATTATTCACTGTAGGATCTGGAACAAACCTAGAAGCCAAACTGAGAAAAGAACCAAAGAATAACAAAGCCCAGGAAGCCCAAAAGAAGTACAGAAAATCTGAGGAAATGAATCCTCTAATGGGCCGCGGAACCACGGCCCAACCCCCACACATGCCGCGGTTCCGAGGCCGTATAGGGCAATCAGGAGATAAAATTTTTACCATATTTTGTAAAATCTTTGACCGGTCTTTCTAGAGGGCTATATTTGTAATTGCAGATATGCGGTTCAAGCTGTAATCTAGGGTTTCTATCTCCTATAAATAGAAGCCCAAATCATTGTATTCTTTTCATGCCTCCCTTTAATGAATAAAATTTAGAAATCTTTTGGAGAGCATCGGTGTTTCTTTTCCGTTCAGAAATTCAGATCTGACAACCCTGCATGGATGATTGGAGGGATACATCTGTAAGTAGTTTATTTTAATTGCTTGCCTTAGATGTTAGCTTTGGGAAAGGCTTTTGAGAGATGAGATCTCTCATCCCTTTCTTACCTATCACATAGAATCTATAGGACTCCATGCATACATGCACATACCGCTCCCTACGGCACCCTATCCCTCGAGGTAGCGGTGATACCGTAGTATAAAGGCCCGGGTGTGATGTTTTCCATGGAGGTTAGGGTAAGGATCTCTAAAAGAAGGACAAGAACCTAGAGGAAGGAACACCTTCCCGAACGGATCTAATCCACTTTATTGATAATTACCGTAACTCCTCTTAGATCCTAATTTGGGTATAGAAAGCGTTGAGATTTATTTACATTTCCAAACCATTCCTAAACCTAACGCTGGTAAGATTTAGATCTAGATAATTTTAGTATAGATAATTTAGGTTTTTAGATTTAATAATCAATCCGAACACCCTTCGGAATTAACTCGTTAGCGCGATTAGGAAATTCACAACATCCCTGTGGACCGACCCGTACTCACCGGCTAGCTTCATGCGACGCCGTTCTTGATTGCGGTTACAAATATTTTTGATCTATCTTTTAGAAAGCGCAAGCACGCTAAATCATTCAATCACATTTCCTGACAGGGCGTCCTCTTCTTCATCAAAGGTATATATGGCGTAGCTACTGTGGGCCCGTTCCCGTTTTCCGGCTCTCACGTATCCAAGCCCAAGTGTTTCCATTTTCCCGTTGGGCAATTTGCGTTGAGTCCCAGGGACATCCCAAATCCTGTTGTAGAACCGAGCTTGTCGAACAGTCTGTTTTAAGGGTACTCCTCGGCGCTTCAATAGCATCTTTAGTCCATTTGTGTAGTATCTGGGAAAGCGGATGGGTTGGAGCCTGTTGAGTGTAGCATCCGCGCCATGCCATATCTCTTTCTCCACTCTCGTTTCTGTGGATTGGTAGAATAGGATCGCCTTTTCACCCTTTCTCCTGGGAGGGACGTAAAACGTCTGCAAGTCCTGCACATTGTGAGCTTGAAGTGCGTTAAGATCCTTGTAGTGTTTCTGCGGCACCATGGTGATTTGCAAACTTTGATCATCGCCAGGGGATGCTTATATTGACGGCCGACTGGAGAACACGGCATTAACCTCATCTTCCGAGTCACTTCCGAAGACCAACATGGGGGCGGACGGTCCCGTGTTGTTGCACCGAGGCGGACCAGCGTAAACTATCTCTTCTTCTTCTTCGGTATCGCTCCCGAAAACAGGGATGGCGGCGGCGGCTTTTTTCTCCGGCTTGCGACACTTTTCTATATCCTCGAAGTCTGGCAAAAAGTACTTCGCATCTTCATACTTGCGAACTTCGTTAACGGAGAATGGGTTCAGCTCACCTGTTACGGTATATTCGAAACCATCCTTGAAGTACTTCATACACTGATGTTGTGTCGAAGGGATGATGTTGTATTCGTGTAACCAAGGGCGACCGAGCAAGGCGTTGTAGCAGGTCTTGGCGTCAATGACGTGAAACTTGATGTCCGTGACGAGCAGTCCAAAGCGTAATGTCAATATTACGGATCCAAGAGTCCGTGACGATTGGGAGTCGAAACCAGAGATGGTAATTTTGTCACGAGCGAGGTGTTGCACACTCATGCAGATTTCCTTTAACACCCGAACATTAAGGAGATTGACGGAGGATCCATTATCCACTAGGATCTTGCCTATCTTGATATCATGGTTGTATCCAGAGACATATAGGGGACGGTTGTGGTCGCACGTCCCGAGAAGGAGGTCTTCGTCCCCGAAAGTGACGTCGGTCGTATGCACTTCCTCTAGTTCATCCTTCATCCTTTCAGTGGCGAGGAAGGCTTGGAATTGCTCAGGTTCTTGTAACGCCTTAATTAGTGAATCTCGAGCTTCTTTTGATAATAAGAGGGCATAGAGAATGCTAAGTTGAGAAGGTAGCTTCCTTAGGTGCGCCAGGATATTATAGTCCACCTTACCCTTCTTGGGAGGGTCTTTGGTAGTCAGCTCTTTCATGACTTGGTCATCTAAAGCGATATCCTCAGTGACCTTTTCCTTTCCCTTATCTTTTCTATTTGCGGGCCCGAGATTCTTTTCTGGGAGCGTGCGATTGCGCAGCTGAATGTTCTCGCAGGCCTCTGATTCCTCCTCTTTCCCTAAAACGGATTCTTTAAAGAGAGGGCCCAGAGCAATTTCTTCATCAGAGTCGCTCCCAAAGGTGAGAACTTGTGACCCGCCGGCATTAACCATGTAACAGTTGCCAGTGGTTCTGTTGTGCCCGTCGGCAGTACTTCTTCGTTCCCGACGAGTCTTGCGTTTCATGCGCTTAAAATGTTGCCGATGAGCAACATATCCTTGCCACCATATCCTAAAGGCGTCGCACTCCTCCGTGGGGTGTGAAATTTTCCGATGATATGCGCAATAATCAGGATGCCTCTCCGCCCCCATTGAGCGTGTTTTCTTGCGAGGGTGGTAGCTTCATTCCCATTGACATGGCTTTGGCAAACCTTTTCCTCATCTTGAATATCTTCTTGTCTGCCTCGGATGCCTTTCGATCTGGCGGGAGTACTTCAACTCTTTCGTTCAGTCGCCTGCATTTGGCTCCTTCCGATGCGGCCATCTCACGCTCCTGATCCGCTTTACTCTTTAGACGAATCTCGTCTAGAAAGGCGTCGATCATTTCATCTGTTGGCCACACAAGCTCCGGTTCAGGCTCTGCCCCCAGTTTCTTAGTGCCAGGAGTCTTTTCATTGTCAGTAAACGAGTGGGAGATTACGTTACAACTCGCCACATATCCCTCGGATTCATCCGACGAGCTCTCTCCATCATCTTCCTCTTGAAAGATGTGGTTGAGGAACTCTTGCAGCGTGACAGGACTTCGCGCCTTTTGATTGTACTCTTCCATCGCGTCGATTTGCTTCTGCAAGTTCGTGCGCTTGTCTCAGGCTTCACGGGCCTCTTGGATTTCTTCTTCTTTTTCTTCAAAGATTTTGACGGTTGGGCGTGAGTACTTGGGCCATCACCACCGCTTTTTGTAGTTGGGCGCGGTTTCAGCATCCCCTCGATGATTTGAGGTTCGAGCGGGTTCTTCCATTCGACTGCCGGGCACGCATGAAGGTCCTTCAGCATTCTTTTGGTTTTAGTTGACAGCACGACCTCCCATGGAGCTTCCTCAATAAAGGAACAGGTTGCCCCCGGTGTATCTGCTTTCTTAGGAGCATGCGGCTGTGGTGGGTTCACCTTCCACTTTTCGGACATCGCAAACTTCCCCTGGAGGTATTGATCTTCAATCCATCCTTTGAAGACGAAGCAATCCTCAATCGGATGACTTACCGTTTGATGGTAAGGGCAATAGTTAGGGTTATTCACCTCAGTGGGTTGTGGCGGTCGCCTTGGATTTGGTAGGTTTATAGTCTGTTGCGTACTGCCAGCTCGAATAACCATTTCGTCTTGTCTCGTGGGAACGAGTAGGGACGCTTCATCTTCTCATTATAATACCGACGTCTTTCTTCCAATTGATCCGCCAGCTTCGGGACGTTGGGTTGCTGCTGGGCATTCGCGACGAAGGTTGCCTTTCCTTTACCCTTGTCGTTCCGAGGTTCCGACTTCGGGGGAGGTGGTCTATGACCCATCTGGTCCATCTGAGCCAACTTGTCGATTAAAGCCTGGAATGTGGTTGGCTTAAAGAACATCATAAACTGGGAGATAGTTGCGTGAGGGTCTAGGGTTCCCACGAACATGCCCACCGCGGGCGCTTCCTCAATGCGTTGCTCGCATTTCGACCACAAATTCCGCCAGCGTATAGCATACTGGACCCAAGTTTCGCCTGGTTTTATCCTGGCGTTAATCAATGCCGTTATTGGAGTGCGTTCGCTGGCGCTTGCGAATCGCTGAGTGAATAGCAACTCCATTTCAGCGAACGTCTTGATAGAATCGTTCGGGAGTTCCGAATACCATTCGAACGCTGTTTCTGATAAGCTGCCCACGAACTGGCGAAGCAACAGTTTATCATCACCGCCGGTGTTACCGCAAAGGGCCCTGAACTGGGCGACATGTTGGTGGGGATTGCCGGTCCCCTTGTAAACATGGAACTTGGGAATTGTGTAACCCGGCGGGTACTTGATTTGGTCGTACCAGCTTGGATATGGCCGCCCCGTTTTTACGACTTGACCAGCTGCCTCAGTCGCATGATGAACCCGGATTTGCTGGACTATATAGTCGACCAAATCAGCCTTAGAGATTTTCTCCTCTTTGGCCGTTGAGAGGGCCGGTGGTGGATTTGACGTTTCTCCCCTGTCGTCTTCAAGGACAATCGGGGGATCCTCAGCGGGTGGGTCCTGTTGGATCATCATTCCTATCATATCTTGGAAGAGAAGGCCCATACGCTGTATGTTGGCTGCTTGTTCAGCAGCCTCTTTGTCCTTCTTCTCCAATATTCGGCGAAGGAATTCGGCGTCGGTTTCTTCCTCCTGGCGTTCGTCCGAGGACGTTTCTGGGTTTTCTTTTGGCCCGGTAAGTGCAGCCATAGCATTCATCATTTCCTGGAGCTTTTGATGTTGCTCCTGAGCTTTGGTCACCGACCGTGTAAGCGGTCTATGACCTGTAGACGCACGGCTGTCTTCCTTTCCTGACGCCATGTATACGGTATGGACCATCATGCCCTCAGACTTAGGGCATCTGGGCTTAGTGCCTTTAGCTGTCGTTGCAGGCTGGGGGATCTTCTCTGGCTTCCTCTTTTTATGAGCAGTGGAAGTTGAGGGGGCCGTTGAGGTGGGCACCCAGACAGCCTTTCGTGGTTTAGCCTGGTGACTGGCTTCCTGTTGGATTTTCAGCTTCTTGTGCTGGCGGGAGAAGTTTGGATCGATCATCGAGTCTCGGGCCTGCCGCCAAACCTTATAGATTTTGGAAGACAGCCGCTGAGGGGATCGGGGCTGTTCTGGCTTTATTTCCGCAACCTTTTTTAGTGGAGGAGGAGACCTCTTTAGCACCGCAGTAGGAGAATTCCTTCGCACCTTATTTAGCATCTCGAATCTGTTCCCAGTTGGAACGGCAACATTAATTTCAACCGTTGGGGTTGGTGGAGTTATCCCAGCGGGGGAGCTGCCCCCAGCCTTCCTTACTCGGCGCCAGTAGCGACGTCGAGCGTGTCGAGTGGACGGCGTTGGTTCAGCGGTGAGGATGGCTTCGTCTTGCCCCCTGCATAGGTGGGGGGTCATTGCTGGTGTTAGCCTGTCAAAGACCGATGTCCTTTGGGTAGCAGGAGCGGGAGCTGGAGCCGTCAATCTTGTAAAGACCGACTTTTTGGCCGAGGAAGCCGCCTTGGCGATTTCGGGAGCAGGACCGGTCACTTTCTTAGAAGTAGCCTTCTCTGGGATTGCAGGCCCCATGGTGGGTCCACAGGAGTCTTGGCCCAATCTAGAGAAGACCGAGGCGCTGGTGTTGGGCGACCCGTTGAGAGGGGCCGCGGCAGGGGTAAGACGATCAAAGACCGACTTCTTGGGAGCTTCCTTTGTCAGCACCGGAGCGGTGAAGCTTGTCGGCGGGAGCATAGTCCCAAAAAACAATCCTGTGGTGGCTCGAGTGACCTGTTCCACGGGCATTGTGAATAGCGAAGCAGCCTGGGGTCCGTAGGCTATACCTCCTGGCGAGGCAGAGCGTTGGTCGCAATTGCAGTCCGAGCAGTTGGAGCATTTCGCAGAAGTAGAAGCCATCGATTCTTTGCTTTCTACAATAAGCAAGACGCCAATTCTTAGTATCTTGAAACCCAAGGGCAACCATTAGCGAACTGCGATTGGTTCGCGAATCACGACACACGAAGTGTGGAGTGGAAAGAGGAAAAGGTCCCACCGGGCGTGCCAGAATCTGTTCCCCTCCGAAGGACGGCGCGACTGGACGTCTCGCCTGAAATTCAGGGCAGATGCTAATTGGTGCTATCCGTCCACCTCTCTGAAGATGCCAAGTTGATTTATGGCACCGTACATCGAAGATTTGAACGGATGCGTCCGATGTAGCAGACTTCGTCAGATTCCCCCTCGCTTGAGGGGTTTTTGATTATGGGGACGCTCTTCCCTGCAGGCGCAAGCCCCTGCAGTTAATTACGCTACCGCTTCGCGGTAACCACTTTCTCCTTCTCCAGATGGTCACTTCGTGTCGTGTGTATTTATTTTATGTTTAGTTGCCCATGGATTGTATACGGAGACTGAGTTATGTCGTCGCCCGTAGGGCGTGGACTAGTCCAAATCCGTATTATCTTAGATTTGGGTTTGGGGGTTTGGGTTTAAGGATACGTTAGCCTCATTTGAGCCTAAGATCGACTTAAACGTTTGTTAAGGATACGTTAGTCTAGTTTTTAGACTAAGATCGACTTAACGGGATCGTTTAGATCCATCAAGAGAGCAATAAAAGGGGGGCTCTGTTGTTTAGTTTAGTGACGTTACGGTCGGTAGGTAGTTTAAGGACATTGCGGTCCATGGGTAGTTTAAGGACATTGCGGTCCATGGGTAGTTTAAGGACATTGCGGTCCAATGTTAGTTTTAAAACATTGCGGTCAAGGTTAAGGACCTCATAGTCCGTGGATTTAGGGACTCCACAGTCCGTAGTTAGTTTTAAGACATCCCGGTCAAGGTTAAGGACCTCATAGTCCGTGGGTTTAGGGACTCCACAGTCCATTGTTAGTTTTAAGACATCTCGGTCAAGGTTAAGGACGTCATAGTCCATGGGTTTAAGGACCCCACAGTCCATTGTTAGTTTTAAGACATCTCAGTCAAGGTTAAGGACGTCATAGTCCATGGGTTTAAGGACCCCACAGTCCATTGTTAGTTTTAAGACATCTCGGTCAAGGTTAAGGACGTCATAGTCCATGGGTTTAAGGACCCCACAGTCCATTGTTAGTTTTAAGACATCTCGGTCAAGGTTAAGGACGTCATAGTCCATGGGTTTAAGGACCCCACAGTCCATTATTAGTTTTAAGACATCTCGGTAAAGGTTAAGGACGTCATAGTCCATGGGTTTAAGGACCCCACAGTCCATTGTTAATGTGTGGTCATCGGGACCCGTCACCTCTTTGAAGATGTTGAGGAATTACAATGCCAAGTATCAAAGGAGTGAAGAGATGTACCCTTGAGCCGGGGTGGATTAAATAGTCTTTGACCCAATTTGGGATCAAGACCAATTAATTATGTTATGAGCCCATTAGCCCAGTAAAGTCTGAATTGAGGACTTATGGCCATCTTGGGCTAAGTCCAATCATGTTTGGAATATTGGCTTCCTGTTGGTCCATTGAAGGAGAGGCTTTACCTCTGGCCATTTAGCCAATTGGGCTAACGTTAATTCAACAGTGTTGAACACTGGGATCGAGTTAGTGTTTTAACACTAAAATACAGATGGTGTTAAACACCAGCAACAGGGGGTTCAAATTAGTGTTAAACACTAGAGCAAATCAGTGTCAAACACTAGCAGCAGAGGCTTCAAATTAGTGTTAAACACTAAGAAATTCAGTGTTAAACACTGCAAATAAAGTTCTTTGATTAGTGTTGAACACTAAGGCCAAACAGTGTTTTAACACTGGATTCAGGGGTTCCAATTTAGCGTTAAACACTAAGGCAAGAGGGGTCACGTGGTAGCACGTGAGGGCGCCCTCCCTTCATTTGTTCTGCTGAGAATATCGCATCTTTTGGAGCATCACGTGCCATCACGTGACGGGTGTTTAAATGCTTGTATGTTAAAGCCTCTGCCAAGGGTCACGTGGGTCACGTGAGGCACTGCCTCAAAGGGGCTTTTCTGTAGATCTTTTTTGGGGGTCACGTGGTGACACGTGACCCTGTCTCTATGTATGTTTTTTAGAAGATCTGTTAATCCCTTTCAGGAATTAAATTCCTCGTAGGATTGAACCTTAACAATAATTTTAGAGGAATTAAATTCCTATTTCCTTTTGAAGATTTATATTCTAGGATAGAGTTGAACTCTGAATTTTCTGTAGGAATTAAATTCCTCATATATGTGAAGAACTGAATTCTATCATAGGGTTAAACCCTAATAAAAACTTTAAGGAATTAAACTCCCACTGTCTGTTAAAGAATTATTTTGAGGAATGAGATTCTGTCATAGGGTGAAACCCTAATCTCTTCTTTCTTAAGGGAATTAAATTCCTGTTGTTTTAACAGAACTAAGTTCTTAACTAGGGTTGAACCCTGATTCTGTTCATTCTGAAGGAATTAAATTCCCATAACATAAGGTCAAACCCTAATTTTATTTTAAAGGAATTAAATTCCTATAGTTCTGTGAGAATTAAATTCTCATGCTTCCATTCCCTCTCTATGCTTTGGATCTGCATGACAGGATCTCAACCCATTGAGAATTAAATTCTCAACTCAAGGGGAGATGTGCACTTTACAGATCCTCCACCAAAGAGAGAACTATGTTCTTCTGTTTTATATCAGAGTTAAACTCTGTTGAGAATTAAATTCTCTTTTTCTTTCAAAAAGCCTTCCCTTTCTTACCTAGGGTTTTCTTTTGCAGAAGATCCAAATTCCTCCAAAGTATCAAGGCTCTCTTCTTTTTCTTTTTGTATCGATTCCTTTCTGCATATATATATCCCTCTTTCTGTGTGTCTCTTGGCTCCTATTTATAGGAGAAGCAGCCGAATCAATTAGTTTTGGTGAATCTTTCATTGAGAGATTTAATTTGTATTCACCACTCATTTTGGACCTTTAGATTATTAGGTGAATTTTATTCACCATTGGATTTTAAATCCAGAGATTCTCCTTTGTTATTTCGGTTAGATTTTAAGGGGAAATCTTTCCAAGTTCAGGCTTTTTCCATAGATAGGTGATATTTAATCACCTTTGAATCTTTAGTTCAATCGGTTCCAAATAATCATTTTCCTTTGGAAAGATTTGAAAGGTCTTTTCTCAGAATTTAATTCTGTTAACAGATAGGCTTTGAAAGCCGGTCACGTGTGGCCACGTGACCCTTGGTCACGTGTGGGCACGTGACCCCCTTTGGAACGAGCCCTCTCCTTCTTTTTGCGTTCTGTCTTCTGGTCGCTGCTTATCTGTCACGTGCCACCACGTGACCCCTGGTCACGTGTGAGCACGTGACCCTCGTCTGGAGCCTTTTTCTTGATTTAATCAGAGAATTGTTGTGTCTTTGCCGCTGCTTTTAAATGTCACGTGCCGACACGTGACCCTGGTCACATGGGAGCACGTGACCCTTTCTAAAGCCCTTTTCTTTAACTGGATCTGCCTTGCCGATACTTTTATATGTCACGTGCCAACACGTGATTGCTGGTCATGTGTAAGCACGTGACCCTTTTCTGAAGCCTCTTCCGTAGGCTTTCCTGATTTTAAATCAGGAAACAGTTTCAAACCCCAAGGAAACAAATAATCCTTGGCGCTTGGGAAACAAATAATCCTTAGCAAATTCCTCAACTCACGGATACAAACACTCCTTGACGAGAGCCTCCTGATCCGCGTCGACTCGCAGAGCAACCAGTGCCTCCGTGGGAAATCCTCGACTCATTTCAAACCCCAAGGAAACAAATAATCCTTGGCGCTTGGGAAACAAATAATCCCTAGCAAATTCCTCGACTCACGGATACAAACACTCTTTGACGAGAGCCTCCTGATCCGCGTCGACTCGCAGAGCAACCAGTGCCTCCGTGGGAAATTCTCAACTCGTTTCAAACCCCAAGGAAACAAATAATCCTTGGCGCTTGGGAAACAAATAATCCCTAGCAAATTCCTCGACTCACGGATACAAACACTCCTTAACGAGAGCCTCCTGATCCGCGGCGACTCGCGGAGAAACCAGTGTCTCCGCGGGAAAATTCCCGATTCGCCTCAACTTGCAGGATGAAGCCTCAGGCAGCAGGGACCAAAAAAAAACTTGCTTCCTGAACAATGGGACCCTACAAGTCGATCTAAATGGTCTCTTGCATACTATTCACGGGTCTCACTCTCCAAAGTCGAGTTTCAGCGAAGAGGGAAACAATCGCTCACGGGTCCTCTCGACTCGTAAGAGGGAAAAATTCTCTTATAGGATCCTTACGACTTATAAGAGAAAACCACACTTAGGAATCCTCACGATTCCTAAGGAGAAAACCCCCTTACGATATCCTCTCGATCCGTAGGGAGAAAAGTCTCTATGAGACCCTCACGGCTTATAGAGTTGAAAAGTCTTAGACAGCAGATCTGAACCTGCGGCCTAAGCCATCGCTGTTTCTTGAGAGGGTCGGGATACTCGCTCTAATCATCCGTCAACCATGGTTATTTTGACAGCCTGCTAACAATAAAAGAAAGAGAAAAATGACAGAAAGAACATCCTATTTACATTTGATCAGGCGTTCGAGACGCATTCATTTATGCATGGGCAGAAGACTCGGGACGAGAAATAAGACAAGCTGAAATAAAAAAAAGGGTTTCCATTCATATTGCTAAAAATTCTTACAATCACAAGAGCAATGAATAAGAAACATTATTCAAATTATTACAACGGTATAACCTCAGATCCGGGGCACGGATTGAGGAATTCAAAAGTAAGGCCATCCAGAGTTCTTCTGGCCTTTCTAATTATTCTTATGCGCAGCCTCTCGCGCTCCTCTGTGTCAAGATCCTCGGCAAGCCCTCCCGGCCTTCGATAAGCAGCAACTATCGTCGTCTGCTGGAAGATTTGATGTAGGATGTCAATGAGTCTGTCCCGCCGTTTCTTCGAGATCAGCCCCGTCTGGTACACTGAATGCACCTTGTCTTCGGCATCATCCAGCGCATTGAGCGGTAGGGCCTCGTGAAGACCAGGAAGTGCTCTCCATATTGCTCCCAACACGACCTTCAAGAGAGCTGAACGACGAGGAAGTAGCCAACCACCGCTTGCGTTGAGGCGATCCATGACCTCCGCACACTGGGCGTCCGTAAACTCCTGGTTTTGATGACGGCCCTGTGCGCGGATATCGTCATAGGTGATGAACTCGTGCAAACTGTAAAGACGCACCGCCATTATGCCTGGAGGAAATACCACAGGAAGATTAGCGATAAGAGAAAAATAATATACACAGAGGGCTAAATTCCTCGAGAGCAAAGCTCTGTTCATGAGTTAGAACCCATGAACAAGATCTCTGCAGATCTATAAGTGTTTGAGAGCAAAGCTCTATTTATGAAACCCCAATGGGGATCTCTTTAGATCAAAAGATCTGTGAGAGCAAAGCTCTTTGACTGAGATTAATTTAAATTAATTTGATTTACATTAATTTTACCTAAAGTTTTTAACTTTGAAAATGAGCGAAGCTCTGCTGGTTAAGATTAATTAAAATTAATTTAATCTAAGAATTAATTTTACCTAAAGTTTTTCTAAAAACTTTGGAAAGGAGAGCAAAGCTCTGGAGTTCTTGAAGGCAAGAGCAAAGCTCTGAAGTTTTTTGAAAATAAAAATCTGAGAGATGATAAGTATCTGTGGGGGACCAAAGGTCCTATTTATAGGCCTCAAGTGCCTCTTTGACTTCCAAAAGTTGTCACGGCGGTTGGAATTCCGCCACCGTTGCGCTCACGTTTGGGGCCACGTAAGCGCAACGGTGGGGGGGCATTTGTTTCGCCCAATCAGAGCAAAGCTCTGTTGAAATTCAAAATTCAAAATTTTGAAGCAACGCTTCAAATCTCGTGCGCAACGCGCCACATGTCAGGCGCTGATACGTCAGCGCAGCGCCCAAGAAGGCGCGCCCAATCAGAGCAAAGCTCTATTTTAAGCAAAATTAAAGGAAGCAACGCTTCAGTTGCGCATGCACTGCGCTGCGCGACACGTGTCAGCGCAGATGCGCTGCGCTGTGCGCTGCGCGACACGTGTCAGCGCAGATGCGCTAGCGCAGATGCGCTAGCGCTGTTGCGCTGCGCTGTGCGCTGCGGGACACGTGTCACGCGCTGGGGCATTTGCTCCAAACAGAATTAAGATTTTAAAGAAATCTTTCTGTTCTTGTTAAAACAAGAAGATTTTCTCCTGTAAAACAGAAGCCCTTAGATCAAAGATCCGATGGTGGGGAAAATTCCCCAAATCACTCAGAGAAAGATCTCTTCAACAAAATTAACTAATTTATGGGCACTATAAAAGAGACCCCAGACCTCAATTCAAAGGCATGAACATTTTTCTTGAAAAAAGTCAAGAGCTTCAAACAGAGAGAGAATTCTGAGAAAATTTCAAAGAAAAATGTAAAAACCTTCACAAGAGAAAAGAAATCTCTTTTAATAAATCATTAATCTAAAAACCAGATCAATGTTCTTCACAGAAAAAAAAACAGTGCTTTGCACTTCTCATGAACCACTGGTTCTTTAAAAACAAGAAAACAACAAAATAAAAATAGTGCTTTGCACTTTTATGAACCTCTGGTTCTTGAAACAAAAAGAAAAACTTATTTTTCTTTAATCTAAATTAGATCAAGAAATCAAATAGTGCTCTGCACTTCTGTTCTTGAATCCAAAAGATTCATAGTGCTTTGCACTTCCAAACTGCGCTGTTGCGCTCTTGAGAGAGCGCCACGTGTCAGCTACAGAACAACTTGCGCTACGCGCTCTTGAAATAGAGCTTTGCGCTCTGGAATTGGCGCAACTCACCAGAGCGCGCCACGTGTCAGCAGCGCAACAGCGCAGCGCACCGCACTGCGCCGTTGCGCTTGCGTTCACCAGAGCATGGCACGTGTCCTCACCACGAGCGCTTGCGCTCTCTGATTGGCGCAAAGTGCCTGACAAATGCAAGGCATTTCTTAAAGGGCCAGGCCCAAATCAAAAAGACCAAGCAGGCCAAAATAAATTGCAAAGCAATAAAAGGGCAGAGCCCAAATAAAATTGATGCTCGGCATCATTTATAAAGGGCAGAGCCCAAAACAAATTGATGCTCTGCATCCTTTCTGGGCAAAGCCCAAATAAAAATAAAAAGAAATACAATGCAAAAGCAAATAAAATGTTGAACATTTTCAACTGGACTTAGCCCAATTTTGGCCGTAAGTCCTTAAATTAAATTGACTGAGCAAGATTGCTCTCTTAAATCAATTTACCTCCGGTTCGAGGGTACATCTCCGAACTCCTCTAACATCTATCGTTGTAATCCTTCAACGACGTCAGAGAGGCGACGGGTCCCAACGACCACACATGAATATGGACTGCGGGGTCCTTAAACTCGTGGACCGAAACGTCCTTAAACTAATATCGGACCGAAACGTCCCTAAACTAATATCGGACCGAAACGTCCCTAAACTAATATCGGACCGAAACGTCCTTAAACTAATATCGGACCGAAACGTCCCTAAACTAATATCGGACCGAAACGTTCCTAAAATAATATCGGACCGAAACGTCCTTAAAACTAATATTGGACCGAGACGTCCATAAACTAATATTGGACCGAAACGTCCCTAAACTAATGTCGGACCACCACATCCCTAAACTGGAACATAGACCACCGCGTCCCTAAACTGGAATACGGACCACTACGTCCCTAAACTGGAACATGGACCACTACGTCCCTAAACTGGAGCAATAGAGCCCCCAAATGCTCTTTTACCGGATCTAAATGGTCCCGTTAAGTTGATCTTAGTCTCAAACGAGACTAACGTATCCTTAACGAACGTTTAAGTTGATCTTAGCCCCAAGCACGGCTAACGTATCCTTAAACTAAAAACACCAAACCCAAATCTAAGTAAATACGGATTTGGACTAATCCACGTCCTACGGGCGACGGCATTACTCAGTCTCCGTATACAATCCACGGGCAACCATAAACAAAACAAACACCCACGACACGAAGTGAAATTCTGGAGAAGGAGAAAGTTGTTACCGCGATGCGGTAGCGTAATTAACTGCATGGGCTTGCGGCTGCAGGGAAGAGCGTCCCCACAATCAAAAACCTCTCAAGCGAGGGGGAATCTGACGAAGTCTGCTACATCGGCCGCATCCGTCTAAACCTCCGATACACGGTGCCATAAATCAACTTGGCATCTTCGGAGAGGTGGACGGATAAAACCAAATAGCATCTGCCCCGAATCGCCAGCGTCAGGACATCGCGGTCCTGTGCGCCGCCCTTCGAAGGGGAACAACGGCTATGACCCCGTGGAAAGCATCCAGAGAAAATTCCTGGTCACGTGGAACATGGCCTATGTCAATCCTGACCCCGAGGGAAACGTCCAGAGCGGATCCTAGTCCTCGCAGAACACGACTATGTCAAACCGACCCCATGGGAAGCATCCAGAGCAAATTCCTGGTCATGTGGAACGCGGCTTATGTCAATCCTGACCCTATGGGAAACGTCCAGAGCGGAGCCTGGTCCGAGCAGAACACGGCTATGACCCCGTGGGAAGTATCCAGAGCAGATTCCTGGTTACGTGGAACGCGGCTTATATCAATTATGACCCTATGGGAAACGTCCAGAGCGGAGCCTGGTCCTCGCAGAACACGGCTATGACCCAGTGGGAAGCATCCAGAGCAAATTCCTGGTCCACGTGGCTTATGTCAATCCTGACCCCGGGGGAAAAAACCAGAGCAGAGCCTGGTCCTCGCAGAACACGGCTATGACCCCATGGGAAGCATCCAGAGCAAATTCCTGGCCACGTGGAACGCGGCTTATGTCAATCCTGACCCCATGGGAAACGTCCATAGCTGAGCCTGGTCCTCGCAGAACACGGCTATGACCCCGTGGGAAGCATCCAGAGCAAATTCTAGGTCATGTGGAACACGGCCTATGTCAATCCTGACCCCGTGGGAAACGTCCAGAGCGGATCATGGTCCTCGCAGAACATGGCTATGTCAATCAGACCCCGTGGGAAGCATCCAGAGCAAATTCTTGGTTATGTGGAACGCAGCTTATATCAATCCTGACCCCGTGGGAAACGTCCAGAGTGGATCCCGGTCCTCGCAGAACACGGCTATATCAATCCTGACCCCGTAGGAAGCATCCAGAGCGGAGCCTGGTCCTCGCAAAACACGGCTATGACCCCGTGGGAAGCATCTAGAGCAAATTCCTAGTTACGTGGAACGCAGCTTATGTCAATCCTGACCCCGTGGGAAACGTCCAGAGCGGATCCCGGTCCTCGCAGAACTCGGCTATGTCAATTCTGACACCGTGGGAAGTATCCAGAGCGGAGCCTGGTCCTAGCAGTACACGGCCTATGTCAATTCTGACCCCGTGGGAAGCATCCAGAGCAAATCCTGGTCCCATAGAACACGGATAAAGTCAATCTTGACCCCGTGGGAAATGGCCAGAGCAACCCCTGACCCCGTGAAATGCGGATAATGTCAACATCATCCATCACATACGGGTCCTCTCGACTCGTAAGGGAGAAAACTCTTTTGGGAGATCCTTACGACTTTCAGAAGAAAACACACTTAGGAATTCTCACGATTCCTAAGGAGAAATTACACCTACGGGATCCTCTCGACCTGTAGGGAGAAAATTCTTTATGAGACCCTCACGGCTCATAAAGTTGAAAATTCTTAGGAGGCGGATCTTAACCCTGAATCCTAAGCCATCGCTGTCCTATAGAGAAATCAAAATAGATTATTCACAAAATGCATTTGCTAAAAGGGACACACCATCATGAAGCAAAATATGTCTTTTATTCATGAATCAAAATGAATACAAAGTACAATTTATGAAAGAATAAAAGAAAATATGCTCTCATTCAGGAGTATGTACAAAAGAAGAATAAAAAATATACAATTCTTCAATCCGGCGGACGATTAAGTAGATTTGCCAGTTCACCCCTTTTCCGCTGGGCCTCGGCTTCATGATTCATTATCGTCAAAAGACGGGCCTCCGCTTGAGCCTGTTGGGCCTGGTATGAGGCAAGCCGGCCTTCAAGCTCTTTTTCAGTAACCTTATGGGCTTCGACCATTTCACGAGTAAAAACGGCGGCCTTATCAATGGCTACGACCTCCTTGATAGCCTCTTGAAGCACCCGCCAAAGTTCATATGCCCTAGTGGTCTTGGCCGTAAGATTGGCTTGAAGCTTCCTCAGCGCTTTGGAAGCCAGCTCCCTCTCCGAAAACTTGCGGCTAAGCCTCTTCTCGCATGATATCATGTTCGCAGCGCACCGCTCAATCAGCCCCTGTAAGCTCGCCTTCGTGGCCACAACCTCCGAAGGAAGGCGTGTACATTCAAGAATATGCAAGCAAGCCTCCACCTGCCGACAAAACTCAACCCAGATTTGCACCAATGTTTCACTATAGTGGGTGGCAAGAAAGGGAAGAGAGCCGTTGGCTTCAGCGGCAAACGCTTCGTCCGTAATCAGACTGCCAGCACGAAGGTCTTCAATTAGGGCTGACAAGGAGTGGAGGCTTAGCTTTGCCATTCGTTCCGAGGCACGTAGAGCGTAGGGGTCGGGTGGCATGACGATGCGAGACTCCAGCGTGGTAAGAACTGGCAAAGCTGTTCAGATTTATAAACAGTCCGCGAGACTTGTAAGCAAAGAACAATGGAACAACGTTGAGACTTTACTTACCCACAGTCATGCAAGAGGGGTCTGAAGGCTCCCCAGGCCCGTCAAGAATCTCAACCTCGTCATCAGCTTCCAGAACTGTAAAAGTCATCAATGTCATTATGTGAAATAATAATAATACCGTGAGGAGAGGGCAAAAGACACCGACCTTTCCCGGAAGAGAGGATGATGCGTTGAGGAGATATCGCCTGCGGAGCGGCCATCTCCAACAGGCGCTGAAAAGACTTCCTGGGAGACAGATCGGCAATAGACGCCGCCAAGCCACGCAATTCTGAAAAGACAGAAGGGTTCAGATAATGGAGAAATTATTAATGTAAAATATAGAAGGCTACCTTCGATGCTTCTCCCATTCTGGGCTGGGGGGATAGCAGCTTCGGTGGCTTCCTCCATGGCCCAGGCATATCATCGGGGACGTGGTCCAGTGTAACGACTTCCGAGCGAGGAGCAGTGGCCGCCACTGCAGGCTCCAGCGGAAGGATGGTAGCCTCAACTACCTGTCCCCTAATCTTCGAGCCGCCCCCAGAAAGATCCATTGGATCGGCGACCAACAAAGATGTTTCTCCCGGGGAAGCAAGCGCTTGGGGAGCGGGAATCACCGAGGGAGGCTCCATCGCAGGAGCAACGGTTGCATCGACCCCCTCCACACTGAGTAGTGTTTCATTAGGGATATTAGCGGAGTCTACAGTCAAAGAGAGACTCGAATTCAGATCCTCCGCCGCCGCCGAAGTCCCTGCAAAGTTTGTACGAGGATAAGAATATATATATATATATATATATATATATATATGTATACGAGCAATACAAAATATTACAAAGAGATACATGAACATACCGATGCGCAAGGGAGCCTCTAATATGGCTTGTTCATGCCGACGCTCCTTCCTGAGGAGATATGCTCGCCGAGGTTCGAGAGTAGACTCGTGGCCACTGGTCCACAATGAAAGTGCGTCTTCGGCATCGGCTGAAACGGCCTGCTTAAGGGCCCTCTCACCCCATTCTTTCAAAGGGCCTATGAATAGCCGCCGTATCGATGGAGGGTCTTCGTAAAAAATGACGGCAGGATAAGGCCTCTTCGGGATCCTAACGTTCTCGGATTCATCTTGTGAACTTCTTATAGCCTCAGCTAATTGTGCGGCTTCCTCGGCAGATGAACCCGGGAAAAGTAGACCACCATCCGATTCTTGCATGGCTAGTGGTTCATCTTGAAGAATTGGCTCGGACTCCACTAAAGAGTCGAGCAGGTTGGTGACTGTCTTCCTCCGCCTCTTGGACCCAGAGCTAACCGCCGAAGACGATCGTTTCCTTCCCCGTGGAGCTTTGGTACGGCGTTGACCCACTTCACCTTCAATGTCCTCGCTCGGCGGTGCTACCGATGACGACACGGCCATTGCTGACGCCGCAGCCGATGATACTGCTACTGGCGCCCTATTGGCCCTTGATTGAGCCCTGGTACGCAGTGGCATACCAGCTGTGGGAGTTAAATCCACTTCCGCCGCCTCCGGAATAAGCACGACGCTGGTATCCCTCAAAAGAGGGCGAACCATTGCACGCGGTTGCGGCGGAACTCCCGTGGCTTGGATCGGAGTGGGAGCCCTATATCCGAGGAGCACCCTCCTCTCCTCGGCAATGATTGGACTGACTCGGTGGAGGTACCAGCCCGTGAATGACCCCACACATCGAGGAATATGATCAGCTTCAGGAATCATGAAGCGGGAACCAGTGTTCAGCCGCATGAAGTGATGAGCGGTGTCACGAACAACTTCTGGCGACGGGCTAGGCTCCACCATAAATGCCTCAAAAGGGACGCCCTGGTCATATCCAAGTTGCCGAGCAAAGCGGTGTGGGTTATACCGCATAAAAAGGGCCGCACCGTTCTGACGAAATACCAGATAACCTGGTCTGGTCGAATATAGGTGCATGGCTTCCCTGGGCTTCAGAGAAGGTACCCCCTCTTTTGACGAGTCGCAGAGCTGTTGAACTGGTCCTGAGGGAGCAGAAAGAACTCGGTCGTTGAATACCATCCCGCCTGTATTGGCATAGGGATTAACCAGCAAGCGAATAGCCCCAGACTGAGTCGGGTCAGGAGCAGAAGCGCCCACCAGCCGCATGAGTCGCGGAAAAGTGTAAGCGTCGTAAAAGCTGGGACTTTGGTGCGCAGCAAATGCCCCCAGCACGTGCATCTCAATCCAGGACGTAAAGTAATGAAGAGAGAAATTTACCACATCTACGCCTGGAGTTGAGGTATTGGCCGCGGCGCTTAACCCATGATATAGATGCGCTAGCCCTGCAATGCCCATAGCTAGTCGCGTCCCCTCAGCAATGCGATAAGCAGGGTAAATAACTGAGGCTCTCATGAAACGATAATGCATGGGAATGGCGAACCAACTGAGCCAAAAACTGATGAAGACCACAAAGAAAGTCTCCTCATCCATACCAGGAGCCGCAATCGACTCGAAAGACACGGCCGACATGATGGGAATGTAGAACTGCGGCAAGTCCTCTTCTTTAGTAGGCCTCTTATTTAAACGAAACCCAAAGGGGTCGTTGATATTTGCGAACTTCGGAGCCGTCTTTGATAGAACGTCTTCACGAAGGAAGCAAGCGATAAAGATTTTGAAAGTGACGCCCTTCTCCTCTGACTCTGTAAATAGCTTTTCAAAAATGCTCAGAGTCTTGATCAAACTTGAGCGCTTGTGGCGGACGACATTCTCGGTCGACAAGCCGTCAAGCATGGCAGGCTTGGTTTCGAAGACATACTCATCAGGAGGCAGTAGTTCTTCATAGAGTGTCCCCCTAACCGGCAACCCTGAGATTTCGCGAAACTCCTCCAGAGAAATTGAAACTTCGCGGTCTCCTAGAAAAAAGGTGTTGGTAGGAAGATTCCATTGGTTTAAGAAGGCCTTAACCCACCAGACATAGGGCGACTGATAGTGGAAAAGAGACACATATATCGCCTGATAGATTCCGATCCTCTGTAGTCGCGCACGATGGGCGGACAGGATATAACGGGCCCAGAGAAGGTAGCCCGTGGGATGTCGAGGGGTAAGCCCTATCTTGTAAATCTGTCCCCATGGCTGGGCTTCGTCTTGGCAAATGTGGCGCCCTAAAATGTCTATAGCCGGCACAGGATGGTTCGGAATACCAGTTGTTGATGGCTCAAGCCGTCCCATAGGGGTCCAATTAAGCATCTCCACAGTAAAGGCGGTCCGTGGAGAATCCATCGACAGGAATGGATAGGTAGGCTCTATCGGTATCTCGCAAAGGAAACTGCGGCGACCGCGGATGATGTGACCGTACCAGGTCCCCCATAAAACTAAATTGGTGCAATTCGGGTCATGAGCCCTGATCATCGCTATCACCTCTTCGTCAGACGGTGACTGAGGAAAGGCAGCCTCCGAGCGGGTGAAAAGGAAGTATGGAACAGAAGTTATTGTGCCTGAAATAAAAGAAGGGGAAACTGTTAAACGAAGCCAATACGGGCATATATATATATATATATATATATATATATATATATATATATATATGTGTGTGTGTGTGTGTGTGTGTGTGTGTGTGTGTGTGTCTATAAATGTATATATATAAAAAGACAATGGAAGAAAACGACAGGGGACTTATTTTATGGGACCATTGGTTACAAAACACATAGGTCCCACAAAATCAAGATGGCGGCTCACTAATAATGAGGCCAAGCAATCATCATGAGAATAAAAGGAAGATTCTCAATGGATTTCAAACAACTCTGCACATTCCCCCAAAGAGAAAAACCCATTACAGAAGCTTTGTGCAAATCGAGAAGGATCTCTCTGGAAACATTTTTTTGCAAAGAACAACTTAGGGCAAAAAAAACCCCAAGAAGTTATCTGGGAAGAACTGAGTTCTTTAGAGGAATTAAATTCCTTTTGAATAGAGGAATTAAATTCCTATGAAATTTGGCAGAGCTAAGATTTTGGAAGTGGAATTAAATTCCAGAGGGAGGACAGGTATCATCATCAATTCCTTAAGATCAGAGAAACAGTAGCAAAAGGGGTTTATTATTTAAAAATTGGACATCTTTAAAGAACTTAGAAAGATGGGTTCTTTGAAGGGGAAAACCCTTGATGTGGATTTAAAATCCAAAGAGTTTATATATATATATATATATGAAAGTTCTTCGGTTATTCAAAACCATTACCTGAAGAAAGGATTCTTTCTTGGACAGAGTTAAACTCTGAAAATTTTGGAACAGAGAACTGAGCTCTGAGAAAGAGAATTAAATTCTCAAAAGAAAATGAACAAGGAAGAAGATGAAAAAGTGGAGGCGCTTCTGAAGGGACTCCTGCATTTATACGATGTGATGGGGAACGGTTCATCTCCCCTATTCTTTAGACAGATCCAACGGTCACAAAGGTAACAGCGTTGCACTCACGTGCCAATACGTGAGAACAACGTTGTGGGGGCATTTGTTCCCTGATAAAATATCAGGAAATTCCCCAATGGGGTATCACGTGCTCACACGTGACCAAGGGTCACGTGCTGACACGTGATGGGTTCCTAGAACTCTGTTGTAATAGAATTGAATTATAACCAAGCAGGCAATTAGTGGAGTCACGTGCCACCATGTGACGGGCCTTTGAAACCCACCAAAAGGGATTAAAAAATAGAATAAGACACTAAGGAAAGACCCCAATAGGGCATCACGTGCTCACACATGACCAAGGGTCACGTGCTGACATGTGATGATTCCTTAGCTCTGCTAAAAGGCAGAATTAAATTCTGAATAAAATGTTTAATCAAGAGGGTCACGTGCCAACACGTGACAGGTCCCTTAACTCTTTAATTGATAGAATTAAATTCTATTTCAATGATCAAACATTGGGATCACGTGCCAACACGTGATGGGCTTTAAAAGCCTTCTGAGCTAAAAGAATTAAATTCTAATTAAGGGAAATCAATGACCCTAACTAGGAAAGTATTTCTTTAAATCTTTCCAAACAAAAAATGGTGCTCTGTAAAATAGAGCACCGTTGGATTAAAAATCCAATGGTGATTAAAAAATCGCCAATTTATGGAAAGATTTCATACAAGGAAAGATTCCCCTGAAATTCACCAAGAATAACAAACTGAATATCTTCTGGATTAAAAATCCAATGGTGAATAAAATTCACTGAGTGATCTAAAAGATCATGTTGGTTAAAAAATCAACCAAAATCTTTCGATGAAAGATTCACTAAACAAATTGATTCTTTTCCTTCTCCTATAAATAGGAGCCAAGAAGAGGAAAGAAAAAAAAGAAGGATTTCTGGATCTTGGAATTTTGATTTTTTTTTTTTTTTGAGAAAAAACAACAGCAGAGAGAAAAGAGAGGAGAATTTAATTCTCAAGAAAAGAAACCCTAGGTGAGAAAGGGGAAAGAGATCTAAGCTCCATAAAATAAAAAGAGAATTTAATTCCCAATCTAAGAGTTTAACTCTTCTGCAAAAGAACTTAGTTCTTCCTCTGGTTGAAGATCCGCAGAAGCAAATCTTCCCACAAGTTGAGAATTTCATTCTCATCGGGGAGATTCTGCCATGCAGATCCAAAACTTAGAGGGAGAATTGAGTTTAGAGAATTTAATTCTCCCAAATTCACAGGAATTTAATTCTTCCCTAATAAAACTAGGGTTTAACCCTATATGAGAATTTAATTCTCCCAAATTTATAGGAATTTAATTCCTCCAAATAAAACTAGGGTTTAACCCTATATGAGAATTTAATTCTCCCAATTTCATAGGAATGTAATTCCTCCAAATAAAATTAGGGTTCAACCCTGCATGAGAATTCAATTCTCCCCAAATTCATAGGAATTTAATTCCTCCAAGACAGAACTAGGGTTTAACCCTATATGAGAATTTAATTCTTCCACATACATAGGAATTTAATTCCTCTAAAACATAATTAGGGTTTAACCCTACAGAGAACTTAATTCTTAAAATAAAGAAACTTGAAAGCTCTCCATACACGTAAAGAGCTTGATCACGTGACCCCCATTCTCAATGAACAGAGAAGAAAAAATAGAACTTGGTCACGTGGTGACACGTGACCCCCTATCCTCCATGATCAGAAAAGAAAGAACAAAACTAGGTCACGTGCCCCCACGTGACCCCTAAGAAAGATCCCTTAAAATGAGAAAGAAAAACTTGGAGGCAATGCCTTACGTGCTCCCACGTGACCCTCAAAATAAAGGGAACAAAGCCAAAGGCAGAACTATTTTTGGGCGCTCTCACGTGTCCTCACGTGACCCCTTAATAAACACTTTAATAAGTAATACATGGTTACCCATCACGTGCCAACACGTGATGGCCTGAAGACTAAAAGTGTTTAACACTTATTTTAAATATTTTGATAATAAAATAAAGGAGGTCTGGACCCATTTTCAAGCGCCTCACGTGACCCCACGTAACCCCTTCCTTTCTAGTGTTTAACACTATTTTGAGTATTTTTTCTCCATTGTTTAACACTGTTTCAAATACATCATGTGAGGACACGTGACCGCCAGATGCCCTCTAGTGTTTAACACTATTTTAAAGCCAGCTTAGCCCAAATTGGCTAAGTTTTCCAGAGGCAAATATCCCCTTCAAATGAGCCTTAAAACCCAGAACTATAATGTTTAAGTGCTCAGCCAAAGAAAAAATGTTATCAGAGCCCTCAAACTCTTGTTTAGCATTGCTAAATAATGAGGGGCTGAACCCAGACAAATGTTCAACAGGCCAACAAAGGGCCAACATTTCAAACTTAATTGGACTTAGCCCAAATTGGCCATAAGTCCTCAATTCAGATTTAACTGAGCCAATGTGCTCATAATCTAATTAATTGATCTTAGTTCCAAATTGGACTACAGATCTCCCAATCAACTTTGGTTCAAGGGTACATCTCTGAACTCCTCTGATATTTGTCGTTGTAATCCTTCAACGTCTTCTGAGAGTTGACGGGTCCCAACAACCATATATTTCATAGACTATGACGTCTTTAAACTGGACTGTGGGGTTCTTAAACTCATGGACTATGATGTCCTTAACCTTGGACCGAGATGTCCTTAAACTAACATTGGACCGTAATGTCCTTAAACTAACAATGGACCGCAAAGTCCCTAAACTAAACAATAGAGCCCAAATGCTCTCTTGTTGGATCTAAACGATCCCGTTAAGTTGATCTTAGCCTAAAAATTAGACTAACATATCATTAACAAACGTTTAAGTTGATCATAGTCTCAAATGAGACTAACGTATCCTTAAACCCAACCCCCAAACCCAAATCTATGAAAATACAGATTTGGACTAATTCATGCCCTACGGGCGACGACAAAAATTAGTCTCCATATACAATCCACGGGCAACCAAAAATAAAACAAACACCCACGACACGAAGTGACCATCTGGAGAAGGAGAAAGTTGTTACCGCGATACGGTAGCGTAATTAACTGCAGGGGATTGCGCCTGCAGGGAAGAGCGTCCCCACAATCAAAACCCCCTCAAATGAGGGGGAATCTGACGAAGTCTGCTACATCGGCCGCATCCGTTTAAACCTTCGATATACGATGCCATAAATAAACTTGGCATCTTCGGAGAGGTGGACGGATAGCACAAATTAGCATCTGCCCCGAAATTCAGGCAAGACGCACCCGCGAGGTCGCGTCTCCGTGTTTCGGCGGGGAACATACACAAATATCATATCACATATATACAATGTGCACATCAAGTGAGAAAAGAAATCATAAGTGAGCTAATACTAGTTAACGTAATATAATATATCTAATATATAATTATACATTAGATTATCAAATCAACTCTTGATTTAATAATCCGGCTATATCACATATAACCGACTAATATCATGTGTAATAACTTATCGAATCAACACTTGATCCGATAACCCGGTTATATCGCATATACCCGACCAATATCTCAATTCGCAAGAATAGAATACGGTATCTCATATCGTATCAATCTCGGTCCCGCACATATCACATATGTGTTCCTACTCCGTTTCGCTTGAGACAGGAAACCTCTGTGTAGGACTCTAAAGACTCGTCAATACGCCGGCAGTAGGTGATGCTCATATCAAACACCTACAAGCCGCAAGCGGTCTGCCAAATGTAACGACCACCCGGGTATTGAGCGATCAGAAGATCAACAAGCAAGCCTGCTCACACTCCTGCGAATCCAATCAGTAACACTACCGTACAGTCCGGTCTCTTCGCCTAATATGTCGCATATCTCGTCTAGGGGTGGTAAACGTCAGACCCTAGTAACTCGATAAGTCGTGTCGATATGAGGCTCATAACGGGTCGAGAAACTACTGATAACACTTACCAGTATATTTCTGAAGCAGCCTTGGCCAAGGACTTCCTGTTATAGCCAATCTAGCACAGCGCAACATCAACCCCAAATACCGGGAGAGACGAAACCCCTCCTATCGCTCATTGCCTCCATGTGATTCGGGACTGTACCCAAAAGCCACCATTTTGCACGTTCTCTTGAACGTGGTATGGTGGAAATCAAAGTACAGTGGGAATCACACAAGACTCTATGACGATCTTGGGTCTACAGACTAACCTGTACTAGTGTCACCAGAGAACTGCCATCTGACGTTAGGTATAATACCATCTGGGAGTTCTCGGCGAGTCCGTTCAGTGTACCCAGTCTCCACTGAGCACCCATATACTATCTCTGATGTCAAATACCAATGGATATGGGATCATCCATCGCCCATCTTCATGGGTCGAGAAGCTATACGCTAGTCTACTCTGGTATATCGATGCCCTGTCTCGATACACCTACGACTAGGAACATTTGAAGGATGTACTTAGCGACTATTCTGTCCCCACTAGTATGATCTGCATCATTGTCCTAGTAGTCAAGTACTCATCATAAGGGCTTTATCAACATGTAATATAGAGACAATCAGCGTACATGTTAAGATAAAGAGCAACCATATAGCATACTATCATGTTGAGCAAGAAAGTCCTCCCTATATATGTCCAAGCATCCACTACAATATACATCGTATGTACAGTAATGGCCTCTAGGGCATACATATCACTAAGAAAATGCAGCCGAAATGATGGGGCAACCGCGAATAAATAGTCGAAATGATAGGACAATCGCAACCTTCACGACAAGAAAAGCTGAAATGATAGAGTAATCGCGGTAAAAAAACGACGAATCATGAGTCGCTCCTGGTACCATATTCCAGTGCAGCGATGCAGACGCCAACCAAAATCCAAATTCCCAAATGGAGAATGATGAGTCGCTCCTGGTACCATATTCCAATGCAGCGATGCAGACGCCAACCAAAATTTCAAGTCTCTAAATGTCCCAACGGCGAATGACGAGTCGCTCCTGGTACCATATTCCAGTGTAGCGATGCAGACGCCAACAAAGTCCCAAAATTCTCCCAGCCCTACGGTTGGTCCCCAAGTTGACTACCGTATACAATCCACGGGCTCAAATAATTCTCATCATAACCATACTCCACTGCAATCACCCGTCCAGCGGCCGGTCTCCGCCCTTGGAATTATGCTCCATTTGGGAAGACCCACTCATGCGTCCTCACGATATATGAGGAGAACAAAACTTACGAAATCCTCTCGACTCGTAAGAAAACACCTTCGTGGGATCCTTACGACTCACAAAGGAAAAACACACTTGGGGGTCCTCACGACTCCGAAAGAGAATACACATACGGGATCCTTTCGACTCGAAGGGAGAAAATGTTTTTATGGGACCCTTACGGCTCATAAAATTGAAAAACCTTAGGCGATAGGGACCTAAACATGTCTCCTAAGCCATCGCTCCCCAACAGGAAAAGGCAAATAATGAATTGCTCCTGGCACTTGTGATCCAGTGTTAGCAACGCTGATGCCGACCCCTATCCCAAAATTCCAAACTTCCGATCCAATAGACCTCTAAGTCGTTAAACTGGGAACAGAAGACCCCTAAGTCTTTAAACTGGGAACAGATGACCTCTAAGTCGTTAAACTGGGAACAGATGATCCCTAAGTCGTTAAACTGGGAATGAAGGAAATCTCCTCATGGCAAATGATGATTCGCTCCTGGTACCATGTTCCAGTGCAGCGGTGCTGATGCCAGACCAAAACCAAAATCCCCAAATCCTCTCATGACAAATGATGATTCGCTCCTGCTACCATATTCCAGTGTACCGATGCTGATGTCAACCCAAATCACATCAAGTCAGCAAGATGACCAACGACCTCTGCGGCGGAATCATGCTTCGTCTCAGAGGGTACCCCGTGTCGAAATTATGCTTCGCCTCGGAGTATATCTGCCTCCTCATCGGAATTATGCTCCGCCCTGGAACCAAGTCAATAAGCGACCTCCTCGTCGAAATTATGCTCCACCCTGGAATCAAGTCAACCAGTGACCTCCTCGTCGGAATTATGCTTCGACTCGGAATCAAGTCAACAAGCGACCTCCCTGTCGGAATTATGCTCCATCTTGGAATCAAGTCAACTAATGACCTCTCCGTCGGAATTATGCTTCATCTCGGAATCAAGTCAGCCAACAAGCTCTGCATCAGAATCATGCTTCGTCTTAGAGTGTACCCCGTGTCGAAATCATGCTTCGCCTTGGAGTATCTACCTTCCCTGTCGGAATTATGCTTCGCCTGAGAATCAACCTCTGTATCGAAATTATGCTTCGGTCAGAACGTCTGCCGCTCGTCGGAATTATGCTCCGACCCTTCGAAATCATGCTCTGCTCTTCGGAATCATGCTCCGCTCTTCGGAATGATGCTCTGATCCATGGAATGATGCTCTGATCGTGGAATTATGCTCCGACCCCTGGAATCATGCTCCGCTCCTCGGAATGATGCTCCGATCCTCGGAATTATGCTCCGATCCCCGGAATAATGCTCCCGGAATGATACTCCTCCCCCGGAAGGATGTTTCACCTTGAAGTCCAACTCCATGATCCATCAATTTCATGGACACAACACATGTGCGGTGTGCATTTATTGATGGGGAGGGCACTTTGTTGTGGTCGAAAATTACACCCTGGTTGACCAAGTCAAAGTCAAAGTCAATCCCAAATAAACAGGCCCAAGCCCAGATCAAGTAGGCCCATACCCAAGTTGAGCCCCGCAGCCGGCCTCCCCCATGCCAAAATGAAATCATGTAATAAATAATTTTGATGTAATTTTTTATGCATGAATGTAAGGAAAATGGGCATAAAGCCAAATTTTTGTAAAGCCCATGGCTCATGTGCAAAAGAAATGAACACATGAGGCATGAGATGGCAAAATGCCATTTTGTAAAGCCTAATGGGCTATATGTAAATTTGTAAGCTTATATAAGGCAACATGATAATGAAATAAAAAATAACTTTTTATTCCCCACAAAATCTAGGGTTTTTGTGCCTCCTTCTCCTTCCTCAAGGTTCTAAAACCTCCTCCTCTTTTCTTTGAATTAAATCAAGAGTTTAACTCTTTCTTTTTCCAAAAATAAACAGTTTTTCACCATCAAATCTTTGAAGGGGATCACAGATCTTCCATCAGATCTCAAAAAGGAGAGATTTTTAAATCTCACCCTCTTTCTCCAAAATCCGGCCAACCGAGAGGAAGAAGAAGGAGACCCACCTCCAAAAATCCCACTTTGGGAAAAATCCAAGGCTAAAGGAAAGAAGAAGGGGGTCCCCTTCAATCATTTACAAAGATTTTTGGGAGTTTAACTCCATTCAACATCTGCTGGAGTTTAACTCCATAATTTAATCTCTTTTTAGGAGTTTAACTCCAGGAGTCAAATCGGGAGCACAACTCCCAGTGCAGTGACCAAGTCCTATTTCCTGCTAACGCCCAGCGTTCGCGTGCCAAGTACGTGGGGCGCCGGCGCCCAGCACCTAGTACGTGGGGCGCTGGCACCCAGCGCCCACGAGCCAAGCATGTGGGGCGCCGGCACCCAGCGCTTAGGGCTAGCGTGCCAAGCACGTAGGGCACCTGCGCCCAGCGCTCGCGTGCTAGGAACGTGAGGCGTTAGTACTCACGCGTCCTATGGATGCTATTCTTCCCCTTTTTTCATACACACACTCCACCACACTGTCCCCGTTAGAAAAAATTTCTAACGGGGCGCTACCCCGCATCCCGCAAAGGGGCTGCTAGCCCCCTTGACCCCCAACTGCTACCCCCGTAAAACTCTGCGGGGCCCCCGATATATCCAAAACAAAACACTGCACATTGAGTTCGCATGACCTGTTTGACCCGTCAATCGAAGGTTCTCTCGCTCCAAAAGTGAGGGGTAATTAACGGTAGCTTAGTCCGCGGCTGCCGGAGATTCGGATCCTCACAATCAATAAACCCCAGCCTACCCTAGGCAGGGGGAATCTGTAATGTGCCTGACAAGCGCGTGTGTATTCCCATCTTAATAGGGTGACGAAAAACACCCTACAAGCCCGTGCAATGAAAAAACTGGACCCCTACGAGCGCGGAAAGTTACCCACCTGTCCCAGAAGTGAGGTAACCCCAATCAAAAAAGTGAATGGGCTACCCAGCACTTCACGGGATCCGGTGACTTAAGCGCCCTGCCGTGGGTCGTCCTATACCCCCTACGAGTGCGGCGAATAGCCCGCCAATTCTAGAGTAAGGCCCTCTCCGTCTCAACGCCATGAGATGCGGGCCCGTTGCCCTCTAGAACCCGGCTACTTGTGTACTCCACCGCGGGATAATCCTAGTACAGAAAAGAAAAACATATATACAGCGGTGACATCGATCTCAATCCGGTCGTGCCCTAATAAAAGAATATACAATCTGGCAGAAACGGAAGTCCACATGTGGGACGCTCGCCCCGCAATAACGAATATATAAATGAATCTAAACCGTACAACTACCATTGCACATGAGGCTATCCCACAAGACAATCCAAACATAGCCATCACAGATATCAACATCACAGCAGTATAAGCAAGTATGTGCAACCCCGTCTAAACGACACATAGCAAATAGACGACGTTTGAAAAACACATACACCACATCATAGATATCAACGATGCAAAATTTCAAGTACTGAAAGTTTCCAACTTCCCCCCAAAGCAAAGACAACACCAAGTGAGATCTGGGGAAAACAAACAAGACCAAAAACTCCAATTTTCAAAACCCCAGACACTAGATGAAAATGAGGCCCAGATGTGAAAAGTAAAAAGGTGAGGCCGGTTTTTTAGGAATGTGGCCGACCAAAATTAAATCAAATTGCCTCATTTTCATTCTGTGTCATACTCATGTCTAAACTAAGTCTCTGCAATTGTTTAAAAAAATTCGGAGATCAAAAGATATTCAGAACAGAGAGTAGGTTTTGAAGTCGCGGTTCTTCAGTTTTGAAACTAATGCATCGTCTACTACTAGTTTCTAATGTTTGGGTGGCTCAGATACCATGTTGGGGTTCCTATCGCCTTGACCATCTACCGTGGCCGATTGCGGAACAAAAAGTTTGGCATTTAGAAAACTTGGCGCTAGAAACAACTACCTAGAATCGAATCCAAACATGAAACTTGCAATCTAAAGGTGTCTAACTACTATGATAGAGTGTTATACCGAACGGACCATATCCTTCGGTCTTCCACCATCTCCCTTAGCTCCTTGAGGTCCTTTGGATCGAGCTTGGTCGCCGGTCTTCCTCCGTCAAAGATGATCCGCCCGAGGGATATAGCTCATGGCTCTAACTCCACATAAAATATCAAGTGAAGCAATTAGGGATTCTAGATGGTTAGTCTAGAATGCCTAGGATGTAGTGGAGTGTTTTAAGTGTATCTCTTTCTCACCTCCTCTCTTGATTCTCAACACATGAGATTGTAGAGAGGAGGTTGAAGATGAAGGTGGAGGAACTCAAGAAAAGAAAGAGAAGAGTGAAGCTAATGGTGAGAGTGAGCAAACCATGAAGTATGGTTTTATCAAACTCATTTTTCCAATTTTTAAAATGCAACCATACTTGAATAGTGAGCACAAATGAATTCACAATTCATTTGTCAACACTATTCAAGCATAGTTCTCACCATACTCTCCTTTTTCCTTTTCCACCTCATTATCCATTTATAATAAATGGATAAATCCAAAATGAGGTGTCCACCTTCTAGAATATTATTTATAAAAAATACGGATTACACTCTACTGTATATGCATACATGTATTCGTACCGAAATATGAATACCCGAAGAGATAGAATAACACAAAGAACATAATACTAGAATATACATATCGAAATACATATACGTAAATTATTAAATCAACACCTGATTTAATAATCCGGCCCAATCCCGAGCCGGCTAGTATTATCAACTGTCCGATCGAAAGTCCTGGTATATAGTACAATCAATCGATCGGAACCCTGCACGTATGCAATACGGCTACTACATCGTTTCGCCAGAACCATAGAAACCCTCTGTGTGGGACTTTAAAGACTCGTCAATACGCTGGCAGTGGGTTTAACCACAAGCACGTCAGCGGCACTAACAGTACGTAACGGCTATCCAGGTATTGAGCGAAAGGAAGGCCGACGAGCAAACTCATCCAAACCCCTACTGAGCCTGTCCGTGACAATCTCCGTACAATCCAGTATGTTCGTCTAAGAGTACCGCATATCGGGTCTAGGGGTGGATAAAGTCAGACCCCTAATAACGCGATATTTCGTGTCGGCCCATCACCCACTGAGAAACTACTGATCCAAATCAGTAATTCTCGACTATCTTGGCCAAGAATTTCTGGTGATGGCCAGCTGTGTACAATACAATATCAACCCCCAATACCGGGAGAGACGAATCCTCGACGATCCGCTCACTGCCTCCATGTGGCTCGGGACTGTACCCAACTAAAAGTTGTTTGCACGACTCTTTTGAGCCATGGTAGAGTAGTAATCAAAGCACAGTGAGAACTCACACGAGACAAATGGCGATATGAGGTCGACAGATTAACATGTACTCATGTCACCTGAGAACTGCTATCTGAAAATAGGTATAATACCATCTAGCATGTTCCCGGCGAGTCCGTCCAGTGTACTCATAACCCAATGAGCACCTGTATACTATCTTAGGTGACTAACTGACACCAACGGCTTGTGAGACCAGCCACCGCCTCTCGTCGGGATCTTGAAAACTATACACTAGTCTACTCCGGACTATCGATGCCCAGTATCGATACTCCCTCGAATAGGGACATTTAAAGATGTGCTTATAGACCACCCAGCTCCCACGTATATGATCACCATCATAATGCTGGTAATCAAGCAAAAATCCTATAGGCTCTATCAACATGTAATAGGGATCTGTAATATCACATAATGCGTGTACATGATGATAAAGACAAACCAGATAGCATACTATCATCTTGAGTAAGACTTTTTTACCCGTATAGGTCTTCCCTCAATCATCACAATCGCATGCCTGCGATTACAATAATTAACTTGAGAGCGCTATAGCAAACAAGTAACTCTCCCATAATTTCTCCGAGTACAGATATTTTTTTTATCTCCTAACACGGCTCTCGTTTTCCCAGGTCCTCCAGCATTGCGCTCTCTTCGCTGCAATGGAGTCCGAGGAGGTGGCCCCAGCAATGAAGAAGGCGGGTGAATCTTCCTCGCGAGAAGAAGAGCTCCTTGTCCGGCTGCAACAGGTGGAAGAGAAGGCATCCCTCCTTGATTCGAGGTTGGTCGTGGAAGACCTGACGGTCGCCAAGTTGAAGGAGTCTCATCGGCTCCAGACTGAATCTAACCGGGCTATCCAGGCCCAGATAGGGGAGGTCAACGGGCTCTTCGATGCCATGAAGAGGCAGAGGGGCTCGTTCAAGCAGGATGCTCAGGCGTCTTGCGAGGTGGCGAAACTCACGGAGGAAACAGCGGAAAGGGTTGTGGAAGAGTACAAGACCTCTGACCAGTTCTACCTCGACCTCGCCGACTCCGCAGCCGTCGGATGGCACAGCGCTCTCGATACCGTTAAGGAAGCTATGCCCGGGTTCGAAGATCAAGAGCTTCATACTAGGTATCCCCTAGCCGAGGAAGCGCCGCGGGGGGTGGTACCAAGCCAGATAGAGGAGGCGAGGCGGCGGGCGGAAGCACTAAGCCGGACGTCATGATTTTAGCCCTAAAAGGAGGTGGCGATCAAAGGGAAGTGGCGGCCGAGAAGACAGTTTGAGCTATCGCGCCTTGGTCACTAAATTTTGTAAGCCTCCGAGCATTTTGTAAGGCTGGGGAGCCCATAGTACCTTGTATAAAAATTTTGGATATAAATAAAGTATTTTTAGCTCGCAGGTATACTGATCTCCAAGTTTTTTTATCTCGCAAGTAATTGTTCTCGCCTTCAGAGTGTTTCTATTTTCGAAGTGTAGGTATGTCGGTGTCCAGCGGACGCCTAGTACATGCGAAGTTAGGCATCAAGTGCTGGGAGAGCGCGACGTACGAGCTAGCGAAAGCCCGGTCGTAGGTAAACCGGTGCCTGCCATCAGCTGGAGCCGAGGTGACGACCGTGCGCTGCCTATACAAATCAAACGAACGCCGAGTATAGGTAGATCAGCGTCCTATTCACCCAAGAGTCGAGGTGACGATCGTGGGTCGCGTATATAAATCAAACGGACGCCAAGTATAGGTAGGTCGGCGTCACATTCACCCCGGAGTCGAGGTGATAGTTGATCGTGCGCCGCGTCTGAATTGGACTTTGAAATAGCCGGGTAAGAAGCAGCTCGGCCGCCTTTAGACGAGAGCTTTGGGTCTGCGGAGTGGTCGGGCTGGAAGCTGCCCTCAACGGATGAGCCGAGCAGGAATCTACTTGGCCTCCTCTTGGCAAGGGCTTTGGATCCGCGGAGTAGTCGGGCAGGAAGCTGCCTTCAGCGGATGAGCTGAGCAGGAAACTGCTTGGCCGTCTCTTGGCGAGGGCTTCGGATCAGTGGAGTGGTCGGGCAGGAAGCTGCCTTCAGCGGATGAGCCGAGCAGCAAACTGCTTGGCCGCCCCTTGGCGAGGACTTCGGATCCACGGAGTGGTCGGACAGGAAGCTGCCCTCAGCAGATGAGCCGAGCAGGAAACTGCTTGGCCGCCTCTTGGCGAGGGCTTTGGATCCACAGAGTGGTCTAGCAGGAAGCTACCCTCAGCGGATGAACCGAGCAGGAAACTGCTTGGCCGCCTCTTGGCGAGGGCTTTGGATCCGCGGAGTGATCAGGTAGGAAGATGCCTTCAGCGGATGAGCCGAGTAGGAAACTGCTTGGCCGCCTCTTGGCGAGGGCTTCAGATCTACGAAGTGGTCGGGTAGGAAGCTGCCTTCAGCAGATGAGCCGAGCAGGAAACTGCTTGGCTGCCTCTTGGCGAGGGCTTTGGATCCGCGGAGGGGCCGGGAAGGAAGGTGCCCTCAGCGGATGAGCCGAGCAGAAAACTGCTTAGCCGCCTCATGGTGAGGGATTTGGATCCGCGGAGTGGTAGGACAGGAAGCTGCTCTCAGCAGACGATCCGAGCAGGAAACTGCTTAGCCGCCCTTTGGCGAAAGCTTCCCATATTCTATGTTTTTCTGGGAAATGTCGTTCAACTTTCTTTGACCCGTATTTTAAAGAAGGTGTGACATGCAATCAGGTGCCACATGGTCGTGCCTTATTGGGAAAGTGCGAAATCCCATGATTTGCGTCGTAGTGCGAGAAGATCACGGTCATTGGAAGATTTCTTGTTGAGGCTATAAATGTCGAAGGCATGGTTGAATTCCTCCCAGATGCTACGTTTCTTGAAGATGACGGGCCGCGCATACACCATCAGGGAGATCCCGGAGACGACGTTTACTTTTATGGTCTTGACCGTTCCGAGGCGACGTATGAGGCTGTGATAAGTCGTTTGGAGGGGCACTGTTAGAGACTTCTTCCCCGATGATCTCCTCTCTTGCAAGTGTTGATCTACGCGATATGGAGGTCGTCCCTGGGTCTTTATAATGTTCTGTTCCCGCAGGCGATGGACGAAGCATTTGATAAGATGCATACGGCCTATGAGCTTGGCCTTATCTCGAAGAGCCAAAGGGATCGCTCGGTGGACATTCTTCTTGAATGTTTTCAACAGAGGTTGGTTGTATCGTCGTGCTCGATGGTTGGGGATCTCGGTGAATCTGTAGCTTCTAGGGTCCACGGGCATCGCCAGAGTGAGCGGGCGGAGTTTGCCTGGGCTCGGCTAAAGGAGCTTTCTTCAAAGGACCATCGTCAATGTTTTCTTAATCCTCTTCCTTCTTTACTGTAATGGTTGTAAGGCTTTGGAGCCGAGAATACCTTCGAATAATAAAAAAAATCTTTTGGTCAAGGTTGTTGTGCATTATCTCTCTCTTCCCTATCCTCATCCCCCTCTTTTTTTGGTCGACCCGTGCCCCTTCCATGTCCCCTAACTCGGATCCGGGGAAAAGAAGAAAGGGCGGGGTTACGGGTCGGTGTCGAAGTCTAATTTGCGTAAGGACTTTGTTTGGAAAATTTAACTGATATGGAAAGAAATTACATTATTCAAGAAAAAGAAAAAAGGGGGGAACACATTTATCTGTACAACTTAAGATTTTTGGCGTTATATGGCCGAGGGAAATTGCGCCCTTTGGAGTCTTGGAGACAGTAGGCTCCACCAGGCAGTGTCTCTGTCATGAGGAAGGGCCCGTCCCATTTTGAAGAGAACTTATGTAGCTTCGCTTGGTCCACGAACTCGTTTCGTCGTAAGACCAGGTCTCCAGTCTTGAAGGCTTGATGTCTGACTCAGGCGTTGTAGTAGTAGGTTTGCTGCTGATAGGCGGCTATCTTGATTTGCGCCCGATCTCGTTTTTCTAATAAGACGCCCAAGTTGCTTCGTAGTGCCGAGGTGTTGGCCTCGACGTTAAAGTGATCAACCCGATAGCTGGACAATCCGATTTCTATGGGGACCATTGCCTCGGTACCGTAGCAGAGGCTGAACGGGGTTTCTCCTGTAGGTGTTTTTCTCGACGTCTGCAGTGCCCATAGTACCCGAGATAATTCTTCAACCCAGCCTCCTTGTCTTCCTTCTAGGCGAGTTCGGAGCCCTCGAATGACGCTTCAGTTCGCTATTTCGGCTTGCCCATTGTTGTAGGGTGTTTTTCGTCACCCCATTGAGATGGTAATACGCGTGTGCTTGTCAGGCGCATTACAGATTCCCCCTGCTTAGGGTAAGCTGGGTTTTATTGATTGTGGGGATCCGAATATCCGGCAGCCGCGGACTAAGCTGCCGTTAATTACCCCTCGCCTTTGGAGCGAGAGAACCTCCGATTGACGGATCAAACAGATCATGCGAACTCAATGTGCAGTGTTATGTTTTGGAGGGGAATTAGATATATCGGGGGGCCCATAGAGTTTTTACGGGGGTCTCGCTACACGGATAGCGGGCTGGGGGTCAAGGGGGCTAGCATCCCCCTGTTAGAATTTTTTTTAACGGGGACAGTGTTGTGGAGTATGTGTGTGTGTGTGTACATATATATATATATAAAAAAGGAAAGGCATCCAAAGGATGCGTAGGAGAAGGCGCCAGCGCCTCACGTGCGCGGCACGCGGGCGCTGGGCGCAAGGCACCAGCGGAAAGTAAAGGGGCGCTTAGCCCCCCGTACTGGGAGTTTTACTCCAATTGACTTTTGGGAGTTAAACTCCTGGTAAAAAAAGATGCATTATTATTGTCAATTTATTCTTATGGAGTTAAACTACCAGAAACTTTGATTTGTGGAGTTAAACTCCAAGAGATCTTTGTAAATGCTCAAAGGGACCCCTTTTTTCTCCCCTGAGCCTTGGATCTTTTCCCAAATGGGATCTCGGGAGATGGGTCTCCTTCTTACTCTTCTGTCGGCCGCATCTTGGAGAACAAGAAGATGTGAGATTTAAAAATTTCCCATTTTTAAGATCTAATGGAAGATCTGAGCTTCCCTTTGTGGGTTTTGTGGTGAAAACTATTTATTTTTGGAAAAAGAAAAGTAAAACTCTTGATTTAATTCAAAAGGGGAAAAATGTTTAGAACCTTGAGGAAGGAGAAGGATACACAAAAATCCTAGAGTTTGAGAGAAAGAAAAGTTCTTCTTTATTTCATTATCATGTTGTCATATATAGGCTTACACATTTGTATATAGCCCCTCGGGCTTTACAAAATGGCATTTTGCCTATCGCATGTCTCATGTGCTATTTCTTTTTGCACATAATCCATGGGCTTTACAAAAATTTGGCTTTATGCCCATTTTCCTTACATTCATGCATAAAAAATTACATCAAAATTATTCATTACATGATTTTTATTTTGGCTTGTGGGGGAGGCCGGCCGCTGGGCTCGACTTGTGCATGGGCTCACTTGCTTGGGCTTGGGCCCGCTTACTTAGAGTTGACCTTAACTTTGACCCGGTCAACTGGGGTGCAAATTTTGACCCCAACAGTAGCATTAGGGATGGACGACCGCGGCAAAATTCATTAATATATGATAGTCGTTGCAAAATTCCTTGACTTTGTCGTTCTTGAAATTGGTTCTGTGGTCGGTGATGATGCACCTCGGGATCCCAAATCGAGAAATCACGTTGTTCTGCAGAAATTTTATCGTAGAGGCGGGGACTATGGGGAACTCAATGGTGTTAGTTCAGTGGCGGGGAGAAGTGGGATGCTCCCGAAGTGTCACGCCCCGCTTCCCGGTGTACGGGCAAAGGGCGCGACGAGGCCGCTACGTATTTACTCTGAAGTAAATACGCTAAGCGTATCTAAGCAATATAAATATAAATGCACAAGAGACAAGATATAATAAAACAACAACTTTATTTATTCACATTCTTTTTGTACAATGCATGGAATAGTAAATACATCTGAAAGAAAACAATGCCTAAACAATGGCATAACAGAAAAAGGAAAAGTACTGAAATAAAAGTGTACAATGTAGCTAGAGCTCTGGATCGTATGCAAGCTGGTCCAAGTCCTCACTAGTAGGCCCGATCTATGGAAGATCCGAATCACCTGACGACATTCAAAGAAGAAAGAGAGAGAATGTCGTCAGCGAACAAATCGCTCAGTAAGTCCCAAGGATAAGAGAGAAATAGAATAGACAGAAAGAGAAGATAGCTTTTAAAGTTGTATTATATGAGTATTTGGTGTTAACGCTGTTGTTTGTAGCTTGGTTTAGAAGGATACCGGTGTATATGAGAGGAGTCTCTATATGCTAGATATTAGGGCAAACGGAAAGTACAAAAAACCGTTATGACACGGTACAACAGCAACTGAATATAGGTTAGGTGTCTTAATCTTGCAGTCTCGTGCCACTTCTAAAACCTTCCGTACCAATCTACCCCTTAAACCCCGCGATGTCTTGTATTGTATTGTTTGTGTTTGTATTGTAAATTGTATTGTCTTGTATATATGGATGACTTGCCGAAACCATGATATCAGTAGATGGATGTAACTGGAGACTCATGTAAATGGAAGTATATCCATGGTTCGGTTCAGTCAATACAGATTAAATAGATTGAATATATGGATTCATGTTGAATTGTAATATTGTATATTGTACTTGAATCATATTCAAGTCAGATTATTAAGAAGAGACTCAGTCTGAGTAAGAACAATTAGAAAAGAAATTGAAGTCCGGATTGTTTTGATATTATCGGTAACCGCTGCACATGGGCGGCAGGATTTGTGTCTTTTTCAAAGACGATTACCGTGTTGATAACGCCGTTGTTAAGTTGTCTACCTTAAATAAGCAAGCACCCACTTCTCCGGCTCTCTGAGGCTCAAGAGATTGGTCCCGCTTAAACCTATATTTACTAGGGTCCTTAGGGTAATTTATAGAACTTGAGGGGGTTTTATGTAAAAAAACTTTATATAATTTTCAAAATACACCCCAAGTGTTTATTTATCGTATTTAGAGTTGTAATAAATGTAGATTTTATTTTTGTGATATTTCTAGTGAAAATATCCTAATTTCATAATACATGGTATTTAATTGTAATATTGAACTTGTATGGATTTCATGGTGTTTTAATGTAAAATGATCCTTGTGATTTAGAAAAAAGTTGGAATATTTATATTATTAAAAATCGATATTTTAATGATACATATATATATATATATATAAATTTTAATATATATTATATTTCTAGAAATCTCATGTTCTTAAGATTTTCGTATTTTAAATTTTTCGAGACCGAATGCTCCTTGCGGAGGTCCGCATCTCGCACTACTAAGCCCAAGGATATACGATAATCCGCACCATCCCAGTCGGGTTCCCCAAAATGGGTTGTAGCGGCACTTTGCAAAGATTCATAAAAATACTTAATCCTTTAGAAAACGGTTTTATTAATTCATGGTATTTATTTGAAATGTTTCGTTTTCCCGCATTCTATGTTCCTGAAAGGTATTGTGCTATATTGCATATGAGTGTTGTAAGGAGGTAGGTCATTACCTCGTGATCTACTTACAGGTATAACAAGTTTGGGATGTTTAAATATCGAAATGAAACTATATAGTATTTTAGTGAAAAAGTATGATAAAAGTTACAAAATGAATTAGATTATGATGAAACTTGTTCAACATGTTTATTAATGATTAATAGTTAACATGTAAGGGTTTTGTGTGATTGTATTTAAGAAAATGTTGGATTTTTAGAAAGAACCGAATCGAAAATCGATTTAACACCGATTCCGTCGGGTTTTGAAATTTCGTATTTTTAGAACAAGATTATAGAAGAGGGAGGGAGACTTATGGGTTTAGCTATTAGAAGAGAGGAAGAGGGAACGGACGTAGCTTCCAGTATGTCGTTTCGTCGTCGGGAATTCCTAGGGTTGTCGTCGGGAAATTGCCGAAGCTTTCGCCCTTCGCTACTCCAAAAGTACACTAAGCTTCTAGGAATTTTGTAACACCCGAGCCCAATACTACTAATTTCAGTTACTGTTTGAGCGTAGCATGGTGCTCATTTCACTTATCTTGCTTGATTGTTATTTACTGTAAATTTTACCCGGCAAATTCATTTCTGCATATAACAGTTTATGGCATCTAAAATAAAATTAAAAAAATATTCATCTTGGCCTACTTGACACCCCTAACCCTGTTGTAGCGTCCGTGCATCGTGTTCTTGTCCCGTTCAGTGAAACAGACGAGTTTGGGCGGCTACGTGTACGTACGTGTGTCCGTTTTGGGGGTATGCTTTTTAATCATAAAACACTTCATTTTCACTTTTGGATCCCGCTTAAAATTCCATTATATCAATTTCAAATTTTTGGACCCGACCCGGGCGCGATTCGGAAATATTTTACTTTACGCCAAAATCCCAAAATTTTAATATATCTTTAACCATCGCATATTTTATTAATCTAATAATATTTCTTACTTAAATCTTATATATAAACCTTTTCTAACAAATCTTTTCCCCTCTCAGCCAATCCCCTCCTCCCATTTACGTCCCGTGGGCCCCCTGATCTCTCATATCTCTCTCTCTCTCCTCATATCTCTCATATCTCTCTCTCTTCTCTCTCTCTATCTCTCTCCTCCCTCCCCCCGTCTCTCTCTCTCTCTCTCTCTCTCTCACTCTCTCATATATTTCCCTCTTCTTTTCTTTTTTCATGTACCCATCTTCGTCGAACCCGGCCGCCTCACACCTCGCAGCCGCAGCCCCAACGCCGGCGCCACCACCAGCGGGCTCGTCGTCCCCTCGCCCTCGACCGAGACTCCCTCTCCTCGCCACCTCCTCCTCCTTCTGTCGTGTACCCGAGCCCGCGCCTGCACCCATTAAACCCAGCGCCACCACCTCACTCCATCGTCGCCGACGACCCCTCACCACTGCCATCTCCTTCCACCTCTCCTCTCCATCTCCTCTCTGCTTTAACCCTGCACCCAGCTTCTTTCCGTGCACCCTGCACTCGCGCCGCCGCCACCTGCAAACACCCCTGTGCGCGTTGCACCGCCGTGAGTCGCCGACGATGACCCCGTCCTCGTGTCCCCGGCCTCGCAAACACTCCTCGGTGAGTTTCACCTCCCCTCCTCTCTTCGTTTCTTCTTTTCTCTGTTATTTTTCTGATCTGCATATTTCTTTAGCCATCGTCGTTAGCCACCGCCGGAGCTCCGTCGGCGTGGTCGACCGTCACCACCCTTCCCGCAGCTCCTCGTGAGCACCCTCGTCTCTATCCTCATTCTCTTCCCTCTTCTTGATTCTTCTTTTATTGTTTCATGAATTCTTAAAATTTGTAGATTCGCTGTTTTTGATCTTGCCGGAATCCGGCCGTGCCGACGACGCGTCCCGACGTTCCAGCGGGGTACCCCGACCCGTGTGGTTCCACTGTTCGTCGTTTGGGTTATTTCCGTGAACCGTGCGCCCGTCACGAGTTTTCCCCGCCGACGTTTATCATTCCGTATTCCCGGTTCGCGACCCGTCGAGGCAAGCACCCCTTGCTACATGCTATACAATATTTACATATTCATTAATGACACCCTAAACCTGCTATTTAACTTTAGTATTATAATTTCCCATTTTATGTCAATATTGTTATATATCATTTTATCTTTAAACTTGGAACCTACAGTTTGCAATTGAACCTAATAACCATATTTACATGTTTAATCACATCTTTTATATTAACATGGCTTATGGTTTTTATCTCTATAGTTTTGTTCCATTCGGACACTCGTATGCATTTTAACCTGTAATAGCTGTATTGAACCTTTATAAAAATCATTGCACCTCTAAAGTGCTTAAACTTGTTAACATGATTAAATGGCTATAAATTGTCTTACTGCATTCTTATAATGTGAAAATCATCTCTGTGACACAACTGACAACTGTACTGCTAATTCAATGAACTTGCATATTGCTTACTTCATTGCTTATCTCATGTCGTTAATGTCCATGCTTGATTATATAACTGATTGTGAGTACACCTATGATATCGCTTGCTTCTTGAACTGTCTTGCTACCTACACTTGATTGACCGACATGGTACCGTATACTGCTTGACTTGACATGATGTACCATGACCTGATCCGTTACCTGATCTTGTGTCTAATGCCAACAAACCTGACATGTAGTCCTCATGGACCGTTCCTGTTGTCTATCCAGACAAACCTGTTTACCTGATCCTGTGTTGGCATTAGTTTCTTGATTTTGGGATACCTGACTTGACTGGCACATATAACTTGGGGGTATGGGGAAATCAAAGGTGAAACCTGACTTATAACTCGACAGTTCACTACCTGTCCTGAGTGTACACATTCCTGTTTTGTGCCTAGCGGCATGTCTCGGTTTTAGCCGAGAATATTGTGGCCGTGGTCCCGGGTATGTACGGGATACTATCGAGTGTACACATTCCTGTTTTGTGCCTAGCGACATGTCTCGGCTGCAGCCGAGAATATTGTGGCCGTGGTCCCGGGTATGTACGGGATACTATTGAGTTACATCGATGATTCATCAATTTGGTTTCAAAGACTTTAGAACAGAAAACCTGATAGAACAGTTTAGTTTACCCACTGCACACTACCCTGCACTGCCTTGATTTATATTATTGTTACTCTTGTTTTATTCATGTTTATATTGCATTGCCTGCTACACTGTTCATATTATATTACTTGATGACTTGACGCGCTGACGTCTGGGTTTTGCATGGCCCAGATTCTTCTACCTTGCTGCAGACTGATTAGAAGTTTTGCCGCTGTTAGACGAGCGGTGAGGTTCCTGTCGGTACGTAGTTTCACTCTAGGTGTTTCATTTATTGTATCTTTTGGCTTCCGCATATTATTATCTCTTAACTCTTTTACTCTGGCTTATGGACATGTACTAGATAGTTAGTCTGCTTTCCTGTTCTGGATATCTCCACAGCCGTAATGTGACTGTGGAAAGATTTTTCCTATCCACAGGTAGCATGGTTGGCTATGTCACGTGCCCACTTTAGTGTACTTTGGGAAGCAGGGCGTGACAAATTTTCTTGAGAGGTTTGTTCAGAATTTTGGAGTGAGGGTGTGTGTGTAGTGGTTGTATTTATAGGGTAAGGTTAGGGTTTAGGGTAGGTGAAAGGTTTAATTGAAAATAATGTGTTTAAATGTAATAAAATGTATTAAAATAGGGTTTAATGTGATTTAAAGAGGCTCTGGAACCGATCTACAGAAATAAAGTGTGCAGGAGTGATGGGAAGATGAAAAGCCAGACTTTTCATGTTGGGGACTCGGCGGTCTGGCCGAGTCAAGGGTGGTCGGCGTTCCTCGACAGTTCATTATCTCTGTGGCACAGTTAGGTTTTCATGTGTAGTGGGATTTTTGTGAGTTATGCACGTGTAAACCCTTGGTATTCTAAAAATTCAAAATAAAACAATATTAAAAATAATGTGGGGTATGGAATTTTAACTCTAGTGGTTTGGTTTAGCAGTGCAAAGTCTTACCAATGAGCTACAAGCTCCTTCTTGCTATTAATTAGCAAAACAAATATTTATGATACTCACAGAAAATGCAAATACCCCAAGTATACATTAATTTTTTTAAACAAATTTTTTGTACACTAAAATTGGAGTTGTTACACGAAGAGTTGGCAGCTCTTGTATCTCCTGACCATTTTCTCGGCATCTCAATGTATTCCCGGCCAATAGTATCCCTGGAGCAGCCTCTTTTGGACCAGGCAGCGGGCCCCTTGATGCGCCCCTCCGACCCCTTCGTATATTTCTCGTAAGATGTAGTCTGTTTTGTGGGGGTCGATGCATCCGAGCAGGGGTTGAGTGTATGACTTTTTGTATAGGTTTTCTTTACTCCATACGAAATGGGGAGCCTTTTCTCGTAGTCGACGTGCCTCGGCCAGGTCGCCGGAAGAATCCCATCTTTCAGAAAATCTACAATGGGCTTTCTCCAATCCGGGGTATCTTCTTGGGTTGTGTAGATTTGGAGCGTTGCCTCTCCATCTTCCACGCTGGGTTACGGCATGACTTCGAAGAGGATGTTTCTTTTGTGATTGGCTGAATAGGAGGATGTGAGTTTCCTCAGGGCATCGGTCTCGGTGTTCAGATTTCTGGGAATCTGCTCCACTTGCAATTCGTTGATTTTTTTCGAAGCCTTCTTAGCTCCACCAGGTATTTTATCATGAGTGGTTCTCGGGCTTCGAAACGCCCAGTTACTTGGCCGATGACCAGCGCAAAGTCGCTACGTATCCAGATGGTTTTCAGCCCTATTCCGGAGGCGATTCGTAGCCCGGCTAACAGGGCCTCGTATTCCGCCGCGTTGTTTGATACTTTCAAATCAAGTTTCAGAGTACTCCATTTCTGCTTTGTTTGGGCCGCGGATGATCAGGCCAGCCCCACATCCCTCCTCGGTGAAGGATTCGTCTACATAGAGTACCCAGTCCGGGATTGGGCCAGGCACCTCCTCGACCGAAGGCCGTGGGTCGGGTCCCTGAGCCGTCGTTCCTTCCTTAGTGGGAATGGTGCACTCGACAACGAAATCGGCTAAGGCTTGTGCTTTAATTGCCCGTCTGGGTCGGTATTTGATGTCGAACTGGGACAGCTCCTACCTCCATTTTTCTAAGCGACTTGATGATTCGGGAGAGGCGGGGATATTCCTTAAAGGTCGTTCAATGAGGACGAGGATTGTGTGTGCTTGGAAATAGTGTCGCTGTAAATCCCCAGTTCCGAATAAAAATTTTCCGTATTTTTCCAGAATTTAATCCAAATTTATTTCATTTTTATATACTTTATTATTATTTAAATTAATTCCCTAAACTCTAACCTAAACAAAATTCCCAAACACAAATCCTATTTCTACCCACGCCCGACCCAACCAGGACCCGACCCGCTTTCATCATTCTTCCTCACTCCCTCGTTTCTTTTCCCGCCACTTCCCTCGCGCAACCCACGTCGCCCCGCTTCCCACGCCCACGACGAGGGCCCGCGCCACGAGACTCGCACCCAACGGCTCTTCCCCCTTGACTCCTCCCTTCTCGCACCGCCATCTCAAGATCCGCCCATGACCTCGATTCCTCCAACGGCTCTCCCTCCCCACGACGACCGAGCTCCCCCTTCTTTTCCCCTCGCTTTTCTTCTTCCTCATTTTCGTTTTCTCCCCAAACTTCCCAGCTCCGACCACCGCCGCGAGCTCCCCAACATTCCCTATCCTCTTTCCCAACACCTCAACCGCCAACCCACTTCATCGGCCATTGCTCGCTGCACCCAACACCACCAGAGCACCCATTGCAGCAGCTCACCTCCCTTTCACCCAGCCAGGCTACCAAGCCTCCCTGCAACCACCGAGCTTCCCCACTGCATCACCACCATCGCCGTCGCTGCCGCCTGAGTCGCCGACAAGCCTCGCAGTCGACCTCACCTTTACCACACCACCAAAAACTCCCCACTCGCTTCTTCTCTCAAGCCGACCCCTAGTCGCCATCACCGTCGGCCATCTCCTGAGCCGCCTGAGCTCACCGCCTGCAGCCCCCGATCTCTCCCGTGACCTGCTCACCCTTCCCCTATCCACCAACCCCAAGCCAGTACTGCCGAGCTCGCTGCGCCGCCGCCATACGCACTGCCCGAGCTCACTGCCGTAGCTGTCGTGTTCGTGCCATGATCGTGTTCGTGTCGCGCCATCCCTTATTGTCGTCGCGATCGTCTCAGGCAAGTGAAGACCCTTTCACTTGTTCAATTCATGCTACGTAATTGTGTAGTTAGAAATTGTACTTTAACGGTTTAAATAGGTATAATATATTATGCTTGTATGGCCAAATAGATAGCACCCTCGTACACGTACCGAGTGCTCGATGCGTTCACCCTATTAAAATCCCCAAGTCTCATTATTAAAAGTTCCGATTGATGTTAACGAGTGACATTTAAGACATCGGCATCAAATCGTTAAGGTACCGAATGTAAAATGAAAACCCTATTGGTTACGTCAAATCTGAAAATCAACATACCTACCACGTTGTAAAATTTGTAGTTATTTGAATATAATTCCAATCATGATGCTCCAGGGCTCGTATCGAACCTAACGAGATGGCCTATAACCCTATATAATTAGTTTTGTAATAATGCAATCCCATGACCCTGAAAATGATGAGGAACGAAATTCTGGACTGCAGTCCGGGAAAGCAATCTATGGGGGAAACTGAATTCTAAGCACCTGTACACACCTGCTTAAAACTGAAAATGCACGGAGACCCATATGGTCGCGTAGATAACTTAATTAGCTAACACCTGAAATCGGTCCCGTGCATTTTTACGGTCGTTTGGTATTTAAATTGTATTTTAGAATGTCAGTGCGTTCTGCAGTTTCTGCAGAAATGTTCATTATATTGTCACATTAATCTGGACATAACTTCTGATGTAGAGGTGCGATTGATAATCCGCCTGGTGCATTGGAAACTTAACTGGCAGAACAAAATTTTATTCAACTAGGGCAATAACTGAATCTGAACACAATTACTGGTAAAATGCGCGCGAAGTTGGGACTCCAGTTCTGAAACTGGAATTCCAGAAATCGATTGCTGCTTTTAAATGATGATAACTCCCTAATCTGAACTCCGTTTGACCTAACATAAATTTTAATGTTTAGATAATCCAGTGTGCTTCATACGCCCTTTATATTGTTTTGGTCAAATCTAAGCGTATGATTTACCGTGAATTTTTCAAGTTATATGGCATTAGTCGTTATAGTATAATGAATACCCGTTCAGTGCATTTCTGCATATTTTTCATGCTTGAGTTATACCTGCTGCATAGTGATCATCTGCATTGTCGATATATTAATGATTAGTGATTGGGTTGTGAAAAATACGACAGTGATATTGATAAATGGAAAAAGTGATTGAAAATGACAGTGATAAGTATTGTCCACAACCTATCTAATTCATGAATACATACCATAACCTGGGGGAATGGAGAAATTAAGGTGGAATTGAACTCGTATTTAGCCAGGTACAGTGATTTAGAGGATGATCATTCGCTATCAGTGACACACACACACACACACACACACTTTAGGTCGTGGGCCTAGCGGCACGGCTCACAGGTTTATGTCCCGGGCACAGTGGACCGCGGTCTCGGGCATGCACGAGACCCTTGTTAAACACGGGTATCCTCTCCACCAATTGATTTCATGGACTTAATGACCGTTAAGTAGTGACATATACATTTCTTAGTTCACCGACATATTACTCATAGTGTACTATTCATATTCAGTTGATGTTATTATATACATGTTCTGCAATTCATTGTACTCTCCATGTTTAATAATACTGCACGCCTATTATACATATTTATTGCTATATGTGTCGTCCTGACGACCTGAGTGTGCATGCTCAGAGGACGAAGTGATACAGCCCAGGAGCAGGACTTATCCTTCGAGATTGCGGAGATCTAAACTGCATCACCAGCGCTACTTTCTTTGATTTCAGCATTTGTTTTATTGGTTAGTTGTTTATTCTGTGAAATAAATGTACCTCGAACTCTTTTAAATTGCAATGTAATAAAGCCGTGAACTATGATTTTTCCTTTACTCAAGCACTGTTTATTAACTACCATGTAATGTTAGAAGCCGAAGTGTGACTACGGCGGGATTATTCCCTGATCGTAGGAGCATGGTTGGCCTAGTCATCCCTCGTATCCCGTATTTTGGGAAGCGGGGCATGACAGTCGCAGTTTCCTGGACGTGATGACAAGCGCGAGGACTGTTTTCTCTATGGCTGGGTATCTAGTTTCCGTGTCCTTAAAAACATGGCTTACATAGTAGACCAGTTTCTGCGTTCATTCGAACTCTCTGACGAGAACTGCGCCCGCGGCTTGGTCGGTGACGGCTATATAGAGCAACAGCTCGTCGCCTTCGACTGGTCTGGTGAGGAGTGGTGGGGTCGCAAGGTACGCCTTGAGTTGTTCTAAAGCGTCTTGGCATTCCTCAGGTCATTCAAACATGGGGATTTTCCTTAAGGCTCTGAAGAAAGGGAGGCATTTTTCCCCGGATCTGTACATAAAGCGGTTTAAGGCAGCCACCCTCCCGGTGAGTCGCATGATATCAACATTGCTTTTGGGCGTCGACATGTTGATGATGGCGCTAATCTTCTCTGGGTTCGCCTCGATTCCTCGGTGGGCGACCATGAACCTAAGGAATTTTCCGCTTGTGACACCGAACGCGCAATTGGCTGGATTCAGCTTCATCTTGTACTTTCGCAGGACGTTGAATGTTTCAGCGAGGTCTGTTGTGAGCCGATGAGGCGGATTTCACGAGCATGTCGTCGACGTAGACTTCCATATTTCTCCCAATTTGTGGTCTGAATAGTTTGTTGACCAGTCGCTGGTACGTTGTTCCAACGTTCTTGAGTCCGAAGGATATTACCCTATAGTAGTATACTCCCCGATCCGTGGTAAAGGCTGTAAGCTCTTCGTCGGCCGGGTTCATTCAGATCTGATTATAGCCGGAAAAGGCGTCCATGAAGCTTAGTAATTCGTGATCGGCTGAGCTGTCTACTATCTGATTTATCCGAGGAAGCGGGTAGTTGTTTTTGGGGGAAAGCCTTGTTCAGATCAGTGAAATCGATGCACATGTGCCATTTCCCATTTGCCTTTTTGACCATAACTATGTTTGCCATCCAATCTGAGTAGTCCAGGTTCCTGATGAAGTCGGCAGCGAGCAACCGGTTCACTTCTTCCTTTATTGCCTTTTGTTTTATTGGTGCGAAACTTCTCTTCTTTTATCGGATTGCCTTGGCTTTTGGGTCGACCCCGAGCTTGTGGGAGATCGCCTTAGGATCGATTTCGGGCATGTCTACCAGAGTCCAAGAGAACACATCCGAGTTGTTCCAGAGGAATCGAATCAGGTTATCGCGGACGCTCCCTGTCTGGAGAGAACCAATCTGGATAGTCCGGCTGTCGACCCCTTCTATGAGGGAAACTTCTGCTAACGCTTCCACCGGCACGCCGCGGATTTCCTTTCGGTCGTCGTGGGTGTCCAAGGTGCCATGGGGATCATGCGTATCTTCAAAGTCGTCGCCTTGCTTCCTGGAGGGCGATGTTGAGGCAAGGCAGATCCTGGCAGTTTGCTAATCCCCATAGGTGCGGCCTATCCCCCCGTTGTCTAAAGGGAATTTGAGCGCGAGGTGGTAGGTTGAGATCTGAGCCCGAAGGGCGTTCAAGGTGGGGCGTCCCTGGAGGATGTTATAGGACGACAAAATCTTGACAACGAGGAAGTTTACCGATATGGTTTGCGTTTTGCCAGCGTCCCCAATGTTGAGTAGGAGGGTGATCGAACCTTCGGCCGGAATGGAATGGTTGGTGAACCCGAAGAGGACATGAAAGGTCGGTTGGAGATCGGAGGAACCTGTTCATAGCAGAATATTGCATTTTATACCGCCCATTCTTACGCTCGTGTGTTTATAGGTAGGTACTTTTAATCCGTGTTTGTTACATGTTTACAGAATACAGGTTTCCAGTACAAATATTGCAAATCAGGATAAAATCTCCACAGTTACGCTAAATACAGAACATCTGTTGACAACAGATAAAAGCCGGGTTCCGGTCATCCATATCCGTCCGGTGCCGAGTACCGGTTCCCGATATAAGACATGTGACAGTGGTCATTCATGTCTGGGACAAGCACAGAGCACGAGGTGGGCTGCACAAGAATCAATGGGTGCACGGAGCTCGAGGGAGATAAAGTCAAAAGTAAACAAAGATAATGCAATCTTGGACTTGGAAATCTGGAGATATTCTGAAGACTTTTGCGCAGTTTAAAGTTGGCAAACACGAGGAAACAGGAAACCAGGGCAGGCCACAAAAGTTGACAACATGAATACACTGTACGGCCGCGCATGCGCGGCCAATAGGGGGTATTGGCCGCGCATGCGCGGCTAGATGGGGCCCACTCACTGACGTTTTTTGGTTGTATTTCTGGGACTTCATTTCTGGTCTGGTGGATGCCCTAGAATTCCATTCTCCAGCCTATAAATACAGCAGACCTGAGCTTAACCAAAGGGAGCTTTTCTTTAGCCTCTTTTTTGTATAGTTTTGTTCTTTTCTTCTTCTTCTTCATTCTTTCTCCATTAAAATTGTAGTGAGAGCTTTTTGAGTGGAAGATTAATGAAGATGAGGTTTTTTTTATCTTTCTTGTTAGTTTGCTCCCCCTTGAGATTCTTGCTTTCTCTTGCTCATTCAACCTCTTCATTGAGCTTGATGGGTAAGGGTTAGTTATTGATCTCAAGGGTCGTATTTTCTCACGGGACTAGTTCTTCACTTCACATGCATTCTCTACCCTTCCCTTGATCTTGCAACCTCTTCATTGAGCTTGCAAGTTTAAGGGTTGGCTATTGAGCACATGCTTGGCTTGGGTTCTACTTCCGTATTCTTTTTATCGCTTTTTATCACTTGCTCTTTATTACCTTGTCTTTATTTACTTGCAATTTATATTCATGCACTTTCATTCTTGTAATCTTTTCTTTTCTTTGTTCTTTTCTTTTTGTTCTCTCTTTTTGGTTCTCTTTTGTGAATGTTGTATTTATTGTTGTTGTTAAGAATCCATATGATATTGTAAGTTAACATTTCTTTACCAATTCCTTTTCCCGTTATTTTCCATTTGAACTTCGCCCAAACCATACGCAAGCGCTCCGTTAGGCACCCTACCCTGACAAGGTAACGGTGATTCCTAACCGCGACCGGTTGCGTTCGGTTTGGCTGGAGGCGAAAACAAGAGACAAGAACGGAAGGACAAGGGTAAAGAAGCCGGATTCCACGAATACCGCGCTTAAATCCCCTAATCCACGTTGTTGCCGATTGCTCTAGCTTCAATTGGTCAAGACTCGGCTCAAAGGTTTTGAGTACGGATTTCTTAGCTTATAATCTCGTATCTTTTCTTAACAACTTTATACTTGCAAATAAACACATAGGTTAGATCAAACAAACATACAGATTCTTTATTGACTCGTCTAAGACAAGAAGGTAAGATAACACCATCTCCCTGTGGACCGACCCGTGCTCAACCGGCTAGCTGCAAAGCGACACCGTCCTGATCGCGGTTATGCTTTAATTCTTTGAACATCCGACACGCTAAAAGCGTGCGATCAGAACCTAATCCTATACGCTGGAAACAGTCGTAAAATAGGATATCCCCTGAGCTCCCTGAATCAACCAATATTTTTTGGATTTCGTAACAGTGAACTCGGGCTGCTATCACAAGCGGGTCATTGTGAGTAAGTGATATGCCGTGAAAGTCTTCCTCAGTGAATGTGATCGGGCAATCCTTCCTGTGCTTCTTACGGGGCGGACCACTTATAGCCATGACTGGTACGGGGCAGCGGTCCTCCTCACTGTCCAGAGTCGGATGCGTCGAGATGACCATGATCTGACCAATCGTTAACTCCCCGGGAGGGGGTTCGTCTTTTTGCTCTTGTTCCGCCTGCCGCTTGTCTCGTAAGTATTTCGTCAGGTGGCCTGAGCGGATCAGTTCCTCAATATAGTCACGGAATTGCTTACAACTCTCGGTCGGGTGCCCCTGCGACCCGTGGTAAGCGCAATACGGGCCCCGAAGCCGTTTGCCCGCTCTTTGGGTTGCCGGCAGGAGCTTGAAAAACCTCTCGCTTTTAGCCTCCTCTAGCAGTTCCTTTTGGGAGATGTTCAGAGGAGTGTACTCTTAGAATCTCGAGCCATAGGGTTTTGGGCGGTCGGCTTTCTTTTGTCCTCTCTGTCCCATTTCTTTCGGTCTACTTGGTCACCCCAGGGCAGGTTGGTGTTCACCTCCGACTCGAGTTGAATCTTTCGCTCGGTCCACGCGTTTACTTTGGCTATGGTCCTAAATTGCGCCAATGCAAAAGAGCGGAGTCACTTTTTATGCCTAAGACCTGACCTTAGGGCAACCGTCTCGTCGCGATGCTCGAGTACCTCGAGAAGGGCATTGTAGAAGCGAGTGACATATTGCTTAAATGATTCCTTATCCCCGCTTTTGATGGTGAACAGATAGTCGACCGTCTTTTTCTGCCGATGGTTACCGACAAAATGACCGAGGAATTTAGGTAACCAGCTCGTCAAAGGTCAAGATTGAGCGTAGCGCGAGCCCTCGGAACTAATCTCGGCCAGCCTGGATGAGGGTGGTGGGGAAGGTTCGGCAGTGAGCCGCGTCTAAGTTGTCTTGGAAACTCATGCCTGCCGTAAATGCGTCCAAGTGGTCCTTCAGGTCAGACTTCCCGTCAAAGAGGGCCACCTTGGGCGGTTTGTTTCTGGATGAGACACGCTCAGCTAGTAGCTGTTCAGTAAAGGGTCTTGTGAGTGAGTCAGTGGAGTACTTCATGCCTTCGCCAGCCGTACGGTCATCCTGCCGTATGTCTTCGATTTTCCTTTCGAGAGCCTCTATTCGTTGTTGGTACCCCGAAAAATCTTCATAGTTGGAGCGCCCGCTCCCTCTACTCCCGGCTTGCGCGACGGAGCGGCTTCTGTTTCGCTCTATCACGTTCCTTAAATCTCCGGGCGAACCCTTCGTGGATAGCTCCGGTGTTCGTCATGCGTGTGACCTTAACGGCGGCGGCGGCGCGGGTTTAGCCTGGAATCAGGAGATTGGACTGACACTTCCTCGGGGGACGAAAAAGCGTGGCGTGCGTTGAAGTGATAGCCTGGTCCCCCTGTGATCGGGGTGTTGAGCTATCCGGCACCCAACGGGTCATGAAATCATTTCTTGGACGTTGGCCATGACCGTCGAAACCGGCACGTCGGTGTTCGATCACATCAAGATGAGCGCGAGTGAGGTTAAGAGCCTGAGTGTGTCCTTCTATTTCCCTGCGAACGTCATCGCCCCGGGGAGGGGATGCTGTGGTCTGGTGGGCATGGTCGACCGTTTAGAAACGGGCGAGTGCATCCACCATCGCCGTGAGCCTGTCGATTCGAACGGATAAGGCGTTGATGACGTTAGGGGGAAGAGTAGGGCCGTTTCTGCCCCCGCTGTGGAGGACGGGATGGCTCATGCTGGGATCGTTACGGTTATCGCTTGTCATTGAATCAGAGACGGAAGATAAACTTTTTAGGTGTGAAAGAATCTTTCCCACAGACGGCGCAAGCTGATGGAGGTCGAAATCTCCCTCAGATGTTGTCCTTCGTCGATCTTGCTGCAAGCGGTTCTGAACGATTGTAATTGAGAGTGAAAATTGAACGTGTGGATCTCAATGTGTTGTTGTATGCCACTGACACTGGGCTAACTGCAAAGGAAGTACCGAGATGGGGAACCACCGTAGGACCTTCCGATGATCAAGTAAGTACCGAGCTATAGAGGCAGTGTAGCGGCGCATTGGAATCGATTTTACTTACCTGGATCGTCGGTGGAGGGGGTTTATATAGTGGTCGCATGAAAGGGGCCGGCGCGAGATTCCCGCCGCCCGTTATGCCTCTGCATCACGTTCGCGTTGATGGCGGGACACACCCATTAATGGCGGGATGCGCTCGTTAATGGCGAAATACGCTGGCGTGAGATGGGGGTCGGGGAGCGGCGGGGATCTCGTCGTGGCGAGATACACGGAGCCATTACGGAGGCGCTTGGGCTCCGTGCTCTCGGTTGAACAGGAAAGTCGAGGAAGCTTAGCTTGGTGGATAGCTCGGTGGCCGAGAAAGCTCAGCTGTAGGATCGCTCAGAGGAGAGCCATCGGATGGTCGTTTAGGCGAAATTGGGAAGGTTCTCTAGAGATGTCCCTGAAAGATCGGATGCAATCTCGGAGGCGAGGCGCCGAAAAATGTCCCCGATGCATCATACTTGTTCCGGCTCCGTAGCCCCCAGTAGTCTAGCAGGCTTAGTGGATGATACGTCATCCGCCACGGGTCATGATATGGGAAATACTCGTTTATGAGCCTCATCACGAGTAGTTTGTATCTGCATCCGAATTTCGGCTTACATGGATAATAGTTTCCAATTCTAATTATCAGTTTCCATATTCACATCTATCAATAGCCACCAGATACCGATATGATACATATTTCTTCTTGTCTGTTACCTATACCAAAATTATAATATTCCATATCAAATGCATTTTATCCAATATCTATTTTATGTCTGTATCCGTATCCGATCTTTATCACATATCTACTTTAATTTGAATCCGTTTTTGATTATTAGATACGGCCTATTGACTTTGACCGTTTACCAGATAAGTTTGGAGAAGGATCAAAAGAAAAGTAAAACTACCAGAAAAGGGTAATTAAAAATTTACACGTGACGGTCAACGGAAGAATAAAAGGAAAGGGGAGATGTTGACCATTGACCAACCGCCGCAAATAGCGTGGGTGTGATTAAATGAAGCGGGTTGGTTTGGGTAGGTGAGGCGTCGACATCCCCACCGCCCAATCAGTATCTTGTCGGCAGAGGCGAAGATTTTTGAGTTGAATACCGCGTTGCTCATGTTTCATCCTTTTTGGGGCATATTTTTGTGATGCTATTCTTCATTTGATAAAGACAAAATCTTTATTCTTATAGACCAATTTAGCTCCAAATAAACATGTGAGGATCCAATGAGTATACAAATTCAAAAATTATCATAGAACAACCGAAAGAGACACAATATTAAGAATAAAAAGCAAATGATGCTAAGAATGTCGACCTTGTAAGCTATCCGTTTTTGGGAATCAAACAGACAACATCATGTTTTGGAAAACGATTATTTACAAGCCAGGATGTCATTTCAAAAACAATGAATACAGTTTGAAAAATATCCTACAAGAACATAGCTTCAAAATGATCATAGCACAATAATAATTATAGACATAAAAAAAGGATAACACTATGTTTTGGTTATAAACCGACACAATGATGCAAAAGAAAAAAAACACTGAGATATTCTCTCTGTGTGTGTGTGTGTGTGTTGGTTAATTAAAAAAACACATTAGGGGATTCTAGGCACTAAAAATATATGCCAATAAAAGAAGAAAGAAATTTCGTATTTAGTTACAAATATATTGGAGCTGTTCAAGAAGGAGGCCCAGACCCAGAAACTTAGGTACATCACATTTTAATAAGGCCCAAGCTCCACGTATAATGCAAAACAATTAAGAAATGAGCTTTAGCCCACAGCAAAAAGTAAAGGTTTCGGAAATAGAGCAATAAGCATCTACAGCTAATCAAACATCATTATGATTTGATGCAACAATCATCAAGTATTTTGGACATTAAAAAACATGTGTCTATGAGGTATTTCTTGACGCAGTACATTAATAAACTTCAAAAAATTGAATGATCATGAAATTAAGCTGCGGCTATTCAGTAATCACATCAAACGAAGATGGATGAACGAAGAAAGCCTAAAATGCGGAATTTAACAATAACTAAGACGGTTAAGTAGAAGAATCATTACAAAGCATATGACCAGCGAAAATTGTGCACAGCTGATAATCAGCATGCTACTGGGCATTTCGTGTCAAATGAATGAATTAGATATAGAAAACTATCAAACTTCTTGCAGAAGCGTAAAACAAATTAGTGCGGATCAAGAGAAGGTATCAACACAACTCTAAATGATGAATCACTTGTATAACATCAGTGCCATGCACAAGCAAAGAGAACAAAATCACATATGCAACTCCTAAGGCATTTAATAAGAACAGAACTATATGGTATTTCCTTACCTCTTCAAACGAATATATCGGAAAATGAACATTGGTTGCGTGTTGCTCCTCGAAATCGACATGCTGATGCATCTGCATGTCATGTTTCCGAATCCAGTTGCAGCTCAAGTCTACCAAAGCACAGGTTATTAAGATTGTTCCTGAAATTATATTTGTCCAGGAAACCGGATCAAAGGTTTCCAGCGCTCTAAGATGTTATCGCCAAAGAGCAAATGTTAGCTAAATATTTATTTTGCTGCGAGAGCCTATGCATCAATTCTAAATCCATAGGTTTGTTTCTAATGGAAAATGTACCTAATTCATAATGGTTTCATCAAACCCTGCAACTAAGAGGAATAATGTTCATGCAAAGGCATTAACATTCATTGGTGAAACGTGGAGAAGTCTGATAAAAAATCAGGGATTCACAATGGAATTAAATAAACAAAATGATGTACTTGAACTAATGCGATTAATGAATCAATACACGTTCAGAGCTCTTCATATGTCAACTGCTCATGATAACACAGAAAAATTAGTCCGAATCTTGGCATACGAATGTACCGGTTATTAATGCTCGTTTTATCCAATGTAATGGGGCCCCGTTTTTTTATTAATAGAAAAAAGAAAAATAACTTGCATAATTTGAGGAAAACGCCCCCAAAACTTTGGATTTTAAATAACACGTTACTTGCATATTCAAGATTTCCTACTAAATTAGAATTAAGTAGCCTGTGTGTGTCGGTTACCAAATCCAGATGTCTAGGTATCAACATCCAAGCAATCTTTATAAATTTATTATCGCACCTTAAAAATTAAATCTCATAATATGTATTCAAAGTCACAAATCATCAAATATACTATCATCAAAGTGCATGGCATGTGCAAAATATTAGCTAGTATATAATGCCAACCCCGCGATTAGCATTTTGGGATTCAAATTATCTCACATTCTGTGAGAAGAATATGCCACATGACATCCTTAGAAGAAAAGGAAGCCATCGGCGGCCTCAGGACAGAGTAAGAGCTCCACGGCATTACTGAACAACATAAATTTCTCTTATGTTATGTTTTTGTATTTGTTTTGTATTGTTTTGTTTTTTATAATTTGAACAAGTATAGTGTGTATAGAATTTGCATTTGGGGTTACCTAAAATACATAACTTACAAACTCCTCCTATACCTTCTGATTCCGGACATGTCCCTAATATGCACATGCATGACCCAAGCGAAAAACTAGTAAGCTTTACCTGGATTGCTACTCCATAATTCTCGATAATAAAGTCCAAAAAACAGATGAATTTCCAATCAGAAAACAAAAACTAAGGCTTAATGAATCAAGCAGCCCAATATAGAGTGAGGTAACATAATAGCATTAATTTTTACCAACTTCATCATGCTCAACAATGAAACCTAAGAATACAAGAATTTCCGATCTCAAATAATTTTATGCGAAAAAGGATGGTTACCAGCCTCATTTTTGGTAATTAATCTAACTGAATCATATATAAGCATTAATCAATAATAAGGCTTTTACGACTGGACAAACAACTTAGCTATGATCATTTAGTATAAAATCGTCATATCCATATAACAAGGTAAATGCAAGTACTCGGGAACTCGGAAAACAAAACTATGAACTAGTAGTATCGATAGGATTTGCATTTGATGCCGTATAAAATTGAAATCTGCATTTGAGGTCCTATATCCTGCGATTCCGGTCATAATCCCTATAACTGGATTGCACCTCCATGAATTTCCAAATAAAACGACTGAAGTTCAATGAATCAAGGCATCTCATTGACAAGCAAAATAATCACATAAATTCAGTTCCCAACTTCATGATTCTCGTTAATGGAACCTGAGAACACATGGATTTCAATCGCAAATAACAGACCTTTATGCCAGGAAGGAACGTTACTAGCCTCAATTTGGTAACCAATTCATTTAAGAAGGAAACCTTAGATCAAAATAACTGATAGGAAACAACAATAGATCATATATAAGCATTAATCGATGATAAAACTTTTGGGGACTACACAAAAAAAACTAACTATAGTACATAAACTTCAATATCAAATAACAAGAGGGGGACTACACAAAAAAACTAACTATAGTACATAAACTTCAATATCAAATAACAAGAGACATGCAACCATTCAGGCACTCAAAAAACAACTGTGCCATGAATACATCACCTATTCTAGAAACCCCAAAACCAAAAACTATATTTTTCTACCACCTTCAATATCAACATAACTAACAACTATCCTATATCAAGTCAGTACCAACATACCTGCAACCATAGCAAGTATCCAAGCATATTCACATCATCAGTCATCTCAAATCCAAAAATCAGCTTCAACCCTAATTGAAACGAGACGCAGGCATCAACAATAATGCATCATGAACAGCAGCATTTAATTAAACAATTGCGAATATTCTCAAAAACTGATTAGCTATTAGCATGCACGTAATATCATCCATACAAGCAGGGTCCAAAAACATCGGCATCAGTGTCGGGTGGCGGTATCAGACATTCGCTTTTGGAATCGAAATCCGCCATCTCGGATCAAAAATATCGGGTTTTATATCGTTTTACAGAAGATTTCTTAAAATTAGTAAATTCTTTGGGTAAAAAGTAAAAAAAATGTCAAATTCCATAGCAATTAATGATGTCTAAAATGGTTGCTTTAATATTGAATAAAAATAACTATAATCTTGGTGATATATTTCGAGTAATTAATGATGTCAAATAATCCATAATTTAATATCCTAACCCACTTACCCATTAATTAACTTAATACTAAAACTCTACAAATCAAATAGTAAACCCAATATAACTCGTATCGGCTTGGATCGGAATCGGCTGTCTCGGACCAGGATTGGCCGAGATTTGGAACCATGGACCGTTAATATCGACATATCAAACAACTATTATGTGTCAAAGATGAGTAATAACATACCAAAAAAACCTTCATCAAAGAATCCGTCGCAGCTCAATATCCACAAATCCCACAAATCAGCTTCAGCCCCAAAAGAAACGAGAAATAAGCATCCACACTCGCATAAACGATCTGGTTGTGGCTCAGATTCAACACATCCCAATCACTCCTCCCTATAAGCTCCGGCTTCGCCTCTCTGACATAATCAAACCCTAGGATCGTCACCGCCATGTCGTCCATCGACGTGTTCCTCCTCCCCATGTCATTTGCAAACAAATCTCGAATCTCGACCGCATCACCAACCCTCAGCCCTAGATGCACCTTCAAAAGCCTGCAGTCGTAGGCGGCCCCGACGGCCGCAAAGGCGACGTCTTCATCCTCGAGTCAGTGGGATCGATCGAGACCGGGAGATTTGGAAGACGAGGCGGCGGCGGCGGACGCAGAGCTGGAGGGTCGAGGGTTTGGGGTTGCGGCCAGGGGTCCATTGGACGCCGAGGCCGACGACGAGGCGTCGGAGGAGGAGGTGCCGGATGTGGTTGAGCCAGCTGCGGACGGCGGGTGACGGCAAGGACGCGGCTGCAGCTGGAGAAACTGACGGCGACGGCGAAGGGACGATGGCTGTGGTTGGTTTTGATCAGAGTGATCGAGATTGGGTTTTCATACATTTTTTGAAATTAGGGTTTTTTTCTAGGGTTTTGGGGATTGATGAACTGCTCTGTTTTCTTGAGCCGGTATCGCTGCGGTCATGTGACCCGGCGCCGACCTAATGCCCCCCGGAAATTTTTCGTTGAGCCGGTAGCATGGTGGCTGCGAACGATCGCAGGCCCATGGTTTCTTTTTTGAAATATTAATAATTTAAAAATCAGTTATTAAAATACGGGGTTATTGTTAAATTTACAAGAATAGAGCGGTTTCGCCCACCCCACCCCACCCCACCCCCCCCCCTTTGAGAATAGGGGGCGGGTTCTGGGAACCCGGCCCAATTTTATTTTTTTTAATTATTAATTATATAATTTTAATTATAATTATATAATTTGAATTATAATATGATTATTATTATAATTATAATCATAATTATAATTCTTTAAAAAAAAAATTTAAAGTAAATAAACGAAAAAAATATTTAAATAAAATAATAAAATTTCATTATATCAATATTTTTTACAGAATGAATCCGTCAAAATTTACAATACAAAAAAATCCTATCCGATTTCTATCTCGACGGTCAAATTTATAATATCAAAATGAATCCGTCAAATTTACAATGTAAAAAAATCCTATCTGTTTGTAAAATGTAAATACTATATCGACGGTCAAATTTATAATAACAAAATGAATCCGTCAAATTTATAATACAAAAAAATCTGAGTGTACTTGTCACGATCCTGAAGGTCCCGCCCCTGATGACTGTCCTGGACATCTGATCCTATAATGGTCTGGTTGTTTGCATAGGCTACATCTGGCTTGCCTTTACTGAGAATCAGCATCCATTGTCATTCGATCTCGACGCACCTTAGGTCTTCCGGGCCTTATATTTTTTTCCGACGGTAATACAGTTGGTGTTTGTCTGTTGGCAGTATAATAGTACCAATAGCGACCGTCCGGTATAGGATGAAATTTTGGATCGTATGCGCCTTGGTAATTGTCACGCCCCGCTTCCCAGTATACGGCGAGGTGGACGCGACGAGGCCCGCTACGTATATACTCAGAAGTATATACGCTAAACGTAACTAAGCAATATAAAGTAAATCACAAGAGACGAATAATATGGAAATAACAGCAACTTTTATTGATAACATTCTTTTTACAATGCAGGAAAAGAAAATACAACTGGAATGAAAAAGCAATGCCTAAACAGTGGCATAACAGGAAATGAAATAAACTGGAAAGAACAAGGTACAATTATCTAGAGCTCTGGGTCTGCCTGGAACTGCTCCAAATCTTCACCAGTGGGCTCGATCTCAACTTGGTCCAACGCACCTGACGACATTCAAAGAAGAAAGAGATAAAATGTCGTCAGCGAACTCGGTAAGTCCCAAAGAATAAGAAGAATGAGAATGACAGAGTAACGGTATTTTCTAACTATTATATTATTGAATCTTATGGAATATTGTGTAACGCTGTTGTTTGTAGTTTGGTACAGAAGGATGCCAGTGTATACGAGGGGGATCTCTATATGCTAGAGATCAGGGCAAAAGGAAAGTACAAGGAACCGTTATGCCACGGTACAACAGCAACAGGATTCAGGTTAGGTGTCTTAATCTGACCACCTCGTGCCACCTTTAACATCTTCCGTACCAATCTACCCCTTAAACCCCGTAGTGTTTTAACAGTATTGTAGTATTGGAATATGTAAGTTGGATGACTGACCAAAACCATGATATCAGTAAACATGTTGCAACTGTATAATCAGGTAAATGGAATATCAGGATAATGGATGAATATCCATGGTTTGATTCAGTCAAAAAGAATATATTGTTAACTGGATTCAGGGTTTCATGTATTCAAATTGTATTGGAATATAAAAGAATATAGATTGACTTGAATCATATTCAAGTCAGAAATAGTCAGACTCTAACCCGAGTCAGACTAAAAGAAGATGATTTGAAGTTCAATATTAGCTAGGGGCCTTATAGTAATTTGTAAAACTTGAGGGGGTTTTATGTAAAAATACTTTTGTATAGTTTTCAAAATACACCTCAAGTATTTAATAATCGTCTTTATTGTTATAATGTATGTGAATTTTATTTGTGTTATTCTAGTGAATATATCCTAATAAAAGTATTAATTATCTTATCTGAAATTCATGGTATTTTAGTGTAACTTTTAATCTTGTAATTTTAAGAAAAATGTGGAAACTTTATATTATGATAAAATAGGGTTTTAAATGATAATTATATATATATTAACACATGAATAATTTTATATAAATATTTTATTTAGAAAAAAATCTCATTTTCCCTAAATATCGTATTTTGAACCTTTCGGGACCGAATGCTTCTTGCGGAGGTCTGAATCTCGCACTGCTAGCCTGCGGGTGCACGATGAACCGTACTATCCCTAACAGGTTCCCCAAAAGTGGGTTGTAGTGGCGCTTTGCTTAGGTTTAACAAATACTTTTCATTTGGGAAAACGGTTTTATAAATATGGGGTATTTATTTGCAAAAGAGTACAGTTTTCCGTATTTTAGTTATTAGGGTTTCCTAAACCAACTAGCCTACTTCTAAGTCTAAACGATGAGTCATTAAAAGTCTCAAATCGCCTCTTCACCGTCAATTGCGGCCAGGTAAGTGCCAGGTAAGTGGGAAGGAACCACAGTCGTGGGCCTAATTAAAAACCACTAGCCTTAGACACACTTGCCTAGGCACCACAAGACAGTTTAGATAAACGATCGATGTCCATGACCAATCGTGTTTTCATTTTATTAAAAGATTTTATCTAGAAAAGTTACAACTTAAAGCTTTAAATAAAAGTTATAAAGATTATGGTATTTTAGTGAAAAAGTCCTGTAATTTCGTATTCTGTGTTTTGATATTTATCAATTAGGGTTATATTGAGTGTGTGTAGGGGTAGGTCATTACCCCGTGACTTATTTTAAGTTTTGGTGAAGTTTAAAGGTAAAACATGCTATGTTAAACTTAAAGGTATTATAGCGCAAGAATACGGTATTCGAAAACGTTATCATTTTATGTGTGAAATTTCATTCAAATTGGATTTTACAAGTTTAGTGATCAAGATAAACCTATTTAGGAGTGAGGGAATTAATTAAACTAAAAAAAATGAACTTCATGGTATTTTTATGAAAAGAGTACGGTTTTGCAAAGAACTTATCATTTCATGTGAAAAAGTTTGATTAAATTGGTTTATGGGTGATTAATAGTCAACATGAATATGGGTAGATAGTATGTATTAGGTGATAAGTGGAAATTTAGAGAAAAACCGAATCGGAAATCGGTTTGTCCGATTTCCGCCGGGTTCCAAAAAGTCGTATTTTTATACTTATAGAAAAGAGAGGTAGAGGGGATGGGACTTACGATTTGGACAAGCTAAGGAAGCTAAGGGATGTGGTGGTTGTCGATTCGTCGAAAACGTCGCGAAGGTTCTGATCCGGTCGCCAGAATCCGTCGTCGATTTCGGCAGCGCTTCGCTTCTCGCTCTTCGTACCGAGTTCTCGAGAATTTGAGAGAGTGGACTTAGAGTTGTGAGGGGAAAAGGTAGAGGATAGGTGTCTTTATATAGGGCTAGGCTAGGGTTAGGGTTTGGATTAAAAAATATTTTTAAAAAATATAAAAAACATTAAAAATCATTAAACCTAGGAGTAAAAGGGATTTATTGGCCAAATCAAAACCGATCCAGGTATAATAAGTGTGCAAGAGGGTTGACCAAGTCAAGAGACAACTTTTCTCAGTTGGTGACTCGGCCGTCCGGCCAAGTCCGGCCGGCGGCGCCGGACCGAGTCGGCCGAGTCGCCGGCCGGAGGCGCCGAGTCGGGCCGAGTCAAGGGTCCAATGGCCGGGGGTTTTCCTGAGGAACAACTTGGTATTTTTACTTTTTATTGTCCAGTACATATTTTGGGAGTTATGGCCTTTTTACCGTTGACTTCCAAAAAAAATTAAAACAAAATAAATACAAAAATAATGTGGGGCATGGGATTTGAACTCCGGTGGCTTGGTTCAGCAGTGCAAGGTATTACCAATGAGCTACAAGCTCCTTCTTGTAATTATTGTGCTATTTAATTACTTAAAATGATAGCAGCAAGAGTAAATACCCCAAGTATACATTAAATTTTAAAGTAATTTCTTGTACACTAAAAATGGAGTTATTTCATTCTTGTAGCTTGTAATTAAAAACAAAAATAATTACCTAAATCTTATGCTCGGGCTAAAATACCCCTTTGTGGATTTAGAAAATATATTTGAAAAATTTTGTATAGGAAAAAGTTTATCAAAAATTAGGGTTGTTACAGTAATTAGAAACTGTATAGTGATGGGAAGCAAAATTGTAATGTGAGTTATGCATGCTGCTCGCAGCAGCAATTGCGTGGGCACAAGGTAAATGTTGTTGCTGGAAAAGACCGCATGTACACGAAGAGTGCCCTTCATCTCTAAAGTTCACGGTATATTGATTCTCATTACCGCCCGTTACTTGAAACTCCGCCGTGTCAAACCTTTCGGATCTGTAGTATTGTACTCTGCGCTCTGTTTTCCGAAATATATCTTCGTAATACGCGGTGAGCGGAGTCTCCATCGCCAAGGACTTTTCTCTTCTGTGCACAAAATAAGTATTCATCCGGAAAAAAGTTCGAACAATCAACCCGTGTATCGGTAAGCCTCTAACGCCTTTAAGGACTCCGTTGAAGCTTTCAGACATATTAGTCGTCATTAGTAGATATTTGCACCCATCATCATGTGCTTGTGACCACATGCGTAGTGGATACCCATCTAACCACGCTTTCGCGGATTGACCCATCTCCCCAATTTTCGTCATGTATATGTCGTGAACATTAGGGTCAGACGTTTCACCGGCTCTGTACATAAGCTTATGTAGATCCGAATTTTTAAATTTTCGATCAAAATTTTGCCTGAAGTGCCGTAGGCAAAACCTATGTGGGGTCGTCGGAAATACAGATCTCATTGCAGCTAGTATTCCCAGATGTCTATCAGATATGATGCATAAATCTGTTCTATGAAGAACAGATGGGATATTTTTGAGTTGACGGAAAAACCATGACCAGGATGATGTATTTTCACCCTCGACAATAGAAAATCCCAACGGAAATATATCGTTATTAGTATCAACACCTGTAGCAATTAACATGCAGCATCTCTACTTACCGTATAGATACGTACCATCAACGCACAATACCGGCCGACAGTGTGTGAAACCAGCCGCACATGGACCAAAGCACCAGAAAATTCTTTGAAACCTGACAGAGCCTTCGACGTCTGTTTCTGTGGTTTTTAACCGGTATACGGTCCCCGGATTTGATGCTTTCATGGTTTCCATAAAAGGGACTAGTGAGTTGTACGAGCTTTCCCAGTCCCCAAATATCTTGCATAAAGCCTTTCTACGAGCATCCCATGCTTTCACATACGAAATCTGAATTTTATGCTCTCCGCTAACCAAGAGCCGTATCTCTCGGGGAGTCATCGCCACATCTGTACGGATTAGTGGCATGATTAGCGAGCAAATGTAAGATGAAGTGCAATTCCGGTGATCTTGTAACATAATAGAATTGATGCAAGTATGTTCTTGGTTGTATTTCGTGACCTTCCAAGCTTTGGCTCTTTTGGAACAACATGCATGCAATCTCTACTGACATTCATGAGCTGTCGTACATACCACCGTATAGTACGTCTTATTTGACTCTTCGGTTTTAAATGTAACGTTTTGCTGAATAGACCACGACTTCAGCTTACAAATAAGATCTCATTTTTCCTGAAACAAATCCCCGATACTGATGCAATCTTCGCTTGCTGCTGTCACGTCCAAATAGGGTGCCGTATTTACTTCTGCCACGGCTAAGTCTACCCAACTATCATCTTCCAGCGGATCGAGGCCGGGATCTTCTAGCTCGACAAAATCGTTATTCGCAACCATACCATCAAAGAATGCTACCTCATTCAATCCAACGGCATATTCCACGCTATCCCCCCTGATGACCTTCACCGATTTCATCATCATCACTGCCACACATATCAATATCACCCGTAGCAACATAAGGCTCGGGTGCAATATATGATGGTTGTGGTCGGTGTAATGTGGATGGATCGGGGTGAGAAGACCGGAAAGGTAAAGCCACTGAGGAACAAGAAAGTAAATTTGGTCCGAGTGATGTGGAGAAAAAATTCGTCGAGAGAATCAACGTGGGAAAGAGAAGACAACATGCGTGCAAGATACCCTTACTTGTTTGTAAATTAGTCCTTATGTAATTGTAAATTTCGAGGACGAAATTTTTTGTAAGGATGGTAGAATGTAACGACTCTGATTTTACTGTACGAAAAAATTTCAAGTTAATGTACAGAATGAAGTTTGCAAGCCTGAGTACAAGTTATAAATTAAATTTGTTTTAAAACAGCAAGAAGAAACTTGTAGCTCACCGGTAAAGCCTTTGCACTGCTGTGACGTAGCCCCTGTGTTCGAATCCTATCAACCACATATTATTTTTCTGAATTTTTCTTTTAAACTTTTTGGAAGCCCAAAAGTTTACACATGCTCTGCACATAAGAAATGAAAAGACAAAAAATCAAACATGTGCAAAATACTGTATGAAGTAGATTGGACACGTGGCCCAAATCCACCGGCACCCCTCCTCTACATGGCCGGCGAGATCATGCATTGGGCCGGCGACGCCGGGCTACCCGTAGGGGATAAGGCCCATGTCTTACCCACAAAACCCTTTGGCCTACCCCACTACCCATGTTCTGTTTGTTTTCTCTGCAATTTAACAGAGAATTAAAATTCATCTTTAATCTCATTTTTAATACTTTTTAATTCAATTTTTCAATTCCAAAACCCTAATTTCACCCTATAAATACAACCCCATACCCTAGCCCCTCCTCATTCTGAAATCTCTAGTCAAAATTATTAAAAATTCTCAAGTCCAAGAAGAGTACAAGTGGAGTTAGCCCAAGATCAAATTCCGACGAGGATTAGAAGCGATTCTGGCAACCCCACGACGTCACGAAGGATACGATATCTTCCTCTACCTCTCCTCTCTCCTCCTATCTTGTAAGTTCCTTCTATTTCCTCCCTCTCTCCGCTAAATTCTCTTTTCAAAATAAAGCATCAGTAAGTGGAGTTATTACCGATGTACATCTTCTAAACTCTATAATCTCACTTTTCATTTACATATTGTTCAACAAAATTTTACACAATATTTGTAATACTATTATAAAGGTTTAGAAACAACTTTCACTCTAAAACTCCATATTAATTAACTTTAATTAAGTTTTTACTTTTAAATACCATGAAGTTTATATACGTCATTTTTTAAACATTTTGCTTAGCATACATTTAGAAAACTTCACGGGGTAATGACCTACCCCTCACATACACACATGTCAATATAGCACGATACTCTTAAAAACATATTGTTGTGACAAATACAATTTTTCATCAAAATATCTTGAACTATAAAAACCCGGTTTTGTTTTAAATAGTATTATTAAACTCTTTGCGATTATGCCTCTACAACCCATTTTGGGGAACCCGCTATTGGATGGTGTGGATTATCGCACATTCTCGGGCTAGTAGAGCGAGATGCAGACCTCCTCACGGAGCATACGATATCAAAAGAATTTTAATACAATTTTTAAGAAAAACGAGATTTTCTACTTGATGAATAAAATTAATTTTTAATAATTATATAAATATTATCAAACTATATATTTTTAATATATAATAAAATTCCATGTTTTCTAGAAAATAAAAGAAGGACTGGTTTCATTAAAATACCATCAAGTATCAATACAAAACAAGTTACACTAAAATACAATGAACTATTCAAGCTAAATTATTATTCACTAATATACCTCACTCTTTAAAATTCACATCCATGGAAAGCCTAAAGAACATAAATAATTACTCGAGATTTATTTTGAAAGTATATAAAATATTTTTCATAAAATCTCCTCGAGATATATAAAATTACATTAATGACCCTAGTAAATATAGGTTTAAGCGGGACCAATTCTCTTGAGCCTCAGGGAGCCGGAGAAAGTGGGTGCTTGCCTATTTAAGGCAGAAAACTAAAATGGGGCTATCAATGGTAATTGTCTTGGAAAAACACAAATCATGCAGTCCATGTGCAGCAGTTACCGATAACACCCTAATCTAATTTAGGATCCAAATCTGTTTAAAGTTTCTGACTGAAGTCTGAGTCCAAGTCTCAATCTGAATCCAATTCACATGAATCCAATTCAACATAAATCCAATATACCAAACATGAATACTTGAACCTGAATCTGAATACCAGAACAAAATCAACATGACTTGACTTGACCGAACCATGGCTATATTTTGACTTCATTACATGACTACTTGATACATCCTGAAACTGTTTACATGAACATTTATACCATGGTCTCGGCAAATCTGATAATTACCAATCAATACAATATACATTATGGGGTTTAACGGGGTAGACTGGTACGGAATGTGTTAAAAGTGGCACGATGATGGACCATAAAAGACACCTACATGAACATCATGTGTCGTTGTCCTGTGGATTTTGACGGGGCCTTATACTTACATGTTACCATAGTCCACGAGATAGTTGGACTCCTCTCGTATACACTGATATATTCTGTATCAAACTACAAACAACTACGTTAGCATAACAAACAGATAGTTTACCAATTCTATTCTCTTACTTGTCTATTCCATTCTATCTTTTAGGACTTACCGAACGCTAGTTCGCTGACAACATTCATGTCTCTTCTTTCTTTGAAATGTTCGTCAGGAGGACCCGACTCTCAGGAAACCGAGCCCAGTCAGGACGATTTGGAGCAGTTCACAGAGGAGCCAGACTTCTAGGCTTTTATTTGTACTTTCTTTCTTTTCAGTTCATATGCCACTGTTTAGGCGTCGCTTTCTATCATTATACTTTTCTTTTCAGTTGTATGTAAAAAAGAATGTTAATAAAAGTTACTGTTATTATTACATCTTTTGTTATTCTTGTATATTCATTTATATTGTTTATTTACGCTTAACGTGTTTATTTCTGAGTAAATATGTCGCGACCCGTCACGTTTACTTCTCCGTAGTAGACCGGATCCCGACACTTCCTTCCATAGAGCGCTGCAAATGGTGTCATTTCAATACTCGCCTGGTAGCTGTTGTTGTATGAAAACTCCACAAGATGCAGGTGATCTTCCCACGATCCTCCGAAGTCTAACATATAAGCTCGTAGCATGTCTTCTAGAATCTGAATTGTTCTACTACGGCGGGATTATTTCTTGACCGTAGGAGTATGGCTGGCCTAGTCATCCCTTATATTCCGTATTTTGAGAAGCGGGGCGTGGCACTTTTTATGATGTCTCATATGTTTTAGTTATAATAGTAAAGATAAAGAAATTGAGAGTAATATTTCCATCAAATTTCTCATGTTTGGCGTAACCATCCTCGGAAACACGCAAGTTTCATCAGCATCACATGTTCTCGACTTATGAAAATAGGGTGCTGCAATTTTAAAAAAGGATTTGGTATACAGTATAGACGTACATTAACTAAAAGACCGTAAAAAACATATTGGATGCAGAAAATAACATAAAGATATGAAATTTTGACGAAAAACTTATTCGAAGAAGAAATGTTTTGAAATTAAACGTTAAGTTCTCTAGGAAACCATCATGTGTGTCACTTTTTTTGGTTTTGTCAAAATCTAAGCATCCTAATTCTCCCACTGAACACTCAATTTTTCTATTTCCCCCCCTAAATATCTACAGCATGGCCTTCAATTTCTTTAGCTTCTTAGTCTCATGTTTAGTTTACTCCAATACCTCAATAAATCTTCTCGTATGTAGCTAAAATTCTATAAACAGCATTGGAATTTTTATTGTTTTTGAAGTCAACGACATTGGAAATTTGTTGATGAGATATAACTAAACACATTTATTTCAAACTATTTGAGCTCACTCCTAAATAAAAGATGCATTTATAGAGTGCTAATTGAGGCTCTTCGCCATCATATTATTGTATGAACCACCGCTGATGAATAATGCGCAATGCATGACACATCTAACCGACAAAAATATGCATGAAATCGACAAAATTTAGTGCTCCTTACATTCATGTAACCCGAATGAGTTTAGTTTTTGCTTTTATTTATTATTTTTCTTTTCTCAACAGGAGGATACTAAATTAGTGTACAATTTTGAATTCAGTAATTTAGATTTTCACATTTGGAATATAAGAAATTGTATTGGTCTTTCTACACCTGTATACTTGCATTGTAGACGACCTCACCATCATCAATACTGACACTCCAGGTTAAGAATTGTCGTCGAGTTATCATCATCTTTATTACTTTTTTTCTTCGGCTGTTGCTTTCATTTTTTCAAGATCATAACACTACATCTAAATTGACTAGAATTGATTGTAGTATATATATTTTTCAAATGATGTAAATTTCCTTAATTAACCGTCCCTTCAACCTTTTCATGTCTCGTGTTTAATCCAAGAAGTCAGTGATCATCTAGAACACACTGCTTACATCTATGCTATTATCACTAGAACATACTAGAATTTGGTTGTCCGATGCACATGAAAATATTATAAGAGTTGGTGGAAAACATAACTCTTTAAATAATTTAGGGTTTTTTGATATACAATATTCAAAGTTTGGGTACTTTTAAAAAACATCCTTAAAGATCAAAATTGTTAAAACAACTCCAAAAATTATATATTAACTAAATAGGACCATACAGATAACATTGTTAAAAGCAGCCGTTGAGATGCTAAAAAGATGCTTTTTACCCCCTTTGGCTTCTTCTAGTCGTTTCTTGATGCCCGCAAAAGAAAGAAGAAACATTATTTTTTGCATTAAATACCAACAAATAACAAGATGAAACAAACATATATATAAGCAAATGTTGCATTGATCACTCCATTGTATTTGCATTAAAACAAAAATAATTTCTACAACAATAATTTCATCAATTGGATCATTCAAAATAACAAAAATTATCAATTTTGATCAATCGGTGGCATGCAAATCATTCAAGATAACGAATGCCACGCCCCGCTTCCCAAAATACGAAATGCTAGGGGTGATTAGGCCAGTCATGCTCCTACGGTCAGGGAATAATTCCGCCGTAGTTACACTTCGGCTTCTGACATTTTATGGTAGTCAGTAAACGGTACTAGAGTGAAGGAAATCACAGCTCACAACTTTATTACATCAAAGTAAGAGTTCAAGATGCATTTATTTACATGGAAGAAATAACTAACCAACGAAATAATAATGTTCTTATAGCAAGAAAAGGATGGCGATGATGCTACGGTCTAAACCTCCGTGATCTCGAAGGACAGTTCCTGCTCCTTAGCTGGGTCTATTTCGTCCTCTGAGCATGCACATGCAGGTCGTCAGGACGACACATATAACAATAAATATATAATGTGTGTACAACGTTATTAAATATGAAAGGTGCAACAGAATACATAAAAGTGAGAATAGTGAATATCATTTGAATATGAACAACACGATATATGTATCATGTCAGTAAACCAGGCAATGCGGGTGTCACTACTTATCAATCACTAAGTCAATAAAATCAATTAGTGGAAAGGAGGCTCGTGTTTAACAAGGGTCTCATGCATACCCGAGACTATGGTCCACTGTTGTCCGGAACATAACCCTGCAACTGTGTCGCTAGGCCCACGACCTAATGTGTGTGTGTGTATCACTAATATCGAATGATCATCCTCTAAGTCACTGTACCTCATTAAATAGGAGTTCAATTCCATCTTGATTTCCCTATTCCCCGGGTATCAATAACTATAAGTATAGGGTTTATTGTATACTAGCACGCGCCAAATCACGGTCTTACTCATTTTTACTGTATTGTTCATTTTCACTGGTCCATCACTTATCATTAGCGTGCTTGATACAACTAATCCAATACCACTCACGTTTGACAATGCAAGTCAGTCGCTAGGTCTCAATATAAACAATCACTTTGCACTGGGTATAAAGCAACACAGAATAAGGTAGAAATGCACTAAATAAATGTTCACTAAATTACGACAGCCAACGCCACATGACTTGCAAAATTCAACATAAATCACACGTATAGAATCGACCAAAACAATATAAAAGGAGTACAAAGTATACATGATTATCTAAGCGGTAAAATTTGTTTTATGTCAATAGGAATTCAGGTTAACGATTTATCATCATTTTAAATCAGCGATCAGTTGATGGAATTCCAGTTTCAGAACTAGAAGTTCAACTTCACGCACGGTTTATTAGGGATTGTGTTTAGATTCAGATGTTTCCTCAGTTGAATAAAACCTAGCTATAACTGTTAGGTTTCCGACGCATCAAGCGGATCAGTGATAGCCTTTCTGTACGAGAAGATATGTCCTGTTTAGTGTGAAGGTGTAAAAATGTCACTGCAGAAACTGCAGAACACGTTGACAATCTAAAATATAAATAAAATACCAAACAACAGAGAAACTAAACAAGACCAGAACCATATGTTAGCTAACTAAATTATCTACGCGAAGATATAGGACTCCGCACATTTTCAGTTTTATGTAGGGATGTACAGACACTTAAGTTCAGGTATCAACATGAAAAACTGCAGAAATCAGCCACATACATCGCTAAAATAAATTATGTTAAAAATATCAAACAGCGGCGCAATTCATTCGAACTAGTCTCATAAGAAAGATAACTAAATTTCCTACGTATCTATATATAGTTCCGCACATTTACGAATTTAAACCATGAGTTGCAGGTGTTAGATTTCAGGTATTCGTAGGGATTTTGGTTCAGAATTGCAGTCCAGAGTCACAAATCCTTTCAATTTCCGCTATCTAAAAGACACGATATTCAGTGAAAGTCGCTGTATATTTTTAGGTTATACGGTCCTCTTCGCAGAGAGCCTAAGAACGCTATGAATCGATGTAATACCCAGTTCCTCTGTAAATATTTTTCTGTATTTATAAATAAATATTTCCCAAATTTTCTCAATTTAAATATTTTCTATAAATATTTCCTATAATAATTTCTAATTTTTAAAATCTAAACCCAAACCATAACAGTCAAACCCTAACCCTTTTCTTAGCCCCCAGCCCGGCCCATAAACCACACCCGACCTACCCGACCTGACCCGAACCCTATCCTCCTTCTTCTTCTCCTCCTTCTTTTCTTTTCTGTTCCCACCTTTCTCGCAACGAGCTCCCGCTACTACAAAAAGGGGTTGCCCCTATGGATTTATCCGTAGGAGCAAACCACTGCCCCTGCGGATATAACCGTAGGGGCAATAAAATACCCTATAGGTGCAAACGCCATAGGTGCAAGTCTTAGCCTTGAACATGTCCCTATGGTCAAAAACTTGCCCCTACAGAGTAATGTGTAGGTCCAGTTGTCCCTACGGATTAGGCTGTAGGGATAAAAAAATTATTTAATTTATCTGTTTATAAAATAAATTAGGTGTCCCTACGGACGTATCCGTAGGGCCAAATAGTTGTCCCTACGGATAAATGCGTAGGTATAAATCTGTAGGGACAAAATATCAGGTATCCTGAAATTTTATCCCTACGGATACCTGTGTAGGAGCATTTGTTTGCCCTTACGGATATATCCGTAGGGACAAGCGTAAACCCAAATACTAAGATCATAGGAGCAAAATATAAGGTATCCTGATATTTTGCCCCTACGGATAAATCTATAGGGGCAATGTTGGGCCCTACGGATTAATCCGTAGGTACATATTATCAGTTTTTTTTAAAAAGGGCTGTCTATTTTTTTCTTGTCCTGTGCACAATAATATATACATCATATATAAAATTAATCAGCACGCAGAACATATATCGCAGTATTCATAATCACATCTCACGCATAATATACAAAAGAAATCAACAAGCAGAATATAATATCAATATAAACACGCAAACACCACCAATATCAATATCGTCCAAAATATAGTACAATATGTATCATATAAATAAATACATGTTTAAAATATAAGAATTAAAAAGCTACCCTAGCTCGGTCCAGCTCCACCTCTGATAAACACCATAATCTGGCGGGTCTGCTCCTCGGATATACCCTGAGTCAAAATCATGCAATGCGGAGTGTGCGAGAGTCTGAGCGGGCTGTGGAGCTGTAAGAGTGGTCTGCGCAACCGCCGCCGAGGTAGTGGCTTGCGGAGCCGCGGCTGCGGGAGTCTGAGCGGGCAGTGGAGCTATAGGAGTTGTCTGCGGAACCGCAGCTGATGTAGTGGCTTGCGGAGCCGCAGCCGAAGGAGATGCATGTGGAGGCTCGGCCGATGTACCCTTTCACATCTAGACCTACGTGTGTAATAAACGAGTTAGAACTGTGTATTACTCGAGTTCGTATCATTATCAAGTTATTTCGAAACCCCAATCTATGTATACTTAGGGACTTAGGCCTCGTTTGGATATCTAGTTTGGAAAACCGTAGTTTATTTTAATTAGATGTGTATGTATGATTAATCAAAGTTAAGTTTACAACCAAATAAGCTCAGGCTACGTACTAATATTGGAAATGTTGCTATCTATAATATGACATAATATTTCACTACTAAGTAGTATACATACCAACATCTCCTTCAACTCCTTAACGGTGGCCTTCAAACTCTCCAGTTCTTGCTGGAAACGTCGCTCACTGGAGACGGAGGAAGTAACCACCGGAGTGGAGTCCAACCTCATATGGGCCCTGCTAGGGCCCAGTCCCCGGCCTCTCTCCCAACCTCCGTGGTGCCCTCCGTGTGCGGCGTCCAGGACTGGGGCAGCAGTATCGGATCGTTCTGTCCAGTAAAATCGATCCCCGATGTCTCGGCCTGCTCAACCACCCGCTCCTACACCCATATTAACCAGTAAAATATAAGTATATCATTTAAATTTGAACCTTTCAAAACTAAAATTTCAAATAGGGGTTGAATAAATATTAACACTTACGCAATACTCCTGGGTAGTGGCGTCGGGGTATCGAAGCTCGCCCGTGGCGGGATCTGTCGAGGTGTCGTAGACGGCAAAATATGCGGACAGCACGCTCGGTGTACCACCTTGTGCCAGAGTCTGAGCTCTCTACAATATTAGAAAATAACTCTTAATATTACATTATATCACAAAGGCCGGTCTATTGTAATTTACCGATAACTCCATGGCACGAGTAATATTCCTCGAGCCACCTGTATAAGTGGGGCAACCCCTCTTCGCCGACTTCCTATTCTCTTTATTTTGATCGGCATGTTTCTGTACAACACATTCTCATTTAGTTTTCTAATTAAGCAACACAAAAAAATAAATTATATACTAAACAATGAATTACATTTAAAATACATACATGTTTGCGATGAGAGTCGAAATATTCGTACAATAGAGGCCATGTATCTACGTCGACTCTCGCAAAGGCCGGAGTAGATAAGAGGGCCGCTCTCTCTGCCTCGGGGGTCGCCATCCACAGGGAATAGCAGTCAGTCTTCAGCTCATTCCTGTTGTATCGGACCTTCGTCTGCATGTTCTTCATCAGGCCATTGTACAGAGCGTGAAGATCGAGCACCCTCCCAGGATGATCAGGGTCGGGTACAGGCTGAAAATCGTAATCCAACTGAAAATACAAAAAAAAACATTGTTATTATATTGCAAGTGTTAATAATAAATATATTGGATAAATCAAATGAAAATATATATTAATACCCGAGCCTGATCCCAGAAGAAGGCGAATGAGCGCCGGTGCTGGTCGCCCCACTCAACGTGAAATGGATAGTTCTTCACGAGCCGGCTCTCATCCCCATATACCGGCCGAAGCTCTCGGCATGATCATCGGTATAGCGATAATCAGGGGTAAAAAAGAGGGGGAATACTGCCCCACCCATAGCTCTGTCGGGCCTCAGCCTGTGGGACTGATTCAGGCCTCGAGTCCCCCTCTGGGGATAGGAAGGCCCTGCGTCTGCAAGAAATATCAAGACAATCAATATTAAGACAAAGCTGTATTAAGAAATCAAGGTTTAACGAAAATTGAAGTGTGATATATACCTCCGGTGACTAAAGCACGAGCCTGGGCCCGGGCAGCAGTACGAGCGGGACGATAGTTCCTCCGGTGAGGAACAGCCGGTGACCCGGATGCGGACGCATCCCCTTCAACTAGAAAATAAACATTGACGTTAAATTTCCATGAAGTTCATATTTATTCTTTAGAGGATATGTAAAATGAATAAATATTTTATATTTATTCATACTAACCTACAGACTGAGCGGAGGGTACGGAAGTGGCGGGAGTGGCCCGTGTGCCAGATGTGGACGCACCACCTATAATTAGACAATTAAAAATAGATTATATAAGTAATTGCAAAAAGAATGTGTAGATCAATAATATAACATTCTAAATCAATATGCATGCACTATAGGATATATAAATATACCCGCAGGTGTGGTGGTGGCCTCTGCCGGAGATGTGGAGGCACCACCTACAGCTAGACAATAAAAAAATGATTATCTAAGTAAGAGCAAAAGGAATGTGTGTATATTTATGATATAGCATTCTAAATCAATATACATGCACTATATGATATATAAACATACCTGGAGGTGAGGGGGTGGCCTCTATCCCTGATGTGGACGCATCACCAACAGCTAGACAATCAAACATTGACAATATAAGTAATTTTGACATGAACAGGCATGCATATATATAATATTACATTCAAAATGGATATGCGTGCAATATACCTGGAGGTGTGGCAAAGTCCACACAGAAGGAGGCATCCGAAGGGGTCTCCGATCGGGGTGCAAGACCGGCCCTCTGAAGCTCCCTACGCAGCTCTCCGGGCGGCAGAACCGCTCTGCCTCTGCCTTTGCCGGTGCCACGGCTGGATCTCCTGCCGTCCCTCGCTGCTCCCGTCATCGTCATCAAATCTAGATAAACAGTTCGTGGACGCATTAGACAATCATTACAAGTATAGACTATATATGTATAGATCGTAAAATGTTGAGTAATAATATAACATTACTAATAATCTTTTTCGTTTCATGGGTTCATTAGACATATCTACTTGGATTCCATCATCGATATCATTTCTAACCCACGTAACTTCATGATTAGCCGAAGACAACCCGTCTTTCGAAATAGACGGTCGAAACACTAAGTCTTCTCTCTTCTTCATCCTCATCGCTGTCCTCGAATTCTGGGACATCGTAGACATCCCTGGGTTTCCAACGGCATACGACACTCCATCCCGGATGCTTCAAACACTGTGAGTAGTATACTTGGAACGCTTGATTCGGAAAGATAAATAGATCTTCCTGACCGTAAAATCGAAGTGTGTTCATACTGGTCAATTCATATTCATCTTTCCAAGTCCCAAGATTGCTTCTCCACTTATCCGTATCGGTTCGCGTATCGTACCAAGTACACTGGAATATATAAAAGGGTACTGATCATCCGGGATAGTGGATGCCGAGTATACAATTTAAGTATCCATAATAAATCACACTGTCCGATCCTACCGTCGTAATCCTACTATTCTGAATGGTTCTAGATGTTTTTATGTCCTTAACTTCGAATTTATAACTAAGGACACCGAATCCTTTATAATATGCAACCTCCATACTAGGAAATTGAGCTAAACATCTTGAATCACTCTCAAATGATGCAGACAAGTTCGGATCGTGGATCTAACAAAATAAATTTTACGACAAATACATAACGATATAAGTTTAGATTAAAAATGATAGCAATAACATGTTATTCGAATAACTTACATGATTTGTGACCCAATCGCAAAAATTATCCTGATGATATTTTTCCAATCGTTCATCGTTCCAATCAGGATGCCCCTCACGTACCTCGTTAAAATGAATTCTGTTTTCGACAATAAATTATGACATTAATATTATTATCATTTCATACACACACAAACATAAATATAACAATTAATCCAAAAAAACTTACTCTCTAATTTGTTCAAGACATGCGCAATTAAGCAAGATAAACCGGTATATCTTGTTGATAAACATAGTGTCTACCCTCTTATAATCGGCTTTACCATTTGGCCCGTCTTGAATTCTTCAAGGCCGGTTAAGTCTCGTCTCAATGTTCTCGTCCAGATAGCGGGAATAAAATGTGGTTGCTTCATCAAGAAGATAACCTTGCGAACCCTCTGGTCGATTTCTATTGCGTATATACTTTTTAAGAGTGTAGAGATACCTAAAAAAATATGTTGAATAAATAAATACGGGCATACAGGACAACAATAATTTTAAAAATTATGCGAAATTAAAAATTCCACGTACCTCTCGACGGGATACATCCATCGATATTGTACCGGTCCGGCTAACTTGGCCTCAGTTGCAAGATGAACCGTCAGGTGTATTATGATATCGAAGAATGACGGTGGGAAAATACGCTCAAACTTACAAAGTATCAACACAATAGAATTTTCTAGTTTATCCAGCGTCACAACATCCAGTGTTTTAGCACACAACTCTCTGAAAAAACAACATAGGTCGTTGATTACTAGACCAACCAATTCGGGGAGAGAAGTCATGATGGCTAATAGAAGAAGGTGCTCCATGATAACATGGTGATCATGACTTTTTAGCCTATCGCTCTTGCCTTTCACAATTTTTATCTTCTTGCTGAATGATCCTGAGAAACCTGTGGGAACTTTCAAATCATGCAACACCTGCAGAAATCTTTTCTTCTCCGGTTGTGACATATCATAAGCGGCATTGGGAAGTACAAACTTGCCTGGTTTACCCGCTACCGGTCTAGGGTGCAATTCACTTATTATTCCCCACTCCTGTAGATCCATCCGAGCATTCAGGTTGTCTTTCAATTTCCCGTCTTTACAAAGAAGCAAGTTGAGTATGTGCTCTGATACTCCCTTCTCTATATGCATGACATCCAGACAATGACGCACTAAATTTGTTGACCAGTACGGAAACTCGAAGAAAATGCTTAACTTGTTCCAAAATGGTGGTTTGACCTGTTTTGTCGAATCCATCCCGAAGGTCACATTATTGTAACCATCCCACTGAGTAGTCACGTCCTCTCCGGACAATGGGGCTGGAGGTCTAAGAAGCTCCTGATGACCATCAAAGTGAACAGCGTCTAATCTGTAGGGGTGGTCTAGAGGCAGAAAACGTCGATAGCCGCAATAACAAACCTTCCTGCTAAAATTCAAGAATTTCGATGTCGTGTGTTGATGGCAATGAGGACATGATTTGTGACCATGTACGGACCAACCTGATAGCATTCCATACGCAGGAAAGTCATTAATTGTCCATATTAAAGCCGCACGCAGTATGAAGATTGTATTTGTGTTTGCATCGTAAGTCTCTACACCATCAATGAACAAAGATTTTAACTCCTCGATCAGAGGTCGGAGATAGACATCGATATTGTTTCCCGGTGAGTTTGGTCCGTCGATAAGAAGAGCCGTCATAAAGTATGATTGGTTCATAACCAACCAAGGCGACAGATTATAAATTATCATTACAACGGGCCATGTGCTGTGACTTCCAGCCATATAGTTGAATGGACAGAGGCCATCACTAGGCAGTCCGAGCCTGACATTGCGAGGATCGCTACTGAATATTGCGTGCCTCCTATCAAAATCCTTCCATGCCGGTGAATCTCTTGGATGGATTATTTTTCCATCTTCACTTGGAGGAGCACGGTGATGCCAAATCATTGTCTCGGCTATTTTCTTGCACGTGAATAGCCTCTGTAGACTCTGTGTTATGGAAAAGTATCGTGCTATCTTGACAGGTATATCAGGTTTCTTATCAGAATCTTTCGGCTTATACCTGGCCTCTCCGCATGTTGGATACTCTTTCAAATCTGAATTCTCTTTCCGGTACAACACGCAATTTTTAGGACATGCTTGAATCTTCTCACACTTCAGACCCAAATCAGACATCATCTTCTGGGCTCCGTACCAGCTGTCGGGCACGTTATTTCCCGGGGGCATAGAATCTTTCAAGAACGAAAGAAGTATTGTGAATGACTTGTTGCTCCATCCATTTAGGCACTTAATCTGGAAAAGTTGGACGAACCATGAGAGAGTAGAATACTTTGCATTCTTATAAATTGGTTTTCTAGCATCATTCATGAAATTTTCATATTTATCCGCATGCGGTCCTTGACCGGAAGGAATGTCATTTTCGGTACGAATAGATTCACCTAGGGCAGCCTCTACCATATCCTCCATTTCTTCTGATGGAAATAAATAACCGTCTTCTTCTTCTGCCGCATTACCGTCTTCTCCTTCTTCTCCTGCCGCATTATCGTGTTCTCCTTCTTCTTCTGCAGCATTACTGCGTTCTTCTCCTTCCCCGTGATATTTCCAAGTTGTATAAAGTCTAGTAAAACCATATTTTACGATATGAAGCTCTGCCAATTCTACCTTCTGCCAGTACTTATTCCCATATCTATCGCACGGGCAGAGAATCTTCTCTATCACGATCTTATTATGTACATGTGCAAATTCAATAAAAGCAGTAACTCCTGCGACAAACTTAGGTTGCATACGTTGTTGCCAATCCACATACATCCAGTGCTTAACTCTGACGTACTCATGGGCCATGTTAGACTGTATAACATATAAATTGTAGGTTATGCTGACTATATTTGTAACAACCGAGTTCAGTTATACCAATTTCTGCTTCCGTATTTGTTTGTCTGTGGTATTTTATTGATTTATCATGTTTGGAGGCGAATGGTAGTTTACTTTTACATTGCATTCGACCCGATCCGCTTGCTTGAACCTATTTGATTCATATTTATAGATTACCCTGAGTTGTTATATAGACACGTGCATCTCATGTATACTGCATACTGGCATTTTACCTGGCATTGCATATTTTACCATATAACATTTTAGGTCATGTAAAATAATTTAAAATTGTATTTCATATCCTGCATGATACCCCTAACCCCGTGGTAGCATCCGCGCATCTTGTTCTCGTCCCGTTCAGTGAAACGAACGTGTTTGGATGGCTACGCGCATGTACGTGCATCCGTTCTTGGGGGTATGTATTTTCGTTAGCTGAGCATTCATTTTTAATTTTGAAAGTCGCACATATTTTTCATATTTTAAATCTGAATTTTTAGACCCGACCCCGGTGCGTTTTGAAATATTTTTGTATCCTGCCAAAATTCAATTTATTTAATTTTAAAATTTAGTTTAAATATTTTCATATGATTTCTTTAACAAACTGAAACCTCTTATCTAAAATTTTAAATCTAAAAATCTTTTAAAATTTTAAATCTAATTTCCTAACAAACTAACAACTCCTTTCTCTCTCTCTCCTCTGCACACACACACACACACATATATATATATATATATATATTTTATTTAGTTAATTTTTCTTTCCTTATTTAATACACAACCTCTTCTTCTTACTTCTTCTTCTTCTTTCTTCTTTCTTTTTCTTGATCTTGTTTCTTAATTCCGGTGATCACCGCCGAAGCCGTGCTCGTTGCCGATGATCCGAGTAATCCAGTGAACGTACCTGACTTGCGTGATCACCCTCATGGGTTATTTGGAACCGTTCCGTATACCGTGCGCGCGTCGCGACATTTCGCCGACGAAGGACGTTCCGTACACATCCGTTCTTGTTCCGTCTAGGCAAGTTAATCTTGCTACATGCTATATAATTCATTTTATACCTATTTAAATAAATACCATACCTATAGTTTAAATCTAGTGCCCCATGTTTAATTTTATAACGTTTCGATGTTCCGTTTGCATCCGTTTATATCATATTAAATCTAGATCATGAAAACTTATCTTGTGACATACTAGATTATATTATACTGCATCCATATCATTTAAAATATATATCGTCGTAATATTTCTTATTATTATCTTTAATTAGTTTATAATCTGCATTTTATAATATTATACATTTGAAAATATTATAGTTTACACAAGAAAAGTCGTTGAAAAAGCGGATACGACAAATCTGAAATTTACTGTACACCTTACCTTAGAAAATTCATTATAAATCATAGAAAAAACATTAGTATACGTTCTTTAGTTAGTTACGAAGAAAACTCAGAATACTATAACTTTATGGAATATTTACTTGCAAAATAAATTGTTTAAATAACGTAAAATGCAAATGAAAATGTCTCTAAACTGCTGTTCAGGGAAATTCCAGCAGCAAACTTTCAACTTCGAATATTCATAGATTTTTGTAGGGACAACCTGAGATGCTTATACTTATAAAACTGAAAACCTTATTGAATTATCTTTATTTTGGTATAAGACACGTCCCTTTTGGAGAACTTTTGTTATTTTTAAGCTATTTTACAAATTAGGGTGACGCTGAATTTCTGAACGGAACTTTCTTGTGCATGGTTAATCAATACCACTTTTATAGTTATTAATCGCTTTGAATATGCTATCCATATTAATATTATTATATCAATATTTATATCACATATTGTTTAGTTGTACATCCCACATTACCATTTTATAGTTTTATAAATTTTCGAATACCCGTTTGCATCCATCGCATTTAAGATACATATAATTGCATCCATAGATCACATTACTACATAATACTGTGATATTAACACTCCATGTTTAATAAATTGCATCCTAATTAATATTGGAACTATAAATGTAACCCTAATCGATAACTGTGCATCCATATCCTTGAAATTATATCTATTTGCATATCATATTACATGTTCCAGTTTATTGTTCTGATAGTACTCATACTTGTTTATTTATATACATGCTTATGTTAGTTTGATTATGAGCACCCACATGACATCTTGTGCTTTCTGACATGACCTGTTACACTTCCTACTTGACATGACATGGTACCGTAGACTCTTGACATGACACCTTTATACATTACTTGACCTGACCTGATGTACCATGGCTTTACCTGTTACCTGATCTTGTGTCTAATGCCAACAAACCTGACATGTAGTCCTTACGGACCGTTCCTGTTGTCTATCCAGACAAACCTGCACCTACCTGATCCTGTGTTGGCATTAGTTCTTGATTACGGAATACCTGACTTAAACACATAACCTTGGGGGTATAGGGAAATCAAAAGTGTAAACTAAAGTGTAACTTAAAAGGGTATTACTTGATCCGTGGTCCCGGGGGGGTAACGGGACAGAGCCATTCGTGACTCTTATTACTTGATCCATGGTCCCGGGGGATAACGGGACAGAGCCATTCGTGACACTTATTACTTGATCCGTGGTCCCGGGGGATAACGGGACAGAGCCATTCGTGACTCTTACATCTTGATCCGTGGTCCCGGGGGGTAACGGGACAGAACCACTCTTGGTTCATATATTCATGATCCGTGGTCCTGGGGGGTAACGGGACATATCCTTTGAGTTACATGGAGGATTACATTAATTGATTTCAAACAAACTTTAGAGTAGACAACCCAGTAGCACAGTTTAGATTTATCACTGCACGTCACATACACTGATACACTTCACTGTTATACATTCCTGTTGACTTGTTACTATTTATGATTCATTCCTGCATATCTCGTGTATCCTGTTCATTTATTATTGCTTGATGTTATGACGCGCTGACGTCTGGGTTTTGCATGGCCCAGATCCTCTACCTTTGTTGCAGACTGATCAGGAGTTTTGCCGCTGTTAGATCGCGCGGTAGGGATCATGTCGGTATCCAGTCTTACTTTCCAGGTGTTTATTTGATCATTTGCTTCCGCATACTATAGCATTTCTTGACTCTTTTACTCTGGCTTATGGACATGTACTAGATAGTTTAGTCTACTTTCCTGTTCTTGATATCTCTACAGCCGTAATGTGACTGTGGAAGGATTTTTCCTATCCACAGGTAGCATGGTTGGCTATGTCACGTGCCTACCTTAGCGTACTCTGGGAAGCGGGGCGTGACATGGTTCTTTTGGTATCAGAGCATAGGATATAGGTTAATCGGGTTTGATTCTTTTGTAGTTGGGTATTGGACCCAATACACGAATCAGAATACTCGTGATTAGGAACATGTCCTGCCACCTTGACTATCGTGATTGTTGAATCATATCCTTCTCTTGATCCTTTGTTTGGGCGATATGCAAACCACTTTGCATTTCGACCTGAAATCTTTTGGTTCTTTATTATTTCTCCCTGTTTCTTCATTCTGATACTAGGATTTAGGCGACTTGGATAGAGTTATGTAATTGTGCCCATGAACTGCAGCATGGTTACAATACGGTACTCTATCTAAGTAACTTGGAGTCTTGGTCTTGATTCACTTCCATGTTCCATGAACGTTGTACTACCTTGTCCCTTCGGTTTCATTGCTTACCAGTTATTGTTTCATCGCCAACTTGAATCATGTTTACTGTGGTTAACCCTCTTCAGTATCTTTACTTCGGATGAAGTCATCTCGATATCTTACTTGTTCTTGTTCTCCCCGCATTAGGACTATTCAATCCTAGTGCGTTCCCTTGTTTGTTGTTGTCTTGGGAATGGATTTTTGCGGCACTTTCCATGCTCATATTGATTGTAAGGAAAAGAAAGTGATTCTCCAGATTCCCGGACATTCGGAAGTTGTTTTGCTGGAGGAAGCAGTTCTGTCGGGCCAGACGAGTTAGGGCTAGGCCGATAAACAATGTTGTTTCTTGATTTAAAATCAAGAAAGCCAACGGAAGAGGCCTCAGAAAAGGGTCACGTGCTCACACGTGACCAGCAATCATGTGTTGGCACGTGACATTTAAAAGCGGCTTCAAAGGCATATTGGTTCCCTGATCAAATCAAGGAAAAGGCTTCAGAAGAGGTCGCGTGCTCCCACGTGACCAGGGTCACGTGTTGGCACGTGACACTCAAAACATCATACTCATTCTCCGGTTAAATCAAGAAAAAGGCTCCAGGCCAGGGTCACGTGCTCACACGTGACCAGTTGTCACGTGGTGGCACGTGACAGCTAAGCAGCGACCAGAAGGCAGAGCGCAGAAAGAAAGAAGAGAGCTCGTTCCAAGGGGGTCACGTGCCCACATGTGACCAAGGGTCACGTGGCCACACGTGACCGGCTTTCAAAGCCTATCTGTTAACAGAATTAAATTCTGAGAAAAGACCTCTCAAATCTTTCCAAAGGAACCGATTGAATTAAAGATTTAAAGGGGATTAAATATCACCTATCTATGGGAAAATCTCGAACTTGGAAAGATTTCCCCTTAAAATCTAACCGAAATAACAAAGGAGAATCTCTGGATTTAAAATCCAATGGTGAATAAAATTCACCTAATAATCCAAAGGTCCAAAACGAATGGTGAATACAAATCAAATCTCCCAATGAAAGATTCATCAAAAACTAATTGATTCGGCTGCTTCTCCTATAAATAGGAGCCAAGAGACACAAGGAGAGATACAGAGAGAGATATAAAAAAGGGCAGAAAGGAATCGATACATAAAAAAAAAGAGGAGAGCCTTGATACTTTGGAGAAAGTTGGATCTTCTGCAAAAGAAAACCCTAGGTAAGAAAGGGAAGGCTTTTTGAAAGGAAAAGAGAATTGAATTCAACAGAGTTTAACTCTGATATATAAAACAGAAGAACATAGTTCTCTCTTTGGTGGAGGATCTGTAAAGTGCACATCTCCCCTTGAGTTGAGAATTTAATTCTCAATGGGTTGAGATCCTGCCATGCAGATCCAAAGCATAGAGAGGGAATGGAAGCCTGAGAATTTAATTCTCACAGAACCATAGGAATTTAATTCCTTTAAAATAAAATTAGGGGTTAACCCTATGTTATGGGAATTTAATTCCTTCAGAATAAATAAAATCAGGGTTTAACCCTAGTTAAGAACTTAGTTCTGTTAAAATAACAGGAATTTAATTCCCTTAAGAAAGAAGAGATTAGGGTTTCACCCTATGGCAGAATCTCATTCCTCAGAATAATTCTTTAACAGAGAGTGGGAATTTAATTCCTTAAAGCTTTTATTAGGGTTTAACCCTATGACAGAATATATGAGGAATTTAATTCCTACTGGAAAATTCAGAGTTCAACTCTATCCCAGAATATAAATCTTCAAAAGGAAATAGGAATTTAATTCCTCTGAAATTATTGTCAGGGTTCAACCCTACGAGGAATTTAATTCCTGAAAGGGATTAACAGATCTTCTAATAAACATACATAGAGGCAGGGTCACGTGTCACCACGTGACCCCCAAAAAGATCTACAAAAAAGCCCCCTTTGAGGCAGTGCCTCACGTGACCCACGTGACCCTTGGCAGAGGCTTTAACATACAAGCATTTAAACACCCGTCACGTGATGGCACGTGATGCTCCAAAAGATGCGATATTCTCAGCAGAACAAATAAAGGGAGGGCGCCCTCACGTGCTACCACGTGACCCCTCTTGCCTTAGTGTTCAACGCTAAATTGGAACCCCTGAATCCAGTGTTAAAACACTGTTTGGCATTAGTGTTCAACACTAATCAAAAAAAAACTTTATTTGCAGTGTTTAACACTGAATTTCTTAGTGTTTAACACTAATTTGAAGCCTCTGCTGCTAGTCTTTGACACTAGTTTGCTCTAGTGTTTAACATTAATTTGAACCCCCTGTTGCCGGTGTTTAACACCAACTGTCTTTTAGTGTTAAAACACTAACTTGATCCCAGTGTTCAACACTGTTGAATTAACGTTAGCCCAATTGGCTAAATGGCCAGAAGCAAAGCCTCTCCTTCAATAGACCAACAGGAGGCCAATATTCCAAACTTGATTGGACTTAGCCCAAGATGGCCATAAGTCCTCAATTCAGACATAACTGGGCTAATGGGCTCATAACATAATTAATTGGTCTTGATCCCAAATTGGGCCAAAGACTATTTAATCCACCCCGGCTCAAGAGTACATCTCTTCACTCCTTTGATACTTGGCGTTGTAATTCCTCAACGTCTTCAAAGAGGTGACGGGTCCCGATGACCACACATTGACACGGACTGTGGGGTCCTTAAACCCATGGACTATGAGGTCCTTAACCTTGACCGAGATGTCTTAAAACTAACCATGGACTGTGGAGTCCTTAAACCCATGGACTATGACGTCCTTAACCTTGACCGAGATGTCTTAAAACTAACCGTGGACTGTGGAGTCCTTAAACCCATGGACTATGACGTCCTTAACCTTGACCGGGATATCTTAAAACTAACTACGGACTATGGAGTCCCTAAATCCACGGACTATGAGGTCCTTAACTTTGACCGCAATGTCTTAAAACTAACATTGGACCGCAATGTCCTTAAACTACCCCTGGACCGCAATGTCCTTAAACTGCCCCTGGACCGCAATGTCCTTAAACTACCCATGGACCGCAATGTCCTTAAACTACCTACCGACCGCAACGTCACTAAACTAAACAACAGAGCCCCCTCTTATTGCTCTCTTGTTGGATCTAAAAGATCCCGTTAAGTCGATCTTAGTCTAAAAACTAGACTAACGTATCCTTAACAAACATTTAAGTCGATCTTAGGCTCAAATGAGGCTAACGTATCCTTAAACCCAAACCCCCAAACCCAAATCTAAGATAATACGGATTTGGACTAGTCCACGCCCTACGGGCGACGACATAACTCAGTCTCCGTATACAATCCACGGGCAACTAAACATAAAATAAATACACACGACACGAAGTGACCATCTGGAGAAGGAGAAAGTGGTTACCGCGATGCGGTAGCGTAATTAACTGCAGGGGCTTGCGCCTGCAGGGAAGAGTGTCCCCACAATCAAAAACCCCTCAAGCGAGGGGGAATCTGACGAAGTCTGCTACATCGAACGCATCCGTTCAAACCTTCGATGTACGGTGCCATAAATCAACTTGGCATCTTCGGAGAGGTGGACGGATAGCACCAATTAGCATCTGCCCAAATTTCAGGCGAGACGCCCGTGTCTTGGCCGCCATTCGGAGGGGAACAGATTCCGGCACGCCCGGTGGGACCTTTTCCTCTTTCCACTCCACACTTCGTGTGTCGTGATTCGCGAACCAATCGCGGTTTGCTAATGGTTGTCCTTGGGTTTCAAGATACTAAGACTTGGCGTCTTGCTTATTACAGAAAGCAAAGAATCGATGGCTTCTACTTCTGCGAAATGCTCCAACTGCTCGGACTGCAATTGCAACCAACGCTCTACCTCGCCAGGAGGTATAGCCTACGGACCCTAAGCTGCTTCGCTATTCACAATGCCCGTGGAACAGGTCACTCGAGCCACCACAGGATTGTTTTTTAGGACCATGCTCCCGCCGACAAGCCTCACCGCTCCGGTGCTGACAAAAGAAGCTCCCAAGAAGTCGGTCTTTGATCGTCTTACCTCTGCCGCGGCTCCTCTCAATGGGTCGCCCAACACCAGCTCCTCGGTCTTCTCTAGATTTGGCCAAGACTCCCGTGGACCCACCATGGGGCCTGAAGGGTTCCTAGGCATGCTAATGAGGTCTCACAAGGCATCAACCATGCCAATTTCAAAAATTACAAGTGCCGAGAAACCCTAATACGGATCGTTAACTAGATATTTAGGCCAAACAAAGAAGCTAGTTAACAATTTAACTAAGTGAACGGAAATACAACCTTTGTAGATCCGGTTCTCCACCTCCATAGCTCCATGATAAAGTCACCTTGCTGTCCAAATCCAATCCCGGGCTCTAGCGTCGGCTTCATCGGAGAAATGGACGGGCTAGGTCATCGACAACGATGCCGAAGATGATCTACGTCGAGGCATCACAAGATCAAGGTCCCACTTCACCAAGTCATGAAACTTGTGAAGAAAACACCCTATACTACTTGGCAAGAGGTAGAGGATGAAGAAATAGGAGGTGGGTTCACTTTACAATTGGATTTCTCACTTGATTCCATCACTTGCCATTGATGAGGCAGGCTTTTCTTTCTTGTGAAGAAGAAGAAGAAGAAGAAAGAATATCATAAAGTGTTTTTGAATAATTGAAAAAGAATTGATTCTTATCATATTCTAACCTTAGTTAAGTGTAGAGAAGAGACCATGGTTAGTTATGATGGTTAGGGTTAAGCAAGAGACAAGAATGGTGGACTAGGTCAAAGTTTCATGAAGTTTCAACTAAACTACAAATAAAGCCACCATTCTTTTCTTATCATTTCCAAAATGAATAAACAAATAAATAAATGAATAAGCAAAACCCTAATCATCAACTTAACCATGGTTTAATTCTTTACACTTAACCAAATAAACATGTATCATCAAACATGATACAATCAAGTGCACAAAAGTATATCACATATACAACTTGCACAAATCAAGTGAGAAAATCCATTTAAAGTGAACCAATACTAGTTAATGCAAAGTAATATATCAAATATATAATCATACATTAAATCATTAAATCAACACTTGATTTAACGATCCGGTCATATCGCATATAACCGACTAGTATCCTATGTATCGGCTTATCGAATCAATCCTTGATTCGATAACTAGGTTATATCGCATACAACCAATCGATACATTCATCGCGAGAATGGAATGCGGTATCACATACACGCATTATTCTCGGTCCTGCACATATCTCATATGCGCTCCTATTTCGTTTCGCTTGAGCCAGGAAACCTCTGTGTAGGACTCTAAAGACTCGTCAATACGCCGGCAGCAGGTGATGATCATATCAAACACCCACAAGCCGCAAGCGGTCTGCTAAACGTAACGGCCACCCGGGTATTGAGCGATCAGAAGATCGACGAGCAAGCCCGCTCACACTCCTGTGAATCCAACCAGTAACACTTACCGTACAGTCCGGTCTCGTCATCTGATATGTCGCATATCTTGCCTAGGGGTGGTAAACGTCAGACCCCAATAGCTCGATAAGTCGTGTCGATATGAGGTCTATAACAGTTCGAGAAACTACTGGTAACACTTACCAGTAAATCTCAGCAACCCTGGCCAGGGATTTCTGGTTATAGCCAATCGAACACAGCGCAACATCAACTCCCTATACCGGGAGAGACGAATCCCCTCCTATCGCTCATTGCCTCCATGTGATTCGGGACTGTACCTAAAAGCCACCGTTTTGCACGCCCTCTTGGACGTGGTAAGGTGGAAATCAAAGCACAGTGGGAACCACACAAGACGCTATGACGATCTCGGGTCTACAGACTAACCTGTACCAGTGTCACCAGAGAACTGCCATCTGACGTGAGGTATAATACCATCTGGGAGTTCTCGGCGAGTCCGTCCAGTGTACCCAGTCTCCACTGAGCACCCGTATATCATCTCTGATGTCAAACACCAATGGATATGGGATCATCCATCGCCCATCTATATGGGTCGAGAAGGTATACGCTAGTCTACTCTGGTATATCGATGCCCCCGTCTCGATACACCCACGACTAGGGACCTTGAAGGATGTACTTATAGACTACCATGTCCCCACTGGTATGATCCGCATCATAGTCCAGATAGTCAAGTACACATCCTAAGGGCTTTACCAACATGTAACAAAGAGACAATCAGTGTCGAGCAAGAAAGTCCTCCCTATATATGTCCCAGCATCCACTACAATATACATCCTATGTACAGTAATGGCCTCTAGGGCATACATATAACTAACAGGGCCTACAATCCTAGAGAAGGCTACTTCTAAGAAAGTGACCGGTCCTGCTCCCGAAATAGCCAAGGAGGCTTCCCCGGCCAAAAAGTCGGTCTTTACAAGATTGACGGCTTCAGCCCCCGCTCCTGCTACCCAAAGGACATCGGTCTTTGACAGGCTAACACCAGTAACGAGCCCCCACCTACGCAGGGGGCAAGACGAAGCCATCCTCACCGCTGAACCAACGCCGTCCGCTCGACACGCTCGACGTCGCCACTGGCGCCGAGTAAGGAAGGCTGGGGGCAACTCCCCCTCTGGGCTAACTCCACCAACCCCAACGGTGGAAGTTAATGCAGCCGTTCCTACCGGGAACAGCTTCGAGATGCTAAATAAGGTGCGAAGGAATTCTCCTACTGCGGTGCTAAAGAGGTCTCCTCCTCCACTAAAAAAGGTTGCGGAAATAAAGCCAGAACAACCCCGATCCCATCAACGGCTGTCTTCCAAAACCTATAAGGTTTGGAGGCAGGCCCGAGACTCGATGATCGATCCAAACTTCTCCCGCCAGCACAAGAAGCTGAAAATCCAACCGGAAGACAGTCACCAGGCTAAACCACGAAAGGCTGTCTGGGTGCCCGCCTCAACGGCCCCCTCAACTTCCACTGCTCATAGAAGGAGGAAGCCAGAGAAGATCCCCCAGCCTGCAACGACAGCTAAAGGCACTAAGCCCAGACGCCCTAAGTCTGGGGGCATGATGGTCCATACCGTATACATGGCGTCAGGAAAGGAAGACAGCCGTGCGTCTACAGGTCATAGACCGTTTACACGGTCGGTGACCAAAGCTCAAGAGCAACAGCAAAAGCTCCAGGAAATGATGAATTCTATGGCCACACTTACCGGGCCAGAAGAAAACCCAGAAACGTCCTCGGACGAACGCCAGGAGGAAGAAACCGACGCCGAATTCCTTCGCCGAATATTGGAGAAGAAGGACAAAGAGGCTGCTGAACAAGCAGCCAACATACAGTGTATGGGCCTTCTCTTCCAAGATATGATAGGAATGATGATCCAACAAGACCCACCCGCCGAGGATCCCCCGATCGTCCTTGAAGATGACAGGGGAGAAACGTCAAATCCACCACCGGCCCTCTCAACGGCCAAGGAGGAGACAATCTCTAAGGATGATTTGGTCGACTATATAGCCCAGCAAATCCGGGTTCATCATGCGACTGAGGCAGCTGGTCAAGTCGTAAAAACGGGCCGGCCGTATCCAAGCTGGTACGACCAAATCAAATACCCGCCGGGTTATACAATACCAAAATTCCACGTGTATAAGGGGATCGGCAATCCCCATCAACATATTGCCCAGTTCAGGGCCCTTTGCGGTAACACCGGCGGTGATGATAAACTGTTGCTTCGCCAGTTCGTGGGCAGCTTATCAGAAACTGCATTCGAATGGTATTCGGAACTCCCGAACGATTCTATCAAGACGTTCGCTGAAATGGAGTTGCTATTCACTCAGCAGTTCGCGAGCGCCAGCGAACGCACTCCAATAACGGCGTTGATTAATGTCAGGGTGAAACCAGGCGAAACGTGGGTCCAGTATGCTATACGCTGGCGAAATTTGTGGTCGAAATGCGAGCAACGCATTGAGGAAGCGCCCGCGGTGGGCTTGTTCGTGGGAACCCTAGACCCTCACGCGACTATCTCCCAGTTTATGATGTTCTTTAAGCCAACCACATTTCAGGCTTTAATCGACAAGTTGGCTCAGATGGACCAGATGGGTCATAGACCACCTCCCCCGAAGTCGGATCCTCGGAATGACAAGGGTAAAGGAAGGGCAACCTTCGTCGCGAATGCCCAGCAGCAACCTAACGCCCCGAAGATGGCGGATCAATTGGAAGAAAGACGCCGGTATTATAATGAGAAGATGAAGCGTCCCTACTCGTTCCCACAAGACAAGACGAAACAGTTATTCGAGCTTGTAGTACGCAACAGACTTATAAACCTACCAAATCCAAGGCGACCGCCACAACCCACTGAGGTGAATAACCCTAACTATTGCCCTTATCATCAAACGGTAGGTCATCCGATTGAGGATTGCTTCGTCTTCAAAGGATGGATTGAAGATCAATACCTCCAGGGGAAGTTTGCACTGTCCGAAAAGTGGAAGGTGAACCCACCACAGCCGCATACTCCTAAGAAAGCAGATACACCGGGGGCAACCTGTTCCTTTATTGAAGAAGCTCCATGGGAGGTCGTGCTGTCAACTAAAACCAAAAGAATGCTGAGGGACCTTCATGCGTGCCCTGCGATCGAATGGAAGGACCCGCTTGAACCTCAAATTATCGAAGGGATGTTAAAGCCGCGCCCAACTACGAAGACTCGTGGTGATGGCTCAAATACTCACGCACAACCGTCAAAATCTTCGAAGAAAAAGAAGAAGAAATCCAAGAAGCCCGTGAAGCCTGGAGACGAGCACACGAACTTGCAGAAGCAAATCAACGCGCTGGAAGAGTATAATCAAAAGACGCGAACTCCTGTCACGCTGCAAGAGTTCCTCAACCACATCTTTCAAGAGGAAGATGATGGAGAGAGCTCGTCGGACGAATCCGAGGGATATGTGGCAAGTTGTAACGTAATCTCCCACTCATTTGCCGACGATGAGAAAACTCCTGGCACTAAGAAACTGAGGACAGAGCCTAAACCAGAGCGTGTGTGGCCAACAGATGAAATGATCGACGCTTTTCTGGACGAGATTCGTCTAAAGAGTAAAGCGGATCAGGAGCGTGAGATGGCCGTATCGGAAGGAGCCAAATGCAGGCGACTGAATGAAAGAGTTGAAGTACTCCCGCCAGATCGAAAGGCATCCGAGGTAGACAAGAAGATGTTCAAGACGAGGAAAAGGTTTGCCAAAGCCATATCAATGGGAATGAAGCTACCACCCTTGGAAGAAAACACGCTCAAGGGGGCGGAAAGGCACCCTGATTATTGCGCATATCATCAGAAAATTTCACACCCCACGGAGGAGTGCGACGCCTTTAGGATATGGTGGCAAGGATATGTTGCTCATCGGCAACATTTTAAGCGCATGAAACGCAAGATTCGTCGGGAACGAAGAAGTACTGCCGACGGGCACAACAGAACCACTGGCAACTGTTACATGGTTAATGCTGGAGGGTCACAAGTTCTCACCTTTGGGAGCGACTCTGATGAAGAAATGGCTCTGGGCCCTCTCTTTAAAGAATCCGTTTTAGGGAAAGAAGAGGAATCGGAAGCCTGCGAAAACATTCAACTGCGCAATCGTACGCTCCCGGAAAAGAATCTCGGGCCCGCAAATAGAAAAGATAAGGGAAAGGAAAAGGTCACTGAGGATATCACTTTAGATGACCAAGTCATGAAAGAGCTGACTACCAAGGACCCTCCCAGGAAGGGTAAGGTGGACTACAACATCCTAGCGCACCTAAAGAAGCTACCTTCTCAGCTCAGCATCCTCGATGCCCTCCTATTATCCAAAGAAGCGCGAGATTCATTAATCAAGGCGTTACAAGAGCCCGAGCAATTCCAAGCCTTCCTCGCCGCGGAAAGGATGAAGGATGAACTGGAAGAAGTGCATACGGCCGACATCACTTTCGGTGACGAAGACCTTCTTCTCGGGACGTGCGACCACAACCGTCCCCTATATGTCTCTGGATACTGCCATGATATCAAGATAGGTAAGATCCTGGTGGATAATGGATCCTCCGTCAATCTCCTTAATGTTCGGGTGTTGAAGGAAATCTGCATGAGCGTGCAGCACCTCGCTCGTGACAAAATTACCATCTCCGGTTTCGATTCCCAGTCATCACGGACTCTCGGATCTGTAATACTAACATTACGCTTCGGACTGCTCGTCACAGACATCAAGTTTCACATCATTGACGCCAAGACCTGCTACAACGCCTTGCTCGGTCGTCCTTGGTTACACGAGTACAACATCATCCCTTCTACACAGCATCAGTGTATGAAGTACTTTAAGGATGGTTTCGAGTATACCGTAACAGGTGAGCTGAACCCATTCTCCATGAACGAAGTCCGCAAGTACGAAGATGCAAAGTACTTTTTGCCAGACTTTGAGGATACAGAAAAGTGTCGCAAGCCGGAGAACAAAGCCGCCGCCACCATCCCTGTTTTCGGGAGCGATACCGAAGAAGAAGAAGAGATAGTTTACGCCGGGCCGTCTCGACGCAACAACTCGGGACCGTCCGCCCCCATGTTGATCTTCGGAAGCGACTCGGAAGATGAGGTTAATGCCGTGTTCTCCAGTCGGCCGTCAATACGAGCATCCCCTGGCGATGATCAAAGTTTGAAAATCACCATGGTGCCGCAGAAACACAACAAGGATCTCGACACACTTCAAACTCACAATGTGCAGGACTTGCAGACGTTTTACGTCCCTCCCAGGCGAAAGGGTGAAAAGGCGATCTTATTCTACCAATCCACAGAAACGAGAGTGGAGAAAGTGATATGGCATGGCGCGGATGCTACACTCAACAGGCTCCAACCCATCTGTTTGCCCAGATACTATACAAATGGACTAAAGAGGCTATTGAAGCGCCAAGGGGTACCCTTAAAACAGACTGTTCGACAAGCTCGGTTCTACAACAGGATTTGGGATGTCCCTGGGACCCAACGCAAATTGCCCAACGGGAAAATGGAAACACTTGGGCTTGAATACATGAGAGCCGGAAAACGGGAACGGGCCCACAGTAACTACGCCATATATACCTTTGATGAAGAAGAGGACGCCCTGTCGGGAAATGCCAACCCCTTATCAAAACTAGATCCCGCGATTGAAGTGCCGAGTCCGTCGTTTGAAGAACGAATGGACAAGCTTATCAGGAAAGCGGGTCAAAAAGCTCGGGAAGACCACAACCGCGAGATGGCCATCTACGAGAAGGCCAGGACGCAACGTCTGTTTCAACAGGCTGCAGAAGACAAAGATGCGCATCCCTGTCAACCCGTTGTACGAAAGGCCCGACGCAGAGGCAGAAATAAATCAAGAAGCGGAAAGAGGAGCCGACAACAACGACGCAGGATTAGAGAGTCGTGTGATCGGGCGTTGCGTGGTCCGGATTTGTCCCTCATGAAGAAGATGAGTCAAGCTATTCCTTCCCTCGAGACAAGACGGAGAGGTTACTCGAGCTCGCTATAAAGCATCAAATGATCGCGCTTCCAGAATCTAAACACCCTGAGCAAGCTAACAAGGCTTCTCATCTGAGCTATTGCTCTTATCACCGAGCCATAGGACATCCTACCGAAGACTGCTTCATCTTCAAGAACTGGGTCGAGGACCAGTACCAACAGGGCAGATTCGCTTTATCCAACGGCTGGAGGGTAACGCCGCCACAAAACCACGAACCCAAAGCCGCAAGAGCAGAACCGGATCCACCTCAGTCCTGGAAGCGGATTCGCACCTGTTACATGATTACGATATTAAAAGAAGAGCCCAAGAACATGGATGACCTTCCCTGGTGCTTTGAGAACAGCGATGAGGAGGTGATCTCAGAATTTCCGCCAGCTCCAAAAGAACTGGAAGATGGCATACATACTACTGCAGATAACCTCAAGAAGATTGAGTTGGGATCGGCAGATGATCCGCGACCGACATTTGTCAGCGAGCTGCTATCTGAAGAAAGGGTGGCTGCGTTAAAGAACGTGCTTCTACAGCATAAAGACTGCTTCGCGTGGAACTATTCCGAGATGCCAGGATTAGATCCGGAGGTTGCTGTGCATAAATTAGCAATATCCCCAGATATCAAGCCAGTCAAGCAGGCGCCGAGAAGGATGCGGCTCGAGCTTGAGATGAGCATCAACGCCGAAGTCAAGAAGCTGATCGATTCTGGATTTATCCAAGAAGTCCAATATCCCGACTGGATCGCCAACATCGTCCCGGTAATGAAGAAAAATAGGACGGTACGCATATGCGTGGATTTCAGGGATCTCAATAAAGCCTGCCCGAAGGACGATTTCCCAGTACCGGTAACCGAGCTAATGATAGACAACACGTCCACTCACGAGGTTTTCTCCTTTATGGACGGTTCATCAGGGTACAATCAAATAAAGATGCATCCCGAAGACCAGAAGCACACCGCTTTCCGGACCCCTTTGGGTATATTCCGCTACAAGGTTATACCCTTTGGTCTAAAGAACGCCGGCGCTACCTATCAAAGGGCCATAACAAAGATCTTCAACGATCTCATACATGACATCGTCGAGTGCTATATCGATGACCTCGTAGTGAAGAGCATGTCATACGAAGAGCATTTAAAGCATCTGGAGACTGTATTTCAACGCCTTCGGCAATATAATTTGAAGATGAATCCCCTCAAATGCGCGTTTGGAGTCTCTTCGGGTAAATTCCTGGGATTCATCATCCGACACCGAGGTATCGAAATAGATCCATCTAAGATCAAGGCGATCATGGAAATGCCTCCGCCAAGAACCCTCAAACAGTTGCGGTCTCTCCAAGGGAAGCTCGCATACATCCGGCGATTTATCGCCAATCTTTCAGGCAAGTGCCGTCCTTACAGCCACCTGATGAAGAAGGGAACTCCATTCGTTTGGGATCATAAATGCCAAGGTGCACTAGACGAGATCAAGCAGTACCTGCAGAACCCTCCGGTGTTGGCTGCGCCGGTCAAGGGAAAACCCCTCATTCTTTATACAACCGCCCTCGAAGGTTCCTTAGGCGCATTATGGGCACAAGAGAACGATCAAGGAAAAGAGAGAGCACTCTACTACTTAAGTCGAGTTCTGCTGGGGGCAGAAAGCAACTACTCTCCCATTGAAAAACACTGCTTGGTGTTAATCTTCGCGATAACAAAACTCAGGCACTATGCGTTGGCGCACGAAGTCCGTCTCATCTCGAAGGTGGACCCTATTAAATATTTGATGTTAAAGGTTATACTGACGGGTCGACTCGCTAAATGGGCTCTACTCCTGATAGAGTTCTCGATAACGTATCGACCTCTTAAGGCAGTGAAAGGCCAGGCCATTGCCGAATTCCTTGCTGAGCATCCAGTACCTGCCGGTTCTCCTCTGAACTGCGATTTGCCGGACGAACATACATTTGATGCGATCGGCGGCGGTGATACCCGATGGGAACTCTATTTTGACGGGGCATCGTCCATGAAGAAGCGCAAAAAATGTACCCCCATAATCAAATCGGGAGTAGGCCTTATCTTCGTAACCCCACAAGGAGGGATAATGCGCTTTGCTTTCTCCTTAACGGAATCGAGGACGAACAATGAAGCCGAATACGAAGCTTTGATAGCGGGCCTCGAGATCGCCATTGACATGGGAATTGAAGACCTTCTTATATACGGGGATTCTCAACTGGTCGTTAGTCAAGTAAATGGTGACTACCAAACGTGTAAACCGGAGTTGGTGAAGTACGGCGAAAAGGTGCAACAACTATTGACCCAAATTCCCTCCTACACTTTGGAAAGTATACCACGTGCGGAAAATAGCAAAGCAGATGCGCTAGCTAAGCTCGCTAAAGAACTGGCTGACGAGAACCTCGATGACGTCAAAATCATGGTGCAAAGCCGTCGAGTGCTCGCCCCAGCAGAAATATCTCCGGAATCATACGAAGAAAAGGGAGCGACTGAGCAGACGACCCTACAAATAAAAGACCGTAAGAAGGCTGAGGACTGGAGGGAAGTCTTCATAGACTACTTTAAGTCCCACTGAATGCCCGAAGGAGCGTCCTCAAGACATCAGCTCATGAAACGAGCTCTATCTTTCGCTTTCGTCAATGATACTCTGTATAAGAGGTCTTTTGATTCTCTGTGGCTAAGATGTTTAGGACCTGACGAAGCAGAAAGAGTCGTTCAAGAGGTTCATGACGGAATCTGTGGTTCTCATCAAGAAGGCCCAAAAATGAAGTTAAAAATCAAACGAATGGGTTACTACTGGCCCACGATGATCCAGGACCGCCTCAAGTATGCGAAGCAATGCCACTCGTGCCAGATTCATGGGGACTTTATCCACCAACATCCAAATCCACTACATCCAATGGTGGCTAGCTGGCCATTCGAAATGTGGGGGACTGACATAGTCGGCCCCATCGAACCAGCATCGTCCCGGGAACATCGTTTCATCCTGGCAACAACTGATTACTTCTCCAAATGGGCGGAAGCAGTACCGTTGAGGGAAGTGAAGACGGAGAATATCCTCCACTTCTTCAAGACGCACGTCATCTATCGGTTTGGAACTCCACGGCGGATTATCTCCGATAACGGGCCAGCCTACAGAAGCCATAAGATTAGCCGTTTCGCGCAACAGCATAATATAGACTGGAGATACTCCTCAGTTTACAATCCACGAGCTAACGGTCTAGCCGAGGCCTTCAATAAGACCTTGACAAAGATCATAAAAAAGACGGTGTCCCGAAATAAGAGGGACTGGCATAAGAGGCTGCAAGAGGCCCTTTGGGCCTATCGAACTACATTCAAGACGGCCACGAACAAAACGCCGTACGCGTTGGTATTCGGGACGGAAGCAGTGCTCCCCCTCGAGATAGAGTTACCCTCTCTACGAGTGGCAGTCCACTACGAGCTGACGGACGAAGAAAATGCTCACCTTCGGCTCGAGGAGCTTGATGCCCTCGATGAAACCCGGCTCATAGCGCAACAAAAATCTAGAGGCCTACAAAGAAAAGATGACGCGCTCGTACGAAATATTGACCAGGCCGAGGACATTCCGCCAATGCGAACTCATACTGGTGGTCAAAAGACCTATGATCCCCAATCGTGCCAAGCGGGGAAAATTTGAGCCGAACTATGAAGGACCGTACATCATAGACAAGGTCTACCAGGGTGGAGCCTATCTACTCATGGACATGCACGGTGAAAGGCCTTTCAGGCCAACAAACGGCCGCTTCTTAAAGAAATACTATGCTTAATGAGTCACAGCCTAGGTCAATGATAGATGACGACGACTATGTCCGCTCACTATCTTCCTAAGCTCAGACTTTATAAGCAGTAGCCGGCCTTCCCCTGAACGGACCGAAACGTCCTTAAACTAACGACAGACCGAAACGTCCTTAAACTATCGACGGACCGAAACGTCCTTAAACTAACGACGGACCGAAACGTCCCTAAAACTACTACCGCAGCATCCTTAGGCTGACGAGATGGATAAAAAAAAGAGAGAGTAAAAAAAAATATAAAATAAAAATAAAATAAAAAAAACGGTACGTCCATAAGCAAAATGGGCACGGATGAAAACCCGAAAGGGCTCTGTGAGTAAAAACAGCAGGGCTACCGGCAAGTGTTCTTGAAAACCCGAAAGGGCGCGACCTTGTAAAAGAAAAAAGAAAAAAAGAAAAAAAAACGGTATGTCCTTAAGCAAAATGGGCACGGATGAAAACCCGAAAGGGCTCCGTGAGTAAAAACAGCAGGACTACCGGCGAGTGTTTGTGAAAACCTGAAAGGGCGCAACCTCGTTAAAGGACACTTACAGGGTCCTCTCGACCTTGTAAGGAGAAACCACCCGTGTGAGATCCTTACGACTCACAAAGGAGCAACATACTTAGGGATCCTCATGATTCCTAAGGAGAAAATACACTTGCGAGATCCTTACGACTCGTAAGGAGAATTCTCTTATGGGACCCTCACGGCTCATAAGATTTGAAAGCCTTAAGTTATAGAGACCTGAACCTGTGCTTAAGCAACCCCCACAACCTTCGACACTGCCCTACAAGCGGCTCAATACTGACCCTTGTATACAATCCACGAGCGCGAATAAACATTTCCCCAGCAAAGTCACACCCGTGACTAGGGACATGTCTATATGGTGAACAACCCTTATAACTCCTCTCGACTTATAAGGAGAAAACCCTCTTGTAGGATCCTTACGACTTACAGAGGAACATACACTTAGGAATCCTCACGATCCCTAAGGAGAAAATACACCTGCAAGATCCTCACGACTTGTAGGGAGAAATACTTTGTGAGACCCTTACGGCTCATGAAGTCAAAAGCCTTGGTCGACAGGACCCTTAACCCTGTTTACTAAGCCACCTTTGTTCAACATCGACAGAGGCAAATGATGATTCGCTCCTGACAACATCCCAGTTGTAGCGGTGCTGATGCCGAAATCGGTGTCTAAAATCCAAGCTTGCGGCGAAAAAGCTAGCAAGCCACGCATGCATACGAAATAGCCGAAATGATGGGGCAACTTGCAATAAAAAGCAGCAAGTAAAAATGTATGCATGAAAAATAGCCGAAATGATGGGGCAACTCGCAATAAAAAGCAGCGAGCAGAAAATAAATAAATAGCCGAAATGATTGGGCACCGCGAAAAATAGCCGAAATGATGGGGCAATCGCGACCTCCGCGATATAAAAGCTGAAATGATAGAGCATCGCGGAAAATGAAATAAAATATAAAAAAAGGGTTTCAATTTATGCCCTACAGGTGATGTTCCATCACACCCTGTACACAATCCAAGGGCGTAAACAAAAAGGCATCATACGTCTCCCCCAGGTTTCATCAGAAGAAGAAGCCAAGTCTCGACAGGCCAAAGGAGACCTGGAGATCGTTTCAACACTCGTCTCGTAACAACGGACACAACGCTAAGATAAGCGGAACAGCGGCAACTCCCAGTTCCATGGCTCGGTGGTATACATATCGCCAACAGTCAAACCTCCATCCCGTGAAATGCGGATACAATCAGCAAAATTCCTGGTTACGTGGAACGCGGATAACGTCACTCTTTGACCCCGTGGAAAACGTCCAGAGCGGATCCTGGTCCTCGCAGAGCACGGCAGTGAACCTGTGTGAAGCATCCAGAGCGGAGCCTAGTCCTTGCCGAGCACGGCAGTGAACCCGTGTGAAGCATCTAGTGCAAAATTCCTGGTTACGTGGAACGCGGATAACGTCACTCTTTGACCCCGTGGAAAACGTCCAGAGCGGATCCTAATCCTTGCAGAGCACGGCAGTGAACCCGTGTGAAGCATCCAGAGCGGAGCCTAGTCCTCGCCGAACACAGCAGTGAACCCGTGTGAAGCATCTAGTGCAAAATTCCTGGTTACGTGGAACGCGGATAACGTCACTCTTTGACCCTGCGGAAAATGCCCAGAGCAGAGCCTAGTCCTCGCCGAACACGGCAGCGAACCCGTGTGAAGCATCTAGTGAAAAATTCTTGGTTATGTGGAACGCGGATAACGTCACTCTTTGACCCCGTGGAAAACGTCCAGAGCGGATCCTGGTCCTCGCAGAGCACGGCAGTGAACCCGTGTGAAGCATCCAGAGCGGAGCCTAGTCCTCGCCGAACACGGCAGTGAACCCGTGTGAAGCATCTAGTGCAAAATTCCTGGTTACATGGAACACGGATAACGTCACTCTTTGACCCCGCGGAAAACACCCAGAGCGGAGCCTGGTCCTCGCCAAACACGGCAGTGAACCCGTGTGAAGCATCCAGAGCAAATACCGGACTGTGGAGTCCTTAAAATCCACGGACTATGATGTCCTTAACCTCGATCGCAATGTCTTAAAACTAACAATCAACCACCCTGATTTTGTACTGAGTCTACTTTGGTTTAAGGGTACATCTCTTCACTCCTTTGATGCCTGACGTTGTAATTCCTCAACGTCTTCAAAGAGGTGACGGGTCCCTGCAACCAAACATCGGACTGTGGAGTCCCTAAATTCATGGACTATGAGGTCCTTAACCTTGACCGTGATGTCTTAAAACTAACATCGGACTGTGGAGTCCCTAAATCCACGGACTATGAGGTCCTTAACCTTGACCGAGATGTCTTAAAACTAACATCGGACTGTGGAGTCCCTAAATCCACGGACTATGAGGTCCTTAACCTTGACCGTGATGTCTTAAAACTAACATCGGACTGTGGAGTCCCTAAATCCACGGACTATGAGGTCCTTAACCTTGACCGTGATGTCTTAAAACTAACATCGGACTGTGGAGTCCCTAAATCCACGGACTATGAGGTCCTTAACCTTGACCGTGATGTCTTAAAACTAACATTGGACTATGGAGTCCTTAAATCCACGGACTATGAGGTCCTTAACCTTGACCGCGACGTCTTTAAACTACGATGCCTTGAGAAACCCCTGACTCCATGAAACACAGACAAGGGCGACCACATCCAACACTTGCAGGCCCTCACGACCTGTAAGGAAGAAAACTCTTTTGTGAGATCCTTACGACTCTCAAGGGAAAACCCGCTTAAGAATCCTCACGATTCTTAAGAAGGACTTACACCTATGGATCCTCTCGACCCACGGAGAAAAAAAACTCTTTATGAGACCCTCGTGGCTCATAAAATGCAAAATTCTTAGGAAGCAGATCTTAACCCTGAATCCTAAGTCATCGCTGCCCTGCAAGTAGGCCAAGATGAATTGTCCGCAGAATACATTCAATGAAAAGAGACACGCCGTCAAGAAGAAAAATGTATCTTTTATTCATAAACCAAAATGGATACAAAGAAACAAAAAGAAGATACTCTCATTCATGAGTATGTACAAAAAAAGAGGAAAAGATACAAGTCCTCAAGCCGGCGGGCGGTGTAGTAATTTTACCAGCTCATTGTTTTGTTGCTGAGCCACGGCTTCATGACGCAAGATCTTCAGAAGACGAGCCTCCGTCTGAGCTTGCTGAGCCTGATACGAAGCAAGCCGAGCTTCGAGCTCTTTCTCGGTGGCTTTATGAGCCTCGACCCTTTCATGAGTGAACGCGGCAGCTTTGTCGAGAGCCACCACCTCTTTGATGGACTCCTGAAGCACCCGCCAGAGTTCATACGCTTTGTTGGCCTTGGCGGTAAGAGTGGCGCGAAGCTCGCTCAGCGCCTTGGAAGCTAGCTCCCTCTCCGAAAATTTACGGCCGAGCCCTTTTCTCGCACAACAATATGTTCGCTACGTGTCGCTCTATCAGGCCAAGTAAGCTCGCTTTCGTGACCGCAGCCTTGGAAACAAGACATTTACAAGACCGTATAAATGGGCTTCCAGTCGACGGGAATAATCGATCTAAAACGCGCTCACATCACCTGATGTGAAAAGCAACAAGAAAGATTTCCGACGTATTTCAAGCATGCATTCGCAATCATATGAGTATTCAAAAAATAATAATAGCATTTGCAATCGTATGAACATTCATAATGCCCAAAAAGGTCTGATACGCATGAAAGTGATGATAGCATTTGCAATTAAAGAAAGTTCTCATAAGAAGAATACAAAGTTTATTTATGCAAGCGGAAACATACATACTAGTACCAAGCCTACATGGAAGTTCGGCATAAAGCATAAAAAAGGAGGGACTAATTTAAAAATGCTACGCTAACGGGAAAAGGTCACCAAACACGGGATCAATGGCACAAGGGTTAACAAAACAAAGAACAAGGTTCTCCATCTCTCTCTCTCTGCTCTCTCCAACACATCAAAGTGACGGTTCTCGCGAGGAGTCGCTCCCCATCGATTGGCGCCATGATCATCTGCAAAAGTAGACATAACAGCCCGTCGGGCTCTTATTTCGCTCAAAAGATGAACTGAGCGATCTTTCAGAGCCTGAGTAATCATGCAGGCCTCGTGAAAACCTTCGAGCTTCTCTTCAGCCGCATCGAGCATCGCTAGGGTCATCTCCGCCGGGTGAGAAGGGACGTCGGCAAGCACGGCAGCAAGAATCATCCGGAGCCAGAGGGAGCCCATTGGAAGAGGGGACCCCCTACGAATCGAGAGCTCATACGCCGCTGAGTCGCATTCGTCGTCGGTAAGGAGAGGGTCCACCAATCGTGCAGCAAAGCGAGGAATCATCTCCTCGATAGGCACTTCCCATGGCTGTCGACGAGCGTGTGGACGATTGCAGGCCATGGCACTTAGTTGTTCTCAAATTGAATCGCGTCAAAATGGGAATAAAAGTTCTCTGTGAAGAGAAAAGGAAGGCCATTGCCTCAGATATAAAGAGGTGCATTAAGTACTATGCGCGGAAAATCTTGCATGTGAAAGCTGTTTCCAAGGCCCAAAAAAGGAAAGGCATCGAAAATCAAGGAGATGGAACTATTTCCAAGGCTCCTTTTCTGCATCTGATATTGTGCACTAAAGATACGGCATGGGAAAATTTTGTGAATAGTCCCATCAAATGATCCCACGTGCGGAACACGTGAGGCCCAAATTTGACGTGCACTAAAAAATGGAGTAGCACCATGCATATTAAAAGCATCAGCAACAACAATAGTGAAATGATAAAATCCCACAAAAAGGCATGCAAACATACAAAGACATAATAGAACTTATCATTCATACTTCAAGAAGGTCATACAAAATAAAGAGAACACGTTTACAATGGTAAGACTTCAAACGCGGGGCACGGATTGAGAAACTCAAGCTTAACTTTGTCCAAGATCATCCAAGCATTTTGAACCTCCCGAGTATGTTTTCTCTCACGATCACAAGCGTCGGGGTCCTCACGAATGTCCTCCACCCTCCGATAGGCGGCAAGTATGGCTGACTGCTGAAAAGCCTGGTGCAAGAGATCAATAAGGTGATCTCGCCTCCTCTTTGAGATCAAGCTCATCAAGTACACCGAATGTATCTTGTCCTCGACAGCGTCCAAGGCCCTGAGCGGTATGCCGGTGCAAAAGAGAGGAAGTGCCTCCCGGATCGCCAGCACGATCAGCCTCAGAAGAGAAGAGCGACGAGGGAGTAGCCGATGTTTGTACTCGTCAAAGCGGCTCATGATCTCGGCACACTGAGCATCGGTGAACTCCTGGTTCTGACTGCGGCCCAGCATACGAATATTCCCATAGGAAATGATCTCGTCAAGACCATACAGATGGGCATCCATGATACCTGAAATAAAGGTCATGAGAATCATTAGAAAGCTCCTGTTTCATTAATTGCAGAAGGACAACCTCGGGTCAAGAGACCCCACGAAGCCTCCGTGTGAAGAAACTGAGTTCTTCATAGAAATTAAATTCCTTATTAAGAGAAGGGAATTAAATTCCCAGAAACATTTTTGGATGGAATTAAATTCCATGGAGTTGAACCGCCATCATCATCTTCCCAAGGATCATCCAACCCTAAGATATCTACTGTTGGAGGTTAAGTGGTCTCATATTTGGTTAAAGAACTTGAAGAAAAATGGATTCTTTGTGAAACCCTTAATATGGATTTAAAATCCAGAGAGTTTTGTCAAAATGAAGGTGCTTCGATCATCATTACCTGAGGAAGAAAGGTCTTTTCGAACAGAGTTAAATTCTGAGGGTTGTTTCAAGACAGAGAACTAAGCTCTGGAAGCGAGAATTAAATTCTCAAGGGAAAAAGTTCTCAAAAGAAGAAGATGAGCAAAGTGAATGCTCTTCTGAAGAGACATGGGTATTTATAGGAAGTGATGGAGACGCTTCATCTCCCCAAATCCCTAGAGGAATCCAACGGCCACAAAAGGTGACAGTGTTGCACTCACGTGCAGACATGTAAGAACAACGCTGTGGGGGCATTTGTTTCCTGATTTAAAATCAGGAATGCCTACGGAAGAGGCCTCAGAAAAGGGTCACGTGCTCACACGTGACCAGCAATCATGTGTTAGCACGTGACATTTAAAAGCGGCTTCAAAGGCACACTGGTTCCCTGATCAAATCAAGGAAAAGGCTTCAGAAGAGGTCACGTGCTCCCACGTGACCAGGGTCACGTGTTGGCACGTGACACTCAAAACATCAGACTCATTCTCCGGTTAAATCAAGAAAAAGGCTCCAGGCCAGGGTCACGTGCTCACACGTGACCAGTTGTCACGTGGTGGCACGTGACAGCTAAGCAGCGACCAGAAGGCAGAGCGCAGAAAGAAAGAAGAGAGCTCGTTCCAAGGGGGTCACGTGCCCACACGTGACCAAGGGTCACGTGGCCACACGTGACCGGATTTCAAAGCCTATCTGTTAACAGAATTAAATTCTGAGAAAAGACCTCTCAAATCTTTCCAAAGGAACCGATTGAATTAAAGATTTAAAGGGGATTAAATATCATCTATCTATAGGAAAATCTCGAACTTGGAAAGATTTCCCCTTAAAATCTAACCGAAATAACAAAGGAGAATCTCTGGATTTAAAATCCAATGGTGAATAAAATTCACCTAATAATCCAAAGATCCAAAACGAATGGTGAATACAAATCAAATCTCCCAATGAAAGATTCATCAAAAACTAATTGATTCGGCTGCTTCTCCTATAAATAGGAGCCAAGAGACACAAGGAGAGATAAAGAGAGAGAGATAAAAAAGGGCAGAAAGGAATCGATACATAAAAAAAAAGAGGAGAGCCTTGATACTTTGGAGAAAGTTGGATCTTCTGCAAAAGAAAACCCCAGGTAAGAAAGGGAAGGCTTTTTGAAAGGAAAAGAGAATTGAATTCTCAACAGAGTTTAACTCTGATATATAAAACAGAAGAACATAGTTCTCTCTTTGGTGGAGGATCTGTAAAGTGCACATCTCCCTTTGAGTTGAGAATTTAATTCACAATGGGTTGAGATCCTGCCATGCAGATCCAAAGCATAGAGAGGGAATGGAAGCCTGAGAATTTAATTCTCACAGAACCATAGGAATTTAATTCCTTTAAAATAAAATTAGGGGTTAACCCTATGTTATGGGAATTTAATTCCTTCAGAATAAATAAAATCAGGGTTTAACCCTAGTTAAGAACTTAGTTCTGTTAAAATAACAGGAATTTAATTCCCTTAAGAAAGAAGAGATTAGGGTTTCACCCTATGGCAGAATCTCATTCCTCAGAATAATTCTTTAACAGAGAGTAGGAATTTAATTCCTTAAAACTTTTATTAGGGTTTAACCCTATGACAGAATATATGAGGAATTTAATTCCTGCTGGAAAATTCAGAGTTCAACTCTATCCCAGAATATAAATCTTCAAAAGGAAATAGGAATTTAATTCCTCTGAAATTATTGTCAGGGTTCAACCCTACGAGGAATTTAATTCCTGAAAGGGATTAACAGATCTTCTAAAAAACATACATAGAGGCAGGGTCACGTGTCACCACGTGACCCCCAAAAAGATCTACAGAAAAGCCCCCTTTGAGGAAGTGCTGTTTCCCCCAATCAGAGCAAAGCTCTGCTGGAAATTCAAAATTCAAATTTTGAAGCAACGCTTCAAATCCCGGGCGCAACGCGCCATGTGTCCGGCGCTGATACGTCAGCGCAGTGCCCAAGAAGGCACGTGATTGTATGATTTTCCGATTGTGTAGTGTTTTTGAGAAAATAGATTTTAGAAATCACAATCAAAAATATTTTGACCGCAATCAATAACGGTGTCGGATGTAGCGCGTTAGTAAGTTGCGGATCGTCCACAGGGAAAGTGAGTTCCGTTCAATTCTTGAATTAGATGAGTTGAAAATTTAAGACAAAGAAAAGAAAACAATTCATGATTTGCATTTAAAGATCAAGAAATAAGAAAAATCTAGATCTAGAAAAGACATTAAAAGCAAGAATTGAGATGTGTGATAATTTCCAACCAACAATCAAGATTAGAAGTATGGCTCGTAGGAGTAGATCGGATCTATAGATGTGATGAGATCTAAAGATTACTAATTCTTATCCATTAATGAATTGATACTAGATCGATGCAAATTCATCGCGGTTTAAGGATCTTTGCGAGAAAATTAGGGATTCCGCAACTCATCCTTTGTCCTTTCGATGGATTGCATTCAAATTCTAGCTTCTAATTAATCAAATGTTTAATAGTTGTTCCCTAGTTTCGAGTGAACACGATCAAGAAAGCATCATCTCGAAACTAGGTTATTAATCATTTGATTAACTAGAATTTCCAAACATTATAGGATTTAAGGATTGTAAAAATATCTAAATCATCATCATCTAAAGATCGTCACAACTCCTACACGAGCGGAGATTACTCAAACATCATGATCACAAACACAATCACAAATTGAGATCTAATCATTATGCTTGAATTAAAAGATAAGCAAGAGTATAGAAAATTCACCTTTATTTATCGACAAATTTCATTACAACTCTCTTGAATTTACAAAAGGAAGGAACTAGATCGTCGATTTCGGCTTCGCTCGGCTCCTTGAGTCGCGGATCGGCGTGGATCTCTTGCTCCGTTGGAATCCGGCGTCGCTTGCTAAAGGTTGAAGGCTCTCTTGCTCAAATTGCTCTCGGGATCTTGATCTTGATTTTGAATTGAGGATGGGGATTGAATTTGGCACAAGCTTTTGTCACTAAACTTGTGGGTTGAAGATGGTGGTGATTCTTGAACCCATTCACAACCTTGATCTAGGCTCCTTTTTATAGACTCCCAAAACCCTAGAGCTAAGATTTGAATTTGAATTTTCCCTCCACAAGTTAGTTAGCCAATATTTGAATTTCCCTCTCAAAAGTTAGTTAGCCAATATTTGAATTTCCCTCCAAAAAGTTAGTTAAGCCTAAATTTGAATTTCCCTCCAAGAGTTTGTTAGCCAAATATTCAAATTTCCCCCCAAGAGTTTGTTAGCCAAATATTCAAATTTCCCCCCAAAAAGTTAGTTAAGCCCAAAATTTGAATTTCCCTCCAAGAGGTTAGTTAAGTCTAAATTTGAATTTCCCTCCAAAAGTTTGTTGACCAAAAGATTTAAATCTCCCTCCAAAAAGTTAGTTAAGCTTAAATTTGAATTTCCCTCCAAAAGTTTGTTGAGCCGAGCCTTCTAGATGTGCCACGTGGAGCTTCTGGGGTCTTCTGGAAGCTTTGGCCGTTAGAATTAGGCATGTGACAAAATTGGGTAGATTAATCTCTTCAAATGGCCGCGGATCCGCCGCGCTAAGGGGGCTTGGGCCGCGGATCCGCGGCCCTTTGGTGGCCTTGGTGCTTCAAATTTTGTGTTAATTCTTGGATTGTCTTGTGGGCCTTTTTCTGATATATGGATTTTTATTTGGCCTTCTGTATCACTACCAGATCTTCAGGCTTTGAGTTGGCGTTTCTTTTATCAGATCTTTTCCCAATTTTGGGCTCTGCTTCTGGAATTTCCTGCACAATTTCAACGAGACAAGAGTTGCGCAATACAAGGATGATGCGATGCCATGATAAACACACAATTTCACTAAAAGTGCCGGTTTTAAAGTCTATCACATGCAATCTGGTATTTCAGTGATGTTTTTCTAATATGTGCAATATGAATACCGAACACTTCTAGATGAGTGCAAAAGGTAGGGAAATTGCCGTGTTAGAAATACAGTATTTTCGACTGATCAAATTCCCCCAAACTTATTTTCGATCGTCTCGATCGAACTGTTTTATTAAAAAGAGAAGGAGAAAACAAAGAAAGAGAAAAGCACACTTTCGTAGGCGACACGATTGCACTGAGCACGTGCAAAAAGCCTTTAAACCTCTAGGTGTCCCTAGTAGGAGGAGTGTTGTCTCCTGAGGGTTTTCAGCGGATTGCACCCACAAAATCCAATAATAAAAGGAAGATCATGAATATTACATTTAAAGAAAAGAATTGTAAAAGAAAAGCCTTGAAAATTAGGGTTTCCAACTAAGCTAGCTTTTCGGTTGTCATGAGCCCTATCTTAATGGTCATGAAAAGATGTTAGAAATCACGTCCTCCCTCAATAAAACATCGTCTTATTCTTCATTCCTATCTATCTTCCAAACATCGATCATATAACCCTGCGTGTGTGTAAAGACATCCCTACACCCGGAGAATTCAATTCAAGCTATCATACTCTTGCCCATCAACCTCAGTACTTCTTGATAAACGAGATTGCTCACACACTTTTATGCGACCGTTAATACTTCTTGAGATACTAACCGACCGATTACTCCTGTGCTTGCATGCTTGGTGTATTTTCCTCGTCTTGCACCACCTCAGGCATAGCAGTGACTCCCAGACCAGTTGGCCTTAGGGCACTAGGTGAAGAAGCACCCTTTTGCTATATATTTTTATTGCCCTCGGTGATAACAAAACCAGTATCCATTTTTCTCACCACTTTAAAACAATTTTTTTTTCTTTTCATACTTTTGGCTTTAAGACAAGAGCATTTCAAGGTATCCTCTACTATCCCAGGCTTTAAGATGTGTGTAAGTGCGAATAGCAGGGTATCAACGTTCAAAATGTTTGGCTTCCAGAATAGAAACTATTTTTCAGACTTATTTTTATCCTCAGATTAGTGACGTCCTTCATCTTACTAACCCTTGGGACAACGGCTCATAACTACTTATTACTAGTTCGTATAAGAAAACTTCTAATTTTCTCAGTTTTCTTAAATTTTTCTAATCTCATGGATGTAATTGTTCACTATCTAATCTTTTATTATTATAAATATTAAATATTTTTATATTTGAAAATTTTCGAATTTTTATGGATTTTGAAAAATTTAAATTTTTATAGATTTTCAAAGAAATGGGTTTTGAAAAGCTATTTACAAAAATTGATGAACCAAAAGAAAAATATTTACACAAGAATTTTTATGGGTTTTGAAAAATTTTAAATTTTTATGGTTTTAAAGAAATGTTTTGTGCTTATGCAAATGATATGCACATGATGCAAAACTAAGCACAAACCTCCCCCAAACTTGTTTTCAACAGTGTCATCACTGTTTTCATCCGCTATATCTACAAAAACCTGTAAGCCTGGGAGGAATTTATTAGTGGGGGCAAAATATATAAGTGAAGATCCTCCCCCAAACTTATTCTTGGCTCGCAATTTTTTGTAAAAATTCTCATTTCAAGAGCCAGAAAAATTGTCCCCCCCCCAAACTTGAGTTATGCAATGTTAAAGCTTGAAAATCACATGAGGGGGTCAAAAATTATTGGTCGATGCCAAGCTTTGCAAAGACCGAAGATCAACACCAACCATTCGAAGATTTTATCAATGCAGTGCTCGGGTTGGTGGAAGAAGAAGTGGGGAAAGGGTAAGGGTTGGAAGAAAGTGTGTGTGCGTCTCATTTTGGAGAGACGAAGCAGTGAATGTGATGGATTACTCGCATTCTTTTTACAATTCAGAGGAAGGGGTGGAGGTTCAATTTCAATGATTGGGACATGATTCATCTCAACACCCGTGTTATTCAGAAATGCGAGTTCATCAGTAAAGATCTCCTCAAAAGTTTCATCAATACCCCGAAGAATAATGTCATCACAAAGTGCGGGGTGATCTTCAGACTCTAAAAGCAGTTCATAATCGGTGTCAGTTGTTGACCCGGACATCTCGGTGGAAGAGTCCGTATGTGTATGATACATAGTTGGGTCAAACAACAACGTATGAAAAGAGTCAAGATCGGTATCAGGAGGATCATCAAGTTCGCTGCTGTCGACATCCATTAAGTCGACAGAACAGATATGAGCAGTAGGTTCGGAGGGTACACTTCCAATCTTGTAAATGTTCAGCTCTATTGACCTATTCCCGAAAGATAGGGTCATAGAACCATTTCGACAGTTGATTATTGCATTGGAAGTGGCCAAAAAGGGGCGACCTAAAATCACCGGAATTTGATTTCGGGGGTTCGCTACAGGCTGTGTATCAAGTACAATAAAATCCACAAGGAATACGAATTCCCCGATTTTTATTAACACATCCTCCAGTTCACCCCTAGGTTTGGTGATTGATCGGTCAGCCATCTGGAGAGTGCAATGGGCTGGTTTCAACTCTCCGATTCCTAGTTGCTCATAGACTGAGAAAGGAAGCAGGTTAACACTGGCGCCAAGGTCTAAAAGAGCACGATTGATGTGTTTATCCCCAATAGAAATCGATATCGTAGGACATCCTGGGTCCTTACGTTTCTTTGGTAGCGGAGGGATAAAAGTAGTGCTAATGCTATTAGACATGAAGACCTTCTTTGGCACTTGAGTCTTCCTCTTCCTAGTGCACAAGTCCTTAAGAATTTTCGCATAAGCGGGAACTTGTTGAATCGCATCTAGGAGAGGGATGTTGATGTTAACTTGCTTGAACATGTCCATAATCTTCTCCATATGTGGACTCGATGTGTTAGCCCTTAACCGGTTCGGGTAAGGTGCTTTAGCAATAAGCGCTGGGTCCATCATAGGAGAAGGAAGTGTGTGTGGCCCCGATCCCAAAATAGAAGTGGGGATCGTCTGTGGAGGAGTAAAAGAGGTGGGCTGAGGTGTCGAGCCTAGTGGGAAATGGAGAATAGGCTCGCGAGAAGGCGGTGGGGTAGAAGAACAAGAATCAGAAGCAGAAGTGTGTGTGTGAGGGAAGGTCTCAGCCGGGACGTTGATAGGATCATCAATATCATCAACTTCTTCCCCAACATGGTTATCCAGCACTCTCCCAGATCTCAACGTGGTGATTGCATTCACATGATGTGAATAGCCAGGATTGGGTACAGGTTGAGCTGGGAGTTTCCCTTCCTCTCTTGCACTCATTTCGGCCTTAAGTCGTGCAATCTCAGCTTCCATCGTTTTGATACTCTCAGCTTGGGATGCTGAGTTTTTCTTTATCTCACCAACGGAAGACTTAACCTCGGCCGACACTTCCATGAAATTTGACATGAGTGATTTCATGGTTTGAGCGAATTGAGAGAACTCGTCAGAACAGGTCGACTGCATAGGATTAGAAGGTGCAGGAGTGTTGACCTGGTTTTGGAAATTTTGTGACCGGTAGGGGTGCTGGGTGAGCTGAAGTGGTTGCTGTTGTGGTGGAGGGACCCGTTGGAATTGATTAGGGTTCGGAACCGTGTTTTGGGATTGGTTCCAAGCAAAATTCGGGTGATTCCTCCAACCCTGATTATATGTGGAAGAAAAAGGGTCGTTTCCAGGTCTTTGAAATGCGGCATTGGTATGCTCGAGACCTCGAAACTGAGAGTTTAATGGACATTCTTCCGTCAAGTGAGAAGGATCAGAACAGCACCCACAAACGGTTTTGGGGAGCGACATTGGGTTTAGGGAGGCTGCTAGGAATTTGTGTTCCATAGCGTCGAGCTTCTTTTGCATTGCTGCCATCTCAACTCGAACACCTATGGACACGTCTATTTGGTGTATGCCACCCCTTCTCGATGGCTGGGTTCCAGTCTCCCACTGAAGTGACTTTTCAGTGAACTCTTCTAAAAATTTCCACGCTTCCCCATCATCCTTGGTCATAAAGGTTCCTTGACACATGTTTTCAAGGTTTTGTTTAGTGGTAGGGTTACTGCCCTCATATATGATTCGGCAAAGTTCCCATCTCGGGATGCCGTGATGTGGGCATTGAACCAAAAGATCCTTGAATCGGTCAAAGTATTTTGAAAATGGTTCAGCCGGAAGCTGGGAGAATTGATAGAGTTCACTACGGATTCGAGCTGTCTTTTGCATAGGGTAGAATTTCTTAAGGAATGCCGCAACGAATTCTTCCCAATTCGTGATGGAATGTGCGGTGGTGTTATACAGCCACTTCTCGGCTATATCGCACAAGGTAAATGGAAGAAGTCGTAGACGCATGGCATCCACAGAAAGTTGTGATGTACCCACCATTGCGCATACGTTTTCAAATTTGGTAATAAAAACGTACGCGTCTTCAGTCTCGAGACCGTGGAATTTGGGTAGAAGGTTGATGTATTGGGGCTTAATCTCAAAGTTATCCCCGTTGGCTGGTGGAATGGATAAGCAGGTCGAGAGAGGACCTCGCAAAGGGTAACACCTCTCTTGGAGAGAGATGCGGGGTGGAATCTGCGCACCAAAGGACGGTGGCAGAGTAGCGGTAAAGAGGTTTGATGGAGACTGATCCATCGGTGTGGGTGTGGTGGGGGGTAAAAGAAAGGTAAATGGAGAAATACCGACTTCGGAGTCGATCGAGGGGACGCGGACAAGACAGGCACTAGAATCCCGTGTCCAGCCTATCTTGCACTAAAAGGGGTTAGTACAAGTGGCAGCGTGATTTATAATTAGGGGAAATGAAGTGAGTGCGGTGTTTGTTTTGAAAAATGATACGGATTTTGAAAAAATGATGCAACAAGCAATACCCTAAAAATCTATGGTCACCTAGGTCCGATCTCTAGACCGCTCCTAACTGCCAGAAGACAAGACGCAGGATAGGATCCTCCACTGCCTCTTTGTCCCTCCTGTGGCCAGGTAAGTGCCAGGTAAGTGGGAGGTTCTCCACTACGTAAGTAGTGGGCCTAATTAAGTAACCACTAGCCTTCGACACACTTGCCTAGGCACCACAAGAGAAACGCGGATAAGCAATGAATTACCCACGGCCTTCTTCTGTCCTAAGTGAGCGCGACGGTCCTTAAAGTCATCTCTAGATATTTTTTAATTAATGAGGGTAATGCGGATGCAGGTTTGTGATTTTTGGGGCCTAGGAAGGGTAATGAACTCCCCACCTAATCTGGATTTGGCCGTGCCCCTTAATTTCCGTATTAGTTATGCAAACAACCACAAAATCAAAAACAAGCACAAATTTTATTTTGCTTTTTGCGCGCTGCGAATATTTGCAAAGAAACCTGCAACAAATTGTTAGTTGGAGCAGATTTTAGAGTGGAGATAAGAAAGTTAGAGATTACCTGATAAAATTTTTCCAGAGAACCCCTTGAAGCGCCGCGCTTCCGCCGCAAATAGCTCTTAATGCCGCGGTTCCGCGCTTCCCCAAGCTCTTCTCTGTACAAAAAAAATTTGGTAATGCTCATGTTCTCTTCCTCAGTCCTCTGGAATTCACCAAATAAATTTCCAATTTTCTAGCAAGCTCCAGATCTCCTTGCAATTAACCACAACAACACGTATTAGTATTTTGTGCAAGTTTTGATCTAAAAAATATTGATGGAATAAACTTTTCAACTCAAATTTCAAAAAATGAACAAATAGCACACGATCCCCGGCAACGGCGCCATTTTGATTTAATAGATTTTCCGATTGTGTAGTGTTTTTGAGAAAATAGATTTTAGAAATCACAATCAAAAATATTTTGACCGCAATCAATAACGGTGTCGGATGTAGCGCGTTAGTAAGTTGCGGATCGTCCACAGGGAAAGTGAGTTCCGTTCAATTCTTGAATTAGATGAGTTGAAAATTTAAGACAAAGAAAAGAAAACAATTCATGATTTGCATTTAAAGATCAAGAAATAAGAAAAATCTAGATCTAGAAAAGACATTAAAAGCAAGAATTGAGATGTGTGATAATTTCCAACCAACAATCAAGATTAGAAGTATGGCTCGTAGGAGTAGATCGGATCTATAGATGTGATGAGATCTAAAGATTACTAATTCTTATCCATTAATGAATTGATACTAGATCGATGCAAATTCATCGCGGTTTAAGGATCTTTGCGAGAAAATTAGGGATTCCGCAACTCATCCTTTGTCCTTTCGATGGATTGCATTCAAATTCTAGCTTCTAATTAATCAAATGTTTAATAGTTGTTCCCTAGTTTCGAGTGAACACGATCAAGAAAGCATCATCTCGAAACTAGGTTATTAATCATTTGATTAACTAGAATTTCCAAACATTATAGGATTTAAGAATTGTAAAAATATCTAAATCATCATCATCTAAAGATCGTCACAACTCCTACACGAGCGGAGATTACTCAAACATCATGATCACAAACACAATCACAGATTGAGATCTAATCATTATGCTTGAATTAAAAGATAAGCAAGAGTATAGAAAATTCACCTTTATTTATCGACAAATTTCATTACAACTCTCTTGAATTTACAAAAGGAAGGAACTAGATCGTCGATTTCGGCTTCGCTCGGCTCCTTGAGTCGCGGATCGGCGTGGATCTCTTGCTCCGTTGGAATCCGGCGTCGCTTGCTAAAGGTTGAAGGCTCTCTTGCTCAAATTGCTCTCGGGATCTTGATCTTGATTTTGAATTGGGGATGGAGATTGAATTTGGCACAAGCTTTTGTCACTAAACTTGTGGGTTGAAGATGGTGGTGATTCTTGAACCCATTCACAACCTTGATCTAGGCTCCTTTTTATAGACTCCCAAAACCCTAGAGCTAAGATTTGAATTTGAATTTTCCCTCCACAAGTTAGTTAGCCAATATTTGAATTTCCCTCTCAAAAGTTAGTTAGCCAATATTTGAATTTCCCTCCAAAAAGTTAGTTAAGCCTAAATTTGAATTTCCCTCCAAGAGTTTGTTAGCCAAATATTCAAATTTCCCCCCAAGAGTTTGTTAGCCAAATATTCAAATTTCCCCCCAAAAAGTTAGTTAAGCCCAAAATTTGAATTTCCCTCCAAGAGGTTAGTTAAGTCTAAATTTGAATTTCCCTCCAAAAGTTTGTTGACCAAAAGATTTAAATCTCCCTCTAAAAAGTTAGTTAAGCCTAAATTTGAATTTCCCTCCAAAAGTTTGTTGAGCCGAGCCTTCTAGATGTGCCACGTGGAGCTTCTGGGGTCTTCTGGAAGCTTTGGCCGTTAGAATTAGGCATGTGACAAAATTGGGTAGATTAATCTCTTCAAATGGCCGCGGATCCGCCGCGCTAAGGGGGCTTGGGCCGCGGATCCGCGGCCCTTTGGTGGCCTTGGTGCTTCAAATTTTGTGTTAATTCTTGGATTGTCTTGTGGGCCTTTTTCTGATATATGGATTTTTATTTGGCCTTCTGTATCACTACCAGATCTTCAGGCTTTGAGTTGGCGTTTCTTTTATCAGATCTTTTCCCAATTTTGGGCTCTGCTTCTGGAATTTCCTGCACAATTTCACCGAGACAAGAGTTGCGCAATATAAGGATGATGCGATGCCATGATAAACACACAATTTCCCTAAAAGTGCCGGTTTTAAAGTCTAACACATGCAATCTGGTATTTCAGTGATGTTTTGCTAATATGTGCAATATGAATACCGAACACTTCTAGATGAGTGCAAAAGGTAGGGAAATTGCCGTGTTAGAAATACAGTATTTTCGACTGATCAGCGCGCCCAATCAGAGCAAAGCTCTATTAAAGGAAGCAACGCTTCAGTTGCGCTAGTGCTGCGCTGCACGACACGTGTCAGCGCAGATTCGCTAGCGCAGTTGCGCTGCGCGACACGTGTCAGCATAGATGCGCTAGCGCAGCTGCGCTGCGCGACACGTGTCAGCGCAGATGCGCTCGCACAGTTGCGCTGCGCGACACGTGTCAGCGCAGTTGCGTTGCGCTGTGCGCTGCGCGACACGTGTCACGCGCTGGGGTATTTGCGCCAAACAGAATTAAATTTTTAAGAAATCTTTTCTATTCTTGTTAAAACAAGAAGATTTTCTTCTGCAAAGCAGAAACCCTTGGATCAAAGATCCAACGGTGAGGAAAATTCCCCAAATCACTCAGAGAAAGATCTCTCTAACAAATTTAACTAATTTATGGGCACTATAAAAAGGACCCTAGGCCTCAATTCAAAGGCATCAATATTTTTCTTAAAAAAAGTCAAGAGCTTCAAACAGAGAGAACTCTGAGAAAATTCCAAGAAAAAGATAAAGAATAGTGCTTATGAGGGTTCTTTATCTTTTTATAGTGCTTTACACATAAAAATAGTGCTTTACACATTTTTTAAAGAAACCTCTGGTTCTTCAAACAAAATAAAAATAGTGCTTTACACATTTATGAACCTCTGGTTCTTCAAACAAAAAGAAAAAACTAATTTTTCTTTGATCTAAAATTAGATCAAGAAATCAAATAGTGCTTTGCACTTCTGTTCTTGAATCTAAAAGATTCTTAGTGCTTTGCACTTCCAAACTGCGCCGTTGCGCTCTTAAGAGAGCGCCACGTGTCAGCTACAGAACAACTTGCGCTACGCGCTCTTGAAATAGAGCTTTGCTCTCTGGAATTGGTGCAACTCACCAGAGCGCGCCACGTGTCAGCAGCGCACTAGCGCAGCGCACTGCGCTGTTGCGCCTGCGCTCGCCAGAGCATGACACGTGTCAGCAGCGCAACAGCACAGCGCACTAGCGCTTGCGCTCAGTGATTTGCGCAAAGCGCCTGACAAATGCAATGCATTTCACTTCCTGAAGGGCCAGGCCCAATTAAAAGGCTTAACAGGCCTAATAAATAAAATGCTGTGCATTATTTGAAAGGGCAGAGCCCAATTGAAAGGTCCAATGGACCAAAACAAATGATCTGCATCATAATAAAAAGGGCAGAGCCCAGTCAAAATGGGCATAAATGGCCTGAAGTAATGCAATGCATTATTTAAGTGTAGGCAAAGCCCTAGCACAGGTCTAATAGACCAAAAAAATAAATAAGGGTGTTGAACATTTTCAACTGGACTTAGCCCAATTTTGGCAGTAAGTCCTCAAATTAAATTGACTGAGCACGGCTGCTCCCTAAATCAATTTATATCCGGTTCGAGGGTACATCTCCGAGCTCCTCTGACACTTATCGTTGTAATCCTTCAACGACGTCAGAGAGGTGATGGGTCCCGACGACCACATACGTCAATACGGACTGCGGGGTCCTTAAACTCGTGGACCGAGACGTCCTTAAAACTAATATTGGACCGAGACGTCCTTAAAACTAATATTGGACCGGAACGTCCTTAAACTAATATTGGACCAAGACGTCCTTAAAACTAATATTGGACCGGAACGTCCTTAAACTAAAGTTGGACCGAGACGTCCTTAAAACTAATATTGGACCGAGACGTCCTTAAAACTAATATTGGACCGGAACGTCCTTAAACTAATGTTGGACCGAGACATCCTTAAAACTAATATTGGACCGGAACGTCCTTAAAACTAATATTGGACCGGAACGTCCTTAAACTAATGTCGGACCGAGACGTCCTTAAAACTAATATTGGACCGGAACGTTCTTAAACTAATGTCGGACCGAGACGTCCTTAAAACTAATATTGGACCGGAACGTCCTTAAACTAATGTTGGACCGAAACGTCCTTAAACTAATATGGGACCGAGACGTCCTTAAACTAATATCGGACCGAGACGTCCTTAAACTAATATCGGACCGAGACGTCCTTAAACTGGAATATGGACCACCACGTCCCTAAACTGGCGATGGACCACCACGTCCCTAAACTAGAAAATGGACCACTACGTCCCTAAACTGGAATAATAGAGCCTCCAAATGCTCTTTTGCCGGATCTAAACGGTCCCGTTTAAGTTGATCTTAGCCCCAAATACGGCTAACGTATCCTTAGACATTGAAATGAATGATAAAACTCCAAATCAACTTTGGTTCAAGGGTACATCTCTGAACTCCTCTGACACCTGTCATTGTAATCCTTCAACGACGTCAGAGAGGTGACGAGTCCCGACGGCCAGATATTAAATCGATCATCACGTCAAGTTGATCTTAGTCCAAAACAGGACTAACGTATCCTTGACGAATGTTTAAGTTGATCTTAGCCGCAACGCGACTAATGCATCCTTAAACTAAAAACACCAAACCCAAATCTAAGTAAATACGGATTTGGACTAATCCACGTCCTACGGGCGACGGCATTACTCTGTTTCCGTATACAATCCACGGGCAACCACAAACAAAACAAACACACATGACACGAAGTGAAATTATGGAGAAGGAGAAAGTGGTTACCGCGATGCGGTAGCGTAATTAACTGCAGGGGCTTGCGCCTGCAGGGAAGAGCGTCCCCACAATCAAAAACCCCTCAAGCGAGGGGGAATCTGACGAAGTCTGCTACATCGGCCGCATCCGTCTAAACCTCCGATACACGGTGCCATAAATCAACTTGGCATCTTCGGAGAGGTAGACGGATAAAACCAAATAGCATCTGCCCCGAATCTCAGGCGAGACGCCCATGTCTCGGCCGCCATTCGGAGGGGAACAGATTCTGGCACGCCCGGTGGGACCTCTTCCTCTTTCCACTCCACACTTCGTGTGTCGTCTTCGCGAACCAATCGCGGTTTGTTAATGGTTGCCTTTGGATTTCAAGTTACTAAGATTTGGTATTTTGCCTGGCGCGGAACTCAAGATTCAACGGCCTTCAACTGCACCAACTGCTCGAAATGCCACTGCAACGGACGCTCCACCTCACCAGGAGGTGTAGCATATGGGCCCCAAGCGGCTTCCTTCCTCGCTCTGCCGGTAGGCCAGGAGACCCAAGCCACCACTGGCCTGTTCTTCGGGACCATGGTCCCACCTACAAGCTTCTCTATGCCAATACCTGCACCGGAAGTGAACAAGAAGTCGGCCTTCGACCGACTCACTGCCACGACGGCCCCTGTCAATGGGTCGTCCACTACCAAACCAACAGCCTCGGTTTTCGCCAGGCTGGATCAGAATTCTAAACTGGCTATCCCAAGGAAGGCAATGACTGCTGTTCCAGAAGTCGTCAAGGCGGCTTCCCCTGTCAAAGAGTTAGTCTTTTCAAGACTGACGATTCCTGCTCCTGCCCCTGCTCGAGGATCCGTCCTCGACAGGTTGAATATCACCCCTCATAAGACAACTTCAGTCTTTAAGAGGTTAACACCGGCGGCGCCTCATTCAGAAAGGGGGCAAAAAGAAGCTATCTCCATCTCCGAGACAGTCCCAAAGGCTCGTCATGCTCGACGTCGCCATTGGCGACGAGTAAGGAAGGCAGGGGGCAACTCCCCCTCAGGGCTAACTCCACCGGCTCCAGTGGTGGAAGTCAACGCTGCTGTTCCAACTGGGAACAGTTTTGAACTGCTGAGGAGGGTACAGAAGAACTCTCCAACCGCTACGCTGAAGATATCTCCTCCACCTGCGGAGAGAGTTCCAGAAACGAAACGAGAACAGCCCCCTCAATGGTTGTCTTCAAAAATTTATAAAGTTTGGCGGAGGGTTCAAGACTCCATGATTGACCCAGGTCACTCTCGTCGCCAGAAAAAGGCGAAGGTGGAAAAAGACAAAGACCGTCCCATTAAACAGCAGGGGGCAACAGCTGCTAGGATGCCTACGGTTCCTTCAACCTCAACGGCCCACAAAAGAAGGAGGCCAGAGAAAACTCCCGCGTCAGCGGAAAAATTTAAAAATGATGAACCTAAACGCCCCAAGTCAGGGGGCATAACAGTCCATACGGTTTACATGGCATCGGGAAAAGAAGATAGCCGCATGTCAACAGGTCATAGACCGTACACGAGATCAGTGACCAAGGCTCAGGAGCAGCAGCAGAAGCTCCAAGAAATGATGAACGCTATGGCTGCACTTACAGGGCCAAAAGAAACCCCTGAAACATCCTCAGACGAGCGTCAAGAACAAGAGACGGACGCCGAATTCCTTCGGCGCGTGCTAGAGAAGAAAGATAAAGAAGCTGCGGAGCAGGCAGCCAACATAAAGAAAATGGCCCTCCTGTTCCAGGATATGGTGGGTATGATGATTCAACAAGATCCACCTACTGAAGATCCCCCGATCATTCTTGAAGACGATAGGGGAGAGACGTCGAATCCTCCACCGGCTCTATCCACGGCTAAGGAGGATACAATCTCAAAAACTGATTTGGATGAATACATCGCCCAGCAAATACGGGTGCATCATGCGACCGAAGCGGCCGGTCAGATCGTAAAAACGGGGCGGCCATACCCGAGTTGGTACGATCAAATCAAGTACCCGCCAGGTTATACAATTTCTAAGTTCCATGTCTACAAGGGGACGGGCAATCCTCATCAGCATGTTGCCCAGTTCAGGGCACTCTGCGGCAACACCGGCGGTGACGACAAGCTGTTGCTTCGCCAGTTTGTTGGAAGCTTATCAAATACGGCGTTCGAGTGGTATTCTGAACTCCCAAACGACTCTATTAAAACCTTCGCGGAGATGGAGCTGCTGTTTACTCAACGTTTTGCAAGTGCCAGTGAACGTACCCCGATGACGGCACTGATTAACGCCAGGGTAAAACCCGGCGAGACGTGGGTTCAGTACGCTATACGATGGCGGACTTTATGGTCAAAGTGTGAGCAGCGCATTGAAGAAGCTCCCGCAGTTGGTATGTTTGTGGGAACCCTCGATCCACAAGCAACCATCTCGCAGTTTATGATGTTTTTCAAGCCGACTACCTTCCAGGCCTTGATCGACAAACTAGCACAGATGGATCAGATGGGCCATAAACCTCCTCTTCCAAGGCCGGACTCCCGAAATGACAAAGAGAAGGGAAAAGCAATCGTCGTCGCTAATGCTCAACAACAACCGAGCGACCCAAAGACAGTGGCTCGTCAAAATAATATGCGCCCGTACGTACCCCTTGAGGATAGAATGGGACGTCCTTATTCCTTTCCCCGCGATAAAACGATGAGGTTATTCGAGCTGGCGTTGCGCAACAGACTCATAAATCTACCGGATCCAAAACGTCCGTTGCAACCAAGTGACATCAACGAGCCCAACTACTGTCCTTATCATCGAGTACTAGGCCATCCGATCGAAGATTGCTACGTTTTCAAGAATTGGCTTGAAAACCAGTACCGACAGGGCAAGTTCGCGTTATCTGACAAATGGAAGGTGAATCCCCCACAGCCCCACACCTCTAAGGGGACGAATACGCCGGGAGCAACATGCTCCGTCATTGAAGAAGCTCCTTGGGAGGTTGTATTATCAGCCAAGACAAAGAGAATGCTAAACGATCTTCAGGCATGTCCAGCAATCAAGTGGAAGAACCCGTTGGAACCGCAGGTCATTGAAGGGATGTTGAAACTGCGTACAAATCCAAAGACTGATGGTGGTGGCTCAAACACTCGCAACCAGTCGTCAAAATCTTCGAAAAAGAAGAAGAAGAAAACTAAGAAACCCGTGAAGCCTGGCGACAAGCGCACGGACTTACAAAAGTAAATTGACGCGCTAGATGAATACAACCAAAAGGCGCGGACTCCTATTACGCTCCAAGACTTCCTCAATCACGTCTTTCAAGAGGAAGATGAGGGAGAAAGTTCATCGGATGAATCCGAGGAAAATGTAGCGAGCTGTCATATGATCTCCCATTCGATCACGAACGATGAAAAGACTTCTGGCACTAAAACGCTGGGGGCAGATACCGAATCAAGAATTCTGGAGCTATCAGTCGAAATGATTGACGTGTTCCTTAACGAAGCTCGACTGAAAAGTAAAGCTGATCGAGAATGCGAAATGGCTATATTTGAAAGGGCCAAGTGCCAGCGACTTGATGAAAGAGCTGGGGCGATCCCGCTGGAGCAAAACACCTTCGCTACCGACAAAAGCCAATTCAAGATAAAGAAAAGGTTTGCTAAGGCCACATCAATGGGCATGAAGCTACCATCCTCTGAAGGAAAAATTACTGGTGAAATAGAAATGCACCCCTCCTTTTGCTTATATCATCAGAAGGTTTCGCACCCTACTCAAGAATGCAAAGCTTTCGATAAATGGTGGCAAGGATATGTTGCCCGTCAACAACGCTTCAAGCGGGAAAGGCGTAAAACTCGTCAAGAGCAAAGAAATACGACCGAAGAGCTTAAAAGAACTACCGGCGATTGTCGCATGGTTAACACTGCCGGGTCACAAGTGCCTACATTCGGGAGCGATTCTGATGAAGAGCTGGAACTCGCTCCTCTCTTTAAAGAGTCAACTTCGGGAAAAGAAGAAGAACCAAAGGTTTGCGAAAATATCCAGCTACGCAATCGGACGTTACCTGAAAAGAATCTCGGACCCTTAAACAAGAAAGATAAAGGGAAAGAAAAGGTCTCTGAGGATATTACTCTAGATGACCAAGTTGCGGAAGAGCTAACCGCCAAGAATCCGCCGAAAAGAAATAAGGTGAATTACAATGTCTTGGCGCATCTGAGGATGCTGCCCTCACAACTCAGCATTCTTGATGCCCTGTTACTATCAAAAGAGGCGAGGGATTCTTTGATTAAAGCGCTTCAAGATCCGGACCAGTTCCAAGCCTTCCTGGCCGAAGAAAAGATGAAGAATGGGTTGGAAGAGGTGCACACGGCCGACGTTGCTTTTGGCGATGAAGACCTTCTCCTTGGGACGTGCAAACACAATCGCCCTCTCTATGTCTCAGGATACTGCCATGATATAAAGATAGGCAAAATCCTGATCGATAATGGATCGTCTGTTAATCTCCTCAACGTGCGAGTGTTGAAGGAAATCTGCATGAGCGTCCAGCACCTTGCTCGGGACAAGATCACCATCTTCGGGTTCGACTCCCAATCGTCAAAGACTCTTGGATCTGTGATATTGACGTTACGCTTCGGGTTGCTCGTCACAGATATTAAATTCCATGTCATAGACGCCAAGACATGCTACAATGCTCTGCTCGGTCGACCGTGGTTACACGAGTACAACGTCATCCCTTCCACACAACATCAGTGTATGAAATACGCTAAGGATGGTCTCGAGTATACCGTGGCGGGAGAACTGAATCCGTTTTCCGTGAACGAAGTCCGCAAATATGAAGATGCCAAGTACTTCTTACCGGATTTCGAAGACACGGAAAGGTGTCACAAGCCTGAGAACAAAACTAATGCCACCATCCCTGTCTTCGGCAGCGATACCGAGGAGGAAGAGGATATAACTTATTCGGGTCCGCCTCAATACACCAAGCTGGAACCATCCGTTCCTTCATTGATCTTCGGTAGTGATTCGGAGGATGAAGTTCATGCTGTATTCCCTGCTCGACTGTCGATACGAACTTCTGCTGATGAAGAGCGAAGTCTACAGATAGCCATGGTGCCGCCTAGACACCATAAAGAACTGGATGCACTTAATATCTACAGTGTAGAAGAGTTGCGGACATTCTATATCCCTCCCAGAAGAAAGAGAGAGAAAGAAATTCTGCTTTACCGCTCTGAAGAAAATAAAGTGGAGAAAGAAATCTGGTATGGAGCAGATCCAACGCTGGACAGGCTTCAACCCATTCGTCTACCTAGATATTATACAGAAGGCTTGAAACGACTATTAAAGTGCCAAGGGATACCCTTCGAACAGACTGTTAGGAAAGCCAAATTCTATGACAGGGTTTGGAACGTCCCCGGAACTCAACACAAGCTACCTAATGGGAGGATGGAGAAGATCGGGCTCGGATACATCCGGACAAAGAAACGAGAGCTATTAAACAGCTGCTATGTCGTGTATGACTTCGATGAAGAAGCGGATGCTCAATGGGAGGACGTTAATCCTGAGCCAATAAAAGTGCCAGATGCAAAGGATCCCAGTCCGTCGTTCGAAGAACAAATGGACAAGCTTATAAGGGAAGCGGGTCAAAAAGTCCGGGACGACCATAACCGTGAAATGGTCATCTACGAGAAAGCCAGAACGCGACGCCTTCTCCAACGAGCCGTGAAAGATGAAAAGGCTGCTCCCTGTCAACCTGTTATAAAGAAGGCTCGGCGCAAAAGCAGAAATAAGTCGAAAGGCCAAAAAGGCGCTCAACAACAAAGCAGGGCTAAGAAGCCACGCAAACGGGAGTCGAGCGTTATTGATCTATCCCTTATGAAGAAAATGGGGCGAGCATACTCGTTTCCTCGGGACAAGAGGAAGAAGATACTTGACCTTACTCTAAAACATCAGATGCTTACACTGCCGGAGACTAAACACCCCGAACAAGCAGGCGAAGTCTCACACCCAGACTATTGCTCTTATCACCGAGTGGTAGGGCACCCTCTCGAGGACTGTTTCACCTTCAAGAATTGGGTCGAAGATCAGTATCAGCTTGGCAAGTTCGCTCTGTCCGACAACTGGAGGGTAGCACCGCCACAAAAGCACGAGCCCAAGGCCACGAAAGAAGAACCAGTTCCACATTGGGATTGGAAACGAATCCGCACCTGTCATATGATTACAATGTTAAAAGAAGAGCCCGAGGACATAGATGAGCTCCCTTGGTGCTTCGAAAACAGCAGCGACGAGATAATCTCAGAATTCCCACCCGCGCCAAAAGAGCTGGAAGATGGAATCCATACCACTGCAGATAATCTCAAGAAAATTGAGTTGGGGACGGCAAATGACCCGCGACCAACATTCATCAGCGAGCTGCTATCTGAAGAAAGGGTGGCTGCGTTAAAGGATGTGCTTCTACAGCATAAAGATTGCTTCGCATGGAACTATTCCGAAATGCCGGGACTAGATCCAGAAATTGCTGTGCACAGATTGGCGATATCTCCGAACGTCAAACCAGTCAAACAGGCGCCGAGAAGAATGCGACTCGAGCTTGAGATGAGTATCAATGTCGAGATCAAGAAGTTGATCGACTCTGGTTTCATCCAGGAAGTTCAATATCCTGAATGGATCGCCAACATCGTCCCGGTGATAAAGAAAAATGGGACAGTGCGTATATACGTAGACTTCCGGGATCTTAATAAAGCTTGCCCGAAAAGCGATTTCCCAGTGCCAGTCACCGAACTGATGATAGACAACACGTCCACTCATGAGGTTTTCTTCTTTATGGACGGCTCGTCAGGGTATAACCAGATAAAGATGCATCCAGAAGACCGGAAGCACACAGCCTTCAGAACCCCTTTAGGAATATTCTGTTACAAGGTGATGCTCTTCGGTTTAAAGAACGCCGGTGCCACCTACCAAAGGGCCATGACGAAGATCTTCGACGACCTTATACACGAAATCGTTGAATGCTATATCGATGATCTCGTGGTTAAAAGCAAATCATACGAGGAACATCTCGAGCATCTGAAGACCGTATTTCAACGCCTCCGACAATACAACTTGAAAATGAACCCGCTCAAGTGTGCATTTGGAGTTTCCTCAGGCAAATTCCTGGGATTCATTGTTCGACACCGAGGTATTGAAATAGATCCGTCAAAGATTAAAGCGATCATGGAAATGCCTCCGCCAAGAACTCTCAAACAGTTGCGATCTCTCCAAGGGAAGCTCGCATACATACGGCGATTTATAGCCAATCTTTCAGGCAAGTGCCGTCTTTACAGTCACCTGATGAAGAAGGGAACCCCATTCGTCTGGGATCAAAAGTGCCTAAGCGCACTAGACGAGATCAAGCAATACCTGCAAAACCCTCCAGTGTTGGCTGCTCCAGTTAAGGGAAAGCCTCTCATTCTTTATACAACCGCCCTCGAAGGTTCCTTAGGCGCATTATGGGCACAAGAAAACGATCAAGGGAAAGAAAGAGCACTCTACTACTTAAGTCGAGTTCTGCTGGGGGAAGAAAGCAACTACTCTCCCATTGAAAAACATTGCCTGGCGTTGATTTTTGCGATAACAAAGCTTAGACACTATGCGTTGGCGCATGAAGTCCGTCTCATTTCAAAGGTGGACCCCCTTAAATACTTGATGTCGAAAGCCATATTGACGGGACGACTCGCTAAATGGGCCCTGCTCTTGATGGAGTTCTCGATAACATATCAACCTCTCAAGGCAGTGAAAGGCCAGGCCATCGCCGACTTCCTCGCTAAGCATCCGATACCTGCCGACTCTCCTCTGAATTGCGATCTTCCAGACGAACATGCGTTTAATGCGATCGACGGTGATGATACCCGATGGGAGCTTTATTTCGACGGAGCATCCTCCGTGAAGAAGCGCAAATAAAGTACCGCTATAATTAAATCGGGGGTAGGACTCATCTTTATAACTCCACAAGGAGGGATAATGCGCTATGCGTTCTCCCTGACGGAGCCGAGGACAAACAACGAAGCCGAATACGAAGCTCTGATAGCAGGCCTCGAGATCGTCATTGACATGGGAATTGAAGACCTCCTCATATACGGGGATTCTCAACTGGTCGTTAGTCAAGTAAACGGCGACTACCAAACGTACAAGCCAGAATTGGTAAAGTACGGCGAAAAGGTGCAACAACTGTTGACCCAAATTCCCTCTTATACTTTGGAGAACATACCGCGCGCGGAAAACAGCAAAGCGGACGCATTGGCCAAACTTGCTAAAGAACCTCGATGACGTTAGAATCGTGGTACAAAACCGTCGAGTGCTTGCCCCAGCAGAAATATCTCCGGAATCATCCAAAGAAAAAGGAGCGAACGAGCAGACAACCCTGCAAGTAAAAGATTGGGAAAATACCGAGGATTGGAGGGAAGTCTTCATAGATTACTTTAAATCCCACCGAATGCCTGAAGAAGCGTCCGCAAGACATCAGCTCATGAAACGAGCTCTATCTTTTGCCTTCGTCAATGATACTCTATACAAGAGGTCATTCGATTCTCTGTGGCTAAGATGCTTAAGACCTGACGAAGCGAAAAGGGTCGTCAAGGAAGTTCACGACGGACTCTGCGGTTCTCACCAAGCAGGCCCTAAGATGAAGTTGAAGATAAAACGGATGGGCTACTACTGGCCCACGATGATTCAGGACTGCATCGAATATGCGAAGCAATGCCACTCATGCCAAATTCATGGGGACTTCATCCACCAGCACCCAAATCCACTACATCCAATGGTGGCTAGCTGGCCATTCGAGATGTGGGGGACTGATATAGTCGGCCCCATCGAACCAGCATCGTCTAGGGGACATCGTTTCATCTTGGCGACGACTGACTACTTCTCCAAATGGGCAGAAGCAGTACCGTTAAGAGAAGTTAAGATGGAGAATATCCTCCATTTCTTCAAGACGCAAGTCATATATCGGTTTGGAACTCCGCGACGGATCATCTCCGATAACGGGCCAGCTTACAGAAGCCATAAGATCAGTCGCTTAGCGCAACAGCATAATATAGACTGAAGATATTTCTCGGTTTACAATCTGCGAGCCAACGGACTAGCTGAAGCCTTCAACAAGACCTTAACAAAAATCATAAAGAAAACGGTGTCCCGAAATAAGAAAGACTGGCACGAAAGACTGCAAGAAGCTCTTTGGGCATATCGAACAGCGTTCAAGACGGCCACAAACACAACGCCGTACGCGTTGGTGTTCGGTACAGAAGCAGTACTCCCCCGCGAGATAGAGTTACCCTTTCTACGAGTGGCAGTCCACTACGAGTTGACGGACGAAGAAAATGCTCACCTTCAGCTTGAGGAGCTTGACGCCCTCGATGAAACCCGGCTCATAGCGCAACAAAATCTGGAGGCTTATAAAGCAAAGATGACGCGCTCATATGAAAGATTGACCCGACCGAGGACATTCCGCCAAGGCGAGCTTGTGCTAGTGGTCAAAAGGCCTATAATCCCCAATCGCGCCAAGCGGGGAAAATTCGAGCCAAACTATGAAGGCCCGTACATCATAGATAAAGTCTACCAGGGTGGAGCCTATCTACTCATGGATATGCACGGTGAAAGGCCTTTCAGGCCAATAAACGGTCGATTCCTAAAGAAATACTACGCTTAATGAGTTACGGCCTAGGTCGATGATAGATGACGACGACTATGTCCGCTCTCTGTCTTCCTAAGCTCAGGCTCTATAAGCAGTACCCAGCCTTCTCAATAACGGACCGAAACGTCCTTAAACTAACGACGGACCGAAATGTCCTTAAACTAATAGCAGACCGAAACGTCTTTAAACTACTACCGCAGCATCTTTAGGCTGACAAGATGAAAAAAAATATATATGAAAAAAAAATAATAAATAAAAAAAAAAAAAAAACGGTATGTCCATAAGCAAAAAGGGGCACGGATGAAAACCCGAAAGGGCTCCGTGAGTAAAAACAACAGGACTACCGGCGAGTGTTTGTGAAAACCTAAAAGGGCGCAACCTCGTAAAAAAGGCACTTACAGGGTCCCCTCGACCTTGTAAGGAGAAACCACCCGCGTGAGATCCTTACGACTCACAAGGGAGCAACACACTTAGGGATCCTCACGATTCCTAGGGAGAAAATACACTCGCGAGATCCTCACGACTCGTGAGGAGAACTCTCTTATGGGACCCTCACGGCTCATAAGATTTGAAAGTCTTAAGTTACAGAGACCTAAACCTGTGCTTAAGCAAACCCCCACAAACTTCCAATACTGCCCTACAAGTGGTCTTATATTGGCCCTTGTATACAATCCACGGGCGCGAATAAACATTTCTTTAATCAAGTCTCATCCGAGACTGAGGATATGTTCACATGATGAACAACCTTTATAAGTCCTCTCGACTTACAAGGAGAAAATCCTCTTGTAGGATCCTTACGACTTACAGAGGAACATACACTTAGGAATCCTCACGATTCTTAAGGAGAAAATGCACCTACAAGATCCTCACGACTTGTAGTAAGAAATACCTTTGTGAGACCCTTGCGGCTCATGAAGTCAAAAGCCTTAGTCGACAGGGCCTTAACCTTGGTTGCTAAGCCACCTTTGTTCGACATCGACAAAGGCAAATAATGATTCGCTCCTGGCAATATCCCAGTTGTAGCGGTGCTGATGCCGAAATCGGCGTTTGATTCCAGGTTTACGGTGAAAAACCAGTAGGCCGCACATGCATGGGAAATAGCCGAAATGATTGGGCAACTCGCAATAAAAAGCAGCGAGTAAAAATAAAATAAATAGCCGAAATGATTGGGCACCGCGAAAAATAGCCGAAATGATTGGGCAATCGCGATCTTCGCGATATAAAAGCTGAAATGATAGAGCATCGCGGAAATAAAATAAAATAAAATAAAATGATAAAACTTGGCCCTACAGTTAAGATCACATCGATCCCTGTATACAATTCAAGGGCGTAAACAAAGAGGGAACCATACTTTCCCAGCAGGCTCCGCTAGAAGACGAAGCTAAATCTCGACGATTCAGTCCAACTCCGAAGAAACCAGTATCTTCATCAAATTCCTCGACTCACGGATACAAACACTCCTTGACGAGAGCCTCCTGATCCGCGTCCACTCGCAGAGCCACCAGTGCCTCCGTGGGAATCCTCGACTCGTTTCAAACCCCAAGGAAACAAATAATCCTTGGCGCTTGGGAAACAAATAATTCCTAGCAAACTCCTCGACTCACGGATACAAACACTCCTTGACAAGAGCCTCCCGATCCGTGTCGACTCGCAGAGCCACCAGTGCCTCCGTGGGAACCCTCGACTCGTTTCATACCCCAAGGAAACAAATAATCCTTGGCGCATGGGAAACAAATAATCCCTAGCAAACTCCTCGACTCACGGATACAAACACTCCTTGACAAGAGCCTCCCGATCCGCGTTGACTCGCAGAGCCACCAGTGCCTCCATGGGAATCCTCGACTCGTTTCAAACCCCAAGGAAACAAATAATCCTTGGCACTTGGGAAACAAATAATCCCTAGCAAACTCCTCGACTCACGGATACAAACACTCCTTGACGAGAGCCTCCTGATCCGCGTCGACTCGCAGAGCCACCAATGCCTCTGTGGGAATCCTCGACTCGTTTCAAACCCCAAGGAAACAAATAATCCTTGGCGCTTGGGAAATAAATAATCCCTAGCAAACTCCTCGACTCACGGATACAAACACTCCTTGACGAGAGCCTCCTGATCCGCGTCGACTCGCAGAGCCACCAGTGCCTCCGTGGGAATCCTTGACTCGTTTCAAACCCTAAGGAAACAAATAATCCTTGGCGCTTGGGAAACAAATAATCCCTAGCAAACTCCTCGACTCACGGATACAAACACTCCTTGACGAGAGCCTCCTGATTCGCGTCGGCTCGCAGAGAAACCATTGTCTCCACGGGAAACTCCTGATTCATCTCAACTTGCAAATGAAGCCTCAGGCAGCAGGGACTAAAAAACTTGCTTCCTGAACAATGGGACCCTGCAAGTCAATCCAAAATGGTCTCTTGCATACTATTCACGGGTCTCACTCTCCAAAGTCGAATTTCGACGAGGAGGGAAACAACCGCTTGTGGGTCCTCTCGACTCGTAAGAGGGAAAAATTCTCTTATAGGATCCTTACGACTTATAAGAGAAAACCACACTTAGGAATCCTCACGATTCCTAAGGAGAAAACCCACCTACGAGATCCTCTCGATCCGTAGGGAGAAAAGTCTCTATGAGACCCTCACGGCTTATGGAGTTGAAAAGTCTTAGGCAGCAGATCTGAACCTGCGGCCTAAGCCATCGCTGATTCTTAGGAAAGTCAAGATGCGTGCCCTACTATCCGTCAACCATGTTCGCTAAGGTGATATGCTGATAATAAAAGAAAGAAAAGACGGAGAAAATGACACATTACAAAAAAGGTGTATCTTTTATTCATAAACTTGATTGGATACAGGATACATTATGTTAAAGAAAAAAAAATAGGTATATATATACATCCTTTTATCTACAAGCACAAACGATACAAAGATGGATAGCTACTGAGGAGGAAGTGTCTTTAGTAAGTTCACAAGCTGCTCTCGTACTGCCTTCAGCGCTTCCTCTCGAGTGACAGCCGCGGCCACCTCCGCCTCCACCTGGGCCCGCTGCTGCAAGAAGGATGAAAGTTGCTCCTCCGCCGCCTTCTGGGCTGCTTCCTGGCTGGGTGCAGCTCGCTCGACAACGTCAAGTTTTTGCCTCAATGATAACCCTTCGGAGAGACATTGCAGAAGGCCCTCAAAGATAACCTTCAGCCGTGCGGCGTTGGCCTCCACCCGAGCATGCAGTTGAGCAGACTTGCTCGAAGTCTCACTACGCTCCTTACGCCTTGAAATGACTTCTTGTTCGAGATGGCGGAAGTAAGGAGCGCTCTGCTCAATCCACGCTGTCCTTTGATTACTGGCAGCCACAGTCTCGGGAGCGGGACGCAGCGATTCCAACTGATATAGGCGACCCTCGATCTCCTTACAATGGTTAACCCAGGATGCAATGATGCCCTCATCATGAAAGTTCACGAGTATTGCTAGCATCGGGTTAACCACCATAACAAAGTATGCGGCAGATGTAGGAGTTTCAACGTCGAGCTTCTCGACGTAGTCACTCAACATGCGCAGACTATTCGCAGCGCCTTTTGAAGACAGACTCCTCAGATAAGGACCCGCCGGCATTATAATGCGAGGCTCGAAGGGCGCCGAAGCCAGAGCGACAGCAGAAAAGAAACATGATGCGATCAGATAACAGTACGGAAAATAAAGAGAGGAAAGTTACCAATATGATGGTCACTGTACCAGTTGAGACAGATGGCAAGGTCGGAAGGACTGGTGGCGCAGCTGATCTTTTATCCCCTCCTTCAATCTGTAGCACTGCAGTTGAGATGAGAAAAAGAGGTTAGAAGTAATTCCATCAATAAAAAAAAAGAGGAAGGATGTCAACGGAAATCATACTCACCAACGCCACCAGAGGAAGAAGCAAGCTCAGATGGGAAGGAAAAGTGTGGGAGCAACATCTGATATACATGATCAAAAAGCACTCCTGAAAACACAACAGTGTGACTTTAGTACACGAATTATATGTCTGGAAAACAAGATTAATAAATCGTAAACACATACCTTCCAACATCTTCGAGGGTATGAGAGAGGGTTGAGAGGTGACCACCGCCAAGGCAGTCGTTGAAGGCGCTCCCTCGAGCAGTGGGGCATCGGCACTGGCTGCACCTGCATTACGAAAAGGTGAACTTGTCAGAAAAGATTGTAAAGTAAAGAAAAGCAGCCACTTGGGGTTTACCTGAGGAGCTCCCGGCTGAAACGGAGGCGACTCCCTCCTCTATCGACATGAGACCACCGCCCGTGGCCTCGTCACCCGACTCGATGGGGACCGTCGTCGTGCTCGCAAGACCTGGAGACGGCGGAGGGCCATAGACGGGAAGGGCTATGATTGGAGTATTGCCAGATTCTAGAGAAGGAGCGGTTGGCTCGTCCTCGGGAATCATGGCCACCTCACCCACTACTCTCTCAGGTTCAGTAGTTGCGGTTGTATCGTCCACCGTCGCCGGGGGATCGCCGGCCTCGAGCGCCTCATCCGCCACCACCCTGGACTCAGTTATAATGATCATATCATCTGCCACCACTTCAGGTTCGGCATCAATGACCTTCTCGACAGTAGGCCCCTCGACCTCCACTTCAGGCTCTAAGGCCACAACGACATTGCCCACCGTCGGCTCGAGTTCGGCAGGTACCGCCTCCTCTGTTTCTTTGGGATCAACGATTTCCGCCTCCCCCTCGATCGGACTTGGCCCTGCAAGATAAGAGATATAAGGATCAACGACATTAAAATCCTTATAACAAAAACTCTGAGAAAAACATTACCTGAAGTGGATTTACCGTTTGCGCTCCAAACTGCGCGTGCCACCTCTCTGTGGGTAGTGGATAGGGCGATAGGGGCCTCTTCGGATGGAGTATCAGCGCGAGGAACAGTGCTGGGACCCGTTCCCATAGCCAAGGCAGCCCTGCGTGCCTTCACCTCACGCCTCAGCTTCTTCCTTTCCTCCCGGGCTGTCGCGATAGACCTTTGTGACGCCTCCTTCAAGGCGTCGTCATCCTCGTTCAGGGATGCCTCCAGAGCCTTTAAGGCATCTCTCATCGGCTCTTCAAGACGAACCTCCTGCGGTGGCCCAGAGGAAGCAGGAATATCGGCGGCTGGCGGAACATTTGTGTCGCTTGGTAGGAACGGCATTGAGGTTTCTGCAATAAAAAGAGAGAGGTTAGATCGACCATAACACGAGGGAGATGGAGACTTGATGAATTAAAACTTACTAAGGCCCATAGACGCTCTAAGACGTTCCTCCTCTTAAAAAGTCTTCAAAGAAGCGGCAATGGCTTCTTCATTAGTGATGCCTGTTGAAAGAAATGAGAGAAAAGCGTTAATCAAGGGCGATAAGGAAGATATGTTGTAATAAGGAAAATGTGACTAGTAGTTACCTGACTGCGCAAGCTTAGCTAACCACGCGTCACGCCTCGCCAACCATGCCGAAGCTTTGAGAGCAGCCTCCAAGTCTGTATCGTCCGGCGGCGGCATCACTAATCCTGCGTTAGTCCCATATTCGAGCAGACCTTCAGCATAGGGAGCATGGTGTTCCTGGCTGAACACGATGTCCGCAGCGAAGAGAGACTTCTTTTTCTTTTGCCCTCCGACCCTAGGCTCACGGGGGATCGACTTCCGCTTAGCAGCCACTTTGGGACGACGGGTCCCGATGTCCGCACCCACGCCAGACTCCGGCGAGGGTACAACCACTGTCTCCACTGGAGCACAGGGTGCGGGAGGTGCATCTGCGATATCAGGGAGCGGCAGCTCACGTGGAGGACTTTGCACACATGATGGTCTGCCCCCGGCATCTTTTAGAGGAGGAGCCACCAGGATCCTTGGCGCTAAGGGAGCGTTACGATTGGTGCCGGGGGGTACTTATTTACGGTCAATCAACACTCGCCTCTCTTCCTTTATAACAGCCCCCGTCGCATGATTGTACCACTCTTTATATACATTAAGGAGTCGTGGAGCACAGGCCGGCGTGCTGATGAAAAAACGAGAACCCGTGTTCAGGCGCATGAAGTGATGTAACGCGTTCTCCATCCCTTCTTCATTGACAGCAGGTTCTAGTAAGAAAGCTTCCAAGGGTACCCCTTGATCGTAACCCAGTTGTTGGGCAAAACGATGCGGGTTATATCTCATAAAGACTGCTGCACCACCCTGCCTGAAGACTAGGAAACCCGGTCTAATAGAATACAAATGGAAGATCTCCCGGGCCGTTAACACTGAAGCTCCATCCTTGAAGGAGTCCTGTAATGGTCGCACCGCAGTGGTGGACGCTTTTCCAATGGTTAATACCTTATCAATAAAGGACATCCCGACTCCAACGGTGTGAGGGCGAAGCAGTAAACCCCTGGCGTCCCGTGGTGAAGGGGTCACGATTGATGAGCCAATCAACTGTAAAATGCGAGGAAAAACGCACTTGTCAAAGAATGAAGGCCTTTTATGCATGCCGAAGATACCCGCCGTGTGTAGCTCGAGCCACGATGCAAAGTAGTGCATCGGGAAGACCACGTGCAGTACCCCGGGCTCGTTGGCATCCGCTGCTCGGCTAAGGCCATGATATAGGTGCGCCAGGCCAGCGATCCCCACAGCCACCTTTACCCCGATGACCATTCAGTGGGCCGGGTAGAAGATAGAAGGCCGCATGCGATGAGAGTGCATTGGGATCGCGAACCAACTCAGCCACAGTCCGAGAAATCCTAAGAAAAATGCCTCCTCATCCATTCCGGGGGCCGCAATTTCTGCAAAGGACGTAGTTGGGGAGTTAGGAAGAAAGAAGTCCTTTTGGTCTATATCTCTGGCTGGCAGGTTATCCAAACCTAAACCGAAAGGGTCCTCAAGAGTGGCAAACTTGGTAGCTTCTGCCGAGAGAACGTTTGGATGAAGAAACTGAGCAATGAAATCCTCAAAATTAACTTCGCGACTCCCGCGTTCGATAAAGAGAGATTCATAGATGTTCAACACCTTAATCAAGCTCGGGAATTGATATTGAACGGCATTCTCCGGCGTGACCCCCCTGACCACTGGCCTAGCACCAAAGACGTAGACATCTGTCGGGAGCAGCTCCTCGTAATGTTCTCCCATGACCGGTAGGCCGGATACCTCCGCGAATTTCTCCAAAGAGATGGACACTTCCCGATCCATAGCAAGGAAAGTGTGGATGTGAATATTCCATTGCTCCAAGAAAGCCTTGAACCACCAAGTGGGGAGCGTGGGATAATGGAAGAGAGAGACGTAAACCGCGGTGTACAGTCCTAGTCTTACCAACTGCGACTTCTTCGTCGACAGGATGTACCGGGCCTACGGCAGATTGCCAATCGGGTGACGGGGAATCAAACCAAGGTTATATGATTGCCCCAAGGGCCGTGCTTCTCCCTGACAAATACGGCGTCCTAGGATATCCAAGACCATGGGATGCTGAACCGGAACCGCATCCATAGCGGGATGAAGAAAGCTGTTCGCGGTCCAGTCTATCATCTCCACGGCATACTGCACTGAAGGTGGGATAGCGTAGTGAATTGCCGTGATGGGTTCTGACGGCACCGCGCAGGTGAAGCTCCGTCGGCCCATGATGATCTGATTGTACCACGACCCCCAAAGATGGAGACTCTTGTATTCCGGGTCGTACTCCTTGATCATAGCCAGGACTTCACGGTCCAGGGGCGCCTCGGGAAACCCCTCCTCTGAGCGGACGAACGGGAATGAAGTATCTAAAGACATGATCGCTGCAAAAGAACAATTTAGCCGTTAGTGTTGTAATTCCAACGTTTGGCGTATAAAAAAAGGGAGGAAAATGCATTTACTAAATTAAATTAAAATTAATTAATTACACCACACAACGGTGCAGTGAGTAGGAGACCAAGGAGGGACCCATAAAATCTGGATGACAATACGTCGGTTAATAAGACAAACTCATCATTGGATGAGATCATCAGTTGGTCCCCAGGAAAACATTCCCATTAATAAATAATCTCTAGAGACAAGGAGAAAATCTCCTCTTTCAGAGCAAAACTCTGTCACAGAGTGACACTTGTCAAACTCTGGTCTCAGGGGAATAAGATTCCTTAAAAGAGCCTAGCTCTGTGATGATGATGAGAAAATTTATTTAAAACTCCTAAAGAAATTAAAACCTTTTGAAGACTATTAGAAGTTCTTCGTTTTTAGATCAAAAAGATCTATTTTTGGATCCATGAGCAAAGCTCTGCTCATGGGTTAAAACCCATGAACAAGATCTGTATAGATCTATGGATTCATGAGAGCAAAGCTCTGTTGGTGAAACCCCAAAGGGAATTTCTTTAGATCAAAATATCTATAAGAGCAAAGCTCTTTTGGTTAAGATTGATTTAAATTAATCTGATTTAAATTAATTTTACCTAAAAGTGTTCTAACTGTGGAAACGAGCAAAGCTCTGAAGTTCTAAGCAAGAGCAAAGCTCTGAAATCAAAATCTAGAAAATGGTGAAGTTTTCTAAAGGGCCATAAGTCCTATTTATAAGGCGCTTGCGCCCCTTCAGCTCACCCCTTGATCTAACGGTCAGGGGCTTGCCACCGCTGCACTCACGTGCGCGCCACGTGAGCGCAACGGTGGGGGGGCATTTGTTTCCTCCAATCAGAGCAAAGCTCTGCTGGAAATTCAAAATTCAAATTTTGAAGCAACGCTTCAAATCCCGGGCGCAACGCGCCACGTGTCCGGCGCTGATACGTCAGCGCAGCGCCCAAGAAGGCGCGCCCAATCAGAGCAAAGCTCTATTAAAGGAAGCAACGCTTCAGTTGCGCTAGTGCTGCGCTGCACGACACGTGCCAGCGCAGTTGCGCTGCGCTTTGTGCTGCGCGACACGTGTCAGCACAGATGCGCTAGCGCAGTTGCGCTGCGCTATGCGTTGTGCGACACGTGTCAGCGCAGTTGCGCTGCGCGACACGTGTCCGCGCAGTTGCGCTGCACGACACGTGTCACGCGCTGGGGCATCTGCGCCAAACAGAATTAAATTTTTAAGAAATCTTTTCTGTTCTTGTTAAAACAAGAAGATTTTCTTCTGCAAAGCAGAAGCCCTTGGATCAAAGATCCAACGGTGAGGAAAATTCCCCAAATCACTCAGAGAAAGATCTCTCTAACAAATTTAACAAATTTATGGGCACTATAAAAAGGACCCTAGGCCTCAATTCAAAGGCATCAACATTTTTCTTGAAAAAAGTCAAGAGCTTCAAACAGAGAGAACTCTGAGAAAATTCCAAGAAAAAGGTAAAGAACCTTCATAAAATAGAAGAAATTTCTTCTAATAGATCATTGATCTAAAAACAAGATCAATGATCTTTACATAAAAAAAACAGTGCTTTGCACTTCTTATGAACCTCTGGTTCTTTAAAACAAGAAAACAACAAAATAAAAATAGTGCTTTGCACTTTTATGAACCTCTGGTTCTTCAAACAAAAAGAAAAAACTTATTTTTCTTTGATCTAAAATTAGATCAAGAAATCAAATAGTGCTTTGCACTTCTGTTCTTGAATCTAAAAGATTCTTAGTGCTTTACACTTCTAAACTGCGCCGTTGCGCTCTTAAGAGAGCGCCACGTGTCAGCTACAGAACAACTTGCGCTACGCGTTCTTGAAATAGAGCTTTGCTCTCTGGAATTGGCGCAACTCACCAGAGCGCGCCACGTGTCAGCAGCGCAACAGCGCAGCGCACTGCGCTGTTGCGCCTGCGCTCGCCAAAGCATGACACGTGTCAGCAGCGCAACAGCACAGCGCACTAGCGCTTGCGCTCAGTGATTGGCGCAAAGCGCCTGACAAATGCAATGCATTTCACTTTCTGAAGAGCCAGGCCCAATTAAAAGGCTTAACAGGCCTAATAAATAAAATGCTGTGCATTATTTGAAAGGGCAGAGCCCAATTGAAAGGTCCAATGGACCAAAACAAATGATCTGCATCATAATAAAAAGGGCAGAGCCCAGTCAAAATGGGCATAAATGGCCTGAAGTAATGCAATGCATTATTTAAGTGTGGGCAAAGCCCTAGCACAGGTCTAATAGACCAAAAAAATAAATAAGGGTGTTGAACATTTTCAACTGGACTTAGCCCAATTTTGGCCGTAAGTCCTCAAATTAAATTGACTGAGCACGGCTGCTCCCTAAATCAATTTATATCCGGTTCGAGGGTACATCTCCGAGCTCCTCTGACACTTATCGTTGTAATCCTTCAACGACGTCAGAGAGGTGACGGGTCCCGACGACCACATACGTCAATACGGACTGCGGGGTCCTTAAACTCGTGGACCGAGACGTCCTTAAAACTAATATTGGACCGAGACGTCCTTAAAACTAATATTGGACCGGAACGTCCTTAAACTAATGTTGGACCGAGATGTCCTTAAAACTAATATTGGACCGGAACGTCCTTAAACTAATGTTGGACCGAGACGTCCTTAAAACTAATATTGGACCGAGACGTCCTTAAAACTAATATTGGACCGGAACGTCCTTAAACTAATGTTGGACCGAGACATCCTTAAAACTAATATTGGACCGGAACGTCCTTAAAACTAATATTGGACCGGAACGTTCTTAAACTAATGTCGGACCGAGACGTCCTTAAAACTAATATTGGACCGGAACGTCCTTAAACTAATGTCGGACCGAAACGTCCTTAAAACTAATATTGGACCGGACCGTCCTTAAACTAATGTTGGACCGAAACGTCCTTAAACTAATATCGGACCGAGACGTCCTTAAACTAATATCGGACCGAGACGTCCTTAAACTAATATCGGACCACCACGTCCTTAAACTGGAATATGGACCACCACGTCCCTAAACTGGCGATGGACCACCACGTCCCTAAACTGGAAAATGGACCACTACGTCCCTAAACTGGAATAATAGAGCCTCCAAATGCTCTTTTGCCGGATCTAAACGGTCCCGTTTAAGTTGATCTTAGCCCCAAATACGGCTAACGTATCCTTAGACATTGAAATGAATGATAAAACTCCAAATCAACTTTGGTTCAAGGGCACATCTCTGAACTCCTCTGACACCTGTCGTTGTAATCCTTCAACGACGTCAGAGAGGTGACGAGTCTCGACGGCCAGATATTAAATCGATCATCACGTCAAGTTGATCTTAGTCCAAAACAGGACTAACGTATCCTTGACGAACGTTTAAGTTGATCTTAGCCGCAACGCGACTAATGCATCCTTAAACTAAAAACACCAAACCCAAATCTAAGTAAATACGGATTTGGACTAATCCACGTCCTACGGGCGACGGCATTACTCAGTCTCCGTATACAATCCACGGGCAACCACAAACAAAACAAACACACACGACACGAAGTGAAATTCTGGAGAAGGAGAAAGTGGTTACCGCGATGCGGTAGCGTAATTAACTGCAGGAGCTTGCGCCTGCAGGGAAGAGCGTCCCCATAATAAAAAACCCCTTCAAGCGAGGGGGAATCTGACGAAGTCTGCTACATCGGCCGCATCCGTCTAAACCTCCGATACACGGTGCCATAAATCAACTTGGCATCTTCGGAGAGGTAGACGGATAAAACCAAATAGCATCTGCCCCGAATCTCAGACGAGACGCCCATGTCTCGGCCGCCATTCGGAGGGGAACAAGTGCCTCACGTGACCCACGTGACCCTTGGCAGAGGCTTTAACATACAAGCATTTAAACACCCGTCACGTGATGGCACGTGATGCTCCAAAAGATGCGATATTCTCAGCAGAACAAATGAAGGGAGGGCGCCCTCACGTGACCCCTCTTGCCTTAGTGTTCAACGCTAAATTGGAACCCCTGAATCCAGTGTTAAAACACTGTTTGGCCTTAGTGTTCAACACTAATCAAAAAAAACTTTATTTGCAGTGTTTAACACTGAATTTCTTAGTGTTTAACACTAATTTGAAGCCTCTGCTGCTACTGTTTGACACTGGTTTGCTCTAGTGTTTAACATTAATTTGAACCCCTTGTTGCTGGTGTTTAACACCAACTGTCTTTTAGTGTTAAAACACTAACTTGATCCCAGTGTTCAACACTGTTGAATTAACGTTAGCCCAATTGGCTAAATGGCCAGAGGCAAAGCCTCTCCTTCAATAGACCAACAGGAGGCCAATATTCCAAACTTGATTGGACTTAGCCCAAGATGGCCATAAGTCCTCAATTCAGACTTAACTGGGCTAATGGGCTCATAACATAATTAATTGGTCTTGATCCCAAATTGGGCCAAAGACTATTTAATCCACCCCGGCTCAAGGGTACATCTCTTCACTCCTTTGATACTTGGCGTTGTAATTCCTCAACGTCTTCAAAGAGGTGACGGGTCCCGATGACCACACATTGACACGGACTGTGGGGTCCTTAAACCCATGGACTATGAGGTCCTTAACCTTGACCGAGATGTCTTAAAACTAACCATGGACTGTGGAGTCCTTAAACCCATGGACTATGACGTCCTTAACCTTGACCGAGATGTCTTAAAACTAACCGTGGACTGTGGAGTCCTTAAACCCATGGACTATGACGTCCTTAACCTTGACCGGGATGTCTTAAAACTAACTACGGACTGTGGAGTCCCTAAATCCACGGACTATGAGGTCCTTAACCTTGACCGCAATGTCTTAAAACTAACATTGGACCGCAATGTCCTTAAACTACCCCTGGACCGCAATGTCCTTAAACTACCCCTGGACCGCAATGTCCTTAAACTACCCATGGACCGCAATGTCTTTAAACTACCCATGGACCGCAATGTCCTTAAACTACCCATGGACCGCAATGTCCTTAAACTACCTACCGACCGCAACGTCACTAAACTAAACAACATAGCCCCCTCTTATTGCTCTCTTGTTGGATCTAAAAGATCCCGTTAAGTCGATCTTAGTCTAAAAACTAGACTAACGTATCCTTAACAAACGTTTAAGTCGATCTTAGGCTCAAATGAGGCTAACGTATCCTTAAACCCAAACCTCCAAACCCAAATCTAAGATAATACGGATTTGGACTAGTCCACGCCCTACGGGCGACGACATAACTCAGTCTCCGTATACAATCCACGGGCAACTAAACATAAAATAAATACACACGACATGAAGTGACCATCTGGAGAAGGAGAAAGTGGTTACCGCGATGCGGTAGCGGAATTAACTGCAGGGGCTTGCGCCTGCAGGGAGGAGCGTCCCCACAATCAAAAACCCCTCAAGCGAGGGGGAATCTGACGAAGTCTGCTACATCGGACGCATCCGTTCAAACCTTCGATGTACGGTGCCATAAATCAACTTGGCATCTTCGGAGAGGTGGACGGATAGCACCAATTAGCATCTACCCCGAATTTCAGGCGAGACGCCCGTGTCTTGGTCGCCATTCGGAGGGGAACAAAGGTTCTTTCGTCAATGGCAGTGGATAAGGAAGAATCGCCGGCTATATTTGAGGGTTTCATGGATTTGTTTGAAGACATATCAGGTTCACCGCCGAAGCGAGACGTGAAGTTCGCAATTGAACTTGTTCCTGGTGCAACGCCAATCTCAAAGGCGTACTATCCAAAGGCACCAGAGAAGTTAGAAGAAAGTCAAGAATCACGTTACCGAATTTCTAGAAAAGAGGTGGATTCGCAGCAGCAACTCACTTTGGAGATCTCCGGTTCTTCTAGTAAAGAAGAAAGATAGCACCAGGAGGATGTGCGTTAATTATCGATAATTTAACCGAGTGACTATTATGAACAAGTACCCGATCCCTCGCATTGGCGAAGTGTTTGAGCAGCTTAGTGGCGCGAAGGTATTCTCGAAGCTGGATTTGGGTTCGGATATCATCAGGTCCGAGTTAAATCTGAAGATATTTGCAAGACTGCGTTCCGAACTCAGTATGGACATTACGAGTATTAGTGATGCCCTTCGGAGTAACGAATACACCGGCGATATTTATGGACTTGATGAACCGAATCTTTTCACCATTCTTGGACCAGTTTATAGTGGTGTTCGTTGATGATATTCTGGTATACTCAAAGGAGTATTGAAAAGCGTGCATAACACTTGAAGATCGCACTGCAGACATTGAGGCAAGAAAGATTGTATGGTAAGATGAGCAAGTGCGGGTGTTTCCTGATTTAAAATCAGAAAAGCTTATGGGAAAAGCTTCAGAAAAGGGTCACGTGCTTACACGTGATCAGCGGTCACATGTTGACACGTGACACCTAAACGCATCATCAAGGCAAGTTCAGTTTCCTGACTACATTGAAGAAAAGGGGCTTCAGAAAGAGTCACGTGCTCCCACGTGACCAGGGTCACGTGTCGACACGTGACATTTAAATGCAAGCGTCAAAGGCACACCGGATCCCTGATCAAATCAAGGAAAAAGCTTCAAAAGAGGTCACGTGCTCCCACGTGACCAGGGGTCACGTGTTGGCACGTGACGCTCAAAACATCAGAATTGTTCTCCAGTTAAACCAAGAAAAAGAATCCAAATAAGGGTCACGTGCTCACACGTGACCAGGGGTCATGTGGTGGCACGTGACGGTTAAGCAACAACCAGAAGACAGCGCAAAAAGAAAGAGGAGGGCTCATTCCAAAGAGGGTCACGTGTCCACACGTGACCATGGGTCACGTGGTCACACGTGACCGGCTTTCAAAGCCCATTTTGTCAACAGAATTAAATTCTGAAAGAGATTCAAATCTTTCCAAAGGAGAGCGATTATCTGGGACCAATCGAATTAAAGATTCAGAGATGATTAAATATCATCTATCTATGGGAAAATCTCGGGTTTGGAAAGATTTCCCCTTTAAATCTAACCGAAATAACGAAGGAGAATCCCTGGATTTGAAATCCAATGGTGAATAAAATTCACCTAATAATCCAAAGGTCAAAAACGAATAATGGATGCAAATCAAATATCTCAAGGAAGATTCGTCAAAAACTAATTGACTCGGCTGCTTCTCCTATAAATAGGAGCCAAGAGGTACAAAAAGATATATACGCAGAGGGAGGAAAAAGGAGAGAGCCTTGATACTTTGAGGAATTTGGAGCTTCTGCAAAAGGAAAACCCTAGGTAAGAAAGGGAAGGCTTTTTGAAAGAAGGAGAATTTAATTCTCAAAAGAGTTTAACTCTGATATATAAAACAGAAGAACATATTTCTTCTCTCTTTGATAGAGGATCTGCAAAGTGCACATCTCCCCTTTAGGTTGAGAATTTAATTCTCAATGGGTTGAGATCCTGCCATGCAGATCCGAAACATAGAGAGGGAATGGAAACATGAGAATTTAATTCTCACAGAACTATAGGAATTTAATTCCTTTAAGATAAAAGTAGGGCTTGACCCTGTGTTATGGGAATTTAATTCCTTCAGAACAAAAAGAAACAGGGTTTAACCCTAATTAAAAACCTAGTTCTGTTGAAACAGCGGGAATTTAATTCCCTTAATCATAACTTAACAGAGAATGGGAGTCCAATTCCTTAAAAGTTTTTATTAGGGTTTAACCCTATTCAGTTCTTCACATTTATGAGGAATTTAACTCCTACAGAAAATTCAGAATTCAACTCTATTCCAGAATATAAGTCTTCAAAAGGAAGTAGGAATTTAATTCCTCGGAAATTTAAAGCTCGAGGAATTTAATTCCTGAGAAAAAGATTAACAGATCCTCTAAAAACAACATACATAGAGGCAGGGTCACGTGTCACCACGTGACCCCTCAAAAGATCTACAGAAAGCCTTTTGAGGCAGTGCCTCACGTGACCCACGTGACCCCTGGCAGAAGCTTTAACATACCTCATTTAGATACCCGTCACGTGATGACACGTGATCCTCCAAAAAAGAGAATGCGATCTCCTCAGAAGAACAAATGAAGGGAGGGCGCTCTCACGTGTCGCCACGTGACCCCTCTCGCTTTAGTGTTTAACACTAAGTTGGAACTCCCGAATCCAGTGTTAAAACACTGTTGGGCCTTAGTGTTCAAACACTAACCAAAGAATTTTATTTGCAGTGTTCAACACTGACTACCTTAGTGTTTAACACTAATTTGAGAGCTCTGTTGCCGATGCTTGATACTGATCTGTTTTAGTGTTTAACACTAATTTGAAAGCCCTGTTGCTGGTGTTTAACACCAATTATCTTTTAGTGTTAAACACTAACTTGTCAACCTCATTCTCAGTGTTCAACACTGATTGCTCTGTAGTGTTTAACACTAGGCTTTGGCCCAACTGGCTAAATGGATAGAGGCAAAGCCTCTCCTTCAATGGACCAACAAGAAGCCAATATTCCAGACATGATCGGACTTAGCCCAAGCTAGGCCATGAGTCTTCAATTCGTAATTAACTGGGCTAATGGGCTCATAACATAATTAATCGGTCTTGATTCCAAATTGGGCCAAGGACTACTTAAGCCATTCCGGTTCTAGGGTACATCTCTTCACTCCTTTGATACTTGGCATTGTAATCCCTCAATGTCTTCAAAGAGGTGACGGGTCCCGACGACCACACATTGATATGGACTGTGGGGTCCTTAAACCCGTGTCTAATGCAAAATTCCTGGTTACGTGGAACGTGGATAATGTCACTCTTTGACCCCGCGGAAAACGCCCAGAGCGGAGCCTAGTCCTCGCCGAGCACGGCAGTGAACCCGTGTGAAGCATCTAGTGCAAAATTCCTGGTTACGTGGAATGCGGATAATGTCACTCTTTGACCCCGTGGAAAACGTCCAGAGCGGAGCCTGGTCCTCGCCTAGCACGGCAGTGAACCCGTGTGAAGCATCCAGAGCACATACCGGACTGTGGAGTCCTTAAACCCATGGACCGCAACGTCCTTAAACTACCCATGGACCGCAACGTCCTTAAACTACCCATGGACCGCAACGTCCTTAAACTAGAACAATAGAGCCCCGTATGCTCTTTTGTCGGATCTAAACGGCCCCGTTTAAGTTGATCTTAGCCTCAAAGATGGCTAACGTATCCTTAAACCTTCAAACAAACTGGACTATGAATCCCCCCAATTAACTCTGGCTCGAGGGTACATCTCTGAACTCCTCTGACACCCGTCGTTGTAATCCCTCAACGTCGTCAGAGAGGTGACGGGTCCCGACGGCCACATATACGATGGACCACTATGTCCCTAAACTGGAACAGTGGAGCCTAAAATACTCCTTTGTCGGATCTAAACGATCCCGTTAAGTTGATCTTAGTCTCAACATTAGACTAACGTATCCTTAACAAACGTTTGAGTTGATTTTAGCCTCAAGTATGGCTGACGTATCCTCAAACCAAACCCCCAAACCCAAATCTAAGATAAACACGGATTTGGACTAGTCCACGCCCTACGGGCGACGACATAACTCAGTCTCCGTAAACAATCCACGGGCAATAAAACACGAAATAAAAATAAACACCCACGACACGAGGTGAGCAGCTGGAGAAGGAGAAAGTTGTTACCGCGATGCGGTAGCGTAATTAACTGCAGGGGCTTGCACCTGCAGGGAAGAGCGTCCCCACAATCAAAACCCCCTCCACGAGGGGGAATCTGACGAAGTCTGCTACATCGGCCGCATCCGTCTAAGCCTCCGATGCACGGCGCCATGGATCAACTTGGCATCTTCGGAGAGGTGGACGGATAGCACCAATTAGCATCTGCCCCGAATATCAGGCACGGACGCCCAAGCCCAGGCCGCCGTTCGGAGGGGAACAGATTCTGGCACGCCCGGTGGGACCTTTTCCTCTTTCCACTCTGCACTTCGTGTGTCGTGATTCGCGAACCAATCGCGGTTCGCTAATAGTTGCCCTTGGGTTTCAAGATACTAAGAATTGGCATCTTGCTTATTGCAGAAAGCAAAGGATCGATGGCTTCTACTTCTGCGAAATTCTCCAACTGCTCAAACTGCAATTGCGACCAACGCTTTGCCTCGCCAGGAGGTATAGCCTACGGACCCCAAGCTGCTTCGTTATTCACAATGCCGGTGGACCAGGTGACTCAGGCCACTACCGGATTGTTCTTTGGGACTATACTCCCACCAACAAGCTTCGCGGCGCCGGTGCTGACAAAGGAAGCTCTCAAGAAATCGGTCTTTGATCGTCTTACCCCTGCCGCGGCTCCTCTCAACGAGTCGCCCAACGTCGACGCCTCGGTCTTCTCTAGATTAGGCCAGAAATCCTGCAAACTCATCATGGGGCCTACAATCTCAGAGAAGGCTGCTTCTAAGAAATTGGCCACTCCTGCCCCCGAAATCGTCAAGGCGGCTTCTCCGGCCACAAAGTCGGTCTTTACAAGGTTGACGGCTTCAGCTCCCGCTCCTGCTACCCAAAAGACATCGGTCTTTGACAAGCTAGCACCAACAGCAACCCCCCACCCACACAGGGGGCAAGACGAAACCATTCTTACCGCTGACCCCATACCGTCCGCTCGACACGCTCGACGTCGCCATTGGCGCCGAGTAAGGAAGGCCGGGGGCAACTCCCCCTCCGGGCTAACTCCATCAACCCCGATGGCAGAAGTTAATGCTGCTGTTCCAACTGGGAACGGCTTCGAGATGCTAAATAAGGTGCGGAGGAATTCTCCTACTGCAGTGCTGAAGAGGTCTCCTCCCCCATCAAAAAAGGTTGTGGAAATAAAATCAGAACAGCCCCGATCCCCTCAACGGCTGTCTTCCAAAATCTATAAGGTTTGGCGGCAGGCCCGAGACTCGATCATCGATCCAAACTTCTCCCGCCGGCACAAGAAGCTGAAAATCCAACCGGAGGCTGGTCACCAGGCTAAACCCCAAAAGGCTGTCTGGACGCCCACCTCAACGGCCCCCTCAACCTCCATGGCTCATAAAAGGAGGAGGACATGGAAGACCCCCCAGCGTGCAACGACGGCTAAAAGCACTGAGCCCAGACGCCCGAAGTCTGGGGGCATGGTGGTGCACACTGTTTACGTGGCCTCTGGAAAGGAGGAAAGCCGCACTTCTACAGGCCACCGACCGCTTACCCGATCCATGACGAAAGCCCAGGAGCAGCAACAAAAGCTTCAGGAAATGATGAATGCTATGGCCGCACTTACCGGGCCAAAAGAAAGCCCAGAAACGTCCTCAGACGCACGCCAGGAGGAAGAAACCGATGCTGAATTCCTTCGCCGGATACTGGAGAAAAAGGACAAAGAGGCTGCTGAACAAGCGGCCAACATACAACGTATGGGCCTGCTCTTCCAAGATATGATAGGCTTGATGATCCAGCAAGACCTACCCGCCGAGGATCCCCCAATCGTTCTTGAAGACGACCGAGGAGAAACGTCAAATCCACCACCAGCCCTCTCAACGGCCAAGGAGGAGGCAATCTCTAAGGCTGACTTGGTTGACTACATAACCCAGCAAATCCGGGTTCATCATGCGACTGAGGCAGCTGGTCAAGTCGTAAAAACGGGGCGGCCGTATCTGAGCTGGTACGACCAAATCAAATACCCGCAAGGCTATACGATACCAAAATTCCACGTGTATAAGGGGACCGGCAACCCCCATCAACATGTCGCCCAGTTTCGGGCCCTCTGCGGTAACACCGGCGGTGATGATAAACTGTTGCTCCGCCAGTTCATAAGCAGCTTATCAGAAACAGCGTTCGAATGGTATTCGGAACTCCCGAACGATTCTATCAAAACGTTCGCTGAAATGGAGCTGTTGTTCACTCAGCGATTCGCAAGTGCCAGCGAACGCACTCCAAAACTGCATTGATTAATGCCAGGGTAAAACCAGGCGAAACTGGGGTCCAGTATGCTATACGCTGGCGGAATTTATGGTCGAGATGCGAGCAACGCATCGAGGAAGCACCCGCAGTGGGCATGTTCGTGGGAACCCTAGACCCCCACGCAACTATCTCCCAGTTTATGATGTTCTTTAAGCCAACCACATTCCAGGCTTTAATCGACAAGTTGGCTCAGATGGACCAGATGGGTCATAGACCACCTCCCCCGAAGTCGGAACCTCGGAATGACAAGGGTAAAGGAAGGGCAACCTTCGTCGCGAATGCCCAGCAGCAACCTAACGCCCCGAAACCGGCAGATCAACTGGAAGAAAGACGCCGGTATTATAATGAGAAGATGAAACGTCCCTACTCGTTCCCACAGGACAAGACGAAACGGTTATTCGAGCTGGTAGTACGCAACAGACTTATAAACTTGCCAAATCCAAGGCGACCGCCACAACCCATTGAGGTGAATAACCCCAACTATTGCCCTTACCATCAAACGGTAAGCCATCCGGTTGAGGATTGCTTCGTTTTCAAAGGATGGATTGAAGATCAATACCTCCAGGGGAAATCTGTACTATCCGAACAGTGGAAGGTGAACCCACCACAGCCGCATACTCCTAAGAAAGCAAATACACCGGGGGCAACCTGCTCCTTTATTGAAGAAGCTCCATGGGAGGTCGTGCTATCAACTAAAACCAAAAGAATGCTGAAAGACCTTCATGCGTGCCCTGCGGTCGGATGGGAGGACCCTCTTGAACCTCAAATTATCGAAGGGATGTTGAAGCCCCGCCCAACTACGAAGACTCGCGATGAGGACCCAAATACTCACGCCCAGCCGTCAAAATCTTCGAAGAAAAAGAAGAAATCCAAGAAGCCCGTGAAGCTTGGAAACGAGCACACGAACTTGCAGAAGCAAATCGACGCGCTGGAAGACTACAATCAAAAGGCGCGAACTCCTGTCACACTGCGAGAGTTCCTCAACCACATCTTTCAAGAGGGAGATGATGAAGAGAGCTCATCGGATGAATCCGAAGAGTATGTGGCGAGTTGTAACGTAATCTCCTACTCGTTTACCGATGATGAGAAAACTCCTGGCACTAACAAACTGGAGACAGAGCCTGAACCAGAGCGTGTGTGGCTGACAAATGAAGTGATCAATGCTTTTCTAGACGAAATTCGTCTAAAAAGTAAAGCGGATCAGGAGCGTGAGATGGCAACGTCAGAAGGAACCAAATGCAGGCGACTGAACGGAAGAGTTGAACTACCCCTACCAGAGCGAAAGGCATCCGAAGTAGACAAGAAGATATTCAAGACGAGGAAAAGGTTTGCCAAAGCCATGTCGATGGGAATGAAGCTACCACCCTCTGAAGGAAACACACACGATGGGGTGGAGAGGCACCCTGATTATTGCGCATATCATCGGAGAATCTCACACCCCACGGAAGAGTGCGACGCCTTTAAAATATGGTGGCAAGGATATGTTGCTCGTCGGCAACATGTTAAGCGCATGAAACGCAAGATCCGTCGGGAGCGAAGAAGTACTGTCGATGGGCACAACAGAACTACTGGCAACTGTTATATGGCTCACGCCGGGGGGTCACAAGTTCTCACCTTTGGGAGCGACTCTGATGAGGAAATGGCTCTGGGCCCTCTCTTTAAAGAATCCGTTTTAGGGAAAGAGGAGAAATCGGAAGCCTGCGAAAACATTCAGCTGCGCAATCGCACACTCCCAGAAAAGAATCTCGGGCCCGCGAATAGAAAAGATAAGGGAAAGGAAAAGGTCACTGAGGATATCACTTTAGATGACCAAGTCATGAAAGAACTAACTACCAAAGACCCTCCCAGGAAGGGTAAGGTGGACTATAACATCCTCGCGTACCTAAGGAAGCTATCTTCTCAGCTTAGCATTCTCGATGCCCTCCTATTATCAAAAGAAGCGCGAGACTCACTAATTAAGGCGTTACAAGAACCTGAGCAATTCCAAGCCTTCCTCGCCACTGAAAAGATGAAGGATGAACTGGAGGAAGTGCATACGGCCGACATCACTTTCGGTGATGAAGACCTCTTTCTCGGGACGTGCGACCACAACCGTCCCCTATATGTCTCCGGATACTGCCATGATATCAAGATAGGCAAGATCCTAGTGGATAATGGATCCTCCGTCAATCTCCTTAATGTTCGGGTGTTGAAGGAAATCTGCATGAGTGTGCAACACCTTGCTCGTGACAAAATTACTATCTCCGGTTTCGATTCACAATCGTCACGGACTCTCGGATCTGTGATACTAACATTACGCTTTGGACTTCTCGTCACAGACATCAAATTCCATGTCATTGACGCCAAGACCTGCTACAACGCCTTGCTCGGTCGTCCTTGGCTACACGAGTACAACATCATCCCTTCTACACAACATCAGTGTATGAAGTACTTTAAGGATGGTTTCGAGTATACCGTGACAGGAGAGTTAAACCCATTTTCCGTGAACGAAGTCCGCAAATACGAAGATGCGAAGTACTTTTTGCCAGATTTCGAGGATACAGAAATGTGTCGCAACCCGGAGAACAAAACCGCCGCCACCATCCCTGTTTTCGGGAGCGATACCGAAGAAGAAGAAGAGATAGTTTATGCAGGACCATCTCAACGCAACAACCTGGGGGCGCCCGCCCCCATGTTGGTCTTCGGAAGTGATTCAGAAGATGAAGTTAATGCCGTGTTCTCCAATCGGCTGTCAATACAAACACCCCCTGGCGATGACCATAGTTTGCAAATCATCATCGGACTGCGAGAACACTACAAGGATCTCGACACGCTTCAAGCTCACAATGTGCAGGACCTGCAAACATTTTACGTCCCTCCCAGGCAAAGGGGTGAGAAGGTAATCCTATTCTACCGATCCTCAGAGTCGAAGATAGAGAAAGAGATCTGGCATGGCGCGGATGCTACACTCGACAGGCTCCAACCCATCCGTCTGCCCAGATACTATATAAATGGATTAAAGAAGCTATTGAAACGCCAAGGAGTACCTTTAAAACAGACTGTTCGGCAGGCTCGGTTCTACAACAGGATTTGGGATGTCCCCGGGACTCAACGCAAATTGCCCAATGGGAAAATGGAAACTCTTGGGCTTGGATACGCGAGAGCCGGAAAACGGGAACGGGCTCACAGCAGCTACACTATATATACCTTTGATGAAGAAGAGGACGCCCTGTCAGGAGGTGCCAACCCCTCATCAAGACTAGACCCCGCAATTGAAGCGCCGAGTCCGTCGTTTGAAGAACGAACGGACAAGCCTATCAGGAAAATGGGTCAGAAAGCTCAGGAAGACCACAACCGCGAGATAGCCATCTACGAGAAGGCCAGGACGCAACGTCTATTTCAACAGGCTGCAAAAGAAAAAGATTCTCATCTTTGTCAACCCGTTGTACGAAAGGCCCGATGCGGAGACGGAAATAAATTAAGAAGCGGAAAGAGGAGCCGACAACAACGACGCAGGATTAGAGGGTTACGTGATCGGGTACTGCACGGCTCGGATTCGTCCCTCATGGAGAAGATGAGTCGAGCGTACTCCTTCCCCCGAGACAAGACGGAGAGGTTACTCAAGCTCGCCTTAAAACATCAAATGATCGCGCTTCCAGAGTCTAGACACCCTGAGCAAGCTAACAAGGCTTCTCGTTTGAGCTATTGCTCTTATCACCGAGCCATAGGACATCCTACCGAAGACTGCTTCACCTTCAAGAACTGGGTCGAGGACCAGTACCAACGGGGCAGATTCGCTTTATCCAACGGCTGGAGGGTAACGCCGCCACAAAAGCATGAGCCCAAGGCCGCAAGAGCAGAACCGGATCCACCTCAGTCCTGGGAGCGGATTCGCACCTGTTATGCGATTACGATATTAAAAGAAGAGCGCGAGAACATGGATGACCTTCCCCAGTGCTTTGAGAACGGCGATGATGAGGTGATCTCAGAATTTCCGCCAGCTCCGAAAGAATTGGAAGATGGTATACATACTACTGCAGATAACCTCAGGAAGATTGAGTTGGGATCGGCAGATGACCCGCGACCGACATTTGTCAGCGAGCTACTCTCTGAAGAAAAGGTGGCCGCGTTAAAGAACGTGCTTCTACGGCATAAAGACTGCTTCGCGTGGAACTACTCCGAGATGCCAGGATTAGATCTGGAGGTTGCTGTGCATAAATTAGCAATATCCCCAGATATCAAGCCAGTCAAGCAAGTGCCAAGAAGGATGCGACTCGAGCTTGAAATGAGCATCAACGCCGAAGTCAAGAAGCTGATCGATTCTGGATTTATCCAAGAAGTCCAATATCCCGACTGGATCGCCAATATCGTCCCGGTAATGAAGAAGAATGGGACGGTACGCATATGCGTGGATTTCAGGGATCTCAATAAAGCCTGTCCAAAGGATGATTTCCCAGTACCGGTAACCGAGCTAATGATAGATAACACGTCCACTCACGAGGTTTTCTCCTTTATGGACGGTTCGTCAGGATACAATCAGATAAAGATGCATCCCGAAGACCAGAAGCACACCGCTTTCCGGACCCCTTTGGGTATATTCTGCTACAGGGTTATGCCCTTTGGTCTAAAGAATGCTGGCGCTACCTATCAAAGGGCCATGACAAAGATCTTCGACGACCTCATACATGACATCGTCGAGTGCTATATTGATGACCTCGTAGTAAAGAGCATGTCATACGAAGAGCATTTAAACCATCTGGAGACTGTATTTCAACGCCTTCGGCAATATAATTTGAAAATGAATCCCCTCAAATGCGCGTTTGGAGTCTCCTCGGGCAAATTCCTGGGATTCATCGTTCGACACCGAGGTATTGAAATAGATCCGTCAAAGATTAAAGCGATCATGGAAATGCCTCCGCCAAGAACCCTCAAACAGTTGCGGTCTCTCCAAGGGAAGCTCGCATACATCCGGCGATTTATCGCCAATCTTTCAGGCAAATGCCGTCCTTACAGCCACCTGATGAAAAAGGGAACTCCATTCGTTTGGGATCACAAATGCCAAGGTGCACTAGACGAGATCAAGCAGTACCTTCAGAACCCTCCGGTGTTGGCCCCGCCGGTCAAGGGAAAACCCCTCATTCTTTATACAACCGCCCTCGAAGGTTTCTTGGACGCATTATGGGCGCAAGAGAACGATCAGGGAAAAGAGAGAGCACTCTACTACTTGAGTCGAGTTCTACTGGGGCAGAAAGCAACTACTCTCCCATTGAAAAACATTGCATGGCCTTAATCTTCGCAATAACAAAGCTCAGGCACTATGCGTTGGCGCATGAAGTCCGTCTTATTTCAAAAGTGGACCCCCTTAAATACTTGATGTCAAAAGCCATATTGACGGGACGACTCGCTAAATGGGCCCTGCTCTTGATGGAGTTCTCGATAACGTATCAACCTCTCAAGGCAGTGAAAGGCCAGGCCATTGCCGATTTCCTCGCTGAGCACCCGATACCGGCCGATTCTCCTCTGAACTGTGATTTGCCGGACGAGCATGCATTTGATGCGATTGGCGGCGATAGCACCCGATGGGAACTCTATTTCGATGGAGCGTCCTCCATAAAGAAACAGAAACAAGGTATCCCAATGATCAAATCGGGGATAGGCCTCGTCTTTGCAACTCCACAAGGAGGGATAATGTGCTTCGCCTTCTCCTTAACAGAGCCGAGGAAAAACAATGAAGCTGAATACGAAGCTCTGATAGTAGGCCTCGAAATCGCCATCGACCTGGGAATTGAAGACCTCCTTATATACGGGGATTCTCAACTGGTTGTTAGTCAAGTAAATGGTGATTACCAAACGTGCAAACCGGAGTTGGTGAAGTACGGCGAAAAGGTACAGCAACTACTGACCCAAATTCCCTCCTATATTCTGGAGAACATACCGCGCGCGGAAAACAGCAAAGCAGACGCGTTGGCCAAACTTGCTAAAGAACTGGCTGACGAGAACCTCGATGATGTCAGAATCGTGGTATAAAGCCGTCGAGTGCTCGCCCCGGCAGAAATACCTCCGGAATTATATAAAGAAAAGGGAGCGACTGAGCAGACGACCCTACAAATAAAAGACCATGAGAAGGCCGAAGACTGGTGGGAAGTCTTCATAGACTACTTTAAGTCCCACCGAATGCCCAAAGAAGCGTCCTCAAGGCATCAGCTCATGAAACGAGCTCTATCTTTCGCCTTCGTCAACGATACTCTATACAAGAGAACGTTTGATTCTCTATGGCTGAGATGCTTAGGACCTGACGAAGCGGAAAGAGTCATTCAGGAAGTTCACGACGGACTTTGCGGTTCTCACCAAGCAGGCCTAAAGATGAAGTTAAAAATTAAACGGATGGGTTACTACTGGCCCACGATGATCCAGAACTGCCTTGAGTATGCGAAGCAATGCCACTCGTGCCAGATTCATGGAGACTTCATCCACCAACATCCGAATCCACTACATCCAACGGTGGCTAGTTGGCCATTCGAAATGTGGAGGACTGACATAGTCGGCCCCATCGAGCCAGCATCATCCCGGGGACATCGTTTTATCCTGGCGACAACTGATTACTTCTCCAAATGGGCAGAAGCAGTACCACTGAGGGAAGTGAAGACGGAGAATATCCTCCATTTCTTCAAGACGCACGTCATCTATCGGTTTGGAACCCCACGGCGGATTATCTCCGATAACGGGCCAGCCTACAGAAGCCATAAGATTAGCCGCTTCGCGCAGCAGCACAATATAGACTGGAGATATTCTTCAGTTTACAACCCACGAGCTAACGGTCTGGCCGAGGCCTTCAATAAGACCTTGACGAAGATCATAAAAAAGACCGTTTCCCGGAATAAGAGAGACTGGCACGAGAGGCTGCAAGAAGCCCTTTGGACTTATCGAACTACATTCAAGACGGCCACGAACACAACGCCGTACGCGTTGGTATTTGGGACGGAAGCAGTACTCCCCCTCGAGATAGAGTTACCCTCTCTACGAGTGGCAGTCCACCACGAGCTGACGGACGAAGAAAATGCTCACCTTCGGCTTGAGGAGCTTGATGCCCTCGACGAAACCCGGCTCATAGCGCAACAACATCTAGAAGCCTACAAAGCAAAGATGACACGCTCGTACGAAAGATTGACCAGGCCGAGGATATTCCGCCAAGGCGAACTCGTACTAGTGGTCAAAAGACCTATGATTCCCAATCGTGCCAAGCGGGGGAAATTTGAGCCAAACTACGAAGGCCTTTACATCATAGACAAGGTCTACCAGGGTGGAGCCTATCTACTCATGGACATGCACGGTGAAAGGCCTTTCAGGCTAATAAACGGCCGCTTCTTAAAGAAATACTATGCTTAATGAGCCATATCCTGGGTCAATGATAGATGAAGACGACTATGTCCGCTCGCTATCTTCCTAGGCTCAGACTTTACAAGCAGCAGCTGGCCTTCCCATAACGACGGACCGAAACGTCCTTAAACTAACGACGAACCGAAACGTCCTTAAACTAACGATGGACTGAAACGTCCTTAAACTAACGACGGACCGAAACGTCCTTAAACTAACGACGGACCGAAACGTCCTTAAACTATCGATGGACCGAAATGTCTTTAAACTAACGACGGACCGAAACGTCCCTAAACTGCTACCGCAGCATCCTTAGGCTGACGAGATAAAAAAAAAGAGAAAAAGAATAAAAAACGGTGCGTCCACGAGCAAAACGGGCACTGATGAAAACCCGAAAGGACTCCGTGAGTAAAAACAGCAGGACTACCGGCGAGTGTTTGTGAAAACCCGAAAGGGCGCAACCTCGTTAAAAGACACTTATAGGGTCCTCTCGGCCTTGTAAGGAGAAACCACCTGCGTGAGATCCCTACGACTCACAAAGGAGCAACACACTTAGGGATCCTCACGATTCCTAAGGAGAAAATACACTTACGAGATCCTCACGACTCGTAAGGAGAACTCTCTCATGGGACCCTCACGGCTCATAAGACTTGAAAGTCTTAAGTTACAGAGACCTAAACCTGTGCTTAAGCAATCCTCCACAACCTTCGATATTGCCCTACAAAGGACTCAATACTGACCCTTGTATACAATCCATGGGCGCGAATAAACATTTCCCCAGCAAAGTCCAACCCTTGTAGGTCCTCTCGATCCATAAGGAGAAAGCCCTCTTGTAGGATCCTTACGACTTACAGAGGAGCACACACTTAGGAATCCTCACGATCCCTAAGGAGAAAATACACCTGCAAGATCCTCACGACTTGTAGGGAGAAATACCTTTGTGAGACCCTTACGGCTCATGAAGTCAAAAGCCTTGGTCGACAGGACCCTTAACCCTGTTTGCTGAGCCACCTTTGTTCGTCATCGACAAAGGCAAATGATGATTCGCTCCTGGCAACATTCCAGTTGTAGCGGTGCTGATGCCGAAATCGGTGCCTAAAATCCAGGTTTGCAGCGAAAAAGCTAGCAAGCCACACATGCCTACAAAATAGCCGAAATGATGGGGTAACTTGCAGTAAAAAGCAGCACGTAAAAATGAAGGCATGAAAAATAGCCGAAATGATGGGGCAACTCGCAATAAAAAGCAGCGAGCAGAAAATAAATAAATAGCCGAAATGATTGGGCACCGCGAAAAATAGCCGAAATGATGGGGCAATCGCGACCTTCGCGATATAAAAGCTGAAATGATAGAGCATCGCAGAAAACGAAATAAAATAAAATTGAAATCCTCGCCCTACAGGTGATGTTACATCTACCCCTGTATACAATCCAGGGGCGCAAATGAAGAAGGGATCATACTTCTTCCCCAGGTTTCATCATAAGGAGAAGCCAAATCTCGACGGTTCACAGATAGCCTAGAGATCATCTCGTCGTTCGTCTTATGGCAGCAGACATAACATCAAGCGAAACGGAACAGCGGCGACCCTCCCCAGTTCCATGGCTCGGCGATATACATATCACCGAGAGTCAAACCTCCATTTCGTGAAATGCGGATACAATCAGCAAATTCCTGGTTACGTGGAACGCGGATAATGTCACTCTTTGACCCCGTGGAAAACGTCCAGAGCGGATCCTGGTCCTCGCAGAGCACGGCAGTGAACCCGTGTGAAGCATCCAGAACGGAGCCTGGTCCTCGCCAAGCACGGCAGTGAACCCGTGTGAAGCATCCAGAGCAAATACCGGACTGTGGAGTCCTTAAAATCCACGGACTATGACGTCCTTAACCTCGACCGTGATGTCTTAAAACTAACGATCAACCACCCCGATTCCCTACGAATTCTGCCTTGGTTTAAGGGTACATCTCTTCACTCCTTTGATACCTGGCGTTGTAATTCCTCAACGTCTTCAAAGAGGTGACGGGTCCCTGCAACCAAACATCGGACTGTGGAGTCCCTAAATCCACGGACTATGAGGTCCTTAACCTTGACCGTGATGTCTTAAAACTAACATCGGACTGTGGAGTCCCTAAATCCACGGACTATGAGGTCCTTAACCTTGACCGTGATGTCTTAAAACTAAAATCGGACTGTGGAGTCCCTAAATCCACGGACTATGAGGTCCTTAACCTTGACCGCGATGTCTTAAAACTAACATCGGACTGTGGAGTCCCTAAATCCACGGACTATGAGGTCCTTAACCTTGACCGTGATGTCTTAAAACTAACCGCGGACGGTGGAGTCCCTAAATCCACGGACTATGAGGTCCTTAACCTTGACCGTGATGTCTTAAAACTAACAGCGGACTGTGGAGTCCTTAAATCCACGGACTATGAGGTCCTTAACCTTGACCGTGACGTCTTTAAACTACGATACCTGGAGCAGCCTCTGACCCCGTGAAACACGGATAAGGGTGACCACATCCAGCATTTGCAGGTCCTCACGACCTGCAAGGAAGAAAAAACTCCCTTGTGAGATCCTTACGACTCTCAAGGGAAAACCCGCTTAAAATCCTCACGATCTCTAAGAAGAACTTACACCTATGGGATCCGCTCGACCTGTAGGGAGAAAAACTCTTTATGAGACCCTCGTGGCTCATAAGATGCAAAAGCCATAGAAAGCAGATCTTAACCCTGAATCCTGAGCCATCGCTGTCCTGCAAGGAGATCAAGATAGAATATCCGCAGAATACATTCAATAAAAAGGGGACACACCATCGAGAGGAAAATTGTATCTTTTATTCATAAGCCAAAATGGATACAAAATACAAGTCATGAAAGAAACAAAAAGAAAGATACTCTTATCCATGAGTATGTACAAAAAAAGGAGAAAAGATACAAGTCCTCAAGCCGGCGGGCGGTGCAATAATTTCACCAGCTCATCGTTCTGTTGCTGAGCCACGGTTTCATGACGCAAGATCTCCAGAAGGCGAGCCTCCGCCTGAGCTTGTTGGGCCTGATATGAAGCAAGCTGAGCTTCGAGCTCTTTCTTGGTGACCTTATGAGCCTCGACCCTCTCACGAGTAAACGTAGCAGCTTTATTAAGAGTCACCACCTCCCTGATAAACTCCTGAAGCAACCGACAGAGTTCATACGCTTGGTTGGCCTTGGTGATAAGGGTGGCGCGAAGCTCGCTCAGCGCCTTGGAAGCTAGCTCCCTCTCTGAAAATTTACGGCCGAGCCTTTTTCTCGCATAACGATATGTTCGCTACGTGTCCCTCTATCAGGCCACGTAAGCTCGCGTTCATGACCGCGGCCTCGGAAACAAGACATTTACAAGACCGTATAAATGGGCTTCCAGTCGACGGGAATAATCGATCTAAAACGCGCTCACATCACCTGAGGTGAAAGGCAACAAGAAAGATTTCAAACATATTTCAAGCATGCGTTCGCAATCATATGAGCATTCAAAAAAATAATAATGGCATTCGCAGTCGCATGAACGTTCATAATGCCCAAAAAGGTCTGATGCGCAGGAAAGTGATGATAGCATTTGCAATTAAAGAAAGTTCTCATGAGAAGAATACAAAGTTTATGCGAGCGGAAACATACATACTAGTGCCAAGCCTACATGGAAGTTCGGCATAAAGCGTAAAAAAGGAGGGACTAATTTAAAAATGTTCTACGTTAACGGAAAAGGTCACCAAACATAGGATCAACGGCACAGGGGTTAATGAAGCAAAGGACAAAATTCTCCATCTCTCTCTCTGCTTTCTCCAGCACATCGAAGCGACGATTCTCGCGAGAAGTCGCTCCCCATCGGTTGGTGCCATGTTCGTCCGCGAAAGCAAACATAATAGCTCGCCGGGCCTTTATCTCACTCAGCAGATGAATTGAGCAGTCCTTCAAAGCCTGAGTAATCAGGCACGCTTCATGAAAGCCCTCGAGCTTTTCTTCCGCCGCATCAAGCATCGTCAGGGTCATCTCTGCCGGGTGAGGAGGAATGTCGGCAAGCACGGCCATGAGGATCATCCGGAGCCAGAGGGAACCCATTGGGAGGGGAGACCCCCTACGGATCGAGAGTTCATACATGGCCGAGTCACATTCATCGTCGGTAAGGAGTGGATCCACCAACCGGGCGGCAAAGCGGGGGAGCATCTCCTCGATAGGAACTTCCCATGGCTGTCGACGAGCGTGCGGACGATTGCAGGCCATGGCACTCGTCTGTCTCTCAAGACAAGTTACAAAAAATAATAATAATATAAATCTCTCTGTGAAGGGAAAAGAAAGCTATAGCCTCATATATAAAGAAGTGTATTAAGTGCTGTGCGCGGAAAATATTGCATGGTAAAGCTATTTCCAAGGCCCAAAAAAGGTAAGGCATCTAAAATCAAGGAGATGAAACTATTTCCAAGGCCCTTTCTCTGCATCCAATATTGTGCACTGAAAATACGGTATGGGGAAAATTTTGTGAACAGCCCCATCAAGGGACCCCACGTGCAGAACACGTGAGGCCTAAACCTGATGTGCACTTAAAAGGAAATATATGGAGTAGTACCCTGCATATTAAAAGCACAAACAACAATAGTAGCAAAATGATAAAATCCCAGAGAAAAGGCATGCAAACATGGAAAGACATAATAAAACTTGTCACTCATACTTCAAGAGGTTCATACAAAATATAGAGGACACATTTACAATGGTAAAACTTCAGATGCGGGGCATGGGTTGAGAAACTCAAAATTAACTTTATTCAAGATCTTCCAAGCATTTCGAACCTCCCGAGTATGCTTTCTCTCACGGTCACAAGCATCGGGGTCCCCGCGGATGTCCTCTACCCTCCGGTAGGCGGCAAGTATGGCCGATTGCTGAAAAATATGATGCAGGAGGTCAATGAGATTATCCCGCCTTCTCTTTGAAATCAAGTACATCAGATACACCGAGTGTACTTTATCCCCGGCGGCGTCCAATGACCCAAGCGGCACACCAGCACAAAATAAAGGGAGAGCCTCCCTGATCGCCAGCACGATCAGCCTCAAAAGAGAAGAGCGACGGGGGAGTAGCCGATGGTTGTACTCGTCAAAGCGGCTCATGATCTCAGCACACTGAGCATCGGTGAACTCCTGGTTCTGACTGCGGCCCAGCGCACGAATATTCCCGTAGGAAATGATCTCGTCAAGACTATACAGATGGGCATCCATGATACCTGAAATAAAAGTCACGAAAATCATTAGAAAACCCCTATTTCATTAATTGCAGAAGAACAACCTCGGGCCAAGAGACCCCAGGAAGCCTCCGTGTGAAGAAATCGAGTTCTTCATTGGAATTAAATTCCTTATTAAGAAAAAGGAATTAAATGCCCAGGAAATATTTTTGGATGGAATTAAATTCCATGGAGTTGAACCGCCATCATCATCTCCCCAAAGATCATCTAAACCCTAAGAGATCTACAATTTGAAGGTTAAGCGGTTTCCTGTTCTTATGGGAAAACATGAAGAAAAAAGGGTAAAAACCCTTGTTTTGGATTTAAAATCTAGAGGAATGTGAAGGTCCATCGTTTGTCCAAAAACATTACCTGAGGGAAAGAATTCTTTTCGAACGGAGTTAAACTCTGAAGATTGTTTCAAGACAGAGAACTAAGCTCTGGAAGCGAGAATTAAATTCTCAAGGAAAAAGTTCTCAGAAGAAGAAGATGGGCAAAGTGAAGGCTTCTCGGAAGAGACGGTGGTATTTGTAGAAGGCGATGGAAACGCTTCATCTCCCCAAATCCCTAAAGGAATCCAACGGTCACAAAAGGTGACAGCGTTGCACTCACGTGCTGACACGTGAGAACAACGCTGTGGGGGCATTTGTTTCCTGATTTAAAATCAGAAAAGCTTATGGGAAAAGCTTCAGAAAAGGGTCACGTGCTTACACGTGACCAGCGGTCACATGTTGACACGTGACACCTAAACGCATCATCAAGGCAAGTTCAGTTTCCTGACTACATTGAAGAAAAGGGGCTTCAGAAAGAGTCACGTGCTCCCACGTGACCAGGGTCACGTGTCGACACGTGACATTTAAATGCAAGGGTCAAAGGCACACCGGATCCCTGATCAAATCAAGGAAAAAGCTTCAAAAGAGGTCACGTGCTCCCACGTGACCAGGGGTCACGTGTTGGCACGTGATGCTCAAAACATCAGAATTGTTCTCCAGTTAAACCAAGAAAAAGAATCCAAACAAGGGTCACGTGCTCACACGTGACCAGGGGTCACGTGGTGGCACGTGACGGTTAAGCAACAACCAGAAGACAGCGCAAAAAGAAAGAGGAGGGCTCATTCCAAAGAGGGTCACGTGTCCACACGTGACCATGGGTCACGTGGTCACACGTGACCGGCTTTCAAAGCCCATTTTGTCAACAGAATTAAATTCTGAAAGAGATTCAAATCTTTCCAAAGGAGAGCGATTATCTGGGACCAATCGAATTAAAGATTCAGAGATGATTAAATATCATCTATTTATAGGAAAATCGGGTTTGGAAAGATTTCCCCTTTAAATCTAACCGAAATAACGAAGGAGAATCCCTGGATTTGAAATCCAATGGTGAATAAAATTCACCTAATAATCCAAAGGTCAAAAACGAATAATGGATGCAAATCAAATATCTCAAGGAAGATTCGTCAAAAACTAATTGACTCGGCTGCTTCTCCTATAAATAGGAGCCAAGAGGTACAAAAAGATATATACGCAGAGGGAGGAAAAAGGAGAGAGCCTTGATACTTTGAGGAATTTGGAGCTTCTGCAAAAGGAAAACCCTAGGTAAGAAAGGGAAGGCTTTTTGAAAGAAGGAGAATTTAATTCTCAAAAGAGTTTAACTCTGATATATAAAACAGAAGAACATATTTCTTCTCTCTTTGATAGAGGATCTGCAAAGTGCACATCTCTCCTTTAGGTTGAGAATTTAATTCTCAATGGGTTGAGATCCTGCCATGCAGATCCGAAACATAGAGAGGGAATGGAAACATGAGAATTTAATTCTCACAGAACTATAGGAATTTAATTCCTTTAAGATAAAAGTAGGGCTTGACCCTGTGTTATGGGAATTTAATTCCTTCAAAACAAAAAGAAACAGGGTTTAACCCTAATTAAAAACCTAGTTCTGTTGAAACAGCGGGAATTTAATTCCCTTAATCATAACTTAACAGAGAATGGGAGTCCAATTCCTTAAAAGTTTTTATTAGGGTTTAACCCTATTCAGTTCTTCACATTTATGAGGAATTTAACTCCTACAGAAAATTCAGAATTCAACTTTATTCCAGAATATAAGTCTCAAAAGGAAGTAGGAATTTAATTCCTCGGAAATTTAAAGCTCGAGGAATTTAATTCCTGAGAAAAAGATTAACAGATCCTCTAAAAACAACATACATAGAGGCAGGGTCACGTGTCACCACGTGACCCCTCAAAAGATCTACAGAAAGCCCTTTGAGGCAGTGCCTCACGTGACCCACGTGACCCCTGGCAGAAGCTTTAACATACCTCATTTAGATACCCGTCACGTGATGACACGTGATCCTCCAAAAAAGAAAATGCGATCTCCTCAGAAGAACAAATGAAGGGAGGGCGCTCTCACGTGTCGCCACGTGACCCCTCTCGCTTTAGTGTTTAACACTAAGTTGGAACTCCCGAATCCAGTGTTAAAAAACTGTTGGGCCTTAGTGTTCAAACACTAACCAAAGAATTTTATTTGCAGTGTCCAACACTGACTACCTTAGTGTTTAACACTAATTTGAGAGCTCTGTTGCCGATGCTTGATACTGATCTGTTTTAGTGTTTAACACTAATTTGAAAGCCCTGTTGCTGGTGTTTAACACCAATTATCTTTTAGTGTTAAAAACTAACTTGTCAACCTCATTCTCAGTGTTCAACACTGATTGCTCTGTAGTGTTTAACACTAGGCTTTGGCCCAACTGGCTAAATGGATAGAGGCAAAGCCTCTCCTTCAATGGACCAACAAGAAGCCAATATTCCATACATGATCGGACTTAGCCCAAGCTAGGCCATGAGTCTTCAATTCGTAATTAACTGGGCTAATGGGCTCATAACATAATTAATCGGTCTTGATCCCAAATTGGGCCAAGGACTACTTAAGCCATTCCGGTTCTAGGGTACATCTCTTCACTCCTTTGATACTTGGCATTGTAATCCCTCAATGTCTTCAAAGAGGTGACGGGTCCCGACGACCACACATTGATATGGACTGTGGGGTCCTTAAACCCGTATCTAATGCAAAATTCCTGGTTACGTGGAACGTGGATAATGTCACTCTTTGACCCCGCGGAAAACGCCCAGAGCGGAGCCTAGTCCTCGCCGAGCACGGCAGTGAACCCGTGTGAAGCATCTAGTGCAAAATTCCTGGTTACGTGGAACGCGGATAATGTCACTCTTTAACCCCGTGGAAAACGTCCAGAGCGGAGCCTGGTCCTCGCCTAGCACGGCAGTGAACCCGTGTGAAGCATCCAGAGCACATACCGGACTGTGGAGTCCTTAAACCCATGGACCGCAACGTCCTTAAACTACCCATGGACCGCAACGTCCTCAAACTACCCATGGACCGCAATGTCCTCAAACTACTCATGGACCGCAATGTCCTTAAACTAGAACAATAGAGCCCCGTATGCTCTTTTGTCGGATCTAAACGGTCCTGTTTAAGTTGATCTTAGCCTCAAAGATGGCTAACGTATCCTTAAACCTTCAAACAGACTGGACTATGAATCCCCCCAATTAACTCTGGCTCGAGGGTACATCTCTGAACTCCTCTGACACCCGTCGTTGTAATCCCTCAACGTCGTCAGAGAGGTGACGGGTCCCGACGGCCACATATACGATGGACCACTATGTCCCTAAACTGGAACAATGGAGCCTAAAATACTCCTTTGTCGGATCTAAACGATCCCGTTAAGTTGATCTTAGTCTCAACATTAGACTAACGTATCCTTAACAAACGTTTGAGTTGATTTTAGCCTCAAGTATGGCTGACGTATCCTCAAACCAAACCCCCAAACCCAAATCTAAGATAAACACGGATTTGGACTAGTCCACGCCCTACAGGCAACGACATAACTCAGTCTCCGTAAACAATCCACGGGCAATAAAACACGAAATAAACACCCACGACACGAGGTGACCAGCTGGAGAAGGAGAAAGTTGTTACCGCGATGCGGTAGCGTAATTAACTGCAGGGGCTTGCGCCTGCAGGGAAGAGCGTCCCCACAATCAAAAACCCCTCCACGAGGGGGAATCTGACGAAGTCTGCTACATCGGCCGCATCCGTCTAAGCCTCCGATGCACGGCGCCATGGATCAACTTGGCATCTTCGGAGAGGTGGACGGATAGCACCAATTAGCATCTGCCCCGAATATCAGGCACGGACGCCCAAGCCCAGGCCGCCGTTCGGAGGGGAACAGCGGGTTTTGGCTTGAAGAAGTGAAGTTTTTGGGCATGTCGTATCCGGTGATGGAATCGCCGTTGATCCCGAGAGGATTGCAGCAGTTCGAGATTGGCCGATTCCGAAGAATGTTGCAGAGATAAGAAGCTTTCTTGGACTTGCCGGGTATTACAGGAGGTTCGTGGAGAACTATGCTCATCTGGAAGAGCCTTTGACCAAGCTTACGCGCAAGGAAGTACCATTTGTGGGGACTGGTAGGTGTGCGTCAGCTTTCGAGACGTTGAAATAGAGATTGATAACCGCTCTTATTCTGACCGTGCCGAACAGTTCCGGAGGATTGGTGATTCACAGCGACGCATCTGAGAAAGGATTGGGATGTGTTTTGTTGCAGCATGGGAAAATTATAGCTTATGCATCGAGGTAGTTGAAGACCCATGAGAAGAATTACTCAACTCATGACTTGGAGCTAGCAGCTGTGATTTTCGCTTTGAAGATTTGGTGACACTACTTGTTGGGCGAAAGGGTCGAAGTATTCACCGATCACAAAATCCTAAAGTACGTGTTCACACAGAAAGAGCTTAACATGAGGCAGTGTAGATGGTTGGAGCTGATGGCTGACTACGATCTTGATCTTAAGTATCATCCAGGGAAAGTTAATGTAGTGCCGGATGCGCTTAGTCGGTTCCCAGCAATTCAGATGTTGACTGCACAGAAAGAGCTTATCGAGGATTTTCGGAGATTCGAGTTGGAGATCATGCTACCGCATTCTTCGGGACAGTTGATGCAGCTGCAAGTACAGTCGTCGTTAATCGAGAGTATTAAAGCAGCGAAATTGCAGGACCCAAGATTGCAAAAGTTTCGAGAACAGGTTGAAGGTAGACTTTGAACGAACTTATTGATTCATGAGGATGGTTCGTTGCGGTATGGTAGCCGTTTGTGTGTGCTAATAGGAGACATCCGTGAAGAAGTTATGAAGGAGGCGCACAGTTCCGCATATTCCGTACATCCAGGAGGCATGAAGATGTACCAAGATATACGGCAACATTTCTGGTGGGAAGGCATGAAACGGGAGATTGCCCGCTTTGTGGCAAAGTGCTTGGTGTGTCAGCAAGTCAAAGCTGAACATCAAAGGGTTGCCGTTTTGTTGCAACCACTTTCGATTCTTCAGTGGAAATGGGAACATATAACCATGGATTTCGTGACGGCTATACCGCGGAGTCCAAAAGGCAAATGCAGTTGGGTGATTGTTGATCGATTAACCAAGGTAGCTCATTTCATAACATTTCGAGTTGGTCAATCAGCAGAAGCTTTGGCAGAGCGGTACATGCAGGAGATAATAAGATTGCATGGAGTACCGGTGAGCATCATGTCCGACCGTGACACTCGTTTCTTATCACATTTTTTGGAGGAGCTTACAGGAAAGTTTAAGGACTCGATTGAAGTTTAGCACAGCTTATCATCCTCAGGAAGATGGCCAGTCGGAGAGAACGATCCAAACTCTTGAAGACATGTTGAGAGCTTGCATGTTAGACTTCAAGGGTTCTTGGGAGGATCATCTACATTTGGTGGAGTTTTCTTACAATAACAGTTTCCAGGCGACTATTCAGTTGGCTCTATTCGAAGTATTGTATGGTCGCAAATGTCGTTCACCTGTTTATTGGGACGATGTTGGGGAACGAAGATTTTTTGGACCGGATTTGATCGTGCAAACAGTTGAGAAGGTTAACACTATCCGGAATCATATGAAAGCAGCACAAGACCGACAGAAGAGTCAGGCAGATATGTTGAGAAGACCTCTAGAGTTCGCCGTTGGTGATTTGGTATTCTTGAAGGTATCACCGACTAGAGGGGTGATTCATTTCGGAAGTCGAGGAAAGCTTAGTCCTCGATTCGTTGGACCTTTTGAGATTTTGAGTGTGTTGGAGAGGTGACGTATCGTTTGGCGTTACCGCAATCTTTGGCGAATGTTCGTGACGTGTCTCATGTATCTCAACTCCGTAAGTATGTTCGAGATGAAGCACACGTGCTGGATCATTCAGACCTGACTGACGAGAAGATTTAACCTTTGAGGAACGACCGATGTTGATTGTGGATCGAAGGGAAAATGTTCTTAAGAACAAGGTTATCCCTCTCGTACTTGTTTCTTGGGAAAATCGCTCGCATGAAGAATCAACTTGGGAACGAGAAGATGAAATCCGACAGAAGTTTCCACATCTATTCTTGTAGTTTATTGATTGTTATCCTTTCTTGTTCTTGGAATTTCGAGGACGAAATTCTTTTTGTAGTTGGGTATAATGTAACAACCGAGTTCAGTTATACCAATTTCTGCTTCCGTATTTGTTTGTCTGTGGTATTTTATTGATTTATCATGTTTGGAGACGAATGGTAGTTTACTTTTACATTGCATTCGACCCGACCCGCTTGCTTGAACCTATTTGATTCATATTTATAGATTACCCTGAGTTGTTATATAGACACGTGCATCTCATGTATACTACATACTGGCATTTTACCTGGCATTGCATATTTTACCATATAACATTTTAGGTCATGTAAAATAATTTAAAATTGCATTTCATAGCCTGCATGATACCCCTAACCCCGTGGTAGCATCCGCGCATCTTGTTCTCGTCCCGTTCAGTGAAACGAACGTGTTTGGATGGCTACGCGTATGTACGTGCATCCGTTCTTAGGGGTATGCATTTTCGTTAGCTGAGCATTCATTTTGAATTTTGAAAGTCGCATATATTTTTCATATTTTAAATCTGAATTTTTAGACCCGACCCCGGCGCGTTTTGAAATATTTTTGTATCCTGCCAAAATTCAATTTATTTAATTTTAAAATTTAGTTTAAATATTTTCATATGATTTCTTTAACAAACTGAAACCTCTTATCTAAAATTTTAAATCTAAAAATCTTTTAAAATTTTAAATCTAATTTCCTAACAAACTAACAACTCCTTTCTCTCTCTCTCCTCTGCATATATATATTTATATATATTTTTTTTAGTTAATTTTTCTTTCCTTATTTAATACACAACCTCTTCTTCTTCTTTCTTCTTTCTTTTTCTTGATCTTGTTTTTTTATTCCGGTGATCACCGCCGAAGCCGTGCTCGTCGCCGACGATCCGAGTGATCCAGTGAACGTACCTGACTTGCGTGATCACCCTCATGGGTTGTTTGGAACCGTTCCGTGTACCGTGCGCGCATCGCGAAATTTCGCAGACGAAGGACGTTCCGTACTCATCCGTTCTTGTTCCGTCTAGGCAAGTTAATCTTGCTACATGCTATATAATTCATTTTATACCTATTTAAATAAATACCATACCTATAGTTTAAATCTAGTGCCCCATGTTTAATTTTATAACGTTTCGATGTTCCGTTTGCATCCGTTTATATCATATTAAATCTAGATCATGAAAACTTATCTTGTGACATACTAGATTAAATTATACTGCATCCATATCATTTAAAATATATATCGTCGTAATATTTCTTATTATTATCTTTAATTAGTTTATAATCTGCATTTTATAATGTTATACATTTGAAAATATTATAGTTTACACATGAAAAGTCATTGAAAAAGTGGATATGACAAATCTGAAATTTACTGTACACCTTACCTTAGAAAATTCATTATAAATCATAGAAAAATCATTAGTATACGTTCTTTAGTTCGTTACGAAGATAACTCAGAATACTATTACTCTATGAAATATTTACTTGCAAAATAAATTGTTTAAATAATGTAAAATGCAAATGAAAATGTCTCTAAACTGCTGTCCAGGAAAATTCCAGCAGCAAACTTTCAATTTCGAATATTCATAGATTTTTGTAGGGACAACTTGAGATACTTATACTTATAAAACTGAAAACCTTATTGAATTATATTTGTTTTGGTATAAGACACGTCCCTTTTGGAGAACGTTTATTATTTTTAAGTTATTTTACAAATTAGTGTGACGCAGAATTTCTGAACGGAACTTTCTTGTGCATGGTTAATCAATACCACTTTTATAGTTATTAATCGCTTTGAATATGCTATCCATATTAATATTATTATATCAATATTTATATCACATATTGCTTAGTTGTACATCCCACATTACCATTTTATAGTTTTATAACTTTTCGGATACCCGTTTGCATCCATCGCATTTAAGATACATATAATTGCATCCATAGATCACATTACTATATAATACTGTGATATTAACACTCCATGTTTAATAAATTGCATCCTAATTAATATTGGAACTATAAATGTAACCCTAATCGATAACTGTGCATCCATATCCTTGAAATTATATCTATTTGCATATCATATTACATGTTCCGGTTTATTGTTCTGATAGTACTCATGCTTGTTTATTTATACACATGCTTATGTTAGTTTGATTATGAGCACCTACATGACATCTTGTGCTTTCTGACATGACCTGTTACACTTCCTACTTGACATGACATGGTACCGTAAACTCTTGACATGACATGACACCTTTATACATTACTTGACCTGACCTGATGTACCATGGCTTTACCTGTTACCTGATCTTGTGTCTAATGCAAACAAACCTGACATGTAGTCCTTACGGACCGTTCCTGTTGTCTATCCAGACAAACCTGCACCTACCTGATCCTGTGTTGGCATTAGTTCTTGATTACGGAATACCTGACTTGAACACATAACCTTGGGGGTATGGGGAAATCAAAAGTGTAAACTAAAGTGTAACTTAAAAGGGTATTACTTGATCCGTGGTCCCGGGGGTAACGGGACAGAGCCATTCGTGACTCTTATTACTTGATCCGTGGTCCCGGGGGGTAACGGGACAGAGCCATTCATGACTCTTACATCTTGATCCGTGGTCCCGGGGGGTAACGGGACAGAACCACTCTTGGTTCATATATTCTTGATCCGTGGTCCCGGGGGGTAACGGGACATATCCTTTGAGTTACATGGAGGATTACATTAATTGATTTCAAACAAACTTTAGAGTAGACAACCCAGTAGCACAGTTTAGATTTATCACTGCACGTCACATACACTGATACACTTCACTGTTATACATTCCTGTTGACTTGTTACTATTTATGATTCATTCCTGCATATCTCGTGTATCCTGTTCATTTATTATTGCTTGATGTTATGACGCGCTGACGTCTGGGTTTTGCATGGCCCAGATCCTCTACCTTTGTTACAGACTGATCAGGAGTTTTGCCGCTGTTAGATCGAGCGGTAGGGATCATGTCGGTATCCAGTCTTACTTTCCTGGTGTTTATTTGATCATTTGCTTCCGCATACTATAGCATTTCTTGACTCTTTTACTCTGGCTTATAGACATGTACTAGATAGTTTAGTCTACTTTCCTGTTCTTGATATCTCTACAGCCGTAATGTGACTGTGGAAGGATTTTTCCTATCCACAGGTAGCATGGTTGGCTATGTCACGTGCCTACCTTAGCGTACTCTGGGAAGCGGGGCGTGACAATATTGAGAAATCTAAGAACGGGATGGTTACTGATAAAGGAGAAAATCCGTGTATATGCTTTGTGTGTGCGTTTTTCGTTGAAAAGAATAAATTATCGATAATCAAAATTAGATTTGAGGATACTTATGTATCACAGACTACGCTCTTGGCATTGCTTTGTTTTTCTCTCCTTTCCTATCAGCGAGAGGAGGTGAATAGAGGTCAGACAGGTAGAGTCCGACAGGGCAGTTAGTTTATGCATAAGTGAAAGGAGGGGTTCAATATCGGGAACTAGAGTCCAACTCCCAAATGTCGTCTCGACGGTTGTTAGTATCGAGCTATACCGTCCAATATTTAACAACCTTCGTATAGTTCTATGTCACGAAGAACATCGAACGTATGTTAACCGATAGACGGGGACTAAGTGGCGTTTTGAGTTTCATATATGAGTATCGATGAGAATATGAAAGTTTCATATTATCATCGAGTATCATATATTGGTTTTAACTTGAACATCTTGAATCACACTCTAATGATGCGTTTGTTGTGTATTCTAGTTGTATGTGTGTGTTTCGGCTGTCGAGGGTAAGGCTTCTATCCCATTAAGAATGTATAGAGTGAACACCCATTCGCTTGTGCTTTCAACCGTTTCGAGTAAATTTCGGCAGCACCTCCCCGCTGTTCTCCGAGTACACTGTAATAGAATAGATAATTATTTCAAAGCTGTGAAACAACGTTGAAATGAACATCTAATCTATCTTTGTACATGGAGAACCAGCGGAAAGGTACCAACGAAATATCTCGAAACGGATGAAAACACAAGTAAATGAAGGTGTTTGCTTTATACATTCCTAACTTGTTCACACGGGACAAATCTATCGGTTATCATACGATTGAATCTTCTCGTTACATAGACTATACGACGGTTGTTAGTATCGAGCTATACCGTCCGATATTTAACAACTTTCGTATAGTTCTATGCCACGACAAACATCGAACGTATGTTAACCGATAGACGGGGACTAAGTGGCGTTTTGAGTTTCATATATGAGTATCGATGAGAATACGAAAGTTTCATATTATCATCGAATATCATATATTGGTTTTAACTTGAACATCTTGAATCACTCTCTAATGATGTGTTTGTTGTGTATTCTTGTTGTATGTGTGTGTTTCGGCTGCCGGGGGTAAGGCTTCTATCGGTTATCATACGATTGAATCTTCTCGTCACATAGACTATACGAAGTATTTAAATAAAATATAAAGTAACTGATATAACATGATTTTAAACTTATGAAATAATACTTGCTTAGTTACTTGCAGGTTGCAACTTGAGAATAAGATATATGAAGAATTGAGGATTAAAGAACTAAGATGCATTAGACTTGTGATTGGGATACATACCTTCAACATAGAAAAGAAATCGATAAACAAGATGAATATAATATAAATTCAAGTTGAAAGAATATATATCAAATAAACTAACGAAGATCAAACAGAATTGGAAAAATATAAATATGAAGTATCACGATTCACAACAAACACTGGTAAAAGAAAATAAGTTAACTAAATAATACATGCCTAGATGCATTCAAAGTTAAAACATAAAGATATAAACATAATGTCAAAAACTAAATCAAACCATAAGACAATTTATCATCATAAAAAATCTACGATTCTAACATACTAAAAAGTGACCGATAAACAAACCAAGTTCATATCCTAACTACGCCATTAACTATAACAATAACCATACGCATAAAAGTCATCAATCAAAACATTAATCTAAAAATAATCTTCATTCTCGTCTTCCTCATTTTCCGACTCGGATGTCGACATATCATCATCCGACAATGACCCTATATTTTCATTTTTGACGACCATCCACATCCGTATACGAAAATGATAACACATATTCCGTTCCGTATCTGATACCAAAAATGGTAATTTTTGGCTTTATCGAGTTAAATTTTCCTAAAAACCCCAACCCAACCCTAACCCTAGCCCCAGCCGAACCCCAACCCTAACCCTAACCCTAACCCCAGCCCCAGCCCCAACCGCAGCCCCAACCCTAACCCTAACGCTAACCCCAACCGATGCCTAACCCTAACCCTCATCGGTACCCAAACCCTGAACCCTAGCCCTAAAATAATCAAAAATTTGTTTAATTGAAGATTTACTAACCTGTGCGGTGGAGGAGACGATCGATCGGTGGTCGACAACGCGCGCAATCGGCGACGAGGAAGAACGAGGGCGGTGGCGATGACGAAACGGAGGGAGGTGCCGACGACGAGAACGGCGACACGGCGGGAATGAGAGATTTGGGGATTTTGGGAGTTATCGCGCGTGAGAGAGAGATAATCAGCGTAGGGCACTTCTGTGCCTTTTTAATTAAATCCCCATTTAGATGCTCCTACGGATTAGTCCGTAGGTCATTAGTTTGCGGCTCCGTAGGGGCAAACAACAAATTAGGATTTAATATTTTTAAATTAAAACGTCTGGGACCGTAAGGGCAACCGTCTGGCCCTACGGATTAGTCCGTGTGTCCAAAATAAATCTGCCCCTACGGATTTCATTATCCGTAGGGGCAACCCCCTATTTTAGTAGTGTCCCCACGACCCGCGCTCCTCCATGACTCCGTCCTCACCCCAACGTCCCCGTGACCTCCTCAGCACCACCTCCCTCTCTTCTTACAACCGACCCTCTTCTCTTCTTCTTCCTTTCTTTCCTCCCCGAGTTTTCGCCATCGTCGTTCCTCCTCCCTCGCAACTGCCCGCATGACTTACTCCTCCCCACGACCACGCCTCACCCCAATGTTCTTCCTCATCTCTCACGCCCACCTCCATCACCACAGCGCCACTTCCCCTGCTCCACCTCTCCCTCAAACCCAGGCTCATCACCTCCTTCTTCTTCGCAACTCCTTCCTTGAAAAACTCTCCACGATGACGACACCCCACCCCAATGAACTCCTCGTGACCTCCTCAACTGTCACTCCGTCTCCTCCTTCATCAACTGAGCTCTACCCATCTTCAGCCAACTCACTCACCCTTGCACCCACCGCCGCTGCCTTCTACTGCCACGGGTCAGCGGACGAGCTCGCCTCCCCGGACCGGCACCTCCTCCTCCCTCAACATAGCTTCCGAGCTCCCCATCCCTTGCCGTCACCAACCCAGTGCGCCATCGTTGGCTCACCCCAGCACCGCTTGAGCACCAACACCACCACTTCCATGAACTCTTGCCAACACCACCACAGCCACCTCGCCCACTTCGACACCCGCAGCCGCTGCCCCATCGCCTGGACCATCGCCGCCATGACCTCGTCGTCTTCACCACCGTAGCCGCCAGCATCTCCCCGTCGCCGACCTCGTCACCTCCCCAACCGGCGTCGCCTAACAACTCCCCGCCTCTACCCATGCCTCCCTGTGCCCTGCTCCAGGTCTCCGCCGAGCTTCCAAGCCGAGCCACCTCAGCCACCTTTGAACGCTATCGAACCTCGTCTCCATCGCTATTGCCATCGCCGATGATCCCCTGCCACCACCTTGAACCACCCTCTAGCGACCCACAACCTTCACTGTAGCTAAGCTCCATACCTCCACTGTCAAGACTCCTTCGGAGCTCACTACTGCCGCACCCCCAAGCCGCTCCAGCACCTCCAACCTCGCCGCCATCGACCAGCTCCGTAGCCGACCCCTCCTCGCCGGCGACTACCGCCATCTTGCCCGTCGCTGTGCCTGCCAGTGGCCAAAGCCTAGCAGTGTGTGGATGAGTCCGCGTCTTGATCGTATCTCACTCGTGACGTTGTTGCCGCTGCCGTGTCCTATCACGGTTGCAGTCATCGCAAGGTAAGTCCAAAGACTTGCTTTACATGCTAATATGCTATATACTGATACATATACACCCACACACACATTGCTTTAATTAATCAAGATTGGTTATGATGTCATAGATTCGGACGAGTATTATGATCCGTGATTGTGCATAGCATGACCTGGAACGTGAATCGGGTTTACTATTCGACTTTAACATCGTTAAGAATTTATATGAATTAAATCTAGCCTTGATCAACTAAACGAAACCAAAGTTTCGATTGCTATACATATAGTTCGACGATAGACCCTAAACGAAGATCTGCTTTAAAATGGCGGAACTTATTATAGATAGATCCATTTGCTGATGAAGAACATCATGTAGGAATTTGGATTGAAAATAGTGAAGTTATATTATGTAACGACGCCCCCAAAAGGCGACGTTGAATCTGGAATTCACCGTACATGCCACGTTCTAAAATCTATATTTAACTGAATGCAACTTGTAACTTATTGTTATATGGCTCGTATCTAAACCGACAGATAAAACTACAACACCCCATAGTTCATCTCTGTATTTTAATAAGTTATAACAACAAAAACTGAGGCGATTCATGGCTCTGAACTGCAGTCCAGAGCAAGAATCTCTGCCTTTACCAGTTTTTAGAACGCATATTTTTCACTGTTTAAGCTCGTAAGTGTCCGGAACCATATATGGAAGCGTGGATAATTGAATTATCTTTCTAACGATACTATTCCCATTGCATTCCGGTGTCATTTGATATTTATAATACCTTTTAAACCGTCGATGTGTTCTGCAGTTTTATGCAGAAACAGAATGTATAGCTTAACCTTAGACAGTGCATATCTCACTGCGTACAGCAGATGTTATTGATCTGTTTGATGCGTTGGAAACATAACAGATAAATTTAAATATTATCTAACTGTAGCATCGCCTAATTATGATCTCAACAGGGAGTAAACTGTGTTACGAAACGGACTTCCAGTTCTGAAACTGGATTTCCAGCAGTGAACACTTAAAATGAAATGACCATAACTCACAAACCTGAAACCCGATTGACTCAAAACCAATTTTTATGTAGAGATAACTTAATAATCTGTTTACTCTTTTTATATTGTTTCACCAAATTATTCACGTGTGATTTTATGTGATTTTTCTAATCCAACTGACACCGGCTGCTCATATGCATTCAGTAGTGTATTTACTGTATCCCCATCATGTTGCATGACTGTTATACCCTTGTAAATATTGTTCATTTGCATCGATATTCTAGTGACCGTGTTACATCACCAAGTGATAAATATTAGTATTGGATTGTGGCAAGTACGTTGGTGTAAAAGCGTGATTGAATAGTGGAAGTGACACGTACTTATACACAATCAGCGGAACCATTTAGTTATTGCATTGTCGACGCCTATGAGGTATATATAAGTGTAACTATAACTGCTATAGGATGGGTATGGAAGTACTTATATTAGTCTCATAGGTAAGACATCGAGCACTGTCCATTTATCTGGGATACCAGTCGAGACATGCTTGATGGAGACCCTATCTCCAATTCTCGCGTAGACTTGTCATGGAGCGACTGGTATTTAGATTCATGGTCGGTGTTAGATGTAGACCGCGGGTGTGGGGTAGTTTGAGTGTTAGTTCGATCAACGGAATCTCAGGAGTCTCCCTGCCGGCATATTTAGTGATTTCAGGAGTTGTATTGATCGTGTTTCTGATTCTTACTAATCGTGATTCGGGCCCGTGTTCCCTTGCCCCTGGGGCTTACCCTTGGATTGGGGATACTTCTGCGGTGGTTGAAGCTCATACTTGGACTGATGATAAGTTTAGTGATTTGGACATTGAGACTTAGAGACTGATTGTTTTAGTGACATGGACATTGCATTGATTACTGATCTAATACACCTGCTTTATCGTTACATGTATCGGTTATTTCATACTCGCGTCATCACTCTATACTTACGGCTTTATGTTTATCATCGTTGCACATTATGTATGTATATATTGCTATTGTGTCGCTCTGACGACCTGAGTATGCATGCTCAGAGTGAGAAGTTGACTTAGCTCGAATCAAGACCATCCTTGCCTCGAGAATATTGCGGACATCTAGATCAGCGACGTCAGCGCTATCATTTCCTTTGATTCCATCTGGTTAGTCTCATATCTGTTTTGATAAAATTAGTGACTGCGTTTCTCATTACCTGTGCTATGATTATTGATTACCACGTAATTCTAGAAGCCGAAGTGTGATTACGGCAGAATATTTTCTCGAATGTAGGAGCATGGCTGGCCTTGTCACCCCTCGTATTCCGTATTTTGGGAAGTGGGGCATGACAACCGATTTTTGTACGATTTATCATGAGTTTTACGGAAAGACCTGCATGGGAAAAACCAGATTTCGTATTGATAGTTGGGCCCGTCACTTTAAGTGTGAAATCTCGTTATTTTGCTTCCAAGATTTCACACGATATTCGTTAGTAAAAAGATCTGTTTATCATGATCTCCGCTATATTAGATTAGGATTTCGCTTAGGGTGTACGCCGAACACCTAGGTTAAGCATTCAGTATAAAACAAAACGCACGTATTTCTTAATTAATCGAAACTAGTCGTTATCCCTAAAATTTCTACCTGATATCAACATGGTCATAAGTCCTAGTCGGGCCCCATCCGCACAATTAATACAAACGTTCGCTGTAGGGTTCGAATCACGATTCAAATATGTATATAATTAATTATAATAATCATAGCATGATAAACAAGTTTTGAAACTTGTCTACGGTCGCTGATATAGACGCGACACCACGTGCGGGATTCGTCTCGACACACGAGACGGTGCGATGCTGGACACGGTGCGTGGCGCGTGTGCGATGCGCGGTGACCCGGTACTGGACACGGTCTTGGCTTGGTGCGTGGTGCTGGTATGGCACGGCGCGACACGACGCTGGACGCAACGCTGGTGTGGGAGTGGGCATGGTGCGTCACTGGACCGGGGCACAGATGGCACGAAGACGGGCACGGTGTGGCACGGAGGCTGGCGCGGCATGGCAGGGAGGCTGGTGACGTGGGGTCGACGGCGACTGACGGTGGTGGTTGCCTGAGGTGAGGGGCGAAAGAGTAGGGCTCGGGCGCGGGGTTGCAGAAGAGAGGCGGCGGCGCGGTGATCTGCGAGGTGGTCGTCGGAGGGAGTGGAAGCGGCGGTGAGCTCGGTGGGTGTTGGTGAGGTGGTGCTCTCGAGAGGTGGACCCGGCTGTGGCAGAGGGAGGTAGAGGCGGTAGTGTTAGTAGCAGGGTGGACGAGGAGGAGGAGAGTTGGTTGTGGTTATGATAGCGATGGCAGAGGGATCGCCGGAGGTGGAACAGAGGGGTAGCTTGAGGTGCGGCAATGGAGTTGCTGGAGGATGTGAAGTAGTGGAGGGAGATGGTTGGTGGCGTTGCGGTGGTTATGGTGGTGGCTCCGGTGAGGTCGTCGTCGACGGTGGGGCTTCGAGAGGGAGAGATGTTAAGAGATGGGGAGGGAGATAGACGTTGGCGAGATGCGGGGAGGCAGGTGCGGAGATCTCGGTATTGTTGGCGACGAGGCCACGTCAGCGTGGAGCGGTTCTCACGGGGGGTATGCGCGGCGTTGGGTCTGCGAGCGAGGGAAAGGAGAGAGGAGGAAAGAGAGAAGGGAAAGGAGTTGGGAGGTAGAGGAGAGAATCTCGGGGTTATTGGTGACGTCGAGGGGAGCGGGTCACGCGGATGCGAGCGAGAGAGGGGAGGGTAGCATTGGCTCGTTCAAAAGAAGAAGAAGAAACGAAGGAGAAGAAGAAAAGATGAGGAGAAAGAGGGGGAGACAGGTCGGGTCGGGTTCGAGTTAGGGAATGGGTTTGGGTTTAGATTAGGAAAATAATAAATAGTAATAAAATATATGAAAAAAATATGCAAAATTAATAGGAAAATTTGGAGGGAAATATGATAAAATATATACATAAAACTGAGGATTTACAACGAAGAATCCACATTTCTCTTAATTCCAAAACTAACTCCCTCCAAATACAAATAACCATATCCAAAATCTAACAAAGGGTGCACCTTTTTCCAAATTTCGAGATCAAATCCTCCAAAACCAAAAACCCACATCCCAAATCATACAAAAAAAAAACAGCAGCAAGCAGAGTACTTAAAGGGAATGCATGATGCCTTGGCATCCAAGATCTTGATGTCGATCCGAGTGTAAAGCTCGTAATCGAAGCCATCGTGCACGGAGAAAAGAAGACATTGAGATGAAGAGTTTTTGTATGAAATCCTTAAGAAATGCAAATTTTTGGTGATGAATTGGGATTTTGGAGGTCAGGGGCAAATGAGACATTTAACATATCCCAATTAACCATGGTAATTCCTAATCTAGGTCCAAGATGGGTTATTGTAACAGAGGGTCAACGGTAAATCTTTAGAGGTTGTTTTTAATTTTTTTGATCTTCGGCGGTGTTTTCTCAAAATACCCAATCTGTAAGGGTTGTATATAAAAAAAATGGATAATTTAAATTTTGAATAGGCCAAGATATGCTTTTCAAAGGTTTAGTCATGTAGCACTTGCAATCGTAATTCAATATGAAAACAGAAAATTGGAACAATGAATAAAAAATCCATAATTATTAAAATGTCAACATCATCTATTAAATTCCAAAATATAATATTGTATCCAACAATTTAGTTAATCATTTTTGAAAGTAAAATGTGCCCACTGCCTGTTTAGGAATTTTTTTTTCCACGTAAACTATCAAATATTTTATTGGATACAAAATGGATCATATTATCAGCTACCTAAATACTTACACCGTTACATCCTTATACCTTACATTGTATCAATGAGAACTTACATTGTATCAATGAGAACCATATGGATCAGAAAAGTATTACTTACCCACTCATAGTTACAAATTTTTATGCCATCACAGGATTCTTCACCTACAATTTCACTTTGATGCACTTGCAAAATTCTATTTTGGATTAACCTGCTGTTAATGTAATTATTACTAGATAGAAGTTCGATAAGAGACCCAAGGAAGCAGTTTATGAATTTATGAATAGAGAGAATTATTTTCTGAGATAATGTTATGGCTTTTACGGTAGAAAAAACTTTTATACCAATCTGGTAGATTCCAATTGTCTACTTGATTATTGATTGCATGATGCAATGTGAATTTTATAGGTTACTAGTTGGATTTCTACTTGGTATTCCTATGTAGCATAACCATATCCGAAAAAAAGTAACTTCCACGAGCATCACATGTCCTGGGCTTATGGAAATACGGTTTGTTATAGCTTACAAAACATCTTGTTTCGTCTGGGAACAGTTGAACATAAATCAAAGGACTTAATACAAAATTTTTAGACTATAAAATTTAAACTAGCTGGTTTTTTATGATTATTCCAATCATACGAACTTAATACAGAAAATATTTAGATATTTTTTAAACAAGTATAAAATATTCTGACATGAACAATTTTTTCTGCCTACTCCTTTTTGAAATTAACTATCTTAATTTTGCAACCAAACAATAAACTAGGTCGATTAGGTATCAAAATTTTCCACCATCCACTTGGACCACTTTAGCTTCTAAATCTCTATGTTTAGTTCCCTCTACAATTTTGAATGACACTGGTTGTATTTTGCAGCAAAAAATCAATAAGCAACTTCTAAAAATTGTTGATGAGATATAAGTAGACGCTTTCTCCAAACTATATGGAAGCTCACTCCAGCTTGCAAGAACAATTTCAAATCCACACACACACACAGCTTGCAAGAACAATTTATATATACATATATATATATATATATATGGAAAGAGAATAATGGAGGAAAGAGGCCATAAAAGGGAATTTACTCCTGTGGCCTCGAAAAAGTACGTTCTCCATCGTATTTTCCGACGATCGAAATCCACCATCTTCATCGTTATCATCTAAGATTTGGGTACACCAAATTTCATGTGATTCTACAACTTTTTCACCGTTGATTTAGCAATGTAAAAAGTTCTATTGTTGGTAAACCGTTAATTTTCAACACACTAATTCAACAGTGAAAAAATTGCAGAATCACATGAAAAAATTGCAGAATCACATGAAATCTTAGATGATAACGATGAAGATGATGAGTGCTGATCGTCGGAAAATATGACGGATGTTGTACTTTTTCGACGCCATAGGAGGAAATTCCCTCCTATAACATCTTTCCTCCATTATTCTCATATATATATATAAGGAATCGTTAGGGGTTTTCATTGGGCATGCAAGAAAAATGAGCAAAAATAAGAACACGCAACACTAATATTTAATGTGGTTTGACCAACGGCCTGCATTCACGATGCAAACATTAGAATCTCTTTATTAATGATCAAGAATGCCGGTACATTTTATTTTCTCTCCCATCTCGCTCATATCTTAGCGCTCATACAAACACAAAGACTGTTCTTGATAAATCCCACCACCTTTGTCTATAAATAACCACCCTTCAGCTTTGACTTCGTCTTTTAATACAAATACAAAGACCGCTCTTGATAAATCCCTCCATCTTTATTTATGGATGACCGCCTTTCGTCTTTATCTTCGTTTCTTCATACAAACACAAAGACTAATCTCGGTAAAATCCTCCATCTATGGATGACCACCGGCTCTTCTGGTGATTCCCTCACCATTCGTTTTTGTCTTCGTCTCCTCTTTCTTTTTCTTATGTTTGGTCATTTTTCTCTGATGAGCTCTATTTATAGCACACAAAATAATAGAACTCATACTTCAATTAACATCTCATCAAATCTCCAAAACAATTTTTACAAATTTTAAAATAATTTTCAAAACAAACTTTCCTAATTAAGCTCGTAAAAAATCACTTATAAATCTTCCAGCAACTCTTCAAATAAATATCCAATAAATTCTCCTAATTAATTCTCAAAACGAATCTTTCCAAAACAGTTCAGAATCCGGCTCAAGACGATTTGAGCCGGCTCAAGATCGGCCTGAACCGTCTCTTGCATCCAAAGAATAAATGCTAATTCCAAACGATCTATAAGCCGACTCAACCAAATTTAAGCCGTCTCACACACACGCGGGTCGAGAACAGAAGGCAAACTCAATAGGAATCAAAGGGGATTTTTTCTTTTGGACAATGTTAATTTTGGCTTTCCGCCATCATATTGATTGTGTGAATTGCGGCATGTAAATGATGCTTTGGGGAAGATACATCTATCCAGAAAAAACACTTTCTTTTATACATGCTCGTGTTAGAAATCAAAGCCGTGATCTTTCATTTTGAAGAAAAGACTAAAAAAGTTGTAATGGAAGGATATTATTCTTTCCATTTACCAGCAAAAATATGCATGATAACCACTAGCGCACCATACATTCATACAAGTCGAGTGAGTTCATTTCTTATTTTATTTTTCCTTTTTGATGCTAAAATGGTGTACTATCATATTCAATAATTTAAAGCTTTATATTTCCAAGATTGAAATAAATTGTCTTAGTCTTTCAGCATTTACTAAGAAACCAATAACATTTGACATTCCGATACGGCATCATGAAAAAACATTAACCGAGATAAAAGACATCTGGCGTCTCTATTGTCGTGGTCTTCAAAAGTTTTCCGCGTGCAATATAGACGACCTCGCTATTGAGCTATAATCAAAGCAGTGCATTATTGACTCACGCCATCAATTATAACTACATTATTTGGAATCTAAATTGACTATAATTGATTGTCATTTTAAGCAAGAAGATGTAAATTACCTAAACCGTCCTTTAAACTTACCGTCTTTCTTGCTTCGTGTTCAATCCTAAGGGTGTAAAAAATATCCAGACCCGATTACCCAACCCGAACAAAACCGGACCAACCCGATTCGATAATTGGATTTCCTAACCCGAACGACCCGCGTTGACCCGAAACCCATTATCTAAACTTAATTTCCCAAAGCCTCAAATTATAAATGCCCAACACCCAACCGCAACTTCTCGAACCCTAAGCCCAATTCTCTCTCCTCTCTCCCTCTATACACCCTAAGCTTCAATTGAAAATCAAGAGAGCTCTCCATTTCAATTTCAAGTAAGAAACCCCCATCTCAAAAACCCTAGCTTCTTCATTTTTCGGCATCTTGCACAAAATTTTCTCACCACCCTCAAAAACCCTAATCTATGTTTCTAGGGCTTTTGCTATTTTGAATCCTTGATTCAAAAACCCATTTCAAAATTTTTCTTTTCCTCTTACAATATATTGATTTGAAGCCGCGTTTTTTCAGCAATAAGAATGGACATCGATCCCGAACCGAGCTCGAGCAAGGCGATTGAGATGGATTTGGAGGAACCCACTTCTAATGCGGTATGAATTTTTGATGATTTTCGTGACTTTCATGTAAAATTTTTCAAATGGGCAATTTTTATCATTCTCAGAAGGGTAAAGAGAAAGAGGAGATTTCGGAGTCGATAGAGAAGTTGAGCATCTCGGAATTGTCGAATTCTACCTTCAAGAAGAAGCCGGTCATCGTCATTGTCGTGGGAATGGCAGGCATGTGATGTTCTTGAAATGCTCGAGTTTGAATTACATTGAAGTTGAATAAATTTAAAATTTGAACCATTTTGTTTTAGGGAGCGGGAAGACTACTTTTCTTCATCGTTTGGTTTGCCATACACAGTCGAAGAACATTAGGGGTTATGTATTGAACCTTGACCCGGCGGTGATGACGCTTCCGTTTGGTGCGAATATCGATATTCGAGATACAGTCCGGTACAAAGAAGTGATGAAGGAGTACAATCTTGGTCCCAATGGAGGAATTCTCACGTCGTTGAATCTTTTCGCGACAAAGTTTGATGAGGTATAACTAGTAATTGAATAAGTGCTACGCATTTTGTTTCGAGTTATGCAATGAATGAAAATATTGGTTTTTGGTTTTAGGTTGTATCTATTATCGAAAAGCGAGCGGATCAACTGGACTATGTTTTAGTCGACACCCCTGGTCAGATTGAAATATTTACTTGGTCAGCTTCGGGAGCGATTATTACCGAAGCTTTTGCTTCGACGTTTCCTACAGTGATAGCATATGTTGTTGATACGCCTCGAGCTGGAAGCCCCGTGACTTTTATGAGCAACATGCTATATGCATGTAGCATACTCTACAAGACTAGGTTGCCTCTGGTTTTGACATTTAACAAGGTTGATGTCGCAAAGCATGAGTTTGCATTGGAGGTATGTAAACAAGACCTAGATTCTCTTTTGCTTCTTTAGAGCCCTTTTCGGTTAAGTGTAGTTCCTTTCTTATTGGTACTTGGGGTGTTGCTCATGTTTCTACTAGCTATCAGTGTCAATTGTTATATTTTAGCGGGAAATGAGATATGCATGCTTATTGGAATCCACTTTAATGAAATTAAATCAGCTACTTCGAATGGCTATGGTAGATGAAAATCGCAATGCATGTAGATACATAAATAAAGCGAGAACAAAAAACAGAGAAGTGACGGAATATAACCATTTGCTTTTTTGGATCCGTAGAAGCTTTAAGACGACGTAGAAATCATCTAATGTAAGCTCCAGGTGTTGAAGTAAGATGCTAAAATGTTGGCCATGTGCCACATATATCATTTATCGACTAACGACAAGCAACATATACAATTTATAGCAAGTCATGAGTTTCTGGTTAGAATCCATCATTATTACAATTTAACAATAAGCTGTTTCCACTGCACCATGACACTAATTCCTTTTGCTCTAAGGTTTGTTTGCGTTTGGTTTCCAGAACAAGTACTTGAATCAGTTGGATGGAATTTTAGTGGAAAGCGCGTAGGTGATTTCAGAATAACCTCACCACTATGATTTACAGAAACATGAAAATTTTCTTTCTTTTTATGGATATTCTATTCCTTCATGGCTTCATACAAGTATTAGCTTTGGTTCTGTAAAGTAGATCTGTTAATCCTTTCTTATCCCTCCATCAAAATGAATGATAGGTCCTGAGTAGAGAATGATCATTCTTAAGGTTACTAGTCATAAAGTTTCATCATTTGTTCTTTTCTTCTCATTCCTTTGTTAAAGCTACATTCCATACATTCCACTTTCATCAGTAAAACATAAGAGAACTTAAAGATTCTAGAGCTGTAGAGCTTGTATCCACGTTTCTACTTTGGTAACTATCATTTTCAGCAGCATAAGTTCATAAGTACATCATCAACAGACAACATGCACCACTTCATTCCAAACATGGTGTAAATTCGTTCACAGATAAATAAAATTGATAACTACTCAATACACAGTCTCGGTGTCAATCTATGGCTAGATAGATAACTATGGCTCTGATCCAATTGTTCTAATCCTATTACTGCTCCATAATAAATATCTTGAATCACAACAATATAGCTACTAGACACTTGTTTTATTCCCTATTATCTACATAATTATCTCTAAACTAACCATTTCTCTCTCTCTCTCTCTCACTCACACACACACACACACACACACAGAGAGAGAGAGAGAGAGAGTCATGCTTGCTTTTATTTTTTTTCGAGGCAATTAAAATTTTGAAAGTATTCCATGGTGCTATATTATCCAATCTTACTTAGAAGTGGTTCATAATATTTATTGGTGCTTGAAACGATTTGGTTTCAGATAATAGAAAAGAATCGATACTGTTGTCACTTGTCATGGGCCAGAGTTCACAATTCAATATTATCAGCTTTATCATATTGACATGCCATTAATGCATCATCATTTGAATTTAACCTCCTCTTTAGGATTGTGCTCATCTTTATTCTAATAGAAGGCTGTCTTCAGATCATATGTATGTCTCCTGTCATTCTTATGTTTATATTCCTGCTGTTTGGTACTTGTGCAACCTAATCAACTTAGCTAGGTAGTTATAGTGTTTTGGTGTAGAACGATTCATTTTAATTGTTGCCTTGGAAGAAGGCTTGCTGTAGACACTACTATTCTTCCTTGTCTGAATCTTTATCTGCAGCAAAGTATTTATATTCTTCCTCTCCTGTATGGTGTAGCTGAATGATAGCATTTACTGAAACGATAAACTAATTGAAAATACATGTTTGATTCTTCGATTTCTAATTCCCGATTCCTTATTATGAGATACGATATTGTTGTTGAACTTATTATTTTGTCGTCCTCTATGTTCTTAATTCTCTGCACTAACAATATGGTGGTCTTTATTCTATAACGATGACTAATTGTTACTGTTACTATACATGGTTCTCTTCACAACAAATTTGTTGGATTCTCTTTTCTTGAGTTTGGTTGCTTAGGACCCGATTCAAACTTTGGAATACTACTTTGAAGGCTCATTTGAGCATTATTAGTTGTCATTCGCTGCAGTTTGATTAAGTCGAACACCTCTGATTTTCTGGTTTTAGATTTTTCATCTACTGAAAGATCTTGTAATTAAATAGGCAGAATAATTTTATTTGTTCAATAATCAATCAATATGAGTGATATTATGAGGTCACAGCATGCATGTGAGATGTCACCATTTATTCTTCAAGGAGGACCATTTTAAGTACATGCTTTTATTAGTCTTCTGTATCCATGTATTCAATACAACATTTGCATGTTGTCTTTCTTCCCTTGTTTCTTTTCCCCTTCTTGACTGCACCATGAAATCTGATCTCTTAAGTAGAAGCTCTTATTGGTATTGGGTATCAATATATTCAATACAATATTTAATTTAGTCACCGACGAGCAATATCTCAGCTGCTATGGGCACTTCCCCTCTTGGGAGAGTGCGGGGTTCGAACCCCAAGGACCTCAGGAGGGGAAGTTGCCACAAATTAACGCTTTCGAGGCTAATTTGTGGGCCCCCTGGGTGCGTGTGTGTGTCGTGTGCTTGTGTGTGATGTGTGCGTGGGTGTGTTTGTGTGTGTTGTATGCATAGGTTAGGGCTTACGGGCCAGTGCCAAAAAAATTATTTAATCTATTCTTTCAGGGCATGAGGTGGATCTTTTTTTAAAAAAATTGTTACTGTTGTTAAGGGCCAAAGTTCACAGTGCAGCATTTTATCTTGACATGCAATATCATTTAAATTCAATCTCCTCTTTAGAATTGTACTCAACTTTACTGCTGCAGAGGGCATGTAAGATTCTTCCGTCATTGTCTAGTTTCAGTTCTTGCTATTAACTATTTGTGCAGCCTAATCTATTTAACTATGTTGGTATACTGTTTTATCGCCTTCGGCGATGGATCCATATTAATTGTTGCCTTGGAAAAAGACTTGCTGTAAACCGCACCATTCTTGCTTGTTCAAATCTGCAGCCAAGTATTTTTGTTTTATCTTTCTTGTAAGGTGTTGCTGAATGATAACATTTGCAGAACAGTAACCTAACTTCAAACTATGGTGCTCAATTTCGTTGTCCAGGTGACAAATCCGTATTCCTATCATCTTCATTCGGACTTGTCAATAATAATCTACTTTTCACGCATCCGTGATTTCCTTATTTAGTATTTTAAATGTGGAGAACATGCATGGATAACTAAGATACTAACATTGTATTGTATATTGTTGTGTTTTCTATTATTATTATTATTCGTGTTCTTAGTTTAGATTTGCTAAATCAGATCTTTGCTTATCATGTATATGCATTATTTTGCATTTAAACAATAAAGAATTAGTTTGTCGCTACAAATAATATCCTATAATTTTGGAAAAGTGCAAATTGGTGAATCCGAATTGTGTTGTATCTCATAATTGTATCCGAATCCATGCTACTTAGACTGTAGATACATATTTGATGGTTCCATTTCTGATGTCCAATCCCTTATTTAATGAGATGCGATTTTCTTGTTTATCTATTCTTTTGTCTTCCTCTATGTTCTCAATTCTCTGAACCAGTGATATGATTGCCCCTATTCTGTAACGACAACTAGCTGCATCTGTTTATTATATAGTTCTCTTCACAATGCATTTTTAGTTTCTTTTCTTGAGTGATAGCCAAGGTAGTGGTGTTGGTAGTGGGCTATAAACTAAAATGTTTGAAATTTTCAATCCTTATTCAAGAGTTTCTTGTTGTCAGATGTCAATTCACTGCAGTTGGCTTAAGTTGAACACCTCTGATTCTCAGGGTTTTTTTTTATTTCTCTTCCACTGAGAAAATCTTGTAATAAAGTAGATAGAGTAATCAATTTATGCAATAATCAATCGATTAGAGCAAACACTACATTATGTGAGATGTCACCATTTATCCTTTTGGGGAGGACCATTTTAAGTACAAAGCTCTTATTAGTTTCAGGCCTTTCACATTTTAATTTTGTCTTTCGTTCCTGTATTCTTTTTGGACTGCACCATGAAATCTGATCTTGTGTGGACAGTGGATGGAAGATTTTGAAGCATTTCAAGCAGCGTTGGACAACGATTCATCCTACACATCAACTCTAACAAGAAGCCTATCTCTTGTACTCGACGAGTTCTATAGGAATCTTCGTTCTGTGGGCGTTTCAGCAGTTTCCGGTACCGGAATGGACGCCTTCTTCAATTCTATAGAAGCTAGCGCCAAAGAGTACATGGAGAACTACAAGTATTTTCTTATCTCCTTTAATAATCGATTCAATTTCTTACAAAAAGAATTTCCCTCAACTCTCACCACAACTTGAGAGTTTTTGGATAAGTTGGTATTATCCTAAGAGTTTTTTTTAAGTGCGGTAAGCTTTCTTAAAGAGCTACGGTTAAGTGGATTTTAGTGGGGGGAAAATCCTTTAGAGACAAAGTCTAAGGGAGTTTATTGTACTTTAACAAAACTTTAAGGTGGTTTAGTTAATGCAATTTAGCCAAATATGTGCAGGTTTCAACCCCATGAAACGGAGCTCAACTTGCGAGGCCGTATCAGAATACAAAAAAAATATTTTCCTCAACTCTCACCACACCCTGAGAGTTTTGGTGTAATTTAGGGACATTAAGAGACCATTAATCAAAATTTCATTATCATAAGATTAATTTTATCGTATTTTTTCAGGGCTGATCTTGATAAGAGGCGTGCAGAGAAGGAACGGTTAGAAGCCGAGAGGAGAAAAGAGAGCATGGATAGGTTGCGAAAGGACATGGAGAAAACCAAAGGGCAAACTGTGGTTCTTAACACTGGCTTGAAGGACAAGGAACCTAATAGAGATATGATGGTCGACAAAGACGATGACGAGGAAGAAGACGAGATAGAGGACTTGCGATTATCGGAGGAGGACGAGGAAGAAGATGAAGGCGAGGATGAGGAAGTCGCTCACTTCGGTTTCTGAAGGTTATTTTCTTTGTAACCTCAACCCCCCTCTTCTTTCTTTTGGCTATATTGTGAAACTACATGATATAAGAAAAAGAGCAAAAAAAATTATACATGTAAGTTTTTATTTGGAATGATAGGTTTTCTATTTAGTAGAAATCAGAAACTAATCTGTGATGATAATTCGAAGGACATTTGTATTTTTCATGATAAGACTATTCATAATCATAATAGATTAAATTACAAAGGGTAAATTTCATGTACGACTTTTAAGGTTTTTTATATAGCACCATTAAACTTTAAAAATGCCATGAACCCCTGAACTGAAGGATATTTTCATCAAAAATTTCATGTTCAGTTCATTTTGATGCTATTCAATCCCTGAAAGTCGGATGGTGTTTTATATAATTTACCCGACAAGCAAATTTAGAATGTAGAGTAAACTCTTGCTGTTCTTATTGGGAATATCGTCGTGAATCTTAATCCTTTACCGCGCTTCATTTTTGCAGGGCCATGCTCGGTGCATTCTGTAGCAGGACATGCGATTGTTGCAGAAAATATGTGGCGTTAATGAAACTTTACAACTTAAAAACTTGTATATGGTCTTTAACATAGACTCTTCGAGTTAAAATGGTTCAGGTGGGACTTCAGTTTATTTGTTTTTTTTCTTTTCGATTTTGGGTGAAGTGCTTTCTATGAATTTGCAAAACTGAAAATTTTACTTGCCTTGAAGCTCAACATAAACAAATCTTGTATGGTTAGCATGTGGATATTATGTGCAATCATGGGAGCAAATTAGAACAACATATCTTCTAAAAGGTAAGTTGACATCAAATTGTATCCATCAGGGGTGGTTGTTCAAAACACGCCTTCGTTGTTTCATGTAATATACACGATGCTCATCGACCAATACTTTAAAGAAAAACCTTCAAGCGCTACTGTGTCGTTTAAAAACTTCGGTTTGAAAATAAAGTTCTTGATATAAATTTAGAAATTGAGAAAAAAAATAGACACGGATTTTTTATTTTTTATTGAGTTAGCCTTGAGACTAACTCATGCATACAGCTCATTCACACACGATAAATATGCATATCTGGGCAAAGAGAGAAGAAATAAGAGCGTGGCTCCCAAACACCGTCTCTGAGGCTGTCTGAAATTCCTCTTTTTTCTCATCTTCTGTCTGGATGTACAACTGGCACGTACAACTGGCACAACACACACATGCATCTAGAGATGCATGAATCAAACCGCACACTCTCCCTCCCAAGCAGAACATGGATACTGGTATCTATATTTATAACTTAATATGAGTAATAATTCAGAGGGATTTTATTATATTTTAAATTCTTTTTTTTATTAAAAAAAGAAGAAGAGTGATGTACTAGATGGTTAGGTAGAGATTTGGATGTACATATACTTCCAACCATAAAAATCAAAAAGTACAATTAAAACCTAAAGGGTAAATTGTCAAAAACCCTCAAGTACTTTTTCGAGCTGTCAAAAACCCCAGGTCTCGAAACAGTAGTCAAAACCCCTAAACAAAGTTTAGTTGTCAAAAAATCCTAATAGTTGTCTGTTGTAACTGGTTTTCTATGATATCTGCATAAAAAAAATGCCAGCCGGATTTTGATTACCGTTTCAGGACCGGAGGGTTTTTTCGGGAGAGGGAGAGGGGGATAATTTGGCCAAACCTAAACCCCACACCCAAACTTTTTCAAGAGCTCAGAATCTCACCCTCCATTCAGATTTCAAATCATCTGCTCCTTCCTCCATAAAAAGTTCAGAGCCCTCACTTTCCCCATTCATCAAGCAACCAACGGAAAAAGGAAAAGGGAAAAAAAAAAACTAGAAAAAATGTCAGTGACCACCGTCGCCATCGACGACTCGGAGACCCTATTCACGGTGACTTTCAACTCCACCGTCTCCATCACCACCACCGTCACCTCCTCCTCCGCCGTGGCCGCCGCCTGGATCTCCGCCACCGTCACGTCAGCATCAGCAGCCGGCATGAGCAACAACATCGTGGGCCTGGACTGCGAGTGGCGCCCCAACCTCTCCGCCTCCTCCGACCACCCCGTCGCCATCCTCCAGCTCTGCGCCGCCGGCCCACGCTGCCTGATCTTCCAGATCCTCCACGCCGACGCCATCCCCACCTCCCTCCTCTCCTTCCTCAACGGCGGCGACCCTCGCTTCACCTTCGTCGGCGTCGGCATCGGCGAAGACGCGGAGAAGCTGATGGGGGACCACGAAATCGGGGTGAGGAACAGGGTCGACCTGCGTGGCCTGGCGAGGGAGAGGACGGGGAGGGCGGAGATGAAGCAGATGGGGGTGGCCAGGCTGGCCGCGGAGGTGATCGGCGTCGAGGTGAAGAAGCCCAAGCGGGTGCAGATGAGCAGGTGGGACCAGGAGTGGCTCATGCTCGACCAGATCGGATACGCCTGCGTCGACGCCTACCTCTGCTTCGAGATCGGCCGCAGGCTCACCGCCGGCGAGTTCTGATACGGGGTAATCTTGCTGCATTACGCCGCCTCTCTTTTTAAATATATATATGTTATTATGTAGTACATGGGATGAATGTGTGTGGATCGTTGTTATTACTTTCTTAAATTGATGTGTAGACGATTGCAATGGCTTCGCCATTGATATGTACATGCATCATGATGGGAGTTGATACTTAAGACTCTTATTAACTTGAGTTTTGATGGTTTGAGTAGAAATGCTCGATATACGATGATTGTACGGTTAATTGCACGAAACCCCTCTTTAGTTTACCTTGATTATCACTTGCACTTCTGAAGTTCATGGACCAAAACCCTAAAAAACACTCTGATTATACTATAAACGACACAAACAAGTTGAGTTCTGAGCTGTTTAAAGTTGAATGTGATGTGATTTTAGGGTTTTGATCTTATGATTAAAGAGGGGTGAGTGTGTGCGCCCCGCGCATGCGTGCGTGAGAATAAAACGCCTGAGGGGGTTTAAGTGCTGTAGAGGGTTAAACTTCAAGGGGGGTAAAAAAAAAAACTTTCGCTTGCCTTGTTTAGCACTTTTTAACATATATATTATGTAGTGCAGGCAACGAATTGCATGAATTGTTGTTGTCGTTGTTCTTATTGGTTCGTCATGTCTGATTAATTATGGATGATTTGGAAATATTGCACTGGATGCATCTCCGATATGGATATGTTTATGATTGGAGTTGATTCTTATTTTTTTAATTATCAAGTTGAGCTTTGATCTTGGTTCAGCTGTTTAGAGTAAATATAAATGGGCAGAAATGCTTGACATTCAACAATCTTTTACATAGTTTTTAGGGTTAGATACATGAAATCTGCTTCGGTTTACCTTGTATAGCACTTGTGCTCGTCGAAGGAAACCCTGAAAAGTACTGAAAATCTACACCAAAGAACACAAAAAGGTGCTGGAGTTAAATTAAACAATCATTTGAGTTTTTTTAGGGTTTTGATTGAATATCAATAAGGGTGTTTGCACTAATGAAACCAATGCCATACAGGGTTAAAATTCATGGGAGCTTTGTTCATTTAACTCTAGCTTCCGTAGACTATAGTTTAGAATGGATATGTTCTACTTCATTTGATTGGGATATTTGTAGGAAATCTTTAGATAAATCAAAAGGGAATAACTCTTGATTAATAAAGCTTTATTTAGGTATATAACAGATGTAACCCAATAAAACATTAAACGATCATTATGGATTTCAAAACTATAGACCGAGACAGACATCAAATAGCGGTAAGCACACAAAAGAACATGTGAACTTGTCACTCAAGATTCAAACACTAACCTAATTCATGACACCAACCTCCCAATCTATATGAAACATAAGCATCAATACAAGCATATCAGACCACCTTTTTAGAGATGGTCTTATTCTCCCAATTACTCCAAGTAAAATATGCTTTGGCCTATCCATGTCAACCCCCAGGATCTCTTTTGCATAGCCCTGCAATCCCAACTGTTACTTACTCGGTTTCCCCATCATGTTTAGATAGTTTTTGCACAAAACATCAAGGTTCGACCAATTCTCACTTTGTAGCTCATAGCCATCGTTAAGCTTCTTTAGGTCATACCTAATCCCTACACTGACAAAAGTGATATTGTTGTCGGTCTAAAAACTCTTAATAGACCGGGAAATTGAGTCCATGTACAAAAGTTGGAGAATGAGGCATTTGCCAGCGACACAGCAGTAATGTCATGAACTTGTTGGAATGGCCATGAATGTAGTTGGGTTTCTACTCGCAGTCCAAACCGACGATAGTGCACATTGGTTTGTGCAGCGAGCGAACGGTCTTCTTCACCCAATTGTCCACGGCCGAGGCCTTGTTGCCGTTGGTCACTGTTGTTTACAATGTTCTAAATTTCGGATGTCGGTGTCGTGTCGGCCCGAAAATTTTGATGTCGGATATCAGATATCGTGAAATGTTGGGTGGTTTTATTAAATATCAGGTTTTATATTTTTGTAATATAAACGTTATTTATTTAACTTATTTTTTTGAAAAAATATCAATTTATACAGATTTTTAGTTTTATTATATTTATATCTTTCTCAATAGTTCAGTGGTAAACCAGTCGTCTATTAACTACTTAATGTACAAAACTCAAAGTCCAAAATTCGAAAGAAAATTATCCCAAAATTCTCTCCATATATCGGAAAATGTCGGGTAAAACGACATCATGAAATGTCGGCTGACAATAACCAAATATTGGTAACCGAAATAATTTTGCAAATCTGTATCGTTTTCTTCCAACATGTCGCTGATATTTCGACAATGTCGGCTGACATTTAGAACACTGGATGTTTGTATCGTCTGGCCTGAGAATTGAACTGACTCTATCAATCTATGTAAAAGACCAATCATTACAAAATTTTATACAAACCTACTTATCCATGACCCAATCTCCAAGTAAAAACTAACCGTCATCAATTTTTCTTTAAAAATGAGACTGTTTTCTTCCAAAAAAGAAATAAAAATAAAAATTACACGAAACTAAAGTTCTAGCATGTGTATATATTAGGCATCGTGTCAAATGTAAATGCTACATGTTATACGCATGTATTACTATGATTATTCTATATCAAACAAACAAAAATTTATGTTTGTCTTTCTTTTTGTTCGATTTCATGCATTGGCCATTTAAACTAGTTACTCAAGAATTACGATTCAAATCCAAACTTAATTCATAACCGAAAGTTACAACCCAATCAGTAAGAAATGTACGCATCCATACAAGCATAACGGAACTGCTTTTTGGAAAGCGTCGCAATCTTCCAAATTTCTCCTATTAACACACATTAGTTTATCCATCTCAACCCCCATTTTCGGCTGAGAATTGATCGTGAATTGAGGCCCTGTTTTGATATGGAGTTGGAAGAACTATACTCCATAGTTTATTTTTAAGTGGAGGTAGGGGATGCAAACTGTTGTTTGCAAGTCCCAAACTCTAAAAATGGAAAAATGGAGTTTACAAAACTTTGATCGGATTGGAATTGAGATAACAGCGGTTTTCTCAACTCCAAAATGATTGCCAAACAACGCAAAGTTAGGATTTTGGAGTTTGGTTTTGCTAACTTTATTAAACTACAGTTTAGAAAACTTAACTCCATTCCCAAACAGGGCCTTAATGAACTGAGAAATGGAGTCGATCCCATATATAATAGTTGGAGAGATGCATTTGCTAGCGACACATAACTACAAGTCTGCAACGCCGCGACCTTGTTGGAGTGGCCTTTATTATAGTCGGGTTTCCATTTGCAGTCTGATTCAACGAACCGTCTTCACCCAATTGTCCACAGCCGAGGCTTTTTCAGTAACTGTTGTTTCTATTGCTTGGCTTGAGAATTGATCATGAATTGAGTGACTGGAAAGAGACTTGAGGTTGGGGAAGTACTAGTAGGGATGCAAATGGATACGGATAATCCGAATGGAATCCGAATTCATATCCGATTTTTATCAAATACGGATATTATTTTCATTTCCGATGACTATCTGTATCCATATTTGTACCTATCAACGATACTCGGATATGGATATGGTAACCCATATATTCTTTCTGTATTCAGATCCAATTTAATATCTAACTTCTTATACTATGTATGAACATGATTTTTTCGATGTTCATTTTATTTATATATATATATATATATATCCGATTTTTTTTTAAATACGGATAGTGGATTTTATTATCTGAATCCGTACTTGCATCTGCCAGCGACAACCAGATTCGGATATGGTTATACCTGTATCTCCTATCCGATCTGTTTACATCCCTTGGAAGTAGTGCCATTGTTAAATTGGAGATCTTAATATGATTTATTCTCTGTGCATTTTGTTGTGTTTATATAGCATGTATTCCTTGATTCCTTCCTTTCATCAAGGCCAATTGTTGCTGTATATATATAATATAAAGCTTTTAAAAGCTTGATTCAAGCTTTTGAACTTTCCAAATTTGCCCCTCATGATTGCTTCAATCCCATTTTTGTCGTCACCTTCAAATATCCTCATAATTCTCTTCAAACCCTCATTAGGCTTTAATTTTATATTTGGTCTCTCAACTTTGTTTGCCGTAAATTTTCTTTACCTCTTTTTAGGCTTTAAATTTGTATTTGGTCTGTTAACTTTTATTTTAAGTTTGCCATAATCTTTTTTCGTTTTTCATTAACGATTAGATGCAAATAGGATTTGATGGGATCTCATAGATTTTATTAGAAATTTGCCTCATTCTATGTTTTCATTGATGAATATATTTTAATAAAATCTCAAAAGTCATAACAGTTAATAAAAACTTGTGCATCTTATATTTTTTTTAATAAATCTCGCGTAGTTATAGTTGTTCAAAAACTATTTTATATATGTTTGTTTTTTTCCATGTTTGATGAAATCTTATAAGTCATAACATTGTATAGAAACTTATGCATGTTATGTGGTTTAATTGTTTTTATTCCAGAAATAACGGTGGTTGCAAATAGATTTTAAAAAATAATGTTTGATTTTTTTTTAAGATGTAAAAAAGAATTCAAATCTCCACGCCGACTGATTTAGAAATTTTCAAATGTTATTTAGCGTCCATTCAATAAATGCAAAAAATGGATAAAAATGTAAAGTCTAAGAGACTTTTTATGAAATTGTTTTCAAAAAAAAAATAAAGAAAATTTTCGAAATTTTTTTGAGGGAATTTGGGTCAGAATGAAGTTTAGTTGAAATGCTGATCATTTTTGCAATAATATATTTCTTGAATTCTTGGGCAACTTTGTGTGCTTGTGCATGAGGGGGGGGGGGGGGGGGGGCTTGCTAGTTTTCTAATAAATGCACCGTGTGGTTGTTCACCTCCTCAGTAGAAGATTTTAGGTACCAGTCGTGTGGAGCTCTAGAAATGATTTGAAATCTTACTATATTCTCTCTCACTATGCAGTCATGTTTCAAATTTCTGTACATGCACAATATGTATAACCTAATTTCCAAGTATATATGCATCATTATCAACTTCTGTACTTCCATTCTTGCACTATAAGGCCCTGGTTGGATACAAATTTAGGATAACTATAGTTTATTTTAAAGTGGAGGTAGGATGTATGAAAACTATAGTTTGTAAGCCCCAAACTCTAAAATTGGAGTTTGGTAAACTTTGATCAGCTTGGAATTGAGATAACTGCAGTTTTAGTCTGAAAATTGCAGTTATCTCAACTCCAAAATGGTTGCCAAACAAGCCTAAGTTAGCATTTTGGAGTTAACTTTTTGTTAACTTTATGGACCACAGTTTACAAAACTCATCTCCATTCCCAAACAGGCCCTAAATATTCACCTCCTTGCATTAGAGCCACTGCCAAAACTTAATACAATGTCCTCTTCAAATTCCTCTGCTACATCCTCTAATGTTTTCGACATCCGCTTATGCGGCAAAGTAATCAAAACAACAGTGACTTTCGATGCATCCGTCGTCGATAAATGGATGATCAAGTCTCACCCAAAGGGAACCAATTCCTCACCATCGGAGTTTCTACCGAAAGAAACCCAAATGCTTAAAAGCTCCAATTATGTCTCAAGAAAAGGTGTATCATGCTCCAGCTATCGAAAATGGACCAAATCTCTGAGCCCATGAAGAACTTCTTCTCAGATGAAATGGTTTGTTTTCAAGGCATGAAGATTGATAACATTGAAGACAACCTTTCGAAATACCATGGGATTAAGTTTTATAAAAAGAAAGATTCGTGTGGGAATTGCGATCTCTGTTTGAGCTTTGCGAGGTCTTCGATTTGCAGAGGCTCAAGGGCTACGTGGGGAGTTACTGAACGTTCATCTGAAGAGGCCGAAGCATGTGAAGATCGGCGATTGGGAGGCGAAAGAGCTTACGCAGGGGCAAGTGAAGTGTGCTACTGCTACTGCTTCTGTTTCTTTATAGATTAGCTAAAGAAGTATGATCGATTGAAGAGGCATTGTGGTTGTGCTCATATGTTTAGTTTTGTGTTTCTTTAATCTCGGTTCTTGTTCTGCTCTCAGTGTTTTGTGTAATGAAGAAGATAGGTGACGGTATTTGCCTTCTTTGATTTAAAAAAAATACTGAGTGTTCTCTCTATCATTCTACTGTGATTTTTCTTAAAATTCTGTTTCGTTTTTGTTTTTAAATGTAGTGTTGTAGGTAATTTCTTTCACGTTCCCGTCATGTGTTTAGTCAATGGAGGATATCTTTATCTTTTTTTGCGGCAGAATGTATTGCATCTGAAATATTGAGTGAAGTGGACACTCATATCCTAGCATTCGAACTACGCAATAAGGCAAATGGTTAAAGGATAATTAGGAACCAAGAGAAATAAAGAATATGGGTATCGTTATCCATTCTTATCTTACTTGCACATAAACTCTTTTTTTCCCTCTAAAATTTCAAAAGCAAGTGTTTTAATGGGGAGACAAAAGGCTTGATCAATGTGGGTGACGAAACGGGCCAGTTTTGGGCCCCTGGAGGCCCCATTTTCTCTTTTATATGCGTCCTCAAATTCTCTCTTAGTTTTTAAAAACTCCATCTGATCTTGGTATTTTAAAGTATCTCCCTAATGTTCATAGTTCCCTATTTAACATTTCCTTTCATACCACTAACCGCTGTTGCTGGAAACTTTAAAATGAGAAACATGAAATATCTTGAAGATTAAAGATTTAAGGGAGGAATATAAGAACATCAAGAAGGAAGAGCATTAAAGAGAACAGAGGCTAGATGAGGTATTAAAAAAACCATCCTTTTTTGTAAGAGAAAATGGGGTTTGCAGAGACCCTGCGGGTCCAAAACAGCAGTGGCCTCTCACATGGGCTGGTAGAGTCCATAAGTCTAATTGCAAAATAGCCAACGGATTCCACTGGTCCATGTAAGAGGCTGCTGCAATTTGGGCCTGCATGGTCCTTGCATGCATTGTTTCATCTTATTGTAAAGAAAAATGCTAAATCTACCGGGCTTGGAATCCTATTGCAATCTACCCAAAAGAAAAAACAGTGGGACTTACAACAGCTTGATACTAATGCGAAACAAGTGGGCATATGATATTTGTCTCTTAAATAGATTGTGGTAGGGTTTCAACCCAGTAAATAAAGTATTACTCTATTGTAAAAATCTTTTTTCTCTGTATTTTCATTGCACGTGGCAGGCCATGTGCCAAGAAATTGCCAAAAAATACCCTCAACCATCATCATTTTTCACTTAAATACTTCTTAGGCTTTTGTTACAAGTATTTTGCTTTATATTTTGAACAATATACATGCATTGCACCGAAGGAATGTGTATAATTTTTTATTTTGGACATTATATGAAAATTTCTAAAGATATAAATAGTTTTTCTAAATTTAAATTAAATGAATGCGGTTAGCAGTAATATTATAATTGTGAAATTTATGAGCAATACAAAATAACAAATATATAAGTGCTTGTGTATAAATTTGCAAGGCATATCTATTGTCACACCCCGCTTCCCAAAATACGGAATACGAGAGATGACTAGGCCAGCCATGCTCCTACGGTCAGGAAATAATCACGCCGTGGTCGCACTTCGGCTTCTCGCATTACATGATAGTCAGTAAACAATACTGGTGTAAAGAAAATCACAATTAACAACTTTATTACATTACAATAAAAGAGTTCGAGATACATCTATTTTGCATAAAGAAATAACTAACCAACGAAATACCAATGTGCTTATAGCAAAAAGGAATGGCGCCGATGTTGCGGTCTAAACCTCCGCGATCTCGAATGGCGGGTCATGCTCTTTGATTGGGTCCACTTCGTCCTCTGAGCATGCACACTCAGGTTGTCGGGACGACACATATAGCAATAAATATATATATATGATGGGTACAATACTATTAAACATGAAAGGTGCAACAGAATACAGAACATGAGAATAATAAACATCATTTGAATATGAACAATGCAATATAAGTATCATGTCAGTAAATCAGGTAATGCGTATGTCACTACTTATCAGTCACTAAGTCAATGAAACCAATTGGTGGAAAGGATGCTCGTGTTTAACAAGGGTCTCGTGCATGTCCGAGACTGCGGTCCACTGTTGTCCGGGACATAACCCTACAGCCGTGCCGTTAGGCCCACGACCTAGTGTGTGTGTGTGTGTGTGTGTGTGTGTGTGGAGAAAAGAGGCCATAGGAGGGGATTCCCTCCTATGGCGTCGAAAAAATACAACCCTCCTAGTTTTTTCCAACGATCGGCACCCACCATATTCATCGTCATCATCTAACATGTGGGTACAGCAAATTTCATGTGATTTCACAACCTTTTCACCGTTGATTTAGCAATGTAAAAAGTTCTATTGTCGGTAAACCGTTAATTTTGAACCCACTAAATCAACGGTGAAAAGGTTATAGAATCATATGAAATTTGGTGTACCCACATTTTAGATGATAACGATGAAGATGGTGGGTGCCGATCGTCGGGAAAAACAAAGGAGGGGGTATTTTTCGACACCACCCTCCTATGGCCTCTTCCCTCCATTAATATCTCTCTCTCTCTCTCTCTCTCTATATATATATATATATATATATATATATATCGAATGATTATCCTCTAAGTCGCTGTATCTCGCTAAATATGAGTTCAATTCCATCTTGATTTCCCCATGTTATAATATATATTCAAGTATTAGATAGGTTGTAAACAAATACGTATCGCTTTCACTTTCAATCATATTTCCACTTATCAACAAATACGTATCGCTTTCACTTTCAATCATATTTCCACTTATCAATATCACTTTCGTACTTGCCACAACTCAATCACTAACACTTATATATCGATAATGCAAAACAGTCGTTAGGTCTCAATGTAAACGATAACTATGCAGAAGGTATAAAGCAAGCACAAAAAATAGATAGAAATGCACTGAACGGGTATTCACTAAATTATGACACCCTGCGCCATATGACTTGGAAAATTTACCATAAATCACACGTATAGAATCGACCAAAACAATATAAAAGGCGTACGAAGTACACTTGATTGTCAAAGAAGTAAAATTAGTTTCCTGTCAATAGAATTTCAGGTTAGGGACTTATCGTCATTTTAAATTAGCGATCAATTGCTGAAATTCCAGTTTCAGAACTGGAAGCCTAACTTCGCGCGCGGTTTATTAGGGATTGTGTTCAGATTTAGGTGTTTCTCCAGTTGAATAAAACCTATTTCTATCTGTTAGGTTTCCAACGCATCAAACGGATTAATAATATCCTTTCTGCACTAGAAGATATGTCATATTTAGTGTGAAGGTGAAAGAAACGTCATTGTACATTCTAAAATACAAACAAAATATCAAACGACTGTGAAACTGAACGAGACCAAATCCATATGTTAGCTAACTAAATTATCTACACGACTATATGGGACTCCACGCATTTTCAGTTTTATGTAGGGACGTGCAGGCGCTTAAATTCAGGTATTCTTGTGGAATGCTGCCCCGGACTGCAGTCCAGAGCCGCGTTCCCAGTCAATTCTCGTTACAGTGGCCTATCAGTATTGAAGAGTAAACTTTATAGGGTTATAGTTTATCGAGTCGGCTTAGATATGAGCCGTAGAAAATCACATTCCAATCTGTATTGAATTTAATATGTGTTTTCCAACGTGACGTGTGCGGTGCATTCTAGTTTTAGCGTCGCCTTTAGGGGGCAACTTTTCATGATTATAAACACGATGTTTTGCATCCAAATTTCTCCACGATATTCATAGACAGTAAAGGAATCTAACTATCGTAAGTTCCACTGTATTAAGATATATTTTCGTTTATAGTTCGCATCAAACACCTAGGGTAGCGTTTGGTAATCGATCGAAAACACAAGATTTCCTTAACCACAAACAATAATTAATTCTTAAAAATTCTAAATGACATCAATACGGGCTAACTAGCAGAGTTGGGTTCGATTCACTACAACTAACATGATGGCTCAAATTCTAAGTATTTGATTGTAACCTAACACTATGTCGATATATATCTTTACATACACATATATACATTTATATATAAAAAATAATTTAACATTATTATTTAACCTAGATATTATAATAGCATGAGCAATAAGAGATGGGTTTTCTCTTGCCTTTGGCGAAAGTGGCACGACAAATACGGCGGCACGACATGAGCACGATCACGGTAGCGGCAATAAGCTTCGGCTCAGCTAGCTACGGGGTTTTGGGCTGATGGCTCGAGCTGGCGATGACTCCGACAGAGGCAATGAACGGCAGCAGCGGCAGCGGTTTGGGGTATTAGAGCTCGGGTGTTGTGTCATGGAGGTGTTGGCAGTGGAGAGTCGGGGGTGTTGGTGACGGCTCGCAGACGTGGCGGTGATAGGAGGGAGGTCGACAGTGGGTTTGGTGGCGGTGGGTGGCTGTGGCGATGGGTGTTTGGAGGTGGAAGAGGGGAGTAGCTGAGGTGGTATGGTTGAGGGAGGAGGAGATGAAGATGGTAGTGATGAAGACGAGGTCGGCGGTGTTGATTAGGTGATGGCGGGGCAGCGGTGAGTGGAGGTTACAGGAGGTTGGTGATGGGGGTTGTTATTGGAGGTCGACGGCGAGGGTGCAGTGGGCGGCGGTGGAGTCGAGTTTGAGAGAGGGAGAACGAGCAAGATGGGATAAAAGTGAGAGGGGCTTGGTTGGAGGGGATCAACGTTGAGGAGATCGTGGGGGTCAGCGCGCAGATCATGCGACCGTTGGCGACGAGGTGGCGTGGGTCTTGCGGTGTGGGTGAACGGGTCTCGTGGCGAGGACGAGAGAGGAGGGGAGCCGTTGGAGGGAGAGGATTTGGTGGAGGGGATCGCGGGGAGTTGGCGAGCGAAGGCGGCGTCGACGAGGGCTGAGTCATGGGCGAGCGCGAGAAGAGGAGGGACATTGGGTTTGTGGCGGGAAAACGAAGGAGAAGAAGAAGCGGGCGTGGGTGAACGGGTAGGGTCGGGTGTTAGGTCGGGTAGTTTAAGGTTTGGGTTAGATTAGGGAAAAGATAATAATTAAGATAAATAAAATATATATAAAGTGCAAAAATAATAGGGGGGAAATTTGGAAATAAATATACGGAAAATAAACATGGAATTAGGGATTTACATCATACCTCCCCTTACAAAAATTTCGTCCTCGAAATTAAAGAATGAAAACAACGGAACAAACAACATGTTCCCCTCCGAACGTCGGCCGCACAGGACTGCTTGGTCCTGGCGCTGAGATTCGGGGCAGATGCTATTTGGTTTTATCCGTCTACCTCTCCGAAAATGCCAAGTTGATTTATGGCACCGTGTATCGGAGGTTTAGACGGATGCGGCCGATGTAGCAGACTTCGTCAGATTCCCCCTCAGGGTGAGGGGTTTTTGATTGTGGGGACGCTCTTCCCTGCAGGCGCAAGCCCCTGCAGTTAATTACGCTACCGTATCGCGGTAACAACTTTCTCCTTCTCCAGAATTTCACTTCGTGTCGTGTGTGTTTGTTTTGTTTGTGGTTGCCCATGGATTGTATACGGAGACTGAGTAATGCCGTCGCCCGTAGGACGTGGATTAGTCCAAATCCGTATTTACTTAGATTTGGGTTTGGTGTTTTTAGTTTAAGGATACGTTAGTCGCGTTGCGGCTAAGATCAACTTAAACGTTCGTTAAGGATACGTTAGTCCTGTTTGAGACTAAGATCAACTTAACGTGATCGTTTAGATCCGACAAAAGAGCGTTTGGGCTCTATTGTTCCAGTTTGGGAAATTCATAGTCCAATTTGGGACTAAAGTCTGTTTGGAGGATACGTTAGCCATTTTTGAGGCTAAGATCGACTCAAACGTTTGTTAAGAATACGTTAGTCCAGTTTGAGACTAAGATCAACTTAACGGGACCGTTTAGATCCGACAAAAGAGCATTTGGGCTCTATTGTGCCAGTTTAGGGACGTGGTGGTCCATCGCATTTATGGCCGTCGGGACCCGTCACCTCTCTGACGTCGTTGAAGAATTACAACGATAGGTGTCAGAGGAGTTCAGAGATGTACCCTTGAACCAGAGTCGATTTGGGGTTTTATCATTCATTTAAATGTCTAAGGATGCGGGACCGTTTAGATCCGGCAAAAGAGCATTTGGAGGCTCTATTATTCCAGTTTAGGGACGTAGTGGTCCACTTTCCAGTTTAGGGACGTGGTGGTCCATCGCCAGTTTAGGGACGTGGTGGTCCGATATTAGTTTAGGGACGTTTCGGTCCGATATTAGTTTAGGGACGTTCCGGTCCGATATTAGTTTATGGACATTTCGGTCCGATGTTAGTTTATGGACATTTCAGTCCAATATTAGTTTAGGGACGTTCCGGTCCGAGGTTAGTTTATGGACATTTCGGTCCGATGTTAGTTTATGGACATTTCGGTCCAATATTAGTTTAAGGACTTTTCGGTCCACGAGTTTAAGGACCCCGCAGTCCATATCGATGTATGGTCGTTGGGACCCGTCACCTCTTTGACGTCGTTGAGGAATTACAACGACGGATGTCAAAGGAGTTCGGAGATGTACCCTCGAACCGGATGTAAATTGATTTAGAAGAGCAATTTTGCTCAGTCAATTTAATTTAAGGACTTATGGCCAAAATTGGGCTAAGTCCAGTTGAAATGTTCAACATTTTATTTGCTTTTGCATTGCATTTCTTTTTTTTATTTTTATTTGGGCCTTGCCCAGAAAGGATGCAGAGCATCAATTTTATTTGGGCTCTGCCCTTGTATAAAGGATGCAAAGCATCAATTTATTTGGGCTCTGCCCATTTATTGCCTTGCAATTTATTTTGGCCTGTCAGGTCATTTTGATTTGGGCCTGGCCCTTTAATTAATGCATTGCATTTGTGCAAAATACTGTTAATTTGAGAATGTTTTAGATTCAAGAACCGATGGTTCATAAAACAAGTGCAAGGCACTATTTGATTTAGATCTACGAAAAAACAAGTTTATCTTATATCAGAGAACCAAAGGTTCATAGCAAGTGCAAGGCACTATTAATTTAATAACCTTTTAGGTTCAAGAACCGATGGTTCATAAAACAAGTGCAAGGCACTATTTTTACTTATTTATTTATCGTTAAAGATCTATGATCTTGTTCATAAGAGAATTTTCTCTCCTTTAAAAGGTTTTTACCTTTTTTCTTTATTCTTCAAAAGTTCTCTTCTCTTTTTTTTTAGCAAGATCTTGATGCCTTTGAATTGAGGTCTAGGGTCCTTTTTATAGTGCCCATAAATTAGTTAAAGTTTGTTAAAGAGATTATTCTCTAAGTGATTTGGGGAATTTTCCCCATCGTCGGATCTTTAATCCAAAGGTCTCTGTTTTACAGAAGAAATCTTATTATTTTAACAAAAACAGAAAAGATTTTCTCAAATCTTTATTCTGTTTTTGCAATAAAGAATTTTATTATTTTTTTATTTTTTATTTTTTATTTTTTTATTTTATTTTTTTTATTTTTTGCTTGCGCAACTGCGCGTTGACACGTGTCGCGCACTTGCGCAGTTGCGCAGCTGCGTGACACGTGTCGCACAACTGCGGAGTTACGCACGTTTTTTTTTTCTTCCTGAGCTTTGCTCTTATAGAGTACGTTACTTCATTTATTTTAATTTTAATTTTCTTTTTAATTTTCAAGACAGAGCTTTGCTCTGATTGGAGAAAAACAGAAGCATTGCTTCTTTTTCCATCTTGGAATTTAAACAGAGCTTTGCTCTGATTAAGGTAAACAAATGCCCCCCCACCGTTGCGCTTACGTGGTCTCCTAACGTGAGCGCAGCGGTGGCAGACTCCGAACCATCGCGCCATCTTTTGGAAGCTGAAAGGGCACTTGATGCCTATAAATAGGACCTTTGGTCCTCGAAATTTTTTTTACCACTTCAAGAATTTTGACTCAGAGCCTTGCTCTTGCTTAAGAATTTTCAGAGCCTTGCTCTTGATTTTTTTTCCAAGAACTCCAGAGTTCATAACCATCATAGGTAAAAATTAAATTAAATTAAAGCTGATTAATAGAGCCTTGCTCTCCATAAATCCCTGATCTAAAGAAAACCTATTTAGGGTTTCATTTAGCAGAGCTTTGCTCTAAAGAGGTCCAAAGAGAACTCAGGAGAATCCTGTTAGGGTTCCATTAATAGAGCTTTGCTCTATAAAAGATTTTTCTTATATCTTCTTAATTAATGGAGCTTTGCTCCTCCCAACTTATATGGCACTTGAGAATATTATTATTATTATATCATTTTTTTTTCAGAGCGGAGCTCTCAATATTTTCAGGGAATTTTCCTCAAATTCTCCTCATAACTGATTTTGACTGGTGTCGCTCCTGTCTGCAGAGCATTGCTCTCGAGGAGTTTAACTTTTAACTTTCTGTATTTTCTTGTTTATTAATATCCCTGTATTGTTTTCTTCAGGTATTATGGCGGTGCGTCTATACAGCTTGCACGAGTTCATCACTTATGAGGATATCCGTGTACAGGGCCGTCAACAGAACCAGGAGTTTACGGACGCTCAATGTGCAGAGGTCATGGGTCGCCTGAATGCCAGCGGTGGCTGGCTGCTACCTCGTCGTTCGGCCCTTTTGAAAGTCGTGCTGGGGTCAATATGGAGAGCACTCCCAGGTCTTCACGAGGCCTTACCGCTCAATGCGCTAGATGATGCCGAAGACAAGGTGCATTCAGTGTACCTGACGGGGCTGATTTCGAAGAAACGGCGAAACAACCTCGTTGACATCCTACATCAAATTTTTCAGCAGACGACAATCGTTGCTGCTTATCGAAGGCCGGAGGGGCTTGCCGATGATATTGACACCGAGGAGCGCGAGAGGCTGCGCATAAGAATAATTAGAAAGGCCAAAAGAAGTTTGGACGGCCTTACTTTTGAATTCCTCAATCCCTACCCCGGATCTGAAGTTATTCCATTGTAATAATGTTTTCCTTTTACCGCTTTTCAAAATTGTAAGAATTTTTGCCAATATGAATGGAAACTTTTTACTTCAGCTTCTCTTATTTCCCGTCCTGAGTTTTCTGTCCATGCATAAATGAATGCGTCACGCATGCCAGATCAAATGTAGACCGGATATTCTCTCTGTCATCTTATTTCTTTTAAAGTCAGCAGGCTGTCTTAATAACCATGGTTGATGGATGTCTAAAACGAGTATTCTGACTTCCTCAGGAAATAGCGATGGCTTAGGCCGCAGGTTCAGGTCTAATGCCTAAGACTTTTCAATTCTATAAGCCGTGAGGGTCTCATAGAGGCTTTTCTCCCTACGGATCGAGAGGATCTCATAGGTGGATTTTCTCCTTAGGAATCGTGAGGATTCCTAAGTGTGGTTTTCTCTTATAAGTCGTAAGGATCTTATAAGAGAATTTTCCCTCTTACGAATCGAGAGGATTCGTAAGTGGTTGTTTCCCTCCTCGTCGAAATTCGACTTCGGAGAGTGAGACCCGTGAATAGTATGCAAGAGACCAGTTTGGATTGACTTGCAGGGCCCCATTGCTCAAAAAGCAAGCTTTTCAATCCTTGCTGTCTAAGACTTTATCTCACGAGTCGAGCCGCCTCGACAATTTTTCACAAGTCGAGACGAATCGAACGTTTCTCGCAAGAACATCTTAACGTCGCATTTAACCTCTGCTCTTTACGACAGAAGCCCGTTAAGGTCGGTGGTACTTAGGGTTTTGGCCATCGTACCGTCGCATAAGCCGATATAGTCCTCGATAGGCAATCGTGCTGTTCGAGTAGCCCCGCGACTGCCGTGTCTCTGATCCCTTCGGGGGCTGGACAAGACGTCTTCAAGCAATCCTCCTTGGCAGTTTGACCGTCGGAAGAGCAAGCGCTAGGAATTTGCCATGCCGCTTTTTACTTGAGGTTAGGCTCATTTTGGAGAGCCCCGATGAGTCATAACCACTCCGCGCTGGTGTGGGATGATCTCCGATAGTCTTTCAGGCTTTATATGACTTGCCGTTAAGACCCTGAAGCTAGGAATTTGGCCTTTGCTTCGTTTGCTGGCACTGCGTCCTCTGTATCGAGACGAATGTCATGGTGGGAACTAGGGATTTTGCCGTGGCTCCATTTGTTTGATGACGTTGCGTCTGCTGTGTCGAGACGAACGTTGGGGCGACATCTCATCTGCTGTATCGAGACGGACGTCGAGGTGGTGACCACTCTGTGCTGGTGCAAGATGATCTCCGGTTGTCTTTCCGGTTTTATATGAGTTACCGTCAAGACGTCGAAGCTAGGAATGTGGCCTTCGCTTCGTTTTCTTTGGTGTGTCCAAATCCTGTTGGAGGACGAACGCTGGGGTTAACATTTCGTCTGCTGTATCGAGATGAACGTCAAGGTGGTGACCACTCTGTGCTGATGCGAGATGATCTCCGATTGTCTTTCCGGTTTTATGTGAGTTACCGTAAAGACGTTGAAGCTAGGAATGTGGCCTTCGCTTCATTTGCCTTGTCATGTCTGAATCCCTGCTGGAGGAAGAACGATGGGGTCGACATCTCGTCTGCTGTATCGAGACGGACGTCAAGGTGGTGACCACTCTGTGCTGGTGTGAGATGATCTCCGGTTGTCTTTCTGGTTTTATATGAGTTACCGTAAAGACGTTGAAGCTAGGAATGTAGCCTTCGCTTCATTTGCCTTGTCATGTCTGAATCCCTGCTGGAGGAAGAACGATGGGGTCGACATCTCGTCTGCTATATCGAGACGGACGTCGAGGTGGTGAACACTCTGTGCTGGTGCGAGATGATCTCCGGTTGTCTTTCTGGTTTTATATGAGTTACCGTAAAGACGTTGAAGCTAGGAATGTGGCCTTCGCTTCGTTTGCTTTGTCACGTCTGAATCCCTGCTGGAGGAAGAACGCTGGGGTCGACATCTCGTCTGCTGTATCGAGACGGACGTCGAGGTGGTGACCACTCTGTGCTGGTGCGAGATGATCTCCGATTGTCTTTCTGGTTTTATATGAGTTACCGTAAAGACGTTGAAGCTAGGAATGTGGCCTTCGCTTCATTTGCTTTATCATGTCTGAATCCCTGCTGGAGGAAGAACGCTGAGGTTGACATTTCGTCTACTGTATCGAGACGAACGTCAAGGAGGTGACCACTTCATGTGAGATGGTCTCCGATTGTCTTTCCGGTTTTATGTGAGTTACCGTAAAGACGTTGAAGCTAGGAATGTGGCCTTCGCTTCATTTGCTTACACTGCGTCTGGTGTATTGAGACGAATGCTGAGGTGGAGCTGGGATTTTGCCATCACTCCGCTTTGTTTCGACCGTGAGGTCTTTTGTTGACGTTGCATCTGCCTCCAGCTGGACTGCGGAGGAACGCTGTTGTTGACATTGCGTCTACTGTATCGAGACGAATGCTGAGGTGAAGCTGGGATTTTGCCATTGCTCCGCTTGATGGTGTAACATCTGTGTCCTGTTGGAATGAGGAGGCACACCATTGTTGGTCTCTAGGCTGTAGACGTTGACGTCGAGACCCTGAAGCTCGGGATCTTCGTTTGCTTCATTTGTTGACATCGTGTCTGTAATATTGCGACAAATGTCGAGAAGGTCTCTAGGTTATCTATGAACCGTCGAGATTTGGCTTCGCTTTCTGGTGGAGCCTGTTGGGAAGGTATTGTTCCCTCTTTGTTTGTGCCCCTGGATTGTATACAGGGATCGATGTGATCTTACCTGTAGGGCAGAAGTTTCATTCATTTTCATATTATTATTTTATTTCCGCGATGCTCTATCATTTCAGCTTTTATATCGCGAAGGTCGCGACTGCCCAATCATTTCGGTTATTTTTCGCGGTGCCCAATCATTTCGGCTATTTATTTTATTTTTACTCGCTGTTTTTTTTTTTGCGAGTAGGGGATTTGGGATCTGATACCAATCTTGGCATCAGCATCGCTGCGACTGGAATATTGCCAGGAGCGAATCATCATTTGCCGTGAAAGGACTTGGAATTTGATACCGGTTTAGGCATCAGCATCGCTACCACTGGGATATTGCCAGGAGCGAATCATCATTTGCCGTGAAAGGACTTGGAATTTGATACCGGTTTAGGCATCAGCATCGCTACCACTGGGATATTGCCAGGAGCGAATCATCATTTGCCTCTGTCGATGTAGAACAAAGGCGGCTTAGCGACCAGGGTTAAGGTCCTGTCGACTAAGGCTTTTGACTTTATGAGCCGTAAGGGTCTCACAAAGCTATTTCTCCCTACAAGTCGTGAGGATCTTATAGGTGTATTTTCTCCTTAGGAATCGTGAGGGTTCCTAAGTGTATTGTTCCTCTGTAAGTCGTAAGGATCCTACAGGAGGGTTTTCTCCTTGTAAGTCGAGAGGATTTACAAGGGTTGTTTGCTGTACAAGCATATCCCTAGTCACGGATGGGACTTTGTTAGGGAAATATTTATTCGTGCCCGTGGATTGTATACAAGGGTCAATATTGAACCGCTTATAGGGCAATATCGGAAATTGTGGGGATTGCTTAAGCACAGGTTTAGGTCTCTGTAACTTAAGACTTTCAAATCCTATGAGCCGTGAGGGTCCCATAAGAGAGTTCTCCTTACGAGTCGTGAGGATCTCGCAAGTGTATTTTCTCCTTAGGAATCGTGGGGATCCCTAAGTGTGTTGTTTCTTTGTGAGTCGTAAGGATCTCACGCAGGTGGTTTCTCCTTACAGGGTCGAGAGGACCCTATAAGTGTTTCTCAACGAGGTTGCGCCCTTTCGGGTTTTCACAAACACTCGCCGGTAGTCCTGCTGTTTTTACTCACGGAGCCCTTTCGGGTTTTCATCCGTGCCCATTTTGCTTATGGACATACCGTTTTTTTTTATTTTTTTTATTTTTATTTTATTTTTCTTTTATTTTTCATTTTTTTTTACAAGGTCGCGCCCTTTCGGGTTTTCACGAACACTCGCCGGTAGCCCTGCTGTTTTTACTCACGGAGCCCTTTCGGGTTTTCATCCGTGCCCATTTTGCTTGTGGACATACCGTTATTATTATTTTTTTTTATTTTTTATTTTTTTTTTAACGTCAGCCTGAAGATGCTGCGGGTTGGGAGTAGTTTAACGACGTTTCGGTCATTTGCAAGTTTTTAGGACATTGCGGTCCATCATTAGTTTAAGGACATCTCGGTCCTTTGTTAGTTTAAGGACGTTTCGGTCCGTTATCCAGTTTTAGGACGTAGTGGTCCGTTAGGCTTTCTCTATGAATGAGCATGATGCCCCCGGCGTGTCCATATTTTTCGGAGCATGCGATTGTGGCGGGTTCACCTTCCAAATTTCGGACAACGCGAACTTGCCCTGTTGGTATTGGTCTTCAACCCAGTTTTTGAAGACGTAGCAGTCCTCGATCAGGTGACCTACTGTTTGGTGGTAAGGGCAATAATTAGGATTATTAATATCGCCTGGCCACAACGGACGTTTTGGACTCGGCAGATTGATGAGTCTGTTGCGCACTGCCAGCTCGAACAGTCCCCTTGTTTTATCTTGCGGAAACGAGTAAGGACGTTTCAACTTTTCCTGGAGGGATTGCCGCTTGTTGCTTTGGCAAGCAACCGGTCTAGGGTCACCTGATTGTTGGTGAGTGCTGGCGACAAGGGCCTTTTTTCCTTTTCTTTTATCCTTTTTGTTCGATCCTTTGTTTACGGGGCCGAGATTTTTTCCGAGTAGCATGCGATTGCACGGCTGAACGTTCTCGCAGCTTCTCAATTCCTTTATTTTTGAAATAGATTCCCCGATGGAAGAGTTGGGGGTAGCTTCTTCGTCAGAGTCGCTTCCAAAGGTGATAATTTGTGATCCCTTGAAGTCGGCTATATGACAGTCGGCGGTGGCTCTTTTGCGCTCATCTATCGCATTTTTTCGATGTCCACAAGCTTCACACTTTGTTCTGTCGGAGTGTCGCTTTTGAGCGACATACCCTTGCCACCAACAGTTAAAGGATTCGCAGTCTTCGGTAGGATGTATGATCTTCTGATGATATAAACAGAAGTTAGGGTGCACCTCTACCTCAGAGAAAGCATTTTCTTCAGAGGGCGGTAGCTTCATTCCTACTGATAGAGCTTTGGCGAACCGTTTCCTTGTCTTGAATTTGTTTTTACCCGCAGTGTGTGGCTTTTGATTTGACGGGAATACCTTGGTTCTTTTCAGTATGGCCATTTCATGCTCTTGATTGGCTTTTGCTTTCAAACGAATTTCATTTAGGAAGACATCGATCAACTCGTCTGATGGCTATAGAATCTCTGGCTCAGGGTTCGCCATTGATTTCTCAGCGCAAGGAGCCTCCTCATCATCCGTCAGTGAATGAGAAATCACATGACAAGTCGCCACGTAGCCTTCGGATTCATCCGATAAGTTTTCTCTGTCGTTTTCATCCTCGATGAAAGAACAAGTTGCCCCCGGCGTGTCCATTTTCTTTGGAGAGTGTGGTTGTGGTGGGTTTACCTTCCAGTTTTACGACAGCGCGAACTTGCCTTGTAGATACTGATCCTCGATCCATCCATTAAAGACGAAACAATCCTCAATCGGGTGACTTACCGTTTGGTGGTAAGGGCAATAATTGGGATTATTAAGATCGCCTGGCTGCGACAGACGCTTTGGACTCGGCAGATTGATGAGTCTGTTACGCACTGCCAGCTCAAACAGTCTTCTCATTTTATTCTGAGGAAACGAGTAATGACGTCCTAGCCTCTCTTCGAGGGATGGGCGTGGACGCACGTTGTTTTGGCGAGCGACCGGCTTTGAGTTGCTCGACTGTTGCTGAGCGTTGGCGACGATGATCGCTTTTCCTTTCTCATTTCGGGGATCGGGTCTTGGAGGAGACGGTCTATGGCCCATCTGGTCTATTTGGGCTAATTTTTCGATCAAGGCCTGGAAGGTGGTCGGCCTGAAGAACATCATGAATTGCGAGATGGTCGCCTGCGGATCGAGAGTGCCCACAAACATGCCTACCGCAGGTGCCTCTTCTATGCGTTGTTCGCATTTCGACCATAGGTTGCGCCATCGTGTTGCGTATTGGACCCACATTTCGCCGGGCCTTATCCTGGCATTTATCAGTGCTGTTATCGGAGTGCGTTCACTAGCACTCGCGAATCTTTGTGTAAACAGCAGCTCCATCTCTGCAAATGTTTTGATAGAGTCGTTAGGCAGCTCCGAATACCATTCAAAGGCTATTTCTGCTAAGCTGCCGACGAATTGTCGTAATAACAATTTGTCATCGCCTCCAGTATTGCCGCATAAGGCCCTGAATTGAGCGACGTGCTGATGCGGATTCCCTGTCCCTTTATATACATGGAATTTAGGGATCGTATATCCCGGCGGGTAACTAATTTGGTCATACCAGCCCGGGTAGGGTCGTCCGGTTCTAGCAATTTGCTCAGCCGCTTCATTTGCCTGGTGAGCTCGTATTTGCTGAGCTATATGGTCATTCAGTGCGGCCTTAGAAATGGTATCTTCCTTGGCAGCTAAAAGAGCCGAAGGAGGACTTGATGTCTCTCCTTTGTCATCTTCAAGGACAATCGGAGGATCTTCAGCAGGAGGATCTGGCTGTAACATCATCCCTACCATATCTTTGAAGAGGAGCGCCATCTGTTTTATGTTTGCCGCCTGCTCTGCAGCTTCTTTGTCCCTCTTTTCGAGGACTCTGCGTAAAAAGTCAGCGTCAGTTTCTTGTTCTTGACGCTCATCCGAAGACGTTTCAGAGCTTTCTTTTGGCTCAGTGAGTGCAGCCATTGTAGTCATCATTTCCTGAAGCTTTTGCTGTTGCTCCTGGGCTTTCGTCACGGATCGGATGAGCGGTCGGTGGCCTGTAGAAGCGCGGCTTTCCTCCTTTCCAGAAGCCATATAAACAGTGTGCACCACCATGCCCCCAGACTTGGGACGTTTGTGTTCGGCGCTTTTATACTTCGCCATGTTCACAGGGGCTTTTTGTGGCCTCCTTTTTTGAGTGATTGGAGTTAAGGGAGCCGTTGTAGTGGGCACCCAAGTAGCTTTTGCTTTTTGTGGTTTGACAGAGTAATCCTTCCCCTGCCGAACCTTCATCTTTTTCTGTCGTCGGAGGCAGTCTTGATCGATCACCGACTCTTGGACCTGTCGCCAGACTTTGTAAATTTTAGAGGACAGCCGTTGAGGGGGCTGCTCTAGCTTCTTCTCTGGAGTATTCTCCACAGGTGAAGGAGTTCGTTTCAACATCGCAGTAGGAGAGTTTCTGCGCACCTTGTTGAGCAGTTCAAAGCTGTTCTTGGTTGGAACAGCAGCCTCGATCCCCACCATCGGAGCTGATGGCGTAAATCCAGAGGGGGAGTTGCCCCCAGCCTTTCTTACTCGATGCCAGTGGCGACGTCGAGCGTGTCTTGCGGATGGAGTCACCTCCGTTGTTGGATAAGCTTCTTCATGCCCCCTGCCATGGGTAGGGGAAGCAGCTTTGAGGACCTCGCCTGGAGCAGCAACCGGAATAGCCAGCCTTGTAAAACCTGACTTCTCGGAAGGAGGGACCTTTCCAATGATTTCGTCCGTTTGAGTCGGGATGGCAATCCGCTTTGGGATGGCAGCTTCGGGTATCGCAGGTTTGTGGACGTTCTGGCCCAGTCTGTTGAAAACTGAGGTATTGAAGCTGGGCGACCCGTTGAGAGGGGTCGCGGCAGTGGTAAGCCGATCAAAGACCGACTTCTTTGGGGCTTCTTGCAACGTCATTGTGGCATTGAAGCTTAACGGTGGGAGCATGGTCCCGAAGAATAATCCAGTCGTGGCCTGAGTTATCTGCTCCACTGGCATCTTGAAAAGGGAGGCCGCTTGGGGCCCATAAGTCACTCCTCCAGCAATGACGGAGCGAGAGTTATCGCTGCGGACGGTGCAGTTCAAAGCCATCGATTTTCTGTTTTCTGCATAGAGCAAGACACCAAATCTTAGTACCTTGAATCCACAGGCAATCACAGCAAACCGCGATTCGTTCGCGAACACGACACACGAAGTGTGGAGTGGAAAGAGGAAGAGGTCCCACCGGGCGTGCCAGAATCTGTTCCCCTCCGAACGTCGGCCGCACAAGACTGCTTGGTCCTGGCGCTGAGATTCGGGGCAGATGCTATTTGGTTTTATCCGTCTACCTCTCCGAAAATGCCAAGTTGATTTATGGCACCGTGTATCGGAGGTTTAGACGGATGCGGCCGATGTAGCAGACTTCGTCAAATTCCCCCTCAGGGTGAGGGGTTTTTGATTGTGGGGACGCTCTTCCCTGCAGGCGCAAGCCCCTGCAGTTAATTACGCTACCGTATCGCGGTAACAACTTTCTCCTTCTCCAGAATTTCACTTCGTGTCGTGTGTGTTTGTTTTGTTTGTGGTTGCCCGTGGATTGTATACGGAGACTGAGTAATGCCGTCGCCCGTAGGACGTGGATTAGTCCAAATCCGTATTTACTTAGATTTGGGTTTGGTGTTTTTAGTTTAAGGATACGTTAGTCGCGTTGCGGCTAAGATCAACTTAAACGTTCGTTAAGGATACGTTAGTCCTGTTTGAGACTAAGATCAACTTAACGTGATCGTTTAGATCCGACAAAAGAGCGTTTGGGCTCTATTGTTCCAGTTTGGGAGATTCATAGTCCAATTTGGGACTAAAGTCTGTTTGGAGGATACGTTAGCCATTTTTGAGGCTAAGATCGACTCAAACGTTTGTTAAGAATACGTTAGTCCAGTTTGAGACTAAGATCAACTTAACGGGACCGTTTAGATCCGACAAAAGAGCATTTGGGCTCTATTGTGCCAGTTTAGGGACGTGGTGGTCCATATTCCAGTTTAGGGACGTGGTGGTCCATCGCATTTATGGCCGTCGGGACCCGTCACCTCTCTGACGTCGTTGAAGAATTACAACGATAGGTGTCAGAGGAGTTCAGAGATGTACCCTTGAACCAGAGTCGATTTGGGGTTTTATCATTCATTTAAATGTCTAAGGATGCGGGACCGTTTAGATCCGGCAAAAGAGCATTTGGAGGCTCTATTATTCCAGTTTAGGGACGTAGTGGTCCACTTTCCAGTTTAGGGACGTGGTGGTCCATCGCCAGTTTAGGGACGTGGTGGTCCGATATTAGTTTAGGGACGTTTCGGTCCGATATTAGTTTAGGGACGTTCCGGTCCGATGTTAGTTTATGGACATTTCGGTCCGATGTTAGTTTATGGACATTTCAGTCCAATATTAGTTTAGGGACGTTCCGGTCCGAGATTAGTTTATGGACATTTCGGTCCGATGTTAGTTTATGGACATTTCGGTCCAATATTAGTTTAAGGACTTTTCGGTCCACGAGTTTAAGGACCTCGCAGTCCATATCGATGTATGGTCGTTAGGACCCGTCACCTCTTTGACGTCGTTGAGGAATTACAACGACGGATGTCAAAGGAGTTCGGAGATGTACCCTCGAACCGGATGTAAATTGATTTAGAAGAGCAATTTTGCTCAGTCAATTTAATTTAAGGACTTATGGCCAAAATTGGGCTAAGTCCAGTTGAAATGTTCAACATTTTATTTGCTTTTGCATTGCATTTCTTTTTTTTATTTTTATTTGGGCCTTGCCCAGAAAGGATGCAGAGCATCAATTTGTTTTGGGCTCTGCCCTTTTAGAAATGATGCAAGGCATCAATTTTATTTGGGCTCTGCCCTTGTATAAAGGATGCAAAGCATCAATTTATTTGGGCTCTGCCCATTTATTGCCTTGCAATTTATTTTGGCCTGTCAGGTCATTTTGATTTGGGCCTGGCCTTTTAATTAATGCATTGCATTTGTGCAAAATACTGTTAATTTGAGAATGTTTTAGATTCAAGAACCGATGGTTCATAAAACAAGGGCAAGGCACTATTTGATTTAGATCTAAGAAAAAACAAGTTTATCTTATATCAGAGAACCAAAGGTTCATAGCAAGTGCAAGGCACTATTAATTTAATAACCTTTTAGGTTCAAGAACCGATGGTTCATAAAACAAGTGCAAGGCACTATTTTTACTTATTTATTTATTTATCGTTAAAGATCTATGATCTTGTTCATAAGAGAATTTTCTCTCCTTTAAAAGGTTTTTACCTTTTTTCTTTATTCTTCAAGAGTTCTCTTCTCTTTTTTTTAGCAAGATCTTGATGCCTTTGAATTGAGGTCTAGGGTCCTTTTTATAGTGCCCATAAATTAGTTAAAGTTTGTTAAAGAGATTATTCTCTAAGTGATTTGGGGAATTTTCCCCATCGTCGGATCTTTAATCCAAAGGTCTCTGTTTTACAGAAGAAATCTTATTGTTTTAACAAAAACAGAAAAGATTTTCTCAAATCTTTATTCTGTTTTTGCAATAAAGAATTTTTTTATTTTTTATTTTTTATTTTTTATTTTTTTATTTTATTTTTTTTATTTTTTGCTTGCGCAACTGCGCGTTGACACGTGTCGCGCAACTGCGCAGCTGCGTGACACGTGTCGCGCAGTTGCGCACTGCGCAGTTGCGCACTGCGCAGCTGCGTGACACGTGTCGCGCAACTGCGCAGTTGCGCACTTGCGCACTGCGCGGTTGCGCACTGCGCAGCTGCGTGACACGTGTCGCGCAACTGCGCACTTTTTTTTTTCTTCTTCTTCTTCCTGAGCTTTGCTCTTATAGAGTACGTTACTTCATTTATTTTAATTTTAATTTTCTTTTTAATTTTCAAGACAGAGCTTTGCTCTGATTGGAGAAAAACAGAAGTATTGCTTCTTTTTCCATCTTGGAATTTAAACAGAGCTTTGCTCTGATTAAAGTAAACACAACACTACTCAAACTGGTGCGGAAAACATTGACGGATGTCCTCCTCATGTTCTCAGGTAGACTCTCCCGGAGAATAACCACCCCAAGAAACTCGAACCAAGGGAATGACTTTGTTCTTTAGCACTTTTTCCCGACGATCGAGAATGATGGTAAGCTGCTCCTCGTAAGACGGATCGGTGCCCAACGTTAACTCCGAATGGTCCAGGATATGGCTGTTATCCCGAACATAGTGCCTCAACTGAGATACATGGAAAGTATTATGCACACTAGCTAGCGATGGAGGCAAGGCAAGCCGATAAACCACCTCTCCTACTCACTCTAGCACTTCAAAAGGTCCGATGAATCGGGGACTGAGTTTCCCGCGAGTACCAAACCTGATCACTTTCCGAGTGGGTGATATCTTCAGAAATACGTAGTCACCAATACCAAACTCCAACGACCTTCTGCCGGCATCTGCCCAACTCTTCTGTCGGTCCTAAGCCGCCTTGATCCGTTGCCTGATCGTCTGAACCTTGCTCACTGTCTGCACTGTGAGCTCAGGGCCTAATAACCTTCGTTCACCGACATCATCCCAACAAAGGAAGGACCGACACTTTCGTTTATACAGAGCCTCGAAAGGTGCCATCTGGATGCTAGCTTGGTGGCTGTTGTTATACGAAAACTCTACCAGATAGAGGTGATCCTCCTAAGAACCCTAAAAATAAATCATGCATGCCCTCAGCATATCTTCGAGCATCTGGATAGTACGCTCGGATTGCCCGTCTGTCTACGGATGTAGGCCATGCTAAACTTGAGATGTGTGCCTAAACTCTCATGCAGGCTCTTCCAGAAATGGGAAATGAACCTGGTGTCTCAATCAGACACGATACTAACGGGCACCCCGTGCAGTCTCACAATCTCCTGCATATACTTCTCTGCAAGCGAATCCGTCGATTATCCGACTCGGAAAGATATGAAATGTGCTGCCTTCATGAGACGATCAACAATAACCCAGACAACATTGTTTCCCCTTGGACTTCGAGGTAGTGCCATCACGAAATCCATGGTGATTTGCTCTTATTTCCACTCTGGCACTGGAAGTGGTTGCAACAACCCAGCGATTCTGTAACATTCTAGAAATCGTTATGCTAATTTTTCCGTTTTAGGGTAAAATAGTCGGTGTTTTCCGTTTTAACCCGATTGTGATCAAGCTTCTGTATAAACTTGATGGCACCTAGTTTAACTAGAATAGTACTAGTGCGCGTGCTTTGGGGATCAATGGGAAGTTTTGGTTCACATAGAATTTTTCCCTAATTAATTATTATTTTAATGTGTTATTTACGCACTTAATTAGTGGTAATTACATTTTGGGTTAATTACTTCTAATTTGAATCATTGCTAAACTAATCAAGTTTAAGTTAAACAAAACCATCCATCAAATATCTAGATATTTTTGTGGCAAAATGTTTTATATTTTAAAGAAAAAGAAAAGAAAGAAAAGGTGGCAAAATGCATTAATGAGCATTTATTGTCAATTTTAGCTAGAACTTTCTTCATTTTTTCACACCCCCCCCCCCCCCACTTGCAATGGTCGGGCCCTCTCCCTCTTGCTGCCCTCTCATTTCATTTGCCCCATTTGCACTTCTTTGAGCTTCCAAAATTCATCAAAAATCCTAAATAATTCCACATAACTCATAATTAAACAATAACCAATTTTTTTCTTCACAAATCTTGCTTATATCTTTAAGGAAAACATCATTTTGGAAGAAAAAATGATGGATCTAGTTGCTAGATTTTGTTCTTGAGAAGGTATAAATTCAAACCCTAATCCTTATTTGTTGTGTTAAAATCATATAGTTAGCTATCTAATTGTTTAGTATAGTTTTAAATTCATGTTTAATTCATTCATGATAATTTTTAGTGAAGAATCAAGTTAGGATTTTGTTTAGTGAAATGGTTAATCAAGATGTTTAGACTAATGAAACTTAACCTACTTACTAGATTTGTTATATGATATTTTACTAATTGTATAATTAGCTTAATTACAAACTAGACTTTTACTAAATCCTAATTAAGTGAGATTAAAATTATAGTAAAGGTATGAATGGTTTAATCTTGCTATATTGTGATGTTTGTAAATTCTAGTTTTAGTAAAAACTTGTAGTTTTGTCTTAAAATGATTTAAGTTGCTTACTAGATTTTAGGATAATTTAGGCGTGAGTTTCTTTGGACGTTACGACGTTATTTATATTGATTCCACGCTATATCTTGTGTTGTGAATGCGCGATCGGTGCGATCAGGGTTTAGGCTTGGTAGCTGTGTCGCTTGGCGTTCCTAGCTAGGGTCGTGCCGATGTCGTTCGTGTCTTTGTGTACCTTTTGCTCTTGAGTTGGTTTTGTAGTGTCGCTACGCGCGTTGGCCACTGGACGAACACTTGAGAGTATATTTGGAGTTGGTGCATCGGTCAAGCGCAGTTGGTACGTGTTATTGGTCAATTGCTAAAATATACTTGTTATATTGTTATATGCTTTCAGGATCGCAGGCGGGGATTTCGGGCGCTGCGAAGAAGGGAAAGCGAGTTGTTGGCTTTACTTAGCCAGGATAGTTGGTGAGTAGATTTAACATCTACAGGGGAATCGCCCGCATGACGTTATGCGTCTGGGCTAGATTAAATGATATGACTATTAGTTAGATGTATACGGATATTGATTGTGCATATATACCTTTGTTGCATATCTCATTTCCTATTGTGCATGGACTTAGTATTAATGAGACACAATACCATTATTAACGGTTCATGTTTCACGAGCACTAATTGTATGCTACACACACACCGTCGATAATTGCCATGACACGCACAATACCTATACATATGTGATATTGTATTGCTTAGGGACATTGAGACATGATCCTCATTTTCATTGTGCATATGACATATAGCATACTTGTGGTCACGTTCCGTACCTTCGGAAATCTCATAAAAATCCAAAATCCCAAAATCACGAGTATATAAATAATGAGTATCGGCATAAGCCCCACAATACTGCATGATAACATGAAAATGTGAATGCATGAAGTGTCTAAGTAATAAATGCAATGTCTAAACTAGCACATGAGAGTAATCACAATATTATATTGATCTAGCCTTTAGCCGATTCTATCAATAAAAGATAATATATCCTAACAGGCTCTGATACCACTGTAGCATTGCCTAGCACGACAGCAAGGTTTCGGGAGGTATCATCCATGCCGTTTTCAAAAATTTGCCATGCTGAACAATCCTAACCCTAGAATCTTAACTAGAGAATTAGACAATACAACATATAAACAACTTTACATCTAAGTGAACATGGAATACAACCTTTGTAGACCGGTCCTTTACTTCAATAGCTCCGTATAGTAGTCCTTTCGCTCCAAGTAGTGATTTTCCGGACTCTAGAATGGCTCCACAAGATGAAAGGAACAAGCTTGCTTGAAGTCTTCGAGACCGAAAACGATCTACGTCGAGCAGATACTAACTCAAGCTATCTCTTCACTAATTGTGAAGCTAACACCCTAAACTAAATGGCTAATCTAGTAGAGCATGATGAAGTAGGATTTTTGCTCACTTTAGAAATCTTTTTCTAACAAATTTTCCCCACCTCTCCAAAATCTAGAGAGCTCTCTCTTATTCATGAAGAAGATGAAGCCAATAATGTTATAGCAATCATGGGTGAGAAAATATCTCATATAACTCATGTAGAGACTTAACCATGGCTTAAATTAATGGTTGGCTTTATAAATATCTAGTGTAAAACAAAACTAGTGGACTAAGTCAGTGGTTCTAGAAGCATTCACTAAGCTCATCCATTTAACTAATTTACAACTAATATTTGATTTACTTTAAATAAATAAACCCTACATCATCATGAGCATGGTGTGAGTCTCATACACCCATGTAGCATGTGGCATCAAGTATGACTCAAAAAGAAACACAATTAATATATATCACACATATATTAAATGCATAAGTTAAAGAAATTCTTAAGTGAGCTAATATTAGTTAATGTAAATTAATATATCATATGCATATATAATTATACATTAAATTATTAAATCAACACTTGATTTAATAATCCGGTTATATCACATACAACCGACTAATATTATTTGTATCAACTTATCGAATCAACACTTGATTCGATAATCCGGCTATATCACATATAACTGACCGATATCATATATCGCGAGAATAGAATACGGTATCACATACACGTATTAATCTCGGTCCCGCACATATCACATATGTGCTCCTACTTCATTTCGCATGAGCCAGGAAACCTCTGTGTAGGACTTTAAAGACTCGTCAATACGCCAGCAGTAGGTGATGATCATATCAGTCACCCACAAGCCGTCAGCGGTACTAGCTGGACGTAACGGCTACCCGGGTATTGAGCGATCAGAAAATCAACAAGCAAGCCTGCTCATACCCCTGTAAAGCCTGTCAGTAACATTACCGTACAGTTCCGTCTCTTCGTATGATATGTCGCATATCTAGTCTAAGGGTGGTAAACGTCAGACCCCAGTAACCGACAAGTCGTGCCGATATGAGGCTCACAACGGGTCGAGAAACTACTGATAACACTTACCAGTAAATTTCCGTATCAGCCCTGGCCAGGGACTTCTTGTTATGCCCAATCGAGTACAGTGCAACATCAACCCCCAATACCGGGAAAGACGAATCCTCTCCTATCGCTCATTGCCTTCATGTGATTCAGTATTGTACCCAAAAGCCACCGTTTTTCACGTTCTCTTGAACGTGGTAAGGTGGAAATCAAAGTACGGTGGGAATCATACAAGACTCTATGACGATCTCAGGTCTACAGACTAACCTGTACCAGTGTCACTAGAGAACTGCTATCTGATGATAGGTATAATACCAACTAGGAGCTATCTGACGATAGGTATAATACCAACTAGGAGTTCTCAGCGGGTCCGTTCAGTATACCCGGTCTCCACTAAGCACCCGTATACCATCTTTGATGTCAAACACCAATGGATGTGGGATCATCCATCGCCCATCATATGGGTCAAGAAGTGTATACGCTAGTCTACTCTGGAATATCGATACCCTGTCTCGATACACCCTCGACTAGGAACAATTAGAGGATGTACTTGTGGACTACCCTGGCCCCACTGGTATGATCTCCATCATAGTCCTGGCAGTCAAGTACACATCCTATGGGCTTTATCAACATGTGAGAGCAAGACAATATCATAATACAAGTATACATGTTAAGACAAAGAGCAACCAGATAGCATACTATCATGTCGAGCAAGGAAGTCCTCTCTATATATGTCCAAGTATCCACTATAATATACATCATATATACAATAATGGCCTCTAGGGCATACACACAACTAACAAGAGCTCGGGTGTTGTGTCTAGGGGTGTTGGCAGTGGGGAGTCGGGGGTGTTGGTGATGGCTCGCAGGCGTGGCGGTGATAGGAGGGAGGTCAACGGTGGGTTTGGTGGCGATGGGTGGCTGTGGCGCTGGGTGTTTGGAGGTGGAAGAAGGGAGTAGCTGAGGTGGTGTGGTTGAGGGAGGAGGAGATGAAGATGGTGGTGATGAAGACGAGGTCGGTGGTGTTGGTTGGGTGATGAGGGGGCAGCGGTGAGTGGAGGTTGTAGGAGGTTGGTGATAGGGGTTGTTGTTGCAGTTCGACGGCGAAGGTGCAGTGGGCGGCGGTGGAGTCGAGTTTGAGAGAGGGAGAATGAGAGAGAGAGAGAGAACGAGCAAGATGGGATAAAAGTGAGAGAGGCTCGGTTGGAGGGGATCAACGTTGAGGAGATCGTGGGGGTCGGCGCGCAGATCACGCGACCGTTGGCGACGAGGTGGCGTGGGTCTCGCGATGTGGGTGAACGGGTCTCGTGGCGAGGACGAGAGAGGAGGGGAGCCGTTGGAGGGAGAGGATTTGGTGGAGGGGATCGCGGGGAGTTGGCTGGCGGAGGCGACGTCGACGAGGGCTGAGTCGTGGGCGAGCACGAGAAGAGGAGGGATGTTGGGTTTGTGGTGGGAAAACGAAAGAGAAGAAGAAGAAGCAGGCATGGGTGAACGGGTCGGGTCGGGTAATTTAAGGTTTGGGTTAGATTAGGAAAAAAAATAATAATTAAGATAAATAAAATATATAAAAAGTGCAAAAATAATGGGAAAAAATCTGAAAATAAATAAACGGAAAATATACATGGAACTAGGGATTTACATATCCTGGGTTGAGACATGAGAAAGAATGTGTAATGAATGTGAGAGAGAAAAATGGCTATTGACTTTTCATTTTATTATTTTTGTCTTTTGTGATGGATGTGATGAACATCTCCAATTATCTATTTTGGCTATTGGAATTTTGTAATTTTATTTTCTATTTTTTAATCTTGTTGATTAATGGCATCATCTAAGCATTTCTAGTTAGAATGGTAAGATTATAGTAAAATACCTTAAAACTACCTACGGTTTTTTAACTATGGGGTTTAAAGGGATTTTTCTCTCACTAAAATACCCTATAAATAGCCATTAAATGTATTTTAGTGTAATAAAACAACATTAAGGTATATTAGTGAAAGCATGATAGTTGAGGGTATTTTACTGAAAATTTCCGATTCGTGTTCATAGATCAGCAGCAAATCCCATCCTTTGCCCCCAATCTCTCTCTCTCTCTCTCTCTCTCTCTCTCTCAATTCACCACCACTGAGCCTCGCTCTCTCTCTCTCTCTCAAACCCTAACAACAACAGATCGATTGATCGGCGGCGAGATGTTCCTGCGGCGGATCCTAGCGAGCGGAGGCGGCGGCGCCCTGATGTCGAGGGTGAAGGAGACGACGGGGATCGTTGGCCTCGACGTGGTCCCCAACGCGAGAGAGGTGCTGATCTCGCTCTACACCAAAACCCTGAAGGAGATCAAGGCCGTGCCCGAGGACGAAGGGTACCGGAAGGCCGTCGAGAGCTTCACCAACCACCGCCTCATGGTCTGCCAGGAGGAGCACGACTGGGAGATGATCGAGAAGAAGATCGGTTGCGGCCAGGTCGAGGAGCTCATCGAGGAGGCCCAGGATGAGCTCAAGCTCATCGACAAAATGATCGGTATCTTCCTAATTTTCGCTATCAATTTCAGGTTCTCTGTGTTTCCCAATTTGTAGTCATGGTTTGTGATTCTGCCTCTTTGATTTTGGATCGATTTGAGATTTTGAGGCTTGTCCCCTTTGTAGGACGCATATGCTATTTTAGTGTAAATTTCCCCATTAGTATGTTTCATACCAGATATTCAAGATAGTACGCAGTATGCCATATATTACATGAAATCTTTAGTATGTCTCATGCCAGAAGAAATCCTAGATGTAGATAATTTTACTAGACACAGATACATAATTTTTTTTATAATATACTGAGTACAGCACTAACCATGGCATTCTTTGATGTAGATATTTTACAAGACACAGATACATAATTATCAAAATATAAGAATGAAATTATCACAATGGCATTCAACGTATTATCCATCTATCAAGATGACACAGCTTACTATGGGGAAAGCAACAGGGCAGAAATAGTGATTAATCTATAACAGATGTGTACTTTGTTATAACTCAAGTAACATTTATTTTGTTAAATAGTTATTTGGAACTTATAAGCTGAAAGAACGAGGGCAATTAGAAAAAAACGTTTATCTAAATGGGAAAAACGTGACCTATGCCGATCTTGCATCTTAAGGTATTATGATGGTTGTATTCGGAGTAAGAATTGGATACTTTCTTTTATAGCGAGAACGAAGTACATAAAAATAAAATTCTCACATGCCATTCATGAAGTTCCATGAAGTTTTTTTTCTTTGATCTGTCACCCACAAAGGGCTAGTTCGGGTGGGCGGTGTGAAACCATGATTTTGAAATATGGTTGTGAAACCATGGTTTTGTAACCAAACCATATTTTGAGGTATGTTCTAGGGAGTGGTGTGAAACCATGGTTTTGTAACCATAGAGTGTTTGGATAACCTGAATCATGGTTTTGTAACCATGATTTTAAATATAAATTACCAAAATAATATGTAAATATATATATATTTTAATATATGTGTGTGTGTGTGTATTAAAAATGCATAAAAAAACAAACTTTAAACATGTGGGCCCCATCATAAATTTTAAAAATTTTAAAAAACAAAACTTACAGGAGGGGCCATCAGCCCCCTTCTTCTCCACCGCTCCGCTCCCCTTTTCCGGGGAGGGAGGGGCGGCCGGCGCCGCTCAACGTGGGGGGAGCGGCCGGCGCCGCTCAACATGGGGGGAGCGGCCGGCGCCGCTTTCCCGAACGGGGCCAAAGTTACCACATTCATTCTCAATTTTCGAGACTATATAATATTGTCTAAAACAAGCGATATGTCTTTAATGTGAGACATCAATATATAAGAGGGTTTCCTATTGTGCTATGGTGTAGTATAGTAGATTAAACAACGAGGCCAAAAAACCATAATGTGCTGGCTAGATATGCTTCCGATCCTGAGTAAGGGAGCAAAAACACGGTGTTGCTGGTATAGTGGACGGCATTAATTGATATTGTCTTATAAACGTGGAGGGTAATTCTCATTTTATTGACGACCATAAAACCCTAGAAACTTTAGTAAATAGATGAATCTCTTTAAATTTTATACGAATCAAAAGTTCAACTACACAATAAAATAAGTTAAAAGCCTTTATGCAAGCTAACTCTTAACAAACCCTAATGATGCAAAAAGTTAAAAAAAGAGAGAAGAAAAGATCTTATGGAAAATATAACCTGGCATACATAAACATAAAATAAACTAAATTATCAATGATCTGTCAAATCCGAGACATGGTCAAATAGTCATTTTTTACATCTGGATCAAAAAAGATGGGGCTAACTAAAAAATCTCTGTCTTTTTTTTATCATTGGGTTTTATTTGGGTCCAATGATTTAAAAGTCTTTTAGTGGCATGTTCTACGTCGGATTCCTAATTCAATTTTTTTTTGTTTGGATCCATTGTGTTCATAATACTGAATAACTTCTTAAGAATGGATGCAAAGTTTCAAGAGACGAGGATAAGGAACCATTGGTACAGATGTAAACAAGCGTTGCAAACAAATAAAAAAACCCAAAAAATATAAACAATAGGTAGCAAACAAATGAAAAAACCAAAAAAGATATAAACAAGAGCTATCAAACAAATAAAAAGGCCACAAAGAGCGAGACACATACCATTCTCATCTCTTGTTACAAAATCTACATCTCCATGCGCATGTCTCTCTCTATTTATATATATTCTTCTTTGTTCATGAACTAGAAAGATAAAATCTAAGGAAAGAAATGATAGTGATGGGGTTGAAAATAACCCTTCTTTTTGTTGAAGTTTTCATTAATTTCTTGAATAAGGCATGCCATTCTCTCCGTCTCGTCTTGTTACTGAATCCACCCGAGCTTAGAATGATGAAATTTGAGGAATTTCGTCGACCACTTGGAGGGTAGCTGAAACCACCCGAACTTGAAGAGCTCAAAGTGGGCCAATGGCGAGGGCAGCGAGGAAGAGGCTTGGTCGATGTTGATGGTGTCGGGTCGAGCTTGATGGTGTCCATCTGAGCTTGATGTTGTCGGACAGCACGAGCTTGATGACGACGACGAGTTGGGTGTCGGGTCAATGTTGAAGATGACGGCGTTGTGACAAGCTTGATGATGATGACGGGTTGATGGTAAGGGACAAAGGGGGTTGTGGGAGAAGGGTAGTTTGTGGAAGGATGAGGGGTTGAGAGTTAGGAGAAGACATTCGCATGGGGATGCGGATTTAGTAACAAGAAGAGACAGAGAATGACGAGCCTTTTTTAAGAAGTTAATAAAAACTTCAACAAAAAGAAGGGTTATTTTCAACCCCATCATTGTATTTCTTTTCTTTAAATTTTATCTTTCTATTTCATGAACAAAGAAGAATAAATGTAAATGAAGAGGGACATGCGTATGAGAATGTAGATTTTATAACAAGAAGAGACAAGAATGGTGTGTGTCTCACTCTTTGGCTTTTTTATTTGTTTGCTGGTTTTTGTTTAAATCTTCTTTGGTTTTTTCATTTGTTTGCTAGCTATTGTTTACATCTTCTTTGTGTGTTTTTTATTTGTTTGCTAGCGATTGTGTTGTTGAGATCTTGAGGCTTGCCCATTTTGTTGCAGCATGCATTTTGATTGTCGTTTAGTTGATAAAAAGCTCATTTTTGGGGGTGATTTTTGAGCTTGCCCATCGCATGATATCTAGTTTAATGTGGGCAAGTTGAGGAGAATATAGAGGAGGCTGAGGATGAGCACAGACTCATCGCCAAAATGATCGGTTTGTGATCCTGCCTCTTTGATTTTGGATCAATTTGAGATTTTGAGGCTTGCCCAATTTGTAGTATGCATGTTGGTTGCCATCTAATTGAAAAAGCTGTTTTTGCGGAATTTTTGGTTCACACAGTTGAGATTTTGACCCATGATATCGTTATTGAATGTGGGTAAATTGAGGAGAAGATAGAGGAGGCTCAAGATGAGCTCAGACTCATCAACAAAATGATCGGTTTGTGTTTCCATTTCTTTAAACTTTGATCAATTTGAGATTTTGAGGGTTGCACTTTTATATGATGAAGAAATTATGAAGTGAGTAGCATGTTGATTTTCATTTAGTTGATAAAAAGCTGATTTTTGGTGGGGTGTTTTGGTGCACGCAATTGAGATTTCGACCTTGCCCATCTCATGATATCAGAAACCCTCCTTTTCTAAATATGTTATACCTTTTGTACCGACAAAGCTGATTGAATGTGGGCACATTGAGAAGAAGGTCAAGGTGGGACAGGACAGGACGAGATTAAACTTATTGATAAGAGGATTGGTGTGTGTTTCTAATTTATCCTTTGTTTTATTTAGATCAAGTTGAAGTTTTAAGGATTGCCCATTTTGTTGAATTATTGATTTCAGAAACAATATTGTAAGTAGGAGAAATAATGGAGTTTCAATTTAAATTTGAGTAAAGAAAACAATTAAGAATAGTTACTGAACAATGTTTATACTTATATTATTATATTAGGTCTTTTTATAGGGAAGAATATGTATATTAGTATGCACAATGGTCACAGATCATTATCAAGTTGGGGACTAATGTGAAATCAAAACGGAACTTTGGCCTAAGTTCTCCCAGGTTTCAGTGCTAAATGACTGTCTTCCATCCACTCCCTCTCGACTTCTTTTCCCTATTAGGTTCTATTGTTGTAAAAGTTGCATGAGCGGATTATAGCGGAGAAGTATGCAAGCTGCAATTTTGCACCCTACTAGATTTAGATATTGCTTGCAAGGTGCTTTTAGTTAGATGTGATCTTTGGTATCGGAAACTGATCAAATAATAACTTTGAAACTTGTATCTTTGTGTTGTGAATTACATAAACTTTTTTCTCTTACTTTTTATAAGCATCAGGAAATGAACTAGGAGAATAAATATTTAACCGAATAAGAAGACTCTTCTGTGGATGAGCTCAAGCCCATTGCTATATGTACCAGTCAATATCTTTTGCTCATCCCTCAGCCTCGAAGATATTGTCGAATTATTTGCTTTGATGCGATCTTATATAGTGTATAAGTTGGCAAATCAGAAGTTGTAACTCCATTTTCTTTTGCGCTGGTTATCCCAGAAACAAACTTGGAATTTGTTGTTGGCTCAGACAAAGCAAGAGCTTTTAGAAGAGTTTTGAACTGTACTTGTCGAATAAAAGATGATCTATTTGTCTTAAAGTCTCCATTAACTAGGAATTTGTTTATTTTTTCGTCTATTGATTTGTTTCGCTGGAGCTGATCTTTGGTACTGAAAATGGAAATAGGCAGAAACTTTTAAGCATTGCCCATCTTATAAAGTCAATTATTTAGGAGCCTTTTCCTCTTTCTTTCTTAAGATGGGAAGTTGACAATCTGGTAAAGTATATTGGAAGTTTGGAACTATTTAATATGAAAAAAATGAAGATTTGGGAGCTAGGTCCTATTGTTGCCAGTTATTTAATTATTTAATTGTGTGGATTGTTTGATATCTAGGTAAAAGGGGAGAGTTCAAACCTACGTGGTTTGTAGAAGTTAATGATCTAAATTGAGGGCTATGATTTTAGAGTTTTTCCAACTTATTTCATATAGGGACTTTATGTATGCTTTTAATTTGTCTGCCGGCATGAGTCAGTGGTTTTAGAATTTGATTTCTTTTTGTTTGTTAGACTTTTCCTCTGTTGTCCAATTAGCCACCGTTGCTTAATTAGAATCTAAGTTCTATGACGCCCTATGCAGCCAAATCAACGATTTAATCATTTCATCATCCTCTGTAGTTTATGGGTTTTCATGCATACTTGTCAGAATGATTAGTCTCTATTTACTGCTTACTCTCCTTTTATACTCTACATGCATGGCACCTACAACAAGTCTTTGTCCCCTAATTTTGGTGTTGAATACATAGGTTCTTTTCCTCTCTTTTTTCATTTTGTTTGTTTTCTTAAAGACCATCTTCTCGATTGAGTTAACTGACCTTTCCTTGCTAATTGCATCTATTTGTGTTATTTTGGGCCAACCCTTAATTCTTGATGCTTCAGTAACCACAATTCTGTCACTTACTGACTGGCAATGTTCTCTCCAGTGCCTATGCCGTAATCATCTGAGTTGGATCTCCCTCATTTTATACTCTGTAGGAACTACTATCTTCTTATGCGTGCAATAATTTCTCACCTTTTTTTTCCTGATGTCTACATTCTAGATTGAGCTGCTTTTCTTTTGGGTCATATTTCTGATTGTTTAAGATTGTCCATAATACTTTTCTTTTGGGTCTATTGGTTTATTTTTGGTTGTTTCATGGATGTGATTTGGGTAAATTTTATAGAATTAAAGTTCATAATAGCAAGAAGTGAGAACTATATCTCCATTGCCTATGGCGTAATCATCTCAGTTGGATCTCCCTCGTTTTATACTGTATAGGAGCTACCACTTCTTACGCGCCCTGATTTCTTACCCTTTTTTCCCTTGATGTTTACGTTCTAGTTTTAGCTGCTTCTGATTATTTTTTGGTTATATATCTCAATTTTACATTCTAGTCCATAATGCTCTTCTGTTGGGTTCTATTGGTTTATTTTTGATTGTTTCTTGGATGTGATTTTGGGTAAACTCTATAGATTTGAAGTTCTTAATGGTGAGAAGCAAGAACTACAAAGTAGTGGTTCCATAGTTTGACCTCAGCAATTTCCGCCTTTTTTTAGCAGATGACAGTACTAAATTAGGAGGCATAGTTAAGGTAAGATGAGGAAGTTAGAAGGTGATCACTTGCTGTGAAAGAAAGAAGATATTAAGGGGAAAGGAAGAAAAGGATGAATAAGGAGACGAACCGACCATCTTGATGATTCTCTTGGTGTTCATAGATAAAAATTTAAATGAGTATGCATTACTGTAATCAGTTGGAAGTTATGTATTATGTAATTGTTCATGGCATATGTCAAATGATTGGCAATTCCAATATCTGGCCTAACCTAGTTTGAAATTTTAATGACACCGTAGATTTTTATATGGTTGTCTTTGCAACTTCTTTTTCAAGACTCTATAGGGAACCGGCGGTAGACATGTACCTGAAATTAGTAGGAGTAAATATTAACTAAAAGGTATTCTATACTGTACCAAGGGAGATTGGGTTAAATATATCTAGAAGAATGATCATTACTATTGCTTACATTTTGTAATTTAGTTCTTCTGTGACGCACAATAGTTGCTGTTGATATTACAGATACTTAATAATGGAATGCTGACAATTTTCTTAGTTGAGCGTGGGAATTTACTTCTTTTCCTTGGTTTTATTTCCTCAATACAAAATAGCAATTTTGGAGATTAGGTCATACACATAGAACACCGTCCATTTGGGAACTTATTTCATATCACAGTTGCATGCTCAAATATGAAAAGCACTGTTGCAGACAAGCTGGCACAGAGTCAACAAAACATGATACAGCTAACAAATTCGGAAATAGCATTTATGAAACTCCCTTGCCATAGGAAAGAGGTTTGTTTCATAGAAAACAAGTACAACAAGCATCATATGATACAGCTTTCAGGTATAGTATCTTGAATTGTCTCTATCTTTGGCGGAGGAAGACGACCAGGACATTTATGTGATCACTACCATTATCATAATAGTCTTGATTTCATATTCCAAGATAGAATATTTGTCAAGATTTTGTTAATTAGTTTATGTTATTGGAACCAAACATCAATAGAGACTACCTGTCAATGAAGTTCTTAATCTATTACGCATAACATGTACTGATGTACATCGGTGCCCAAGATGAAAACCTCGTCTCCTTTGAACAGTAATCTGTCTTTTGCTAAGCACTGTAAAAAAGAAAATGCTTGGTTGAATTATGAAAAGTTGTCTTCAAGTTCGAGGAAAATTCTACTAACTAGCAATTTTGCTTTTCCATTTGTATTGCAGAGTGGGACCCATGGGGCATCCCTGATGATTATGAATGCGAGGTCATTGACGACGATTCTCCAATTCCTAAACATGTTCCTCATCATCGATCCCCACCCCTACCCGAAGAATTCTACAATACTCTTGAGGCGATTACCGCAAAACCTGCTCCAAAGGTTGAAGGTTCCACGGAATCAAATGCCTAAAAAGGAATGCCTTTGTTTATCGTCAAGAAATATTAGCGTTTGGATAACTTGCTGTCTGTTATGTTTGTATCTGCTTTGTTGCCTTTAAATTCCATGAACAACTCCGTCTCATTTTCGTAGAGAAAAAATAATAGTGGATGATATCCAAACGATTTCTTGATGATTTTTTTTAAAACTTGCAACTGCAGGCTCAACTATAACTTCTCTGTCTATTAATGTGTTATTTGATCATTCATGTTGGATCCTTGAGCAGAATGACTAGCTTTGTTTGCAGGAGGCTGCATTGATATGTTTGTCCTATGGTTTATTTGTGGTGGTTAGATGTGTATTGATTCCACTATAAAATTACATTTATCTGTTACAGGTTCTGAATAAGGTGCGACATGTATGAATTTGGATATGTGGTGTTTTAGATGTTTGAAACTGTTATTTAACAATTTTCATATACAGCATTAGCATTTTATTTTAAAGAATGTTAAAGGTCTGAGATGAAGAAGCAAATCGATCAAGTAATAATATTTGTTCGGTTACATTGATCTCTTTTGTTTATCATTAGTTGTATTATTTTAAATTGTACCAGTAATCCTGAATTAATTGAATCTTAATATTTTTGTGAAACGAACTTAAAGGAAAGTCTGTGATTTATACACATATCGCAAAGAAACCAAATCTGCTTACAGATACCATGCAGTGAACATGAGTTAATGTGAAAAATTATTATTCTAAAGAAATAACGGATGAATGCTGAAATTCGGCTATTTTTTTTATCACAGTATTGAAATTTGTACAATTCAATTCTGTTATAGAGTAGTGGATAGGTTTGTTCTTCGAAAAAAGGTATGTAAAATAATAAGATTAGGGAAGAGTCTTTGTTGTTATAATAATGCAAATTTTAAGTTTTGATAGTTCCATTATGCTTACAATACTATCATCATATTATAAATATTACATAATACAGTAATTACAAATTGTGCCATGTAGTGTAACCAAATCTTTAAGTTCGCATTTTTTTTTGAGTTGTTGGACGGATAGTTGGAGTTAATTTTAACTACATGTTTGCATGCGTGATGCTCAGTCGGTATGATATTTCTCTTCATGAAGAGAGTGCAGAGTTCGGTCCACATGAGGGGAAGTGGCTATAATTTAACGTTTTCGAAACAATTTCGTGATTCATGTGTGCTTGTGTATGCTGTGTGCGGGGTGTGTTGTGTGCATAGGTTAGTCTTAGGAGCAGCTCCAAAAAAGAAAAAAAGAAAAAAGAAAAGAATATATATGAATTTAGATTACCAAGAAAAGAAGACGAGAGATGTGTTGTAAGGATGCACGGCGGAAATTTAAGGCCGTTACTATAAGGTATGATGAAAAGATACCGACGTACATCAAGTCATACGCTCACAATACAAAAGACACAAGATTCATCCAATTCGACGTAAACTTACATCTAATCACGTAGCAGCGTCGAGAATTTCCACTATGAGAAAGAATTACAAGAGACCAACTCGACTTCTCACTCCTTCAGAAAGAAATACCCTCTTACAAACACTCTTTCTATCCCATGGCCATACTTGTCCGACCATTCTAATAATCCCTTAGTTTAATTAGAGAATTATGGATAGAAAAAAGGACTCATATTTATTCACAGGGTAAAAAAGCCTAAAGCTAAATTACGAGAAACCAGCAAAAACTTTTAAAATATACAAGAAACGATCAGCAATAAATTGCACGAAACTACCAAAAAACTGATTTTTTTGTACCATAGCAGTTTCTCTTAATTTTAAAAGTTTATGCGGGGTTCTCATAGTTTAGCTAAAAGTTTTGGTTTTTTTTTTCCGAGTTAAGCCTTTTGTTTTGTGTGTGTGTGTATTTTAAAAACAAAAGAAAAAGAAACAGTGAGCCACTTTATTTGGAATAAATGATAAACTCATTCGTGGACATCAAAATTTTCTTTTTATGTGGAGAATTAATTAATCGTCTCCCAATTTCCTCCTGTAATATGTCGGCTTAAAACCCTCTAATTTATATTTAACTCAGGGACAAAAATGAAAAATCAAATAAATTATTGCACTACAAATTAAGTTTAATAAACAAGAACAAAAACTTGTTTTTATTACTAATCTTTCTTAACAAGTAAATTGGCTCTTCTTTCATATCCTTCTTTAATTCACAATTAATCAAGGAAAAATTGTAGGGTGGTGAACAAAACCATCTGAAGAATTAGGGTTCGACCCAAATTACTCACTTGGCTGGGCTTGATCCAAGTAGTGGTTGGATTTGATGTTCGCAAAATGTATAGACGAAGCATTCATCTAGTAGTAATTTCGTTTCACATTTAGGCTTTCCCGATGATTACGAATGCGAGTGATAAGAAAGCAATAAACTCGATAAATCTTACAAGACAAATCATCTCAATTTATACACCTCATAACATAACCAACAGATAACTAATAATCCTAACAATCTAACACACTAATCATAATCTCAACAATATAAATCAGAACTTATCTGATTTATGATAACCATAACATCTAAAGATCAGAACCTATCTGATTTATGATATATAACCATAACATCTGAAACAGTAATATTCAATTATCTCATAATCTAGCGGTGAGAGATCATCCAGGACGGCTCTCCGATGCCTAAGCATGTCCCTCATCACCGATCCCTGCCTCTCATATTTATGATTTGCCGTTTCTTTAGCCTTCTTTCTGTGTCCTCTCTCTCTATATACACACACACACATATACAGGTGAGGTCAAATGAAAACGCTGGGATTCACTTCAATAAACACAATTCAATGCGAAAATTATCATTCTTAGCTTATGTTGAATGGGAATTCAAATACACTCAATTGTTTATCATAAAAGTTTTTTTAAAGGTATGAAATAAATCATAAAATTTGGAAAGAGGCTTTATTGTAATTGTTATGACAATGCAAATTTAAATATGTGATAATTCAATCACATGATCGCTAGAAAGCGAGGTCGATACTATAGATATTAACAATTTACAATAATTTTACAAAGATGGTATCGCATTCTCTCGATATTAAATTTCTTGGCCTTGTGCCATACCATGTAACTAAACCTTGACGCTTACCTACCTTTTGAGTAATTCAAGGTTATTTGTTTTTATAATTTTTTTCTGCATTTCATATGTAATAAGTTATCCATAAATTAAATTCACTAACAAATTAATTTGTAATAAATGATAAAAACATTATTAGACATCATAAATTTTCTATATTAATTACTTGTCTCCTAAATTTCCTTCATAAGAATGTCTACTTAAAATTCTCCAATTATATTATAAGCCAAGAACAAATTAAATCCAATTACATTATTGCACTAGGGAGTAAATTAATTAATAACAAAAATAGAACCATGTCTAAATAATTCCATCATTTTGAAAGTAAATATTCGCTCACAATTTATTGCTCCATTCATATCCTTCTATCACAATTAATCAAGGAAAATTTGTAGTGTAGTGATCAAAACCAGCTGAAAAATTAGGGTTCAACCCATATTGCTCAAGTAGGGGTTAATCTCAAGTGGTTGGATTTGATGTTGCTGCTGAGCCTGTGCACTAGTGCACATAACAATCTGAGCTTGAGTCTCGGCAAGTTCGCATTGGGCAGCATATATCTGTTGCTGCAACGACGTTATCACTCCTGCGCCGCCGTAGACCGGATCCCGGACACGGTAATAGGCTTCCCATGCGATGTTATCGGCTGCTCGGCCGCGCTGGTCCACTGAAAGTTGCTGCGGTTGCATCACCGGCGGAGTTAGTATTTTATATCAAGCAAGGCAAGAATTTCCTGTTTAAAATATTTATACATATTAGATATTAATTTTATGTTTCGTGGAACAAAAGTTTTTGAATGAAAAACTGTTGGGGTTTCCAATGATATTGAAGGAAAATGTCACACCAATAGATTAACTTTCTTATATACTCAAAAACTTTGTGTGTTAAACTACAAGAACAACTTTTTCTTACGAAAAGCTAAATTGCCGTATATACCCCTAACTTTTTTCCAATAGCAGGTAATACACCTAACTTTCAAGCTACCGGTTATATTATTTTTTGCCCCTCTCGGTTTCAAGTTATTCCAAAACCGCCTTTCATGTAACTGTTTAATTGGAAAAAATATCTCTTTTTCTCTCTTTTTTATTTCATTTAAATAATTAAATATTTAAAGGAAGGGCATTTTGGAAACTAAAGTTGTGGCTGACAAAATGCAAGTGTTAGAAAGTTAAGAGTATTTACTGCTATTGGTTTAAAAGCTAGGGATATTTTTTTATAATTTAGCCAAAAAGGAAAACATAGTTTCTCATTTGTTTTTTCAGTTAGGAGTAAAAGGAGATTTTTTTTCATGACATAATTCTTAAATATGATCCCATAATTTGGACAGGCTTGAATTATAAGATATTAATCCTATTTATGTGTCTTTCATAGTACACATATAAAATGACCACTCACATAAAATATGTTAACATAAAATATGCTAACATTAATAGATACATAAATATATTTTCTATACTACTGACTTATATATTTTACCAGCAGTATTCTGCTGGTATTGCTAGCTCCAAAGATCCTATGAACACAAGCAAATCTCTGAGAATACAGGAGCCAACACGCAATCTTTACAACATCTTCTTCTTAGAGACTTGCAAGCTGTGCATCGAGTCAAATTGGACATAATCTAAGACGAATGTTTTCGAAAATCTAAGATAGATTTCGGGTTCGATTAATTTAGATTTTGTGAATCTATGTGTGAATCTTATCATATATATAAAGATTTTGCATGAGCAAGAGTAGAGAGAAGAGGGGAATATAGCTGTTGGAACATTTTAGGAAATGAGCAAGGGCTAGTAAATTTTTAAAAAAACAATTTTTTTGGAAAGAGGAAGAGATTAAGGAAAGTTTAGGGAATTATTGATGTTACTATATCTATTGTAAATTAGGTTTATTTTAAGATTAGAGAAGTTTATTAATGGAGCCAAGCAAGTTAGGTTTCTAACACATGCACGTTCTTGCTCTTTTAATTGAATTAAAGATTAGACGAGTTTGTTAATTAATAGCTCAAGTACGCACTCCTAAATAGTTATTAATTATTATTAATTATTTTTTGAATTTAAGTATTATATATCTATTATATCCGAACCGCAAAATTATATTGATTTGAAATAATTTATCGGTCATAAATTTAGAATCAAATCCAATGTTTCTTTCAAAGACTAAAAATTAGCTATGAACATAATGAGCTTGTGGGCTCGTAATGGTATATATATGTACTTAAAACTCAGATTTATATTTGTTCAGTCTGTTTCTTTATCATTGGACACAAGACCTTTGGAACTCGAACCAATGATCTCTCATTTTGAAAAAGGAAATATTCCCACTAAGCTAATCCCCTTTTAGTTGATTAGTCGAACCGTTGTTAACTTTAAAATTTTGAAGGAAACGGGAATATTTGAGTTTGTAAGAAAAAATTCACGATTTTGTGTGCTGCACCATGCTTAATATTGATAAATGGACGGAAACCGGACAAATTTGTGATTTTATGTACCATGCAAAATATAAAACTACAAAATAACAGAGAATATTGAAAATTTCCTGAACAAAAATATTGGAAAAACCAAAGAATTCATGAAATTCTTAAGGTTTATGAAGGCTTTGCGATTTTCGTAAGCTATAATGAGCAAAATATTGAAAAACAAAAGAAAGTTGAAAATTTTGCAATTCTCATATGCTACAGCTAGGGGTGAGAGCGGGATAGGTCGGGCAAGGTTTTGACAATTTTTGTATCTGACCCATAATTAAAAACCTAAATCTGAAACCCGTCCGAATCCGTCGGATTTGCAATGCATTTTACCCAAACTTGAAACTTCGGGTATGTTCGGACGGCTTTGGACGGGTTTTCGGGTTTAGACGCACGAGTTGGGTCTTACGATTTTTCGGGTTTGGTCCATTGTAAATTCTTAAAATAACCGAAGAGGTAAAACTTATGCTAAATTCTATCCCCACGAACACACGCACTTAAAATAAATAGATGAGCTAAAACTTATGCCAAATTCTAAAACCCCCACACACATATACACATAGAAGAAATGGTTTTAAATTATTATGTAATAGATTATAACTTGAACACAATATAATAAATTAACAAGACTAATATTTTGTCTATGTTTTACACATTAGATGGAGTCGAGTTGAATTTAGGAAGCGGGTTTCGTTCAGGCCAGGTTTAGGGTTCGGAAGGACGGGTTTTGTGTTAAACACATACCCAACCTGAAAATATTATAGCTAATTTTAAACCAGGGCTTCGGACGAGTATAGTATGCCGAAAAACCTGGAAATATCGGGTAGGGTTCAGGCAAACCCGGCCTGACTTTCACCTCTAGCTACAGCGTGAAAAATGTTAGAAATTTGAACGGAAAAAAAAAGTCAGAAAAATTTAGGGTATTTTTAAATTTCATGATTTTCAATGTTGCTAGGTGTTCTAGTCATTTGGACCGGATCTTTTTGTTTTGTTAGGTTCTTGTAACAATCAACGATCTTTTTTTCTTTTACTTCACATGGCTTTTTGTCTCCTTCATATCTTGAAGTTTTCCAAAAGTATAAGCAAGTAAAAATACTTTGGAAAACTGAAAAAACAGAAAATTATGAGATTTTTGAAATTTCTTGATTTTTGTGTGTTATATAAAATATGCAAAATAAAGAAAAAAGAAATAGAATATTTTGAAGATTTTTAAAATTTAACGATTTTATCAGGATATATCACGTAAAATATTGAAAAACGAAGAAAACAAAAAACATTTTAGATTTTACAAATCTTACAATTTTCGTTTGTTATAACAAACAAAATGTTGAAAAATGGAATGAAAACGGAATTTTTGGAATTTTTGAAATTGCGGTTTTCATGTTATATATAAAAAGCAAAATAATAAAAAACCGAATAAAACAGAAAATTTTGAGATTTTTGACAATTTCATGATTCTCGTATGCCACACAACATACAAAATTATAACACCAAAGAAAACAAAAACGTTTTAAGATCTTTTAAAATCTAACGATTTTTATGTGCTATAAGAATCAAAATATTGAAAAAAGAAGAAAATAAAAATATTTGATATTTTTTAAAAGTTCACAATCTTTTTATGTTATATATAACAAGCTAAATATTGAAAAACCTAATAAAGCAAAATATATTGAGATTTTTTAAATTTTATGATTTTCGTGTGTTAGACGTGCAAAATATTAAAAATTTGATAAAATATTAAATTATTTATTTAAAAAATTCACAATTTTCATGTGGGCATGCAAAATTTTAAAATTTGATATAAACACAAATTCTGGGATTTGTGAAGATATCACGATTTTCGTATGACATAGAGAGTAAAATATTGCAAAATCGAATAGCATAAACAAATTTAAGATTTTGAAAATTTCGCTATTTTCGTATGCTAGTATACAAAATATTAAAAAACAAAAAAAAAATACTTAGAGATTTATAAAAATTTCGAATTTTCTTTTGTTATGTTGTAAAAAAATTAAAATATTTAGCAAGCAAAATACTGAAAAACCGAACAAAACAGAAAAATGAGATTTTTGAAAATTACTGGCGTTCATTATGTTGTTAAATTTAGGATTTTTTGTAAATTCTATGATTGTCATGTACATAGCTAGCATGTAAAGTATTAAAAAACCGAAGTAAACAATAAAAATTTGAGATTTGTGAAAATTTGATTTACGTAGGTAGCATAATATTAAAAACGGAAGAGAAAAGAAAATTATGTGATTTTTGAAAATTTTATGATTTTTGTGTGTCATATCGGAAATATTGAAAAAACGGAAGAAAAATTTATTATTGAAAATCCCATAATTTTTTTTTGTGTTGTCGGAAGCGAATATTGGAAAACCGAAAATTTAAAATTTTTAAAGTTTCGCTTTATTCGTGCGCTATAGCGTATGAAATGTTGAAAATTTGAAGAAAATAAGAAAATTTTGGATTTATGCACATTTCGTGATTTTTTGTGTGATAACAAATAAAATATTGAAAACAAAAAAAAGAATTTTTTTAGAGTTCTAAAAATTTCGCAATTTTCATATGCTATAGCAAGGAAAATATTGAAAATATAAAAAAAATATCGAAGTATTTGCAAGTGATGCTTCATATATTTTACATATGAAGTCTATAAATATAAAATATTGCAACTTAGAAATCATATAACATTGAAATTTTAATTCGATATTTTCTTGATTTTGGACTTTGGACCCGTGCATTGCGCAGGAACCAGTAACAATTATTATAACCAAAACTCTTAGATGTAATGTGGCATTTTGTCGTTTGTAAAATTTTTAGTTAAAAAAATACCTCAACATTTTATTAATTCTTAGGATATGGCCTCAAGCCATCTCTCTCTCACACAAGCATATTTATTACAACTCAAAATGTAAAAGGAAAAATTAAATTTTAAAACCTTGGCGATAATTACTCAAATCAAGGGCTTTTTCTAAAAATCACGGGAAGAAACCTTCAAACTATTTCAATTTTAACCAAAAATTTAATTTTTCTAGTAGTTTCTTTCGATATTAAATATATTCATATATTTAATTTTGCTATTTTTTAAAAGGTTTTTTTTAATTGAAGCCCTCACGAAACATAGTAAATTCATTTTTACCTCCAAAACTCGGTACTTACATTTTACGCCCCAGAACTATTAAGATACATCATTTTACCTCCACTTTACGATTTCCGTCAGAAAGAAAAAACCTTGGGTCATGGATTCTCCTCCTCTCAGCTTCTAAATACTTAGGAAGATCCTTTAACCATAAAAGAAAGCTGCATCTCTCTTCTTCTGGACCCATATATGAAGAGGAACCAAAGAATCTTTCTCCATAGATTTTATGTTTCCCACTGATCCGAAGACAATAAGGCCACAGAAGCATTTGATTTCATGGCCAGAGAAGGATGTTGAAGAAGTTCCTTATTTCATGACCGGTTTTGAGAATGTACAATTGAAGCCTAAAGCTTAATTCCAATTTGAGAAAGAATTAGGTTTTTTCAATGTGCAAAAAAAGTTGGGAATATTTTAAACGGAAGCCGTTAAAGGCCCACGGAGTTGCCGAAAATCCCAAAAAAGATGTTGTTTTCATGTGTCGGATACCATTAAGGCCATTTTATTAGTTATGAGGGGGTAAAAAGTGAATACCAAGTTTTTCATGGAAGGAGGTAAAAAGAATTTGTTATGCTGGTGTGTGTGCCGCACTGGGTTGTGTTTGCTTAAAGTAAAAATCCCTTTCTTAAAAGGGTATAACCAATTTTGTTAATAATTTTGACTGGTTAATTTTGTTAAAAATTCTATTGTTTCGTTCAATCCATATGACCCAGCAAATCCCATCAGCAATAATATCCCACAGCGGAAAAATAGTTAAAATTCTTCACATTAGACCGCCGACAACTATACACTTTCTAATCGAATCTTTGTGGGATCAAGCACTAGATCAACCAAAATATAGTTGGGTCCATTTGATCCAAATCTTTGTCGGAGTGTCGTCGCAATCCACGGCTCTTAGCTTAAACGGAAGCAACGCCTTCTACTCTTTTACAGTAACATAAAACGACATCCTATATAAGATGAGCTGTTTGTGGTCCATAAAAGTCTGGGACTAATCGTGAAGCAGAAGGATGTGTCTTCCAACATGAAAGTCTGGCCATCTCACTTCCATTTTGTAATTATTTTCAAACGATGTTTGCTTTAGTATTTTAGTGACACTCTATATCTATATCTTTAGAAGCTCCGAACTTTTATTGCAAAGGGTGAAAATCTAACATTAAGTTTTGCACAACAAGTATATGTGTAAAATTATAACTGCACTTTTAACTTTGTATTATGATGGTAAGCCGATTGACATGTCATTATCGCTTGACATCCATTTACAAACGTACAGATTGCAAGCAAGTGCAATGCATCTGCAAACCGTACAATTTTCATGATCATATATGAAATGAAGAAAGATCCAAGAAGATAAAAAGACAATAAATATGGTGCTATGCGAAATGGTTGAAAATACATCAAATGCCTTGCAAATAACAAAACAAAACCTTAATTAACTAACTAATTAATTAATTAAGGTATCCACGTCATCAACGGCCACTAATAACTCCCGAGCCTTCGTCCTCTTCCTTCTCTCAAATCAATATCCCTTCATTTTTTTATTTTTGAAAACAAAACGAAAAAAAAACAATAAAAAGTTTAGATTTTTTTCTTTAAACTTTCTCTTCGCATCTTTCGATGCATCGTCAGCGCAGCGGTACGAGCTCTTGAATCCTTCGTAGGCTTATCCTCTCCCTCCCTCCCTCCCTCTCATCCATTTTCTCTTTCTAACCTCGCTTTCTCTCTCTAGGGTTTTGTGGCAAGCAATTGGATCTGCGATGTGAGTTTAACTGATCTCTGTTCAAATACTTTGAGAATGTGTTTGGTTTTGTGTTTTTTGGTGAATTTTTAGGGTCAGGGTTTGTGAATTTGGGGGGTGGGTTTTGATTCTGGGGTTTAGGGATGAGCTTTTGGGTTGGGCATCGATGATTTCATGAAATCTGTTTGATTTTGCGAGGGATTTATAACTGCATTTCTGTGTTTTTAGGTAAAATCTTAAGCTTTGCATGATGGATCGTGTAAGCTCTCAAACTTTTATTTTCCCCCCTTTTTAGGAAAAGGAATTTATTGACAGTGTGGTGATAGGGTATGTGAATTGAGTGTGGTTTTGCGCTAAAGTTTTAGGGAAAAGATCATATTTTTTTCAAAATTTAGCTAGAAATTTTTGATTTCATGTGGAATGTATGATTGGCATTTTGATTTAGAGAAGACTAAAGTTAGAAAGTTTGGATTTTTGACCATGCTTACCATTTTGCTTTGCAGGAAATGCATGATACTTTTGAGGTGCTATAATTGGTCTTTTTCTCTGTGATTTGGCAAGGAGAAAGGATTCAATGTGAGAAGATGATCTGAGATCGTGCTGGTTTTTGGAATAAAGTGGTTTATCTATATGATTTAAAAGAACAGAAGCATGGTTCAGCTGGATTTTGATGGTTCGAGAGAAAGAGATCTTTCCATCGATCTAAAATGCGGCACTACTGCTGATTTGGGAATGTCGAATAGGGTTTGGAATGGCTTCGCAGCCTCTAATAGATCAAGTAAAGATGAAGAAGATGCGAGATTAGGAACAAGTTACTCAAATTTTGAGTGTCCTATTGAAAATGGAGAGGCGGCAAGTCCTTTGGTGAAAAATGTGGAAAATGCAAAACCAAAGAAGAAGAGTTGTAAAAAGCCTCCTAAACCACCTCGGCCTCCTCGGACCCCGTCAATGGATGCTGCAGATCAGAAACTGGTTCGAGAGATTTCGGAGCTTGCAGTGTTGAAACGGGCAAGGGTCGAAAGGATGAAAGCTTTGAGGAGGATGAAGAATGCAAAAACAACATCTTCTAATAGCAACCTGGTTGCTTTGATTATTACAGTAATTTTCTGCTTCGTGATTATCTGGCAAGGTAAGAAGTGTACCGGTATTTTACTTATTTGTATTATTTTAGTTTTATTCTATCATTTGTTTTCTTGACTTGAGTAGCTTTGTTGCTTGAAAATTGAAATAACAAGTTTATTCATGCTACATTTAATAGAGCAAATTTCATAGCCACGTGATCAGGTAGACTGGCAGTACATAAATTTTAATTCCCATGTGGTTGTCGTTCGAATTTTCACCCTGCATTCATTATTTTTACATCTGAATTCCTTCAGAAACTTGAAAATAATTGATGCTGTATAATTTTATGTTCATCTTTTAAGGCGTTAATTTGACTATGGGAAGAAGAAAGAAAATCTTTTACATGTGGAGACCAATAACAAATGCAAGCTTCTAATACTTCTATGTTTTACCATCTCCATTTGGATACCTTCATTAAAAGGTGTTATGTGCCTTTTTTTTATGACAAGTGAAAATCGTTATGTAAAGCTTTAATTAGTGATAATATTTTTTTTCTTGGTTGGTACTAAACTTTGGAATGATGTACAGATGGAGGTCTTATATAAGGTTTTATTAAGGCTTTTAGTTTGACATTTCAAGGCAAATTAACTACTATAGATTGATGCCAAAAGTGTTGCTGCAGCATAAATGATTCAACATTTCATTCCAAAAAATAGAGACGATTATGTGAACAACTTGGGAAAACAGCATACTGATTTAAGGAAAGTGTAACAAAAAATAAGGTGAAAATCATAGAGTGAGATTCTCAGAAGTAGTTTTCTATTGGATTTGATTATTATTATTATTATTATTATTATTATTATTATTATTATTGAAAAATCATAGTCAGAGAAGGTTAAAAACATTTAATAGTGAAAGCTACCCCTGGTTGGTTATGTTGTTGAATTGGAAAATTTCATTAGACGACAACAAGTTGGATGTGATCAGACTTTTGCCGTTACATGGGTCCACTTCAATCAACAAGTCGGAAGCTTTGCATATGCACAAAGTGGTAGAAAACTCTGAAAAATTGAGATTAGTTTGTTCTTTGGTTGCAGTTAAAAAAGGTATGTTAACTGGCAATTTAGTTAAGGAGACGGCCTTTAACATAGATGAATGAAAGAAACATATTCATATAGCCGACACAAAAATTACTGCTGTGTTCTTTTAGCTGTTGTCGATTATTATGAGTTTTATTTTTATTTTTGAGAAAGCTTTGTTATATTACATAAATTTCATACTTAGGTTGGGTCGAGCTTATGGGCAAGGTTAGGAAATCTTGGTTAAGGCTCTATCTTCTCCTTCCAAAACCATCTTGCTGATTACTGAGGTCTTGCTTCTATTTTGAAGTTTTCTCAGTTCATTTCTCTGGGATTTGTTGCCTTTTCTTTCATGTTTGAAGGAAATTCTGAGCTGATTTGACCAATGCTTGGGACCTTTTAGGACATATACAAATGACTATGTGATATTTTGTCAGTAATAGATGATTAACCATTGCTCGAAGAGCAAGGGGATGTGTATTTCTAAGGGAAGGAGATTCATATAGGTGATAATTTCATGAGTTTCTCACACATGCATTGTACTAGTAATAGTGTATAACACACTCATCTTTCAATTTTGTATATCCTTGCATTGCATATCCCAAGTAGAAGTGACAGATTCACTTGCTCTTAACTAATTGGTTAAATTTCCAATAAACGCTGTAGTCTTATTGTTTTTCTACGGAACCATGCATAATGATACCGCAAGACTAGACCTTCTTTATGAGCATTTATACTCTTGTAATGACTCATGTAACGTACTCTTGGAAAGTAATTAATTTGTGTCCTGTTGAGGCAATAATATCCTATTAGAAAAAGACTCTGTTTCCATTTATAATTTGACCATCCCCTTTAGTCGATGAAATAACGAGATATAAAAGAGTTGGATAGTATCACCTCTGCGACAGCATAATGCAAGATCTAGGGTGCCTGGCCTTGGGCACTTAGGAGTTAAGACCGGCGCCTAGGTGCATAATGCTAAAAAGGCGATGTCCTGAGCTTAAACTTATCGCCTGGTTATATAGCAAGGTGCTGATAGTTACCTGGTCTAAGCGCCTGAGCTGATAAGGCGAGCAGCCTTTGAAAGAAGGTGTCATGCAGATACATCAACCCTCTATTTTTCTTAATTTTCAATAAAGAACACCCCTTAGTCTTAAATTATTATATTTCAATGTTATTAATCCAAATTCACCTTCTAGTTGAACTTCAAACTGAGATTTTAACTACATTTCTTAGCAGTTCATATATCTACATTATTAATTCTCTTGGCTAGTTAGTAATAACTTGGATTGAGCTACGCTAAATTGATCACCTGGCTATATAGCAAGGTGCTAAAGCTAAAATTAATCTGGTCTAAGCGCCTGTGTTGATAAGATGTCAGCCTTTCAAACAGAGCGTCATGCAGACACGTTCTGTTTTAGTGTGCCTTTTTTTGCTTAACCCAATATTTTTCTTCATTTTTAAGAAAATCCCTCAATCTTAGTATTTTTATATTTAGCTGTTATTAATCCGAATTCACCTTCAACTTAAATTCAAACTGAAATTTTAAGCATATTTCCTAGCAAATTAGATCTAAACAGCAAAGGCCCTCTCGCAATGCGCAGATACGAAGTCCAAAGTTAAGAAAAATCATATTCATTTAGAAGTTTATTGTTATATGATTTGAAAGTTGCAATATCTCAAATTTATGAACTTCATATATAAAATATATAAAATATATGAAGGAATAACTTGCAAATACTTTGGCATTTTTCTTTAGCTTTTTAATATTTTCCTTAGCGTAGTTTACGAAAATCATGAAAATTTTTAAAATATCAATTTTTCCCTTCGGTTATTCAATATTTTGCTTGTTACAGTACATGAGAATCCCGAAATGTACAGAAAATCTCAAAAGAATTTGTTTTCTTCAATTTTTGGCTAAATAGCATATAAATACCTATTGTTTCACCTGAATAGCAGATAAATACCTATATTTTTGTTGAGACGCGAGAGACTAAAATAGACCTACATTGGAAAAACTATGAGGTATATGGATATAAGATATAAGATGGGACAAACCTCAACAAGATTTAAGTTTTATTGTTGGAACCCACTTATATCAAAAAGTCCGTATACACTCAAAATAAATATATAATCTCCCTCATTCTCTTGAAAAAATATATATAAAATCTAACATGGTATCAGAGCCAATGACTCGATCCAAAACCTCGACAATACCTCTAAGAAAAGCAGACCACAAGCACCAAAAAAGGTGCCTCTGAGAGACCTAGATCTATAAGTATTGTGCAATCCATGTGACAACCACACCAAGAAAAATTGATGGTTGCACGTGAGAGGGAGTGCTGAGATGCGAGAGACTAAAATAGTCCAACATTGGAAAAACTATGAGAGATACATGGGTATAAGATATAAGATGAGACAAATCTCAACAAGGATTAAGTCTTATTGTTGAAATCCACTTATATCAAAAGTCCACGTACACTCATAAATAAATATCTGATCCCCCTTCATTCTCTTGAATATCTCTTTCTCTCTCTCTATATATATATAAAATCTAACAGTTTTAAAATGTGGCACATTAATACATAAAGTTTTGTTTTTTGGCATTTTGCTTCCTACGCTTTCTCTAAAAATGTGTAAAATCCTTATATATTTTCAATACCAAGAAAAAAATCTAAAAAATTCATGTGAGAAGCATATGGAGATTTAGAAGGAAATTTAAAAATTTACGGAGAAACAGATAGGTAGTAAAGTGCTAAAATGCAAACCTTCAGGTATTTAAGTGACATATTTTAAGACACGGGTATTTATCAGTTATTTGAGTAAAATAATGGGTATTTATATGCCATTTAGCCTTGAATTTTCAACAGTTTGCACACCAGCATATGCATATGGCAAAATTTTAGAAGTCTCAATTTCCGTTTTTTTCGATTTTCCAATATTTCTATTGTTATGGAACAAAAAATACATGCAATTTTCATTTTTTTGTTTTCTTCGGATTTTCAATATTTTCCATGGCATATGATATGAAATATTAAAATTTTCTATTTTTGCCTTGTTTTCAATATTATGCATATTATATAGCACACGAAAATCATGAATTTTCAAAAATCTCAATTAATCTGCTTTCTTATGTTTATTAATATTTTACATGCTATATAGCACATGCCAATCACGAATTTACAAATATCCTAAAAATTTTTGTTCTCTTCAAATTTACAATTTTTGCATGCTACCACACTAAAATTGCGTAATTTTCAAAAATCTTAGAACTTTTTTTTTCTTCGTTTTTTAAAATATTTTGTTTGCTATAATGAAAATTGCACATTTTCATGTATCTCAATTTTTCTATTTCTGATTTTAAAATATTTTTTCAAATGCTGGGCCCGGTGTGATTCTCATGTTGGTTCATGTAGCCTACCCCATATGCTTGGGATAAAAAGCTCGGTTGTTGTTTGTATATAGCATACAAAAATCTTGAATTTTTTAAAATTCATTTTTTTTGTTTGTGACATTCCAATATTTTGCATGCTATAGCGTTTGAAAATCGCGGAATAATAAAAAATCTTAATATTTTCTGTTTTATTTGGGTTTTTTATATTTTGCTTGCTGCACACAAAGATCGCGAACTTTTCAAAAATATTAAACCTTTTTGTTTTATTTTGTTTTTCAATATTTTGCTTCTTTAGCACACGAAAATTGCTAAATTTTAAAAAATCTTAATTTTCTTATTAATTTCTGTTTTATAATTGTTTGCATGCTAAGCACACGAAAATCGTGAAATTTAAAAAAAACCTCAAATTTTTTTGTTTTCTTTGATTTTTTAAATTTTGTTTGCAATAGAACATGTAGATTCAAATATTTTTAAAAATTCCAAAATTTTCTGTTTTCTTCGGATTTTCAACATTTTGCTTGCTATAAATAACTAATGAAAATCATAAAATTTCAAGAAATCTCAAAAAAATTCTATTTTCTTCTCTTTCACTATTTTGCACATTGTAGCATATGAAAATCACGAAATTTTAAAAAGTCTCAAAACTTTCTGTTTTCTTTTGTTTTCAATATCTTGTTTGTTATAGCAAACGAAATTCACAATATCTTCAAAAATCTTAAGTTTTTGTTTTATTCGGTTTTTCAATATTTTTTATTTGCTATCACACGAAAATCGCGAAATTTTCTATTTTATTTCATTTTTGTATATATTACATGCTAGGGCACAAGAAAATCAAAAAAAATTCAAAAATCTTAATTTTTTTTCTTCATTTTTAATGCAATGCATAATATAGCACATGAAAATCGTGAAATTTTAAAAAATCTAAAATTTTCTATTTCCTTGAAAATTTTAATATTTTACATGTAGTACATGAAAATCGCAATTCTAATAAAAAAATCACAATTTTCTGTTTTTTTTGTCTCTCTATATATTTGCAATATTAAACGAAAATCGAGAAATTTGTAACTTTAATTTTTTTTCGATTTTTTTAAATATTTTGCATGCTATATATAAACCCACCGTTGCCGGTCCCATGTCCGGATAAGAAAGGGTGAGGATTGTTGTAGGCTTATGATAGCCAACATAAAATTGTCGCATTCTATGACATAACCATAATAAGAATATCGTTGGGGCGTCCATTACTCAGCGACGCGCTATATCGGATCCCGGACGTAGTGTTAAGTATGCAAGAGCTTTTAGGTCGTCGTCGAGAAACGACGTGCTACATCGGACCCCGGGTGTAGTGACAAATAAGCAAGGGCTTCATAGGATCCATCTAGCTTTTTGGAACATAGCTTCCCTTACGGGTAGACTAACAAAATTAGTGGAAGTGATGATTAGGAGAGTTGGCATTATGTGTTTGCAAGAAACTAAGCCTTGGGTTATAAGATTTGGTATACGAATAGAGATACGAATCGTAATGGGGTAGGCGTAATCATACATAGACAGTTGCTTGAGGATGTAGTTGAGATTAGGAGAAAAGGTGATAGAATTTTACTGGTTAAGCTTATTCTAGGTGGGGAGATCCTTAATATTATTAATGCTTATGCACCGCAGATAGGTCTTGATGACGCTAGTAAGCGTCTATTCTGGAAGGATTTAGACGAGATGGTGCAAAGGATATCCAGTGTAGAGATGTTATTTATTGGTGGTAATCTCAATGGACATGTAGGTACTCATCGTAGTGGGTTTGATACTATCCATGAAGGTTTTGGTTTTGGACAAAGGAATGAAACGGGTAGCTCGATTCTAGATTCTGCCTTGTCTTATGATTTGATCTTAGCAAACACTTGGTTTAGGAAAAGAGGGTCTCACCTTATCACTTTTAGGAATGGATCAAGTGTAAGTCAAATAGACTTTTTTTTAACGAGAAGGACAGATAGAGGTGGTTGTATCGACTGTAAGGCAGTACCAGGTGAGAGTGTAACCACTCAACAAAGATTTTTAGTTCTAGATTTTCGATTTAAAAAAGGACCTAGAAAGATTAGACGTAAGGTAGAGCCTATAATTAAGTTGTGGCGACTGAAGGAAGTTAACCAAAAGGTTTTTATAGATCGTGTAGTCCAAGAGATGGATTGGCTGTCTGAAGATGATTCAGACAGAATATGGAACAAGATGGCTAGTTGTATCAAGAGGGTAACTAGAGATCCACTTGGTGAGTCGAGAGGTAGCGCTCCACCATCTAATGACACATTATGGCGGAACGAAGAAGTAAAGATTGCTATTAAAATCAAGAGAGATTCTTATAAATATTTGAAGAAAAGCAAAAATGCGGAGAGATTTGAAAAGTATAAAATGGCTAAAAAGGAAGTTAAGAAATCTGTTCGGGAAACAAAAGCTAAGATCTATAAGGAGGTGTACGAGAAGTTGGACACTAAGAAAGCTGAAAATGATATATACTGGATTGCTCGGATATGGGAAAGGAAGATCATAGACTTATGTGCGGTGAAGTGTGTCAAAGATGAAGATCATAGTTCGAGATGAGGAAGCCAAGCAAAGGTGGAGAGATTATTTTGACAAATTGTTCAATAAGAGTTTTACTAAGAATTTGGATGGACTTGTCATTCAATCTCAAGATATAAACCGTCATTTCATGCGTAAAATAAGAATACCTGAGGTTTTGAAGAGAATGAGATCAAGAAAATCAGTTGGTCCAGACGTGATTCCTATCGAGGTTTGGAGATGCTTATGAGAAATAGGCATTAAATGACTGACGGATCTGTTTAATAATATTTGGCAGACCAAAAAGATACCAAATGAATGGAGGAAAAATACCCTTTTACTTATTTACAAGAACAAGGGTGACATTCAAAGTTGCTCAAACTACTGTGGAATAAAACTTATGTGTCACACCATGAAGGTTTGGGAGAGAGATTGAACACAGGCTAAGGAAAGATATTAAGATAAAAGAAAACCAGTTTGGGTTCATGTCTGGATGATCAACGACAGAGGCTATTCATCTGCTTCATCAACTTGTCGAGCGTTTTCGAGAAAGGAGAAGAGATTTGGATATGATATTTATTAATTTAGAGAAAGCGTACGATAAGATACATAGAGAGATATTATGGGGGACAATGATGAAGAAGGGGGTCACCGTCAAGTACATTGACATAATCAAGGACATGTATGGCAAATGTCAGAACTTGCGGCCTAACGAGTGATTTTCTGATTATAATTGGTTTACATCAAGAATCTGCATTAAGTCCATTTATGTTTACCATTGTGATGGATGAGCTTATTAGAACTATCCAAAATGAGCTACCTTGGTGTATGCTATTCGCTGATGATATTGTTCTAGTAATGAGACGAAAGCAGTGGTTAATGCCAAACTGGAGTTATGGAGGCAAACGTTTGAATCTTGGGTGTTCAGATTGAGCAGATCCAAGAAAGCATATATGCACTGCAAATTTAGCAAACAGAGAAGTCGAGACCATATTGGTGCAACACTGGAAGGGCAAGAGATATCATCGAGCAATCAGTTTAGATATTTAGGTTCTATCATCTTAAAGGATGGGAAGATCGATAGCGATGTTAATCAAAGGATCCAAGCTGATTGGTTGAAATGGAGGAGTGCAACATCGATTTTGTGCGATCTTAACTTTCAGTTAAAATTGAAATGGAAGTTTTATCGGAGCGTTATTCGGCCTGTCTTATTTTTTAGAGAATGCTGGGCTCCTAAGAAACATCATACACAGAAAATGCACGCAGCGGAGATGCGCATGTTTCGTTGGATGTGTGGTAACACTAGAAAAGATAAGGTGCGAAATGAGGATATTCGTGCAAAAGTTGGCGTAGCACCTGTGGAGGGGATGATGCGGAAAAACCGGCTAAGATGGTTAGGTTATGTACGATGCAGATTTATGGAAGCACCGGTTCGACGAATGGATACTCTCGATATAGGCAATGCCAAAAGGACGAAAGAGACCGAAGAAAACATGGATGGAGGTGATACGAAAAGATATGGTTGTCAAAGGTCTCAATGAAAGTATATTGTTCGATAAGAGTGAGTGGAGGCGGAGGATTCATGTGCCGGACCCGGCGTGATTCTTTTGGTTCATGTAGCCTACCCCATATACTTGGGATAAAAGGCTCAGTTGTTGTTGTTTGCATGCTATATATCTAGGATTGCATCCGGATCCGGATATCAACCGGATACAGATATATATTTAAATATTCTTCCGTATACGGAAACGGATACCTTTTTAGCAAAATTATCCGGATATGTGAATTCGGATATGGTTACGGGTCCGGATCCGGATATACGCTGAAAAATACAAGAAAATATGTCTTGTTAAATCAATTTTTCGTTGATAATGCCTATTTAAACCATATATTTTTAACTCATTTTATATGCTATGCATTTGAAATAATATTATGACATTATTGCATCAATTTTTTTAATTTTTCAAAAAAGTAGGCTAGTTATATATTTAGTATATTTGTTAATATATTTATTTATTCATATAATATTCATTTCTATGGAAATTTGTCTATATCAAATATTTTTAGGTCATTTTAAATAAGCATTCAATCAAACATATCGATTACATACACATTTCCGCTTCACATTTATTTTTGTTTTATATCATTTGTTATTTTATAAATATTCAATTCGTATCCGTATCCATCTCTTTAATATCCGTTTCGTAGCGGTATCCGTTTTTTCCTGGATACGGATATGAATATTTCTTATCGGACCATATTTGTATCCGTATTCGAAACTAGAAATCGGATATGGATATGGTAACTCTCATATCCGGTCCGTAGCCTATCTGGATGCAACCCTTATATATGGCACACAAAACTCGTAAAATATTTTCATATTTTGCCAATAAAATCTAAGTAGTTAGAGAAAAAATAGAATTTTTTTTTAAAGAATACTAATTAGAATTTTTCCACTATATAAGTCTAATTGTATGAAAGAAAAGATTGATAAATATTAAGCAGGGAGCTAATAAAAAGTTTCCGTGACCAAAATGTAGTAAGAGAATTAAATAGGGCTAGACAACAATTTCTCCACTAATGTCCAAGTTAGAGAAGGAAATATTTTAAGGAATATTCTTTCATATAGTTTTATATATGTTATATGGATTAGAAGATTTCTTGACTAGTTAGTGACAACTAGGGTTGACATAATGGCATTAATAACTGGACATTAGAAGGGCTGATATGAAGTAAAGAGATTTTAGGATGAATTATAAAAATCTTTTGTTGGCGATTTTCAAAAGGTATTAGATAATTTGAGAACGCTTTAGGACGGTATATATATTGTACTTCGTGCAAGGAGAAGACTTGGGGGGTGAGGGGTGGGTGGATTAAGAGAACCGAGGAGAAAAAGAGGTTTGAGAAGGTGGTATTTGCTTCATCATTCCTTGTATTTCTGCAGTGAAAACTTGATAAAAAGATGAAAGATGGTCACAAAGAATTGCAATTTTTGTGACATTATAAGATAACCGCTGTCTTCCTGATACACCGAAATATGATTCTATTGACGGTGTGGTCGCCGTTTTCCACAGTTATCAATATTTTCATGGATGCATACCTCGTGTGTTTTAAACCCTTTTCATGGGCTGCAGGGCTTTTTTCAAGAGGCAGGTCAAGTTTGGGCTTTAAGGGTTCTCCTGAGTCGTCCGTGAGAGCTCGAAGTGGGTTTATATCTGTTCAGTTTTACAAGAGAGTGTCTAGCTCAGCATCTCCCAAGTATGTTGCGTGGTACTTGCTTAAATTAGCAGTTTTTGATTATCTTGATTCAAAGGTACACAAATATATCTATGTATGTCATATATCATACATTAGTTTTGACACAACATTGAATTATTTTCAGCAATGTGGAACCGGTATCTGGGCTTGATGGCCATGGACAAGCAAGCAGAGGCACGGGATGAGAACGCTGACGAGATCTCGAGGAGCTGCCACTGTTATTTCCCTCAGTTGTGTATATATGCATGAACAAAAGATGAGGCATTGGTAGAATGCAGGCACTTGATGTAAATGACACTGAGCTGTATTAGTGGTTTTTGTTTGGTCTCCACGGAGCGTCAATCTTGAAGCTTGATCAAGATATTTCTCCTGTTCTTATCGCTGGTTCTTCATCTCATTTATCATATCATGGTTTCTGGAAAAGCTATATTCGCAAATCAAGCAACAATTGCAGGATTCAAATAAGCAAGCTTCCGCATGAAACAGCAAAGCAAATATATATTTAGAATCCGGTTGCTGATGTTGAAGGGTACACAAATTGTAGGGTTCAGGTATTGAACCACCATGAAAGTGTGAAACCATAAATTGAAATATGCTGCCTTTTCAAGGCTACAGCCCACATCAAAAGTAACACCGAAGTGCCTAAATGTAGAGCTAATTCGAGCATTTAGAGAAGATCCTCTTATTATCAATTAAAGGTAATAGCCGTGCAGTAATATCTCACCGTAATTACTATGTAACAAGTCTTTAAATAGGTTATAGCTGCATATCATTCCAGGTGAACAAAAAATCCATCTTGTATATGAAACCTGATTTAACAAAGGATAACTGCAAATCACATCGCATGTTCAATTACATTCAATAAAAACAACTGCAGTCCTAAAAAAACATGTAAAAGGTGCCATCTGCTTATAACAGAACAAACAACACATGGATCGAGTTGGCATCAAGGATCTGCATTTCATCACCTTCAGCGACACACCATGCTGCATGCTCTTTTCAGAGAAAGGCTATTTATGTGTAAATACTTTTGGGTCTCGAGGCCTCCAAAGTCCCAGCCTGTACTTCTGAGCATATGACAATATCAATTTCCTCTGCATCATCCAAATATCAAGAAGAGAACAATCCAAATTAGCAAGACCACACAAAATATGATAGTATAACTAGTGTATCTCTTGGAAAATTCTAACAAATAGATAAAATCAACATCAGAAATGAGCTCAGATGCCAACTGAATCATTATTCAAATTGTTTATCTAACTGTTTCCTGTATGTTAACCACTAAAATATCAATTCAAAAAATGGCGTCGCTAAGAAACAACTTCAAATTGTAAATGTTACTAATAAAAAGAACGAGCTTAGCAGTTATCACAGCTTTTATGTTAACCTTAAACTCTATTACTGTTAACTCTTGAGTTCATGGATATTATATATAAGATACATCTTATACGTAGTGTATATAGTATCACTCTCACCTGTGAACACTTAATTACCTATTTACAGTGTTGCTAACACAGTTCAGCCCTTGCTTGACTTCATGAATCTACTACTGCTACACACAATACTAGCCAATATTCCACCAGAACTATTTACATTTGGAGTCCCGACGATTGCTAATGGATTTCAGAGGACTTGACTAAGACAATCGTTCCCTGTAATTTTGAATTAGCCGAAGCTGAAATATATTGGTCTACAGCATAACTACGATTTAAAAGTCCGCACAACTGACGATCAATCCATCATTTACAAATCCAAACATGGTTGCATCTAAAAAAAGGTCAGAACATACGTGAAGCCTGGGCGAAACTTTCTAGAAAGGATATTTGAACTTCTATATCCGATCAATCTTCACCAAAATTCAGTGATTCTATTACAATGGTAGTCTAATTGGTGGAGGAGAGCACTGATGGTAAAACCTGATATAATAAAAAGGAGAATCACTGAACTAGCTTATTTAAAATTGTCTTTTCATCACGTGTATTATACAATGAGCAAATTGTTATTTTGTTATATTAAAAGATTTTACATTTAAGAAGATGTAAAAGAAAAAAATACAATTAATCCCTATATAACTAACATCTGCAATATGGAAGACATTATGCAAAGAATGAATACAATGCTCGTTAACTTGTTACTTATTCATATAACTGTGTGCAAGATGCTTTAACGTGCCAACGAATTTCAAGAATGAACTTATGATTTTCCTTAGTAAACATCAATAATGGTGGTAATGATTCACTGTCCATCTTCTTTACACCTTATTATGCACCTCAGAACCCAGAAGTTCCCACCTTCCATTTTGATGACGTCCTCACTCTAATCACGTACGCTTACCACTCCCATAATGAACAATATATCTTAAGCGAGATGGATGAACATATCATGATGGGATAAGAAATGAAGATAAGTTGGGGAATTTTTTGAAGAATCATTGTCATGGTGTTACAGAGTTCGATGAAAATACAAGATATTAGTGATAGGATTACAATTGAAGGCACTACCAAGACAATAATAGTTGCTAATTTTTTTTAGAGGTGGGGGAAAAATTGCTTTATGTAGGCTATCAAAATAATAGAATTATGGCTCTGTCGGTGTTGTTAAAATTTGGAACTTATGGCAATAATGTGATTCTGTTGATCATTGCCATTTTCATATTCAACTTAGCTTAGCATACAACAGACAAATCATGTAGTTCATATTACTCCACAACACCAAATTCATACAAAATAACTAGAGTATTTCTATACCCAAAGTATTTAAACCCCAGCCCCTTCTTTATCATCTACAAAAGTACTTTTAATCCACCCCAAGTAAGGCTAATAACAACAGCAAGAGAGACGTAACTCTATCTATCAATAAGTAGGTCCTTTAGAATCTTGGGTGTTGCTCATACATGATCCTTCAAAGGATTTATATTCTTAGCAATAACATAACTAATCTCATATAACCCCATAACAATAATCAATTCCAAGGATAATATATCATTCACAATCCTGACACCTAACATCATAAGTTATTTAAATTAAAAAAGAGATGTAAAAGACTTTCTACGAATCCTTTTGCACTCAATTCATGGAGCTAATACAATGCCAGCAATAATAGTTACCATCATAACAGCAACAAAGCCTACGCTTTTCCTAGTTATCTGGTAAGAATTTAATTTACACAAATTAGAAACAGATTCAATTGTAATGCCCTCTTCTGCAGCAAAGAACCAACAAAGCCTAGGAAATTTACCTAATTAAATTTATTATTGAATATGAAAAATGCTTATTCCGGGAATTTAGGATTTTTAGGTTTGGTTTGGGTATTTCATCCACTGTTGATTTCAATGGGTGCATTCTAAGCTTTTCTTAGTATAAATCCTAAGGTATGTAAATTAAAAGGAAAATCAATTGTTAAACCCTCCTTTGTTGCAAAGAATATTTAACATTCAAGTCATCAAGAAGAGTATTGGAACCCAAGAACATATAGTAACCTAAGTAATACAATGTAGGTAATGCAATGCCAATAATAATACACCTAGAATCCTACAAGGAACAAACTAAACATATTGAAAGAGAACGGCATCGAGGAAATTACGTGTTTGCAAGGGATGCCGAGTTTCTTGAGCCGAAGAGTTCTCGTCTGTAGAAGCTTCTGGAAGTCTCCAATCTCCGCCTCCAGCTTCGCCACGTGTGCCTCCACGCCCCTCCCCACTCCATTCAAAAACTCGGGGATCCCAACCTTCTCTGTAATTTTTCAGAACAATACAAACCCATCAAAAAAAAATAACCATCAGTAATAATGCCATAATTCTGAAAAATTCCCTGAAAAAAAAGTGAGCAATCTTGCAAACTTCACTCAAAAAAATAAATTTGCAAACTTTACTCCATTGAGAATAGATCTAATTGATCAAAACCCTGAAAAGACGTTACTTTTTGCACAATCAAGTGATCTAAACCCCTAGATCCCCAATTTTACAGCTCAAAAACCTAATTTCGCAGCCTTCGCTGCTCAAAACATCGAAAAATCAAACAAATCCAACACCACTCAAACGGTAAACAATAACTGCAAAATCATTTAATAATTAAATGAGAATCGATCAAAATCCACAAAAAAACCCTAAATTTTTTTCAAAAAAGTAATAAGAGAGAGAAATGGAGCAATAATTTATTACCCAAGTAATAAGATTGGCTGTACGATCTAACGGCGAACAAACGGAGAGTTGACGGTGGTTCAACGGCGGCCGTTGGCCTGCCGGCGGCGGCGAGAAGTCGCTTTAAGAACTGCGCCATCGCTGATATCTGGAGACTGCGGATTCTCTGCGAGAAATAGAATGAGGATGAAGAGTGATAACGGGTATGGCTCGGGTCGGAACCGACCCAATATACGAATCCAGCCCAATAACACTTGGCATATGAATGGATTGGCTTCAGAGCGGATGTTAGTGTTACCGCATCCGGATCCACTGCTCTTAGGCGGATTCTATAAGGAATGAAAATTATTATCGGTAATTGATATAAATTCCGGATACGGGTACAAATATTATATAAATATGGGGGAAAATTTATTCCTAATAAAGTCATATATTAGTACTTTTGATATCGGATACGGATATAGGTGTTACCATGTTTTTATCCGATGGTTGTTGATAGATATATATACAGATGGTCATTAGAAATGAAAATTATTATCCATACCCGATAAGTAACTGGTTTTCACAACTATTAACTATGGGAATATTTTTGGGTAAATTGTCGAAAACCCCCAAAAGCTTTTTTGGCTGCCAAAAGGCTCCTGGCCTAAAAATGTTAGTCAAAACCCTATAAAAAAGTTTTTAGTTGTCAAGAAACTCTACTTGTGATATGTAGTAGTTACCTGCTATATCCAGTTTTCTATGATATCTAAGCAGTAGCTAGAGATATCTAAGCAGTTGCATGTGATATCTAAACCGTTTCCTGCGATATCTAAGCCGTTGCATGTGATATATAAACCGTTTTCTGCGATATCTAAATAGTTTGTATGAATTGATTAAATATAGTAGGCTGGATACTGTAAGAAAAATTGCTAAAGGATTTTTGACTATCGTTTCAAGATCAGGGATTTTTGACAGCGAAACAAATGCTTGGTTTTTTTGGTGACAATTCATCCTTTTTTGATGCGTCTAAAATGGTGCGTAGAATAACAAGAAAAAATAGGAGAATATTAATTCCAAATAACAAGAATAACGACTTATGCGCGGATGGAAAATTGAAGGATTTGTATAAACTGTCAGGTTCCTATAGCAATCTTTAGACTCATTGTAGGCATATATTTCCTAAAATTCTCTCAATCGCACTAAAACAAATTGTAGGCATATATTTCCAAAATAAATCCCAATGTGTTTGCTTGCCATGGTGAACTCTCATCGACCTAATTTACATCTCTGCATCCATCGTCATGACAGTAACTGTGGTGACCTACCGCCTCGGCGGAATCTCAAAGTTTATCTTGCCGGAATTTATGTTAGGGTTAGCCCACTTTTCGCTGAGTCAAGTGGTGAGTTTGGTCTCGTTCTTGTTGATATGTATGTTAGGGTTGAAGTGTTTTATGCTACAATGGGCTGAGGGGCTTGATGCTTTGTATTGTATGATTATACTTGGTAAATAGCAAGTGCCCCACTTATCAAATCCAAATTCAAGAAAAATCATATTGATTTAAAACTTTTTTTATATAATTTATAAATTTTAAAATCTCATATTTATTAACTACATATGTAAAATATATGAAAGATTAATTTGCAAAAACTTTGGTATTTTTTTTCCAGCTTTTCAATATTTTCCTTATAATGGCATACGAAGATCACGAAATATTTACAAATCTCAAAATTTTCTTATTTTGCTTTTTAATATTTCGCAATTGTTAAAGCACATGAGAATCACAAAATTAAAAAAATCCCTTTTTTTTTTGTTTTTTGTCAAATTTTCAACATTTTGAACACTACAACACATGAATGTAGCGAAATTAAAAAAAAATCTTAAAATTATGTTTTCTTCGGTTTTACAGTATTTTGCTTGCAAGCACAAGAGAATCATAAAATTTTCAAAAATAAAATATTTTTGTTTTTTTAGATTTTTAATATTTTTTTATGGAGAATCGTACAAATTTTAAAAAATCTCAAAATTAGACGTTTTCTTATTTTTTTTTAATATTATGGATGCTACCGCGCACATAAAAATCAAAATTTTGCTAAGCATATGAAAACTAAAATATTTGGTTTTTAATATTTTGCTTAGCACAAAAATATCACGAAATTTTTAAAAATATCAAAATTTTTGTTTTCTGCCTCTATCAATATAGCACATGAAAATTGTTGAATTTTTAAAAATCTCAAAAAAATTTAGTATTAATCGGTTTTGCAATTTTTGGTATGCCATATTGCACATATTGCACACAAAAAAGTAAAATTTTAAAAAATATTAAATTTTCTGTTTTCTTCAATTTTATTATTATTTTGCTTGCTGTATAAAGCATAAAAATTGTAATATTTTCAAATATCCTAAAATTTTCTGTTTTATTCGGTTATTTGATATCTCTATTTTCTTCACTCTTTCAATATTTTGCACAATATAGCATATGAAAATTGCAAATTTTTCAAAAATCTTAATAAAATCATGTTGTTTTTCCCTGTTATTTTGCATGCTATAAACCACATGAAAATCATGAAATTCAAACTTTTCTAATAATTTCTCGTTTTCTTCGATTTTCTAATATTTTAGTTTTTCATACTTTTGAAGAACTTCTAAGTATCTAGAAGATAGAAAGAAGTGAAATATAAGAAGAAAATGTAATCGATTACTACTAAAAATCTAATAAGCAAAGAAATTCGGACCGACCGACCGAGACTTTGGATAGGGCTATTAAAAAGTTAGATGCTCGGAAGCTCGGATCATGTCACGCCCCGCTTCCCAGTGTACGGCGAAAGGGACGCGACGAGATCCGCTACGTATATACTCACAAGTACATACGCTAAGCGTATCTAAGCAATATAAAATAAGTACACAAGAGACAAGAAATAAAAAGAACAACAACTTTTATTTATTAACATTCTTTGTACAATACATGAAGGAAATACAACTGAATTAAAAAGATACCTAAACAGTGGCATAACAGGAAATGTAAAATACTGAATGGAAAAGTGTACAATGAACTAAAGTGCTGGGTCTTCGGCAAACTGCTCCAAGTCTTCTGCAGATGGCTCGATCTCCGCAGGGTCCAACTCACCTGACGACATTCAAAGAAGAAAGAAACAGAATGTCGTCAGCGAACAGATCGCTCGGTAAGTCCCAAAGGTGAGAGGAAAGTAGAAAAGACAGAATAAAAAGATGTCTTTTAAAATTGTATACTATTGTTGTAATGTTGTGTTAATACTGTTGTTTGTACCTTGGTACATAAGGATGTCAGTGTATATATACGAAGGGGGTCTCTATATGCTAGAGACCGGGGCAAACGGAATGTACAAAGAACCGTTAAACCACGGTACAACAGCAACGGAATATAGGTTAGGTGTCTTAATCTGACCACCTCGTGCCACCTTTAACGCCTTCCGTACCAATGTACCTCTTAAACCCCGCGATTTCTTATTTGTATTGTTATCTTATAAATTGTATTGATTGTAGATTGAATGACTGACTGACCGAAACCATGATATCAGGAAACGGTTGTAACCGTAGAGTCATGTAAATGGAATAACTGAGAATCATGTAAAAGGAATATATATCCATGGTTCGGTTCAGTCAAGTTGTATAAATTGATAATTGTATTCATGGATTCATGTGTTCATATTGAATTGGAATCTTGTAAATTATAGATTGACTTGAATCATATTCCAGTCAGATTAATCAGACTCAAACCCGAGTCAGACAATCAGAAATGTGAATCGAGGTCTTATAATTGCTAGGGTCCTTAGGGTAATTTATAAAACTTGAGGGGGTTTTATGTAAAAATACTTTTATATACTTTTCAAAATACACCTCAAGTATTTATTGTTCGTCTTTAGAGTTGTAATGAGAGTGTATTTTATGTTGTGACATTTCTAGTGAAAATATCCTAATTTTATAAATAAGGGTATTTATCTGTAATATTGATTATTTGAAGTTCATGGTATTTTAGTGTAAAATTTATTATTGTGATTTTTAGAAAAATGTGAAAAATTTATATTATAATAAAATAGATATTTAAATGATAAATATACATATGTTTATACAAAAATAATTTTAATAAATATTTTATATTTCAAAAATCTCATTTTCTTAAGATGTCGTATTTTAAACCTTCGAGACCGAATACTCCTTGCGGAGGTCTGAATCTCACACTACTAGCCCGAGAGTGCGCGATAAACCGCACGATCCCGAACGGGTTCCCCAAAAATGGGTTGTAGCGGCACTTTGCAAAGATTGTAAAATACTAATCCTTTAGAAAATAGTTTTATAAAGCAAAAGGTATTTGTTTGCAAAGTGTAATTTTCCGTATTTTAAGTTCTAGGGTTTCCTAAGCCAACTAGCATATTTCTAAAAGGTCTAAACGACAAGTCTTAGAAGTCTCAAATCACCTCTTCACCGCCAATTGTGGCCAGATAAGTACAAGTGAGGAAGGAGAGATCTGCTCACGAATAGTGAGACGGGCCTTTTAAAGTTACCTAAGCTCACTTGCCTAGCCTAGACACCACAAAGTCAGGTTTAGATAAACGATCGATGTCCACAACTTATCGTGTTTTCCTAATAAGAAGTATTTATTTAAAAGTGTATTGTAACGCCCCACACCTCAGTACAGATGGTATTGTCCGCTCTGGCCGAAACCGCACAGTTTTTCCCTTTAGAGCGAACCGGACCCGACCAGGGGCCACTTCCCAGGAGGTCACCCATCCCAAGACTTCCCTGGCCCGAGCACGCTTAACTACGGAGTTCTCAAGCTCCTGTAGTTCCGGTTCACTTAAAAGGCGCCTCTGTAATTGAGGGTGGTATCATTACATTTATAATGCAGTTCGGTCCTCTTTCGGAATGTGTTCCGAAGATTCCCCGTTGTTCTATAGTGGGTCCCACGGACTCTAGAGGTGGCCCCCACAGATTCAAGAGGTGGCCCCCGCCCTCTTGGTATGACAATTGGCGTGGCACTTTGTTCTGTGTGGCACTTTGCTCCGTGAACAAGAACCGGGTCCCGACATTCTCCCCACCTTTGAACAATGGTTCGTCCTCGAACCACAGACCTACTACTGAGGGACCTGCATGGGCCACCAACAAAACCTGTCACGCCCCGCTTCCCAGTGTACGGCGAACTGGACGTGACGAGGCCCGCTACGTATATACTCAGAAGTATATACGCTAAGCGTAACTAAGCAATATAAAGTAAATCACAAGAGACGAATAATATGGAAATAACAGCAACTTTTATTAATAACATTCTTTTTACAATGCAGGAAAAGAAAATACAACTGGAATGAAAAGCAATGCCTAAACAGTGGCATAACAGAAAATGAAATAAACTGGAAAGAACAAGGTACAATATCTAGAGCTCTGGATCTTCCTGGAACTGCTCCAAATCTTCACCGGTGGGCTCGATATCAGCTTGGTCCAAAGCACCTGACGACATTCAAAAAAGAAAGAGATAGAATGTCGTCAGCGAACAGGTCGCTCGGTAAGTCCCAAAGAATAAGAAGAAATAGACAGAGAGTAAGAGAGAGAGAGAGTAAGCTTTTATTATTATATTGTATTATTGAAATGTTATATTAACGATGTTGTTTGTAGCTTAGTACAGAAGAATGCCAGTGTATACGAGAGGGGTCTCTGTATGCTAGAGACCAGGGCAAACGGAAATAGAGTACAAGGCTCCGTTATACAACCCGGAACAACGGCAATTGGATTCAGGTTAGGTGTCTTAATCTGACCACCTCGTGCCACCTTTAACACCTTCCGTACCAATCTACCCCTTAAACCCCGTAGTGTTTTAGCAGTAATGTGGTATTGATATATGTAAGTTGGATGACTGACCAAAACCATGATATCAGTAAACATGTTGCAACTGTATAATCACGTAATTGGAATATCAGGATAATGGATGAATATCCATGGTTTGATTCAGTCAAAATGAATATATTGTTAACTTGGTTCATGGATTCATGTATTCAAAGTGTGTTGGAATATAAAAGAATATAGATTAACTTAAATCACATTCGAGTCAGGAATAGTCAGACTCTAACCCAAGTCAGACTAAAAGAAGAGAATTTGAAGTTCAATATTAGCTAGGGGCCTTATTGTAATTTGTGAAACTTGAGGGGGGTTTATGTAAAAAGTACTTTTGTATATTTTTTCAAAATATACCTCAAGTATTTAATATCCGTCTTTAATATTATAATGAATGTGAATTTTATTTGTGTTATTCTAGTGAATATATCCTAATAAAGTATTAATTGTTTTATCTGAAGTTCATGGTATTTTAGTGTAACTTTTAATCTTGTAATTTTTAGAAAAAAATGTGGAAACTTTATATTAGGATAAAATAGGTGTTAAAATGATAATTATATATATATTAACACATGAATAATTTTTAAATGAATATTTTATTTTCAAAAATCTCATTTTCCTTAAATATCGTATTTTAAACCTTTCGAGACCGAATGCTCCTTGCGGAGGTCTGAATCTCGCACTACTAGCCTGCGGGTGCACGATGAACCGTACTTTCCCTAACAGGTTCCCCAAAAGTGGGTTGTAGCGGCACTTTACTTAGGTTTTATAAATACTTTTCATTTAGGAAAAACGGTTTTATTAATATAGGGTATTTATTTGCAAAAGAGTATAGTTTTCCGTATTTTAGTTATTAGGGTTTCCTAAACCAACTAGCCTATTTCTAAGGTCTAAACGATGAGTCATTAGAAACCTCAAATCGCCTCTTCACCGTCAATTGCGGCCAGGTAAGTACAAGTGAGGAGGGAGGGATCCGCTCACGAATCGTGAGACGGGCCTTTTAAAGTTACCCAAGCTCACTTGCCTAGCCTAGACACCACAAGACAGTTTAGATAAACGATCGATGTCCATGACCAATCGTGTTTTCATTTTATTAAAAGATTTTATCTAGAAAAGTTTACAACTTAAAGCTTTAAATAAAAGTTATAAAGATTATGGTATTTTAGTGAAAAGTCCTGTAATTTCGTATTCTGTATTTTAATGTTTATCAATTAGGGTTATATTGAGTGTGTGTAGGGGTAGGTCATTACCCCGTGACTTATTTTAAGTTTTGGTGAAGTTCAAAGGTAAAACATGACAAGTTAAAGTTGAAGGTATTAAAGTGCAAGAATACGGTATTTAAAAACGTTATCATTTTATGTGTGAAATTTCATTCAAATTGAGTTATACAAGTTTTGTGATCAAGATAAACATATTTATGAGTGAGGTAATTGATTAAACTAAGAAAAATGAACTTCATGGTATTTTTAAGAAAAGAATACGGTTTTGCAAAGAAGCTATCATTTCATGTGAAAAAGTTTGATTAAATTGGTTTATGGGTGATTAATAGTCAACATGAATATGGGTAGATATTATGTATTAGGTGACAAGTGGAAATTTATAGAAAAAAACCGAATCGGAAATCGGTTTGTCCGATTTCCGCCGGGTTCCAAAAAGTCGTATTTTTATACTTATAGAAAAGAGAGATAGAGGGGATGGGACTTACGGTTTGGACAAGCTAAGGAAGCTAGAGGTCGTGATGGTTGTCGATTTGTCGAAAGCGTCGCGAAGGTTCTGATCCGGTTGCCGGAATCCGTCGTCGATTTCGGCAGCGCTTCGCTTCTCGCTCTTCGTACCGAGTTCTCAAGAGTTTGGGAGAGTGGACTTAGAGTTGTGAAGGGAAAAAGTAGAGTATAGAGCTCTTTATATAGGGCTAGGCTAGGGTTAGGGTTAGGGTTAAAAAATATTAAAAAATAAATATAAAAATCATTAAAATTTCATTAAATTTGGTCTTAAAAGGGATTTATTGAGAATTGGGTAACAGTAAAGAAAATTTAGAGTATGCAGGGATGAAGACTAGGTCAACACGAAGAATTTTCGTGTTGACGACTCGGCCGACCGGCCGAGTCCGGCCGGCGGCGCCGGCCGATTCGGCCGAGTCGGCGGCCGAGTCAGGGCCGAGTCGGGCGCCGTCGGGTCGGGTCTGGTCTGGGGGGAATTTTGGCATACTTTAATTTTCGTGATTCGCAATAAATAGTGAGTTATGGCTGTTTGACCGTTTGACTTCTAAAAAAAATTAAAACAAAAAAATATAAAAATTATGTAGGGTATGGGATTCGAACTCTGGTGGCTTGGTTCAGCAATGCAAGGTATTACCAATGAGCTACAAGCTCCTTCTTGTAATTATTGAAAAAAAATAGATACTTAAAATGATATCAGCAGTATTAAATGTCAAAGTACACTTTAAATTTTAAAACAGTTTAATGTACGCTAAAAAATGAAATTCTTTAAACACAAAATAACTAAATATATATATCTAGTGCTCAGAGTAAAATACTTCTTTGTGGATTATAAAATATTATTTGAAAAAAAATTGTATAAGAAAATGTGTATAAGAAAATTAGGGTTGTTACATGTATCTAATTTAAAACTTTTAAGAATGGTTTTATTAAGAATATGGTATTTAAATGAAAGTTTCGTTTTATCGTATTCTAAGTTTTTGATGATGTCGTTTAAGGTTATGTGTGTGGAGGTAGATCATTACCCCGTGCTCTACTTTAAATGTATAGCAAAGTTAAGGGGTTAAATATGAAATCGAAACATGATGGTATTAAAGCGAAAAATACGATAAATTGGAAAAGTTATCATTTCATGTGATGAAACTTATTCAAATTAATTTTTAAAAGTTTAATAGTCAAGATAAAGATGTTTAGGCATGAATGTATCGGTTAGAAGTGAAGTTTTATAGAAAACCGAATCGAAAATCGGATTTGTTCCGATTCCATCGGGTTTCGCAATTTCGTATTTTAGAGAAATAGAAAGGGGGATAGAGTGGGACTTACGGGTTTCGATCTATACTAAGGAGTGAGGGGGGACTAAAGGAGTTGCCGATGCGCTGCTTCGTCGCCGGTTGTTTCTAAAAACGTCGCCGGAATTCCCGCCGGAATTTCGTCGGAGCTTCGCCGCGAACTTGTTTTCAAAGTACACACTTCTTGGAAAACTTTTGAGAGAGTAAGCCTAGAGTTTTGGGATGAGAGGATAGAGGGTAGGGGGTGTATTTATAGGATAGGCTAGGTAGGGTAGGTGAAAAGTTAAAAATAAAAATGTGATAAAATATAATAAAAATGTATTAAAAGTGGAGTAATTGGGGTTTTTAAAAATCTCTGGAAGTGGTCTGAGGCTGAAATTTTGCAGGTGCATAGTGAATATGAAAAGACATAACTTTTATGTTGTGGCCATCGCCGGAATCGGCCGACTCGGGGGTGACTCGGTCGTGACTCGGTCGGAGCACCGAGTCGGTCGAGTTGGCCGATTCCCGGCCGAGTCTGGCAGCCTGGATCCCCCCGACGGTTTATCTAACTCCTAGAAGTGTTACATCTTTGGGTGTAGTGGGGTTTTTGTGAGATATGCACGTGTAAACTCTTGGTATTCTAAAGGTTTTAAAAAAAATCAATATTAAAAATAATGTGGGGTATGTGATTTGAACTCTTGTGGCTTGGTTCAGCAGTGCATGGTATTACCAACGAGCTACAAGCTCCTTCTTGTAATTATTGTGGAAAAATAAATACTTAAAGTAGGAACAACAATATTAAATACCCCAAGTATACTTCAAATTTAAATCAATTTTATGTATACAAAAATTGGAGTTGTTACAATCTACCCTCCTTACAAAAATTTCGTCCTCGAAATTTACAACTTTTATTTGAGGACTAGTTTACAAAGAGGTGGGGATATCTTGCACGCATTTTATCTTTCCTTTCCCAAGTGGATTCTCCTGGGGTGTCTTTCCTCCACATTACCCGGACCAAGTTAACCTCCTTGTTCCAAAGTGTCTTCACTTTTCTGTCCAGGATCTCCACAGGCTGTTGCTCACTAGACGAGTCGGGTTGTATAGTGAGCTCGGAATGATCAAGAACATGGCTGGGGTCACTCACATACTTTCTGAGTTGGGATATGTGGAACACGTTATGCACTCCTTCCAATGAGGGTGGAAGCGTTAAGCGGTATGCCACTTCACCGACTCGTTCGAGTATGTCGAACGGTCCAATGTATCTCGGGCTCAATTTACCTCGTCTTCCAAATCGGATCACTCCGTGGTTCGGAAATATCTTCAAGAATACATGGTCTCCTGGCTGGAACTCCAAGTGCCGTCTCTTCGCATCAGCCCAATATTTCTGTCGATCTTGGGCTATGCGCATTCTTTCCCTGATAGTACGAACCACATCAACGGTCGCTACTATCATCTCTGGTCCAAGAAGTTCCCTATCTCCGATATCATCCCAACTTAATGGTGATCGACACTTCCTTCCATACAATGCTGCAAAAGGTGCCATTCCTATGCTTTCTTGGTAGCTGTTATTGTACGCGAACTCCACAAGATGCAGGTGATCTTCCCACAATCCCTTGAAGTCTAGCATGCACGCTCTGAGCATATCCTCCAAGATCTGAATCGTTCGTTCCGACTTACCATCTGTTTGTGGATGGTAAGCCGTGCTGAAGTTCAGACTCATTCCCAAGCTGGCTTGCAGACTCTGCCAAAATTGCGATCGGAACCTGGTGTCACGATCGGAGACAATGCAGACCGGTACTCCATGAAATCTCACAATCAAAGATAGTACATTATGAAGAGTTTAAATCTTAAATAGATTATTACCTCCATGTACTTCTTTGATAGTGTCTCAGTTGATTGGCCAACCCGAAATGGGATGAAGTGGGCCGATTTTATGAGTCGATCCACAATGACCCATATAGCATCGTTACCCTTTGTGCTGCGAGGAAGAGCAGTCACAAAGTCCATCGTGATGTGCTGCCACTTCCATTCTGGGATTGGTAACGGTTGAAGTAGTCCAGCTGTCCTGTGATGTTCAGCCTTTACTTGCTGACACACCAAACATTTTGCGACGCTTCTGGCTACTTCACGCTTCATTCCATGCCACCAATAATTCTGACTTAGATCTTTGTACATTTTGGTACCTCCAGGATGTACTGAGTAGGGAGAGCTGTGAGCTTCTTTCATTAACTCTTCCCGAACATGACCTTTTGGTACACACAATCTGCTGCCGTATCTCAAAGATCCGTCTTCATGGATGATGAAGTCTGTTTTGAGTCCATTCTCCACTTGTTCTCTGATCCTTTGCAACTTAGCATCACTTACTTGAGCTGCTTTGATCTGATTGACAATGGTTGATTGAACTTGTAGATTCATCAAATTTGAAGCATTACCTGGCATGGCTACTTCAATCTCCATCTGATGCAAGTCTTACTGAAGCTTCTACTGAGCGGTGAGATTCATCGATAATGGTTGGAGACTAAGAGCATCGGGTACTACGTTCACCTTCCCTGGGTGATATTGCAAGTTGATGTCAAAGTCCGCCATGAGTTCTAACCATCTTCTCTGCCGCATATTCAACTCCTTCTGAGTAAACACGTACTTCAGACTTTTATGATCTGTGTAGATGTTCACTCGTTCACCAAGTAAATAATGGCGCCAAATCTTGAGAGCAAAAATGACGGCTGTCAACTCCAGATCATGCGTCGGATAATTGCGCTCATGAGTCTCCAGTTGTCTTGAAGCATAAGCCACAACCTTACCGTGCTGATGTAGAACACATCCTAATCCCTTACCGGATGTATTACAATGCACTTCGAATCCTCCATATTGATCCGGTATTACGAGAATAGGTGCAGATGTCAATTTTGACTTGAGTTCTTGTTCGCATACTTCTGACCACACAAATTCTTTATCTTTTCTTGTGATTTTGGTCAGGGGTGTTGCTATCTTTGAGAATCCTTCAATGAACCTTCTGTAATATCCAGCTAAACCTAAGAAACTCCGAATGTCCTTCACTGACTTTGGTGTAAGCCATTCGCTAACTGTTGAAACTTTGGCTGAATCCACAGAAATTCCTTATCCTGATACGATATGTCCAAGAACACCAATTTGATTTAGCCAAAACTCGCACTTGCTGTACTTAGCATAAAGCTTATGTTGACGAAGAGTTTCCAGGACAATTCGTAGATGCTCTGCATACTCTTTCCTACTCTTAGAATATACCAGGATGTCGTCGATGAAGATGACAACAAACCTGTCTAAGTACTCCCGGAAAACTTGATTCATTAGGTTCATGAATATTGCTGGTGCATTGGTCACTCCAAATGGCATCACTAGAAATTCGTAATGTCCATAACGAGTTCTGAAAGCTGTTTTGTGGATATCAGCTTTCTTGACCTTCACTTGATGATAACCTGAACGAAGATCCAATTTAGAGAAAACACAAGATCCACTTAGCTGATCGAATAAATCATCGATGCGCGGGAGTGGATACTTGTTCTTTATAATGACTTCGTTCAAGGCCCTATAGTCGATGCACATTCTGTATGAACCTTTCTTCTTCTTCACCAGTAGTACAGGTGCTCCCCAACTTGAAGTGCTGGGACGAATCCATCATTTCGCCAATAATTCGTCCAACTGTGTTCGAACTTCCTTCAAACCTTCCGGACTTAGTCTATACGGTGTTTTGATCATCGGTTGTGCTCCTGATACTAAATCAATACTGAATTCAAGATCGATCGGGAGGCAAACCTGATATATCGTCAGGAAATACATCGTCGAACTCTCGAACTACCTCTGGTCTTAATTCTTCTTCTGCTTGAGCTGCTGCAACTACTGCTTCCCTTGGCTTCACTTTGTGGGTACTTGGCTTCAGGGTACGGTCTCCGCTCTTGAAATAGAAGACCGGATGGTCTGGAATCTCGAATATTACCCTCCTTTGACGACAGTCGATGGTAGCATAAAAAGTTCCGAGCCAATCCATTCCTAGAACCACATCGAAGTTCGGTATGTCCAGTACTTTGAAGTCAGCATAAAACTTTCTGCTGCAGACGACGACTGGACACAAGCTGTATCCCATAGTTGCCTTTAGAACTCCATTTCCGGAACTGACATTCCAGCTGGATACAAGTGGTGAGACTGGAATCGCATGGGTTTGGACAAACTGTTGCGACATAAAGCAGTGGGATGCTCCAGTATCAAACAGTGTAAGTGCAGGTAGTAAGCCTACTAGGATTGTACCTAAGGTATATGGGATATGTTTTAAGTATAGGAAAAGTGTGTAGATAACCAAGACTAAAAGATAAGTTTGAGAAGAAAAGTTTACCAGTAATGACTTGGCCAGTGGCCTCAGCTTCTTCCACGGACATCGTGAAAGCCTGGCGCTTGGGTACATTCCTCCTGGCCTGAGGAGTATTCCTCGGAACGTTCCTTTGAGCTTGATGGAACTGATGAGGAGGTGGTGCAGCTTGTGGTCCTCTGGGTGGTGCAGGTAGTGCAAGTCTTGGAGCGGGTGCTTGGATGGCTGGGTGTTGTGAGTAATTGTTTGCTGGCCTGGGTGCAGCAACTGGGTTTTGCCTTTGGGGACAAGACCCAATATCATGAGTAGCTGAGCCGCAGACTAAGCAAAGACGGTTGGCTCGCCGGCAGTCCTTCATCATATGTCCAGCTCTCTTGCAGTAGGTACTGTAACACCCGAGCCCAATAATACTATTTCTTTCGCTAGTTGAGTGTTATATATTGCTCTTTCCAATTATCCTGATCGTTTGGTGTTTATTGCTAAATTCTAACCGGTTAAATCATTTTGGTACATAACAAATTTTAACACCGAAAATGAAATTAAAAATGTCCATGTTGGCCTACTCGTCGCCACTAGTCGCGTGGTAGCGTCCGCGTGTCGAGATTCCGTCCCGTTCGGCGAAACGGGCAAGTTTGGACGTCTACGCGCGCGTGCAAGTGTCCGACTTGGGGGCATGCATTTTAATCATTAAACACCTCTTTTCAAAATTTGGAACTCGCTTAAAATCCTATATTTTGAATTTGAAATATTTGGGCGCAACCCGGGCGCGATTTGGAAATGTTTCATTTAGCGCCAAAATCCCAAATTAATTTAATATCTAAAACTATATAATATATCCACTTATGTTATATAATTAACCAACTTAATATTCTCAAATCTTTGTTAAATCCCTTCTGTCTCGTGATCAGCCAATCACGAGCTCTTAAATTAAGTCGTGGGCCCCCCTTTCCTCTCTATCTCTCTCTGTCTCTCTCTATTCTCTTTCTCTCTCTCTCTCTCTAACAACTTCTCTCTCTCTCTCTCTCTTCCTATATATCTTTAACATGCAGCCGCCCCATTCATCTTCCCCCTCGCGAGAAACCCTCGAACCCCGTCGAACCCTAGCCGCTCGTCGCCGTCGCCGCCGCAGTCCCCGCGCCGACGAGACCAGCACCCTTGCCTGCGCCGCAACCCCGTCCTCCTCTGCTCCTCCTTCCTCCGTTCTTCCTCCTCCATAACCTGCAAACCCACCCCGACGACACCACCCGGCCGCAGGTCTCGCCGTCGACGCCGCCTCTCGTCACCAACGACGCCTGCGACTCCCTCTCCTCCTCCTCGTCCCGACCTCGTCGACGCCTTCCTCCTCCCCTCGCCGGACCACCACCAGACCCGAGCCCGACCCTAGCACCAATCCCCGGGTCGCCGGAAAGCGTGCCGTCGACCCTCGTCGACGTCACCCGCGCCACCTCCGACCACCTCCTTTCCCCCTCGATCACCAGAGCCGACCACCACCCTCCTCTACTCGTCGCACCACCCTCTCCAGCGAACCCAGAGGCTGTCCAGCCTTCGCAGCCGCCGTCGCTGCCTCGCCGGCGTTCCAACGCCGTCGAGCCCGCGTGGTTGCCCCCTGGTGTCCCCCTGTAAGCATCCCTTATCTTTCCTTTTGTGCGAAACCCCCCGCTGATCTTTAATTTTCATATATCGTGTTTGCTAACTCCGTCGTCCGTGTGACTTTTGCCGGATTCCGGCCGCGCCGTCGTCTGGACCCGACTCCCCAGCGAAGTACTCCAGTCCGTGTGGTCCCGCTGTTCACCGTTTGGGTGTACACCGTATCGCGTCCGTACCGTGCACCAGATCGCGCTGCAGATCGTGACCGTATCGCGTCCGTACCGTGCACCAGATCGCGCTGCAGATCGCGTCCGTATCGCGCACCAGACCGCGCAGCAGATCGCGACTAGACCCAGTACCGTGTCGTGCCGTTTCACACGCTGTATCGTGACATGTGCATCAGGCCGCCTGCATCTCGACCCTTGTTCTGAGGCAAGATTTCTTGCTACATGCTACGTTAAACTAATTAAATGTTTGACTCACAAACCTGCTATATTAACTAGTATTGCTACTTATCTCATTGGACGAAATATGATGTACATTATAATACCACCACCTAAATCGTATTTTGCCACCATAACCTTAATAACAACTACCTGCTAATCATTTTACTATTTAGAGGATAATAGTCGCATACTTATATCTTTATTGCCTGCTGTTATTAATATTGCACTACACCGTGATTATTGCACCCCAAGGGTGCTCGAACCTGTTAATAAGATAATACAAAGCATCACCGTGTTTACATGGAATAATATTGTTATTTGCCGTTCCTGCTGTTGTTCTTTATTCGTTACTATACCTGTTATCAGCATACATTTGATTGCAGTACATATTGACCGATCTTGATACACCTGACACATGTACTGATACACCGGACATGACACCCTGTACATATCGACTCAACCTGTTGAAACGTGACCTGACCTGTTACCTGATTTCATGCCTAATGCCGACAAACCTGACCATTCCTGCTGTCTATCCAGACAGACCTACTTTTACTTGATTTTGTGTTGGCATTAGTCCTTGACTATTGAATACCCGACCTGACATACATAACTTGGGGGTATGGGGAAATCAAAGGTGAAACCGACTTGTAACTCAACAGTTCGATACTTGTTCTGATCAGTCTTACGGGCTTGGCCAGTCCGGGAGTGATGATGCTGACATCACTCATCCATCCTACTACCTATTACTGCTTAGCGGCACGTCTCGGATTCAGCCCCGAGGACCTTGACCGTGGTCCCGGACACGCACGGGATACTATTGAGTTACATCGACGATTCACCAATTGATTTCAAAGACTATAGAATAGAAACCTGATAGGACAGTTTAGTCACCACTGCGCATTACCCTGCTCTGTTATTTCTTAGTACTGCTTTATTCATGTTCATACCTGCATTGCTTATTACCATGTTTATATTATATTATTTGGTTGACATGACGCGCTGACGTCTGGGTTTTGCATGGCCCAGATTCCTTACCGCTATCGACGACCGAGCAGGAGTACTTCAGCCAGCAGGCTGAACTGTGAGTTCCTTAGGGTTTAGTTTATTTATTTTCATTCCATTTCCAGATGTGAGCCCGCATTATGGGACGTACTGTTTATTCATTGTATTAGATCATTTGCTTCCGCACTTATTGTTTATTGATTCTTGTTATTATGGATTTGGACATGTATTAGATTAGTTTATTATTTTGTTCTTGATATCTCCACAACCGTAATGTGACTGTGGATGGATAATTCCTACCCACAGGTAGCATGGTTGGCTATGTCACGTGCCTCATCTTGCGTACTCTGGGAAGCGGGGCGTGACATGGTTCTTTTGGTATCAGAGCCTAGGTTAATTGGGTTGATTCTTTGTAGTTGGGTATTGCACCCGATACACGAATCATAATACCCGTGACTAGGAAACATGTCCTGCCACCTTGACCGTTTTACCATCCTTGAATCATTCTTCCGGATCATGTCGACATGCAAACTTACTTTGCATTGTCAACTCGAAAACCTAAATTCTTGCTATCTCTAGGACTTAGGCGACTTGGATGGAGTTAAGTAATTGCGGCTATGATACCGCGGCATAGCTACAATGCAGTACTCTATTTAAGTATCTTGGAGTTCTAGGCTTGATCTATACTCAGAATCTATCATCATGCTAATGTTGGGTACTTTGATTTCCAGGAATATGGCCGGTAAGAATTTGGAGATGGACCAAAGACGTGCGGTCTTAGCCGCCAGGCGTAGAGTGATAAGGGGATTGCTGGAGAATCTAAAGGAACAGACCGAGCTAGAACCAGCATTCGCACTGAACCAAACGTCCGTACGTAGAAGTATTCCGGTGAACAGGCGCAGCGTAGCACCAATGAAGAAAACAATTGTGGGTGATCGGAAAAGGAGCGTGATTTGTAACTACTGCCATATACCCGGACATGTGCGAAAGGAGTGACGTAAGAGGCTGGGACTCTGTTTTAGATGTGGAGCGGCAGATCACGCCGTTAATGCTTGTCCGTCGAAGCCTCGCACGAAAGATGATATACAGAAGCCTCCGCAGGGACCGTTTCAAGGGCAGAAACAGCTGACTCAAGGACCAAACCAGGCTCGAGCGTTCACGTTGACAGCCGAGGAAGCTAAGGCATCAGGAGAAGTGGTTTCAGGTACTTTGCTCGTTCATGGTTTTCCCGCATTGGCATTATTTAACTTCGGAGTATCCCACTGTTTTATGTCATCCAAATTTATAACTACACACTCGATTACCTGCACGACCCTGTCTAGTTTTTGGGACATACACACTGGGAATGGGAAAATCATAGCTAGTAAGGAATGTAGCGATTGGTCAGTTGTTGTTTGCGGACGGGAGCTTTTTGCAGATTTCTTGGTGATAGATACGGGCAGTTATGAAGTAGTCTTGGGAATGGATTTTCTAGGCACTTTCCACGCACACATTTGACTGTATGGCAAGGAAGGGAATTTTCCAGATTCCCGGACACCCTGAGTTTACTTTCACTGGAGGAAGTAGTTCTGTCGGGCCAGTCGAGTCTAGGGCTAGGCCGACGAACAATGTTCGTGCGGCTATGGTAGTGGATAGTAATGAAGAGCCGGCAGTTGTTCGCGACTTTATGGATGTATTTGACGATATCCTGGTGTACTCGAAGAGTCCGGAGGAGCACGTTGAGCATTTAAAGATCGCACTGCAGACGCTGAGACAAGAGAAATTGTTTGCGAAGATGAGTAAGTGCGAATTCTGGCTGGAAGAAGTGAAATTTCTGGGGCATGTCGTGTCGGGCAATGGAATCGCCGTCGATCCCGAAAAGGTTGCAGCAGTTCGAGATTGGCCTATTCCAAAGAATGTTGCGGAGATAAGAAGTTTTCTTAGACTCGCCGGATACTACAGAAGATTTGTGGAGAACTTCGCTCGTGTAGCTGAGCCGTTAACCAAGCTCACGCGCAAGGAGGTACCGTTTGTTTGGACGGATGGATGTGCATTGGCCTTCGAGACGTTGAAGCACAAGTTGATAACCGCCCCGATTCTGACCGTACCAGATAATTCAGGAGGACTAGCGATACACAGCGACGCATCCGGAAAAGGATGGGGATGTGTTCTGATGCAGAATGGGAAGGTCGTCGCTTACGCATCGAGACAACCAAAGACTCATGAGAAGAATTATCCGACTCATGACTTGGAGCTTGCAGCCGTGATCTTCGCCCTGAAAATTTGGAGACACTACCTTTTGGGCGAGAAAGTCGAAGTCTTTACAGATCACAAGAGTTTGAAGTATGTATTCACTCAGAAGGAGTTGAACATGAGGCAACGCAGATGGTTGGAACTGATGGCCGACTACGACCTTGACCTTAAGTACCATCCGGAAAAAGTTAACGTCGTGCCAGATGCGCTAAGTCGGTTACCAGCAATCCAGGTATTGACCGCACAAAGGGAGATCATTGCGGATTTTCGGAGATTTGATTTGGAGGTTGTGCTACCACATGCTACAGGACAGTTGATGCAGTTACAAGTACAGTCGTCCTTAGTTGAGAAGATTAAAGCGTCACAATTGCAGGATCCTAGACTGCAAAAGTTTCGAGAGCAGGTTGAAGCCGGACTACGAACCGATTTACTGATCCATGAAGACGGTTCGTTGAGATATGGTAGCCGTGTGTGTGTGCCAAAAGGAGATGTGCGTGAAGAGCTTATGAAGGAGGCACACCGTTCAGCTCACTCTGTACATCCAGGAGGGACAAAGATGTGCCGAGATGTTCGACAGCACTTCTGGTGGGAAGGTATGAAAAGGGAAATTGCTCGCTTCGTGGCTAAGTGCTTGGTGTGTCAGCAAGTCAAGGCTGAACACCAGAGGGTTGCTGGTTTGTTGCAACCACTTCCGATTCCTCAGTGGAAGTGGGAACATATAACCATGGATTTCGTGACGGCTTTACCGTGGAGTCCAAAAGGCAAGAATACAGTATGGGTGATTGTTGATCGGTTGACCAAGGCAGCTCACTTTAATCCTTTTCGGGTTGGTCAATCGACAGAGACTTTGGCATAGCGGTACATGCAGGAGATTGTGAGATTGCATGGAGTACCGGTGAGCATCGTGTCCGATCGGGACACTCGGTTCTTGTCGCACTTTTGGAGAAGTTTACAAGAAAGTTTGGGGACTCGAGTGAAGTTTAGCACAGCTTATCATCCTCAGACTAATGGACAATCAGAAAGAACGATCCAGACCCTTGAAGATATGTTAAGGGCGTGCTTGTTGGACTTCAAAGGTTCTTGGGAGGATCATCTACACCTGGTAGAGTTTTCGTACAACAATAGCTTCCAAGCGACTATTCAGATGGCTCCGTTTGAAGCGTTGTATGGTCGTAAGTGCCGTTCGCCGGTTTGTTGGGATGATGTTGGTGAACGAAGGTTACTAGGACCAGATTTGGTGGTACAGACAGTCGAGAAGGTGAATACAATCAGAAAGCATATGAAGACAGCTCAAGACAGACAGAAAAGTTGGGCCGACACGTCAAGAAGACATCTAGAGTTCGCCGTGGGTGATTGGGTATTCCTGAAGATATCACCGACTAGAGGAGTGATTCGCTTTGGGAGTCGGGGAAAGCTTAGTCCTCGACTCGTTGGACCCTTCGAGATATTGGAGCGTGTTGGAGAGCTAGCGTACCGTTTGGCGTTACCACAGTCATTGGCAGGAGTGCACGATGTGTTTCGTGTGTCTCAACTACGGAGGTATGTTCACGATGGAACTCACGTCTTGGATCATTCAGAGTTGACCGTACGGGAGGACCTAACTTTTGATGAGCGACCAGTTGAAATCAAGGATCGAAGAGAAAAGGTTCTTAAGAACAAGGTTATCCCTCTTGTGCTAGTTTCTTGGAGTAATCGATCGCATGGAAAATCCACTTGGGAGCGAGAAGACGAGATCCGGCAGAATTTTTCCTCACCTTTTCCTATAGTTAGCTATCTTGTATTCTTGGAATTTCGAGGACGAAATTCTTTTTGTAGTTGGGTATGATTTAACACCCGAGCCCAATAATACTATTTCTTTCGCTAGTTGAGTGTTATATATTGCTCTTTCCAATTATCCTGATCGTTTGGTGTTTATTGCTAAATTCTAACCGGTTAAATCATTTTGGCACATAACAAATTTTAACACCGAAAATGAAATTAAAAATGTCCATGTTGGCCTACTCGTCGCCACTAGTCGCGTGGTAGCGTCCGCGTGTCGAGATTCCGTCCCGTTCGGCGAAACGGGCAAGTTTGGACGTCTACGCGCGCGTGCAAGTGTCCGACTTGGGGGCATGCATTTTAATCATTAAACACCTCTTTTCAAAATTTGGAACTCGCTTAAAATCCTATATTTTGAATTTGAAATATTTGGGCGCAACCCGGGCGCGTTTTGGAAATGTTTCATTTAGCGCCAAAATCCCAAATTAATTTAATATCTAAAACTATATAATATATCCACTTATGTTATATAATTAACCAACTTAATATTCTCAAATCTTTGTTAAATCCCTTCTGTCTCGTGATCAGCCAATCACGAGCTCTTAAATTAAGTCGTGGGCCCCCCTTTCCTCTCTATCTCTCTCTGTCTCTCTCTATTCTCTTTCTCTCTCTCTCTCTAACAACTTCTCTCTCTCTCTCTCTCTCTTCCTATATATCTTTAACATGCAGCCGTCCCATTCATCTTCCCCCTCGCGAGAAACCCTCGAACCCCGTCGAACCCTAGCCGCTCGTCACCGTCGCCGCCGCAGTCCCCGCGCCGACGAGACCAGCACCCTTGCCTGCGCCGCAACCCCGTCCTCCTCTGCTCCTCCTTCCTCCGTTCTTCCTCCTCCATAACCTGCAAACCCACCCCGACGACACCACCCGGCCGCAGGTCTCGCCGTCGACGCCGCCTCTCGTCACCAACGACGCCTGCGACTCCCTCTCCTCCTCCTCGTCCCGACCTCGTCGACGCCTTCCTCCTCCCCTCGCCGGACCACCACCAGACCCGAGCCCGACCCTAGCACCAATCCCCGGGTCGCCGGAAAGCGTGCCGTCGACCCTCGTCGACATCACCCGCGCCACCTCCGACCACCTCCTTTCCCCCTCGATCACCAGAGCCGACCACCACCCTCCTCTACTCGTCGCACCACCCTCTCCAGCGAACCCAGAGGCTGTCCAGCCTTCGCAGCCGCCGTCGCTGCCTCGCCGGCGTTCCAACGCCGTCGAGCCCGCGTGGTTGCCCCCTGGTGTCCCCCTGTAAGCATCCCTTATCTTTCCTTTTGTGCGAAACCCCCCGCTGATCTTTAATTTTCATATATCGTGTTTGCTAACTCCGTCGTCCGTGTGACTTTTGCCGGATTCCGGCCGCGCCGTCGTCTGGACCGGACTCCCCAGCGAAGTACTCTAGTCCGTGTGGTCCCGCTGTTCACCGTTTGGGTGTACACCGTATCGCATCCGTACCGTGCACCAGATCGCGCTGCAGATCGTGACCGTATCGCGTCCGTACCGTGCACCAGATCGCGCTGCAGATCGTGACCGTATCGCGTCCGTACCGTGCACCAGATCGCGCTGCAGATCGCGTCCGTATCGCGCACCAGACCGCGCAGCAGATCGCGACTAGACCCAGTACCGTGTCGTGCCGTTTCACACGCCGTATCGTGACATGTGCATCAGGCCGCCTGCATCTCGACCCTTGTTCTGAGGCAAGATTTCTTGCTACATGCTACGTTAAACTAATTAAATGTTTGACTCACAAACCTGCTATATTAACTAGTATTGCTACTTATCTCATTGGACGAAATATGATGTACATTATAATACCGCCACCTAAATCGTATTTTGCCACCATAACCTTAATAACAACTACCTGCTAATCATTTTACTATTTAGAGGATAATAGTCGCATACTTATATCTTTATTGCCTGCTGTTATTAATATTGCACTACACCGTGATTATTGCACCCCAAGGGTGCTCGAACCTGTTAATAAGAGAATACAAAATATCACCGTGTTTACATGGAATAATATTATTATTTGCCGTTCCTGCTGTTGTTCTTTATTCGTTACTATACCTGTTATCAGCATACATTTGATTGCAGTACATATTGACCGATCTTGATACACCTGACACATGTACTGATACACCGGACATGACACCCTGTACATATCGACTCAACCTGTTGAAACGTGACCTGACCTGTTACCTGATTTCATGCCTAATGCCGACAAACCTGACCATTCCTGCTGTCTATCCAGACAGACCTACTTTTACTTGATTTTGTGTTGGCATTAGTCCTTGACTATTGAATACCCGACCTGACATACATAACTTGGGGGTATGAGGAAATCAAAGGTGAAACCGACTTGTAACTCAACAGTTCGATACTTGTTCTGATCAGTCTTACGGGCTTGGCCAGTCCGGGAGTGATGATGCTGACATCACTCATCCATCCTACTACCTATTACTGCTTAGCGGCACGTCTCGGATTCAGCCCCGAGGACCTTGACCGTGGTCCCGGGCACGCACGGGATACTATTGAGTTACATCGACGATTCACCAATTGATTTCAAAGACTATAGAATAGAAACCTGATAGGACAGTTTAGTCACCACTGCGCATTACCCTGCTCTGTTATTTCTTAGTACTGCTTTATTCATGTTCATACCTGCATTGCTTATTACCATGTTTATATTATATTATTTGGTTGACATGACGCGCTGACGTCTGGGTTTTGCATGGCCCAGATTCCTTACCGCTATCGACGACCGAGCAGGAGTACTTCAGCCAGCAGGCTGAACTGTGAGTTCCTTAGGGTTTAGTTTATTTATTTTCATTCCATTTCCAGATGTGAGCCCGCATTATGGGACGTACTGTTTATTCATTGTATTAGATCATTTGCTTCCGCACTTATTGTTTATTGATTCTTGTTATTATGGATTTGGACATGTATTAGATTAGTTTATTATTTTGTTCTTGATATCTCCACAACCGTAATGTGACTGTGGATGGATAATTCCTACCCACAGGTAGCATGGTTGGCTATGTCACGTGCCTCATCTTGCGTACTCTGGGAAGCGGGGCGTGACATGTACAAAAGGCTGGGCTGGGACGGTGGTTCGGTACTCCGGGTCGCCTTGGCACAAAAGGTGGTCTGGACGAGGCTCCACCTGCCATCTGGTTGGCAGAGCGCTTGACTCCTGCAGACTGAGGTCTGCCCCTTGCTTTTATCACTGCCTCATAACTGCAGGCAGCTTCCAGAGCATCCTAATGAGTCAAAAATTTTCCCGTGGCTAGAGCAGCCTGAATCTCTGTGTCCAGACATTGTTGAAAGCGACGGGCTCTGATCTCGTCCGTCGGTATCAAGTGCACCGCGAATCTGTTTAAGGATTGTGTTAGCTGTGTAGTATGTGATATTTAAAATTGAATTATTATGACATATCTTACCGGCTTAACATGGTGAATTCAGCGTCGTATTCATCTACCGATTTGTCCCACATCGATCCTTGTTGTAGATGAATGAATTGCTGCTCCATGGCAAACTTGGCAGTCACATGGAAGTATTTCGCGTCGAAATTCTCGCGAAAAGTCTTCCATTCAATAGGCTGTGCAAGACGGCTTTTTTCCGCCTTCCACCAGTTGCAAGTATTATCCGTGATCTGTAGTTTAGCCACACGGACCCAAGTTATGTCTGGCACTTGTGCTGCGGCCAGATCATCCTCGATACTTTGAGCCCATTCCCCAGCTTCCAGTGGGCTCCCCTTTCCTGAGAACTGCTTCGGATGTAAAGCCCTGAATTGCTTTACCCCAGGAGCGTCAGTCTCGGGACGGTTCAGGAGTTGTTGCTGTCCCTCGAGAAGGCTGCGGATTGCCTCAAGTAACACCGTTTGCTCAGTAGGTGGCGCAGGAACAGCAGGTGTGAGAGGTAGTGCTGGAGGTGTGTTGTTGACGTTAGTGCCGGTGTTGTTCGGAGAATCCATAACACTGAAGAAAATTTTGGGTTAGGACAGATTCAAGTACATGAAATGATAAGATTCAAGGAATATGAAATTGCAAGATTCAAGGAACATGAATTGTAAGAATGTTTTACTTGCTGGTTCTTGTGTTATATTGCTTAGGTTGTTCACGCAGAACAGAACTGCATGATAGGGTTTCATACAGGTTTGACCTGCATGGGCCACCAACAAAACCTGTCACGCCCCGCTTCCCGGTGTACGGCGAAGGGGACGCGACGAAGTCCGCTACGTATATACTCAGAAGTACATACGCTAAGCGTATCTAAGCAATATAAAATAAGTACACAAGAGACAAGAAATAAAAAGAACAGCAACTTTTATTTATTAACATTCTTTGTACAATGCATGAAGGAAATACAAATGAATTAAAAAGATGCCTAAACAGTGGCATAACAGGAAATGTAAAATACTGAATGGAAAAGTGTACAATGAACTAAAGTGCTGGGTCTTCGGCAAACTGCTCCAAGTCTTCTGCAGATGGCTCGATCTCCGCCGGGTCCAAATCACCGACGACATTCAAAGAAGAAAGAAACGGAATGTCGTCAGCGAACAGGTCGCTCGGTAAGTCCCAAAGGTGAGAGGAAAGTAGAAAAGACAGAATAAGAAGATATCTTTTAAAGTTGTATACTATTGTTGTAATGTTGTGTTAACGCTGTTGTTTGTAGCTTGGTACAGAAGGATGTCAGTGTATACGAGGGGGGGTCTCTATATGCTAGAGACCAGGGCAAACGGAATGTACAAAGAACCGTTAAGCCACGGTACAACAGCAACGGAATATAGGTTAGGTGTCTTAATCTGACCATCCCGTGCCACCTTTAACACCTTCCGTACCAATCTGCCCCTTAAACCCCGCGATGTCTTATTTGTATTGTTATCTTGTAAATTGTATTGATTGTAGATTGAATGACTGACTGACCGAAACCATGATATCAGAAAACGGTTGTAACCGTAGAGTCATGTAAATGGAATAACTGAGAATCATGTAAAAGGAATTTATATCCATGGTTCGGTTCAGTCAAGTTGTATAAATTGATAATTGTATTCATGGATTCATGTGTTCATATTGAATTGGAATCTTGTAGATTATAAATTGACTTGAATCACATTCAAGTCAGATTAATCAGACTCAAACCCGAGTCAGACAATCAGAAATGTGAATCGAGGTCTTATAATTGCTAGGGTCCTTAGGGTAATTTATAAAACTTGAGGGGGTTTATGTAAAAAATACTTTTATATACTTTTCAAAATACACCTCAAGTATTTATTGTTTGTCTTTAGAGTTGTAATGAGGGTGGATTTTATGTTGCGACATTTCTAGTGAAAATATCCTAGTTTTATAAATAAGGGTATTTATCTGTAATATTGATTATTTGAAATTCATGGTATTTTAGTGTAAAATTTATTATTGTGATTTTTAGGAAAATGTGGAAAATTTATATTATAATAAAATAGATATTTAAATGATAAATATACATATGTTTATACAAAAATAATTTTAATAAATATTTTATATTTCAAAAATCTCATTTTCTTAAGATGTCGTATTTTAAACCTTTCAAGACCGAATGCTCCTTGCGGAGGTCTGAATCTCGCACTACTAGACCGAGGGTGCGCGATAAACCGCACGATCCCGAACGGGTTCCCCAAAAATGGGTTGTAGCGGCGCTTTGCAAAGATTGTAAAATACTAATCCTTTAGAAAACGGTTTTATAAAGTAAAAGGTATTTATTTGCAAAGTGTAATTTTTCGTATTTTAGGTTCTAGGGTTTCCTAAACCAACTAGCCTATTTCTAAATGGTGTAAACAACAAGTCTTAGAAGTCTCAAATCACCTCTTCACCGCCAATTGTGGCCAGGTAAATACAAGTGAGGAAGGAGAGATCCGTTCACGAATCGTGAGACGGGCCTTTTAAAGTTACCTAAGCTCACTTGCCTAGCCTAGACACCACAAAGTCAGGTTTAGATAAACGATCGATGTCCACAACTTATCGTGTTTTCCTAATAAGAAGTATTTATTTAAAAGTGTATCTAATCTAAAACTTTTAAGAATGGTTTTAGTAAGAATATGGTATTTAAATGAAGGTTTCGTTTTATCCTATTCTAAGTTTTTGATGATGTCGTTTAAGGTTGTATTTGCGTGTGTGTGGAGGTAGGTCATTACCTCGTGCTCTACTTTAAATGTATAGCAAAGTTAAAGGGTTAAATGTGAAATCGAAACATGATGGTATTAAAGCGAAAAATACGATAAATTGGAAAGGTTATCATTTCATGTGATGAAACTTATTCAAATTGATTTTTAAAAGTTTAATAGTCAAGATAAAGATGTTTAGGCATGAATGTATCGGTTAGAAGTGAAGTTTTATAGAAAACCGAATCGGAAATCGGATTTGTTCCGATTCCGTCGAGTTTCGTAATTTCGTATTTTAGAGAAATAGAAAGGGGGATAGAGTGGGACTTACGGGTTTCGATCTATACTAAGGAGTGAGGGGGGACTAAAGGAGTTTCTGAGGCGCTGCTTCGTCGCCGGTTGTTTCTAAAAACGTCGCCGGAATTCCCGCCGGAATTTCGTCGGAGCTTCGCCGCGAACTTGTTTTCAAAGTACACACATCTTGGGAAACTTTTGAGAGAGTGAGCCTAGGGTTTTGGGATGAGAGGATAGAGGGTAGGGGGTGTATTTATAGGATAGGCTAGGGTAAGTGAAAAGTTAAAAATAAAAATGTGATAAAATATAATAAAAATGTAATAAAAGTGAAGTAATTGGGGTTTTTAAAGAGCTCTGGAAGTGGTCTGAGGCTGAAATTTTGCAGGTGTATAGGGAATATGAAAAGACACAACTTTCATGTTGTGGCCATCGCCGGAATCGGCCGACTCAGGGGTGACTCGGCCGTGACTCGGTCGGAGCACTGAGTCGGCCGAGTCAAGGCAGAGTTGGCCGATTCCCGGTCGAGTCCGGCGGCCTGGATCCCCCCCGACGGTTCATCTAACTCCTGGAAGTGTTACATTTTTGTGTGTAGTGGGGTTTTTGTGAGATATGCACGTATAAATTCTTGGTATTCTAAAGGTTTTAAAAATCAATATTAAAAATAATGCAGGGTATGTGATTTGAACTCTTGTGGCTTGGTCCAACAGTCCAAGGTGTTACGAATAAGCTCCAAGCCCCTTCTTGTAATTATTGTGGGAAAATAAATACTTAAAGTGGTAACAGCAACATTGAATACCCCAAGTATACTTCAAATTTAAATCAATTTTATGTATACAAAAATTGGAGTTGTTACAGATCAGATTGGCTCAATAAAAGCTTGTTCAAGCTCGTTTGATATTTAAACAAACCGAGCTTGAACATGAATTAAAGCTCGATAAACGAACAAACATAAAGATAACCTATTCGAGCTCGGCTCTGTTCAACATTGAATACCCCAAGTATACTTCAAATTTAAATCAATTTTATGTATACAAAAATTGGAGTTGTTACAGATCAGATTGGCTCAATAAAAGCTTGTTCAAGCTCGTTTGATATTTAAACAAACCGAGCTTGAACATGAATTAAAGCTCGATAAACGAACAAACATAAAGATAACCTATTCGAGCTCGGCTCTGTTCAGACTCAAATCGTTTAGAGCTCGTATAGGCTCGAATAGTTTATGGCTTAATTAGTATTTAGCAGTAATAATAAAATAATTACTTATTCTTAAAGTCAAATGATAAATATTAACTCGTCCGTATTAACTCGAAATTTAGATTGTCATAAATATTCGTCAAGTATTATATACTACAATATCAAAGAACGTAGATATCGACAAGATTTTAAACAAGAACTAACTCGCTCATTTAGTAATAACAACAATATTCCTCACTACTTAGGTTGTCAAAAATAATATTGAACTTCCATATTTTTCCTTCATAATTTTGTAATTATTTGTAGCTATTTTCTAGATTTTAAACAGGCTTGATAAAGCCTGAGGTTTGGCTAAGGCTCAATGAAAGTATGTTCGGACTCATTCGACAAATAAACGAGTCGAGCTTGAACAAGTTTTTGAATTCGTTTAAATAAACAAGTTAAGCCGAACAACTTAAAGCTCGCGCATTTGGCTCGTTTAACTGCCCTAACTCCGAATGACTTGGAATACACGAAAATCACGGAATTTTAAAAAATCCAATTTTTTTTTTGTTTCCTTTAAATTTATAATAATTTGCATACTATAGTTGTAAGGTTGTTTCCGCCACGGGCCGCAAGTGTTGCGACCCTTGCACCACAACCTTACATGGTATCAGAGCCGATCCATATAATAGTAGTTGTTTCGTGGCCAAGAGAATTTATAAAAACCCTTTTTCGAAAACCTAGTTTGAAAAATTGCAAGAAAAGCTCTCATTTTTGCTTGTGCCCGAGCCCCGGGATTCTTGGTTCAGACCAAGAGCTTCTTGTGGGCTCAGGATTAACTCCGAACTCACCCAACACATGCTTGGTTCACCCCGGATTCGGGGCTGAACTGAAGCTGATTCAGCCTTGATTAGAGGCTGATCCAGGGCTGAATCAAGGCTTATATAGTGGATGAGGTTTTGGGGTTGACGGGGCTCGATTTCAGGTCCTTTAGGGTTCGTTTTCGTGCAAAAATGAAGGGATTTTCATTGCCAGAGTGAACTTGAATTTCGATTTTTAGGAATTTCAAGTGTGTGTCCTCACGGGGTGGAATTCTTTGGTCACGGTTTCGAATTGACTCGATCAAATTACGGAAAAGAAACGTCCGGGTGCTCCAGGTAGTTCCTCAGGCCTCCAGACTGGTTCAAAAGTTTAGAGTAAAAACCGTCATGTTTCGACAGAAGAAATAAAAGAGTTCTAAGAAAAGGACGTTTGGCTGCTCTGCAAAGTTTCTAAGACGTCCTGACTGGTTCCAAGGTTTCTAGTACAGCCGACGTTTTGCTTGTTCTTTTCCAATTTTTAATTTTACCAACCTAATTAATTTTGATATATTCAAATCATTTTCCATTACCATCAATATTACTTTTCTCTTGTTTTTGAAGTGAACAATTCAACCGTATATATATCCAAATATTGCGGGCCCTTTTCATATCAACATTCTACCATCCAAGAAAAACAAGCTTATTTAAACTATATATATATATATATTTATAAGCACACGTCACCCTAATGGATAGGGCTTACGTCATCACTCGCCCCCACATGCCACACACAGAAACGTGGACCATGCAAGTGGGCCCCACACACTGGCACAAATCGAACTGCCATTAAGAAAGTATGTTAAAGGTGGGCCATCACCCTCAGTAGTCAATATCCAAAAGATGATGAGTGGCTCTCTCGTAACTCATTCAAAACCTAGGGGCCTTTTTACAGTACTCTTCCTACATATAAATGTTGCACATCTCTAAGGTCTCAACCACATTATTCTTTGCAATGGCTTCGAAGGCATTCACAAAGTCCTTGCTCTCCTTCAATCGTTTCATAAGGAGGAGATCACGTAGAAACCCTACAACAACAAGCCATGCACATAATGTAAAATTACATAAATGCCCTCCACACGACGTGATCCCAGGGGCTGAAACCCTAGTCTTCGACGTCGAGGGATGGCTGCTAAGGTCACCTTCACCCTTCCCATACTTCATGCTCGTTGCCTTAGAAGGTGGAGGCCTCATGAGGGGCCTTGTGCTTCTACTAACATGGCCATTCTTGTGTTGTTTGAGTGAGGAAGGCGCACTTAAGGTTATGGTGATGGTTTGTTTCCTAGGGTTGAGGAAGGATGAGCTTAGGGTTGGGAGATGCGTGTTGAGCAAGTATTTCATGGAGGATGTAGGGCTTGAAGGGTTTGAGGTGGTGAAGAGGAGTTGTTATAAGAGGAGGGTGGGAGTTAGTAGGATGCCTAGGGTTATGGTGGAGGGGTTCTTGAAGGAGTACTTGGAGGTGGAGGTGGTTGTTGGGAGGGAGTTGAAGGTTTTCAAAGGGTTTTATGTAGGTTTGATGGAGGAGGAAGAGGAGTTAGGGTTGAAGGATTTGTTTGGAGAAGAAGATGGAGGTGATGGAGATGGAGTTGTTTTGGGGTTTGGAAGCAACCCTAGCTCACTTCAACATCACTATTTGTTCTCCCTTTGCAAGGTATGTGGAAAATATTTTTTCTTGTTTGGTTTATCGTATTAAAAATCAAAATGGATCATTCATGCCATTCATCTTAATTATTATAAACGATATCGATCGAAGAAATTTACAGTCATTACATGTACCTGTTGCGACATTGATCATCATGTATGATAATATAATTTAACCACGTGAGCAAACATCTAAATATTTATAGTTATCCAATTTACGCAAAACAAAGATCGAATAGTTTTTTCGAATTGTTTGAGCAACACAAGCAATTATGTACAATTTTATTTTGTTTATGTAGATTCTACATGAGTTATAAGGCACAAAAGATTCATAGTGCAACCACTTACGATTGAAATTGTCAGAAATGAATCCCACGTATGTCTTATCATGGTTATGCTTTGAGTATTGAATTTTACATAAAGTTTGTTTCATCTACATATCTTGATAAGGGCCGTTTGTTTCGGTCGAATGAGAATTTGTTTTGAAATATTAGAAGGGTAAGGTATTGTTCATTTGGTCAAAAAAAACCGGAATATCAATCCCATCCCTTTTGCTTGGATTTAGCGGCACATGAATTGCATTCTTATGTTACTACACATCGCTGCTTTTGGGCGATCTCTTATAGGCCGGAATTAGGCAATTTCCAAAGGCATATCGACACAACCCATTTTTAAATTTTTTTTTTGTATTTATGGTTATATTTCTCTCTCTCACCTCCTTTACTTTTGTCTTGTATTAGAGCACACTATCGTTATGCTTATATATCCCAAGTTTTCTCTATCCCCAATTTTCAAAAACCAATTCCAAGTTTTCCGATCACAACATCCTTTCATTCTCAATTAACAACAAACAGACAAACAACTGAAGATGGTTAAAGACGGCTGGGCTAATTATTCCATCTTCTCATTCTTAAGAAAAACAAAATATAAAAAAAACCGAAAAAACAGTGGACCGGGAATTCCGAAGAAACGATGTTTCGGTTTTCTAATTCCACGGACCAAATAGACCCTTGATTAGTATCTAACAACCTGGGAAATGCTGGAATATAATTAAGGAGAGAATATGCGGAACAGGTCGCAATAGTGTAAAGGACATGGCTTGTTTGATTTAATCACACTTGCAATATTAATTATATTAAAGGATCCTTTCTCTTTTACTTGCATATATGCTAGACCTTAGTATTTCATGTTTATGGGTGGGTCAATAGTCACATTTGAGGGACCAAAGTTCTAATATTTTACATCCATGCATCAATGGAGTCGAGATGACTCAAGTCAAGTTGGTGAGAAGAATATTGAATCATGAACAATTATAGGATGTGAGTTTGAAGGGTATTTAAAAAAAGTTGGAGAGTCAATTAAGCTTGATCTTCCTTGATCACTAGATGGTACGTAGTATTAAAAAAACTTCATGATAGCAATCTATCATTTTAAAAGTTTAGGATACTGTTAGTAGAAAGTGGTCAACGTTTATGGCAGCAAATTGAAATTCAACCTACATAGACAGGGAAAATACTTTTTCTACCGGCATGGTAGAATCCTTATAGGCTACATGCGCCATCATTCGATAAAAAGGTATAGTTTATCCGCTACACACATAGGGAATTGCATCATCTCCTCTACCTTATAGTCGATAAGAGTCCTTGTAGATGAAGTGGATTTTACCACATGGATAAAAAAAGTATTTCCTAAAGAAAAATGTGCAACATGTGGCTTGTAATTTCTATCAAAGTCTATCCAAGAGCCAAACAACATGGCTCTCTCCACATGTTTGGCACCGGTGTTGTGGGTCCCATCATTAGTCTCTTGGGTAGATTTGGGTAGGATTTCAAACCGGCAGATAGAGTAATGCTCTTTCTTGAAAGCGGCGATTAGATGAAAATTTATATTTTATTTGCATGGAAAAACCGGAAGCTATGTTATACTTTAGCGGCGGCACTCTAAATTTTGCTCCTCTTAGTAAAAATACTCACCGTTTAAAATTTATCAGAAAAGCCGACAATGTATCGATGTCGATCTGTGCAGGACATTTACATGGCATCGGGAACGGACAAGAGAAGCCGGCAGCCGCTCCCAAGATCCAAGTACCCAAAGCCCTTGGTCTTCCATGATGGAAGGATGGCCTTCTTCCCAACCCCACTCCAAACCCTAGCCATGTTCTTGTGGGTCCCGCTCGGCCTCCCCCTCTCCATCTTCAGAGCCCTGCTCTTCATCTCCCTCCCTCACAAGATAGCAGGGCCAATAGGAGCCTTCACCGGTCTAATTGCAAGAAAATCAATCCCCGCCCGAATCAGCGGCACCCATCTGGCCACCCAAGGGCCCCACCATATGTACGTCTGCAACCATAGAACCCTATTGGATCCAATATATATATCAGCCACCTTGAACAGGATGGTCACCGCAGTCACTTACAGCTTGAGCCCAATCTCTGAAGTGTTGTCACCAATTCCAACTGTGAGGTTGACGAGAAACAGAGAAGAGGATAGAAAAAGGATGGAGAAATTCTTGAGCCAAGGTGATTCCTCATCTTTCATTTTCTTTGGGCTATCGAGATAATAATTTACCCTTATATTCCGTTTTTTGACATATCTGAAAAATTGTTTGTTCGAAAAGAAAAGGAAACAAGCCGGCTCTATCCGAAAGAAAGAAACGAATCGATTAAAATAATTATTTTAAAGATTATTTTCCGGCAGGGGATCTTGTGGTCTGTCCAGAAGGAACCACTTGTCGCGAGCCATATCTCCTCCGGTTCAGTCCGTTGTTCGCCGAGCTGGCCAAAGAGGTCATCCCGGTAGCCCTGCTCACAACCGTCACCATGTTCCACGGGACGACCGCTAGTGGGTTCAAATGGCTGGATCCGTTCTACTTCCTGATGAACCCGAACCCGAAATACGACTTGAAGTTTTTGGATAGAATTCGTACCGGTCAGGGCGGGAAAACTTGTAGCTATGATGTGGCTAACAAAGTGCAACAAGATATAGGGAGAGAGTTGGGATTTGAATGCACCTCATTAACAAGGAAAGATAAGTATTTGATGCTAGCAGGGAATGAAGGAATTGTAGAGATAAATTAAGCCCATAGGGTTGTTAAGTGATGTTAGTTTGCTTTCGTAACATTAATTACACACAATTGTGGATTTGAAAAACTTAGGGTTTTGTTTATGTTTGTATGTATGTGTATACCTGGTGTAGCTATGAATAAGTGATGGCATTATTCGCATATTGTTGACGGTTCGATATTTGATCAAGTGTAGACATAAGAACATTTTCATCTATAAATTCCGTGTAGGAATGACAGTTATCTACGTTGTGCATGATCGAATCGTGCAGCATAGAGATTAATTAAATAAATTAAATCTATTTATGCGAAAATAGTGATGGAGCAACCGAGGTGCGGAATGTTTTGAATTAAAAATGCGGCTGAGCAAAAATCTTGGTTATGAAATTATTTGCAAATTTTAAGGGTTGTAAATATTGTGTGCAAATTTTGTATTGTGTATGAAATGTGATCCTAGATAGTATTGCATCTGCCCATCAAGAAATAATTCTTCTTTTTTATTTTATGGGCAAAAATACAGCCAGTCTCCATGTATAAAGTATTTTTTTCTTGGGCCTCGGCCTATGAATTTCTTCTAGGCCAAGGCCTCAAGTTGTGGGCTAGGCACAAATTTATGGTATAATTAAACTTAAGAGATTTTCTCTTACCTCATATTTATAGATTTTATATTGAAAGCCCAATCATCGTTGGATAAGTCGTATTTTGTTTTTAGTGCAATCATTGTTAGGTAATTCGTATTTGGCCCCCAAAAACTTAGAATGCACGCTGATAAAAATACTCAGCTAATTCAGTTCCCTCCTCCATGTAAATTTGCTTTCGGCCTTTTCTTGGCCTAATCTCAATTCTGAGCAAATTTTATGCTCATCCCCTTCCTTTAATGATGATTGAAAACTTATCCTCCACCCCTTATATTTTAAAAAAAATTACATTCGACCCTTTCTATGTTTATCCAAAAAGAGCTAACAGATTGGAAAAATTAGATTTTGCCCTTTCTTTATGCTTGGAATTTTCATTTGATTCGGTTTCTCATATTCTCTCTTTCTGCTCGAAATTGATTAAGTTCAAAGGTATTATCTAAACCGATATATTTTGATTTATATGAAGTTGCGATCAGCAGTAGGAAACTCGGTGCAATCCGCCGCGTCTCAAGAAGAAAAGACGGTTGACTAATATGCCTTTATGGTTATTGAAGTGGTGTCCATTAATAGGGTTACATCATGTAATTGCAATCATGGTGCTGCACTCGACTTTAAAACAAATCCTACCTATATTTTGTGTGGTTTTTGAATTAAAACAAATGTGATGGAATCAGTGTGCTATACGATTTTGTTTTGCCAAAAAATCAACCTCTCAAGCAGGTAAGTTGCCACGGTAAATATATAGAGAGAAAACAATATCAATATAGATTGCAGAATAATATCTTTCCAAAATTGCCATGGATTATTCTGTATTTAATTGCCATAAATTTTCAATATGCCGCAACAAATTTTTAGTTATATCAGTGCGAGTGTTAATCTGAAGTCATTTGAAAATACAATGCCTAAATTTTAAAATATAAAGTTAGTCTCAAATCATTTGTTACCAGCACTACCAATTAGAGATCGATATAACGAGGTTCACAAATTTTTAAGTAGAAAACTCAAATTAGGAACATCAACGAATGGATTTCACTATTTTAATGAAAAATTACAGATTTTAAGCTAACGTCTCTAAGTCTCCTTAAATATTTAAATAGTTTATTTACAAACGGAATTCCCAAAATATCCTTCAATACTTCAATAATTACGTGTATAAATACAGATAACACCAAATATCATATTCAGGTATGGACACTGTACCCAAAATACTCGTACCCGTTCTGTTTTGAAAAGACCATGAACAATTGATGAATTGAGACGGGGAACAGATAACAGAGCTAGGATTCTTAAGATCCTAGCCTCTTTTGCCAAAGTAAAAAATACTAATCATGTGGCCACATTAATTCCAATACAGACCTCACCTTATAATTAACAACAAAACCTACCCTGAAATCAACTAGAACCTAACCCGATCAAACAAATCAAGCCCCATACGCTACATAGCTCATACCTTTCATCTCATGGCGGATTCGGGTAATGCCCGCAGCCCGACCCGTTTCCTAACCTACTAATAAGACTAATTAACAGTATTAATGTAGATCATTACTCAATAATCTTCAGAGGGAGAAGGAGAGAGAGAGAGGGTCCATTGATTAGAAGCAACAGGCTGCCACCTCGGACAAAGAGTGTCAAGATCCATGCTCCGGTGGCTGCCGGAGCTAGACTTCATGAGGTTTCGATGGCCGGGCAATAGTATAATCGATTCGTCGATGATAGATAGTGTTGTATGGGGTTTTGTAGTTGCTTTTGAGAGCATTGCTTTGGCCTCTATGCTCTGCTTCTACTTCCTCTGTTGTGGTTGCACTATTCCATGATTGTTCAATTGCATAGGTATGTACATGAGATAATATTATGTTTTGACTGGCAGTGGAGATGAAATCTCATGCTTGTAACGATATAAAATTTCTTTTATTGATTTATACTTCTAAATTTTGATCAATATAAGTGGTCTTATATGTAAGTTGCCCTGTTAATTTACGTGTTATCTTTAACTCCAATTGCATGTATAAACATATAGGTTGGTTATTAAGCAAATGAACCAATAAGCAATAGCTCAACTCGTATGGCATTTCCTTCTCCGGAGAGAGTGAAGCGGTTCGATCCCTTATGGAAAAGCGGGTCACAATTTAACGCTTTCAGCGTAAATTTATGGGTCTCTTGAATTGTGTGTACGCTTTGCTTGTGTCTTTCGATTTAGATAACATTATCCAAAAGTCTAAAACTTTTAGACGTGTTGTACATTATTCTCTTATATCTTATGTTTATATGTGCATCTTCTATTTTTCTTGATTGGGGGATATTTAAGTACTTTTCATTTGAGATTATTCTAACACTCCCTCTCTCTTTTTATGTGTAATCATGACTTTCTTTCTTTAGTTTTTCCATTCTTTCCTTACAGGGTATGGATCCGGATGGGTTCACGTTTTTAAATTCACGAACGTCAATAGCAGTCATTGGATCTATCCTATGTTTTCAACAGCTACGATTAAAACAAATCAATAAATCCATTAAATAACAAAATAAATATGCTCTTAGCTAATCTTTGGGATCCATGATCATATGATTCCAATCCTCATGATTCTTATTAATATTACCCAAAATATTTTTAATAAACTCAAAGATGAAATATCAAAATATCCAACAAATTCAATCCTCATGATTCTAAAACAATATTACCCAAAACATTCTATGATCCATGTTATCCAAAATAAATGAATAGAGATAGCATGGATCCCAAAATCTTTCTTGGTGGTGACGTGGATCGCACAAAGCATTTATAGAGCCAATCTCTTAGGGGGTGTTAGTACCAAATAATTTTAGAATACAGAATTTATAATTGAAATGACCGTCATTTTGATAAAATTATTTTCTATTTAAAATGCTAGTGATTTAATTTCAAAATCCATATGTAATTTAGAAAAATACATTTAATAGTGGAAGTTAACCGGTACTTAACTGACAGAGGTTGGAAGGACGTCGATCGATGGCGGAGGATAACCGGTGGCGGCGTCGAGGATGGTCGGTCGTCGGTAAGAGGAAACGAAGGCGGCGGCGGCAGACGACGAGGATGGTTCGCCGGCAGAGGCGGCCGGCGACAGTGATGGCGGCGACGATCGGGGATTGCGGCGGACTGCGACGGCAACGACCAGCGGTCCAAGGCAGCGATGGCGGCGGCGATCGGGAACGGTGTCAGCAGGCGAGGATGGTCGGCCGACGGTCAGAAGCGGCGATAATCGGGGACGGCGGCGGGCGGCCATGGTGATGGTGGCGGAAATCGAGGACGGCGGCGATGGTGATGGTGGCGGAAATCGAGGACGACAGCGGGCGGTAGCGATGATGGCGACGAACGGAGACGGCGGTCGGTTGCGACGGCGGCAATGGTGGCGATGAACGGGGACGGCGACGATCGGCGACCCGACGACGGTAGCCGGAAGCGGCAACTGTGGGGACGAACGATGTCCAGTTAATGGTGGTGGCAGTCGATGATGGCGATCCCTGGTGTGATGGTTTATCTAAATTTTGATCTATTATGTACATTGTGACATTTTTAAAAACCTGGTACATGGCGATTTGAAAATCGATTGGTTTTTTTTCTTTTTGTACTATAAATTTAATGATGGATTCTAAAATCCAAATTCCCGCATTTTAAAATGTTAGCTTCAACTGACAATAATATGCAAATTCTAATTTTAAATTACTTTTGACCAGCATGAATTTTCAAAATTCGGAATTGTATTTTCAAATAACTTGTGATTAATAGCCTCTTAAAGACACTTATTTTTTTATGTTAGCTTGTAGATTCCTCACCCAAAGACAATATTGAACCGAGTTCTGATATCCTGTTAGAATTTTTGATATTTGGAATGTTTTTACCGATGTGACTATTCCCAACACTATAGTTATTTTCCATTTGAGATTATTCCAAAATGTTGCCTCAGTATTTAACCAAGATTTTTTAAAAAATATTTTATATTTTTATTTTGTAATATTAAAAAATTATCATTATCTCATTCAAAAATTTAAATCATAGGCATCGACCCTTCTATGGTGACTCCATAGTCAAACCATAATTTACCTTACAGTAATGGTGTATTCTTGAAGAATTTGGACCATTAAGAAAAGCTCAAGGCTAAGCTAGACTCGTTTAGAACTTGTTTGGACTCATTTGATAAATAAACGGACAGAGTTTGAACAAGTCTAGTTTAGTGTGTGTGTGTTTAGTTCTCTTCCGATGATAAATTCTGAAAATTTTGATGCTTACAGATAAATAGGATGCGAGTATATATATACTGCCGCTATTAGGATCTTTTATTATGGCCGGACACATAACAATGAATTATTCATTAATTCATTTTGAAGTTTTTTTAATTTAATTTTAAAGCTCCTTGTATTTACAAAATAAAACTACACATGCATCTTTCTCTCTTTTCTAAATAAATGAATATTGAAATTTACTAGTTTTAAGAGAAAATTATTTCCGGACCTAATTTGAAGAGATGGCTTATTTTAAATCCACGTATTTTCAAAATTATGAAAAAAAAACTAATACTTACAAAATATATATGTTTCAAGCCTAAAATAATTGTGTGTATTATACTTAGGATATTTTTGCAAAAAATACAGGTTTACCTTCATTCTTTTTTATCAAAATACATATATGATTATTTTTCCAAGAAAATTTATCTTATGATTTTCTCTCGACTATTATGATTGCCTCCTTCTTCCTCAACGCTTCTCTTCTATTCTCTATTTTTTCTCCGCGATCTCTTCTTTCAAAATTGCATCGTCATTTTGAAATCACTCATCTCCATTCCAACTCCTCCGATTTCTCCACCTCCGTTTCTCATTTTTGCATCTTCCTCTTTCAAATCGTTAATCTTCGATCCAATCTTCTCGATTTTTCTATCTCCGCTCATAATCTCCCAATCTCATGTCTCGTTTCCGGCATCTTCACTCCCATGACGGTTGAAATTAGGACAATCAATAATAAAAAAAGTTGAAAAACAGGATAAGCAATATTAAAAAGAGGAAGCAACAATAAGAAATATGGGTTTAGAAAAGAAATTAGGACGAACAATAATAAAGAAAGAATAAAAAAAAAGACATGAAAAACTATAGGTACATAATAAAAAATTCAAATCCTAATATCTTGGAAAATCCAAAAAATCCAATGTTCTAATATCTTTAAAAATATTAAAGGATATAATCGGTAATGTATATATAAATACGTATACAAATCAGGGTTTGAGTTTAAAATAATATGAAAGTATATTTTTGGATTTTCCTTCCATATTTTGGAACTTTATGGGTTTAAAAATAAATCATCTACTTGCAAACAATTTTCCCTGGTTTTAATTGAAATTTTCTTATATCACGGTACTTGAAGAGATTGGACGTTGGAAATCAAAGTGAAAGCTCTAGATTTTATTATATTTTCTTCATCACTAAGCTATGTTTGCTTAATATCATTAGATTTTCTTCATCACTAAAGCATACTTGCTTAATTTTCTTATATAGCCATCTGCATCTTTCCCAATCTAACATGTTGATTGCGTGTGGGGCTCTCTCTCCTCTCTCTCTCTCTCTCTCTCTCTCACTCTCAAAAGAGAACCACAAATTGAATTTATCTTGGATACCATGATTAATTGAATTAAGATTTGCCATTTGGTCAAATTAATTAGAGCCTTCAATTTAGTTTTTTTTATATTTTCTTATTGCACAAGTTATTCCACCTAGTATCAATTCATTTATTATATAGTTTTGAGAAAGACTGACAAGGAGAGAGGTATTTTGAAGATATAAATTATAATTGACTAAAAAGTTTAATAGATCTTTATGTTGCACATGCGATTACGATGAGGACTCACAAGCCTCATCAACACCAGAATTTATCTGGTACAGCTGGACAGAAGAAAGATTTTTTGGAGAACTTTACAATATGCGCATTCATTTATGTCATTTTTTATTGTACCAAAAACCGTGGATGACCTGTTCGAAATTCTACGGGGTCCTTATCTTATAACAGTAATGTTGGTGCCGTCTTTTTGGCAAACACTTGAGCACTGGATCTATGATGATGTCGGCTCTAAAGAGAGAACATATTTTACAACCAATCACTTGCTCGGGCGTCTATGATGGAATCATGGAATCACATCTTCCTCTACCTCATTCTTTCCGAGTGCCACTCTAGTTTAATAGTGAAGTCTCTCTTCAATCATGTAGAGAGGAAAGTGTGTTTACGAAGCGGGCTTGTTGAGCCCGCTGCGCAACACATACATGGGGCCACACACTTAAGTGGGAGGCCTACCGTCCGTCAACATGAGTGTGGCGCGGCGGATTTCGCTGGCCTCCATTACTTTCAAATCCCAAAATCAAACAAAACATATATAAAATCAACAACTCATGCACCATGATATACATATACATGAAGATTAAAGTTCTAATGAGCATTTTCATTATAAGGTGCAGCCACAACAAATGAAGAAGAATAAAACTATAGGCTCCAACACAGTGATCATACTCCAAACAACCTCATCAACCAAAGAAAAGCCAACATACCTCTGGCTCAACAAATGAAGCTTTAGTTCAAGAACTTGACCATGCACTTTTATTTCCATTTTTCTTCTTAAAACTTTTTGAATAATAGACTGTTGGAGCGTTGTTGCCTGCTTCAAACAGGAGTTGAACCCTATACCTCTGGCCCAACGGCAAAATGTCTTCACCACTGGCCTACGGTGGCACTCGCAAAGCTTAATCAGGTTTAGCCTAGACCATAATAAAGCAAGTTCCAAATAGCAGACATCGGAAAATGATATGATTACACTCACAGATCTGGCTGGTTGGGTTTGATGGCTCGATATGGTGTGTTTGTTCAAACAATTTAGTACAAAGCAGTGACTATTTGGTACCTTAGCCGTTAATTGAGGGAAGAAAAAAGGAAGCATTGAAAGCAATAACTCATTTGGTTTTACACTTTCCCTCGTGAGGGGTGTTCGAACCCCAGAAGGAGAAGTTGCCACAAATTAACGCTTTCAGAGAAACTTCGTGGGTGCCTGGATGGGTGTATTGTATGATATGTTATCATAAATCGTTAAACTGCTAGTGCACAACACCAGCGCTCTGAATCAGAAAAATCACCGTTTCAATTAAAACTTATGTTAAATGGGGCTGGTAATTCGGTTTGTGTTAGATTACACTAAAAAGATTATTTTTTAGCAAAAAATATTGACTTAATTCTATGTATATTACACATAAATACACACATGCATACAAAATTCCAAAAACACTTCCTTCTTTTCTTTTAGACATTTTCCATCCCATATAAACATATGACACATGACGTTTTCCATCCCATATAAACATATGAAAGAAAGCCATCCTTATCATACCATGTTCCATAACTACCATGTTCCATAACAAATGACGTATCGCGTTTCTGTTTTTGTTTTGCGTACCTAAAAGTTCCGCATATGTAACATTGGTTGTGTGCTAGGATGAGGATTTTATTAAAAAGAAAAGAAGAAAAAGGCCAACTAAATCATCATTCTTGAAGCCTTATCCCATTCAAATAGAATCTAGATGAGACAAGGCTTTAAGAAAAATTTGATAAAAGATCCACTCAGCTAATACCTATCCTATCCTATCCTATCCTATCCTTATTTACGGGAAAAAATCAAATCAAAACCTGCTAATCGGTTTCGAGCATGAGCATTCGCACGAGTAATTTTCAACACATTCCAAATAGAAATGGAGATAATATAATTTGCGGCGTTTGCCCATTCTATAAAAATACCAAAAACCGTTCCACAAAATAATGATTAAGCATTCCTCATTCAATCCGTTCCGTTTCATCTCTACTTTCTGATGGAATCACAAATATCAAATTGCTACTTCCACAGAGAGAAAATTACAAAAGGGAAAAAGAATGCTCGTCGAAACGATTCAGATGATGATTTTCAGTGTTGCAGCATAAGGTTGCGCCTATTCTATATACAGGCACAATTATCCAATGCACTTTCAAACTTTTGCGGAATAATCGGAGAGTACATCTTGAGGTTGCGGTAGCAGAATATCGTTGGTAACTTGGCTAACAATCCATCAACTCGTGGTAATATGCTCTATAGAGTGAAAATGATATAATTCTTCCACTTAAGTATGGTTGCTACTCAAGGCTGCATAAATGAAAGCCAAAAAAAGAGCATCAAGAAACGTAGCAAGTAAATGACGATTTTAAATGTTAAGATAGATTGAAATCCATTGCTAGTCTGCAATCTATTAGCTTAAGCTTTTGGGATTGCAATCATAACCCTACCGCAAATTGTAACACTTTAAATCAGCTGTTTTATTGGAAACTACAAACACATAATTAACGAGATGAAATAGTTAGGTTCAAGTCGAGTTTGCAATCGTAATCCTACCAAAGTCTATTTGTGTCTTTGTTCTTTGTTTGGGACTTATGCACAATTATCATGTTGGTTAGGAATAAAAAATTAAGACTGAAAATAATAGGATACCAGTATCATCGGAACGCTGAGGAACACAAGGGACAAGGAATATATCGTGACTGAGATAACAGCTGCTGCAATGATATTATTCAGCAGACGCTTGTTGTCTCTACTAGGCACAAATGCTATCTTCAGTGTGTTTGTCAGTTCAAAGAGTCTATGTGAAACCTGCATGATAAATTGAAGGAATAATTACCTCGTTTGATGCTCTAAAATTAGGCTGAATCGCAATAAAATACCCTTAACTAGAGTGTTTTCACTAAACTACTTCAAGGTCGTTTTATTACAGTAAGCTCCCTTGATGGCTGCATTTACTGGAAATTTAGTGAAAAAGGATTCGTTTAAAACAAAGTTTAATGGGGTCTCTGTAATTTAAAATTTTTATGGCAGCATGGTAAAAATAGTTAGAGGTATATTGGAGTAATTAATCCTTGAAACTATATGACGACCACATACCGCAATATAAATGGCAGTTACGAGCATGAAGTTCAACAATGGATACTTGGGGATGAGAGACAGCAGCCACCGAGGTTGTCCATTAGGCACTCCTGACCTGAAAGTCATAAATAAAGACGGCCACATTTCAAACAATCTCATGGAGAAAAGAGTGGAAAATTACAGGTTCAAATTTAGGGCTGATGGTACCAAAATTTGAAGTTTCGACTGCTACCATTATGTATTGGCTAGCTGTTTCTGATTGGAATTTAACCTACCCAATGCGGAAGGACCTAAGATACCAATATGCCTAATTTTCGTTAGGTAATTTAACAATACAGTTTGAGCAATATTTTTGGAGTTTTGGCCGGTTTCAGCTACAGTATGTATGTGTATAAGAAAATTGTAAAACACTAGCATCGATAATCAGATAATCATATAATATAATTCGACAAAAAATGAGGCAAAAGAGAAAATTAACAAAAGGTGCAATTGGCAAAAAAGTAATTATTAAGTTATAATTAGCAAGAATTCGAAATAATTTGAAAAAATGAATATATAAATATTCTTGAGGGATACTCCGAATACAATTTAGATGGTGATACCAAAAATCCAACTCCGATTAGACTATCAAGGTACTTTGGTGTGTATGAGTGATCACCTGAGCCAGATGTGGATCTGTGATATATATGTCTCCAGAGTTATCTTTCCAAGCCAACTGACCAAGTGAACAAAAGACATATCAGAACTACTCAAAGTTGTACATGGATCAAACATAAATGTAGATTCTATCCAAATATAACAAGCTGAGGCATCAATAAACACAAAATAGAATGCGGATATGAAAAAGAGAGAACTTACGCAAAGAGAGTAAGAGAGCAATCCCGGAATTTCTGAGTGACGTTCCGCAAGCAGATGTACACACTGTTCAACTCAAAGTACACAAAATTGAAAAACCAATATATAAGTTAGAAACATATTTCAAGTAATAGATCACTAATGCACAAAGCAATCGCAGAAAATGCATACGTTATTGGGATCCACGATGTATAGGGATGATACTTGTTATAAGTAACCTTGTCTAACGTATAAATGTGTTCATACCATAGATATCCCGCCTGAAAGTAGAAAGATTACTCCTGAGACATAATGGTTTGGCAAATGAATTATAAGCAAGATGAAGGAATCGAAGGGTTATGGAAGTTACCACTATAGCAACTGTCACAGCACATGCTTTGATTGATAATCTTTTCTTTGCTTCTGTTTCTTCAAGTTTCTCCATCCACTTCTCGACCTGTAATAAAATTGAAATATTGACTACTCTTGACAATAAATCAAATAATACCTTGAAAATACACAAGCACGGATCATATTGAGTGCAATATCGTATAACTATAAAGTTCATATAAGTTGGTATAGAGTATATAGACTATTATAAGAGCTTCCATCTATTAATGAATAATTTGACACAATTTGAGAACTTACAGTTGGATGATAGTAGGCATATATCATTCCCACTATCCATATATAACGGTCAAGACCTGATCGAAAGTGCCATTCGTGTAACCGAGAAAATTTTGGTTTTGAAGGATCCGGGTCGCTATAACCTGAGCAGGATTAGCTTCAATAACTGATCAAACTAAAAAGAGGTCAAAAATTAGAAGCAGCTTCAGAATAATACTGACCTAGAAGAAATGTTAATGGGCTCCACACTATCTCAAAAACTTTTGGGACCTCCCATATGAGAATAACTACCAAAAAGCAGGTACCAAATTTTATTGCAATGACAGATCCATGCTCGTTATACTTGTTGAAAATTCCCAGGGCACCATAGACCATAAGGGTGAAAAGGGTGTGCATGGGACAGATGTAATATAGCATGTAATCATTGTTTAAGACGATGCAGCAAAATGCTACAAAGAAATTGAGGCGCCACATCATCTATTCAACAAGATAAACTGTGAGATAGAGTGGTAAATAAGAAGAATAATTTTAAGCAAAAGGACAGGGTCCCATCACTAACATAAAGGAGACTTGAAACAGTTTACCTGAGCAAAACGTGCAAGGCTGAAATCCTTCCGCACATAATAATAAGAGAAGTTCCCAAACCCAGTCATCCACACATATGCGGCAATAAAGATACGGATTGCGTTATAGATCTCCTTAGCATTGAAATAGTGGTACATTAAAAACAGTACCTGCGTAAAAGAGGGCAACCAAGTTCAACTGTCTCTAATTATGATTTATATTATGTTTGCCTAGCAACATGGATCATATTATATGATCCTTTATAGCCAACAAAGAAAGCCTTCTTCATTTCCCCCTTTTTCTCTTGAAGAAAAAACAATGTTTTTTTATATATAAAAAATTATGAAACAGAGACATCGACCAGATTGTTCAAGTTAAAATCATAAAGCTTTCTAGCCTGTATTTGAAGCCGCAGTTGTGAAACAGACTTTCTGTACATAATGCAACTTTAACTATAGCATTAAAAATAAGAAGAGAGGTCTGGAGAAAAAAGAAGGTATATTTCAAAATTTAGACTGGACACTACATTTTATTATTATATCTAATAAATATAGAACAATTATCGAAAAAGAAGGTATCTCAGGTCTGCAAGATATCATGTAAGAAGGCAACTAACCTGCATCCACCCCTTCCATTCCTCAGTTTGATGCCTGTTGAGGTAGAGTATGGATTTTCCTGAGAATGGTGACTTATCATGGTGGGTTTTAAAAGAAGTCATTGCGGCTACAGAGATTAGGAGGAAGTAGAGGAAAAGGAAAAGATCACGGCTATAACTCTGCAAACAGGAAAAAACAGTCAAAATAATGCTTTTACAGTTTGCGTGCAATTAACTTATATTGCTACAGCATGGAAGCAAAAAAGTACAATCATGCTTAATTCCAGGCAACTAACTTCCATATGCGCTTCTCTTAATCATTTGATTCTCTTTCTATGGCTAATGCATCATATAATGCAGAAAATGTCTGTTTAACAACATTTAAGCTTAAAGAGTATAAAGTATATCTTAAGACACAAATATAATGGCAAGTTAGTCTAATTGTCTGCTTTATTAAACACAAATTTAAAGATATTTGTAAATTATAGCATCGCATGTCACTAAAATAAAATAGCTACCATAAATGAGATGGATTGTTTGATTTATGCAAATAATAATTAAAGAGATTTGTATGATGCTTGAATAAGTTTCATTCCAAAAAAAATGCTGCTTGCATAAGTGACCTGCCTAGCCAATAGGTAACCAATTTGCCTAGGCCAAAGCCCAAAAGAACAGCAATTCTCCTGGAACCAACAGTGACGGATTGGGTGGAACTGACCAGATTAGACCACCTAGGTCTGGGGAGGCGGCAATGAAATAACCATGCCTCACATGATTACAAGAAATGGTTTACTAAAATAGAAAGTTCCTAATCCTGCATAGTTTGCTTCCGGCTAACAAAATAATAGCTAAAAAGAAACTCTATCCGAAATATTTGGGGGTCTCTACCTGCTGTATCCTTATCTACTACATAAAGCCTGGACAACCAACTACTTCAAATATGATAATACATCCATACAATTCCAAACTGATGTATTCATTTTCTTGAATGCATATGTTCAATCTTCTCTAATGATTCTCCCTCATCTTATCCTCAGATGAAGTAGCTCTACCTCCCCACAGGTGTGTTCATTTATATATTACAAGTTAGTGAACGCTCATCTATCTCAGCATCCTGAATTTACTTGCAATGTTTTCACAAAATTATCATTACAAACTACAGAATCCCTGAAATTGTTTTCAAACGGAAAAGTATGGTACAAACATTTCATATAGCCAATGTGCTATAACTAATTAACCCATAACCTGTATAATTTAGGTTTCTCTCTTATGAAATTAAATATCACCTTCTCTGATTGCCCTAACAAATCCGTGCGATCACATATGTAGAAATAAACCAAATAAGCTCCAAATTCAGATCTGTAAGCAATCAGTTCAAAGTCAATATAAATGTTAAAGTTTAAACAAGTGCTATTTAAGAAAAGCTCCTTACATGGCTCTTAACGTCAACCGATTCTCTAGCAAGAATGTGTCGTCCATTAAAAAGAATCTGAGAGATCAACATTGACAGGCAGAATAGTAAAATGGACTTCTCTTAGTAACCTTAAAAAAGCCAACAACAATAGGTTGTATACCTGATAAGGTGTGTAGTGGCAGATGAAGTATGAGCTTTGGGAGATGACGGTTGAAGACCTCCTTCCAGCAATTGAGTTCTATCTTCTTCTCCATTTGGCGCAGAGTTTAATTCAACCAAATTGATATCTGAATGTCTCCCACTGTAAAGAGAATTTTAGTCCATAATCCATATGCACAATTGAGCACAGCTTTGTCTATAATTTATCTAAGTGGTCATCTCAATGCCTTACTATAATGTCAAACTCAACATACTCCTGCATTCCGTAAAAGAGTAATGTCATAAAGAAGAATGTCAGAAATTTTTGAGTAAAATAATTGTTGGAGATACTGATTGAACCCAGCCTATTGGGTTCACTCACGACCTCAGATCAAGTTTGAGTTTAGCTATTCCAAGTGGAATAGGAACCCAGCTCATTAGGGTTATTGAATGGTCTACAAATGATCCTGTAACTCTAGGATATTTTCATTAAAAATAAAAGTCAGTGATGAAGTGAGCAATTTGATATGTTCATTAACAATACATGGCAGATTGGCAGGCTTTATATGGCGGGGTTGGTACATAAAAAATGCATGGATTCTAAGTGGTGAATTAGCCAACTCGTTTTATGCAGCATACAATGTTAGAAATAACTATCAACTTGATTGAAAAATGCAAGATTTAATGCTAAATAAATATGTAGCAAATAATTCAAATGAAGTAGGTTAGATTGTGGTCTGGATACGAGGTACGTTGATGACAGTGTTCTTAAAAGTTAGGTTCTTTCTTTTTTCAAAAAAGCAACTGTTCTAGATTTCTAGAAAATGTTGTAAGATTTAACTAATTATAACTTTTAGCTAATAATTTGATTTGGTTTTTAACATTTTATTATTAAAAGTTATATATACAACAATTCTTTTACTTCTTTGATTTTATCATCATCTTAATGTTTACCTATACATACTTAATAATAACAAACCATATTATTGGATTTAGTAGTTAATGTCTAGCCATCCTAAATTGATGAAATCACCAAAGTGAATAGCCGTGACTCTCAAAGCTATTGACTTTTCCCTCAACAATTTTTACTTTTAAAGATGTAGCTTATTACCATTTGGAATGGTTGGTTGTTAGAGAAAAAAAGGACAACACTTTTCAAGTTTCTGCAAAGATTTACATTACAATCCCCATAAATAAGGGAGAAAATAGAAAAGAAGGCATCTCAAGTCTCTTTACCCTTTCTAAGAGTTTTCGCTGTAAAGCTCTTATACACGGAAGCTTTCACCTACTTTTGAATCTCTGTTTCTATTTGAAATAAGATTGGGGGATCATAAGGCCACAATTCGAAGTTATCAACTTTCTTAGCTTGTACACACAAAGAAGGATTAATGTTAGGCCACGGTTGCATTTTTTTTTGAAATTTGAACTGACCCGTAAACACACGCATCCAGGGGACCCACAGATTTGCCTCAAAAGCGTTATATTGTGTCCACTTCCCCTCATGGGAGTCAGACTCCGCACTCTCCCCAGGAGGAGAAGTGTCATACCAACCGAGGTATTGCTCATGGGTCGCGGTTGCATATTGGAAGTAGAAGAGCGAAATACCTTGTGTATATAAGAAGGGCCCGATCTAACATTATCGTCGCGTCGACGTGTCTCCTTACCCAGACCACAATCTTACCTATTTCAATTTAAACATTTGCTATATGATTATTTCGGATTAAATCTTGCATAATTTTTATTATATTGATAATTATTTTTAACATTTTAAAAGTAGATTGACATGTTTAATTTAATCTTACTTTGATCTATATATTTTTACCTATGGCACGGGGCACCTTCACTTGTCTAGGCCTCGTAAGGAAAATAATTTCTTAAGGTGTTCTTCTGGCATGTAACTTTACTAATTTCATATATGAAATTTCTAAAAAAGAAAGTGGCTCTGTTTTATCAAAACTACGGATTCTAAGTCAACTAGTGACGAAACACTTGTTATTAATCTTGAATCTACACTTGAGTATGTAAAGTTACATGCCAGAAGAACACCTTAAGAAATTATTTTCCTTAGTGTTCTTTCTGATCGCTTATATAATATTTATCGTTCTTCATCTACTTTTTTGAATTATGGCACATTTTAAAAAAAAATATGAAAAAGAAGATGCCAGATTAGAAATATATAAAATTAATTCTTGTAATAGTTTAAAATGGTTGATTCTCGATATGTAATGTATTAAATGAGATGTATTACATGATTTAAATGAGCATGGTATAAATATAACTGAAACTTATATTGTTGAATCCAATAATAGAAAATTACCACCATCAGTAGGTCGATTTGTGTTGCATCTACAACATGAAAAAAATAAAGATTTCTTGGAAGACCTGATTGTGTCATTTAGAGTTGAAGAAAAACGAAAAGATAAAGAGACGCCAATTTCTAAATTGGAGAGTCAATAAATTGTTCACTCGGTGGAAAATAATATTATGACTGAAATGAAAGGCAAACAAATTTAGAACAAGCATAAGGTGAAATTCTTGCAGAGATAAGGATCACCCTTTCAAAGTAGCTGAATTCTTCCTGTATTCCAACAGCTCAGAGTATGCCCATGCTGCTAACAGGGGGATGAAACCCAGGAGAAATGACACCTGCAATAGACACATACGCAATGCTTCGATATTCAGGTTTCATCACAGATGAGTCACAACTTATTCGTTGCATTAACAGCATTTAAGAAGCGGAACCATCACTGCATTTTCCTTATAAAATAAAAACATCTGTATTCGACAGGAATAATCTCTGATTTATGGACCTTTCTCATCATTAATCAGCATTGAATCACATATTGACCTCAAAAACCCTATAAACCTCACTTAGATCCTTTCTTCCCCCTCATTTCACGACAAAAATCATTCAATGCCACCAAAATCATCAAGAAACTCACTGATTCCTCAGCTACTTCCAAAACCCCCCAACCAATTCGAAGCCAATGCAGATCAAATCAAAGCACAAACAGATCGAGATCGCATCAAAATATCACAAACAGCGAGCGATTCAGGTACCTGGCCAGGCGTGATCGGCCCCGAGATCTCCATCGCCTCTCGTTCGAGTGGAAAACCAAATCAGATCTGATGAAAAATCATCAAGATGAGCGAAGAAACAAAGAAAAGGTGGCGCCTTTGAGCGAGATCTAAAAAGTTTTAACGAGTCGAGATTAGCGAAGAGAAATTAATGAAGCGCGTTCCTGTGGGTTTTTGAAGGGGATGGGGGTGGCGGTGGATGTGAAACGCACCCGCATTTGCATCCAGTTTGCAGCTTTCGTGGCGGCGGGACCCGCGGTGATTGAGTGGGTGGTTACTTGGGTGCGACGGGAAGGGGAAATGATTTCGTTTGGGATTGATAGGGATCGAGTGACTGGAGCGAGAGTTGGTGCGGACTGGCGGGGGCGGTATTTACCGAAATGCCACTGTCGGTCTACAGTTGTTTTACAGATTTTGCATATACATATATAAGGTTAATGGAGGGAAGAGTCCATGGGAGGGAATTTCCTCCTATGGCGTCGAAAAGGTACGTCTTACCTTATTTTTTCCGATGATTGGCAACAATTATCTTCAACGTTATCATTTAAGATGTCGATACACCAAATTTCATGCGATTCTGCAACCTTTTCACCGTTGATTTAGCAATGTAAAAAGTTCTGTTGTCGGTAAACCGTTAATTTCGAACCCACTAAATCAACGGTGAAAAGGTTGTAGAATCGCATGAAATTTGGTGTGCCCACATCTTAGATGATAACGATGAAGATGGTGCGTGCCGATCGTCGGAAAAAATGAGAAATGTGGTATTTTTTCGACGCCATAGGAGGAAATTCCCTCATATGGCATCATTCCTCCATTATTCTCTCTCTCTCTCTCTCTATATATATATATATATAATGGAGGAAAGAAGCCATAGGAGGGAATTCCCTCCTATGGCGTCGAAAAAACACCCCCTCCTTAGATTTTTCCGACGATCGGCACTCACCATCTTCATCGTCATCATCTAAGATGTGGGTACACCAAATTTCATGTGATTCTACAACTTTTTCACCGTTGATTTAGAAATGTAAAAAGTTCTATTATCGGTAAACCGTTAATTTTGAACCCACTAAATCAACGGTGAAAAAATTGTAGAATCACATGAAATTTGGTGTACCCACATCTTAGATGATGACGATGAAGATGATGGGTGCCGATCGTCGAAAAAAATTAAGGTGGGGATATTTTTTCGACGCCATAGGAGGGAATTCCCTCCTATGGCCTCTTTTCTCCATTATGCTCTATATATTTAGAGAGAGAGAGAATAATGGAGAAAAGAGGCCATAGGAGGAAATTTCCTCCTATGGCGTGGAAAAAATACAACCTCCACCAATTTTTTCGACGATCGGCTCCCATCATCTTCATCGTTATCATCTAAGATGTGGGCACTCCAAATTTCATGTGATTCTACAACTTTTTCACCGTTGATTCAGCAATGTAAAAAGTTCTATTGTCGGTAAACCGTTAATTTTGAACCCACTAAATCAACGGTGCAAAATTTTTAAAATCACATGAAATTTAGTGTACGCACATCTTAGATGATAACGATGATGATGATGGATGCTGATCGTCGGAAAAAATGGTGGAGGTTGTATTTTTTCCACGCCATAGGAGAAAATCCCCTCCTATGGCCTCTTTCCTCCATTATTAGAGAGAGAGAATAATAGAGGAAAGAGACCATAGGAGGGAATTTTCTCCTATGGCGTCGAATAAGTACGCCCTCCGTTATATCTTCCGACGACCGGAATCCACCATCTTCATCATTATCATCTAAGATTTGGGTACGCCAAATTTCGTGTGATTCTACAACCTTTTCACCGTTGATTTAGCAATGTAAAAAGTTCTATTGTCGGTAAACCGTTAGTTTTGAACCCACTAATTCAACGGTGAAAATGTTGTAGAATCACACGAAATTTGGCGTACCCACATCTTAGATGATAACGATGAAGATAATGGATTCCGATCGTCGAAAAATATGACGGATGGCATACTTTTTCGATGCCATAGGAGGAAATTCCCTCATATGGCCTCTTTCCTCCATTATTCTCATACATATATATATATATGGGAATAACGGAGTAAAGAGGTATAAGAATAATGGAAGAAAAAGGCCATAGGAGGGGATTTCCTCCTATGGGGTGGAAAAAATACAACCTCCACCATTTTTTCCGATGATCGACACCCATCATCATCGTTATCATCTAAGATGTGAATACACCAAATTTCATGTGATTCCACAATTTTTTCACCGTTGATTTAGTGGATTCAAAATTAATGGTTTACCGACAATAGAACATTTTACATTGCTAAATCAACGGTGAAAAAGTTGTAGAACCACATGAAATTTGGTGTACCCACATCTTAGATGATAACGATGAAGATGATGGGGGCCGATCGTCGGAAAAAATAGCGGAGGTTGTATTTTTTCCATGCCATAGGAGGAAATTCCCTCCTGTGGCATCTTTTCTCCATTATTCTCTCTCTCTCTCTCTCTCTCTCTATATATATATATATATATATCTCAAGCAAATCAATGATAAAAACTTTGCATAAATCCAAAAAACTATCAATGGCTTTATCCCCCGGCAACAAATTAAGAGATAAATTTTTAATGTATGAGAAACTACCGCACGTTTTTTAAATATATGAGAAACTACCATTTTTTTCCAGAAACTGCAAAAAACTACCATGATTAAGACGTCACGTCAACAATAATTACAAGAAACTGCCTAAGTCTTTCAAACCATGGCAATTTCTCATAATTTTGAGAGTTTTTAATTGTTTGTTGCTATATAGATATGATTTTTGATGAATTTTAAGTTTGGTTAAGACAGAATTAAAAGCTTTGGGACGTGTATGGTATACTTTCCGAAAGGTGATATTGCCCCCACTATGGGAGTACAATGGAAGGCAATCACCCCGAAATACAACAAAACCCTTGAAACTCTCTTAGAAGATAATGAGAAGAAGATGCCAAAACTGTGAAGAGAAGGACATAATTTATAGAGTTGAATAGACACAACCGTTTGGACGGTTGTGACTATTTAGAGTTGAACAGACACAACCGTTATTGTTCTGTTCAGACAACCATTGAATTTGAAATTCAAAATGTCAAACTCTATTATTAAGTCAACCCAAGATGCCCCAAGAAATCAGACCCACTTGGCTCATAATCCACTTTATTCAAGATATTACTTAAATATTGGGAATTATTATAAAGACTTGGGTATTCGTCTCTCCATCCGATGTGGGACTATTTTCCACATACAAATACTACCAATAGATTCAAATTACTAACAATCCCCCACTAGTTTGTATATATTGGCTACAACCACATCTCTCTCGTGACAAATATTATGTATAAAGAAAGGTATTTCTCGATTTAAACCTTCCATTGGTGTATATATATCAATCGTCTAACAAAGTTATTGGTGTCCGCAGATTAAACCAAAACTTTTATTATTGGAATTTGAAATACAACACACACAATATTCATCTTATTTTCTAAGAGGTTTATAACTGCTTTAGCACTATTATGGCCATGTGCTACTCTTGTACTTCATAAGCATTTACAAGAGAATACTTCATATCTCTTGTTGAAGCGGCACCACATCTATGCTAATATAAATGGAGTTTCCTTTATTATATCCCTATTACTGTGGATATTTAAAAATTAAATAACTCCATTGAGAGCTTTCGCTCATCCTCTTTATCGTAACAGACAGCACTAGATACTTATTTATATAAGAATGAGACGTCTAGTGCAATACATGCACGTGATAGTAACTTGTTATTACCCATTGAAGTCGGGTTACCATTACTGGTGCCAAATTGTAAATGTTTAAGTCCCATTCCAATTGACGTATTCTTTACCAAATCTCTAGACAATGCTTTGGTAAAGGGATCTGCTAAATTCTTTATAGATCTCACATAAACTATGGTAATTATTCCATTAGTAATTATTTCTCGAACATATTCATGCCTTAAGCTAATGTGTCTAGATTTACCATTATAAACATTTTTATAAGCTCTAGACATGGTCGCCTCACTGTCGCAATGCAAGGAAATAGATGGTATTGGTTGTGGCCACAACTCTATATCCAATAATAAATTTCTCAGCCATTCCGCTTCCTTGCCGGCAGCAGCCAAAGTGACAAATTCAGATTCCATTGTTGAATGTGTGATGCAAGTTTGTTTCTTAGAGGCCCAACTAATGGCATCGCCTCCAACTGTAAATACCCAACCTGTTGTAGATTTATTATCACTTGCACTTGTGATCCAACTTGCATCCGAATAACCTTCTAGTACTGCAGGATAATTGGAATAAAATAGACCAAACTCTTTTATTCTTTTTAGATACCCAAGAACTCTACTGATGGCCTTCCAATGATTAGTACTGGGTTTAATGGTGTATCGTGACAATTTGCATACTGCAAAAGCTATATCAGGCCTTGTACATGTAAGTCGATGTTAGACACCCCACGAGTTGCGGGGAGGCGGAAATGGGAAAAACAATCTTTTTCTTTAAACTAACATCGACTAACTTACAGATCTTTGCCAAACCCTAACTAACAACATCATAGGAGGGATTAGCTACTATGAAAGAAGATTATACCTAATGAACCAAGTCCTTCTTGTTCTCGTTGACCACCTCCTCGTCGGCTTCCTCTTTGTGCTAGAAGATCCACCCGAGAGCTACTACTCCAAGCTTGACCTCTAACTTGAGGTAACCAGGTTACTAAAAGTGCCAATCAAAGCAACCTAGAGGATATAGAATAGGATTAGGGATCAATTAGTCTTGCTAACCCTTTATCTCAACACATGAGAGGTTAGGGTTAGGGTTTGAAGAGAGAGAGAGCTTGAGAAGAGAGAAGGTGAGAGTGAGAATGATCTTGGAATAATAAATCATTGTGAATATATGAAGCATATGATATTTATTAAATGAATAGCAAATAACAATTATCATCATGCTTCATTAACTCACCTTGTGATTCATCTCATGAGTCATTTAAACAATAAATGCATCATTAACTCCTATGGATGAATCACACCATGAGTCATTAAACCAATTAATGCAAATTCCACCTAAGCCTCTAACTTATAAATCTTCTAGAAGGTTCTCGACAAATTACGAGAACGCCCCTCTCATCCGTGAAAACACGGAAATACTGAGACTGTATAAATCCAATAATCCAATACTAGATTTTGGCTTAAACTAAAGCTCGCTAGTAAAAACTGTCCGAATATCGTACGTGCGCGAAAACACGTATGCGTCCGAACCCTGTCGTAAAATCATACGGCCTCTATATCGTTTCGCCCGAAGCAGGGAAACTCTCTGTGTGTGACTCTAAAGACTCGACTACTACGCTGGCAGTGGGTTTAACCACAGACCGCAAGCGGCACTAGCTGTACATAACGGTCCCCAGATAGATGTCGATAAGAAGGCCGATGAGGAAACCCATCCGAACTCCTACTGAGCCTGATGTGACAATCTCCGTACAGTCCGGTCTGTTCGTCTAGGACTATCGCATATCGGACCTAGGGGGCGGCAAGCGTCAGTCCCCTAAAAGCGGTATAAGTCGTGTCGGAGCGAAGCCCATTACACCTTGAGAAACTGCTGGAAAACCTACCAGTAAATCTCGCTTGCCCTGGCCAGGGACTTTGCGTAATGGCTCTCCAGACACAGCGCGATATCAACTCCCAATACCGGGAGAGACGAATCCTGTCTAACCGCCACTGCCTCCAAGTGCTTCGGGACTGCACCCAACTGCTACCTGTTTGCACGACTCCTTTGAGCCATGGTAGGGTAGCAATCTAAGAACAGTGGGAACACACTCGAGGCGAAGCAGCAGTGTCAAGTCTGCGGACTATGCTGTACTCATGTCACCTGGGAACTGTTAACTGACGACGTGTATAATACCAACCAACAGTTCTCTGCGAGTCCTGTCCGGTGTACCCGTAACCCAACGAGCACCTGTATACTATCTCCAGTACGACGTACTGATGGCTGTGGGACAAACCATCTCCCCAACTGGGATGAGAAGCGTATACACCAGTCTACTCCGGAGTATCGATGCCCTGTCTTGATAATCCTACGACTAGGGACCTGAAAAAGGATGCGCTTGTAGACTACCCAGCCCCCACTAGTATGACTGCCATCACAACGCTGGTAGTCAAGCAAGATCCTAAGGGCTCTATCAATACGTACACACATATTAAGATAGATATAAACCAAGTAGCATACTACCATGTTTAGCAAGACTGTTAATATAACTGTGAATATGCCAAGCTTCCATTAAGTAATATACAAGCTAGTATGATACAATAATGGCCCCTAGGGCATATACACTAACAATCTCCCACTTGCACTAGGGCCATGTACTGTCGTATCGAAGACCGATCATCTCGAGTATCCTTTCGAACTGAATCTGAGGTAAGGCCTTTGTGAATGGATCGGCAGTGTTCTCCTCTATAGCAACTCTCTGGACCTCGATCTCCCAGCGATCCATGATCTCCCTGATCAGGTGATACCGCCTTAAGATGTGTCTGGACTTCTGATGGGATCTGGGTTCCTTCGCTAAAGCTATAGCTCCATTGTTGTCGCAATACAGCTGTATTGGATCAACAATGGTAGGAACCACCTGAAGTTCTGTTAGGAACTTCTTCATCCAGATCGCTTCTTTTGCGGCATCGCAAGCAGCAATATACTCCGCTTCCATCGTCGAGTCGGAAACGGTGTCCTGCTTGGAACTCTTCCAGCACATCGCCCCTCCATTGAGGGTAAAAACATAACCTGACATGTACTTGGAGTCATCCTTGTCACTCTGGAAGCTGAAATCAGCAAAGGCCTCGATCTTGAGGCCTTTTCCGCCGTAAACCAAGAACATCTCCTTAGTCCTTCTCAGGTATTTGAGAATCTTCTTTACTGCTATCCAGTGCTTCTCCCCTGGGTCTGACCGATACCTTCTTACCACGCTCAGTGCGTAAGCTACATCTGGTCTTGTGCACAACATTGCATACATTATAGAGCCTACCGCAGAAGCGTAGGGTATAATAGACACGCGATCCCTTTCCAAATCAGTCTTGGGAGACATCTCTTTGGAGAGGGTGATTCCGTGACAAGCCGGTAAACTACCGCACTTAGAATCTTCCATACTGAATCTTTTCAGTATAGTGTTGATATACCTGGACTGCGAAAGTCCTAACATCCTCTTGGATCTATCACGATAGATCCGGATCCCCAGAATGTAAGAGGCATCACCCAGGTCTTTCATGGAGAACCTGTGTGACAAGAATCCTTTGACAGATTGTAGCATAGGAATGTCATTTCCTATCAATAGAATGTCATCCACGTACAAGACGAGGAATACGACAGTTCTTGCTACAATTTTACTTTATATACATGGTTCATCTGGATTTTTGATAAAGTCATATTCTTTGACCGTTTCATCAAAACAGATGTTCCAACTCCGCGATGCCTGCTTCAGTCCATAAATGGACTTAAGTAACTTGCACACTTTCCCGCTGCTCCCACTCTGATTGAAACCTTCTGGATGATCCATATAGACGCACTCTTCTAAATTACCATTTAGAAAAGTCGTCTTTACGTCTATCTGCCGGATCTCATAATCATGGAAGGCAGCAATGGCAAGAAGGATCCGAATGGATTTGAGCATAGCCACAGGAGAAAAAGTTTCGTCATAGTCTAAACCAGGTCTTTGACGAAAACCCTTTGCAACAAGTCTAGCTTTATAGGTTTCCACCTATCCATCTACACCAATCTTTTTCTTGAAGATCCATTTGTATCCTATGGGCTTTACCCCACCTGGAGCAAATTCCAAAGTCCATACTTTGTTGGTGTACATGGACTCCATTTCGGTCCGCATTGCATCCAGCCATCGTACCGAGTCGCCGCTCTGGATGGCCTGCTGGAAGCTAGTAGGTTCATCATCATCAATGACGTAATCCTCTCTATCCCCATCTATGAGAAAACCGTAGTATCTCTCAGGTGGATGAGACGACCTACTACTCCTGCGGGGGGGGGTGCGGGGATGTCCTGTTCTTCTTGAACTACTGGTTCTACCAAACTTTCAGTAATAGTTTGTGGTTCTGGAATTTCTTCCAGTTCTATTGCGCTCCCACTTGTTTCCTTTTCTAAAAACTGTTGTTCTAGAAAATGGGCATGACGAGAAACAATAACCTTTTGTTCCTCTGCGTAATAGAAGAAATATCCCTTGGAGTTCTTTGGATATCCCACAAACTTACACTGTACCGATCGTGCCTCGAGTTTGTCCGCATGCTGCTTTTTAACAAAAGCCGGACATCCCTATATCTTCAGATACTAAAGATAGGGTTTCTTCCTACTCCACATCTGATATGGTGTGGTAGGCACAGTCTTGGTAGGAGCCCTGTTTAGAAGATATGCAGCTGATTCTAGCGCATAACCCCAGAAAGATAGCGGTAACTCGGCATTACTCATCATGGAACGTACCATATCCAATAGGGTTCGATTCCGTCTCTCCGATACACCGTTATGCTGTGGAGTGTATGGAGGAGTAAGCTGAGAGAGAATTCCTTTCTCTTTTAGGTAACCTAGGAACTCGGCACTTAAGTATTCACCATCTCGATCAGATCTCAGTGTCTTGATACTTTTGCCGGTTTGGTTTTCTACTTCATTCTTATATTCTTGGAATTTCTCAAAAGCCTCGGATTTATGTTTCATCAAGAAAATGAATCCGTACCTAGAGTAATCATCCGTAAAAGTAATGAAATATGAAAAACCACCTCTTGCATGTGTAGACATTGGACCACACACATCGCTGTGTATGAGTCCTAAGAGCTCTCTCGCTCTTACTCCATGTCCAGTGAATGGAATCTTTGTCATCTTTCCTTTGAGACATGATTGACAAGTGGCATAAGATTGATATTCAAACGGATCCAAATATCCTTCTCTATGTAACTTAGTTAACCTTGTCTCATTGATGTGACCTAGTCTACAATACCATAAGAAAGCCTTATTTATATCTGGAGACTTTCTTTTTAGTGTGTTCTGGACATTGAAAATCTGTAATTGGTTTAAGACATATATACCGTTATCTAGTGCACCGAACCCAATCAAACCATGATTAAGGTGGATGTTAACAACATCGCTTACAAACGTGAAATCATAACCTTCTTTTGATAACAATGATACTGATATGATATTACACGTTAAACTGGGTACACAAAAACAGTTATGCAAAACCAAAATATGTCCACTCGTCAATCCAAGGTGATAATCCCCTATGGACACAGCACCCACGCTAGCTCCGTTAGCAACCTGGAGGGTCATATCACCAACCTTCAGCACATTACGGTTTCTCAGTGCCTGCAATGAATTGCATATATGAGATCCTGATCCGGTATCCAATACCCAGGAAGCAGAGTTGATTGACATACAATTTTCAATTACAAACACACCTGAAGTCGAAGCCACAGCTTGCTTCGGTTCCTGGTTCTTGGCATTCCAAGCTTTGCAATCTTTCTTCCAGTGCCCTTTCCTACGACAGTGGAAACACTCATCCTTTGCCACTACTGGCACCGCAACCTTTGCTTTTCCCTTGACTCATACCTTACCAACACCACCTCTCGATTTGGTGGCGGCCTTCTTCTTCCTTCCTTTGGCCCTAGCCTTGGACCCGAAAGAAGAAGCACCGCGAACAAACATAGCGGGTGTTTCCCTTGCCTTGTGCAAGGTGCCCTCTGCACTCCTCAACATGTTAAGGAGTTCTGGAAGTTCAACTTCTTTTCTTTGAATGTTGAAATTCAGAATAAACTGGGCGTAGGTGGAAGGAAGGGACTGAAGAATCAAGTCTGTATAGAGCTCGTTCTCCAAAGTCGCCCCGAGGTCCGCGAGCTCTTCTATATAGCCAATCATCTTTAGGACATGTTCTCCTACAGATGATCCGACGGCCAGCCTCGACTGAAACAAGTTCTTCGAGGTCTCGTATCTAGCTATACGAGATTGCTCTCCATACAGATCCTTTGTATGGAGAAATATGGATTCAAGATCCATATCCTCGTGCCTCCTCTGATGTTCATTATTCATAGAGGCAAGCATGATGCATTTGGCCTTCGCGCAATCTAACTCCCAGGTCTTATGGATTTCCTTATCCACAATACTGGATTTTGGACCAGGGACAGCAGGTGCCTTAGTAGTAAGGACATACCCCAATTTGTCATAAGTCAAAACCATCTTGACATTCCGCAGCCAATCTTTATAGTTTGGCCCTGTCAATATATTTTTTCTAACAGTAACTTAAGGCCTGTCATGTTCTGGGTCGTTGCAATTAGGAGAGAGAGGGAACACTTTAGCATGATGCTCTTGCAAGTTTAGAGTGGTTTTTAGTTTATCTAAACTGGATGGCTCCCACTGTTTCTCGAATCCCTCCTCAAACCAAAAAAGAAGAACTAGCCAGGACTATTCTCACCGTACAATACTTGCTTAACCGTTCAGCCAGGCCGGTGTCAGTACTTCGAGGGAGGTTTTCCAACGCTTTCGCGAAGTTCCTTAATTAAATAACCTCTTTTCTTTGGGGGCGTAGCCCCGCTGACACCTTTCTCGGTACCTACTTGGTTTATAGCATTGATCGTTAAGTGACGAATCTCTTGATGAGTAGCGGATACTTACAGTAGGATCGGGATCCAAATATCATCGTGTGATAAAGATGAAGGAATCCTACCAAAATTATCATACTCCACATGGTATGCATCTCTTTGCAAATTTCAGTTTCTTTAGAAATTCCCGATATAAATTTTTGGCCCATGCTCTTATGACCTTGGCGTTGGTCAAAATATCATAAGTCACATGTCAAGTTCTACCCATCATTATCTTGTTAATTTGAACCCATCCATACATACCCCTGACGTTGGTCAAATGATAATACGACTGTCCCAAACTAACTCATCTATCTATGCAACAAATGAATACCCAGCAGCTACCAAACATTATGCCTTGGCGTTGGTCAAAATACATAGCTTGAATACTATTGAATACCCAAATGAAATGACGGAGGTCTACGAATGGTTTTGGCGAAACCGTGAACGTAGTGAACTTGATATGATCGAAAGAACCTGATAGCTTTTAAAAGGAGTGGTTAAAGCTCCGCAATTAAAAATATCTTCTGTTTTAAAAATAACCGAGTGGTTTATTTTAAACTGTTCCAACGATTCAACTTTGGTTTATTTTCTTTGCATTAATATAATGTGTCCCATCATTAACCTATCATTGCAGAAAACAACGAAAATACAACGTCCTCTTATGCCATCCGCATTCGCCACTGGGCCCCGTCATTCACTCGTTAGGTTACTTAACTAACGACAGAGCGGGGGCTGGGCTAGCGCGGGTGTAAAACATAAGTGACGTCTAATAGCTATCATATATAGATATTGTACATTCGTCAGACGCAATAATAGGCATTCCAGATCACAGATGAACATATTGGATTTTCTATGAATCCGTATTCCTTTTGAGCCTGCAAAGAAAGACGGATTACACAGTCGCGATGAATAGCCAAAACCCCACCCTAGACCCCTACGGGTACGGCAAACTACCCGCCAAGTACCCGAAGTGAAGCGGTCTCCCCCAACAACGTGAGTAGGCCACTAAACACTTCAAAGTACCCGGTAGTTTGTGCACCCCACCTTGGGTCTATCCTAGGAGCAAAAATCAGTAAATGAAACAATACAACGGTGGCTACAACCTCAACCCGGAAGTGCCCCGCAAAAGAATATTACAACAATTTACAAATTACATTTGAATGAAAGAAACGCTCGTCTCATATCCCCGGCTATCCATTCACGACAATCCAACAAGTCCACTAACACAAACAGTAAAAACCCTCACAAAAATGTGCAACCCCCTGCTAACCGACATACTAGCAGTTAGGGGAGGTTTACGAACACATTAAACAAATCACAGATATAATCAAATTAGCCAAATATTGTAGAATTTTGATCAAGCAAACACAAATGATTCTACTCCAAATACTTCGCTGTGCACCTGAAACTTGAGCGGAAACAAAACATCCCAGAAAAACCAAAATCAACATAGAAGAGTTACTGGGGAAATTTGGGCCGACTCGGCTCCAACTCGGCGGCCGATCCGCGGCGGTTTAGCCGAGTTGGGAACCCAAATTTCTCCAGTAATCTTATATTTCCCTGCTTGTATTTTTAAGGGTCCCTGAAAAATTTTTAGACCCCGTTTTAAAAACGAAAGAAACTATGTGAAAATTAAGTTTTTTCCGGTACGTTTTGCGATCGAATTTCTAACGACTTTGCTAACAGGTTAGTTATGGTTTAGCGAGGCTCTGATACCACTGTAAGTCGACGTTAGACACCCCACGAGTTGCGGGGAGGCGGAAATAGGAAAAACAATCTTTTTCTTTAAACTAATATTGACTAACTTACGGATCTTTGCCAAACCATAACTAACAACATCATAGGAGGGATTAGCTACTATGAAAGAAGATTATACCTAATGAACCAAGTCCTTCTTGTTCTCGTTGGCCACCTCCTCGTTGGCCTCCTCTTTGTGATAGAAGATCCACCCGAGAGCTATTACTCCAAGCTTGACCTCTAACTTGAGATAACTAGGTTACTAAAAGTGCTAATCAAAACAACCTAGATGATATAGAATAGGATTAGGGATCAATTAGTCTTGCTAAACCTTGATCTCAACAGATGAGAGATTAGGGTTAGGGTTTGAAGAGAGAGAGCTTGAGGAGAGAGAAGGTGAGAGTGAGAATGATCTTGGAATAATAAATCATTGTGAATATATGAAGCATAAGATATTTATTAAATGAATAACAAATAACAATTATCATCATGCTTCATTAACTCACCTTGTGATTCATCTCATGAGTCATTTAAACAATAAATGCATCATTAACTCCTATGGATGAATCACACCATGAGTCATTAAACCAATTAATGAAAATTCCACTTAAGCCTCCAACTCATCAATCTTCTAGAAGGTTCTCGACAAATTACAAGAACGCCCCTACCATCCGTGAAAACACGGAAATGACGAGACTGTATAAATCCAATAATAGAATCTGGCTTAAACTAAAGCCCGCTAGTAAAAACTGTCCGAATATCGTATGTGCGCGAAAACATGTATGCGTCCGAACCTTGTACGACCTCTATATCGTTTCGCCCGAAGCAGGGAAACTCTCTGTGTAGGACTCTAAAAACTCGACTACTACGTTGGCAGTGGGTTTAACCACAGACCGCAAGCGGCACTAGCTGTACGTAACGGTCCCCAGGTAGATGTCGATAAGAAGGCCGATGAGGAAACCCATCCGAACTCCTACTGAGTCTGATGTGACAATCTCCGTACAGTCCGGTCTGTTCGTCTAGGACTATCGCATATCGGGCCTAGGGGGCAGCAAGCGTCAGTCCCCTAAAAGCGGTATAAGTCGTGTCGGTGCGAAGCCCATTACACCTTGAGAAACTATTGGAAAACCTACCAGTAAATCTCGCTTGCCCTAGCCAGGGACTTTGCGTAATGGCTCTCCAGACACTACGCGATATCAACTCCCAATACCGGGAGAGATGAATCCTGTCTAACCGCCACTGCCTCCAAGTGCTTCGGGACTGCACCCAACTGCTACCTGTTTGCACGACTCCTTTGAGCCGTGGTAGGGTAGCAATCTAAGAACAGTGGGAACACACTCGAGGCGAAGCAGCAGTGTCAAGTCTGCGGACTATACTGTACTCATGTCACCTGGGAACTGTTAACTGACGACGGGTATAATACCAACCAACAGTTCCCTACGAGTCCTGTCAGGTGTACCCGTAACCCAACGAGCACCTGTATACTATCTCCAGTACGACGTACTGATGGCTGTGGGACAGACCATCTTCCCAACTGGGATGAGAAACGTACACACTAGTCTACTCCGGAGTATCGATGCCCTGTCTCGATAATCCTACGACTAGGGACCTGAAAAAGGATGTGCTTGTAGACTACCCAGCCTCCACTAGTGTGACTGCCATCACAACGCTGGTAGTCAAGCAAGATCCTAAGGGCTCTATCAATACGTACATACATATTAAGATAGATATAAACCAAGTAGCATACTACCGTGTTTAGCAAGACTGTTAATATAACTGTGAATATCCCAAGCTTCCATTAAGTAATATACAAGCTAGTATGATACAATAATGGCCCCTAGGGCATATACACTAACAGTACAATGCATCGCATACATAAGGCTTCCAATAGCGCTAGCATATTCTAATTGTGCAATTACATTGTCACAATTCTTATTTAATTTCATAATCGGATCATACAGAGTAACACTTTTTTTAATATTAAGATGTTGGAATTTATTTAATAATTTCTCTATATAATGAGATTGGTTTAGCACAAACCCTTCACTATGTTTTTTCACCTTTATTCCTAAAATAGTATCTACTTCATTCAAATCTTTCATTTTGAATACTGAAGTTAAATACTTTTTTATTTAATTTATTCCAATCATGTTTGTACCAAATATCAACACTAGAGACATATGATTACCCTATAATTCTGATTGAATTTGGAATATACACATTTATCCGCACTATTATGCTTAAAACCATTTGATATTATTGCTTTATCGAATTTCTAAAGCCATTGTTTAGGGGCATGTTTTAAACCATATAGCGACTTAGTTAATTTACAAACTTTGTTCTCATTTCCAGAAAGTATGAAACCTTCGGGTTGTTCCATGTATACTTCCTCATTTAATTCACCATTTAAAAAGGATGTTTTTACATCCATTTGATGCACATATAAATTATATATTGAAGCCAAAGCTATAAGAACTCTAATTGATGTTATTCTAGCCACAGGTGTGTTTCCCCAATCAGAGCAAAGCTTTGTTCAAATTCCAAGACTGGAAATGAAGCGACGCTTCCTTCAATCAGAGCAAAACTCTGTTCAACTTCCAAGGCTGGAAATGAAGCGACACTTCTGCTTCCCCCAATCAGAGTAAAGCTCTGTTTTGAATTTCAATATTCAAAAATTGAAGCAACGCTTCAGATCCCTTGCGCAGCAAAGCACTGTTTCAAAATTCAAATTTCAAAAATTGAAGCAACGCTTCAGATCCCTTGTGCTCTGCGCTGTGCGCCACATGTCAAACATAGGTGCGCTAGCGCAGTTGCGCTGCGCTCTGCGCCACGTGTCAAATATAGGTGCGTTAGCGCAGTTGCGCTGTGCGCCACGTGTCAAACGCAGGTGCGCTAGCGCTGGAATTAAAAGAATTCCCCACCGTTAGATCAAAAGATCTAATAATAATAAATTATTAATTAATCAGAATTAAAATTCTGTTATAGAAAGATCTTTCTAATCTTGTTGAAAACAAGAAGATTATCTTCTGTAAAACAGAAGCCCTAGGATCAAAAATTCAACGGTGGAGAAACATCCCCAAATCAATCAGAGAAAGATCTCTTCAACTAATTTAACAAATCAATTGGCCCTATATAAAGGCCCCAAGACTTCAAATCTGATAAAAAAAAAAACCTCTGCAAACTTTCAGAAAAAACTCAAAGAGAAAGAAAGGCAAGCATTTGAAGAAAGAAGATCATTTCTTCATCTTTAAAGGTAAAAAACTATGTTCTTGAATAAACGAGATGAAATCATCTCATTAAAAAAGAAGAACCCTATTCTAAAAAGATTAAAGACCTAAGAACAAGATCAAGGTCTTCAATAAAAAAAAAGAAAAAGATCAAAAAGATCTAATTATAAAAAGACTAAAAGAAGTATTTTTACTTCACAGATCTTCTGATCTACAAAGGCAGAGCCTTTTCATAAAAAAACAAGAACTTTGGTTCTTGGATCTTGAGGCAAGGCCTCCTTTGAAGAACAAAAAACTAGTTCTTTGATCTTAAATCTGATCTGATGCGCTTTGCGCTACTGGAAAGTGCTTTGCACTCTTGAACTGTGCGCTGCGCACCACGTGTCAACCACGGACACAGCTTGTGTTTTGCGCTCCTGAAAACAGAGCACTGCGCTCTTGGGTTGGCGCTCAGCGCCAAGCGCGCCATGTGTCATTCACTGGTGCACCAATAAACTGGTGCAGCGCACTCATAAAGCGCAGTGCGCTAACAAACCAGCGCTTAGCGCTGAGCGACACGTGTCACCCTTATGTGCGCCAGCGCAATGCGCTCTTTAATTGGCGCAAAGTGCCTGATGCGCCACGTGGCGCGCTATCAGAACATACCTTGTTTTCATAAATGCTATGCATTTAATTCTAGACGAAATGTCAGAGCCCAATTAAAAAGGCAAAGCCTAAATAAAGGCCTAACAGGCAGAATAAAAATAAAATGTTAATGTTAAACATTTTTAACTGGACTTAGCCCAATTTTGGCCATAAGTCCTCAATTTAAATTGAACTGAGCCCAGCTGCTCTTCCAATCAACTTACACCCGGTTCGAGGGTACATCTCTTTACTCCTCTGATATCTGTCGTTGTAATCCTTCAACGTCGTCAGAGAGGTGACGGGTCCCGACAACCACACATTGCTACGGACTGTGGGGTCCTTAAACTCATGGACTATGATGTCCTTAACCTCGACCGTGATGTCTTAAAACTAACAACGGACTGTGGGGTCCTTAAACCCACGGACTATGATGTCCTTAACCTCGACTGTAATGTCTTTAAACTAACGATGGACTGTGGAGTCCTTAAATCCATGGACTATGATGTCCTTAACCTCGACCGTAATGTCTTTAAACTAACAACGGACTGTGGGGTCCTTAAACTCATAGACTATGATGTCCTTAACCTTGACCGTGATGTCTTAAAACTAACATCGGACTGTGAGGTCCTTAAACTCATGGACTATAATGTCCTTAACCTCGACCGTGACGTCTTAAAACTAACACCGGACTGTGAGGTCCTTAAACTCACGGACTATGATGTCCTTAACCTTGACCGCGATGTCTTAAAACTAACAATGGACCGCAATGTCCTTAGACTAATTATCGACCGCAACGTCATTAAACTAAACAATAGAGCCCAATTGCTCTTTTGTTGGATCTAAACGATCCCGTTAAGTTGATCTTAGTCTAAAATTAGATTAACGTATCCTTAACAAACGTTTAAGTTGATCTTAGTCTCAAATGAGACTAACGTATCCTTAAACCCAAACCCCCCAAACCTAAATCTAAGAAAGATACGGATTTGGACTAGTCCACGCCCTACGGGCGACAACATAACTTAGTCTCTGTATACAATCCACGGGCAACCAAACTCAAAATAAACACCCACGACACGAAATGACCATCTGGAGAAGGAGAAAGTTGTTACCGCGATGCGGTAGCATAATTAACTGTAGGGGCTTGCGCCTGCAGGGAAGAGCGTCCATGTTCCCCTCCGAACGGCGGCCGAGACGTGAGGACGTCTTGCCTGAGATTTGGGGCAGATGCTATTTGGTTTTATCCGTCCACCTCTCCGAAGATGCCAAGTTGATTTATGGCACCGTGTATCTTAAAGATCAAATGTAGCTCTATAATATCTGAAGTTTTCATGGATCTTTAAGATCCCAAATTTTTTATCTTCAGGAGTTAAAATTTCTTTTTGATGGATTTTTCCATCATTATTATAGAGTTAGGCTCTTTTTAAAGAAATTTTATTTCCTTAAGACCAGAGTTTGACAAATGTCACTCTGTGACAGAGCTTTGCTCTAAAAGAGGAGATTTTCTCCTTGTCTCTAGGGATTTCCCATCAATGAGAATATTCTCTTAGGGATCTTTTCATTAGTTGACAGTCTCACCCAATGATGGGGCTGTCTTGTTAAATGATGCACTGTCATCCAGATTTTGTGGGTCCCCATTTGGTCCCCCTACCCATTGCATTGCAGTGTGGTGTAAAAATTTTAAAATGTTGAGCGTTGGAATTATAATACTGATGGCTAATTTTTGTCTCTTCGCAGGAAACATGTCTGCCAATTCGTCTTTTCCGTTTGTTCGCTCGGAGGAAGGGTTTCCCCAGGCACCGGTGGACCGCGTGGTGCTCGCTCTCATCAAGGATCATGACCCCGAGCATAAGAGCCTTCACTTGTGGGGTAGGTGGTACAATGAGATCATCCAGGGTCGTCGAAGTTTCGGTTTCGCCACGCCGTCTGAGCCAACATCTTCACTCCCCTACGCAGATGAACCCCCGGTGAAGTATGCCGTGGAGGTCAAAAATTGGAATTCGGATGACCTCCTCCAGCCTGCGATTGGTGCTACCCCGTGCAGCCGCCGCCAACAATAGATATTTTAGGGAGGCGAATTTGTCAGGGTGAAGCACGCCTTTGGGGACAGGCCTATAATATTGGATTGATCCCACGACCGCCTGCCGGATATTTGCAATGGGCCCAGTACATCCTATCAGCGAAGAGGACTCATCTGATGAGGATTGGTTTGTACTCGGCCATTAACGTCTCGCTCTTTGAGTATCCTTCTCCTCCAACGTAGTGGGTTAAGGCTTTTATTGAGCAATGGAACATCCCCACCCACACCTTCCTGATGACGGACCGGGAAGTCTCTATCTCCTTGGAGGAGTTTGCTGAAATCTCGGGTCTGCCGATGAGGGGAAAGCTTTACGAGGAGCTGCTTCCTCCCGATGAATACGTCTTTGCCACCAAGCCGCTGGTGTTTGACCTGACGCTGGAGAACGCTATTCAGCACCAGTACCCGGGCTTGGTTAAGGTGATGGAGATCTATGAAGGACTCTATCTGGAATCGGGCGTCCGGGGTGTCGGTTTTGTAGATTTTATTGCCCGTTTTATTCGACCGGAGTTCTTATCGGAGCAGAGCGAGAAGTTCGCCTAGCTCAACGACCCTTTTGGATTCGGTTTGGATCGCCGACCCACATCGGAGGATGACCACAAAGACTTTTACCTCCCTAGTGCCGCCGTCGTCCCTTTTTCAGAAATTGCCGTCCCAGGCATGGATGAGGAGACTTTTTTTGTAGGGTTCCTGGGCTTGTGGCTGTGCGGCTTTGCGCTTCCTATGCACCCGCACCACATGCGGCCATCTGTTTTCTACCCAGCGCATCGGATGGTGGCTGGTTTGCAGTTGTCAGTAAGAATCGCCGGGCTGGCTTATCTTTATAATGGGCTTAGCGTAGCGGCGGACGCTAGTGAGCCTGGGGTGCAACCCGCCAACTTTCCGATGCACTATTTTACCTCTTGGATGGAAATGCAAGTGCACGGGGTGTTCGGCGCCCATAAGATTCCTCCCTTTTTTGAGAGATGCAGACTCCCAAGGGTCATACGGTGGGTCGGGGCTTCGATCGTAGTTGCACCTCCGCGGGAGGCTAGGGGACTGCTCCTTCGACCACACCTGGTTGGAGCGAAGACTTCTTTCTTAGATAAGGTCATAACAATAGACTCAGAGACCACTAAGTCGGTAGTGTCTCTACGCGATGATTTTAAAGACGGGGCTTCCATATTGAAGGCTCGGGAAATCCTCCATCTCTACTCCATTCAGCCGGGCTACTTGGTGTTCAGGCAGAATGAGACAGCACTCTTTATGAGGTATAACCCGCACCGGTTTGCTCAGCAATCGAGCTACAACCAAGGGATCTCGATGGAAGCTTTCTTGGAAAAGCCCGTGGTTAGCCGAGAAGGGATAAAGAACGCAATGCACCACTTCATGCGGCTTAACACGAGTTCTTATTTCTTCATCAGCGAGCCGAGCTGCGTCCCCAAGGTCCTCAACGCGTACGTGGCCTGGTATGCACATGCTATGGGTCCAGTTATCCAAATGGAAAAGCGCATGCTGGTCGACCGCAAGGGTGCGCCTCCCGGCAGCGATCGCAAGGCTCCCCTGAAGCCGAGGACCCCGGTCATTCCTCCATTGAAGGGTGCTGGAGTTGGACCTCCGCACATGTTGAGCCCTCCGCGCGGATTTCCACTTCGCGATATTGTGGATGCGCCACCAGCCCCTCGTGCTCCAGTGGAGGTGGTAAATGTGGTATCGCCGGAGTCCGGTGCAGGCGCGGATATCGGGACCCGCCGCCTCCAAGGTGTCTGCCAAGCGCAAATTAGCCCCGGGTGCATCCAGAGCTAGCGGGAAAAAGAAGAAGAAGTCGCTCCTCTCCCTCGACGCGATCCTCGGTTTAAAGCCTGAGGCCCCTCTTACCGAAGGAATAAGCGAATATGGCAGCAATAAGGGCTTCTCGGTAGAATCCGCAGACACCGATTTGGCGGCTGCTATTGCAGCTTCTGAGCGATCAGCGAAGCTCGAAGCGATGTTGAGTAAACTTGCTGAGTCAGGTAACCATTAGTTGCTTTCTTCGTCATTTTATCGCATTTTTTTATCATTATTTTTGACTAATGCTTTCTCCTTTTTTAAACAGGGGTCACTACTGAAGAAGCCATCGCTGCTTCTTTGAAAACCTTCCAGGAGGAAGAGAATAAGCACGCTTTAATGGGCGTTGGTACGTATCGCCTTATCAAAAATTTTTGTCTTCTTTTCTGATGGCCAATCTAACCTTCTTCCTTTGTTTCTTTGCAGGGGCTGCGCCAGCTGATGTGGGGACTATCCCCGGATCCTCTACTGAAGTCCCAGCTTCCTCGGGGCTGCCGCGGGAGTCTCAACTTGACAAAACGACGAGGGATACCTTGAAAAATTTGGAGGCATCCCTATTCACGGACGAAGACGCCTCAATGAAAGAGGCTCTGGTGAGGTCCGTCTTAACGGCTCGGGAGGAGAGGAAGCGGCTGAGGCGCGAGGCGAAGGCGCGCAGGGCTGCTTTGGCCACGGGAACGAGCCTAAGCACCATTATTCTCTCTGCTTCTCCTTCTGAAGAGCTCCCGGCTGGTCTATCTACCGCACGCAGACAAGTAGCGCGTGCGGTTCGGAAAGCTAATGATAAGTCCACTTCAGGTAATATTTCTTTCAGAATTTTGTTATAAGAATTATAAAGCCGTCGGTTCTTATATATTCTATCCTGCAGGGCCAATTCCGACCGAGGGGGAGGCAGAGACCGTCGAACCCAAGGAAACAGAGGAGGAGGCACCGGCCGAACTTGAGCCGACGGTGGGCAACGTCGCCAGGGTTACTGAGCCTGAGTTGGGGGCTGGGGGAGCCGCACCCAAAGAGGTCGTTGATGCCGAGCCTGAGGTGATGGCAAATGAGATGATCACTATTACTGAGCCTGGGGTGGCGGCAGACGAGGCGCTTAAGACCGGCGACCTTATGGTGGTGGCGGATGAGACGACGGCGACCGCCAAGCCCGAAGAAGTAGCGGGTGAGATGGGCACGACTCTTGGGGAAGAGCCAGCCGCTCTTTCTCAAGAGTCTGGCAATGCTCCGATTTTTGCCCTCCCCGTCTACGGTCCCCCGCCGTCTCCTGGTCGTGCGAGCACAAAGACGACCCCCATCGAGTCGGGTGATGAGGCCACGGGCGGTGGTCTTATGTCGATGGAGGAGGGAGACGCCTCCGTCTCGGCTGAAGGCTCATCAGGTAAATTTCGGATTACCGTCCCCCTTTTTTTATCTTGCAATCGCTTCTGACAGGTTTACCCTTGTTTTTTTTTTAACGCAGGTGCGGCCAGCGCCGATGCTCCACTGCTCGAGGGAGCGCCGTCAACTACTGCCTCGGCGGTGGTCACTTCTCAGCCCTCTCTTATACCATCGAAGATGCTGGAAGGTATGGATTTGCAACCCATTAGTTTCGTCTTTCAGCCGCCTAATTTATGCACTAAAGTCGTACCGCTGTATCTTTTCAGGAGTGCTTTTTGATCATCTCTATCAAGTGTTGCTCCCACACTTCTCCTTCCCATCTGAATTCGCTTCTTCCTCTGGTGACGCTGGTGAGTATGGTTTCCATTGATATCTTTCTTTTTCATTGATGGAATTACTTCTAACTTTTTTCTCGCCCCGACTGCAGTGCTACAAATCGAAGAAGGGGATGAAAGATCGGCAGCGACACCGAACCTTCCGGCCTTGCCATCTGCCGCAGCTGGTACAGTAACTATTGCATTGATAACTCCCCCTTTTTTTATCTCTTGAACTGTTATCTGATCATGTCTTGTTTTTTCAGCCGTCATTCCGGTCTCGGCGCCCTTCGAATCTCGGATCATAATGCCGACATGCCCTTTCCTGAGATGTTCATCTTCGAAAGGCGCCGCGAATAGTCTGTGCATGTTGAGCGACTACGTCGAGGAACACGACGTCGAGACTCCTATATCTGCTGCAGACTTCGCTACGGAGGTTAACCTAATACTGGTGATACTCGTAAACTTCCACGACGAGGGCATCATCGTGTCTTGGGTTAACCACTGTAGAGAGATCGAGGCTCGTCTGCATCAACTGGAGTTTATGCGCCCTGCTCCCGAGACCTTAGCCGCAAGCAATGAAAGAGCAGCGTGGATCGAGCAAAGCGCTTCTTACGTCTGCTACTTGGAACAAGAAGCGGCTTTAAGGCTGAGGGAATGCCAAGAGACCTCGAGCGAGACGGCTCGTCTGCGTGCTGAGGTTGAGACGAATGCTGCCCAAGTGAAGGCCATCTTTGAGGGTCTCCTGGAACACCTCTCTCATGGGCTAAACTTGAAGCAAAAGCTTGATGTCGCCGAGCGTGACACCCCAGGGCCGCGAAGCTGCTCATCAGGCCGTCAGGGAGTGTAAGTCGATGTACTTCATCCCAGTACTTGTGGGGAGGCGGAATTTTCAAAAACGATCATGTTTAAAGAACGAACATCGACTAACCGCTTGAATCGAAGCTAAACTCTAAATAACCGTACACAAAGAGTTTCATAACTATTGTGTTTAGGGATTATACCTAATGAAACTAGTCCTTCGTCTTTACGATCTCCTTGTTCTCCTCGGCCTTCTCTAGGTAGTAGACGATCCACCCGAGAGCAAAACTCCAAGCTTAGCCTCTAAACTTGAGGCAACTAACCTTCTTGGATTGCTAATCAAAGAAGTTAGATTGAGATAGAGTGATGGTTATGGATTGTTAAGTCTTGCTAATCCTTTGATCTCAACTCATGAGGTGTAAGGATTAGTCTCTTGAAGATGAGAGCTTGAGGAGAGAGAATATGATAATAATTATGAGATGAGAATTGTGAGTATCATAATATATTATGAAGCATTCTCATTTATCAATAAAAGAAAATAAGTGATGAATAAGCATGCTTCACAAATATCTAATGGTGATTCATTAAGCATGTGTCATTATCATTTATGGTGCAATAATGATAATGATGAATCACTCTCATGACTCACAAATCTTATCCAAAGTAACCTCCTTAGTCACATCTTCTAGAAGCTTCTCGCACAATTACGAGAACGCCCCTCCAATCCGCAAAAATACGGAAAAACTTTAGACTGTAAAAATCCAATAACCGGATACCAGTAACTGGCTTAAATCAAAGCCGACTGGTAAAAACTGTCCGAAAGTCGTACGTGCGTAAACGCACGTATGCGTCCGAACCCTTGTCGTAAAACCATACGACCTCTATATCGTTTCGCCTGGAATAGGAAACTCTCTGTGTGGGACTCTAGAGACTCGACTACTACGCTGGCAGTGGGTTTAACCACAGACCGCAAGCGGCACTAGCTGTACGTAACGGTCCCCAGGTAGTTGTCGATAAGAAGGCCGATGAGAAAACCCATCCGAACTCCTACTGAGTTTGATGTGACAATCTCCATACAGTCCGGTCCGTTCGTCCAAGACTATCGCATATCGGGCCTAGGGGGGCCGCAAGCGTCAGTCCCCTAATAGCGGTATAAGTCGTGTCGGAGGGAAGCCCATTACACCCTGAGAAACTACTGGAACCTACCAGCAAATCTCGCTTGCCCTGGCCAGGGACTTTGCGTAATGGCTCTCTGACACAGCACGATATCTACTCCCAATACCGGGAGGGACGAATCCTGTCTAACCGCCACTGCCTCCAAGTGCTCGGGACTGTACCCAACTGCTACCTGTTTGCACGACTCCTTTGAGCCGTGGTAGGGTAGCAATCTAAGAACAGTGGGACACACTCGAGGCGAAGTAGCAGTGTCAAGTCTGCGGACTACGCTGTACTCATGTCACCTGGGAACTGTTCACTGACGACTGGTATCAAACCAACCAACAGTTCCCTGTGAGTCCTGTCCGATGTACCCGTAACCTAACGAGCACCTGCATACTATCTCCAGTACGACGTACTGACGGCTGTGGGACAGACCATCTCCCCAACTGGGATGAGAAGCGTATACACTAGTCTACTCCGGAGTATCGATGCTCTGTCTCGATAATCCAACGACCAGGGACCTGAATAAGGATGTGCTTGTAGACTACCCAGCCCCCACTAGTGTGATTGCCATCATAACGCTGGTAGACAAGCAAGATCCTAAGAGCTCTATCAATACGTACACTCACATATTAAGATAGAAAAACCAAGTAGCATACTACCATGTTTAGCAAGACTGTTATATACATGTGAATATCCCAAGCTTCCATTAAGTAATATACAAGCTAGTATGATACAGTAATGGCCTTCTAGGGCATAAACACTAACAATCTCCCACTTGCACTAGGGCCATGTACTGGCATATCGTAGACCAATGATCTCGAGTAGCCTCTCGAACTGAATCTAAGGAAGGGCCTTAGTGAATGGATCAGCAATGTTATCCTCCGTATTTACTCTCTTTACCTCGATCTCCCGGCGATCTACGATCTCCCTGATCAGGTGATACCGCCTTAAGATGTGTCTGGACTTCTGATGGGACCTTGGTTCCTTCGCTAAAGCTATAGCTCCGTTGTTGTCGCAATACAGAGGTATTGGACCAACACTGGTAGGAACCACCTGAAGTTCTGTGAGGAACTTCTTCATCCAGACAGCTTCTTTTGCGGCATCGCAAGCAGCTATGTACTCCGCTTCCATCGTTGAGTCAGCAACGGTATCCTGCTTGGAACTCTTCCAACAGACCGCCCCTCCATTGAGGGTAAAGACATAACCCGACATGGACTTGGAGTCATCCTTGTCACTCTGGAAGCCGGAATCAGCATAGGCCTCCATCTTGAGGTCCTTTCCGCCGTAAACCAAGAACATCTCCTTAGTCCTCCTCAGGTACTTGAGAATGTTCTTTACTGCTATCCAGTGATTCTCCCCTGGGTTTGCCTGATACCGGCTTACAACGCTCAATGCGTATGCTACATCTGGTCTGGTACATAACATCGCATACATTATAGAGCCTACCGCAGAAGCGTAGGGTATAATCGACATGCGTTCCCTTTCCAAATCAGTCTTGGGAGACATCTCTTTGGAGAGGGTGATTCCGTGACAAGCCGGTAGGTTACCGCGCTTAGAATCTTCCATACTGAATCTTTTCAATATGGTGTCTATGTACCTGGACTGTGAAAGTCCCAACATCCTCTTTGATCTATCACGATAGATCTGGATCCCCAGAATGTAGGTGGCATCACCCAGGTCCTTCATGGAGAATTTCTGTGACAAGAATCTTTTGACTGACTGTAGCATAGGAATATCATTTCATATTAGGAGAATGTCATCCACGTACAAGACGAGGAATACAACAACTCTCCCTACAGTCTTACTGTATATGCATGGTTCATCTGGATTTTTGATAAAGTCGAATTCTTTGACAGTATCATCAAAACAGATGTTCCAACTCCGCGATGCCTGCTTTAGTCCATAAATGGATTTAAGCAGCTTGCATACTTTACCGCTGCTCCCACTCTGAATGAATCCCTCTGGCTGATCCATATAGACGCTCTCTTCTAAATTTCCATTTAGAAAGGCCGTCTTTACGTCCATCTGCCAGATTTCATAATCGTGGAAGGCAGCAATAGCAAGAAGGACCCGAATGGATTTCAGCATAGCTACAGGAGAAAAGGTTTCGTCATAGTCCAAACCAGGTCTTTGACGGAAACCCTTTGCAACAAGTCTAGCTTTATAGGTTTCAACCTGTCCATCTACACCAATCTTCTTTCTGAAGATCCACTTGCATCCTACGGGTTTCACCCCATCTGGAGCAGTGTCCAAAGTCCATACTTTGTTAGTGTACATGGACTCCATTTCGGTCCGCATTGCATCCAGCCATTTTACCGAGTCACCGCTCTGAATGGCTTGCTGGAAGCTAGTAGGGTCGTCATTATCAATGACGCAATCTTCTCTATCCCCGTCTATGAGAAAACCGTAGTATCTCTCGGGCGGATGAGACTGCCTACTACTTCTGCGGATAGGCGCTGGTATGTCCCTTTCTTCTGAAACTTCTTGTTCCACCAAACTTTCAGTAACAGCTTGTGGTTCTGGAATTTCTTCCAGTTCTACTGCGCTCCCACTCTTCTGATTTTCTAAAAATTCAGTTTCTAAGAAGCGGGCATGACGAGAAACAAAAACCTTTTGTTCCTCTGCGTAGTAGAAGCAATATCCCATGGAATTCTTTGGATATCCCACAAACTTACACTCTACTGAGCGTGCCTCGAGCTTGTCCGGATGCTGCTTTTTTACAAAAGCTGGACATCCCCATGTCTTCAGGTACTGAAGATGGGGTTTCTTCCCACTCCACATATGATATGGAGTGGTAGGCACAGTCTTGGTGGGAACCTTGTTCAAAAGATATGCCGCTGATTCTAGCGCATAACCCCAGAATGATCGCGGTAACTCAGCCTTACTCATTATGGAACGAACCATATCTAATAGGGTTCGATTCTTCCTTTCCGATACACCGTTGTGTTGTGGTGTGTATGGAGGAGTAAGCTGAGAGAGAATCCCTTTCTCTTTTAAGTAACCCAGGAACTCGGCACTTAAGTATTCACCACCTCGATCAGATCTCAGCGTCTTAATACTTTTGCCTGTTTGGTTTTCCACTTCATTCTTGTATTCTTGGAATTTCTCAAAGGCCTCGGATTTATGCTTCATCAAGAAGATATGTCCATACCTAGAGAAATCATCCGTAAAAGTAATGAAGTAGGAATAACCACCTCGCGCATGTGTAGACATTGGACCGCACACGTCACTGTGTACGAGTCCTAAGAGCTCGCTCGCTCTTACTCCGTGTCCAGAAAACGGAGTCTTTGTCATCTTTCCCATGAGACAAGATTCACAAGTGGCATAAGATTGATATTCGAACGGATTCAAATATCCTTCTCTATGTAACTTTGCTAACCGTGTTTCATTGATGTGACCTAGTCTACAATGCCATAAGAAAGCCTGATTCACTTCTGGAGACTTTCTTTTAAGTGTGTTCTGGACATTGAAAACCTGAGCTTGATTCAATACGTATATACCGTCATCTAATGTACCGGACCCAATCAGAACTTGATTTAGGTGGATGTGAACTACATCGCTTACGAATGTAAAGTCATATCCCTCTCTTGAAAGTGAGGACACTGATATGATATTACAAGTCAAACTAGGTACATACAGACAGTTACGTAGAATCAATATCTGCCCACTTGTCAAACCCAGGCGATATTCTCCCACGGATTCAGCATCCACGCTCATTCCGTTTGCAACTCTGAGAGACAAATCACCTATCCTTATAACTTTACGGTTTCTCAAAGCATGTAACGAATTACAGATATGAGATCCTGCTCCGGTATCTAGTACCCAGGAAGTAGAGTTAATTGACAAACAGTTCTCAATTACAAACACACTTGAGGCTGAAGCCACAACATGCTTCGAATCCTGGCTACTGGCTTCCAAAGCCCTGCAATCCTTCTGCCAATGTCCATTCCCATAACAATAGGAATATCCCTCTTTACCTATACCAAGTCCCAAAGCTGTTTCTCTTCCCTTTCCTCCTACTTTGCTGACACCGTATATCGGCTTTGTAGAGGTCTTCTTCTTTTCACCCTTTGCTTTCGCCTTGGATGAAGAGGAAGAAGGTCCCCTATTAAGCAGAGCTTGTGTCTCCCTGGTTTCTTTCAGGGTGTAAGTAGAGGGTAGGGACTGTGGAAATAAGTCAGTATATGACCTGTTTCCCAACGTGGTCTCCAGGTCCTTGAGCTCATCAATATAGCTAGTCATCGTAAGGACGTCGTCCCTTACAGATGACCCGTCAGCCGACCTCGCTTGAATCAACTCGTTCGAGGCCTCATATCTTGCGATATGAGATTGCTCTCCATATAAATCTTTGTTATGGAGAAAGATGGAACCAGAGTCCATCTTCTCGTGCTGCTTCTGGTATCTACCATCAACTGAAGCCAACACGAGGCACTTGGCTTTCGCTTTATTCTTTTCCTTTGTCTGACGGATATCCATATCCGCGACGGTGGAAACTGGACCTGGGACGGTGGGATCTTGAGTAGTGATAGGGTGGTCCAGCTTGTCATAGGCAATGGTCATCTGGACAGACCTTTGCCAGTCAAATAAGTTAGATTCAGTCATCTTGTTATCTAGATGTAACCTAGTCATGGTCACAAGGTCGCTGCAATGAGAGAGAGAGAAGAAAACACTTTAGCATGATGCTCTTGCAAGTTTAGATTGGTTTTTAATTTATCTAAACTGGATGGCTCCCACTGTTTCTCGAATCCTTCCTCAAACCATAAAAGAAGAATTAGCCAGGACTATTCTCACCGTACAATACTTGCTTAACCGTTCAGCCAGGCTAGTGTCGATACTTCGAGGGAGGTTTTCCAACGCTTTCGCGAAGTTCCTTAATTAAATAACCTCTTTTCTCTGGGGGCGTAACCCCGCTGACACCTTTCTGGACACCTACTAGGTTTATAGCATTGATCGTTAAGTGACGAATATCCTGATAAGTAGCATATACTCACAGTAGGATCGGGATCCAAATATCATCGTCTGATAATGTTGTAGGAATGCTACCAACATTCATCAAACTCAAAATGGTATGCATCTCTTTGCAAATTTCAGTTTCTTTAGAAATTCCCGATATACATTTTTGCCCCATGTTCTTATGACCTTGACGAAAGCCAACAAATCATAAAACACATGTCAAGTTCTGCCCATCATTATCTTGTTAATTTGAACCCACCCGTATATACCCTTGACGAAAGCCAACAAGGTTATACGACTGTCCCAAACCAACTCATCTATCTATGCAACAAATGAATACCCCAGCAGCTACCAAACACTATGCCTTGACGAAAGCCAACAAGCATAGCTTGAATACTACTGACCATCCATAAGAAATGACGGAGGGCTACGACTAGTTTTGGCGAAACCGTGAACGTAGTGAACTTGATATAACCGAAGGAACCTGATAGCTTTTAAAAGGAGTGGTTAAATCTCCGCATTTAAAAATATCTGTTTTAAAAATAACCGAGTGGTTTCTTTTAAATTGTTCCAACGATTTAAACTTGGTTTTTTTTTGCATTATAGATAATGCGTCCCATCATTAACCTATCATTGCAGAAAACAACGAAAATACAACGTCCTCTTATGCCATCCGCATTCGCCACGGGGTCCCGTCATCACCCGTTAGGTTACTTAACTAACGACAGAGCGGGGGCTGGGCTAGCGCGGGTGTAAAACATAAGTGACGTCTAAATAGCTACATTATATATAGATATTTTACATTCGTCTGACGCAATGATATTCATTCCAGAACACAGATAAACAATATTGGATTTGCAAGCAATCTGTATTTCTTTTGAGCCTGCAAGAAAAGACAGATTACACAGTTGTGATGAATAGCCGTTACCCCACCCTCGACCCCTACGGGTACGGCAAACTACCCGCCCGGCAGTTTGTGTACCCCACCTTAGGTCAGTCCTAGGAGCAAAAACAGTAAAATGAAATAATACAACGGTGGCTACAACCGCAACCTGGATGTGCCCCGCAAAATAATATTACAACAAATTACATTTACAACAAATGAATTAAACAGTAACCCATTGCTAAACCCCGGCTAAACACCACAACAGTCCAATACAGTTTATATGCACAAACTGATATAACCATTTCAGAAATGTGCAACCCCCTGCCAACCGACATACTAGCAGTTAGGGGAGGTTTACGAACACATTAAACAATCACAGATATAATCCAATATGCAAATACTGTACAATTTCGATCGATTAAACATCTTTAATATTGCTCCAAAATCTGCTCTGTATACTGGAAACCTGAGCAAAATTAAAATATTCCAGAAAACCCCTAATTACACAGAGAAGCAACAGAAGAAAATTGGGTTCCTGACTCGCCAACTCGGCGGCGGAAGCGCGGCGACTCAGTAGGCTGAGGCCGCGGTTCCGCGGCGAGTTAGGCGATTCAGGGGCCTATTTTTCTTGGGTGTTCTTCTGTGGTCTTGTCAAGCTCTCTGAACACACCTGAAAAATTTTTGGACTTCATTTTAAGTTCGACAGAAACTGAACAGATTTAGGGTTTTCCGGCTTCGTTTTTCCGTTCGAAATTCGTACAAATTTGCAATTAAGTTATTTATTGTTTAGCGAGGCTCTGATACCACTGTAAGTCGATGTACTTCACCCCAGTACTTGTGGGGAGGCGGAATTTTCAAAAACGATCATGTTTAAAGAACGAACATCGACTAACCGCTTGAATCGAAGCTAAACTCTAAATAACCGTACACAAAGAGTTTCATAACTATTGTGTTTAGGGATTATACCTAATGAAACTAGTCCTTCGTCTTTACGATCTCCTTGTTCTCCTCGGCCTTCTCTAGGTAGTAGACGATCCACCCGAGAGCAAAACTCCAAGCTTAGCCTCTAAACTTGAGGCAACTAACCTTCTTGGATTGCTAATCAAAGAAGTTAGATTGAGATAGAGTGATGGTTATGGATTGTTAAGTCTTGCTAATCCTTTGATCTCAACTCATGAGGTGTAAGGATTAGTCTCTTGAAGATGAGAGCTTGAGGAGAGAGAATATGATAATAATTATGAGATGAGAATTGTGAGTATCATAATATATTATGAAGCATTCTCATTTATCAATAAAAGAAAATAAGTGATGAATAAGCATGCTTCACAAATATCTAATGGTGATTCATTAAGCATGTGTCATTATCATTTATGGTGCAATAATGATAATGATGAATCACTCTCATGACTCACAAATCTTATCCAAAGTAACCTCCTTAGTCACATCTTCTAGAAGCTTCTCGCACAATTACGAGAACGCCCCTCCAATCCGCAAAAATACGGAAAAACTTTAGACTGTAAAAATCCAATAACCGGATACCAGTAACTGGCTTAAACCAAAGCCGACTGGTAAAAACTGTCCGAAAGTCGTACGTGCGTAAACGCACGTATGCGTCCGAACCCTTGTCGTAAAACCATACGACCTCTATATCGTTTCGCCTGGAATAGGAAACTCTCTGTGTGGGACTCTAGAGACTCGACTACTACGCTGGCAGTGGGTTTAACCATAGACCGCAAGCGGCACTAGCTGTACGTAACGGTCCCCAGGTAGTTGTCGATAAGAAGGCCGATGAGAAAACCCATCCGAACTCCTACTGAGTCTGATGTGACAATCTCCATACAGTCCGGTCCGTTCGTCCAAGACTATCGCATATCGGGCTTAGGGGGGCGGCAAGCGTCAGTCCCCTAATAGCGGTATAAGTCGTGTCGGAGGGAAGCCCATTACACCCTGAGAAACTACTGGAACCTACCAGCAAATCTCGCTTGCCCTGGCCAGGGACTTTGCGTAATGGCTCTCTGACACAGCACGATATCTACTCCCAATACCGGGAGGGACGAATCCTGTCTAACCGCCACTGCCTCCAAGTGCTCGGGACTGTACCCAACTGCTACCTGTTTGCACGACTCCTTTGAGCCGTGGTAGGGTAGCAATCTAAGAACAGTGGGACACACTCGAGGCGAAGTAGCAGTGTCAAGTCTGCGGACTACGCTGTACTCATGTCACCTGGGAACTGTTCACTGATGACTGGTATCAAACCAACCAACAGTTCCCTGTGAGTCCTGTCCGGTGTACCCGTAACCTAACGAGCACCTGCATACTATCTCCAGTACGACGTACTGACGGCTGTGGGACAGACCATCTCCCCAACTGGGATGAGAAGCGTACACACTAGTCTACTCCGGAGTATCGATGCTCTGTCTCGATAATCCAACGACCAGGGACCTGAATAAGGATGTGCTTGTAGACTACCCAGCCCCCACTAGTGTGACTGCCATCACAACGCTGGTAGACAAGCAAGATCCTAAGAGCTCTATCAATACGTACACTCACATATTAAGATAGAAAAACCAAGTAGCATACTACCATGTTTAGCAAGACTGTTATATACATGTGAATATCCCAAGCTTCCATTAAGTAATATACAAGCTAGTATGATACAGTAATGGCCTTCTAGGGCATAAACACTAACAGGGAGCAGCTTGCATCTGTCTTGCAGCAGCGGGCTCAAGTGGAGGCAGAGCTGGCAGTGGTGGCCGATCAGGAGAAAGTGGGGAAGGAAGTGCGCGAACAATTACTAGAGCTATGCAAGACGCTTCCTTCCCAGTAATTCCCCTTGTATCTAGATACTTGTAAAATTTTTCTTTTTAAATAATATGTATCCATTCTTTATTCTTTTGTACACTTCACCTTGTACTTGATTACATTCAATAAAGATACGCATTTTTCTTTGCAATGTCTTGTACTATTTCTTTGCTTTTTTCCTTTCTCTTATTATCAGCATGTTGTCTTGAAAAACATATTTGACTGATAATAGAGTAAGCATCTAGATTTCTCCAAGAGATAGCGATGGCTTAGGCCGCAGGTTCAGATTTAATGCCTAAGACTTTTCAACTCTATGAGCCGTGAGGGTCTCATAGAGAATTTTCTCCCTACGGATCGAGAGGATCTCGTAGGTGGATTTTCTCTTAGGAATCACGAGGATTCCTAAGTGCATTTTCACTTATAAGTCGTAAGGATCCTATAAGAGAATTTTCCCTCTTACGAGTCAAGAGGACCCATAAGCGGTTGTTTCCCTCCTTGTCGAGATTCGAGTTTGGAGAGTGAGACCCGTGGATAGTATGCAAGAGACCGTTTTAGGCCAACTTGCAGGGTCCCAGTGCTTAGGGAACAAGTTTTTTTTTTAATCCTTACTGCCTAAGGCTTTATCTTACGAGTCGAGCCGCATCAAGAATTTCTCGCGAAGACGTCAATTTCTTCACAAGTCGAGACGAATCGAGCATTTCTCGCAAGAACATCCTAACGTCACAGTTAACCTCTGCTCTTTACGACAGAAGTCCGTTAGGGTATGTGGTAATTTAGGGTTTTGGCCGTCGTACCGTCGCATAAGCTGATATATTCCTCGATAGGCAATCGTGCTGTTCGAGTAGCCCTGCGACTGCCGTGTCTCTGATCCCTTCGGGGGCTGGACAAGACGATTTCAAGTAATCTTCCTAGGCAGTTTGACCGTCGGAAGAGCGAGCGTTAGGAATTTGCCATGCCGCTTTTTACTTGAGGTTAGGCTCACTTTGGAGAGCCCCGATGAGTCATAACCACTCCGCGCTGGTGTGGGATGATCTCCGATAGTCTTTCAGGTTTTATGTGAGTTGCCATCAAGACCTTGAAGCTAGGAATTTGGCCTTTGCTTCGTTTGCTGGCATCGCGTCTGCTGTATCGAGACGAATGTCGCTGTTGTCTCTAGGTTACTGGTGAACCGTCGAGGTTTGGAACTAGGGATTTTGCCGGCTGTTTGATGATGTCGCGTCTGCTGTGTCGAGACGAACGTCGAGGTGGTGACCATTCTGCACTGGTGCAAGATGATCTCCAATTGTCTTTCAGGCTTTATATGACTTGCCGTTAAGACCTTGAAGCTAGGAATTTGGCATTTGCTTCGTTTGCTTTGTCACGTCCGAGTCCTGTTGGAGGAAGAACGCTGTTGTAACATCTCGTCTATTGTATTGAGACGGGCGTTGAGGTGGTGACCACTCTGCGCTGGTGCGAGATGATCTCCAATTGTCTTTCAGGCTTTATATGACTTGTCGTTAAGACTCTGAAGCTTGGAATTTGGCCTTTGCTTCGTTTGCTTTGTCACGTCCGAGTCCTGTTGGAAGAAGGACACTGTTGTTGACATTGCATCTGCTGTATCGAGACGAATGCCGAGGTGGAGGTGGGATTTTGCCGTTACTCCGCTTGTTTGACCATGGGGTCTTTTGTTGATGTTGCTTCTGCATCTTGTTGGACTGCGAAGGAACGCCTTTGTTGACATCTCGTCTGCTGTATCGAGACGAATGCTGAGGTGAAGCTAGGATTTTTCCATGGCTTCGTTTGATAGTGTAACATCTGTGTCCTGCTGGAATGATGAGGCACAGCGTTGTTGGTTTCTGGGCCGTAGATGTGGCCATTGAGATTTGGAACTAGGGACTTTGCCATGGCTCCGTTTCGTTAAGACTCTGAGGTCAGTTTGTTGACGTCACATCTGCACTGGTTGGAGTGAGGAGAAACGTCGTTGGTGATCTCTAAGTTGTCGATATTGATGTCGAGACCTTGAAGCTAAGGATCTTCCTTTGCTTCGTTTGTTGACCTTGTGTCTGCAGTATTGCGACAAACGTCGAGATTGTCCCTAGGTTGTCTATGAACGATCGAGATTTGGCTTCGCTTTTTGACGGAGCTTGTTGGGAAGGTATGTTTTCTCTTTGTTTGTGCCCCTGGATTGTATACAGGGATCGATGCGATTCACCTGTAGGGCAGAAGTTTCATTCATTTTTTTTATTATTCTCTTTCCGCGATGCTCTATCATTTCAGCTTTTATATCGCGAAGGTCGCGATTGCCCAATCATTTCGGCTATTTTTCGCGGTGCCCAATCATTTCGGCTATTTATTTTATTTTTCACCCGCTGTTCTTTTATTGCGAGTTTCCCAATCATTTCGGCTGTTTTAGTATGCATACATTTTTACTTGCTGACTTCGTTGCAAGTTGCCCCATCATTTCAACTATTTCGTATGCATGTGTGGTTCGTTGGCTTTTCGCTGCAAGCTAGGAATTATACACCGATTTAGGCATTGGCATCGCTACAACTGGGATATTGCCAGGAGCGAATCATCATTTGCCTCTATCGATGTCGAACAAAGGTGGCTTAGCAAACATGGTTAGGATCCCGTCGACTAAGGCTTTTGACTTCATGAGCCGTAAGGGTCTCACAAAGGTATTTCTCCCTGCGAGTTATGAAGATCTCGTAGGTGCTTTTTCTCCTTAGGAATCGTGAGGATTCCTAAGTGTGTGTTCTCTTATAAGTCGTAAGGATCTTACACGAGGGTTTTCTCCTTGCAAGTTGAGAGGACTTACAAGGGTTGTTCACCGCATGGACATATCCCCAGTCACGAGTGGGAATTGGTTAGGGAAATGTTTATTCGCACCCATGGATTGTATACAAGGGTCAGTATTGAGCCACTTGTAGGGCACTATCGAAGGTTGTGGGAGTTGCTTAAGAACAGGTTCAGGTCTCTGTAACTTAAGACTTTCAAATCTTATGAGCCGTGAGGGTCCCATAAGAGAGTTCTCCTTACGAGTCATGAGGATCTCGCAAGTGTAATTTCTCCTTAGGGATCGTGAGGATCCCTAAGTGTGTTGCTCCCTTGTGAGTCGTAAGGATCTCACGCGGGCGGTTTCTCCTTACAAGGTCGAGAGGACCCTGTAAGTGTCCTTTAACGAGATTGCGCCCTTTCGGGTTTTCACAAACACTCGCCGGTACTCTTGCTGTTTTTACTCACGGAGCCCTTTCGGGTTTTCATCCGTGTCCTTTTTGCTTATGGACGTACCGTTTTTTTAATTCTTTTTATTCTCTTTTTTTTACGAGGTCGCGCCCTTTCGGGTTTTCACGAACACTCGCCGGTAGCCCTGCTGTTTTTACTCACGGAGCTCTTTCGGGTTTTCAACCGTGCCCATTTTGCTTATGGACATACCGTTTATTTTTTATTTTTTTATATTTTCTTTTCTTTCCCTTTTTCTTTTATTCATCTCGTCAGCCTGAAGATACTGCGGTAGTAGTTTAAGGACGTTTCGGTCCGTTGTTAGTTTAAAGACGTTTCGGTCCGCCATTAGTTTAAGGACGTTGCGGTCCGCCGTCGCCGTATTTGAGGCGAATATCTAGTTTATTGATTTTTCGGTCTATGAGGCTTTCTCTATGACTGAGCATGATGCCCCGGCGTATCCGTCTTTCTCAGAGCGTGCGGTTGCGGGTTCACCTTCCAGTTTTCGGAGATGACGAACCTGCCCTGTTGGTATTGGTCTTCGACCCAGTTTTTGAAGACGTAACAATTTTCGATCGGATTGCCCAATGCTTGGTGATAAGGGCAATAATTAGAACTGTTGACATCATCCAGTTGTAGTTGGGGTTTAGGCTCCGGTAGAGTGATAAGCCTGTTATGCACTACCACTTCGAGCAGCCTCCTTGTTTCATCCTGGGGAAATGAGTAAGGACGTCTTAGCCTCTCTTCGAGGGATATACGTGGACGCATATTGTTTTGACGAACAACCGGTCTAGGGCCACTCGACTGTTGTTGAGTGTTGGTGACGAAGGTCATTTTCCCCTTTCCTTTATCCTTTTTGCTCGATCTTTTGTTCGCGGGGCCGAGATTTTTTCCGAGTAGCGGGCGATCACATGGCTGAATGTTCTCGCAACTCCTTAATTCTTTCATTTTTGAAATGGATTCCTTGAGGAGAGGGTTGAGGGCAACTTCTTCGTCAGAGTCGCTCCCAAAGGTGATAATTTATGATCCCTTGGAGTCGGCTCTGTGACAGTCGTCGGCGGCTCTCTTGCGCTCATCTATCGCATTTTTCTGATATCTACGTGCTCCACACTTTGTCCTGTTGAAGTGTTGCTTTTGAGCGACATACCCTTGCCACCAACACTTAAAGGAGTCGCAATCTTCTTTAGGATGTATGATCTTCTGATGATATAAGCAGAAGTTAGGATGCATCTCCACTTCACCGGGAGTATTTTCTTCAGAGGGTGGTAGCACCATTCCCGCTGACAGGGCTTTAGCGAACCTTTTCCTCGTCTTGAATTTGTTTTTATCCGCAGCGGATGGCTTTTGATTTGACAGGAATGCGTCGACACTTTGGTCCAGTCGTCGGTGTTTGGCTCCTTCCAGTATGGCCATCTCACGCTCTTGATTGGCCTTAACTTTCAGACAAACCTCATTCAGGAAGGCATCGATCAACTCATCTGACGGCCACGGCATTTCTGGTTCAGGGTCCGCCCTCGGTTTCTCGGCGCAAGGAGCCTCTTTATCATCCGCCAATGAGTGAGAGATCACATGACAAGTTTCCCCCGGTGCGTCCGTCTTCTTTGGAGTGTGCGGCTGTGGTGGGTTCACCTTCCAGTTTTCAGACAGCGCGAACTTGCCTTGTTGGTACTGATCCTCGATCTATCCCTTGAAGACGAAACAGTCCTCAATCGGGTGACTTACCGTGTGGTGGTAAGGGCAATAATCGAGATTATTGAGATCGCCTGGCTGCAATAGACGTTTTGGACTCGGCAGATTGATGAGTCCGTTGCGCGTGGCCAGTTCGAATAGTTTCCTTGTTTTATTCTGAGGAAACGAGAAAGGACGTCCCAGTCTCTCCTCGAGGGATGGGCATGGACGCACGTTGTTTTGGCGAGCAACCGGCTTTGATTTGCTCGGCTGTTGTTGAGTATTGGCGACGATGATTACTTTTCCTCTTCCTTTCTCATTTCGAGAGTCTGGTTTTGGAGGAGACTGTCCGTGGCCCATCTGGTCCATTTGGGCTAATTTGTCGATCAATGCTTGGAAGGTGGTCGGCCTGAAGAACATCATGAATTGCGAGATGGTCGCTTGCGGATCAAGAGTGCCCACGAACATGCCTACCGCAGGTGCCTCTTCTATGCGTTGTTCGCATTTCGACCATAGGTTCCGCCATCGTGTTGCGTATTGGACCCACGTTTCGCCTGGCCTTATCCTGGCATTTATCAGTGCTGTTATCGGGGTGCGTTCACTAGCACTCGCGAATCTTTGTGTAAACAGTAGCTCCATCTCCGCAAATGTTTTGACAGAGTCATTAGGTAGCTCCGAATACCATTCAAAGGCTGTTTCTGCTAAGCTGCCGACGAATTGGCGAAACAAAAATTTGTCATCGCCTCCAGTATTGCCACATAAGGCCCTGAACTGAGCGACATGCTGATGTGGATTCCCTGTCCCTTTATATACGTGGAACTTAGGGATCGTATATCTCGGCGGGTAACTGATTTGGTCATACCAGCCCGGATAGTGTCGTCCAGTTCTAACAATTTGCCCAGCCACTTCACTCGCTTGATGAGCTCATATTTGCTGAGCTATATAGTCATCCAGTGTGGCCTTGGAAATTGTTTCTTCCTTGGCCGCTGAAAGAGCCGGAGGAGGATTAGATGTCTCCCCTCTGTCATCTCCAACAATGATTGGAGGGTCTTTAGCTGGAAGGTCCGGGTGTAACATCATCCCTACTATATCTTGGAAGAGGAGCGCCATTTGTTTTATGTTGGCAGCTTGTTCTGCTGCCTCTTTGTCCTTTTCGAGGACTCTGCGTAGATAGTCAGCGTCAGTTTCTTATTCATGACGCTGCTCTGATGATACTTCCGAACTTTCTTTCGGTTCGGTAAGTGCAGCCATCACAGTCATCATTTCCTGAAGCTTCTGTCGCTGCTCTTGGGCTTTCGTCAAGAATCAGGTGAGCGGTCGGTGACCCGTCAAAGCACGGTTTTCCTCCTTTTCAGAAGCCATATAAACAGTGTGCACCACTATGCCCCCAGACTTGGGGTGTTTGTGCTCAGCACGTTTACGTTTCGCCATGTTCACAGGGGCTTTTTGCGGCCTCCTTCTCCTTTGAGTGATTGGAGTTGAGTGAGCTGTTGTAGTGGGCACCCAAGTAGCTGTTGCTTTTTGTAACTTGATGGAGTAATCCTTCTCCTGCCGAACCTTCATCTTTTTCTGTCGGCGGAGATAGTTTTCATCAATCACCGACTCCTGGACCTGTCGCCAGACTTTGTAAATTTCAGAGGACAGCCGTTGAGGGGGCTGTTCTAGCTTCTTCTCTGGAGTATTCTTCACAGGTGAAGGAGTTTGTTTCAACACCGCAGTAGGAGAGTTTCTGCGAACCGTGTCCAGCAATTCAAAGCTGTTCCCGGTTGGAACAGCAGCCTCGATCCCCACCATCGGAGCTGGTGGCATAAATCCAGAGGGGGAGTTGCCCCCAGCCTTCCTTACTCGGTGCCAGTGGCGACGTCAAGCGTGTCATGCGGATGGAGTTGGTTCAGCGATGGGGATGGCTTTGTCATGCCCCCTGTTCTGGTGAGGCGCTGCTGGTACCAGCCTCTTGAAGACCGACGTCCGTTGAATGGGGATAGCCAACCTATCGAAAGCAGACTTCCGAGCAGGTGAAGCAGCATTGACGATTTCATGAGCAGGAATGGCTATCCGCTTGGGGATAACACCTTCTGGTATTATGGGCTTCTTCACAGGCCCATTAGGTTTTTGACCCAGTCTATTGAAAACCGATGCACTGGATTTGGGCGACCCGTCGAGAGGGGTCGCAGTAGTTGCAAGCCGGTCAAAGACCAACTTCTTTGGAGCTTCTTGCAACGGCAAAGGGGCATTGAAGCTTATCGGTGGGAGCATGGTCCCGAAGAATAGTCCAGTGGTGGCTTAGGTTACCTGCTCCACTGGAATTTTGAAAAGGGAGGCCGCTCGGGGCCCATAAGTCACTCTTCTAGCAGGGACGGAGCGAGAGTTGCAGTTGCAAGCAGTGCGGTTTGAAACCATTGATCTTCTGTTTTCTGCACGGAGCACGACACCAAATCTAAATACCTTCAATCCATAGGCAACCACAGCAAACCGCGATTATTTGATCGCGGGAAAAACACGACACACGAAGTGTGGAGTGGAAAGAGGAAAAGGTCCCACCGGGCGTGCCAGAATTTGTTCCCCTCCGAACGGCGGCCGAGACGTGAGGACGTCTTGCCTAAGATTCGGGGCAGATGCTATTTGGTTTTATCCGTCCACCTCTCCGAAGATGCCAAGTTGATTTATAGCACCGTGTATCGGAGGTTTAGACGGATGCGGCCAATGTAGCTGACTTCATCAGATTCCCCCTCGTTTGAGGGGTTTTTGATTGTGGGGACGCTCTTCCCTACAGGCGCAAGCCCCTGCAGTTAATTACGCTACCACATCGCGGTAGCCACTTTCTCCTTCTCCAGAATTTCACTTCGTGTCGTGTGTGTTTGTTTTGTTTGTGGTTCCCGTGGATTGTATACGGAGACTATTTATTTCGTCGCCCGTAGGACGTGGATTAGTCCAAATCCGTACTTTCTTAGATTTGGGTTTGGGGCTTTGGTTTAAGGATACGTTAGCCATTTTTGAGGCTAAGATCGACTTAAACGTTTGTTAAGGACACGTTAGTCTGATTTGAAACTAAGATCGACTTAACGGGATAGTTTAGATCCGACAAAAGACCATCTGAGGGCTCTATTGTTCTAGTTTAGGGACATGGTGGTCCATTACATGTATGGCCGTCGGGACCCATCACCTCTCTGACGACGTTGAAGCATTACAACGACAGATGTCAGAGGAGTTCAGAGATGTACCCTTGAACCAAAGTTGATTGGGGGATCTGTAGTCCAATTTGGGACTAAAGTCTGTTTGAAGGTTTAAGGATGCGTTAGCCATATTTGAGGCTAAGATCAACTTAAACGGGGTCGTTTAGATCCGACAAAAGAGCATTTGGAGGCTTTATTGTTCCAGTTTAGGGACGCAGTGGTCCATGTTCCAGTTTAGGGACATGGGGGTCCATTGCATGTATGGTCGTCGGGACCCGTCACCTCTCTGACTACGTTGAAGGATTACAACGACAGGTGTCAGAGGAGTTCAGAGATGTACCCTTGAATTGGATGTAAATTGATTTAAGAGAGCAGCCTGCTCAGTCAATTTAAATTGAGGACTTATGTTCATGATTAGGCTAAGTCCAGTTGAAGATGTTCAACATTTTTATTTGTAGTTGGTCTATTAGACCTTGGCTTAGGCTTTGCCCTTTGTTTGATAATACAGTGTATTTTTGTCTGGCCTATTAGGCCCCTTTCAATTGGGCTCTGACCTTCTTAAATGATGCACAGCATCTGTTTTGAGCTTGAGAGGCCTTTGTTTGGGCTTTATTCCATTTGATAGTGCATAGCACTTTGTTTGGTCTGATAGACCTTTCTTTATTGGGCTCTGCCCTTAACAATGCATTGCATTAATTAGTCTGACAGAGTGCCACATGGCTTGTCAGGCGCTTTGCGCCAATTGAGGAGCGCAAGGCGCAAGTCCATGGGGAGGTGACACGTGTCACGTTCAGGAGAGCGCAAGCACAGTGCGCTGCGCTGTTGCGCTGCTGACACGTGGTGCGCTCTGGTGAGTTGCGCCAATTCATGAGAGCAGTGCTCTATTTAACATCGCATAGCGCAGATCATTTTGGAGCTGACACGTGGCGCTCTCTGGTGGCTTGCGCCAATCCAGGAGCGCAACAGTGCAGTTTTTGCCAGTGCAAAGCACTGTTTTATCTTTTGACCGATTTTAAATCAAAGAAAACAAGTTTTTCTTGTTTTCAAAGAACCAATGGTTCATAAGAAAGTGCAAGGCACTATTATTATTTATTTTTCTTTTTATTGAAGATCATTGATCTTATTCTCAGATCAATGATCTGTTCATAAGAGAATTTTCTATTTTTTCGAAAGGTTTTTACCTTTTCTGTTTTTGAGGAATTCTCTCCAATTTTGCAGAGTTCTCAATGATCATCTTGATCATTTTGAATTGAGGTCTAGGGTCCTTTATATAGTGCCCATAAATTTTGTTAGATTTGTTAACGAGATCTTTCTCTGAGTGATCTGGGGAATTTTCCCCACCGTTGGATCTTTGATCCAAGGGCTTCTGTTTTACAGAATAAAATCTTCCTGTTTTAATAAGAACAGAAAGATTTCTTTAAAATTTTAATTCTGTTAGGCGCAAATGCCCCAGCGCGTGACACGTGTCACGTAGAGCACAGAGCTGACACATGTCGCGCAGCGCAGCTGTGCTTGCGCAACTGCGCTGACACGTGTCACGCAGCGCAGCGCTTGCGCAAAAGCGACTGCGCTGACACGTGTCGCGCAGCGCAGCGCTTGCGCAACTGAAGCTTTGCTTCTTTTAATTTTGTTTTTTAATAGAGCCTTGCTCTGATTGGACGCGCTGTCTTGGGCGCTGCGCTGACGTATCAGCTTCTGATACGTGGCGCGTTGTGCGTAGCGCACGGAATCTGAAGCGTTGCTTCAAAATTTGAATTTTCGAAATTCAAACAGAGCCTTGCTCTGATTGGGGGAAACAGTCCCCACAATCAAAAACCCTTCAAACGAGGGGGAATCTGACGAAGTCTGCTACATCGGCCGCATCCGTTTAAACCTTCGATACATGGTGCCATAAATCAACTTGGCATCTTCGGAGAGGTAGGCGGATAGCACCAATTAGCATCTGCCCCGAATTTCAGGCAAGACGTCCATTGCGTCTCAGCCGCGTCTTTCGGAGGGGAACAGATTCTGGCACGCCCGGTGGGACCTTTTCCTCTTTCCACTCCACACTTCGTGTGTCATGTTCGCGAACCAATCGCGGTTTGCTAATGGTTGCCCTTGGGTTTCGAGGTACTAAGATTTGGCGTTTTTTCGGTGCAGAAAGCAAAGGATCAATGGCTTTCACCTGCTCAAAGTGTTCCACATGCAACTGCAACTCGCATCCTGCCTTAACTGGGGGCATAACCTACGGGCCCCAAGCAGCGTCCCTGTTCACGATGCCGGTGGAACAGGTTACCCAAGCTACTACTGGGCTGTTTTTCGGAACCATGCTTCCGTCGACAAGCTTCAGCACCCCAGTTCCCGTACCGGAAGCTCCCAAGAATTCGGTCTTCGATCGGCTGACAGCTAATGCGGCCCCTCTCAACGGGTCATCCAGTTCTAGCGCCTCGGTCTTCTCCAGATTGGGCCAAAGTTCAGGTGGGTCCATGATGAAGCCTGCACCTCAAGAAAATGTTATTCCGAAGAGAGTAACCAACCCTGCTCCTGAAGTCGTCAAGGCGACTTCTCCTGCCAAGGGGTCAGTCTTTACAAGACTGATCGTCCCAACTCCCACTCCCGCTCCTGCTACTGAAAGGACATCAGTCTTTAACAGGCTGACACCAGCGACGGCCCCTCACCTGAACAGGGGGTAAGACAAGGCCATCCCCGTCACCGAGCCAACTCCATCAGCTCGACATGCTCGACGCCGCTACTGGCGCCGAGTAAGGAAGGCCGGGGGCAACTCTCCCTCTGGGCTAACTCCACCAGCTCCGACGGTGGAAATTAACGCTGCTGTTCCAACCGGGAACAGCTTCGAGCTGCTGAATAAGGTGCGCAGGAATTCTCCCACCGCCGTACTGAAGAGATCTCCTCCTCCGGTGAAGAATGTTGAGGAAACAAAACCAGAACAATCCCCTCAGCGACTATCCTCCAAGATCTACAAAGTTTGGCCGCAGGCTTGGAACTCAGTAGTTGATCAAGATTACCCTCGCCGACAGAAAAGGGCGAAGGTTCAACAAGAAGAAAGCCATCCTGCCAAGCCACGAAAAGCTATCTGGGTGCCCACCGCCACGGTCCCCTCTACTCCGACCGCTCACAAGAAGAGAAGGCCGGAGAAGATCCCCATGCTTGCGACAAATGTCAAAGGCACTGAGCCCAAGCACCCTAAGTCTGGGGGCATAATGGTGCATACCGTCTACATGGCATCCGGGAAAGAGGATAGCCGCGCTTCTACGGGCCACCGAACACTCACCCGATCTATCATAAGGGCTCAGGAACAGCAACAGTAGAAGCTCCAGGAGATGCTGACAGCAATGGCCGCACTCACCGGGCCAAAAGAAAGCCTGGAGGCGTCATCGGAACAACGTCACGAACACGAGACTGATGCTGAATTCCTTCGGAGAATGCTCGAAAAGAAGGACAAGGAGGCTGCAGAACAAGCGGCCAATATAAAGCAAATAGCTCTTCTCTTCCAAGACATGGTGGGTATGATGATCCAGCAGGACCCTCCAGCCGAAGATCCTCCGATTATCCTCGAAGACGACAGAGGAGAAACATCAAATCCACCCCCGGCTCTTTCAACAGCCAAAGAAGAAACAATCTCTAAAGCTGCCCTGGATGATTATATTGCTCAGCAAATATGAGTTCACCAGGTGAACGAAGCGGCCGGCCAAGTTGTCAAAACAGGGCGACCATATCCAGGCTGGTATGACAGATAAAGTACCCACCGGGCTACACAATCCCGAAATTCCATGTCTATAAGGGGACAGGCAATCCCCATCAACATGTCGCCCAGTTCAGGGCTCTTTGTGGCAACACCGGCGGTGATGATAAGCTCTTGCTTCGCCAATTCGTCGGCAGCTTATCGGAGACGGCGTTTGAGTGGTACTCCGAGCTTCCAAACGACTCCGTCAAAACTTTCGCAGATATGGAGTTGCTATTCACCCAGCGATTCGCGAGTGCCAGCGAACGCACCCCAATAACGGCGTTAATTAATGCAAGGGTGAAGCCAGGTGAAACTTGGGTTCAATATGCAATCCGATGGCGGAACCTGTGGTCGAAGTACGAACAGCACATCGAAGAAGCACCAGCGGTGGGCATGTTCGTGGGCACCCTAGACCCTCATGCAACTAATTCACAATTCATGATGTTCTTTAAACCGACCACGTTCCAGGCTTTAATCGATAAGCTAGCCCAGATGGATCAAATGGGTCACACACCGTCTCCCCTGAAGCTGGAACCGCGGAACGACAAGGGTAAAGAGAAGGCAACATTCGTTGCTAACACTCAACAGCAGCCCAGTGCCCCAAAGCTAGCAGATCAACTGGAGGAGAGACGACGCTCTTACAATGAGAAAATGAAGCGTCGTTACTCATCCCCACGGGACAAAACGAAGAGACTGTTCGAGCTGGCAATGCGCAACAGGCTTATCAATTTGCTGAATCCGAGGCGACCACCGCAACCCAGCGAAGTGAATAATCCCAATTATTGCCCTTACCACCAAACGGTAAGCCATCCGATCGAGGATTGCTTCGTCTTTAAAGGATGGATCAAGGATCAGTACCTACAAGGCAAGTTTGCGCTGTCTGAGAAGTGGAAAGTAAACCCACCACTACCGTACACTCCGAAGAAGATGGACACACCGGGGGCAACGTGCTCTTTTGTTGAAGAAACCCCATGGGAGGTCGTTCTTTCGGCCAAAACCAAAAGGATGCTGAATAATATCCAGACATGCCCAGCGATCAGGTGGAGGAACCCGCTGGAACCCCAGATCATCGAAGGAATGCTGAAGCTGCGCCCAACTCCAAAGATTGGTGGTGATAGCCAAAGTGCTCACACCCAACCGCCAAAATCTTCGAAAAAGAAGAAGAAATCCAAGAAGCCCGTGAAGCTTGGTGACAGGCGCACGGACCTACAGAAATAGATTGACGCGCTGGAAGAGTATAACCAGAAGGCGCGAACCCCAATCACGCTTCAAGAGTTCCTCGGCCACGTCCTTGAGGACGACGATGATGGAGAAGACTCGTCGGATGGATCTGAGGATTACATAGCAAGTTGTAATGTGATCTTTCACTCGTCTACAGACGATGAAGAAGCTCCCTGCACAGAGGGACTGGGGGCAGGTCCCGAGCCGGAACTTCTATGGCCGTCAAACGAAATGATCGACACCTTCCTGAATGAAATTCATTTGAAAAGTAAAGCCGATCGACGGTGTGAGATGGGCATATTTGAAAGAGCCAAACGCCGGCGACTAGACGAAGGAGTCGAGACACTCCCGCCGAATAAAGGAACATCCGTCGTGGATAAAAACAAGTTCAAGACGAGGAAAAGGTTTGCTAAAGCCATATCAATGGGAATGAAGCTATCACCCTCCGAAGGAAACACTCCCGGTGAAGCAGAGATGCATCCTAGCTACTGCCTATATCACCAAAAGAAGGCGCACCCCACCGAAGAATGCAATGCTTTTAAAAGATGGTGGCGAGGGTATGTTGCTCGCCGGCAACATTTCAAGCGGATGAAACGCAAGACTCGTCGGGAGAAAAGAAGTGCGGCTGACGAGCATAAAAGAAATACTGGCAACTGTCGCACGGTCAATGCTGGGGGATCGCAAGTTCTCACCTTCAGAAGCGACTCTGACGAAGAGATGGCTCTTGGCCCTCTCTTTAAAGAATCCACCTTGGGGAAGGAGGAAGAACCGAAGGCCTGTGAAAATATTCAGCTGCGCAATCGCACGCTTCCAGAAAGGAATCTCGGACCTACGAGTAGAAAAGATAAAGGAAAAGAAAAGGTCTCTGAGGATATCGCCTTGGATGACCAAGTCATGAAAGAACTGACAGCCAAGGACCCGCAAAAGAAGAGTAAAGTGGACTATAACGTTCTGGCGCACTTGAGGAAGTTACCCTCGCAGCTCAGTATTCTCGACACCCTTCTACTATCCAAAGAAGCGAGAGGTTCATTGATCAAGGCGCTACAGGAGCCAGAGCAATTCTAAGCTTTTCTCGCCGAAGAAAAGATGAAGGACGAGATAGAGGAAGTACACACGGCCGATATCACCTTCGGCGACGAAGATCTCCTCCTCGGGACATGCGAGCATAACCGTCCCCTCTATGTCTCAGGATACTGCCACGATATAAAAATAGGCAAAATCCTAGTCGACAATGGGTCTTCCGTCAATCTTCTCAACGTGCGAGTGTTGAAGGAAATCTGCATGAGCATCCAGCATCTCGCTCGTGATAAAATCACCATCTCTGGTTTTGACTCCCAATCATCGCGGACTCTCGGGTCTGTGATATTGACATTACGATTCGGGCTACTTGTCACGGACATTAAATTTCATGTCATTGACGCCAAGACATGCTATAACGCTTTGCTCGGCCGGCCTTGGTTACACGAGTACAATATCATCCCGTCTACACAACATCAGTGTATGAAATACTTTAAGAATGGTCTCGAGTATACCATAACAGGAGAGCTGAATCCATTCTCCGTGAACGAAGTCCGTAAGTACGAAGATGCAAAATACTTTTTACCAAATTTCGAGGACACGGAAAGATGTCACAAACCGGAGAACAAAGCTGTCACCACCATTCCAGTCTTCGGGAGTGATACTGAAGAAGATGAAGCGATAGTTTATTCAGGTCCACCCTAGCACAATAAGCCGGGACCGTCCGCTCCTATGTTGATCTTTGGCAGCGACTCGGAAGATGAGGTCCATGCTATATTCTCCGCTCGGCCTTCAATACAAACATTCGCTGATGAAGAGCAAAGTTTGCAAGTTGCCATGGTTCCGCCCAAACATCATAAAGAACTAGACGTGCTTGATACCTACAGTGTGGAAGAGCTGCAGACGTTCTATGTCCCTCCCAGGCGAGAAGACGAAAAGGCGATCCTATTCTACCGCTCCGGGGAAACCAAAGTGGAGAAAGAAATCTGGCACGACACGGATTCTATACTTGACAGCTCCAGCCTATCCGTCTGCCTAGATATTATACAGAAGGCTTGAAAAGGCTGTTGAAGCGCCAAGGGATACCCTTCAAACAGACCGCTCGGAAAGCTAAGTTCTATGACAGGATCTGGAACGTTCCCGGAACACAGCGCAAGTTGCCCAACGGGAGAATAGAAGCGATCGGGCTTGGATATGTTCGGTCCAAGAAACAGGAGCTACTCCGTGATTGCTATGTCATACATGACTTTGATGAAGAAGGAGATGCCCAATGGGAGAATGCTAACCGGCGTGAAAATGCCTAGTCCGTCGTTCGAAGAACAAACGGACAAGCTTATAAGGGAAGCTGGTCAAAAAGTTCGAGACGACCATAATCGTGAAATGGCCATCTACGAGAAAGCCAGGATTCCGCGCCTTCTTCAACAGGCCGCGAAAGATGAAAACGCCCCTCCCTGTCAACCTGTTGTACAAAAGACTCGACGCAGAGGCCGAAACAAGTCAAAGAGCGGAAAAGGCGTTCAGCAACGACAAAGCGGGACCAAGATGTCACGCGATCGGGAATCGAGCGGTTCGGATTTGTCCCTTATGAAGAAGATGGGTCGAGCATACTCTTTTCCTCAAGACAAGAAAAAGAAGATACTTGATCTTTCCACAAGACATCAAATGCTTACACTCCCGGAGTCCAAGCACCCCGAGCAAGACAACGAGGTCTCTCATCAAGACTACTGCTCTTATCACCGAGCAATAGGACACCCTCTCGAAGATTGCTTCACCTTCAAGAACTGGGTCGAAGATCAATATCAGCTTGGCAAATTCGCTCTATCCAGCAGTTGGAGGGTAACACCGCCGCAGAAGCATGAACCCAAATCCGCGAGAGTGGAACCAGATCAACATCGGTCGTGTAAGCGAACTCGTACTTGTCATATTATAACGATATCAAAAGAAGAACCCGAGAATATAGATGAACTCCCCTGGTGCTTCGAAAACAATGATGACGAGGTGATCTCAGAGTTTCCACCGGCGCCAAAAGAGCTGGAAGATGGAATACATACCACTGCGGATAACCTCAAGAAAATTGATTTGGGGACGGCAAACGACCCGCGACCGACATTCGTCAGTGAGCTATTTTCTGAAGAGAGGGTGGCTACGCTGAAGGACGTGCTCATGTAGCATAAAGATTGCTTCGCATGGAACTATTCCGAAATGCCAGGGTTAGATCCAGAAATTGCCGTGCATAAACTGGCGATATCTCCGGACGTCAAGCTGATCAAATAAGCACCGAGAAGAATGCGGCTCGAGCTTGAAATGAGCATCAACACCGAGGTCAAGAAGCTAATCGACTCTGGTTTCATCCAAGAGGTTCAGTATCCTGACTGGATCGCCAACATCGTCCCGGTGATGAAGAAAAATGGGACAGTGCGCATATGTGTGGACTTTCGGGATCTCAATAAAGCCTGCCTGAAGGATGACTTCCCAATACCGGTCACCGAGCTGATAATAGATAATACGTCCACTCACGAATTTTTCTCCTTCATGGACGGCTCATCAGGATATAATCAGATACAGATGCATCCCGAGGACCAGAAACACACCGCTTTCCGGACCCCTTTAGGTATATTTTGCTACAAAGTGACGCCCTTCGGTCTAAAGAACGCCGGTGCCACCTATCAGAGGGTCATGACGAAGATCTTCGATGACCTCATACATGAAATCGCCGAATGCTATTGTTCAGTTGATAAAACTGCACATTTGTATTACATTTTTCCTACCATTTTCATATTAAAAAAGGACTTTATTATAATATATCATACATATGAGGGTTTATGTGTAAAAACATTATTTTCCATGTGTTAATATATTTTAATTATCATTTGGTAGGAAAATGTATGCAAATAAATTCATTGACCTAATCCTAGTAGAACTAGGTCTACTAAATCTTATTTAAGTTGTTGTGCAGAATTTTCCAAGTTGTTATGAAGAATTTATCAAACAAATCAATTTGTTGAAGAAAACTTGCCAAATTAAGAAGCAAAACTTGGAGACCAAGTCTGGAAGCAACCGAGAAAAGATTTTTGAATTCTGAAGGTGCCTAGGATTGCCACATGTCACAAGATGCAAGCACAAGAATTTTGATCAAGAGATCCCATCCGTTGGCCGTGGATCCGCGGCCTTAGCCCCCATTTGCCGCGGATCCGCCGCAATATTATGGAGTTAGAAATCAAGATTTTTGGAGATCAATCATTGCTGAATTTTACCAAGTTTCCAACTAAAAGATTCTGGCTTTACACTATAAAATAGCACCGAGAGCCTCTTGGAAAAGTAATCAAGCCGAAGAGATCACGAAGCTCCCGACTCTCACGCATCCAGGCTGATCATCGACTGTTCGACTACCTCCTTAGGAAAGATCGAGAAGCAAATCAAGTTTTGTAATCATTTTCTATGGATTAAAAGTGTAGTTTGAAGGAGTTGATTAATAAAGGTAGTTTTTTTTATTTAATTGTTTTTTTTTACATTATGTTCTCCCTCTCTTTCTTTTCATCTTCTTCTCCCAACATGCGCGAGTAATTCTCCGCTTGTTAGGGTTCGTAGGATTAGGATAGGCTAATGGGCGATGAAAATAATTAAACCCTTTTTAAGTCCTATAAAGTTTAGGAACTTTATCAAAAGAATCATTAACATCCTAATCGGGCGTGCTAGCAATTCTTTGCTAGTTCCGACCGCGATTAGAGATTAGATTAATGATTGTTTTGGTAAAGGCTAGATATGAACGGAGTTCCGTGTCGAGGTAAGGGTTACGAGTGGGATTCCTTTTCCCTCCAGAAACCCTAATCTACACGCATCATCGTCGTTCTAGTTCTAAATCTATTAATGGATAAAAAGGGTAACTTTTAATTAATTGTCCATAACTACTAAATCCTAACGAACCCTACAAGGGCTCTTATTATATTATCTACATCTTTAAAATAATCTAGATCTATATTTTACATTCTTGTTTAACGTAGATCTAGAAACCATTCTATAAAATTCTTTATCCCTCCTCTCTCTTTCAACACATCTAAGGTGAAAGTAAAAGGTTCCACGTTTCCCTGAGGACGACCCGTACTCACCTCGGTCTAGCTACGCGTGACACCGTTCTGATTGCGGTTAAACTACAAACACACCCTTTCGAATCAATCAAATGGCGCCGTTGCCGGGGAAACGTGCGTAATTTTTTATTTTTACTATTTGTGTTGAATTCTTAGACGAGTCATATCATTATTAAAATAAAACTGCAAATTGTATATTTAACGATTATTGTGTGAATTTTTGCGAGGAAATCTGGAGTCACGGACTTGAGGAAACAGGAGATCTAGGGTTGACACTTCTCTGGTAAGATTCTAACTCCCTACTCTCTCCTCTAAAATCTAATAAAATCTATTTTCTGCAGGATTCTTTGCAAAATATCGCCGCTCAAAAATCTTTTTGCAAAGTTTTGTTTTTCGGTTTGTTTTTGCATATTTTAATACGGATCTTTAAGGGGCAAGGACCAAATCAAGATTAGGTGGGGATTTCATCACCCTTCCTAAGCCCCACAAATCACAAACCAAGCATATAGATCAACCCTTCATTAATTTAAAAAATATCTAGACCAGACTCTAAGGACTGTCGCACTCAATAAGGACAGAGGAAGGTCGTGGGTAATCTATCGTTTATCCGCATTATTTTTGTAGTGCCTAGGCAAGTGTGTCGAAGGCTAGTGGTTTTTAATTAGGCCCACGACGTGGTTCCTTCCCACTTACCTGGCACTTACCTGGTTACAAGGGTAGTATGGAGGCGGTAGAGGATTTATCCTGCGGCTTGTCCTTTGGAAGTCTAGGAGCGGTCTAGAGACTGGACCTAGGTAACTATAGTTCTAGGGTTGTGCATTTTTGTGATTTGTCTAAATCCGTCCTTTTTTTAAAACAAACCAATTACTTTCTCTCCTTTTTACCCCTTCCCCCTTCTTCTCTTCTTATAATGGGTGACCTAAACAGAAGAACACTTGCCGAGCTTTGCTGTCCACAACCAGATATCTCTTGTTTTCGAAATCCCTTCGGTATACCGTCCGGCTCTTCCATGTCCTTAAGAGATCATATAGAACAAGCAGGAAGAAACAGTTGGCCACCTCAGTCTAGGTCTTATCAACCGTATCCTAATTCTACACCTGTTTCAGTTCATACCCAGAGTGAGGAAGCCCCTAGACGAATGTCCATTGCTGAGCACATAGCTAGGTCTAGAGGCCAAAGTTTCAACCCGGACCAATATCAACCATCACCACCACTGTCCGGAGAAGAGTTTGATATGCGGTTTGTATATAGCCAACCAACCAACCCATATCAATATTCTTCTTATCATAATATTGATCCTACTCCTACCCAAGTTCAGCAACCATTCTGTTCCTATCAATCCAATCCGACTTTTCCACCTACTCTAGACAGTTCTTCTAATCAGTCATTTGGGAGTTTTAATTATCCACAGGAATTTCAATCTTATACTGAAACCCCTTATCAACCCAAGACTAGTCTGGAGCAGACATTAGAAAAATATATGGAACTGACGAATCAAATTATGAAGGATTTGCGTAGTAAGACAGAATTGTACACCCTTCCTAATCAAACCTCCCCATTCCAAACTGAACTCCACAACTCCAGTTTCATAGATTCATCAAGTACAATGTCTGATAAGTTGTATGACTTTGTAGTGTTTGATTTACCCAACTGTGAAGGGTCCCTTTCAAGTGAAACCATACCCAACCCTTGTGATCTCTACACCTCCACTCTTGAACCAAAACTGATTGAAAACCATACTTTTGATGAGGAGTTTGAGAATTTTAACCTTCACTTGAATGATGTGATTGACATTGGGGATATATTGATTGATGAACCTGAAATTTTGGATGATTTTGTCCCACCAATTCATCAACTCCTTTCACTTACTTGTGGTCATCATCTTGAGCCTTTAATTCTTCCCGAACCCCAAATATGTCTTGAAGTTGATGATACAGGTATACCCGAAGAAATACAGCCTCCATCTTCCACATCTGGTTCTGCAACACTCGACACACCAATTTGTTTACCCATTTCACCTTCTACTTTCTCCGGTTCTTTTTCTGTTCCTATAGTTTCAGTGAGTTTTGATAGATCACAATCCGTTAATTCAAGTTCAGTAATACCAGAAATTCAACTTGATTTGGATATTTTTGAAAAAGAGGTAGATGAGTTTTTCGAGTCCTCTACCTCAGTGATTTTTTATGAATCAAATAGAATAAATTCTGGCATAAAACTCTTTGACAGCAAAATGTTCAATCACACCATTGATAAAAGTTTTGAAGAACTTTTTGCTGACGAACTTGAATTTTTAAACAATACTGATTTTGTGATTAATCAATCTCCACCTATAGAGGTTGAACCGTCACCATTCCTTCTTCCTAATTATTCGCATTCATCCTCATTCTTTCTTTTCACTAATTTCAAACCCTTTTCAGACCACCTCTTATCACTTCCCCACTTTTTTTTAACTCGATACAACACATTCTTCCACCAACCTATACGATATACTGATAAAATCTTTGAATGGTTGGTGTTAATTTTTGGTCTTTGTAAAGTCTTACTTTAACCAAATGACTCACCCCCTCTTAAAATGCTTCATATTGTCTAACTCATGTTTGAGGGAGGTATATTTTTGGCTCTTGATCATAATTTTTGTCCTCAAATTTGTGAGCCAAAAATAAGTTTGGGGGAGGATTTTCACTTTCATATATTTTTGCCTCCATTAATAATTTCCCCCTAACCTTACAGGTTTTTGTGATCCAGCAGGTAGCAACAGTGAGGACACTGTTGAAAACAAGTTTGGGGGAGGTTTGTGCTTATTTACACATCAATTTGCATAAGCACAATATTTTCAAAATTTTTTTTTTAATTTTTTCTTTTATAACAAAAGAGTAGAAAGTAAAAAATTACATCCAAAAGATAGGAATAGTTTAAGAAAACCAAGAAAATTAAAAGTTTTCTTACAAGAACTAGTAATAAGTAGTTATGAGCTGTTGTCCCAAGGGTTAGTAAAATGAAGGAAGTCACTAATCTGAAGATAAAAATAAGTCTGAAAAATAGTTTCTATTTTAGAAGCCAAACATTTGAATGTTGATACCCTACTATATGCACTTACACACGTCTTGAAACTCGGGATAGTAGAGGATACCTTGAAATGCTCTTTTCTAAAAGACAAAGTATGAAGGAAATGAAAAGAAAAAAAATGAAGAAAATATAAAAATGGTGAAAAGAAAAAAAAATGAACACTGGTTTTGTATCGCCAAGGCAGCAATAAAAAAATATAGCGGGGGTGCCTCTTCACCTAGTGCCCTAAGGCCAACTGGTCTGGGAGTCACTGCTAAGCCTTAGGTGGTGCAAGACGAGGAAAATATTATCGTCTAATTAGCAAGCACATGAGTAATCGGTTGGTTAGTATCTCAAGAAGTATTAACGATCGCATGAAAATGTGTGACCGAATCTTAATATTCATCAAATTAAAAAGTACTAAGGTAGATGGACAAGAGTATGATAGCTTGAATTGAATTCTCCGAGTGTAGGGATGTTCTTTACACACACGTGGGGTTATATGATCAATGTTTGGATGAAAGGTAGGAATGAAGAATAAAGACGATGTTTTATTGAGAGATGATGTGATTTCTAACATTTTTTCATGACTATTAAGATAGGGCTCATAACAACTGAAAAGCTAGTATAGTTGGAAACACTTATTTTCAAAGTATTTCTTTTATGGTTCTTATCTTTATATGTAAATTTCACCATCTTTCTTTTGTTATAGGATTTTGTGGGTGTAATCCGCTGAAAACCCTCAGGAGACAACACTCCTCCTACTAGGGACACCTAGAGGTTTAACGGCTTGTTGCACATGCTCAGTGCAATCGTGTTTGCCTACGAAAGTGTGCTTAGTTTTCTCCTTTTTCTTCTTCTCCTTCTCTTGAATAAACTAGTTTGCTCGGGACGATCAAAAATAAGTTTGGGGGTATTTGTTCAGTTGATAAAACTGCACATTTGTATTACATTTTTCCTACCATTTTCATATTAAAAAAAGGACTTTATTATAATATATCATACATATGAGGGTTTATGTGTAAAAACATTATTTTCCATGTGTTAATATATTTTAATTATCATTTGGTAGGAAAATGTATGCAAATAAATTCATTGACCTAATTCTAGTAGAACTAGGTCTACTAAATCTTATTTAAGTTGTTGTGCAGAATTTTCCAAGTTGTTATGAAGAATTTATCAAACAAATCAATTTGTTGAAGAAAACTTGCCAAATTAAGAAGCAAAACTTGGAGACCAAGTCTGGAAGCAACCGAGAAAAGATTTTTGAATTCTGAAGGTGCCTAGGATTGCCACATGTCACAAGATGCAAGCACAAGAATTTTGATCAAGAGATCCAATCCGTTGGCCGCGGATCCGCGGCCTTAGCCCCCATTTGCCGCGGATCCGCCGCAATATTATAGAGTTAGAAATCAAGATTTTTGGAGATCAATCATTGCTGAATTTTACCAAGTTTCCAACTAAAAGATTCTGGCTTTACACTATAAAATAGCACCGAGAGCCTCTTGGAAAAGTAATCAAGCCGAAGAGATCACGAAGCTCCCGACGCTCACGCATCCAGGCTGATCATCGACTGTTCGACTACCTCCTTAGGAAAGATCGAGAAGCAAATCAAGTTTTGTAATCATTTTCTATGGATTAAAAGTGTAGTTTGAAGGAGTTGATTAATAAAGGTAGTTTTTTTTATTTAATTGTTTTTTTTTACATTATGTTCTCCCTCCCTTTCTTTTCATCTTCTTCTCCCAACATGCGTGAGTAATTCTCCGCTTGTTAGGGTTCGTAGGATTAGGGTAGGCTAATGGGCGATGAAAATAATTAAACCCTTTTTAAGTCCTATAAAGTTTAGGAACTTTATCAAAAGAATCATTAACATCCTAATCGGGCGCGCTAGCAATTCTTTGCTAGTTCCGACCGCGATTAGAGATTAGATTAATGATTGTTTTGGTAAAGGCTAGATATGAACGGAGTTCCGTGTCGAGGTAAGGGTTACGAGTGGGATTCCTTTTCCCTCCAGAAACCCTAATCTACACGCATCACCATCGTTCTAGTTCTAAATCTATTAATAGATAAAAAGGGTAACTTTTAATTAATTGTCCATAACTACTAAATCCTAACGAACCCTACAAGCCCTCTTATTATATTATCTACATCTTTAAAATAATCTAGATCTATATTTTACATTCTTATTTAACGTAGATCTAGAAACCATTCTATAAAATTCTTTATCCCTCCTCTCTCTTTCAACACATCTAAGGTGAAAGTAAAAGGTTCCACGTTTCCCTGAGGACGACCCGTACTCACCTCGGTCTAGCTACGCGCGACACCGTTCTGATTGCGGTTAAACTACAAAAACACTCTTTCGTATCAATCAGCTATATCGACGACCTCGTGGTTAAAAGCAAATCATACGAGGAACATCTCGAATATCTGAAGATCGTATTTCAACGCCTTCGGCAATACAACTTGAAGATGAACCCTCTTAAATGCGCATTCGGGGTGTCCTCGGGCAAATTCCTGAGATTCATCGTCCGACACCGAGACATTGAGATAGATCCGTCAAAGATCAAAGCAATTATGGAGATGCCCCCGCCAAGAACTCTCAAGCAATTGCGGTCTCTCCAAGGGAAGCTCGCGTATATTCGGCGATTTATAGCCAATCTCTCAGGCAAGTGCCGCCTTTACAGTCACCTGATGAAGAAGGGAACCCCGTTCGTCTGGGATAACAAATGCCAAGGTGCGCTGGAAGAAATCAAGCAGTATCTGCAGAACCCGCCAGTGCTGGCCGCTCCGGTCAAGGGAAAGCCCCTTATTCTTTATACAACCGCCCTTGAAGGTTCCTTAGGCGCATTATGGGCACAAGATAACGACCAAGGGAAGGAGAGAGCTCTCTACCATTTGAGCCGAGTTCTACTGGGGGAAGAAAGCAATTATTCTCCCATCGAAAAACACTGCCTGGCGTTGATCTTCGCGATAACCAAGCTCAGACACTACGCATTGGCACATGAGGTCCGTCTCATATCAAAAGTGGATCCTCTCAAATACTTGATGTCGAAGGCCATATTAATAGGACGGCTTGCTAAATGGGCCCTACTCTTGATGGAATTCTCGATAACTTATCGGCCTCTTAAGGCAATGAAAGGCCAGGCCATCGCCGACTTTCTCGCTGAGCATCCGATACCAGCCGATTCCCCTTTGAATTGTGAACTGCCAGATGAACATGCGTTTGATGCGATCAACGGTGGTGATACCCGATGGGAACTTTATTTTGATGGAGCGTCTTCCATGAAGAAGCGCAAACAAAGCACGCCCATAATCAAATCAGGGGTAGGCCTTATCTTCATGACCCCACAAGGAGGGATAATGCGCTTCGCCTTCTCCTTGACAGAGCCGAATGAAGCCGAATACGAAGCTTTGATAACAGGTCTTGAGATCGCCATCGACATGGGAATTGAAAACCTCCTCATATATGGAGACTCCCAGCTGGTCGTTAGTCAAGTAAACGACGACTATCAAACGTGCAAACCAGAACTGGTAAAGTACAGCGAGAGGGTACATCAACTGCTGGCCCAAATACCTTCCTACACCTTGGAAAGCATACCGCGTGCGGAAAATAGCAAAGTGGATGCACTAGCTAAGCTCGCTAAAGAACTGGCCGACGAGAACCTCGATGACGTAAGAATCGTGGTGCAAAGCCGTCGGGTCCTCACACCGGCAGAAATATCTTCGGAATCACCCAAGGAAAAGGGAGTGACCGAGCAAATGGCTCTACGAGTAAAAGACCAAGAAAAGGTTGAAGACTGGAGAGAAGTCTTCATAGACTACTTCAAATCCCGTCGAACGCCTGAAAATGCGTCCTCAAAACATCAGCTCATGAAGCGAGCCCTATCTTTTGCCTTCGTCAACGATACTCTGTACAAGAGGTCATTTGATTCCCTATGGTTAAGATGCCTGGGACCTGAAGAAGCAAAAAGAGTCGTCCAAGAAGTTCACGACGGACTCTGCGGTTCTCACCAAGCAGGCCCAAAGATGAAGTTGAAGAATAACGGATGGGCTACTACTGGCCCACGATGATTCAGGACTGCCTCGAATATGCGAAGCAATGCCACTCATGCCAGATCCATGGGGACTTCATCCACCAGCATCCAAATCCACTACACCCGACAATGGCTAGCTGGCCGTTTGAAATGTAGGGAAATGACATAATCGGCCCCATCGAACCAGCATCGTCCAGAGGACATTGATTCATATTGGCGACAACTGATTACTTCTCCAAATAGGCAGAAGTAGTACCGCCGAGGGAAGTGAAGACGTAGAACATCCTCCATTTCTTCAAGACGCACGTTATTTATCGGTTTGGAACTCCGCGACGGATCATCTCCGATAACGGGCCAGCCTACAGAAGCCACAAGATCAGCCGCTTCACACAACAGCACAACATAGACTGGAAATATTCCTCAGTCTATAATCCCCGAGCTAACGGTCTAGCTGAGGCTTTTAACAAGACCTTGACGAAGATCATGAAAAAGACGGTGTCTCGAAATAAGAAAGACTGGCACGAGAGACTGCAGGAAGCTCTCTGGGCGTATCGAACTACGTTCAAGACGGCCACGGACACAACTCCATACGCACTGGTATTCGGTACAAAAGCGGTACTCCCCCTCGAGATAGAGTTACCCTCTTTACGAATGGCAGTTCATTACTAGCTGACAGACGAGGAGAACGCTCACCTTCGGCTTGAGGAGCTCGATGCCCTTGATGAAACTCGGCTCCTGATGTAGCAAAATCTGGAAGCTTATAAAGCAAAGATGACGCGCTCATATGAAAGATTGACCAGGCCGAGGACATTCCGCCAAGACGAACTCGTACTAGTGGTCAAAAGACCTATGATCCCCAATCGCGCTAAGCGGGGAAAATTCGAGCCGAACTATGAAGGCCCGTACATCATAGACAAGGTCTACCAGGGTGGAGCCTATCTACTCATGGACATGCATGGTGAAAGACCTTTCAGGCCAATAAACGGTCGCTTCCTGAAGAAGTACTACGCGTGACGAGTCACGGCCTAGGTGAATGATATATGACGGCGACTATATCCGCTCGCTATCTTCCTAAGCCCAAACTCTATAAGTAGTAACTGGCTTACTTTATAATGGACCGAAACGTCCTTAAACTAACGACAGACCGAAACGTGCTTAAACTAACAACGGACCGAAACGTCCTTAAACTAACGACGTACCACCATGTCCTAAAACTAGCTGTTGATCGAGATGCCGAGAAACTACGGTTAATTGCAGCATCCCAAAGCTAAAAAAAACGGCATGTCCATAAGCAAAATGGGCACAGATGAAAACCTGAAAGGGCTCCGTGAGTAAAAACAGCAGGGCTACCGGCGAGTGTTTGTGAAAACCCGAAAGGGCGCAACCTCGTTAGAAAATAAAAAAAAGGGAATAAAAAAAGAAAGAAAAAAAGAAAAAAAGAAAACGGTATGTCCATAAGCAAAATGGGCACGGATGAAAACCCGGAAGAGCTCCGTGAATAAAAACAGCAGGGCTACCGGCGGGTGTTTGTGAAAACCCGAAAACGCGCAAACTCGTTAAAAGACACTTACAGGGTCCTCTCGACCTTGTGAGGAGAAACCACCTGCGTGATATCCTTATGACTCATAAGGGAGTAACACACCTCACGATTCCTAAGGAGAAATTACGCTTGCGAGATCCTCATGACTCGAAAAGAGAATCCTCTTATGAGACCCTCACGGCTCATAAGATTTGAAAGTCTTAAGCTACAGAGACCTGAACCTGTTCTTAAAAATCCCCCACAACCTTCGATATTGCCCTACAAGAGGTGCAACACTGGCCCTTGTATACAATCCACGGGCGCGAATAAACATTTCCCTAACCAAGTCCCACCTGTGACTAGGGATATGTCCAAATGGTGAACAACCCTTGTAGGTCCTCTCGACTTATAAGAAGAAAACCCTCTTGTAAGATCCTTACGACTTATAAGAGAACTCACACTTAGGAGTCCTCACGATTCCTAAGGAGAAAACACACCTACGAGATTCTCACGACTCGCAAACAAGGCACATACAAAGGATGATGGGTGGCCCATACAAAGGATCGGGGTGCGGTACTTTTTAATCTAAGCGAGGGTCAAAACAGCACAAGGTGCAAGGGTGGACTGTCAGGGATCTCAGGAGGAAAATAAATGTATAGGGGAAACAGTCAAGCATCATGTGAACCAAAAAGATCAAAAGATTAGTGAACTCAGCAAATTTATTTCATTCCAGAAAATTCTAAACAAGGCATTCTCGAAAAGTAAAAGATGGCACTAACTATACATAGGTTTTATTTGGCCAGAGGAGACGAAAGCTAAATCACGTCAGTCGGGTTGTGGAGGTTCAGCAGGTTACGATAGGCTCGCGTGCTCAGATAGGGGCGTCCATTTCCATATCGCCTCACAGGGATCGCCACTGGAGGTTCTTCTGCCATGGGGTCTTCTTCTTCTGGTCCTTCTTCCTCGGCCGGAGCTTCTTCATCGAGGCCTGATTCTACGCGATCCTCATCTGCTGGATCTTCCTCCAAGGGATTTTCCTCCACTAGATTTCCTTCTATTGGTCCTCATCGGGATCTTCCTCTATCGGGTTCTCTTCGGGGTCCTCCTCATTATCGTCAGAGTCGCTGATTATGTTGACTTCTGGGGCTGCAAATCCCTCACTCTCGGAGTTGCTGTTTCCGAAAATAACCTGTAGGCCGTTGACCTCGTCATCTGATCTTACCAGCATGTAGTCCGAGGAAACGTACGACCGTGTGTCCTCATCTAGAGGTGATGCTTCTCCAATGTGGGCCATGACCTGAAAAGAGAGAGTCATGATTGGACAGTGGGACACATTAAGAAGATATCCAAGGATACGGTAGCACAGGGAGGATATGCTGGAGGCAAGGACGGAAAAATTAAAATGTAAAAATGCTGATGCAATGAATAGTATAAATAAAGTGAGAAGCAAGAGAACGATACATACATCACAACTCAGAGTTTTATTGCATTCAGCTAAAAGTTCGATGGATACAAGATTTCTAACGAAAAGAAATATTTACAAAAGAGTGACAACATTTTTATTGAAAGCAGAAAACGTGATAATTCTTCTTTGATTTCTGGACTGCTGCATTCCTGTCTCGCAAGTTGAATCCTGCGCGGGGGTCCGCACTATTCTCGAAGCTCGAACTACGAAATAAACATCACTTAGCCGAAATGGAGAGTGTGGACGAGCCGCCTCCTTATAGCTCCTTCCTATTAGGGCAACTATTGATAAAGTGTTCGCTGGATCTGAAAATCAGGGATCTCCCTTTGGCGCGACGACAATCCCTCTGAAGGTGTCCTGGATTCTTGCAGTACCCACAACATTGGGTCTTCTGCTGCTTCTGTCGCGGGGAACAAGTGGGCGCTTCATCTTCACCTCTTTTCCTCCTCTAACAGGGATCCCTTTACGATTGGAGACTTCCGCTGGAGCCTGAGTCATCCGCCTTCTTAGTCCTTCAGTTAACAGGTCGTTTGTTCGCTCCTGGGCTTCCTTCAGACTTTGCAGTGCATTCAGAATCTCTACGGTCTGATTCTGGAGAGTGGAGATAGAGGAAGAGTCGTTGGAAGACATGATCCTGAAACAACAATTTTAGGACGGCATAAGATACAGGGGAAAAATCAGAACAAGATATACAATTGACAATGAAACAAGAATATCGGGTGAGGTGAAACTCAATCGAGCGGAAAACAAATGTAGAACTCCAAGTTACCAAATAGAGTACAGTATTGTAGCTATGCTGCAGTTCATAATTACAACCACGTAACTCTACTAAGTCACCCAAAACTCTAGCGGATGGATCAAAATGTATAGCAGAACACACTATGTGAATCAAGATTAAGGATAACATGTTTACAATCTAGACCGAAGGATGTCTTAGATTGCCAAGCACTACACGGAAACTGCAATCCCAAACGAAGCAAAACCTGGATCTGATACCAACAAAACCATGTCACTTCCTGATTCCCAAAATACGGAATACGAGGGGTTGACAAGGCCAGCCATGCTCCTACGGTCGAGGAAATATCTCTCCGTAGTCACACTTCGGCTTCTAGCTTTACGTGGTAATCAGTAAACAATGCACAAGTAATGAGAAATACAGTAACTAAATCAAAAGAACTAACCAGGTGGAGATCCATGAAGTTTAACTCTGAGTCGCTGATCAAGATGCCCGCGATATCCTCGAGATACGTCAGGTCCTGGTCCAAGCTAGATCCACTCCCCACTCTGAGCATGCATACTCAGGTCGTCAGAGCGACACGATGGCAATATATATGTGGATACAAATGGTAACTCGTACAATAATAATGAATATGTAACAGTAAATCAAGAGAGTAAAGATGTGAACATGAAGTAGCCAATGCGGGTGTCTAATAGAGCAGGTGAACAGTAAAACAGTAAAATAGTATGTCAGGTGTGTTGATTCAGTAAGCAATGCACGTCAATGTCATTATCCCTATCAGTCTCTAAGTCTCACTATACAGGTCACTGAGCCTATCGTCAGTCCAAGTGTGAGAGTCAACCACTCGTGAGTATCCCCCACCCAAGGGTAGGACCTAAGGACAAGGGAACACGGGCCCGAGTCGCTCACTAATAATCAGTGATATCCCTATATATCTCCATATATCTCCATATGTGCCGGCATGGGACTCCCGAGATTTTGTTGAACTCGCACTCAAACTACCCCACACCCCGTGGTCTACATAAAACGCCAACCATAAACTCAAATACCGGTCGGTCCATGACAAGTCTGCGCGAGAACTGGAGACAGGATCTCCATCAAGCATGTCCCGACTAATACCCAAGATAAATGGACAGTATTTGGTGCCTTACCCGTGACACCCATACAAGTGCTTCCATAATTGTCCCATACCAATTATAGTCACACTTATACACGTCTTACAGACGTCAACAATGCAATAAAACAATAGGGTCCACTGATTGTGTACAAGTACGTGTCACTTTCACTTATCCATTCATGCTCAACCACTAACGTACATGCCACAATCACCACTACTACCTAACACTGGGTAATGCACATGATCACTGGGTTACCAATGCAATGACATATATATAATGTGATGAGAAAACAGTATTTAAGGCATGATTAAGATGTCATCAAACGATATCCTACCACTTGCATAATTTTTCATAAATCATACATGCACAATTTAGCGAAACAATGAACAGGGGATAAGTAGTATGTTTGATTATCTATCCAGCAAATTTAGTTTCACGTCAATCGGGTTTCAGGATCACTAGATATGACCATTTCATTTTAAGCGTTCACTGCTGGAAATCCGGTTTCAGAATCGGAAGTCCGTTGCGTAACGCATTTTAATCCCAGTTGGGATCATAATTTAGCGACACTACAGTTGAATGAAATTTAGAGTTTTCAATGAGGTTTCCAATGCACCATACGTATTCGCAATCGCGTCTCTACGTCAGAAGTTATGCACTGTTCAACACTAGGGTATCGGTTCTGTTTCTGTTTGGGACTGCTAGACGTCCTGATCTTTTAAATTGAAAATTAAATAGTAAATGAAGATTAAAGGGTGTGAAATCACTTGCGTTATTTAGCTAACAGATTCATCTTCCATAAAGTGTAGGGTTCCGCAACATACAAGTTCAGGCAGAGAAAGGGTAAGCATTACGAGACAGAAAACAACAACCAGAGCTGCTCTGGACTGCAGTCCAGAGCCGCTCTCCGAACCAATTCTCGTCATAATTTCAGTATAGAAAAAATTAAGAACATGCATAGGGTTACAGGTCGTCGAGTCGGCTTCGATTTTAGCCCTTGAACGCATCATTTCAATATATACACAATTAATTGTGATTTAAACAAGTTTCAAGTGCGGGAATTTCTCAGTTTTTACGGGTATAATTGGGGGTGATCGTTTAAGCCAGTAACAATCACATTTTTCAGTCAAATTTCTACACAAGGTTCATCGGAAGACGGGCCAGCATATGCAACTAAGTTCCGTCAGTTTAATGTAATATTTTCATTCGGGTCTCGCATCAAAAACTTACGTCATTTAAGTTTTCATGAATAATAAACATGGAATTAATACGGTTTTGTTTTGTAACGGAAATAATCTAGCATGTAGCAAGTAGGATACTTGCCTGGAGACGATTGGTGACGCACGGCAGCGGCAACGGCACGCACGTGCGACGAATCGGCACAGTTTGGATTCACGGCGTCGGCTCGCGTTTCGGGTTCGTCGTCGGAGTTGCCCAGAGATGTCTCGCGATTCCTGGAAGCGGAGTGGGATGCTCTGTGGATCTCCTGGGATGTGCTGGGGTCGACGATGGTCGGCGGCGTCGCCCCGGCGATGGCACAGCGGGAGGTCGTGTGTAGGTTTGGAGCTTGGTGTTTTGGAGAGAGAGAGAGGGTAGGTAGTGGGGCTCGGGTTTGTAGTGATGGTGATGATGCTGAGGATGTAGGGATGTCGACTGAGGCTGTGGGGGTTCGTCGATGTGGTGGGTGCAGGTGGTGGCCGGAGGGAGTCGAGGGTCGGTGCTCGGCGGTTGAAGAGGGTGGAGTAGTGTAGGGGGCTCTGTTCATGGAAAGAAGAGAGCGAGGGAGGAAGGACGAGGAGAGTCGCGGTCTTCCTCGTCGTCGTCAACGTCGGCTCAACGATGAAGGCAGTGGGTTCGAAGTTGGGAGTTCTGTGGAGAGAGAGAGAAGAGGAGAGGAGTTGGAGAGTGAGAGGGAGCGAGGAGTTTGAGACAAGGAGATGTTTGAGGGGCGCGCGGTCGTGGTCGGGGTCACGGGGACGTGGGGAAACGGCGCGGGCGACGTGGGCACGAGGGGGAGGCTCGGGGACGTGGGTGTGAAAGAAGAAACGAGCGGGAAACTTATTGAAGGGAGGAAGAAGGGGTTTAAAGAAGCGGGTCGGGTCGGGTTAAGCGGGTGCGGGCGCGGGCTTGGGGAACGGGCTAGGTCGGCTAGAAGGAAAAAATAAGGAAAATTATTTAGTTTTAGTTTTAATTTGGGCTGAGGAAGTAACGGGATGGGGAAGGGAAAATTAATTTATTAAGGGAGGAAAGGAAGTGGGCATGGCGAAATATAGTTAGGGCCGAGGAATTGTTTTTAAGATTTGGATTTTGGGCTAAGGTTTTAAAATAGGGAAATTATATATTATTTTGTCTTGGGCTTAGAGTTAAATAAGAATGGGGAAAGAATTTTGGGGAAAAATAAATAGGAAGTTGGGTTGAGTTTTAGGGTAAAATAAAAAGGGTTAGATAAATTAGGACTAGGTTAAAGCAAAATAATTCTAAATATAAATGATTAAATTTTTGTAAGTAGTCTTTTATAAAAAATACGGATATTGGTGCGCAAGAGAACTGGTTATTACATCATACCACCCTTACAAAAATTTCGTCCTCGAAATTTAAAATAAACTATAAGTCACAAAATAATAAGTGAAGAGTTACCACATCGAATACTAACACATAGTGATTTACTTAAAACAGTTAGGTAAAAATTGAAGGTCTATAAATGTATAAAAACTAACGTAACAAAAGGGCAGGTCTAAGTAAGTACAAGGCAGACTCAACTATAGGGGCAAACTATATATACAAGAGAATAAAAATAGCAATAACAAATAATAATATTCGAGACATGCTAGATAAAATCAAAACCCTAAATATATGCATACATGCGTATATCGAAATAGCGCAGCTAGGATAATAGCATCAGGCATAACCATTTATAATAGCAACTATAATCACAATACTCGGGGAAATAAAGTAACAAAAATAAAATAGTGAAGGGTTTGTCGATAGGTTAAAACATTCTAGTATAATGTATCGATCAAAAGAAGAAGAATTTTTTTAAAATAACTTAGAAAGTCCACATGGTGAAAATAAGAAACATAGCACAAAATAATATGTGCAATATATGGTTGTGCCATCGAAAAATGGGAAGGTTAGTAGTAAAGTAAAATGCATAAAACAGAGATAGTTAATAACACGCACTTTTCGATAAATATAAGATAATGAAAAACTAAATTTTCGAATAATGATGTCCCTAAATATAGTTAGGGTGATAGGAGATAGCACAAAGATGTATTGAGCTAGCCAGGGTAGGGATTACGATGGAATATGGCTCATTCAAAAGGTCGGAGTGTGACGCTTTAAACTGAAGGTCGAAGAGACCGGGGTCGGGTCAGCCCAGGGTGTAAGGGTGAACAGTAATGAACCTCAGGAGGGGAAGGGATGTATGGGAAGGAAAAACGGTCGATACATCATGCGAATCAAAAATCCGAAGGGTTAGCGAACTCGAAAATTTCACTATCAATTTCTCCTCCAGAAGGATCTCAAACAAGGCACATACGAAGGATGAAGGGTGGCCTATTCAAAAGATTGGGGTGCGGTACTTTTTAATCTAAGCGAGGGTCAAAACAGCACAAGGTGCAAGGGTGGACTGTCAGGGATCTCAGGAGGAAAATAAATATATAGGGGAAACAGTCAAGCATCATGTGAACCAAAAAGATTAAAAGATTAGCGAACTCAGCAAATTTATTTCATTCCAGAAAATTCTAAACAAGGCATTCTCGAAAAGTAAAAGATGGCCCTAACTATACATAGGTTTTATTTGGCCAGAGGAGACGAAAGCTAAATCACGTCAGTCGCGGTTGTGGAGGTTCAGTAGGTTACGATAGGCTCGCGCGCTCAGATAGGGGCGTCCATTTCCATATCACCTTGCAGGGATCGCCACTGGAGGTTCTTCTGCCATGGGGTCTTCTTCTTCTGGCCCTTCTTCCTCGGTAGGAGCTTCTTCATCGAGGTCTGATTCTACGCGATCCTCATCTGCTGGATCTTCCTCCAAAGGATTTTCCTCCACTGGATTTCCTTCTATCGGTCCTCCTCGGGATCTTCCTCTATCGGATTCTCTTCGGGATCCTCCTCATTATCGTCAGAGTCGCTGATTATGTTGACTTCTGGGGCTGCGAATCCCTCACCCTCGGAGTTGCTGTTTCCGAAAATAACCCGTAGGCCGTTGACCTCGTCATCTGATCTTACCAGCATGTAGTCCGAGGAAACGTACGACCGTGTGTCCTCATCTAGAGGCGGCGCTTCTCCAATGTGGGCCATGACCTGAAAAGAGAGAGTCATGATTAGACAGTGGGACACATTAAGAAGATATCCAAGGATACGGTAGCATAGGGAGGATATGCTGGAGGCAAGGACAGAAAAATTAAAATGTAAAAATGCTGATGCAATGAATAGTATAAATAAAGTGAGAAGCAAGAGAACGATACATACATCACAACTCAGAGTTTTATTGTATTCAGCTAAAAGTTCGACGGATACAAGATTTCAAACGAAAAGAAATATTTACAAAAGAGTGACAACATTTTTATTGAAAGCAGAAAACGTGATAATTCTTCTTTGATTTCTGGACTGCTGCATTCCTGTCTCGCGAGTTGAATCCTGCGCGGGGTCCGCACTATCCTCGAAGCTTGAACTACGAAATAACCATCACTTAGCTAAAATGGAGAGTGTGGACGAGCCGCCTCCTTGTAGCTCCTTCCTATTAAGGCAACTATTGATAAAGTGTTCGCTGGATCCGCAAATCAGGTATTTCCCTTTGGCGCGACGACAATCCCTCTGAAGGTGTCCTGGCTTCTTGCAGTACCCACAACATTGGGTCTTCTGCTGCTTCTGTCGCGGGGGAACAAGTGGGCGCTTCATCTTCACCTCTTTTCCTCGTCTAACAGGGATCTCTTTACGATTGGAGACTTTCGCTGGAGCCTGAGTCATCCGCCTTCTTAGTCCTTCAGTTAACAGATCGTTTGTTCGCTCATGGGCTTCCTTCAGACTTGGCAGTGCATTCAGAATCTCTATGGTCTGATTCTGGGAAGTGGAGATAGAGGAAGAGTCGTTGGAAGACATGATCCTGAAACAACAATTTTAGGACGGCATAAGATACAGGGGAAAAATCAGAACAAGATATACAATTGACAATGAAACAAGAATATCGGGTGAGGTGAAACTCAATCGAGCGGAAAAAAATGTAGAACTCCAAGTTACGCAATAGAGTACAGTATTGTAGCTATGCTGCAGTTCATAATTACAACCACGTAACTCTACCAAGTCACCCAAAACTCTAGCGGATGGATCAAAATGTATAGCAGAACACACTATGTGAATCAAGATTAAGGATAACAAGTTTACAATCTAGGCCGAAGGATGTCTTAGATTGCCAAGTACTACACGGAAACTGCAATCCCAAAGGAAGCAAAACCTGGCTCTGATACCAACAAAACCATGTCAAGCCCCGCTTCCCAAAATACAAAATACAAGGGGTTGACAAGGCCAGTCATGCTCCTACGGTCGAGGAAATATCTCTCCGTAGTCACACTTCAGCTTCTAGCTTTACGTGGTAATTAGTAAACAATGCACAGGTAATGAGAAATGCAGTAACTAAATCAAAATAACTAACCAGGTGGAGATCTATGAAGTTTAGCTCTGAGTCGCTGATCAAGATGTCCACGGTGTCCTCGAGATACGTCAGGTCCTGGTCCAAGCTAGATCCACTCCTCACTCTGAGCATGCATACTCAGGTCGTCAGAGCGACACGATGGCAATATATATGTGGATACAAATGGTAACTCGTACAATAATAATGAATATGTAACAGTAAATCAAGAGAGTAAAGATGTGAACATGAAGTAGCCAATGCGGGTGTCTAATAGAGCAGGTGAACAGTAAAACAGTAAAATAGTATGTCAGGTGTGTTGATTCAGTAAGCAATGCATGTCAATGTCACTATCCCTATCAGTCTCTAAGTCTCACTGTACAGGTCACTGAGCCTATCGTCAGTCCAAGTGTGAGAGTCAACCACTCATGAGTATCCCCCACCCAAGGGTAGGACCCAAGGACAAGGGAACACGGGCCCAAGTCGCTCGCTAATAATCAGTGATATCCCTATATATCTCCATATATCTCCATATGTGCCGGCATGGGACTCCCGAGATTCTGTTGAACTCACACTCAAACTACCCCACACCCCGTGGTCTACATCAAACGCCAACCATAAACTCAAATACTGGTCGGTCCATGACAAGTCTGCGCGAGAACTGGAGACAGGATCTCCATCAAGCATGTCCCGACCGATACCCAAGATAAATGGACAGTATTTGGTGCCTTACCTGTGACACCCATATAAGTGCTTCCATAATTGTCCCATACCAATTATAGTCACACTCATACACCTCTCACAGACGTCGACAATGCAATAAAACAATAGGGTCCACTGATTGTGTACAAGTATGTGTCACTTTCACTAATCCATTCATACTCAACCACTAACGCACATGCTATAATCACCACTACTACCTAACACTGGGTAATGCACATGATCACTGGGTTACCAATGCAATGACATATATATAATGTGATGAGAAAACAGTATTTAAGGTATGATTAAGATGTCATCAAACGATATCCTACCACTTGCATAATTTTTTATAAATCATACATGCACAATTTAGCGAAACAATGAACTGGAGATAGGTAGTATGTTTGATTATCTATCCATAAAATTTAGTTTCACGTCAATCGGGTTTCAGGATCACTAGATATGGCCATTTCATTTTAAGCGTTCACTGCTAGAAATCCGGTTTCAGAATCGGAAGTCCGTTTCGTAACGCATTTTAATCCCAGTTGGGATTATAATTTAGCGACACTACAGTTGAATGAAATTTAGGGTTTTCAATGAGGTTTCCAACTCACTAGACAGATTCTCAATCGCGTCTCTATGTCAGAAGTTATGCACTGTTCAACACTAGGGTATCGGTTCTGTTTCTGTTTGGGACTGCTAGACGTCCCGATCTTTTAAATTGCAAATTAAATAGTAAATGACGATAAAAGGGTGTGAAATCACTTGCGTTATTTATCTAACAGATTCATATTCCATAAAGTGTTGGGTTCCGCAACATACAAGTTCAGGCAGCGAAGGGGTAAGTATTACGAGACAGAAAACAACAACCAGAGCTGCTCTGGACTGCAGTCCAGAGCCGCTTTCCGAACCAATTCTCATCATAATTTCATTATAGAAACAATTAAGAACTTGTATAGGGTTACAGGTCGTCGAGTCATCTTCGATTTGAGCCCTCGAACGCATCATTTCAACATGTACACAATTAATTGTGATTTAAACAAGTTTCAAGTGCGGAAATTTCTCGGATTTTACAGGTATAATTGGGGGTGATCGTTTAAGCAAGTTTCAAGTGCGGGAATTTCTCGGTTTTTACGGGTATAATTGGGGGTGATCGTTTAAGCCAGTAACAATCACATTTTTCAGTCAAATTTCTACACAAGGTTCATCGGCAGACGGGCCAGCATATGCAACTAAGTTCCGTCAGTTTAATGTAATATTTTCATTCGGGTCTCGCATCAAACACTTACGTCATTTAAGTTTTCATGAATAATAAACATGGAATTAATACGGTTTTGTTTTGTAACGGAAATAATCTAGCATGTAGCAAGTAGGGTACTTGCCTGGAGACGCTTTGGTGACGCACGGCAGCGGCAACGGTGTTAGTGTTTATGCCCTGGAGGCCATTACTGTTGTTTATCCCAATCAGAGCAAAGCTCTGTTCAAATTCCAAGGCGGGAAATAAAGCAGCGCTTCTGATTCCCCCCAATCAGAGCAAAGCTCTACTTTGAAAATTTAAATTTTAATAAATGAAGCAATGCTTCAGATCCTCTGCGCTGCGCGTAGAGCGCCACTTGTCAAAATCAGATACGCCAGCGCAGGGAGCGCAGCGCCCAAGGCAGCGCGCCCAATCAGAGCAAGGCTCTATTTAAAACAAAATTAAAAGAAGCAACGCTTCATATGATCTGCGCTCTGCGCTGCGCGCCACGTGGCAGCGCAGTTGCGCTGCGCGACACGTGGCAGCGCAGTTGCGCTGCGCTCTGCGCTGTGCAAGACGTGTCAAGCGCTGGTGCATCTACGCCAAACAGAAATAAAATTCTAGTAAGATCTTTCTGTTCTTGTTAAAACAAGAAGATTGTCTTCTTTAAAACAGAAGCCCTTGGATCAAAGATCCAACAGTAGGGAAAATTCCCCAAATCACTCAGAGAATGATCTCTTTAAAAAATTTAACAAATTAATGGGCACTATATAAAGGCCCCTAGACCCCAATTCAATAATAATCAACATCATCAAGATCAAAAACAACACAGAGAATAGAGAGAGCTCTAAAAATTGTGAGAAGAACTCAAGAAAAGAAAAAAGGTAAAACCTTTATAAAAGAAGAACTTCTTCTGAATAGATCATTGATCTAAGAACAAGATCAATGATCTTCAATAAAAAAAATAAATAATAACAGTGTCTTGCACTTTTTTATGAACCATTGGTTCTGAATCTTAAAGATTCTTTTCTTGAATCCAAAACCGGATCAAGTTATTGAAACAGTGCCTTGCACTTGCAAAAACTGCACTGTTGCGCTCCTGGGTTGGCGCAAGCCACCAGAGAGCGCCACATGTCAACTCCAGAACCACTTGCGCCATGCGCTTTTAAAAATAGAGTATTGCTCTTTAAAGTTGGCGCAACTCACCAGAGCGCGCCACATGTCAGCAGCGCAACAGCACAGCGCACTGGCACAACGCACTGCGCTGTTGCGCTTGCGCTCACCAGAGCGTGACACGTGTCACCACCACAAGCGCTTGCGCTCAGTAATTGGCGCAAAGCGCCTGACAAGCTACTGTCAAGTAATTAATGCACTGCATTATTTACAGAAGGGCCAAGCCCAATTAAAAAAGGCCTAACAGGCCTAATAAAATGTAATGCATTATTTTAAAAAGGGCAGAGCCCAAAACAGATGCTCTGCATCATTTATAAAGGGACCGAGCCCAAATCAAAAAGGCCTAGCAGGCCAGAATAAAATGCAGTGCATTATTAAACATGGGCAAAGCTCTAGCACATGCCTAATAGGCTAAAGATAAATAAAAACGTTGAACATTTTTCAACTGGACTTAGCCCAATCATGGCCGTAAGTCCTCAAATTAAATTGACTGAGCAAGACTGCTCTCCTAAATCAATTTACATCCGGTTCAAGGGTACATCTCTGAACTCCTCTGACACCTATCGTTGTAATCCTTCAACGACGTCAGAGAGGTGACGGGTCCCGACAACCACACATCGATACGGACTGCGGGGACCCTAAACCCGTGGACCGAAACGTCCTTAAACTAATATTCGTCCCGAAATGGGAATGTTGGACCGAAATGTCCTTAAACTAATGTTCGTCCCTAAATGGGAATGATGGACCGCCATGTCCCTAAACTGAAGATAGACCCCTACGTCCCTAAATTGGAACATGGACCACCAGGTCCCTAAACTGGAAATCGACCGCAACGTCATTAAACTAAACAATAGAGCCAATTGCTCTCTTATCGGATCCAAACGATCCCGTTAAGTTGATCTTAGTCTGGAGATTAGGCTAACGTATCCTTAACAAAAGTTTAAGTTGATCTTAGCCTTAAACAGGGCTAACGTATCCTTAAACCAAAACCCCAAACCCAAATCTAAGAAAATACGGATTTGGACGTATCCACGTCCTACGGGCGACGGCATAAATTATTCTCCGTATACAATCCACGGGGAACCACAAACAAAACAAACACCCACGACACGAAGTGAACATCTGGAGAAGGAGAAAGTTGCTACCGCGATGCGGTAGCGTAATTAACTGCAGGGGATTGCGCCTGCAGGGAAGAGCGTCCCTACAATCAAAAACCCCTCAAGCAAGGGGGAATCTGACGAAGTCTGCTACATCGGCCGCATCCGTCTAAACCTATGATACACGGTGCCATAAATCAACTTAGCATCTTCGGAGAGGTGGACAGATAAAACCAAATAGTATCTACCCCGAATCTCAGGCAAGACGAGCCTACGCGGTCGCGTCTCTATGTTCGGAGGGGAACAGATTCTGGCACGCCCGGTGGGACCTTTTCCTCTTTCCACTCCACACTTCGTGTGTCGTCTTCGCGAACGAATCGCGGTTTGTTAATGGTTTCCTTTGGATTTTAAGTTACTAAGATTTGGTCTTTTGCCTGGCGCAGAAAACAAGCATCAATGGCCTCCAACTGCTCGAGCTGCTCGAAATGCAAGTGCAATCAAGGCTCCGCCTCACCTGGAGGCGTAGCCTATGGGCCTCAAGCGGCCTCCATCCTTTCCATGTCGGTAGAACAGGTTACCCAGGCCGCCACCGGCCTATTTTTCGGGACCATGATCCCGCCTGCAAGCTTCACCATGCCAGTGCCCGCACCAGATGCGAACAAGAAGTCGGTTTTCGATCGGCTTACTGCTACAACGGCCCTTTTCAACGGGTCGTCCAATGTAAAACCGGCAGCCTCTGTCTTTGCCAGGCTGAGCCAGAACCCTGATGGGCCCGCCAGGAAGCCCACGAACCCTGAAGTGGCCGTCCCAAAGAAGACAGCCACCTCTGCTGCAGAAGTCGTCAAGGCGGCTTTTCCTGTCAAAGAGTCAGTCTTTTCAAGGCTGAATATTTCGGCTCCTGCTCGAGGACCTGTCTTTGACAGATTGAATATCGCCCCTCAAAGGACAACATCAGTCTTTAAGAGGCTGACACCAACAGCACCTCATCGAACAGGGGGTAAGAAGAAGCTGTCTCTATCGCTGAGCCAGTCCCAATGGCTCGTCACACTCGACGTCACCACTGGCGCCGAGTAAGGAAGGCCGGGGGCAACTCCCCCTCAGGGCTAACTCCACCGGCTCCGATGACGGAAGTTAATGCTGCTGTTCCAACTGGGAACAGCTTTGAACCACTAAGGAGGGTACATAAGAACTCTCCGACTGCCACACTGAAGAGATCTCCTCCACCTGCGGAGAGAGTTACAGAAACTCAGCTGGAGTAGCCCCTCAACGGCTGTACTCCAAGATTTATAAGGTCCGGCGGAGAGTTCAAGACTCAGTAATAGACCAAGATCACTCTCGCCGGCAGAAGAAGGCGAAAGTGCAGGAAGAAAAGAACCGTCCTGTTAAACAGCAAAGGACGACAACTGCGAGGGTGCTCGCTTCAACGGCCCCTTCAACTTCAATAGCCTACAAGAGAAGGAGGCCGGAGAAAATTCCCACGCCTGCGGAAAATGCCAAAGGCGGCGAGCCCAAACACCCTAAGTCCGGGGACATTGTAGTCCATACCGTCTACATGGCGTCGGGAAAGGAGGATAGCCGTGCATCTACAGGTCATAGACCGCTTACACGGTCAGTGACCAAAGCTCAGGAGCAATAGCAGAAGCTCCAGGAAATGATGAATGCGATGGCCGCACTCACCGGGCCATAAGAAAGCCCGAAGCATCCTCGGATCAACGCCAGGAACAAGAAACTGACGCTGAATTCTTTCGTCGGATACTGGAGAAGAAGGACAAAGAGGCTGCAGAACAAGCAGCCAATATAAAACGAATGGCCCTTCTGTTCCAGGACATGGTGGGTATGATGATCCAGCAAGATCCTCCTGCTGAAGAAAATCCTCCGATCGTCCTTGAAGACGACAGGGGAGAAACGTCAAATCCTCCACCGGCTCTGTCAACAGCCAAGGAGGAGACAATCTCCAAAACTGACTTGAACGAATATATAGCCTAACAGATATGGGTTCATCATGCGACTGAGGTAGCCGGTCAGGTCGTGAAAACAGGACGACCATATCTGAGCTATTACGATCAGATCAAGTACCCGCCGGGCTATACGATACCGAAATTCCATGTCTATAAGGGGACGGGCAATCCCCACCAGCATGTTGCCCAGCTCAGGGCTCTTTGCGGCAACACCGGTGGTGATGATAAATTGTTGCTTCACCAGTTCATCGGCAGCTTGTCAGATACAGCATTCGAGTGGTACTCCGAGCTCCCAAACGACTCTATCAAGACATTTGCGGAGATGGAACTACTGTTTACCCAGCGTTTCGCAAGCGCCAGCGAACGCACCCTGATGACGGCATTGATTAATGCCAGGGTGAAGCCAGGCGAGACATGGGTCCAATACGCGATACGGTGGCAGAACTTATGGTCAAAATGCGAACAACGCATCGAAGAGGCTCCTGCGGTAGGCATTTTTTTGGGAACCCTCGATCCGCAAGCGACCATCTCGCAATTCATGATGTTCTTCAAGCCGACTACCTTCCAGGCCCTGATCGACAAACTAGCTCAAATGGATCAGATGGGCCATAGACCTCCCCCTCCAAAGCCAGACTCTCGAAATGAAAAGGGGAAGGGAAAAGCAATTGTTGTCGCTAATGCTCAACAACAGCCGAGCAACTTGAAATCGGCTGTCCGTCAAAATAATATGCGTCCACACGTACCCCTTGAGGAGAGGCTAGGACGTCCTTACTCGTTTCCACGAGATAAAACGAGAAGATTATTCGAGCTGGCATTGCGCAACCGACTCATTAATCTGCCGGATCCAAGACGTCCGCCGCAGCCAAACGACGTCCATGATCCCAATTACTGTCCCTATCACCGAGTACTGGGGCATCCGATCGAAGATTGTTACGTCTTCAAAAATTGGATTGAAGACCAGTACCAACAGGGAAAGTTCGTGTTGTCCGACAGATGGAAGGTGAATCCGCCGCAACCTCACACCTCTAAAAGGATGAATATGCCGGGGGCAACGTGCTCTCTCGTTGAAGAAGCTCCATGGGAGGTTGTGCTATCAGCCAAAACAAAGAGGATGCTGAACGATCTTCAAACATGCCCAGCGATCAGGTGGAAGAACCCGTTGGAACCTCAGATCATTGAAGGGATGTTGAAGCCGAGCCCAACTCCAAAGATCGATGGTGGTGGCCCAAGCGCTCACAACCAGCAGTCAAAATCATCAAAGAAGAAGAAGAAGAAGAAATCCAAGAAGCCTGTGAAGCCTGGCGACAAGCGCACGGACTTACAAAGACAAATTGACGCGTTGGAGGAGTACAACCAGAAAGCACGGACTCCCATCACACTCCAAGAGTTTACCAACCACGTCTTTCAAGAGGAAGATGAGGGAGAGAGTTCGTCGGATGAATCTGAGGAATACGTGGCGAACTGTCATATGATTTCCTATTCGTTTACAGACGATGAGAAAACTCCTTGTACCGAAAAGCTGGGGGCAGATCTTAAACCAGAACTTCTGGGTCCATCGGATGAAACAATTGACGCATTCCTCAATGAAGCTCTGTTGAAAAGTAAAGCTGATCGGGAACGCGAGACGGCCATATTTGAAAGGGCCAAGCGATAGCGACTTGACGGAAGAGTTGAGACACTCCCGCTGGAGCAAAGTACATCCACCACGGATAGAAGCAAATTCAAGACGAGGAAAAGGTTTGCTAAGGCCATATCAATGGGCATGAAGCTACCATCCTCTGAAGGAAACATTACTGGTGAAGCGGAAATGCACCCCTCCTACTGCTTGTATCATCGGAAGATTTTGCACCCCACCGAAGAGTGCAAAGCTTTCAATAAATGGTGGCAAGGATATGTTGCTCACCGACAACATTTTAAGAGGGAAAAATGGAAAACTCGTCGGGAGCGAAAAAGTACGACTGAGGGGCTTAACAGAACTACCGGCAATTGTCACATGGTTAACGCCGGGGGATCACAAGTGCTCACATTCGGGAGCGATTCTGATGAGGAGCTAGAGCTTGGCCCTCTCTTTAAAGAGTCCACCTCGGGAAAAGAGGAAGAGCCGAGGGCCTGCGAAAATATCCGGCTGCGTAATCGGACGCTACCCGAAAAGAATCTCGGACTCTCAAACAAAAAAGATAAGGGAAAAGAAAAGGTCTCTGAGGATATTGCCCTAGATGACAAAGTTATGGAAGAGCTAACCGCCAAGGACCCGCCAAAGAAGAATAAAGTAGACTATAACATTCTGACACACTTGAGGAAGTTACCCTCGCAACTCAACATTCTTGACGCCCTCTTACTATCAAAAGAAGCAAGAGAATCACTGATCAAAGCGCTGCAAGAACCCGAGCAATTTCAAGCTTTTCTCGCCGAGGAAAAGATGAAGGATGAATTGGAGGAAGTGCACACGGCCGATGTCACTTTTGGCAATGAAGACCTTCTCCTTGGGACGTGCGAACACAATCGCCCCCTCTATGTCTCAGGATACCGCCATGATATAATGATAGGCAAATCTTGGTCGACAATGGATCCTCTGTTAATCTCCTTAACGTGCGGGTGTTAAAGGAAATCTGCATGAGCGTCCAGCACCTTGCTCGGGACAAGATCACCATCTCCGGGTTCGAGTCCCAATCATCAAGAACTCTTGGGTCTGTGATATTGACGCTACGCTTTGGGCTGCTCGTCACAGATATTAAATTCCACGTCATAGACGCCAAGACATGCTACAATGCTCTGCTCGGCCGACCATGGTTACACGAGTATAATATCATCCCTTCTACACAGCATCAGTGTATGAAATATTTTAAGGATGGTCTCGAGTATACCGTGACGAGAGAACTGAACCCGTTCTCCGTGAACGAGGTCCGCAAATATGAAGATGCCGAATACTTCTTATCGGATTTCGAAGACACGGAGAGGTGTCACAAGCCGGAGAACAAGGCTAACGCCACCATCCCTGTCTTCGGGAGTGATACCGAGGAGGAAGAGGAGATGGTTTATGCGGGTCCGCCCCAATACAACAAACCGGGACCATCCGCTCCTACGTTGATCTTTGGTAGTGATTCAGAAGATGAGGTCCATGCTGTATTCTCTGCTCGACCTTCAATACAAATGTCCGCTGATGAAGAGCAAAGTCTACAAGTCGCCATGGTTCCACTTAAACATCATAAAGAACTGGATGCGCTCGATACCTACAGTATAGAGGAGCTGCGGACGTTCTATGTCCCTCCCAGGCGAGAAGGCGAAAAGGCAATTTTATTCTACCGCTCTGAAGAAACCAAAGTGGAGAAAGAAATCTGGCACGGTATGGATCCTACGCTTGACAGGCTTCAGCCCATCCGTCTGCCCAGATATTATACAGAAGGCTTAAAGAGGTTGCTGAAGCGCCAGGGGATATCCTTCAAACAGACGGCTCGAAAAGCCAAATTCTATGACAGGGTCTGGAACGTCCCCGGAACTCAGCACAAGTTGCCTAGTGGGAGAATGGAAACAATCGGACTTGGATACATTCGGTCCAAAAAATGAGAGCTACTCCATGATTGCAACGTCGTGCATGACTTCAATGAAAAAGCGGATGCTCAATGGGAGGACGCTAATCCTGAACCAGTAAAAGTTCCTGATGCAAAAGTGCCCAGTCCGTCGTTCGAAGAACAAATGGACAAGCTTATAAGGGAAGCTGGCCAAAAAGTCAGAGACGACCACAACTGTAAGATGGCCATCTATGAGAAAGCCAAAACGCAACGCTTCCTCCAACAGGCCGTGAAAGATGAAAGTGCCACTCCATGTCAACCTGTTGCTAAAAAGGCTCGGCGCAAAGGCAGAAACAAGTCGAAAAGCGAAAAAGGCGCTCGACAGCAAAGCGAGACTAAGAAACCACGCAAGCGGGAATCGGGTGGTCCAGATCTCTCCCTTGTAAAGAAGATGAGTCGAGCATACTCTTTTCCTCGGGACAAGACGAAGAAGATACTTGACCAAGCTATAAAATACCAGATGCTTACACTGCCAGAGTCCAAGCACCCGGAACAAGCAGGCGAAGTCTCACACCCGAACTATTGCTCTTATCACAGGGTAATAGGGCACCCTCTCGAAGATTGCTTCACCTTCAAGAACTGGGTCGAAGATCAGTATCAGCTCGGCAAGTTCGCTCTATCTGACAGTTGGAGGGTAACACCGCCACAGAAGCATGAACCCAAAGCCACGAAAGCAGAGCCGGACCCACATCGGTTTTCAAAGCGAGCTCGTACTTGTCATATGATAACAATATCAAAAGAAGAGCCCGAGAATATGGATGACCTTCCTTGGTGCTTTGAAAACAACAACGACGAGGTGATCTCAGAATTCCCACCAGCGCCAAAAGAGCTGGAAGATGGAATACATACTACCGCAGATAACCTCAAGAAAATTGAGTTGGGGACGGCGAACGACCCGCGACCGACATTTGTCAGCGAGCTGCTATCTGAAGAAAGGGTGGCTGCGTTAAAAGACGTGCTTGTACAGCATAGAGATTGCTTCGTATGGAACTATTCCGAAATACCGGGACTAGATCCAGAAATTACTGTGCACAAATTGGCAATATCTCCGGACGTCAAGCCGGTAAAACAAGCGCCATAAAGAATGCGGCTCGAGCTTGAGATGAGTATCAATGCTGAGGTCAAGAAGCCGATCGACTCTGGCTTCATCCAGGAGGTTCAATATCCCGAATGGATCGCCAACATCGTCCCTGTGATGAAGAAAAATGGGACAGTGCGCATATGCGTGGATTTCCAGGATTTCAATAAAGCCTGCCCGAAGGACGATTTCCCAGTGCCAGTCACCGAACTGATGATAGACAATACGTCCACTCCCGAGGTTTTCTCCTTCATAGACGGCTCATCAGGGTATAATCAGATAAAGATGCATCCCGAAGACCAGAAGCACACCGCCTTCAGGACCCCTTTGGGTATATTTTGCTATAAGGTGATGCCCTTCGGTTTAAAGAATGCCGGTGCCACCTATCAGAGGACCATGACGAAAATCTTTGATGACCTTCTACACGAAATCGTCGAATGCTATATCGACTATCTCGTGGTTAAAAGCAAATCATACGAGGAACATCTCGAGCATCTGAAGACCGTATTTCAATGCCTTCGACAATACAACTTGAAGATAAACCCTCTCAAGTGTGCATTCGGAGTTTTCTCGGGCAAATTCTTGGGATTCATCATCCGACACCGAGGTATTGAGATAGATCAGTCAAAGATTAAGGCGATCATGGAAATGCCCCCGCCAAGAACTCTCAAACAGCTGCGGTCTCTCCAAGGGAAGCTCGCGTACATACGGCGATTTATAGCCAACCTTTCAGGTAAGTGCCGTCCTTACAGCCACCTGATGAAGAAGGGAACCCCGTTCGTCTGGGACCAAAAATGCCAAAGCGCGCTAGACGAGATCAAGCAATACCTGCAGAACCCGCCAGTGTTGGTTGCTCCGGTCAAGGGAAAGCCCCTCATTCTTTATACAACCGCCCTTGAAGGTTCTTTAGGCGCATTATGGGCGCAAGAGAATGACCAAGGGAAAGAAAGAGCACTCTACTATTTGAGTCGAGTTCTACTGGGGGCAGAAAGCAACTATTCCCCCATTGAAAAATACTGCCTGGCATTGATCTTTGCGATAACCAAACTCAGGCACTATGCGTTGGCGCATGAGGTCCGTCTCATATCGAAGGTGGACCCCCTTAAGTATTTAATGTCGAAGGCCATACTGACTGGTCGACTCGCGAAATGGGCCCTGCTCTTGATAGAGTTCTCGATAACATATCAACCTCTCAAGGCAGTGAAAGGCCAGGCCATCACCGACTTTCTCGCTGAGCATCCGATACCTGCCGATTCTCCTCTGAATTGCGATCTTCCAGACGAACATGCGTTTGACACGATCGACGGTAGTGATACCCGGTGGGAACTCTATTTCGACGGAGCATCTACCATAAAGAAGCGCAAACAAAGTATCCCTATAATCAAATCGGGGGTGGGCCTCATCTTCGTAACTCCACAAGGAGGGATAATGCGTTTTGCTTTCTCCATAACAGAGCCGAGGACAAACAATGAAGCCAAATACGAAGCTTTAATAGCAGGCCTCGAGATCGCCGTCGACATGGGAATTGAAAACCTCCTCATATATGGAGATTCTTAACTGGTCGTTAGTCAAGTAAACGGCAATTACCAGACGTGCAAGCCAGAACTGGTGAAGTACGGCGAAAAGGTGCAACAACTGTTGATCCAAATTCCTTCCTACACTTTGGAAAACATACCGCGTGTAGAGAATAGCAAGGCGGACGCGTTGGCCAAGCTCGCTAAAGAACTGGCTGATGAGAACCTCGATGACGTCAGAATCGTGGTACAAAGCCGTCGGGTGCTTGCCCCAGCAGAAATATCTCCGGAATCATCCGAAGAAAGGGGAGCGACTGAGCAAACGACCCTGCAAATAAAAGACCGGGAAAAGGCTGAGGATTGGAGAGAAGTCTTTATAGACTACTTCAAATACCGTCGAACGCCCGAAGATGCGTCCTCAAAACATCAGCTCATGAAACGAGCTCTGTCTTTCGCCTTCATCAATGATACTCTGTATAAGAGGTCGTTTGATTCTCTGTGGTTGAGATGTCTAGGACCTGAGGAGGCGAAAAGAGTCGTTTAGGAAATTCACGATGGACTCTGCGGTTCTCACCAAGCAGGCCCGAAGATGAAGTTGAATATTAAACGGATGGGCTATTATTTGCCAACGATGATTCAGGACTGTCTCGAATATGTGAAGCAATGCCACTCATGCCAAATCCATGGAGACTTTATCCATCAACACCCAAATCCTCTACACCCAACAGTGGTTAGCTGGCCATTCGAAATGTGGGGAACTGACATAGTCGGCCCCATCGAACCAGCATTGTCTAGAGGACATCGTTTCATCCTGGCGACGACTGATTACTTCTCCAAATGGGTAGAAGCGGTACCGTTGAGGGAAGTGAAAATGGAGAATATCCTCCATTTCTTCAAAACGCATGTCATTTATCGGTTTGGAATTCCGCGACGGATCATCTCCGATAACGAGCCAGCTTACAGAAGCCACAAGATCAGTCGCTTCGCGCAGCAGCACAATATAGACTGGAGATATTCCTCGGTTTATAATCCGCGAGTTAATGGTCTAGCCGAGGCCTTCAACAAGACCTTGACAAAGATCATGAAGAAAATGGTGTCCCGAAACAAGAAAGACTGGCATGAGAGACTGCAAGAAGCTCTCTAGGCATACCGAACTACGTTCAAAACGACCACGAACACAACGCCGTACACGTTGGTATTCGGTACAGAAGCAGTACTCCCCCTCGAAATAGAGCTACCTTCTCCACGAGTGGCAGTCCACTACGAGCTGACGGACGAAGAAAATGCTCACCTTCGGCTTGAGGAGCTTGATGCCTTTGATGAAAACCGGCTCATAGCGCAACAAAATCTAGAAGCTTATAAAGCAAAGATGACGCGCTCATATGAAAGATTGACCCGACCGAGAACATTCCGCCAAGGTGAACTCGTGCTAGTGGTCAAAAGACCTATGATCCCCAATCACGCCAAGCGGGGAAAATTCAAACCGAACTATGAAGGCCCGTACATCATAGACAAGGTCTACCAGGATGGAGCCTATTTACTCATGGATATGCACGGTGAAAGGCCCTTCAGGCCAATAAATGGTTGCTTCCTAAAGAAATACTATGCTTAGCGAGTTACAGCCTATGTCAATGATAGATGACGACGACTATGTCCGCACGCTATCTTCCTAAGCCCAAACTCTATAAGTAGTAGCCGTCCTTCTTCAATGACGAACCGAAACGTCCTTAAACTAATGATGGATCGAAACGTCCTTAAACTAACGAAGGACCGAAACGTCTTTAAACTACTACCGCAGCATCCTTAAGTTGACGAGATGAATAAAAAAAAATATATGAAAAAAAAAATATATATATATAATAATAATAATAATAATAATAATAATAATAATAAATGGTATGTCCATAAGCAAAAAGGGCACGGATGAAAACCCGAAAGGGCTCCGTGAGTAAAAACAGCAGGACTACCGGCGAGTGTTTGTGAAAACCCGAAAGGACGCAACCTCGTTAAAAGGCACTTACAGGGTCCTCCCGACCTAGTAAGGAGAAACCACCCACGTGGGATCCTTACGACTCACAAGGGAACAACACACTTAGGGATCCCCACGATTCCTAAAGAGAAAATACACTTGCGAGATCCCCACGACTCGTAAGGAGAACTCTCTTATGGGACCCTTACGGCTCATAAGATTTGAAAGTCTTAAGTTACAGAGACCTAAACCTATGCTTAAGCAACCCCCACAACCCTCGATATTGCCCTACAAATGGTTCATTACCAACCCTTGTATACAATCCATGGGCGCGAATAAACATTTCCCTAACCAAGTCCCATCCGTGACTGGGGATATGTACGCATGATGAACAACCCTTATAAGTCCTCTCGACTTACAAGGAGAAAACCCTCTTGTAGGATCCTTACGAATTACAGAGGAACATACACTTAGGAATCCTCACGATTCCTAAGGAGAAAATACACCTACAAGATCCTCACGACTTATAGGGAGAAATACCTTTGTGAGACTCTTACGGCTCATGAAGTCAAAAGCCTTAGTCGACAGGACCTTAACTCTGTTCGCTAAGCCACCTTTGTTCGACATCGACAGAGGCAAATGATGATTCGCTCCTAGCAATATCCCAGTTGTAGCGGTGCTGATGCCGAAATCGGTGTCTAATTTCAGGTTTACGGCGAAGAGCCAGCAAGCCGCACATGCATACAAAATAGCCGAAATGATGGGGCAGCTTGCAATAAAAAGCAGCAAGTAAAAACGTATGCACACAAAATAGCCGAAATGATTGGGCAGCTCGCAATAAAAAGCAGCGAGTAAAAATAAAATAAACAGCCGAAATGATTGGGCACCGCGAAAAATAGCCGAAATGATTGGGCAATCGCGACTTTCGCGATTAAAAGCTGAAATGATAGGGCATCGCGGAAATAAAACAATAAAAAAAATGAATGAAACTTTTGCCCTACAGTTGAGATCACATCGATCCCTGTATACAATCCAAGGGCACAAACAAAGACGGAACCATACCTTCCCAACAGGCTCCGTCAGAAAGCAAAGCCAAATCTCGACGGTTCACCAACAACCTAGAGACAACCATGACATTCGTCTCGATACAACAGACGCAGTGCCAGCAAACGAAGCGAAGATCAAATTCCTAGCTTCACGGTTATGACGGTAACTTACGTAAAACCTGAAAGACCACCACAAATCCTTCGACTCAGGGAAACCAGTGTCCTTGACGAGAACATCCTGATTCGCGTCGACCCGCAGAGAAACTAGCGTCTTTGCAGGAATACATCGATTCGTTTCAACCCCAGGGAAACCAGCGTCCCTGGCAAATACCTCAATTCAGGGAAACTAGCGTCCTTGATGAGAGCCTCCTGATTTGCGTCGACCCGCAGAGAAATTAGCGTCTTTGCAGGAATACATCGATTCGTTTCAACCCCAGGGAAACCAGCATCCCTGGCAAATACCTCAATTCAGGGAAACTAGCGTCCTTGATGAGAGCCTCCTGATTCGCGTCGACCCGTAGAGAAACTAGCGTCTTTGCAGGAATACATCGATTCGTTTCAACCCCATGGAAACTAGTGTCCCTGGCAAATACCTCAATTCAGGGAAACTAGCGTCCTTGATGAGAGCCTCCTGATTCGCGTTGGCCCGCAGAGAAACTAGTGTCTCCGCAGGAATACTCCGATTCGTTTCAACCCCGAAGAAACTAGTGTCTTCGGAAAAATCCTTCGACTCAGGGAAACCAGTGTCCTTGACGAGAACATCCTGATTCGCGTCGACCCGCAGAGAAACTAGCGTCTTTGCAGGAATACATCGATTCGTTTCAACCCAGGGAAACCAGTGTCCCTGGCAAATACCTCAATTTAGGGAAACTAGCGTCCTTGATGAGAGCCTCCTGATTCGCGTCAGCCCGCAGAGAAACCGATGTCTCCGCAGGAATACCCCGATTCGTTTCAACCCCGAAGAAACCAGTGTCTTCGGCAAAACCCTTCAACTCAGGGAAACCAGTGTCCCTGATGAAAGCTTCTTGATTCGCGTCGACCCGCAGAGAAACTAGCGTCTTTGCAGGAATACATCGATTCATTTCAACCCCAGGGAAACCAGTGTCCCTGGCAAATACCTCAATTCAGGGAAACTAGCGTCCTTGATGAGAGCCTCCTGATTCGCGTCGGCCCGCAGAGAAACCAGTGTCTCCGCAGGAATACTCCGATTCGTTTCAACCCCAAAGAAACCAGTGTCTTCGGCCAAATCCTTCGACTTAGGGAAACAAGTGTCCTTGACGAGAACATCCTGATTCGCGTCGACCCGCAGAGAAATTAGCGTCTTTGTAGGAATACATCGATTCGTTTCAACCCCAGAGAAACCAGTGTCCGTGGCAAATACCTCAATTCAGGGAAACTAGCGTCCTTGATGAGAGCCTCCTGATTCGCGTCGGCCCGCAGAGAAACCAGTGTCTCCGTAGGAATACTCCGATTCGTTTCAACCCCGAAGAAACTAGTGTCTTCGGCCAAATCCTTCGACTCAGGGAAACCAGTGCCCTTGACGAGAACATCCTGATTCGCGTCGGCCTGCAGAGAAACCAGTGTCTCCGCAGGAGTACTCCGATTCGTTTCAACTTCGAGGAAACCAGCGTCCTCGGCAAAATACTTCAACTCAGGGAAATTAGTGTCCTTGACGAGAGCTGCTCGATTCGTCTCGACTCGTGAGGAAATTAGTGTCTTCGCGAGGACTTCCCAATTGGTCTCAACTTACAAGATGAAGCCTTAGGCAGCAGGAATTAAAAAACTTGTTTCTTAAGCACTGGGACCCTGCAAGTCGGCCTAAAACGGTCTCTTGTATACTATTCGCGGGTCTCACTCTCCAAAGTCGAATCTCGACAAGGAGGGAAACAACTGCTTACGAGTCCTCTCGACTCGTAAGAGGAAAAATTCTCTTATAAGATCCTTACGACTTATAAGAGAAAACGCACTTAGGAATCCTCATGATTCCTAAGGAGAAAATACACCTACGAGATCCTCTCGATCCGTAGGGAGAAAAGTCTCTATGAGACCCTCACGGCTTATAGAGTTGAAAGGTCTTAGGTAGCAGATTTGAACCTGCGGCCTAAGCCATCGCTACCTCTCGAAGAAACCAAGATGCTTACTCTATTATCTGTCAACCATGTTTATCAAGACAGCATGCCGATAATAAAAGGAAGAAGAAAGCGACAAAAAGAACATCTGAATGGCGTTTGATCAAGCATTCGAGACACACTCATTCATGCATGTGCAAAAGGCTCAGAACGAGAAATAAGACAAGCTGAAATGAGAAATTTTCCATTCCTATTACAAAGGGTTCTTACAATCATAAAGAAAATAAGCAAAAACATTATTCAAATTATTACAATGGTATAACCTCAGATCCAGGGCACGGATTGAGGAATTCAAAAGTAAGGCCATCTAGAGTTCTTATGGCCTTTCTGATTATTCTCGTGCGCAGCCTCTCGTGCTCACGTGTGTCAAGATCTTCGGCAAGGCCCCCTAACCTTTGTTAAGCAACGATTATCGTCGTCTTCTGGAAAATTTGATGCAGACTGTCGATGAGGCTATCCCGCCGTTTCTTCGAGATCAGCCCCGACAGGTACACTGAATGCACCTTGTCTTCGGCATCGTCTAGCGCATTGAGCGGCATGGCCTCGTGGAACCCCGGGAGTGCTCTCCAAACTGCTCCCAGCACGACTTTCAAGAGAGCAGAACGGTTGGGGAGCAGCCAACCAACGCGTGCGTTCAGACGATCCATGACTTCCGCGCGCTGGGCATCTGTAAACTCTTGGTGTTGTTGACGGCCCTGTACGCGGATGTCCTCGTAAGTGATGAATTCGTGCAAACTGTATAGACGTACCGCCATAATGCCTGGAGGAAAACATCATGGGAAGATTAGCGATAAAAAAAAGACACAGAGAGTTAAGCTCCTCGAGAGCAACGCTCTGCAAACATGAGTGACTGTCAAAATCCAATAATGAGGGGAATTTAAAGAAATTCCCCGAGAACTCTGAGAGCCTTACTATTAAAAGATGATATAATCCATTAAAGACAAAACTCCATTTTTTAATCTTCATTATCCATATTCAAACTCTTAAGAGTTCATCATTTTTTTTATCAAAGAGATCTATGTTTTGCCAAAGAGCAAAGCTCTGTTCATGGGTTAAGAAACTCTGAAACAGATTCTTGAGAACAAGGCTCTGTTGGTGAAGCCCAAAAGGAGTTTTCTTTTGATCAAAAGATCTATGAGAGCAAGGCTCTATTAATTGAAATTAATTTAATTCAAGATTAATTTTTACCTTAAAAGTTCCTTTTGAAGAAAATCTAACTCTGGGAGTTCTTAAGGGCAAGAGCAAAGCTCTGAAGTTTTGAAAGTAAAAACCTTAAAAATGATAATCATCTGTTGAGGACTAAAGGTCCTATTTATAAGTATCAAATGCCCTTTCAACTTCCAAAAGATGCCGCAACGGTTGGAATTCTGCCACCGTTGCGCTCGCGTTTGGGGCCACGTAAGCGCAACGGTGGGGGCATCTGTTTACCCCAATCAGAACAAAGCTCTGTTCAAATTCCAAGGCGGGAAATGAAGAAGCGCTTCTGATTCCCCCCAATCAGAGCAAAGCTCTACTTTGAAAATTTAAATTTTAATAAATGAAGCAACGCTTCAGATCCTCTGCGCCGCGCGCAGAGTGCCAGTTGTCAAAATCAGACACGCCAGCGCAGGGAGCGCAGCGCCCAAGGCAGCGCGCCCAATCAGAGTAAGGCTCTATTTAAAACAAAATTAAAAGAAGCAACGCTTCAGATGATCTGCGTTCTGCGCTGCGCGACACGTGGCAGCGCAGTTGCGCTGCGCTATGCGCTGCACGCCAGGTGGCAGCGCAGTTGCACTGCGCTCTGCGCTGCGCGACACATGGCAGCGCAGTTGCACTGTGCTCTGCGCTGTGCGACATGTGTCAAGCGCTGGCGCATCTGCGCCAAACAGAATTAAAATTCCAGTAAGATCTTTCTGTTCTTGTTAAAATAAGAAGATTGTCTTCTGTAAAACAGAAGCCCTTGGATCAAAGATCCAACGGTGAGGGAAATTCCCCAAATCACTCAGAGAATGATCTCTTTAACAAATTTAACAAATTAATGGGCACTATATAAAGGCCCCTAGACCCCAATTCAATAATAATCAACATCATCAAGATCAAAAACAACACAGAGAATAGAAAGAGCTCTAAAAAATTGTGAGAAGAACTCAAGAAGAGAAAAAAGGTAAAAACCTTTATAAAAGAACAACTTCTTCTGAATAGATCATTGATCTAAGAACAAGATCAATGATTTTCAATAAAAATAAATAAATAATAACAGTGCCTTGCACTTTTTTATGAACCAATGGTTCTGAATCTTAAAGATTTTTTTCTTGAATCCAAAACCGGATCAAGTTATTGAAACAGTGCCTTGCACTTGCAAAAACTGCACTGTTGCGCTCCTGGGTTGGCGCAAGCCACCAGAGAGCGCCACGTGTAAACTCCAGAACCACTTGCGCCATGCGCTTTTAAAAATAGAGCATTGCCCTTTAAAGTTGGCGCAACTCACCAGAGCGCGCCACGTGTCAGCAGCGCAACAGCGCAGCGCACTGGCGCAGCGCACTGCGCTGTTGCGCTTGCGCTCACCAGAGCGTGACACGTGTCACCACCACAAGCGCTTGCGCTCAGTAATTGGCGCAAAGCGCCTGACAAGCCACTGTCATGTAATTAATGCACTGCATTATTTACAGAAGGGCCAAGCCCAATTAAAAAAGGCCCAACAGGCCTAATAAAATGCAATGCATTATTTTAAAAAGGGCAGAGCCCAAAACAGATACTCTGCATCATTTATAAAGGGACTGAGCCCAAATCAAAAAAGGCCTAGCAGGGCAGAATAAAATGCAGTGCATTATTAAACAGGGGCAAAGCTCTAGCACATGCCTAATAGGCCAAAGATAAATAAAAACGTTGAACATTTTTCAACTGGACTTAGCCCAATCATGGCCGTAAGTCCTCAAATTAAATTGACTGAGCAGGATTGCTCTCCTAAATCAATTTACATCCGGTTCAAGGGTACATCTCTGAACTCCTCTGACACCTATTGTTGTAATCCTTCAACGACGTCAGAGAGGTGACGGGTCCCAACAACCGCAACATCTTCAACTGGATTTAGCCCAATCATGGCCGTAAGTCCTCAAATTAAATTGACTGAGCAATACTGCTCTCCTAAATCAATTTACATCCGGTTCAAGGGTACATCTCTGAACTCCTCTGACACCTATCGTTGTAATCCTTCAACGACGTCAGAGAGGTGACGGGTCCCGACAACCACACATCAATACGGACTGCGGGGTCCCTAAACCCGAGGACCGAAACATCCTTAAACTAATATTCATCCCGAAATGGGAATGTTGGACTGAAATATCCTTAAACTAATGTTCGTCCCCAAATGGGAATGATGGACCACCATGTCCCTAAACTAGAGATAGACCCCTACGTCCCTAAACTGGAACATGGACCACCAGGTTCCTAAACTGGAAATCGACTGCAACGTCATTAAACTAAACAATAGAGCCAATTGCTCTCTTGTCGGATCCAAACGATCCCGTTAAGTTGATCTTAGTCTGGAGATTAGGCTAACGTATCCTTAACAAAAGTTTAAGTTGATCTTAGCCTTAAACAGGGCTAACGTATCCTTAACCCAAAACCCCAAACCAAAATCTAAGAAAATACGGATTTGGACTAATCAACGTCCTATGGGGGACGACATAAATTAGTCTCCGTATACAATCCACGGGCAACCACAAACAAAACAAACACCCACGATAAGAAGTGAACATCTGGAGAAGGAGAAAATTGCTACCGCGATGCGGTAGCGTAATTAACTGCAGGGGCTTGCGCCTGCAGGGAATAGCGTCTCCACAATCAAAAACCCCTCAAGCGAGGGGGAATCTGACAAAGTCTGCTACATCGGCCGCATCCGTCTAAACCTCCGATACACGGTGCCATAAATCAACTTGGCATCTTCGGAGAGGTGGACGGATAAAACCAAATAGCATCTGCCCCGAATCTCAGGCAAGACGAGCCTACGCGGTCGCATCTCTGTGTTCGGAGGGGAACAACTGTATCATACTAGTTTGTATATTACTTAATGGAAGCTTGGGATATTCACAGTTGTATATCAGTCTTGCTAAAAAAGGTAGTATGCTACTTGGTTTGTTTCTACTTTAATATGAGCATATGTTTCTTGTAACATATCATTTATACATATTAGTAGAGCCTATAGGATCTTTGCTTGATTACCAGCGTTGTGATGGCAGTCACACTAGTGGAGGCTGGGTAGTCTATAAGAAACATCCTATACAGGTCCCTGGTCGTTGGATTATCGAGACAGGGCATCAATATTCCGGAGTAGACTAGTGTGTACGCTTCTCATCCCAGTTGGGGAGATGGTCTGTCCCACAGCCATCAGTACATCGTACTGGAGATAGTATACAGGTGCTCGTTAGGTTACGGGTACACCGGACAGGACTCGTAGGGAACTGTTAGTTGGTATTATACCCGTCGTCAGTTAACAATTCCCAGGTGACATGAGTACAGCATAGTCCGCAGACTTGACACTACTACTTCGCCTCAAGTGTGTCCCACTGTTCTTAGATTGCTACCCTACGACGGCTCAAAGGAGTCGTGCAAACAGGTAGCAGTTGGGTGCAGTCCCGAAGCACTTGGAGGCAGTGGCGGTTAGACAGGATTCGTCTCTTCCGGTATTGGGAGTTGATATCGCGTAGTGTCTGGAGAGCCATTACGCAAAGTCCCTGGCCAGGGCAAGCGAGATTTACTGGTAGGTTCCAGTAGTTTCTCAAGATGTAATGGGCTACGCTCCGACACGACTTATACCGCTATTAGGGGATTGACGCTTGCCGCCCCTAGGCGCGATATGCAATAGTCTTAGACGAACAGACCGGACTATACGGAGATTGTCACATCAGGCTCAGTAGGAGTTCGGATGGGTTTCCTCATCGGCCTTCTTATCGACATCTACCTGGGGACCGTTACGTACAGCTAGTGCCGCTTGCGGTCTATGGTTAAACCCACTACTAGCGTAGTGTCGAGTCTTTAGAGTCCCACACAGAGCATTTTCATGCTCCAGGCGAAACGATATAGAGGTCGTATAGTTTTACGACAAGGGTTCGAACGCATACGAGTTTAAACGCACGTACGACGTTCGGACAGTTTTTACTAGCCGGCTTTGGTTTAAGCCAGATTCTAGTATCGGGTTATTGGATTTATACAGTCTAAAGTTTTTCCGTGTTTTCACGGATTGGAGGGGCGTTCTCGTAATTTTCCGGGAAGCTTCTTGAAGCATGGTGACTTGGGGGTTAAGGTGGCATAAGCATTTATTGCTTAATGACTCATTTGTGTGATTCATTCATGGAGTTTAATGATGCATTTATTAGCTAATGACTCATGAGATGAATCACACAAGGTGAATGAATCAACCATGATGATTAATCATTTGAATTATTTATTTGATAAATTGTTATGGTTGATATATTCATATGGGTTCATTTTTCAATATTCATTCTTATGCTCACCTTCTCTCTCTTCAAGCTCTCTCATTCTTGAAACCCTAATCCTCCCCTCTCATGTGTTGAGATCAAGGATTAGATAGACTAATTAATCCATAACCTCACTCTATATCATCTAGGTCACTTTGATTAGCAACTAAAGAAACCTAGTTATCTCAAGTGAGAGATCAAGCTTGGAGTAGGAGCTCTCAGGTGGATCGTCTTTGACTCGAGGAGGCCGTTAAGGTGCCGACGTTCCAAAGATCATACGAGGAGTGGACAGCGATGAAGACCCGAAGGATAAGTAACGTGAGGTATAATTTCGAATCCGAGTAGTTAAACCTCTCGTAGTTTGCTAGTAACGGTTTAGATACGATTCATGCGCTCAAGTCCGTGTTACGAAGCTTTGATAATTGTTTTTCATATATTCCGCCTCCCCGCAAGTTCGTGGGGTGCGTAACATGCACTTACTGTGGTATCAGAGCCAACTAAACCTTTACTAGCTTGTTAGCAACTAATTAGAACTTCGATCGTCAGAAAAAAACGCGAAAACTTAACCCGGACCCCTATCAGTTTCTGTTAATTTTAAACGTGTCGAAAAAAATATTTTATATGCCTTAAAATTCACAGCAGGGGAATATAAGAATACTGGGAAAATACGAGCACTTAACTCGACAAGACGGACGCGAATCCGCGGCCAAATGGTGCTTTTGGCCGCGGATCCGCCGCGGAGTCAACCCCGAGCTGACTCGGATTTGCTCTGTAATTCATATTGTTTGGTGTTTTGTTTTCCAGTATATTCTGTTTCTGCCCAGGTTACTTCCATGATGGCTTGCATTTGGGGTAGACACGGAAAAAGGTTGTCGATCGATGTTCTAAATTATTTGCTAATCGGGTTTTTATCTGTAATGTTTAATGTGTTCGTAAACCTCCCCTAACTGCTAGTATGTCAGTTGGCAGGGGGTTGCACATTTCTGTAATGATTCTACTGTTTGTGTATATGAACTGTATTGGATTGTTGTGATGATTAGCCGGGGTTTGAGATGGGTTATTAAATTCATTCATTCGATGTAATTGTAATATGTTGTAATATTCTTTTGCGGGGTACATCCAGGTTGCGGTTATAGCCACCGTTGTATTATTTCATTTACTGTTTTTTGCTCCTAGGATAGACCCAAGGTGGGGTGCATAAACTACTACGTACTTTGAAGTGTTTAGTGGCCTACTCACGTTGTTGAGGGAGACCGCTTCACTTCGGGTACTTGGCGGGTAGTTTGCCGTACCCGTAGGGGTCTAGGGTGGGGTAAAGGCTATTCATCACAACTGTGTAATCCGTATTTTGTTGCAGGCTCAAAGCAAACGCGGATTGCTTGCATATCCAATAAAGTTCATCAGTGATCTGGAATACATATTATTGCGTCTGACGAATATACAATATCTATATATGATAGCTATTTAGACGTCACTTTTGTTTTACACCCGTGCTAGCCTAGCCCCTGCTTTGTCGTTAGTTAAGTAACCTAACGGGTGATGACGGGACCCAGTGGCGAATGCGGATGGCATAAGAGGACGTTGTATTTTCGTTGTTTTCTGCAATAATATGTTAAATGATGGGACACATTATTATAATGCAAAGAAAATAAACCAACGCTGAGTCGTTGGAACAAATTTAAAAGAAACCACTCGGGTTATTTTAAAAGAGCAGAATTTTTAATTACGGAGCTTTAACCACTCCTTTTAAAAAGCTATCAGGTTCCTTCGATTATATCAAGTTCACTACGTTCACGGTTTTTCCAAAACCATTTGTAGCCCTCCGTCATTTCGTATGAATATTCAATAGTATTCAAGCTATGTTTGTTGACCTTCGTCAAGGCATAGTGATTGGTAGTTGTTGGGTGTTCGTATGTAGCATAGATAGATGCGTTGGTTAGGAACAGTCGTATTACCTTGTTGACCTTCGTCAAGGGTATATACGTGTGGGTTCAAATTAACCTGGACAATGACGGGTAGAACTTGACATGTGACTTATGATTTGTTGACCTTCGTCAAGGTCATAAGAGCATGAGGCAAAAATCCATATCGGGAGTTTCTAAAGAAACTGAAACTTGCTAGTGTTGCATACCATTTGGAGTTTGATGAATGTTGGTAGGATTCCTTCAACATTATCATACGATGATATTTGGATCCTGATCCTACTGTGAGTACATGCTACTTATCAGGAGATTCGTCACTTAACGATCAATGCTATAAACCAAGTAGGTGCCTAGAAAGGTGTCAGCGGGGCTACGCCCCCAGAGAAAAGAGGTTATTTAATTAAGGAACATCACAAAAGCGTTGGAAAACCTCCCTCGAAGTATCGACATTGGCCTGGCTGAACGGTTAAGCAAGTATTGTACGGTGAGAATAGTCCTGGCTAATTCTTCTTTTATGGTTTGAGGAAGGATTCGAGAAACAGTGAGAGCCATCCAGTTTAGATAAACTAAAAACCAATCTAAACTTGCAACAGCATCATGCTAAAGTGTTTTCTTCTCTTTCTCTCATTTGCAGCGATCTTATGACCATACATAGGTTACATCTAGATAACAATTTGACTGAATCTGACTTATATGACTGGCAAAGGTCTGTCCCGATATCCATTGCCTATGACAAGCTGGACCACCCTATTACTACTCAAGATCCCGTCGTCCCAAGCCCATTTTCCATCGTCACGGATATGAATATCCGTCAGACAAGGGAAAAGGACCTGGAGACTACGTTGGGAAGCAGGTCATATGATGACTTATTTCCACAGTCCCTACCCTCTACTTATACCCTGAAAGAAACTAGGGAGACACAAGCTCTGCTTAATAGGGAACCTTCTTCTTCTACATCCAGGGCGAAAGCAAAGGGTGAAAAGAAGAAGATCTCTACAAAGCCGATATACGGTGTCCGTAAAGTAGGAAGAAAGGGAAGAGCAAAAGTTTCGGGACTTGGTATAGGTAAGGAGGGATATTCCTATTGTTATGTGATTGGGCATTGGCAGAAAGATTGCAGGGTTTTGGAAGCCAGTAGCCAGGATACGAAGCATGTTATGGCTTCGGTCTCAAGTGTGTTTGTAATTAAGAACTGTTTGTCAATTAACTCTACTTCCTGGGTACTAGATACCGGATCAGGATATCATATCTGTAATTCATTACATGCTTTGAGAAACCGTAGAGTTATAAAGGTAGGTTATTTGTCTCTCAGAGTTGCAAACGGAATGAGCGTGGACGCTGAATCCGTGGGAGAATATCACATAGATTTGACAAGTGGGCAGATATTGATTCTACGTAACTGTCTGTATGTACCTAGTTTGACTTGTAATATCATATCAGTGTCCTCACTTTCGAGAGAGGGATATGATTTTACATTCGTAAGCGATGTAGTTCACATCCACCTAAATCAGGTTCAGATTGGGTCCGGTACATTAGATGACGGTATATACGTATTGAGTCAAGCTCAGGTTTTCAATGTCCAGAACACACTCAAAAGAAAGTCTCCAGAAATAAATCAGGCTTTCTTATGGCATTGTAGACTAGGTCACATCAATAAAACACGATTAACTAAGTTATATAGAGAAGGATATTTGAATCCGTTCGAATATCAATCTTATGCTACTTGTGAATCTTGTCTCATGGGAAAGATGACAAAGACTCCGTTAACTGGACACGGAGTAAGAGCAAGCGAGCTCTTGGGACTCGTACACAGTGACGTGTGCGGTCCAATGTCTACACATGCACGAGATGGTTATTCCTACTTCATTACTTTTACGGATGATTTCTCTAGGTATGGATATGTCTTCTTGATGAAACATAAATCCGAGGCCTTTGAGAAATTTCAGGAATACAAGAATGAAGTTGAAAAACAAACATGCAAGAGTATAAAGACACTAAGATCTGATCGAGGTGGTGAATACTTGAGTGCCGAGTTTCTGGACTACTTAAAAGAGAATGGAATTCTCTCTCAGCTTACTCCTCCATACACACCACAGCACAACGGTGTATCGGAAAGGCAGAATCGAACCCTATTGGATATGGTTCGTTCCATGATGAGTAAGGCTAAGTTGCCACGATCTTTCTGGGGTTATGCACTAGAAATAGCTGCATATCTCTTGAACAACGCTCCAACCAAGACCGTGCTTGCCACCCCATATCAGATGTGGAGTGGGAAGAAACCCTGTCTTAAGTATTTTAAGACATGGGGATGTCCAGCTTTTGTAAAGAAGCAGCATGCAGACAAGCTCGAGGCACGCTCAGTACTGTGTAAGTCTGTGGGATACCCAAAAAACTCCAGGGGGTATCTTTTCTATTCCGAAGAGGAACAAAAGGTTTTTGTTTCGCAGCATCCCCATTTCTTGGAAACTGAATTTTTAGAAAATCAGATAAGTGGGAGCGCAATAGAACTGGAAGAAATTCCAGAACCACAAACTATTACTGAAAGTTTGGTAGAACTAGTAGTTTAAGAAGAACAGGACATTCCCGCACCCCTCCGCAGGAGTAGTAGGCCGTCTCATCCGCCTGAGAGATACTACGGTTTTCTCATAGATGGGGATAGAGAAGATTGCGTCATTGATGATGATGACCCTACTAGCTTCCAGCAAGCCATTCAGAGCGGCGACTCGGTAAAATGACTGGGTGCAATGCGGACCGAAATGGAGTCCATGTACACTAACAAAGTATGGACTTTGGACATTGCTCCAGATGGGGTAAAACCCGTAGGATGCAAATGGATCTTCAAAAAGAAGATTGGTGTAGATAGACAGGTTGAAACCTATAAGGCTAGACTTGTTGCAAAGGGTTTCCGTCAAAGACCTGGTTTGGACTATGACGAAACCTTTTCTCCAGTGGCTATGCTCAAATCCATTCGGGTCCTTCTTGCTATTGCTATCTTCCACGATTATGAGATCTGGCAGATGGACGTAAAGACGGCCTTTCTAAATGTTAATTTGGAAGAGTGTGTCTATATGGACCAGCCAGAGGGATTCATTCAGAGTGCGAGCAGCGGTAAAGTATACAAGTTGCTTAAGTCCATTTATGGACTAAAGCAGGCATCGCGGAGTTGGAACATCTGTTTTGATGATGCTGACAAAGAATTCGACTTTATCAAAAATCCAGATGAACCATGCATATACAGTAAGATTGTAGGGAGAGCTGTAGTATTCCTCGTCTTGTACGTGGATGACATTCTCCTCATAGGAAATGATATTCCTATGTTACAGTCAGTTAAAAGATTCTTATCACAGAAATTCTCCATGAAGGATCTGGGTGATGCCACCTATATTCTGGGGATCCGGATCTATCGTGATAGATCAAAAAGGATGTTAGGACTTTCGCAGTCCAGGTATATAGACACCATATTGAAGAGATTCAGTATGGATGATTCTAAGCGCGGTAACCTACCGGCTTGTCACAGAATCACCCTCTCCAAAGAGATGTCTCCCAAGACTGATTTGGAAAGGGATCGCATGTCGATTATACCCTACGCTTCTGCGGTAGGCTCTATAATGTATGCGATGTTATGTACCAGACCAGATGTAGCATACGCATTGAGCGTTGTAAGCCGGTATCAGGCAAACCCAGGGGAGAAGCACTGGATAGCAGTAAAGAACATTCTTAAGTACCTGAGGAGGACTAAGGAGATGTTCTTGGTATATGGCGGAAAAGACCTCCATATCGAGTCCTTTGCCAACTCCAGCTTCCAGAGTGACAAGGATGACTCCAAGTCCATGTCGGGTTATGTCTTTACCCTCAATGGAGGGGCGGTCTGTTGGAAGAGTTCCAAGCAGAAAACCATTGCTGACTCAACGATGGAAGCGGAGTATATAGCTGCTTGCGATGCCGCAAAAGAAGCTGTCTGGATAAAGAAGTTCCTCACAGAACTTCAGGTGGTTCCTACCAGTGTTGGTCCAATACCTCTGTATTGCGACAACAACGGCGCTATAACTTTAGCGAAGGAACCCACCCATCAGAAGTCCAGACACATCTTAAGGCGATATCACCTGATCAGGGAGATCGTAGATCGCCGGGAGATCAAGGTAAAGAGAGTAGATGCAAAGAATAACACTGCCGATCCATTCACAAAGGCCACTCCTCAGACGCAGTTCGAGAGGCTATTCGAGATGATAGGTCTGCGATATGCCAGTACATGGCCCTAGTGCAAGTGGGAGATTGTTAGTGTTTATGCCCTGGAGGCCATTACTGTATCATACTAGTTTGTATATTACTTAATAGAAGCTTGGGATATTCACAGTTGCATATCAATCTTGCTAAAAATGGTAGTATGCTACTTGGTTTGTTTCTACTTTAATATGAGCATATGTTTCTTGTAACATATCATTTCTACATATTAGTAGAGCCCATAGGATCTTTGCTTGATTACCAGCGTTGTGATGGCAGTCACACTAGTGGGGGCTGGGTAGTCTATAAGCAACATCCTATACAGGTCCCTGGTCGTTGGATTATCGAGAGAGGGCATCGATATTCCGGAGTAGACTAGTGTGTACGCTTCTCATCCCAGTTGGGGAGATGGTCTGTCCCACAGCCATCAGTACGTCGTACTGGAGATAGTATACAGGTGCTCGTTAGGTTACGGGTACACCGGACAGGACTCGCAGGGAACTGTTGGTTGGTATTATACCCGTCGTCAGTTAACAGTTCCCAGGTGACATGAGTACAGCATAGTTCGTAGACTTGACACTGCTACTTCACCTCGAGTGTGTCCCACTGTTCTTAGATTGCTACCCTACCACGGCTCAAAGGAGTCGTGCAAACAGGTAGCAGTTGGGTGCAGTCCCGAGCACTTGGAGGCAGTAGTGGTTAGACAGGAGTTGTCTCTTCCAGTATTGGGAGTTGATATCGCGCTGTGTCAGAGAGCCATTACGCAAAGTCCCTGGCCAGGGCAAGCGAGATTTACTGGTAGGTTCCAGTAGTTTCTCAAGGTGTAATGGGCTACGCTCCGACACGACTTATACCGTCATTAGGGGACTGACGCTTGCCGCCCCCTAGGCGCGATATGCGATAGTCTTAGACGAACAGACCGGACTGTACGGAGATTGTCACATCAGGCTCAGTAGGAGTTCGGATGGGTTTCCTCATCGGCTTTCTTATCGAAATCTACCTGGAGACCATTACGTACAGCTAGTGCCGCTTGCGGTCTGTGGTTAAACCCACTGCCAGCGTAGTGTCGAGTCTTTAGAGTCCCACACAGAGCATTTCCCTGCTCCAGGCGAAACGATATAGAGGTCGTATGGTTTTACGACAGGGGTTCGAACGCATACGAGTTTAAACGCACGTACGACGTTCGGACAGTTTTTACTAGCCGGCTTTGGTTTAAGCCAGATTCTAGTATCGGGTTATTGGATTTATACAGTCTAAATTTTTCCGTGTTTTCACGGATTGGAGGGGCGTTCTCATAATTTTCCGAGAAGCTTCTAGAAGCATGGTGACTTGGGGGTTAAGGTGGCATAAGCATTTATTGCTTAATGACTCATTTGTGTGATTCATCCATAGAGTTAAATGATGCATTTATTAGCTAATGACTCATGAGATGAATCACACAAGGTGAATGAATCAACCATGATGATTAATCATTTGAATTATTTATTTGATAAATTGTTATGGTTGATATATTCAAATGGGTTCATTTTTCAATATTCATTCTTATGCTCACCTTCTCTCTCCTTAAGCTCTCTCATTCTTGAAACCTTAATCCTCCCCTCTCATGTGTTGAGATCAAGGATTAGATAGACTAATTAATCCATAACCTCACTTTATATCATCTAGGTCACTTTGATTAGCAACTAAAGAAACCTAGTTATCTCAAGTGAGAGATCAAGGTTGGAGTAGGAGCTCTCGGGTGGATCGTCTTTGACTCGAGGAGGCCGTTAAGGTGCCGACGTTCCAAAGATCCTACGAGGAGTGAAGGACAGCGATGAAGACCCGAAGGACAAGTAACATGAGGTATAACTTCGAATCCGAGTAGTTAAATCTCTCGTAGTTTGTTAGTAACGGTTTAGATACGATTCATACGCTCAAGTCCGTGTTACGAAGCTTTGATAATTGTTTTTCATATATTCCGCCTCCCCGCAAGTTCGTGGGGTGCGTGACATAGACTTACAAACGGCACGTACGCGTGATGAATCGGCACGGTTTGGATTCACGGTCTCGGCCCGCGTTTCGGGTTCGTCATCGGTGTTGCCCGGAGATGTCTCGTAATTCCTGGAAGTGGAGTGGGATGCTCTGTGGATCTCCTGGGATATGCTGGGGTCGACAATAGTCGACGGCGTCGCCCCGGCGATGGCACAGCGGGGGAGGGGGGCGTGTGTAGGTTTGGAGCTAGGTGTTTTGGAGAGGGAGAGGGGGTAGGTAGTGGGGCTCGGGTTTGTAGTGATGGTGATGATGCTGAGGATGTAGGGGTGTCGACTGAGGCTGTGGGGGCTCGTCGATGTAGTGGGTGCAAGTGGTGGCCGGAGGGAGTCGAGGGTCGGTGCTCGGCGGTTGAAGAGGGTGGAGTAGTATAGGGGGCTCTGTTGATGGAGAGAAGAGAGCGAGGGAGGAAGGATGAGGAGAGTTGTGGTCTTTCTCGTCGTCGTCGGCGGCTCAGCGATGAAGGCAGTGGGTTCGAAGTTGGGAGTTCTGTGGAGAGAGAGAGAAGAGGAGAGGAGTTGGAGAGTGAGAGGGAGCGAGGAGTTTGAGACGAGGAGATGTTTGAGGGGCGTGCGGTCGTGGTCGGGGTCGCGGGGACGTGGGGCAACGATGCAGGCGATGTGGGCGCAAGGGGGAGGCTCGGGGACGTGGGTGTGAAAGAAGAAACGAGCGAGAAACTTATTGAAGGGAGGAAGAAGGGGTTAAAGAAGCGGGTCGGGTCGGGTTAAGCGGGCGCGGGCTTGGGGAACGGGCTGGGCCCGCTAGGAGGAAAAAATAAGGAAAATTATTTAGTTTTAGTTTTAATTTGGGCTGAGGAAGTAACTGGCTAGGGAAGGGAAAATTAATTTATTAAGGGAGGAAAGGAAGTGGGCCGGGGGAAATATAGCTAGGGTTGAGTAATTGTTTTCAAGATTTGGATTTTGGGCTAAGGTTTTAAAATAGGGAAATTATATATTATTTTGTCTTGGGCTTGGAGTTAAATAAGAACGGGGAAAGAATTTTGGGGAAAAATAAATAGGAAGTTGGGCCGAGTTTTAAGGTAAAATAAAAGGGAGAAATAAAAAAGGTTAGATAAATTAGGGCTAGGTTAAAACAAAATAATTATAAATATAAATGATTAAATTTTTGTAAGTAGTCTTTTATAAAAAATACGGATATTGGTGTGCAAGAGAACTGGGTATTACATAATCCATGGGCGCAAATAAAGAAGGAATCACACTCCTCCTCCCCAGGTTTCATCAGAAGAAGAAGCCAAATCTCGACGGTCCACAAATAATCTCGAGAGCATCTCAACATTCGTCTCATTACAACACACACAATATCAAGCAAAACGGAACAGCGGCAACTCCCAGTTCCATGACTCGGCGGTGTACAGATGACCGAGAGTCAAATCCCAACTCCGTGAAATGCGGATATAATTAGCAAAATTCCTGGTCACGTAGAACGCGGATAACGTCACTTCTGACCCCGTGGAAAACGTCCAGAGCGGATCCTTGTCCTCGCAGAGCACGGCAGTGAACCCGTGTGAAGCATCCAGAGCGGAGCCTAGTCCTCGCCGAACACGGCAGTGAACCCGTGGGAAGTATCTAGAGCAAAATTCCTGGTCACGTGGAACGCGGATAACGTCACTTCTGACCCCGTGGAAAACGTCCAGAGCGGATCTTGGTCCTCGCAGAGCACGGCAGTGAACCCGTGTGAAGCTATAACACCCGAGCCCAATGCTACTAATTTCAGTTACCGTTTGAACATAGTGTGGCACTTATTTCATCTACCTTGCTTGATTGTTACTTATTGTAATTTTATCCCGACAATTCATTTCTGCATATAACAATTTAAGACATCTAAAATAAAATTAAAAATATTCATCATGGCCTGCTTGACACCCCTAACCCTGTTGTAGCGTCCGTGCATCGTGTTCTCGTCCCGTTCGGCGAAACGGGCGAGTTTGGACGGCTACGTGCACGTACGTGTGTCCGTTTTTGGGGTATGCTTTTTGATTGTAAAACACTTTGTTCCTCTCCGAAATACGGCGACGACGTGAGGACGTCTTGCCTGAGATTCGGGGCAGATGCTATATGGTTTTATCCGTCTACCTCTCCGAAGATACCAAGCTGATTTATGGCACCATGTATCGGAGGTTTAGACGGATGCGGCCGATGTAGCAGACTTCGTCAGATTCCCCCTCGGGGTGAGGGGTTTTTGATTGTGGGGACGCTCTTCCCTGCAGGCGCAAGCCCCTGTAGTTAATTACGCTACCGCATCGCGGTAACAACTTTCTCCTTCTCCAGAGTTTCACTTCGTGTCGTGGGTGTTTGTTTTGTTTGTGGTTGCCCGTGGATTGTATACGGAGACTAATTTATATTGTCTCCCGTAGGATGTAAATTAGTCCAAATTCGTATTTACTTAGATTTGGGTTTGGTGGTTTTAGTTTAAGGATACGTTAGCCATTTTTTAGGCTAAGATCAACTTAACGGAAGAGCATTTTAGGGCTCCATTGTTCCAGTTTAAGGACATAGTGGTCCATTTTTAATATATGGCCGTCGGGGCCCGTCGCCTCTCTGACGCCGTTGAAGGATTACAACGACAGGTGTCAGAGAAGTTCAGAGATGTACCCTTGAACCAAAATTGGTTAGGGGGTTTATAGTCCAATTTTGGGACTAAAGTCTGTTTGAAGGTTTAAGGATACGTTAGCCATATTTGAGGCTAAGATCGACTTAAACGGGATCGTTTAGATCCGACAAAAGAGCATTTGGGAGCTCTATTGTTCCAGTTTAGGGACATAGTGGTCCGGGTTCCAATTTAGGGACATGGGGGTCCATAGGTAGTTTAAGGACATTGCGGTCCATGTTCCAGTTTAGGGACGTGGTGGTCCATCGCCAGTTTAGGGACGTGGTGGTCCATTATTAGTTTAGGGACGTTTCGGTCCGATATTAGTTTAAGGACGTTTCGGTCCGATATTAGTTTAAGGACGTTTCGGTCCACGAGTTTAAGGACCCCGCAGTCCATATTCATGTGTGGTTGTTGGGACCCGTCAGCTCTCTGACGTCGTTGAGGAATTACAACGATAGGTGTCAAAGGAGTTCGGAGATGTACCCTTGAACCGGATGCAGATTAATTTAAGAGAGAGCCGACGTGCTCAGTCAATTTAATTTGAGGACTTATGGCCATGATTGGGTTAAGTCCAACTGAGAAATGTCCAACGTTTTGTTTGCATTTGTCCTGTTAGACCTGTGTTAGGGTTTTGCCCATGTTTAGTAATGCACCGCATTTTATTCTGGCCTGCTAGGCCTTTCTGATTTGGGCTCTGTCCATTTATTTTTGATGCAGAGCGTCTGTCTTTGCTTGGGCTCTGCCCCCCTTTTAAAATAATGCAAAGCATTTAGTTCAGCCTGTTGGGTCTTTTTTAATTGTGCTAGGCCCTTTTGCAAATAATGCAATGCATTAATTATTTGACAGTGGCTTGTCAGGTGCTTTGCGCCAAATAATGAGCGCAAGCGCTCGGGGGAGCGACGCGTGTCGTACTCTGGTGGGCGCAAGCGCAACAGCGCAGTGCGCTGTGTCAGTGCGCTGTGCTGTTGCGCTGCTGACACGTGGCGCTCCCTGGTGGCTTGCGCCAACAAAGGAGCGCAACAGTGCAATTTTTCAAATGCAAAGCACTGTTTTATATTTTGTTCGATTTTAAAACAAAGAAAACAAGTTTTTCTTATTTTCAAAGAACCAATGGTTCATAAGAAAGTGCAAAGCACTATTATTATTTATTTTTCTTTTTATTTAAGATTATTGATCTTGTTCTTAGATCAATAATCTGTTCATAAGAGAATTTTCTCTTTTTCCCAAAGGTTTTACCTTTTCTTCTTTTGAAATTTCTTCAGAGTTCTCTCTGTTTGAAATTCTTGATTTTTCACCAAAAATTCCTCCTTTTGAATTGAGGTCTAGGGCCCTTTTTATAGTGCCCACAAATTAGTTAAATTTGTTGAAGAGGTCTTTCTCTGAGTGATTTGGGGAATTTTCCCCACCGTTGGATCTTTGATCCAAGGGCTTCTGTTTTACAGAAGAAAATCTTCTTGTTTTAACAAGAACAGAAAGATTTCTTAGAATTTTAATTCTGTTTGGCGCAAATGCTCCATAGCATGACACGTGTCGCACAGCGCAGCGCTGCTGCGCTTGCGCATCTGCGCTGACTCGTGTCGCGCAGCGCTGCTGCGCTTGCGCAACTGCGCTGACACGTGTCGCGCAGCGCAGCGCTGCTGCGATTGCGCAACTGAAGCTTTGCTTCTATTTTGTTTTTTAGTAGAGCTTTGCTCTGATTGGGCGCACTGTCTTGGGCGCTGCGCTGCCGTATCATTTTTTGACACGTGGAGCGTTGCGCGCAGCGCAAAGAATTTGAAGCGTTGCTTCGAATTTTGAATTTTGAAATTCAAACAGAGCTTTGCTCTTATTGGGGGAAACAAATGCCCTCCCCCCCACCGTTGCGCTCACGTGGCGCACATGTGAGTGCAGCGGTGGCAAAATCTTGACCGTTGGATCCAAGGGGTCAGGTGAAAGGGCGCATGCGCCTATAAATAGGACCCTTGGTCCTTGATAAAAAATTTTACCATTTTCAAGAACTTGAATTTCAGAGCCTTGCTCTTGTTTAAGATTTTTAGAGCCTTGCTCTCATTTCTTTCCAAGAACTCCAGAGTTCAGATTTTTAGAACAACTTAGGTAAAATTTAAATTGAATTAAATTAAATTAAATTTGACTAACAGAGCCTTGCTCTTATAGATCTTTGATCTAAAGAAAACCCCTTTGGGGTTTTATTAACAGAGCCTTGCTCTCATAAATCTATAGACCTACAGAGATCTTGTTCATGGGTTTTAACCCATGAACAGAGCTTTGCTCATGGATCAAATATAGATCTTCTCTGATCTGAAAATGGAGAACTCCTAAAAGTTTTTATGGATCTTTAAGATCCCAAATTTTTAATGTTTAGGAGTTAAAGTTTTCCTTTTTGATGGCTTTTCCATCATTATTATAGAGCTGGGCTCTTTCCAAGAAAATTTTTATTCCCTTGAGACCAGAGTTTGACAAATGTTACTCTGTGATAGTGCTTTTCTCTAAAAGAAGAGATTTTCTCCTTGTCTCTACGGATTTCCCATCAATGAGGATATTCTCTTGGGGATCTTTTCATTAACTGACAGTGTCATCCAATGATGGGACTGTCTTATTAAATGATGCGCCGTCATTCAGATTTTGTGGGCCCTCATTTGGTCCCTTACCCACTGCATTGCAGTGTGGCGTAAAATTTTAAAATGTCGAGCGTTGGAGTTACAACACTGACAGCTAATTAAAAATTTTGTCTCTCCGCAGGAAACATGTCTGGTAATTTGTCTTTCCCGTTTGTTCGCTCGGAAGGAGGGTTTCCCCAGGCACCGGTGGACCGAGTGGTGTTCGCTCTCATAAAGGATCATGACCCCGAGTACAAGAGCCTTCACCTATGGGGTAGGTGGTACAATGAGATTATCCAGGGTCGCCGAAGTTTCAGTTCTGCCACGCCATCTGAGCCGATATTTCTGATCCCTTATGCGGATGAACCCTCGGTGAAGTATGCCGTGGAGGTTAAGAATTGGAATTCAGATGACCTCCTACATCCTGCAATTGGCGCTATTCCCTTGCAGCCGCCACCGGCAATAGATATTTTAGGAAGGCGAATCTGTCAGGGTGAAGCACGCCCTTGGGGACAGGCCTATAATATTGGATTGGTCCCGCGACCCCCCGTCGGATACTTGCAGTGGGCCCGGTATATCCTATCGGCGAAAAGGACCCATTTGATGAAGATTGGTTTGTATTCGGCCATCTATGTCTCGCTCTTCGAGTATCCCTCTCCTCTGACGTGGTGGATCAAGGCCTTTATCGAACAATGGAATATCCCCACCCATACCTTCCTGATGACGGACAGGGAAGTCTCTATCTCTTTGGAGGAGTTTGTTGAAGTCTCAGGTCTGCCAATGAGGGGGGATCACTACAAGGAGCTGCTTCCTCCCGATGAATACATCTTTGCCACCAAGCCATTGGTGTTTGATCTGACTCCGGAGAACGCTATTCAGCACCAGTATCCGAGCTTGGTGAAGGTATTGGAGATTTATAAAGGACTCTATCTGGAATCGGGCGACCGGGGCGTCAGTTTTGCAGATTTCATTGCTCGCTTCATTCAACCGGAGTTCTTATCAGAGCGGAGCGAGAAGTTCGCCCAGCTCGATGACCCTTTTGGGTTCGGTTTGGATCGCCGACCCACATCGGAGGATGACCACAAAGACTTTTATCTTCCCGGTGCCGCCGTCGTCCCTTTTTCAAAAATTGTCGTCCCCGACATGGATGAAGAGACCTTTTTTGTAGGGTTCTTGGGCTTGTGGTTGTGCAGTTTTGCTCTTCCTATGCACCCACGCCATATGCGGCCGATTGTTTTCTACCCAGCGCATCGGATGGTGGCTGGTTTGCAGTTGTCAGTAGGAATCGCCGGGCTGGCTCATCTTTATAATGGACTTAGTGTAGCGGCGGACGCTAGTAAGCCAGGGGTGCAACCTGCCAACTTCCCGATGCACTACTTTACCTCTTGGATGGAAATGCACGTGCACGGGGTGTTCGGTGCCCATAAGATTCCTCCCTTTTTTGAAAAATGCAGGCTTCCGAGGGCCATACGACTGGTCGGGGCTTCGATCGTAGTTGCACCTCCGCGGGAGGCTAGGGGGCTGCTCCTTCGACCACACCTGGTCGGGGCGAAGATTTCTTTCTTGGATAAGGCCATAACAATAGGCTCAGAGACCACCAAGTCAGTAGTGTCGCTACGCGATGATTTTTAAGACGGGGCTTCCATATTGAAGGCTCGGGAAATCCTCCACCTCTATTCCATTCGGCCGGGCTACCTGGTGTTCAGGCAGAATGAGACAGCACTCTTTATGAGGTACAATCCACACCAGTTCGCTCAGCAATCGAGCTATAACAAAGGGATCCCGATGGAAGCTTTCTTGGAAAAGCCCGTGGTTAGCCGAGAGGGGATAAAGAACGCAATGCACCACTTTACGCGGCTCAACACGGGTTCTTATTTCTTTATTAGCGAGCCGAGCTGCGTCCCCAAAGTCCTCAACGTGTACGTGGCCTGGTATGCGCATGCAATGGGGCCCGTTATTCTGATGGAGAAACGTATGCTGGTTGACCGCAAGGGTGCACCTCCCGGCGGCGATCGCAAGGCTCCCTTGAGGCCGAGGACTCCGGTCATTCCTCCATTGAAAGGTGCTGGAGGTGGACCTCCACGCGTGTTGAATCCTCCGCGTGGATTGCCTCTTCGCGATACTGTGGATGCGCCACCAGCCCCCCGTGCTCTAGTGGAGGCGGTAACTGTGGTATCGCCGGAGTCCGGTGTAGGCATGGATATCGGGACCCGCCGCCCCAAGGTGTCCGCCAAGCGTAAATCAGTCCCGGGTGCATCCAGAGCTGGCGGGCAAAAGAAGAAGAAGTCGCTCCTTTCCCTTGACGCGATTCTTGGCTTAGAGCCTGAGGCCCCTCTTACCGAAGGAATAAGTGAATATGGAAGCAATAAGGGCTTCACGGTAGACCCCGCAGACACCGACCTGGCGGCCGCCATTGCGGCTTCTGAGCGATCAGCGAGGCTTGAAGCGTGGTTGAGTAAACTCGCTGAGTCAGGTAATTATTAGTTGCTTTCTTCATCATTTCATCGCATTTTTTTATCATTATTCTTGAATAATACTTTTCCCCATTTTCAACAGGTGTCTCTACCGAAGAAGCTATTGCTGCCTCTTTGAAAACCTTCCAAAAGGAGAAGGAGAAACGCGCTTTAGCGGGCGCCGGTATGTCCCACTCCCCATTTTTTTAAAACAAATTTCGTTATCTTTTTCGATGGTCAACCTAACTTTCTTCCTTTGTTTCTTTATAGGGGTTATACCAGTCGATGAGGGGATCCTTCCTGAACCTGTTACTGGAGTTCCGGTCTCGTCGGGGCTGCTGCAAGAGCCTCGACTTGACAAGTCGACGAGGGATGCCTTGAAGAATTTGGAGGCATCCCTGTATACAGACGAGGACGCCTTAATGAAAGAGGCTCTGGTAAGGTCCATTTCAACGGCCTGGGAGGAAAGGAAGCGGCTGAGGCGTGAGGCGAAGTCACGCCAGGCTGCTTTGGCTACGGGAGCAGGCCCAAGCACCGTCCCTCGAGCAGATACTCCCTCCGAAGAGGCCCCCGTTGCCCTATCCACTGCTCACAGACAAGTGGCACGCGCCGCTCGAAGTGCAAATGATAAGTTCACTTCAGGTAACATTTCTTTCAGAATTCTTATTGTGAGTATTATAATGCCAACGGTTCTTATATATTTTATTTTGCAGGGCCAAGTCCGACCGAGGGGGAGGCGGAGACCGTTGAACCCAAGGAAACAGAGGAGGCGGCACCTACCGAACCTGAGCCGACGGTGGGCAACGTCGCTGAGGCTTCGGGGCCTGAGATGGAGGTTGAGGGGTCAGCAGCCGAGAAGGTCATTGATGCTCAGCCTGAAGTGGCGGCAGATGAAATGATCGTTATAACTGAGCCCAGGGTGGTGGCGGACGAGGCGCTTGGGGACGGCGATCTCGTGGTAACGGCGGATGAGCCGATGGAGACCGAGGAGCCCGCAGAAGTAGCGGGTGAGATGGGTACGACTCTTGGGGAAGAGTTAGCCGCTCCCTCCCAAGAGTCCGGCAATGCTCCAATCATTGCCCTTCCCGTATACGATCTTCCGCTGTCTCCAGGTCTTGCGAGCACGACAACGGTCCCTATCGAGTCGGGTGATGAGGCCACGGGCGGCGGCCTCATATCAATGGAGGAGGGAGTCACCTCCGTTTCAGCCGGCAGCTCATCAGGTAAATCCCAAGTTGCTGTTTTTCTTTACCTTACAATCCTTTCTGACAAGTTCACCTTTTTTCGTAACGCAGGTGCAACCAGCACTGATGCCTCACTGCTCGAGGGAGCACCTTCGACTACTGCCTTAGCGGTGGTCAACTCTCAGCCCTCTCTCATACCGTCAAAGATGTTGGAAGGTATAAGTTTGCAACTTATTAATCTTACTTTTCAGACATATAATCCATATACTAAAGTCACACTGTTGTGTCTTTCAGGAGTGCTTTTTGACCATCTTTATCAGGTGTTGCTCCCACACTTCTCCTTCCCATCCGAACTTGCCTCTTCCTCTGGTGGCGTTGGTGAGTATGATTTCCATTGACATCCTTCTTTCTTTATTGATGGAATTACTTCTAAACCCTTTTTTCTCATCTCAACTGCAGTGCTACAAATCGAAGGAGGGGATGAAAGATCGGCTGCGCCGCCGACCCTTCCGGTCTTGCCACCTGCCTCAGCTGGTACAGCGACTATCACATTGATAACTCCCCCTTTTTTATTTCCTGAATTGTTATCTGATCACATCTTGTTCTTTTCCAGCGGTCATTCCGGTCTCGGCGCCCTTCGAGTCTCGTATCATAATGCCGGCAGGTCCTTTCCTGAGATGTCCATCTTTGAAAGGTGCCGCGAACAGCTTGCGTATGTTGAGCGACTACATCGAGGAGCTCGACGTTGAGACCCCTACTTCTGCTGCGGACTTCGCTACAGTGGTTAACCCAATGCTGGTGATACTCGTGAATTTCCATGACGAGGGCATCATCGCATCTTAGGTTAATCATTGTATGGAGATCGAGGCTCGCCTGCATCAGCTGGAGTCGATGCGTCCCGCCCCCGAGACTTTAGCCGCGAGCAATGAAAGAGCAGCATGGATCGAGGGAAGCGCTTCTTATGTCCACCACTTAGAACAAGAAGCAGCTTTAAGGCTAAGGGAATGCCAAGAGACCTCGAGCGAGACGGCCCATCTGCGTGCTGAGGTTGAAGCGAATGCTGCCCAAGTGAAGACTATCTTTGAGGATCTCCTGGAGCGCATCTCCCATGGGCTAAACTTGAAGCGAAAGCTTGATGTAGCTGAGCGCGATACCCCAGGTCGGGAAGCTGCTTATCAGGCCGTCAGGGAGCAGCTTGCGTTTGTCTTGCAGCAACGGGCCCAAATGGAGACGGAGCTGGCGATGGTAGCCGATCAGGAGAAAGTGGGGAAGGAATTGCGCGAACAATTGCTAGCTCTATGCAAGATGCTTCCTTCTTAGTAATTCTCCTTGTATCGTTTGTACTTGTAAATAAAAAAAATGTATGTATATTTTTTTATTCTTTAACACAATGTATCCTGTACTCAATCAAGTTTATGAATAAAAGATACACATTTTCTGTAATGTCTTGTGTCATTTCTCCGCCTTTTCTTTCTTTTATTATCAGCATGCCACCTTAGTAAACATGGTCAACAGATAATAAAGCATGCATCTTGACTTTCTTAAGAAATAGCGATGGCTTAGGCCACAGGTTCAGATCTGCTGCCTAAGACTTTTCAACTCTATGAGGCATGGGGGTCTAGTAGAGATTTTTCTCCCTACGGATCGAGAGAATCTCGTAGGTGGGTTTTTCTCCTTAGGAATCGTGAGGATTCCTAAGTGTGGTTTTCTCTTATAAGTCGTAAGGATCCTATAAGAGAATTTTTCCCTCTTACGAGTCGAGAGGACTTGTAAGCGGTTGTTTCCCTCCTTGTCGAAGTTCGATGTTGGAGAGTGAGACTCGTGGATGGTATGCAAGAGACCGTTTTGGGCTAACTTGCGGGGTCCCAGTGCTTAGGAAACAGGCTTCTTTTATGCCCACTGCCTAAGGCTTTATCTCACGAGTCGAGCCGCCTCAACAATTTTTTTACAAGTCGAGACGAATCGAGCGTTTCTCGCAAGAACATGTTAACGTCGCATTTAACCTCTGCTCTTTACGACAGAAGCCCGTTAAGGTTGGTGGTATTTAGGGTTTTGGCCATCGTACCGTCGCATAAGCTGATATAGTCCTCGATAGGCAATCGTGCTGTTCGAGTAGCCCTGCGACTGCCGTATCTCTGATCCCTTCGGGGGCTGGACAAGACGTCTTCAAGCAATCCTCCTTGGCAGTTTGACCGTCGGATGAGCAAGCGTTAGGAATTTTCCATGTCACTTTTTACTTGAGGTTAGGCTTATTTTAGCGAGCCCCGATGAGTCAAAACCAATCCGCGCTGGTGTGGGGATGATCTCCGATAGTCTTTCGGGCTTTATGTGAGTTGCCGTCAAGACCCTGAAGCTAGGAATTTGGCATTTGCTTCGTTTGCTAGCATTGCGTCTGTTGTATCGAGACGAATGTTGCGGTGAGAACTAGGGATTTTGCCGTGGCTCCGTTTGTTTGATGACGTTGCGTCTGCTGTGTCGAGACGAACGTTGGGGTAACATCTCATCTGCTGTATCGAGACGGACGTCGATGTTGTCTCTAAGTTGCTGGTGAACCGCCGAGGTTTGGAACTAGGGATTTTTCCGTGGCTCCATTCGTTTGATGACGTTGCGTCTGAAGTGTCGAGACGAACGTTGGGGTGACATCTCGTCTGCTGTATCGAGACAGACGTCGAGGTGGTGACCATTCTGTGCTGACATGAGACGATCTCCAGTTGTCTTTCTGGCTTTACATGACTCGCCGTTAAGACCTTGAAGCTAGGAATTTGGCCTTCGCTTCGTTTGTTTTGTCACGTCTGAATCCTGTAGGAGGAAGAACGCTGGGGTGACATCTTGTCTGCTGTATCGAGACGAATGCCGTGGTGGAGCTGGGATTTTGCCGTGGCTCCGTTTGTTTGATGATGTTACGTCTGTTGTGTCGAGATGAACGTCGAGGTGGTGACCATTCCACACTGGTGTGAGACGATCTCCAGTTGTCTTTCTGGCTTTATATGGGTTGCCGTCAAGACCTTGAAGCTAGGAATTTTAGCCTTTGCTTCGTTTGCTTTGTCATGTTCGAAGCTTGTTGGAGGAAGAACGTTATTGTTGACATTGCGTCTACTGTGTCGAGACGAACGTCGAGGTGGTGACCATTTCACGCTGACATGAGACGATCTCCAGTTGTCTTTCTGGCTTTATATGACTCGCCGTTAAGACCTTGAAGCTAGGGATTTAGCTTTCGCTTCGTTTGCTTTGGTGTGTCCAAATCCTGTTGGAGGAAGGACACTGTTGTTGACATTACATCTGCTGTATCGAGACGAATGCCGCGGTGGAGCTGGGATTTTGCCGTTACTCCGCTTGTTTGATGATGTTGTCTTTTGTTGACGTTGTATCTGCATCTTGATGGACTGCGAAAGAACGTCGTTGTTAACATCTCGTCTGCTGTATCGAGATTATTGTTGAGATGAAGCTGGGATTTTGCCGTCGCTTCGTTTTGTTTTGACCGCGAGGTCTTTTGTTGGCGTTGTATCCGCATCTTAATGGGTTGCGAAGGAACACCTTTGTTAACATCTCGTCTACTGTATTGAGACGATTGTTAAGATGAAGCTGGGGTTTTGCCGTAGCTTTGCTTTGTTTCGGCCACGAGGTCTTTTGTTGGCGTTGTATCTGCATCTGGTTGGAATGAGGAGAAACGCCGTTGGTGATCTCTAAGTTGTCGATATCGACGTCGAGAAACTGAAGCTAGGGATCTTCTTTTTGCTCCATTTGTTGACATTGTGTCTGCAATATTGCGACAAATGTCGAGATTGCCTTTAGGTCGTCTATGAACCGTCGAGATTTGGCTTTGCTTTCTGGTAGAGCCTGTTCGGAAGGTATAATTCCCTCTTTGTTTGTGCCCCCGGATTGTATACAGGGATCGACGTGATCTCACCTGTAGGGCAAAAGTTTCATTATATTATTTTGTTATTGTTTTATTTCCGCGATGCTCTATCATTTTAGCTTTTATATCGCGAAGGTCGTGATTGCCCAATCATTTCGGCTATTTTTCGCGGTGCCCAATCATTTCGGCTGTTTATTTTATATTTACTCGCTGCTTTTTATTGCGAGTTGCCTAATCATTTCGGCTATTTTGTGTGCACATGTTTTTACTTGCTGCTTTTTATTGCAAGTTGCCCCATCATTTCGGCTATTTCGTATGCATGTGCGGCCTACTGGCTTTTCACCGTAAACTTGAAATTAGACACCGATTTCGGCATCAGCACCGCTACAACTGGGATATTGTCAGGAGCGAATCATCATTTGGCTCTGTCGATGTCAAACAAAGGAGGCTTAGCGAACAGGGTTAAGGTCCTGTCGACTAAGGCTTTTGGCTTCATGAGCCGTAAGGGTCCCACAAAGGTGTTTCTCCCTACAAGTCGTGAGGATCTTGTAGGTGTATTTTCTCCTTAGGAATCGTGAGGATTCCTAAGTGTGTGTTCCTCTGTAAGTCGTAAGGATCCTACAAGAGGGTTTTCTCCTTGTAAGTCGAGAGGACTTATAAGGGTTGTTCACCATGCGAACATATCTCCAGTCACGGATGGGACTTTCTTAGGGAAATGTTTATTCGCACCCATGGATCGTATACAAGGGTCAGTATTGAGCCACTTGTAGGGCAATATCAAAAGTTGTAGGGGTTGCTTAAGCACAGGTTTAGGTCTCTGTAACTTAAGACTTTCAAATCTTATGAGCCGTGAGGGTCCCATAAGAGAGTTCTCCTTACGAGTCGTGAGGATCTCGCAAGTGTATTTTCTCCTTAGAAATCGTGGGGATCCTTAAGTGTGCTGCTCCCTTGTGAGTCGTAAGGATCTCATGCGGGTGGTTTCTCCTTATAAGGTCGAGTGGACCCTATAAGTGTCTTTTAACGAGGTTGCGCCCTTTCGGGTTTTCACAAACACTCGCCGGTAGCCCTGCTGTTTTTACTCACGGAGCCCTTTCGGGTTTTCATCCGTGCCCATTTTGCTTATGGACATACCGTTTTTTTTATTCTTTTTATTTTCTTCTTTTTTTTTAACGAGGTTGCGTCCTTTCGGGTTTTCACGAACACTCGCCGGTAGCCCTGCTGTTTTTACTCACGGAGCCCTTTCGGGTTTTCATCCGTGTCCATTTTGCTTATGGACATACCGTTTTTATTTATTATATTTTTCTTTCTTTATTTTTTTTATTCGCCTCGTCAGCCTAAGGATGTTACGGTATTAGTTTAAGGACGTTTCGGTCCTTTGCAAGTTTTAGGACATTGCGGTCCATCATTAGTTTAAAGACATCTCGGTCCGGGGTTACCGTATTTGAGGCGAATATCTAGTTTATTGACTTTTCGGTCTGTGGGTCCTTCCCTATGAATGAGCATGATGCCCCTGGCGTATCCATCTTTCTCGGAGCGTGCGGTTGTGGCGGACTCACCTTCCAGTTTTCAGACAGCGCAAACTCGCCTTGTTGGTATTGGTCTTCAACCCAGTTTTTGAAGACATAGCAGTCCTCGATCAGGTGACCTACTGTTTGGTGGTAAGGGCAATAATTAGGATTATTAGCATCGCCTGGCCACAACGGACGTTTTGGACCCGGCAAATTGATGAGTCTATCGCACACTGCCAGCTCAAACAGTCCCCTTGTTTTATCTTGCGGAAATGAGTAAGGACGTTTCAACTTTTCCTGAAGGGGTTGCCGCTTATTGCTTTGGCGAGCAACCGGTCTAGGGTCACTTAATTGTTGTTGAGCGCTGGCGACGAAGGCTGTTTTTCCTTTTCCTTTATCCTTTTTGTTCGCTCCGTTGTTTGCGGGGCCGGGATTTTTTTCAAGTAGCGTGCGATTGCATGGCTGAACGTTCTCGCGGCTCCTCAATTCCTTCATTTTTGAAATAGATTCCCCAAGGGAAGGGTTGGGGGTAGCTTCTTCGTCAGAGTCGCTTCCAAAGGTAATAATTTGCGATACCTTAGAGTCGGCTATATGACAATCGTCGGCGGCTCTTTTGCGCTCATCTATCACATTTTTTCGACGTCTACAAGCTTCACATTTTGTCCTGTCGAAGTGTTTCTTTTGAGCGACATACCCTTGCCACCAACAGTTAAAAGATTCGTAGTCTTCGGTAGGATGTATGATCTTCTGATGATATAAACAGAAGTTAGGGTGCATCTCTACCTCAGCGAGAGTATTTTCTTCAGAGGGCGGTAGCTTCATTCCTACTGATAGAGCTTTGGCGAACCTTTTCCTTGTCTTGAATTTGTTTTTACCCGCAGTGTATTGCTTTTGATTTGACGGGAATGCCTTAGCTCTTTCCAGTATGGCCATTTCACTCTCTTGATTGGCTTTTGCTTTCAGACGAATTTCATTTAGGAAGACATCGATCAGCTCGTCTGATGGCTGTAGAATTTCCGGTTCGGGGTTCGCCATTGGTTTCTCGGCGCAAGAAGCCTCTTCATCATCAGCCAGTGAGTGAGAAATCACATGACAAGTTGCTACGTAGTCTTCGGATTCATCTGATGAGTTTTCTCCATCGTTTTCATCCTTGACTAAAGAACAAGCTGCCCCCGGCGTGTCCGTCTTCTTTGGAGAGTGCGGCTGTGGTGGGTTTACCTTCCAGTTTTCCGACAGTGCGAACTTGCCTTGTCGGTACTGATCCTCGATCCATCCCTTAAAGACGAAATAATCCTCAATCGGGTGACTTACCGTTTGGTGGTAAGGGCAATAATTGGGATTATTAAGATCGCCTGGCTGCGACAGACGCTTTGGACTCGGCAGATTAATGAGTCTGTTGCGCACTGCCAGCTCGAACAGTCTTCTCGTTTTATTCTGAGGAAACGAGTAAGGACGTCTTAGCCTCTCTTCGAGGGATGGGTGTGGATGCACGTTGTTTTGGCGAACGACCGGCTTTGAGTTGTTCGGCTGTTGCTGAGCATTGGCGACGACGATCGCTTTCCCTTTTCCTTTCTCATTTCGGGAATCTAGTTTTGGAGGAGACGGTCCATGGCCCATCTGGTCCATTTGGGCTAATTTGTCGATCAAGGCCTGGAAGGTGGTCGGCCTGAAGAACATCATGAATTGCGAGATGGTCGCCTGCGGATCGAGAGTGCCCACAAACATGCCTACCGCAGGTGCCTCTTCTATGCGTTGTTCGCATTTCGACCATAGGTTTCGCCATCGTGTTGCGTATTGGACCCACGTTTCGCCTGGCCTTATTCTGGCATTTATTAGTGCTGTTATCAGGATGCGTTCACTGGCGCTTGCAAAACGCTGAGTAAACAGCAGCTCCATCTCTGCAAATGTTTTGACAGAGTCGTTAGGTGGCTCCGAATACCATTCAAAGGCTGTTTCTGCTAAGCTGCCAACGAATTGACGTAGCAACAATTTGTCATCGCCTCCAGTATTGCCGCATAAGGCCCTGAATTGAGCGACATGCTGATGTGGATTCCCTGTCCCTTTATATACGTGGAATTTAGGGATCGTATATCCCGGCGGGTAACTGATTTGGTCGTACCAGCTCGGATACGGTCGTCCGGTTCTAGCAATTTGCCCAGCCGCTTCATTCGCCAGATGAACCCGGATCTGCTGAGCTATATATTCGTCCAGGTCAGCTTTGGAGATTGCCTCCTCCTTGGCTTTTGACAGTGCCGGTGGAGGATTTGACGTTTCTCCCCTGTCGTCTTCAAGGGCGATCGGAGGATCTTCAGCAGGAGGGTCCGGCTGTAACATCATCCCTACCATATCTTGGAAGAAGAGCGCCATCTGTTTTATGTTAACCGCTTGCTCTGCAGCTTCTTTGTCCCTCTTTCGAGGACTCTGCGTAAAAAGTCAGCGTCGGTTTCTTGTTCGTGCCGCTGTTCTGATGATACTTCTGAGCTTTCTTTTGGCTTGGTAAGTGCAGTCATTGCAGTCATCATTTCCTGAAGTTTTTGTTGTTGCTCCTGGGCTTTCGTCACGGATCGGGTGAGCGGTTGGTGGCCCGTAGAAGTGCGGCTTTCTTCCTTTCCAGAAGCCATATAAATAGTGTGCATCACCATGCCCTCAGATTTGGGGCGTTTGTGTTTAGCTCTTTTATGCTTCGTCATGTTCACAGGGGCTTTTTGCGGCCTCCTTTTCCTTTGAGTGATTGGAGTTGAGGGGGCCGTCGCAGTAGTAGACACCCGAGTAGCCATTGCTTTTTGTGGCTTAACGGAGTGATCTTTCTCCTGCCAAACCATCATCTTTTTCTGTTGGCGGAGATAGTTTTCATCAATCACTGACTCTTGGACCTGTCGCCAGACCCCGTAAACTTTAAAGGACAGCCGCTGAGGGGGCTGCTCTAGCTTTTCCTCTGGAGTACTCTCCGCAGCTGAAGGAGTTCGTTTCAACATTGCAGTAGAAGAGTTTTTGCGCACCGTGTTCAGCAATTCAAAGTTGTTCCCGGTTGGAACAGCAGCCTCAATCCCCTCCGTTGGAGCTGATGAAGTAAATCCAGAGGGGGAGTTGCCCCCAGCCTTCCTTACTCGGCGCCAGCCCCGACGTCGAGCATGTCGTGCTGATGGAGTTGTTTCAGTTATAGGGGTGGCCTCCTCATGCCCCTGTGTTGGTCAGAATCTGCCGGTACCAGCCTTTTAAAGACCGACGTCCGTTGAACGGGACGGCCAACCTGTCAGAAGCGGACTTCTGAGCAGGGGAAGCAACCTTGGTGATTTCGCCTGAAGCTGGAGTAGGGAAAGCTATCCGCTTCGGGATAACGCGTTCTGGTAGTGCAGGCTTCTTCATGGGCCTGTTGGAGCTCTGACCTAGTCCGTTAAAAACTGAAGCAGTGGAGTTGGGCGACCCGTTGAGAGGGGTTGCGACAGTGGTAAGTCGATCGAAGACCGACTTCTTTGGAGCTTCTTGCAATGTCATTAGGGCGTTGAAGCTTATTGGTAGGAGCATGGTCCCAAAAAATAGTCCAGTGGTGGCTTGAGCCACCTGCTCCACCGGCATTTTGAAAAGGGAGGCCGCTCGAGGCCCATAAGTTACTCCTCCAACAATGACGGAGCGAGAGTTGCAGCTGCAGGCGGTGCAGTTCAAAGCCATCGATCTTCTGTTTTCTGCTTGGAGAAAGACACCAAATCTAAGTACTTTGAATCCACAAGCAACCACAGCAAACCGCGATTTGCTCGCGAACACGACACACGAAGTGTGGAGTGGAAAGAGGAAAAGGTCCCATCGGGCGTACCAAAATCTGTTCCCCTCCGAAAGACGGCGACGACGTGAGGACGTCTTGCCTGAGATTCGGGGCAGATGCTATATGGTTTTATCCTTCTACCTCTCCGAAGATGCCAAGCTGATTTATGGCACCATGTATCGGAGGTTTAGACGGATGCGGCCGATGTAGCAGACTTCGTCAGATTCCCCCTCGGGGTGAGGGGTTTTTGATTGTGGGGACGCTCTTCCCTGCAGGCGCAAGCCCCTACAGTTAATTACAGTACCGCATCGCAGTAACAACTTTCTCCTTCTCCAGAGTTTCACTTCGTGTCGTGGGTGTTTGTTTTGTTTGTGGTTGCCCGTGGATTGTATACGGAGACTAATTTATATTGTCGCCCGTAGGACGTGGATTAGTCCAAATCCTTATTTACTTAGATTTGGATTTGGTGTTTTTAGTTTAAGGATACGTTAGCCATTTTTGAGGCTAAGATCAACTTAAATGTTCGTTAAGGATACGCTAGTCTAATTTGAGACTAAGATCAACTTAACGGAAGAGCATTTTAGGGCTCCATTGTTCCAGTCTAAGGACATAGTGGTCCATTTTTAATATATGGCCGTCGGGGCCGTCACCTCTCTGACTCCGTTGAAGGATTACAACGACAGGTGTCAGAGAAGTTCAGAGATGTACCCTTGAACCAAAATTGGTTAGGGGGTTTATAGTCCAATTTTGGGACTAAAGTCTGTTTGAAGGTTTAAGGATACGTTAGCCATATTTGAGGCTAAGATCGACTTAAACGGGATCGTTTAGATCCGACAAAAGAGCATTTAGGAGCTCTATTGTTCCAGTTTAGGGACATAGTGGTCCGGGTTCCAGTTTAGGGACATGGGGGTCCATAGGTAGTTTAAGGACATTACGGTCCATGTTCCAGTTTAGGGACGTGGTGGTCCATCGCCAGTTTAAGAACGTTTCGGTCCGATATTAGTTTAAGGACGTTTCGGTCCGATATTAGTTTAAGAACGTTTCGGTCCATGAGTTTAAGGACCCCGCAGTCCATATTCATGTGTGGTTGTTGGGACCCGTCACCTCTCTAACGTCGTTGAGGAATTACAACGATAAGTGTCAGAGGAGTTCGGAGATGTACCCTTGAACCGGATGTATATTAATTTAAGAGAGAGCCGACGTGCTCGGTCAATTTAATTTGAGGACTTATGGCCATGACTGGGTTAAGTCCAACTGAGAAATGTCCAATGTTTTGTTTGCATTTGGCCTGTTAGACCTGTGTTAGGGTTTTGCCCATGTTTAGTAATGCACCGCATTTTATTCTGGCCTGCTAGGCCTTTCTGATTTGGGCTCTGTCCATTTATTTTTGATGCAGAGCGTCTGTCTTTGCTTGGGCTCTGCCCCCCCTTTTAAAATAATGCAAAGCATTTAGTTCAGCCTGTTGGGTCTTTTTTAATTGTGCTAGGCCCTTTTGCAAATAATGCAATGCATTAATTATTTGACAGTGGCTTGTCAGGCGCTTTGCGCCAAATAATGAGCGCAAGCGCTCAGGGGAGCGACACGTGTCGTACTCTGGTGGGCGCAAGCGCAACAGCGCAGTGCGCTGTGTCAGTGCGCTGCGCTGTTACGCTGCTGACACGTGGCTCTCCCTGGTGGCTTGCGCCAACAAAGGAGCGCAACAGTGCAATTTTTCAAATGCAAAGCACTGTTTTATATTTTGATCGATTTTAAAACAAAGAAAACAAGTTTTTCTTGCTTTCAAAGAACCAATGGTTCATAAGAAAGTGCAAAACACTATTATTATTTATTTTTCTTTTTATTTAAGATTATTGATCTTGTTCTTAGATCAATAATCTGTTCATAAAAGAATTTTCTCTTTTTCCCAAAGGTTTTACCTTTTCTTCTTTTGAAATTTCTTCAGAGTTCTCTCTGTTTGAAATTCTTGATTTTTCACCAAAATTTCCTCCTTTTGAATTGAGGTCTAGGGCCCTTTTTATAGTGCCCATAAATTAGTTAAATTTGTTGAAGAGATCTTTCTCTGAGTGATTTAGGGAATTTTCCCCACCGTTGGATTTTTGATCCAAGGGCTTCTGTTTTACAGAAGAAAATCTTCTTGTTTTAACAAGAACAGAAAGATTTCTTAGAATTTTAATTCTGTTTGGCGCAAATGCTCCATAGCGTGACACGTGTCGCGCAGCGCACAGCGCAGCGCTGCTGCGCTTACGCAACTGAACCTTTGCTTCTATTTTGTTTTTTAGTAGAGCTTTGCTCTGATTGGGCGCACTGCCTTGGGCGCTGCGCTGCCGTATTAGTTTTTGACACGTGGCGCGTTGCGCGCAGCGCAAAGAATTTGAAGCGTTGCTTCGAATTTTGAATTTTGAAATTCAAACAGAGCTTTGCTCTGATTGGGGGAAACACACTTCATTTTAAATTTTGGATCCCGCCTAAAATTTTATTATTTCAATTTCAAATTTTTGGACCCGACCCGGGCGCAATTTGGAAATACTTTACTTTGCGCCAAAATCCCAATTTCTAATATTTTAAACCGTCGAAATATTTTAACCTTATACTATATTTTCTACTTCTAAATCTTTTATTTTAAAATTTTTCCCTAACCTACAGATCCTTTCTCACAACCAATCACATTCTTTCCTTTTAACCGTGGGCCCCACCTCTCTCTCCCTCTCCCCCCATATCTCTCTCTCTCCCCCCATATCTCGCTCCCTCTCTCCCCCCCCCATATATTTCTTTCCCTCCTCCTTTCTTTAAAAACACGAAACCCATCGCGCGTGCCCCAGCCACTGTCTCCCCTCGCCACCGCACCCCAACGCCGACGCCAACATAGCCGACCTCCAACCCCTCCTCGTCATCTTCCTCTTCTTCTTTCTTCTCCCCGAGTCCTCCCCTGCACTGCCCTGCACCCAACCAACTCGACCCCCGGTACTCACCTTCCCATCGTCGCCGACCATCCTTCGTCGCCGTCGCGACCTCTTTCCACATCTTATCTCCCTCTCCTCTGTTCTCTTCTCCCTCGTCAAACCCTGTGCAACCAGTAGCGAAATAGTAGAAGAACCCTAGCCTTCAAGATTTGCAGCCACCACCCTTCGCCGGTGGACCCGCGCCGGCAACCCCTCGGCGTCATCACCACGTGCCGACTCCCCTGAAATCCCTGAACTCCATACCACAGTATGATCTTCTTCCTTCTTTCCTTCTTTATTCTCTTTCATTCTTAACAAGAATCTCTCTGTTGATTGCCGGGGTTTTGCAGTTCGTGCGCCGAAGCTCCGTCGACGTGGTCGACGATCACAAACCCCCTCCACAGAGCATCGTGAGCACCCTCTTCTCCATCCTCCTTCCTTTCTTCTTTGCTTTCTTTTCTTTTCTTGTTGCAATTCTTGACTTCGCTGTTTTTGGGTTCGCCAGAATCCGATGATGCCGGCGACGTGTCCCGACGTTCCAGCGAGGTACCCCGACCCGTGTGGTTCCACTGTTCGTCGTTTGGATTCATTCCGTGAACCGTGCGCCCGTCGCGAGTTTTCCCCGCCGACGGTTAACGTTCCGTTTTCCCGATTCGCAACCCGTCAAGGCAAGTACCCCTTGCTACATGCTAAACAATATTTACATATACTTGATGACACCCTAAAACCTGCAATTTAACTTTGGTATTATAATTGCCCATTTTTCGCGTTCAAGATTGTTATATATCATTTATCTTTCAAACTTGGAACCTACCTGTTGCAATTACCTTATTAAAACTAATAACCACATTAACCTGTTAAATCAGATTTTTATATTGACATGGCTTATGGCATTTATCTCTATAGTTTTATTCCATTCGGACACTCATGTGCATTTAACCTGTAATAGCTGTATTGAACCTTTATATAAATCATTGCACCTCTAAAGTTCTTAAACTGGTTAACATGATTTAACGGCCCTAACTGTTATACTGTATTTCTTATAATGTTGATAACCCCTCTGAACCACAATTGATAACTGTGCTGCTGATTAATTGAAGTTTCTTTATTGTTAAATTCGTTGCTTAGATCATGCTGTTGATAACTGATTGATTATAAAATTTCCGATTGTGTATGTAAAAAGTATCAAATCAACTCAAATGATCCCCGATAACGGTTTCATTTGATTTAAAAGAAGTTCTTGTTTGTGTAAATCGAATAAAGCGAATGAGTTTCTATGTGTCGGTAATATTGAATAAAATTCACAATCAAAGAATTATATTTGACCGCAATCAATTACGGTGTCAGTTGTAGATCGTAAGCGAGCGCGGATCGTCTACAGGGATTGTGCGATTCGTTTCTGTATTTAATTTGTTTGAATTGAAAAGTTAATCGAAAAGAAAAGAAAACATTATTCAAGAATTTATCGATTGATTCAGGTGTCACGAGTTTAATCAAGAATCAAGAAACTGATAAACAAATCAAGAATCGGGTTTCAATGATATTTCCAACCAAAATGTCAAGAATCTAAATGAGGCTCGTAGGAATCGATCGGATCTGTAGACGTGATGTAATCTCAAGATTTCGTGTTCTTGTCCTTCGAAGGATTGATACTAGATCGATGATGATCGACGAGAGTTAGGGCTTTCTTGATGAAACTAGGGTTTCATCATTTAACCCTTGTTCTTTCGTTGATACCATTCACACTCTAGCCTCTAGCAATTTCAAGAAACGGTCGTAACTCCCCAATCTCGAGCGATATCAATCAAGAAGGCATCGCAACGAATTGGGTCGTCGATTCTTGATCTTGCTAGGGTTTACAAAACTCGTAGGATTCAAGAATCGATTTAAAATATATTACATCATCATTCTATTGATCGTCTCGACTCCTCGACGAGCGGAGTATTACTCAAACATCACAACAAGAATTACAACTAGAAATTTAGATTGAATCATGATTCAAGAATTTAAAGAAAACAAGATAAAAGAATATCACCTTTTATTTATATCAACAATTTGATTACAGTCGCTCAAGAACTACAAGAGGAAGAACTAAATTGTCGAATTGGCTTCGCTCGGCTCCGTGAGTCGCGGATCGGCTTGGACCACTTGCTCTGTTGAAGATCGGCTCGGCTCATAAAAGGTTGCGAGGCTTCTTGCTTGATGGGTACTCGGGATCTTGGCTTTTGATTGGAATTAGGGTTAGGGTTTCACACAAGTCCTCTCACTAGACTTGTGGAAGAAGATGAAGAAAGAGAGTGAATAGGTCTAGATTGATACTAGAATTGGGTAAAAAAGATGATTATATTCATAACCCTAGGTCTAGGCTTCTATTTATAGACTTCCCAAACCCTAGGTCTAGGTTTGAAATTACAATTCCCTCCAAAAGTTTGTTGAGGAGTTTCTAGAAAGAGTTTGTTAGGTGCTAGCTTAGGTTTTAAGCTAGGATTAATTAAGCTTAGAAAACCTAGTTTGCTGATCTGGCAGAAACCTCTGGAGTCTTCTGGAAGTTGACATGTCTTGATGTAGTGTTGACCCTGAGAGAGAAATAATGCACTGAATTTGAGGAGGTGACGTGGCAAGACGGCCGCGGAACCGCGGCGCAAGCAGGTTCCGGCCGCGGTTCCGCGGCCATGTTGGAGGCTTGGGCTTTGAAACTTCTGGTGCTGCTTTATGATGATATTTAGGGCTTTATCTGACATGTTGAATTTTATTGTTCCTTTTGGATTGCTACCAGAACTGAAATCATTGAGTTGGCGTAATGTTTGATCGGTACCATATAAATTTTGGCATTTCTTCTGGATTTTCCTGCACAGATCTCAAAACAAGTGTTGCGCAATATAGGGATGATGCGATGCCATGAAATGCGGTCAATTTCCTTATAAATGCCGGTTTAAGAGTCTAACACATGCAATCTGATATTTTGCGACAGTTTTGCTAATATGTGAAATATGAATGCCGAACACTTATATATGAATGCAAATGATGAGGAAATTGCCGGCTAAAATATGCAATATTTTCGACTAATCAAATTCCCCCAAACTTAATTTCGATCGTCTCGAGCGAACTTTTTATTAAAAAGAGAAGGAGAAAATAAAGAAAGAGAAAAACTAACTAGCACACTTTCGTAGGCAACACGATTGTACTGAGCACGTGCAACAAGCCTTTAAACCTCTAGGTGTCCCTAGTAGGAGGAGTGTTGTCTCCTGAGGGTTTTCAGCGGATTACACCCACAAAATCCAATAATAAAAGAAAGATCATGAATATTACATTTAAAGACAAGAATTGTAAAAGAAAGACTTTGAAAATTAGGGTTTCCAACTAAGCTAGCTTTTCGGTTGTCATGAGCCATATCTTAATGGTCATGAAAAGATGTTAGAAATTACGTCCTCCCTCAATAAAACATCGTCTTATTTTTCATTCCTATCTTTATTCCTAACATCGATCATATAACCCTGCGTGTATGTAAAGACATCCTTACACCCGGAGAATTCAATTCAAGCTATCATACTCTTGCCCATCAGCCTCAGTACTTTTTAATTAATGAATATTTAGATGAGATTGCTCACACACTTTCATGCGACCGTTAATACGTCTTGAGGTATTAACCGACCGATTACTCCTGTGCTTGCTTATTTGGTGTATTTTCCTCGTCTTGCACCACCTCAGGCATAGCAGTGACTCCCAGACCAGTTGGCCTTAGGGAACTAGGTGAAGAAGCACCCTCGCTATATATTTTTATTGCCCTTGGTGATAACAAAACCAGTGTCCATTTTTCTCACCACTTTATATTTTCTTCATTCATTTTTTTTTATTTCCTTCATACATTTGGCTTTAAGACAAGAGCATTTCAAGGTATCCTATACTATCCCAGGCTTCAAGACGTGTGTAAGTGCGAATAGCAGGGTAGCAACGTTCAAAATGTTTGGCTTCCAGAATAGAAACTATTTTTCAGACTTATTTTTATCCTCAGATTAGTGACGTCCTTCATCTTACTAACCCTTGGGACAACGGCTCATAACTACTTATTACTAGTTCGTATAAGAAAACTTCTAATTTTCTTAGTTTTCTTAAATTTTTCTAATCTCATGGATGTAATTGTTCACTATCTAAACTTTCATTATCTTATTTATATACAAAAAAGTGTAAATATTAAAATTATTTTTATACTTGAAAATTTATAAATTTTTATGGGTTTTGAAAATTTTTCAATTTTTATAGATTTTTAAAAGAAATGTTTTGTGCTTATGTAAATGATATGCAAATGATGCAAAAATAAGCACAAACCTCCCCCAAACTTGTTTTCAACAGTGTCCTCATTGTTGCCAAACGCTATACCTATAAAACCTGTAAATCTGGGAGGAATTATTAGTGGGGGCAAAATATATAAGTGAAGAACTTCCCCCAAACTTACTCTTTTCACTCACCTCCATTCAAAAAAATGATGCAGTGATATACAGGATATGAATGTGAGACGGAGGAATTCTAATCCAAATAAACTGGCTCTTGTAAGAACAAGAGCTCCTCCGTGGGGTTAGTGGAAAAATACGGCTTTAGTCTGTGTCCATTTACTTTGAAAAGGGTGCCGTTTTTAACATTTTCTACTTCTACTGCCCCATGCGGATATACAGACCGTACAACAAAAGGTCCCTTCCATCGAGACCGGAGCTTACCCATGTGAAGGTGTAATCGTGAATCATAAAGAAAGACTTGTTGACCAGGTGAAAATGTTTTCCTCAAAATGTTTTTATCGTGAAAAACCTTAGTCCTATTCTTTATGATCACAACGTTATCATAAGCTTCATCACGGAGTTCGCTTAGCTCATTAAGTTGCAGCTTCCGAAAGTTGCAAGCAAGGTTTAAATCAAGATTTATTTCTTTAATAGCCCACAATGCTTTATGCTCTATCTCAACGGGTAAATGACATGCTTTTCCAAACACTATCCTATATGGAGACATCCCTAGGTCGGTTTTATATGCAGTTCGGAATGCCCAAAGAGCATCCGTCAGTTTGGTCGACCAGTCTTTTCTATTTTTAGCAACAGTTTTCTCCAGGATAAGTTTGATTTGTCTTTTTGAGATTTCAGCCTGCCCGCTTGTTTGGGGATGATAGGGTGTAGAAAGTCGGTGGTTGATTGAGTACTTCCGCATCAGAGTCCCGAAAGATCTGTTGCAGAAATGTGTCCCATTATCGCTAATAATAGCGTGTGGGTGTCTAAATCGCGAGAAGATATTCTCTTTCAAGAACTTAATGACAACTTTCTTGTCATTAGTGCGACATGGAATGGCTTCTACCCACTTTGAGACATAATCAACCGCCAGCAGTATGTACAGATTCCCAAAGGAGTTGGGAAAGGGACCCATAAAATCTATGCCCCAAACATCGAATATTTCAGCAACCAAGATGGGTTGCTGAGGCATTTCATTCCTCTGGGAGATTCTACCCGTGTACTGACATTGTGTACAGGTTTTGCAATGGTCAAATGCGTCCTTGAATAAGGTCGGCCAATAAAATCCACATTGCAAAACCTTCTCCGCTGTCTTTTAGGACCAAAGTGACCCCCACAGGCCTGATCATGACAAAAATAAAGAACACTCTTGAACTCTTCATTCGGGACACACCGGCGAATGATCTGATCAGGACAATATTTAAACAAATAGGGCTCGTCCCAGTAATAGTGTTTTACTTGGGATAGAAAACGGTATTTGTCCTGTTTTGACCAATCGCTGGGTATCAGTCCCGTGGCATGATAGTTCACAATATCCCTGAACCATGGTTCATTGGATACGCTCAAGAGTTGCTCGTCAGGAAACGAGTCATTGATCGGCAGGGTCACAGGGGAAGAAATGATGCGTGAAAGATGGTCAGCTACTACGTTTTCACATCCTTTCTTATCTTTGATAACAAGATCGAATTCTTATAACAGAAGGATCCAACGTATTAGTCGACCTTTTGCATCTTTTTTCGCCAGAAGATATTTTAAAGCGGAATGGTCAATATACACAACTATAGGTGAGCCAATTAAGTAAGGCCTGAATTTTTCTAATGCAAATACAACCGCTAAAAGTTCTTTTTCTGTGGTTGTATAATTGATTTGCGCATCATTCAGGGTCGTACTTGCATAGTATATTATGTGTGGCATCTTTTCGATGTGCTGTCCTAAGACTGCACCTACTGCAAAATCAGATGTGTCACACATCAGCTCAAAGGGGTAGTCCCAGTTTGGTGATGATAAAACGGGGGCTGAAGTGAGTGAGTGTTTAAGTGAGTCGAAAGCTATCTCGCAATCCGAGTCAAAATAGAAGGTCGTATCCTTGGCCAGGAGAAGAGTTAAAGGTCTAGCAATTTTGCTAAAGTCCTTAATGAATCTCCTATAAAAGCCCGCATGGCCAAGGAAAGATCGAACATCTTTGACGCTTTTGGGATGAGGGAGGTTTTGAATGACATCTATCTTAGCTCTGTCAACCTCAATGCCTTTCTGTGAAATGACATGTCCAAGAACAATTCCTTCTTGGACCATAAAATGGCATTTTTCCCAGTTCAAAGTCAAGTTCTTCTCTTTGCAACGAGTAAGAACAGCGTCAAGATTCAATAGGCAATCAGAAAAAGAGTCTCCAAAAATCGAGAAATCGTCCATAAAGATCTCCAGGAAATTCTCTACCATATCAGAGAATATCCCCATCATACACCGCTGAAAGGTAGCGGGAGCATTGCATAACCCAAAGGGCATGCCACTCTAAGCAAAGGTACCAAAAGGACAAGTAAAAGTGGTTTTATCTTGATCCTTTTTTGGCGATGGGGACCTGATTATAGCCTGAGTATCCGTCCATAAAACAATAATACTCTCGTCCCGCTAAGCGTTCCAGCATTTGATCAATGAATGGTAGAGGAAAGTGGTCTTTCCTCGTGGCAGCGTTGAGTTTTCTATAATCGATACATACACGCCACCCAGTTTGGGCGCGTGTCTTAATCAACTCATTCGCCTCATTGGTTATAACAGTGATGCCAGATTTCTTAGGAACGACATGTATAGGACTCACCCATTGGCTATCGGAGATGGGGTATATAATACCATTATCTAAGCATTTGACGATCTCTCTCATTACCGCTTCCTTCATGACGGGATTCAACCGTCTCTGTGGTTCTCGGGTTGGTCTGGCATCATCCATCACATGTATATGATGTTCAACTATCAAGGGACTAAACCCTTTGATGTCCACCATACTCCAACCAAACGCCTCTTTGTTAGATCTCAGCACCGATAAAAGTGCATTCTCTTGCTCTAATGCTAGAGAAGCGGATATTATAACCGGTAAAGATTCCTTCTCACTTAAATAAGTATATTTCAGATGAGACGGTAAAATTTTGAGATCTAATTCAGGCGGAGAAATGATAGAAGGGGGGATCATTGAGTGATTTTTGGATTTACAAAGAAGCTCAGAACCTGTGAAAGATACAGACTCGGGTGGAGAAAAGTCAGAAGTGCAGGACTCAAGTGTAGAAAAAGTGTCCTCACTAAGATCTTGTGTAAAGTCAAACAGAGATGTGGTAATGCCATCGAGATCAGTAAAGCAAAGTTCCTCAGCTCCACAACTATCGGGAGCGATCTCATGGACAGAGCACACATCTAAAAAATGAGCAGAGGGTTCTGATGGCTGACTTCCAACTTTGTAGATGTTTAGTTCAATGGTCATATTTCCAAATGATAAATTCATTGAACCGTTTCTACAGTTTATAACAGCGTTGGAAGTTGCAAGGAAAGGATGACCCAGAATCACCGGAATTTGGCCCCGGGGGTTGCTACAGGATGTGTGTCGAGCACAATGAAGTCTACAGGGAAAAAAATTCCCCGACCTTTATCAACACATCCTCTAATTCACCCCTTGGTTTGGTGATAGATCGGTCTGCCATCTGGAGAGTGCAGTGAGCAAGTTTTAGCTCTCCAATCCCTAATTGCTCATAGACAGAATAAGGGAGTAGGTTAACACTTGCGCCAAGGTCTAAAAGAGCACGATTTATGTTTTTACCATCAATAGAAATCGATATTGTAGGACATCCTGGGTCCTTTCGTTTCTTTGGTAGCTGGGGAATAAAAGCAGTGCTGATATTATTAGCCATAAAGACCTTCTTCGGCACTTGAGTCTTCCTCTTCCTAGTGCACAAGTCCTTAAGAATTTTCGCATAAGCGGGGACTTGTTGAATTGCATTTAGGAGAGGGATATTGATGTTAACCTGTTTGAACATTTCCATAATTTTCTCCATATGAGGACTCGTTCTATTACCCCTTAACCGATTCGGGTAAGGAGCTTTCGCAATAAGCGCAGGGTCCATCATAGGAGAAGGAAGAGGGGGTAGACGAGATCCCAAAAGAGGTGTGGGGACCGTCTATGGAGAACTATAAGGGTTGGGAGAAGGTGTCGAGCCTAGTGGGAAATGGAGAATCGGCTCTCGAGAAGGTGGTGTGGTGGAAGAAGAAGGATCAGAAGGAGAAGTGTGTGTGTGTGGAAAGGACTCAGCCGGGGTGTTGATATGATTTTCAGTATCATCAATACCTTCCCCGACATGATTATTCGGCACTCTTCCCGATCTCAACGTTGTGATGGCATTTACATTGTAATGCCCAGGATTCTGTAGGGGTTGAGAGGGAAGTTAACCTTTTTCTCTCGCACTCATTTCGGCTTTAAGGCGTGCGATTTCAGCTTCCATCGATCTGATACTCTCAGCTTGGGACGCTGAGTTTTTCTTTATCTCACTGACGGAAGATCTAACCTCAGTCGAAATCTCTATGAAATTTGATAAAAGTGATTTCATGGTTTGAGTGAATTGAGAGAATTCGTCAGAACAGGACGACTGCATAGGGATTAGACTGTGCAAGAGTGTTGCCCTGGTTTTGGAAATTTTGTGATTGGTAGGGGTGCTGAGTGAGTTGAAGGGGTTGCTGTTGTGGTGGACGAAGAGCCCTTTGAAAATTATTCGTGTTTGGAACCATGTTTTGAGATTGGTTTTGGTTCCAAGCGAAATTCGGGTGATTCCTCCAACCCTGATTGTACGTGGAAGAATATGGATCATTTCTAGGTCTTTGAAATGCGACATTAGAATGCTCGTGACCTTGAAACGCAGAGTTTAATGGACATTCTTCCGTTAAATGAGACGGATCAGAACAACACCCACAAACAGTTTTGGGGAGCGACATCGGGTTTAGGGAGGCTGCAGAAAATTTTTGTTCCATAGCGTCGAGCTTCTTTTGCATTGCTGCCATCTCAGCTCGAACACCTATGGACACATCTATTTGGTGTACGCCACCCCTATTCAATGGTTGGGTTCCACTCTCCCACTGTAGTGACTTTTCAGCGAACTCTTCTAAATACTTCCAAGCTTCCCCATCATCCTTGGTCATAAAAGTACCTTGACACATGTTTTCAAGGCACTGTTTAGTGTTTGGGTTAATGCCCTCATAAATGATTCGGCACAATTCCCATCTCGGGATGCCGTGATGAGGACACTGAACCAATAGATCCTTGAAACGTTCAAAGCATTTAGAGAATGGTTCGGTAGGGAGCTGGGCAAATTGATTCAGTTCGCTACGGATTCGAGCTGTCTTTTGTATTGGGTAAAATTTCTTAAGGAATGCAGCGACGAATTCTTCCTAATTCGTAATAGAGTGTGCGGTAACGTTATATAGCCACTTCTCGGCTATATCGCACAATGTAAATGGAAGAAGTCGTAGACGCATCGCATCCACTGAAAGTTGTGACGTACCCATCATTGCGCATACGTTTTCAAATTTGGTAATGAAAACGTAAGCGTCCTCAGTCTCGAGTCCGTGAAATTTGGGTAAAAGATTGATGTACTGGGGCTTAATCTCAAAGTTATCCCCATTGGCTGGTGGTGTGGATAAGCAGGTCGAAAGAGGACCTCGAAGTGGATAGCACCTCTCCTGGAGAGAGATGCGGGGTGGATTCTGCGCACCAACGGACGGCGGCAGATTAGTGGAAAAGAAGTTCGATGGAGTCGGATCCATCGGTGTGGGTGTGGTAGTGGGTAAAGGAAAGGTAAATGGAGAAATATCGACTTCGGAGTCGATAAAGGGTACGCGGACTAAACGGGCACTAGAATCACGTGTCCAGACTATCTTGTACTAAAAAGGGTTAGTACAAGTGGCAGCGTTGGCTTATAATTAGAGGTAAATGAATGCGGTGTTTGCTTTGAAAAAGGGACGGATTTTTGAAAAAAATGATGCGACACAACAAATGCAGCACACAAACCCTAGAATCTAGTGGTCACCTAGGTCCGGCTCTAGACCGCTCCTAACTGCCAAAAGACAAGCCGCAGGATAGAATCCTCCACTGCCTCTTTGTTCCCCTGTGGCCAGGTAAGTGCCAGGTAAGTGGGAAGGTACTCCACTACGTAAGTAGTGGGCCTAATTAATAACCACTAGCCTTCGACACACTTTCCTAGGCACCATATGAAAACGCGGATAAGCAATGAATTACCCACGGCCTTCTCTTATCCTAAGTGAGCGCGACGGTCCTTAGAGTCATCTCTAGATTTCTTTTAGTTAATGTGGGTCAATGCGGATGCAAGTTTTGTGGTTTTCGGGGCCTAGGAAGGGTAATGAACTCCCCACCTAATTTGGATTTGGCCGTGCCCCTTAATATCCGTATTTTGAATGCAAACAACCAAGAAACAAAATCACGCACAAATTTAATTTTGCAATTTGCGAGCTGCGATTATTTGCAAAGAATCCTGCAGAGAATTATCAGTTGGAGCTAAAAAGAGGAGAGAGGAGAAGGTAAGAAAGTACCTGAAGCAAAAATTTTGCAGAGATCCCCCAAGCCTGCCGCGGTTCCGCCGCAATAGGCTCCTAATGCCGCCCTTCCGCGGTCAAAGTATGGGAACACTGCACCAAAATTTTTCAGGGAGCTTCTGTGGACTCCCTCAGCTCTCTGGTATTTTCCAAAAATTTTCCTCAATTGTCAAATAGCTCCAGATTTCCTTGCAATGAACCACAACAAATCGTTTTGGGTTTGCACGAATTTTGATCTCAAAATAACAATGGAATAAATCTTTCAATTCAAACTATAATATGAAACGAATTAGCGCGTAATCCCCGGCAATGGCGCCATTTGATTGATTATAAAATTTCCGATTGTGTATGCAAAAAGTATCAAATCAACTCAAATGATCCCCGATAACGGTTTCATTTGATTTAAAAGAAGTTCTTGTTTGTGTAAATCGAATAAAGCGAATGAGTTTCTATGTGTCGGTAATATTGAATAAAATTCACAATCAAAGAATTATATTTGACCGCAATCAATTACGGTGTCAGTTGTAGATCGTAAGCGAGTGCGGATCGTCCACAGGGATTGTGCGATTCGTTTCTGTATTTAATTTGTTTGAATTGAAAAGTTAATCGAAAAGAAAAGAAAATATGATTCAAGAATTTATCGATTGATTCAGGTGTCACGAGTTTAATCAAGAATCAAGAAACTGATAAACAAATCAAGAATCGGGTTTCAATGATATTTCCAACCAAAATGTCAAGAATCTAAATGAGGGTCGTAGGAATCGATCGGATCTATAGACGTGATGTAATCTCAAGATTTCGTGTTCTTGTCCTTCGAAAGATTGATACTAGATCGATGATGATCAACGAGAGTTAGGGTTTTCTTGATGAAACTAGAGTTTCATCATTTAACCCTTGTTCTTTCGTTGATACCATTCACACTCTAGCCTCTAGCAATTTCAAGAAACGGTCGTAACTCCCCAATCTCGAGCGATATCAATCAAGAAGGCATCGCAACGAATTGGGTCGTCGATTCTTGATCTTGCTAGGGTTTACAAAACTCGTAGGATTCAAGAATCGATTTAAAATATATTACATCATCATTCTATTGATCGTCTCGACTCCTCGACGAGCGGAGTATTACTCAAACATCACAACAAGAATTACAACTAGAAATTTAGATTGAATCATGATGCAAGAATTTAAAGAAAACAAGATAAAAGAATATCACCTTTTATTTATATCAGCAATTTGATTACAGTCGCTCAAGAACTACAAGAGGAAGAACTAAATTGTCGAATTGGCTTCGCTCGGCTCCGTGAGTCGCGGATCGGCTTGGACCACTTGCTCTGTTGAAGATCGGCTCGGCTCATAAAAGGTTGCGAGGCTTCTTGCTTGATGGGTACTCGGGATCTTGGCTTTTGATTGGAATTAGGGTTAGGGTTTCACACAAGTTCTCTCACTAGACTTGTGGAAGAAGATGAAGAAAGAGAGTGAATGGGTCTAGATTGATACTAGAATTGGGTAAAAAAGATGATTAGATTCATAACCCTAGGTCTAGGCTTCTATTTATAGACTTCCCAAACCCTAGGTCTAGGTTTGAAATTACAATTCCCTCCAAAAGTTTGTTGAGGAGTTTCTAGAAAGAGTTTGTTAGGAGCTAGCTTAGGTTTTAAGCTAGGATTAATTAAGCTTAGAAAACCTAGTTTGCTGATCTGGCAGAAACCTCTGGAGTCTTCTAGAAGTTGACATGTCTTGATGTAGTGTTGACCCTGAGAGAGAAATAATGCACTGAATTTGAGGAGGTGACGTGGCAAGACGGCCGCGGAACCGCGGCGCAAGCAGGCTCCGGCCGCGGTTCCGCGGCCATGTTGGAGGCTTGGGCTTTGAAACTTCTGGTGCTGCTTTGTGATGATATTTAGGGCTTTATCTGACATGTTGAATTTTATTGTTCCTTTTGGATTGCTACCAGAACTGAAATCATTGAGTTGGCGTAATGTTTGATCGGTACCATATAAATTTTGGCCTTTCTTCTGGATTTTCCTGCACAGATCTCAAAACAAGTGTTGCGCAATATAGGGATGATGCGATGCCATGAAATGCGGTCAATTTCCTTATAAATGCCGGTTTAAGAGTCTAACACATGCAATCTGATATTTTGCGACAGTTTTGCTAATATGTGAAATATGAATGCCGAACACTTATATATGAATGCAAATGATGAGGAAATTGCCGGCTAAAATATGCAATATTTTCGACTAATCAATAACCATGCTTGATTATGTAACCGAGTATGAGCACACCCATGATATTGTTTACATCTTGACTTGACTTGCTACACACATATTGATTGACCCGACAAGGTACCGTATACTGCTTGACTTGACATGATGTACCATGACCTGACACGTTACCTGATCTTGTGTCTAATGCCAACAAACCTGACATGTAGTCCTCATGGACCGTTCCTGTTGTCTATCCAGACAAACCTGTTTACCTGATCCTGTGTTGGCATTAGTTTCTTGATTTCGGGATACCTGACTTGACTTACACATATAGCTTGGGGGTATGGGGAAATCAAAGGTGAAACCTGACTTGTAACTCAACAGTTCACTACTATTGAGTGTACACATTCCTGTTTGGTGCCTAGCGGCATGTCTCGGTTTCAGCCCGAGAATATTGAGGCCGTGGTCCCGGGTATGTACGGGATACTACTGAGTGTACACATTCCTGTTTGGTGCCTAGCGGCATGTCTCAGTTTCAGCCCGAGAATATTGAGGCCGTGGTCCTTGGTATGTACGGGATACTATTGAGTTACATCGATGATTCATCAATTTGGTTTCAAAGACTTTAGAACAGAGAACCTGATAGAACAGTTTAGTTTACCCACTGCACACTACCCTGCACTGCTCTGATTCATATTCTTGTTACTATTGCTTTATTCATGTTTATATTCGCATTGCATGTTACCCTGTTTATTATATTACTTGATGATTTGACGCGCTGACGTCTGGGTTTTGCATGGCCCAAATTCTGTACCGCTGTCACAGTCCGAGCAGGAGTACTTCAGCCGACAGGCTGAGCTGTGAGTGTCAGCAGTAGTTAGCTTTTCTTTCCTGCATTTTATTCCTGATGTGAGCCCGCATTATGGGACATACATTCCAGTTATTTTGTATTGGATCTTTCGCTTCCGCATTTATTTATTCTTGACTCATGTTATCTTGGATTATGGACATGTTTTAGATAGTTTTATTTTGTTCTTGATATCTCTACAGCCGTAATGTGACTGTGGATGGACACTTCCTACCCACAGGTAGCATGGTTGGCTATGTCACGTGCCCACTTTAGCATACTCTGGGAAGCGGGGCGTGACAGAAGCATCCAGAGCGGAGCCTAGTCCTCGCCGAACACGGCAGTGAACCTGTGGGAAGCATCTAGAGCAAAATTCCTGGCTACGTGGAACGCGGATAACGTCACTTCTGACCCCATGGAAAACATCCAGAGCGGAGCCTGGTCCTCGCCGAACACGGCAGTGAACCCGTGGGAAGCATCCAGAGCAAAATTCCTGGTCACATGGAATGCGGATAACGTCACTTCTGACCCCGTGGGAAACGTCCAGAGCGGATCCTGGTCCTCGCAAAGCACGGTAGTGAACCCGTGTGAAGCATCCAGAGCGGAGCCTGGTCCTCGCCGCACACGGCAGTGAACCCGTGGGAAGCATCCAGAGAAAAATTCCAGGTCACGTGGAACACGGATAACGTCACTTCTGACCCCGTGGAAAACGTCCAGAGCGGAGCCTGGTCCTCGCCGAACACGGCAGTGAACCCGTGGGAAGCATCCAGAGCAAAATTCCTGGTCATGTGGAACGCGGATAACGTCACTTCTGACCCCGTGGAAAATGTCCAGAGCGGATCCTGGTTCTCGCAGAGCACGGCAGTGAACCCGTGTGAAGCATCCAGAGTGGAGCCTGGTCCTCGCCGAACACGGCTGTGAACCCGTGGGAAGCATCTAGAGCAAAATTTCTGGCTACGTGGAATGCGGATAACATCACTTCTGACCCCGTGGAAAACGTCCAAAGCGGAGCCTGGTCCTCGCCGAACACGGCAGTGAACCCGTGGGAAGCATCCAGAGCAAAATTCCTGGTCACGTGGAATGCAGATAACGTCACTTCTGACCCCGTGGAAAACGTCCAGAGCGGATCCTGGTCCTCGCAGAGCATGGCAGAACCCGTGTGAAGCATCCAGAGCGGAGCCTAGTCCTCGCCGAACACGGCAGTGAACCCGTGGGAAGCATTTAGAGAAAAATTCCTGGCTACGTAGAACGCAGATAACGTCACTTCTGACCCCGTGGAAAACGTCCAGAGCGGATCCTGGTCCTCACAGAGCACGGCAATGAACCCGTGTGAAGCATCCAAAGTGGAGTCTGGTCCTCGCCGAGCACGGCAGTGAACCCGTCGGAAGCATCCAGAGCAAACATCGGACTGTGGAGTCCTTAAATCCACGGGCTATGATGTCCTTAACCTCGACCGTGATGTCTTAAAACTAACATCGGACTGTGAGGTCCTTAAACTCATGGACTATGATGTCCTTAACCTCGACCGTGATGTCTTAAAACTAACAATCAACCGCAATAATTTTAAGCTAATTTCACCTCGGTTCAAGGGTACATCTCTTCACTCCTTTGATATTTGTCGTTGTAATTCCTCAACGTCTTCAAAGAGGTGACGGGTCCCAATAACCACGTATTTCATGGACTGTGGAGTCCTTAAATCCACGGACTATGATGTCCTTAACCTCGACCGTGATGTCTTAAAACTAACAACGGACTGTGGAGTCTTAACCTCGACCGTGATGTCTTAAAACTAACATTGGACTATGAGGTCCCTAAACTCATGGACTATGATGTCCTTAACCTCGACCGTGATGTCTTAAAACTAACACCGGACTGTGAGGTCTTTAAACTCATGGACTATGATGTCCTTAACCTCGACCGTGATGTCTTAAAACTAACATTGGACTGTGAGGTCCTTAAACTCACGGACTATGATGTCCTTAACCTCGACCGTGATGTCTTACAACTAATATTGGATCGTGAGGTCCTTAAACTCACGGACTATGACGTCCTTAACCTCGACCGCGATGTCTTTAAACTATGGTATCCTGGAAAACGCCCAGAGCGGAGCTTGGTCCTGCCAAACACGGCAGTGAACCCGTGGGAAGCATCCGGAGCAACCCTTGACTCCGTGAAATACGGATAAGAACGACTTCACCCATCACTTGCGGGTCCCCACGACTCATAGGGGAGTAAATTCTCTTGAGAGATCCTTATGACTTTCAAGAGAAAACATACTTAGGAATCCTCACGATTTGTAACACCCGAGCCCAATGCTACTAATTTCGGTTACCGTTTGAACGTAGTGTGTCACTTATTTCATTTATCTTGCTTGATTGTTACTTATTGTAATTTTACCTCGTCAATTCATTTCTGCATATAACAATTTAAGGCATCTAAAATAAAATTAAAATATTTGTCATGGCCTGCTTGACACCCCTAACCGTGTTGCAGCGTCCGTGTATCGTGTTCTCGTCCTGTTCAGTGAAACGGGCAAGTTTGGACGGCAACGTGCACGTACGTGTGTCCGTTTTGGGGGTATGCTTTTTGATTGTAAAATACTTCATTTGAAATTTTGGATCCCGCCTAAAATTTTCTTATTTCAATTTCAAATTTTGGACCCGACCCGGGCGCAATTTGGAAATGTTTTACTTTGCGCCAAAAATCCCAATCTCTAATATATTTAAACCGTCAATATTTTATAACCCATATAATATTTTTTTCCTTTTCTTAAATCTTTTTAATTCAATCCCAGCCAATCACATCCCTCTTTACCCCGTGGGCCCCAATCTCTCTCTCTCTCTCTCCTCCCAATTCTCTCTCCTCTCGCTAACTCTCTCTATCTCTCTCCTCTCTCTCTCTCCTCTCTATCTCTCTCTCTCCCTTCCCCATATATCTCTCTCTCCCACATATATATATATTTTTCCTTCATCAGAAACCAGAACCCACGTCGCTAGCCCTAGCTGCCTCACCCCCTTCGTCGCCGCAGCCCCAACGCCGACGCCCTCATCGTCGATCGCATCGCCTCCTCGCCCTCGTCGTCTACATCATCTCCACCTCCTCACCTCCATTCTCTTTCTCTCCCTGCACGAGGCCGCGCACCCCCTGTAGCCGCAGCTTGCCATGGAATCGCCGCCGGCGATCTCCATACGTTCCTAGCCTCGCAAGCACCCTCCTCGGTGAGCTTCACCTCCCCTCATCTTCTCCTTTCTTCTTCTTCTTCTCTGATTCAAGTTTCTTGATCTGAATGTTTTTCCGCCGTCCTCACAGGGCGACTGCCGGAGCTCCGTCGACGTGGTCGACCATCACCACCCCTCCACAGATCCTCATGAGCACCCTCGTCACTATCCTCCTTCTCTTCCCTCTTCTTGATTCTCCTTTTGTCGTTTCATGAATTCTTGAAAATTGTAGATTCGCTGTTTTTGGGTTCGCCGGAATCCGGCCGTGCCGGCGACGTGTCCTGACGATCCAGCGAGGTACTCTGATCTGTGTGGTTCCACTGTTCGTCGTTTGGGTTCGTTCTGTGAACCGTGCGCCCGTCGCGAGATTTTCCCCGCCGACGTTTATCGTTCCGTATTCCCGGTTCGCGACCCATCGAGGCAAATACCCCTTGCTACATGCTAAACAATATTTACTTACACATTAATGACACCCTAAACCTGTAGTTTTAACTTTAGTACGATCATTTCCCATTTTTCGTGATCAATATTGTTATATATCATTTTATCTTTCAAACTTGGAACTTATACATACATACATATACATATACATACATATATATATATATATATATATATATCATTGCATCCATGAAGTATTAAACTTGTTAACATGATTAAACGGCTATAATTGTCATACTGCATTCTTATAATATTGAAATCATCTCTGTGACACAACTAATAGCTGTACTGCTAATTGAGTGAATCTGCCTATTGCTTAATTCATTGCTTAGATCATGCTGTTGATAACTATGCTTGATTATGTGACTGAGTATGAGCACACCCATGATTTGTTTACATCTTGACCTGACTTACTACATACATATCGATTTACCCGACATAGTACCGTATACTGCTTAACTTGACCTGATGTACCATGACCTGACCCGTTACCTGATCTTGTATCTAATGCCAACAAACCTGACATGTAGTCCTTATAGACCGTTCCTGTTGTCTATCCAGACAAACCTGTTTACCTGATCATGTGTTGGCATTAGTTTCTTGATTACGGGATCCCTGACTTGACATACACTTATAACTTGGGGGTATGGGGAAATCAAAGGTGAAACCTGACTTGTAACTCAACAGTTCGCTACCTGTTCTGATCAGTTTTAGGCTAGGCCAGCCTTGGAATGATGATGCTGACATCATTCATCTGTACACATTCCTGTTTGTGCCTAGCGGCATGTCTCGGTTTCAGCCCGAGAATCTTGGGGCCGTGGTCCCGGGTATGTACGGGATACTATTGAGTTACATCGATGATTCATCAATTTGGTTTCAAAGACTTTAGAACAGGAAACCTGATAAACAGTTTAGTTTACCCACTACACTGCTCTGATTTATATTATTGTTACCCCTTGCTTTATTCATGTTTATATTCGCATTGCCTGTTACCCTGTTTATTATGTTATTACTTGATGACTTGACGCGCTGACGTCTGGGTTTTGCATGGCCCAGATTCTGTACCGCTGTCGCAGTCCGAGCAGGAGTACTTCAGCCGACAGGCTGAGCTGTGAGTGTCAGCAGTAGTTAGTTTTCTTTCCTGCATTCATTTCCTGATGCGAGCCCGTATTATAGGACATACATTCCAGTTATTTTGTATTGGATCTTTCGCTTTCGCATTTTATTATTCTTGACTCATGTATCTTGGATTATGGACATGTTTAGATAGTTTTATTTTGTTCTTGATATCTCTACAGCCGTAATGTGACTGTGGATGGATACTTCCTACCCACAGGTAGCATGGTTGGCTATATCACGTGCCCATTTTAGCGTACTCTGGGAAGCGAGGCGTGACATGGTTCTTTTGGTATCAGAGCCATATGTTAATCGGGTTGATTCTTTGTAGTTGGGTATTGTACCCAATACACGAATCAGAATACCCATGTTTAGGAAACATGTCCTGCCACCTTGCCATTTTACCATTCTTTAATCACATTCTTCCTGATTATATCTTCTACGACGTGCAAGCTTCCTTTGCATATCGACTCGAAACCTGATTCTTTGTTATCTCTAGGACTTAGGCGACTTGGGTAGAGTTATGTAATTGTGGCTATGATACCGCGGCATAATTACAATGCGGCACTCTATTTAAGTAACTTGGAGTTTTAGCCTTGATCTATATTTTTGAATCTATAATCATGCTAATGTTGGGTATTTTGATTTCAGGAATATGGCCGGTAAGAATTTGAAGACGTACCAAAGGCATGTGGACGAAGCCGCCATGCTTGGAGTGATAAGAGGAATGCTGGAGAATCGACCGAGCTGATCCAGCAGCAAGCGGAATCGTTTCAGGAAGGTTTGCAGATCGTTCAGCAGTCTGTGAACAATGTTGGAGCTAAACCAGTTGACCGAGTAGGGACCGTAGCAGATTTCAGGCGTTTGGATCCGTCTACATTTACTGGTTTGGAGGAGCCGTTGCCGGCAGAGCAGTGGCTAGTTGACACAGAGAACTTGCTTTTTGCGGCACAGATTCCAGATGAGAAAAGAGTTGATGTGGTACGCATTCAGTTAGTGGACTACGCCCGAGAATGGTGGCTTATGGAAGAGGACAGCTTGCCCAAGCCGATCAAGTGGGTGGATTTTTCAAAGAGTTTCCTGGAGAAGTTCTTCCCGCGGACTGCACGGGAGGAAATGGAAGAGAAATTCATCGGGCTAAAGCAGAAGGGAGCACCCGTAGATGTGCATGCAGTAGAATGGACAAGACTCAGTAGATTCGCTGGACCTTTAGTTGCCAACGATGCAGACAGGGCACGGAGGTTCATGCGCAGCTTGGACGTGGACATCCAGAGGAAGATTGTCTCCCTAGGTTTGACCACTTTCTCACAAGTACTTGCGGCAGCCCGAGAGTAGCAGAGTTTATCCGGAACGAAGGGGAGTTTGCAGCAGACAGCAGTTGCGGTAAGGAAGCCAGCATTTGTACCAAACCGATCTCATGGTCGCAGAGGTATTCCAGTGGACCGTCGAGGTGTAGCACCCATGAAGAAGCTTGTGTTCGTCGATCGAAGAAAGAGCATGACTTGTAACTATTGCAATTTACCTGGCCACATGCAAAAGGATTGTCGAAGGAGGCTGGGACTCTGTTTGGTTTGTGGAGCGGCAGATCACGCTGCTAGTGCTTGCCCGTCGAAGCTTCGTACGAGAGATGATTTTCAGAAGCCTCCGCAGAGACCGTTCCAGGGACAGAAACAGCTGACTCAAGGACCTAATCAGGCTCGAGCTTTTATCTTGACAGCTAAAGAAGCTAAGGCGTCAGGAGAAGTTGTTTCAGGTACTCTACTCGTTCATGGTTTTCCCGCATTAGCGTTATTTGATTCTGGTGCATCCCATTGTTTTATGTCATCCAAGTTTATAACTACACACTCGATTGACTACATGACCCTGTCTAGTTTCTGGGACATACACACTGGGAATGGGAAAATCATAGCTAGTAGGGAATGCAAAGATTGTACAGTTGTTGTTTGCGGACGGGAGCTTTTTGCAGATTTCTTGGTGATTGATACGGGCAGCTACGAGGTCGTCTTGGGAATGGATTTTCTTGGCACTTTCCACGCTCACATTGATTGTTGGGCAAGGAAGGTAATTTTCCAGATTCCCGGACATCCCGAGTTTAGCTTCACTGGACGAAGCAGTTCTGTCGGGCCAGTCGAGTTTAGGGCTAGGCCGGCCAACAACATTCTTGCATCTATGGAAGTTGATAAAAGTGAAGAATCGGCTGTTGTTCGTGATTTTATGGACGTGTTTGAAGATATATCGGGTTTACCGCCAAAGCAAGACGTGGAGTTCGCAATTGATCTTATTCCTGGTACAGCGCCAGTATCCAAAGCGTATTATCCAATGGTACCAGTAGAGTTGGAAGAAGTCAAGAAACAGGTTGCTGAATTACTTGAGAAGGGTTGGATTCGAAGCAGTAACTCGCCTTGGGGAGCTCCAGTTCTTCTAGTAAAGAAGAAGGATGGCACAAGAAGGATGTACATCAACTAACGAGAATTAAACCGGGTGACTATTAAGAACAAGTACCCGATCCCTCGCATTGGCGAACTTTTCGAGCAGCTTAGTGGCGCGAGGGTATTCTCGAAGCTGGATTTGCGATCCGGATATCATCAGGTCCGAGTGAAAGCAGAAGATATTTGCAAGACGGCGTTCCGAACTCGGTATGGACATTACGAGTACTTAGTGATGCCCTTCGGAGTAACGAATGCGCCGGCAGTATTCATGGACTTGATGAACCGAATCTTTTCACCATTCTTGGATCAGTTTATTGTGGTGTTCATTGACGATATTCTGGTTTACTCAAAGAGTTTTGAAGAGCATGCTGAACATTTGAAGATCGCACTGCAGATGTTGAGACAGGAGAAGCTATATGCGAAGATGAGTAAGTGCGAGTTTTGGCTGGAGGAAGTAAAGTTTTTGGGACATGTTGTGTCTGGCAATGGAATTGCCGTCGATCCCGAAAAAACTGCAGCAGTTTGTGATTGGCCAATTCCAAAGTATGTTGCAGAGATAAGAAGTTTTCTTGGACTCGCTGGGTATTACCGAAGATTTGTGGAGAACTTTGCTCGTCTGGCGGAGCCGTTAACCAAGCTTATGCGCAAGGAGGTACCGTTTATGTGGACGGACGAATGTGCGTTAGCTTTTGAGACGTTGAAGCAGAAGTTGATAACTGCCCCTATTCTGACCGTGCCAGACAATTCCGGAGGATTGGTGATTCACAGCGACGCATCTGGGAAAGAATTGGGATGTGTTTTGATGCAGCATGGGAAGGTTGTAGCGTACGCATCGAGACAGTTGAAGACCCATGAGAGGAATTACCCAACTCATGACTTGGAACTTGCGGCTGTGATTTTCGCTTTGAAGATTTGGAGACACGACCTTTTGGGCGAAAGGGTCGAAGTTTTTACTGATCATAAGAGCTTGAAGTATGTGTTTACACAGAAGGAGCTTAATATGAGGCAGCGTAGATGGTTGGAGCTGATGGCTGACTACGATCTTGATCTTAAGTACCATCCGGGGAAGGTTAATGTCGTGCCGGATGCGCTTAGTCGGTTACCAGCAATTCAGGTGTTAACTACGCAGAAGGAGCTTATTGAAGATTTTCGAAGATTTGACTTGGAGGTTGTGCTGCCGCATTCTTCGGGACGGTTGATGCAGCTACAAGTACATTCATCATTGATCGAGAATATTAAAGCAGCACAATCGCAGGATCCTAGACTGCAAAAGTTTCGAGGACAGGTTGAAGCCGGACTACGAACAGGTTTGTTAATCCACGAAGATGGTTCGTTGAGGTATGGTAGCCATTTGTGTGTGCCAAGGGGAGATATTCGTGAAGAGCTTATGAAAGAAGCACACAGTTCAGCTTATTCTGTACATCCAGGAGGCACAAAGATGTACCGAGATATTCGACAGCATTTCTGGTGGGAAGGCATGAAACGGGAGATTGCTCGCTTCGTGGCAAAGTGCTTGGTGTGTCAGCAAGTTAAGGCTGAACATCAAAGGGTTGCTGGTTTATTGCAACCACTTCCGATTCCTCAATGGAAGTGGGAACATATAACCATGGATTTCGTGACGGCTTTACCGCGAAGCCTAAAAGGCAACAATGCTATATGGGTGATTGTTGACTAATTGACCAAGGCAGCTCACTTTATCCCTTTTCGGGTTGGTCAATCAATAGAGACTTTGGCAGAGCGGTACATGCAAGAGATTGTAAGATTGCATGGAGTACCGATGAGCATCGTGTCCGATCGGGACACTCGCTTCTTATCACACTTTTGGCGGAGTCTACAGGAAAGTTTGGGGACTGGATTGAAGTTTAGCACAGCTTATCATTCTCAAACTGATGGTCAGTCGGAAAGAACAATCCAAACTCTTGAGGATATGTTGAGAGCATGCATGTTGGACTTCAAGGGTTCTTGGGAGGATCATCTGCATTTGGTGGAGTTTTCTTACAACAACGGTTTTCAGGCAACTATCCAGATGGCTCCATTTGAAGCTTTGTATGGTCGTAAATGTCGTCCACCTGTTTGTTGGGACGATGTCGGTGAACGAAGGTTATTGGGACCAGATTTGGTTGTGCAGACAGTTGAGAAGGTTAACACTATCAGAAATCATATGAAGGCAGCACAAGACCGACAGAAGAGTTGGGCAGACACGTCAAGAAGACCTCTAGAGTTCGCCGTGGGTGATTTGGTATTCTTGAAGATATCACCGACTAGAGGGGTGATTCGTTTTGGAAGTCGAGGAAAGCTTAGTTCTCGATTCGTTGGACCCTTTGAGATCTTGGAGCGTGTTGGTGAGGTAGCGTATCGTTTGGCGTTACCGCAGTCCTTGGCGAATGTGCACGATGTGTTTCACGTATCTCAACTCCGTAGGTATGGTCGAGATGAAACGCACGTATTGGATCATTCGGAGTTAACAGTACGAGAAGACTTGACTTTTGAGGAGCGACCGATTGAAATTGTGGATCGAAGGGAAAAGGTTCTTAAGAACAGGGTGATCCCTCTTGTGCTTGTTTCTTGGGGTAATCGCTCGCATGGAGAGGCCACTTGGGAACGAGAAGATGAAATCCGGCAGAAATTTCCTCATCCTTTCTTGTAGTTATTTGTTGTTTATCTTTGTATTCTTGGAATTTCGAGGACGAAATTCTTTTTGTAGTTGGGTATAATGTAACACCCATGCCCAATGCTACTAATTTGGGTTACCGTTTGAACGTAGTGTGGCACTTATTTCATTTATCTTGCTTGATTGTTACTTATTGTAATTTTACCCCGTCAATTCATTTCTGCATATAACAATTTAAGGCATCTAAAATAAAATTAAAATATTTGTCATGGCCTGCTTGACACCCCTAACCCTGTTGTAGCGTCCGTGATCGTGTTCTCGTCCCGTTCAGTGAAACGGGCAAGTTTGGACGGCTACGTGCATGTACGTGTGTCCGTTTTAGGGGTATGCTTTTTTATTGTAAAATACTTCATTTTAAATTTTGATCTCGCCTAAAATTTTCTTATTTCAATTTCAAATTTTGGACCCGACCCGGGCGCAATTTGGAAATGTTTTACTTTGCGCCAAAAATCCCAATCTCTAATATATTTAAACCGTCAATATTTTATAACCCATATAATATTTTTTTCCTTTTCTTAAATCTTTTTAATTCATTCCCTGCCAATCACATCCCTCTTTACCCCGTGGGCCACAATCTCTCTCTCTCTCGCTTTCTTTCTCTCTCCTCCCAATTCTCTCTCCTCTCGCTAACTCTCTCTATCTCTCTTCTCTCTCTCTCTCACCGTCTCGCTCTCTCTCTCCCCCACATATATATATTTTTCCTTCATCAGAAACCAGAACCCACGTCGCGAGCCCTAGCTGCCTCACCCCCTTCGCCGCCGCAGCCCCAACGCCGATGCCCTCATCGCCGATCGCATCGCCTCCTCGCCCTCGTCATCTACATCATCTCCACCTCCTCACCTCCATTCTCTTTCTCTCCCTGCACGAGGCCGCGCACCCCCTGCAGCCGCAGCTTGCCGTGGAATCGCCGCCGGCGATCTCCATACGTTCCTAGCCTCGCAAGCACCCTCCTCGGTGAGCTTCACCTCCCCTCATCTTCTCCTTTCTTCTTCTTCTTCTCTAATTCAAGTTTCTTGATCTGAAAGTTTTTCTGCCGTCGTCACAGGCCGACCGCCGGAGCTCCGTCGACGTGGTCGACCATCACCACCCCTCCATAGATCCTCGTGAGCACCCTCGTCACTATCCTCCTTCTCTTCCCTCTTCTTGATTCTCCTTTTGTCGTTTCATGAATTCTTGAAAATTGTAGATTCGCTGTTTTTGGGTTCGCCGGAATCCGGCCGTGCCGGCGACGTGTCCCGACGATCCAGCGAGGTACTCTGATCTGTGTGGTTACACTGTTCGTCGTTTGGGTTCGTTCCGTGAACCGTGCGCCCGTCGCGAGATTTTCCCCGCCGACGTTTATCGTTCCGTATTCCCGGTTCGCGACCCGTCGAGGCAAGTACCCCTTGCTACATGCTAAACAATATTTACTTACACATTAATGACACCCTAAACCTGTAGTTTTAACTTTAGTACGATCATTTCCCATTTTTCGTGATCAATATTGTTATATATCATTTTATCTTTCAAACTTGGAACCTATACATATATATATATATATCATTGCATCCATGAAGTCTTAAACTTGTTAACATGATTAAACGGCTATAATTGTCATACTGCATTCTTATAATGTTGAAATCATCTCTGTGACACAACTAATAATTGTACTGCTAATTGAGTGAATCTGCCTATTGCTTAATTCATTGCTTAGATCATGCTGTTGATAACCATGCTTGATTATGTGACTGAGTATGAGCACACCCATGATTTGTTTACATCTTGACCTGACTTACTACATACATATCGATTTACCCGACATGGTACCGTAAACTGCTTAACTTGACCTGATGTACCATGACCTGACCCGTTACCTGATCTTGTGTCTAATGCCAACAAACCTGACATGTAGTCCTCATGGACCGTTCCTGTTGTCTATCCAGACAAATCTGTTTACATGATCCTGTGTTGGCATTAGTTTCTTGATTACGGGATCCCTGACTTGACATACACTTATAACTTGGGGGTATGGGGAAATCAAAGGTGAAACCTGATTTGTAACTCAACAGTTCGCTACCTGTTCTGATCAGTTTTAGGCTAGGCCAGCCTTGGAATGATGATGCTGACATCATTCATCTGTACACATTCCTGTTTGGTGCCTAGCGGCATGTCTCGGTTTCAGCCCGAGAATCTTGGGGCCGTGGTCCCGGGTATGTACGGGATACTATTGAGTTACATCGATGATTCATCAATTTGGTTTCAAAGACTTTAGAACAGGAAACCTGATAAATAGTTTAGTTTACCCACTGCACTGCTCTGATTTATATTATTGTTACCCTTGCTTTATTCATGTTTATATTCGCATTGCCTGTTACCCTGTTTATTATGTTATTACTTGATGACTTGACGCGCTGACGTCTGGGTTTTGCATGGCCCAGATTCTGTACCGCTGTCGCAGTCCGAGCAAGAGTACTTCAGCCGACAGGCTGAGCTGTGAATGTCGGCAGTAGTTAGTTTTCTTTCCTGCATTCATTTCCTTATGCGAGCCCGCATTATAGGACATACATTCCAGTTATTTTGTATTGGATCTTTCGCTTCCGCATTTTATTATTCTTGACTCATGTATCTTGGATTATGGACATGTTTAGATAGTTTTATTTTGTTCTTGATATCTCTACAGCCGTAATGTGACTGTGGATGGATACTTCCTACCCACAGGTAGCATAGTTGGCTATGTCACGTGCCCATTTTAGCGTACTCTGGGAAGCGGGGCGTGACACGATTCTTAAAGAGAAAATATACCTACGGGATCTTCTCGACCTGTAGGGAGAAAATTCTTTATGAGACCCTCACGGCTCATAAAGTTGAAAAGTCTTAGGTGACAGATCTTAACCCTGTTTTCTAAGCCAACACCACTCTACAAAGATTCCAAGACTGACAGTTATATACTATCCAAATTCACATGGCAGCAACACAGTAAAGAGGAGAAGGCAACAAGGAGAATATCTTATCTGCACTTAATTAAGTGTTCGAGGCACACCCCATCCATGCATTTGCAAAAAGATCCAGAACGTGAAATAAAATAAGCTAAAACGAGAAATTTGCTATTCGTATTGCAAAATGGTTCTTACAATTATGAAAGCAATAAACAAAGATATTGCTAAAGTAATTACAATGGCAAAACCTCAAATCCAGGACATGGATTGATGAACTCAAAAGTGACCTTGTCCAGAATTTTCCAAGTCTGGCGAACTATCCTAGTGTGCTTTCTTTCGCGATCAAAAGCGTCGGGATCCCCACGGATGTCCTCCACCCTCCGATAGGCAGCAAGTATGGCAGACTGTTGAAAAACCTGGTGCAGGAGATCGACAAGATTGTCTCGCCATCTCTTTGAGATTAGGTTCATCAGATACACCGAGTGCGCCTTATCTTCAGCGGCATCCAATGCTCTAAGTGGCACGTCGGTACAGAATAGAAAGAGCGCTTCCCAGATCGCTCCCACAATAAGCTTCAGAAGAGGGGAACGCCGAGGAAGCAGTTGACCATTATATGCGTCAAAGCGACTCATAATTTCGGCACACTCGGCGTTTGTGAATTCGCGATTCTGAGAACGGCCGAGTCGGCGGATGTCTCTGTAAGAGATAATCTTTTCGAGATCATACATGTGAGCGTCCATTACTCCTGTAAAAGAAAATCAGCAAAGATCAGCAGACAGACTGAATAAACAATTTCTTATTCAAAATAGGCATATGGAGTTAAACTCCTCGAGAGCAATGCTCTGCAGACAGGAGTGACACCTGTTAAAATCAGTTATGAAGGGAAGTTAAAGAAAGCCCCCGAGAACATTGAGAGCTTTGCTCTAAGAAGATGATATAATTCAAATTCCATCTTAAATCTTCAAGATCCATGAAAAACTTTTAAAAGTTCTTCTATATGATTTGAAAGGAGCAAAGCTCCATTAATGAATTAAGAAATCACAAGAAAAATCCTTTTAGAGAGCAGAGCTCTATTAATGGAATCGTAATAGGGTTCTCTTTAGTTCTCCTTAGATCTCTTTAGACCTATGGAGCAAAGCTCTGCTAAACGAAACCCTAAATGGGTTTTCTTTAGCTCAAAGATCTATAAAGAGCAAAGCTCTGTTAAATGGGTAAAACCCTGGTTTATTAAAAGTTTTAAACTATACCTAAGTTTTGGAATAGTTTTACTCTTGAAAAGTTCTTAAAACTGAAGATCAATGCTCTGAATAAGAGAAAATTCTCAAGAAAGAGGATGAAAATCATCTAAGGGACCAAAGGTCCTATTTATAGGCATTGAGAGCCGTTTCAACTCCCCAAAAGTTGATCCAACGACTGAGATGCTACCACCGCCGCACTCACGTCTGGGGCCACGTAAGCGCAACGGTGGGGGGGCATTTGTTTCCCTAATCAGAGCAAAGCTCTGTTCAAATTCCAAGAGTGGAAATGAAGCGACGCTTCCCTCAATCAGAGCAAAGCTCTGTTCAACTTCCAAGGCTGGAAATGAAGCGATGCTTCTGCTTCCCCCAATCAGAGCAAAGCTCTGTTTTGAATTTCAAAATTCATAAATTGAAGCAACGCTTCAGATCTCTTGCGCTGCGCGCCACGTGTCAAAAGCAGACACGCCAGCACCAGGAGCTCTGCGCCCTAGGCAGTGCACCCCCAATCAGAGCAAAGCTCTGTTTCAAAATTCAAAAATTGAAACAACGCTTCAGATCCCTTGCGCTCTGCGCTGTGTGCCACGTGTCAAACACAGGCGCGCTAGCGCAGTTGCGCTGCACGCCACGTGTCAAACACATGCGTGCTGGCGCAGTTGCGCTCCGCTCTGCGCCACGTGTCAAACACAGGTGCGCTGGCGCCAAGTGCATCAGCGCTGAAATTAAAAGAATTCCCCACCGTTAGATCAAAAGATCTAATAATAATAAATTATTAATTAATCAGAATTAAAATTCTATTCTAGAAAGATCTTTTCAATCTTGTTGAAAACAAGAAGATTATCTTCTGTAAAACAAAAGCCCTAGGATCAAAAATCCAACAGTGGAGAAACATCCCCAAATCAATCAGAGAAAGATCTCTTCAACTAATTTAACAAATCAATTGGCTCTATATAAAGGCCCCAAGACTTCAAGTCTGATAAAAAAAATCTCTACAAACTTTGAGAAAAAACTCAAAGAGAAAGAAATGCAAGCCTTTGAAGAAAGAAGATCATTTCTTCATCTTTAAAGGTAAAGAACTATGTTATTGAATAAACAGAGATGAAATCATCCCATTAAAAAAGAAGACCCTCTTCTAAAAAGATCAAAAATCTAAGAACAAGATCAAGGTCTTCGATAAAAAAAAAAGATCAAAAAGATCTAATTATAAAAAGGCTAAAAGAAGTACTTTTACTTCACAGATCTTCTGATCTACAAAGGCAGAGCCTTTTCATAAAAAAACAAGAACTTTGGTTCTTGGATCTTGAGGCAAGGCCTCCTTTGAAGAACAAAAAACATGTTCTTTGATCTTAAATCTGATCTGATGCGCTTTGTGCTACCGGAAAGTGCTTTGCACTCTTGAACTGTGTGCTGCGCACCACGTGTCAACCACAGACACAGCTTGCGCTTTGCGCTCTGAAAACAGAGCACTACGCTCTTGGGTTGGCGCTCAGCGCCAAGCGCGCCACGTGTCATTCACTGGTGCACCTATAATCTGGCGCAGCGCACTCATAAAGCGCAGTGCGCTAACAAACCAGCGCTTAGCGTTGAGCGACACGTGTCACCCTTATGTGCGCTAGCGCAATGCGCTCTTTAATTGGCGCAAAGCGTCTGATACGCCACGTGGCGCTCTATCAGAACATACATTGTTCTGATAAATGCTATGCATTTAATTCCAGACGAAATGTCAGAGCCCAATTAAAAGGGCAAAGCCCAAATAAAGGCCTAACAGGCAGAATAAAAATAAAATGTTAATGTTAAACATTTTTAACTGGACTTAGCCCAATTTTGGCCATAAGTCTTCAATTTAAATTGAACTGAGCCCAGCTGCTCTTCCAATCAACTTACACCCGGTTCGAGGGTACATCTCTTTACTCCTCTGATATCCATCGTTATAATCTTTCAACGTCGTCAGAGAGGTGACGGGTCCCGACAACCACACATTGCTACGGACTGTGGGGTCCTTAAACTCATGGACTATGATGTCCTTAACCTCGACCGTGATGTCTTAAAACTAACAACGGACTGTTGTGTCCTTAAACCCACGGACTCTGATGTCCTTAACCTCGACCATAATGTCTTTAAACTAACGATAGACTGTGGAGTCCTTAAATCCATGGACTATGATGTCCTTAACCTCGACCGTAATGTCTTTAAACTAACAACGGACTGTGGGGTCCTTAAACTCATGGACTATGATGTCCTTAACCTTGACCGTGATGTCTTAAAACTAACATCGTACTATGAGGTCCTTAAACTCATGGACTATGATGTCCTTAACCTCGACCGTGACGTCTTAAAACTAACACCGGACTGTGAGGTCCTTAAACTCACGAACTATGATGTCCTTAACCTTGACCGCGATATCTTAAAACTAACAATGGACCGCAATGTCCTTAAACTAATTATCGACCGTGACGTCATTAAACTAAACAATAGAGCCCAATTGCTCTTTTGTTAGATCTAAACAATCCCGTTAAGTTGATCTTAGTCTAAAATTAGATTAACGTATCCTTAACAAACATTTAAGTTGGTCTTAGTCTCAAATGAGACTAACGCATCCTTAAACCCAAATCTAAGAAAGATACGAATTTAGACTAGTCCACGCCCTACGGGCGACAACATAACTTAGTCTCCGTATACAATCCACGGGCAACCAAACACAAAACAAACACCCACGACACGAAGTGACCATCTGGAGAAGGAGAAAGTTGTTACCGTGATGCGGTAGCGTAATTAACTGCTGGGGCTTGCGCCTGCAGGGAAGAGCGTCCCCACAATCAAAAACCCCTCAAACGAGGGGGAATCTGACGAAGTCTGCTACATCGGCCGTATCCGTTTAAACCTTCGATACATGGTGCCATAAATAAACTTGGTATCTTCGGAGATGTAGACGGATAGCACCAATTAGCATCTGCCCCGAATTTCAGGCAAGACGTCCATCGCGTCTCTGCCGCGTCTTTCGGAGGGGAACAAGGTGCATAAGTATCAAAATAATCCATGCCCTCCTTTTGTGCGAATCTTTTAGCCACTAATCTTTCCTTGAAAGTTTGTATAAAGCCATCTGTATTTTGTTTTCTTCTAAATACCCATTTACACTTTATAGGCTTAGATCCTTAAGGCAAGTCAACCAATATCCAAGTATTATTAGACATTATTGAGTCCATTTCGTCATTAATAGCCTCTTTCCAAAATGCAGTATCTCTTGATGACATTGCTTCACTAAATGTTTTAGAATCATCTTCTATATTAAGTAGAATAAGTACTTTTTCAAGCACTTTGGTTCTATCTCCTTCAACGAGAAAGACTATTGAATGTGAATCAATAAAATCAGGACCAAAAGATTTTTCTTTCCTGATTCTTTGACTTTTTCTTGGTTCAATATTTTCATTACTTTCTCTTCTTTTCTCATTGGTAATTTTCTTAGAAATTGCTGCATTTTCTTTATTATACAAATTAGAATCAACATTGTTATGCATAAATTTATTTTCAAAAAATTCAACATGTATCGATTCAATTATGACACTTGATTCTAAATCTAGAAGTCGATATGCTTTAGAATTCTGTGCATATCCAACAAATATACTTCTAATGTCTCTCGGCCCTAATTTAGATTTATATGGATCAGTCACTTTATAATATGCTATGCACCCCCACACTTTAATATAGTTTAAATTGGGTTTTCTACCATTCCAAATTTCATATGGTGAAACATGAGTTTTCTTGGATGGTATTCTATTATGAATATAACATGCTGTTAAAAGTGTCTCACCCTAAAGATTAAAAGGTAATTTAGCATTTAAAAGCATAGCATTTACCATTTCAACTAAAGTCCTATTTTTCCTTTCGGCTAATCCATTGTGTTGAGGCGTATAAGGTGCAGTTCTTTGATGAATAATACCATGCATTTCACAGAATTGAGAAAAGGAATCAGAAAAATATTCTCCCCCTCTATCACTTCTAAGGATTTTAATTCTTTTATCTTTCTGATTTTCTACAACTGACTTATACTCTTTAAATTTCTCAAATGCTTCATCTTTTGTACTTAATAAACATACATATGTAAAACGAGAATGATCATCAGTAAAAGTTATAAAATATCTTTTTCCACTTCTAGTTAATTGACCATTTAATTCATAAATATCAGAATGAACAAGTTCTAATAAATTAGTATCTCTTTCGATTTTAGGGAAATATTTTCTAGTCATTTTTGCTTCTATGCAAATCTCACATTTATCATTATGATCATTTTGACATGCAAGGTAACCATGTTTAGATATATACTTTAAAGAGCGAAAATTTAAATGACATAGTCTAGCATGCCACAAGGAAAAAGAATACTCAACAATATAAGCAAATACACAATTTATTTCATTAATACTGAGTTTGAACATGTCATCACAGGAATATCCCTTTGCTTCAAATATACCATTCTTCGATATTACAACTTTGTCAGACTCTAGAATAATTTTAAATCCCTTCTTGCACAACAGATTTGCAGATACAAGATTTTTCCTCAAATCAGGAACATGAAATACATTAAGCAGAGTAAATTTCTGTCCAGATGTAAACTTCAATTCAACACTTCCTTTACCGAGCACTTTGGCCGAAACGCGGTTTCCCATCAACACCTCTTTAGGTTCTTTCTGATCCGTGTAGGTTTTGAACATTGCTTTGTTATTGCATACATGGATGGTTGCGCCAAAATCCAGCCACCAATCTACTGTTCTAGTTACCGCAGCCATATGCAATTCCGTAATCATGCCTATCTGCATGTCAGAAACCATAGCAACAAGTTTTTTGACTTCATTTTCTATTAGATTTGCCTTGCTGCTATTTTCTGATCCGAAACCAAGTTTTTTTCCGGTATTTCTGAATTTGCAATATTTAATATAGTGGCATTTCTTTCCACGGTTATAACAAGGCCATTTCTTCTTTGCAAAATTAGATTTCTTAAAATTATTTCCCTTCTTCTGGACTTTGAAATTGTTCTGGAATTTTCTATGACCATTTTCACTTACATGATTCATTTTAAAGTTAGATTTAGAATTAAGAAAAATCGTGTCACGTGCACGGTTCTTTGCCTCAATCTGCAGATGAGTCTGAAATTGCTCTATGCTAAAATTTTCAGAAAAGTGCAGAATTTTCTTTCTGTATTCATTCCAAATAGGAGGACGTTTAGATAGAATCGCTCCAATTTGAAATGAATCAAGGACTTTAATTTCAAGTTCTCTCAATTTAGAGAACTTGTAATTCATGCACTTGATCCATGATTGGTTAAATTCAAAATATTTAAGCGCTAGAAATTTATCCGTACCTTTCTTCTCATTTTTATATCTTCACGCCTGTTTTTCTCTGTTCTGGTACTCTCGGCATCATTCGAAGTTAAGACTGAATCTGGAATTGGCGGCAAATTCTAAAAGAATGTTATATAAGCCTGCTAGAAATTAGGCCCACTTGGCTCATAATCCACTTTATTCAAGATATTACTTAAATATTGGGAATTATTATAAAAACTTGGGTATTCGTCTCTCCATCCGATGTGAGACTATTTCCCACATACAAATGCTACCAATAGATTCAAACCACTAACAATTTTTTGGATTTAAACCAGAAAATTCAAGTTACCAGGAAAAGAAAGAGACGTTCATTATCTTGAAAACTGAGAAGATTGCATGCGACACTCATGAATTTGAGTTATAAGTGTAGAGATATCAATATTAACTAGAAAACGGCTTAGTCCCGACGGATTATTGGCCGCTACATAATTCCGTGTCATTGATGGAAATCCAGCAACATACATTGGCTGTAGAATTGTCAAAAAGTAATAACCAGAATATCTTTTAAATTACAAATAAAAAATAATAATAATCCTTCTTTTCGTTTTCTAGAGACCAGAAATCCCTCTTAAAATAAACCAAATCTTGTAATGTTCTCTGGCCCTGGTTAAATTCTTTCTCCATTACACGCTCAAGACCCAAATCCTTTATTATTAATCATGAAGGAGCTTCGTCCGTGTAAAGTTGATACTGAGGATATGGAATTGAATCGGTTGGACTGCTTATGGGTTTTCGGGCATTTTACATTTTCAGTGAAGAAACTGAGTACCGACTTTTTGCCGAATGCTGGAGTTCGAGATGACATGGTCAAGTTTGATGAGATTATATGTCCATCTGGCTTTAATGCAGCCGGTCTGTAATGACTAGGAGGATTGTTTTTTTTTTTTGTATAAACGCTTCCTAATATTTAACAAATAAGCAGCCGTGACGATCATTTTGGACCAACTATAGCAAAACATCTGAAAGCTTATTCTCGTCAAACCGACCACACCATCCAGTGTTCCAGCATCGGCCATAAAATCGGTGCAAACGTTTTCTTTATGAAAAATATGCGAGACTCGAAAACCATCAAGCAATTCTATCCATATCCGTATATCATTAAGCATCGATTTTGCAAATGTCACCTATGACCAAAATTGAATTGGTTAGCTTGGTTGGATGGATTAATTGAATTGGTTAGCTTGGTTGGATGGATTGCCTCACGGCAAATTTTACTCAACCCATCCCTTTTGAGGTTTTTGAGACAACCCTATTAAAACTTTAAAACGCTATAAAAAACCCCATTGAAGGGTATTTTCGTAAAAAAAATGAAAGGAATTTTTGTCAAAAAACATCATATTCCATCAATTTTTAGTTTATTCAATCTATCCGTAAGACATTTTGGAGTTATTCAGTCCAACCGTGGCATGCACGAGTTAATTAAACCAACGATTTCATATAATACTAATACTAATAGTTCAACGAGGAAAAATCTACTCTAGAAGGGTTTGCACCATGCAAGCCCCTCTAGAGCCCTTGGATGGGCTTCCCTTGCACAAAAGTGAAGCCCATCCAGAGTCTACCGTGCAAGTCCTTGCATAACAGTTTTTTTCGTTCAACGGTATGCAACATTATTTTGTTCAGCGGGGTATCTCGAAAACCTAAAAGCCCAAAAGGCGGGCGCCCTTTGCTAAAAATTTACCCTAAAAATTAAAAGAGGGAAAAAACCAAGCTCCTCTTTCTCCTCAGCATAAAACCCTAGCCTCCCTCCCTCGTTCCTCAACTTTTCTCGCCACCGCGCGCGCTCTTCACCTCGAGCCATACCTCCCTCGATCTGCCCGCCACCGACGCCATTCCTCCTTCCCGGATCTCTCCACCGTCGCCGCCCCTCCTTTGATCTCATTGCCGAACCCACCTCCATCATCCACGACAAGGTAATTTTCATAAAGTTTCTCTTTTTTTTTTAATTTTTTCCCAATTAAGTTTAGCTGAATATTATTTTGGCCATGAAAATTTTGAATGGCGGTATCAAATTAAGTAAATTTTGGTTGGGCCATTCTGATCCTATGATATCTTTGTCCTCAATATATACAGTAATTGGATATACATATGCACACATAGACGCGAATGTAAGCATGTACGAATGTGTATTCACATTAAAAAAAGAAACCGGGAATTTTTTATCGACGCAACATTTGGAAGATTCACACATTCATCGTTTTGTCCATGCCTTAAAACGAGGATATATGAAATACAAACCATTTGCATGGAATGAATTTTTGTTTTATAATTGAAAAGATGTCCACCACTTGATGCATGAGCTAGAGGCCGTTGAGCCACAAAGAACCCAAAAAAAATAATATTCTGTATTCATCTTAATCCTAACTCTAGTTAGTCCCAACTTTATTTGAACCTAACCGATTCTGATCCCAATCAACCCTAACTATAAAGTATGTACTAATATATTCATGAGGAGCTGCTGAAAACAAACAATTTGTGCGCTTTTCGATTCTTCAAACTTTTTTTACGAGGATGAGAGAACCCATAAATTTAATTTCTTTCATGCACGGAAGAATTTGCAATATCAAGCTCTCAGCCTCTCACGTGTAGCCAATATTCGTAGTGGCACAGGTGTTTAACCTCAAAACCTTATTTTGTAAATTCCAAAGGGATGAAGTTTTGCAAGGTTCCATTCTGTGCTTAAAGAAACAAGTCAAATGAAACTTTCGTTTCATAAACAATGTTGCCAAACGATTCTAAACTTTAGGAAACCTCAATTTTACGGAACCGCGACCTGGACACATGTAATCCAAAGTTTTGTTTCATTTTGAAAACCTTGTTGCCAAACTGGGTCTTAGGCTAATAAGTCGGGTGTATGTAAATCCGGGTCGGGTCGCCAACCCTATTCCTTTTCCACTAGAGATCTATGAAGAACCGCGAGCGCCATCATCCGAAGTGAAACTTGATTCCTGTCTTTGGAAGCAAAAACCCTAAAACCCAATCTCAAAACTCTCTCTCGATTTCAATCCACGGTTCTATTCGAAGATTTTCACCATAGGTAGTCTGATTCTTCTTAGAAACTGATTCAAGTTGAGATTTACACAATGCCATCTGGAATGCGAAACGTTTCGTACGGAAAACAAAAAACGGAAACGCCGAACGCCGCTTGTTGTGGAACGCGGTATGATAAGAGTAGTTTTTTTTACATATGTTTATATGGGATGGAAAACGTATCTTTAAAAAATAAAGTGTTTTTGGACCGTTTGTATGTATGTGTAATTCAATTTCGTTTGCTAATATATATATATATATATATATATATATATAGAGAGAGAGAGAGAGAGAGAGAGAGAGAGAGAGAATAATGTAGAAAAGAGGCCATAGGGAATTTCCTCCTATGGCGTTGAAAAAAAAATACACCCTCCACTATTTTTCCTGACGATCGACACCATCATTTTCATCTTTATCATCTAAGATGTGGACGCACCAAATTTCATGTGATTCTTTCACTTTTTCACCGTAGAATTAGCAATGTAAAAAGTTCTATTGTCGGTAAGCGGGTAATTTTGCACCCACTAACTCGACAGTGAAAAAATGGTAGATTCATATAAAATTGTGTATCCATGTCTTAGATGACAAAGATGAAGATGATGGGTGCCGATTGTCAGAAAAAATAGTGGAGGGTGTATTTTTTCGACGTCATAGAAGGAAATTCCCTCATATGGCCTCTTTCCAACATTATATATATATATATATATATATATATATATATATATATATATATATATATGTGGGAATGATCCATTGCAAACCGGTCCGCGTTATTTAAAAACAGGAACTCCCGATTTACGGTATATTTTAACGATCCGATCCGTTCAAGTTGATCACCCTACCCTCAAATATATGTGTATGAAAAATCAAAGGATTTAAAAAGCTTTAGCCTATGCATCGATGGGTGCAAAAATGAACGGCTTTCTATAATGCAACATAAACTTCATCTGATGCATAGTATAGTGGTTTTCAAATCCTTTGATTTTTCACACATATTTGAGGGTGGGGTGATCAACTTGAACAGATCGCATCGTTAAAATATGTCATAGATCGGGAGTTCCCGTTTTCAAAAAAAAAACGCGGACTGGTTTGCAATGGAGCACTCCCATATATATAAGTTTTGATCGAAGCGATGATTCTTCCAATCCAGAGCACCAATGTTCCCGAATTGGGAACGATCATTCCAAATTGCAATTTGCGAGCGATTTATGGTAACATAGGATTTACATTATTATCTAAGTTTTTTACATGCTTTAGGGCTTTTTTGTTCTTTTAATTTCTCCAATTTGATCATAAAGCTGTGATTTTTAATCTGAAAGTTGTTTCTTTGAGTGTAATGATCTGTTCCCATTTTCATATTTAGAGTTTTGATTGCTATTTTTCATGAAATGAGTTTGTGTTGAATTTGGCATTTGCTTTTGAAGAATAGGCACTTATTTTAGCTCGAAGAGGTCCCCCCCACCCCCCGATGCATATAAAATACAGGAACCCCCTCATTTCTGCTCGAAAAGCGGAAACCACCTTGAACTTCAAAAATGTCTGCTTCAGTACAAAAGGGTAGATTACACCAAACTACCCTTAACTATCCTAGTTTTTTCATGGAGATACCTTACAGTTTTTTATTACTGCAAAATACCTTGAACTATGGATTTCAAGGGATTTTTAAAAAAAATTAAAATACCCCCAAAGGTAGGAGCTAAGGCATTTCATTGTAATAGGGACTTTAAGGTATTTTTAGTGAAAAACATCAATAGTTAAGGGAATTGTAATGTTATTCAGCAAAAAATATCTTCAAAAACCTGCAGTTTACCCTTCCATACATGAAGCTTCTCTATGCTGAAATGCCCTTGAATCGATTTTACTTAACTAAACCCGATACTTTATTTTTTGCATTCTTCTTCTTCTTCCCAAATCCATATTCTCTTAATCGATGCTCGCGTATAGGAGGAAAGCAAAAGAAGGTTGGTAGAGTGTGGAATTGAATTGGAGATTTTGGGAAAGAATGAGCGGAAAGAAATTTGGAGGACAAAAATTAGGGAAGAAAGAAGGGAAAGAAGCTTGGGAAGAATGATAGAAAGGCATTCTTGGAAAAAATTATGCCAAAAACACCAATGGCGTTGATTTTTTGGCGGGTAAAGTGCATGATTTTGAAGTTTTTTGTGTGTGTTTTTTTGGGGGAGGGGGAGGGTTGTTTCCTTGCTTTTCGGGCAAAAGTGAGGGGAACTTTATACAATTTAGCCAAATCCATTCACTCAAACTAATTTTGTTATGGAAATTAAATCCGTAGAGATATGGTTTTCCAAAGCAAAAATTTCTATACTGGGCATTGAAATGTTAAGAGCTTGTTAATAGGTTTCCATATCCGTGTAGTTCTCTCGATGTTGTAAAGCTATTAGAGTGCTAATTGACTTGTTTCTTTTGCCATCATGAACTCCCTATGAAATGCTGATTTATACAGAAAAAATTGTAGAAAATTAACATTTGTAATTTCCCCTACGGTGCCGCAAGAGAAACCCCTATTGTGGGCATCGTAGGGACAAAGTCGGGGTTAAAAAAAACAGATAATCCCCTCCCCCTTTCTCCCTACGCCCCAATTATCCCTAAATTTTTCCTACCAAAAAAATTAAAATTTACCGGCCCTAGATCCTCTTCGCCATCGTCCTCGAACCCTCCTCTTCGCCGTCGTCGAACCCTCTTCCATCCCCAACCTTCACCTTCGAACCCGGCTCCTTCGCCGTCGTCGAACCCTCCTCTTCGCCTCGCCCTTGAACCCTTCTCTTTCGCTCGCCGCCGCCTCCTTCTCCAAGGCTCGCTCGTCCCTCATCGCCGCTTGTTGCTCCGCCGCCGCCGTCTTCTCTCATGATCGATTCAGATATGTATTTCCACCTATTTTTAAAATTATCTAATTTGAGGCTTTTGGGGGTCGAGGGATGATGGGTCAGGGCCGGGGTGGTTTGGGAATTGGTCAAGGCCGGGGTTGGTGAATTAGGTCAGGGCCGGGGTTATTTGGGAAGGCGGTTGGGTTTGGGGACTCGAGATAGTGAGAGGGGGTAGCAGTGATGGGGGAGACGTGGGGTGAGGGGGGCTCAAGGCGGTGGGAGGGCCGACCCAGAGGAAGTCGGGGGTGGGCAAGAGGGAGGGGAAGGAAGTTGAGGGTTGTGGGGATGGGAGGCGGTGGGGAGTAGGGCGGCGGCGCACGGAGGTCGTGTGTGACGGCCGGAGGTGGTGGTAGGGGCCGACGGCGGCGGGTTAGAGTTTAGGATGAGGATTAGGGTAGGGCATTTTAGTATAAAAAAGTAATAGTTAAGGGGAGTTTAGCGTAACTTTGAAAAAAAATTAGGTAGCTTAGTGAAAATAGCAATATTTAAGGTTTTTTTTTGTAATTTTAATTTTTTTTGCTAGGGTTAGGGTATTCTAGTGAAAAAACAATAAGGGTATTTTAAAGTAATTTAGTTATTGTTGTGAATGCTGTTTACATTCCCGGCCTTCGTGCCACATATCTCATTATATCCCAATTTAGGAAATTTTATAAATATGGAGATCCTGCCGAAATGTTCAAAAACATCTTTTACCTACGTCTTTTACCTGCACACACCACACAACACAAAGGCAAAACATATACAACACGCTCACACAACACACACATACACAAATCACATACACACTAACAACCCTACACCTAAACGAAATCATAAATTGAAACTTAGATAATTTATCAAACTAAATTACACGTCATAGTCCCCGTCTATCAGTTAACATACGTTCGATGTTCGTCGTGACATAAAAGTACACGAAGGTTGTTAAATATCGGACGGTATCGTTGGGTGCTAACAACCGTCGTCACATAAAACTACACAAAGGTTATTAAATATCGGGCGCTATCGTTCAGTGCTAACAACCGCCGTGTAGTTTATGTCATGAGAAGATTCAATCGTATGATAACCGATAGATTTGTCCAGTGTAGACATGTTAGGAATGTATAAAGTAAACATCTACATTCATTTGTGTTTTCATTCGTTTCGAATTATTTCGTCGGTATTTTTCCACCGGTTCTCCGTGTACAAAGATTAGATGTTCATTTCAAAGTTGTTTCACAACATTGAAATAATTATCTATTTTATTACGGTGTACTCGGAGAACAGCGAGGAAGTGCTGTCGAAATTTTCTCGAAACAGGTGGAAGCACAAGCGAATGGGTATTTGCTCTATACATTCTTAATGAGATAGAAGTTTTACCCTCGACAGCCATTACCCTTGATATTTAATATAGAACCGTTAATATCTTTCTTGGAAAAAGAATCCAACTCCCGAGCTATGAGCATTTGCTCTGATAATCTTCACAGCCGTCAAGAATGGTCCCTGAATATGTTAAATATGTAATAGGGTTTAAATCACATGAATAGTTTAAACATGTAATAGGGTTTAAATCACAAAAACCAACTTCCCATTCCCTTTCGCTTCATACCTCGACCTTTCTAGCCCCACAGTCTCCGATTCAAGCAACGATTCCATAACTTCACTACTTCCATTTGTGAAACTTACAATTTATATGTTATGCAGTCTAACATGGCCTATGAGTACATCAGAGTTAAGGACTGGATGTACGTGGATCGGCAACAACGCATGAACCCTAAGTTCGTCGCAGGAGTTGCTGCTTTCATCGAATTTGTTCGCGAACATCATAAGGTCGTATTGGGGAAGATCCTTTGTCCGTGCGATAGGTGTGGGAATAAGTTGTACCAGAACATAGGGGAGGTAGAGCTTCATATTGTTAAGCATGGTTTTACCCGATTTTATACAACTTGGTTATATCATGGGGAAGAAGAAGATAATGCGGCGGAAGAAGAAAAAGAAAACTTCTTTCCAGGAGAGGAGGAAGAAGATAACTCATTCCGTGTGGACTTTGCCACGCCTGCAGGTATATTGCACACATATTAATTCATTTTGAACAATAAATTGTAGATACACATGCATATTGATTTTGAAATTACTTATATAGTCATTTTTTATTGTTTAGTTGGAGATGGTATCTCCACATCCGAAGCACAAGCCGTTTCCCCATTTGCAGGTATATTTAGATATATATTGCACGCATATTCATTTCGAACGATATATTATAGATATACATGTATATTTATTTTGAAGTTACTTATATAGTCATTTTTATTGTTTAGTTGGAGGGGGTGTCTCCATATCCGGGGCACAGACCGTTCCCACACCTGCAGGTTTATTTATATTTTATATATTGCGCGCATATTCATTTTGAACGATATATTATAGATATACACGTATATTTATTTTGAAGTTACTTATATAGTCATTTTTATTGTCTAGTTGGAGAGGGTGCCTCATTCGGGACACAGGCTACTCCCGCAAGATCCGTACATTCCGAGCACTCTGCAGGTTGGTATTTTTTACTATATAATACGTCAAATTGATTATGTATTATTTTATTCAGAAGTTACTTATATAGTCATTGTTTTTATTGTCTAGTTGGAGGGGGTGCATTCATGTCCGGGACACCGGCTGTTCATCACCCGAGGAACTATCGTGCCACTCGTGCCGCCGTCCGGGCACAGGCTTGTGGTAATGTCGCTGGAGGTATATACTGCAATCCAATTTTCGTTAATTTTTGAATTCTAAATATTGTTTTGTCTTGATATTGCATGTATATCAATATATTTTATAAATGCAGGGCACTCTCGGCCTGTCCGGGGGACTCGAGGGACGAATCAGTCCCACAAGCTGAGACCCGATCCCGCTAAGGGGCAGGGAGCATTCCCCATCATCTTTACCGCCGATGGCCGCTATACTGGCGCTAATGCCGAGAGGTTCGGTCGGTATATGGGTGATGAGAGCCGTTACCTCAAGAAGTATCCTCTTCATATTGATTGGGGCGTGCAGCATAACCGCTCCTTTGACGCGTTCTGGGACCAGGCCCAGGTATTATTATATATTTTTATTTGATTTATCAAAAAAAATTACTATCATTTGACACCTATAATTAAAAGAAATTAATTTTTTGTATTTGCAGATGGACTACGCCTTTCTTGCGGTTGATCTCGATGACCCTGATGAAGAGGATAGGGTGATCGATCTTCGCGCTATTTACCGGGGCCTTAAGAATAACATGCAGACTAAGGTCCGGTATAATAGGAATAAGTTGAAGGTAGATTGCTATGGTTTATGGCTGGCGACCCCTGAGGAGGAGAGAGAGGCTCTCCTACGGTCTTCGGCTTTTAGCGAGGTCGATTTAGAGACATGGCCTCTCATGTGCTTGTATTGGGCGTCTGCGCGCAAGCAGGTTTGTAATTTAAATGTAATTCAGTATTTAGTATATAATTTATTTTTTCATTGCTGAATTAGAAAACTAAATTTGATTGTGTTGTACAGAAGCAGGCCGAACAGAATAAAGAGAATCGAAAGTCCCAGAAGAGGGGTCGAGCTACTTACACGGGTGGCTCGAAGAACATAACTCGTGCCACAGAGGCAGCGGTAAATTATAATATATTTCTTTTGATATAATACAATATGAAAAGTAATATTATATGTGTGGTGAATTGCAGAGAGCTCGGAGGCAGGCTCAAGGTGGTACATCGAGCGTGTTACAAGATTATCTGTCCGTCCATGACACATCGACAGACCCGGCCACGAGCACGCTTAGATATCCCGACACTACCACAGAGGAGTATTGCGTACGTGTTAATATTTGTTTTAATTTGAATGAAATTTTGTTTTCTCGAGTTTAAATTTAAATGATTTACTTATGTTTGAATACTTTACATGAGCAGGCAAACATATCAGAGGTTGATTTCAGCGGAGAGACCGATCCGGTCATGTTGATCCCTATCTTAGACGCCGTACACGGAGGGCACCACGGTGGCTACGAGAGAGGCCGAGGACTTGGTCCCAGCAGGGCCCATCTGAGGTTGTCCTCCACTCCGGCAGTTATTCCTGCTACCCCCCGCCAGCGACGTCTGGAAGAGGAGCTGGCCACATTGAAGTCCACCGTCGAGGAGTTGAAGGAGATGTTGGTACGCATGTTATTTCTATTTGTGTATACGTATATCTTGATAGTTCTAATTTACGGAGCACGGATTCGAATACGGATACGAGTAGGATTCGCGGATTCGCAAGAATCCGATATTGATACAAATCCGACACAAATTCTATAGATTAATAACACATCATTTGAATTCGCAAGACTTGATTTCTAGACTTTGGGATTTCACGGCAAGACAGAGACTAAATCTAATACACCGTTATTCTTTTATTAAACAAACTTAAAAAAATTTACAGCTTCGACGGGCTACTCCTTCGGCCGCGGCTCCAGCTCCGCATGCAACTCCTCCAGGTTCTCCAGCTCCAGCTACTCCAGCTCCAGCTCCAGCTCCAGCTCCAGCTGCTCCAGCTCCAGCTCCAGCTCCAGCTACTCCAGCTCCAGCTCCAGCTACTCCAGCTCCAGCTCTAACTATTGCATCATTTTCGGAGTATTCGAGGGTCCTGGGCTTCAACGAAGACCAAATGCGCCAGCTTTGTCAGATACTTGGAGTTCGAGCACCTGGACCGAGCCAGTAGTGATCTTTTTAATATATTTTTTAGATTTTTGTAGGATATTTGTATTATATTTGCGACATGTATATTTTTTATATGATGATTATGATCCTCATTTTAGACTGATTTTGTATTGTGTTTGTTTATTTTGTTATATATTATGCGTGAGATATTATTGATATGTATTTTTGTATTTGGGTATATGGTATGATGTGTGATATATTATTGTGTATAGGGCATGACAAAAATAGAGGATTTTTAAAAAGAATTTAAAATGTTTGTCCCTACCGGTTCCACCGTAGGGGCAAACTATGTCCCGATAGTTGTCATCGTAAAAGCAAACGATGCTCCTGCCAGGTTCCACCGTAGGGTCAAACTATGTCCCAATGGTTGTCATCGTAAAAGCAAACAATGCTCCTGCCAGGTTCCACCGTAGGGGCAAAATGTTAGAAAAACCTGATATTTTGCCTCTACCAGTGTTAACCATAGGGGTAAGATATTTTTATTTTTTAAAATTTTAAAAAAAAAACCTGATACTTTGTCCTTACGATGGAATCCGTAAGGGCAGAGATATGTTCATGTAACTCGCTGTAGGGATGAAATATTATTTTTATAAAAAAATTTAATTGCATACGATTTTCTCCGCAGGGGGGACTTTTTGTCCGTAGGGGCATTTATCTCCCCCTACAGAAGTTGTCCCTATCTGTCAAATTTTTGCCCATGCCGTGGGCAACACAGGGGTAGAGGTTTGTCCCCACGGGAGCAACCGTGGGGGCAAGCCTTATGTGCAGTAGTGCTAGAGAAATGTAATGTTGGCACCAACTATTTCTACCATGTCTTCGAAAGAGGGATGCCGATTATTTCTGAAGGCCCGACGGACTCCTTTACCAATAACCCTCAACATGAATTTGATCTCCGATCACCGCCGCCAAACACAAGACCACAATGCCCTTCGGTGGGGAGAGAGGGATGTTTGGGAAAGACCAAGGCATGAAAAGAACATTTCCCTTGCATTTCAATATTTCAAGTCAGTGTCCAGCTCTAAAGCTTTTAAGCACACTCCACTTACTGTACCATGATCGAAAAGCTCACAAAGGCTAATGAGATGGATGCTGTTCAGTTGCTAATGCAGCAGATGAAGCTAGAAGGAATACCTTGTTCTGAAAATATGATCATTGATATCATAAAATCTTATGCTCGTTCTGGAACAAGCTCTTAAAACATTCTATCGGATCCAGGATCTCGGTTGCAGGCCTACGGTGAAGATCTCTAACCATCTTTTGGATGCATTGCTTAAAGAGAATAGGTTTAATACGATCACTCCAATCTATAGTAACATGAAGAAAGATGGGATGGAGCCTAATGTGTTCACTTACAATATACTTATCAAAGCGCTGTGCCAGAATGACCGGATCGATGCTGCTCATAAACTTCTTATGGAGATGGGAAGTAAGGGCCAGAGTCCTGATTCCGTGAGCCACACCACAGTAGTTTCTAGTCTTGCTAGGGCTGGAAATTTTAATGAAGCTATTGAGCTTGTAATGAAAATTAAACCTACTGCTGCAACCTATAATGCTCTCATAAATGGCTTATGTGGAGAATCAAAGAATGAAGGAGGTGTTTTGTTTAGTGAATGAAATGGTGGGTAACGGAGTAATCCCCAATGTTATTACCTACACAACTGTAATTAATGCCTCGCGCAATTCGGGGGATATGAATCTTTCTCTCGCTATTTTGGGCCAAATGCTTGTGAGAGGTTGTAGTCCTAATATCCTCACATTTACTTCATTGATGAAAGGGTTCTTGGAGGAGAGGAGAGTCAATAAAGCTCTTTGTGTTTGGGATCAAATGATCCAAGAAAATTGCTTACCTAATGTCATAACATATAATGTTCTAATCCATGGCCTTTGCTCTAACAGGAATCTGAAGAAAGCCCTAGACATATTTGATGGAATGGAATTAAACAGCTGTATTCCAAATGTTCGGACATACAGTATTCTCATGGATGGATTCTCGAAAGAAGGGGACTTTGAAGGTGCTTTATCGATGTGGAAATCCGTTTTCTTGCTGGGAGAGGTGAAGGCGCCCTACGATCGGTCTCCCCACCCAGGAAGACCCTTCGCTATGTTGAGCGGCGGTTGTAAGCCTAATACAGTTGTATACACTTGCACGGTCGACATATTTTGCAGGAATTCTATGTCTGATCACGCCCAGAATCTTATAAGTAATTCTGAAAATTTCCCACCAAATGGCGTAACATACAACACATTAATCAAATGACTATGTGATGCTGGAAAAGTGGGTTGGGCCATGAACATATTACATGATATGAGAAGTCATGGATGTCTGCCAAACACTAGAACTTACAATGAGTTGCTTGATGGACTCTTTAGAGAAGGGAATTTTAAAGAAGCCTTACGATTAATGAATGAGATGTTAGGGGCCGGAGTTGAGTTGAATGTAGTGACTTACAACACCATGAAACATGGTTTTTGTCACTGGTAATTTCAGCGAAGCTTTACTCCTTGTTGGCAAGATGATAGTTATGGGAATTCGACCTGATGCAATCACTTGTAACTCAATCATCCATGCTTATTGCAAAGCCAAAAAAGTTAGGAACGCTGCACGTGTTTTAGGTAGAATGGCAAATGAAATCGGTCATCGTCATCTGTTCACGTATACTACTCTTATCTCTGGTGTTTGTGTCGAACATAGATTGGACGATGCTGTGGTTTATCTTCTCAAGATGTTGCATGAAGGTATTTCCCCAAACGTCTCTACATGGAACGTTTTGGTGCATGGTGGTATTAAGGAGACGGATCTCTTTATGGCAGTTCGCTCATTGGAAAATATACTGTGCAATGGAGAGACGCATATATATTCTGATGTCGGTTTTTCATTGGACGATCAACAGAGAGTTCTTTGGGGTTGAGAATCAACATTCAAAATTCTTCAACCAGACTACTTGGTGATCAATTCTTCTGCTCGATATTGTTTACTCTGATGCAGTTAGATGAAATCCTTCTGCAGGATCTATCTAACAGAAAATGCACGATGAATTCAGAAAATTAGCTTGATTGACAAGGTGATGTGCAATCTTAGGTTGCAGCTACTGTTTTTCGGGCAGATTATTCAAAGTATTAATATATAAACAGGTAACATCGTATCATCCTGCATCAATTTTGTTTTCATTTTCTTGTTCAAAACTCAATGACTATGAGTTACGTAACTAAACTAATAGAACAACATATGTATTACTGTACATCGAAATAGAGTGAGAAAAATCCATTTGTGTAATCCTACTATTTCGAAGTATATGATAATGAATATCAGTTATATATTATCAAATAAAAGCACCCATCATTATCTTGTTCTGCTATTTTTCACTATTTTATTTGTTACTTGTTGCAAATATCGTGGTATGTAGGATTGAATTTACTTTCCCTAATAAACATATAAATTTCAAGAGAACTATGATTTGTATTGAGTCAAGTAATTCTATTTCCTATTAGGAAGAAGCTTGATCAAATATGGAGAAAGTTGGAGCTGCAGTTTTTGTATAGCAAATGGTTGAGTAGATGAATATACTTCGCAAGTTGTTTCCCAAGAAGAGACGAAGAAAATCATGACCTGCTTTTTCAACACAAGATAGATAGTGACGGAGAACCGAAGAGCCATAGGTTATAAGAGAATGCTCTTATGGGTATTATCAAAATTTCAATTTAAAATTCTGAAGGTTTCTGTTTTAGGAAGTTATTATGTAATTTATGAATATCAACAGCCATGGGCTCTTGTAATTTCCAATATAAAGGCTAGAAACATGAAGAATAATATAGATCAGACTATGATATTTTTGAATGATAAAAATTGAAGCTTTGCTAAACATCGAGTGTTGACTACTCTGTGAGAACCTTCGGCTGCAGTCTAAATCAATTATTCCGCCACCGTGAAAAGATTGGCTGCAGTCAGTCGTATATCTTAGCAGCTGCGGTTGGATTCTTTCCATTTTTCATCTTCGTTGTCATCTACTACAGATCCATCATTATCACCCTCAATGACAACTACCAGATCTAGCGCAACAAAATCTCTACATCGTTACATTCTCAAGCTCCCACTTGCTTCCCCATATATCTAAATATCAGAAAACAGAGGAGTGAACATCGAAGAGCTGACATTTAATTAACCAGTGGGGCATCTGATGAGGAACCAAGAGATGCCATGCATTTACAATTAGGAGTTTTCAGAAGCAAGAACTGAAAACTGGTCCAAATCCGCAGCCAAACAGCTGATGTTTGGTTTACAGATCTGTACAACACTGGTATTCAATAGGTCTATATTGGGTCCTTTTATTCAGCTTCCCAGCAAAAGCAGCATGTCAAAACCTTTGTTTCAGCCTTGGATCTGTGTAATAAACAATAAACGTCTTCTGATCTTAGGCAAGTCAACAAATAGCTAACCGTGGTAAAAGGGCTCAACTTGATCTCTTGTTTTAGCATTTGCATAAGTTTAGTTATTGATGTAGGACTTCGGTTATTAACTGTCAGCACATATCATAGTATATTACTTTAGACTTATTTGAATATCATTTGTCTGAAAATATGGTATGTGCGATCCTGACAAAGATTGTTTAGTGAATTAACACTTGAAGGATTACCTAATTATCAACACTAATTTAAATCTTTAATGTTTGGATTCATTTGCGAATATTAAGCTTGATATTCTAATGGTCTATTACTTGCAGCTATTGATATCAGAACTTGCGTTTGTATGTTGATCATATAAATTAGGGCTTGCATTTGTTAATTTGCATTGCTTTCATTTAAAATATCCTGTGTAGAATTTGCGTATGCATCATAGCGTGATCGCCTTTTAATCATGTGCATCCACACACACATTTAGAGTTGGTCTTACTTTTAGTCTTGCTTTAAATTGGTATCAGAGCTTAGGTTAGGGTATGTTCTATCGTGGTAGATAGGACTTTTACGGATAGTGCTCATAGCATGATTTTTTTATCAATACGAATGTTGTCGTGCTAGAGCTCAAAACAAATTTTGAGAAACATTCATATTAGTGTTCTAGCACTCAAAGTGCGAGTTGTGAGCATAACTAGGATCATGATTATGGCTGCAGGGAATATTATAACGACTGCAAAGATTATTATTATGATTATTGTGATCATAATTAAAATGACTACCTCACTACAACTACTCTCTCAAACAAGTCATTGATATTCATAAAGTTGGCTTATAAGGTTCCTAGGAGTGTCCGCTATTTTGATGAGATTGATCATAAGATTTAAGTGAAATGAGAGGCGACATCCGGGAAATTCATCATGTTATCTTAGAAATTAGAGTTGATTATGAAGCCAAGAGAACCAGACGAGGTAGTTTAGTGAATACATCCCAGCATCTTAGTGAAGAGTTTACAGAGCCCCTAGATCATCCAATCGAAGTTCATCATATTTTTGTTCAAATGAATTACCCTGGTGATACTATAATCACTCCCATTTTAGATGAACCTTCTCTCGAGTTCACTTAGTCTTCTCTTAAGAACATCCAAGTGACACTAGAGTTTATTGACATCTCTTCCACCGAGCAACCTGCAGATTTTCATAATCATGTTGATATGTGCTACTCCATCCAAAACCATTATTGGATCGCCATCCATTGGCTTGCCTCATGTTCAGGTGAATCCAAATGTATACGATAAGATTACTCAACTCCTTAAGCATTAATGTAGAAAGATATTGGTAGAAACAGTCTTGGTATAATGGTATTGCCCTTTCTTCACCATTTCACTCATTAAGAGCAAGCACCGAGTGAACATTATCACTTCTAGACTCGACATATTTGTTGGCTTTTCGATTGCATCTAGATTGTTTCATGAGCTTCATCACTACACTAAGTATCAACAATCACACGTGTCTAGAAATACTGTTTGAGGGGTTGGTGCTAGAGTTTGGATTATCCAAAGTATTAGAGCAATTAGAGTGGTGTTCTTAAGGTATGCATTATAGAGAGTTTGCAGTCATTTACACATCTTCATGTTTTGCATTTCACTGGTGAATAAAATCTATAAACTTTAAGCTAATATTGACAGGTGAACAAAAGAATTTGAAGCAGGACATGTCCAACATGATGTGTTGATAATTGTATGGCCAGATAGACAGTAAAGAAACTACACATTTAATGAATAGATCTATATTATATTTGTAGAAAATCGAGTCATATTATCTATGGCTAGATATTTGGAGTGTCATGGGTTATAAATTTGTGTTCAATGTTAAAAACTCAATCCAATATCATGAACCGGTTAATTTTCTCCTGGTCCAGACACAATTTAGCCTGCACCCTCGGAATCGGCAAATGCAAGTCCTGAATAAAATCGTACCGCTGCTTAAATATTTGGAAATACCTTTTCACTTTTGATAGTGAATCAGTGGAGTACTTCTTGCATCCACTAAATTTTAGGAGCATTCATTTAAATACTAGGGTTATTTTGATCCCACACAGAAAATTATTCTTTATTTAAAAAAATTCTATGAAGCATGGAAACGGATACTGAGTATTGATACGATTCACATACGTGGAAACACAATTTTTGAAAAACCTATGATACGAGATACCTTTTATATATCATTAAAAAAAAATAAGTATAACATACTGTGGAGTGATCCATTGCAAACTGGTCTGCGTTTTTTAAAAACGGGAACTCCCGATCCGATCCGTTCAAGTTGCTCACTCTACCCTCAAATGTGTTTGAAAAATTAAGGGATTTAAAGACCTCTAGCTTATGCATCGCTGGGTGAAAAAATGAACGTCTTTCGATAATGCAACATGAACGTCATCCGATGCATAGGCTAGAGATCTTTAAATCCTTTGATTTTTCATACACATATATTTGAGGGTAGAGTGATCAACTTGAACAGATCGGATCGTTAAATATGTCGTAGATCGGGAGTTCCTGTTTTTAAAAAACGCGGACCGGTTTGCAGTGGAGCACTCCCCATTACATATGTAATATGTTAATGTTTTAACATATGTGCATGAATATATTAATTAATAATAAGGCAAAATTATGCCACATATATTCCATTAACACTTTAGCATGTTATTCTAAAATAACAATTGTAGTATTCTCATGTATAATATTTGAAAGGCTTTGATTTCAAATATCAATTTGATCCCGAAGTTTCTGAGAGTATTGGTATCCGATACGCGTTTCCGATACGATACGTGAGGCGATTTGGGGTTTCCGTGCTTCATAGAAAAAAATATCCCCACAACTTCAGTAGTTTGTATTTCATCCTGAATCTCTCAACTTACTCCATGTTAGACTTTTTTCTACGTATTATCATCGAACAATCAACTTATTGTCCTAATAAATTAAGAGATCATAACTTGGCCAGAGACCTTCCATGTGTGAACTATCAAAAGGTATAATATGCCAAAATTTCGGTTTGAAGTTAACTAGATGGTGGAATTTCGAGAAAATAACAAACAAAAATGTAAAACATAAAACATTAAGAATAAGGGGTGCTTGTTTGGAAATAATGAAAATTTAGGACGCTATGTATGGAAAAACCATGAATCTTATCTACCGTTTTGAACAAAATTTATATTGATTACCATAGCCTTGGATGAAATAAGCACAAGCCGTCACTCTCAAGAATTCTTCGATATCGCTACTCAATGGGGCGCCTCCGCTTACTATCATTCGGATTTGACCTCCTAATCTAGCCTTAACCTATATTGAGAATTGGACAAGAAAAAAATTTCAAACTTTAACAAGAAAAAATATTTTAAAATATTCTCATGCAATGAAGATTGAGCAAACTTACTTATCAATTAAACCTTGCGAAATGCCAACAGGTCTGCAAATGGTGAGGCTTTTAAATCTTTGTACCCTAATTGCATCCAATAGAGTTTGCTGAAAATGCAACAAGAATTAATCGATTATTATCGTGCAAAAGAAAATGGAGGGATTTTCTCATAATAATCAAATTGCATCTGGCAAACTTACTATTTGTATAGAAAATAAAAAAAATTCCTTCTATGAGGTAGCAGTTCTGATACTGACTTAACTATACCTGTAGTCAAATAACCAAAAACAAAATTAATTAAATATAATAAGCGTAACATTGAAAAAACAGTTAAGTTTGCACTATCGGACTATTAAAGCTTCATCCTTCTGGTCTCTGGTTAAGACAAGCTACTGGAATTATATATGTGGCTAAGTTAATGATATTGGTAACTATATTGATAACTTTATTAAGACATTCTTGAATAAAAATATTATGAAAGTAATATTTGTTGCTTAAGATTTATCTTTGAACTTTCATATCAATGATATCTCTGTTTAATTGTTGTTATTGATAGAGAATTATAGTCTGAGTTTTAGCATAATCAAAATTAAATAAGTTAAAAATGAAATATAAATAGACGAAAATAACTAATATAGAGTGTTGCTTGCCTTTCAAAAGCACAAGGGACACCAGTAAGGAGCGTTGGCTTCAATTCATTAATATCTTCTCTCAAAAGATTAATATCCTAGTAAACAATATCAGCAACAATGACAATCAAATATGATAAACGGAACAAAAATATAGCTTACGAAGTAAAAATATTAGCTTAAAATAAGTTAAGCACTACCCCTTGATAAAATCCTATAGAAGCTCCCTTGTGGAAGAAAAATTCTTCAATCATCCGATCGAGAATGTGAGCAAGTGGAAGGAAGGAAAGATATACCTCATTATTTGTCATCTAATAATAAAAGAATATTGAAAAATCAATGTAAAAGAAAAACGGTTATGGAGAATACACCTAACTTAAACTTAGCTAAATTCTATTAGCTAGCGTAAACTCCACTTGATTCACACTAACCAAAACATATATCAAACTTATTTATAATGAAAGTTTTTCATTTGTAGACAACTTTCCAATTGCCATAAATTTATGATAAATTACATCTGTCCTGCCTTATTTTTCCTATCATCTTCTTTTTCCTTCTTTTTCTTTAACTATAATTCAAATCTTCAATCTTTTTCATGCCACTTCATGATCTTCTTCTTGCAGATCTTGTTCCTCCACTCTTAATCAAAATCCAAGTTTTTCATTTTACAATGTTTTATTCTTCCATCTTCTTTCTTTTTGTCAAAACAAAAGGTCAGAGTTTTGTAATAACCAGCGATGTGAATTATTGATCTTCATTGTTTTGAGACAAAAACCGTTCAAAATCAATGATAGAAAAGGAAAAAATATATTTTCATAAAAAATGAGACAAGAGTTTAGATTACTTTTGAAAAGATTTGGTTTTTTAACATGCTTGCAGAGAGCTCTTTATGCTAGCTAGGTAGTTTGCAAATATGGCGAGGGTGAAGAAACGTAAAAGTAGAAAAGGGCACGTGCACAGATCTTATCAGGTGTATAGCTTTCGCGACTTCGTTATAAATGACAAGCAATTGAATGTAGTTTTCAACAAAAAGGAAACTTTTGTTAATATTCATAGTTTATGATGTTTAGACATTACAACGTGAAAGTTCATTATATATATGTTAGTAAATTATCTTATTATTTTACTGAAATATAAACTATGAAACATACCTTGTCTTCGAATAGTTCCATAAACAGGACTACACTTCGCACTTGCGTAGCATGGTTTTCACGAGTCAAAATAACCCCTTTGGGTTGCCCACTGGTTCCGCTTAAATACATTATTGTGCATATATCAAGAGGTCGAGGGGGGATAGGCTGTGAGAGGAACTCTTTTCCCTAATTAGACATCATCACATAATTTGGATTAGAACCAAAACAGGAAAAGTTGCATACTCTAATTAAAAAATAGTGAAATTATTTTTGGAACAAAAAAATGATTACAAAATTTAGATTATCCAATCTTGAAATAGTTACAAGCTCTACCAATAAGGTTAGGTATATAAATAGGAAACAATAGTCTCTCTCTCTCTCTCTATATATATATATATATATATATATATATATGGAGGAAAGATGCCATATGAGGGAATTTCCTCTTATGGCGTCGAAAAAATACAACCTCCATCGTTTTTTCCGACGATCGGCACCCATCATCTTCATCGTTATCATTTAAGATATGGATATACCAAATTTCATGTGATTCTACAACATTTTCACCGTTGAATTAGTGGGTTCAAAATTAACAGTTTACCGATATTAGAACTTTTTACATTGCTAAATCAACGGTGCAAAAGTTGTAGAATCACATGAAATTTGGTGTACCCACATCTTAAATGATAACGATGAAGATGATGGATTCCGATCGTCGGAAAACACGATGGAGGGTATATTTTTTCGACGCCATAGGAGGAAATTCCCTCCTATGGCCTCTTTCTTCCATTATTCTCTCTCTCTCTCTCTCTCTCTCTCTCTCTCTCTCTATATATATATATATATATATATATATATATATATATATATATATATATATTACACAGTGAAACTCACATTTCAGCCATTGAGCTGATGTGCAATCAAGGGATAGAATCTACAAAATGAGTGTTAGGGTTAATCATATTCCTGAAAATTTCTTATTGCTGAAACAAGCGAATTATTATTGTTCTATGATCTTACTTGATCCAGTTTCTTATCTTGCACAAACACAGAATCAATTTCTGCATGTTCTATTATGTAATTTACAGCTCCTGATCCTATTCAGTAGTAATAATAACAACAATAATTAGACAAAAAGTGAATTTGATTTCTAAAAAATCAACAAAGAATTATAATAACTAACCCATTGCTGGCCTACACTAAATGAAAATTCCATATTAGAAAAAGAAATACATCATAGTTCTTATTTATAACGAGAAGATAAATTGAAAATAAAGACCGAAAGATGGCCTCCATTGCTACTATCCATTGAGGGCAGTTTATTCCATAAATTCCTACGCGCAAACCCTTTAGCACATCAAAATGATTTCTCGATTTCAAAAACTAAGCTAAAGTTATTTAATTCAGAAGTTAAATATTAATTCGGATGGCATACAGGTTTAACATCCAGATACATTAAAGCAGAACCAATATGGAGAACTTCCTCATAGATTTCCTTGTACGTTTTCCATTTATAAGTCCTTACCTGAAACAATATTAACAGGAAATGGTAGAAATTTGAGAAGAACACAAAAAAAGGAGTAAATAATTAGGCAAACAAAGATTACTAAGTGGCGTACCTTTCCATTAATGAACTCACGCCAACCAAGCATCCTATTTCCTGGATGATTCTCTGCTCCAACTCTTCAGGATAAGAAATTTCATATATGAAATATAAGTCTCATCTTTAAATTTCCATTTAGAGAACAAATTAGAAGTACTTTGTTCAAGAAATTTCATAACAAACATAATACAGCCTTAGAACTTTTCTAGAGGGAGATAGGGAGATCCTCAATTTGGTTGAAGGAAAGCCACCCCCAGCATCTCAATCATCTCAATATACACAAGATAGAGAAATAAAAGCGTTTGCAGTAAGATTAGAGACGATTCTGACATGTTTGTCATTGCATTATGAGACATTATGTATGTGGGTGTGGACTGTGGATTACTGAAATGCTAGGATCTTTTCATTCTCAAGAACATTCTTTCTTTGGATGATCATATAAATAAATTTTCTGCTAAAGTTATGTGTAAGTGCTTCAAAAAGGAGGTGAGTTTGTTGACCAGGATACCCTAGTCTCCATTGTCATGATCAGGAGCCTATGTAATATGTGAAGATCATATAAACACTACACAACGCATCATAAAGGAAACCCATAATATATGCCTTTGTGATAAATTGATCATATTCCTACAAAATTTGCTATAGAAACATGAGGGTTAGGGTAAATGATATTCCTGAAAATTTACTAAACAGCCCCTGATAAAGAAGATTTTCTCCTCAGAGTCACTTATATACACTTTGGTCTTGTATCTTTCTTTATTTCAGTACTGCCCTCACTTTGTACATTTCAGGTAAGGACTATCCATATGGGTTACTATAGTCTCTGTCTATATCATTATATTTGCATATTCTTCTCAAGTTAAAATGTTTCGTTGCTTTTCCTCATCATTTACAACATTAAATGTTGCTGCGATGGTACAACTGAAAAAGAGCGTCACATTTTCATGTTTTAGTCTTTGTTTGGGCAGCAGTATACAGCAGCAAGTGTAAACTCTACATAGGCAGTGTATGATTCTATGTTTAGCCATTTGTTAGTATATTTCAGTGAAGGGATAACATTTTTTTTTCAGTAAAATGATTCAAAGCCGCCTTTATTGATAATATAGCCAGACTTCTTACCTCCACCCATTTTATATTGTCTCCAAATAACATCCAAATGCAGTTATATGGATATAGATTATTACTAAGGTTTAATTGTATATTACGACATTTGACATGGTTTGTTATCGCTCCTGACATATAATTTCTAGATTTGATCTTATCTATAATATATACATTTGACTTGACATTATTAAATTTACCAATTTTACTATTAATATAGTATGATGTTTCACCATATATCGCTATGTTTGTCGGTTTGTTACTATATTTAGCACATGACAATTTCCATGGAGCTATATAGCACAATGTTTCACCGTATATCGCTACGTTTGGTAGTTTGTTACTATATTCAGCATAGGACAATTTCCATGGAGCTATATAGCACAATGTTTCACCGTATGTCGCTACGTTTGGCAGTTTGTTACTATATTCAGCATAGGACAATTTTCAAGGAGTTATTTCAATTACACAGAGGAAGAGAGTGGATAAAGGTATCACAAGTCACAGTTATACAAAATACACTAAAAGGATACTCCATGGGTTTTTAAGAGGGAATCTTCGTTTTTGGATCCAGGGATCTAAACCTATTGCTTTCCAGAACTAGGGGCCTACAGACACTTTTCCCAAAGCCATAAAGGTTGTCATTCCAAACAATTCTTGAAGTTTCCTGATCATGAATTGGCTCACTAGAAGAAAGGTTTGGAGAAACAACCTGAAAATTTCCCAAGAAGTCGTCGTGTTAGGATCCATTGGAGGAAACCCATCCTTTGCTAATATATTTCGGTACACTGGTCCAACAGATAGCTCCACTTCCTTGGTGCCAGGCTTTGCACTCTCGACTTGAACTGCATATTTCTCCATTGCTCTCTTTCCTTCTCAAGGATTACCGATGAACACACAATCATCAAGCATTACACCCCTTTAAATTTATGGTAGCAATGAAGCTACCATATCTTCAGTAATGGTTATATACGGGTCCAATTTGTAATAAATTAATTCTGTACCGCGTGATTTCATATAGAGACAGGGTAATTGAATCGTAATAAATCTGTGAGCCCACAAATTTAATTAAAATTTCAGAAATGATATCGTTTCTCATGAAAATAGCAATGTTTCCTCAGAATGTAATTATTTTTCCTTCGGTAGAATTAATGTTTTCTGGATTTTTTTTTGTCAAGTGCACAAGCATGCATGATATATACCATCACATAGATTGTTAATTGAAATCACAAGTGTAACTAACATTTCATGTATGCAATTTCACGACGCAGTGTTGCAGAAGAGAAGTATCCTGGAAATAGGATGCTTGGATGACCTGAATTCACTAATGGAACGGTAATTCGCTTTGGAAATTATAGTTCTAAATTGTTTACCCCCATATTTTTGTTCTTCCCCATTTTCTAGCATTTCTTGTGAATTTTGCGAACTATTTTCCTGGATACATTTTCTTTCAACTATAGTAGCTCTATTAATGGTTATGGGTCCAACACATGAATCACTTGCATTATAGTATATTGATTCATAAATACTACGATGATCCTAGTAAAGACAAACAAAGTGATCATCTCATAAGTGTTTGTGCCCACAAATCTCAACCAGATTTCGGAAATGATTTTGTTTCTCATGAAGATAATATTTTCTCAGAAATTATTCTTTTTGCCTTCATTAAAGTTAACGTTTTGCGAGCAAATTGATGATACCCCTTTAAATTTAGAGAATAATGGAGAAATTCCCTCATATGGCTGTTTAAAAGTCATTTCTTCACCATTCTTTTGGACGATCAGGACGTCCATCTTAATCTTAATCATCCACAACACAGATACACCGAATTTCATGCGATTTTAATACTACTACCCATTAATCTTATAGGTGCAAAATTAATTGTTTTTCGATGATAGAACATTTTCCACCAGTAGATTAATGGGTGAAGTGCATGAAAATCACTTGAAATTTGTTTATTTATGTTGTGTGTCATGAAGACTAAGATGGACGATGGTGATCATCGAAAAAATGTAGGGTTGGCATTTGACCACCATACGAGAAGATTCCCTTCCATGGCCTTTGTCCCTTCATTACTCTCTGTTTATTGGTATTAATGAAGTTATTGAACCATCATTAATGTCCTTTGGGTCCAACCCATGGACCATTTGCATTGTATTCCCTCCGTCCTTTTTTACTTATCATTTTCGAGGAATGTACACTGATTAAGAAAAGCATTATCACTTTTTTAATATCAGCAATTAATCTACTGCCATATCACCACTAAAAAATCATACAATTTCTGCTCTCAACTATTTAGAAAAGCATTATCATTTTTTTAATATCAGCAATTAATTTTCTAGGCTATTTTTGGTATTGTATCATTTATTAATTATTTTATTATTAATGAGTTTCTCGTTATTCTAAAAACGTCAACTAAAATGGGACAATTTTCTCTTTCTAAAATGACAAGTAAAAAGGGACGGAGGGAGTAATAAATTGAGTAATCTTACTCTGGTTTACCTAACCATAGGAGTAGTTGTCAAATTAAGTTTGTGAGCCCACAAATTTAAACCATGAATTTATTTTGTTTTCCTTCATTAATAACCCTAGGAGGTATTGTATCATTTATTGATTATTTTATCATTAATAAATTGAGGTTTTGTTGGATTTTGGGTGAAGTGCAGGAGAACAGACATTTTCCTGACAGTTGAGTTAGAGTTGGTTGTTGAACCTACTGTGTTACTCATTTTTATTATATCTTTTCAGGTAGTGTGTGTGTATTTGACTCTTCGAACTACTAAATGGAAGATCCCGGGTCCCCCCCAAACTCCTCTTGCCCACCACCGGGCCATGTGCCCCGCACTGTAGTATATTTGTTTATTGTTTGCCTTATAAGATGTATGTTATAACTCTCATATTGATCTTGACCAGGTTTACTCAAACAGGAATATTAAATTTTTGTTACGGATCAATGGAGATTATTTTTAGCTGTTGTGTGATGACTATTTCTATATCTATAATGAAAATTGAAAGGATTAGCTCTACACCTTAGCACTTTTTAGTAGATTGGGCTGTGCCGACACTTGCGGCGAGAGTTGTGACGATGATATCGATACGTTTCTTTTAGTTGTTTTTAAATGTGTCGATTTGTATTTGAATTTGAATTATTTGAAGGAAAATACTTAACCTATCCACTTGAAATTTCTAAAAAAATCTTTCCAAAAGACAAGCATCATGACCCTTGTCTGTTCGGTACGAATATCTAGATGTTGGGGGTCCCACCATTTTATCGTTTGGATAGATTTGGGTAGGATTTCAAGTGGGCAGGCAAAGTGCTACTCTTATTTTAATACTACTAGTACTATTTAAGAGTCCCCCAACAGCGACATTAAAAGCTTTAAAGTTTTTGTGAGGGATAAGGAAATAATTTTTATGATCCGACAACTACCACCAAGTTCCAGCTAGTTCCCATGACCCACCTGTAACCGCAAAAATGGGGGGGGGGGGGAATGGAAGTAAGAGTATTTAGTTTCAATAATCTGAAAGCAAATTGATTTCTAAAAAATTATATTGTTAAAATGTTAAAAGAGTCAATATGTTTAATTAATTATTTATTAAATCAAGGACCCAATTATAGCTACTTACAAGCTTAATATCTGGAATCTATAGGCTTTTGATATAACTAACTAATGCTTATTTGGTAACCAAATTTTCTTCCTTGGCTGCAATTGTCCTTTATGATGCAATTGGGAGCATATTTGGGTTAAAAATCAAGTTTCTGCGGTATTGAACCCTTTTTTTTATCAACACTAATCCATTTCCTTTTGTTATCCTTGGTCAGGCTTTTGCTGATACAAACATAATTAGTCCTCTTGTTGTCTACAGCAGCATAGATTTTGAGATCAAAAGGCCCTTTGAGCATTATCAAACTGCTGCATGCTCTGCTACAACACTTGAAGTAACAAATATTATAATGTTTCTCAAATTATTGTAGGGTTACCTAGGACGGCAAGGTTTCGGGAGGCATCGTCCATGCCGTTTTTAAAGTTTTGCCGTTCTAAAGAACCCTAACTTAGAATCTTAACTAGATATTTAAACGAACAAGTAATGTTAACAACTTAACATTCAAGTGAATGAGGAATACAATCTTTGTAGACCGGTCCTTCACTTCAAAAGCTCCGTATAGTAGTCCCTTCGCTGCGAGTTGTAATCTCCCGAACTCTAGAAAGGGTTGTCTGGAGAAATGAACAAGCTTGCTCGAAGTCTTCGAGTCCGAAGATGATCTACGTCGAGAAGACTCAAGCTCATGCTAGCTCTTCACTAATATATGAATTAGTGAAGCAAGCACCCTAAACTAAATGGCTAATGGTAGAGAATGATGAAGTAGGAAATGGAGCCTCTTTAGTTTTCTTTTTCTCATAATATTTTCTCACCATGGAAAAGGCTAGCAAGCTTTTTCTCTCATAAAGAAGATGAAGCATGAAGAAGAAAGAAAAGAACTCATGAGGTGAGAATAGCAAGCATGGGTGAGTTAGTGTCATACACTAACTCATGTAGAGAATAAACCATGGGTTAACAATAATGGTTGGGTTAATAAACATTTTCAAGTAAAACAAATGAGTGGACTTGGTCAATGGTTCTACAAGCTTCTACAAGCTTGAACCATGTGACTAATTACCACTAATTTATGAATTACCAAGATAAAAACCTAAGGATTATCATAACCATGGTGTGAGTCTCATACACCCATGTTGCATGTGACATCTAGCATGACACAAAATAATGTACATTAATATATATCACATATATACTAAGTGTACACATGTAAGAAAAGAAATCTTAAGTGAGCTAATATTAGTTAATGTAAGGTAATATATCAAAATATAGTTATACATTAAATTATTAAATCAACACTTGATTTAATAATCCGGCTATTTCCTATACAACCGACTAATATCTAATGCAACAATCTATCGAATCAACGCTTGATCCAATAACCCGGATATATCTCATATAACCGACCGATATCACATATCGCAAGAATAGAATACAGTATCACATACGCGCATTAATCTCGGTCCCGCACATATCACATATGTGCTCCTACTTCGTTTCGCATGAACCAGGAAACCTCTGTATAGGACTCTAAAGACTCGTCAATACGCCGACAGTAGATGATGATCATATCAAACACCCACAAGCCGCAAGCGGTCTGCTAAACGTAACGGCCATCCGGATATTGAGCGATCAGAAGATCAACAAGCAAGCCTGCTCGTACTCCTGCGAATCCAATCAGTAACACTACCGTACAGTCCGGTCTCTTCGTCGGATATGCCGCATATCATAGCCTGGGGGTGGTATAACGTCAGACCCCAATAGCCTGATAAGTCATGCCGATGCAAGATGCATAACGGTTCGAGAAACTACTGATAACACTTACCAGTAAATCTCAACAATCTTGGCCAGGGATTTCCTGTTATGGCCAATCGAGCATAGCGCAACATCAACTCCCAATACCGAAAGATACGAATCCCCTTCTATCGCTCATTGCCTCCATGTGACTCGGGACTGTACCCAAAAACCACCTTTTGCACGATCTCTTGACCGTGGTATGGTGGAAATCAAAGCACAGTGGGAATCACACGAGACTCTATGACGATCTCCGGTCAACAGACTAACCTGTACCAGTGTCACCAGAGAACTGCTATCTGACGATAGGTATAATACCATCTAGGAGTTCTCGGCGAGTCCGTCCAGTATACCCAGTCTCCACTGAGCACCCATATACCATCTTTGATGTCAAACACCAATGGATATGAGATCATCCATCACCCATCATATGGGTCAAGATACGCATACGCTAGTCTACTCTGGAGTATCGATGTCATGTCTCGATACTCCTACGACTAGGAACAGTTATAGGGTGTACTGGTGGACTACCCTTGACCCACTAGTATGATCTCCATCATAGTCCTGGTAGTCAAGTACACATCCTAAGGGCTTTATCAACATGTGAGAGCAAGACAGCATCACGTATACAAGTCAACATGTTAAGATAAAGTGCAACCATATAGCATACTATCATATCGAGCAAGAAAGTCCTCCCTATATATGTCCAAGCATCCACTACAATATACATCCCATGTACAGTAATGGCCTCTAGGGCATACATATAATTAACAATCTCCCACTTGCACTAAGGCCATCTGTTGTAGTATCCAATACCCAACAATATTGCAGTGGTTGTAGTATCCCATACCCAACCATCCCAAAATTTCTCAAATAGTATTTGGAGAAGCAGGCCTTGGTGAATGGATCCGCCGTGTTGTTCTTCGTGTCAACTCTCATGGCCTCGATCCGTTGGAGATCAACCATCTCCTTGATCAGGTGATATTGTTCTCAGAATATGCCTGGATCGTTGATGGGACCGGTGTTCCTAGGCTAACAGCCACAACTCCATTGTAGTCACAATAACAATTATTGGACGCTCAATGATAGGAACCTTGTTCATCTCATGAACAAGTAATGTCCAGACAACCTCTTTGGTAGTATCGTTGGTAGCAATGTATTCAGCCTTTATCGTCTAGTATGCTACGGTATCTAGCTTGGAACTCTTCCAACATACCGTCCCTCCACTGAGGGTAAAGACAATGCTTGTGACTGACTTTCAGTTGAACTTATCACCCTGGAAGCTGGAACCAAGAACTTTCTTTTAGTGCTTCTCAAGTACTTAAGAATGTCCTCCACGGCTGTCTAGTGATTCTTTCAAGATCCGATTGATTCCTGATCACTACACCTAGTGAGTCATCTACATTTGGTCTGGTACATAACATCGCATACATGATAGAGCCTATTGCCGAAGCATAGGGTATTGTAACACCCGAGCCCAATGCTACTATTTTCTGTTATTGGTTGAGCATTAGATATTACTCATTTCATTTATCTTGCTTATTTGGGTCTTACTGTAAAATTTTATCTGGCTAAGTCATTCTGCATATAACAAATTTTAGCATCTAAAATAAAATTAAAAAATATTCATCTTGGCCTACTTGACATCCTTAGCCTCGTGGTAGCGTCCGTGCAGTGTGTTCTCGTCCCGTTCAGTGAAACGGGCGAGTTTGGATGGCTACGTGCACGTGCGTGTGTCCGTTTTGAGAGTATGCTTTTTAATCATAAAACATTTCATTTTAAAATTTGGAACCCGCTTAAAATCCTATTATTTGAATTTCGAATTTTTGGACCCAACCCGGGCGCAATTTGGAAATGTTTCATTTGGCGCCAAAATCCTAAATTTTAATATTATTAAAACCTTCGCATATATTTTTCTAACTAACATGATATCTTACTGTTCATTACCTATCTTTTAAATCTTTAAGTTAATCATATAATATTTTTTACAATCTTTTATATCCTTCTTAATTTATTCTCTCAGCCAATCACAACCTCCCCTTTAACCCCGCGGGCCCCACTTTCTCTCTCTCTCTCTCCACTTTTTCCTCTCTCTCCCTCTCCCTCATATATTCTCTCGTACTTCTCTTTATCATTTTTCTCTTCTTGCTTCATGTCTCGTTTCTCATTTCTTTTAACTGTTCTTTTGTTGCCGGAATTCCGTCGTGCCGGTGACGTTTCTCGACGTTCCAGCGAGATACCCCGACCCGTGTGGTTCCTTTGTTCGTCGTTTGGGTTCATTCCGTGAACCGTGCGCCGTCGCGAGTTTTCCCTGCCGACGGTTAACGTTCCGTTTTCCCGATTCGCGACCCATCGAGGCAAGTTAATCTTGCTACATGCTATATACTTTTATAATCTTCATTTTATAATGTTATACATTTGAAAATCTTATAGTTTACATATGAAATGTCGTTGAAAAATCGGATATGACAAATCTGAAATTTACTGTACACCTTATCTTATAAAATTCATTATAAATCATAGAAAAATCATTAGTATACGTTCTTTAGTTCGTTACGAAGCTAATTCAGAATACTATAACTCTATGAAATATTTACTTGCAAAATAAATTGTTTAATTAACGTAAAATGCAAATGAACACGTCTCTAAACTGCTGTCCAGGGAAATTCCAGCAGCAAACTTTCAACTTTGAATATTCATAACTTTTTGTAGGGATAACCTGAGATGCTTATACTTATAAAACTGAAAACCTTATTGAATTATCTTTGTTTTGGTATAAGATACGTCTCTTTTGGAGAACGTTTGTTATTTTTAAGCTATTTTACAAATTAGGGTGACGCTGAATTTCTGAACGGAACCTTCTTGTGCATGGTTAATCAGTACATCTTTTATAGTTACTAATCGCTTCGAATATGCTATCCATATTAATATTATTATATCAATATTTATATCACATATTGTTTAGTTGTACATCCCACATTACCATTTTACAGTTTTATAACTTTTCGGATACCCGTTTGCATCTATCGCATTTAAGATACATATAATTGCAAGCATAGATCACACTATTACATAATAATGTGATATTAACACTCCATGTTTAATAAATTGCATCCTAATTAATATTGGAACTATAAATGTAACCCTAATCGATAACTGTGCATCCATATCCTTGAAATTATATTTATTTACATATCATATTACATGTTCCAGTTTATTGTTCTGATAGTACTCATGCTTGTTTATTTATACATATACTTATGATAGTTTGATTATGAGCACCCACATGACATCTTGTGCTTCCTGACATGACCTGTTACACTTCCTACTTGACATGACATGGTACCGTACACTCTTGACATGACATGACACCCTATACATATCGACTCAACCTGTTAAAACGTGACCTGACCGGTTACCTGATTTCATGCCTAATGCCGACAAACCTGACCATTCCTGCTGTCTATCCAGACAGACCTACTTTTACTTGATTTTCTGTTGGCATTAGTCCTTGACTACTGAATACCTGACCTGACATACATAACTTGGGGGTATGGGGAAATCAAAGATGAACCTGACTTGTAACTCGACAGTTCACTACCGTTCGAGTGTACACATTCCTATTCTGTGCCCAGCGGCATGTCTCGGTTTCGGCCGAGAATATTGTGGCCGTGATCCCGGGTATGTACGGGGTAATACCGAGTGTACACTTTCCTATTCTGTGCCTAACGGCATGTCTCGGCTGCAGCCGAGAATATTGTGGCCGTGGTCCCGGGTATGTACGGGATACTATTGGGTTACATCGACGATTCATCAATTGGTTTCAAAGACTATAGAGTAGAAACCTGATAGGAAAGTTCAGTCACCATTGCACTTTATCCTGCTCTGTTATTGTACTGCTTTATTCATGTTCATACCTGCACTGCTTATTACCATGTTTACATTATATACTTGATGTCTTGACGCGCTGACGTCTGGGTTTTGCATGGCCCAGATTCCGTACCACTGTCGATGACCGAGCTGGAGTACTTCAGCCAGCAGGCTGATTCGAGTTCTATAGTGGTCAGTTCATTTATTGCATTTTATTCCCAGGTGTGATCCCGCATTACGGGACGTACCCTTCTATTATTGTATTGGATCATTAGCTTCCGCACTTACTGTTTATTGATTCCTGTTATTATGGATTTGGACATGTGTTAGATTAGTATTTTATCTTGTTCTTGATATCCTTACAACCGTAATGTGACTGTGGATGGATGCTTCCTACCCACAGGTAGCATGGTTGGCTATGTCACGTGCCCAATCTTGCGTACTCTAGGAAGCGGGGCGTGACAGGTATCCCTTGCACGCGAGTGATCTATGACTAAGTGGGCGAACCACCATGCTTAGAATCCTCCATACTAAACACCTTTAGTAAGGTGTTAATGTACCTGGATTTGGGACACTCCCAACGTCCACTTAGATCTATCACCATAAATCAGAATCCACAAGATGTAGTAGGTATCATCTAGATCTTATATTGAGAATTGTCGTGATAAGAGGAGCTTGACCGATTGTAGCATAGGAAACCCTTTCCTATCAAGAGTATGTCATCTACGTATAATACGTGTAAGACAGCCTCACTCTATACAACCTTGTTGTATATACAAGGTTCATCTACCTTTTTGATGAAGTCAAACTCTTTGACTGCCATATCAAAATAGATGTTCCAACTCCGCGATACTCGCATTGATCCTAATAGACTTAAGCATAGCTTTGAAAGTCTCAACTTTTCCATCTACACCAAGAATCTTCTCAAGATCCAATTGCTCCCAATGAGTTTTACCCCTTCAGGTGCAACATGCAAAGTCATACTTTGTTGGTGTACATGGATTCCATCTTTGATCGCATAGCATCCAGCCATTTCACAGAGTCCCCACTCGTGATGGCCTGCCTGAACCTAGTTGGGCCATCATCTACCATGATGCATTCCTCGCTCCCACTATCACCGAGAAGACCGTAGTATCTCTCAAGTGGATGAGGAACCCTACCAGGTTTGCGGAGAGGCTGAGGTTCGTTGGAGACTATTGAATCCTTTGGTTCCACTAAATCATCAGCTGTTAGTTTGTCTAGCTGGAACTCCTTCCAGTTCTACCATATGACCACTAATTTCTTCACAAGAAATTCCTTTTCTAAAAAAACGGCATGCTGAGAAACAAAACACCTTTTGCTCCTCAGTGTGGTAGAAAATATTCCCTCACAAATGTTTGGGATATCCAACAAACTTACAGAACTGACCTTGCCTCGAGCTTGTCCGGATTTTACCTTTCAACATAGGCCGGACAACTCCATATCTTAACTCGTTTAAGACATGGTCTCTTCCCATTCCATATCTCATATGTAGTGGTAGGCTGTAATTTGGACGGAACCTCATTCAATAGGTATGCAGCTTCTCAAGTGCATAACACCAAAAGGAAACAGGTAACTCAGCAGTACTCATCATAGAGTGCACCATATCTTATAGGGTGCGATACCTCCGTCCCGATACACCGTTGTGCTGTGGTGTATACGAAGGAGTAAGCTGAGAGAGAATCACATTCTCTGTTCAGAAAATTCAGGAACTCCATGCCCAAGTATTCTTCTCCTCGATCACATCAAAGGACTTTAATACTTCTACCCATCTGGTTCTTTAACTTCAAGCTTATATTCCTTGAATTTCTCAAAGTTTCAGACTTGTGTTTCAACAGGAACACATGTCCGAATCTTGAGAGATAGTCGATGAATATAATGAAGTACAAAGAACTAACCTTGGCATTTGTAGACATAGGACCGTACACATCATCATGTATTTGTCCCAAGAGTTCAGCAACTCTATCTCTGTTTCCAGTAAACGGAGTATTGGTCATTTTATCTTTGAGACAAGATTGGAAAGTATCATAAGATGAAAATTCGAACGGATTCTTATATTCATCTTTATGTAACTTAGCTGGTCGTGTCGTATTGATATGACCTAGTCTACAATACCACAAGAAGGATTCATTCATTTCTGAACTACTCCTCTTGTGTGTGTTCGGCATACTTTGAATTGTGGTTTGATTTAGAACGTATATGCTATTATATAACGTGCCTGATCGAATCAACTCTTGATTCAGGAAAATGTTCACAACATTATCCTCCAATACAGAATTATATCTTGTTCCCGCCAAAAAAAATTCTGCGCAAAGGAGCCCAAGGTATCAAATGGCAGCGATACGTTTAAGAAAATGTGAATCAGTATTTTCCGGGCTATATTTTGATAAACTATCGAATGAGAAACAACTAAATTCTGATGGTATCGAAAGCGTCTCGAAAAATCCTTCGATTTGATATATTATGGGCTTCATAATTCATCCGGGATCAAAAGTTATGAGCAAATATGCTATGCACGTGTAATCTAAGGAAGAAAATGCGAACCAGTATTTTTCGAGCTGCATTTTGACAAACTCCCGAATGAGAAACAGCTAAATTCTGATGGTATTGAAAGTGTATCGAAAAAGCCTTCGATTTGATATATTATGGGCCTCATAATTCATCCGGGATCAAAAGTTATGAGGCATCACGTGCTCATACGTGACCGGGCATCACGTGCCCACACGTGACCGGGCATCACGTGCAGACACGTGACCATTTACAGGCAAAGCCTGTAGGCACTGAATAAAATAAATAATTGAAAATAATTAATCAGCGGGGTCACGTACCAACACGTGATGGGCCTTTAAATCCACTGAAAAGAATTAAAGGTATAATAAAACACTAAGGAAAAGCCATAATGGGGCATCACGTGCTCACACGTGACCAAGAGTCACGTGCTGACACGTGATGATTCATTAGCTCTGTTAAAAGTCAGAATTAAATTCTGAATAAAATGTTTAATCAAGAGGGTCACGTGCCAACACGTGACAAGTTCCTAAATTCTTTAATTGATAGAATTAAATTCTATTTAATAATCAGATAAAGAGACCACGTGCCAACACGTGATAGACTTTTAAAAACCTTCTGAAATAATAGAATTAAATTCTAATTAAGGAAAATCAAAGACCCAAACTGGGAAAATATTTCTTTAAATCTTTCCAAATAAAAAAAATGGTGCTCTCTAAAGTGGAGCACCGTTGGATTAAAAATCCAATGGTGATTAAAAAACCACCAATTTGTGGAAAGATTTTATACAAGGAAAGATTTCCCTAAAATTCATCAAGAATAACAGACAAAATATCTTTTGGATTAAAAATCCAATGGTGAATAAAATTCACTGAATGATCTAAAAGTTCATGTTAGTTACAAAAACAACCAAAATCTTTCAATAAAAGATTTCAAAAACAAATTGATTCTTTTCTTTCTCCTATAAATAGAAGCCAAGAAGAGAAGAGAAATGATCTACTTTTTTGGGGAGATAACAACAACAGAGAGAGAAAAGAGAGGAGAATTTAATTCTCAAGAGAGAAAAAAAAGATCTTTTCAGAGAAAAGAAACCCTAGGTGAGAAAGGGGAAAAAGATCTAAGTTCCATAAAACAAAGAGAATTTAATTCTCAATTTAAGAGTTTAACTCTTCTGAATAAGAACTTAGTTCTTCCTTTGGTTGAAGATCTGCAGAAGCAGATCTCCCCACAAATTGAGAATTTAATTCTCATCGGGGAGATTCTGCCATGCAGATCCAAAACTTAGAGGGAGAATTGAGTTTAAGGAATTTAATTCCCCCAAATTCAAAGGAATTTAATTCCTCCAAAACAGAACTAGGGTTTAACCCTATATGAGAATTTAATTCTTCCAAATTCATAGGAATTTAATTCCTCCAAAACAGAACTAGGGTTTAACCCTACATAAGAATTTATTCTTCCATATACATAGGAATTTAATTCCTCTAAAACAGAATTAGGGTTTAACCCTACAGAGAATTTAATTCTTAAAACAAGAGACTTAAAGCTCTCCATGCACGTAAAGAACTTGGTCACGTGGTAACGCGTGACCCCTATTCTCAATGAGCAGAAAAGAGAGAACAAAACTAGGTCACGTGTTCCCACGTGACCCTTAAACAGATTTCCCAAAATGAGAATAAAAAAGGTTGGAGGCAATGCCTCACGTGCTCACACGTGACCCTCATAATTGAAGAGAACAAAGCCAAAGGCAGTACTGATTTTGGGCGCCCTCACGTGTCCCCACGTGACCCCTTAATAAACACTTTAATAATCAATACATGGCTACCCATCACGTGCCAACACGTGATGGCCTGAAGACTAAAAGTGTTTAACACTTATTTGAATATTCTGATAATAAAATAAAGGAGGTCTGGACCCATCTTCAGGCGCCTCACGTAACCCTACGTGACCCCTTCCTTTCTAGTATTTAACACTATTTTGAGCATTTTGTCTCCAGTGTTTAACACTGTTTTAAATATATCACATGAGGACACGTGACCGCCAGATGTTCTCTAGTGTTTAACACTATTTTCAAATCAGCTTAGCCCAAATTGGCTAAGTTCTCCAGAGGCAAATCTCCCCTTCAAATGAGCCTTAAAATCCAGAACTATAATGTTTAAGTGCTCAGCCGAAGACAAAATGTTCTCAGAGCCCTCAAACTCTTGTTTAGCATTGCTAAATAATAAGGGGCTGAACCCAGACAAATGCTCAATAGTCCAACAAAGGACCAACATTTCAAATCTAATTGGACTTAGCCCAAGTTGGCCATAAGTCCTTAATTCAGATTTAACTGAGCCAATGCGCTCATAATCTAATTAATTGATCTTAGTTCCAAATTGGACTACAGATCTCCCAATCAACTTTGGTGCAAGGGTACATCTCTTCATTCCTTTGATATTTGTCGTTGTAATCCTTCAACATCTTCAGAGAGGTGACGGGTCCCGATAACCAATCATTAACCTCGGACCGTGGGTCCTTTAAACCCATGGACTATGATGTCCTTAACCTTGGACTGTGGGGTCCTTAAACCTATGGACTATGATGTCCTTAACCTTGACTGTGAGGTCTTTAAACTCACGGATTATGATGTCCTTAACCTTGACTGTGAGGTTTTTAAACTCACGGACTATGATGTCTTTAACCTCGACCGCGATGTCTTTAAACTAACATTGGACCACCATGTCCTTAAACTGGCAATTGACCGCAAAGTCCCTAAACTAGAACAATAGAGCCCAAATGCTCTTTTGTTGGATCTAAATAATCCCGTTAAGTAGATCTTAGTCTAAAATTAGACTAACGTATCCTTAACAAATGGTTAAGTTGACCTTTGTTTAAAATTAGACTAACGTGTCCTTAACAAACTGTTAAGTTGATCTTAGTCTAAAATTAGACTAACGTATCCTTAACAAACGTTTAAATTGATCTTAGTCTCAAATGAGACTAACGTATCCTTAAATCCAACCCCCAAACCCAAATTTAAGAAAATACAGATTTGGACTAATCCACGCCCTACGGACGACAACATAAATTAGTCTCCGTATACAATCCACGGGCAACCAAAAATAAAACAAACACACACGACACGAAGTGACCATCTGGAGAAGGAGAAAATGGTTACCGCGATGCGGTAGCGTAATTAACTGCAGGGGCTTACGCCTGCAGGGAAGAGCGTCCCCACAATCAAAAACCCCTCACAATGAGGGGGAATCTGACGAAGTCTGCTACATCGGCTGCATCCGTTTAAACCTTCGATACATGGTGTCATAAATCAACTTGGCATCTTCGGAGAGGTGGACGGATAGTACCAATTAGCATCTGCCCCCAAATTCAGGCAAGACGGACCTACGCGGTCGCGTCTCCGTGTTTCGGAGGAGAACATATCTTTCTTTAACTTAATAAAGAAACTGATGTAATGTTTTATATTAGGTTCGTTATGTAATAAAATTCGTTCAGAATCAATATATCTAATACAAGGTGATATTTGCCAACTGACTTGGCTGCAACAATTGCATCATTCTCTAACACTTAGAAACATATCACCCATTCTCAGTTCTCTATCTATCTGTAGCCTATGTAGCATATTACATATGCGGGATTCTGATCCGGTATTACATACCCAGGACGTAGAGGATACAGAAAAAACAGTTCTCGGTAATGAACATACCCAAAGAAGATGCATCAACATGTATTTTCTTCGATTGGGTGGTATGGGAATCCGGATATTCCCCTATTTCCTACTCGGACTTATAACAATTATAAGATAGAGCGGAACCAACGTTCCCTAGCACAGTATAATTAGCAGGTTCAGTCAAAGCATCCATATTATTATCTTGATTAAGGCGTGACATGGTCGCTACCAGGAGAGAGAGAAGAAAACACTCTGCGTGCGCTCTTGTAAGATTAGATTGGTTATTATTTTATCTAATCAGGATGGCTTCCACTGCTTTTATCAAATCTTCCTTCAAACCCTAAAAGGTAAGACTAGCCGGGATTAATTACACCCTACAAGTTCGCCAATCTTTCGGCCAGGCCAGTGTCGGTATTTTGAGGGAGGTTCCCCGTGCTTTCGCACGGATCTAATTAAAATAAATCTCGTTTCCCCAGGGACGTAACCCCGTTAACACTTTTCTAGACACCTACTTGATTGGCTAATTGTAATGTGTAAAACTCTTCCAGGAGTAACTCTTACTCGCAGTGGGTATCAGGATCCAACTATGTCATAGAAGGTATACAATCTCATTGCAAATTTCAACACTTGAAATTCCCGATAAGTTTTGCCCCTGGCAACTTATGACCTTGGTTAAGGTCAACAAATCATAACCACTAGCCAAATTCAACCCGTCATTTCTTGATTGAATTAAACCCACCCGCGCGACCCTTAGCTAAGGTCAACAAAGCCGCACGACTACCCTAACTCAATTGCATGATATGCTTGCAGATAAGCACTAATTAGCTACCATACACCACGCCTTGGCTAAGGTCAACAAACGCAACACGAATACTAATTAGTACTTATCTGAAATGACGGAGAGCTGCGACGGGTTTTTAAGAAAACCTTTTGCGTAATGAACTTGATATCATTGTAGAATCGAGTGATTTTGAAAAGGAGTGTTTTTGAGGTTTTTACTAGTTTTGCTAAAGAGCTCACTCCCGGTGAAGGGATCTCGACTCTTTCCTTATCGAATAAGGTGTAGAATATTTCACAAATACCACTATGCAAAGCAAAAACTATAAAAGCAATCAAAAGACAAATCGAGTTTGTAGCATCCGCTAGTTTCGCTAAAGAGGTCACTCCCGGTGAAGGGATTTCGGCTCTTTCCTTATCGAATAAGGTGCTGAATATTCTATAAGGAATACCGCTATGCAAAGCAAGAACTAGAGCTACCAGTTTTTAAAACAAGTTTCTACAACATCTTTAGGTTTCTTTTTCTTTCATTAATCTCAATAATGAAGTCCCATTATTTATGCTTCACAAGCATCACAGAAGAAACGAAAGCAATAATATTTATTATATATCATATATATAAAATATAAGCATTTGTCTTAAAATATATAAAGTGATCACATCACAGAATATCAGCAGCAGAAGAACATATATGAAATATTGGATATACTAGGAATTCCGTGTTTTAAGTTAAGCCAGTATAAAACACGGATTCCACGGTCGTGATGAATAGCCAAACCCATATCCCTAGACCCCTACGAGAGCGGCAAGCAACCCTACCAATTATAGAGTTAGAAGACCCGGTCTCGACTCCTCGAGATGGTCTCCCACTGGACCCTAGAACCCGGTTACTTATGCTCTCCTCCTTGGGTCTATCCTAATGCGGAAAAGTAAATAATATACATCAATGGTGACATAATCCTCAACCCGGAAGTTCCCCAATAAAAAAATATTACATACAAGCTTTTACATGAATGAAAATGAAAAACTCTCATCTTATATAATAACCCCCGGTTATTCAAAACACGACGATCCAATATATCATATCACAGTAACACATAACATCACATGTCATCAACGTAAGTAAATATGCGTATCCTAATTGTCGTTGACATATAGCACCGAAATCGGCGATACACCACATATTACACTTACGGTTGCAGAAAAGAAAATGAAAAACTACAACAGTTGGAATCCGCAACCATCTTAGACATCATAAACCCAATGTATCACATACTTTGGATTTCATGCCCAACAAATGAATTCCTTAGACATCACATGCCTAACAATTATAAACCCGCATTTTAGTCTCGATATTGAAAACACTTTTCAATAACCAGTCGGGTAATGATTTGAAGAGATTTTTAGATCAAAAATATTTTTTACCGCAATCAATAACGGCGTCGCTTGGTAGCTAGCCGGTGAATACGGGTCGGTCCACAGGGATGTTGTGTATTTCCTAATTGTTCTAACGAGTTAATTCCAAATGGTGTTTGGATCTTTATCGCTAAAAACTAAGTTGACTTAGACTAGGATTAGAAATCTTGCTAGGGTTAGGATTATGTTAAGTTTGGAAAGTAAAAGATTTCGCATCGCTTTCAATGCCCTAAATTAGATCTCTTTAGGTGTTATGGTAATTATTAATAAAGGGGATTAGAACAATCGGGAAGAAACGTCCTCTGGGTCCTTGTCTGTCCTTTCTTAATCCTTACCCTAACCTCCATGGAAAACATGCACAACCGATCTTTTATACTACGGGAACACCGTTACCTCGTGGGTAGGGTGCCGTAGGGAGCGGTATGTGTATGTATGCATGGAGTCCTAATTATTAATATTGATGGGCAAGAAAGGGGTGAGAGATTTGCATCTCTCAAACCTTCCCTATTCCTAACCCTAACAAGCGAGGAACTGCTCGCTCATTAAGGGATCTATGAAAAACATGATTTTTATGAGTTTTTGATTTAAGAGATTAATTATCTAACTACGACAGATTAATAAAAAGTTCTAATCTAAATTAAACTAGGGCAAAGAATAAATTTAACTAGGGCAGAAAGAAGAATTAAGAACTAGGGCAAAATAAAAACTACTTACAAAATCGATGCTCTCAAAACTTGATAGAAATCTGAATTTTATTCAATGAAAAAAGGCATGCCTCAAAGAGAGGTTTAGGGCTTCTATTTATAGAGTATAGAAAACCCTAGGGTTACAATCGACGCACATCTGCTTTTACAAAAATACCCCTAAGAAGACTACTCAACGTGCCGCCAGACTTTATGGAAAATTTCCGCCAACACGGGCTTAGCACGACCGCGGAACCGCGGCCATAGGCCAGGTTTGGCCTCGATTCTGCGGCCAAAGAGTGGGCTTGTGGGCCGGTGTTTTGTGTGCTGCTTCTGGTTGTGTTTCTCTTCCTGTTTCTTTAGTTGGTTTTTCAGAATGTCTTCAAGTTCTCTTCCAGATCTCCACAGTGAATAATTGTAGTGGACTTTTACCGTTGCTTTGTGTCGAAGTCTTGAATCTTGCGCTGCCTTTGTACTTTTGTGAACTTGCTTATTGATCTTCATTGTCCCTCAAAATGTAGGCACGATCAAGATTCCATCATTTATCGGTCGTAGTCTCACTTTTGTATCGTCTTTTGTCTTTTTCACTGTTTTTGTTCCGAGAACCTGTAACTTGTAACTATGTAGCAGACATGGGTCAAAAACACCTGTTTATTTGTAAAATGAATAAGAATGGGGTCTAAAAGAATGCAAAATTATGGTATGAACAAATACCCCCAAACTTATCTTTTGCTCGTCCTCGAGCAAACCTAGATTTATTCTCGAAAAAGACCTAGCCTCACTTTCGCAGGGAAACGCGATTGCACTGAACTCGTGCAACAAGCCGTTAAACCTCTAGGTGTCCATAGTAGGAGGAGTGTTGTCTCCTGAGGTTTTCAGCGGATACTACCCACAAAATCCTATCAATTCGGCCTATTAACTTTTATTTTCCAATTAGGTTTTCTAACAAGAACTCTATTATCTTCGACTCAGAAATTATCCACCCGTATTTTTCACGCTTCCTTATTATTTAACTTAAGATTATATACATTCTTGTGAATTTACTTAGCTTTTAGCATTTTTTAAGTTTTCCTTCTAGGGTTCCATCTCAACTTAGGAATTTTTATCATCTCTATTAAAGATACAAGTCCTATTCTTCATTCCTATCTCTTATCTAAACCCCAATCACATACCCCTACGCGTGTGTATATATCACCCCTACATTTGGAAATTCAAATCAAATTATCATACTCTTATCCGTCGTCCAAAGCACTTCTTAATTGGTGAATTTTTAGATTAAATTGCTCACACATTCTTCATGCGACCGTTAATACTTCTTGAGGTACCAACAACCGATTATAAAATGTGTTTGCACATTAAAGCGTAATTCCTAGTCTTGTAACACCTAAGGCTTTAGCAGTGACTCCCAAACCAGTTGGTCTAAGGCACTAGGTGATGAAGCACCCTCGCTAAATATTTTTTTCTATTTTTGCAGCCTTAAGTAATCACAAAAACCAGTGTTCATTTTTTTTTCTTTATTCACACCTGCATTTTTGTATTTTTCTTCGTACTAAGGACTTTAGACAAGAGCATTTCAAGGTCTCTCCTACTATTCCAAGTTTCAAGGTTCGTGTTTGTGCAATTTGTAGGGTATATATTTTCAGAATTTAGACTTAAGTTAGGAATTATTTTTCAAACTTATACTTTAATAAAGATATCAATACTTTTCCCTTGTTTTAACTTAGCCCAAGAAGTCAACTCGAAATTTTCCTATTTCTAAATAAACTACAAAGACATATACTTTCTACCGTTAAATTTTAAGAAAGATTATTTTTAGGGTTTTTAATTTACTAAGTCTAAGGTCTAGTTGTTCCTAGCTAGTTAACCTTCATGTCAAACTTAAGTCAAATAAGGCCAAAATTGAATGCTTTAATTTTTATAATTTTTTTTCGAATTTTCAATTTTTTATGGGTTTTCAAATAAGTATGCAAATGCAAAAGTATATATATGAATGCGAAGGAAGAAGTCTTACCGAGCACACCCCCAAACTTAAACTCGACAGTGTCCGCACTGTCAGGCTACACCAAGAGGGTCAAAAAGGCCGGCACTTCCTTGTTTATTTTCTTATTTTACAAAAACACCTAAATAAAATATTTAATTTTTTTTCAATTTTTTTTATTTTTTATGTTATTTTGAATTTTTATATATTTACAAATGATACACACCCCCAAACTTGTTTGAAATAAAATGTTGGCAAGAAGATAAAAAATTTAGGGGTCAAATGGAGGAAGATCAATCAGTGTAAACAGGCTTTTGCAAAAACAGGAGCTCCTCCGATGGGTCCGCAGTAAGGAACGGTTTCAATCGATGCCCGTTTACTTTAAATAAAGTACCGTTCTCCGGATTTTCAAGATCTACCGCACCGTGCGGATATACGGCGCGTACTAAAAACGACAATTTCCATTTATATCTGAGCTTGCCGGGGTGAAAGTGTAACCGAGTGTCATAGAGTAAAACCTATTGATCAGGTTTAAACGTTTGGCGCATAAGGTGTTTGTCATGGAACACCTTAGTTCGGTTTTTAACAATGACAGTATTATCATAAGCCTCATCCCGCAGCTCTTCTAGTTCATTTAATTGCAGCTTTCGATTGCTGCACGCATCTCCCATTGATAAATTCAACTCTTTGATTGCCCAAAATGCCTTGTGCTCAATCTCAACTGGGAGGTGGCAAGCCTTCCCATAAACAAGCCGGTATGGAGACATACCAAGATCGGTCTTGTATGCAGTACGGAATGCCCATAGTGCATCAAGAAGTTTGTGTGACCAATCTTTACGGTTTTTAGAAACCGTTTTCTCCAAGATTTGCTTAATTTGCCGATTCGAAATCTCGGCCTGCCCACATGTTTGGGGATGGTATGGCGTTGACAGTTTGTGAGTAATGGAATATTTGCGCATTAAGGACTCAAAAGTCCTATTGCAGAAGTGAGATCCATTATCACTTATAATTGCTCGAGGGTGCTCAAACCGAGAAAAGATGTTTTCTTTAAGAAATCGAACGACAACCTTGTTGTCATTAGTTCGGCTAAGCACAGCCTCGACCCATTTTGACACATAGTCAACAACCAAAAGAATATACACATTCCCAAAGGAATTGGGAAATAGTCCCATGAAGTCTATTCCCTAAACATAAAAAATATCCACAACCAAAATTGGTTGGAGCGGCATTTCGTTTTTCTGCGATATCCGGCCCAAGTGTTGGCACCGGGAGCATGTCTTGCAATATTCATATGCATCCTTAAAGAGTCGTGGCCAATAGAAACCACATTTCTCGGCTGTCTTCTTTGGGCCAAAATGCCCGCCACACGCTTGATCGTGGCAAAAAGACAGCACACTCTTAAACTCATTTTCAGGTACACATCGACGAATGATTTGGTCGGAACAGTATTTAAAAAGATACGCTTCATCCCAGTAAAAATGCTTTACTTGAGACAAGAATCGGAGTTTATCCTGTTTTGACCAATCTTTAGGTATCAAGCCGGTGGCCAAGTAGTTTACTATATCAGCGAACCAAGGTTTGCAAGACACGGTTAAGAGTTGCTCATCGGGAAAAACATCTTTTATTGGAATTTCAAGTGTAGGCGAAGAAGTAAGTCGTGAAAGGTGATCGGCAACTACGTTTTCACATCCTTTTTTATCCCGTATGATAAGGTCAAACTCTTGTAGCAAGAGGATCCAACGTATTAGCCTCGATTTGGTATCCTTCTTTGCAAAAGGGTGGCGAAGAGCTGAATGGTCCGTGTACACTATCACTGGAGAGCCGATTAAATAAGACCGGAATTTTTCAAGTGCAAACACAACGGCTAGAAATTCCTTTTCTGTTGTTGTGTAGTTCAGTTGGGCCTCATTTAATATTCGGCTAGCGCAATAAATCACGTGCGGCATCTTATTAATGTGCTGTCCAAGAACAGCACCAATGGCGAAATCTGATGCATCGCACATAATTTCGAATGGATGCGTCCAGTCTGGAGATGAAAGAATGGGCGCAGAAATGAGAGAGTGTTTCAATGACTCGAACGCTTCCATGCAGGTTGAGTCAAAATCAAATGTTGTGTCATTGGCCAATAAGAGAGTCAAGGGTCTAGCAATCTTGCTAAAATCCTTGATGAACCGTCTATAAAAACCGGCATGGCCAAGGAAGGCTCGAATGTCTTTGACGCATTTAGGAGGAGGAAGATTAGAAATGACCTCAATCTTGGCCTTGTCAATCTCTATGCCGTTTTGCGAGATGACATGTCCTAAGACAATGCCTTCTCGTACCATAAAGTGGCACTTCTCCTAATTTAAAGTGAGGTTCTTATCCCTACAGCGGATAAGAACTGTGTCAAGGTGTAGCAAACACTCGTTGAAGGAGTTACCAAAAATGGAGAAATCATTCATAAAGATCTCCAAAAACTTTTCAACCATGTCTGAAAAGATCCCCATCATACACCGCTGGAATGTAGCGGGTGCATTGCATAACCCAAAGGGCATGCGACGATAAGCAAAAGTACCGAAATGACAAGTAAATGTGGTCTTGTCTTGATCCTTTTCGGCGATGGGGACTTGGTTATAGCCGAAATAGCCATCCAAAAAGCAGTAAAACTCGTGCCCAGCCAATCGTTCTAGCATTTGGTCAATGAAAAGTAAAGGAAAGTGGTTTTTCCTTGTCGCGGCATTGAGTTTTCTATAATCGATGCAAACTCGCCACCCAGTTTGGGTGCGAGTAGGTATTAACTCATTTGCCTCATTTGTTATGACCGTAATGCCCGATTTCTTTGGCACAACATAAATGGGGCTAACCCACTGGCTATCCGAGATAGGGTAAATGATACCACTATCAAGACATTTAACAATCTCCTTCTTGACAGCCTCTTTCATTATGGGGTTGAGACGTCTTTGTGGATCCCTTACTGGCTTGGCATCATCCATAAAGTGTATATGATGTTCAACTATGAGGGGACTAATCCCCTTGATGTCCGCCATAGACCAGCCAAAAGCTTGCCGGTTATTTTGTAAGACCATTAAAAGGGCCTTATCTTGCTCGAGAGCTAGAGATGCCGATATGATAACGGGAAGGGTCTCATTCTCACCTAGGTAAGCATATTTAAGGTGCAACGGCAAAAGCTTTAGTTCGAGTTTAGGAGGTGAAACAATTGAAGGTAGCATTGGTGAAACTGTTTCAAACTCGAAGGATTCCATCAACGGTTCAAATCGAGTGTATGCAACCGAGTCGGATAGTTCAACTAACTCATCCGAAAAATCAAAAGACTCAAACTCGGATGGTGAGTCTTCAAAATCGTCCAAAAAGTGAAACACTCATAATCGTTGTCCAGCGTGAAAGCTGTGTCGGATTCTAGGAGGAACGCACTAGAAGCGTCAACACTGCTGTGATCGAACAGAAAGTTTTCGAACTCACAGTCCTCCTCCGTGATCTTATGGATCGAGCAAACATCAAGTATATTAGCATTAGGCTCGGACGGCTGATTCCCCAACTTAAAGATGTTGAGTTCAATCGTCATATTTCCAAAAGATAGGTTTATGGAACCATTACGACAATTGATCACCGCATTAGAGGTCGCAAGGAATGGTCGACCAAGTATCACCGGAATTTGACTCCGGGGGTTTGCTACAGGTTGTGTATCCATCACAATGAAGTCAACGGGGAAAATGAAGTTCCCTACTCTAATTAACACATCCTCTAACTCACCCTTAGGATGAGTGATGGATCGTTCGACCATTTGAAGAGTACAATGAGTGGGTTTAAGCTCTCCAACGCCTGATTGCTCGTACACTGAATAGGGTAGCAAATTGACACTAGCACCAAAATCTAATAGTGCTCTATTGATGTTCTTGTCCCCAATGGTTATCGAAATAGTAGGACAGTCGGGGTCCTTATGTTTTTGGGGTAAAGATTGGATAAGAGCATCGCTAACAGCACTAGCCACGAAAACTTTCTTTGGTACTTGTGACTTCCTCTTCTTGGTGCATAAGTCCTTTAAGATTTTTGTGTATGAAGAAACTTGTTGGATTGCATCCAAGAGAGGTATATTTATGCTAACCTGTTTGAACAACTCTACAATCTTCTCCATTTGTGGAGTTGGTTTATTGGATCTCAACCTATTTGGAAAATGAACATTTTGAAAATTTGTTGAGTCCAATTTTTGTGGATCAGATTGTTGAGTTGGAACGGATCCCCGTGTAGATGTGTTCGTGATGTGAGAAGTGGGTTCGTTCGAAGTAGAAGAAGTAGAGCGTTGTGAAGAATGAAGAATATGCTCTAACGAAGAAGATGAAGGTGAAGAAGAAGAAGATGAAGAAGAACCACCGGCATGGGTGTCATTATTAATACCCACGTTATTGTGCAACACTTTTCCGGATCTCAACGTGGTCACAGCATTTACATTATGATTTTGCTGTTCATATGCAACATGTGCGTGACCGGGATTTGGCAATGGTTGAGATGGAAGCTTTTCCTTTTCTCGCTCCCTCAACGCAGCATTGAGTTGTGCAATTTGTGCCTCAATAGATTTGATACTTTGATCATGTGAAGCACTGTTTTGCACCAAAGATTGAATGGAAGTCTCCAACCTTGCTGCGGATTGTGTATATTGCTTTAGGAACGCATCTAGATTTCTTTCTAGCGAGATAACCTTATCATTATTTGGTTGAACAAAATTATTTTGAGGGTAAGAGTTGTTGGGCACAAAATTGTTCATTGGGTTTGGGTAAGGTTGTGGGTGGAAAGGTTGCTGGTATTGAGTTTGTGGAGGTGCTTGTTGTTGTGGAGGAGGAGGCCTTTGAAAGTTGTTGTTTCCTTGGAATTGCTGATTTTGATTCCAAGCAAAATTTGGGTGACTCCTCCAACCCGGATTATAAGTCGAACAGTATGGATCATTTCTTTGTCGTTGCTGAAAGGCAGCATTGACTTGATCTTGTCCTTGAACAGGTGGATTGTAAGGACACTCTTCGGTAAGATGTGATGGATCCGAACAACAAGCGCAAACAGTTCTTGGGGGTAAAGCAGGGGCAGGAGAAGGCGATGAGATTTTGGTCTCAATTGCTTCTAGCTTTTTCGTAAGTGCGGCCATCTCGGCCTTCATAGCAATCGACATATCTAATTGATGTATGCCTGCCCTAGACTGACCAATAGAAGAAGATGAGGTGGTCTTGGTGCTTTCCCACTGAAGTGTTTGTTCAGCGATATCTTCGAGAAACTGCCACGCTTCCTCACTAGATTTGGTTAGAAAGTGACCTTGACAAATGGTTTCTAGCAACTGCTTCGTTGCTGGGTTCAATCCCTCGTATAAAGTCTGGCAAAGTTGCCAATTTTCGATCCTATGGTGAGGGCATTGAATAAGTAGGTCTTTGAATCTTTCAAAACACTTCCAAAAGGGTTCGGAAGGAAGCTGGGAAAACTGTACAATCTCATTGCGAATTCTCGCAGTCTTGTGATGAGGATAAAACTTTTTAAGAAAAGATTTAACAAACTCTTCCCAATTCTTAATTGAATATGATGTTGTGCTGTATAACCACTTCTCGGCTAAGTCGCATAAGGTGAAAGGAATGACCCTTAGCCTTATAGCATCATCTGATAATTGGGTTGTTTTCATCATTGCGCAAACGTTTTGGAATTTGTTTATGAAGATATAAGCATGTTTCCCCCAATTAGAGCAAGGCTCTACTGAATTTTGAAAATTCAAAATTTGAAGCAACGCTTCGGTTTCCGTGCGCAGTGCGCAATTTGCCACATGGCAGAAGCCAATTCGGCAGCGTAACGCCCGAGACGGTGCGTCCCATCAGAGCAAGGCTCTTCAGAAAACATAATTAAGACTTAACTGCGCAAATGCATGGCAGCGCGACACGTGTCTGCGCAAGCGCACAGATGCGTGACACGTGTCTGCGCAGTTGCGCAATCGCAACTGCGCAAGCGCACGGATGCGCGACACGTGTCTGCGCAAGCGCACAGATGCGTGACACGTGTTTGCGCAGTTGCGCAATCGCAACTGCGCAAGCGCTCAGATGCGCGACACGTGTCCGCGCAGTTGCGCAATCGCAACTGCGCAAGCGCTCGGATGCGCGACACGTGTCCGCGCAAGCGCTCGGATGCGCGACACGTGTCCGCGCAGTTGCGCAAGCGCAACTGCGCAAGCGCTCGGATGCGCGACACGTGTCCGCACAGTTGCGCAACCGCAACTGCGCAAGCGCACAGATGCGTGACACGTGTCACGCGCTGGTGAGTTGCGCAGCAACTGAATAAAGATTTAGATAAATCTTTTCTGTTCTCCTGTAAAACAGGAACCCTTGGATCAAAGATCCAATGGTGGGAAAATTCCCAAAATTATTCAGGAAAGATTTTGTTAACAAATCCAACAAATTTGTGGGCACTATAAATAAGACCCCAAGCCTCATTCAAAAGATATAATCAATCACCATCCAGAGAGGGATAAACTTCTAAAAAAAAAAGAGAGCTCTTGAAGATTAATCAAGAACAAAAAAAAAGAAGGTAAAATTTCTGAAGAACAGAAGATTAAAAAGGGAATAATAAAAAAATAAATAGTGCCTTGCACTTGATATGAACCCCTGGTTCTGTAAAATCAGAGAAAACAAGAAGGATTTTGTTTTCCTTTGATCTAAATTTAGATCAAAAGTGCTATGCACTTTTTGTTCTCAAATCAAGAATTTCTGCACAAGTGGGCCTGGTCCAACTCAAGAAAATTATTGAGTTCTGCAATTCATTATTTAAAAGGGCCTAGCCCAATTGCAGAATAATAAAAGGGCAAAGCCATGTTTGGAAAACTCCTGAGTTTCTGTAACTCATTACTTAAGAGGGCCTAGCCCAATTGCAGAAAATAAAAGGGCAAAGCCCTGTTCAGAAAATTCCTGAGTTTTTGTAACTCATTATTTAAAAGGGCCTGGCCCAAATCAGATTGCAAAATAATGAAGGGGCAGAGCTCTGTTTAGGTTGATTCTCTTAATCGGGCAGAGCCTAAAATAAAAATTGGACTTAACCCAATCCTGGCTGTAAGTCCTTAAATTAAATGCCTCTCATAAACTAAGTCACTACCGGTTCGAGGGTACATCTCCGAACTCCTTTGACATTTGTCGCTGTAATTCCTCAACGACGTCAAAGAGGTGACGGGTCCCAACGACCACTCATCTAATATCGGACCGAAACGTCCCTAAACTAATATCGGACCGAAACGTCCCTAAACTAATATCGGACCGAAACGTCCCTAAACTAACATTGGACCGAAATGTCCTTAAACTAATAATGGACCACTACGTCCTTAAACTGGCGATGGACCGAAACGTCCATAAACTAATAATGGACCACCACGTCCCTAAATTGGCGACGGACCACCACGTCCCTAAACTGGCGCAATAGAGCCCAAATTCTCTTTTGCTGGATCTAAACGGTCCCGTCTAAGTTGATCTTAGCCCCAAATACGGTTAATGTGTCCTTAGATATTTAAATAAATAATAAAACTCCAAATCAACTTTGGTTCAAGGGTACATCTCTGAACTCCTCTGACGCCTGTCGTTGTAATCCCTCAACGACGTCAGAGAGGGCGATGAGTCCCGACAGCCAGACAATTAAATTAACCACTACGTCAAGTCGATCTTAGTCCAAAACAGGACTAACGTACCCTTAACGAACGTTTAAGTCGATCTTAGTCGCAACGCGACTAATGCATCCTTAAACTAAAAACACCAAACCCAAATCTAACTAAATACGGATTTGGATTAATCCACGTCCTACGGGTGACGACATCACTCAGTCTCCGTATACAATCCACGGGCAATCACAAACAAAACAAACACACACGACACGAAGTGAAATTCTGGAGAAGGAGAAAGTTGTTACCGCGACGCGGTAGCGTAATTAACTGCAGGGGCTTGCGCCTGCAGGGAAGAGCGTCCCCACAATCAAAAACCCCTCACCTTGAGGGGGAATCTGACGAAGTCTGCTACATCGGCCGCATCCGTCTAAACCTCCGATACAAGGTGCCATAAATCAACTTGGTATCTTCGGAGAGATAGACGGATAAAACCAAATAGCATCTGCCCCGAACCTCAGCGCCAGGACCTCAGCAGTCATGTGCGGCCGCCGTTCGGAGGGGAACAGATTCTGGCACGCCCGGTGGGACCTCTTCCTCTTTCCACTCCACACTTCGTGTGTCGTCTTCGCGAACCAATCGCGGTTTGTTAAATGATTGCCTTCGGATTTCAAGTTGCTAAGATTTGGTCTTTTGTTTGGTACAGAACTCAAGCATTCAATGGCCACCAACTGCACCAACTGCTCGAAATGCCAATGCAACGGACGTTCCACCTCACCGAGAGGTGTAGCATATGGGCCCCAGGCGGCTTCCTTCCTGACTCTGCCGGTAGGCCAGGTGACTCAGGCCACCACCGGCTTGTTCTTCGGGACCATGGTCCCACCTACAAGCTTCTCGGCGCCGATACCCACACCAGAAGCGAACAAGAAGTCGGTGTTCGACCGGCTCACTGTTACCACGACCCCTGTGAACGGGTCGCCTGCTACTGAACCAACAGCCTCCGTTTTCACCAGGCTGGGTCAGAACTATAGGGTAGCTGTCCCAAAGAGGGCAACGGCCGCTGCTTTGGAAGTCGTTAAAGCGGTTTCTCCTATCAGAGAGTCAGTCTTCACAAGATTGACGGTTCCTACTTCTCCCCCCGCTGGTCAGAAGGCGTCAGTCTTCGATAGGATGACATCAACAGTTACCCCACGCTCAAACAGGGGGCAACAAGAGATTATCTCGATTTCCGAGCCAGTCCCAACGGCTCGTCGTGCGCGACGTCGCCATTGGCAGCGAGTAAGGAAAGCAGGGGGCAACTCCCCCTCAGGGCTAACCCCACCTGCTCCGACGGTGGAGGTCGATGCTGCTGTTCCAACTGGGAACAGCTTTGAAATGCTGAGGAAGGTGAGAAAGAACTCCCCGGTGGCTACGTTGAAAAGATCTCCTCCACCCATGGAAAAAGCTCCGGAGATGAAACAGGAACAGCCCCCTCAACGGCTGTCAGCGAAAGTTTATAAAGTTTGGCGGAGGGTTCAAGACTCCGTGATTGACTCAGACCACTTCCGTCGCCAGAACAGGGCAAGGGTGGAAAAAGACAAAAACCGCCCCGCTCAACGGCAGGGGGCAACAAATGCTAGGATGCCCGCTTCAACGGCTCCTTCAACCTCAAAGGTCCATAAAAGGAAGAGGCCAGAAAAAGCTCCCGTGACACTGACAAAGTCTAAGAGCGGTGAACCTAAACGCCCCAAGTCAGGGGGCATCACAGTTCATACGGTCTATATGGCTTCGGGGAAAGAAGAAAGTCATACTTCTACGGGTCACCGACCGCTCACCCGGTCAGTGACCAAGTCTCAGGAGCAGCAACAAAAGCTCCAGGAGATGATGACTACGATGGCTGCACTCACGGGGCCAAAAGAGAATCCTAAGACGTCCTTAGATGAACGTCAAGAAGAAGAGACCGACGCCGAGTTCCTTCGAAGAGTATGGGAAAAGAGGGACAAAGAGGCTGCTGAACAAGCAGCCAATATACAACGCATGGGCCTTCTCTTCCAGGATATGATAGGGATGATGATACAACCAGAATCCCCGACTGAAGAACCCCCGATCGTCCTTGGGGATGATAGGGGAGAAACATCAAACCCTCAGCCCGTTCTATCGACGGCTAAAGAAGACACAATCTCTAAAACTGATCTGGACGAATATATAGCCCAGCAGATAAAAGTTCATCACGCGGCCGAAGCAGCCGGCCACGTTGTAAAAACGGGGCGGCCATATCCGGGCTGGTATGACCAAATCAAGTACCCGCCAGGTTACACAATTCCAAAGTTTCATTTCTACAAGGGGACCGGCAATCCCCATCAACATGTTGCCCAATTCAGGGCGCTTTGTGGTAACACTGGAGGCGACGACAAGCTCTTGCTGCGCCAGTTTGTTGGAAGCTTATCAGATACGGCTTTCGAGTGGTATTCCGAGCTCCCCAACGACTCTATTAAAACCTTCGCAGAGATGGAGCTGCTCTTCACCCAACGCTTAGCAAGTGCCAGTGAGCGTACTCCGATGACGGCGCTGATTAACGCCAGGGTAAAGCCCGGCGAGACGTGGGTCCAGTACGCTATACGGTGGCGTAATTTATGGTCTAAATGTGAACAGCGTATAGAAGAAGCCCCTGCGATGGGAATGTTTGTTGGAACCCTTGATCCACAAGCAACCATTTCACAGTTTATGATGTTCTTCAAACCGACTTCTTTCCAGGCTTTGATTGACAAATTGGCGCAGATGGACCAGATGGGCCACAAACCCCCTCTCCCGAAGCCGGACTCTCGAAACGATAAAGGAAAGGGAAAAGCGATCATCGTCGCGAATTCCCAACAACAACCGAACGACTCGAAGCCGGTCGCTCGTCCAAATAATACACGCCCATACGTACCCCTTGAGGACAGGATGGGACGCGCTTACTCCTTCCCCCGTGATAAAACGAGGAGGCTATTCGAGCTGGCATTGCGCAGCAGGCTCATAAATCTGCCAGATCCAAAACGTCCGTCGCAACCAAGTGACGTCAACGATCCTAATTACTGCCCTTATCATAGAGTGCTAGGACATCCAATCGAAGACTGTTACGTGTTCAAAAATTGGCTTGAAAACCAGTACCGTCAGGGCAAGTTTGCGCTATCTGACAAATGGAAGGTGAATCCTCCGCAGCCCCACACCTACAAGGGGACGAACACGCCGGGGGCAACATGCTCCGTCATTGAAGAAGCTCCCTGGGAGGTTGTATTATCAGCCAAAACGAAAAGAATGCTAAATGATCTTCAGACCTGTCCAGCGGTCAAGTGGAAGAACCCCTTGGAGCCGCAGGTTATTGAGGGGATGTTGAAGCCACGTCCGACTCCGAAGACCGACGGCGGTAGTTCAAGCGTTCATAACCAGCCGTCAAAATCTTCGAAAAAGAAGAAGAAGAAATCTAAGAAGCCCGTGAAGCCTGGCGACAAGCGCACGGACTTACAGAAGCAGATCGACGCACTGGATGAGTACAACCAAAAGGCGCGGACTCCCATTACGCTCCAAGATTTCCTTGATCACGTCTTTCAAAAAGAAGATGAGGAAGAAACTTCATCGGATGAATCCGACGAATATGTGGCAAGTTGTCATATGATCTCTCACTCGACCTCGAACGATGAAGGGACTTCTGGCACCAAAACGCCGGGGGCAAGTACTGAGTCAAGGGTTCCGGAATTATCAATAGAAATGATTGACGCATTTCTTAGTGAAGCTCGATTGAAGAGTAAAGCTGATCAAGAACGCGAGACGACGATATTCGAAACGGCCAAGCGCCAGCGACTTGAGGGAGGAGCTGAGATGATCCCACTGGAGCAAAATGCCTCCACCGCTGACAAAAGCCAATTCAAGATAAAAAAGAAGTTCGCTAAGGCCATATCGATGGGCATGAAGCTACCACCCTCAGAAGAAAAAGTTACTAGCGTGGTAGAAATGCACCCCTCTTATTGCTTATATCATCAGAAGGTCTCACATTCTACCCAAGAGTGCAAAGCGTTCGATAAATGGTGGCAAGGATACGTCGCTAATCAACAACGCTTTAAACGGGAAAAGCGTAAGGTTCGTCGGGAGCAAAGAAACACGACCAAAGTGCCTGAAAGAACTGCCGGCAACTGTCACATGGTTAACACTACCAGGTCACAAGTGCCCACATTTGGGAGCGACTCTGATGAGGAACTAGAGATTGCCCCCCTCTTTAAAGAGTCAACTTCGGGAAAAGAAGAAGAACCGAAGTCTTGCGAAAATATACAGCTGCGGAATCGGACACTGCCTGAAAAGAACCTCGGACCCTCGAATAGAAAAGATAAAGAGAAAGAGAAGGTCTCTGAAGACATCACTTTGGATGACCAAGTCGCGGAAGAGTTAACCGCCAAAAATCCGCCAAAGAGGAGTAAGGTGGATTACAATGTCTTAGCGCATCTGAGGAAGCTACCCTCACAACTCAGCATCCTCGATGCCTTGTTACTATCAAAGGAGGCGAGAGACTCTTTGATTAAGGCGCTACAAGATCCGGACCAGTTCCAAGCCTTCTTGGCCGAAGAAAAGATGAAAGACGAATTGGAAGAAGTGCACACAGCCGACGTTGCTTTTGGTGATGAGGACCTTCTTCTCGGGACGTGTGAACACAATCGCCCTCTTTATGTCTCAGGATACTGCCATGACATAAAGATAGGTAAAATCTTGGTCGATAACGGATCGTCCGTCAATTTACTCAATGTACGAGTGTTAAAGGAGATTTGCATGAGTGTCCAACACCTCGCCCGAGACAAGATCACTATCTCCGGTTTCGACTCTCAATCCTCAAAGACTCTCGGATCTGTGATATTGACGTTACGCTTCGGGTTGCTCGTCACAGACATCAAATTCCATGTTATAGATGCCAAGACGTGCTACAATGCTCTGCTCGGCCGACCATGGCTACACGAGTACAATATCATCCCTTCTACACAGCATCAGTGCATGAAGTATTCTAGGGATGACCTCGAGTACACTGTGGCCGGAGAGTTGAATCCGTTTTCCGTGAACGAAGTTCGCAAGTATGAAGATGCCAAATACTTCTTGCCGAGCTTCGAAGACACGGAAAGGTGTCACAAACCGGAGAATAAAACTAATGCCACCATCCCTGTCTTCGGCAGTGACACCGAGGAGGAGGATATAATTTATTCAGGTCCATCCCAATCTACCAGGCCAGGACCATCCGTTCCTTCGTTGATCTTCGGTAGTGATTCAGAGGATGAAGTTCATGCTATATTCCCTGCTCGGCCTTCGATACGGATTTCCGCTGATGAAGAGCGAAGTCTGCAGATAACCATGGTGCCACTTGAACATTACAAAGAACTGGATGTACTCGACACCAACAGCGTAGAAGAATTGCAGACATTCTATATCCCTCCCGGACGAAGAGGCGAGAAGGCAATCTTATTCTACCGTTCTGAAGAGAACAAAGTAGAAAAAGAAGTTTGGCATGGCGCGGATCCCACGCTCGACAGGCTTCAGCCTATCCGTCTTCCCCGGTATTATACCGAAGGTTTGAAGAAACTGCTAAAACGCCAGGGGATGTCCTTCACACAGACCGTTAGAAGAGCCAAATTCTATGACAAGGTCTGGAACATTCCCGGGACCCAATGCAAACTGCCTAACGGGAAAGTAGAAACCAAAGGGCTTGGGTACATCCGGCCAAAGAAGCGGGAGCTAGTAAACAGCTGTTATGCCATGTATGACTTCGATGAAGAGGCGGACGCTCAATGGGAGGACGCTAATCCTGAACCAGCAAAAGTTCCTGATACAAAACCGCCCAGTCCATCGTCCGAAGACCAGATGAGCAAACTTATAAGGGATGCGAGTCAAAAAGCCCGAGATGATCACGATCGTGAAATGGCAATCTATGAGAAAGCTAAGACACAGCGCCTCCTCCAACAGACAGTAAAGAACGAAGATGCCGCTCCTTGTCAACCTGCTACAAAAAAGGTGCGACGCGAGAACAAAAACAAGTCGAAAGGCAAGAGAGGCGCTCGACAACTACAAAGCAGAGCTAAGAAGCCGCGCATCCGAGAATTGAGCGTTATTGACTTAGCCCTCGGGAAGAAAATGGGTCGAGCATACTCTTTTCCTCGGAACAAAACAAGGAAAATATTTGATCTCGCTCTAAAACATCAAATGCTTACGTTGCCAGAGTCTAAACACCCTGAACAAGCAGGTGAAGTCTCCAAACCAAAGTATTGCTTTTACCATCGAGTAGTAAGGCATCCGCTTGAAGATTGCTTCACCTTTAAGAATTGGGTTGAGGACCAATATCAGCTTGGCAAATTCGCGTTGTCTGACAGTTGGAGGGTAGCGCCGCCGCAAAAGCACGAACCCGAAAACACAAGAATAAAACCAACTCCGCATTGGGATTGGCAGAAAATTTGCACCTGCCATGTGATAACAATATTAAAAGAAGGGTCCGAAGACATGAACAATCTCCCTTGGTGCTTTGAAAGCGGCAGCGATGAGGTAATCTCAGAATTTCCCCCAGCTCCGAAAGAACTGGAGGACGGAATACATACCACTGCAGATAATCTCAAGAAGATTGAGTTGGGGACGGAAAATGACCCGCGACCGACATTCATCAGCGAGCTGCTATCTGAAGAAAGAGTGGCTGCATTAAAGGATGTGCTTCTGCAGCACAAAGATTACTTCGCGTGGAACTATTCCGAAATGCCGGGACTAGATCCAGAAATCGCTGTGCACAAATTGGCGATATCCCCGGACATCAAGCCAGTCAAACAAGCGCCGAGAAGAATGAGACTCGAGCTTGAGATGAGCATCAACGCCGAAGTCAAAAAGCTGATAGATTCTGGCTTCATCCAGGAAGTCCAATACCCTGAATGGATCGCCAACATCGTCCCAGTGATGAAGAAAAATGGGACAGTGCGCATATGCGTAGACTTCCGGGATCTCAATAAAGCCTGCCCAAAAGATGATTTCCCAGTGCCAGTCACCGAACTGATGATAGACAACACATCCACTCATGAGGTTTTCTCCTTCATGGATGGCTCATCGGGGTATAATCAAATAAAAATGCACCCTGAAGATCAGAAGCACACAGCCTTCAGGACTCCGCTTGGTATATTTTGTTATAAAGTGATGCCCTTCGGTTTGAAGAACGCCGGTGCTACTTATCAGAGGGCCATGACGAAGATCTTCGACGACCTTATACACGAAATCGTCGAATGCTATATCGACGATCTCGTGGTCAAGAGCAAATCATACGAGGAACATCTCGAGCATCTGAAGACTGTATTTCAACGCCTTCGGCAATACAACTTGAAGATGAATCCTCTTAAATGTGCGTTCGGGGTTTCCTCGGGAAAATTCCTGGGATTCGTCGTTCGACACCGAGGTATTGAAATAGATCCGTCAAAGATCAAAGCGATCATGGAAATGCCTCCGCCGAGGACTCTCAAACAGCTGCGGTCTCTCCAAGGGAAACTCGCGTATATACGGCGATTTATAGCCAACCTTTCAGGAAAGTGCCGTCCTTACAGCCACCTGATGAAGAAAGGTACCCCATTCGTTTGGGACCAAAAATGCCAAGGCGCACTGGACGAGATCAAGCAATACCTGCAGAACCCGCCGGTGTTGGCTGCTCCGGTAAAGGGGAAGCCTCTTATTCTTTATACAACCGCCCTCGAAGGTTCCTTAGGCGCATTATGGGCACAAGAGAACGATCAAGGGAAAGAAAGAGCACTCTACTACTTAAGTCGAGTTCTGCTGGGGGCAGAAAGCAATTACTCTCCCATTGAAAAACACTGCCTGGCGTTGATCTTCGCAATAACAAAGCTTAGGCACTATGCGTTGACGCACGAGGTCCGTCTGATTTCAAAAGTGGACCCTCTTAAATATTTAATGTCAAAGGCCATATTGACAGGACGACTCGCTAAATGGGCCCTGCTCTTGATGGAATTCTCGATAACGTATCAACCTCTCAAGGCAGTGAAAGGCCAGGCCATCGCCGACTTCCTCGCTGAGCATCCGATACCCGCCGATTCTCCTCTGAATTGTGATCTTCCAGACGAACATGCGTTCGATGCGAGCGACGGTGATAATATCCGATGGGAACTTTATTTCGATGGAGCATCTTCCATGAAGAAACGTAAACAAAGTACCCCTATAATTAAATCAGGGGTAGGACTCATCTTTGTAACTCCACAAGGAGGGATAATGCGCTACGCGTTCTCCCTAACGGAGCCGAGAACAAACAATGAAGCCGAATACGAAGCTCTGATAGCAGGCCTCGAGATCGCCATTGATATGGGAATTGAAGATCTCCTCATATACGGCGATTCCCAACTGGTCGTTAGTCAAGTAAACGGCGACTACCAAACGTGCAAACCGGAATTGGTAAAATACGGTGAAAAAGTGCAGCAACTGCTAACCCAAATTCCCTCTTACACTTTGGAAAGTATACCGCGCGCGGAAAACAGCAAAGCGGACGCACTGGCCAAACTTGCTAAAGAATTGGCTGACGAGAACCTCGATGACGTTAGAATCGTGATACAAAGCCGTCGAGTGCTCGCCCCAACAGAAATATCTCCGAAATCGTCTGAAGAAAAAGGAGCGAAAGAGGAGACAACCCTGCAAATAAAAGACAGGGAAAATACCGAGGACTGGAGAGAAGTCTTCATAGATTACTTCAAGTTCCACCGAATACCTGAAGAGGCGTCCACAAGACATCAGCTCACGAAACGAGCTCTGTCTTTCGCCTTCGTCAATGATACTCTATACAAGAGGTCATTCGACTCTCTGTGGTTGAGATGCTTAGGACCTGACGAAGCGAGAAGGGTCGTCCAAGAAGTTCACGACGGACTCTGCGGTTCCCACCAAGCAGGCCCTAAGATGAAATTGAAGATAAAGCGGATGGGCTACTACTGGCCCACGATGATGCAGGATTGCCTGGAATATGCGAGGCAATGTCATCCATGCCAAATTCATGGGGACTTCATCCATCAGCATCCCAATCCACTGCATCCGACAATGGCTAGTTGGCCATTCGAAATGTGGGGAACTGACATAGTCGGTCCCATCGAACCAGCATCGTCAAAGGGACATCGTTTCATCTTGGCGACGACTGATTACTTCTCCAAATGGGCAGAGGCAGTACCATTGAGGGAAGTGAAGACGGAGAACATCCTCCATTTCTTCAAAACGCATGTCATCTACCGGTTTGGAACCCCGAGAAGAATCATCTCTGATAATGGGCCAGCCTATCGAAGTCATAAAATTAGTCGTTTCGCACAGCAGCACAATATAGACTGGAGATATTCCTCAGTTTATAACCCGCGAGCTAACGGTCTAGCTGAAGCCTTCAACAAGACCTTGACGAAGATCATAAAGAAAACAGTGTCACGAAATAAGAGAGATTGGCACGAAAGATTGCAAGAGGCTCTTTGGGCGTATCGGACTACGTTTAAGATGGCCACAAACACAACGCCATACGCGTTGGTATTTAGGACAGAAGCAGTACTCCCTCTCGAGATAGAATTACCCTCTCTACGAGTGGCAGTCCACTACGAGCTGACAGACGAAGAAAATGCTCACCTTCGGTTTGAAGAGCTTGACGCCCTTGATGAAATCCGGCTTCTAGCACAACAAAATCTGGAAGCCTATAAAGCAAAGATGACGTGCTCATATGAAAGATTGAGCCACCCGAGGACATTCCACCAAGGCGAACTCGTGCTAGTGGTCAAAAGGCCCATGATCCCCAATCGCGCCAAGCGGGGAAAGTTTGAGCCAAACTATGAAGGACCGTACATCGTCGATAAGGTCTACCAAGGTGGGGCCTATCTACTCATGGACATGCACTGTGAAAGGCCTTTCAGGCCAATAAACGGACGCTTCCTAAAGAAATACTACGCTTAATAAGCCACAGCCTAGGTCAATGGTAGATGACGACGACTATGTCCGCTCGGTATCTTCCTAAGCTCAAGCTTTATAAGTAGTAGCCAACCCTCTCAACGGTGGACCGAAATGTCCTTAAACTAATAGCAGACCGAAAACGTCTTTAAACTAATACGGCAGCATCCTTGGGCTGATAATATATATATATATATATATATATATATCTATATATATATATATATAAATAAAAATAAATAAATAAAATAATAATAATAATAATAATAATAATAAAAAGAAGAGAAAAACGGTACGTCCATAAGCAAGATGGGCGCGGATGAAAACCCGAAAGGGCTCCGTGAGTAAAAACAGCAGGATTACCGGCGAATGTTGTGAAAACCCGAAAGGGCGCAACTTCGTTAAAGAACCCTTATGGAGTCCTCTCGACCCTGTAAGGAGAAACCACCCGCGTGAGATCCTTACGACTTACAAGGGAACAACACACTTAGGAATCCCCACGATTCCTAAGGAGAAAATACGCTTGTGAGATCCTCACGACTCGTAAGGAGGACTCTCTTATGGGACCCTCACGGCTCATAGGATTTGAAAGTCTTAAGTCACAGAGACCTAAACCTGTGCTTAAGCAAACCCCCACAAACTTCCAATATTGCCCTACAAGTGGCTCAATACTGACCCTTGTATACAATCCATGGGCGCGAATAAACGTTTCCCTAACCAAGGTCCATCCATGACGGGGAATACGTTCGTATGGTAAACAACCCTTATAAATCCCCTCGATTTATGAGGAGAAAACCTTCCTGTAGGATCCTTACGACTTACAGAAGAAACAAAACACTTAGGAACCCTCACGGTTTCTAAGGAGAAAATACACCTACAAGATCCCCACGACTTGTAGGGAGAAATACCTTCACGAGACCCTTACGGCTCATGAAGTCAAAAGCCTTAGCCGACGGGATCCTAATCCTGGTCGCTAAGCCTCCTTTGTTCAACAACGATAGAGGCAAATGATGATTCGCTCCTGGTAATATCCCAGTCGTAGCGGTGCTGATGCCGAAATCGGTGTCCAATTTCAGGTTGACGGCGAAAGCCGGTAGACCGCTCATGCGTACGAAATAGCCGAAATGATAGGGCAACTTGCAATAAAAAGCAGCAAGTAAAATGTATGCATGCAAAATAGCCGAAATGATCGGGCAACTCGTAATAAAGAGCAACGAATAAAAAACAAAATAATGAAAAGCCGAAATGATTGGGCACCGCGAAAAATAGCCGAAATGTTTGGACAATCGCGACCTTCGCGATATAAAAGCTGAAATGATAGAGCATCGCGGAAATAAAATAAAACAAAAAAAAAAGAAATGATAAAACTTCGGCCCTACAGTTAAGATCACATCGATCCCTGTATACAATCCAAGGGCGTAAACAAAGAAGAAACCATACCTCCCGAGCGGATTCCGTCAAACGACGAAACCAAGCCTCAATGGTTCATTTCAACCGAAGAAGCCAGTGACTTCAACGAAAACTTCTCAACTCACGGATACAAACACTCCTTGACGAGAGCCTTCTGATCCGCGTCGACCCGCAGAGCCACCAGTGCCTCCGTAGGAACCCTCGACTCGTTTCAAACCCCAAGGACACAAATAATCCTTGGCGCTCGGGAAACAAATAATCCCGGCAAACTTCTCAACTCACGGATACAAACACTCCTTGACGAGAGCCTTCTGATCCGCGTCGACCCGCAGAGCCACCAGTGCCTCCGTAGGAACCCTCGACTCGTTTCAAACCCCAAGGACACAAATAATCCTTGGCGCTCGGGAAACAAATAATCCCGGCAAACTTCTCAACTCACGGATACAAACACTCCTTGACGAGAGCCTTCTGATCCGCGTCGACCCGCAGAGCCACCAGTGCCTCCGTAGGAACCCTCGACTCGTTTCAAACCCCAAGGACACAAATAATCCTTGGCGCTCGGGAAACAAATAATCCCGGCAAACTTCTCAACTCACGGATACAAACACTCCTTGACGAGAGCCTTCTGATCCGCGTCGACCCGCAGAGCCACCAGTGCCTCCGTAGGAACCCTCGACTCGTTTCAAACCCCAAGGACACAAATAATCCTTGGCGCCTGGGAAAAAAATAATCCCTCGCAAAACTTCTCAACTCACGGATACAAACACTCCTTGACGAGAGCCTTCTGATCCGCGTCGACCCACAGAGCCACCAGTGCCTCCGTAGGAACCATCGACTCGTTTCAGACCCCAAGGACACAAATAATCCTTGGCGCTTGGGAAACAAATAATCCCTCGCAAAACTTCTCAACTCACAGATACAAACACTCCGTGACGAGAGTTTCTTTGACTCACATCTCGGGCAGTAAGGATTCAAAAACTTGCTTCCTAAAAAATGGGACCCTGCAAGTCAATCCTAAATGGTCTCTTGCATACTATTCACGGGTCTCACTCTCTGAAGTCGTTTCTCGACAAAGAGGGAGACAACCGCTTACGGCCCCCCTCGACTCGTAAGAGGGAGAAATTCTCTCATAGGATCCTTTCGACTTATGAGAGAAAAGCACACTTGGGAATCCTCACGACTCCTAAGGAGAAAATCCATTTACGAGATCCTCTCGATCCGTAGGGAGAAAAGTCTCTATGAGACCCTCACGGCTCATAGAGTTGAAAAAGTCTTAGACAGCAGATCCGAACCTGCGGCCTAAGCAATCGTTATATCTTGAAGAAACCAAAATGCTTACTCTGTTACCTGTCAATCATGTTTATCAAGACAGCATGCTGATAATAAAAGAAAGGAAGGACGGAGAAATGACACAAGACATTACAAAATGTGTATCTTTTATTCATAAATATTGATTGAGTACAGGATACATTGTGCTAAAAGAAAAAAAAACGTATACATATACTTTAAACAAATGATACAAGGAGAATTATTGAGAAGGAAGCGTCTTGCACAGATGTAGCAACCGCTCGCATATCTCCTTCCACGCCTTCTCCTGCTCGACTACCGCCGTCAGCTCTGACTCCACTTGGGCTCGTTGCCGCAAGACCAAGGCAAGCTGCTCCCTCACGCCTTGATAAGCGGCCTCCCGACTTGGGATATGGCGCTCAGCCACGTCAAGCTTCCTCTTTAAGTCTAGCCCGTGAGAAATGCGCTCCAAAAGACCCTCAAAGATAATCTTCACTTGGGCAGCATTTGCCTCAACCTCAGCGCGCAGATGGGCCGTTTCGTTTGAGGTCTTTTGGCATTCCCTTAATCTTTGAGCTGCTTCTTGCTCCAAGTGGTGGGAGTGCGAAGTGCTTTGCTCGAGCCAAGTTGTGCATTGGGCGCTCAGAGCTAAAACTTCGGGAGCAGGGCGCGTCAACTCCAGCCGGTACAAGCAGGCCTCGATCTCCCTGCAGTGATTAACCCAAGATTCAACGACGCCTTCGCTGTGAAAAGTTACGAGCGCCGCTAACATGAGGTTAACATCCACAGTGAAATCTGCAGCGGAAGGGAGAGCGTCCATGCTGAGTTCTTCGATGTACCCGCTCAGCATGCCTAGACTCATCACGACACCTTTTGAAGACGGACGTCTCAAAAAGGGGCCTGCCGGTGAAGAGACGCGAGCCTCGAAGGGAACTGGAGCCGGAACAATAGCTGCGAAACAAAACAGGTTAAACGATGGTTCAAAAGATGTTAAAGGGTTACCAAAAAGGAAATCTACTATACCAGCAGCAACGGACGGCGGAGCCGGAAGGGCCGGTAGCGCGGCAGGTCTTGCATCCCCTCCTTCGATTTGTGGCACTGCAATAAAAAAAAGGAAAGATCAGAAATTATCCCACTGCTAAAAAAGAGGGGGTAAATAAAGACATTATGGTGAAAGTATACTCACCGGCGCCACTGGAGGGAGAAGTGAGGTCGGATGGGAAAGAGAAGTGCGGGAGCAACACTTGATATAAGTGATCAAAAAGCACTCCTACAAAGGCACAATAGTGTAACGTTAGTACAAAAGCCGTAATTTTGAAAGATTAATGCATGAGTCATGAATCCATACCTTCCAACATCCATGACGGTACAAGGGAAGACGGGGAGGTAACTACTGCCAAAGCAGTAGTTGATGGTGCCCCCTCGAGCAATGGAGCATCGGTACTGGCCACACCTGCAAGAACAAGCTTGTTAGAAGAGATCACAAGATATATACAAAAAAAATGGAAACGCTGGTGACTCAAAAATTTACCTGACGAGCTGCCAGCAGAAACTGAGGTAGTCCCTTCCTCCACTGACGGAAGACCACCGCCTGTAGCTTCGTCACCCGACTCAAAGGGAACCGTTGTTACGCTCTCAAGCTCTGCAGGCGGCGGGGAACCATAGGCAGGGAGGGCCAAGATAGGAACATTGCCCGATTCCTGAGAAGGAGCGCCTAGCTCGTCTTCAGGAATCATGGCCGCCTCACCTGCTGTTCCCTCAGGATCAGCGATTACAGCTGTCCCGTCCATCGGCACCACGAGGTCCCCAGCCTCAAGTACCTCGCCCTCTACCGCCTTCGGCTCGGTTGAGACAATCATCTCATCTGCCGCCACTTCGGGTACGGCATCAATGACCTGCTCCGCGGTAGGTTCCTCAATCTCGGCTCCAGGCCCCATGACCTCGACAAAGTTGTCCACTGTCGGTTCGGGTTCGGCGAGTACCGCGTCTTCCGCTCCCTTGGGTTCGACGGTCGTTTCCCCCTCCCCCTCAGTCGGACTTGACCCTACGAGATGAGATATGTATAAGCCAATAGTTTTACAAGTCATACAACAAGGCTCTGAAAGAAGTACTACCTGAAGCAGATTTATCATTGGCGCTCCGAACCGCGCGCGCCACTTGCCGACGAGCAGTAGACAGGGCCACAGGGGGCTCTTCAGAAGGAGTACTAGCGTGAGGAACAGTGCTAGGGCCCGCTCCTGCGGCCAGAGCAGCCCTGCGCGCTTTAGCTTCGCGTCTTGACCGCTTCCGCTCCTCTTGAGCCGATGAGACAGATGCCATCAGAGCTTCCTTGAGTGAAGCCTCCTCATCCGTGTAGAGGGATGCCTCCAGATTTTTCAGAGCATCCCTCGTCGTTGCATCGAGCCGAGGCTCTTGCGGCAGCTTCGACGGAACTGGGACTTCGATAACGGGCTTAGGAAGGGTCCTTGCGCCGATTAATACAACCCCTGTAAAGAAACAAGAGAAGGTCAGGTCGACTATCATAAAAGACAACAAACTTTCCTTATAAAAGAGAACGGGGTAAAACATACCGACGCTTCTAGGGCACGCTTCTTCTCCTCCGCCTGGAAGGTCTTCAGAGAGGCATCAATGGCCTCTTCAGTAGATCCACCTGCTGAAAATGAGGCAAATATTAGCTAAAGATAATAATAAAAAGTGGGATAAAATGACAAATAAGGAGGCTGAGGATTACCCGACTCAGCGAGTCTGCTTAACATTGCTTCGAGCCTCGCCGATCGCTCCGAAGCTGCAATGGCGGCGGCTAGGTTGGTGTCCTCGGGGTCCACCACGAAACCCTCATTACTGCCATACTCACATATAGTCTTGGCAGGATGAGCCGCGGGCTCTAAGTTAAGAATCGCGTCGAGGGATAAGGTGGACTTCTTCTTCTTCTGTTCACCAGTCTTGGATCCACTCGGAGCAGCTTTGCGCTTGCCGGTTTTGGCAGTCACTTTCGGGCGGCGAGTCCCGATGTCCGCTCCTACACCCGACTCCGGCGATGCCGCTTTAACCGTCTTTGTCGGAGCACGGGGTGCCGTTGGGGAATCCACCGTGGTAGGCAGTGGCAGTCCACGCGGAGGGGCCAACACGCGTGGTCGATCAGATCCGGCCTCTTTCGTCGGAGGGATAACTCGAACCCTGGGCTGCAACGGAGCCTTGCGATCGCCGCCGGGAGGTGCAGCCCTACGATCAACCAGTAGGCGTTTCTCCATCAAGATGATCGGGCCCATCGCGTGCGCGTACCAGGCCACATACGAATTGAGTATCTTAGGGGTACAGCTGGGGTCACTGATAAAAAAGTAGGAGCCTGTATTGAGCCGGATGAAGTGATGCATTGCATTCCGTACCCCCTCTGGACCGACTGCAGGTGTTCCCAAGAAGGCTTCCAATGGGACCCCTTGGTTATAACTCGATTGCCGGGCAAATCGATGCGGGTTATACCTCATGAAGAGGGCCGTTTCATTCTGCCTAAATACCAAGTAGCCTGGCCGAATGGAATAAAGGTGAAGAATTTCCCGAGCCTTCAACATGGAAACACCGCCTTTAAAGTCATCACGCAGCGGTACCACTGACTTAGTGGTCTCGGAACCCATGGTGATGACCTTATCCACAAAAGAGGTCTTCGCCCCGACTAAATGTGAACGCAGAAGCAGTCCCCTGGACTCCCGCGGAGGTGCAAACACGATGGAAGCCCCGACCAATCGCATGATTCTTGGAAGTTTGAATCTCTCAAAGAACTGAGGAGTTTTATGGGCACCGAACACTCCTCGAACATGCAGCTCCATCCAAGAAGTGAAGTAGTGCATCGGGAAGTTAGCAGGCTGTACCCCAGGTTCATTAGCGTCCGCCGCTATGCTAAGTCCATTGTAGAGGTAAGCCAACCCGGCGATCCCCACTGATAACTGCAGACCGGCCACCATTCGATGCGCCGGGTAAAAGACAGAAGACTGCATAAGGCGTGGGTGCATGGGAAGCGCGAAGCTGCACAGCCACAGACCTAAGAACCCGATGAAGAAGGTCTCCTCATCCATGCCGGGAACGGCGATCTCTGAGAAGGGGACGCTGGCAGTGCCGGGAAGGTAAAAACTTCGCTGATCAATTTCTGATGAAGGTCGGCGGTCCAGGCCGAAACCAAAAGGGTCAGCAGGTTGGGCGAACTTATCACCTTGCTCTGATAAAAATTCCGGGCGGATAAAACGAGCAATGAAGTCCGCGAAACTAACGCCTCGGTCGCCCAATTCCAAATGAAGCTCCTCGTAAATCTCCAACACCCTCACCAGGCCCGGATGCTGATGCTGGATGGCATTTTCCGGAGTTAAGTCGAGTACCACCTGCTTGGTGGCAAAGACGTACTCGTCAGGAGGAAGCAGCTCCTCGTAATGCTCCCCCCTCGCCGGTAAACCCGAAAGCTCAACGAATTCCTCTAGAGAAATGGAAACTTCCCTATCCGCTGTCAGGAAAGTATGCGTGGGGATATTCCGTTGTTCGATGAAAGCCTTTGTCCACTACGTTGGAGGAGTAGGATATTCGAAAAGCGAGACGTAGACGGCGGAGTACAAACCGATCTTCGTCAGATGAGCTCTTTTCGCCGCTAAAATGTACCGGGCCCATGGCAGGTATCCAGCAAGCGGTCGCGGATTCAATCCAATGTTGTAAGCCTGTCCCCAAGGGCATGCTTCACCCTGACAGATTCGCCTTCCTAAGATATCTATGGCCGGCGGCGGCTGTACCGGAATAGCGCCGATCGCAGGCTGGAGAAGGTCGTCCGAATTCCAATTTTTAACCTCCACGGCATACTCCACCGGGGATTTATCCGCATAGGGGATCGTAACTATGGGTTCAGAAGGCGAGGCGGAACTAAAACTACGGCGGCCTTGGATAATCTGGCTGTACCACCTTCCCCATAGATGAAGTCTCTTGCATTCAGGATCTTGATCTTTAATCAAAGCGAACACTACCCGGTCCACTGGTGCGTGTGGGAACCCTCCTTCTGAGCGAACGAAGGGAAAAGACAAGTCGTCAGACATCTTTCCTGCATAAAATATATATATATATATATCATTAGTGGTCTGACACTTAACATTTAATAAAAATAATATAAAATAATAATAATAATAATAATAATAATAATAAATAAAAAGGTGGCTCCACACTGTGATGCAGTGGGTAGGGGACCCACAAAATCAAGATGACGGCGCATCATTTGATGAGACAATCTCACCATTGAATGGGACTGTCAGTCAATAAAAAAGACCCCCAAGAGAATATCCTCATTGGGGGGGAACCCTTAGAGACAAGGAGAAGATCTCCTCTTTTCAGAGCAAAGCTCTGTCACAGAGTGACATTTGTCAAACTCCTGTTTCAAAAGAATGAAACTTCTAAAAAAAAAAAAAAAGAGCCTAGCTCTGTAGCAGTAATAAAAAAATTTATAACTCCTAAGAATTAAAATTTTGGGACCTTAAAGATCCATGGAAACCTTTAAAAAGTTTTCTAATTGATATGAGAGCAGGGCTCTGTTCATGGGTTAAAACTTAAGAACAGGGTCTCTGCAGATTTTGAGAGCAAGGCTCTGTGAATAAAAGCCCCAAAGGGGTTTCCTTTAGATCAAAGATCTATAAGAGCAAGGCTCTGTTGAAGAAACCCCAAAGGGGTTTCCTTTAGATCACAGATCTATAAGAGCAAGGCTCTGTTAATTAAGTTTAATTTAAATTAAATTAATTTAATTTTACCTATAATGGTCCTGAAGTTAGAACTTGGAAGTTCTTAAGGAAATCACAAGAGCAAGGCTCTGGAAGTTCTCAAGTAAGAGCAAGGCTCTGAAATTCAATTTCTTGAGAATGGTAAAAAATTACCAAGGACCAAGGGTCCTATTTATAGGCGCCTGCGCCTGTTCAGATGACCCCTTGATCCGACGGTCAGGATCTTGCCACCGCTGCACTCACGCGCGCGCCACGTGAGCGCAACGGTGGGGGGGCATCTGTTTCCCCCAATCAGAGCAAGGCTCTACTGAATTTTGAAAATTTAAAATTTGAAGCAACGCTTCGGTTTCCGTGCGCAGTGCGCAATTTGCCACATGGCAGAAGCCAATTCGGCAGCGTAACGCCCGAGACGGTGCGTCCCATCAGAGCAAGGCTCTTCAGAAAACATAATTAAGACTTAACTGCGCAAATGCATGGCAGCGCGACACGTGTCTGCGCAAGCGCACAGATGCGTGACACGTGTCTGCGCAAACGCACAGATGCGTGACACGTGTCTGCGCAGTTGCGCAATCGCAACTGCGCAAGCGCACGGATGCGCGACACGTGTCTGCGCAAGCGCACAGATGCGTGACACGTGTCCGCGCAGTTGCGCAACCGCAACTGCGCAAGCGCCCGGATGCGCGACACGTGTCCGCGCAGTTGCGCAAGCGCAACTGCGCAAGCGCCCGGATGCGGGACACGTGTCTGCGCAGTTGCGCAACCGCAACTGCGCAAGCGCACAGATGCGTGACACGTGTCACGCGCTGGTGAGTTGCGCATCAACTGAATAAAGATTTAGATAAATCTTTTCTGTTCTCCTGTAAAACAGGAACCCTTGGATCAAAGATCCAATGGTGGGAAAATTCCCAAAATTATTCAGGAAAGATTTTGTTAACAAATCCAACAAATTTGTGGGCACTATAAATAAGACCCCAAGCCTCATTCAAAAGATATAATCAATCACCATCCAGAGAGGGATAAACTTCTAAAAAAAAAAGAGAGCTCTTGAAGATTAATCAAGAACAAAAAAAAAGAAGGTAAAATTTCTGAAGAACAGAAGATTAAAAAGGGAATAATAAAAAAATAAATAGTGCCTTGCACTTGATATGAACCCCTGGTTTTGTAAAATCAGAGAAAACAAGAAGGATTTTGTTTTCCTTTGATCTAAATTTAGATCAAAAGTGCTATGCACTTTTTGTTCTCAAATCAAGAATTTCTGCACAAGTGGGCCTGGCCCAACTCAAGAAAATTATTGAGTTCTGCAATTCATTATTTAAAAGGGCCTAGCCCAATTGCAGAATAATAAAAGGGCAAAGCCCTGTTTGGAAAACTCCTGAGTTTCTGTAACTCATTACTTAAGAGGGCCTAGCCCAATTGCAGAAAATAAAAGGGCAAAGCCCTGTTCAGAAAATTCCTGAGTTTTTGTAACTCATTATTTAAAAGGGCCTGGCCCAAATCAGATTGCAAAATAATGAAGGGGCAGAGCTCTGTTTAGGTTGATTCTCTTAATCGGGCAGAGCCTAAAATAAAAATTGGACTTAACCCAATCCTGGCTGTAAGTCCTTAAATTAAATGCCTCTCATAAACCAAGTCACTACCGGTTCGAGGGTACATCTCCGAACTCCTTTGACATTTGTCGCTGTAATTCCTCAACGACATCAAAGAGGTGACGGGTCCCAACGACCACTCATCTAATATCGGACCGAAACGTCCCTAAACTAATATCGGACCGAAACGTCCCTAAACTAACATTGGACCGAAATGTCCTTAAACTAATAATGGACCACTACGTCCTTAAACTGGCGACGGACCGAAACGTCCATAAACTAATAATGGACCACCACGTCCCTAAATTGGCGACGGACCACCACATCCCTAAACTGGCGCAATAGAGCCCAAATGCTCTTTTGCTGGATCTAAACGGTCCCGTCTAAGTTGATCTTAGCCCCAAATACGGTTAATGTATCCTTAGATATTTAAATAAATAATAAAACTCCAAATCAACTTTGGTTCAAGGGTACATCTCTGAACTCCTCTGACGCCTGTCGTTGTAATCCCTCAACGACGTCAGAGAGGCGATGAGTCCCGACAGCCAGACAATTAAATTAACCACTACGTCAAGTCGATCTTAGTCCAAAACAGGACTAACGTACCCTTAACGAACGTTTAAGTCGATCTTAGTCGCAACGCGACTAATGCATCCTTAAACTAAAAACACCAAACCCAAATCTAACTAAATACGGATTTGGATTAATCCACGTCCTACGGGTGACGACATCACTCAGTCTCCGTATACAATCCACGGGCAATCACAAACAAAACAAACACACACGACACGAAGTGAAATTCTGGAGAAGGAGAAAGTTGTTACCGCGACGCGGTAGCGTAATTAACTGCAGGGGCTTGCGCCTGCAGGGAAGAGCGTCCCCACAATCAAAAACCCCTCACCTTGAGGGGGAATCTGACGAAGTCTGCTACATCGGCCGCATCCGTCTAAACCTCCGATACAAGGTGCCATAAATCAACTTGGTATCTTCGGAGAGATAGACGGATAAAACCAAATAGCATCTGCCCCGAACCTCAGCGCCAGGACCTCAGCAGTCATGTGCGGCCGCCGTTCGGAGGGGAACAGATTCTGCATCTTCGGATTCCAGTCCATGAAATTTTGGCAACATATTGATGAAATGGGGTTTGATCTCAAAATTGTCCCCATTTGCCGGTGGGAGTGAAAGACAAGTAGGTAAGGCGGTGCGGATCGGGTAGAAAAGATCCTAGAGCGCGATTCGTTGAGGCGCTTCAACAGGCGGGTGTTGCGGGTTATTCGCACCTAACGGAGGTGGAATCAGTCCCGTGGGTAAGGTGTTGTTAGGATTATATCCCGACATCCCTTCGGAGGAAGAATGTGAAGGTGAGAGTATAGAAGTGGAAGGAATTTCGATTTCGGAGTCGAAAGCTTCGTCGGTCGGTACCAACGAGACACGGACTAATCGGGCGCTAGTGTCTCTAGTTCAACCGGACATACACTAAAGAGGTAGTGTAGTCAAAGAGATGAAGAACAGAATTTGGAGGTAAGAAGACATTAATGAGAAGAAAGTGGGTGTAAGTGGGGTGCACGGATTTCTTAGCGACAAGTTGCAAGATTTTGTAAATTTTTTTCCTTTTTTCTCTTTTTTTTTATGTGGAGCTTTTTGCAAAAAAGATTTTCGATAAAAGGCTTAGACACCGTTCAATCAACCACAAATGCACAATCATGCCTAGATCTAGGGTCACCTAGGTCAGCTAGACAGCTCCTAACTATTCCAAAGGGCAAGAAGTAGGACCTCAAACCGCCTCTTCACCGCCAATTGTGGCCAGGTAAGTGACAGGTAAGTGGGAGGCTCTCCACCACGTAAGTAGTTGACCTAATTAAGTAACCACTTGCCTTAGACACACTTGCCTAGACACCACAAAGTCAGGTTAGGATCAACGGTCGATGCCTACAACTGGTCCTTTGTCCTATTGAGCACGAAGTCTTTAGGGTTGAGTCTAATCTTTTTTAATTAAATGATGGTCAATGCAATATGCCTTATGTGATTTCTGGGGTCCTGGGAAGGGTGATGAAATCCCCACCCAATCTGGATTGGTTTCAAGCCCCTTAAAGTCCGATTAAATATGCAAAGCAGTAAACAATCACTTCCAACAAATTTTATTTTTAGCGCGGCGCAAAGAATCCTGCACAAGATTAATTATTGAAAGGGGAGAGATTTTTTAGCGCAAAGAATACTGCAGGAGATTTTACAGAGGAGATATTGGGGTTGTAGAGAAGAAGAATGAAAGCCCACAGAAGGAAACTGGGCAGATGATGTCACCAGGAGGCGGCGCTTCCGCGGCCAAAAGGCACCTTGGGCGGCGGTTCCGCGGTGGAGGCGGCAGATGATGTGCTGGCGCGGCGGTTCCGCGGCAGGAGGCACTATGCGGCGGCGGTTCCGCGGTCTGATCTGCGGCTCGGTTCCCAAGAAAAATTCTGCTCCTCTGGTTTGACTTTTCTCTGTTGTTCAGATCTAGGGTTTTCTGTTTTGATCTCTGGATTTTTTCCAAATCCGAACTCGTTCGTCGATCCTGCAAAATTCACACGAAAAACCTTTCAAACAATAAAAAGATGATATTTTTTAATATATTTTTTCATTTTTTTTCTTCATTTTTTTCATTTTTATGATTTTATATTAACCCGAAATTGCAAAAAGAAAATACTACGCCATCCCCGGCAACGACGCCATTTGATTTGAAAAGATTTTTAGATCAAAAATATTTTTTACCGCAATCAAGAACGGCGTCGCTTGGTAGCTAGCCGGTGAATACGGGTCGGTCCACATGGATGTTGTGTATTTCCTAATTGTTCTAACGAGTTAATTCCAAATGGTGTTTGGATCTTTATCACTAAAAACTAAGTTGACTTAGACTAGGATTAGAAATCTTGCTAGGGTTAGGATTAGGTTAAGTTTGGAAAGTAAAAGATTTCGCATCGCTTTCAATGCCCTAAATTAGATCTCTTTAGGTGTTATGGTAATTATTAATAAAGGGGATTAGGACGATCGGGAAGAAACGACGTTTCTTCCTCTAGGTCCTTGCCTGTCCTTTCTTAATCCTTACCCTAACCTCCATGGAAAACATGCACAACCGGTATTTTATACTGCGGGATCACCGTTACCTCGTGGGTAGGATGCCGTAGGGAGCGGTATGTGTATGTATGCATGGAGTCCTAATTATTAATATTGATGGGCAAGAAAGGGGCGAGAGATTTGTATCTCTCAAACCTTCCCTATTCCTAACCCTAACAAGCGAGGAACTACTCGCTCATTAAGGGATCTATGAAAAACATGATTTTTATGAGTTTTTGATTTAAGAGATTAATTATCTAACTACGACAGATTAATAAAAAGTTCTAATCTAAATTAAACCAGGGCAAAGAATAAATTTAACTAGGGCAGAAAGAAGAATTAAGAACTAGGGCAAAATAAAAACTACTTACAAAATTGATACTCTCAAAACTTGATAGAAATCTGAATTTTATTCAATGAAAAGATGCATTCCTCAAAGAGAGGTTTAGGGCTTCTATTTATAGAGTATAGAAAACCCTAGGGTTACAATCGACGCACATATGCTTTTACAAAAATACCTTTAGGAAGACTAGTCAACGTGCTGCCAGACTTTATGGAAAATTTCCGCCAACACGGGCTTAGCACGGCTGCGGAACCGCGGCCATAGGCCAGGTTTGGCCGCGGTTCCGCGGCCAAAGAGTGGGCTTGTGGGCCGGTGTTTTGTGTGCTGCTTCTGGTTGTGTTTCTCTTCCTGTTTCTTTAGTTGGTTCTTCAGAATGTCTTCTAGTTCTCTTCCAGATCTCCACAGTGAATAATTGTAGTGGACTTTTACCGTTGCTTTGTGTCGAAGTCTTGAACCTTGCGCTGCCTTTGTACTTGTGAACTTGCTCATTGATCTTCATTGTCCCTCAAAATGTAGGCACGATCAAGATTCCATCATTTATCGGTCGTAGTCTCACTTTTGTATCGTCTTTTGTTTTTTTCACTGTTTTTGTTCCGAGAACCTGTAACCTGTAACTATGTAGCAGACATGGGTCAAAAGCACATGTTTATTTGTAAAATGAATAAGAATGAGGTCTAAAAGAATGCAAAATTATGGTATGAACAGGTAATTCAACAAGATTCCCGATAACTTGATCGAATGCTCGTCGGAAATTTTAGTAGATGGCCGCACCCCCGATGCCGTCGACGAAGTGCACTAAGGCGGAACACCGCTGCCGCGAGCACCCGGACAGATGCTTTTTGGCAACGGAGTTCTCCTACAGTCACTTGGTCGGGGTTATGGGGCGTGGCTATCTAGTAAGGTTACCCGGCGAGTATCCGCGTACACTACGTGATCGCGACGGATTTTTGATCATATCAAAATCCCGTGGCAACCAATCAAATGAGACTAAACTACTAGATTTATAAAATTCAAACTAGTTATCTCATAACTAATTGTAGATTCCAAATATTGTATCACAATCACAGATGATTAGACGAAGTTAAACTTTTCGATTGAATAATCAGGCACCCAAAATTTCCCGATAAGCTCAACACTTGAGCGGAGTTCAAAAAGTATCCAGAAAAATGCCACAGCTCCTATGAACCAGCTGTAGAAAGGCAACCAATGCCTCACATGTGGCACCGCTGAACTACCACAAATCCTAGGGTTTGATGGCAGTTCTGATGATCACATAATCGAGTTAGGATTTCGTTCTTCTAGAGGGTCCACAGAATCGCTTGCAAGATTTTCTGAAAATTTTAAACTCGGAAAAAATCCAACAGTTGGAAAATTTCCAGTGGGGAAAATTTGGGTAATTGATATCCGTTCAAACTTTTTAACATCGTCTAAATATACCCGAATACATGTTAGAATTACGAATACGAAACACTCCGAATTGCCTTTGCTAAAAGATAACATCACATGCAAAATCAGTAAAAACAAACAACCACCAAAGTACCAAAACACAGAGGCTTAAACACTGTAAAAATTTCAGCCCAGAACTGCCCGATCTGGCCAGTTTTGACACTGATGGGCTCGGCCAATTTTTAAGGGAATGGGATGAATTTTGTACAGTGTTCATTATGTATCTCATATATCATTCTGCAACTGTTTAAAAAAAATTTTGACATTCGGAATTTTTTTACAGAAACTAGGGTTTGATGTCGGGTGTTGCGGAGTTGTTTCGGTTTCGTAATCTAACAAATATTGTTTAAATTTCTAGCTTGGCTCTGATACCACTATAGGGTTACCTAGGACGACAGCAAGGTTTCGGAAGGTATCGTCCATGCCGTTTTTAAATTTTTGCCGTTCTAAAGAACCCTAACTTAGAATCTTAACTAGATATTTAAACGAACAAGTAATGTTAACAACTTAACATTCAATTGAATGAAAAATACGACCTTTGTAGACCGGTCATTCACTTCAAAAGCTCCGTATAGTAGTCCCTTCGCTGCGAGTTATAATCTTCTGAACTCTAGAAAGGGTTGTCCTGGAGAAATGAACAAGCTTGCTTGAAGTCTTCGAGGCCGAAAATGATCTACGTCGAGAAGACTCAAGCTCATGCTACTTCTTCACTAATATGTGAATTAGTGAAACAAACACCCTAAACTACATGGCTAATAGTAGAGGATGATGAAGTAGGAAATGAGCTCTTTTTAGCTTTCTTTTTCTCACAATATTTTCTCACCATGGAAAAGGCTAGCAAGCCTTTTCTCTCATGAAGAAGAAAGAAAATAACTCATGAGGTGAGAATAGCAACTATGGGTGAGTTAGTGTCATACACTAACTCATGTAGAGAATAAACCATAGATTAACAATAATGGTTGGGTTAATAAATATCTTCAAGTAAAACAAATGAGCGGACTTGATCAATAGTTCCATAAGCTTCTACAAGGTTGAACCATGTGACCAATTACCACTAATTTATGAATTACCAAGATAAATTAAAACCTAAGGATTATCATAACCATGGTGTGAGTCTCATACACCCATGTTGCATGTGGCATCTAGCATGACACAAAATAATGTACATTAATATATATCACATATTTACTAAGTGTACACATATGAGAAAAGAAATCTTAAGTGAGCTAATATTAGTTAATATAAGGTAATATATCAAATATATAATTATACATTAAATTATTAAATCAATACTTGATTTAATAATCCGGCTATATCCTATACAACCGACTAATATCTAATGCAACAATCTATCGAATCAACACTTGATCCAATAACCCGGTTATATCTCATATAACCGACCGATATCACATATCGCGAGAATAGAATACGGTATCACATACGCGCATTAATCTCGGTCCCGCACATATCACATATGTGCTCCTACTTCGTTTCACATGAACCAGGAAATCTCTGTGTAGGACTCTAAAGACTCGTCAATACGCCGGCAGTAGGTGATGATCATATCAAACACCCATAAGCCGCAAGCGGTCTGCTAAACGTAACGGTCATCCGGCCATTGAGCGATCAGAAGATCAACAAGCAAGCCTGCTCGTACTCCTGCGAATCCAATCAGTAACACTACCGTACATTCCGGTCTCTTCGTCAGATATGTCGCATATCATAGCGTGGGGGTGGTATAACGTCAGACCCTAATAGTCTGATAAGTCATGCCGATGCAAGGTCCATAACGGTTCGAGAAACTACTGATAACACTTACCAGTAAATCTTAGCAACCCTGGCCAGGGATTTCTTGTTATGGCCAATCGAGCATAGCACAACATCAACTCCCAATACCGGGAGAGACGAATCCTCTCCTATCGCTCATTGCCTCCATGTGACTCGGGACTGTACCCAAAAACCACCTTTTGCACGATCTCTTGACCGTGGTATGGTGGAAATCAAAGCACAGTGGGAATCACACGAGACTCTATGACGATCTCGGGTCAACAGACTAACCTGTACCAGTGTCACCAGAGAACTGCTATCTGACGATATGTATAATACCATCTAGGAGTTCTCGGCGAGTCCGTCCAGTGTACCCAGTCTCCACTGAGCACCCGTATACCATCTTTGATTTCAAACACCAATGGATGTGAGATCATCCATCGCCCATCATATGGGTCAAGATACGCATACGCCAGTCTACTCTGGAGTATCGATGCCATGTCTCGATACTCCCACGACTAGGAACAGTTATAGGGTGTACTTGTGGACTACCCTTGGCCCCACTAGTATGATCTCCATCATAGTCCTGGTAGTCAAGTACACATCCTAAGGGCTTTATCAACATGTGAGAGCAAGACAGCATCACGTATACAAGTCAACATGTTAAGATAAAGTGCAACCAGATAGCATACTATCATATCGAGCAAGAAAGTCATCCTTATATATGTCCAAGCATCCACTACAATATACATTCCATGTACAGTAATGGCCTCTAGGGCATACATATAACTAACAATTATATCGAGCTCGGTTTCAAATACAGTATTTCTGTGGAAGAAGAAGGTGGAGTGAATCTTCCTGATATTATTATACTCACATATAATTTTGGATTCCTTGGCTCAAGACAATCCATTTTTACGAAAACAACCATAGTTGATTCTCACAAAATTAAGATAATATACGGCGCAAGAAGAAGACATTCGAAGCTTAATTTCTTCCTTCTTGTAGACTCTTGTAGATAGATCGGTACATCTTTAGCACATTCTCTCTGCGGTCGAGGATGGTAGTGGGCTGCTCCTCGTATGATAGATCGGTACCCAAAACTAGCTCCGAATAGTCCAGGACATGGCTCTCATCCCGAACATAACGCCGCAACTGTGACACGTGGAAGGTATTGTGTACACCAGCTAGCGATGGAGGCAAGGCAAGTCGGTAGGCCACCTCTCCTACTCGCTCTAGCACCTCAAAAGGTCCGATAAAACGGGGACCGAGCTTTCCCCGACCTCCGAACCTGATAACTCCACGGGTAGAGGAAATCTTTAAGAACACGTGATCTCCGACTTCGAATTCTAGTGCCCTCCTGCTGGTATTTGCCCAACTCTTCTGTCGATCCTGAGCCGTCTTAATACGCTGCCTGATCATTTGGACCTTGTCGACTGTCTGAACAATGAGCTCGGGGCCCAATAATCTTCGCTCTCCCACATCATCCCAACACACTGGGGATCGACACTTCCGCCCGTAAAGTGCTTCGAAAGGGGCCATCTGAATGCTAGCCTGATAACTGTTGTTATAAGAAAACTCGACTAGATGCAGATGGTCCTCCCAGGAACCCTGAAAGTCCAACATACAGGCTCTCAACATATCCTCGAGCGTCTGAATCGTACGTTCGGATTGTCCATCCGTCTGCGGGTGATAAGCTGTGCTGAATTTGAGGCGGGTACCCAAACTCTCCTGTAAGCTCCTCCAAAAGTGTGACACGAATCTGGTGTCCCGATCTGACACAATGCTGACTGGAACACCGTGAAGTCGCACTATCTCCTGCATATATCTCTCTGCCAGTGACTCTGTCGACTGTCCCACTCGGAATGGTATGAAGTGTGCAGCTTTCGTGAGGCGATCGACGATAACCCAAATGGCGTTATTGCCCATAGGGCTCCGTGGTAAGGCCGTCACGAAATCCATGGTAATGTGCTCCCACTTCCATTCTGGTATCGGCAGTGGTTGTAACAATCCCGCTGTCCTCTGATGCTCTGCCTTCACCTGCTGGCATACCAGGCACCTGAATACGAACCTCACAATTTCCCGCTTCATTTCGTTCCACCAAAAGTGTTGTTTTAGATCCCGATACATCTTTGTACCTCCCGGATGCACAGAATAAGCCGAACTATGCGCCTCAGCCAGTACTTCTTCTCGAACATCTCCCTTGGGTACGCAGAGTCTGCTACCGAATCTCAGAGAGCTATCTTCATGTATGATCAAGTCCGTTCTCAGCCCGGCTTCTACTTGCGCTCTGAACTTTTGCAATCGGGGATCATCCGCTTGTGCAGCCTTGATGCGATCCACCAGGGAAGACTGCACCTGTAGTTGCCAAAGTTGACTGAGTGCGTCCGGTGTAACGACTTCAAGCTCGAGTCTCTGAAAGTCCTCAATAAAGCTCCTCTGACCGGTCAACATCATGACCGCTGGCTTGCGACTGAGCGCATCTGGTACAACATTCATCTTCCCCGGGTGATACCGAAGGTCCAAGTCATAATCTGCCATCAGCTCTAGCCATCGGTGCTGCCTTATGTTTAGTTCCTTCTGAGTGAAGACGTACTTCAGACTTTTATGATCCGTGTACACCTCCACTTTCTCGCCCAATAGATAGTGTCTCCAAATTTTCAACGCAAAGACTACTGCAGCTAACTCCAAGTCATGTGTAGGATAGTTCTACTCGTGATCTCTCAATTATCGAGATGCGTAAGCAACCACTCGGCCGTGCTGCATCAGAACACAGCCTAATCCCTTCCCTGAGGCATCACTGTGTATCACCAAACCACTGGAATCATCTGGTACTGTAAGAATAGGCGCCGTGGTTAACTTCTGCTTTAGCGTGTCAAATGCCTGAGTGCACTCCTCTGTCCACGCAAACGGTACATCCTTCCGTGTCAGCCTCGTCAATGGTTCAGCGATTCTTGAGAAGTCTTGGACGAATCTCCGATAATAACCCGCCAATCCCAGAAAACTCCTGATCTCGGCCGCTGACTTTGGCGTTGGCCAATTTCTGACAGATTCTATCTTTGCCGGATCCACTGAGATGCCTTCGCCCGAAACAATGTCCCAAGAACTGAACCTTGTCGAGCCAAAATTCACACTTGCTTAGTTTCGCATATAGCTTCTCTTCCCGAAGAATTTGTAGAACCGTGCGAAAATGCTCAACATGCTCCTCCCGGGTCTTCGAGTAGACAAGTATGTCGTCGATAAACACAACGACAAACGTGTCAAAGTACTTTGCAAACACCCTGTTCATCAAGTCCATGAATATCGCTGGGGCATTGGTAACACCGAACGACATCACAAGGAACTCGTAATGTCCGTATCGGGTCCTGAAAGCCGTCTTGCATACATCCTCGGCGGCTACTCTGATTTGGTGATATCCAGAACGGAGATCCAACTTCGAGAATACCTTGGCCCCACTTAGTTGATCGAATAAGTCGTCGATACGCGGGATTGGGTACTTGTTCTTTATTGTGACCTTGTTCAGCTCCCGATAATCTATACACATTCGCAGCGATCCATCCTTCTTCTTTACTAACAGAACTGGTGCACCCCACGGTGAAGCGCTCGGCCGAATAAATCCCTTCTCCAATAGCTCTTCAATTTACTTCTTCAACTCCGCCAACTCAACTGGTGTCATTCTGTATGGGGCCTTGGATACTGGGGCCGTACCTGGAGTCAAATCGATCGAGAACTCTAAGATGCGAGGAGGTGGTAGATCTGGTAGATCTTCAGGAAATACGTCCAGAAAGTCCCGAACAATCTTTAGGGCTGGGCTCTCATCAATCTCCATAGCTGTCAGCTCCTTGGGCTTGGCTCTGTACTTGGCTGGCTCCAAAGATTCGCTTCCGCCCTCGAAAATAAACTCCGGATGATTGGGAATGCGGAAGATCACATTCCTTGCACGGCAATCGATAACTGCATGGAAGGTACTCATCCAATCCATCCCGAGAATTGCGTCGTAACTGCCTGTCCCAATCAGAAGGAAATTCGCATAGAATTCCCTGCCACACACTACAACCGGACATGATCTACATTCTCGACTAGATATTATAATGCCATTACCCGTATGTATCTCCCAGCCCTTGGTTAGTGGTTCATGTGGTATGGTGTGTGTATCAGCGAAATGCTCAGACAAGAAACAGTGCGATGCTCCAGAATCAAATAGTACTCTAGCTGGTAAGGAATGTACGAGTAGAGTACCTGTAACAACGTCTCCTGACGCCTCTGCCTACTCGGCGGTCTAGGTGAAAGCCCGTCCCTGACCGCGACTTGTAAAGGGTTGCCTCTGCTCCTGTGGCCTCTGCTGCGGCGGTCCAGAACCTCCCTGTATCTCTGCTCGCTCAGGGCAACCGCTAATCCTGTGCTGACTGGATCCGCAAATCAAGCACTGTCCCTTGGCGCGGCGACAGTCCTTCTGGGTATGCCCATCTCTACCGCAGTAGCCGCAAACTACGTTCCGTCTCTGGGTGCAATGCTGTGGCACGAACGGGTGCTTCATTTGTGCCGTTCCAGGCCTGTGAACCGGTATGGCTCCTCGAGAAGGTGCAGGGGTACGTGCTGGAACGACTGGGGGTTTCCTGAACTTGTTGATCAATTGCTCCTGAACTCTCGCCGCGTTGAGTACCTGTGCGAAAGTCTGCAACTCCAGTGATGCAATCAACTGCTGCAACTCGAAATCAAGCCTCTGCAAGAAGCGTCTGGCCCTGGTGGCCTCTGAGGCGACCATGTATGGAGCAAAACGGCTCAGACGGTTGAACTCTGCCGCATATACGTCCACTGGACGTCCATTCTGTTTCAATAAAATAAATCTTTCCTCCATCTCTGCCTTGGCGGTGGAAGGGAAATAATGATCTAGGAAGCACTCTTTGAATTTGCCCCACTCAATCGGCCTGCCCAGCCTGCTTTCTTCCACTGACCACCATGTACGGGCTGCATCTTCCAATTGGATCTTTATCACGTCCACCCTATCTTCATCTGGTACCCTGGCGGCCGTCAGTAAGTTCTCCATGTTCACTAACCATTGCTCGGCCTCGAGGGGTTCAGCTAGCCCTGTGAACGCAGCTGGATGAAACCTCCGGAAGTCTGATACGGTACCAGTCCTAGCAGGGTAAGCTGATTGAGTAGGGCCCTCGGGGGCGGTAATGAGTGCAGAGGATCCTCCTGCAGCGGTAATCGCCCTGAGTCTCTCAGCGAGTAAGTCTGTCTTCCTCTCCTGAGCTTCCACGAGAGAGCTCAGTGCATTAAGTATTCTTTCCGTGCGGTCCTGAAAACTGGAGTCCGAGGAGGGGTCGTTCGGGGACGTCATATCACTGGAAGATTCAAAAGGATGAGATCAGATTCAAGGATGAAAATAATGAATATTGAAACGAAAATAATGTAATACCGTATAGTTAATGTTATCCCCTGTTACTAAACCTGGCTCTGATACCAACAAAACCATGTCACGCCCCGCTTCCCCAAATACGGAAAACGAGGGATGATTAGGCCAGCCATGCTCCTACAGTCAAGGAATAATCCCGCCGTAGTCACACTTCGGCTTCTAGCATTACATGGTAACCAGTAAGCAAAGCACAGCAGGAAAGGAATTACATCACTAAATTATTACATTAAAATCCATTGTTCACAAATTACAAATAAACATGAAGAGTTACTAACCAAGTTCAATTACACGATCTCTTTTATGGAAAGCAGAAAAGAAAGAGAAGTACTCCGGACTAGATCTCCGTCAGCTCGAAAGGTAAATCCGTCTCCCGCGCTGGTTCTTCCACGGGATCTGAGCATGCATACTCAGGTCGTCAGAGCGACGTAACATCAATTTATATAATGATGATATGAAACAGGTAAATACGGTAATAACAATGAAAGTACAATGCGAGTAATCATTATGTCACTAAATGATACAAAGTATGATCTGTGTCCCTATCAGTCTCTAGGTCATGTTTGAAATCATATAGTGGAAAGGAGGATCATGTTTAACAGGAGTCTCGTACATACCCGAGACAACGGTTTACATGCCCGGGACATAACCCTGTCAGCCGGATCGCTAGATCCTACCTAATATATATATCACTGCTCGAATGATCATCCTCTAAAACACGGTCCCGCTAAATACGATTCTCTTTCCACTTCGATTTCCCCTTTTTTCCCAGGTTTACACTATTTATGATTTTGATTTAGTCGTGTACAAGTTTACCAATGGCACGGTTTTATCACTGTTCACTGTATTAATCACTGTCACGAATGTTCACTTTCCATTGGTGTACTCGACACTCCTAAACCAACATCATTCACGCATGATAATGCAATGTCCACTGAACACTAACACGCACTAACACTATGTATATGGCAATTGGGTAAAATATGTGTATGTATGCCATTAATAAGTCATGTATGTTATGAACCAATGTGCACGTCATCAACTTACAAAAATTGCAGTAATTCATATGTTTAGAATCCAACGAAATGATACAAATACGATAATAAGCACACTCTGTCAGCAGTTCATCAAAATTGGTTTCAGTTCAATCGGGTTTCCGGTATTTAAGTTACAGCCGTTTCATTTTAAGTGCTCGCTGCAGGAAATTCAGTTTCTGAACTGAACGTCCGTTTCGCTACACGAATTTAACCCAGTTGGGTTCAGAATTTAGCGAAACTACAGTTGAATAAAACCTAGGGTTTTCAATAGGGTATTCAACGCAACAGACGGATTCTCAATCGCGTCTGTACGTCGAAAGTTATACACTGTTTAACACTAGTTTGTCACTTCTGAATCTGTTTTGGACTGTTATACGTCCTGCCCTTTTAATTTACAAATTAAATAGCAAACGACGATGAAACGGAATGAAACCACTTTTGTTATTTGGCTAACAGATTCACCTTTAATAAACTGCAGAGTTCCGCAACACACGAGTTCAGGAAACAAGGTGGCACGCATTACGGGACAGTAAACAGTAACCAGAGTCGCTCTGGACTGTAGTCCAGAGCCGCACTCCGATCCAAATATCGTCACAATTTCAGTACAGAAACCATTAGAAACTTGCATGGGGTTATAGTTCGTTGAGTCGTCTTCGATTTAAGCCCTCGAACTCATCATTTCAGTATGTAAATAATTTATGATGATTTTAACAATTTTCAGATACGGAAAATTTCTAGTTTTACGGGTATATTTGGGGGTATTCATTTTAGTCACTAACAGTCGTATTTTCCAGTGAGATTTATACAAGGTATTCATTATCACACGGGCCAGTATAGAAAATCCAATTCCGTCAAATTAGATGAATTATTTCATTGGGATCATGTATCGAACAGGTATGTTATATAATTTATCGGAAATTGTAAATTTGTAAGTTATACGATTTGAGTTTGTAACACGAATAGATTAGCATGTAGCAAGTAAAATACTTGCCTGGACACGTTTCGTGGATGCATGGCGGCGGCAACGTCACGAACGCGCGACGAACGGCGTGAATTGGTTTGCTCGACCTTGGCTCGCGATACAGGTTTGACGTCGGAGCTGCCCAGAGACGTCTTATGCTTCCTGGAAGCGGAGGGGTGCTCAGTGGTTCTCTACGAGTGCGCTGGGGTCGACGACGGTCGGCGGCGGCGCTCCGGCGATGGGCAACAGTGGGGGTGCGTTGATGTGTTGTGGTTTTTTTTTGTGTTTTGAAGATAGAGAGAGAGTAGGTAGGGGCTCGGATGTGGACTTTTGGGAGGAGGTGGAGAAGATACTGATGACGAGGTGGGTGTAGGATGGTCGACGATGTGGTGGGGTTCGCCGGCGAAAGGGTGCCGGGTGGCTGTGGTGGCGTGCAGGGATTCTCGGTTGGGTTGAGAGAGCTCGGTGGTGGAGTGAGTCAGGGGCTCTGTCGGTGGAGAGGAGTGAGCAAAGGAGGAGTACGAGGTGGTGGGGTCGGCGGCGGCGTCGTCGTCGTCGGTATAGAGATGGAGGCAGTGGGTTTCGTAGTGGGTTGAGAGAGAGGAGATTTGAGAGTTGGAGAGTTTGAGAGAGTGAGGAGTAAGGGAGACGATGGGAGTAGGTTGAGTAGATCGCGATGGGACGCGCGAGTCGTGGGGAAATGGCTTGCGACGTGGCCGTGAGAAGCGGATCGGAGAAAGAGCGAGCGGGAAAAGAGATATAGACGTTGGGGAGAAGGAGGTACTGTAGCGGGTCGGGTAGGAGGCGCGGGTGCGGGCTTAGAAGGAAACGGGCTGGCGGGCTTGGGAAAATAAAAGCTTGGCTGAGAAATTATCACTTGGGGATTTGGAGGGTTGAGGTTTGGAGGCTGGGCCGGGGGCTTAAGAATTTTAATGTTAATATTTATTTTATTTGTTGCGCTGGGTTGTGTATATTAAGGGTTTTAATTGAATTTTAAATTTTGTTTTGGGTTTAGATTCTTAATTGGTTTTGATTAGGCTGAATATTGGAACTTAAGCAACCGATTACAAACAAACTTCACGAGGAAAAATATCAGGAAGCAATCGGGAACTAGGAAAATTTTATAGATGGGAACGGGGATTTACACGAATCCCCTCCTATCGCTCATTGTCTCCATGTGACTCGGGACTGTACCCAAAAACTACCTTTTTGCACGATCTCTTAACCGTGGTATGGTGGAAATCAAAGCACAGTGGGAATCACACGAGACTTTATGACGATCTCGGGTCAGCAGACTAACATGTACCAGTGTCATCAGAGAACTGCTATCTGACAATAGGTATAATACCATCTAGGAGATCTCGGCGAGTCCGTCCAGTGTACCCAGTCTTCACTGAGCACCCGTATACCATCTTTGATGTCAAACACCAATAGATGTGGGATCATCCATCGTCCATCATATGGGTCAAGATGCGCATACGTTAGTCTACTCTGGAGTATTGATACCATGTCTCGATACTCCCACGACTAGGAACAGTTATAGGGTGTACTTGTGTACTACCCTTGGCCCCACTAGTATGATCTCCATCATAGTCCTGATAGTCAAGTATACATCCTAAGGGCTTTATCAACATGTGAGAGCAAGACAACATCACGTATACAAGTCAACATGTTAAGATAAAGTGCAACCAGATAACATACTATCATATCGAGCAAGAAAGACATCCTTATATATGTCCAAGCATCCACTACAATATACATCCCATGTACAGTAATGGCCTCTAGGGCATACATATAACTAACAATTATATCGAGCTCGGTTTCAAATACAGTATTTCTGTGGAAGAAGAAGGTGGAGTGAATCTTCCTGATATTATTATACTCACATATAATTTTGGATTCCTTGGCTCAAGACAATCCATTTTTATGAAAACAACCATATTTGATTCTCACGAAATTAAGATAATATACGGCGCAAGAAGAAGACATTCGAAGCTTAACTTCTTCCTTCTTGTAGACTCTTGTAGATTCTGTCAATATCATCCTGCATTTACATGTAACGATTTTTAGTAACATGTAGGACACGTAAAACGGTTGTAAACTATTTTCTTGAATATATTTTCACCTGGTAGTATTTCAACATTTGATTTCTTTTCTTTTTCATGGTAGGAGTCACCAGATCTCTATCAATGTCAAATGGTTGAGGGTCCACAACAACCCCTCTAATGTGCTCAAATCCTCTCAGCTGTAGCGATGCATCAAGCAAAGCTCTAAAATTAGTTATCATATATCAATTTTTTTTTATAGTCCTGGTGTTAGCAATTTAAGAAAATACCTTATTTTTCTCAGCAATTGCCTTCAGCTCTTGAAGAATATAGTGTTTCAGCTCCTCAAGCACACAAAGGTCTGCAAATGAACCTTTGTGACCATTTGTTACTGCCCATTTTTTAGTATTACCCTCGTGCGGTGCCACCACTGCCACAAGCATAGATCTGTAGCTGTCCCCATATACCCAGATCTAACGAGAGAAGATCACAAACTATCACCAAACAAAACTTCTGAATATAACCATAAATAATATAAAAGGGTGATGTGCCTAAATCACCATTGAACTTTTCCGTTCTTCATCGATCACCGTTAAACTTTAAAAAATACTTGATAGCATAAAACACCATACAAAAGTTGCATCATATACCACGCTGGTAGCGGGTATTTATATTTTTTAAAGTTCAATGGTGCCGGCATGGTGATATTTGTATTTTTCCTAAGTTCAATGGTGTTCTTTGAAAACCTGGGAAAAGTGGATGGCGTTTTATGTAGATTACAGACTTACATCTTCGATTATGGGAGCAAAACAGTATACTTTCTCCAGATACTCAACTGCAACATATTCCCCTTGAGAAAGCTTAAAAATGTTCTTCTTCCTATCGATAACCTTCAAGACTCCATTGGGACTCATCTCCCCAATATCCCCTGCATTTATTAAAGAAAATCAGATGACATGGCATCTTGTATTTTAATGCATTGTATGAAGTTGTTATTCTTTTTCACCTGTATGGAACCAGCCATCTCTTATTGATTCTGTTGTTAACTCGGGGTTCTTGTAGTATCCAGAAAAGAGAGTATTTCCTCTGACACATATCTCGCCGCGGGATGGAACTGCTAGTGGATCGTACCCCATTTCTGGTACTTCTTCGAGGCAAATCTCGCTGTATGTGGAAGCAACACCAACAGTTCCAATCAAGGATATATCGTCGATATACCCAAGTGAACTCAAGCCGCATGTCTCGGTAAGTCCTGAATAAATATACTTCTTAAATACCGGAGATTACTTATTGGATTTAATTTTATAGTGAGTCGATATAGTTTTGTTTCCTTCCACTGAATTTATAGGAGAATTCATCATAACTCAGGGTTATCTTTATATCACACCCAAAAGGTTAAATTGGTCTTTATTTTTCTTTTTAAGAAAAAAAAAAAAAAAAAACACACCCATACTCTCATAGTTTATATATCACCATGAAATCTCTTCACTTACTTCATACTAGCCCTCATCAGGATAATTTACGAGAGTTCTAACTAGCTCAGAAGTATTCTTTGTAAACTTTTAAAAGTTGCTAAGAATAATATGCTGAAAATCTCGGTTTGAAGTTAATTAGATGGTGGAATTCGGAGAAATTAATAAATTTAAATGCATAATATAAAATTACTGAAATAAAGTGTGTTCTTTAAGTACTAGAAAATTAATTGTACAATATAAGAAAAACCATAAATCTTATCTATATTCTTGAACAAAATTTTATATATTACCATAGCCTTGAACGAAATATGCACAACTAGTTACTCTCAAGAATTCTTCAATATCGTTGCTCAACGGAGCACCTCCGGATATTATCAGGCGAATTCGGCCTCCTAGCCTGGCCTTGACCTAAATTGAGAATTAGAGAACCAAAATTATGGAACTTTACCTGCTAAAAAGATATCTATGCAACAAAGATAGAATCAATCAAACCTTACGAAACGCCAACAGGTCCGCCAACGGTGAAGCCTTTTTATGCGCGTACCCTGATTTCATCCATGATAGTTTGCTGTAATGCAAAAAGAACCGATAATTATTATTTCTTAAAGAAAACCGAAAAGTTATTTGATAACGATTAAACAGTATCAGACCAACTTACTGTCTATACAGAATATTAAAAATCATCCTTCTATGAGGTAACAGTTCTGACACCGCCTTAACTATTCCTGAAAAAAAAACAAAAAATAAATAGAACAACCCTGAAAATCAGTATATACGACAAGGATAATGATGATATTAATTATTAGGTATGATAGTTAAGTGTGCTTTATTAGAGCTTCACCCTTTTGGGCTATCGGTTGAAGACAAGCTATTGGAATTGAATATGAGATTTAGTAAATGCAAGATAGTGGCAGCTACATTAATAACTTTCTTTTGACATTTTTGTGTGGTGTTTGATCGAGTATGGAGATTAACTTGTTTATTAAATACTATGCAAGTAATATATGGTGATAAATAATGGTTTATCATGATGCTTTCATATCAGTATATGCCTACTTAGTTATGTTGATTGAGTGTGAATATAGTTAGTAGTTGTGGTACGACAAGAACGCTTATGCCAGTCCTTATACCCAAAAAAGAAGAAAGAAAGAGAGAGAGAGAGAGATAAACAAATGAAAACGGATAACTATTATGGAGTGCTACATGCCTTCATGAATTCTCTCAAAAACACGAGGGACACCGGCGAGGAGTGTTGGCTTTAATTCATTTATATCATCCCTCAAAACAGTAATATCCTAATACATATAAGAAAATGTCAGCAACGGTTACAAGCAAACGTAATAAACGGAACGAAAAAAGAACTTATCAACAGTTCAGCTCAGAATATTTTGTCCATTACCCCTTGATAATATCCTACAGAAGCTCCATTGCGGAAAAAATATTCTTCAATCATCCGATCAAGGATGTGAGCCAGTGGAAGAAAGGAGAGGTATACATCATCAACTGTCATCTAGTAATAAAAGGAATTAAGATTAAATTATCTAGTTATTATCACATGCAAAAGTAACCCGATCAATCATACATTGGTACAAATAAAGTAAAATTCTATGGCTAAATTCATATCATTACAAGAATAATAGAATCCTATACTTTCCTTCAGAAACCATTATGAAAAAATTGAGATGTGTTTAGTTTAAAAATGGATTTGGCTTTTCACATGCTTAAAAGGAGCCTTTTTTTTTTATGTTCAAATAGATTGTTGGGGAAAACGGTGCTGAGGAAGTAAAGGAGAAGGAAGAACAAAAAGGCATTTTGCATAGGTTTTATCGGTTTCAGCTCATATGACTTGGTTATAGATGACAAGGCAACAGAAGGTAATACGTACACGAAAACATCTTGAAGAAGTTAATAGTGGTTTACTCTATTTTTCATTGTTCATTATATGATATGGTATGAAAGTTCATGATAGTAAACAAAGTTTAAAAGGCCGATTAATTGCCGGTTCTATTTTTTTGGCTAGCAACCGTATCGAACGAATAGTTTATAGGGGAGAATGACCGTATGATTAGCTTTATGCAAAATATGCGGACAGATGATAATTTAATCGAGCGCCTACACACAATCTATCCATATCAAGGACGGCATGCCCAAACATTGTCTTAATAAAGGCCCAATTCTTTCTTTTTTCTCCCCATCGACATATTCTCTTCCATTTCTCTCAAGTTTTGGATTTTTCTATAGATAAATCGATTAAAAATCTACTTATGTGTCATTCCACATAATCCGTTTATGCGGAGTATAATCCTTTTATTCGTTATACGCTAGCCAACCGAAGAGAGAACAAACATGCATTCACGACATTGAGTATAGTAAAATTATAACCAAAATTCAGTTTACCGGAAAGTACACCGAGAAGAACATTACCTTGTCTTCGAATTGTTCCATATACAAGTCTACACCTCTCACGTAAGTTGCATGATTTTCATGAGTCAAAACGACTCCCTTTGGTAGTCCACTAGTTCCACTTGTGTACATTATTGTGCATATATCAAGTGGTCGTGGGGGGATAGGCTCCGCAAGGAACTCTTTTCCCTGATAAGCACGAAGAAACAATGCCCATATAAGCAATAAGACTGCATATTCTAATAAGCAGAACAGTGAAGTATAACAGAGCTCCAAGTAAAGAGATTTGATTCCACTCGCAGAATATAGACTCTGCATATTTGGATCCAGTTCAAACCCTGGCCAGTAAGTTAAGTTACAGATAAAGAATGAAAACGATATGGAATTGGTACCGGAGGTTAAAATCGTAACTGATATCTAGCAACAGATGGCGCCTTGTTTCACAATCGATGAAAATTTTCAGTTCAATTTGTCTCCAAGACAACGTAATTTCCTATATGAAGTCCATCGTCTTTTGTAAACTATTCTTTGGAGGACCCAAAGTAGTGTTCTGGGACTAGGAAAAAGTCACTTATCCACAATTTTCCATGTCAGAAACTTGATTTTGATGCAAGAAGTACTAGAATACAATTAGACTATTGATTTTTGCAATCTTTCTTCTACTAACGCATATAGCAACGTATCAAAGAAACTAACCATCTTGAGGAACTCATTCCAGGAGTACATCTTCATGCCGAGGTTTGTAGCTGATTCGTTCTGTTCCTTTGTCATTGAGGCGAATGATATCATAGCTGACATTCGTAATGAAGAGGAATTCAGAAATATATCCTAACCAGATGCACTAATTTCTTTTCCATATTGAAAACTATCCAAATAGCTACAAACCTAGTTACATGCATGCTAAAGCAAATTCATACATGCTGTATACTATTTGACACGGTGAAACTCACATTTGAGCCGTCGAGCAGACTTGCAGTCAGAGGATAGAATCTACAAAACGGTCGTCAGGGTTAATCAGATACATGAAATTTTGTTTATTTCTAAAACAAGTAAATTAGGTTCTATTTTTGCTTTCTCACTTGTTTCACTTTCTTATCCTGCACAAACACAAAATCAATTTCTGCGTGGTCTATTATGTAATCTACAGCTCCTGACCCTGTTCATTAGCAGTAATAAGAATAACTATAATGATTATGGGTTTGTTTAAAAAAAATAACCAAAAAATATACAATAACTAACCCAGTGAATCATATAGAGGAACACAGATTAAACTGTATCCATTGCAAGCCTGCACTAAATGAAAATTCCATGCTCAGAATAAGAAATTCATCACGGTTCTTATTCGATGAAGTAGAAGATATATATAGTTAAAGATTGAAAGTCCACCTGCATAGCTACTATCCATCGAGGGCAGTTTATTCCATAAATCCCTATGCGCGAACCCTTGAGCACATCAAGACAATTTATCAGTAAAAAGTCATATAATCCAAAGCTTTATGATTCGAAATAAAGAAGTTTAAAGGTCGATATTTGGATTGCATACAGGTTTGGCTCCCAGATACATTAAAGCGGAGCCAACTTGGAGAACTTCCTCATAGATTTCCTTGTAAGTTTTCCATTTGTAGGGCCCTGCCTGAGATTATATTAGCAAGAACAGAGAAAAGGTGGCAAATAAATTAGAAAGCTTAATGACTCAAAATACTAGCAATAATCATAATAATGAAAATATAATAAACTAAGATTACTAAAGTGAATTACCTTTCCATCAGTGAACTCACGCCAACCAAGCATTCTATTTCCAGGATATTTCTTTGCTGCAACACTGCAGTGTGCAAAGTTTCATGCATGAAACATCAGCAACATGTTTTGATTCCCATAAACCAATCAACTTCAAGAGTTCTTTGTTCATGATGTCTTATCACTAAAAGAACCCTGAGGAAACCCTCCATTTTGAAAGATCAAAGAGAAGCCAACCTTAATCTTCGACGAAAATCAGGGGTGTATTGAATATGTATGGCATACCGATTTGCTTAAAAGTTCTATTCTTTGTATGTTCTTCATAAAATTGTCGCTTCGCAGAAATTGTGCAAGTGGAAGAGTGCTTCTTCTATATGATATCCTTGCATTTCTTTTCAAATTCTTCTCTCTCTCTCTCTCTATCTCTCTCTCTCTCGATACGTTCTTCATATAATTAATGTTCTGCTGAAATTTGTACATGGTGCTTTGAAGACTAACATGGGTTTTTCCAGCATGACATCCTGTAGTAATTACTCACTAACAAATAATAAAGACCTGTCCTTTAAATTTTACTTCTAACTATATCAACATGAGTTAAGTCATACAAAATTGAGGTTTTACACAAACCTTGAAACTTCCTGATCAAAACCATACAAATAAACAAGAACAATTTTTTTAATTTTATTTTTTGGGTACCTGAAAATATCCCAAGAGGTGGTCATGTTGGGATCTAATGGAGGAAATCCATCCTTTGCTAATGCATTTCTGTACACAGGACCAACAGATAGCTCCCCATCCTTGCTGCTAGGCTTTGCACTCTCCACTTGAACTGTAAATTTAGTCTCCATTGCTCTCTCTTCTTCTTCTTCTTCTTCCACTCTCTCAAGGTTCACTGATGAGAACACACCAACATAAGCCTTCAATTTATTAGTGATGATGCATTCCCTTGTAGCATCATGAATGGTCATGGGTCCAACCTATGCACCATGTGCATTGCCATGAATTGGGTCATGTTATCATGCTGACCCTAATTGAGAAACTGTGTAATGGCATCATGAAAACTGTGAGCCCCACAGATTTAATCCAAATTTCAGGGATGACTCTCTTTTTTTTAAAAGTAAAATAACAATTATTCCTGCCCTTGGTTAATATTTATATTTTTGTTGTATTTTGGTCAAACGCAGGAGCATGGTGTTGGATTTGTTGGAGGTAGTTGATCGGCAAAGCTAGTTGTTGAACCTGCTATGCTACTGATTTTTATTTGATCTCTTAGGCCCTGTTTGGGGATGGATCAGTTAAGTTTATATAACCGGAGTTTCATAAAGTTATCGGAACATAACTCTAAAACCCTAACTTTGTCATGAATGGCACGGGTTTTGGAGTTTAGAAAACTCCGGTTATTTAAACTCCAAAGTTCTGAAGTCTACAAAACTCCAATCCAGCCAAAATTTAAGAAGAAATCGCTCATTTTGGAGTTTAGATAACTCCAAAACAACATTTTTGGATTTTAGAAAACTCTAAAGCCAAATACCCGTCCAAATTAATGGATGTATATATGTGCCAAAACTTGAGCCTAGAGTTATGATGATGGTATGTTGAATTTTAATTTGATTTATCAATATGTCACTTTGGACTTGAATCTGTTTCTTCTGCAAAAATGCTTTGTAAATAAAGTTCACCTGTCTCTTGTGATGGGCAGCATGCCAGCACCATTAAACATCTGACTTGTAAAGTTACAATATGTGTCTAGTTTTCATATAAATATTTTTCTCCACTAGCAAGGCCTCGAGCGGAATGTGTAGATATACAAAATCAAGAAAAATCATATTAATTTAAAATTTCATTGTCATTTATATATATGATTAGGGAGTTTCATAGGTAAAATATATGAAGGATTAAATTGTAAATGCTTGACATCCGTTTTTCAATATTTTCCTTATTATAGCATATGAAAATCGAGAATTTTTTTAAAATCTCGGAACTTTTCTTTTTTATTCGGTTTTACCTCATTGCGTGTCATAATACACGAAAATCAAGATATATAAAAAAAAACTTAATTTTTTTTGTTTTCTTTAAATTATCAACATTTTGCGCACTATAGCTAAAAAATATAGCGAAATTTTGAAAATCTTAAAATTTGTCTTCGGTTTCAATATTTTTCTTGCCATATAGCATAAAAAAATCATGAATTTTTATAATTTTCCAGTTGTTCAATATTTTTCATCATATAGTACATGAAAATCATAAAATTTATGTGTATAGCACATGAAAAAAATAAAGTTTTCAAAAACCTCAAAAATTTCTGTTTTCTTTGGGTATTAATATTTTGCATGCTATATAGCATATAACAATTGTAAAATTTACAAAAATCCTAAAATTATTTGTTTTTTTTCAAATTTACAATATTTTGCATGATACCAACATGAAAATTGTGTAATTTTCAAAACTCTAAAACTTTTCTTCTTTTTCTGTTTTTCAATATTTTAAATCTCAAAATTTTCATGCTTTTCGGTTCACTTGATATTTTGCACCCTAAATTGTGATATCTTAAAAATCTCTAAAGTTTATGAAAATAGCGATTTAAAAAAAATTGAATTTTCTATTGTCTTCAAATTTCAATACTTTCCATACACACGAAAATAATGCATTTTTTAAATCTCAAATTTTTCAAGTTTTCTTCAAAATTTCAAAAAATTTCATGCTATTTTTAATATTATGAATTTTTAAAAATATCAATATTTTTTATTTTTAATATATAGCACATGAAAGTCATGAAATTTTTAAAAATATCATTATTTTTATTTTTTTGGGTTTTCAATATTTTTATTGCTATTGCGAACTTCTCAAAAATATCAAAATTTTCCTTTTTCTTCCACTTTTCAAAATTTTGCTTCACATGAAAATTGCTAAATTTTAAAAGCCTGAAAAAATATTTGTTTTCTTCGATTTACAAGTTTTTGTATACGCACACAAAAATCGTGAAATTTTTAAAAATCTAAATTTTTTATATTTTCTTTGGTTTTGATTACTTTGCTTGGTATATAGAAATTGCAATATTTTCAAAAATCACAAAATGTTCCGTTTTCTTTTGGTTTTTCAATACTTTGTTTGCATAAAATAACAAACAAAAATAGCAAAATTTTCAGAAATCTTAATTTTTTTTGTTTTTCTTCGCTTTTTAAATATTTTGCATGATATAGCACATGGAAATTATAAAATTTTCAAAAGTCTAAAAAAAATTAATTTTCTTTTTCCAAAAATAATTTTCAAGATATATAGCACAAGAAAATCATGAAATTTCAAAAATCTTAATATTTTTGTTTTGTTCAGTTTTCCAATATTTTACTTGCTCGTAATTTTTGAAAACTTTCGAGTATCAAAGAGACAGAAACCTATATGAAATAAAAGAAAATAAGGTCGTCGATTGCTATAAACAAGTTAACAAAATAAAAAATCCGGTCTGAATGATTGAGACTCCAAGTGCTCGGGAAGCCCTCGCAACACACACAAATCATGAAATATTTTTAAATCCTAATATTTTCTGTTTTTTTTCCGGATTTTTAGTAATCTTATATCACACGAAAATTACAAAATTTTCAAAAATCTAAAAATTTTCATATGCTATAGTATATGAAAATCACAAAATCTTAAAAAATCCTAAGAATTTTCTGTTATGTTTGATTTTTCAGTATTTTGTTTGCACACGTAAATCGTGATATTTTTACAATTTTCAATTTTTTCCTTTTTGAATATTTTACATACATAAGAAAATCGCAAAATTTTCAAAAGTTTTAAGACTTTCTTTTTTCTACCGTTTTTTTTCAATATTATGAATTTTCGTAGCAAACGAAAATCATGAAATTTTAAAGTTTTCCGTTTTCTTCAAAATTTTAATATCTTTAGCATATGAAAATAGCGAATTTTTCAAAAATATCAAATTTTTTTCTTTGTTTTTTATATTTTTTTGGCAATACTAAAAGAAATGACGAATTTTCAATTCATAAAATATTTCTTTTCTTTTGATTTTTCAAAATTTTGCATGTTATGTATAGCACATAAAAATTATGAATTTTCAATATGTTGTCAGTAGAATCTTAGTAAAAAAATAGAGGGATGTTAGGATCTGTTTGGTTGCAGGATTATGGAATTTGGATTCCAAAATAGTACGGTTGAAATTTCTGGATTTGGTAATTTGTTGTTCGGTTGGTTTTGGATTCTTATTATTGGATTTGTAGATTCTTCTAATCTTTATTTGGTTGGTGAAAAAAGAGTGAGATTTGAATTTAAGGATTTTAGAGAGAGATAGAGAGAGAGGATTATTAAATAAATAAAGTACACGGGTCCCATCTAAAAGTACAATGAATAGTGCCAAATCCTTGAAAATCCTTGAAATTTTTTAGGATTCAAGAATACTTGTTTTGTGGTGGGCCCTCCATAAAAAACAAAGGAATCCTAGAAATCCTAATTCTCCAATCAAACACAAAATTATGGAATCCTAGGATTTCACAATCCAAACAATAAATCCAAATCCATAATCCTGCAACCAAACAGTCCCTTAAAGAAGGTTCCATTAGAATTTTTCCACCATATAAACTTAATTGTATGAGATAAAAGAGATAAATATTGAGCAGGTAGACAATAAAAAAAATTCATGATGCAGATGTCGTAAGAGAATCAAACAGGTGCTAGATAACAACTATGCCGCTAAAGCTCAAACTAGATATATATTATATAAATGGACTAAGTTGTCATTTCAGTTGAAAAACTCTATGACCATACTGGAAAAATCTTCTCCCTAAAGGCCTGTAGAGAAGTTTTTTCCACCATACCGGGCTTGTGCTTTGGCCATCAAAGGGCTTCTCTTGCCGATGGCCCCACCTATCCCATCTATGAGACAACCTTCGTAAGTAAACGAATTCCAATAATCAGAAATCACTTCATATATGTACCCGTTTTTATCAAAAGTGGATGGTAATTTTTGTTACTAATGACTATCTATATCTGCATACGCATCCCACAATAGACAAGGAACATGGGTACATTTGTATCTACTGAAAGATATTAATGTTTGGCTTTATTGGGTATAAATTTTTCATTAATCATATCATATTTCTATTTGTATCCAACATGTACAAAATATGGATAGCAATTACACTGATTCAATTTAAGGTAGCTACACTTAACATCAAAGAACAATCAATCAATATAATTATAGAAATTTATGATCCAACCAGTTGCTGTTGAAATCAAACTTGCTAATGTGATCAGATAAATGAAGAGGTAGATGTGATCAAATCAATTCCTTTCTAATTAATATAACCAACTAAATATTGATATGAATTTTTCTTTTCAAACGAAAAAACATGGATGGAAATAGGTGCATTTAAATTGCCATTATATCTCTGTATAATTAGGCGAACTAATTGAGTTAAAAGGTCCACATCACATGATTGCTACATTTTGGGCATGTTTGTTTGCCATGAAGAAGCAAGGAAGTACCGAAAGTAGGTTTGCTTTCGATACTTTAAGTGTTTGTTTTGAGAAGAAGTAGCATTTGAAGTTACTTCTATACGTTGATGCGGATCCTACGTGGAGTTACTGCTTCTAGATTTCTCTTCATGACCTCTCAGGCTTGGAAGCAGCATGGAGCATGAGGAAAGAGTAAGAAAGCGGTATTTTATTAATAAAATTAATTACTTCTTTTAAGTTTCTTCCATTCTCTCTCGTGCCTTTTAGATAGAACTTTGTATAAAATAATTGTATTTATTAAGATTATTTCTGACACTTCCGGTACTTCCGTTCATCCAAACGGAACTTCGAAAAGATTCTTTTTCAATGAATACAAAAGGTTGTGGAAAAAACTAGTGCTGCATTAAAATGCATCTTAATGAGACACGATACATGAAGCTTCTCAAAGATTTTACGCTAACCCAATGATATTAGATGGTGTATATCAGTAGATTTGCCACAGATACTTAGACCTATTGTTTTTAAAGTTCCATTCATTAGTTTTTGTGTAATGATTTAACTTTTATAGCGAAGTGCCACCAAAAATTATTCCAAATCAATTGGGCAAACTACTCACATTATGGGTGAAACTATGTCTTAACAATGTTGACATTATCCTCTCTCGAGATGCCACCCACACACACACCCCACACACACACCTCTCCTCCACCGATATCAGGATCCTCTGCTTGCCTATTTTGACTAGAATCCTGCCCTGGAGGCTTTCCATCCCTTGGATCCTATCCCGACCCCCGCACAAACCCTGAGCCCCCGAAGTCCCCAACAAATTCATTTTATGCTGCATTTAAAGGAGGTTGAAGGAATCAAACGATAACGATGGCAATTTGCCAAACTAGGGTTTTACTCATCAAAATCTGCCTTACAATATCAGAACGAGTCCTTTAATAAACTTACAATCGAAATCAAATCTAATTGGCTAACAAAATAAAAACTGCTAAACATAGAAAATGCAAAAAATAGGAATTGGAAAGTCAAAGTTTGTAACGTAACTTTGACCGCGGTTTTCGGGGCCCTAAACGATGGATTTTCGCGATTCCGAGATACGTCAATGGAATGCCTGCGGCATATCCATTGACCCAGACGATTTTGCGAGATCATCGATTTGACGGGTCAAAAGCACGAATCGGACAAGATTTGGCAGTTCGGATACTCAGGTTGAGCCAGACACAACCTTGTTTTGCTCCATGTAGCCCAGAGCTGCATCACATATCCAAACAAACGGTAAGAAGATTCTTTTAGTCCCCCACTTTTTATTAAATTGGTAGGTGGCAAATTCATACCACCTTGATGAAAAGTGCAAGGAACCTATGAAAGAGAAGTTGGGATTTTCTAGTGAGAAAATTATGACATAATGAATGGAGAGGAGAACCAACCATAAATGAGGCAGTTGATAAGAAGTGATGGCATCATGGCAATTTATTTTGCAAGAAGAGAGGTTGCAGTTAAAAGCACCATCAGTTTGTTGACTTTTTTCATGAAAATTCTGCCAAGTTGGCAGCTGAATTGAGGTTTTTGTTCCTTTATCATGTCATATGCCATGAGACTTCATTTAGTACACCCAACAATTTGATGAGATATTTTAATGGCTCTTGCGTGCTATGTACGCAGCATGCTCTTCCATTTTGTTAGTTGAGGCTTTTAATTGTCACCCAAGCTTCTTGTTTCTGGTCCCAGTCAATGTTCCAAATACCAGCAACCGAGAGCAACGCGCGTGTACCAAGTCCAAAAACAAAGAAAAGCAGCATTAAATTAAAAGTTTATTGTTATAATGATTGTAAGATGTAATATCTTATACTCGTGGACTTGACATGTAAAATATATGAAGGATTAACTTATAAATGCTTGGTGTTTTCTTCAGCTTTTCAATATTTTCGTTAGGGTAGCATATGAAAATCTCAAAAGTTTTAAAATTTGCGTAATTTTTTTTCCTGTTTTTCGATATTTGTTTGTTATAGCACACAAGAATTACAGAATGCATCGAGAGGCTAATTTTTTTTTTCCTTCAAATTTTCAATATTTGGCACGCTATAACACACAAATATGGAGAAAATCTCAAAATTGTCCAATATCTTGCTTTGCAAGCACAAGAAAATCATGAAATTTCAAAAATAAAATAATTTTTTGTTTTTTAAGCTTTTCAATATTTTCCATAATTAGCACACAGAAAATGCAAGTTTTTCTAAAATCTTAAAATTTTCTAATTTCTTCCTTTTTCAATATTATGCATGCTATTACACATGAAAATTATGAAATTTTTAAAAAACTCAACATTTTTTTGTTTTCTTCAGTTTTTTAATATTTTGAATGTTATAGCACATGACAATCGTGAAATTTTCAAAAATTCCAAAGTTGTTTGTTTTCTTCAAATTTACAAATTTTACAACATTACCACATGGAAATTGCATAATTTTCGAAAATCTCAAACTTTTCTGTTTTCTTCGATTTTTCAATATCTTGTTAGTTATAACACATGGATCTTGCAAAATCTTCAAAAAAGAACTTTTTGTTAATTTCGATTTTTAAAATTGTTTTTACTACAACATACAAAAATCACGAAATCTTCAAAATTCTTAATGTTTTTTTTTCGGTTTTTTAATATTTCAAGCATAAGAAAATTGCAAATTTTTTAAAAAATCAAAATTTTCTGCATCCTATATTATGCATGCTATAGCACAACAAAATCCAAAATTTCAAAAACATCAAATTTTTTGTTCCCTAAATTTTTTTAATTTTTCACATGCTATAACAAATGAAATAGAAGATTGTTTTAAAATGTCAAAATTTTCTGCCTTTTTGGGATTTTTAAAATGTTTCGCAATGCCAACAAAAATCACGAACTTTTTCTCTCCAATATTTTATATTTTGTCCAATATTTTGAATGCTATAGCACCCATCATGAAAATTTCAATATATTGCCAGTAAAACCTGGTTAATGAGAAAGAAAATAGAAAGAGATTTTAAAGAAAGGGTCGGTCAGAATTTTTCCAGCATATTTGTATGATAAAAAAATTGATAAACATTTAGTAGGAAGCCAATCAAAAATTTTCTATGACCCAAATAAAGTACTACTAAAAGAATTAAATAGTGGTTTCATAACAATTTTTCCTCTAAAATCCAAATTAGATGATGAGAGATTATTTCAAGAAATATTCTCTCGTGTGCGCGCGCTGTATAAAATAAATATTTAAATAAACTAACATTGAAACTATCAATATACAGGAAAAATTTGGTGGTTGATATGATCACAAGAATATTTGTTGATATTACAGTAATCAAATACAGGTCATATTTGTTGCCTTTTTTAATTTAAGTTGCGGTCCTTCTCATATCAATCTTTTCTTTTGTGCCAAAAAAGATAAAATATATTGACCCAAGTTAGTTCAGATGCCCAACTCAATATTCCTGCCTACTCGTCTCCATGGATTCAGCAATTGGAGCAGTATACATCTTGTCATGTATCAAACCAAATCTTATTGGTACCCACATCTAGAGGGAAAAAAATGAAATCTTCTCTCTTTTTTTAAATGAGTAATAGATCGTGACTTGACACAAACAGCATTTGAACCTCAACCTCTTGTCCAGCTGCAAAAATCTGTACCACTACGCCACAGTAGCACACCCAGATGAAATCTAATTTAACTCAGATGCAGATAGCATACCTATATGAATCATAATCAAATCAAAAGAAACATATAGCACCCATTCAGATGCAAATAACATAACCATGTGAATCTTAATCAAATCAAAAGAAACATATTTTCTAGAAACAAAAATTATCGAGAGAAATATATAATACCAAGTTCTTCATCTACAACAAAAATATGGTAACCAAAAACTTGTCAGATTGGACTGAGAAATGGATGAGGCTTTATATGGCAAAAACAAGAACAAAGATGTTTTATATCATGATACAACCTTTCAGATTATACAATTAGCTCTCTGCATCTAACAGCTCAATTTCTTATCACTACCATTGCTTCTTGCCTTTCCTCTTCTTCTTAACACTGCTGCTGCCTTTGGGGTTCCCGCTGTTTTTGGTCATAGGGCTGCTATCGTTTTGCGGAGCGCTGCTCCCGTTGCCTTCGAAAACACCCGATTGCATTGCATTTTGAAGCCATTCGAAAAATTCCTCTTCTGTCATTGTCTCGTCAATGTTGTTAGCATTCGGCATCGTGCCGCTGCTAGCTCTGTGGGACGAGCTGGCTCCTCCCTTCGAGCTTGGGCTGTGTTTCGAGCTTAAAGTGGTGTTTACATGAAATGTAGGCTTGTGTGTGTTTGCGGGGCATCTCATTCCCTGTATTAAGAAATAGACGTGGATATAAAAATATTATATATATTAGCTTTTCATTTAATTCACGCAAAATTGCAGGATTGAGATCACTACTATCGTCGCATGAGCCTTTTCCTATCACTCATATGCGGGTCAATGGATTATTTTTCTAAAGATATAATTTTGATAAATTATTAAACAAATATAACACTCCTTCATTTTCAATATCCTTTTTGGCTCATTGCATTTGACAATGATGGTAATGATTTATGAATTTATTCAGAAGCAATTCGTCGAGATTGTGCACTTTTTCCTATTTATCCTATATATATATATATATATATATATATATATATATATATATATATAAATAAATTAAATAAATCAAAGTGCAGCCGGTTGGATCCAACCTATTCTTGAAATATACAACTCGCACACCCCCCACTCATATCATGATTTAAACATGAACATGCGGCTTCTTGTTTCAAATAAATTAATGGTTACATTTGGTAATTTAGATCTAAATTGCATTGATTATAGAGTTAAATTCCCAAACATTCTTATTGATATTCTAAAAGGATACTAACATAAAATTAATCGGAGGGTGTATATTCTACAACACGACAGTTCTAGACATGACACTTTGACTACAAGCTCCAACGGTTTAACTCCTCTCGTAGGCCACTTAGATCAAACAAAAGATTGGAGCTTGAGAAATGAAATTCAAATTTGAAAGTTAAAAATTTGACTTCTGAAGCATATGAGGAGTCTGAAAGGTTGTCGGTGACAATGAATAGTGACAGGTTAGGGAAAGAGGACGAGTATTCCACTATTTTTTTGGATATTTCATATATATTGTATCTATTCATGAAATGTTATGTCCATGTCGCATCCACATACAATTTAAAGGGTGTGTGGGCGTGCAGGTGTTGTTGCACGTGCACATGTGTGTGTTTCACATCAATTGATATATTTCAAATTTTCAAGTAATTAATATTACGTATTGTTTTTTCTTTCACTCACATCAGTTGATAAATTTCAGTATTTCAAGAAAGCAGTATTATGTGTTGTGTTTTCTTTCACTCAAAATTCCTTATAACAATGTATCATTTCCCAACAAAGTACTCGAACAGTAAAAAAGGATAATGTGCTAAAAATCTCAGAATGCGGCACAAGAAAATTGAATATGTACCTGGCAAATAAACCATTCAGTCGCATCATATATTCGACCATCTGCGCAAATAAATGCACATGGTGCATCCACCTGCACATTACATGAACGTATAAATACTAAACTTAACCATCATAAGGATATATAAACACAAAATTACATTTACCTCCAGCAAACTTTGGCAGTTTTCAGTAAAACAACCAACACCACTAATTTTATTTTATTTTATGGATGCGACCTCTTTGAGAATCGAACCCACGACCTCTCACTTTGGAGAGGAAATTCTTTCATATTATACTTCACATGAGCTAAACCCAATCAGTAACACCACTAATCTTTCAAATTATACTCCGCACCGCTGCATTGTCGTCAGGAAACAAGGCGGTTTTAGCAAATTGCCCTCATAGTTGTCATCCCTTCTAACTTGCCCACAAGGGTATTTTAGAGTTTATAAGGGCACGTGAGAGGCATATGTTAATTTGAGTAACATCACAAACGGAATGGAGGTTCAACGAAGGTTTGAGTGTTTATTTTCCTTTTTAAATTTTTGGAGTTCGGAAGAAAACTAAAAAGTTTGACAGAGTTTACCCTAAAGAATAAAAAGGAAATTTCATAACTTATCATTATGGGCCTAAGTAACAAAAGGCGCAACATGAGATGAGAAATATTTTTTCACCTTATGCAGTAATCCAAACAGAAAAGGTTGGAGCGATTGTTCGAGCCACCCATCACCATCTTTAGCTGAATGGAAATCATTGCAGTCCTAGAGAAAGAAAGAACGAGGGGAAAAAACAAAAATCTTAGCAGCAGTCAAACTAATGCATTTTAAAAAGTTCGGAAATAAAAAAACCGAGGTTTAAAAGAAAGACGTTGAACCTGACACCATCTTGCTCGGGACTTAGGTCTCTCTGTATGAATCCACTTATGAAAATCTCCGCACCTTTTGCAAGTTATTCTTCTTGATTCTCCATGACTGCCTTCATCATCAGCCTCAAAATGAGGGGAACCAGAGCCGAAGAAGTTATGCCTTCCATTCTACATGACATAAAATATAGCAATTTTTTTTTGAAAAAATGAAGATGTAAAAATGTTTTCTGAACGACAAGGTAAACATAAAAATGGCCCCTTTAAAGAAAAGAAGAAGAAGAAGTTCCCTTGCAACCACTAGCCCATTTACATAACAAAATCAATCGATTCTTATTCAGTTTATTCAAGCTATACATGATTATCCTTATTCACATAAATATATCTATCGGCGGATTAGATGTTTTACAAAACCCAAACCGTGAAATTTCTTGGGATTGTAACATGAGATTCCTCTAAATCACCCAAAACAGTATGCAATCCCCCCCCCCCCCCCCTCCTCTCTTTATGTTTTCTTCAATACACATAAATGAATATATTTTCATGGTAAACTTCTCCACAATAAAACCAGCTGTAACTATACCTCCACAATTTCCTTTCTTAGTGTTTACTCAATAGTTCTCTCTTTCAAAATTTGAAATATGGCTCTTAAACTTAATTTTATTACAGTTTGCGCTATCCCTCTTGTATCCTTCTAAAAGGCGAATCAAGATGTTTCTCCTCTAATCGTTTTCTCCCAAATACTTCAAAACTTTAATAGGAATATCGTCAGGTCTAACAGACAGTGAGGTGAGCTGCTCACTTCAGTTTCTTCAAAGCATCATTAATTTCTATAAACCTAAGTTTTACCAGGACACATTATTTGTAGAATCACTGGATCTAATCTACCTTTAATTCTCCAAAATTATTCTTATAAAACAATTTATAAATAAATCTATTCACCTTTCAAAAAATTTCTCTTTCTTTACTACAAGCCTTTAATCTTCATGTCTTAGTACACTTACCTATATCTTCGTATTCTCGATTTTTCATTTCAGCAAGTGAACAAGTGAATGAACATATTTAGTACAAAAAAGAAGAAGAACAGAACAGAACAGAACAGAACAGATAAGTAGACGTGAAGAGAGAAGAGACCATTTGAGAAGCACTTTGAAATCTGCGGAAATAATTAAGTAGCTCTTCTCTTCTCAATTCATCATCATATGTCTTCCGCTTCAATGTATCTAACAAAACCTACAGATAAAATTTATATATAGCATAACTCAAAAGATATTACCTTGATTATAAAAAGTTTATTTGATATGGAAAAATCATTCCATAAGAAAAATGTTCAGTAAAAAGCATACCTCATATGCATTTTGAAGTTTCTTGAATGCTTCTGCAGCCTTCTCATTACCCATATTTTTATCAGGATGGACGAGCATTGCCTAGAAAACACAGTGATGGTTGTTAAATCTCCCAAGTAATGTTAAACTTTATGAGTATTTTGCATGTGCCTGTTATAATCATGGAAATTTAGAAAATGCATGAAGCTTTTCACTTAAAATAGTACACAGATATTTAGTTAGAAAGGAAAGATTCTGACAGATTTTCAGCAGATATTTAAAAGAACCAAGAAGATTTAAAAAGTAAGAAATGTAAGTTCTAGTAAAAAAAACCCTCAAAATTATGACTTTTCTTGCCATGTGCCATATTAAGAATCAAACTGGAATTTCAAATCGAGACCCCTCCCCTTTTGACTGAAAAAAGGGAAATAGTACAGGATACATGACAAAGACTTCCAAAGCTTGATGAGCATATTACCTTCTTTCTGTATTCCCTCTTGAGCAAAGAAATGTCTATGTTCTCAAAACGGGCGAACCCTAAAGCTGAATAGTGGTCATTACAGCTCAACAATCGAACAACTTCACCTTCGGATGTTAACTCTCCCTCGCATCCACTAGTTGAAGCAACGCCAGATCTATGAGAAGCGGAAACATCGTCAACAGGTGAAGAATGTGAAGGTTCGCCATAGAAATGACCCGATCCGCTCGGATTTTGCCTATCTTGCTTGTTGATGCTGTTCTTTATGAAGTACGTAAGAATGTCACTTGATAAAAAAGATAGGTTTAGTCCAAAGAGTAAACCAAGCCAACCCACATAGCTTTTGGCACAGTACAAAGAATATATTGTGGTGACCAGTAGCGCAACTCGCTCTTGACTCAGAGCAAATGTGCTGCCTACGCATGTTGAAATTCAAAATTTAGCCTACAGCAAGTCCATTGGATAAAATACATTTATTAAAACAGTAGGTAAGAAATTGAACCTCCAATGAGGATGATTAGTGACGTTGTCCAAAAGCTTCCGTATAGCCACAAATTAATTGTTGTGAATATGCCAAGGATCAGAATCCCTAACGGCAAGCCAATAAAGGTCCCAACTATAGCAGAGATCACCTGTATCAATATAAAATAAGCAAAGCATCAATATAAAATAAGCAAGCATACATGATGAAATTATAAAGGCGGAAGATTCACAGATATAGAATCACAAAAATTCTATAAACTGTTGCATAATTTTGCAAGACCAAAAATTAAGGGAAGGCCTATGACAGTCTATACATGCATCATAATATCAAATACCATACCAAGCTTCAGTAAACATGGCCTTTGGCAAGCTTAACCAACTGAACCCACCAAAAATAACTATATCAATTAACACCATGATTCATGAGTAACACCATGATTCATGAGGTTAATGTGTGTCAAACTCATGCTCTTCCTTGATTGATATTGGTACATGTTGACCACATTTGACACATGCCCGACGTAAATCTATCAACTCACAAGTCAGGTACAGAAGCGGGTACGTAAGTTGTCTAGGCCAAGGCCACTTAAGCGCATTAATCTCATGAGAAAATGGAAGGTAAATGATTACATCTCACACTATAACCATCTACAACAATCGTCCAAATATATTGTCCATTCTAGATCCCATGCCACACATGAGAATTGACATTTGTGGAATGTGGGGAATTTTAAGGCAAGTTGGGTTTAATTTCTAGTTATGTATTCTGTGATGGTTATGTGTCGCAAAATTTGGAGCCAGTAGTCAGTTGTATATTGTCAATGACATGGTAAATAAGTTTTATTAAGAAAAGACTTTGCATCTGTATATCTGGGATGTCAAACCATGGATAATTCACATGTAAAAAGATAAAACTCCAACCAAGACCGAGCGAAAACAAACTTAGCAATGGTCTCAGCTCTAGCTGCCTTCAGATTATGAAACAGAAGTTCCAGAATTTCATTGGTGACTTCAAGAATCACATGGATTATGGATAATTCGTTCAATTAAAACTACTAGATCCCTGTCACTCATGATTTTAATCGACGAATAAGGTTTTTTTTTTTTTTTTGGGGGGGGGGGGGGGGGACTAGAAGCGAAATCCTTTCACAATCCCTTAAAATGAATAAAATAGGCACACAAGGATTAATGCACAAGGCTGCAGAGACATGTAGCAAGGTAAAAATATATGTAATGCGCGATAACTGATATAAACTTCATATAACAGGAACTAGAATGATTCAGATAATAGCAAATGAGGCAGTTACACCAACCATGACAATGACGGCTTTTGTGAATCCAACCATTGAAATGACTGAGAGGACACTGCACCAAACAACGGTAAAGAAGGATGTTGTACCCAAGCGCACCAATGAATTAAGACCTCGAACGTTACAGTCAAGCCAAACCACAGATAGAAGAAATATCAGCTGACCAAGATGAAAAATCCATGTCCAAATATATGGGTACACATGCTTGATTTTGACAAGCAAGAAATCACGACCTTCGCACATGTAACCTTTATATGTTGAAAGCCGTGGCTTCTGCTGTTCAAGCCATTCACTGGCTACATTGAAGACACCCGAAGCCACCAGTCTTAATCTCTGACCAAGCACTGCAAGCGACGGACGTATATTTTCTGCCAGAGTTTCCATTGACAAACCGCTTGATACATCAGGACTTGGATTGTGATCACTTCCTAAATTTATTCCATTGATTCCTCTTGGTTCAGTGGCATCAAATAAAATTTCATCTTCAGAAGCATTTTGTACGTTACTCAAGGATTCTGTCGTTTGTGCAGATTCAGGCGTTTGAACATCAGATTTCTCTCTGCTAGAGATATCGTGATGTCGCTGATTGTTTCTCTTACGTCTTGACTTGAAGATTGTTTCATTTTCCCCTTCTCCGGATGTGTTTTGGCTATGCACTTTTGATTTTTCTTTCTGCTCTTTGCGATCTATACTATTCCTATGTTGGTTTCCTTTTCGTACCATGATATATCAGTTATCAATGTGTATTGAAGAGATATGCTGATCGATTCCCAACATTACAGTAGAATTAATCTAAATCCACCGATTTAGTTTTCATGTGGAAGTTTGGCATCTGTAAAACACAGACGATGAGAATAAGTATGCATAAAACGAGATAAAGAAGAAAATGATATCTAGCAAGCATAGATTATTAATCAATAGAAACTCAAAAGAAGGAAAAAAAAACACAGCATTAACAATGCGCTTGATTATGTCAGTGATCACAAACAGGTAGTGAAGTAGTAATAGAATGTAGAAAGGAAAACTCAAAAGAGCTAAAAATAACTCAGAAGTATGATGTCAGACATAACAATGCACTTTGCACAGAATATTAACAGAACTGAAATATCCAAAAACTGTTTCCCTAAATTATCACGGATATTATAGTATCTGATTGGTTAATTTGAAAGCTTAAGCATAAGCAAAAATACATTCTAATAGACTGGCTTCCTCATTTGCTAGTTGCAACTTTAGTCATTAAGGAGAAAGCCTTGGCTCTATGTATGTGAATTTTCATGCATAACAACCATTAGGACTATGATTCATTTATATGTCTAAACATCATCGAATCATATTTAACACTCACAAGGGACAACAGCTTTCCAGCATCCACTCCTAATCTCCACGATCAATTTATGTTAGAGGATGCACTCAAACCCCAACCTAACAGCTTATCAACAATTGAACAATAAACTACGGATGTTTAGCTCATAGCATCTATCACTCAAGGGAAATAAATCAAATCTTAATGGTTTAACCTGTGCTCTAGTTTTGAATGTTATAGCTAGCTCGTTATATTACTCGGGTAAATGAATCCAATCAATCAATATAGATGAGGCACTACTAGCATAATACTAAAAACATAATTATAAATAGCATCATTGTGCCATGTGAGCAGATAACTGCCATGATGTTAATATCTTGAAACTATCAAGCGAGTCCTAGACCAGAATGGGCCTCGATGACACGACAATTGTTTTGCATTATTCTCTGTAAAAATATCTGCATGTGCTCTAAAACTGAACTTGAATCTTTCAATTCAACTCTCATCGATCAAAAGTTTCCGGTCAATAAATATAGATGAATTGTACAACATTAGAATAGACCTCAAAGGTTTTGCATTACTCCAACACACTACATTTAAGTATAGAAACAGTTTGTTGCCTAAAGCAATTTTTACACTTCATCTATCATGAATGTGATAAGTCGCTCAAAAGACCGTTCCTATACCCTAGCAACTCTCTATTCCTCGAAAAATGCTGATGTATTTATTTCGTGACAATTCCCAAAACACTAATCCATTTATCAACATTTTACCCAAAAAATTATATAGCAATAAAATCCAAATGACCCCAAAAACCAACTCGAATCACCAAATTTTACAGTTCTAAGAACTACTCAACCGCACAAATAACAAAACCAGATGCCAAAATTGACCGATTTTACAGAATAAAGAAACGGTGATGGAATCTGAAAAACGGAGCAATCAATTGATACAAGAAACTTTAATGCCTTGAATATTTGATCACCCCAATATGAGATTTTTAAAGTGTTGGCACCTTTTACTGTTATCTATCTAATGATTTGGAGCAGCGATGGGAATGAGAAGACGAGCAGAGAGAGTGCAACAAGAAGGAAGAAAGCTTTTTCGTTTTTCCTCAACATACAAGTAGATTTTGTTTACGCAAAAATTATTCGCTGCCGCATCTTTGCATGCAATCAAAGTGAAAATGTGCAAGTGGGCAGGCCCACTTGATATGGTTAGAGTATGAGTTAGTTTTGGGCCCCAAACAAATGTGATTTCTTTTGAATGAGCTTTGGGTTCCTTAGATATACATGGACAATTGTGGTGATAGCTTCCATTTTCTTTTTAAAAAACATTTTCAATAAATTCTTTAAAACATTTACAAATAATATATTTTAAATTTTGCAGTTGCTAGACAGATCTAGGATAAGTTTGGGAGTATAGTCAGGAGTAGAGTGTGCTTTGGAACCTTTGTTGACCTGTGGAGTCGGTGGAGAAATGGGTTGGACATACGTTTTCATGGGATTGAAGTTACTTCGGCAATTTGCTGGGGTATTTGGGTAGAAAGGAACAATGTTGTAAAACACGTATTCGTTTTCTATTCATTCGATTTGCGGGTAGCGTATAATTGGATTATTCGGTGATTAATCGTTTTACGAGAATTATGCGGCCATAAATAAATAAATATACATACATAAATATATATAAGAAAAATATGAGAAGTATTTATTAAACAAGAAATTTGACTTAAAATTTCGTCTTACTTGCAACTATCGGATGTTAAATACGTCCGTGGCCTAATGGTAAGGTATCTGAATAAAATTAAATGAGAAAGATTGTGGGCTCGAGCCCGCCCCCCGACATGCAATATATTTTGTACAATATATATTATATAATTTACGCACAAACAACCTCAACAAAGAGAAAGTAATATCAATTTCTTAAACGATAATTTATTTTTTGCTTGAGAAATATCATAAAGCCTTTTTTAAGATAATAAATATTTTAAAAAATATTTAGATAACTAATTAAAATTTTATAACATAAGAAGCCCTAAGAAAACCCTTCAAAACCTATTATTTTAACTAATTCTTTAAAAAAATATCTCAAATATTTATCCATGATATCAAAATATACAAACGTCACGTGCTAAATACTAGTTCAATATAATGCAAATCATTTCCAATTCAGTATTTCATTTAAATTATGAAAACAAATAGAATTTTTGACTTACAAACTCAAATCAGATTTCCAGTTAAATTAAAATTTCTATACCATAAACCTAACAAATTTCTATATATTTACTAGCGTTTTGGGCACATGCGTTGTACGTAATTATAGAAATTTTTATGTAAATTTATGTATTTACTTATCTATGTGCATCACACTTGCAAAATAATAATGACATAGCAATATCATTACGCGCATCGCACTTGTAAAGTAATAATGATGTGGCATTTAATTATGTGCATTGCATATACATCAATGTGATTTTTTGTTTGATTTTTTTGAAAAAATAAAAAACCTGTCACCAATCAATTTCTGAATTAAACGACCCCTTTCTTTTTGGCCTACAATAGTAGATGTAGTGATTATATAGTTATATAGACTGCTATTTTGCAAGCGCGATGCATGTTTGTATAATCATGAAATTAAATTAACCAAAATGAAAACCTAACCCATAAAAATGATAATCTCTGGATCCAGCTCCACCCCAAAAGGGAAAAAGACCGTGTTTTCTCTCTCAAAATTTTCCAACCCATCCTCTATAAAAGAAATCCCAAATTTCCTTCTCCCAAAATTTCTAGAACCAAATCTTCGATCCTTCTTTCATATCCCTCTCAAAACTTTGTGGATCCTCGATGTTGTTTGTTGATCTTCAATCGACGCTGTTTCCCCACTCAAACCACGATTCGTCGCCCTTGCTCGCTGATCTGCATGGATCTTTGACCCACGCTTCAAGCCGTTGCCGTTGCTCGCTGAACGTCACGGATCTTTGACACATACTTCAATTCATCGCCTTTGCTCGCACAAAGCCCTAATCGATCCCCTTTCCTTGTCTAGCTTCACCATTTCTTATCAATTTTTGCAACCGTTTAGAAATTAAACGTCCGATTAACCGTTTTAAAACCTATTATATGTTGTTTAATCGTTTTTTACCATATAATGGAGCGATTAAAGCAATTTCTATGCGGTTAAGCACCTGTTACGATTATACGGCCATATAATCGGCCGGGTAGACCAATTTTTAACACTGGAAAGGAATAACAGAGTTTTTAATAATGTTCGAAATTCTTTGTTGCATGTGATTAATAGAATTGAATCAAACATTATATTTTGGTCATGTATTGCATCTGCGAAGGCTAGGAAGAAAGCAAAAGTAACTACCGCGGAAGACGGAGCAAATTTTGGGCATCGAGTTCAGGGCTCACTTACTTTACCAGAGGATCGGTACATGATGATGAAATGGAGAGCTAATGGTGATGCGCAGGATTTCGGTGTTGGAAAGGAGTTTTTATTTATGTACTGGCGAGAGGTTTCTTTAAGAGATTGTTGTTTTTCTTTTTTTTCTTTATTCTGCACTTTTTGTTTTTGATTTGCTTTTTCCCTTTAGGTGGCTATTCTGTAAGTTTCGTTAAAATTTTTATTTAATGAAATACGGGGACAATCAGTCATTCGCCTTCATTTTGGTTAAAAAAGAAACGATAAACAGATTAACACATATTCTGGTTAACTTAAAAAAACCAGCAAGTTCTAATTTAAGTATCATTAAAAAGAGCTTATTTATCAATGCGTGGGTAATGCTTTCTCAATGATCTTTGTGGAAGGGAGGAAAATCACATTACAGAATTCAAATAAATAGATTATGAATCTCAGGTCAACTTAACCCATGCATTGCATATGCACAAATGTCTTAGCATGTCATTGTATTATGGATTCATAAGAAAAAAGATTGTCTGTTATTTTTTAATATTCACTAGAAGCATCACTTCTTTCCATCTTGTAGATAACCAACTACAATATGATTTAAAAAATAGTTGGTAAAATAAATTCAAAGTACATTATCAAATAACTATCTTAAACCTATATAGTTTGCAAGGATTTGTCTAAAGCATTAGTTGAACACCCTAAAACGAAAAGGTACAAAAAATCATAAATTTCTAGGAATGTTTTATCTATTGATATCAAAGACAATTTGGTTAGCTCTTAATCAACTATTGTACATTTAAGGAGGGTGCTTCAACGTAGCCAATGTCATGGAGACAAGATTTACATGTTATTTTTGAAATGTGTTCTTCTATAGTTTAATTTTATAATTGTTGCTATAAATTACTGTATAAAATTTGAGCGGCCCGCAACAAGGATAGAGAGAGCCTAAGGAACAAAGATAAGCCTGGCTCATGATTACTTATCCAAACAATCTTTTAAAGAAAATAAGTTCACATGTAGTCTCCCCAACTTATTAGTCATATTGTCCTTTTTTCCTTTACCTTTATTCTAAGCTAATCCTTGTTTTGTAACATTCATTTATTGTCTTCTCTTAAATCAAATCTATCTTTTTTTCCAAGCCGTTGTGGCTCTCTTCTGTTACTTGCAACATGTTTAGCCGCTAACTAGCTATATTGCAACCATCATGAGGTTTCTTGCATGGGTTAGAATTGTATGTCGAAAAATTTCCTTTAAGATACAAAAGTTTAATTGTTTAACCTTATTTGGATAATAGTTCATGTTCGTAGTAGTTTTCACTTTTTTATAGGTGTAATGCATGTAAAGAAAAATACTTTTTGAGAGAGAGCGAGAGGATGGAGGATGAGGAATAGAATGGTTAAGAGGCGATTCAATATTTTAAATAAGAAAGATGATGTGAATAGCTTCGGAAAGTAAGAGAGGGATGAAGGGAGATGGTGGAGCTGGGGGCAGGTTTGGGCCCAGGCATACCCAAGGCTCCATTATATGTATATATGCATGTATATGTATGTGTGTGTATACAGCATGCTTTTATTTTCCTATGAAAAAGATGATTGTTCTTGTAAACACTATGTCTAACAATTATGTAAATGACCATTCTGGTCTACGACTCATAGCATCTATAATTCATGGGAAACAAAACAAATATTAACGGTTTAACATGTGCTCAAGTTTGGAATGTTGTATCTACTTCAATATAACATTCTTGGGTAAATGAATCCAATCAATCAATATATACGAGGCAGAGTATCACAATGCCATGCAACCAAATCACTGTCAAGATGTTAATTTCATAAGGACATCAATGAGCCAATGAGCCCCAAACCAGAATGGGCCTCGACCCAAATTGTTTTCCGTTATGGTCCAAATTAATATTTGCTCCCCTCAATTTTATTTTTTTACAATGTTCGCCCTAAAGCTGAATGTATTGTCTATTTCTAACTGCCCTCGATCAAATGATTCCAGTCAACAACAGACAGACGAATTGCACAACATTAGAATGGGACTCACAGGTTTTGCATAACTCAAACACACTACATTCCAGTATAGAAGCAGATTTGTTCCCTAAAGCAATTTCTACACTTCGCCTATCAAGAATGTGAGAAGCCACCCAAAAATTTGTTACCGAACCCTAACATCCCTCTATTCCTAAAAATACTGATAACTATATTTCTTGACAATTCCCAAAAATCTTAATCCATTTATAAGGGCTTAGCAGAATTTCGCCCAATAGGGTAAAATCCAAATGACCCCAAGAAAATCCCCAACTCAAATCACCAAATTTCACAATTCTAACAACTGCCCGGTTCATAAAATCGCCCAAATAACAAAACCCAGGTGCCGAAATTGACTGATTCTGAACTTAAAACGAAACGGCGATGGAATCTAAAAAGAGGGGCAATCGATTGATACAAGAAACTTGAGGAAGAAGAATACCTTCAATATTCGATCGCCGCCGCAAGATGAGATTTTTAAGCGTTGCCCTTTGCTTACTGCTGTTTATCTATTGATTTGAAGATGTGATGAGAATGAGAAGAGAGAAAAGTAGAGAGAAAGTGCAACATGAAACAAGAATTTCCTCTCTTTATTTTGCGGAAATTATTCCATGGTTTCAAAGTGTAAACTACGCAGATGGGCCTGGCCCACTTTAAATGGTTACAGTTCGGGTCACTTTTGGGCCCAAAAATGTGAGGTGTATGAACTAGGAAGGGTAAATTGTCAAAAAGCTCCCGGCCCATTTCAAACTTGTGAAAACCCCCTTCGTTTTTTGCTCCTGTTAAAAAACCCTCGGCCCAATCAAAACCTTCTTATACCAATTGCCATACCAGTTACAGTCGCATGTAATATCTAAGCAGTTGCCTCTAATATCCAAGTAGTTGAGAGAATATAATACCTAAACGAAATACATCTTGAGGGATTTTTCACAAAGATTTTGAACAGTTGACCCTTCGCAACAATTTCGAAAACTACAAGAGTTTTTACACAACTCCCGAGCTCACGGAGGGCTTTTTGACAATTTATCAATCAGGAATCTTGACCCGACTCGTCCATTACATGAAGTGTCTGCTCATACTGGACACTAGGGGTGAAAGTCGAGTTGGGTTTGACCCGAACCCGAACTCGATCCGGTTTTTCCGGGTTTTTTGGACATTCTATATACCCGTTCGAACCCTATCGGGCAGGTTGAAAATTAAATTAAAAAAAATTCGGGTTGGATATGGGTTCAGTGTTAAACCTATACGTCCAAATCCTAAACCCGGTCCAATCCAAACCCGCTTTCTATATTCGATCCAACTTGATACATTACATAGAAATTTAATTCTGAATAATATAAAAGAGGCGGGTTAAAGTTTTGAATCTCACTCTTATAATCCAAACCCGCTTTCTATATTCGATCCAACTTGACCAGCTATATTGCAACCATCATAAACTTTCTTGTATCGTCAGTATATATCCTATGTCCATGAATTTCCTTCTTCAATTTATGTCCAATTGTTTAACTCTTGTTTGGATAAATTGTTATCGTTTGAAGTTTACACTAAATTTTACCAGCTTTTAGTTTTTCCCGCGTGTGACGTAGAAAATACATTTTTTTACAAGTGTTGGCTAGCTAGCTAGAGAGAGAGAGAGGGAGGGTGAAAGATGACGAATAAAATAGTTAAAATTAAAAGAGGCGGGTTAAAGTTTTGAATCTCACTCTTATAACTCAAACTCTTTTAGTCGTCCAAAATGATTTTATTTTATGTAAATGTATAGTACCACTACTTCTGTGGAGAAGCGTTTTTAAAAGACGACAACGACGACAAACCTTAATTCCAAAATTTTTGGGTCATGAATCATTCTTTTCCATTATGCTCAGTCAAGATCATTTCTCTATTAATTTTACATTTAATATATTTTTCTTAATAGCCTCTATCCATATTAGTTTAGGTCTATCTCTACCTTTAGTTGTGTGCAAAGCTATAATTTTATCATTTTTTTCTAACAAGGATTTCGACCGGTCTTCACTGCACATGTACAATTTTCTTCATTTTTTTATATAATTATTTGCTAATTTATGGTAGCTTCAATAACCCCGTTGTGCAGGGACGACCGGTCAAAGCCCCCTTGGACAAAAGTGACAAAAGCTTTATATAAATTATCATAAGATTTTTTGTTTTGATTTTAGCTTTCTATCGAAACTTCATATTAGAGTGAATTTGGAAATTCGGTGTGCCGGGTGTATTACATACGTGCAGGAAAGAGAAAGAGAGAAATTTTCGGGCATCTTTGGGCAACTTGGTGGAACCCTTGTACTTATATCTTTCTCTCTCATGACCTGGCATATATGGCTGGCATATCGTAGAATTTCCCTTGAAAGAAAAGAAATTATTCGGTGTGCCGGGTATATTACACATGGGCAGGAGAGAGAAAGAGATGGAGATTTTCGGACATCTTTGGACAGTTTGGTGAGGAGAAATTATTCGGTGTGCCGGATGTATTACATCCTGGCAGGAGAGAGAAAGAGATGGAGATTTCCGCGCATCTTGATGGGGCCCTCATACTTATATCTTTCTTTCACATGACCGGACATATACGGCCGACAAACCATAGAATTTTCTATGAAAGAGGAGAAATTATTCGGTGTACCCAAAATCATAATGCCTTTCTTTCGAGATTAAAGTTAAAAATGGTACTTTAGAATATCTATAAGTTGTATTGGACATATAGCTTCCGTATATTCTTACTATTGGTTTTTTTTTGAACAATCTCGAAAAATAAGTGAATTTAAAAATAAGCCAATCTTTTGAAAATTTGGTCTTTACCATGCCTCCCACATATACAGGATCACATTAATTTTATGCTGTGTTATCTTGCGATGATGAAGTGAGTACAGTGATGAAAAGAATACAGCATGCATGGGACTTGTGACTATCGACTGAAAACTGTAAGCATGCAAGTGCTCAAGCTATCCGGAAGCATGTTATGAGTAAATCATTGCAGACAGCTAACAAGCCCGATGCTGTATCGAAATCGGAAGACGATATGGCGAAAGTAGTATTGAGACTCTGTCTGGGTATGGAATTAAGAAAACTAGAGTTTGTTGTTAAACGGAGGTTGAGCGTATACAAACTCTAGTTCTACCTTTATCTGATGAGGTTGCCTTTTGGTAAGTGCATGGCTTTAGAGTTTTGTACTCCAAAATGTATTTTAGAGTTATTTAAATCACAAAATGGATGTTTTCTGGGCAAATTTTGATGTTTTGAAAACTTTAATTATATTGAAGTTTAGTAAACTCCGGCTATCTCAACTTTGGAGCTGAGATCACCGGAGTTCCCCTGACTCCAAAATGAGAGTCAAACATGGCTTAATTTGAAATTTGAATTTTGATAAGTGCATGGCTTTAGAGTTGTCTAAATTTTTTAAGACAGCACAAATTACATGATTTGTCTACTTTCAGGTTTCCTACAATAATTAAGATTTTCTTTTCCTTGTATCCCATGTTGCTGTCATTTTTGGTTTGAGAAATCTGATTGTGAGTTGGACCCTGTTCACATTAAAGTTTGACGGTCCTAAGAAATATTTTTTGGTACTGTTTCATAGATATTTGGTAAGTTCTATTGAAATTTGATATAGATGCTTTGAGGCCTAAACTTGGTACTGATGGCATATGATAGTTAATTGTAACAATTTTGTGTATCCTGATAAATAGTTAGAGAGCTTGACTTGTCCTCCACTAATATCACAATCGATGAGAAAAGTATAAGAAATGTAACAATACATAAATTAGAGTTACACCATTTGTTGCTATTAATTTTGGTTGCGGCAAATGCTTCAAAAGTTTTGTATATTTCACAAAAGAAAAGGGGAGGGCCAAAACTGCAGTGCCCTCTCATATGGGTCCAGAAGGATCCAATGAACTAACTGAAAAACAGTCGGCGTACCCCATTGGCTCATATGAGAGGCCAATAGAGTATGGGGTCTGCAGGATCCCTGTAGGCACCTTTTACTAATTTCACAAACCCATAGGATTATTCACTTTTTATGTTTTTCACAAACCCATAGGATTATTCACTTTTTATGTTGCTTACCAAGCAATGAAAGATTTTGTTATTACAACTCCAGTGGTAAAATGCTTAATTTAAATGCATGATAAATGACTAGAATTTGACTAGAATCATGGAGAACCTTCTTTTTCAAAAGAAAATAAGGCAACATGTTTATCAAAAAATTTCAAACCATGTCGGTCACCAGAAGAAGTAAATATAGTTGGTTTGAAGATGACAGAAGGAAGCTGAAACATTTTATGTCTGGACCCAGCGTTTATAAATAATTAAATTAAATTAAATTATTATGGATTGATATCACCAGCACCCTTCCATTTTTCTTCTTTTACTTAAACAACAAGAAAATCAATAACAATATTAAATATAATTACAAGCAAACAAGACATTGAACCTAACAGAATTAGCATCACCACAAAATGTTGGGTAAATTGCTAATCATAATCCCACAATATATGTTTCATCGGTTCTACCATTTAATACATTATATTGTCGCTGTTATCATTTTACCACCATTTAATACATTAGAGTTCAAGCGCTACCCGCCTGTCCCCAATAAATTCCCCAACAAAACCGTTCAAGGCAACAAAATTAAAAGAGGAGGAGGAGGAGGAGGAGGAGATTGAGACGGAGAAGAATAAGGAGAAGGCAGTCACTTCTTCTGCCTAAGCATGATGAAGATGAGTTTAGTCTTATTTCATGTTCAAATAAAATGTTCAATCGTATGTTTACTTACATGAGTTATTTGTAGCCTTCCTCTTTAGTTGGCATAGGTGTCTATCTATGAATTGGATGTTTTATGTTTACATATAGGTTTAATAAATTTAGCAATCCTGATGTTTTTCTGTTTCCATAGTTTGACATCTAAAAATAGTTGAGCACCCTTGAGCAACTTCCTGTTGGGGTTAAAACTTATACCACCTTTGTCCAAATAAAAAATCAAAATTAAAAGTCGAAGTCAAAGTTGTCACGATAAATTAGATGCTTTTTTATTGTATATTAAAAGATACAGAGAGGCCCTCTATATACAGGGGTTACAAAATATCTAATCTCCCAATTTACCCGATGTGCACTACTAAAATAAAGGGTTACCCTTACGGATAGAAGAATTCGTAGGGGCAACTTTTTATTGCCCCTACGGATTAATCCGTAGGGCCATCTGTTTGCCCCTACGGATAAATCAGTAGGGATATAAATAAATTTAAAAATATTAAAATTCAATGTCTTTATTTGGCCCTACGGTGTCACAAAAGAGAGCCCTATGGATTAACCCGTAGGGGCAAAAAAGAGTTATTTAAAAAAAATAAAGCTTAGAATTTTCCCACTGTCTCTGTTCATCGCCGGAAGACGACCGGGACGTTGGGATGTCTGGCCTGAATTCTAAGGGCAGATACTATTTGGATTTATCCGTCTATCTCTCCGAAAATACCAAGTTGATTTATGGCGCCGTATATCGAAGGTTTGGACGGATGCAGCCGTTATAGCAGACTTCATCAGATCCCCTCGTTTGTGAGGGATTTTTTGATTGTGGAGACGCTCTTCCCTACAGGTGTAAACCCCTGCAGTTAATTACGTTACCGCATTGCGATAACCACTTTCTCTTACTCCGGAAGTTCACTTCGTGTGCATGTTTTTGTTTGTTTTGGTTGCCCGTGGACTGTATACGGAAACAAATTTATGTCGTCGCCCGTAGGGCGCGGATTAGTCCAAATCCGTGTATTTTAGATTTGGGCTTGAGTTGATTTAAGCATCGTTAATCTGGTTTGTGATTAAGATCGACTTAAAACGTATGAGTATTTGGGCTCAATTATTTTAGTTAAAAGACCCCATGGTCCATTATCGCCATGTTTGGGGCGGAGTTTTACTTTAAGGACATTTCGGTCCTTATTCATCTCGCGCGCAAGTGTATTTGTTACGTGACGAAGTGAACAATGGTGATATGGAATGTGCCCAATTTGGGGCACGATCCGATTTGAGGCGTGTACGTCAATTTGGAAGTGCATCAATATGAAACGGAAGAAGTTGTTGGTCGTCGGGACCCACCACATCTCTGAAGACGTTGAAGAATTACAACGCCATGTATCAGAGGTGTGAAGAGATGTACCTTTAAACCAAATCTCGTATTTGAGAGAAAAAGGGTGATGGTCCTAAGAATCGTTAGTCATATTTGAGACTAAGATTATCTTAAGAGATACGAGATGAATATCATTTTGGATATCATCAATGAAAGATCATCAGTCATGTTTAGGACTGTGATCAGTTTGGAAAATCATGAGCAATATAGGCTCGGTTGATTTAAGATTAAAGAGGAAGCTCAAGCTTCACTGACTTGGCCAATTTGGGCTAAGATTGGGTTTTTATACTATCCAGCAGTGCTAAGCACTCAATATATATAGCGCTCACGTGTATTTCACGTGGGGCACTGGAATCGTGCAGAGCACTAATCTTTTCTGGCGCTCACATGTTTTTCATGTCAGATATGAGCGCTGCCCACTTTGCATGGCATTCACATGGGAAGCACGTGAGTGCTGAGCGTTGATTCCAGGTTTCATTTGCTCACACCCTTTTTACATAAGTGCTTAGCACTTGGCTGACGCTCACATGTGAAGCACGTGAGGTGTTTTAGTTTTTTCTTCTGTCAGTTCTAAGTACTCACGTGGGAAACACGTGAGGCAAAATAATAGTGCTAAGCACTAATTTTACTTACGTATGTTTTACGTGGGACGCCAAGTTCTTCTTGTTTTTAGAGATATTAATCTCTATTGATGATATTTTAATCATTGATGACCATCAAGATGTCTGTTTTGAAGATTTTGAATTATCATCATTGTTTTTATTGGAGAACTAAGTTTTTTTTAATTTAAGAACTAAGTTCTTTATGTAAGGTTAAACCCTAATTTTGGGGGAATTAAATTCCCAGAATATTTGTTCTTTTTCCTTTTAACATAGATCTTTCCCTTAAGTTTTTGAGCCTGAAGAACAGAATCTCCCCGATGAGAATTAAATTCTCAACTTATGAAAAGATTTGCTTTTGCAAGTCTCCAACCAGAGGAAGAACTAAGTTCTTGTATGAAGGGTTAAACCCTTATATCCATTATACTAGATGAGAGGGATACTTTTGATCTCTCCTTTCTTATTTACCTAGAGTGTTTTTGAAGGAGTAGGGTCTTCTTTCTTTGAGAATTAAATTCTCTTGTTCCTTCAAGAGCTCACTGTATTTTTGCAGAAGTTTATCGGGGGTTTTCTCTCTCTCCATGAGACTTGAAGTTTCGAGTCCTTTATATAGTGGAGGCAGATTGTTAATTGGTTTTGAGAAAATCTCTCATTGAGAGATTCCAATTGATTTAATTGGTCTCAAAATTGATTTAGGAAAATTTACCCATTGTTGGATCTTTGATCTAAGTGTCTCTATTTTTACAGAATATGTTGTTCTTGTTTTATCAAGATTGAGAGAATATTCTCCCATATATATAATAAGATTCTATTGAACGGTGATATTTTTATCGCCATTGGATTTTTAATCCAAGGATGCTCGGTTTAACATAGTATAATTTTTCTTTGTTTAGAAAGATATGAGAAATATTTTCCATCTCATTATATTTTTGATCCACCAACTTTCTGTTTAACAGAAAATATCCCTCCCAATAGAATTTAATTCTATGCTTAATCACCATTGGATTTTTGATCGAACGGTTCCTTATTTGACTAGAATTTAATTCTACGTAAGGAGGTGCTCTCACGTGTTTAGCACGTGAGGCTTATTTAGCTTCTTTGATTTGGTGCTCATATGGCCTGTATATGGACGCTCACGTGTTTAACACGTGAGGCTGATTTGGCCTATAGTTATTTGACTGCAGCGCCTATATGCTTTGCATATAGGCGCTCGCGTGTTTAACACGTGAGCCTATGTAACGTTTTAAAAATAAATAAATAAATAAATAAATAAATAAAATCCTTTAGGCAAATTTTCTGATTTTCGGTAAAATAAACCGTATTTTTCGTAAAAGTTAACCATAATTATTTTCATCATAAATTTAAAAAGACCTATTTTAATTATGTAATTACTAGTAAATGGTGTTTATTTAGTCAGTTATAAATTTTTAGTTCAATTAAATATTTTTCCTAAATTAATTATTTTTAATATTAACATAAGCTTTAATTATACATTAAATTAGTGTAAATTACAAATTTGAATGGGTTAAATTATAAAAAATGAACCATTACATATTGGAATCAAGTGTGTTTCATGCAAAATTCATTTTCAAAATTTTCCATGGTTCTAGACCATTCTAGGTTAAATTGAGTTAGGAAAATAAATAAATTTTATCAATTCATAAAAAGACTTAAATGGGTGATATTTTGAGAAACCTTCTACACTTTTCTACACACTTTTCTCACTCTCCTCTCCTACCTCCCTCCATGGCCGCCCCACACCCATGGCAGCCCCCCCCCCCATTTTTACAACTCATTTACCCTTCAAAAATCATCAAAATTTCAACAAAAATTCCAAAAATAAACCTCAAAATTCATATTCAATCTCTACCATTTTCCTTTGACCTATTTAGCATGGATCTTGGAGTTGGAAACTATTATTTTGGAGGCATATTTTATGTTTGGATCTCATGTTGTGGAGGTATAAATTTTATTCCTATGATTAATTGTTATTAAATGTTTTAATCTAGCATATTTAGATTTTCTTAATCAATTCTAATTGCATGTTTAAAATTCAAGTTAGGGTTTATAAAATCAAGTTATGGTTTTTATTAATTAAGTAGGGTTATAATAACTAGTTTAAAATTTTTAGAAATGGAAAATCTTGTATGGTTGATATATTGTAAATTGTTCATTCAAAATTGTTTAAATTAAACAATTTTGCAAACTAGATTTTTATAAATTATATTTATTGGTGAGATAAAATTCTAATTAATGTTTTTATCACTAGATTGTGGTTTTAATGAGAATATTAACATGTTAGAGGAATGAAAAACCTAATTTGGTTACTAGTTTCAAATTAATAATGGGAAATTGTGATAAATATGTTATTTTGCTAACTAGGTTTTAGAAATTTCTTAAATAATTGAGATTTAAAATCTAATTATGGTTTTATTACATTATTAACATCATAAATTATAGTTTAATAAGTTAATTCATGCAAAATCAAGTTTAGTTGTGAAATTATGAAATTTTGCTTGTAAGATGTTGAAATTGATAAAATTGCAAACTAGAATTTCCAATTTAATACAAATTAGTGTGACTAAAATATAGTAATGGTTTATATAACTTAGTTATGTTATTTAATGAATATTATGACCATTAGTTTCATTTAAATATCAAGTTTTGAAGTAAAACGGTAAATTGACATTTTCAAGGTTTTGCGGAATTGGACGATTTGATCGATTTTAGGGTTTCGATGATTTAAATCATGTTTTATATTATAAATAATGAGTTTTGAAACTACGAGTTGTTGGTTGGTGTTTTATCTCGACCAGTCGGTGTTTGTACGCCGATATCGAGCGATATTTTGTTCTTTTGCATGAGCGGGTCATAGGTTTTAACCTATACGCGTTTCGTGCGTCGTTTTGATTTTGTCCGTGATTCAGTTTACGATATTATATATGTTTGCATATAGGTACCCCTCACGTGGACTTCGGACGAGGAAGAAGAGGAGGGCGACATCGTCTTCGGCAGACAAGGACCAGGTGAGTAGATGTATATCTACGGGGGAAGTCGGGTGGATGGCGTTTAGCACCCCCGTAAACGTAGAATAGGAATATTATTTATTATCATTAGAAAGTCGGACGTGACCTTAGATTTTTGGCGAGGAGGATCCTATTAAAGACTTTAGGTTGGATTAGACTGCTTTAGAAAGACTTTACCAGAGGATTAATGTCTTGAAGGGAATTCGTAGGTTTCAGATAGACACACACGCGCGCACACACAGAAACTCGACTTGGTGTATATGTGTATGTGTATATATACATACATACATACATATATATACATACATACATACATATATATATATATATATATATATATATATATATGAATGTGTGTAGGTATACACACACACACAACATGTATATGTGATATAAGGATGTAATATGATACATGGGGATGGGACAATATAACTGGGCTTGATGCCGTGATCTCTTAGCTATACAGTCGTGTTATGATGTTAGCGGATCATTAGAAAATGAGAAAATGGATATGTATACATAAACGATAATAGGTGATGATGATATTGAGATATATGAGACTCTAGAATAGAACCCGGACTATAACCTGTGACTGAATCACGATATGATATATGTGTGACTTGATTACGATATGATATATGCGTGACTTGGTTACAATATGATATATGCGTGACTTGGTTACAATATGATATATGTGTGACTTGATTACGATATGATATATATGACATGATATTTCTGAGGAACAATTGATGATGTATATGTACGCAGACAATGATATATGATTAATGATATTGGGATGTATGCGATTACAGTACAGTACTTTTGATCATGACATTATTTGATCATTATATTATACGAATGATGATGTATGTAGGTGATACTTGACCCGTACCCCGATATTGGGATGCCGTACGATGGATTTACCGAACGAGGCATAGATGTGATGATTGATCCGCACTCTTGATTCGAGAAAGTCGTACTACGTACGTGACGCTATTGAGGCTGGATCGCCGACTATTAGATATATGGACTCAGAGCTTAGATGGATTCTTATTTCTTATCGACTAGTTTCTTTAGTTTAGTTCTTTAGGGGGTTAGATAGATACTGGTTTAGGCTCGAGTCATATAGTTGTAGTTAGACATGTATATTACAAATGAGTGGTTAATACACGTCCATCTTTACATTCAGACCGTAATCATCATGTTGCATGTTCATACATATGTTTCTTTAGTCAGTATGAAACTCCGCCTGTTAGGACACCGTCACCATTACCGATGATACGCATATTCCACGTACACTTAATTGCCGGCTCACACACATCATCATCGGTAATTACTATGTCACGTACACTTTAGAACATATTATCTTTTATTGGTAGAATCAGCTAAAGACTAGATCAATATAATATTGTGATTACTCTCAGGTGTTAGTCTAGACATTGCATTTATTACTTAGACATTTCATGCATTCACATTTTCATGTTATCATGTAGTATTGTGGGGTTTATGCCGATACTTATTATTTACTTACTCATGATTTTGGGATTTTGGATTTCTATGAGATTTCTGGATTTTGGGGAAAACCGCAAGAATATATATAAAAACTTCTCTCTCTCCCCCCTCTCTTTTTAAAATATAAGTTGCGGTTTTCTCGTGATGTATGTGTCGTCCACCATGAGATTTCATGTTTTCTGTTGGATTTCGAGACCCGATTCGAGGAGTGGATGAACTGTCTCGGGTACATAGTGGACCCGGTATGGTACTCCGGGGCAAGAAAATCGAGTTGTAGACGATGAGCCTGGCAGGGGAAGACTACCTACCGGTGATGTCGGGCGCGGCGGATATCCGGAGGATACCGACCGTTGTCGTGAGATTTGATGATATGGGCCGATCCGGACTGACGGAGCCCGAGATATTGAGACTATGAGGTATTGAGACTTGAGATTTACATGTTTTGTGTCGATACTTGACACGGATTTCCATAGATTTCATCGATGATGTTTCAGATTTCTATACAAATTTTACTATGATGAAAGTTAAAGACTTCTTATACAGATATATCCAGATTTCAGGGTCGATTGTTTTACATTCATGGTGCATGCATACTCATTCACATGACATATTACTATTTGAGGCACTGACACGAGCACGGAGCATTTGCACTTGCACGTAGTTTATGACCCTGCCATTACTAGATGACTAGTGATATATTAGTATATTATTATGACGTAGGACAGCGTCGTGCATTCGATTTCTTTTCGCAGATGTCTTCTACTCACGAGTTGGCAACTCACCTCCGTTGTGCCAAATTTTATTACTGGTTCGATGTACAGGTTTCCTTGGCAGTTTGCTGGCACATCATTTCATTCAGGGTGATTTGCTTGGTAGGTTGGTTCACTTGTATCAGGACCGCCGTTGTACTTTTATCATTTCATTGGTATCTAGTAAGCTCCATCAACCAGACTTGTATTACTTGATAGTTTAGAGGATCAGTTGTTTATTTCGACCTTAGAGTCGCGCTTGTATTATTATAGTATTTGGTGGATTTGTTTTCTTTTGAGTTTTGAGTCTCGCCCTTTGACGTTGTATATTATTGTGCATTGTGTGGTTGTTTCCGCCTGTTGGCGTAGAGCTAGCTCCCTCTTGGGGATGCCTTTTTATTGTTTGTATATATTATACTTGTTTGTACCCGTTTGGGGCCAGTTTTTACAAAGGATACTCTGCCGAAATTTTTGAGAAAATTTGATGTTGCTTTTAAACTTGTTTTCCTATATGTTTTCCTTTACTTCTTCTTTTATATGGTTTAGATTTCTGGGCTTCGGCTTACTTAAATTACGTTGCGCCTCTAGACGTTTCGTAATTTAAGTGCCGGTCACGTTCCGTACCTTCGGGTCGTACAAAGTTGGTATCAGAGCGCTATGTTTAACATTTGTATAAATCTAGAGTGACCCTTTGGTTGATGGAGTAGGTGACTTAGGTAGAGTGACGTACCGTGGGTATGATCCGCGGCATATTTACGATACGCTACTCTGCTTAAGATGCCTTAGGATGTACATTTCTTTGCACCGTATTTCATTCGTTCCTTTGATCTATCTTCGTCGATATCGGATGATGTTTCTGTTACCACGGCCGCACGGGCAGAGGGAGCTGCGGCTCGAATGCGATAGCCATCAGGGTATCGTTTATTCTTGAGAATTGAAGCATTGTTTAGCATGCGGACGAAGGGTGTTCACATGCCGTCCAGACGAAATTAAAGGATTCGAACGATTGTCAGAAACCCATTTCCCCAAGTTTAAGGTATTCGGAAGAACATGCAGGTATTTCTATGGACCCCCTAGAAGAATGAAACCCTAACTCGATATAATGACTACAAGAACGCCTTTGAACCTTAGGGTTTACGGCAATTCCACGGTGCCATTAGTGAGGCTTGGGTTTGCCCTTCTACTGCTGGTCCGCAGATACTGGGGCATGTACTGGATATTTTTAAACTATACTTGAGTGTTGAGCTCTCGGGGAATTTTGGGATTTTGATAAATCGATCGAAAAATTTAATGTAGTCCGGATATCAGGTGAAGAGATAGATTACGTGGGAGACTCTAGATATAAGTATTGCCGTTTGTAGCGCAGTCAGCACAGCTATGAAGAGACGAGTTCGAATCAGTCGACATCAGAGGAAAGAGGCGCACATTGACGATAGTGTTTATGATTGTGATTTGGTGATTTGAATTTCATATTTCCGTTGTTTGGATTTTGGTATTTTGAGGATTTTGTTCTACGATTGGTATTTATTATATGTACATTCATTACACTCTATTCGTGTTTCATATATCAGTTATATTGATATTGTTTTGTACATACCCAGTGCACTCGATTTGGTTTTATACCTTTTGAGATATTGATTTGATTTCGTGCATATGGGTTGCACATGATTTTGACGTATACTTCGACATAGTTTTCATACATTTTTCGTACCGTGATTTTGATTTTGATATTCGGTGTATGTTTTTTCGTGCACCATGTGCACTTGATTGAGATTCTTGCGCACACTTGGTACACTTGATGCGATTTTGTGCACACCAGATGCACTAAATCGGGGTTTGTGCAGATTAGATGCACCTGATATTAGTGTCGTGCACGCCCGTTGCACTTGACAGATGTTTTTGGTGCACACCCGTTGCACTCAGTTTTGTTTCTGTGCGTATTCGTGGTATCTGTATTTGGTTTCGATTTCAGTGCGCACCGGACGCACATGATATTTTTATGATGTGATTGGGATTGATTTCATTTTGAGCAGTATGTTTTTATAATTATTACTATTTCATTTAGTAACCAGGCGGGACGTGTATGTTAAATAAAAGATATATATGTATAGCTGTTTTTTTTAAAAATAAACGTCCGCTAGTTATGCCGTGACACGCGTATCGCACGGCGATTTTAAAAGGGGTTTTTTTTGCGTGTTTCTTTATTAAGATGTTTAGCCGATTTTACTACGATGCGCACTATATATAAGTTATAGTTTTGATGTATATTATGTTGGTTTTCGTATTGGGTTTTGATATTTTATTTTCACCCTAACTCCGATAATTGCGTTATGCTTGACGGAGTTGATTTTAGTTATGTATTGATGATTTCGGAGCCCCGACGATTTGAGTGTTTTGGCTGAATGTTTTAGTAATTAGGGGGAGTTTTAATTTAAATTCGGGGACCGAATTTCTAAAAGGGCGGAAGATTGTAACGTTTTAAAAATAAATAAATAAATAAATAAATAAAATCCTTTAGGCGAATTTTCTGATTTTCGGTAAAATAAACCATATTTTTCGTAAAACTTAACCATAATTATTTTCATCATAAATTTAAAAAGACCTATTTTAATTATGTAATTACTAGTAAATGGTGTTTATTTAGTCACTTATAAATTTTTAGTTTAATTAAATATTTTTCCTAAATTAATTATTTTTAATATTAACATAAGCTTTAATTATACATTAAATTAGTGTAAATTACAAATTTGAATGGGTTAAATTAGCAAAAGTGAACCATTACATATTGGAATCAAGTTTGTTTCATGCAAAAATCATTTTCAAAATTTTCCATGGTTCTAGACCATTCTAGGTTAAATTGAGTTAGGAAAATAAATAAATTTTATTAATTCATGAAAAGACTTAAATGGGTGAATTTTGAGAAACCTTCTACACTTTTCTCACTCTCCTCTCCTACCTCCCTCCATGGCCGGCCCTCACCCATGGCAGCCCCCCCATTTTTACAACTCATTTACCCTTCAAAAATCATCAAAATTTCAACAAAAATTCCAAAAATAAACCTCAAAATTCACATTCAATCTCTACCATTTTCCTTTGACCTATTTAGCATGGATCTTGGAGTTGGAAACTATTATTTTGGAGACATATTTTTATGTTTGGATCTCATGTTATGGAGGTATAAATTTTATTCTTATGATTAATTTTTATTAAATGTTTTAATCTAGCATATTTAGATTTTCTTAATTAATTCTAATTGCAAGTTTAAAATTCAAGTTAGGGTTTATAAAATCAAGTTATGGTTTTTATTAATTAAGTAGGGTTATAATAACTATTTTAACATTTTTAGAAATGGAAAATCTTGTATGGTTGATATATTGTAAATTGTTCATTCAAAATTGTTTAAATTAAACAATTTTGCAAACTAGATTTTTATAAATTATATTTATTGGTGAGATAAAATTCTAATTAATATTTTTATCATTAGATTGTGGTTTTAATGAGAATATTAACATGTTAGAGGAATGAAAAACCTAATTTGGTTACTAGTTTCAAATTAATAATGGAAAATTGTGATAAATATGTTATTTTGCTAACTAGGTTTTACAAATTTCTTAAATAATTGAGATTTAAAATCTAACTATGGTTTCATTACATTATTAACATCATAAATTGTAGTTTAATAAGTTAATTCATGCAAATTCAAATTTAGTTGTGAAATTGTGAAATTTTGCTTGTAAGGTGTTGAAATTGATAAAATTGCAAACTAGAATTTCCAATTTAATACAAATTAGTGTGACTAAAATATAGTGATGGTTTATATAACTTAGTTATGTTATTTAATGAATATTATGACTATTAGTTTCATTTAAACATCAAGTTTTGAAGTAAAACGGTAAATTGACATTTTCAAGGTTTTGCGGAATTGGACGATTTGATCGATTTTAGGGTTTCGATGATTTAAATCATGTTTTATATTATAAATAATGAGTTTTGAAACTACGAGTTGTTGGTTGGTGTTTTATCTCGATCAGTCGGTGTTTGTACGCCGATATCGAGCGATATTTGGTTCTTTTGCATGAGCGGGTCATAGGTTTTAACCTATGCGCGTTTCGTGCGTCGTTTTGATTTTGTCCGTGATTCAGTTTACGATATTATATATATTTGCATATAGGTACCCCTCACGTGGACTTCGGACGAGGAAGAAGAGGAGGGCGACATCGTCTTCGGCAGATAAGGACCAGGTGAGTAGATGTATATCTGCGGGGGAAGTCGGGTGGATGGCGTTTAGCATCCCCGCAAACGTAGAATAGGAATATTACTTATTATCATTAGGAAGTCGGACGTGACCTTAGATTCTTGGCGAGGAGGATCCTATTAAAGACTTTAGGTTGGACTAGACTGCTTTAGAAAGACTTTACCAGAGGATTAATGTCTTGAAGGGAATTCGTAGGTTTCAGATAGACACACACACGCGCACACACAGAAACTCGACTTGGTGTATATGTGTATGTGTACATACATACATACATACATACATACATACATACATACATATATATATATATATGAATGCGTGTAGGTATACGCACACACTCACAACATGTATATGTGATATAAGGATGTAATATGATACATGGGGATGAGACAATATAACTGGGCTTGATGTCGTGATCTCTTGGCTATACAGTCGTGTTATGATGTTAGCGGATCGTTAGAAAATGAGAAAATGGATATGTATACATAAACGATAATAGGTGATGATGATATTGAGATATATGCGACTCTAGAATAGAACCCGGACTGTAACCTGTGACTGAATCACGATATGATATATGTGTGACTTGATTACGATACGATATATGTGTGACTTGGTTACGATATGATATATGTGTGACTTGATTACAATATGATATAAGTGTGACCTGATTATGATATGATATATATGACATGATATTTCTGAGGAACAATTGATGATATATATGTACGCAGACAATGATATATGATTGATGATATTGGGATGTATGCGATTACAGTACAGTACTTTTGATCATGACATTATCTGATCATTATATTATACGAATGATGATGTACGTAGGTGATACTTAACCCGTACCCCGATATTGGGATGCCGTACGATTGATTTACCGTACGAGGCATAGATATGATGATTGATCCGCGCTCTTGATTCGAGAAAGTCGTACTACGTACGTGACGCTATTGAGGCTGGATCGCCGACTATTAGATATATGGACTCAGACCTTAGGTAGATTCTTATTTCTTATCGACTAGTTTCTTTAGTTTAGTTCCTTAGGGGATTAGATAGATACTGGTTTAGGCTCGAGTCATATAGTTGCAGTTAGACATGAATATTACAAATGAGTGGTTAATACACGTCCATCTTTACATTCAGATTAATCATCATGTTGCATGTTTATACATATGTTTCTTTAGTCAGTATGAAACTCTGCCTGTTAGGACACCAGCACCATTACCGATGATGCGCATATTCCACGTACACTTAATTGCCGGCTCACACACATCATCATCGGTAATTGCTATGTCACGTACACTTTAGAACATATTATCTTTTATTGGTAGAATCAGCTAAAGGCTAGATCAATATAATATTGTGCTTACTCTCAGGTGTTAGTCTAGACATTGCATTTATTACTTAGACATTTCATGCATTCACATTTTCTTGTTATCATGCAGTATTGTGGGGCTTATGCCGATACTTATTATTTACTTACTCATGATTTTAGGATTTTGGATTACTATGAGATTTCTGGATTTTGTGGAAAACCGCAAGAATATATATAAAAACTTCTCTCTCCCCCCTCTTTTTAAAATATAAGTTGCGGTTTTCTCGTGATGTATGTGTCGTCCACCATGAGATTTCATGTTTTCTGTTGGATTTCGAGACCCGATTCGATGAGTGGATGAACCGTCTCGGGTACATGGTGGGCCCGGTATGGTACCCCGGGGCAAGAAGATCGAGTTGTAGATGATGAGCCTGGCAGGGGAAGACTATCTACCGGTGATGTCTGGCGCGGCGGATATCCGGAGGATACCGACCGTTGTCGTGAGATTTGATGATATGGGCCGATCTGGACTGACGGAGCCCGAGATATTGAGACTATGAGGTATTGAAACTTGAGATTTACATGTTTTGTGTCGATGCTTGACACGGATTTCCATGGATTTCATCGATGATGTTTCAGATTTCTATATAAATTTTACTATGATGAAAGTTAAAGACTTCTTATACAGATATATCCAGATTTCAGGGTTGATTGTTTTACATTCATGGTGCATGCATACTCATTCACATGACATATTATTATTTGAGGCACTGACACGAGCACGGAGCATTTGCACTTACACGTAGTTTATTACCCTGCCATTACTAGATGACTAGTGATATATTAGTATATTATTATGACGTAGGACAGCGTCGTGCATTCGATTTCTTTTCGCAGATGTCTTCTACTCACGAGTTGGCAACTCACCTCCGTTGTGCCAAATTTTATTACTGGTTCGATGTACAGCCTTTCTTGGCAGTTTGCTGGCACATCATTTCATTCAGGGTGATTTGCTTGGTAGGTTGGTTCACTTGTATCAGGACCGCCGTTATACTTTTATTATTTCATTGGTATCTAGTAAGCTCCATCAATCAAACTTGTATTACTTGATAGTTTAGAGGACCAGTTGTTTATTTCGACCTTAGAGTCGCGCTTGTATTATTATAGTATCTGGTGGATTTGTTTTCTTTTGAGTTTTGAGTCTCGTCCTTTGGCGTTGTATATTATTGTGCATTGTGTGGTTGTTTCCGTCTGTTGGCGTAGAGCTAGCTCCCTCTTGGGGATGCCTTTTTATTGTTTGTATATATTATACATGTTTGTACCCGTTTGGGGCCAGTTTTTACAAAGGAGACTCTGCCGAAATTTTTGAGAAAATTTGATGTTGCTTTTAAACTTGTTTTCCTATATGTTTTCCTTTACTTCTTCTTTTATATGGTTTAGATTTCTGGGCTTCGACTTACTTAGATTACGTTGCGCCTCTGGACGTTTCGTAATTTAAGTGCTGGTCATGTTCCGTACCTTCGGGTCGTGACAGCCTATCAGTTGTTTGATTACAACGCCTATATGCTTTGCATATGGCGCTCACGTGTTTAACACGTGAGTCTTATTAGCCTATCAGTTGTTTAATTGCAGCGCCTATATGTTTTGCATACAGGCGCTCACGTGTTTAACACGTGAGGCTTATTAGCCTATCAGTTTGTTTGATTACAGCACATATATGCTCTGCATAAAGACGCTCACGTGTTTAACACGTGAGGTTTGAGTTGTGGGGAATTTCTCCCCTTTATCTCTTTTTTTATGAGGGAACTTCCCCAAAATTTCCCACGAACCCGCGCGCCCTCGCCCATCGATCGTCGCCCATCCTCGCCCATCGTCGCCGACCCACTTTCATCGCCGCCTTCCTCGTCGCCGAGTTCCTCCTCCATCGCCGTCGATCGAGCTCGTCGTGGAGTTTCTCGTCGCCGCCAATCGTCATTGTCGCCGCCTCCACCACTAAAAGCTTTGTCTTCCCGGCCTCCTCTACCTCATCGAAGCATTGCTTTCCACCTCCTCGAGGAACTGCACACGTCGGCAGAGGTGAGTATTCATTGATTTTAATTTATAATTTTGTTGTTTTAAATTAGTGTTATTGTTGTTGATTTTAGGGTTAGGGTTACCAGGCCGGGATAAATGGGGGCTAATTTGGGTTAGGGTTAGGTTTTGGGTGATGATTAGGGTTAGGGTTAGTGTTAATTAGGTAAAATAGGGTCAGGGTTAGGGTTATAGGGCCGAGTTAATTGGGGGTTAATTTGGGTTAGGGTTAGGCTTTGGGTGATGATTAGGGTTAGAGTTAATTAGATAAAATAGGGTTAGGGTTAGGGTTTAGGTGATGATTAGGGTTAGGGTTAGGCTCAATTTGGGTTTATTAGGTTAAATGGAGTTGGTGATGATTAGGGTTAGGATTAATTAGATTAATTAGGATTAATTTTAGTTTGGGCCAGGGTTAATTTGGGTTAGGGTTAATTTGAGTTAGGGTTTGGGTGATGATTAGGGTTAGGGTTAATTTAGGTTAATTAGGTAAAATGGGGTTAATTTGGGTTTGGGTGATGGTTAGGGTTAATTTGGGTTAATTTAACAACTCTGAACTTTCTGTACAGAATTTTTTCAAAATACAGAAAGGAATACCTTAGCTTGAGCACAAGTTATAAATTTAAATTGCTTTTGAACAGCAAGAAAGCACCTGTAGCTCATTGGTAAAGCCTTGCACTGCTGTGACATACCCCTTGTGTTTGAATCTCATCAGCCACATATTATTTTTATTGATTTTTCTTTTAAACTTTTAGAAGCTCAAAGGTTTGCACGTACACTACACGTAAAATGAAAAGTCACACAGAAAACAAACATGTGCAAAATACTATTCATACAGACCCTGACACGTGGCCAAAATCCAGAGCCCCATACCCCAAAAACAACCGGCGAGATGTGGCTTGGGGTCGGCGCCGCCGGGCCCCCCATCCCTATTGCCTCTAAATTTACACCCTGCACCCCTTGGACTCCCCTCACTAACCCTAATTTGTTTGATTTCCCTGCACATTTCCAGAGAATTAAAATGAGGCATTGATTCAAATTTTAATGCATATTTTTAATTCATTCTTTAATCCTCAAAACCCTAATTTCTCCTATAAATACAAACATCACACCCTAGGCTCCTCATTCAGAAATCTATTACCAAAACTCTCTAAATTTTCCAAGTTCAAAAGTTGTACAAGTGAAGTTAGCTCAAGGCAAAGTTCCGGCGATGTTTCGGGACAAATCCGGCGACGAAACGACTCCACGACGCCTTTGAAAGTTCCCTCTACCTCCCCCATCTTTTTTCAATCAGTAATTCCTTTCACTTCTCATCTCTTTCTAGTCTAAAACAATAATTTATTAAAACTCGTCGGAAGCGGAGTTAATCCGACTTCCGATTCTAATTGTAACAACCCTAATTTTCCTATACACTTTTCTACACAAAATTTTAAATTTTTTTTTCAAAATCCATAAAGGGGTATTTTAGCCTGAGCACAAGATATAAGTAATAATTTTGTTTTTAATTACAAGTTATAAGAATGTAATAACTCCATTTTTAGTGTACAAGAAATTACTTTAAATTTAATGTATATTTGGAGTATTTACTATTGCTGCTATCATTTTAAGTAATTAAATAACTCCATAATTACAAGAAAGAGCTTGTAGCTCATTGGTAATACCTTGCACTGCTGAACCAAGCCACCAGAGTTCAAATTCCATACCCCACATTATTTTTAATATTGATTTTTTTAAAACCTTTAGAACACCAAGAGTTTACACGTGCATATCTCACAAAAACCCCACTACACCCAAACATGTAACACTTGCAGGAGTTAGATGAACCGTCGGGGAGGATCCAGGCCACCGGACTCGGCCGGAAATCGGCCAACTCGGCTTTGACTCGGCCGACTCAGTTCTCCGACCGAGTCACGGCCGAGTCACCCCCGATTCGGCCGATTCCGGCGATGGTCACAACATGAAAATTGTGTCTTTTCATATTTTCTATGCACCTGAAAAGTTACAGCCTCATACCACTTTCAGAGCTCTTAAAAAACCCCAATTACTCCACTTTTAATACATTTTTTATTACATTTTATCACATTTTTATTTTTAACTTTTCATCTACCCTAACCCTAGCCTAACCCTATAAATACCAACCCTACACACTACTCTCTCACCCCAAAATCTTGAGCCACTCTTTCAAAAGTTTTCCAAGAAGTGTGTGCTTTGAAAACAAGTTCGCGGTGAAGCTCCGACGAGATTCCGGCTGGAATTCCGGCGACGTTTTTAGAAACAACCGGCGACGAAGCAATGCCTTGGCAACTTCTTTAGTTCCCCTATACTCTTTAGTATAGATCGAAACCCGTAAGTCCCGTTCTTTTCTTCTTTCTACTTCTCAAAAATACGGAATTATGAAACCCGACGGAAATCGGAACAAACCGATTTCCGATTCGGTTTTTCTATAAAATCTCACTTGTCACTAATTGCATAATACCTAAACTCATCCATGTTGACTATTAATCACATAACAATTAATTTGGACAAAGTTTCTCATATGAAATGATAAGCTTTTGCAATATCGTATTCCTTTTCGCTTTAATACCATAATGTTTATTTTTCTTCTTCTAATCAACTGAATCATTCCTAAACATCTCTATCTTGACCATTAAGCTTGTAAAAATCAATTTGAATAAGTTTTCACACATGAAATGATAACCTTTTCAATTTACCGTATTTTCACTTTAATACCATGAAGTTTCAATTTCACATTTAACCCCTTAACCTTAATATACATTTAAAGTAGAGCACAAGATAACGACCTACCTCCACCCACACGTAAATACAAACCCGAAAATGATATCATCAAAATTTAGAATACGATAAAACGATTTTTTCATTAAAATACCATAATCTTCATAAAACCATTCTTAAAGGTTTAGATTTTGTTATATTTTTAAATAAATATTTCTTATTAGGAAAATACGATAAGTTGTGGACATCGATCGTTTATCTAAGCTGACTTTGTGGTGTCTAGGCTAGGCAAGTGAGCTTGGATAATTTTAAAAGGCCTGCCTCACGATTCGTGAGCGGATCCCTCCCTCCTCACTTGTACTTACCTGGCCGCAATTGGCGGTGAAGAGGCAATTTGAGGCTTCTAACGACTTGTCGTTTAGACCATTTAGAAATAGGCTAGTTGGCTTAGGAAACCCTAGAATCTAAAATACGGAAAATTACACTTTGCAAATAAATACCTTTTACTTTATAAAACCATTTTCTAAAAGATTAGTATTTTACAATCTTTGCAAAGCGTCTCTACAACCCATCTTTGGGGAACCCGTTCGGGATCGTGCGGTTTATCGCGCACCCTCGGGCTAGTAGTGCGAGATTCAGACCTCCGCAAGGAGCATTCGGTCTCGAAAGGTTTAAAATACGACATCCTAAGAAAATGAGATTTTTGGAATATAAAATATTTATTAAAAATTATTTTTGTATAAACATATGTATATTTATCATTTAAATATCTATTTTACTATAATATAAATTTTTCCACTTTTTCCTAAAAATCACAATAATAAATTTTACACTAAAATACCATGGATTTCAAAGAATCAATATTACAGATAAATACCTATAACTAGGACATCTTCACTAGAAATGTCACAACATAAAATCCACCCTCATTACAACTCTAAAGACGAACAATAAATACTTGAGGTGTATTTTGAAAAGTATATAAAAGTATTTTTACATAAAACCCCCTCAATTTTTATAAATTGCCCTGTGGACCTTAGCAATTATAAGACTTCGATTCACATTTCTGATTGTCTGACTCGGATTTGAGTCTGATTAATCTGACTTGAATATGATTCAAGTCAATCTATAATTTACAAGTTTCCACTTCAATATGAACTCATGAATTCATGAATCCAATATCAATCCATACATCTTGACCGAACCGAACCATGGATATACCTATTCCTTTTACATGATTCTCAGTTATTCCATTTACATGACTCTATGGTTACAACCGCTTACTGATATCATGGTTTCGGTCAGTCAATCAATCTTACAATCAATACAATTTACAAGATAACAATACAAACAAGACATCGCGGGGTTTAAGGGGTAGACTGGTACGGAATATGTTAAAGGTGGCACGAGGTGGTCACTTAAGACGTAATTACATCCATGCCGTTATTCCGTGGTATTATCGACGGAGTCTTGTACTACAGGTTACCAAGGTCCCCGGTGTAAGTGGGACTCCCCTCGTATACACTGGCATCTTCTGTACCAGGCTACAAACAACAACGTTAATACAACATTACAATATTATAATACAACATTAAAAGCTACTCTCTCTTACTCTCTGTCTATTTCTCCCTTATCTTTGGGACTAACCGAGCGACCTGTTCGCTGACGACATTCTATTTCTTTCTTCTTTAAATGTCGTCAGGTAGTTTGGACCCGGCGGAGATTGAGCCATCTCAAGAAGACTTGGAGCAGTTTACCGAAGACCCTGCACTTTAGTTTCATTGTACACTTTTCCTTTCTGTATTTTTCATTTCCTGTTATGCTACTGTTTAGGCATCTTTTTATTTCGGTTGTATTTCCTTTTCATGTATTGTACAAAAGAATGTTAATAAATAAAAGTTGTTGTTCTTTTTATATCTTGTCTCTTGTGTATTTATTTTATATTGCTTAGATACGCTTAGCGTATGTACTTCTGAGTATATACGTAGTGGGCCTCGTCGCGTCCCCTTCACCGTATACCGGGAAGCGGGGCGTGACACTAATTTCATCAAAAATGCAATTTTTCTTAATAACAAATTTACCATCTTTTTACATATTGTTTATTAACCATTAAATAACATTTGGAACAAGTTTCAATTCAAGATATAATGTTAAACAACTTTTATTTAACTTTTACGGTAAAATACCATCTAATTTACATACGACATTACTTTATAGTTTGACTCATATTACCTTTAGAAAACTCACGAGATAATGACCTATCTCATCACAACACTCATCTTGACATAACACGATGGCTTTTGTAACAATTTTTGTGGGACAAAACACAATTTACATTAAAATACCTTAAACAATCAAAACCCGTATTTTTTAAATTGTTTTAATTAATTCCTTACAAATAAACCTCTACAACCCATTTTGTGAAACCCGATTGGGATTGTGCGGGTTATCGCATGTCCTCGAAACTAGTAGAGCGAGATGCAGACCTCCTCACGGAGCATTCGATCTCGATGGAATTCTTATTACAATTTTTAAGAAAACGTGATTTCTATTTAAGAAATAAATTCTATTTTAATAATTATATATATAAATATTATCAAAATATCTATTTTAAAAATAATATATATTCCATGTTTTCTAATCAAAGGAAAAGAATCACAAAAGATCATGAAAATACCATCACATTTCAATACAAGTCAAATTACAAGAAAATATCATATAAACTTAGGTTTATATCCATTAGAATATTTTATTTTATAAAAATTACAACTATAAAAACTCTAAAGACGATAAATAAATACTTGAGCTTTATTTTGAAAATATATCAAAACTATTTTTCATAAAACCCCCTCAAGTTAGATTAAATTACAATAAGGACCATAGTAAACATAGGTTTAAGCAAGATCAGTTCTCTTGAGCCTCAAGGAGCCGAAGAATATGGGTGCTTGCCTATCTGAGATAGACAACCTAAAAACGGTATTATCAATACGGTAATTGTCTTGGAAAAAGACACAAATCCTGTCGTCCATGTGCAGCAGTTACCGATAACATCAAAACTAATTCAGGACTTCAATTCGTTTTAAAGTGTCTGACTCAGACAGCGTCTCAGTCTAATCTGAAATCAATCAGTCAATCTTTCCTTGAATATGATTCAAGTATAACTTCAATTCAACATAAATCCATTTATACCAGAATTCAATCTATATCAACATGACTCGACCGAACCGAACCATGGATATACTCTGATTACATGATTACCCATTTATATCCATTCCGTTTACATGATATCATAGTTTCGGCAAGTCGTATATCTATTAAACAAAACAATATACATCAATACATAATACATTACGGGGTTTTAAAGGGGTAGACTGGCACGGAATGTGTTAAAAGTGGCATAAGATGGTCATTAAAAGACGTAACTATACATCCATTGCCGTTGTTCCGTGGTTTTATCGACGGGGTCTTGTACTACGGGTTATCAAAGTCTACGTTGTAAGTTGGACTCCTCTCGTATACACTGGCATATTCTGTACCAAGCTACAAACAATTGCGTTAGCATAACAAACAAACTTTATACCAGTTACATCCTCTTATATGTTTATTCTATTTCTATCTATTTGGGACTTACCGAGCGATTGTTCGCTGATAACATTCGTATTTCACTTTTTTCTTTGGAATATTGTCAGAAGGACCCTACTCTGAGGAGTTCGAGACCAGCCAAGAGCACTTAGAGCAGACCACTGAGTAGCACGACCATTAGGCTTCACTTGTACTCACTTTTACTTTCAGTACATGCCATTGTTTAGGCATCGTTTTCCATTCTTGTATTTACATTTTTAGTTGTATTGTAAAGAAATGTTTAATCAATAAAAATTGCCGTTCATTTACATTTCATGTCTTCTTGTGTATATTTACATTATATTGCCTAGTTACGCTTAGCGTGTTTACTTCTGAATAAATACGCAGTGGGCCAGTCACGTCTCCTTACTGTACACCGGGAAGCGGGGCGTAACAGTTAATTAGGTAAAATAGGGTTAGGGTGCTGATTAGGGTTAATTTGATTTAATTAGCTTAATTTTGGGTTAATTAGGGATAATTTGAGTTAGGGTGATGATTATGATTAATTTGGGATAATTTGGTTTAATTTGGGTTAGGGTTTAAGGTGCACTAGTTCCTTTAGTAGGATACTCGTTGATAACGTAAACATAAAACTTTACCGTAAACGTAAGAAAATCTTACCCTAAACTAAAAACTTCAAACCCTTAAAAACGAAACGTAAACATAAATGTAAATGTAAACGTAAAACCTATTCAAGTTAAATGTTCAAGTTATAACCAATATATGATACTCGATGATAATATAAAACTTTCATATTCTCATCGATACTCATATGTGAAAATCAAAGCGCGACTTAGTCCCCGTCTATCGGTTAACATACGTTCGATATTCGTCGTGACATAGAACTATACGAAGGTTGTTAAATATCGGACGGTATAGTTCGGTGCTAACAACCATCGTGTAGTCTATATGACGAGAAGATTCAATCATATGATAACCAATAGATTTGTCCACTGTGGAAAAATTAGGAATGTATAAAGCAAACACCTGAGAGTTGGGTCCTCCTGACAACATTCCAAAGGAAAAGAGAAAGGAATGTCGTCAGCGAACAATCGCTCGGTAAGTCTCAAAAGAGAGATAGATCAAGTAAAACGAATAGATCCGGTAATTTATCTGTTTTATTATACTAACGTAGTTGTTTGTATCTTGGTACAGAATGTATCAGTATATATGAGAAAAGTCCAACTTACTCCGTGGACTAAGGCATATGGAGTACAAGGCCCCGTCAAAACCCATGGGACACCGGTAACGGATATTCATGTTAGGTGTATTATAGTGACCGTCTCATTCCACTTTTAAAACATTCTGTACCAGTCAATCTCTTAAAAACCCCATAATGTTTATTGTATTGATTATAGTTACAAGACTTTCCGAAACCATGGATATAAGTTGTTCATGTAAACGGATCGGATGTAAACGGATAGTCATGTAGTCAAGTTCAAAATATATCCATGGTTCGGTTAATTCAAGTCATGTTGATATTTGATAGTATTCTGGTTTTCATGTTCAAGTTCCAGTATATATGGATTCATGTTGTATTGAAGTTATATTTGAATTCATGTTTAGATTGTATTCAGATTAGACCGAGACTCTGACCGACTCGGACACTTAAACAGAATTGGATTTTTGAATTAAGTTTTGAAGTTATCGGTAACTGCTGCACATGGACGGCAGGATTTATGACTTTTTCCAAGCCAATTACCATTGATAACCCCATTTTAGTTGTCATGCCCCGCTTCCCGGTATACGGGCAGAGGGCGCAACGAGGCCCGCTACGTATTTACTCAGAATTAAGCACGCTAAGCGTAATTAAGCAATATAAGTAAAATGCACAAGAGACAGGATGTAAATGAACATCAACTTTATTTATTAACATTCTTTTTACAATAGATCTGAAAAGTAAATATATAGAATGGAAAGAAATGTCTAAACAGTAGCATAACAGAAATGGAAAGTACTGAAATGAAATGTACAAGTAACTAGAGCTCCGAGTCGAAAGCTATCTGATCCAAGTCCTCGCTAGTGGGCTCGATCTCCAGTGAGTCCAAATCACCAGACGACATTCCAAAAAAGAAGAAAGAGAATGTCGTTAGCGAACAAATCGCTCGGTAAGTCCCAAAGATAAGAGAGAAGTAGAATAGACAGAGAAAGAGAGAGAGTGTGTGTGTAACTTTTAAAGTGGTATTATATTGTTATAATGCTGTATTTAGTGTTAACGCTGTTGTTTATAGCTTGGTACAGAAGAGGCCGGTGTATACGAAAGAAGTCTCAATAGACCAGATGTCACGCCCCGCTTCCCAAAATACGGAATACGAGGGGTAGACAAGGCCAGCCATGCTCCTACGGTCAAGGAAATGTCCTGCCGTAGTCACACTTCGGCTTCTAGTTTATCATAGTAAACAGTACACGATGCGCAGGTAATGAGAAATGCAGTAACTGAAAGGTACAATAATATAAACTGACCTGAAGTGGAACAAACGAAAGTAACTCGGAGTGACAAGTCCAGAAGTCTGTGATGCACGTCTAATTCTGATCCAGGCTAAATCTTCTCCTCACACTAAGCATGCATACTCAGGTCGTCAGAGCGACACAACAACAATAATATATATGAAATCAAGTGACAGTTCTAACAGTGGTAATGAATATGAACAACAGTAAATCAACGACAACACGAACATGAATGTGCAGTAATCAATGCAGCGGAACAGTAAATCAGTATAACGATATGTCACGTATGCCAACACAGTATAAAGTAATATAAATGCCAGTATCCCTATCAGTCTCTAAGTCTCACTATACAGGTCACTAAGGCTATCGTCAGTCCAAGTGTGAGAGTCAACCACTCGCGAGTGTCCTCCACCCAAGGGTAGAACCCAAGGGCAAGGGACCACGGGCCCAACATGTAACGAGAATATCACGGTGTATATATCACATACCCTGTAAAACTCCATATAACTCCCTAAATATATAAGCCGGCATGGGACTCTCGAGATTCTGTTGAACTCACACTTAAACTACCCCACACCCCGTGGTCTACATCAAACGCTAACCATCAACCTAAATACTAATCGATCTGTGACAAGTCTGCACGAGAACTGGAGGCAGGACCTCCATCAAGCACGTCCCGACTAATACCTAAGGTAAACGGAAGTGTTTGGTGTCTTATCTGTGACATCCGTGCAACGCTTCCATAAATGTCCCATTCCACTTATAGTCACACGTACACGCATTCCACAGACGTCGACAATGCAATAAATAAAAGGGTTACTGATTGCGTACAAGTACGTATCACTTTCACTTAATCACGGATATACGAACAATGACGTACTTGCCACAATCATCGCTAGAAACTAACACTGGGTAAATGCACGATGTCACTAGGTTATCACTATAATGATATAGGTTTGATATGATGCATGAACAGTATAAGAAGCACAATTAAGGTGTCATAAAAACAACCGTTTATCACTTGCACGATTTATCATGAAACATATGTATATAATTTAGCGAAACGATAAACAGGTAGTAATTAATATGTTCAGTTAGTTATCCATCTATTTTGGTTTCGAGCCAATCGGGTTTCAGGATCATTAGTTATAACTATTTCATTTTAAGCGCACGCGGCTGAAAATCCTGTTTCAGAATCAGAGATCCATTTCGCAACGCATTTTAACCCCAGTTGGGATCATAATTTAGCGACGCTACAGTTGAATGAATTCTAGGGTTTTCAGTAAAATTTTCAACGCAACAAACGGATCTTCAATCGCGTCTGTATGTCAGGAGATATACACTGTTTACTAACAATTTGTCAATTCTGATTTTGTTGGGACTGTTATGCGTCCCGATCTTTTAAATTACAGATTAAATATCAAACGGTAACGAAACAGAATGAAACCAAATGTGTTGTCTAGCTAACAGAGTTACCTACAATAATCAGCGGAGTTCTGCAACCTACGAGTTAAGGAAATCCTATGGTATCCATTACGGAACAGCAAGCACAATTTGAGTCGCTCTGGACTGCAGTCCAGAGTCGCACTCCGATACAATTATCATCACGATTTAAGTACAGGAATGTCAGGAAACTGGTATAGGGTTAAAGTTCGTCGAGTTAGCTTCGATTTGAGTCCTCGAACGCACCATTCTAATATGTATATGATTTATGGTGAATTTAACGATTTTCAGATACAACCGGATTACGGTTTTACGATTAAACCTGGGGGTAGTTGTTTTAGTTATTATCGATTACCTCATCCAACAAAATTCACACACTATGTTCACAGCCCTACGGGCCAACCTACACCATTGAGTTCCGTCAAATTTGATAATGTTTTCCTAAGGGAACAAGCATCGAACAGATACGGCACAAAATAGTTTTAAACTTGTAACATTATAATATATGTAATTAAAGATCGTAACTTAGGTAAATAGCATGTAAGCAAGTCGAAAACTTGCCTGGGAGCATCTCGGGGATGCACGGCAGCGACGCGGTCTGTTGTGATGGCCCGACGCGATCACGACAAGTGTTGGCCTCGGCTCGATCTTGGCTCGGCCTCGGAACTTGGACTAGGCTTGAAGCTCGAGCATGGCATCAAGGCTCGGTTGCTGGGGTCTTGACGGTGAGTGTAGTGGTTCACAGAGCGATGTTAGAGAGAGAGAGAGAGAGAGATTGAGAGAGATAGAGGGATTGAGAGAGAGAGGCAAAGTGAGAAGGGAAATAGAGAGAGAGAGAGAGAAAGGCAGACAGAGAGAGAGGGTGTTAGAGAGAGAGACAGAGTGGGAGAGAGAGGGTTACAGAGAGAGAGAGAGAGAGAGGCTGAGAGTTAGAGAGAGGGGGAAACGAGAGAGAGTGAGAGAGAAACGAGAGAGAGAGTTGAGACACACAGAGAGAGAGTGATCGGGAGAGAGAGTTAGAGAGAGAGAGAGAGAGACAGAGGAAGAAGAATGTAGTGACGAGAGGGAAAGCTGGGCGGAAAATGGGTTGGTGCCGGGGTGCTCGGGTGTCAACGAGGCGACACGGTACGGCAAGGGAGCTCGTCGGCTTGCACAGGTGGCCGGAACAGGGTGTCGGGGAGTTGGAGCACGAGCGAGGGGTGTGCAGGGGGTCGTCTGGAGTTCGAGCTCCGGTGAGTGAGGGTGTCGGGGGAGTGAGAAGGTGGGTAGAGGGATGAGGTGGTTGGTGATGGTGGTCGCCGTCGATGACTATGGTGCAAGGTGGTGGTCGAGGAGATTTGGGTGCTCGGTGGATTTTGGAGAATGGGGCGAGTCATGGATTTCCCAAAAAGAAAGAGAAGAGAGAGATGAGGTTATGATGGGAACGGCAGCAACGGCACTACGTGGGCGTGGGCGACGGCGGAGGAGGCGGCGTGAGAAGCGCGCGGGAATGAAGGAATTAGCCGTTGGAGATTCGAAGAAGAGGAACAGTAATGGGGTTTGGGTCGGGTCGAGGTTGAAGCGGGTGAGGGAAGGTGACGAGTGGGCCGGGCCTTGGAGAATTTAGAATAAATGAAAAGGAAGGGGCCGGGCCGAAAAGAATTGTGGGAAAAGAATAGGAAAAAGTTGAGGAAATGGGGTGGGCTCAGGCCGAGTTTAAAAGGAATTGGATTTAAATTAAAGGGTAGTGGGCTGGGGATTTGTATGGGTAATATGGGGGAAAAATAATGAAATGTAATTATAAAAATAGAAACGGGCCGGGCTGGGGAGACGGGCTCGGAGTGTGTTGGGCTGGGGAATTAAATAAGAAAGGATTAAATGTTGAGAAGGGCCGGGCCAGAAAGCTGGGCTTGAGTAAAAGAGATTAGTTTAAAAGAATGGGCCGAGGATAATTACAAAGGAATTGAGTTTATGAAAAGATAAAGGAATGGGCTTGGGATTGGTTTGGAAAAAGTAATTAGAATTAGGGTTTGGGTTCAATGGGGGTTTTATTGATGAAGAAAATAGGGTTTAGAATGAAATAAATTTGTAAATAAAATAAATAAATTATAAGTAAAATGGATAAAATTGTAAATAATAATAAATAGGATTCTAGAGCATAAAATACCGATTTTGATATAAAAAGGGGCTGTGTATTACATCATACCACCCTTACAAAAAAATTTCGTTCTCGAAATTTCAAAGGACGACAACTATAAGTAAATAAGCGAAAACATTACTATATTGGACACTAGTGGTTTACTTTAAACGAGTGGATAAATTTTGAAGGTATAATACGAACATACCAAAAAGGTAGGTCGAAAAATAATGCAAGAACGGTCAATAAATCAACAACATTTATACGAGAATAGGAATAATAATATTAACGAACAATAATATTCAAGATGTACTAGGTAAAATCGAAACCCAAATATGTGCACATATAAGTATATCAAAAGTAGCTCGTCAGAAATAATAGGTATAAGGCACAACCATCTATCATCGTAATCATATGCACAAAACCCGAAAATAAAGTATTGACAATAAAGGAGTGAAAGATTAGTCGGTAGATTATAAAATTTTTAGGATAACGTATCGAAAAATAGGTTTAAAATGATTTATAAAATTTGTATAGTGAATTTAAGAAATATGGAACAAAATTTGCGCGGTGTAAGGTTGCGCTACAGAAAAATGAGGATACTAATAGTGTACTTAAAATACATAAAACAGAGTAACCAGTAACACAAACTCTTTGATAAATTTAAAATAATGAAAACTAAATTTTGAATAATAGTGTCTCTAAATATATTTGGGGTAATAGAGAAATCACCAATATGAATAAGGCTAGCTAGAGTAGTGATTACAAGAAGGTGTGGCTCAATCAGAAGGTTGAAGTGTGTCGGCTTTAGGCTGAAGATCAAGAAGATTGGGATCGGGTCAGCACAGGAAGTAAGGATGAGAAACAAAAGAATACAAAAGGAAAAGTGTGGGGGAAACAACAGTTAGTACAACACACGAATCAAAATTTGAAGAGTTAATGATTTCGGAAGTTTCACAAGAACTAATCTCCTCCCAGAAGGATCTCAAACAGGGTACAGACGAAGGATGAATGTTGGCTCATTCCAAGGATCAGAGTGCGGTACTTTCCAATTGAAACGAGGGTGAAAAACTTTACAACAAGTAGGCGTGGACAGTCAGAGATCTCAGCAGAAAGATAAATGGATAGGGGCAATAAACAAGTATCAAACGAACCAATAATCAAAAGGTTTACGAATCCAGAAGATTTACTTTATTCAAGAAATTTTGTAACACCCGAGCCCAATAATACTATTTCTGGTACTGGTTGAGCGTTAGACATTGCTCATTTCAATTATCCTGATTGTTTGGTGCTTATTGCTAAATTTTAACCGGTTAAGTCATTTTGGCATATAACAAATTTTAACACCTAAAATGAAATTAAAAATATCCATGTTGGCCTACTCGTCACCACTAGTCGCGTGGTAGCGTCCGCGCGTCGAGATTTCACCCCGTTCGGTGAAACGGGCGAGTTTGGACGGCTACGCGCGCGTGCAAGTGTCTGACTTGGGGGCATGCATTTTAACCATAAGACATCTCATTTTAAAATTTGGAACCCGCTTAAAATCCTATAATTTGAATTTGAAACATTTGGGCAAAAGCTGGGCGCGATTTGGAAATGTTTCATTTAGCGCCGAAATGCCCATTTAATTAAATAAAATAAAACTATAATATATATTTTTCTGTTCTTACTAACGTCTAAAATCCTTTCTTAAATCTTTAATTTAACTTCTTTTCGAATTCCAGCCAATCACGAGGGGGCTTTACCCTCGTGGGCCCCGCCTCATCTCTCTCTCTTCCTCTATCTCTCTCTATCTGTCTCCTGTAATCTCTCTCTCTATATCCCTGTATGTTTATCTCCTCATCCTCGTCTTCGCGAGAGCTCACGCAAGGAAACCCACGAGTAACCCCCATCGCCTTGCCCTAGCCGTCGCACCCTGGCCGCCACCATGCCCGTCGCCGCCGCAGCCCCGCACCGACACCACCACCACCGTCACCCTTACCTCCTCGCCATCTCCTCCCTCGCCCGATCACCGCAAAGCGAACCCAGGAAACCCAACTCCTCGCTTGCCCTCGCCTCGTCGTCGCCACCACCACTGTCCTCGTCGACCCCTCCTCAACCACCTCTGCACCTCCCGCATCTCTCTCCCGACCTCCTGACACCACCACTTCCTCAAAACGAGTTCCCTGCAAGCTCCGACCTTTCCCCGATCCCAGAACCTCCACCGCCTTCACCTCACTGTCGACGGCCCCTCCTCGTCGACGACTCTTCCATCTTTCTCTCCACTCTCTCCTTCCCGACTCAACCCTAATGTACCTGTGTGCCTCCATCATCGTCCCATAGGCAACGGACTCTACAGTTGAAGGAAAGAAGAAATCGCCGAGGCTTTCGGTTTGAATTGCCAAGATGAAGATTCAGGGTTAGACCTTCGGCAGGACGACCGCCAACTGTTTGCCATAGCGTATCATATTTGCTCGACCATGGTCACTTTCCCATGAAGATTGCTATGTAGTCGACTATCTCCGATGCAGGATGCTGGTTAACTTTCCCGATTGTCGTCTGTCTCGTTTTGGGTTTTGTAGACGTCAATGGACCTTGACTCAGAGGCATGGGTTATATGAGGCATGGAAGAGTTTGAAGTATGGGGGAAGTCAAGTGTGCCAGATTTGTGGCGGAGGCGTGGGCACAACAGTGGACGGAGAGCTTTGCTTTTTGCTGTGTGCCATGTTTGTGGATTCCCCGTATGCCGCCCTTGCCACAAGTATGAGTGGAAGAATGGGACTCAATGCTGCCCCCAATGCAAGACCAAGTACAAGAGGCACAAAGGGAGCGCTCCTGTCCGAGATGAAGAAGTGGATGATGTTGATGACGACTTGACCCGACTTTCCAGCAAGTTACTCCGGTCCGCGTGCCCCGCTGTTCGTGTTTGGACTCGATCCGTGACCCGTGCATCCGTCGCGTGTTTTCAGCCGACGCTACGCTCGTGTTTCCGGTTTGCGAAACCGTCGAGGCAAGTATTACTTGCTACATGCTATGTTATACTAATCAAGTGTGCTCGACTCATAAAACTTGCAATTTTTAACTAAATATATATACTTTTCTCATGTGGACGAAATATGATATATATCCTGATAACTGCAACCTAAACTGTATTTTGCCCTTGTAACCCTAATAATGAAACCACCCGTTAATCATTTTGCTATCAAAAGGACGATAATGGTACACATATAGCTTCATTACTTTCTGTTATTGATAGTGCACTACTTTGTGATTATTGCACCCCAAAAGTGCTCGAACCTGTTAATATAATACAATTGCACCATACTAATGCACCATTGTGATTAAATGAACTATTATTGTTATTTACTGTTTCCTGCTGTTGTTCCTTATTCGCTTCTATACCTGTTATGAGTACACATTCGATTGCATTACATATTGACCTGACTTGTTACCTGATCTCATGCCTAATGCCAACAAACCTGACTTGGGGTCCTCATGGACCATTCCTGTTGTCTATCCAGACAGACCTGCTTTTACCTGATCCTGTGTTGGCATTAGTCCCTGATTGCTGAATACCTGACCTGACATACATAACTTGGGGGTATGGGGAAATCAAAGGTGAAAGCGACTTGTAACTCAACAGTTCGATACTTGTTCTGATTAGTCTTACGGGCTTGGCCAGTCCGGGAGTGATGATGCTGACATCACTCGTCCATCCTGCTGCCTGTTTACTGCCTAGCGGCACGTCTCGGATTCAGCCCCGAGGGTCTTGACCGTGGTCCCGGGCATGCACGGGATACTATTGAGTTACATCGACGAGTCACCAATTGATTTCAAGGACTTTAGAGTAGAAACCTGATAGGACAGTTTAGTTACCACTGCACATTACCCTGCACTGTTATTTCATAGTATTGCTTTATTCATGTTCATCCCTGCATTGCTTATTACCATGTTTATATAATATTATCGTTTGTCATGACGTGCTGACGTCTGGGTTTTGCATGGCCCAGATTCCTTACCACTGTCGACGACCGAGCAGGAGAACTTCAGCCAGCAGGCTGATCTGTGAGTTCCATAGTGTTTAGTTTATTTATTTCATTTCATTTCCAGATGTGAGCCCGCATTATGGGACGTACTGTTTATTTATTGTATTGGATCGTTTGCTTCCGCACTTATTGTTTATTGACTCTTGTTATTATGGATTTGGACATGTGTTGGATTAGTTTATTATCTTGTTCTTGATATCTCTACAACCGTAATGTGACTGTGGATGGATACTTCCTACCCACAGGTAGCATGGTTGGCTATGTTACGTGCCCAATCTTGCGTACTCTGGGAAGCGGGGCGTGACAAATTTGAAACAAGACATTCTCAAGGACGATAAGTGGTCCTAAACTATACACATTTTATTTGGCCAGAAAGACAACATCAAAAGAAATCCCATCAGTCGCGGTTGTGAAGATTCAGCAGGTTGCGGTAGGCTCGCGCGCTCAGGTAGGGGCGTCCATTTCCATAGCGCCTCGCAGGTATCGCTAAAGAAAGTTCTTCCATGGCAGGGTCTTGATCTTCTGGTCCTTCATCCTCGGATAGAACTTCTTCATCGAGGTCCGATCCCATGTGGTTTTCTTCTTCTGCATTCTCTTCCATTTGATTTTCCTCCACTGGGTTTTCTTCCACCGGTTCTTCCTCGGGGTCTTCCTCTATCAGGTTCTCTTCAGGATCTACTTCTTCTTCGTCAGAATCAGCTATCATGCCAAACTCTGGGGCGGCCGCTCCTTCGTCCTCTGAATCATTGTTTTCGAAGTTGACCTGGGGACCGTTGATCTCATCGTCGGAATCCATCAGTGTGCGGTCTAAGAAAACGCATGACTGTGCATCCTCATCTAGATGCGGCGCTGCTCCAGGATGGGCCATGGCCTGAAAAGAGAAGTCATGATTAGACAGTGGAATACATCAAGGAAAGCTCAGGGTACGAAATATAGGAAACCATACGGTTGCAGGAACTGAAAGATCAGAATGAAAATACTGTGATAATGATTAGAATTTGACATAGAGAAAGCAAGAGGATGATACATATATTATGATTCAAATTTTTATTGCATTCAACTAAAAGTTCAACGGATACAAGATCGCAAACTGAAAGAAACATTCATAAAAGATAACAACATTATTATTGAAATTGGAAAATCATAAAATTCTTCTTCGATTGCCAGAACGCTGCATCATCGTTACGCTAGTTGAATTCTGAGTTAGATCCGCCTTATGGTCGAAGTTCAAACTACGCGATGATCCTCACTTGGTAGAAGTGGGGAGTGTGGACGAGTTTCCTCCTTGTAGTTCTTTCCTTTCTGGGCAACCATTGATGATGTGTTCGCTGGATCCACAAATCAGACATTTCCTTTGGGCGCGGCGACAATCCCTCTGAAGATGTCCTGGCCTCTTACAATACCCACAACATGGGGTCTTCTGCTGCTTCTGTCGCGGGGAAACAAATTGGCGTTTCATCTTCTTTTCTTTTCCTCGTCCAATAGAGATCCCTTTATGATAGGAGACTCCCGCTGGGGTCTGACTCACCTGTCTTCTCAGCCGTTCAGCTAATAGGTCGTTTGTTCGCTCCTGGGCTTCCTTTAAACCTTGTAGTACACTAAGGATCTCAACAGTCTGATTCTGGGGAGCGGATAAAGATGAAGAGTCATTGGAAGACATGATCCTGAAACAATAATTTCGAGAATGATATGAGTCACACGCTAAATGAATTAAAATATGATATGGATAGGACAAGGATTCAAGAATATTAGAGGTGATGAATTTATTACAAGTGAAGAATCAACTGTATGATTTTAAGTAAACCATAGTGAATGGATGGCTGGACACACGATGTGAATATGGATCAATAGTGACAAGTTTACAACCTAGACCGAGTGATGTCTTAGATTGCCAAACTATGCACGGAAAACTGCAATCCTAATCGATGCAAAACCTGGGCTCTGATACCAACTAAACCATGTCACGCCCCGCTTCCCAAAATACGGAATACGAGGGGTAGACAAGGCCAGCCATGCTCCTACGGTCAAGGAAATGTCCTGTCGTAGTCACACTTCGGCTTCTAGTTTATCATGGTAAACAGTACACGATGCGCAGGTAATGAGAAATGCAGTAACTGAAAGGTACAATAATATAAACTGACCTGAAGTGGAACAAACGAAAGTAACTCGGAGTGGCAAGTCCAGAAGTCTGTGATGCACGTCTAATTCTGATCCAGGCTAAATCTTCTCCTCACACTAAGCATGCATACTCAGGTCGTCAGAGCGACACAACAGCAATAATATATATGAAATCAAGTGACAGTTCTAACAGTGGTAATGAATATGAACAACAGTAAATCAACGACAACACGAACATGAATGTGCAGTAATCAATGCAGCGGAACAGTAAATCAGTATAACGATATGTCACGTATGCCAACACAGTATAAAGTAATATAAATGCCAGTATCCCTATCAGTCTCTAAGTCTCACTATACAGGTCACTAAGGCTATCGTCAGTCCAAGTGTGAGAGTCAACCACTCGCGAGTGTCCTCCACCCAAGGGTAGAACCCAAGGGCAAGGGACAACGGGCCCAACATGTAACGAGAATATCACGGTGTATATATCACATACCCTGTAAAACTCCATATAACTCCCTAAATATATAAGCCGGCATGGGACTCTCGAGATTCTGTTGAACTCACACTTAAACTACCCCACACCCCGTGGTCTACATCAAACGCTAACCATCAACCTAAATACTAATCGATCTGTGACAAGTCTGCACGAGAACTGTAGGCAGGACCTCCATCAAGCACGTCCCGACTAATACCTAAGGTAAACGGAAGTGTTTGGTGTCTTATCTGTGACATCCGTGCAACGCTTCCATAAATGTCCCATTCCACTTATAGTCACACGTACACGCATTCCACAGACGTCGACAATGCAATAAATAAAAGGGTCACTGATTGCGTACAAGTACGTATCACTTTCACTTAATCACGGATACACGAACAATGACGTACTTGCCACAATCATCGCTAGAAACTAACACTGGTTAAATGCACGATGTCACTAGGTTATCACTACAATGATATAGGTTTGATATGATGCATGAACAGTATAAGAAGCACAATTAAGGTGTCATAAAAACAACCGTTTATCACTTGCACGATTTATCATGAAACATATGTATATAATTTAGCGAAACGATAAACAGGTAGTAATTAATATGTTCAGTTAGTTATCCATCTATTTTGGTTTCGAGCCAATCGGGTTTCAGGATCATTAGTTATAACTATTTCATTTTAAGCGCACGCGGCTGAAAATCCTGTTTCAGAATCAGAGATCCATTTCGCAACGCATTTTAACCCCAGTTGGGATCATAATTTAGCGACGCTACAGTTGAATGAATTCTAGGGTTTTCAGTAAAGTTTTCAACGCAACAAACGGATCTTCAATCGCGTCTGTATGTCAGGAGATATACACTGTTTACTAACAATTTGTCAATTCTGATTTTGTTGGGACTGTTATGCGTCCCGATCTTTTAAATTACAGATTAAATATCAAACGGTAACGAAACAGAATGAAACCAAATGTGTTGTCTAGCTAACAGAGTTACCTACAATAATCAGCGGAGTTCTGCAACCTACGAGTTAAGGAAATCCTATGGTATCCATTACGGAACAGCAAGCACAATTTGAGTCGCTCTGGACTGCAGTCCAGAGTCGCACTCCGATACAATTATCATCACGATTTAAGTACAGGAATGTCAGGAAACTGGTATAGGGTTAAAGTTCGTCGAGTTAGCTTCGATTTGAGTCCTCGAACGCACCATTCTAATATGTATATGATTTATGGTGAATTTAACGATTTTCAGATACAACCGGATTACGGTTTTACGATTAAACCTGGGGGTAGTTGTTTTAGTTATTATCGATTACCTCATCCAACAAAATTCACACACTATGTTCACAGCCCTACGGGCCAACCTACACCATTGAGTTCCGTCAAATTTGATAATGTTTTCCTAAGGGAACAAGCATCGAACAGATACGACACAAAATAGTTTTAAACTTGTAACATTATAATATATGTAATTAAAGATCGTAACTTAGGTAAATAGCATGTAAGCAAGTCGAAAACTTGCCTGGGAACGTCTCGGGGATGCACGGCAGCGACGCGGTCTGTTGTGATGGCCCGACGCGATCACGACAAGTGTTGGCCTCGGCTCGATCTTGGCTCGGCCTCGGAACTTGGACTAGGCTTGAAGCTCGAGCATGGCATCAAGGCTCGGTTGCTGGGGTCTTGACGGTGAGTGTAGTGGTTCACAAAGCGATGTTAGAGAGAGAGAGAGACAGAGATTGAGAGAGATAGAGGGATTGAGAGAGAGAGGCAGAGTGAGAAGGGAAATAGAGAGAGAGAGAGAAAGGCAGACAGAGAGAGAGGGTGTTAGAGAGAGAGACAGAGTGGGAGAGAGAGGGTTACAGAGAGAGAGAGAGGGTTACAGAGAGAGAGAGAGGCTGAGAGTTAGAGAGAGAGGGAAACGAGAGAGAGTGAGAGAGAAACGAGAGAGAGAGAGTTGAGACAGAAAGAGAGAGAGTGATCGGGAGAGAGAGTTAGAGAGAGAGACAGAGGAAGAAGAATGTAGCGACGAGAGGGAAAGATGGGCGGAAAATGGGTTGGTGCCGGGGTGCTCGGGTGTCAACGAGGCGACACGGGACGGCAAGGGAGCTCGTCGGCTTGCACAGGTGGCCGGAACAGGGTGTCGGGGAGTTGGAGCACGAGCGAGGGGTGTGCAGGGGGTCGTCTGGAGTTCGAGCTCCGGTGAGTGAGGGTGTCGGGGGAGTGAGAAGGTGGGTAGAGGGATGAGGTGGTTGGTGATGGTGGTCGCCGTCGATGACTATGGTGCAAGGTGGTGGTCGAGGAGATTTGGGTGCTCGGTGGATTTTGGAGAATGGGGCGAGTCATGGATTTCCCAAAAAGAAAAAGAAGAGAGAGATGAGGTTGTGATGGGAACGGCAGCAACGACACTACGTGGGCATGGGCGACGGCGGAGGAGGCGGCGCGAGAAGCGCGCGGGAATGAAGGAATTAGCCGTTGGAGATTCGAAGAAGAGGAACAGTAATGGGGTTTGGGTTGGGTCGAGGTTGAAGCGGGTGAGGGAAGGTGACGAGTGGGCCGGGCCTTGGAGAATTTAGAATAAATGAAAAGGAAGGGGCCGGGCCGGAAAGAATTGTGGGAAAAGAATAGGAAAAAGTTGAGGAAATGGGGTGGGCTCAGGCCGAGTTTAAAAGGAATTGGATTTAAATTAAAGGGTAGTGGGCTGGGGATTTGTATGGGTAATATGGGGGAAAAATAATGAAAAGTAATTATAAAAATAGAAACGGGCCGGGCTGGGGAGACGGGCTCGGAGTGTGTTGGGCTGGGGAATTAAATAAGAAAGGATTAAATGTTGAGAAGGGCCGGGCCAGAAAGCTGGGCTTGAGTAAAAGAGATTAGTTTAAAAGAATGTGCCGAGGATAATTACAAAGGAATTGAGTTTATGAAAAGATAAAGGAATGGGCTTGGGATTGGTTTGGAAAAAGTAATTAGAATTAGGGTTTGGGTTCAATGGGGGTTTTATTGATGAAGAAAATAGGGTTTAGAATGAAATAAATTTGTAAATAAAATAAATAAATTATAAGTAAAATGGATAAAATTTTAAATAATAATAAATAGGATTCCAGAGCATAAAATACCGATTTTGATATAAAAAGGGGCTGGGTATTACACCAGAGAATAAGGTTGACGGAATCAAGAGTACAAGGCTCCATGATAAAACCCGGAACAATGGCAATTGAATTTAGGTTAGGTGTCTTAATGGTTGCAGTCTCGTGCCACTTCTTACACCTTCCGTACCAATCTCCCCCTTATAAACCCCGCGATATCTTGATTATATTGAATTGTAAATTGTATTGTTTTATATTATAGATTGTATAGATGGATGACTTGCTGAAACCATGATATCAGTAAATGGATATAACTGGAGAATCATGTAGATGGATATATATCCATGGTTCGGTTCGGTCAATACAGATTGAATAGATTTAACAGATTGAATATATAGATTCATATTAAATTGTGGTTTATACTTGAATCTCATTCAAGTCAGATTGATTATATTGAGACTTAGTCTGAGTCAGACAATTAGAAAAGAAATTGAATCCTGAATTATGTTTTGGTGCTATCGGTAACCGCTGCACATGGACAACAGTATTTGCGTCTTTTTCAAAAACGATTACCGTGTTGATAACACCGTTTGTTAAGTTGTCTACCTTAAATAGGCAAACAATCATATCTCTGGCTCCCTGAGGCTCAAGAGACTGGTCCCGCTTAAACCTATACTTACTAGGGTCCTTATTGTAATTTAGTATAACTTGAGGGGGTTTTATATAAAAATAATTTTGTATAATTTTCAAAATACACCTCAAGTATTTTATTATCGTCTTTAGAGTTTTCATTGATGTATATTTTATCAATATGACATTTCTACTGAAATAAACCTAATTTCATAATATATGGTATTTATTTGTAATATTGGAATTGTATGGTATTTTCTTGTAAATGGAATGTTTTTCTTAAATTTTGGAAATGTGGAATATTATAAATATTAAAAATAGATATTTTGATATTAATTACATATGTATATATATATATATATATATATATTTATTAAAAATATAAATTTTATTTATAATAGAAATCACATTTTTCTAAAGAAAATTGTATTTTAAATCTTTCGAGTCCGTATGCTCTTTGCGGAGGACTGCATCTCGCACTAATAAGCCCGAGAATATGCGATAATCCGTACCATCCCGAACGGGTTCCCCGAAATAGGTTGTAGCGGCACATTGTAAAGATTTGTTAAAAATACACATCTTGTAGAAAAAGATTTTTATAAGTCGGAGGTAGTTATGTGTAAAATCGTATTTTCCCAAATCTATGTTCCCAAATGTCATCTTGCTATGTTACATATGAGTGTTGTGAGGAGATAGGTCATTACCTCGTGAACTATCTAAAGGTATAGTAAGGGTAATGATGTTTTATGTTGAAACTAAACTATATGGTATTTTTCTGTAAAGTACTATAAAAATTGAAATATGAATTCTTTTGATATGAAACTTGTCAATATGTTTTTTTAATGTTTAATAATCATGATGTGAGAGTTTGGTATTATTGTGTTTAAGAAAAATATGATTTTTAAGAAAAAACCGAATTGGAAGTCGGATTAGCTCCACTTTCGTTGGGTTTTAGAATTCTAAGTTTTTAGAATAGTAAAGAGGAGGGGGAGAAGAGACTTACTGGATTGTAGTGTAGATAATAGGAAAAGGAAGAAGTGGGAGGTGCCGGTGCGTCGTTTCATCGCCGGAAACTACTCGGATCGTCGTCGAAAGTTCGCCGGAGTTTCGCCCTTTGCTAACTCCACTTGCACACAAAAAGTCTAGGAAATTTTCTTGAGAGTTTGGACAGAGATTTGGAAGTGAGGAGGGTGATTTGAGGTGTGGTATTTATAGGAAAAATTAGGGTTTATGGTAAATGAAAGGGTGTGATAAATTTTTTATTAAAATGGATTAAATGTGTGATTTAAATTGATCTGTAAATGTGCAGGGAAATTAAACCATACAGGGATTATGGGGAGTTAAAGAGACAGAGAAGCAAAAAAGAAAAATTGGATTTGGGGCTGAGTCGGCCGGCGGCGCCGGCCGATCCGCGCGAGTCGCCGGCCGAGTCGGGCCGAGCCTCCCCACCACATGTCCCCGTTGCTTCGCCTTCTGCAGTGGACTCATTTGTTTTTAGTGTGACTTTTGGTTTTACGGGTTATGCACGTGTAGACTCTTAGGCTTCTAAAAAGATTAAAAGAAATCAATTTAAAAAGAATATGTAGTTAATGGGATTTGATCTCTGGTGCTTTGGTTCAGCAGTGCAAGGTCTTACCAATGAGGTACAAGCTCCTTCTTGCTGTTCTAAAGCAAAACAAACTTATAACTTGTGCTCAGGCAAAAGTACCAATTTCTGTATTTTTGAAAAAAAATTGTACAGAAAGTTTAGGGTTGTTACATTAGTTTTCTACCTTAAATAAGAAAGCACCCATTTTCTCCGGCTTCGTGAGACTCAAGAGAATTGGTCCCGTCTAAATCTATATTTAGTAGGGTCCTTATTGTAATTTAATATAACTTAAGAGGGTTTTATGAAAAAATAGTTTTGGTATACTTTCAAAATAAATCTCAAGTATTTATTTATCGTACTTAGGATTTTCATGGATGTAACTTTTAAAACTGAGGTATTCTAGTGAATAAATACCTAGCTTTAATAATATATAGTATTTTTGTGTAAATTTGACTTGTATGAATTCTTGATGGTATATTCATAGAAATGTAATTATTTTCTTTTGTTTAGGAAAACATGGAATTTATTATATATTTAAAATAGATGATTTGATAATATTTATTTATAATTATTAAAAATAAAATTTATTTATTAAATAGAAAATCACGTTTTTCTTAAAAATTGTATTAAAAATTCCATCGAGATCGTATGCTCCGTGAGAAGGTCTGCATCTCGCTCTACTAGTCCCGAGAATCTGCGAGCACCATCCCGATCGGGTTACCTAAAATGGGTTGTAGAGGTATAATTGCAAGGAATGTAAATAATACAAATTTAAAGAATACGGTTTTTAATAGTTTATGGTATTTTAATGTAAAAGTCGTATTTGTCCTAAAGATATTGTAAAAGGAAATCGTGCTATGTCAAGATGCATGTTGTGAGAGGTAGGTCATTATCTCGTGAGATTTTTCTAAAAATAATACAAGCAAATATGGTAAAAGATGTCATATGTAATGTTTGTGGTATTTAAACGTAAAAGTGCAATAAAAGTGGTTTTATATGAATTTTTGAATTGAAACTTATTTCTAATTATTTTTTAATGTTTAATAAACAAAGTACAATGATTTAGATAAATTGTTCTTAAGAAAAAAATTGTTAATTTAAGAAGTTTAGAAATGAATGTAAGTATAACTGCACTTACCGACATCATTAAAAAAAAGAAGTTTTGAGATGTGAAAAGAAAAGAGTATATGGGACTTACAAGATGAAATGAGAGAGGGGAGGTTGAGGAAGAATTTGGAAGTTTCGTGGAATCGCGGGGTCGCCGAAATCGTCTCGAATCGTCGCCGGAATTTGACCTTGGCTAACTCCACTTGTACTCTTCTTTGATTTGGAAAATTTTGAGAATTTTGAATACTAGATTTCAGAATGGAGAGGGCTAGGATATGATGTGGTATTTATAGCAGAAACTAGGGTTTTGAGGATTAAAGAAAGGAATTAAAAATGCATTTAAAATAGAATTAAAGAGTGAAATTACACTCTCTGGATAAATACAGAGAAATCAAACAGAAGAGGAGTAGTGGGGGTAGGCCAAAGAACTAGAGTTCAAAAATTTGGAGAAGTCTCGACGGGGGGGGGGGGGGGTTATATTGAATCTCGCCGGTCCACTGTTGGATTTGGGTGCTAGGATGTTTGCCACGTGTCCATATCTGCCCATATAACATTTTCTACATGTTTGTTTTCAATGACTTTTCATTTTTACGTGTATTGCACGTGTAAACTTTTGGGCTTCCAAAAAATTTAAAAGAAAAAATCAGTAAAAATATATGTGGCTGATGGGGTTCGAACACAGGGGCTATGTCACAGCAGTGCAAGACTTTACCGGTGAGCCACAAGTGGCTTCTTATTGTTCACAAACAAAAATAATACTTATAGTATACTCAGGTTTGCAAAATACTCCATTCCGTACATTAATTAAATTTTTTTTTGTACATTAAAAATAGAGTCGTTACAGTTAGCGTGCTGATGTCGAACCAAAACCAAAATTCCAAATTCTACAGACGCAAATGATGAATTTCTCCCGGCACCCGTGCTCCAGTATCAGCAACGCTGATACCAGCCCGGAATCCAAATTTTCAACTCAAAATCAAACATTACCAAAAAAAGTGTCCAAGTCCCACTTGACAAGTACCTCTAAGCTTAAAGAAGGTCATGCCAAACAAATCATGAATCAGACAAATCAAATCAAAATCCCACCCGACAGTGTTTCCAAGATCAAAAGTCCTGCTGGACAGATATGAAACTTCCAAACCAAATCAAGGCATCGACAGTCCACGTCGCAAAAAGGGAATCAAATCAAGTATTGACCGTCTACGTCGCAAAAAAGGAACCAAGTCAAACATCGACCGGCTATATCACAAAAAGGAAACCAAATTAAGCAACGACCTCTATGTCGCTAAAAGGGAAGCAACGACCTCTACGTCGCAAAAAGGGAACCAAGTCAAGTATCGACCGTTTATGTCGCAAAAAGGGAACCAAATTAAGCAACGACCTTCACGTCGCCAAAAGGGAACCAAGCAACGACCTTCATGTCGCCAAAAGGGAACCAAGTCAAGTCTCGACCGTCTACGTCGCAAAAAGAGAACTAAATCAAGCAACGACCTCCACGCCGCCAAAAGAGAAGAAACGATCTCCATGTCGCCAAAAGAGAACCAAGCACCGACCTCCACGTTGTCAAAAGAGAACCAAGTACCGATCTCTACGTCGCCAAAAGGGAAGCAAATCAACCTCTCCATGAAAGAACACCCATCAATTTCATGCACACGACCCATATGCGTGTGCATTTATTGATGGGACGCACTTTGTTGGGGGTTAAAATTTATGCCCCCGTTGTCAAAATTAAAAATCAAAATTAAGTTAAAAAATCTAAATCAACAAGTCAAAATCAACGTCCAAGTGGACCCGGGTCCGACTAACCCGGGTGCAACCCCAAGCAACTTGCTCCACACCCAAACCGCCTTAAACCCAAGCGAAGCTGGACGGCTATGGAAGAAGAAAAGAAAAGAATTATGTTACAAACAAATGCAATTTTTTATAAATAAAATGCAAGGGAAATGGACAAAAATCCAAATAATTATAAAATTCATGGCTTATCTGCAAAAAATAAATAAGCACATGGGCATGGAATGGACTAAAAGCAAATTTTGTAAAGCCCTAGTGCCCAAATGTAAAGTAAAAAGCCTATATAAGGCTCCCATGATATGAGATCAATAACTACTCTTAATTATTCTCAATCAATCTAGGATTTTGGAGCCGTCTTTTCCCGCTCTTTGCCTCCTCTTAGGAAGATATTTTTCTTTTTCAAGAAAAAATATTTTCTTTTTCAAGAAAAAATATTTTCTTAAAGCAGAGAAGATTCATTGATCTCTTTTCTTCTTTCATTAATATCCAATAAAGAAAGAGGAAGCAAGGAGAAGGGGATCATCTCCAAAAAGGAAAAAAACTTTCCACTGCAACATAATCTAATGCTTAAAAGGAGCCGAGAAATTTTGTTATTCAATATCCGAACATGCAAAGTCTTGGAGATATAAAAAAATATTTTTTTTTTATCAAACTAGAGAAACATATGCTTCACAAATCGAAAGCAAACCCTGTAGATGCACAAGCGCCAAGGACGCTTCCTGCAAAACTATGGAAGTGCGCTACGTGCAGTGCACGTGCGCAAGCGCCAGGCATCACCCAGTACGCCAGCGCCGGCATCAAGTGCATCACGTGCAATACACGTGCGCCGGCGCCAATAAATAAACCAAGTGTACCACGTGCAATGCATGGGCGCAAACGCACATCAACACTGAACCAGAACCTAAACTTAGCATAAATTTACTAGGCGCGTCTTGTGCAATGCACTTGCGCCAGCGCTAAGGGCGCTTTCTACAAAACTGCATAAGTGCGCTGCATGTAGTGCATGTGCGCTAGCGCCAGGCATCACCAAGTGCGTCAGCGCCAAAGCCAGCATCAAGTGCGCTACGTGCAATACACGTGCGCCAGCGCCAATAAATAGACCAACCGTGCTACGCGCAATGCACGAACGCAAACGCACATAAGCGCTGAACCAGAACCTTCGCAAAAAATTGCTAAGCGTGCCACGTGCAATATTCGTGTGGCGCTTTCTGCAAAATTACGCATGTGTGCCACGTGCAATGTGCGCGCACCAACGCTAACGATTGGACCAAGTGCGGCACGTGCAAAGCACGGGCACAAATGCATATCATTCCCAAGCGCCACGTGCAATGCATGGACGCTAGTGCACATGAGCACCGAGTCAGAACCTAAACCTAGCAAAAATTTGCTAAGTGTTGAAATCTAGGCTTCCCAATAATTCTAGGCTCAGCAGAGAACAAAGTTCTCAACGCTTGGTCAAATCGTCTAGATGGACCTTAGTTCTCATATGAAACTAAGTGTCCTTGGATGAGACCTGTGTTCCCCAGTGGGGAGCTATGTCAAAAGACTTGGCTGAAACTTAAGTTCCCAATTCCAATAAAAGTTTATGCTTTCAAAATAAAAAGAATTTATGTAACGCATTCGTGACATGAGAATTAAACGTAAGTTCATCCTTCATGGCAAACCAAGAGACCAACATGGGAGTTGTGTTTTAAACACAAGGATTAAGTAATACTTGATCAAATTAGAAAGAAGAAAGCAATGCTTTTCTTCCCAAAATTAATAGAACAATATTCTAAAAATAAGTGAAAGTTTTGGATAATTAAAATCAAACACCTAAACACACATTTGCCTCTATTTTTTTTCTTAAGCACCTATTGAGTTCACATGATTTGCACGACCCGTTAATCGGAGGTTCCCAACGACAGTTTTGTCCGCGACTGTCGGAGATCAGGATCCCCACAATCAATAAACCCCAGCTTATCCTATTCAGGGAGAATCTGTATAATGCCTGATAAGCGAGCCCATTCCAATCTCAACAGGGTGGTGAAAAACACTCTACACTTCCTCAATTAGGTATTCAACTTAACCTTTAACATCATTTATATTTTACACTAATCGGTCCTTACAATAGACATGATAATGAGTTTTTCTTGTTTTGATCAATGAGGATAACTATAGCCCTCTCCCTGAATACTGAGAAGTTCGAGAAATTTCTTGGCTTTTTGTAGACAAAGTTCTATGTTTTATCATACTACAGTGATACTTTGATGCCTAGTTTCTTAGAGAATCAAATAATTGTTTATTTTGCCATTAAATGCCATCCGCCTTCATGGAAATAAAAATAAAGGCAAATGGATGAATCTTAAGCTTAGATCACATTCATATATTGTCCTGGCGGAAACTCTCCCTATCTCCGATGTCTCTAAACTTAAAACTGAATTCTAAGCAATTACGTAAGAGTTTCAGAACAAATTTGGCAAATGAATTTAATTAAAATTCATGTGGAGAGAAACTTTACTATGGAGATTAGTAGGAACTAGGAACCAAGTAGCAGTTGCACCCATAACTGTTCACATGGAAGTTGAAACTAGTAAGTTTAGGTATCTGCCATCAATGCCTTCATTAATAAATCTTTGGTTACCACAATTTAATGTCTGAAAAGCTTAAGTGAAACACCTCTCTCAAACCAAAGCTACAAACAAGCATTCCACTGCCTATATTAACCCCAACCCTTTCCTCTCTTGCAACCACACAACTCAGACAAAGAAGCCATCTGAAGAAACAAAAGAAAGAAATGGCCCAAATCACAGAAGAGCTCAAGGCCAAGGCAGAAGTGTACTATGGAGATGAAGTCTGCCAAGAGAGATCCAAATTCTTGCTTCAAGAAGTTGGCTTGCCAAGGGGTCTCCTCCCCTTGAAGAACATAATAGAGGATGGCTATGTTGAAGAAACTGGCTTTGTGTGGCTCAAACAAAAGAAGAAGATCGAGCACACTTTCAAACAAATCGGGAAACTAGTCTCCTATGCCCCTGAGATCACTGCTTATGTAGAGAAATGCAAAATCAAGAAGTTGACCGGGGTTAAGGTTAAAGAGATCCTAATTTGGCTCACTGATGATACTCGGTACTGAACACTCCCCAGATCATGACACGTGGCAAGTGACGTGTCCCAGAGCCTACGAGAAAGGATCAAGAACGGTATATTGGAAGCATGCTCCGGGCCCTCGCCCGAGGATGTTCCCGACCTTCGGTGGTCTTCCAGACCACTCCCATGCTCGCCTTACAAATGACCGTCGGCTCGCCTCCGAGCCTTCCCACATGCTGAGTTCCCTCAGCCCCCTAGCTCGTCTCCGAGCTATCATCGAATCAAGCTCGCTCGACCTCCCGCTCGTTCCCGAGCTCCCACCGAGCTTAGCTTCCTCGGTCTCACCGACCGGCCCACGACACCGATTGCAGGCGTCTCCGCCACGGCTCCGCGAATCGCGCCAGACGCGAGATACCCGCTGCCCACGATCCCGCGTTCCACGCCACCGCGTTCCCCCATTAACGAGCGCATCTTGTCAACAGCGGGGAATCCCGTCTTTCACACGGTCGTAACGCCAGGGGCGTAACGGCCGGCATGAATATCGCGCCCGCCAGCTCATGGCTGCCACTATATAATCTCTTCTCTCAGACGACTCATGTAATGCACTTTTACCCCAATAGGCCTCTACTCTGCCCATTTAGCCAGTCTAACTTGATCGTCGGAGGGTCATCGGTGGCACGACCACCTCGGGACTTCCTTGCAGGTAGCTCGGCTTCAACCACTACAAGCCCATTGAGATCCACACATTTCAGGAGGCAACCACCCAACTCAATCTCATCCGCTTGTCTCCACTCGTCCCAAATCAACGGAAGGTAACATCTGAAGGAGATCCGGAGATCCATCAGTTGGCGCCGTCTGTGGGAACAACCTAGTTCCACTCAACGAAATTTCACCTTCCGATCTCAACCTCATGGCGAGCGATCACCGCGATGATTCAAGCACCAGCCGTCACCACCCTTACAATGGAGACGCGGGAGGATCCCTTCCTCCCCCGAACGCTATTCATGCCCTATCTTCTTGGATAGATCGGTCCGCGTCCGTCGTGGATGCGCTCGTTCGTGTCGAAACGGCCGGGCAAACTTCCCAGGTCGCCGCTCCTCCACCTCAGGACCGGGACCCCTACAAAAGGAGAGAAGATGCTTCCCACGTCGGCACGACCGAGCACCGCCTCGCTGTCTCGGGCGGACGCAGGTCTTCCATGGCGACCAATTTAGTAACCCGTTGGGCGCCACACAGCTCAACACCGAGGTCTCTCACCAGAGCACCCCGCCCTGAGGCCCATCGCGCTCCTGTCCCTCCCGAGGAGGTGTCGGTCAGCTTGCCTGCACCCAGGCATGACCGGCACCCCCTCCCTCGACGGGGCCGCACGGACGGGACTCACCACGGTAGCTCGAAGACAACCTCTCCAGGGGACCTAAGGAACCTCATCGAACGGAACCGGGGCCGTGGTCAGGCGCAGGTCTCCGGCAGCAGCGGCCATAAATCAGAGCATGCCGAATCATCGGCGTACCACGACCGACTCGACGCCCTCGAAAAGAAGATCGAAGGCATACATCGGGAAAAACGTCCTTCAAGCGACGGGGCTAGATATGCCACTGACTCGCTCACGAAGCCTTTCACCAAAGAGCTACTCGCCGTCCACGTCTCCTCCTGGAACAAGCCCCTAAAGGTCTCCCTTTTCGACAGGAAGTCCGACCCGAAAGACCATTTGGACGCGTTCACTACCGGGATGAGTTTCCAGGACAACTCCGACGCCGCGCAATGCGGTGCTTTCCGCGCCACTCTCATCCGCTCTGGACGAGACTGGTTCCTAGGACTCATGCCACGCTCAATCTCTACCTTCGATGGGCTGGCCACCCAATTCCTCGGCCATTTCGTCGGGAACAGACGGCAGAAGCGGATCGTTGATCATCTCTTCACCATAAAGAGCGGGGACAAAGAATCCTTCAATGGATACGTCACCCGCTTCGACAACGCCCTCCTTGAGGTCCCAGAGCACCGGGACGAGACGATCATTTCAGCCCTTAGGTCGGGTCTTAGGCATAAGGAGTGGCTACGCTCCTTTACATTAGTGCAACCTAAGACCATGGCCGAGGTAAAGGCCTGAACCGAACGTGAGATCCAGCTTGAGTCCGAGGTGAACGCTAACCTACCCCAGACAGACCAAGACGATCAGAAGAAAAGGGCCAAGGAGGAGAAAAAGAAAATTGCAGCAACCCTGCTCGGTCCATCCTTAGCAGGCCACTCCTTACCTTCCCGCACTAAGGATCGAAGCCCTCACCAAGAGGCAACCGAGCAGCAACCCTGCTCGGTCCATCCTTAGCAGGCAACTCCTTGACCTCCCGTGCTAAGGATCGAAGCCCTCACCAAGAGGTAACCGAGCAGCAACCCAGCCAGGTCCATCCTTAGCAGGAAACTCCTTGCCCTCCCGCGCTAAGGATCGAAGCCCTCACCAAGAGGCAACCGAGCAGCAATCCTGCTCGGTCCATCCTTAGCAGGCCACTCCTTGCCCTCCCGCGCTAAGGATCGAAGCCCTCACCAAGAGGCAATCGAGCAGTAACCCTGCTCGGTCTATTCTTAGCAGGCCACTCCTTGCCCCCCCCCGCGCTAAGGATCGAAGCCCTCATCAAGAGGCAACCGAGCAGCAACCCTGCTCGGTCCATCCTTAGCAGGCAACTCCTTGCCCTCCCGCGCTAAGGATCGAAGCCCTCATCAAGAGGCAACGGAGCAGCAACCCTGCTCGGTCCATCCTTAGCAGGCAACTCCTTTCCCTCCTGCGCTAAGGGTCGAAGCCCTCATCAAGAGGAAACCGAGAAGCAACCATGCTCGGTCCATCCTTAGAAGGTCATCCCTTACCCTCCCGCGCTAAGGGTCGAAGCACTCATCAAGAGGAAACCGAGCAGCAACCCTGCTCGGTCCATTCTTAGCAGGCAACTCCTTACCCTCCCGTGCTAAGGATCAAAGCCCTCATCAAGAGGTAACCGAGCAGCAACTTTGCTCGGTCCATCCTTAGCAGGAAACTCCTTGCCCTCTCGCACTAAGGATCGAAGCCCTCATCAAAAGGCCACCGAGTAGCTTCCCTACTCAGTCCATCCTTAGCAGGCAACTCCTTGCCCTCCCGCGCTAAGGATCGAAACCCTCATCAAGAGGCAATCGAGCAGCAACCCTGCTCGGTCCATCCTTAGCAGGAAACTCCTTGCCCTCCCGCGCTAAGGATCGAAGCTCTCACCAAGAGGCAACCGAGCAGCAACCCTGCTCGGTCCATCCTTAGCAGGCCACTCCTTGCCCTCTCGCGCTAAGGATCGAAGCCATCACCAATAGGCAACCGAGCAGCTACCCTGTTTATTCCATCCTTAGCAGGCAACTCCTTGCCCTCCCGCGCTAAGGATCGAAGCCCTCATCAAGAGGCCACCGAGTAGCTTCTCTACTCGGTCCATCCTTGGCTGGTAATATCCTACCCAACGACGCCAAGGATCAAAGCCCTCATCAAGAGGCCATCGAGCAGCTTCCCTGCTCAATCCATCCTTAGAGAGTGGCTTCCTACACGTCTTTACTAAGCGATCCCCACCTTGACTTCGGGGCCATAGAGATACCGACCTTGCACTGGTCTTTGCACACTTGGCAAATGGTTGAGTTCAACTCGACATGCGATCGCTAGATGAAAAACCGATCTCCGACCTAACGCATCATGAAAGCAGTACCGCGCAAAGAGAGATTTTACCACAAACAAAGGGAAAATATGTATGCAAAGAACACTGCAAAAAGATTTCATTCACAAAAGTCGGAGGTCTTTACATGGGTATTATAAGCTCCCTAGCCTTACAAAAACACCCGGAGGCTTACAAAATTTCAGCGCAAAAGAAAATAAGGAGGCGAGGAGATTCAGGCCTCAGGGCCGGGGAGAACCTCGATGAGCTCCGCTTCCACCACCACAACCGGGGTGGCGTCTTGACGGTCGACGCCCACCGCAGGAGCCTCAGCGCTGGGAGCCGGGGCGATCGACTTCTCCCCAATGCTCCCACCAGGGGCCTTTCCCCAGCAACGCTTCCGGGGGCATTCCCCTGCGCCTCACCCTCGAGGGGATACTCACCCCGGAGCTTGCCGTCAGGAAACTCCGGCATCAGGGCCTTGACGGCGTCGAGGGCCTCATGCACAATGAGGGCAGCGGCTTCAGCGAGGTCGACGTAGTACTGGTCCGACTTCTTGTAGCTCTCCACCGTCTTAGACGGTTGGAGGTCGGCACGACTCACTCCTTCCTTCGCCGCCTCGTTCTCCCTCCGGAGGGTGTTCGCCATCATCTTCAGGGTGGCGACAAGCACCCTGGAATCTTCCAACTTAGCCTCGGCGCCTCGGACGGCCTCTCGGCAGCTGGCGATCTCTCGATCCCCGGCCGCCACCTAGTCTTCGAGGGCGGCGACCCTCTCCATCGCAGCTTGCAGATCTAGCTTCGAGCTCTCCTCCCACGAGGAGGGCTCGCCCGTGATCTGCATCGCCGGGGCAATTTTCCCGTCCTCCATGTTGACAGCGAGGGCACAGTGCTGGAGGACCTGAAGAAAACAAGGGAGGGATTAAAAAGAGAAAGGGGGCACCCAATATGGCGAACAAAAAGTACTGAATAAAAACCCGAGAGAGGTGCGAATACTGACCTGCATGGCCTTTTAGGCTATGGCCTCCATTCGGGCCCTGAGGGTCCCCCAAGGGATTCTGCCCCGGCCGACCTTTCCATCTCCGTGAGCAAGCTGTTGGCGACAGAAAGGCCCGAGGGCACCTCGAAGCGAATCTCCCCTTCATCCACGATAATGTAACATTTTAGAAAATATAAAATATTATTTTTGGAATTTAATATTAAAATAATATATTTCACGAAAACTATACGATTTGCGAAATTGGGGTTTTCGTAAAATGTTATAAATATATACCAACAATTGTGAAATAATTTGAGATTAAAATGATTTATTCATTTAAAAATATATTTATTGGATTTGGCATTTTTTAAAATTAATTATATGCAGTTTAAATAAAAACCCGATTAGTACACTACTAATCGCGATTAAGCCAAATTCGTGTTTCTACATTTTTCCATGGCTAGTGCACCATGTCATGTTGCATTTTGTTGCATGTTGTTGCATTTGTGTTGTTTTATTGGTGTTATGTGTATTATTGTGAGAAAAAGAGAAAAGGGTTAAAAAGAGAATGATTGGAGAGAGAGAGTGTGTGAGAAATGAGTTGAGAGAGGGTGAGAATAAGAGAGAGTGAGAGGGCAGCCATTCATTCATCCCCCATTTGTTTTTCTCATCATCTCCCTCCCCATCTCCCTCCACCTTCACCCCCAAGAATCATCTTCAAAACTTCATCAAAACCCTACATCCTCTTCATTAAAGTTGATCCCCACATCATCCTCAACACTATGGACCAATCAAAGTTGGATTTTGGAGACTTTGAGAAGCTAGGATTTTTCTTGAGTTGCCCAAATAAGGTATATCTCCCTTCATTTAGCTTAGTTTTTAGTTTCTTGCATCCTAGTTTAGTTTAGAATGTGATTTGGTTAGGGTATGTGATGTTTGGAAATTCCTAGAGAAGGGTTTGGGTGTTTGTGTGGATGTGGTGATGTCCAGTAGCGGTTTACAAGACCCTAGTGTGGATTTTATGCCAAAAAACAGAGAATACGGACTTAGGATATACACCCGTGTCGGTTTTGTGAGGTATTGTGTGCCTACAGGGAATCTGGGATGACCTGGGCTATTTACGAGGAAATCTAGCAACTCCAGAGACCTATTTAAGACACTAGGAGACCACCCTGAGAAGACGGACCCCAACGGAGCCTACAGGGCCGAGCAGGCCGGATTTTTAGGTAATGTGCCGGCCAAATTTTGGTGTTTGGTGCCTAGGTTTGGTCTGTAGCTCATTTACTTCATATACAACCCCACTGCATTGCTAGTTTAATCCCATTTTACCCGAGAGAGAATCTGGGAGCTGTTGTGAGTGATTTTGGTTATGTTTTCCGTATTTTGGAATTCTTGGTTTTAGTATTTGATATTGTATTTGGTTGTTGGGCGTTTGTACGTCGACAACAAGAGTTGTTTGGTTGTTTTTGCATGCATAGGCTATAGGTTTTAACCTATGAGCGCACCGTGTGCCGTATTAGTTTTCCGGACTTGATTTTAATAGCATTGCGACTGTGTATTTATTGTAGGTACTTTCGTGTGGATTCCGAGACGAAGAAGCACATCGACTACGGCTGAACAAGGAGTTCCGCAGGTGAGTAGATTTATATCTATGGGGGAAATCGGGTGGATGGCATATAGCACCCCCGCAAACTTTGATGGAAACCGATATATAAACTATGGTTAAGGAAAACTATATTAGAAAACTAGGGATATGGTTAAAAATAGATAGTTAGAGATGATATGAATGATTGAATACATATATATCGAGATATGAGATGAAAGTTATAGGGATATGACTCTTTGACATGATATAATAGAAATGATGTCTCGAATTGATATATAAGGATATGAAAAGTGAATGTGAATCATGATATATAAATATAGGTAGTGCACGAGAATAAGTAGGAGAATTAGAGTAGCAAGACAAGAGATTAATAAGGTACAATGTATATATAAAATGACTTGATGTAAGATGACTTAATGTGATGAAAAGAATATACGATGTAATATGATGACTTGATTGATATGTCGGTATACGGATGCGAGTCGATATGAGAGGATTGATACCTTTGCCGGTCCCCTGATATGAGATTGTTATGGATACGACCTGGGATATAGGTATATAGATATATATAATGGTGTGAATCATGAGTGATATGCCGTACGAGACGTTAGGTCCGTACCCTCAGCGTCATATAGGTTGATAGGATCCCTAATGGTTTAATGCCGCCGTACGATGATTTACCGTACGTGATGAGTTTTATGATGATTGATCCATACCCTTGACTAGAGGATGCCGTACGATTGATTATACCGTACGCGATGTTGTGAGGCTAGATGCCGATTGATAGATTCACCGACTCAGTTATGTTAGATACGTATATCTTATAGCATTTAGCCGACGATGTACTTTATGCTACGTTCATGCTATTCTTATTGCATTACATATACCTGTGCTAGTACACCTACACCATTATCGATGATGAGTATGTTACACTTACACAGATTGGCCGGCTCACACACTTTCATCATCGATAATTGCTATGTCACTACACAGTAGAATTGCTGCATCATGATATGACTCCTTGCATGATTTACTTGCTATGTTCACATCATTGTTTCATGTTGCATGATATACGGATATGCTTACATTTCTGTTATATGTCGCATATATCATGCTTTACAATTATACGCATAGAGATGCTGTTTTCATGAGATTCTGGATTTGAGAACCGTGGTTATGTTTCAAAGAAAGTATGTATTATTTTAAAAAACCCGGTTTCTATTGATATGATATTTCAGTGCGTCCACCATGCGTTTTCTCGGTTCTGAGACATGTGATATGTGAAACCCGATTGAAGGAGTTGGATGATCCATTTGCGGGTTCATGATGGACCCGGTATGGTACCACGAGGCAAGAAAGGGATGTCGCGCAGTAGACGATGAGCCTGGCAGAGGGAATACTACCTACCGGTGATTGGTTGGACCTGGCGGTTATCCGGAGGATACCGACCGGAGTCGAGAGATGTATATGAGCCGATCCGTTCTGCCGGAGCCCGAGGGCCGATCCGGATAGACGGAGCCCGTGGGCCAATCCGGACTGATGGAGCCTGAGATATGAGGATTTACGTGTCGATGTTGGATACGGTTTTCATGATGTTTCGAGTGTCGATGTTGGACACTCAGGTTCCATGATTTTTATGTGTCATTGATGGACACACCTTGATTGATATCCTCATATTTACATACATATGCTTTCATGATATTTACATGCATGATGTTGTTGTGTCATTGGTGGACACGTAGATGTTATCCACATGCTGATAGGCATCGATTATATTGTTGGCACATATGTAGATACGGTCACCCTAGATATCATAGTATTGCCTTTATGATATAGTTGACCTAGGAATCGTTGTTTTATTCGATTTCTACCTGATGATGTTTTCTACTCACGAGTTGGCAACTCACCCCCCGTTGTGCCACAGTTCTTACAGGTTGACCGCATGGATCAATAGCGGCATCGCCGGCACACAGTTGCATTCGGGTGATTTCTTTGGTAGGTGGTACATGTTGGATCGTACCACTCTTGTATTTATTATTTCTGTTGTATCTAGTTAACTCCATCAATCAGAAACTAGTATTTGTATAATTAGTAAGACTTAGTGAGACTTGTGGTTGCGAGGCTTAGAGCGAGGGTTTATATTCGCTTGGTGGGTTTGATGTCTTGCTTTACATTATCTTTATGGTGTTGATCTTCGCCATTGGGCGTCGTATACATATATTCTGACTTGCGTGGTTGTCATTCCGCCGATTGGCGAAGAGCCAGCTCCCGCTTGGGGATGTCTTTTATATTATCATGTATTTGTGGTTTTGGATCAAAATATACAAAGGAGGTGCTGCCCAAATTTTTAAAAGACGAAACATGTTTTCCAATTACTAAATCCACTTGCATTTTCATGTTCCATTATTTATACATTTAATAAAACGTTTGATTTCATCATACCTTTATTTTCAAAACTTCACATCTCTTATTTTCTTAAAAAGGTTTAGATTTCTGGGTTTCGGCTTATTTGAGTTACGTTACGCCTTTAGACGTAGCGTGATTTAAGTACCAGTCACGAGCTAATATTTTCGGGTCATGACAGATAATCGGGGAAGCCGAGATACGGGGCACCGTCCTATGGTACCTCTTGAGGAGAGACGCGGGAGAACCAGTCTCGCCCCCCACCTCCAAAACCCGGGGCTCCTGCTCCTGAGCGCATTTTCGGTTCGGTGCATGGCTGGACTCCGGGGCCCGGGGCGTGCTCGAGCGCCTGGCGGGAGCGGCCGCCGGTGGAGCCGGACTCGTCGACGGACAAGAGGGGCCGACACTTCCGGTCTTCTTCCCCTTCTTCTGTTCAACAAGCGCCGCCCGAAATTTAGCTCGGTCCATCGGTTCTGCAAGAAAGCGAGAGTACAAAGCAGGAGTTAGCAACGTCAGAAGAGAGTGGAAGATTATACAAGTCTAAACGGGTCGCCTAAAAACTCCTAACATACCCGCAAACTGAGCGGGGCTGAGCCCGGCCCAACTGAAGGCCTGCTCAAACAGCAGCACATCGGCCCGGGGGAGGGGCTCCCACTCAGACACTGCCACCGCATCGGGATCATTCGATCGCCTCACCCGTGGGCAGTTTGCCCTGTGCCACTGGATGGGTACAGGCTAATCCTCATCCTCGGGTGGCCCGACAAACAAAAACTTCTTCTTCCATTCATTGATGGAAGAAGGTACTACGACGACCCCCGACCCGCCAGCACCTCCCCGGTGCTTTCTAAAAGAAATGTATACCCAGCTCGGCTCGTCCTTGCAAGTGCCGGGGTGGTTTTTGTAGCAGAGGGAGGCAAGGAGAAGGTTCAGACTGAAAGGGATCTCCCGCAATTTCAACCGGACCAGGAACCCAAGGAGAATCCTCCAAGAGTTCGGCACTAATTGGCCCGGGGCTAACTGAAAACAATTCAACGCCGCACTCACCTCGGGGGAGAAGGGCAGGCGCATTCTGGCCCAAAAGGCTTTCAGGTATAAGGCAATCTCCTTGCCCCGTACCTGGTCTGCCCTCTCCCCCACCCCGGCCAGACGAAGCGATTAGCCGGGAGGAATATATAAGTGAGCCCGGATGGTGGCAATCTCGTCCGCATACCTCAATATGGATGACGGGTCACGGATGCCCCTGACCTGCGCTTTGGGGACCGTCCCAGCCGCACGACCCCGGGAAGCGCGACTAACCTTAACCTCCCGGGAATATTTTGACCCTAACGAAGAGGAGGAAGCTGCAGAAGACTCCCTAGACTCTACCCGAACTACCTCGACAAACTCCTCAGAGGAAGACAGCTAACCTGAGCAGAGAAAGGGGACGTCCGAGAGATGAACACAGGAAATCCGACCTAGAGGGAAGAGCGCCGAGCTAACACACGGAGGGAAGAGGAAATTATAGCGAAATGTGGACCCTCGGGGGAACCCCACCTCTATTTATAACAATCGGCAAACACATCCAGTGGCGCCGATCGTCTTCCGCCTAAATGACACTTCGCATTCAACGGCCATCGACGCTCCACCTATCGCACGCGCATTGGGCACGGCCCATCTGGCGCGAGAACACCAGCGGCCCGTCACATCAGCCAACCAGCATCAGACACGTGACCTGGCGCTCTAATGAACGTATGTCCGAATCGGCGCATCCTCTTTAATGCAAGGTCTCTTTCCTGATCCGCTGACGTCATCAGAAAAAAATACGACTAACTTCCCGGGAATCCGAGTCGACGCTGTCTTCAAAATAGAGAATTTAGCCCGGGTGACCGATTAAGACCTCTATCGACCCGACCCATAAATAGGTTAGGACGAGAGTGGGGGGCTAATGATGATGCTCGGTACTGAGCACTCCCCAGATCATGACACGTGGCAAGTGGTGTGTCCCAGAGCATACGAGAAAGGATCAAGAATGGTATATTGGAAGCATGCCCCGGGCCCTCGCCCGAGGATGTTCCCGACTTTCGGTGGCCTTCCAGACCACTCCCATGCTCGCCTTACAAACGACCGCCGGCTCGCCTCCGAGCCTTCCCACACGCTGAGTTCCCTCAGCCCCTAGCTCTCCTCCGAGCTATCACCTAATCAATCTCACTCGGCCTCCTGCTCGTTCCCGAGCTCTCTCCGAGCTTAGCTTCCTCGGTCTCACTGACCGGCCTACGGCACCGATCGCAGGCGTCTCCGCGAATCGCGCCAGACGCGAGATACCCGCTGCCCACGATCTCGCGTTCCACTCCATCGTGTTCCCCCATTAACGAGCGCATCTCGTCATCAGTGGGGAATCCTGCCTTTCACGCAGTCGTAACGCCAGGGGATTAACGGCCAGCGTAAATATCGCGCCCGCCAGCCCATGGCTACCACTATATAATCCCCTCTCAGACGACTCAGGTAAGGCACTTTTACCCCCAATAAGCCGCTACTCTGCCCATTTTGCCAGTCTAACTTGATCGCGGAGGGTCCTCGGTGGCACAACCATCCCGGGACTTCTTTGCAGGTAGCTCGGCTTCAACCACTACAAGCCCATTGAGATCAACACACTTCAGGAGGCAACCTCCCAACTCAATCTCAGTCGCTCGTCTCCACTCGTCGCAGATCAACGGAAGGTAACATCTGAAGGAGATCCAGAGATCCATCACTCACAATGGCTGAGATGTCGGTTGAGGATCCGCCGACGGGGAAAATTACGTTTAAGATCCCTTCCTGGTTGTTTCGGACTTTTCCGACCTCGGCTTTCGAGCTTGAGGATGATAAGAACAAAAAGGTCGTGATGCCACAAGCTACGGAGATCAAAGAGGAGAAGAAGGAGAAGGTGGAAGCTTCTTTTGCCAGAGCTTGATGAAGATGGTTAAAACCTATATTTATCTCCAAAAATAAGACAAGACGTTTGATCATTATGTTTTTCTTCTCAACCTTATATAACATTTAGTCTTAAGTTGGAATTTGGTGGTTGTCTATGTATTGCATCCTTTCTCTTTGATGAGAGGCTGAATAAATTAGTTATCGTGATGATTTCTCTTTTCATACCTTGATTTTTGTAAACTTATCAAAACTAAACTCTAAAATCCTAAATGTGGCTTGTCTGGCTGTGGTTTAGGATGGGAAAGCTGCAAATATCTAAACCCCAAAGTGGAGATGACCACAATATATAGTAGTGTTGCAAACCAGAGTTTGCACAATATATAAACAGAGTTTGAGTTTTGTAAACAGTGGTTTCATAAAGCCAGCAAAAGTTAACTCCAAAATGCTAATTTTGGCTTGTTAGCAATCATTTTGGAGTTGAGATAACGGCAACCATAAAGTCGAGATTCAATATAATCTCAATTATCTAAACTCCACTTTTGAAGTTTGGGACTTGCAAACCACAGTTTGTATACCCCTTACCTCCGCTTGAAAAATAAATTGCAGTTAACGTAACTTCGTATCCGAATAGGGCCTTACAAGTAAACTTTGGTTATCCTAACTCCAGATCGCCTAAAAACACTAGAGCAACACCCTCAGTTAGGCACTCGCTTTGCCCTCCATTGCATTTTATATTTATACTACGCCACCCTATGTCATGCCCCACTTCCTAGAAACGAGAAACGAGAGTGACAAGCCCGTGACGCAATTATATCGAGAAGCACTCTTTCTCGACATGAATACACTAAGCATCCATATAAGTAGTTTCGGAAATTATAGTACAAGAATTTTAAGTGTTACACCATAGTTTGGATACAGTATTTCTAGTTTTACCGAAATATTATTTTTCATTAATAAAATTATTCTTATAATTTTAAAATTTACTTTATGGTTGGTTGCTAATATATTTATATTATCTTTTGGTATATACAAGTTTGATATTATAATCTTCAGTTTAAAGTAATATATGTTAATTCGTTAGTGGCAACAAAACAATATATAATTTTCCTACCTTATCAACAATTTTATCTTCTTAATATAATAAAATCTTTAAACAAATCTATTGGTATTTTATTTAGTTTGCAAATGTATTTTTGCCTAACATTTGGCTGTTGGTGGAACCAAAATATATGATAGAGTATTTTTGGTATGAGAATATAATTAAATCGCTGTCAAATCTATGAACACACTCATATATATACATATAAATAATTATCCTAATACAAAAATATCATAACCGATAACTATCATTAGTAACGACTCTGAAATCCCTGTACAGAATTATTTGTTTAAATATATAGAAAAGGGTATTTCAGCCTGTATAAGAGTTATAAGTCATTTTTGTGTAATAAAAGTAAGAAGTAACTTGTAACTCACTGGTAGAGTCTCTACACTGCTGTGACATAGCCTGTGTGTTCGATTCCTATTAGTCCCAATTATTTTTAAGATTTTTCTTTTTAAATTTTTTGGAAGCCCAAGAGTTGTACGTGCAATTCACGGAAAATCGAAAGGTTTCAGAAAAACTAAACAGGCGCAAAGAGTAGTAAACACTAAACTAGACACGACACGAATCTCGAGGCAAACCCTCAAAATCCAACCGCGCATTTCTTGCAATTGCCCGCCACCATCGGTCCAGATTGGCCCGATCACCTCTGTGCTCTGCACACACGCCTCTTCAGCTCCTCTCAACTCCCCCGCACTGTTTTATTTCCCTGCAATTAAACAGTGACTATTCAATTCATTATTTAACACCAATTTTAATTTTTTTAATCCAAATTTTAATTTCAAAACCCTAAATTCTTTACTATAAATACCTTCTCATGCCCTAGCTCTTCTCTATTCTGAAAATTTCTCAAAAATTCTCTAAGTTCAAGAAGGGTTAAGGCTATTCAAGTGGAGTTAAGCAAGCCAAGAGGAGTAGCAATCAAATTCCGACGACAGGAGCATCTCCGACGAGACCAAGACCTCCTCTCTCTTCCTTACTCTCTTTCTAACACTACACAACTAGTAAGTCCTTTCATCTCCCTCTCCACTTCAATATAATTTTTAAGACATATCGACAAAAACGGAGTTAGCATATAATTTTTGTCTTTAAAACAATTTTTGTCATTTTTCCATGTTTAAAAATTTATGCAAATCTTAAATGTCACTTCAAGGTAATATTTACATCAATTGCCTTTTGACGTAACCAAAATTTCATGTTCAATAATCATATAAATGAATTTTTCAGAAAAATACCATGAATTTTAATATAACTGTATTTTCAATAATTAGAGTATAAATCTTTAAATCATTCACGGAGTAACGATTTACCCTGCACGCACACTATAATTTTATAGCACGGTATTCTAAGTATATGGGTAATTCAAAGAAGAAGTTTTTCATTAAAATACCACATTTTTAAAAACGGGTTTATTTTAAATCCTTGGCAAATACGTCTCTACAACCTTCGTTTGGGAACCCGCTAATGGATGATGTGGATTATCGCACATTCTTGGGATAATAGAGCGAGATGCAGAACTCTTCACGGAGTATTCGGTCTCGAAAGGAAATAAAATTACGGTTTTTAAGAAATACGACTTTTCTAAACAAAACTAAACTTTGAAAAACTATATAAAACTATGAATTCGTATTTTCAATAAAAAAAAAATTAAACTATATTTTTAATGAAAGATTAGAATTTTTAGTACAATACAATCAAGTTTCCAAAATAGCTAGTTTTCATAAAAATACCATAAATTTTTAAAAGATAGATTTTATCACCAAAACACTAGAATAATTAAAATATATATTCATGAAAACCCTAAATATTATAAATCCCTCTCGAGGTTATTTTTAAACAATATTAATATATTATTGATAAAACCCTCTCGAGGAATAAAACAATGTAAACAAACAATATTAAAGACTCTAGATTACTATAGGTTTAAGCGGTATCATTTCTCTTGAGCGCCGGCGAGCCGGAGAAAGTGAGTCTCGAAAGACTCTTGCCTATTCAGGCTAGACAACTTAACGAAGTTTTCAATGGCAATTGTCTTGAAAAAAATATAAATCATGTCGTTCATGTGCAACAGTTGCCAATTTCTCCAAAACATAAGATTTTTAACAGTTTAAAACAATTCATATGAAAAAGACCTGAACTCGAATCCAAATTCGAATATAAACTTGAATTCAAACTCGAACACAAACTCGAATCTAAATATTGAACGTGAACTTGAACCCAATCTACTCGAACTAACTTGACTCGAACTAAAATTGCAATTGACACGATTCGCATTTCACTCGACTCACTCGACTTCATTCTAATCATTTTGCAATCTATGGTTTCGATCAAGACATATTATAACCAACCCATCAATTTAATTAAGTATACTATACAGTTATAAACTATTTATACTCGGGGTGTTTGGGATAGTTTCTTGTGTGAATCCAATTGAGCTTCATGAGTCCCGTATTAAGCTTTTTTTTATTTTACTCGAATATGAGTGTTGGGGTCAAAATTTACGTCCCGGTTGACCAAGTCAAAATCAAAGTCAACCCCAGGTCAAGTGGGCCAATGCCCGGGTCGAGCCCGAACACGAAGCGTCCGGCCTTCCGCCATGCCAAAATAAAAATTTTGTAATAAATAATTTTTGTGTATTTCCTTTTTTTTATTTTTTGAATAAATGTAAGAAAAATGGACATAAAGCCAAATTTTTGTAAAGCCCATGGCTTATATGTAAAAAGAAATAACACATGAGGTATGGGTTGGGCAAAATGCCATTTTGTAAAGCCCGAGGGGCTATATGTAAAGTGTATAGCCTATAAAGGCAAAGATAATGAAAATATCTCAGGAACTTTTTCTCTCCCCCAAAAAAATCAAGATCTGTGCTCTTTCTCCTTCCTCAAGGTTCTAAAACCATCTTCTTTCTTTTGAATTAAATCAAGAGTTTTACTCTTCATTTTCCAAAACTAAATAGTTTTTCACCACAAAACCCACAAAAGGAAGCTTGGATCTCCCATCAGATCTTAAAAAGAAGAGATTTTTAAAATCTCACCCCTCTTGTTATCCAAGAGCCGACCAACAGAGGAGGAAGAAGGAGACCCATCTCCAAAGACCCCACTTTGGGGAAGATCCAGGGCTCAAGGGGAAAAGCCTCTTCATCAGCTTCAAAAATATCTTAGGAGTTTAACTCCTCATACACACACACACAAAAAAAAAAAAATAAGTATTTCTTTCTGAGAGTACAACTCCCGGTGCAGGGACCAAGTCCCTTTTTCCGCCCAGTGCCCGAGCGCCTACGAGCTTGGCACGTGAGGCGCTAGCGCCCAAAGCACGAGCGTCCGAGCATCCACATGCTTGACACGTGAGGCGCTAGCCCCCAAAGCGCTAGCGCCCGAGCGCCCACGTGCCTGGCACGTATGGCGCTAGCGCCCAAAGCGCTAGCGTCCGAGTGCCCAAAGCGCTAGCACCAGAGGCGATGACGTCCAAAGCGCTATCGCCCAGGGCGATAGCGCTCAAGTGCCCACGTGCTGCGCACGTAAGGCGCTGGCTCTTTCTCCCACGCATCTTTTGGATGCCCTTTCCCTCTTATATATATATACATACACACACACACACACATACATACTCTACAACACTGTCTCCCGTAAAAACTCTGCGGGGCCCCGATATATCCAAAACCCCTTTCAAAACACAACACACGTACAGTACACATCGAGTTCGCATGACCTGTTTGACCCGTTAATCAAAGGTTCTCTCGCTCCAAAGGCGAGGGGTAATTAACGGCAGCTTAGTCCGCGGTTACTGGAGATTCGGATCCCCACAATCAATAAACCCCAGCTTACCCTAGACAGGGGGAATCTGTGATGCGCCTGACAAGCGCGCGCGTATTCCCATCTCAATGGGGTGACGAAAAACACCCTACAGATTCTGGCACACCCGGTGGGACCTTATCTCTCCTCCCATATCTTGGGTCAAGCGTTCATGCGAACTCATTTAACATATACACCGATGTTTGTACTGAAGTAATGTTACTTTTATGCAGCAATCAACTTTCAACGACAATGTCTCTCGAGATGAATTCAGCTTCCAACGCGATCCCGATCTCGTACGTAGTCAAGATCAATGCTCGTGTGGTTCTCCCCGCAAGCCTCAGTCGACAGTGGGAGGAACTGCCCCGTGAATTTGGTTCCGTCATCATCTACCCTGCCGGAGGTGCTCATCTGACAGAAAAGCCGGCAAAACAGGTGGCCAAGCCGGTCTCAAGGGATAAGAGGCCGAATGTTGTGATCGCTAAGGCACCACAACCGAAACTTAAGACGGTGTCTGAACGACTCTCTGGTGCTCCAGCTGGGGGCAAGACTTTCGGTACAAAGGGCAACATCAAACGTTGCGGATGAGCTCAGGCGATGACTCCAACACATGCACAATCAGGCGTATCTCCAAAGCCCTCCATCTCCCGGTCTACGACGGCTTCCCGAAGAGCCGTAACCAACCAAGTGCTCAAAACAGAAAGGCTGATACAGAAGCGGCTCAGGTATCGAGCCAACAAGAGGGCCAGGACTCCGGCCAAGTGGAATCTTGTGAGGTTCCAAGAGCAGGGTTACTCAGTGATGACGGTTGAGCCGGCCGTAAAAATCAGCAATTCTTTCGAACCTGTGAAGTGGGTTCAGAGAAATGCCATGACCTCCAGAATCAAGAAGACAGCGGTCCGAACGTCTCTACAAAGAGACGTGTCCCGGTCCCAACAGAAAAAGTATGACACTGTCTTTTCAAGAGTCTATCAGGCGCTCTGTGCCGCGCGAAAACAGCGAGACAAAACCAAAAAGGAAGCGTCAGCACCATTCAAGAATCCGGCCAGGCCAGCCGCCTTCAGTCGACTGCCCGCTACCGAAACAGGGGGGGTCAAGACAGCGATCCGTGAAATCAGCCGTCGATAATAAAAAGAAGGCTGGATACGTTATCTATACGGTCTATATGGCGGGCGGGCGCCCCAGCGACAACCTTCGCAGCAAAAGCAAGGATAGGGCCACCACATCCCAAGCCCAATTTGGCTTGAATGTGGTTGCCGCTTCCCAAGAACAGCCGCCTCCGCTGGATGATGAAAACCCTCTCGATGATGATGATAGGAAGAAAGACCCCTCAGTCCATGTAGAGTCAAGCTCGGACAGCGAGGAAGAGCCGACTTTCCGCCCCAGGACCGCGGAGCAAGAGCTGCTTCAAGAGCTTAGGAAACAGCTCAGGAGCAAAGATAAAGAGATGGCCAAGCTCTATTCGAAAATTGACGACCTAACGAACGTTGTGATGCAGCTTACGGCTCAGATTGCTCGAGCGCCTCCCAATCAAGTACAAGTCTCTACTCATGAGCCGGGTGATGACAACCCGAAGCAGCCGATGCATGTCCCTTTGGGTCCAAGATTGGTCGAGCCGCACGAAAGCCGGACACATTCCGCTTCTAGGGACGCCTTGGCCCCAGATAGCACTATCCCGCTAACACAAGATCGGATAATGGATTTAGTCACCAGCAAGGTTAAAACATTGGTGCCCGAAGCCGAAGCTCAGAAAGAAATTGGCAGTAGTGGGCGGCCATATCCCGCACAGTACGATCTGATCGAGTTCCCGTGCGGCTACGTCATTACTAAATTCGGAAGGTTTGACGGGACGGGAAACGCAAATCATCACGTCGCCCAATTTAAAGCATCGTGCGGAAATACAGGAGGCAATGATGCGCTCCTTCTTCGTCAGTTTGTCAGCAGCCTGACCGGTGTCGCTTTTGACTGGTACGCGAGTATACCAGACGGGTCCGTCATTACCTTTGCCCAAATGGAGTCACTGTTTCGGAAAAGGTTCTTGAGTGTCAATGATAAAATCTCCATTGCTGACCTTGTGAGGACCACGCCGGGGAAGAATGAAAGCAACACCGACTTTATCGCCCGATAGCGTAATCTCACAGTCAAGTGCGAACCGCCGCTGGAGCAGGACCAGTCAACACCGACTTTATCGCCCGATGGCGTAATCTCACAGTCAAGTACGAACCGCCGCTGGAGCAGGACCAGTCCGTCAGCCTTCTCATTAGGAACCTCAGCAATTGGATGGTCTCATTCTTGTGTACAGCATGCCTCAAGATGTTTCAAGAGCTAACCAAGAAAGTCCAAATGCTGGAACGCTCGAAGCAAGAGTCTACCCCGGACTCTCAGAGAGACAAGACTTGGAAAAGCAAGCGGGACAACAACCGTAGAAGCGGGAATTCCAGCAGTACCAATGTCTTCAATGCGTCCGAAAATGAAGACAAATGAACTGTAGGCGATTCCAAAACCAACCGGTCTCGAAAGCTATTGCTGGGAGGAGAAAGGCCTTCCCTAGAGGAGAAAAAGAACGAGGTTTACTCCTTCAGTAGGGACAAGGTCCGAAAGATATTTAGAGATGCCTTAAACAACGGTCTACAATTACCAGAGTCGAAAAGACCTCAAGAAGCAAAAATGACCGACAATCCCCTGTATTGCCCGTACCACCGAGTAGTGAGCCATGCGATCGAGGATTGCTATATCTTCAAAGACTGGGTCGAGAAGCAGTACAAGGCTGGAGAGATCGAGCTGTCCAAAAGTGTGTTGGTGAACAATCAAGTTGCAACCACCAACTTTATACAGACAGAAACTGAAGCCTTCTGGGAGCAGACAGCCGAATCCGCTGCCCTAAGAAATGAAACCGACTCACCGCAGCCTCCTTGGAGTAAGCATATATCTAATAAGACGAAGAAGATGCTAAAGCAACTTCAGAAAGAGCCCAGGACGGAATGGGAAGGGCAGAAGAACCCACCATTCCAGCTGCCAATTCGGCCCAATCAGGCTCAAAATCCAAAAAGCTCAAGAAGAAGAAAAGTGCAGCTCGATGCGAAAAGGGGTCTGCAGGAAGATCGACCATTCAAAAATATATCGATTCCCTCAAAGACTATGAACAGTAGGAAAGAACTCTGATTCAATTGAAGGCGTTCCTCCCTGTAGAAGCGGCTGAAATTATGGAGGAGTTAGAAGAAGACTCCAATGAAGAGATCCCTATAGTGACCTGCTACGCCATCCATCTTGGCAGCGACTCTGAGGAGGAGCTCTGTTTTCCCGAAGAGGACGAGAAGCTTGCCACAAAGGCCAACCAAATCCATCTTAGAAGCGGCAGGGATCTACTGCCAAATCAGGGAAACGCCCCAAAAGGAAAGGAAAAACAGGTGGCTAATGAGGAAGATGGCAGAGAGCTGGCTAATGAAAACTCAAGTCCTTCCTCAGTGGACTATAATATCTTGGCTCATCTCCGAAAGCTCCCGTCTCTCCTGAGCATCTACGATGCCTTGGTCCTATCTAAAGATCTTAGAGATGTTCTCATTCATGCTCTACAAAACCCTGAGCGGTATCAGGCTCGCTTTGCAGAAATTAATATGAAAGAAACCCAGTACGCTCTACATGCCGCCGCAATCACGTTTAAGGATGAAGACTTACTACTGGGAATGGCTGAGCATAATCATCCTCTTTACGTGACCGGGTACAGCGACGGAGATCAGATTAATCGCATATTGATTAATCCAGGATCCTCAGTGAACATCATGAACTTGCGGACCCTGAAGAGTTTGTCAATGGACGTCCGACACCTGTCAAGGGAAAGGATTGTCATTCAAGGTATCAATCAAAACTGCCAGCAAGTTCTGGGGTCTATAGCTTTGCCAATCAAATTTGGGGATCTGCAAACTGAAGCTAAGATATACGTGATCGACGCTGACACGTCTCATAAAATTCTCTTGGGACGGTCGTGGCTCCACGATTACAGCATCATTCCGTCAACTCTCCATCAATGCATGAAGTATACTAAAAATGGCGAAGAAAGATGCATTGACGGAGACATCCAGCCATTCGGTGTGCATGAAGTCCGATATGAAGATTCTCGGTACTTCATGAACCACCAAAATGCTAAGCCATAACTGACTGAGGATAGAGCGGCCCTAAAACTCAAAAGAAAATCTGAGCCGGCTGTCACTTTCAAAAGAAAAAACGCCTAAGTGCACCCGCGTTTCAGTAGTGACACTGATGAGTCCGATGCTGGAAGTCCGTCCTTCCGTAAAACTCGCCCTCGTTTCGGTAGCGATACGGACGAATCCTATACTGAAAGCCCATCTAGCAGCAAAGTCTGCCCTCATCTTGGCAGCGATACTGAAGAGTCGGAAGAAGAGGACCTACCGTACAACAGCTGTGCAGATTGGACCCCCATGCAGCAAGCGAAACTACGAGAGACCTTCGAAATTGCAGAAGAGTCCCTGGCCATCACAAGGGTGCCAGAACGAATGTGCAAAAAACTCGATGCATTGTCAGTCTCTACCGTGGACCAGCTGAAAACTTTCTACGTTCCCGGAAGGAAAAGTGGACAGAAAAGCATCCTGTTTTATGGGACAAACCCCGTTGTGCACCCGGACGATTTGTCTGTCGCGTGTCTTCCCTATGAGAGAGGCATAAGAGCCGTCCTCAATCCCAGATACTATGCACCCGAGATGCGGGGATATTTCAAAACGTGCAGATACCGGTTATATCAAACAGAGTCCGAAGCAAAGTTTTATGAAGGGATATGGCATCCGCCCCAGGTCCGAGCACTCATCGATGGACGAATTCCAGATAGACGGGGCATAGGCTTCAGTCAACCTGATTCCTAAGCATGCTACATGATCCATGTTGGTGAAGCCAGCGAAAGATCAAATGATGATGACGAGATAGCCGAGCCAGAAGAAGCTCCTCAAGAGCTCGAAGATGGTGGACAAGCAACCTTTGACGAGCTAACCGAGATTGACTTAGGAACGTCCGATAATCTAAGGCCGACCTACATCAGCTCACTCTTGTCAGAGGAAATGAAAAAGCAGATAATTTCCCTGCTGCATGAGTTCGTCGACTGCTTCGCGTGGACATACAAAGAAATGCCTGGCCTTTCCCCTGAAGTGGCCGTGCATAAACTAGCTATATCTCCTGATGCTAAGACAGTCAAACAAGCTCCTCGAAGAATGAGAAGGGAACTAGAAGAAAAGGTCATCGAGGAAACCAAGAAGCTCATCGATGCTGGCTTCATCAGGGAAAAGAAATATGCGGACTGGATCGCATGCATAGTCCCAGTGAAGAAGAAAAATGGGCAGATCCGAGTTTGTGTCGATTTCAGGGACCTCAACAAGGCATGTCCTAAAGACGACTACCCGCTACCATTCATGGAAATGATGGTCGATGACACCTCAAATTACGAGTTGTTCACCTTTATGGATGGCTCGTCTGGGTATAATCAGATCAAGATGTCGCCTGAGGATGAGAAGCACACAACATTTCTAACCCCGATCGGAATATACTGCTACAAAGTGATGTCGTTCGGACTGAAGAACGCAGGTGCTACATATCAAAGGGCAATGACCAATATCTTTGATGACCTAATTCATAAAGTCGTCGAATGTTATGTTGATGATCTGGTCGTCAAGACTAAAGCCAAGACCGATCACATCCAAGATCTTAGGACCGTTCTCACCAGACTGAGGGAGTACAATCTGAAAATGAATCCTCTGAAGTACGCTTTTGGCGTGTCATCAGGAAAATTCCTGGGTTTCATAGTCCGACATCGAGGGATTGAAGTTGACCCATCCAAGATAAAGGCCATCATGGAGATGCCCCCTCCGAAGAATCTGACGCAACTAAGATCTTTTCAAGCCAAGCTTGCTTATATACGAAGGTTTATCTCAAATTTATTGGGGGGATGTAGGCCCTTCTCAAAGCTCATGAAGAAAGGAGCTCCTTTTGTCTGGGATATTGAATGTCAAGAAGCGTTCGAAAGCATCAGACAGTACTTGTTGCACCTTCCAGTGCTGGCCGCTCACATTCCAAATAAACCGCTGATTCTCTACACTGCCGCGCTAGATGAATCACTAGGTGCGCTCTTTGCCCAGAACAACGAGGAGGGAAAAGAAAATGCCCTCTACTACCTCAGTCGAACTTTAGTTGGGGCGGAACACAACTATTCCCCGATTGAAAAGCAATTCATGGCCCTGATATTCGCTGTGAAGAAGCTGAGGCACTATCTGCTTGCTCATCGGGTTATGCTGATCTCCAAGGTCGACCCGCTCAAACACTTAATAACCAAAGCAAGCCTAGCCGGTAGAATGTCAAGATGGACTGTCATGCTGCTTGAGTTTGACATAGTTTATACTCCTCAGAAAGCAGTAAAAGGGCAAACTCTTGCAGACTTCCTTGCTGCTCATCCCGTATCAGAGGGGTCACCGCTCAATTGCGAATTACCAGACGAACAAGTGTCGCACCTTGAGGAAGGTGAGCCATGTTGGGAGCTCTACTTCGATGGAGCCTCATCAATAAGGACCTCCGGCAAATCAAGCATCCCGCAGATAAAAGCGGGGATAGGATTGGTGTTCATCACGCCATCGATGGGAACCCTACGATGTTCTTTTTCTCTCACCGAGCCTCGCACAAACAACGAGGCTGAGTACGAGGCTCTGATAGCTGGTCTGGAGCTCGCTATAGAAATGGAAATCATTCGGCTACGAGTCTACGGTGATTCCCAGCTTGTTGTCAACCAGGTAAGCGACGACTATAAGATATACAAGCCCGAGTTAGCTCGGTACAGAAGCCGAGTGGTGTAACTCATGAAACGGTTCACTCACATTGAACTAATGAGAGTCTCTAGAGCGTTGAACGGAAAAGCCGACATACTCGCTCGCCTAGCTAAAGAGCTAGCTGATCCTAACATGAACGAAATTCTAATCACAGTCAAAAGCCGGCAAATTCTGCCTCTAGCCTCTTTGTGTGAAGAAGAAGGCGTGGAACAAGAGAACAATCCCGCCAAAGAAGCTTCGATCGTCCAAGACGAGCCCGATTGGAGAGAACCCTTCATAGAGTACTTCCGATACGACAAGCTGCCCGAAGGAAAATCTGCGAGGATTCAGTTGAAGAAGAGAGCTCTCCGATACTTATTTGTAAATGACACGCTATACCGCAGGTCATACGACCAACTCTGGCTCAGGTGTCTGTCATTGGCCGAAGCCCAAAAGGTCATGAAAAAAGTTCACTCGGGCGTTTGCGGTGCTCACCAATCTGGCCCCAAGATGCGACTTCATATTAAACGGCTTGGGTATTACTGACCCACCATGATACGGGATTGCGGAGAGCATGCAAAGAAATGTCATATCTGCCAAATTCATGGTGATTTCATTCACACGCATCACAATCCGTTGCATCCTACGGTGGCGTCGTGGCCCTTCGAAGTCTGGGGGACCGACATAGTTGGCCCAATTGATCCTCCGTCATCCAGAGGCCACCGGTTCATATTGGCCGCAACTGACAATTTCTCCAGATGGGCTGAAGCTGTCCCGCTAAAAGAAGTCAAGACAGAAAATATTCTGATGTTCTTACAGCATAATATTCTTTACCGCTTCGGTACACCAAGAAGAATCATTTCTGACAACGGGCCTTCTTTCAAGAGCTTCAAAGTCTCAAGGTTCGCTACTCAGCACAAGATAGACTGGAGATTTTCCTCCATCTATAATCCAAGAGCCAATGGGCTAGCCGAAGCCTTCAATAAGACTCTATGCAAGCTCCTGAGGAAAAATGCTTCAGCCAACAAGAGAGACTGGAATCTCAAACTTCACGAGACGTTGTGGGCATATCGTACCACGCATTGTACTCCAACTCAGGCCACTCCATACTCATTGCTCTTCGGAGTGGAAGCGGTCATCCCCTTCGAAGTCGAAGTTCCAAACTTAAGAATGGTCGTTCAGCACGAGTTGACGGAGGAGGAAAACGTGCTCCTTCGGCTTGAAGAGCTCGACGCCCTTGAAGAAAAGAGGCTCGCGGTACAGTAAAATCTGGAGCTGTACCGTGCCCAAATGTCACGGGCCTATGACAAGATGACTCGTCTCCGCGCTTTCAAGAAAGGCAAATTGGTGTTGGTCCTCAAAAGACCAATCATCACCAATCGACATGCCAAGGGAAAATTCGAGCCAAACTGGGAAGGACCATACATCATCGAGAAAGTGTTCGACGGAGGATCCTACCAACTAATAAGTGCCGAGGGAGAAAGACTCATGCCACCCATCAATGACCGATATCTTAAGAAATACTACGCGTGAATGCTCCAAGTCGCAGGCGAATTGAGCACACAAGCCCTACGGTCTAGATCATACATCCTGTAAATCTGTATACAATCCATGGGCATAAACGGCCCCTATCTCTCCCAAGTCCTGCCGGTGAGACTACTTTTAAAGTCCTACCAGCGGCCAAAAAAAAACAAAAAAAACGGTATGTCCACAAGCAAAACGGGCACGGATGAAAACCCGAAAGGGCTCCGTGAGTAAAAACAGTAGGACTGCCGGCGAGTTTGTGAAAACCCGAAAGAGCGCAAACTCGTGAAAAGAGATAAAATACACTCGCAAAGTCCTCCCGACCTTGTGAGGAGAAAATCCATGCGTGAGATCCTTACGACTCACAAAGGAGCAACACACTTAGGAATCCCTGCGATTCCTAAGGAGAACATACACCTACGAGATCCTCTCGACTCGTAGGTAGAAAATGCTTTTATGAGACCCTTACGGTTCATAAAATTGAAAAGCCTTAGGTGATAGGGATCTAAACCTGTCTCCTGAGCCATCGCTCCCCAACGGGCAACGGCAAATAATGAGTCGCTCCTGGCATTTCGCTTCAGTGTTAGCGGTGCTGATGCCGACCAAAAATCCAAATCCCAAGTCCTCTCGAGGCAAATGATGAGTTGCTCCTGGCATTATCCCAGTGCAGCAATGCTGATGCCAAACAAGATCCAAATTCTAAGTCCCCAAACGGCGAATGATGAGTCGCTCCTGATATTATATTTCAGTGCAGCGATGCAGACGCCAACTAAAATCCAATCTTCCAAAATTCTCCCAGCCCTACGGTTGGTCCCCAAGTTGACTACCGTATACAATCCACTGGCTCAAATAATTCTCATCATACCCATGCCCCACCGCAACCACCAGTTACACGGCTGGTCTCCGCCCCTTGAATTATGCTCCATTTGGGAAGACCCACTCATGTGTCCTCACGATACATGAGGAGAACAAACTTACGGGATCTTCACGACTCGTAAGAAAACACCTTCGAGAGATCCTTACGACTCACAAAGGAAAAACACACTTAGGATTCCTCACGACTCCTAAGGAGAAAGTACACCTACGAGATCCTTTCGACTCATAGGGAGAAAATGATTTTATGGGACCCTTACGGCTCATAAAATTGAAAAGTCTTAGGCGATAGGGACCTAAACCTGTCTCCTAAGCCATCTCTCCCCAACAGGAAAAGGCAAATGATGAATTGCTCCTGGCACATGTGCTTCAGTGTTAGCAACGCTGATGCCTACCCTAATACAAAAATTCCAAACACCAATCCAATAAACCCCTAAGTCTTTAAACTGGGAATAGATGACCTCTAAGTCATTAAACTGGGAACATATGACCCCTAAAGTCGTTAAACTGGGAATGAGGGAAATCTCCTCATGGCAAATGATGATTCGCTCCTGGTACCATATTCCAGTGAAGCGATGCTGATGCTAAACCAAAACCAAAATCCCCAAACCCTGTCATGGCAGATGATGATTCGCTCCTGGTACCATATTCCAGTATAGCGATGCTGATGTCAACCCAAATCATATCAAGTCAGCAAGACAACCAACAACCTCCCTGGCGGAATCATGCTCCACCTCGGAAACAAGTCAAATCCCGACACCGCAGAAAGCGGAGCAAGTCAAATCAGAACATTCGACCGTCCAAGTCGCTAAAAGGGCATCATCGACCGTCCAAGTCGCTAAAAGGGCAGCACCGACCGTCCAAGTCGCAAAAAGGGCAGCATCGACCGTCCAAGTCGCTAAAAGGGCAGCACCGACCGTCCAAGTCGCAAAAAGGGCAGGATCGACCGTCCACGTCGCTAAAAGGGCAGCATCGACCGTCCAAGTCACAAAAAGGGCAGAACCGACCGTCCACGTCGCTAAAATGGCAGCACCAACCATCCACGTCGCAAAAAGGGTAGCATCGACCGTCCAAATCGCAAAAAGGGCAGCACCGACCGTCCACGTCGCTAAAATGGAAGCACCGACCGTCCATGTTACAAAAAAGGAAGAACCGACCGTCCAAGTCGTTAAAAGGGCAGCACCGACCGTCCACGTCGCTAAAAAGGCAGCATCGACCGTCCACGTCGCTAAAAGGGCAGCACCGACCGTCCACATCGCTAAAAGGGCAGCAACGACCTCCTCGTCGGAATTATGCTCCGCCTTAGAATCAAGTCAACCAGACACTCCATCTCGGAGACACGTCAAATATCGACCGTCCATGTCGTAAAAAAGGCAGTGCCAGCTTCCCAAAAAGCGGGAACCAAATCAAGTCGCCTCCACGTGAAAGAAGATCCATCAATTTCATGCACACGACCCACATATGCTGCGTGTATTTTTTGATAGGGGCACATTGTTGGGGTCAAAATTTACGCCCCGGTTGACCAAGTCAAAATCAAAGTCAACCCCAGGTCAAGTGGGTCAATGCCCGGGTCGAGCCCGAACACGAAGCGTCTGGCCTTCCGCCATGCCAAAATAAAAAATTTGTAATAAATAATTTTGGTGTATTTCCTTCTTTTCTTATTTTTTGAATAAATGTAAGAAAAATGGACATAAAGCCAAATTTTTTTAAAGCCCATGGCTTATGTGCAAAAAGAAATAGCACATGAGGCATGGAATGGGCAAAATGCCATTTTGTAAAGCCCGAGGAGCTATATGTAAAGTGTATAGCCTATAAAGGCAAAGATAATGAAAATATCTCAGGAACTTTTTCTCTCTCCCAAAAAAAAAAGATCTGTGCTCGTTCTCCTTCCTCAAGGTTCTAAAACCTTCTTCTTTCTTTTGAATTAAATCAAGAGTTTTACTCTTCCTTTTCCAAAACTAAATAGTTCTTCACCACAAAACCCACAAAGGTGAGCTTGGATCTTCCATCAGATCTTAAAAATAAGAGATTTTTAAAATCTCACCCCTCTTGTTATCCAAGAGCTGGCCAACAGAGGAGGAAGAAGGAGACCCATCTCCAAAGACCCCACTTTGGGGAAGATCCAGGGCTCAAGGGGAGAAGCCCCTTCATCAGCTTCATAAATATCTTAGGAGTTTAACTTCTCATACACACACACACACAAAATAATAAGTATTTCTTTCTGGCAGTACAACTCCCAGTGCAGGGACCAAGTCACTTTTGTCGCCCAGCGCCCTAGCGCCTACGTGCTTGGCACGTAAGGCGCTAGCGCCCAAAGCGCTAGTGCCCGAGCGCCCACATGCCTGGCATGTGTGGCGCTAGCGCCCAAAGTGCTAGCGTCCGAGCGCCCACGTGCCTGGAACGTGAGGCGCTAGCGCCCAAGGCGATAGCGCCCAAGGCGATAGCGCCAGCGCCCGAGCGCCCGCTTGCCGCGCACGTGAGGCGCTGACGCTTTCTCCCACGCATCCTTTGGATGCTCTTTCCCTTTTATACACACACACATACACACACTCTACAACACTGTCCCCCGTTAGCCCCCTTGACCCCCAGACCGCAATCCGGGTAGCGGGACCCCCGTAAAAACTCTGCGGGGCCCCCGATATATCCAAAACCCCTTTCAAAACACAACACACATATACTGCACATCGAGTTCGCATGACCTGTTTGACCCGTTAATCGGAGATTCTCTCGCTCCAAAGGCGAGGGGTAATTAACGACAGCTTAGTCCGCGGCTGCCGGAGATTCGGATCCCACAATCAATAAACCCCAGCCTACCCTAGGCAGGGGGAATCTGTAATGCGCCTGACAAGCGCGCGCATATTCCCATCTCAATGGGGTGACGAAAAACACGCTGCAATGAGTAGGGTTGACTCATCCACAACATAGAGCTCCGATACTAACACATGAAATGGACATGTGTTTCCTTACTCCTAGGGTCCCACTCTTGAGCTCGTGAATACTTCTACGGCTAAGTTGACATTCAAACTTGGAACATAACGTTAACATAATGACCATATAGAGACATATAGTATATATTTACCAATGAATATATACTTTTACTCGTCATATATATATTCTACACTTGTCATTTTTACTCTTATTTTATCCTTGTCATTTTAATCTTATTTTATCTTTGGGACTTACCGAGCGCTAGTTCGCCGTCGGGAAATCACCCACCCTTATTTTCTTGGTCGTCAGATACGATCGAGATGGAGGAAGTGGAGGCCATAGTGGAAGACTACAATCAGATTTCTGTCATGCCCCGCTTCCCAGAGTACTCTAAAATGGGCACGTGACATAGCCAACCATGCTACCTATGGGTAGGAAGTATCCATCCACAGTCACATTACGGCTGTAGAGATATCAAGAACAAAATAAAACTATCTAAAACATGTCCATAAGCCAAGATAACATGAGTCAAGAATAATAAAATGCAGAAGCAAAAGATCCAATACAAAATAACTGGAATGTATGTCCTATAATGCGGGCTCACATCAGGAATAAAATGCAGGAAATAAAAGAACTAACTACTGTTGACACCTCACAGCTCAGCCTGCTGGCTGAAATACTCCTGCTCGGACAGCAGCAGCGGTACCGAATCTGGGCCATGCAAAACCCAGACGTCAGCGCGTCGTGTCATCAAATAATAAAATATAAACAGGGTAACAGGCAATGCAAATATAAACATGAATGAAAAGCAGGTGTAACAGTAATGTAGATCAGGGCAGTGCAGGGTAGTGTGTATTGAGTAACTAAACTGTTCTATCAGGTTTTCTATTCTAAAGTCTTTGAAATCAAATTGATGAATCATCGATGTAACTCAATAGTATCCCGTGCATACCCGGGACCACGGTCCAGATTTTTGGGCTGAAACCGAGACATGCCGCTAGGCACTAAAACAGGAATATGTACATATGAATGATGTCAGCAGCATCATCCCAAGGCTGGCCTAGCCTCTAAGACTGATCAGAATAAGTATCGAACTGTTGAGTTACAAGTCAGGTTTCACCATTGATTTTCCCATACCCCCAAGTTATATGTGTATGTCAAGTCAGGTATTCAGTAATCAAGAACTAATACCAACACAGGATCAGGTAAGCAGGTTTGTCTGGATAGACTACATGAACGGTCCGTGAGGACTACATGTCAGGTTTGTTGGCATTAGACACAAGATCAGGTAACAGGTCAATCCATGGTACAACAGGTCAAGTCAGGTAGTGTACGGTACCATGTTGGTCAAACGATATATATGTAGCAAGTCATGTCAAGGTGTAAACGATATCATGGGTGTGCTCATAATCAGCTAGCATACTCAGGGTTAAATAATCAAGCATGGTTATCAACAACATGATCTAAACAATGAGTTAAGCAATAAGCAGATTTGTTTATTTAGCTGTACAGTTATCACTTGTGTTAAACAGACAGTGTCAACATAATATGAATACAGAATGATAGATGTAACTGTTAATAAATATTGAGTGTCCCAAGGATGCGACGACATGTATAATCTGTTTAATGAATGCAATTGTAATTAGACCGGTTAAAGTTGCACATGAATGTCTGACAGGCTAAACTGGATAAAAAAGGTACCATAGCAGTAAACAAATGTGATCTATCATGTACAGGTGACGGTTAGATGTAAATAATCAGATGCAAGCTTAATTTTCACGTTCGGAATCATAAAATGTATAACGGAACTTATACGGTTAACATGAAATCCTTTTCTATCAATTCTAATTAGAGATTTAACAGGAAATAATTAATTTAGCATATGAATAGTTTAAAATAGCATGTAGCAAGTTTCACTTGTCTCGACGGGTCGCGAATCGGGAAAACGGAACGTTACACGTCGGCGGGGAAAAGTCGTGACGCGCGCACGGTGCACGGAACAAGTCCGAACGACAAACAGTGGAACCACACGGGTCAGAGTTTCTCGCTGGATCGTCGGGAAACATCGTCGGCACGGTCGGATTCCGGCCAACACAAAAACAGTGAACAACCAAGATGCATACAAGAAAAGAGAATGAAAATGAAGAAGAAGGGAAGGAGGATTGAGAAGAGGGTGCTCACGATGATCTGTAGAGGGGTTGTGATCGTCGACCACATCGACGGAGCTCCGGTGCACGACCTGCAGAGGACTACCAGCAGATCAAGACTAGATCTGAAAAGAAAGAAGGAAGGAGAAGAAGAAGAAGAAGAAGGGATAGGTAAAGCTTACTGGGGTTTGCACGAAGGCCGGAGCACGAAGACGAGGCCACTGGCGGCGATTCCCGGCGGTGCAGACGTGCAGGGGGCGCAGTTGCAGGTGCAGGGTGCACGGAAGAGGAAGAAAAGGATTTGGAGGTGACGAGGGCGAGGAGGCGACGTGTTCTGCGATGACGGTGTCGGTGCTCGGGCTACGGCGGTGGAAGATGAGGCGGCTAGGGTCTCGGGGAGGTGGGTTTTTGTTTCTGTGAAGAAATATGGAGGAAGAGAAAGATTTATAAAGAAGAGGAGAGAGAGAGAGAGAGAGAGAGAGACGTGGGGAAAGAGAGAGAGAGAGAGACGCGGGGAAAGAGGAGAGAGACAGAGAGGAAGAGAGAGATCGAGAGGAGAGAGAAAGCGAGAGGAGAAAGAAAGTTGGCGTTAGCGCCAGAGAGAGAGAGACAGAGAGAGAGAAGAGAGAGAAAGAGAGATTGTGGGGCCCGGGGAGGTTAAAGAATGATGGGGATTGGCTGTTAAAAATTTTGTGAAAGATTTAAGGGGAAAAGGGTAGCGTGGGGGTTTTAAAATTTGTAAAAGATTGTAAAAGAAATGGAAAATATTTTCTGGGGTTGGATTTTATATCCGACGGTTTAAAAAAAATATTAGAAATTAGGATTTGGCGCAAATGTAAAATATTTCGGAAGTGCGTCCGGGTCGGGTCCAAAAATTTGAATTTGAAATAAGAAAATTATCGGCGGGTTCAAAAAATTAAAATGAAGTATTTTACAATCAAAAAGCATACCCCCAAAACGGACGCACGTACGCGCGCATAGCCGTCCAAACACGTCCGTTTCACTGAACGGGACGAGAACACGATGCAGGGACGCTACCACAGGGTTAGGGGTGTCGAGCAGGCCATGACAAGTATTTTTTTAATTTAATTTTAGATGACAAAATTTTTTATATGCAAGAATTTGAATTGTCTGGTAAATTACAATAAGCACAGCCAAGTAAGATCAATGAAATAAATATCACACACCATTCATACGGTAACTGAAATTTGTAGAACTGGACTCGGTTGTTACATTATACCCAACTACAAAAGGATTTCGTCCTCGAAATTCCAAGAACACAAAGATAGACGAAAACAAACTATAAGAAGAGATGAGGAAACTTCTGCCGGATTTCATCTTCACGTTCCCAGGTGGGCTCTCCATGCGAGCGATTACCCCAAGAAACAAGTACAAGAGGGATAACCTTGTTCTTAAGAACCTTTTCTCTTCGATCCAAAATTTCAACCGGTCGCTCCTCAAAAGTCAAGTCTTCTCGTACCGTCAGCTCCGAATGATCCAATACATGCGTTTCATCTCGAACATACTTACGGAGTTGAGATACGTGGAACACATCGTGCACATTCGCCAAGGACTGTGGTAACGCCAAATGATACGCTACCTCACCAACACGCTCCAAGATCTCAAAGGGTCCAACGAATCGAGGACTGAGCTTTCCTCGACTTCCAAAACGAATCACCCCTCTAGCTGGTGATATCTTCAAGAATACAAAATCACGCACGGCGTACTCTAGAGGTCTTCTCGACGTATTTGCCCAACTCTTATGTCTGTCTTGTGCTGCCTTCATATGATTCCTGATAGTGTTAACTTTCTCAACTGTCTGCACAACCAAATCTGGTCCCAACAATCTTCGTTCACCGACATCGTCCCAACAAACAGGTGAACGGCATTTGCGACCATACAAAGCTTCAAATGGAGCCATCTGAATAGTCGCCTGGAAACTATTGTTGTAAGAAAACTCCACCAAATGTAGATGATCCTCCCAAGAACCCTTGAAGTCCAACATGCACGCTCTCAACATATCTTTAAGAGTTTGGATCGTTCTCTCCGACTGACCATCAGTTTGAGGATGATAAGCTGTGCTAAACTTCAATCGAGTCCCCAAACTTTCCTGTAAACTCCTCCAGAAGTGTGATAAGAACCGAGTGTCCCGATCGGACACGATGCTCACCGGTACTCCATGCAATCTTACAATCTCCTGCATGTACCGCTCCGCCAAAGTCTCTGTTGATTGACCAACCCGAAAAGGGATAAAATGAGCTGCCTTGGTCAATCGATCAACAATCACCCATACTGCATTGTTTCCTTTTGGACTCCGCGGTAAAGCCGTCACGAAATCCATGGTTATATGTTTCCACTTCCATTGAGGAATCGGAAGTGGTTGCAATAAACCAGCAACCCTTTGATGTTCAGCCTTAACTTGCTGACACACCAAGCACTTTGCCACAAAGCGAGCGATCTCCCGCTTCATACCTTCCCACCAGAACTGCTGTCGTACGTCTCGGTACATCTTCGTACCTCCTGGATGCACGGAATAAGCTGAACTGTGTGCCTCATTCATAAGTTCTTCACGAATATCTCCCTTCGGCACACACAAACGGCTACCATATCTCAACGAACCGTCTTCATGGATCAATAAATCTGTTCGTAGCCCGGCCTCAACCTGTTCTCGAAACTTTTGCAATCTAGGATCTTGCGATTGCGCTGCCTTAATATTCTCGATCAATGACGAATGTACTTGCAGCTGCATCAACTGTCCCGAAGAATGCGGTAGCACAACCTCCAAATCAAATCTTCGAAAGTCTTCCACGAGTTCCTTCTGCATAGTCAACATCTGAATTGCTGGTAATCGACTGAGCGTATCCGGTACGACATTAACCTTTTCCGGATGGTACTTGAGATCAAGATCGTAGTCAGCCATCAGCTCTAACCATCTACGTTGCCTCATATTAAGCTCCTTCTGCGTGAACACATACTTCAAGCTCTTATGATCAGTAAAAACTTCGACCCTTTCGCCCAAAAGGTAATGTCTTCAAATCTTCAAAGAGAAAATCACAGCCGCAAGCTCCAAGTCGTGAGTTGGGTAATTCTTTTCATGGGTCTTCAACTGTCTTGATGCGTACGCTACAACCTTCCCATGCTGCATCAAAACACATCCCAATCCTTTCCCAGATGCGTCGCTGTGAATCACCAATCCTCCGGAATTGTCTGGCACGGTCAGAATAGGGGCAGTTATCAATTTCTGCTTCAACATCTCAAAAGCTGACGCACATCTATCCGTCCACACAAAAGGTACCTCTTTGCGCATATGCTTGGTCAACGGCTCCGCCAGACGAGCAAAGTTCTCCACAAATCTTCTGTAATATCCGGCGAGTCCAAGAAAGCTTCTTATCTCCGCAACATTCTTTGGAATCGGCCAATCACGAACTGCTGCAATCTTTTCAGGATCGACGGCGATTCCATCGTCAGACACAACATGCCCTAAAAACTTTACTTCTTCCAGCCAAAACTCGCACTTGCTCATCTTCGCATATAACTTCTCTTGTCTCAACGTCTGCAGTGCGATCTTCAAATGCTCAGCATGCTCTTCAAAACTCTTCGAGTAAACCAGAATATCGTCAATGAACACCACAATAAACTGGTCCAAGAATGGTGAAAAGATTCGGTTCATCAAGTCCATGAATATCGCCGGTGCATTCGTTACTCCGAAGGGCATCACTAAGTACTCGTAATGTCCATACCGAGTTCAGAACGCCGTCTTGCAGATATCTTCTGCTTTCACTCGGACCTGATGATATCCGGATCGCAAATCCAGCTTCGAGAATACCCTCGCGCCACTAAGCTGCTCAAAAAGTTCGCCGATGCGTGGGATCGGGTACTTGTTCTTAATAGTCACCCGGTTTAATTCTCGATAGTCGATGCACATCCTTCTTGTGCCATCTTTCTTCTTAACTAGAAGAACTGGAGCTCCCCAAGGCGAGTTACTGCTTCGAATCCAACCCTTCTCAAGCAGTTCAGCAACCTATTTCTTAACTTCCAACTCCACTGGTGCCATTGGATAATACGCTTTAGATACTGGCGCTGCACCAGGAATAAGATCAATTGCGAACTCCACGTCTCGCTTCGGCGGTAATCCCAATATGTCTTCAAACACGTCCACAAAATCATGAACAATAGCTGGCTCATCACTTTTATCAATCTCCATTGATGCAAGAATATTATTTGTCGGCCTAGCCCTAAACTCGACTGGCCCGACAGAATTGCTTCCTCCAATGAAGGTAAACTCGGGATGTCCGGGAATCTGAAAAATTACTTTCTTTGCTCTACAATCAATGTGAGCGTGGAAAGTGCCAACAAAATCCATTCCCAAGACGACTTCGTAGCTGCCCGTATAGATTACTAAGAAATCTGCAAAAAGCTCCCGTCCGCCAACAATAACTGTACAATCTTTACATTCCCTACTAGATATGATTTTCCCATTCCCAGTGTGTATGTCCCAGAAACTAGACAGGGTCGTGCAGGTAATCGAGTGTGTAGCTATAAACTTGGACGGCATAAAACAATGGGATGCACCAGAATCAAATAACGCTAATGCGGGAAAACCATGAACGAGTAGAGTACCTGAAACAACTTCTCCTGATGCCTTAGCTTCCTCAGCCGTCAAGGTAAAAGCTCGAGCTTGATTAGATCCTTGAGTCAGCTGCTTCTGTCCCTGGAACGGTCTCTGTGGAGGCTTCTGAATATCATCCCTCGCACGAAGCTTCGACGGACATGAGTTAACAGCGTGATCTGCCGCTCCACAAACTAAACAAAGTCCTTGCCTCCTTCGACAATCCTTTTGCACGTGGCCAGGTAAATTACAGTAGTTACAAGTCACGCTCTTTCTCTGGTCAACCACAACATGCTTCTTCATTGGTGCTATGCCACGATGGTCCACTGGAATACCTCTGCGACCATGAGCTCGGTTTGGTACAAATGTCGGCTTCCTTACCGCAACTGCTGTCTGCTGCAAACTCCCATTCTTCCCAGATAGGCTCTGCTGTTCTCGGGCTGCGTAAGTACCTGTGAGAAAATGGTCAAACCCAGGGAGACAATCTGTCTCTGGATGTCCACATCCAAGCTGCGCATAAACCTCCTTGCCCTGTCTGCATCGTTAGCAACTAAAGGTCCAGCGAATCTACTAAGCCGTGTCCATTATGCTGCATGCACATCTATGGGTGCTCCATTCTGCTTCAGACCGATGAATTTCTCTTCCATTTCCTCCCGTGCAGTCCGCGGAAAGAACTTCTCCAGGAAACTCTTTGAAAAATCTGCCCACTTGATCGGCTTGGTCAAGCGGGTCTCCTCCACAAGCCACCATTCACGGGCGTAGTCCACTAACTGAATACGCACCACATCAACTCTTTTATCATCTGGAATCTGTGCCGCAATAAGTAAGTTCTCCGTGTCAACCAGCCACTGCTCTGCTGGCAACGGCTCCTCCAAACCGGTAAATACCGACGGACCCAAACGTCGGAAGTCTGCTACGGTCCCCACACGATCAACTGGTTTAGCTCCAACATTGTTCACAGACTGCTGAACGGTCTGCAAACCTTCCTGAAACGATTCAGCTTGCTGCTGGATCAGCTCGGTCTGCCTCTTTTGATTCTCCAGCATTCCCCGAATTACTCCAAGCATGGCGGCTTCATCAACACGCCTTTGGTACGTCTTCAGATTCTTGCCTGCCATACTCCTGAAATCAAAACACCCAAGATTAGCATGATAACAAATTTACAATATGGATCAAGGCTAGAACTCCAAGTTACTTAAATAGAGTGCCGCATTGTAACTATGCCGCGGTATCATAGCCACAATTACATAACTCCACCCAAGTCGCCTAAGTCCTAGAGATAACAAGAAATCAGGTTTCAAGTCGATATGCAAAGGAAGTTTGCACATCGTAAAAGATATAACCAGGAAGAATTTGATTCAAGAACGGTAAACGGCAAGGTGGCAGGACATGTTTCCTAAACACGGGTATTCTGATTCGTGTATTGGGTACAATACCCAACTACAAAAGAATCAACCCGACTAACCTATGGCTCTGATACCAAAAGAACCATGTCACGCCCCGCTTCCCAGAGTACTCTAAAATAGGCACGTGACATAGCCAACCATGCTACCTGTGGGTAGGAAGTATCCATCCACAGTCACATTACGGCTGTAGAGATATCAAGAACAAAATAAAACTATCTAAAATATGTCCATAAGCCAAGATAATATGAGTCAAGAATAATAAAATGCGGAAGCAAAAGATCCAATACAAAATAACTGGAATGTATGTCCCATAATGCGGACTCACATCAGGAATAAAATGCAGGAAATAAAAGAACTGACTACTGTTGACACCTCACAGCTCAGCCTGCTGGCTGAAATACTCCTGCTCGGACTGCAGCAGCAGTACCGAATCTGGGCCATGCAAAACCCAAACGTCAGCGCGTCGTGTCATCAAACAATAAAATATAAACAGGGTAACAGGCAATGCAAATATAAACATGAATGAAAAGCAGGTGTAACAGTAATGAAGATCAGGGCAGTGCAGGGTAGTGTGTATTGAGTAACTAAACTGTTCTATCAGGTTTTCTGTTCTAAAGTCTTTGAAATCAAATTGATGAATTATCGATGTAACTCAATAGTATCCCGTGCATACCCGGGACCACGGTCCAGATTCTCGGGCTGAAACCGAGACATGCCGCTAGGCACTAAAACAGGAATATGTACATATGAATGATGTCAGCAGCATCATCCCAAGGCTGGCCTAGCCTCTAAGACTGATCAGAACAAGTATCGAACTGTTGAGTTACAAGTCAGGTTTCACCATTGATTTCCCCATACCCCCAAGTTATATGTGTATGTCAAGTCAGGTATTCAGTAATCAAGAACTAATACCAACACAGGATCAGGTAAGCAGGTTTGTCTGGATAGACTACAGGAACGGTCCGTGAGGACTACATGTCAGGTTTGTTGGCATTAGACACAAGATCAGGTAACGGGTCAATCCATGGTACAACAGGTCAAGTCAGGTAGTGTACGGTACCATGTTGGTCAAACGATATATATGTAGCAAGTCATGTCAAGGTGTAAACGATATCATGAGTGTGCTCATAATCAGCTAGCATACTCAGGGTTAAATAATCAAGCATGGTTATCAACAACATGATCTAAACAATGAGTTAAGCAATAAGCAGATTTGTTTATTTAGCTGTACAGTTATCACTTGTGTTAAACAGACAGTGTCAACATAATGTGAATACAGAATGATAGATGTAAATGTTAATAAATATTGAGTGTCCCAAGGATGCGACGACATGTATAATCTGTTTAATGAATGCAATTGTAATTAGACCGGTTAAAGTTGAACATGAATGTCTGATAGGCTAAACTGGATTAAAAAAAAGGTACCATAGCAGTAAACAAATGTGATCTATCATGTACAGGTGACGGTTAGATGTAAATAATCAGATGCAAGCTTAATTTTCACGTTCGGAATCATAAAATGTATAACGGAACTTATACGGTTAACATGAAATCCTTTTCTATCAATTCTAATTAGGGATTTAACAGGAAATAATTAATTTAGCATATGAATAGTTTAAAATAGCATGTAGCAAGTTTCACTTGCCTCGACGGGTCGCGAATCGGGAAAACGGAATGTTACACGTCGGCGGGGAAAAGTCGTGACGCACGCACGGTGCACGGAACAAGTCCGAACGACAAACAGTAGAACCACACGGGTCAGAGTTCCTCGCTGGATCGTCGGGAAACGTCGTCGGCACGGTCGGATTCCGGCCAACACAGAAACAGTGAACAACCAAGATGCATACAAGAAAAGAGAAAGAAAATGAAGAAGAAGGGAAGGAGGATTGAGAAGAGGGTGCTCACGATGATCTGTAGAGGGGTTGTGATCGTCGACCACGTCGACGGAGCTCCGGTGCACGACCTGCAGAGGACCACCGACAGATCAAGACTAGATCTGAAAAGAAAGAAGGAAGGAGAAGGAGAAGAAGAAGAAGAAGAAGGGATAGGTAAAGCTTACTGGGGTTTGCACGAAGGCCGGAGCACGGAGACGAGGCCACTGGCGGCGATTCCCGGCGGTGCAGACGTGCAGGGGGCCGCGGTTGCAGGTGCAGGGTGCACGGAAGAGGAAGAAAAGGATTTGGAGGTGACGAGGGTGAGGAGGCGACGTGTTCTGCGATGACGGCATCGGTGCTGGGGCTACGGCGGTGGAAGATGAGACGGCTAGGGTCTCGAGGAGGCGGGTTTTTGTTTCTGTGAAGAAATATGGAGGAAGAGAAAGATTTATAAAGAAGAGGAGAGAGAGAGAGAGACGCGGGGAAAGAGAGAGAGAGAGAGAGAGAGATCGAGAGGAGAGAGACAGAGAGGTAGAGAGAGATCGAGAGGAGAGAGAAAGCGAGAGGAGAAAGAAAGTTGGTGTTAGCGCCAGAGAGAGAAAGAGAGAGAGAGAGGAGAGAGAAAGAGAAGGAGAAAGGGAGAGAGAAAGAGAGATTGTGGGGCCCGGGGAGGTTAAAGAATGATGGGGATTCGCTGTTAAAAATTTTGTGAAAGATTTAAGGGGAAAAGGGTAGCGTGGGGGTTTTAAAATTTGTAAAAGATTGTAAAAGAAATGGAAAATATTTTCTGGGGTTGGATTTTATATCCGACGGTTCAAAAAAAATATTAGAAATTAGGATTTGGCGCAAATGTAAAATATTTCGGAAATGCGTCCGGGTCGGGTCCAAAAATTTGAATTTGAAATAAGAAAATTATTGGCGGGTTCAAAAAATTAAAATGAAATATTTTACAAAAAAAAAAAAGCATACCCCCAAAACGGAAGCACGTACGCGCGCGTAGCCGTCTAAACACGTTCGTTTCACTGAACGGGACGAGAACACGATGCAGCGACGCTACCATAGGGTTAGGGGTGTCGAGCAGGCCATGACAAGTATTTTTTTAATTTAATTTTAGATGACAAAATTTTTTATATGCAAGAATTTGAATTGTCGGGTAAATTACAATAAGCACAGCCAAGTAAGATCAATGAAATAAATACCACACACCATTCATACGGTAACTGAAATTTGTAGAACTGGACTCGGTTGTTACAATTTCTCCTCGGGATTAGCTTAGCTTCACTTTCTATTCAGCTCATATATGTCACATGTTTAGGCATTTTCCTTTATTGTATTTACTTTGCAGTTGAAACTCATGTACTTGTAAATTTTGGAAGTTGAATGTAAATAAAGATATTTGTTGAAAAACTTTACAGTCTCTATTTATTTTTACATTGTGTATTATTATTTCAATATGTTTAGTATATTTATTTAGAAAATGACCTTCTCTGAATAAATATACAGCGGGCTTACCACGTCATCGTTTCCGTCTACTGGGAAGCGGAGCGTGACATCATCTCTCTCTTCCCACTATCTCTTTTAAATAAAAAAAACACATACACACACGCATATATCCCTCTCTCTCTCTTATGCACGCAACTCTCTCTCTCTCCTCTATTTCTTTTCTCCCGAGATTTCCCAACCTGCGCCCTCAACGCCACCGCCCCTACCTCCATCGGCCCCGATCCTCTTTCTCCCTCTCACCTCGACCATCGCCGCAACCCTCTCCTTCACCCTCATAGCCACTGCATCCTACTCCACGACCCATCGCCTGCATTCATCTCCACCACCAACCTCGCACTACTATCTCCATCGTGTTAGGAATATGTATGCCCGAGAGGCCATTATTGTACATATGATGTATATTATAGTGGATGCTTGAACATATATATAGAGGACTTTCTTGTTCGACATGATAGTATGCTATCTAGTTACTTTTTATCTTAACATGTTGACCGGTATTCTTTACTGTCTTGCTCTCACATGTTGATAAAGCCCTTAGGATATGTACTTGACTATCAGGATTATGATGAGATCATACCAGTGGGGTCAGGGTGGTCCATAAGTACATCCTTTAATCAGTTCCTAGTTGTGGGAATATCGAGACCAGGGAATCGATATTTCAGTATAGACTAGTGTGTACGTTTCTTGTCCTTTAGAGGGCGATGGTAGATCCCACAACTATTGGTGTGTGACATCAAAGATTGTACACATGTGCTCATTGGAGAATGGGTACACCGAACAAGACTCGCCGTTGACTCCTATGTGGTAGTATACCTATCGTCAGATAGCAGTCCTTTGGTGACACTGGTAAAGGTTAGTCTGTAGACCCAAGATCGTCATAGAGTCATGTGTGGCTCCCACTGTGCTTTGATTTCCTCCCTAACACGGCTCAAAGGAGTCATGCAAACAGGTGGATTTTGCGTACAGTCCCAAGTCACATGGAGGCAATGCGATAGGAGGGGTTTCGTCTCTCCCGGTATTGGGGGTTGATGTTGCGCTATGCTCGATTGGCTATAACTGGAAGTCCAGGGCTGCTGCTGAGATTTACTGATAAGAGTTATCAGTAGTTTCTCAAACCGTTATAGGCCAGATATCGGCATAACTTATCACGTTACTGGGGTCTGACGTTTACCACCCCTAGACATGATATGCGATATATCATACGAAGAGACCAGACTGTACGGTAGTGTTACTGATAAGCTTCATGGAGAGTATGGATGAGCTTTCTTGTTGATCTTTATATCGCTCAATACCCGGGTAGCCATTACGTCCAGCTAGTACCGCTGACGGCTTGTAGGTGATTGATGTGATCATCACCTACTGTTGGTGTATTGACGAGTCTTTAGAGTCCCACACAGAAGTTTCCTGGTTCGAGCGAAACGAAGTAGGGCACATATGTTGATATGTGTGTGGGCCTGATTAAATATGAGTATGTGATACCGTATTATAATCTGGCAGTTATCTGATGTCGGTCAGGTTATATGTGATATAACCGGATTATCGAATCAAGTGTTGGTTTGATAATGTGATATTCAGATTAATGATATTAGTCGGTTATATGTGATATAACCGGATTATTAGATCAAGTGTTGATTTAATAATGTGATATATATTATATGTGATATAATTATATCTTAACTAATATCATTAGCTCACTAATTGCTTTATATATATATATTGATGTATATTTGATATATATAAATATATATATTATTATATGAAGCGTGACATGTTATTCTATTTTTAGAAAATAGAAAAATGAGGTGTAAATTGTGGAGATATTTATGGAATGGACAAGGCATGGGTTTTATTATTTGTATATTAGTCTTGACTCGCTATTCAAGTATGGTTGCAATTTAGAATTGCAATTTTATTCCATGCTTGAATAAGTGAGGAAAGAGAGAGCCATTTGAGTTTACTCTCATCATTTTCATTCTTCATGCCTTAGCCATTTCTTGAGCTCTTGCTTCATCTTACTCTCTACAATTTTCTTCATCTCACTTCCATGTTCAAACCCTCACATGTGATGTGAATCATTGAACTTGTGAAAACCCTAGTGTGCCAATTAAACCCCTACTTCACCATCACACATTAGATTAGCAATTTGATGTGGAGTGTTGCTTTCACTAAGGGTTATCTTGAGCTAGTAGACTTCGGGTGGATCGTCTTTGGCGTGAAGATCACGAAGAAGGTTCGTTCAACTCGAAGAGTATCCTAGTAGAGTCGTGTGGACTTCAATCCGGAGTTATTGAAGAGAAGGACTCGAACTACAAAGGTTGTATGCTCTTTTCTTCTTTTTAGATCATCACATCACAAAGGCAAATCCTAATAATCTAGTAAAGATTTTGTTAGTCTAGCTTAGCATCTAATAAAAATTAAATTTTAGCATGCTTGATGCTACTAAAACCTCATGGTGATGCTAGGGTCGACTTTCACATCGCCACCACTTCCCCACCGCGGCAGCAACCCAACACCGTCGTCTTCATCCCCATCACCTAGCCATCACCATAAGCCCCTCACCTTCAAACCCAGCTCCTCCTTCCACTGCTATTGCCGCAACTACTAAGACCACTGTTGTCGTAGTAACCCAAACCCATCACCCTCATCGTCGCCATCTTCTTCTTCTTCCTTCTCGCACCACCATCATCGACCCATCTTCGACTCCATACCCGATCCCCTCTCATCCACCACCCGCACCCCTCTCATCCACCACCAGCACCACCTCATCCTCGACCATGACCCCATCACCATCGCCGGCACCCATTTCCCGAGCACCTTCTACCGTACTACTATGAATCCATCATCCTCGACCACGACCCCATCACCATCGCCGACACCTATTTCCCGAGCACCTTCTACCCTACTACTGTGAATCCATTAACCCTAACCACGCTTCCCTCCTGTCACGCCCCGCTTCCCAGAGTAAGCAAGATTGGGCACGTGACATAGCCAACCATGCTACCTGTGGGTAGGAAGTATCCATCCACAGTCACATTACGGTTGTAGAGATATCAAGAACAAGATAAATAAACTAATCTAGCACATGTCCAAATCCATAATAACGAGAGTCAATAAACAATAAGTGCGGAAGCAAATGATCCAATACAATAATAGAAAGGTACGTCCCACAATGCGGGATCGCACCTGGAAATAAAATGCAATAAACGAACTAACCACTATAGAACTCACAAATCAGCCGGCTGGCTGAAGTACTCCTGCTCGGTCAGCGACAGTGGTAAAGAATCTGGGCCATGCAAAACCCAGACGTCAGCGCGTCATGTCAACCAGTAATATAATATGAACATGGTAATAAGCAATACAGGGATGAATCATGAATAAAGCAGTACTATGAAATAACAGTGCAGGGTAATGTGCAGCGGTAACTAATTGTCCTATCAGGTTTCTACTCTACAGTCTTTGAAATCAATTGATGAATCGTCGATGTAACTCAATAGTATCCCGTGCGTGCCCGGGACCACGGTCAAGGTTCTCGGGGCTGAATCCGAGACGTGCCGCTAGGCAGTAATAGGTAGCAGGATGGGCGAGTGATGTCAGCATCATCACTCCGGGGCTGGCCAAGCCCGTAAGACTGATCAGAACAGGTATCGAACTGTTGAGTTACAAATCGGTTTCACCTTTGATTTCCCCATACCCCCAAGTTATGTATGTCAGGTCAGGTATTCAGTAGTCAAGGACTAATGCCAACCCAGAATCAGGTACAAGCAGGTCTGTCTGGATAGACAGCAGGAATGGTCCATGAGGACCCCAAGTCAGGTTTGTTGGCATTAGTCATGAGATCAGGTAACAGGTCGTAGTACAATAGGTTGAGTCAGTATGTACAGGGTGTCATGTCCGGTGTATCAGCATATGTGTCAGGTGTAACAGGGTCGAGTCAATATGTACTGTGATCGAGTGTGTGCTCTCAACAGGTATACATCAGCAAGAATTTAAAGTAAACAGTACTGATAGTCGCTTAATCACAATAGTGCTTTTATTATCTTTATTAACAGGTTCAAGCACCCTTGGGGTGCAAAAGTCACAAAGTGAAACGATATCAACAACATAAAGTAATAAAGCTACATGAATTTAAACTAAGCATAATAATTGTCTCATGGGTGATTTGACAAATGAAGCGAGAACGATCTACTTGGTTTAGTTAGTTAAGGTGTGGATTGATAGCAGACCGATTAATTGCAAGAAACTATTATACCGATTCAATGTTAAGAATAATTGTAACCGTCAATTCTAAGTTATAAAATAATATGTTAATTAAGTGTATAGCAAGACTTGATCTTGTGTACTAGCATGTTAAAGCAAGTATTCGGATACTTGCCTCGACGGTTTCGCAAACCGGAAAGTACGGATGCAATGTCGGCGGAAAACACGAGACGGGTGCACGGGCCACGGATCGAGTCCTAACAGCGAACAGCGGGACCACACGGACCAGAGTACTTTGCGGGAGCGTCGGGTCCAAACGACGGCACGGTCGGAATCCGGCGAAATGTCAAAAAGGCGACGAAGTTAGCAAAACATACGGTACACGCAACTAAGGAACAGCGAGGGGGTTAATACGAATGGAAAAGTAAAGGGATGCTTACAGGGAGACACCAGGGGGCAACCACGACGGGCTCGACGGCGATGGGACGCCGGCGAGGCAGCGACGGCGAGCAGCGAAGGCTGGAAAGCTTCTGGGTTCGTTGGAAAGAGGGTGGTGCGGTGAGTAGGGGGTGCTGGCCCGCTCTGGTGATCAAGGGGAGACGGAGGTGGCTCTGGTGACGACGGCGAGGATCGTAGGCACGTTTTCCGGCGACCCGGGGGTTGGTGCTAGGGTCGGGCTCGGGTTCTGGTGGTCCGGCGAGGGGAGGAGGAAGACGACGACGAGGTCGGGACGAGGGTGAAGGGAGGAGGATCCTGGTGTCGTCGGCGATGGGAGGCGGCGGCGACGGCGAGATCTGCGGCTGGTGGTGGCGTCGGAGGTTGGGTGCAGGCGCGGAAAGAGAACGGAGGAAGGAGGTAGGGGGTGCGGTTGTTGGGGTAAAAATTTACACCCCGGTTGACCGAGTCAAAGTCAAGGTCAACCCCCAAGCTAGGTGGGCCCAAGCCCAGGTCAAGCGGGCCCATGCCCAAGTCGAGCCCGCGGCCAGCCTCCTCCATGCTAAAATATAAATCATGTAATAAATAATTTTATGTAATTTTTTTATACATGAATGTATGCAAAATGGGCATAAAGCCAATATTTTGTAAGCCCGTGGCTTATGTGCAAAAATGAAATGGCACATGAGCCATGGGATGGCTAAAATGCCATTTTTGTGAAGCCCAAGGGGCTATATGCAAATATGTAAGCCTATATAAGGCAAGATGATGAATAAAAAAAGTAATACTTTTCATTCTCTCCAAAAAATTCAGATCTGAGATCTATTCTTCTTCTTCAAGGTTCCAAAACCTTCTTCTTTCTCTTGAATTAAATCAAGAGTTCTACTCTCCTTTTTATAAAACAAATTAGTTTTTCACCACAAAACCCATCAAGGGGAACACAGATCTTCCATTAGATCTCAAAAAGGAGTGATTTTTAAAATTCCATATCTCTTGATCTTCAAGATCCAGCAAACAACAGGAGGAAGAAGAAGAACATCTTTCACTAAACCCCCCCAAAAAGAAGAAAAACACATTCAGGAGTCCAACTCCTCTCTGACTTCTCTTCTGAGAAATTTTTTTAGGCTAAAAGCCTGTTGTGCCTCACCTGCGCGCTTGCGCAAGTGCGCAAGTGCGCAAGTCGCCCGCGTGACGACACGTGGCGCGCGCGCTTGCGCAACTGCGCAAGTGCGCAAGGCGCCCGCGTGCCGACACGTGGCGCGCGCGCTTGCGCAACTGCGCAAGAGCGCAAGGCGCCCGCGTGCCGACACATGGCGCGCGCGCTTGCGCAACTGCGCAAGTGCGCAAGGCGCCCGCTTGCCGACACGTGGCGCGCGCGCTTGCGCAACTGCGCAAGTGCGCAAGGCGTCCGCGTGCCGACACGTGGCGCGCGCGCTTGCGCACCTGCGCATCCCTTGGATGTCTTTTCCCCCTCTTTTTGTGTACATATATACATATATACATATGTATACAAATTTATACATACACGTACTCCACGACACTGTCCCTGTTAGAAAAAAATTTCTAACGGGGCGCTGCCCCGCACCCCGCAAGGGGGCTGCTAGCCCCCTTGACCCCCAGCCCGCTATCCGGGTAGCGGGACCCCCGTAAAAACTCTGCGTGGCTCCCGATATATCCAAAACCCCCTTTCAAAACACACGTATACTGCACATTGAGTTCGCATGACCAGTTTAACCCGTTAATCGGAGGTTCCCTCGCCCCAAAGGCGATGGGTAATTAACGGCAGCTTAGTCCGCGGCTGCCGGAGATTCGGATCCCTACAATCATTAAACCCCGGCCTACCCTAGGCCGGGGGAATCTGTAGTACGCCTGACAAGCGCGCGCGTATTCTCATCTCACTGGGGTGACGAAAAACACCCTACAGCGGTAAGGCCGTGGAGGCGAGGACGGCGACGGCGAGGTCGCGGGGAGGTCGACGGCGCAGGCACGAGGAGGCTAGGGTTAGGGTTCGGGGGTTCTCGTGGGGTTTTCTCGTGATGGAGGAGAAGAAGGAGGCGGCTGCGTAAAATATATAGGAAGAGAGAGAGAGAGATTGGTTACACAGAGAGAGAGAGAGAGAGAGAGATTGGTTACTGAGAGAGAGAGAGAGATTGGTTACAGAGAGGGAGAGAGAAAGATTATAGGAGAGAGATAGAGAGAGGGTTAGAGATAGAGAAAGAATGAGAATTTAGAGAGAGATAGAGGGAGGCGGAGAGAGAGAGAGAGGATAGGGGGCCCACGAGGGAATTAAATCCCTCGTGATTGGCTGGAATTTTAAAAAGGAAAAGTTTAAAAAGATTTTAAACGTTAAGATAGTAACGGAAAATATATATTATAGTTTTAAATATATTTAATCAAACGGGCATCTTTGGCGCTAAATGAAACATTTCCAAATCGCGCCCGGATTGCGCCCAAATGGTTCAAATTCAAATTACAAGATTTTAAGCGAGTTCCAAATTTTGAAAAGAGGTGTTTAATGATTAAAATGCATGCCCCCAAGTCGGACACTTGCATGCGCACGTAGTCGTCCAAACTTGCCCGTTTCACCGAACGGGACGGAATCTCGACACGCGGACGCTACCACGCGACTAGTGGCGACGAGTAGGCCAACATGGATATTTTTAATTTCATTTTAGGTGTTAAAATTTGTTATGTGCCAAAATGACTTAGCCGGTTAAAATTTAGCAATAAACACCAGATAATCAGATTGGAATGAGCAATAAATAACACTCAACTAGCAATAGAAATAGTATTATTGGGCTCGGGTGTTACACCTCCTCTGCAACTCGACTCCATCTCCCTCCATCGACTTCTCTCCTCGTCGACAGCTAACTTCGATCTCGTCACTTCCCTCACCGTCGATATCCTCCACCGGCGACCCCCTCTCACCGTCGTAGCACATCGAACAACCATCTATCTCACCGCCAACCTTGCATCCCTTAGACGGGTCTAAGTGCAAGCCAGGAATCGAAACCGCAATCGTCTGTTGCTTCATATTATTATGATCATCGTGTTTTCGTAGCCAAGGAAAGTATTCTTGCTTTTCCTTTTGGTCGATGCAACATCGGCGATCCCTCAAATATATCTTTAACTTGCACTGTTCAATAAAACTGTGTTAGTTCTCAAATTTTATATCGTTATTATATAGACTCATATGCAGTAAAGTGATAGAAATAGATATAATGAAATACAAATAGAGTTCGAAAGTTGTTAATCTATCCTTAATATAGACATATATATCTTACTCGCCAGTCTGTGATCAAGAAAATATAGATAGTACATCTATATTTTGGTTAACATAATGGTATAAATAAAATTTGAAACTTGTACTAATCACAAGCTTGTGCTCCCCTTACATGCGATTACTATTACCTGATAACGACCATATTTGACATGCTATGATATTTCGTTACTCCAGTCCACTTATTTAAAAATGAGATATCTAATTAGAATGCTGAACTACATGCCATGACACAACCCACTGTTTACAAGTTTTGTTTCTATACAAATAACATGATATTACAAGTTCCGGTCTACTCAACATTCTTAATTAGTGATTTAGTCATTACCATATTAGATACGAATACGCGGGGAGTTGGTGTAGTTTGAGTGTGCGTTCGTACAACAGGGTCTCAGGAGTCCCATGCCGGCAGCTCGTACTTCCATAATTGGTCCTTTGTTTTCTAGCCCCTGGGGACTTACCATTGAGTTAGGAATACTCCTGCAGAGGTTGACGCATATACTCGAACTCACGATAGAATAGATTATCCTTTTAGTGACCAATTAGAATATGATTTGACCTGTTTACATGTCTCTTTCATATTATTACTATATATATTGTAGGGTGTTTTTCGTCACCCCATTGCGATGGGAATACATGCGCGCTTGTCAGGCGCATTACCGATTCCCCCTGCCTAGGGTAGGCTGGGATTTATTGATTGTGGGGATCCGAATCTCCGGCAGTTGCGGACTAAGCTGCCGTTAATTACCCTTCGCCTTTGGAGCGAGAGAACCTCCGATTGACGGGTCAAACAGGTCACGCAAACTCAAGGTGCAGTGTTGTGTTTTGAAGGGGTTTTGTATATATTGGGGGGCCCCGCAGAGTTTCTACGGGAGTTCCGCTACCCGGATAGCGGGCAGGGGGTCAAATGGGCTAGCAGCCCCTTTGCGGGGTGCGGGGTGCGGGGCAGCACCCCGTTAGAATTTTTTTTCTAACAGGGACAGTGTCGTAGAGTGTGTGTGTGTGTGTGTGTGTGTATAAAGGGGAAAACGTCCAAAGGACGCGTGGAGGCCAGCGCCTCACGTGCATGGCACGCGAGCGCTGGGCGCTAGCGCTCTCGACGCCCCACGTGCTTGGCACGTCGGCGCTAGCGCTCTGGGCGCTGGGCGTCAACAGAAAAGGAGAATTTATCCCTGCACTGGGAGCTGTGCTCCCGATTTGACCCCTGGAGTTAAACTCCTAAAAAGAGATTAATTTATGGAGTTGAACTCCAACAGATCTTGAATGGAGTTAAACTCCTAAAAAAATTAGAAATGATCAAAGAGGGCTGCGTTGTTTCTCCCCTTTGGCCCTGGATCTTCCCAAGATAGGATTTCTGGAGATGGGTCTCCTTCTTCTTCCTGTCGGTTGGCCGGATCTTGGAGAAAGGGGGTGAGATAAAAAAAAATCTCCCCTTTTTAAGATCTAATGGAAGATCTGAGCTCCCCTTTGTGGGTTTTGTGGTGAAAAACTATTTAGTTTTGGAAAAAGAATAGTAAAACTCTTGATTTAATTGAAAATGGGAAGAACGTTTAGAACCTTGAGGAAGGAGAAGGAGGCATAAAAAACCCAAGAGTTTGAGAGAATGAAAAATTCTTTTTTTTTTTAATTTCATTATCATGATACCTTATATAGGCTTACAAAATTACACATAGCCCCTTGGGCTTTACCAAACGGCATTTTGTCCATCCCATGTCTCATGTGCTATTTCTTTTTGCACATAAGCCATGGGCTTTATAAAAATTTGGCTTTATGCCCATTTTTCTTACATTCATGCATAAAAAATTACATCAAAATTATTTATTACATGATTTTTATTTTTGCATGGGGGAGACCGGCCGCTTCATGTTCGGGCTCGACTCGGACATGAGCCCACTTGCTCTGGGCTTGGGCCACCTGGCTTGGGGTTGACCATGACTTTGACTTGGTCAACCGGGGTGCAATTTTCGACCCCAACAAAGTGCCCCCATCAATAAATGCACATCACATATGCGGGTCGTGTGCATGAAATTGATGGATCTTCTTTCGCGTGGAGGCGACTTGCTTTGGTTCCCACTTTTGGGATGCACTGCCTTTTTTACAACATGGACGGTCGACGCTTGACGCGTCTCCGAGACTGAGTGTCCGTGGTAGACTTTTCCCTGGCCCGGAGTGATTTGGTTCCCGCTTTGTCGGAAGCCTGCACTGCCCTTTTTACGACATGGACGGTCGACGCTTGACGCGTCTCCGGGGCGGAGTGTCCGTGATAGACTTTTCCCTGGCCTGGAGCGATTTATTTCCCGATTTGTAGGAAGCCTGCACTGCCCTTGTTACGACATGGACGATCGACGCTTGATGCGTCTCCGAGACGGAGTGTCCGTAGTAGACTTTTCCCTTGCTCGGAGCGATTTGGTTCCCGATTTGTAGGAAGCCTTCACTGCCCTTTTTACGACATGGACGGTCGACGCTTGACGCGTCTCCGAGGCGGAGTGTCCGTGGTAGACTTTTCGCTGGCCTGGAGCGATTTGGTTCCCGATTTGTGGGAAGCCTGCACTGCCCTTTTTACGACATGGACGGTCGACGCTTGACGCGTCTCCGAGAAGGAGTGTGCATGGTAGATTTTTTCCTGGCACGGAGCCTGCCCTGCCCTTTTTACGGCATGGACGGTCGACGCTTGACGCGTCTTCGAGAAGGGGTGTCTGTGGTAGACTTTTCCCTGGCCCGGGCGATTTGGTTCCCGATTTGTGGGAAGCCTGCACTGCCCTTTTTACGACATGAACGGTGGACGCTTGACGCGTCTCCGAGAAGGAGTGTCCGTGGTAGACTTTTCCCTGGCCCAGACTGATTTGGTTCTTGATTTGTGGGAAGCCTGCACTGCCCTTTTTACGACATGGACAGTCGACGCTTGACGCGTCTCCGAGGCGGAGTGTCCGTGGTAGACTTTTCCCTGGCCCGGAGTGATTTGGTTCCCGATTTGTGGGAATCCTGCACTGCCCTTTTTACGACATGGACGGTCGACGCTTGACGCGTCTCCGAGAAGGAGTGTCCGTGGTAGACTTTTCCCTGGCCTGGAGCGATTTGGTTCCCGATTTGTAGGAATCCTGCACTGCCCTTTTAACGACATGGATGGTCGACGCTTGACGCGTCTCCGAGACAGAGTGTCGGTGGTAGACTTTTCCCTGGCCCAGAGCAATTTGGTTCCCGATTTGTGGGAAGCCTGAACTGCCCTTTTTACGACATGGACGGTCGACGCTTGACGCGTCTCCGAGGCGGAGTGTCCGTGGTAGACTTTTCCCTGGCCCGGAGCGATTTGGTTCCCGATTTGTCGGAAGCCTGCACTGCCTTTTTTACGACATGGATGGCCGACTCTTAACGCGTCTCCGAGAAGGAGTGTCCGTGGTAGACTTTTCCCTAGCCCGGAGCGATTTGGTTCCCGATTTGTGGGAAGCCTGCACTGCCCTTTTTACGACATGGATGGTCGACGCTTGACGCGTCTCCGAGAAGGAGTGTCCGTGGTAGACTTTTCCCTGGCTCGGAGCGATTTGGTTCCCGATTTGTGGGAAGCCTGCACTGCCCTTTTTACGACATGGACGGTCGACGCTTGACGCGTCTCCGAGACGGAGTGTCCGTGGTAGACTTTTCCCTGGCCCGGAGCGATTTGGTTCCCGATTTGTGGGAAGCCTGCACTGCCCTTTTTACGACATGGACGGTCGACGCTTGACGCGTCTCCGAGACGGAGTGTCCGTGGTAGACTTTTCCCTGGCCCGGAGCGATTTGGTTCTCGATTTGTGGGAAGCCTGCACTGCCCTTTTTATGACATGGACGGTCGACGCTTGATTTGGCTTGCTCCGCTTCTTGCGGTGTCAGAATTCGATTTGACTTGTTCCGCTTTCCACGGTGTCGGGATTTGGCTTGTTTCCGAGGTGGAGCTTGATTCCGCCAGGGAGGTCATTGGTTGTCTTGCTGACTTTATATGATTTGGGTTGACATCAGCATCGCTATACTGGAATATGGTACCAGTAGGGAATCATCATCTGCCATGAGTGGATCAGGGGATTTTGGTTTTGGTCGGCATCTGTATTGTTGCACTGGAATAATACCAGGAGCAACTCATCATTTGCCCCGGGAGGATTTGGGAATTGGTTTTTGTTTGGCATCAGCACCGCTTACAATGGAATATGGTACCAGGAGCGAATCATCATTTGCCATTGCCCGTTAAGGAGCGATGTCTTAGGAGACGTGTTTAGGTCCCTATCACCCAAGACTTTTCAATTTTATGAGCCTTAAGGGTCCCATAAAAGCATTCTCCCTACGAGTCGAAAGGATATCGTAGGTGTAATTTCTCCTTAAGAGTCGTGGGGACTCCTAAGTGTGTTTTTCCTATGTGAGTCGTAAGGATCTCACGCGGGAATTTTCTCCTCACAAATTCGAGAGGACTTTGCGAGTGCATTTCATCTCTTGTTCACGAGTTTGCGCCCTTTCGGGTTTTCACGAACTCGCGGGCAGTCCTGCTGTTTTTACTCGCGGAGCCCTTTCGGGTTTTCATTCGTGCTCATTTTGCTTGTGGACTTACCCCCCCTTTTTTTCGCTGGTGGGACTTTGAATGTGGTCTCGCCGGTAGGACCTAGGAGAGATAGGGGTCGTTTACGCCCGTGGATTGTATACGGTTTTGCAGGATGTATGATCCAGACCGTAAGGCCGGAAGAATTTCGGGAATTTGTTGGCGTCTGCATCGCTGTACTGGAATATGGTACCAGAAGCGACTCATCATTCTCCGTTTGAGAATTTGGATTTTGGTTGGCGTCTGCATCGCTGCACTAAAATATGGTACCAGGAGCGACTCATCATTCGCCGTTGGGACATTCAGAGTTTGGTTGGCATCTGTATCGCTGCACTGGAATATGGTACCAGGAGCGACTCATCATTCGCCGTGAGGGGATCTCCCTCATTTCCAGTTTAACAACTTAGGGGTCATCTGTTCCCAGTTTAACGACTTAGAGGTTATCTGTTCCCAGTTTAAAGACTTAGGGGTCTATTGGATTGGAGTTTGAAATTTTGGGGTTAGGGTAGGCATCAGTGTTGCTAACACTGAAGCACATGTGCCATGAGCAATTTATCATTTGCCTTTTCCTGTTGGGGAGCGATGGCTTAGAAGACAGGTTTAGGTCCCTATCACCTAAGGATTTTCAATTTTATGAGCCGTAAGGATCCCATAAAAGCATTTTCTCCCTACGAGTCGAAAGGATCTCGTAGGTGTGCTTTCTCCTTAGGAGTCGTGGGGACTCCCAAGTGTGTTTTTCCTTTGTGAGTCGTAAGGATCCCACGAAGGTGTTTTCTTACGAGTCGTGAGGATCCCGTAAGTTTGTTCTCCTCATATATCATGAGGACACATGAGTGGGTCTTCCCAAATGGAGCATAATCCCAAGGGCGGAGACCAGCCGTGTAACTGGTGATTGCGGTGGGGCATGGGTATGCTGAGAATTATTTGAGCCCGTGGATTGTATACGGTAGTCAACTTGGGGACCAACCGTAGGGTTGGGAGAATTTTGGGAGATTGGATTTTGGTTGGCGTCTGTATCACTGCACTGGAATGTGACATCAGGAGAGACTCATCATTCGCCGTTTGGGAACTTGGAATTTAGATCTTTGGCATTAGCATTGCTGCACTGGAATAATGCCAGGAGCAACTCATCATTTTCCCCGGGAGGACTTGGGATTTGGGTTTTTGGTCGGCATCAGCACCGCTAACATTGAAGTGAAATGCCAGGAGAGACTCATCATTTGCCGTTGGGGATTTGAGATTTGGACGACGTCTACATCGCTGCACAAGAATATGGTACCAGGAGCGACTCATCATTCACCGTTGGGGATTTGAGTTTTGGACGGTGTCTGCATCAGTACACTGGAATATGGTACCAGGAGCGACTCATCATTCGCCGTTTTTTTACTACCGCGATGGCTCTATCATTTCATTTTTTCTTATCGCGAAGGTCGCGATTGCCCTATCATTTCGGCTATTTATTCATGGTTGCCCCATCATTTCGGCTTTATTTTCATCTTTATTTTTACTCGCTGGTTTTTATTGCGAGTTGCCCTATCATTTCGGCTTTTTTTTTATTTTTGTTTTACTTACACATTTTTACATTCCCAGTTTAACGACTTAGAGGTCGACTGTTCCCAGTTTAATGACGTGGTGGTCGACTGGTGTTCCCAGTTTAACGACGTGGTAGTCCTCTTTGCTTATCCCAGCTCCTTGAATTTTGATCTTGGCGGAGTTGTGTTGATGACCGTAGCTCTGTGGCTTGCCGATACATCCGAGGACTGTGAGGTTTTTCCAAGCTTGTATTGGTCCTCTGCCCAATCTTTGAAAACACAACAGTCTTCAATGGTATGACTCACCACCCTATGGTATGGGCAGTATACGGGATTGCCGGTCATATTCATTTCATGTGGCCTCTTCGGAATAGGCAATTGCAGACCGTTGTTCAAGGCTTCCTCGAATATATTGCGGACTTCATCCCTCCTGAAGGAGTACACCTTCTTCTTTCTCTCCATTAGAGTAGGTGCCCTTACTGATGCTGGTCCTTGAGGCCGATCAGTCTTTGGTTCACCCTTTTCAGATAATGGCACATGTCTAAGAGGATTAGGTTCCCGAAAGTCTTCGTTCTCCATTTGTATGAATCGGCGGTCTTAGCTTGACTGTTTGCTAACACGCCTTTAGACAGTTCTATCTCTCCCGTTTTGTATTGCTTTTCGACCCAATCTTTAAAGACGAAGCAATCCTCAATGGCATGACTTATCACTCTGTGATAGGGGTAATATTTTGGGTCGTCGGTCATATTCTCTTCTTGCGGTCTCTTTGATTATGGCAGTTGTAGACCGTTTCTTAGAGCGTCCTTGAATATCTTGTGGACTTTGTCCCTTTTGAAGGAATGGACCTTATCCAGTTTCTCTTTCAGAGGAGATTCCCCTTCGGCGTATGTATCGGAAGGGCTGGAGGCTGATTGCGGCCGTTTCACGAAGGCACTCCGCTCTTAGGCTGAAGGGGGTACCAGTTGGCTGCCTCCGGGTATCAATTCCTGGCTCATGAACCAAAATTTGATTCTGCTGTATTTGCAATTGGACGACTTGGGTCGCGAGATCTGCCGCGACGTTTGCCAGTTCGTCGACCTTAGACTGTACCTTGGCTAACTTCTCATCCCTGTTCTGAAGCTGCCTCTGAATCCATCGGAATAATACTTGTTCTGTAGTTCCGGTTATGACAACCAGGTCATCCTTATTGCCTGAGCTCAATTCCGCAGGAACCCCGGGCTCCTTTGTCTTATCGACCTGAGCGAGCTCTTCATCATTTATACCAAGCCGATGCTGGGTAGCGTCAACCATATCATCACCATGGCTGTGAAGCATAGGAGGGTTCGTTTCTTCATGTCCGGCCATATAGACGGTGTGGACCACATATCCAGCCGTCTCTTTATCTTTGGCGGGGTAACCCTGTTCTTCAAACCTCATGAAGTTCATCCTAGCAGGAGCACTGGCCTTTTTCTTGGCTCTATATCTGAGCCTTTTCTACCTTAGCTTCTCAATTTTAAGGGCTTGGCGGGCATCTGTTTCCTGGGAAGCCACCATGAGTCGATTGATGAGGAGCTTAGAGAAGATACCCGATCCAGCAGTTGTCGAGGGCATCGCTAGAGCTTGCTCGAGACGCCTCGTTGCTTTGCTCGTGTTGATGGCCTTGCTCCCAGCTGGAGCAATGGAGAGTCGTTCAGAAATGGACTTGTGCTTGGGCTGAGGTGCCCTCGCGACCACCACATTTGGCCTCTTGCCTTTCAAGGCCGGTTTTTCTGTTACTAGAGCTTGAGGAGCTGGGATGGCGTTAGCTGATACAAACATAATAGAGCCAAATGGTAGCGGCGACTCCTCCCATTGTCGCCCAAGACTGGCCGGGAGGACCGTCCGGGAGTCCATCTTCGTCGTGTAGGAGATGGGAGCGGTGCCGAGAGCTGAGCTTGTCCTTGGAGACATTTTTGATGCGTCCGAATATTGCAATTGGAGATTGTTATCCTGAAAATAGAAACATGATTTCAGTACAGGCAATCGATATGTATATTGATTGAGTTCGCATGAACGTTTAACCCGAAATATGGGAGGAGAAATAAGGTCCCACCGGGCAATCCAGAATCTGTAGGGTGTTTTTCGTCACCCCATTGAGATGGGATTACGCGCGCGGTTGTCAGGCGCATTACCGATTCCCCCTGCCTAGGGTAGGCTGGGGTTTATTGATTGTGAGGATCTGAATCTCCGGCAGCCGCGGACTAAACTGCCGTTAATTACCCCTCGCCTTTGGAGCGAGACAACCTCCGATTGACGGGTCAAACAGGTCATGCGAACTCAAGGTGCAGTGTTGTGTTTTGAAGGGGTTTTGGATATATCGGGAGGGCCCGCAGAGTTTTTACGGGGGTCCCGCAACCCGGATAGCAGGCTAGGGGTCAAGGGGGATAGCATCCCCCTTACGGGGTGCGAGGCGGCGTCCTGTTAGAAAATTTTTCTAACAGGGACAGCGTCGTGGAGTGTGTGTGTGTGTGTGTGTGTGTATACATATATATATACACACACATATATACATATATATAAAAAGGGGGAAAAGCATCCAAAAGACGCGTGGGGGTCAGCGCCTCACGTGCATGGCATGCAGGCGCTGGGCACCCCACGTGCTTGGCACGTAGGAGCTTGCGCTCTGGGCGCTGGGCACCCCACGTGCTTGGCACATGGACGCTAGTGCTCTGGGCGCTGGGCGTCAACAGAAAAGGGGAATTTGTCCCTGCACTGGGAGCTGTGCTCCCGATTTGACCCCTGAAGTTAAACTCCTAAAAAAAGCTTAATTTATGGAGGTGAACTCCAACAAATCTTGAATTGAGTTAAACTCCTAAAAAAATTTAGAAATGATCAAAGGGGGCTGCTTTGTTTCTCCCCTTTGGCCCTTGATCTTCCCAAGAAGGGATTTCTGGAGATGGGTCTCCTTCTTCTTCCTGTCGGTTGGCCGGATCTTGGAGATAGGGGGTGAAATAAAAAAATATCCCCTATTTGAGATCTAATGGAAGATCTGAGCTCCCCTTTATGGGTATTGTGGTGAAAAACTATTTAGTTTTGGAAAAGGAAAAGTAAAACTCTTGATTTAATTGAAAATGTAAAGAAGGTTTAGAACCTTAAGGAAGGAGAATGAGGCACAAAAAACCCTAGAGTTTGAGAGAATGAAATGTTCTTTTTTTATTTCATTATCATGTTGCCTTATATAGGCTTACAAAATTACACATAGCCTCTTGGGTTTTACAAAATGACATTTTGCCCATCCCATGTCTCATGTGCTATTTCTTTTTGCACATAAGCCATGGGCTTTACAAAAATTTGGCTTCATGCCCATTTTGCTTACATTCATGCATAAAAAATTACATCAAAATTATTTATTACATGATTTTTATCTTGGCATGGGGAGGCCGGCCGCTTCATGTTCGGGCTCGACTCGGGCATGAGCCCACTTGGTCTGGGCTTGGGCCCACTTGGCTTGGGGTTGACCTTGACTTTGACTTGGTCAACCGGGATGCAATTTTCGACCCCAACATATATATAAACAAACACGTGCAGGCGGGGTTCATTACACTCACATATTCACACACTTTTACGTTGAGTGTTTGTTGGGATGTTCTGACATCCCTGAAATTTGCCATCTAAGATTTAGAGACGGATTTTCAGGCTGAGCAAGATCGGAGAGGCTATCGGGACTTTTCTGAAGATCGGTAGTTCGTAGGTTTATTTCTTTTCAGTTAGTTTTTAGCATGTGCGCCCTTGCAGGACATTAGGATTTATGTGTCTCTTTTCGGATCTTGTTTTTATTTCGAACCTATTGTATTGGATCTTTATTTGCATCCATTATCTAGTGGACCAATTTTTAGTATTGCTTGTGATTTCGTTGCAGTATGATTATCAGTATTATCTTTTCTGTTATTCAATAATATTTTTTACAGGTTTAGCTAGACAGGTTTTATGTAACTATGGAAGGATCTTTCCTTACCGTAGTTAGCACGGTTGTGAAGGGTTACTAGGCACTCTAACAAGGTTCTACAAGGCATCAACCATGCCCGATTAAAATTTTAGCCGTGCCGAATAACCCTAAACAAGATCTTTGCTAGACTATTAGGGTTACACATGCAAGTAAATAACATTTATCACTAAGTGAATACGAAATACAACCTTTGTAGATCGGTCCTTCACTTCTAAAGCTCCTTGTTGTAGTCCCTTCGCTGCGATCATAGTTCTCCCGGGCTCTTGCATGGCTTCACGAGGTGAAAGAAGCGTCCTTGCTTGAAGTCTTTGAGGCCGAAGATGATCTACGTCGAGGGAATACCAACTCAACCTTCTACTTCACTAACTAGAGAATTAGTGAAGCAAACACCCTAAACTAAAGTGCTAGTCTAGTAGAGAATGGAGAAATAGGAAGTGGGTTCACTTTAGAATTTATTTTCTCACAATGTTTCTCACTTTGGATCAAACCCTATAGAGCTTTTTAGCTCAAGGAAGAAGATGAAGAAATAAAGAGAGAAAGATAATGATCAAGTGAGTGAGCTAACCATGGGTGAGTGAGTATCATATACTAACTCATGTAGAGACATAACCATGGCTAATTCTAATGGTTGGGTTAACTAAATATCTTAAGTAAAACAAATTGAGTTGAATTTGTCAAAGCACTAAAAACTTCTACAAGCTTCATGCACTTAACAAATATCAATCAATTTAGATTTACTTTAAATATAAAAAACCCTCCACTAAAATTAGAATGGTGTATGTCTTATACACCCATGTCAAGTGTATCAACAACCATGATACATAAAGTAAACACATTTTAATATATATCACATATATATATTAAAGTTGTGCACATGTGAGAAAAATCCTTAAGTGAACAAATGTCAGTTAATGTAAATTAGTATATTAAATATACAATTATACACTAAATTATTAAATCAACACTTAATAATCCGGTTATATCTCATATAACCGACTAACATCCAATATATCGACTTATCGAATCAACACTTGATTCGATAACCCGGCTATATCACATATAACCGACCGATACAAAAAGGCGCGAGAATAGAATACGGTATCACATACACGCATTATTCTCGGTCCCGCACATATCACATATGCGCTCCTATTTCGTTTTGCCTGAGCCAGTAAAACCTCTATATAGGACTCTAAAGACTCGTCAATACGCCGGCAGTAGGTGATGATCACATCAAGCACCCACAAGCCGTCAGCGGTACTAGCTGGACGTAACGGCTATCCGGGTATTGAGCGATCAGAAGATCAGCAAGCAAGCCCGCTCCAACTCCTGTAAAAGCATGACGGTAACACTTCCCGTACAGTCCGGTCTCCTCGTCTGATATGTCGCATATCAAGTCTAGGGGTGGTAAACGTCAGACCCCAATAACTGATAAGTCGTGCCGATATGAGGCTCATAACGGGTCGAGAAACTACTGGTAACACTTACCAGTAAATCTCTAAATCAGCCCTGGCCAGGGACTTCCCTGTTATGGTCAATCGAGCACAGTGCAACATTAACCCCCAATACCGGGAGAGACGAAACCCCTCCTATCGCTCACTGCCTCCATGTGATTCGGGACTGTACCAAAAAACCACCGTTTTGCACGCCCTCTTGGACGTGGTAAAGTGGAAATCAAAGCACAGTGGGAATCACACAAGACTCTATGACGATCTCGGGTCTACAGACTAACCTGCACAACTGTCACCAGAGAACTGCCATCTGACGTGATGTATAATACCATCTGGGAGTTCTCGGCGAGTCCGTCCAGTGTACCCAGTCTCCACTGAGCACCCGTATACGATCTCTGATGTCAAACACCAATGGATATGGGATCATCCATCGCCCATGTCATGGGTTGAGAAGCGTATACGCTAGTCTACTATGGTATATCGATGCCCTGTCTCGATACACCCACGACTAGGAACATTAAAGGATGAACTTATAGACTACCATGGCCCCACTAGTATGATCTGCATCATAGTCCTGGTAGTCAAGTACACATCCTAAGGGCTTTACCAACAGGTAACTATAAGACAGTATCAAGAGACAGGTATACATGTTAAGATAAAGAGAAACCAGATAGCATACTATCATATCGAGCAAGAAAGTCCTCTCTATATATGTCCAAGCATCCAATATAATATACATCATCTGTACAATACTGGCCTCTAGGGCATACATACAACTAACAAGTTGGGCTTTGTTGCTCTCCGTATTCCGTATTTTGGGAAGCGGGTCGTGACATTAAGCTTATAAAACCTCCAACAATATTTATAACAGTCCCAAAAACAATAACTAAACACAAATTCGAAAATTCAACGAAATAGGAATGGATGATAGCCTTGAACAAAAGAAGACATACTTACTAAAAAGGAAAACTAGAGTTTTTCCTGATTTAAAAGATATTGACTGTCTTCCTCGGTTGGTACCACCTCGTACCTAGTCTCGTCGCCTGCCCCAATGTCGTCTGACGATATTCCCAAGAAAAGAAAACAAAAAAACAGGAATGCCGTCAGCGAACTAAAGTTCGGTAAGTTCTCATTTTATTAAAATTCAATATATGAAATGAAACATAGCATAGAATATAATCAAACACATATATAATGTTTCAATATTGATACGTAAAGTATGTTCTGAACATCACTTTTCTAATCTAGGTATTCTATTTTATTTAATATCGAATGTTGTGCGATTTACACATTTATATAAATATTCTAATTAAAGGTTAGTGTTATTCATTCTCCCAAAAAATTAGGATATGTGCCTCCTTCTCCTTCCTCAAGGTTCTAAAACCTTCTTCTCCTTTTTAAATTAAGAGTTTAACTCTTCCTTTTCCAAAAATAAATAGTTTTTCACCATAAAACCCTTGAAGGGGTGCTCGGATCTGCCATCAAATCCCTAAAAGGGGAGATTTTAAATCTCACCTCCCATTTTCCCCCCAAGATCCAGCCAACGGAGAGGAAGAAGAAGGATACTCATCTCCAAAATCCCATTCCGGGAGGATCCAAGGCTCAAAAGCAGATCCAAAGATCTTTGGAAGTTTAACTTCATTCAAGATCTGTTGGAGTTTAACTCCATAAATCAAACCCCTTTTTAGGAGTTTAACTCCAATTCTATACATAATCCCTATTAGGAGTTCAACTCGAAAGCCCCCTTGGGAGTTTAACTCCTAACCCAGGGGCTATTCCCCTTTTCCGTTAGTGTTTCCAGCGATCGCGTGCCGCGCACGTGACCCGCGGGCGCCCAGCGGTCGCGTGCTGCGCACGTGACCCATGGGCGCTAAGCGCCCACGTACGCCTCACGCGACCCGCGGGCACTCAGCGCCCAGCGGTCGCGTGCAGCACACGTGACCCGCTGGCGCCCACGCGCCTGGCACGTGACCCGCGGGCGCAAGCGCGCACGAGCCAGGAACGTGACCCGCGGGCGCCCACGCGCCAGGCACGTGACCCACGGGAGCCAAATGCTCACGCGCCAGGCACATGACCCGCGGGCACCCAGCGCCCATGCGCCAGGCACGTGACCCGTGGATGCCCAGCGCCTGCGTGCCATGCACGCATCTTTAAGACGCTCCTCACCCCTCGTTTTCCATGCACTCCACACCAGAAACACGTCCCCCGTTAGGAAAATTTTTCTAACGGGGTGCTGCCCTGCACCCCGCAAAAGGGCTGCTATCTCCCTTGACCCCAGCCCGCTATCCGGGTAGCGGGACCCCCGTAAAACTCTGCGGGCCCCCGATATATCCAAAACCCTTTCAAAACATGCGCACACTGCACATCGAGTTCGCATGACCAGTTTGACTCGTCAATCGGAGGTTCTCTCGCTCCAAAGCGAAGGGTAATTAACGGCAGCTTAGTCCACGGCTGTCGGAGATTTGGATCCCCATAATCAATAAACCCCCTTCTACCCTAGGCAGGGGGAATCTGTAGTACGCTTGACAAGCGCGCGCATATTCCCATCTCAATGGGGTGACGAAAAACACCCTACAAGGCTATCATTCGGGGATAAGGAAACACGGGCCTATTCATGATTGGTAATGGGACTCCTGAGAATACAGGTCAAGCCCTATATATAATTCTAAGTCTCTATGTATATAAAACAAGTTTGTAATACTAATTCAATTTCAGACCAGAAATAAGCATAACTTTGCATGCAGAAATCTATAGTTTTGTTTCAGAATTAGGAAATCTTATAAAAGCAATAAATTGTAAATTAGAGAGTCGTGTAAATAACGATACTGAGTTTGCCTTGATCGGATTCCTGGTGAGAGAGGAACGGAAGTTTTCGTAATGCTGAACAGAGCAGGCCGGTGCAGATTTCAGAATTCGTACACTGATGGTATTTTATATTTTTGGTAGGTTTTTATCCAGATTCTAGTTTTCCCTATTAGACAAAAAAATTAGCGTTTGTGAGTCGTGAACGATTCTCAACAAGAAAATCCAAATTACGATAAACGGGTAGGGAGTTATGGCTATTTTACTACAACCTCGCAGATAGTTTCTGCTGCAGTCCAGAGTCGTCACATTTTTTTAGGATCCTATTTTCATAAACTTTTATAACTTTTCGGGCAAATTAATCTAGGAATAAAATGTAGCTAACTCTCTATGGATATTCCATCAACTTGAGTTTGCTCAAATTGAAATCCGGGGTTAAGAAATATGTCAATTTTAGGGCAGGTGTAATCAATATTTGCATTCCCAGAAATTCAAATGTTATACATAAAAGGAAAACAATAAAACATGACTTAACCTAAACTATGTACTTCATACTAACCACGGAAAGATGTCATCCCTCGTAGGTTAGATAACTATGACAGAGCGGTCGCTGGATCATTACGAACCACAATTATGGTTAAGTCTTCCATACAGGGATTCAAAACTAAATAATACCAGTGAAAGTAAATGAACTCTCAGATATCATATTTAATATTATTTTAGTTATATCATTTATGTTCGTAGTAGCAATTTATCACAAACATAATTGTTATTATACAGTGCGCATTAAAAACAATAAATGTGTGTGTACACAAACTGAATCCCAATTTTGAAAACTAAAACTGCCTTAATCTATTGAAAACTAAACACATAAATAATACTTCCTACCTAGAACAGTATTAAAATATAATATCAAAGCGATAACAAAATTAAGATATATTACACAAGGCATATGAAACGATAATGCTACATTGAATACACAATATAGACAAATAATAATGAACAATATATGAATAATATACTTGACTAACATTTAAGTAAACAGTATTAGTATAAAAAAAAAGAACATACAATATATGATTACATAATAATTCTACAATAATGTTTTTGATATTAAAATAAAACAGCATACTAAAAACAAATATATGCTAAACTAAAATGATACTAAAATAAGAACATGATCTACACAAAAACAAAATAAACGTAACATGATATGAATACAAAAAAAACTGTATGAACTAACAGATAACCATATACACTTTGGAATTGAATATTTTTAATTATTATTCATCAATATTAATGATTATATTTTATGTAAATATGATTTGATTTTAAAATAAAAATGGAGATAGAGAAACTTATTGTTAAACACTTGCAATGAAAATGTGAGATTTAACCGTTCACAGTGATAGTTTAGATAAAATAGTACATAAAGGAAAGTGTTAATTGCGGTAGGTACATATATTTTACGTATTAGGAGTATCTGTACATTATTTATTGATATTAATGAAGAATGTGTAAAATGAATCAGAATATTATTATGGTATAAGAGCAAGTATTATTTAGTAGTATAAATAACTTTGTTATGTTAGTAAGCGTAGTATGCATATATGTGTACATATATATTAACATATCAATTCATACAAAGGTAATACAAAGTAGTGTGGATAATCAGTAATTAATGAAGAGAGAGATAGTAATCTAGTTAGTATGATAAGTAAGCAACAAATTACATATATGAGTGGTTAATGATAAATATTTTGTTATATATATAGATAAAAGACTGAAGGGAGTAATTAATAGTAGTAAGCACTAATACAATATGGGGTTGCCCCTACGGATAAAGCCGTAGAGGCAAAGCACTGCCCCTACGGATATATTCGTAAGGACACAAAAATACACCGTAGGTGGAAAGGCTGCAGGTGCAAGTCTTCGTTCTAAACATGACCCTACGGAGTAATAATAGCCCCTACGGTTTTCACCGTAGGGACATATTTCCTACGGATTACATCGTAGGGACAAAATACTTATTTAATTAATTGGTTTTTAAAATAAAATACTTGCTCCTACGGAGTTCTTCGTAGGTCCATATAAAAGCCCCTACGGATTTCTTCGTAGGTCCAGCTATATGCCCTAAGGGTTAATCCGTAGGTCTAGATAAAAGCCCTACGGATACATTGGGCAAGTTTAACGCATGTTAAAGAGTCCATAAAGGCAAAATATCATGTATCCTGATATTTTGTCCCTGTGGATAACTGTGTAAGAGCAACCTTTGGACTTGCAGACTAATTCGTAGGTGCAACAGATGGCCCTACGGATTAATCCGTAGGGCCAAAATATCGGGGGGGTTTTATAAAAATGGGCTTCCTATTTATTTCCCATCCTGTGCACAATAATATGTACATCATATAACCAAATACCGCAGTATTCATAATCAACATCTCACGTATAATATATAAAAAAAATAAACAAACAGAATACGATATCAATCTAAATAATCGTGAACACGCAAACAACACCAATATTGTCCAAAATATATACAATATTTATCATATAAGTACATACATGCTTAAAATATATATAAAAAAAAGCTACCCTAGCTCGGTCCAGCTCCTCCACCTCTGATAAACGTCGTAATCTGACCCATCTGCTCCTCGGTGCAGCCCTGAGTCGTCAAAAACTCGACCAATGAAGGAGCAGACTGTGCGGGAGTCTGAGCGGGCCGTGGAGCTGCAGGAGTGGTCTGCGCAACCGCAGCCGATGTAGTGGCTTGCGGAGCCGCAGCCGAAGGAGATCCATGTGAAGCCGCTGCCGAAGCAGCCCGTCGCATCTGTTCAATTTTGTGTGTAATAAACGAGTAAAAACTGTGTATTAGATTTTAGTCGAATTCATATCATTATCAGGTTATTGCGAAACCCCAATCTAAGAATACTTAGAGACTTAGGCCTCGTTTGGATATCTAGTTTGGAAAACCATAGTTTATTTTAATTAGACAGTTCTATGTAAGTATGATTAATCAAAACTAAGTCTACAACCAAATAAGCTCATGCTACTAATATTACATATGTTACTATCTATAATGTGGTATAATATTTTACTTTTAAATAGTATACATGCCAACATCTCCTTCAACTTCTCGACGGTGGTCTTAAAAGCGGCAACATCATGCTCTAGACGTCGCTCACGGGGGATAGGGGAAGTAACCGCCGGAGTGGAGTCTAACCTCATATGGGCCCTGCTAGGACCCAGTCCTCGGCCTCTCTCCCAACCTCCGTGGTGCCCTCCGTGTGCGGCGTCTAAGACAGGGGTCAGCAGCATCGGATCGGTCTGTCCAGTAAAATCGATCCCCGATGCCTCCGCCTGCTCCACCACCCGCTCCTACACCCACATTAACCATTAAAATATAAGTATATCATTTAAATTTGAACTTTTCAAAACAAAAATTTCAAACCAGTTAGAATAAATATTAACACTTACGCAATGCTCCTGGGTAGCGGTGTCAAGGAATCGAAGCTCGCCCGTGGCGGGATCTGTCGAGGTGCCGTGGATGGCAAGATACGCGGTCAGTACGCTCGGTGTACCACCCTGCGCCAGGGTCTGAGATCTCTGCAATTCGTAAAAAATTTACATATATTATAAAATAACCCTTAATATTACATTATATCAGAGTAGATCTATTGTAATTTACCGATACCTCCATGGCACGAGTAATATTCCTCGAGCCACCTGTATAAGTGGGGCAACCCCTCTTCACCGACTTTTTATTCTCTTTATTTTGATCGGCTTGTTTCTGCACAACACATTCAGATTTAGTTTTCTAATTAAGCAACACAAAAAAATAAATTATATACTAAATAATGAATTACATTTAAATTACAAACCTGTTTGCGTTGAGAGTAGAAATATTGGCACAAGAGAGGCCATGTATCTACGTCAACTCTCATAAAGGCCGGAGTATGTAGGAGAGCCGCTCTCTCTGCCTCGGGGGTAGCCATCCACAAAGAATAGCAGTCGATCTTCAGCCCGTTCCTATTGTATCGGACCTTTGATTGCATGTTCTTCATCAGGCCATGGTACAGAGCATGAAGATCAAGCACTCTCTCAGGGTGATCAGGGTCAGGTACAAACTGAAAGTCGTAATCCAACTGCAAATACAAAAAAAACAATGTTATTAAATTGCAAGTGTTAAATAATAATAAATATATTGGATAAGTCAAATGAAAATATATATTTATACCCGAGCCTGATCCCAGAAGAGGGCAAATGAGCGTCGGTGTTGGTCGCCCCACTCAACGTGAAGTGGATACTTCTTCACGAGGCGGCTCTCATCCCCCATATACTGGCCGAACATCTCGGCATAATCGTCGGTATAGCGATAATCGGGGGTAAAGCAGAGGGGGAACACTGCCTCCCTCCTTAGCTCTGTCGGGCCTCAGCCTGTGGGACTGATTCGGGCCTCAAGTCCCTCTCTCGGGATGGGGCTGCCCTGCATCTATAAGAAATATCAAGACAATCAATATTAAGACAAAGTGGTATTAAGAAATCAAGATTTAACAACAATTGAAGTGCGATATATATCTCCGGCGACAGAAGAACGAGCCTGGGCCTGGGCAGCAGCACGAGCGGGACATAGTTCCTCCGGTGAGGAACAGCCGGTGACCCGGACGTGGACGCATCCCACCCAACTAGAAAATAAATATCGATAAAATTACATGAAATTCATGTTTATTCTTAAAAGATATGTAAAATAAATAAATATTTTATATTTATTCATACTAACCTGCAGACTGAACGGAGGGTACGGAAATGGCGGGAGTGGCCCCTGCACCAGACGTGGATACACCATCTATAATTAGACAATTAAATATTGACTATATAAGTAATTGCAAAAAGAATGTGTATATCAATAATATAACATTCTAAATCAATATGCATACACTATAGGATATATAAACATACCCGCATGTGCGGTGGTGGCATCTTCCCGAGATGTGGAGGCACCACCTACAGCTAGACAATTAAAAAATGATTATCAAAGTACGTAAGAGCAAAAAGAATGTATGTATATTTATGATATAGCATTCTAAATCAATATGCATACACTATAAGATATATAAACATATCTGGAGGTGCGGGAGTGGTCTCTGCCTCTGATGTGGACGCACCACCAACAGCTATACAATCAAACATTGACTATATAAGTAATTTTGACATAAATATGCATGTATATCTATAATATTACATTCAAAATGAATATGCGTGCAATATACCTGGAGGTGTGGCAAACTCCACACGGAAGAAGGCATTCGAAAAGGTCTCCGATCGGGGTGCAAGACCGGCCCTCTGAAGCTCCCTACGCAGCTCTCCGGGCGGCAGAACCGCTCTGCCCTTGCCTCTGCCTCTGCCAGTGCCGCGACTGGTGCTCCTGTCGCCCCTCGCTGCTCCCATCATCGTCATCAAATCTAGACAAGAGTACAATCATTACATATGCATGTTATATATATATAAATCGTAAAATGTGAACTAATAATATAACATTACTGATAACCTTTTTCGTTTCGTGGACGCATTAGACATATCTACTTGGATTTTATCATCGATATCATTTCTAACCCACGTAACTTCATGATCAGCCGAAAACAACTCGTCTTTTGAAACAGACGGTCAGAGCACTCTAAGTCTTCTCTCCTCTTCATCTTCATCGTTGTCCTTGAATTCTGGGACATCGTAAATATCCCTGGATTTCCAACGGCATACGAGACTCCATCCTGGATGCTTCAAACACTGTAAGTAGTATACTTGGAACGCTTGGTTTGGAAAGATAAACGGATCGTCCTGACCGTAAAATCGAAGTGTGTTCACACTGGTCAATCCATATTCATCTTTCCAAGTCCCGAGATTGTTTCTCCACTTATCTGTATCGGTTCGTGTATCGTAACAAGTACACTGAAATATATAAAACAGTTCTGATCGTCCGGGATATTGGATGTCAAGTATGCAATTTAAGTATCCATAATGAATCACACCATCCGATCCTACCGTCGCAATCCCACTTGTTCCCCCAATCTGAGCAAGGCTCATTTGAATTTTGAAAATTCAAATTTTCTGAAGCAACGCTTCAAATTCCGTGCGTTGCGCAATGCGCAAGCGGTCCACAGTGCGACACGTGTCTGCGCAGTTGCGCAAGCGCACCGCTGCGCGACACGTGTCTGCGCAGTTGCGCAAGCACTGTTGCGCAAGTGCACCGCTGCGCGACACGTGTCTGCGCAGTTGCGCAAGCACTGTTGCGCAAGTGCACCGCTGCGAGACACGTGTCTGCGCAGTTGCGCAAGCACTGTTGCGCAAGCCTTCCACTGCGCGACACGTGTCATTCATTGGGGAGTTGAGCAGAAACAGAATGAAAATTTAATGAAATCTTTTCTGTTCTTTCCAAAACCAGAAGATTTTCTTCTGCCTTTGGATCAAAGATCCAGCGGTGGGAAAATTCCCAAAATCATTCAGAAAAGATCTTGTTAACAAATTCAACAAATTTGTGAGCACTATAAATAGGACCCCAGACCTCATTCGATTGGCATCAACTTCGATAATCGACTTCTAGGAAAAAAAAATAAGAAAAGAGAACTCTTGGAGATTATTCAAGAACAAAAAAGAAGAAGAAAGGTAAAAACCCTTTTTTAAGAGAAAAATCTCTGAAGAACAAAGGATTTAAAAAAAAAGGGAAATAAATGAAAACAAATAAATAGTGCCTTGCACTTGTTGTGAACCCTTGGTTCTGTGAAATCAGGGAAAACAAGAAGAAAAACTTGTTTTCCTTTGATCCAAATTTAGATCAAAAGTGCTATGCACTTTTGTTCTTAAATCTGAAAAATTCTTGATGTTCTGCACAAATGCAGCCCATTATTTAAAAGGGCCTGGCCCAAATCAAATTGCAAAATAATAAAGGGGCAGAGCCCTGTTTGGATTGATTTTCTAGTCGGGCAAAGCCCAAAATAAATAAAAAAAATTGGACTTAACCCAATCCTGGCTGTAAGTCCTTAAATTAAATTGATTGAGCAAAATGGCTCTCCTAAACCAATTCACGACCGGTTCGAGGGTTCATCTCCGAACTCCTTTGACATCCCTCGTTGTAATTCCTCAACGACGTCAAAGAGGTGACGGGTCCCAACGACCACACATCCAAATGGACTGCGGGGTCCTTAAACTCGTGGACCGAAACGTCCTTAAACTAATATCGGACCGAAACGTCCTTAAACTAATATTGGACCGAGACGTCCCTAAACTAATATCGGACCGAAACGTCCCTAAACTAATAATGGACCACCACGTCCCTAAACTGGAGATGGACCACCACGTCTTTAAACTGGCGCAATAGAGCCCGAACGCTCTTTTGCCGGATCTAAACGGTCCCGTCTAAGTTGATCTTAGCCCCAAATACGGTTAATGTGTTCTTAGATATTTAAATAAACAATAAAATTCCAAATCAACTTTGGTTCAAGGGTACATTTCTGAACTCCTCTGACGCCTGTCGTTGTAATCCCTCAACGACGTCAGAGAGGTGACGAGTCCCGACGGCCAGATAATTAAATCAATCACTACGTCAAGTTGATCTCAGTCCAAAACAGGACTAACGTATCCTTGACGAACGTTTAAGTTGATCTTAGCCGCAACGCGACTAATGTATTCTTAAACCAAAAAACGCCAAACCCAAATCTAAGTAAATGCGGATTTGGACTAATCCACGTCCTACGGGCGACGACATTACTCAGTCTCCGTATACAATCCACGGGCAACCACAAACAAAACAAACACACACAACATGAAGTGAAATTCTGGAGAAGGAGAAAGTTGTTACTGCGATGCGGTAGAGTAATTAACTGCAGGGGCTTGCGCCTGCAGGGAAGAGTGTCCCCACAATCAAAAAACCCTCACCCTGAGGGGGAATCTGACGAAGTCTGCTACATCGGCCGCATCCGTCTAAACCTCCGATCCACGGTGTCATAAATCAACTTGGCATCTTCGGAGAGGTAGATGGATAAAACCAAATAGCATCTGCCCCGAACCTCAGGCACGGACGCGAAGTCCGGGCCGCCGTTCGGAGGGGAACATATTCTGGCACGCCCGGTGGGACCTCTTCCTCTTTCCACTCCACACTTCGTGTGTCGTCTTCGCGAACCAATCGCGGTTTGTTAAATGGTTGTCTTCGGATTTCAAGTTGCTAAGATTTGGTCTTTTACCTGGCGCAGAATTCAAGATTCAATGGCCACCAACTGCACCAACTGCTCGAAATGCCACTGCAACGGACGCTCCACCTCACCGAGAGGTGTAACATATGGGCCCCAAGCGGCCTCCTTCCTCACTCTGCCGGTTGAACAGGTGACCCAGGCCACTACTGGCCTGTTTTTCGGGACCATGGTCCCACCTACAAGCTTCTCTATGCCGACACCTGGACCGGAAATGAACAAGAAGTCGGTGTTCGACCGGCTCACTGCTACCACGGCCCCTGTCAACGGGTCGTCCGCTACTAAACCGACAGCCTCCGTTTTCACCAGGCTAGGTCAGAACTATAAAGTGGCCGTCCCAAAGAGGGCAACGGCCGCTGCTTTGGAAGTCGTTAAAGCGGCTTCTCCTATCAGAGAGTCGGTCTTCACAAGATTGACGGTTCCCACTCCTCCACCAGCTGGTCAAAGGGCATCGGTCTTCGATAGGCTGACATCGGCAGTTACCCCACACTCAAACAGGGGGCAACAAGAAACCATCTCGATCTCTGAGCCAGTCCCAACGGCTCGTCATGCTCGACGTCGCCATTGGCAATGAGTAAGGAAAGCAGGGGGCAACTCCCCCTAAGGGCTAACCCCACCTGCTCCAGTGGTGGAGGTCAACGCTGCTGTTCCAACTGGGAACAGCTTTGAATTGCTGAGGAAGGTGAGAAAGAACTCTCTGATTGCTACATTGAAAAGATCTCCTCCGCCTATGGAAAAAGCTCCGGAGACAAAACAGGAACAGCCCCCTCAACGGCTGTCGTCAAAAATTTATAAAGTTTGGCGGAGGGTTCAAGACTCCGTGATTGACCCAGACCACTTTCGTCGCCAGAAAAAGGCAAAGGTGGAAAAGGACAAAAACCGCCCCATTAAACAGCAGGGGGCAACAAATGCTAGGATGCCCACTTCAACGGCTCCTTCAACCTCAATGGTCCACAAAAGGAAAAGGCCAGAGAAAGCTCCCGTGACACTGAAAAAGTTTAAAAGCGGTGAACCTAAACGCCCCAAGTCAGGGGGCATAACAGTTCATACGGTCTATATGGCTTCTGGAAAGGAAGAAAGTCGTACTTCTACGGGTCACCGACCGCTTACCCGGTCAGTGACCAAGGCTCAGGAGCAGCAACAAAAGCTCCAGGAGATGATGACTACAATGACTGCACTCACGGAGCCAAAAGAGAACCCTGGGACGTCCTTAGATGAACGCCAAGAGGAAGAGACCGACGCCGAGTTCCTCCGCCGAGTACTGGAAAAGAGAGACAAAGAGGCTGCTGAACAAGCAGCCAATATACAGCGTATGGGCCTCCTCTTCCAGGACATGATAGGGATGATGATACAACCAGATCCCCCAACTGAAGAACCCCCGATTGTCCTTGGGGATGATAGGGGAGAGACATCAAACCCTCAGCCCGTTTTATCAACGGCTAGAGAGGATACAATCTCTAAAACTGATCTGGACGAATATATAGCCCAGCAAATAAAGGTTCATCACGCGGCCGAAGCAGCCGGCCACGTCGTAAAAACGGGGCGACCGTATCCAGGCTGGTATGACCAAATCAAATACCCGTCGGGTTACACAATTCCCAAGTTTCATGTCTACAAAGGGACCGGCAATCCCCATCAACATGTTGCCCAGTTCAGGGCGCTTTGCTGTAACACCGGCGGCGACGACAAGCTTTTGCTTCGCCAGTTCGTTGGAAGCCTATCAGATACGGCGTTCGAATGGTATTCCGAGCTCCCCAACGACTCTATTAAAACCTTTGCGGAGATGGAGCTGCTCTTCACCCAACGTTTTGCAAGTGCCAGTGAGCGTACTCCGATGACGGCGCTGATTAACGCCAGGGTAAAACCCGGCGAGACATGGGTTCAGTACGCTATACGGTGGCGTAATCTATGGTCTAAGTGTGAACAGCGCATAGAAGAAGCCCCTGCGGTGGGAATGTTTGTTGGTACCCTTGATCCACAAGCAACCATTTCACAGTTTATGATGTTCTTCAAACCGACTTCCTTCCAGGCTTTGATCGACAAATTGGCGCAGATGGACCAGATGGGCCATAAACCCCCTCTCCCGAAACCGGACTCCCGAAACGATAAAGGAAAGGGAAAAGCGATCATTGTCGCTAATGCCCAACAACAACCGAGCGACTCGAAGCCGGTTGCTCGTCCAAACAATATGCGTCCATACGTACCCCTTGAGGACAGGATGGGACGTGCTTACTCCTTCCCCCGTGATAAAACGAGGAGGCTATTTGAGCTAGCATTGCGCAACAGACTCATAAATCTGCCAGATCCAAAACGCCCGTCGCAACCAAGTGACGTCAACGAGCCTAATTACTGCCCTTATCATCGAGTGCTAGGACATCCGATTGAAGACTGTTACGTTTTCAAAAATTGGCTTGAAAACCAGTACCGCCAGGGCAAATTTGCGCTATCTGACAAATGGAAGGTGAATCCCCCGCAGCCCCACACCTCTAAAGGGACGAATACGCCGGGGGCAACATGCTCCGTCATTGAGGAAGCTCCTTGGGAGGTTGTATTATCAGCCAAAACGAGGAGAACGCTAAATGATCTTCAGACCTGTCCAGCGGTCAAGTGGAAGAACCCCTTGGAACCGCAGGTTATTGAGGGGATGTTGAAGCCACGTCCGACTCCGAGGACCGATGGTGGTAGTTCAAGCGCTCATAGTCAGCCGTCAAAATCTTCGAAAAAGAAGAAGAAGAAATCTAAGAAGCCCGTGAAGCCTGGCGACAAGCGCACGGACTTACAAAAGCAAATCGACGCACTGGATGAGTACAACCAAAAGGCGCGGACTCCCATTACGCTCCAAGATTTCCTTGATCACGTCTTCCAAAAAGAAGATGAGGGAGAAAGTTCATCGGATGAATCCGAGGAATATGTGGCGAGCTGTCATATGATCTCCCATTCGATCACGAGCGATGAAGGGACTTATGGCACTGAAACGCTGGGGGCAAATGCTGAATCAAGGGCTCCAGGGTTATCAGTTGAAATGATTGGCGCGTTTCTTAATGAAGCTCGATTGAAAAGTAAAGCTGATCGAGAACGCGAGACGGCTATATTCGAAAGGGCCAAACGCCAGCGACTTGAGGAAAGAGCTGAGATGATCCCGCTGGAGCAAAATGCCTCCACCGCTGACAAAAGCCAATTCAAGATAAAAAAGAAGTTTGCTAAGGCCATATCGATGGGCATGAAGCTACCACCCTCTGAAGAAAAAGTTACTGGCATGGTAGAAATGCACCCCTCTTATTGCTTATATCATCAGAAGGTCTCGCATTCCACCCAGGATTGCAAAGCTTTCGATAGATGGTGGCAAGGATACGTCGCTAATCAACAACGCTTTAAACGGGAAAAGCGTAAAATTCGTCGGGAGCAAAGAAACATGACCAAAGAGCTTGAAAGAACTGCCGGCAATTGTCACATGGTTAACACTACCGGGTCACAAGTGCCTACATTTGGGAGCGACTCTGATGAGGAGCCAGAACTTGCCCCTCTCTTTAAAGAGTCAACTTCGGGAAAAGAAGAGGAGCCAGTGGTTTGCGAAAATATCCGGCTGCGGAATCGGACACTGCCTGAAAAGAACCTCGGACTCTCGAATAGAAAAGATAAAGGGAAAGAAAAGGTCTCTGAAGACATCATCTTAGATGACCAAGTTCTGGAAGAGCTAAACGCCGAAAACCCGCCGAAGAGAAGTAAGGTGGATTACAACGTTCTGGCACATCTGAGGAAACTGCCCTCTCAGCTCAGCGTCCTTGATGCCTTGTTACTATCAAAGGAGGCGAGAGACTCTTTGATTAAGGCGCTACAAGATCCGGACCAGTTCCAAGCCTTCTTAGCCGAAGAAAAGATGAAAGACGAATTAGAATAAGTACACACAGCCAACGTTGCTTTTGGTGATGAAGACCTTCTCCTCGGGACGTGTGAACACAATCGCCCCCTTTATGTCTCAGGATACTGCCATGACATAAAGATAGGTAAAATCTTGGTCGATAACGGATCGTCCGTCAATTTACTCAATGTGCGAGTGTTAAAGGAGATTTGCATGAGTGTCCAACACCTCGCCCGAGACAAAATCACTATCTCCGGTTTCGACTCCCAATCCTCAAAGACTCTTGGATCTGTGATATTGACGCTGCGCTTCGGATTGCTCGTCACAGACATCAAATTCCATGTTATAGACGCCAAGACGTGCTACAATGCTCTGCTCGGCCGACCGTGGCTACACGAGTACAATATCATCCCTTCTACACAGCATCAGTGCATGAAGTATTGTAGGGATGGCCTCGAGTACACAGTGGCGGGAGAGTTGAATCTGTTTTCCGTAAATGAAGTTCGCAAGTATGAAGATGCCAAATACTTCTTACCGAGTTTCGAAGACACGGAAAGGTGTCACAAACCGGAGAACAAAACTAACGCCACCATCCCTGTCTTCGGCAGTGACACCGAGGAGGAGGAGGATATAATTTATTCAGGTCCATCCCAATCCACCAGGCCAGGACCATCCGTTCCTTCATTGATCTTCGGTAGTGATTCAGAGGATGAAGTTCATGCTGTATTCCCTGCTCGGCCTTCAATACGGGTTTCCGCTGATGAAGAGCGAAGTCTGCAGATAACCATGGTGCCGCTTGAACATTACAAAGAACTGGATGCACTCGACACCAACAGCGTAGAAGAATTGCAGACATTCTATATCCCTCCCGGACAAAAAGCCAAGAAGGCAATCCTATTCTACCGTTCTGAAGAAAACAAGGTGGAAAAAGAAATTTGGCATGGTGCGGATCCAACGCTGGACAGACTCCAGCCCATCCGTCTACCCCGATATTATACGGAAGGTTTGAAGAAACTGCTGAAACGCCAGGGGATATCCTTCACACAGACTGTTAGAAAGGCCAAATTCTATGACAAGGTCTGGAACGTTCCCGGGACTCAATGCAAACTGCCTAACGGGAGAATAGAAACAAAAGGGCTTGGGTACATCCGGTCAAAGAAACGGGAGCTAGTAAACAGCTGTTATGTTATGTATGACTTCGATGAAGAGGCGGACGCTCAATGGGAGGACGCTAATCCTGAGCCAGCAAAAGTTCCTGATGCAAAACCGCCCAGTCCATCATTTGAAGACCAGATGGGCAAACTTATAAGGAATGCGGGTCAAAAAGCCCGAGATGATCACAATCGTGAAATAGCAATCTATGAGAAAGCCAAGACACAGCGCCTCCTTCAACAGACGGTAAAGAATGAAAATGCCACTCCTTGTCAACCTGCTACAAAAAAGGTTCGATGCGAAAGCAAAAACAAGTCGAAAGGTAGAAAAGGCGCTCAACAACCACAAAGCAGAGCTAAGAAACCACGTATCCGAGAGTCGAGCGTTATTGACCTAGCCCTCATGAAGAAAATGGGTCGAGCATACTCATTTCCTCGGAACAAAACAAGGAAAATACTTGATCTTGCTCTAAAACATCAAATGCTTACACTGCCAGAGTCTAAACACCCTGAGCAAGCGGGCGAAGTCTTCAACCCAGATTATTGCTCTTACCATCGAGTAGTAGGGCATCCGCTTGAAGATTGCTTCACCTTTAAGAATTGGGTTGAGGACCAATATCAGCTTGGAAAATTCGCGTTGTCTGACAACTGGAGGGTAGCGCCGCCGCAAAAGCACGAACCCGAAAACACAAGGATAGAACCAACTCCGCATTGGGATTGGCAGAAAATTCGCACTTGCCACTTGGTAACAATATTAAAAGAAGAGTCCGAGGACATGAACAGCCTTCCTTGGTGCTTTGAAAACAGCAGCGATGAGGTAATCTCAGAATTTCCCCCAGCTCCGAAAGAACTGGAGGACGGAATACATACCACTGCAGATAATCTCAAGAAAATTGAGTTGGGGACAACAAATGATCCGCAACCGACGTTCGTCAGCGAGCTGCTGTCTGAAGAGAGGGTGGCTGCGTTAAAAGACGTACTTGTGCAGCATAAAGATTGCTTCGCATGGAACTATTCCGAGATGCCGGGACTAGATCCAGAAGTTGCTGTACATAGCCTAACAATATCCCCGAACATCAAGCCAGTCAAACAGACGCCGAGAAGAATGCGACTCGAGCTTGAGATGAGCATAAATACCGAAGTCAAAAAGTTAATTGACTCTGGCTTTATCCAGGAAGTTCAGTACCCTGAATGGATCGCCAACATTGTCCCAGTGATGAAGAAAAACGGGACAGTACGCATATGCGTAGACTTCCGGGATCTTAATAAAGCTTGCCCGAAGGATGATTTCCCAGTGCCAGTCACTGAACTGATGATAGACAATACATCCACTCATGAAGTCTTCTCCTTCATGGACGGCTCATCGGGGTATAACCAGATAAAAATGCATCCAGAAGACCAGAAGCACACAGCCTTCAGGACTCCTCTTGGTATATTTTGTTATAAAGTGATGCCCTTCGGTTTGAAAAACGCCGGTGCTACTTATCAGAGGGCCATGACAAAGATCTTCGACGACCTTATACACGAAATCGTTGAATGCTATATCGACGACCTCGTGGTTAAAAGCAAATCATACGAGGAACATCTCGAGCATCTGAAGACCGTATTTCAACGCCTTCGGCAATACAACTTGAAGATGAATCCTCTTAAATGTGCGTTCGGGGTTTCCTCGGGCAAATTCCTGGAATTCGTTGTTCGACACCGAGGTATTGAAATAGATCCGTCAAAGATTAAAGCGATCATGGAAATGCCTCCGCCGAGGACTCTCAAACAGCTGCGGTCTCTCCAAGGGAAACTCGCATACATACGGCGATTTATAGCCAACCTTTCAGGAAAGTGCCGTCCTTATAGTCACCTGATGAAGAAGGGAACCCCATTCGTTTGGGATCAAAAATGCCAAGGCGCACTGGACGAGATCAAGCAATACCTGCAGAACCCGCCGGTGTTGGCTGCTCCGGTTAAAGGGAAGCCTCTCATTCTTTATACAACCGCCCTCGAAGGTTCCTTAGGCGCATTATGGGCACAAGAGAACGATCAAGGGAAAGAAAGAGCACTCTACTACTTAAGTCGAGTTCTGCTGGGGGCAGAAAGCAACTACTCTCCCATTGAAAAACACTGCCTGGCATTGATCTTCGCAATAACAAAGCTTAGGCACTATGCATTAGCACACGAAGTCCATCTCATTTCAAAGGTGGACCCTCTCAAATATCTAATGTCAAAAGCCATATTGACAGAGCGACTCGCTAAATAGGCCCTGCTCTTGATGGAATTTTCGATAACATATCAACCTCTCAGGGCAGTAAAAGGCCAGGCCATCGCCGACTTCCTTGCTGAGCATCCCATACCTGCCGATTCTCCTTTAAATTGCGATTTGCCAGACAGACATGCGTTTGACGCAATCGACAGTAGTGATACCCGGTGGGAGCTTTATTTCGATGGAGCATCTTCCATGAAAAAGCACAAACAAAATACGCCAATGATCAAATCAGGGGTAGGACTCATCTTTGTGACTCCACAAGGAGGAATAATGCGCTTCGCCTTCTCCTTAACAGAGCCGAGGACGAATAATGAAACTGAATATGAAGCTTTGATAGCAGGCCTCGAGATCGCCATTGATATGGGAATTGAAAGCCTCCTCATATATGGGGACTCCCAGCTGGTCGTCAATCAAGTGAACGGCGATTACCAAACATGCAAACCGGAATTAGTAAAATACGGTGAAAAAGTGCAGCAACTGCTAACCCAAATTCCCTCCTACACGTTGGAAAGTATACCGCGCACGGAAAACAGCAAAGCAGACGCACTAGCCAAACTTGCTAAAGAACTGGCTGACGAGAACCTCGACGACGTTAGAATCGTGGTACAAAGCCGTCGAGTGCTTGCCCCAGCAGAAGTATCTCCGGAATCGTCTGAAGAAAAAGGAGCGAAAGAGGAGACAACCCTGCAAATAAAAGACTGGGAAAATGCCGAAGACTGGAGAGAAGTCTTCATAGATTACTTCAAGTTCCACCGAATGCCTGAAGAAGCGTCCATAAGACATCAGCTCGTGAAACGAGCTCTGTCTTTCGCCTTCGTCAACGATACTCTATACAAGAGGTCATTCGATTCTCTGTGGCTGAGATGCCTAGGACCTGACGAAGCGAGAAGGGTCGTCCAAGAAGTTCACGACGGACTCTGCGGTTCCCACCAAGCAGGCCCTAAGATGAAGTTGAAGATAAAACGGATGGGCTACTATTGGCCCACGATGATTCAGGACTGCATCGAATATGCGAAGCAATGCCACTCATGCCAAATTCATGGGGACTTCATCCATCAGCATCCAAATCCGCTACACCCAACAGTGGCTAGCTGGCCTTTCGAAATGTGGGGGACTGATATAGTTGGCCCCATCGAACCAGCATCGTCTAAGGGACATCGTTTCATCCTAGCGACGACTGACTACTTCTCCAAATGGGCAGAAGCGGTACCGTTGAGGGAAGTGAAGACGGAGAACATCCTCCATTTCTTCAAAACGCATGTCATATACCGGTTTGGAACCCCGAGAAGGATCATCTCTGATAATGGGCCAGCCTACCGAAGTCATAAAATTAGCCGCTTCGCACAGCAGCACAATATAGACTGGAGATATTCCTCAGTTTATAATCCGCGAGCTAACGGTCTAGCTGAGGCCTTCAACAAGACCTTGACGAAGATCATGAAGAAAACAGTGTCACGAAATAAGAGAGATTGGCACGAAAGATTGCAAGAGGCTCTTTGGGCGTATCGAACTACATTTAAAACGGCCACAAACACAACGCCATACGCGTTGGTATTTGGGACGGAAGCAGTACTCCCTCTCGAGATAGAATTACCCTCTCTACGAGTAGCAGTCCACTACGAGCTGACAGACGAAGAAAATGCTCACCTTCGGTTTGAAGAGCTTGACGCCCTTGATAAAATCCGGCTTCTAGCACAGCAAAATCTGGAAGCTTATAAAGCAAAGATGACGCGCTCATACGAAAGATTGACCCGACCGAGGACCTTTTGTCAAGGCGAACTCGTGCTAGTGGTCAAAAGGCCTATGATCCCCAATCGCGCCAAGCGGGGCAAATTCGAGCCAAACTATGAAGGCCCGTATATCATAGATAAAGTCTACCAGGGTGGGGCCTATCTGCTTATGGATATGCACGATGAAAGGCCTTTCAGGCCAATAAACGGTCGCTTCCTAAAGAAATACGACGCTTAATGAGCCATAGTTTAGGTCAATGATAGATGACGACGACTATGTCCGCTCGCTATCTTCCTAAGCTCAAGCTTTATAAAAGTAGCCGGCCTTCTCCGGGACGGACCGAAACGTCCTTAAACTAGCGACGGACCGAAACGTCCTTAAACTAACGATGGACCGAAATGTCCTTAAACTAATATCAGACCGAAACGTCTTTAAACTAACACCTCAGCATCCTTAGGCTGATGAGATATAAAAAAAAAGACATATAAAAATAAAATAAAATAAACGGTATGTCCATAAGCAAAAAGGGCACGGATGAAAACCCGAAAGGGCTCCGTGAGTAAGAACAGCAGGGCTGCCGGCGAGTGTTCGTGAAAACCCGAAAGGGCGCGACCTCGTAAAAAAAAAAAAAAAGAAGAAGAAAAAAACGGTATGTCCATAAGCAAAATGGGCACGGATGAAAACCCGAAAGGGCTCCGTGAGTAAAAACAGCAGGACTACCGGCGAATGTTTGTGAAAACCCGAAAGGGCGCAACTTCGTTAAAGAACCCTTATAGAGTCCTCTCGACCTTATAAGGAGAAACCACCTGCGTGAGATCCTTACGACTCACAAAGGAACAACACACTTAGGGATCCCCACGATTCCTAAGGAGAAAATACACTTGCGAGATCCTCACGACTCGTAAGGAGAACTCTCTTATGGGACCCTCACGGCTCATAAGATTTGAAAGTCTTAAGTTACAGAGATCTAAACCTGTGTTTAAGCAAACTCCCACAAACTTCCAATATTGCCCTACAAGTGGTCCAATATTGACCCTTGTATACAATCCACGGACGCGAATAAACATTTCCCTAGCCAAATTTCATCCGTAATTGGGAATACGTTCGCATGGTGAACAACCCTTATAAATCCCCTCGATTTATGAGGAGAAAACCCTCCTGTAGGATCTTTACGACTTACAGAGGAACAAAACACTTAGGAACCCTCACGATTCCTAAGGAGAAAATACACCTACAAGATCCTCACGACTTGTAGGGAGAAATACCTTTATGAGACCCTTACGGCTCATGAAATCGAAAGCCTTAGTCGACAGGTCCCTAACCCTGATCGCTAAGCCTCCTTTGTTCGACAATGACAGAGGCAAATGATGATTCGCTCCTGGCAATATCCCAGTTGCAGCGGTGCTGATGCCAAAATCGGTGTCCAATTTCAGGTTTACGGCGAAAGCCAGTAGGCCGCTCATGCATACGAAATAGCCGAAATGATAGGGCAACTTGCAATAAAAAGCAGCAAGTAGAATGTATGCACGCAAAATAGCCGAAATGATTGGGCAACTCGTAATAAAAAGCAACGAGTAAAGATAAAATAAATAGCCGAAATGATTGGGCAATCGCGACCTTCGCGATATAAAAGCTGAAATGATAGAGCATCGCGGAAATAAAATAAAATAAAAAGAAGAAATGATAAAACTTCGGCCCTACAGTTAAGATCACATCGATCCCTGTATACAATCCAAGGGCGTAAACAAAGAAGGAACCATACTTCCCCAGCGGATTCCGTCAAACGACGAAGCCAAACCTCAACGGTTCATTTCAACCGAAGAAGCCAGTGACTTCAACAAAAAAATTCCTCGACTCACGGATACAAACACTCCTTGACGAGAGCCTCCTGATCCGCGTCAACTCGCAGAGCCACCAGCACCTCCGTGGGAACCCTCGACTCGTTTCAAACCCCAAGGACACAAATAATCCTTGGCGCTTGGGAAACAAATAATCCCAGCAAATTCCTCGACTCACGGATACAAACACTCCTTGACGAGAGCCTTCTGATCCGCGTCGACTCGCAGAGCCACCAGTGCCTCCGTGGGAACCCTCGACTCGTTTCAAACCCCGAGGACACAAATAATCCTTGGCGCTTGGGAAACAAATAATCCCTAGCAAAATCCTCGACTCACGGATACAAACACTCCTTGACGAGAGCCTTCTGATCCGCGTCGACCCGCAGAGCCACCAGTGCCTCCGTAGGAACCCTCGACTCGTTTCAAACCCCAAAGACACAAATAATCCTTGGCGCTCGGGAAACAAATAATCCCTAGCAAAATCCTCAACTCACGGATACAAACACTCCTTGACGAGAGCCTTCTGATCCGCGTCGACTCGCAGAGCCACCAGTGCCTCCGTGGGAACCCTCGACTCGTTTCAAACCCCAAGGACACAAATAATCCTTGGCGCTTGGGAAACAAATAATCCCTCGCAAAATCCTCGACTCACGGATACAAACACTCCTTGACGAGAGCCTTCTGATCCGCGTCGACTCGCAGAGCCACCAGCGCCTCCGTGGGAACCATCGACTCGTTTCAAACCCTAAGGACACAAATAATCCTTGGCGCTTGGGAAACAAATAATCCCTCGCAAAACTTCTCAACTCACGGATACAAACACTCCGTGACGAGAGCCTCTTTGACTCACATCTCGGGCAGTAAGGATTCAAAAACTTGCTTCCTGAACAATGGGACCCTGCAAGTCAATCCTAAATGGTCTCTTGCATACTATTCACGGGTCTCACTCTCTGAAGTCGATTCTCGACAAAGAGGGAAACAACCGCTTACAAGCCCTCTCGACTCTTAAGAGGGAGAAATTCTCTTATAGGATCCTTTCGACTTATGAGAGAAAACCACACTTGGGAATCCTCACGATTCCTAAGGAGAAAATCCACTTACGAGATCCTCTCGATCCGTAGGGAGAAAAGTCTCTGTGAGACCCTCACGGCTCATAGAGTTGAAAAGCCTTAGGCGGCAGACCAGAACCTGCAACCTAAGCCATCGCTACCTCTCGGAGAAGTTAAGTTGCCCGCCGATCAGGTTCATCGAAAACACCATAACAAAAAGGGAAAAAGCGAAGAAATAGTACCAGACATTGCAAGAAAGAATGTGTCTTTATTCATAAATTCAATCAAAATACAAGGCGGATCGTATAAAGAATAAAGAATGCATATATGCTATATACAAATTACAGGTGTGTAAACGATACAAAAATATTCAGGGAGAAGGAAGCTTCTTGAACAACTCTATCAATTGCTCGCGTACTTCCTTCCACGCCTTCTCCTGATCAACTACCACTGCCAGTTCAGCCTCTACTTGAGCCCGCTGCTGCGTGAAGGATGCGAGCTGTTCCCCAACAACCTGCTGAGCTGCTTCTTGGCTTCGGGCATCGCGCTCAGCGGCATCAAGCTTCCGCTTCAGTGCTAGCCCATTAGATATACGCTTGAGAAGACCTTCAAAGACGACTTTCACTTCAGCAGCATTCGTCCTAACTTCAGCACGAAGGCAAGCGGTCGCGTTTGAAGATTCCCGATGCGCCTTTAGCCGTAAAGCTGCCTCCTGCTCCAAATGGCGGAGATAAGAAACGCTTTGCTCAAGCCAAGCTGTCCGTTGGGCGCTCGCGGCCAAAACCTCGGGAGAAGGGCGCGTCGACTCCAACCGATGCAGGCGAGCCTCGATCTCTCTGCAGTGGTTAACCCACGATTCGACGACGCCTTCGTTATGAAAAGTTACGAGCGCCGCCAACATTGGATTAACATCCACAGCGAAATCTACGGCAGAAGGGAGAGCATCCATGTTGAGCTCTTCGATGTATCCGCTCAGCATGCCCAGACTCATCACAGCACCCTTTGAAGACGGGCGTCTCAAGAAAGGGCCTGCCGGTAGAGGGACGCGAGACTCAAAAGGGACCGGAGCCGGAACAATAGCTGCAAAACAGAACATGGTTAAACGATGGTTCAAGAGATATTTAAGGATTACCAAAAAAAAGAAAGGAATTTGCTATACCAGCAGCAACGGATGGCAGAGCCGGAAGGGCCGGTAGCGCGGCAGGTCTGGCATCCCCTCCTTCGATTTGTGGCACTGCAGTAAAGAAAGGGAAAAGTCAGAAATCATTCAATTGCTAGAAAAAGGGGATGAACAAAGATATTGTATTGAACGTACACTCACCAGCGCCACTAGAGGGAGAAGCAAGCTCGGATGGAAAGGAGAAGTGTGGGAGCAACACTTGGTATAGATGATCGAAGAGCACTCCTGAAAAGAGCATAGTGGTATAACGTTAGTACATAAGCTACACGTTAAAAGATTAATGCATAAGTCGTAAATTCATACCTTCCAACATCCGCGATGGCACAAGGGAAGGCTGAGGAGCGACCACCGCCAAAGCAGTAGTTGACGGTGTACCTTCAGGCAATGGAGCATCGGCACTAGCCGCACCTGCGTTTAAAACAAAGACAAACTGGTTAAAAGAGATTGTGAGGTATATATAAACGAAGAACATTGGTCATTCAAAATTTACCCGACAAGCTGCCAGCAGAAACGGAGGCAATCCCTTCCTCCACTGACGGAAGGCCACCGCCTGTAGCTTCATCACCCGACTCGAGGGGAACCGTTGTTATGCTCGCAAGCTCTACAGGCGGCGGGGGACCATAGGCAGGGAGGGCTATGATAGGAACATTGCCAGATTCCTGAGAAGGAGCGCCTAGCCCGTCTTCAGGAATCATGGCCGCCTCACCCGCTGCTCCCTTAGGATCGGCGGTCGCAGCTGCCTCGTCCATCGGCACCACGAGGTCCCCAGCCTCAAGCACCTCACCCTCTACCGTCTTCGGCTCGGTTGAGACAATCATCTCATCTGCTGCCACTTCAGGTGCGACATCAATGACCCTCTCCGCGGCAGGTCCCTCAATCTCGGCTCCAGGCCCCATGACCCCGACAACGTTGCTCACTGTCGGTTCGGGTTCAGCAAGTACCGCTTCCTTCGCTCCCCTGGGTTCGACGGTCGTCTCTGCCTCCCCCTCAGTTGGACTTGACCCTGCAAGATGGGATACGTATGAGCCAATAGCTTTACAATTCGTACAACAAGGTTCTGAAAGGAGTACTACCTGAAGCAGATTTATCATTGGCGCTCCGAACCGCGCGCGCCACTTGCCGACGAGCAGTAGACAGGGCAACAGGGGACTCTTCGGAAGGAGTACTAGCGCGAGGAATGGTGCTAGGGCCCGCTCCCGTGGCCAAAGCAGCTTTCCGCGCCTTTGCTTCACGTCTCAACCGCTTCCGCTCCTCCCGAGCCGTTGAGACGGATGCCACTAGGGCGGCCTTAATTGAAGCATCCTCATCCGTATAGAGGGATGCCTCTAGATTTTTTAGAGCATCCCTCGTCGTTGTGTCAAGCCGAGGCTCTTGCGGCAGCTTCGACGGAGCCGGGGCTTCGGTGGCAAGCTCGGGAAGGATCCCCGCATCAACTGATATAGCCCCTGTAAAGAAACAAAAGAAGGTTAAATTGACCACCAGAAGAAATAACAAACTTTCCCTATAAAAAAAAAAGAAAAGGGGTGGAGCATACCAACACCTGCCAGGGCACGCCTCTCCTCCTCTTCCTGGAAGGTTTTCAGGGAGGCAGCAATAGCCTCTTCGGTAGAAACACCTGTTAAAAAGGGAGCAAATATCAGTTAAAGGTAATGATAAAAAATGCAATGAAATGACAAATAAAGCGGCTGATGATTACCCGACTCAGCGAGTTTGCTTAACATCGCTTCAAGCCTCGCCGATCGCTCCGAAGCTGCGATGGCGGCAGCTAAATTGGTGTCCTCAGGGTCCACCACAAAGCCCTCATTGCTGCCGTACTCGCATATGGCCTCGGCAGGAGAAGCCGCAGGCTTTGAGCTGAGGATCGCATCGAGGGATAGGGTGGACTTCTTCTTCTTCTGTCCGCCAGCTTTAGATCCACTCGGAGCAGCTTTGCGCTTGGCGGTCACTTTCGGGCGGCGAGTCCCGATATCCGCTCCTGCGCCCGACTCTGGCGATACCACTTTAACCGTCTTTGTCGGAGCACGGGGCGCCGTTGGTGCATCCACCGTAGTAGACAGTGGCAATCCACGCGGAGGGGCCAACACGCGTGGTCGGTCAGCTCCGGCATCTTTTATCGGGAGGGTGACCTGGGTCCTTGGCTGCAAGGGAGCCTTGCGATCACCGCCAGGAGGCGCACCCCTACGGTCAACCAGCAGGCGTTTCTCCATTAAAATGATTGGGCCCATAGCGTGCGCATACCAGGCCACATATGAATTAAGCATCTTAGGGACACAGCTGGGTTCACTAATGAAGAAATAGGAACCCGTGTTAAGCCGTATAAAGTGATGCATCGCATTCTTTATCCCCTCTGGGCCAACCACGGGCGTTTCCAAGAAGGCTTCCATCGGGATCCCCTGGTTGTAGCTTGATTGCTGGGCAAATCGATGCGGATTATACCTCATAAACAAAGCCGTCTCATTCTGCCGAAACACTAGGTAGCCCGGCCGAATGGAGTAGAGATGGAGGATTTCCCGAGCCTTCAGTACAGAAGCCCCGCCCTTAAACTCGTCACGTAGGGGCACCACCGACTTAGTAGTCTCCGAGCCTATGGTGATAACCTTATCCACGAAAGAAATCGTCGCTCCGACCAAATGTGGGCGCAGGAGGAGTCCGCTAGAATCCCGCGGGGATGCAAACACAATTGAAGCTCCGACTAACCGTATGACTCTCGGGAGTCTGTACTTCTCGAAGAATGGAGGAGTCTTGTGGGCGCCAAACACCCCTCGCACGTGCATCTCCATCCAAGAAACGAAGTAATGCATCGGGAAGTTAGCAGGCTGTGCCCCAGGATCATTGGCGTCCGCCGCTACGCTGAGTCCATGATAAAGGTAAGCTAACCCAGCAATTCCTACCGACAACTGCAGACCGGCCACCATCCGATGCGCCGGGTAAAAGACAGAGGGCCGCATGAAGCGCGGGTGCATGGGGAGCGCAAAGTTGCATAACCACAAGCCCAAGAACCCAATAAAGAAGGTTTCCTCATCCATGCAGGGGACGGCGATTTCCGAGAAAGCGACGATGGCAGCATTGGGGAGATAGAAATCCCTCTGGTTATTTTCCGATACGGGTCGGCGATCCAAACCGAAACCAAAGGGGTCGTCAAGCTGAGCGAACTTCTCGCTCTGCTCTGATAAGAACTCCGGGCGGATAAAGCGAGCAATGAAAGCTGCGAAACTGACGCCCCTGTCGCCCGATTCCAAATGGAGTTCCTCATAGATCTCCAACACCTTCACCAAACCCGGATGCTGATGCTGAATGGCATTCTCCGGGGTTAAGTCAAATACCAGCTGCTTAGTGGCAAAGACATACTCGTCAGAAGGAAGCAACTCCTCGTAGTGCTCTCCCCTCATTGGCAGACCTGAAATTTCGGCAAATTCCTCCAAAGAGATAGAGACTTCCTTATCCGCCATCAGGAAGGTATGGGTGGGGATATTCCATTGTTCAACGAAGGCCTTTATCCACCACGTTGGAGGAGAGGGGTACTCGAAAAGCGAGACGAAGACGGCCGAGTATAGACCAATCTTCGTTAGGTGGGTCCTCTTCGCCGATAGAATGTACCGGGCCCACTGCAAATATCCGGCGGGGGGTCGCGGGATCATTCCAATGTTATAAGCCTGTCCCCAAGGGCGTGCTTCGCCCTGACAGATTCGCCTCCCCAGAATATCTATCGCCGGCGGCGGCTGCACGGGGATGGCGCCGATTGCAGGCTGAAGGAGGTCATCGGAATTCCAATTCTTAACCTCCACGGCATACTTCACCGAGGGTTCGTCCGCATAAGGGATCGTAACTATGGGCTCAGAGGGCGCGGCGGAACTAAAACTGCGACGGCCTTGGATGATCTGGCTATACCACCTTCCCCACAGATGGAGCTTTTTGCACTCAGGATCGCGATCTTTTAATAAGAGCGAACACCACCCGATCCACTGGCGCATGGGGGAACCCTCCTTCCGAGCGAACGAAGGGAAAAGACAAGTCGTCAGACATGTTTTCTGTGGAAAGACAAAAAAATATATATCATTAGTGGCCTAACGCTTGGCATTTTAAAAAAAAAATAATAAAAATCTTGCTCCACACTGTGATGCAGTGGGTAGGGGACCAAAGGGGGACCCACAAAATCTGGATGATGTGCATCATTTAATAAGACAATCCCATCATTAGATGGGACTGTCAATTCATAAAAAGTTCCCAATAGGATACACCCATTGGTGGGAAAGTCCCTAGAGACAAAGAGAAAATCTCCTCTTTTAGAGCAAAGCCCTGTCACAGAGTGACATTTGTCAAACTCTAGTCTCAGGGGAACAAGATTCCTTAAAAGAGCATGGCTCTGTGGTAATAATCGAAAATCCATCAACACTTAGAAGAATTGAAGTTTTTGAATCCTGAAAAATCCATGAAAACTCATAAAAAAAAATTCACTTCATCCAAGAGCAAAGCTCTGTTCATGGGTCAAAACCCATGAACAGGACCTCTGTAAATCTTGAGAGCAAGGCTCTGGTGAAGAAGCCCCAATGGGGTTTTCTTTAGATCAAAGATCCCAAGAGCAAGGCTCTGTTGAAGAAACCCCAAAGGGGTTTTCTTTAGATCCAAGATCTACAAGAGCAAGGCTCTGTAAATTTAATTTAATTTGAATTAATCTGATTTTTTACCTAGAAATTCTAAGTTCTGAACTTGAAAGTTCTTGAGAGAAATCAAGAGCAAGGCTCTGAAAATTTTTAAGCAAGAGCAAGGCTCTGAGAGTTAAAATTCTTGAAGATGGTAAGAAAAAATTACCAAGGACCAAGGGTCCTATTTATAGGCGCCTGCGCCCTTTCAACTGACCCCCCTTGATCCAACGGCTAAGATCTCGCCACCGTTGCACTCACGTCGCGCCACGTAAGCACAACGATGGGGGGGCATTTGTTCCCCCAATCTGAGCAAGGCTCATTTGAATTTTGAAAATTCAAATTTTCTGAAGCAACGCTTCAAATTCCGTGCGTTGCGCAATGCGCAAGCGGTCCACAGTGCGACACGTGTCTGCGCAGTTGCGCAAGCGCACCGCTGCGCGACACGTGTCTGCGCAGTTGCGCAAGCACTGTTGCGCAAGTGCACCGCTGCGCGACACGTGTCTGCGCAGTTGCGCAAGCACTGTTGCGCAAGCCTTCCACTGCGCGACACGTGTCATTCATTGGGGAGTTGCGCAGAAACAGAATGAAAATTTAATGAAATCTTTTCTGTTCTTTCCAAAACCAGAAGATTTTCTTCTGCCTTTGGATCAAAGATCCAGCGGTGGAAAAATTCCCAAAATCATTCAGAAAAGATCTTGTTAACAAATTCAACAAATTTGTGAGCACTATAAATAGGACCCCAGACCTCATTCGATTGGCATCAACTTCGATAATCGACTTCTAGCAAAAAAAAAGAAGAAAAGAGAACTCTTGGAGATTATTCAAGAACAAAAAAAAGAAGAAAGGTAAAAACCCTTTTTTAAGAGAAAAAATCTCTGAAGAACAAAGGATTTAAAAAAAAAAGGGAAATAAATGAAAACAAATAAATAGTGCCTTGCACTTGTTGTGAACCCTTGGTTCTGTGAAATCAGGGAAAACAAGAAGAAAAACTTGTTTTCCTTTGATCCAAATTTAGATCAAAAGTGCTATGCACTTTTGTTCTTAAATCTGAAAAATTCTTGATGTTCTGCACAAATGCAGCCCATTATTTAAAAGGGCCTGGCCCAAATCAAATTGCAAAATAATAAAGGGGCAGAGCCCTGTTTGGATTGATTTTCTAGTCGGGCAAAGCCCAAAATAAATAAAAAAAATTGGACTTAACCCAATCCTGGCTGTAAGTCCTTAAATTAAATTGATTGAGCAAAATGGCTCTCCTAAACCAATTCACGACCGGTTCGAGGGTTCATCTCCGAACTCCTTTGACATCCCTCGTTGTAATTCCTCAACGACGTCAAAGAGGTGACGGGTCCCAACGACCACACATCCAAATGGACTGCGGGGTCCTTAAACTCGTGGACGGAAACGTCCTTAAACTAATATCGGACCGAAACGTCCCTAAACTAATATCGGACCGAAACGTCCTTAAACTAATATCGGACCGAGACGTCCCTAAACTAATATCGGACCGAAACGTCCCTAAACTAATAATGGACCACCACGTCCCTAAACTGGCGATGGACCACCACGTCTTTAAACTGGCGCAATAGAGCCCGAACGCTCTTTTGCCGGATCTAAACGGTCCCGTCTAAGTTGATCTTAGCCCCAAATACGGTTAATGTGTCCTTAGATATTTAAATAAACAATAAAATTCCAAATCAACTTTGGTTCAAGGGTACATTTCTGAACTCCTCTGACGCCTGTCGTTGTAATCCCTCAACGACGTCAGAGAGGTGACGAGTCCCGACGGCCAGATAATTAAATCAATCACTACGTCAAGTCGATCTCAGTCCAAAACAGGACTAACGTATCATTGACGAACGTTTAAGTTGATCTTAGCCGCAACGCGACTAATGTATCCTTAAACCAAAAAACGCCAAACCCAAATCTAAGTAAATGCGGATTTGGACTAATCCACGTCCTACGGGCGACGGCATTACTCAGTCTCCGTATACAATCCACGGGCAACCACAAACAAAACAAACACACACAACATGAAGCGAAATTCTGGAGAAGGAGAAAGTTGTTACTGCGATGCGGTAGCGTAATTAACTGCAGGGGCTTGCGCCTGCAGGGAAGAGTGTCCCCGCAATCAAAAACCCCTCACCCTGAGGGGGAATCTGACGAAGTCTGCTACATCGGCCGCATCCGTCTAAACCTCCGATCCACGGTGTCATAAATCAACTTGGCATTTTCGGAGAGGTAGACGGATAAAACCAAATAGCATCTGCCCCGAACCTCAGGCACGGACGCGAAGTCCGGGCCGCCGTTCGGAGGGGAACACCACTATTCTGAGTAGTTCGAGATATTTCTATGTCCTTATCTTCGAATTTGTATCCAAGGATACCGAATTATTTATAATATGCAACCTCAATACTAGGAAACTGAGCTAAATATCTTGAATCACTCTCTAATGATGCAGACAAGTTCGGATCGTGGATCTAACGAAACAAATTTTACGACAAATATATAACGATATAAGTTTAGATTAAGACTGGTAGTAATAACATACTATTCGAACTTACATGATCTGCAACTCAATCGCAAAAATTATCCTGATGATATTTTTCTAATCGTTCATCATTCCGATCAGGATGCCCCTCATGTATCTCGTTAAAATGAATTATGTTCTCAATAATAAATTATGACATTAATATTATATCATTTCATACACACGCAAACACAAATATAACAATTAATCCAAAAAAAAATTACTCTCTAATTTCTTCAAGATATGTGTTATTGAGGAGGATAAACTGATATATCTTGTTGATAAATATAGTGTCTATTCTCTTATAATCAGCTTTACCTTATGGGCCGTCCTGAATTCTTCGAGGCCGGTTAAGTTTCGTCTCAATGTTCTCGTCCAGATAGCGGGAACAAAATGTTGTTACTTCATCTAGAAAATAACCTTGCATGATAGAACCCTCTGGTCGATTTCTATTGCGTATATAATTTTTTAGAGTGTAGAGATACCTAAAGAAAAATATGTTAAATAAATAAATACGGGCATATGGGAAAACAATAATTTTACAAATTGCGCGAAACGAAAAATTCTGCGTACCTTTCGACGGGATACATCTATCGATATTATACCGGTTCGGCTAACTTAGCCTCGGCTGCAAGATAAACCGTCAGGTGTATTATGATATCGAAGAATGACGGTGGAAAAATATGCTCAACTTTGCAAAGTATCAACGAAATAAAAAAAATTTATTTTCTCCAGCGTCACAACGTCCAGGGTTTTAGCGCATAATTCTCTAAAAAAAAGGAACATAGGTCATTGATTACTAGACCAACCGATTGGGGAAAGGAAGTTCTGAGAGCTAATGGGAGAAGGTGCTCCATAATAACATGGTGATCATGGGTTTTTAGCCCATCGATCTTACATTTTACAATTTTTATTTTCTTGCTAAATGATCCTGAGAAACCTATGGGAAATTTCAAATCATGCAATACCTGCAGGAATCTTTCTTCTCCGGTTGTGACATATGATACGCGGTATTGGAAAGTACAAACTTGCCTGGTTTACCCGCTATCGATTTAGGATGCAATTTACTTCTAAATTCCCAGTCCTGAAGATCCATCCAAGTATGGAGATTGTCTTTCGATTTTCCGTCTTTACAAATAAACAAGTTGAGTACGTGCTCGGATACTCCCTTCTTTATGTGCATGACGTCCAGACAATGACGCACTAAATTTGTTGACCAGTACGAAATCTCGAAGAAAATGCCTAACTTGTTCCAAAATGGTGGTTTGACATGTTTTGTCGGATCTATCCCGAAGGTCACATTATTGTAACCATCCCACTGAGCAGTCACGTCCTCTCCGGACAATGGGGTTGGAGGTCCAAGAAGCTCCTGATGGTCATCAAAGTGAATAGCGTCTAACCTGTAGGGATGGTCTAGAGGTAGGAAACGTTGATGACCGCAATAACAAACATTTCTGCTAAAATTCAAGAATTTCGATGTTGTATGTTGATGGCAATAAGGACATGCTTTGTGACCATGTACGAATCAACCTGATAGCATTCCATACGCAGGAAAGTCATTAATTGTCCACATTAAAACCGCACGCAGTATAAAGGTTGTATTTATGTTTGCATCGTAAGTCTCTACACCATCAATGAATAAAGATTTTAACTCATCGATCAGAGGTCGGAGATAGACGTCGATATTGTTTCCCGGTGAGTTTGGTCCGTCGATAAGAAGAGGCATCATAAAGTATGATTGATCCATAACCAACCAAGACGATGGATTATAAACTATCATTACAACGGGACATGTGTTGTGGCTTCCAGCCATATAGTTGAATGGGCAGAAGCCATCACTAGTGAGTCCGAGCCTGACATTGCGAGAATCGCTACTGAATATTTCGTGCCTCCTATCGAAATCTTTCCATGCCGGTGAATCTCTTGGATGACTCATTTTTCCATCTTCACTTGGAGGATTACGGTGATGCCAAATCATTGTCCCGTCTGTTTTCTTGCACCTGAATAGCCTCTGCAGCCTCTGTGTTATGGGAAAGTATCGTAATATCTTGACAGGTATATTGTGCTTCTTATCATAATCTTTCGGCTTATACCTAGTCTCTCCGCATGTTGGACACTCTTTAAAATCTGAATTCTCTTTCTGTTACAACACGCAATTTTTGGGACATGCTTGAATCTTCTCACACTTCAGACCCAAATCAGAAATCATCTTCTGGGCTCCGTACCAGCTGTCGGGCACGTTATTTCCTGGGGCATAGAATCTTTCAAGAACTTCAAAAGTATTGTGAATGACTTGTTGCTCCATCCATTTAGGCAGTTAATCTGGAAAAGTTGGACGAACCATGAGAGGGTGGAATACTTTGCATTCTCATAAATTGGTTTTCTAGCATCATTCATGAACTTTTCATACTTGTCCGCACGCGGTCCTTGACCGGAAGGAATGTCATCTTCGGTACGAATAGATTCACCTAGGGCAGTCTCTACCATATCATCCATTTCTTCTCCTGAAAAGAAGTTACCGTCTTCTCCTTCTTCTTCTACCACAATACTGTCTTCTTCTCCTTTCCCGTGATATAGCCAAGTTGTATAAAGTCTAGTAAAACCATGTTTAACGATATGAAGCTCTGCAAATTCTACTTTTTGCCAGTACTTATTCCTACATCTATCGCATGGGTAGAGAATCTTCTCTAACACGATCTTATTATGTGCGCGTGCAGATTCAATGAAAGCAGCAACTCCTGCGACAAACTTAGGTTGCATACGTTGTTGCCAATCCACATACATCCAGTCCTTAACTCTAATATACTCATGGGCCATGTTAGACTGTATAACATATAAATTGTAGGTTATGATGGCTATATTGAGAAATCTTAGAACGGGATGGTTACTGACAAAGGAGAAAATCCGTGTATGTGCGTTTGTCGTTGAAAAGAATAAATTATCGATAAAAAAAGTTAGATTTGAGAATACCCAAGTATGAGTTTTATTCTGTATATGTGTGTTTCAATTAATGATTTCGCATAAGTGTAGGGTTGTTAGTGTGTATGTGCTGTGTGTGCGTTTGTTATGTATTCGTGTTGTATGTGTGTGTTTCGGCTGTCGGGGGTAAGGCTTCTATCCCATTAAGAATGTATAGAGCAGACACCCATTCGCTTGTGCTTTCAACTGTTTCGAGTAAATTTCGGCAGCACCTCCTCACTGTTCTCCGAATACACTGTAATAGAATAGATAATCATTTCAAAACTGTGAAACAACGTTGAAATGGACATCTAATCTATCTTTGTACACGGAGAACCAGCGGAAAAGTACCGACGAAATAACTCGAAACGAATGAAAACACAAGTGAATGCAGGTGTTTGCTTTATACATTCCTAACTTGTCCACACTGGACAAATCTATCGGTTATCATACGATTGAATCTTCTCATCGTATAGACTACACGACGGTTGTTAGTACCGAACCATACTGTCCGATATTTAACAACCTTCGTATAGTTCTATGTCACGACGAACATCGAACGTATGTTAACTTATAGACGGGGACTAAGTCGCGCTTTGATTTTCACATATGAGTATCGATAAGAATATGAAAGTTTCATATTATCATCGAGTATCATATATTGGTTTTAACTTGAACATTTAACATGAATAGGTTTTACGTTTACGTTTCGTTATTAAGGGTTCGAAATTTCAAGTTTAGGCTAAATTTTTCTTACGTTTACGTTATCATCGAGTATCCTGCTGAAGAAACTAATGCACCCTAAAGCCTAACCTAATTAACCTAAATTAACCAAATTAACCCCAATTAACCATAATCGTCACCCTAACACAAATTATCCCTAATTAACCCAAATTAACCTAATTAGCCCAAATTAAGCCTAATCAACACCCTAACCCTTCAAATTATCACTAATTAACCCAATTAACCCTAATCAACACCCTAACACAAATACACACTATTTTACCTAATTAACCCAAATTAACCCTAACCTCTAACCCTAACCCTGAACCAAACCCTAACCCTAAACTGAACCCTAACTCTAACCCTAACTAATTAACCCTAACCCTAATCCTAATCCTGAATCTAAACGGAACCGAACCCTAACCCTAAACTGAACCCTAACCCTATTCCTGAACCGAACCCTAACCCTACACTGAACCCTAACCCTACCTAATTAACCCTAACCCTAGCCCAAACCCTAGACCGAACCCTAACTTTAAGCCCTAGTAGCAACCCAATAATCAACAATAATACAAATAAATGCATAATTAGAAGTTAAAAATGAAATTTACTAATCTTAACCCGGCGATTCTACTGTCTCGACGACGCAATGGGGAGATCGGCGACGAGAGAGCTCCTACCGTCGACGATGATATCGGCGACGACGAGGCGAGCGCGAGAGTGCGGTGGCGACGAGGCGCCCGCGGGAGACGAGTGAGAGCGAGGAAATTTTGAGAACGAGGAAATTTCTGGGTTTTATTTTTTTATAAATAGCCCATATATGTCCCTACAGATTAATCCGTAGGGGCTTTTTTTGCGGCTCCGTAGGACCAAATAACAAATTACTTTTTAATATTTTTAAATTAATCCGTAGGGCACCGTAGGAGCAACCAGGGGACTTACGGATTAATCCGTAGGGACAATAAAAAGTTGCCCCTACGGATTCCTGTAGCCGTAGGGGCAATCCCCTATTATAGTAGTGAAGGAATACAGTAAAATAATAGAAATATAGCTTATGATCAAAATTAGAGACAACAAATTTATATGAATAATCACCGGTTGTATATTACAGGTAGCACAAGAACAAAATAAACTTATTTAATAAAGTTCATATCAGTAGTATGAATAAAGTATTATTTATACTAATAAGGTGTATGTAATGTGAGATGACCGTAGATAGAATTGAACAGTGTAAAAATACAGTAAAAAAAACAAGTAGTTATAAGGTGCATTAATAGACAGATGCAGTATAGTTTAAGCAATCTAAATATGTAAGTAGGTTTGCAGGAGATAAAATCACAAGAAATTGTGCATATGTTCACATGTCGACAATCTTTCCTATGAAATATTTAGTAGTAATTAATTGAGAAAAATAATTTGACGAGAGAGAAGAAAGAGGAACTTGCAACCGAGAGAAGGAAGATCGTGACAACGATAGGATCGATGGCGACGACAGCGACTAGGTTGGCGACGAACGGATTTTGGGGCTGCTCTTGTAAGATGGAGAAGAAGATAGAGATCGCTTAGAATGACGATCTTGGCGGTAAGGATCGATTTGGCGATGATTTTGGCGACGACAAGGAGGATAGGGAAGCGGAGATGGGTTTCGCTCGACCTAGAGTAGGGTCTCAGTCTTGGGATTTGAGAAGAGTTGAGAGGAGATGATCATGGGTTAGGGTTATGTGCGAAAAATAGAGATATGGGTTAGGGTTTGATTTGAGATTGAGAAGAGAATAGAGAAATTTTTGAAGAGAGAGAGAGAAAATGGGATTAAAATATAATTGGCTTAATATCATATATATATATATATATTTGTTACTTAATTCGTTTAGTATAAAATATTAGTTATTATAAAATATTCTCTGAATAACAATCCAATAACTATAACCGTAAAATCAATACAGATATATTTTAAAAAACCAATATGCACTAATTTGCCTATATTGATTTAAAATTGTATACGTAAACTACAATAAGACTAAAATATATAATAATTGGTCAAATATTCAAACTATAAATATAAATCACTAAAAGATTATGAATGATAAAACTCATTAAAAAACACTCGGCACTAATAACCATACTATATGAAAACTACAACAGTAATTAAAACAAACTGCTAACTAACAAGAATATAAATACAAAATAAAAATACAATAAAGAAAAAATATAATCATACAAAAGAATATAATAAACTAACAATTATAATAAAGAAACAAATAATTTTGGAAGGCTGGATTTGAACTTGAGACTTGTGAAATAGCAATACAACGGCTCAACCAATAAGATATATATATATATATATATATATATATATAGAGAGAGAGAGAGAGAGAGAGAGAGAGAATGCCGAGTTTAAAAAGAAATTATCTTATTATAAAGAAAATAGTACATGGATTGTTGGGTTACACCCTAATTGATCCTTATGATATAATGAGATTTTTCTAGTTTTGGTCAATGAGGATAACTTCAATCCTTTTCCCTGAATACTGAAGAAATTCAAGAAATTTCTCCTGCTTTGTTGTCCTATGTGGCTAACTCCAACCATAATCAATTCCTTGTCATGATCAGCTCTCCTCCAATTTCATCCTTGTCAGCAATGACATTTTGCTGCGGTATATTCTCCAAATCAAATGATGGTGGGTTTTGACAGTAATGATGCTCAATAACGGTAATTTCTTATATCATGACACGTGGCGGATGACGTGTCACATGCATACGCCAGTTAGGCCCCTGAGGGCCACGGAGGAGGAACCAACATGCTACAGTGGGGGCTTCCCTCAAACCCTGTCTCCGAGGTTACACTCCACTCCTTGCCTCTGAGCACTTCAGCAGCCAAGCCAACCATCCCTTTGCCCTACTCCAAGCTATCACGGGCCCGAGCTTCCTCGGCCATCCGGCTCGCTTCCGAGCCTTCCTTCGGGCCGGGCTTCCTCGCCCTCTTAGCTCGTCTCCAGCCTACCGCAGAACCAAGATACCCCGGCTCTCCCGCTCGCCCGCGAGCTCTCCCGCCGAGGTCATCTTCCTTGGTCTCATCGACCGACCGACGGCACCGCTCACAGACGCAACCGCCATCCCGCGAATCTCGCCATGCGCGAGATATCCGCCGGCCACATCCCACGTTCCACGGCATCACGATCCCCCATTAACGAGCATGTCTCGCCATTAATGCGGGATCCCGCTCATCACGCGGGCGTGACGTCGGGAGCATAACGGCTGGCCTGATTCTCGCGCCTGCCTGCTGCCACCGCTATTTAAACCCCTCCTTCAGACGGTTCAAATAAGCCATTTTTACTCCACTAAGCCGTTACTCTGCTCGAATTTCATGTCTAACTTGACCGTCGGAGGGTCCTCGGTGGTACAACCACCCCGGGACTTCCTTGCAGGTAGCTCGGTCCCAACAACCTCAAACTCGTTGAGGTCCACACGCTTCAGGAGCCAGCCTCTAGATCCAATCCCGGCCGTCTATCGCCGCCATCAGCAGATCAACGGAAGCTAATATCTTGACGCGATCCGACCCGCGTCAGCTGGCGCCGTCTGTGGGAACTCTTTGATTCCACAAAACAAAAAGTTCGTCTTCCGATCTCAACCTAATGGCGAGCGATCATCGCGACGATCCAAGCACTAGCCGCCCCCTTCCCCTCAAAGAAGACGCGGGCGAATCCCCTCCTCCGCCAAGCGTCTACAACGCCCTGTCCGCCCGGATAGATCGACTCACATCTGTCGTGGATGCACTCGTCTGTGTCCAAACAGCTAGGCAAGCTCCCCAGACCGCCGGTCCCCCTCCACGGGACCGGGACCCCTACCGAGGGAGAGAAGGCTCCGCCCGTGCAGGCATGACCGGCACCCCCTCCCTCGACGGAGTCGCGCACGCGAGACTCGCCACGGCAGCTCAAAAACGACCTCGCTAGGAGACCTAGAGATCGAAGCCCTCACCAAGAGGCAGCCCAGCAGCTACCCTACTCGTCTATCCCTGGCTGGTAGTTCCCTACCCCACGACGCCAGGGATCAAAGCCCTCGCCAAGAGGCAACCGAGCCCGCCCTTGCTCGGTTATCCCTGGCTGGTAGTTCCCTACCCCCACAACGCCAGGGATCTAAGCCCTCGCCAAGAGACAACTGAGCAGCTTCACTGCTCGGTCCATTCTTAGCAGGCCTCTTACGGCCCCTCCAGCGCTAAGGATCGAAGCCATCACCAAGAAGCAGCCCAACAGCTACCCTGCTCGGCTATCCCTGGCTGGTAGTTCCCTACCCCACGACGTTAGGGATCTAAGCCCTCACCAAGAGGCAGCCCAGCAGCTATCCTGCTCGGCTATCCCTGGCTGATAGTTCCCTACCCCATGACGCCAGAGATTTAAGCCATCACCAAGAGACAGCCCAGCAGCTACCCTGCTCGGTTATCCCTGGCTGGTAGTTCCATACCCCGCAACGCCAGGGATCGAAGCCCTCACCAAGAGGTAGCCCAGCAGCTACCCTGCTCGGTTATCCCTGGCTGGCAGTTCCCTACCCCACGACGTCAGGGATCTAAACCCTCGCCAAGAGGCAACCGAGCAGCTACCCTGCTCGGTCCATCCTTAGCAGGCTACGCACAGCCCCTCCCGCGCTAAGGATCGAAGCCCTCACCAAGAAGCAGCCCAGCAGCTACCCTGCTCGGCTATCCCTGGCCGGTAGTTCACTACCCCACGACGCCAGAGATCTAAGCCCTCACTAAGAGGCAGCCCAGCAGCTACCCTGCTCGGCTATCCCTGGCTGGTAGTTCACTACCCCGAAACGCCAGGGATCAAAACCCTCGCCAAGAGACAGCCGAGCGGCTACCCTGCTCGGCTATCCCTGGCTGGTAGTTCCCTATCCTATAACTCCAAGGATCAAAGCCCTCACCAAGAGGCAGCCGAGCGGCTACCCTGCTCGGCTATCCTTGGCTGGTAGTTCCCTGCCCCACAACGCCGGGGATCAAAGCCCTCGCCAAAAGACACCGGGCAGCAACCCTGCTCGGCCAGTCCTAAAGGATCAAAAGCCCTCGAAAGAGGCAACCGGGCCCACCCTTGCTCGGTTATCCCTAGCTGGTAGCTCCCTACCCCAAAACGCCAGGGATCAAAGCCCTCACCAAGAGGCACCAGGCAGCAACACTGCTCGGCCTGTCCTTAGTAGGCCTCTTACGGCCTCTCCCGCGCTAAGGATCAAAAGCCCTCGAGAGAGGCAACCGGGACCGCCCTTACTCGGTTATCCCTAGCTGGTAGCTCCCTACCCCAAAACGCCAGGGATCAAAGCCCTCGCCAAGAGGCACCGGGCAGCAACCCTGCCCGGCCCGTCCTTAAGGATCAAAGCCCTCGCCAAGAGGCACCAGACAGTAACCCTGCTCGGCCCGTCATTAGTAGGCCTCTTACGGCCCCTCCCGCGCTAAGGATCAAAAGCCCTCACTGAGAGGCAACCGAGCCCGCCCTTGCTCGGTTATCCTTGGCTGGTAGCTCCCTACCCCAAAACGCCAAGGATCGAAGCCTTCGCCAGGAGGCAACCGGGCTCGCCCTTGCTCGGTTATCCCTGGCTGGTAGTTCCCTACCCCACAATGCCAGGGATTAAAGCTCTCGCCAAGAGGCAACCGGGCCCGCCCTTGCTCGGTTATCCCTGGCTGGTAGTTCCCTACCCCACAACGCCAGGGATCTAAGCCCTCGCCAAGAGGCAACTGAACAGCTTCACTGCTTAGTCCATCCTTAGCAGGCCTCTTACGGCCCCTCCAGCGCTAAGGATCGAAGCCCTCACCAGGAGGCAACCGGGCCCGCCCTTGCTCGGTTATCCCTGGCTGGTAGCTTCCTACCCCGCAACGCCAGGGATCAAAACCCTCGCCAAGAGGCAACCGAGCAGCTTCACTGCTCGGTCCATCCTTAGTAGGCCTCTCACGGCCCCTCAGCGCTAAGGATCGAAGCCCTCACCAGGAGGAAACCGGGCTCGCCCTTGCTCGGTTATCCCTAGCTGGTAGTTCCTTACCCCGCAACGCCAGGGATCAAAGCCCTCTCCAAGAGGCAATCGAGCAGCTTCACTGTGTTGGAGATAGTGCCCTCAGAGTCAATTATTGGATCACAGGCACGTGATTGCAATGATTGAGGGAGGACCTATCCCGGTAGGACAGTCTTACTCGAGATGATAGTATGCTATCTGGTTTACCTTTATCATCGTGTACTGCTTTAGGCGACCTGACATGTCGCTATTGCACGTTGATAGAGCCCCTAGGATTCTTGCTTGACTGCCAGCAGTATGAGGGCGATCATATAAGTGAGAGCTGGAGTCTATAAGCACATCCTTAAAAGGTCCCTAGTCGTAGGAGTCTCGAGATAGGGCATCGATTCTCCAGAGTAGACTAGTGTATACAGTCGAGACCCCGACGAGGGGCGGTGGCCGGTCTCACAAGCCACTGGTGTCAGTTGGTTCACCTAAGATGTATACAGGTGCTCATTGGGTTATGAGTACACCGGACAGGACTCGCCGGGAACATGCTAGTTGGTCATATACCAGACGTCAGATGGCAGTTCCCTGGTGACATGTGTGCAGGTTAGTTCATCGACCTGGGGATCGTCATTTGTCTCGTGTGAGTTCCCACTGTACTTTGATTACTACCCTACCACGGCTCAAAGGAGTCGTGCAAACAGGTTTTAGTTGGGTACAGTCCCGAGCCACATGGAGGCAGTGAGCGGATCTTCAGGGGTTCGTCTCTCCCGGTATTGGGGGTGAGGTCGCGCTGTGTCTAGGAGAGCCATTACACAAAGACCTTGGCCAAGGCAGGAGATTTACTGGTAGGTATTCCAGTAGTATCTCAGGGTGTTCTGGGCTACACTCCGACACGACTTGTACCGCTTTTGGGGGTCTGACTTTTACCAACCCCCTAGGCCCGCCATGCGATACTCATAGACGAACGGACCGGACTGCACGGATATTGTCACTGACAGGCTCAGTTGGGTGTCGGGGTGAGCTTCCTCATCGACGTCCCTTTTTGTCAATAGCTGGTGGCCCGTCACGTATTGGCTTATACCTCTGACGTGCTAGTGGTTAAATCCACAGCCATAGTATTGACGAGTCTTTAGAGTCCACCACACTTTCAGTTACTCAAGCTTTCGGGCGAAACGCTGTAGAGGCCGTATGGAGATATGGCAGGGTCCGATCAGATACGTGCGGTATTGCACGGATCAGGATCGGACGGTTTGTACTAGTAGCCGTATAGATATATGGCAGGGTTCGATCAGATACGTGCGGTATTGCACGGATCAGGATCGAACAGGATATTACTAGCCGGCTTTGGTTTAAGCCGGTCCTAGTTTAGTACAGTGTAGATTTTGTCTTTTTGCATTTGTATCCGGACGGAATACAAATGCGGGTGTGTATGCACAGTGTGGGGTTTTCCTGTAATTTATTACGGGACCAGTTTTCTGGAGTTGCCAGTTTGCTTTCCGTTCCGGCCGGTTTTCCTTTGTTCTTTCCCGGCCGGACTTTTCCGATGGAGGGGGTTATTTGCAATTATGCAAATAACTTTAGTGGAGGGGTTTTCTTGCATAAAGTATTGATTATGATAGCTTCATATCTTTGCACCATTACTTGGATTAATGATGATTTGAGTGGGTATGGTTTGATGAAAGTGCAAGCATGGTTGTATGTTTTCTTGTCTCTTGATATGGTCACCTCTTCCATTCTCCTACACTCACCTCCCTTCATGTTTGCTATTACCTCCTCCACCATTCTCTTTTGGATAAAGGTTTTTATTCATTAGAAAAGAGAGAAGAAGAAGAAGAGAGCTTCATCTTGAGAGTTTCATCCATGATCTCATTTTCTTGCTAGAAAAATGCAAGCACCATTTTTCTATTCTCCATTCCTCCATCCAAAGGCAACAAACCCCAAAGAGACAAAGCACTACACTTCCTACAGCACATCTTGAGCATGTCGAGTTGCCGGCTTCATGCCCGAGTTGCCTCGGTATAGAGGCGGGAGCCCGTAAAAGATGCAGGCGACGTGGTGCCCTTCCGGCAAAGAGGCGACGACCGGAGATCCCGCGAGGAGATCGGAGTGGAGATGAAGACCGGAGGACTTGGATCGTCGGTATATCTCTAACCCGTATTCTAGTTAGCTTAGACTTGTTAATGGTTACGATCCGGGGTTTAGTGCGCGGTGGTGCCGGTTTGCAAAGTCCGCAAAAATTTTAAGTTATTCACCGCTTCCGCATTCCGGCGTCGGATTGACGGCCGGGGCGCCGCCGTGCACTTACAGTGGTATCAGAGCCTCGCCATTAACTTCGTCTAGCTTTGTGTAATGTGTTTTACGTTTCCGATCGAACAAAATCCCGAAAACACGTATTTCATGCACATCAGTTTCTGTCGAATTTTTTTTGAGTCCAAAAATTTTTCTGGTTGTCTCAGAGTGATGTGCAGGGAAATAGAAGCATACTGAAAAAATTTGGCAAAATGATCTCACTATTCCGCCGCGCAAGCGCCGCGAAACCCCACCTCGTGCGGCGCTTCCGCCGCGGAATTTACTGTTCACCCCCCCAAATTTTTCCAGTGTGTTCCTGAGTTGAAAATGTGGTTTCTGGGATATTAAAGTTGGGCCAATTATTTCTGTGTGTGCTACAGTTTTCTTTGGGGCCCAGTTGTTAATTGTTTGATCAATCGGAATATTTTAAAACACATTTTTCACAGTATTTACATTATATCTGCGACCGTGAATGTCACTCGATCGGTAAATCCGGTCTAACTGCTATAGCCCGGTTAGACGGATTTGCGAACGTGACTTTCACGTTGATGTTCTATGTTTATGCTGTGATGTTGCGGATCGGTCGTGGGGATAGCCTGGATGCAATGCTAGTACTGTGTGGTTGTATTATGTACATTTGATATTGCGGGGCGAGCGTCCGACATGTGGACTGCCGTCACTGCCTGTTTGTATTATTCTTTTGGGGCACGACCTGGTTGCGGTCGATGTACCCGGTGTATGTATATTTTACATTATGTACTAGGATTACCCCGCGGTGGGGTGCACGGATAGCCGGGTCCTGGAGGGCAACAAGCCCGCATCTCATGGCATTGGGACGGAGGGGGCTTCACTCTAGGATTGGCGGGCTATTCGCCGCACTCGTAGGGGGTACAGGTTGACCCAGGAGGGGTGCCCAAGTTGCCGGATTCCGTGGAGTGCTGGGTGGTCCATTCACGGAGCTGAAGGGGACTGCCTCGCTTCAGGTTTTGGCGGGTGACTTGCCGCGCCCGTAGGGGTCTAGGATTTCATTGCACAGGCTATCCACACGACCAGGGGAACGTCGGGTTTCAGTAGTGGCTCTGTGAAACCCGGGGATCCCAGATATCTGTATTGTTCTGTGATGCTGTACATTTCTGTGATGTTGCATTTTATTCACGCCTTGAGCGAAATATAATATATTGGTATATATATTAGTAGATGTTGTATATGTTTTTCATCCGCGCTAGTCCAGTCCCCGCTCTGCCGTTAGTTAGCTAACCTAACGGGTGATGACGGGACCCAGTGGCGAATGCGGATGGCATATACGTACGTCAGTATATTTTCGTTCTTTGTGGTGTGATCAATTGATGGGACTGCATTGATTCGGATCAATGCAAGTTAAACAAACCTAATCTGATGTTGTTGGAACACTTTTTCAAAAAGCTGTTATTGCAAGGACGTTCACTTTTGTTTTGCATCGTGGTATTCATTTGGAATATCCTGCTCCTCAGTCGACGAGGCAAGGGCCGAGATCCCTTCACCGGGAGTGACCCCTTGGACAGAAGTTTGCGTCAGGGCATTAACTTCACTATAGCCGATTACTTTTGCTTTGCACCGTGGTATTCAGTTGGAATATCCTGCACCCCATTCTACGGGGAAAGAGCCGAGATCCCTTCACCGGGAGTGACCTCTTTAGCAACGGTTTTCGTCACTATATTTTAAAAAGCTATCCGTTCCTTCGACGATATCAAGTTCTTTACGTTAAAGGTTTTCGCCAGAAACCATTCGTAGCCCTCCGTCATTTCAGACGGGTAGCAAGTAGTATTCATGCTATGTTTGTTGACCTTCGTCAAGGCATAGTGTATGGTAGCTGCTTGTTGCTTTTCTGCTGCATAGATAGATGCGTTGGTTTGGGACAGTCGTATAGCCTTGTTGACCTTCGTCAAGGGCTTGTACGGGTGGATTCAAATTAACCTGGATAATGACGGGTAGAACTTGACATGTGACTTATGATTTGTTGACCTTCGCCAAGGTCATAAGAGCATGGGGCAGAAATCACATCGGGAGTTTCAAAAGAACTGAAACTTGCCAGATATGCGCATACCTTCTGGAGTGTGATACCGTGAGCGGATTCCGTCACGTTATCGTGCGATGAGAGTTGGATCCCGATTCCCACTGATGAGTTGGTTTACTCCTCGGGTGTTCCCGACTAATTCTTCTTTCAGGTTTGGAGGAGAATTTGAGGTACAGTGGGAGGTTTCCAGATTGGATAAATTGGTAACCATTCTGATCTAGGATAGAGTGCACGCTGAGTGTTTCTTTTCTCTCTCTCTTTGGCAGCGACCATTGACCCGACCCTAAGACTATGACTCAGTGACCAAGTTGACCGAACCTACTTAACACTGGCTTTTGGATTGTCAGAGTTGCAGACCTCATTGCCACTCCTACTTTTACCCTTTTCTCCAGGACACCCCGTATTACTACGAACGTCCACTTCCATTGGACAAAACCATCGTATGGTTAGATACGAACTCGAAGGACTTCGAGGATGGTTTCCGGTTCTGGAGAAAACGGATAGGATTATTCAGTTGTCTTTTCTTTTCACCCTCTCTCATGTTGCGAGTACTCCTTGGTTTAGGAGTAGTACACCTATTACGCAAATTGGATAGTCTTCTTCCAAACCATAGGCTGGTGCCGACCGGTAGGGAATGAAGAAAACCAGTTAGCCTAAACGGTGTGCAGAAGGTATTAAGATTAAGATAAAGTAAGGGATTAGTAAGAGGGCAAAGTAAATTGCGACTGCTATTCACGACCAAACCAAATGTTTCTTCGCCAATCCTAAATCACCTTTGTATTTCTCCAGGACACTCCGTATCACTACGAAGATCCCATTTTATTGGATAATCCATCGTATGGTTATATACGAACTCGAAAGGAACTTGTTCCAGTTCGGGGATGGATCCTGGTTCAGGAGAAATAGGAATAAAGTACATTCAGGCGTCTTTTATCTTCACCTTCTCTCGCGTTGCGAGTGCTCCTAGGATTAGGACAGTACACCCATTATGCTTATTGGATAGTCTTCTTCCAAACCATAGGCTGGTGCCGAACGGTAGGGAAGGAAGAAAACCATTTGGCCTAAAGGGGTGTACAGAAGGTAAAGACTAAAGACATATGAAGGGATTTGGAGAGGTGGCAAAGAACTATACGGTTACAGTCGTGAATCTGGAAGAGGCATTACTAAGAATACCAGGATACCCCACCGAAACATTTCAATGTTTCAATTTCACTGTGTACTGTTAATGGAAAACTGATTTCCCGATTAGACACTTACTCCAGGGTATGTATTTACCAGGTATGATTCTCACATCTGTATGGTTTTACAGATGATGAGTGGGAGTGAGTTATTGGGAATTGGGTGATCATCCTCATTTTTGAGGAAGTCACCTGGGTTGTTTGCAAGTTAGCAATTATTTGGTTTTGAATATCCGCGGTTATGCACCAATTTCAAATTGATATATCTGTACGTCTATTTTCATAGAGTGAGATATACCTTTTGATATTATGTCGATGACATTTACCTATATCAGTGGATGGTTAGGTAAGGAGCATTGAACAGCGGTGTAATTCTTCTTAACCATAAGTACAGTTTTCGACCTACGACGCACAGTGAAGGAGTTGTTAGACTCAGCGGACTCATACAGAGTATTGTATGTTGTCCAGTGTCCATTAGGACAGAGGGGTTGGTCCTCATACTATATTCTGTTTACTTTTAACTTCTCTAGTTCTTAGACATGTGTTTCGTAGAAACACAGGGTCTAAGTTTTGAGGAGTTATAGGTATTTGAATAGAGTAGAGAACCAGGTGTAGCAAGTATCGGGATTCTTCAAAGTGATCGAAGATGTAGATACTTGTGTATGGTATTCAGTTGATGGTAATGATAAAGAGAAATTGCTTCTCTTTCAGGTTACTCATAATTGGAAGCATTCCTAAGTTGAGTAACGCTGATCGGCCTCCTTCCATTTAGTTGACATGCACTGGAGACAGCTGCATGATTTGAATCTGGTTCAATTAAATCAGTGCCTCTGTTCCTATATGGGATATAGAACAGTTCGTATCTTAACGATGTTAAGGTACGGGGAGTTGTCCGGTTTATGCTTAAAACCAGACATTGGACAACTCAAGGCACGTTTCTGTAATGGCTGTTTGTGGGTTGACCCAGGCTATGACGAGGGTTAACTTTCTACCATCTAGATGAACAATAGCAGTATTGTTCAAGACTCGCCACAGTTTTATTAAAAATGGATTTTTTCAAAAACAGAAGTGGGAGTATGGTAGAACTGGAAGTGATTCCAGAACCGCAAACGATTACTGAAGATTTGATAAGGAACCTAAAGATTCAATCTGATTTGACATTCCATTGGCCACTCCGCAGGGATGGTGGGTAACTTCAGGCACCCGAGAGGTACTCCGGTAGCCTCAAGGACGGTGACAGGGAAGTTCTTGTTTACCCACACTTGCCATTGTTGTTGTTCCAGGCTGCGAGACCCGGCAGGAGGATGAGTATAGCGTCGTTCTAAACTTGCTTTAGAAGTGCACGTCTATATGACTCTGCCAGAGGGTTGTGGTAGTCAGTGGGAGCAGCGGAAGCATTGGTGGACATCAGGCTTATGTCTATTTATAGACTAAAGCAGATGTAGCGGAGATAGATCATCCATTTCTGATATGACAGTCATAGGTTTGACGTCATCAGAATGGGGATGGATCTGTTGAGAAGGTAGTAGGAAGTGATATTCCTTTACTACGATCGGTTATACTTTGGTCGTCACACAGTGGTTTCTCCACAAGGGACTTGGACATTGTATCAGACATACTGGTTACTAGATCTATAGTTTTAGATCTAGATTTGGGTGGTTTCCCAATCAGGGTACTTTGACAGCATTCTAAGAGTATTTAGAATGGACGACTCCTGGCACGGTAGTGTACCTGCAAGTAATGGAGTCGCCCTCTCTAAAGGTGTCTTTTAGACTAAAGTAGAGAGGGATGTGCATGATTGGCAGATCACTTGCTTAGGCAATTGAGTCAATCATGAGATGTCAAGTACCACACCAGATGTTGTTCTTGCACTAGATGCAATAAGTTGATATTGATCCAATCCTGGAGAAACAGTCGGAAGCAGTTTTAGAACATAAGTGGCTGTTCTAGGGATATGATAACGGCTGCCTCTTTTAGGAGACGGTTATCATTCCAGGCTTCCAAGGTGACCTGGACGACAAGGAGGTTGTCAGAGTTATAGTTTTTCCCTCTGACGAGGGGCAGTATTTTGGACGGGTGGTCCAAGGCAATACTGAGGGTGGCATGGCGCAGGATACTGATTAAGTTCAGTTGAAGATACAGTCTAAGAAGTTTGGATTTGGAGTTCATTTATGAGCTACGTCCCATCAGACATCCAGACATTCTAAGGCAGGTATTGCTCATTTCGGGAGATGGTTTTCTCCGCGAACTTGAGATATAGAGAGACATAGAAAGAAACTTCTAGGCGGATCCACTCACTGAGGCTATTCCTCGACCGCAATAGTTTCACAAACGGGATTTGTGAGACTGACTAGTAGAGGAGTTGGGTGTTCGGTATCACACGGGCTGTGAGTATGCGACATCGCAATAATTAGCCTTGAGTGCAAGTGGGAGATTGTTGGAGATAGTGCCCTCAGAGTCAATTATTGGATCACAGGCACGTGATTGCAATGATTGAGGGAGGACCTATCCCGGTAGGACAGTCTTACTCGAGATGATAGTATGCTATCTGGTTTACCTTTATCATCGTGTACTGCTTTAGGCGACCTGACATGTCGCTATTGCACGTTGATAGAGCCCCTAGGATTCTTGCTTGACTGCCAGCAGTATGAGGGCGATCATATAAGTGAGAGCTGGAGTCTATAAGCACATCCTTAAAAGGTCCCTAGTCGTAGGAGTCTCGAGATAGGGCATCGATTCTCCAGAGTAGACTAGTGTATACAGTCGAGACCCCGACGAGGGGCGGTGGCCGGTCTCACAAGCCACTGGTGTCAGTTGGTTCACCTAAGATGTATACAGGTGCTCATTGGGTTATGAGTACACCGGACAGGACTCGCCGGGAACATGCTAGTTGGTCATATACCAGACGTCAGATGGCAGTTCCCTGGTGACATGTGTGCAGGTTAGTTCATCGACCTGGGGATCGTCATTTGTCTCGTGTGAGTTCCCACTGTACTTTGATTACTACCCTACCACGGCTCAAAGGAGTCGTGCAAACAGGTTTTAGTTGGGTACAGTCCCGAGCCACATGGAGGCAGTGAGCGGATCTTCAGGGGTTCGTCTCTCCCGGTATTGGGGGTGAGGTCGCGCTGTGTCTAGGAGAGCCATTACACAAAGACCTTGGCCAAGGCAGGAGATTTACTGGTAGGTATTCCAGTAGTATCTCAGGGTGTTCTGGGCTACACTCCGACACGACTTGTACCGCTTTTGGGGGTCTGACTTTTACCAACCCCCTAGGCCCGCCATGCGATACTCATAGACGAACGGACCGGACTGCACGGATATTGTCACTGACAGGCTCAGTTGGGTGTCGGGGTGAGCTTCCTCATCGACGTCCCTTTTTGTCAATAGCTGGTGGCCCGTCACGTATTGGCTTATACCTCTGACGTGCTAGTGGTTAAATCCACAGCCATAGTATTGACGAGTCTTTAGAGTCCACCACACTTTCAGTTACTCAAGCTTTCGGGCGAAACGCTGTAGAGGCCGTATGGAGATATGGCAGGGTCCGATCAGATACGTGCGGTATTGCACGGATCAGGATCGGACGGTTTGTACTAGTAGCCGTATAGATATATGGCAGGGTTCGATCAGATACGTGCGGTATTGCACGGATCAGGATCGAACAGGATATTACTAGCCGGCTTTGGTTTAAGCCGGTCCTAGTTTAGTACAGTGTAGATTTTGTCTTTTTGCATTTGTATCCGGACGGAATACAAATGCGGGTGTGTATGCACAGTGTGGGGTTTTCCTGTAATTTATTACGGGACCAGTTTTCTGGAGTTGCCAGTTTGCTTTCCGTTCCGGCCGGTTTTCCTTTGTTCTTTCCCGGCCGGACTTTTCCGATGGAGGGGGTTATTTGCAATTATGCAAATAACTTTAGTGGAGGGGTTTTCTTGCATAAAGTATTGATTATGATAGCTTCATATCTTTGCACCATTACTTGGATTAATGATGATTTGAGTGGGTATGGTTTGATGAAAGTGCAAGCATGGTTGTATGTTTTCTTGTCTCTTGATATGGTCACCTCTTCCATTCTCCTACACTCACCTCCCTTCATGTTTGCTATTACCTCCTCCACCATTCTCTTTTGGATAAAGGTTTTTATTCATTAGAAAAGAGAGAAGAAGAAGAAGAGAGCTTCATCTTGAGAGTTTCATCCATGATCTCATTTTCTTGCTAGAAAAATGCAAGCACCATTTTTCTATTCTCCATTCCTCCATCCAAAGGCAACAAACCCCAAAGAGACAAAGCACTACACTTCCTACAGCACATCTTGAGCATGTCGAGTTGCCGGCTTCATGCCCGAGTTGCCTCGGTATAGAGGCGGGAGCCCGTAAAAGATGCAGGCGACGTGGTGCCCTTCCGGCAAAGAGGCGACGACCGGAGATCCCGCGAGGAGATCGGAGTGGAGATGAAGACCGGAGGACTTGGATCGTCGGTATATCTCTAACCCGTATTCTAGTTAGCTTAGACTTGTTAATGGTTACGATCCGGGGTTTAGTGCGCGGTGGTGCCGGTTTGCAAAGTCCGCAAAAATTTTAAGTTATTCACCGCTTCCGCATTCCGGCGTCGGATTGACGGCCGGGGCGCCGCCGTGCACTTACACACTGCTCTGTCCATTCTTAGCAGGACTTTTACGTCCCCTCGACGCTAAGGATCGAAGCCCTCACCAGGAGGCAACCGGGCTCGCCCCTGCTCGGCTATCCCCGGCTGGTAACTCAATACCCACCAACGCCAGGGATCAAACTCGCTAAGAGGCAACTGAGCAGCTTCACTGCTTGATCAATCCTTAGCAGGCCTCTTACGGCCCCTCTAGCGCCAAGGATCAAAACCCTCTCCAAGAGGCCACCGAACAGCTACCCCGCTCGGCGTATCCCCAACGGGCATCCTCCTGCTCATCAGACGCTGAGGATCTGAAGCCCTCATTGCGAGGCCGCTGAGTTTCTTCCTGCTCGGCGCAGCTGCCCTGCTCGGTCATCCATGGCTGGTAGTTCACTACCCACTGACGCCAAGGATCAAAGCCCTCTCCAAGAGGCCACCGAGCAGCTACCCTGCTCGGCGCATCCCCAGCGGGCAGCCTCCTGCCCATCAGACCCTGAGGATCCGAAGCCCTATTCGCGAGGCTGCCGAGTTTCCTCCTGCTCAGCGCATCCCCAGCGGGCAGCCTTCTGCCCATCAAACGCTGAGGATCCAAAGCCCTCTTCACGAAGCTGCCGAGTTTTCTCCTGCTCGGCGCATCCTCAGCGAGCAGCCTCCTGCCCATCAGACGCTGAGGATCCGAAACCCTCTTCGCGAGGCCGCCGAGTTTCTTCTTGCTCGGCGCATCCCCAGCAGGCAGCCTCCTGCCCATCAAACGCTAAGGATCTGAAGCTCTCTTCGCGAGGCCGCCGAGTTTCTTCCTGCTCGGGGCATCCCCAGCGGGTAGCTTCCTACCCTACAAAGACAAGGATCCAAGACCCGCCGAATAAACTCATACTCAACGCGCGATCAGGACCTCAACTCCGACAAAGGGAGGATACCCGACCTTCCCACACTCGTCCTTCGTTCGACTCATACTCGATGCGCGACAACAAGAACGTCGTGTCGTCCCCGATCAATCCACCACAAGAAATTATCAGCGCCAAGCCGCACAGAAAGAACCAAGCAGTCCACTCTCGACCCGACCCACAAATAGATCAGAACGAAAGTGGGGGGCTAATGATGATGCTCAATAACGGTAATTCCTTATATCATGACATGTAGCGGATGACATGTCACATGCGTAAGCCAGTTAGGCCCTTGAGGGCCACGGAGGAGGAACCAGCGTGCTACAGTGGAGGCTTCCCTCAAACCCTGTCTCCGAGGTTACACCCCACTCCTTACCCCCGAGCATTTCAGCAGCCAAGCCAACCATCCCTTTGCCCTACTTCGAGCTATCACGGGTCCGAGCTTCCTCGGCCATCTGGCTCGCCTCCGAGCCTTCCTTTGGGCCGGGCTTCCTCGCCCTCCCAGCTCGTCTCCGGGCTATCGCAGAACCAAGATAGCTCGGCTCTCTCCCGTCGAGGTCATCTTCCTCGGTCTCATCGACGAACCAACGGCACCACTCCCAGGCGCAACCGCCATCCCGCGAGTCTCGCCATGCGCGAGATATCCGCCGGCCACATCCCACGTTCCACGCCATCACGATCCCCCATTAACGAGCCTGTCTCGCCATTAATGCGGGATCCCGCTCATCACGCGGGCGTGACGTCGGGAGCGTAACGGCCGGCGTGATTCTCGCGCCTGCCTGCCGCCACCGCTATTTAAACTCATCCTTCAGACTGTTCAAGGAAGCCATTTTTACTCCACTAAGCCGTTACTCTGCTCGGATTTCCTGTTTAACTTGACCGTCGGAGGGTCTTCAATGGTACAACCACCCCGGGACTTCCTTACAAGTAGCTCAGCCCCAACAACCTCAAACCCATTGAGATCCACACGCTACAGGAGCCAGCCTCCAGATCCAATCTCGGCCGTCTATCGCCACCATCAGCAGATCAACGGAAGGTAACATCTTGACGCAATCCGACCCGCGTCAGACAGTAACTGGCATCCATCTCCATGGAAATATAGGAAAATGAATGAAGCTTAGGCCCAGACCGCATTCATAGATTGTCCTGGCCAAGATGATTGCTTTCTTATCTGCGTCTCTAAACCTAAAATTAAGTTATATGTTATCATTACCTAAGTCTCCAGCAGATTTGGCAAACACAAGTCATGGACCCCATGTTTTTAATCAACACACACACAGAGGTGAGAATTTGAGACTTACAATATTAGCATACAAGCTGCTGCTAAACTATTCACTATCCTTTGTATCAAGTACACACATGATTCCACATAGTAAATGTATCATCTTTTCCTCTTTTTTTAGGCTTCCCCATAGTCTATGAGAATTTGGAGGTCGTCAACCGGTCATCATGAACTATTACAAGCCCCTCTCTTGTCATAGTTTTTCTCAACCAGGAATTTGGCACTTAATTGAAAAGGATTGACGTCAGGTATCGTAAAACTTTGTTAGATCTTTTATTAGACCTTTGCTTCATAGCTGGCCCCATTTAGAACACATGCATTAGAAATTTGGGTTACATAAGAAAGGACGGGGAAGGCCAAATTGCGTTAGTAACGGGTAGATATGAATCAATAAGCATTGGAGAAAAAAAAAGGCAAAAGACGAAGATTAAAGACATCCCAATGGGTTAATCCTGCTGAAATTTTTTGGTCGCAATAGCAAAACTATTGGTCCTCATTGCATTCTAGAGTCAGGTAAATGTTCGTTCCTATCTCTTTTTTCCACTTCTTTGTGTTAGATAAATTTCTTAATATATATCCTTATGTATGTTTGCTTTATGATGGTGATGGGCGTTGTGTCTTTGTTGTGGAGGTGGGGGTTGCTAAAGCATTCAACTCTTGTGTTCTTATGCCCCTTGGTTTGATGCAATAAATAAAATATATTCGTTTAGAATCATGTGCAAGAAAACAGCAATTATGGTTACGAGTATCTACATTTATATCCATGCTCCCAACTTACATCCATCTTATATATAATTAATAAGTAATAACTATCGCTACATATCCATACTCCCAACTTATATCCATCTTATATATAATTATAAATAACTATCGCTACAGGAGAAGTATAAACAAACTGTTCAATATCCATTAGTCCCAATACAAATATTGGGTTCCATGAGACTGTTTTCTGTATGTTCTTACTACTGTTGAAACAAAAGGTTGTAAAGAACTGGTATTTTGAATATTATTATGAAAGGAAAATCCCTCTTCAGCTATCCTTTAAAAATTTTATACAGAGAAAATAAAGAAAAAGAAGCAGCATGTTATAGCTAAATAATGAAAATTTGATTAAAATCCATCAATAGCATGAGTACGAACATATAAATAGTTACACACGTAACCTTTCACATGGAAGTTGAAATTCATAACTTAGGTATCTGCCATCAACACCATCATTAAACATTTGGTCACCACATTTTAAAGTCTAGGAAGCAAAGTGTAATACTTCTCTCAAGTCCAAGTCGGAAACAACCACTCCACTCCTATAATCAACCAACCGTTTCCTATCCTACTACCCACAATCCCACAACTTAAAAAACAAACCAACCATCCAAAGAACAGAGAGAAAGAAATGTCCCAAGTCACGGAAGAGCTCAAGGCCAAGGTAAAGGTCTGCTATGGAGATGAAATCTGCCGAGACAAATCCAAGTTCTCGCTACAAGAAGTCGTCTTGCCAAGAGGCTCCTCACTTTGAAGAACAAAATAGATCAGTGTGCTATGTAGAAGAAAAATGGCTGTGTCGCTCAAACAAAAGAAGATTGAAGGCACCTTTGTAGCACGTGGACGGGGACGGGATACGATAGGAATACGCGATTTTCAAAAAACCTAGAATAAAAGGAAACATTTTTTCAAATTTTTAATTATTTAAATATAAATACCAATTAATATATACATATGTGTAACAACCAACAAGTAATAAGAAGGGCGTTTGGTCTAAATGATATCACTCGCTTTAAGTGCGAGAGGTCCAAGTTCAATTCTCGGAATACCCAATCTACACATATAACAAAAAAATACCATTGAACTATATAAAAATAAAACTATAAAACAAAGACATAAACTATATAAAAATAGAACTCTCAAAACATATATAACATTCATATATCATATACCATAATAACTTTAAAAAACAAGTCATTAAACACCATACTTCCATACTTCAATAGTTTAACTTTATCACATATTTATATATAGAAATCTAATCCACAAAAAAAAGACCCAAAATGGATACACTCCAAACATTTTGTTCATCAACCAATTAAGTTCTAATTTTCGATCGCATCAATATCAACCCCACCATCCTCTTTCACAACGGAGACCTCCAACCTCGCCTCATCAAGCGGGAGATTAGCGATCGCAAGTATGCTTACATCCTCGAATGACTCAAATCCATCATCCGTAATATCTCATAGTGTAGACTTCCCTTTATGGTATTTCTCCTCTCCTATTAAGAAGCCAGAGATTGCTATGAATATTTATCAAATCTTCGGTACGTTGCAGTGCCATTCAATTCCTTTTTATTGAATGGATAAAAGAGTAAGTACTCCAATTTCTCTCCGCACATAAAGACGACGAGGGTTAGACTAGAAACTTCAAGGCTATGATTTGAAGCAAATGGGCCGGTGAACCATGATTAATCCATCAAGTCTTTGGATCCAAAAAATAGTAATTTTGAATTGAATCATAATCGTTAAAATTCCACAACTTATCAATGAATTCCACATACTCTTTAACCACCTTATTACGATTCATCAACGTTGGAAAGTATTGTTTCAAACATTTGACCCTCTTTGCTAACTTTCGAATTCTTGTGAGGGACAATTCGATTTGAATACCTGTCGAGCTATTGTTCACTATAGTATCTTGTAGACGGAATAAAATAAAGTGATATAAATTCAATAATACAAGAATATGAAATGTATAAATTTATAACTAATAAAAATATATTATGATATTTATCTTGGATTCAAAAAATGAGCCAAGCTATGAAGCGGGGTATTATTTTTGTTCCAACGATCCACAAGAATAGTAGACACCACTTCAAAAAAAAGGTGGATATATTTTCTTCTCTTTTCCGCTCATGCGCATAGATAGCTTTCTTCACCTTTTCAATCATCATATCCCACAAATCATATATTAAGTGAAGACAAGGCTTATCCATGTCACAAAATCGTATTATATCATATATAGGAGTCGTGAATGAAAGTATGTAATCAATTGATTCCCACCACTCATCATCCAACACATTCTCTTTCATATGCCTAGCCTTCTCCAAATCGTCATTACGATATACACTCCATTTATCACTAATGACCATTGTTTGAATACCACCATTTCTAAGTTTGAACCGTTTCAGTATTATTATCATCGATGCAAAACGACAACCGATAACAATTTCAAGCTCACAAACCCGTTAAATATCGCCAATCTCATGGAATAATTCATTATATAATTCTTGATGAACCGTCTATATTGGTGATCCATGAGCATTTTTCATATGTGGCCATATTGTTTTTCGAATGCTTAGCGGCACATGTTTTTCAAAACTAGATTAAGGGTGTACACCACACAAGGATTTCAAAAGATTAATGGAAACTCACTTTCAATGAGTCGGCCCGCCCCTTTGCAATTTGCGGGATTATCGGTGATAACTTGAATCACCTTTTCATGCCCAATTTCATCAATCACCTCTTTGATAAAAAAGCCTATGAAATATTTATGCTTCGTTTGACCTTCGCAATTAACAGCCTTAAGAAACATCGCCTTTCTATCCGTTATCGCCATCAAGTTGATGAGTGACCTTCTTTGGGAATCACTCCATCCGTCGCTCACAATGCTAACACCCTTATCAACCCACATAACTCGGATAGACTTCAATCTCCTTTCAATATTCATCATCTTCTTTAGCAAAAGAACGGTTCTCAATGAATTATAGCCCGAAGGTATATAACCGAAAAGATTATAACTAGCGGCAATTGTATAAGACTCCCTCCAATACGGATTCCTTACTAGGTTAAATGGCAATCCGGCCGAATAAAATGCCCTAGCAATCAACGCATCCAAATACGCCATTTTCTCGTTGTTAAAGGCGTCTGAAATAGGATTGTTTCCCGCTCCCGCTCCCACTTTCACCATCATTTCTTCTTCAACAACACTCGCAACGCTTCCAATTCTACTTGAACTACTAAGAGGCGCCGGTATAAACTTCGGAAGACTTTGTTCAATCGACTCTTGTGCTTCTTTATCTTTACTTTGGCATATCCTTGTATATGGCCGCCGGAACATTGATACATACCCCAATTCCGCTACATTTTATCTTCAAGAAGTGACCCTTCACGCGAGTGTATGAACTTATGTAAGGCTTACTACAAAAATTGCATTTCCAAGTTACACTTCAACCTCCTTCACCCGCTTTGTTTTCTCTTATCATATATTTCCAAAGAGGCTTATCATCACTTGATGCACCAGTAGCACCGCAACTTGAAGCCATTCTAATACAAAATCAACCTAATTTTAACAATAAAGCAATGTTTATTATTATAAATAATAACAAGTAACCATTAATGATAACAAAAATGCACATTTAGAATAATTGACAAATATAATTGGCATTCAAACAATGTATATTGAATAATTTAAATAAGTGAAAATACAATAGTAATTTTCTATTAAGCATTTGGCACAACACAAAAATATGATGCAACAACAATGGATAAATATAATTGGCATTCAAACTATTTGTGATATAAACATATAATTAAAGATGTATAATATTTGGTAAGAAGTGTTGTATTTGCCTATATGAACTTGTGTCTAATTGTGTGTGCAAAATCAAAAGGTTGACGGGGTTAACGAGTCTTAAGACAAAGAGCTCATGATTTGCCCCTCCATTCACTGCCTATGTAGGAAATAGAGGTGCAGATTTAGGGCTACAATTTTGGCATGCAAGCTACCAATTATTCGCTATCCTTTGTATCAGCACTCTGAAACTTGCTTGACTAACAGTTTGTCAATAACTTTTCAAGTGAATGTTGTTAGGAGGATACCTTGATCGAATGCAAGATGTTTGGTCATCTGATAAGTTGTGTAGCCTTTAGATTTGATTTGCTTTATTAATGGACATTTAAGTTTGTTGTACATCAGGTCTATTCTAGTGTTAAAAAGGGAACAAGAACTTGCAAACGTTTTGGCCAGGTCACCTAACTCATAAAACAGAATAGCATATACCGTTAAATTTTAGCTAAACCTAACTATATTCCTTCCAAAGTTTATGAAGACATACTTAACCTAAGATATTCACCATGGTTCTAAAGTGCGGTGTACCAAAAAGAGTGCAATACTATCACATCTCCATGGCACTTGTTCTAGCAAGCGGTTATCTCCACCGCATGACAAAATCATACCATGCTGAATCGCTGATGGTTCACACCTAGTTTCACACAAACTGAACAACTGGGAGTCTAATTGCAACCATAGCAAGTTTTTCTTTCTCTAAATGTGAAGTCCACCCAACTGAAACTAATGGCACCAAGGTTAGAATCTACCTGGCTTTCGAAAAAATTTAGACATTTTTGTCTTTGAAATAGCAATTTAAGTAGATCAAGTAGTTTGTAACGTACAGAACTAGCCATTTCTTGCAGTAACCTTCCTAAAGTCACAGCTCCCTTGCCTGGCAAATGAACAACAGTTTGAATTCTGAAGAAATATTGAATTTGGACATCATGGAAATGAGAAATATGAAGCTTTAAGACATACAATGATTGTGAAAGTTTGCATAGGAGCAAATTATTGTGTGTCAGTGATTTGCGATAAGAAGGAAGACATCCCTTCTCCTTTTCTCGTTACACAAGAATTGTAAAAGTACAAGTTATTATAAATTTAAACAGATTGAAAAATGAGCAAAAGACGAGTTTAAAAACATGCCCTAATGGGTGAAACCTGATGAATTTTAGAACAGTGGCATGACTGTCGGACCCCGTTGCATTGTAGTGACTAGTAAATGATTGTGATGGCAGTGGCATGTGCGTGTTGTGGGGGTGAGGCTGCTAAAGCATGTGACTCTTTCATTTAATACAATAAATTGTTCATTTAAAATCATGTGACAGAAGTTCGGCAATTATAACTACAAGTATGTAGATATCCATACCCCATATTTCCATCTTATACATTATTGAACACTACTACTACATGAGAAGTACAAACTATACAAATATAGCATCCAGAAACTGCTGGGAGAATTGAGCACCAATATTTTGAATACTTTCGCAGGAAAAAAGATATCCCTCTTTCAACCGTATTTACTAATATTTTACAGAAAGGGAATAAGAAAAAAGAAGTGGGATGTGTTCACTTCATTACGAAAAACTGAGTAAACGCCATCAATAAATACGAGGAACAAGGAGCATACACCCATAACCTTTCACATGGAAGTTGAAACCATAAGTCAGGTACCTGCCATCCATACTTTCATTAAATCTTTGGTTAGCACACTTTTATGTCTAAATTACAAGCACTCCACTGCCTATATCAACCATTCTTCTCCCCTCTAACAACCCCACAACTCAAGCAAAGAAGCCATCCAAAGAAGAGGAAGAGAGAAAGAAAGAAAGAAAGAAAGAAATGGCCCAAATTACAGAAGAGCTCAAGGCCAAGGCAGAAGTATACTATGGAGATGAAATTTGCCAGGTGCAATCCAAGTTCTTCCTTCAAGAAGCTGGCTTGCCAAGGGGTCTACTCCCTTTGAAAGACATAATAGAGTGTGGTTATGTTGAGGAAACTGGCTTTGTGTGGCTCAAACAAAAGAAGAAGATTGAACACACCTATAAAGAAATTGGGAGACTGGTCTCCTATGCTCCTGAGATCACTGCCTATGTGGAGAAGTGCAAGCTCAAGAAGGTGACTGGGGTGAAAACCAAGGAGCTAATGCTTTGGGTCACGCTGACTGATTTAACAGTTCATGATCCCCCGAATGGGAAGCTCACTGGCAAGACCTCGTCTGGGTTATTTCGAACTTTTCCAACTTCGGCTTTTGAGCTTGCAGAGGATAGGAACAAAGAGGAGAAGGGGGTGATTTCATCAGCCAAAGCTTGATGAAGATCATATAACCTATATTATCTCTAAGCACTGGTTTCGGTTCAAAACCCATATAAAATGTGCTAAGCGTGCAATAATTTTGTTTTTTAATGTTTGTTTTATTGATCGCAGCAGGAACCTTCATCTTTAGTTGGCCTTTGGTGCCTATGTAGTGCCTCTTGTTTCTTTAATGACAGTTTGAATAAATTTAGTGACCAATCGTACCCTTTCCATAGATAAGATTTAATTTCGGAAAGCCGAAAGCGTAAAAATTGATTGTGCTAATATACCTTGTTATGGATCTGAAATGATGTCCACCAGGAAGCGCAAAAATTGATTGAACGCAATAATGCTCAGCAGAAACCTCCACTACTACCCCTTTCCTAAACTCCATTCGAGATAAATTCTGAACACAGAAAGCAAACAACTGATCAAATTAGAGAAATAATTGATCTATTAGTCAACTACTTGCAGACATGGACAAGTATTCAGTTGTACTATCTAAAAATGTTGGGTTCTCAGAAAACATATATGGCTAATGTGAATGTAAACTGCTTTTTAGAAAAATAAGAAGTGAATAAAAACCTTGATAGGCGAAGAAAGGACAGCTTATCAGAAGGAAAAAATGAACCGAAGTTAAATTGAAGTCCAAGTACTTTAGGATATTTTGTAACTGCATTGTTGAAGAATTATATATACGAGGGAGCACTGTGCTTTCCAAACTTCAACCTACTTACATTTCATGTCCAAGATACAGTATGTGCCGTTGATAAAAGAGACGGCTTTATGTCATACAGTATCACGCTCCGCTTCCCAAAATACGGAATACGGAAAGCAACGAAGACCAGCCGTACTACCTACCGTAAGGAAAGATCCTTCCATAGTCACATAAAGGTTGTCTGGCTAACCTGTCAAAGATAATATCCAATAACAGGAGAGATAACACCGATAATCATGCTGGAACAAAACCACAAAGAATACTAAAAATAAGTCCACTAAATAATCGATGCAAATAAAGATCCAATACAATAGGTCCGAAATAAAAACAAAATCCGAAAAGAAATACATATGTCCTAATGTCCTACAAGGACGCACATGCTAAATACTAACTGAAAAGAAATAAAGCTACGGGTTACTGATCTTCGGCAAAGTCCCGACAACCGATCCGATCCTGCTCAGCCTGAAAATCCGTCTCTAAACCTGAGATGACAAATTTCAGGGATGTCAGAACATCCCAATAAGTACTCAATGTAAAAGGGGTGTATATGTAGTATGATAACATGAGTATGTAAGTGGAGTGAAGCCCGTGTACGCATGTTTATAAATACATATGGATATAGTAATAATATAAAACAGACATATAAATAGATCAAGTCATATCCTACTAGTCACTAAAAGGTAGCTTGTCCTATCGTGAGCTCGAGTGTGTGCGTCAAGCTCTGCATAAGTATTCCTAACCCAAAGGAAGGGCGCAAGGAGTTAGGAAACACGGCCCAACTGTGAAATGAACAAGCGACCGATATAGTCCGGTACCAGCTGTAATAACATGCGACCGATAGAGCCCGGTACGAACTGTAATAACATGCGACCGATATAGCCCGGTACGAGCTGCCGGCATGGGACTCCTGAGATCCTGTTGTCCGTACACATACTCAAACTACCCCAACTTTCCGCGTATTCGTATCTAATATGGTAATAACTAAATCACTAATTAAGAATGTTGAGTAGACTTGAACTTGTAATATCATGTTAATTGTATAGAAATGAAACGTGTAAACAGTATAAATTGTGTCGTGGCATGTAGTTCGGGATTCTAATTAGAGATCTCGTTTTTAAACAAATGGACTGGAGTAATGAATGATCATGACATGTCAAATATGGTTGTTATCAAGTAATTGTAATCGCATATAAGTGATGTACAAGCTTGTCAATAGAACAAGTCTCAAATGTTATTTATTCCATTATGTTAACCATAATATAGATATACTAATTGTATTTTTCTTAATCACTGACTGACCAATAAGATATATATATATATATATATATATATATATATATATATATATATATATATTAACAACTTTCAAATTTTATTTGTATTTATATAAATTTCATTATAGATCTATACTTAATCTATTTCTATCATTTTACTGTATATGATTCTTTATTATAACGATATAAAATTGAGAACTAATATAGTTTTATTCGAACGGTGCAGGTTAAAGTTATATTTGAGGGATCGTCGATGTTGCATCGACCAAAAAGAAAAGCAAGAATACATGTCTAGAGACGGGTAAGACACAAAGATACGAAGCAAAATTCCAAGCTTGATGCTCGGCAAGGCTCAATTGGGTGTTGAAGATGGTGAAGAAGGGTATGATGATCTTGGTGTTAAGGGTTAATCCGTCCATAAGCATGATAAGTCATGCACCTCTGTTTCTGAGCTTGGTTTATTTAGATGTGAGACACATAAATTGCATTAACCTCTAAGCCCTTAACATCTGCATTGGTATCAACATTCTTAAGCAAATCCAAGATGAACTTGATTGATCTCATAAACAAGTGTCCCTGACCATTAGAGTGACGGTTCTTAGGTTGAGCGGCTTGGCCAACACCTTGACAAAACTACGGAAAAGGAATAGACTGCTTGTGAGCAATGGCATCTTCGAGATATCTCTTGGCCTTTCCAAGTGGCAGCTACGATGGTGCGAGGAAGACGATGAAGCTGACGATGGCGGCTGCGGCATCGTTGCCGGCTATGGAGACGAGGGTAAAGGTTTCGCGATGGGTTCTCGGTTAAAGATAGAGAAGGAGGTGGTCGGGTTAAGGTTTCGGCCTAAGAGTTGATGGGTTCAGCGACGGGGATCACGAGCTAGTGTTGCAGTGTTGGTGAGGGAGGAGTTAGGTTAGTGCTGGCGAGGGTTGATGGCTAGGCTATGATGGTCCCAGGGAGAGAGGAGGGATCGCCGACAGTTGATGGACGAAGGCACCGATGAAGGGTTCGAAGGTGAGGACGGTGGTCGGGGTCCATGGGTGCGGGCTAGAGATGGGTTGATGGGAATTGAGACGAGGATGATGATGATGGCAGTAGGTCGGATAGGGTCTCGGTGAAGGTTGGGTTTTTTTAAGGAGAAGAGATGATGATTATTAGGTTTTTTTTATAGGGAAAAGAGAGATGCTGTTGAAAATTGGAGAGAGAAATTATTATAATTGAAGAGAAAAATATTCTGATGAGATGAAATTTGGATTTGATTTTAAGAGAGAGAAATATATAAATATAAAAGAGATATATGATGGGTTGTTATATACTTTACAAGATATTAGAAAAGTTGTATATATACATATTAGTTTGTATATAGTTAGGATAATAGGAAAGTATATGTATATACATATATTAATATATAGTAAAAATATATAGATATGTATATGGTTATGGGTTCGTTAAAATAAATATAATTAGTTGATATATATATATATAGAAAGAATTAAAGAGGGAGAGTAGATTTGAGAGAGAGAATCTGCTGAAAGAGATTAGATTGAAGAGAGATTTTGTTAGGGAATATATAGATAAAGAGAGCGGGGGTTTGGTGAAATATAGTTAGTGATATAGAAAAATATATGTAGATAGAATAGAATATGAAGAAAGAGAAATCTGTTAGAAAAGATATTTGTTTGAAGAGAGATAATTGATTGGAGAGAGAAAGAAAATAGTATTTGTCTAAAAAAGAGAGTTATCATGTAAGCGAGAGATAAGATCAGGAGGAGAGATATATGATAATTGGAGAGAGAAAATTGAGTTATCGGTTTAGAAAAACTATTTATATGGTTAAAAGATTTAACGTGCACTCTCATGACCTGTCAAAACTTAATATTTTAACTAAATAAATATCGTTAAAAAATATCTTATAAATAAGATTTAAAAAGGGATAAAATCTTATGTATATATTGTTTAAAGAAATACCAAACAAAATATCTTTTATTTAAACTATAATACTAAAATATAAATATGGTTACAAGATAGTGATAGACAAATAAATATTTAAATACTAATAATATGCCTATTTGTCAAACTTGAAAAACCATAATTATATGTATATATCTTAATTAAAAGTATTAAACTCCAAGTTATAATAATAATAAAACAAAACTCAATACATCCAAAAAGAAAAGGAAACGTACGATCGGACTAGGATGTTACATACAGACGATGTTAAATCAAACTAAGGAAAACAGCCTACAACAAGATATCTTCATTTAAAGATGTTTTAACCAGCGTCAGCAAAACTTCCGCGCGCAGCATTAAAGGCGTTTAGAAAACTCTGTTCTGCAACTAGAGAGGATTCTTCAATTGTCCTTGCATCATTTTGCAACTTGTCCATTTCGTGGTCATTTTCTTCCTTTTGTTTTACAATTGAATCATCACAGAAATATTTGAGAGTCTCTTTCAGTCTCATGACAACCTCATCAATCAATTCAAACTTAGCATCCAACTCAACCTTTTTGTTTCACCTTTACAATATTAACCCTTCTGGTGCAGATCTCATGTCCAATAACTGCTTTTGATTTCCTTTAATTGTTTGGAATTTCCTCAAGAGGGACTGTAAATGTTGGATATTAAACCCCTGCCCTTCTAAACTGATGAGAGTCTCCATCATCTCCTGAAGAGTGTCAGCATCATTAATCCGCAACTTCATAATTTTGTTCGCCAAGTTAGTAAATGTCACCATTCGACCTATAGCCATTCCTTCACGAAACTCCAAAGTGTATTGCATCAAAGGAAGAAAATGGGGTTGTTGTGGCATCATAGTAAACACTTCGGATGACTCGATTGCTTCCCCCAGAGGAGATGTCTTTGCAAATGGCAAACATGAATTTTTCAAAGATCAATTATTGGATATGTGATCAGTAGCAATCCTTATACCCTCACCTTCGGTTTCTTTTGCCATTTGATCTCCATGTGATGCACATTTAGCCTTAGCTCTATCTTTGATTTCGATCCCTTTTGCTACTCGAGCTCCAGAAATAAAAACCTCATCATTGTTTCTTTCACATCCTTACTAGGTTGAAAAGAATTTTCAATTTGAACATCCATAACATTAGAATCTACAATAATATCTGATAATTCTGGTGTTTCTGTTTCTAATTGTGATGTACATTTGCCTCCAGTCAACATCTCATTGGTTTCTCCGGCATCTTGTTTATCATTTACTCCTTCGTTCTCTTGAATCGTTTCACGACCTGTGTTCCCTACAAAGCATTGCAAGGCCAATTAAAGGGTGTGTTCATGTAATAAACGCAAAGTCATGTTCTAACATATCCTTGTAACCCATCGATACAAGGACTTAACAAAACTATTATCACCATCCATCTGGAAATAGGGGATGAGCTTAATGCCTCCTAATATGCAACTCACTCCTTGGATTCATATACTGCAGTATGATATTCATATGTTAACCTAGTCATAACTTACCATCCAAGTCTATGATCCTTATTTTGTTAGGACTGCTCCTCTTCCTTGCAACTTGCTTCCATAAATCGCTTCTCTTAACAACTACAACATGCTTTTCCTCCAACTGCTTCAACTCGGTGCCTGCAGAATATTAAATATAAATTTTTTGAGATAAACAATGAATTGGACAATGAAGTAAATTTACATCAATTACGATCTTTTTCAACCACAGGTTTTCCCATTCTTTCTTTCTGAGGTGTACCTCTCGTTTTAATTTGTTTCTCCCCTGCTAATGATTGCTTCCGGCCCTGGTAAGTTTCATCAGAACAATGGATGTTAGCAAAACGTTAAAAACCATAGGAGAATATAAGAGCAACAACAATGGGACCTTGCTTCCTTGGCGAGGAGCAGCAGCAACTTTCTTTCTTGGTTTCTGAGCATCCGCCTCCGCAGACTGATTTGTACATCCCATGTCGCCAAGTTTTGTAAATTCTTCCATCATGAATGATATTTCATCTTTGCAAGGTGTATGTTGTGCCGATTGCTGAGTGGAATTCACAGAGATTATACCTTCCCCGTCAATTTCTTCCAACATGGGATTCAAGACGGTATTATTAACAATGTATAGTTTTAATAACCTATTCTCATCACTAGGACCCGTGGAGCAATGTAGAGGGTCTATCAGTGGCTCAAAATGTAAAGTGGTCCTTTCTTCTATGGCTGGCGTGTTAATTTTGAACCTGGTTTTGGAAACCTGAAAGTCGTCCTGTATGGCTTCTATATCCATCGACTCTTCTTGTAGTTGAGAAGACTCGATCTGGACCTGCGGCATTGATTCCTTAGATATTATGCTATCTAAATTTGCAGCAGAATAGTGTAATTTACAAGCCTTTTCATCACTGCCCCCACTCAATGTACAGCTCTGGAGAGGGAATTGAGGTTCATGGGCAATTCTAATTGCATGCCATAATTCCCTAAAGTCATTTGTTTCAATTTCCCATATATTCTGCGGCATCACAAACTTGTCCTGAAACATGTTACCACCATAAACAGAGCATAGCATAACCGCTAAACACATTCAAATGAAAATCACCATTCTAAATAATACGTTCACACTAAAAGAAAAGCAATAAGAACAGTTTTCTAAGTAGTTATTACCCGCTGGAACACAATTTATAGGTGGTTGGCGGATTTCTTTTCACCTTAACATTTATTTATCGATTGTTATTGTGTTTTCTTGTTGTGTATTGGGTTATGCACTACCCTGTGCAAAAGAATAGCTTACGAGTTATGATGTTATGATCTTATGGGATTGAAACACCTCATGAAGGTGCGCTGGTCATTTGCACAAGAATCTTGGTTAGTACTTGAAGTTCTGCCAACGAGTTGTTTTGTAAAGTATAAGGAATGAAAAGAATAATTAAGTGATGACTCCATCACTGCGGTAGGAAAATGGTCGTGACAATCAATCATGATTGTAGAGTTACTTGTATGAACATCAAGCCAGCCTATAACACGGTCATCGGTAATCCAAATTTGAATTCATCAAAAGGATGTGGTATCGACTCTAATCTGGATAATTAAGCCCCGACACTGTCAAAAAACCAGAGTCAATCAAGGAGTTGTTCAGTTTGTCTCCTCCAAAGAGCAGAGAATTAGCTGAGAGTCACAAGTTACTGGCTTCGACATGAGACGGAAGCTATATGGGCATAAAGAGAAATCGGTTTAAGATGTTAGCGAAGTAACTTTGATTAGGACATTCATAACACCGTTGAGATTGGATCCCTTACAGTGTGGGAGAATTCAATCACTTTTGTGCATTAAAATTCCAGCATGTTTAAATAATTGGCAAGAACATGCCAAAAATAGATCACGGGGTCATACATAAGCTGAATTACGACCCCAGCACATGCTGCATATCCAAATCAGTTTGTAACGATAATTAATTAATTATTGGACCGACCAAATGGAAAGCGATGAACAAAAAGGAGGAGAAGTTGTTGGATGCTATATTCAACATGAATTGGGCCAGCTCATTGGTAAGTCACAAATCCATGAGCTTTATGAATGACTCTTGTGGTGCAATAAGATCAGAATGCATCTAGAGATTTAGAGAATACCCCGATCATGGCTGAGTCAATGGCTATGAAACATTTTACTAGATCATAAGCAATTTAGTCTCTAAAATGTCAGTGCACATATTCGAGAATTGTTAGATTTTAAGTAACATATTGGGATAGACATCAAGATGTGTGTATACAGCATGTAGGTTACATCTGTTAAGTTCCCTGCTCGAGTCTCCTCGTATTTAGGGTTCATAATCGCTAATCTAAGCATTGAAGCAAAATTACTAACACAAGCTAACAATAAAATCCTTAAGGAATAATATGAAGTCCACAATTGCTTAACAATTCATTAGCTCAATAGACTGCTATATAGCATAGCATTCTTATAACAAGAACTTCATCTTCACGTGAAATGCATGAATAGCATATCCAATGCACTAAAATTGACAGAAACACAGGTAGTTTTGACGTGCTTCGGATCACGTCAAGATGTTGCCTTCCGTTGATCTGCTGATGGCGGCGATAGACAGCTGAGATTGGAATTGGAGGCTGGCTCCTGAAGCGTGTGGATCTCAATGGGTTTGAGGTTGTTGTTGCCGAGCTACTTGCAAGGAAGTCCCGGGGTGGTTGTACCACCGAGGACCCTCCGACGATCAAGTTAGACCGGATATCCGAACAGAGTTACGGCTTAGTGAAGAGAAAAAGACTTACTTGAACAATCTGAAAGAGGGGTTTAAATAGTGATGGCAGCAAGCAAGCAGGCGCGAGAATCACGCCGGCCGTTACGCCCCCGACGTCACGCCCGCGTGATGTGCGAGATCCTGCATTAATGACGAGACAAGCTCGTTAATGTGGGATCGTGATGGCGTGGAACGTGAGATGTGGCCGGCGGATATCTCGCGTATGGCGAGATTTGCGGGATGGCGGTTGCGCCTATGAGTGGTGCCGTTGGTCGGTCGATGAGACCGAGAAAGATGAGCTCGGCGGGAGAGCTCGGGGACGAGCGGGAGGTCAAGCTATCTTGGTTCTGCTAGAGCCCGGAGGCGAGCTGAGAGGGCCGAGGAGGCCAATTGTGCAGGGGCTCGGAGGTGAGCAAACGGTTGTTTGTAGGACGGGCATAGCAGCGGTCTAGTCGGCCACTGTAGGTCCTTTCTTGTGAGCTTCGGGACACGTCCTCTGCCACGTGTTGCCATCTGGGAGATCACCGATATCGAGCATCATCATTAGCCCCCCACTCTCGTTCCTACCAGCTGACGGGTCGGGTCGAGAGTGGTCTGCCAGGTCACCCGAGATGAGCTCTCTTTCGAAAATATCGTCGGGGCGTGTTCCCGGGCAATCTGTCGTATTCTCTTGATGACGTCGGCGAATCAGGGATCAGATCTTCCATTAAAGAGGATGCGCCGGATCGTGCGTACGTTCACCGAAGCGACGACCCATATATCAGGCGTTGGTTGGTTGATGCGACGGGCCGCAGGTTTCCTACGCCCGATGGGGTGCGGCCAATGTGCGCATAACAGGTGGAACGATGGTAGCCGTTGAGTGCGAAGAGTCGTTTTGGCGGGAGATGACTGAGGCCGTTGGATGTGTTATGCTGGCTGCTATAATTAGAGGTAGGTCCACATGAAGGCCCATTCCTCCATAATTTCCTCGTATTTGGTTTTGTTTGCTCGGCATTCTCCTCTTTAGGTCGGGATTTCCGCGTTTTCTCTTCCGAGGACTCCTCTTCATTAGGTTAGATGTTTTCTTCTGAGGAGTCTGTAGATGTAGTTGGGTAGAGTCTGGAGAGCCCTCGTAGATTCTTCCTTTTCTTTCTTCTGCTCCTCCTTTTGAGTCGAGCATGTTTCTCCCTTTGGTAGGACAGATGGATCGATTCAGGACTCTTGGTGCCCTCGGTGCTCTGTCCCGGAGGAAGGCCGGAGGTGTGGCCGCTCCTCGGACTGACCCGAGCCCCGCACCAAATGTGTTGCCGGCGGCGGGGCCATCTGCCTCGACCCGAGCTCCCGACGATTGCCTCGGCGGCGGCCAGAGGCATCCACAGGTTCTCGAGCCCCGGACAAAGGATGCAGAAGAGGACGAAGGCGGGGTTCCTCTTAAAAGGAAGAGGACGGTCTCTCGCGCTCCACCGACAGAGATTCCTGAGGGGATTCCTACACAGGAGGGGGACATCTGTTTTGTAGTCCCGTCCGGGCTTTCCGTTGCAACCTGCTTGCTGACATGGAAGAGTCGGCCAGGGGCAAGATCCCACGGGGGACCCTGAGGGCCCAAATGGCGGCCATAGCTCAGGAGGCGGTGCAGGTATGTACTCCCTCATGTGTTATCTCGAGCGCCTTTTCTTTAGTTCGAGTGTCTCTAAGTCCATCTGTTGTTTTTCATCAGGTCCTTCAGCACTGCGCTCTCGTTACTCGCATGGAGGCCGAGGGGGCTATCCATGCTACGAGGCCGGCGGGAGAGTCTTCTTCGGAGGCCGAGGATCTGCGGCTTGAGCTGGGTCTGGAGAGGGAGAGGATGGCCGTCCTTGAAGCCCGATCGGCCGTCGCGGAGCTCGCCGTCTCAAAGTGCCGGGAATCCTATCACCGTCTAAGTAAGTCCCGCCGAGTTATCGAGGTGAAGTTGAAGGAACTAGTCGATCGCTTTGCAGCCATGAAAAGGGCGAGGGATGCCAGCAGGCGGGACGCCGAAGCGGCGCTGCAGACGGCGGAGGTTTGCCGAGATCCGAGCTAGGAAGGCGGTGGCTGATTGCAAGGGGTCGGACCAGTTTTACGTCGACCTCGGCAAGGCCTCCGCCACTGCATGGAACAACCTCTTGATGCCATCAAGGAGCAGTTTCCGAAGTTTGCCGACGGTGAGCTCCGTGCTCGGGTCCCACTTTCGGTGGTCGTGCCTCCGGCCGATGGTGATGAGGGAAGTGAGGTTTAGACGGGGCTTGCGGCCCGAACTTTTTGGCATTTCCTCCTCTCTTATAAGCCTCCGGGCAATTTGATAAGGCTGGGGAGCCCACAATACCCTTGTAAAGACTTTTGGCTTTGTGAATAAAAACTTTTTGCAATCGTATTTGCACAGTACTGCCTTCGTGTTATGTCGGTTCTTCATCTAGCGATTACACGTCAAGTTGAATCTGTTCATTTGCCGAGTGTGCGAAGACCGGTAGGAAGACAGTATCTCCATGGCCCCAAAGTCGAGGTCGAGATCGCTCAGACATAGATAGACCGGATGCCTCTTGGTGAGGGCTTTGCTCCGCAGTGTGGGAAGCACAGTGAGGTGTGCTAAGGATGGATCGAGCGGGGTAGCTTCTCGGTCGCCTCATGGCGAGAGCTTAAATCCCTAGCGTTGTGGGGTAGGGAGCTACCAGCCAGGGAAGACCGAGCAAGGGGGACCCGGTTGTCTCTCGGCGAGGGCTTTGTTCCTTAGCGCGGGAGGGACCGTGAGAGGCCTACTAACGAAGGGCCGAGCAGGGTTGATGCCCGGTGCCTCTTATCGAGAGCTTTGATCCCTGGCGTTGTGGGGTAGGGAACTACCAGCCAGGGATAACCGAGCAAGGGCGGGCCAGGTTGCCTCTTGGAAAGGGCTTTGATCCTTAACGCGGGAAGGGCCGTGAGGGGCCTACTAAGGACGGGCCGAGCAGGGTTGTTGCCCGGTGCCTCTTGGCGAGGGCTTTAATCCCTGGCGTTGTGGGGTAGGGAACTACCAGCCAGGGATAATCGAGCAAGGGCGGGTCCGGTTGCCTCTTGGCAAGGGCTTTGATCCTTAAGGACGGGCCCGGTTGCTGCCCGGTGCCTCTTGGCGAGGGCTTTGATCCCTGGCGTTGTGGGGTAGAGAGCTACCAGCCAGGGATAACCGAGCAAGGGTAAGCCCGGTTGCCTCTTACGAGGGCTTTTGATCCTTAGCGCGGGAGGAGCCGTAAGAGGCCTACTAAGGACGGACCGAGCAGGGTTGCTGCCCGGTGCCACTTGGCGAGGGCTTTGATCCTTAAGGATGTCCGAGTAGGGTTGCAGCCCGGTGCCTCTTGGCGAGGGCTTTGATCCCTGGCGTTGTGAGGTAGAAACTATCAGCCAGGGATAGCCGAGCAGGGTAGCCACTCGGCTGCCTCTTGGTGAGGGCTTTGATCCTTGGCGTTGTGGGGTAGGGAACTACCAGCCAGGGATAGCCGAGCAGGGTAGCCGCTCGGCTGCCTCTTGGTGAGGGCTTTGGTCCTTAGCGTTGTGGGGTAGGGAACTACCAGCCAGGGATAGTCGAGCAGGGTAGCCGCTCGGCTGCCTCTTGGTGAGGGCTTTGGTCCTAAGCGCGGGAGGGGCTGTTCGAGGCCTGCTAAAGATGGACCGAGCAGTGAAGCTGCTCGGTGCCTCTTGGTTAGGGCTTTGATCCCTGGTGCCGCGGGGTAGGGAACTACCAGCCAGGGATAACCGAGCGAGGGCGGGCCCGGTTACCTCTTGGCGAGGGCTTTGATCCTTAAGGAAGGGCGAGGCAGGGTTGATGCCCGGTGCCTCTTGTCGAGGGCTTTTGATCCCTGGCATTGTGGGGTAGGGAGCTACCAGCCAGGGATAACCGAGCAAGGGCAGGCCCGGTTACCTCTTGGGAGGGCTTTGATCCTTGCGCGGGAGGGGCCGTAAGAGGCCTACTAAGGACGGACCGAGCAGAACTGTCACAGGGACTTGTCCGACCCCCTGACAGGCGAACATCGGGAAGGGTAACAGTCGCGGATGGCACGTGTCAGGAACGTACGGGGTTTTTGGAAGCCGCGTCATTTCTGCCATGTGGCGGCGTAGCATTGGACAAGTCGCTGCGATTCCCAAGATCCGTGCCGATACGCGCGAGAATCCGGATCCTTGAAGATTTTGCTTGGAGTTATAAATAGGGAAGGAGATGGCAGCTCCTTCGGCACCGCTTCCTTTGAGATGACTGGGCGCGTTTATTTGATCGAAGAGATCATTTCCCTTGGTGATGTCTCTTTGTACGACCAATCTCTGGCCGAGGATGGGTACCGTGGAGTGGTTCAGTGCCTCGAGGATCACTTTGGCCGGCTTCTCCCTAGGCGGTCGTCCCTGCTTCAGATGTTGATGTATATGATCTGGAGGAGGTCCCCGGGTCTGGATAACCCCTTCACCGAGGAGCTTCTGGACGAAGCGCTCGACAAGGTGCGTTCGATCTTCTTGTTCGGCCTCATCTCGAAAGCCTGGCACGACCGATCCTTGGCTCTCATTCTGGAGTGTTTCAAGATGAGGTACACCGTGGTCTAAGGCTCAAAGGGCGGAGCGTCGGGTGCTTCCGTGACGTCCCGGGTCCGCGTGCAGCGTCGGCGGGAGCGGGCTATAACGGCTAGGGCCCGGCTAACGGAGATCTACTCCGAGTATCACCGGGAGTACTTCCTTGATCTCGTTCCACCTTTGTTGTAACTTTATTTTTTCTGTAAGGCTGGAGAGCACATAGTACCTTTTTGGATGAATAAGATTCTTCTTTTGCAATGTTCTAGCGTTCCCTTCTTGTTATTTGAGTGGAGAGGACTTTTTAGAAAAAATTGCATTGTCTTTGTGAGAGAAAAGGTACGCACTCATAGGTATTCATTTCACTGGTACAGCTTGAGCTTCTCAGCGTTGTAAGGCCGTGGAAACTTGCGCCCGTCCGCGTCTTGCAAGCGGTAGGCTCCGCCGGGAAGTACCTCGGAAACGAGGAAAGGACCGTCCCATTTCGGGGAAAACTTATGCAGTCGGCTTTGATCGACGAACTCATTTCGCCTGAGGATCAGGTCCCCGGTCTTGAAGAGGCGGCGCTTGACCCGCGTGTTGTAGTATCGGGCGGTTTGCTGCTGATATGCGGCTGCTCTGATCTGAGCCCGGTCTCGTTTCTCCAACAAAATGTCCAGATTGGTCCGGAGTGCCGTGGTGTTTGCTACGTCGTCGAAGTGTTCGACCCGGTGACTGGGTAGTCCGATCTCCGCTGGGACCATTGCTTCGGTCCCGTAGCAGAGGCTGAAAAGGGTTTCCCCGGTGGGGGTCTTTCTTGACGTGCGCAGGGCCTATAGGACCCGGGGCAACTCCTCAACCCAACTGCTTTGGCGTCCTTCTAGACATGTTCGGAGACCTCGGAGGATGCCCCGATTAGCGACTTCTGCTTGCCCGTTGCATTGGGGATGTGCGACCACGGCAAACTTCATGAGGACATGAAACTCACTGCAGAATTCCCTCACTTTCTCGTTTTCTAAGTTCGTCCCGTGGACGGTGATGATACACCTCGGGATGCCGAACCGGAGTATCACATTGTTCTGTAGGAATTTGATAGTCGTTGAGGCTTCCGGTTTCCTGATGGGGATGGCCTCAATCCACTTCGTGAAGTAATCCACTGCGACGAAGACATACTTGTGCCCGCCCGGACCGGTAGGGAACTGGCCTATCATGTCCAATCCCCACTGGGCGACGGCCACGGGGAGGTTAAAGCGGTCAGCTCAGTAGCCGGAAAGCGAGGTATGCTTCCGTGGAGTTGACAACTTTTGCATCTCCTGACGAGCTTCTGGGCGTATTCGTGAATAGTTGGCCAGTAGTACCCCTGGAGCAATGCCTTCTGGATTAAAGTTCGAGCCCCTTGGTGTGCGCCGCCGACCCCTTCATGGATTTCATGGAGGACGTAGTCGGCTTCATGGGGGTCGACGCACCGGAGCAGGGGCTGAGTGAAAGATTTCTTGTAAAGGTTCCCAGTGCTCCAGACGAAGTGACGGGCTTTAGCCCGGAGACGGCGGGCTGCTCCCCGATCTTCTGGGAGCGTACCATCTCTTAGGAATTCCACGAGGGGCTTCCTTCAGTCTCGGTCTTCTTCCTGGGCTGTGTACACATGAAGTATTGTCGCCCCGTCTTCCACGCTGGGCCGTCGTAGGATTTCGAAGAGGATAGATCACTTGTTGTTGGCCGAGTAGGATGAAGCCAGCCTACTCAGGGCGTTGGCTTGAGCATTGAGCTGTCTGGGTGTCTGCACAATCTGGACTTCGTCGAAGTTCTTTCGAAGTTTTCTACCTCGGCCAGATACTTCACCATTGGAGGTTCCCGAGCCTCGAATTGGCCGGTCACTTGACCAACGGCCAAGGCTGAGCCATAGCAGATCCGAATTGTTTTCAGCATCAGCCCGGAGGCCATGTGAAGTCCAGCCAGCAGGGCCTCGTACTCTGCCGCGTTGTTTGAAGCCTTGAACCCGAGCTTCAGAGAATACTCCATTTCTGCCTCGCTCGGGCCTCGAATGATGAGGCCGGCACCGCAACCTTCCTCGATTGAGGACCCGTCGACGTAAATGACTCATTCAGGGACTGAGTCGGGCCTTCCCTCGACCGGGGTTTGAGCCACGACGGTTGGCGTGGACTCCGGTTCCTTACTGGGGATGGTGCACTCGACGATAAAATCGACCAGGGCTTGTGCTTTGATGGCCTGCCTCGGACGGTATTTTATGTCAAAACCGGGACAATTCCCACCTCCACTTCTCTAAGCGGCCCGAGGATTCGGGTGAGGCGAGGATAGCCCCCAGCGGGCGCTCGGTAAGAACGAGGATTGTATGTGTCTGGAAGTAGTGTCGTAGTTTCCTTGAGGCCACAATGAGTGCCAAGACGAACTTCTCTATGGCTGGATACCTCGTTTCTGCGTCTTTGAAGACTGGCTCACGTAGTATACCGGCTTCTGCACTCCGTCGACCTCTCGGACGAGCACTGAGCATGCTGCTTGGTCGGATACCGTCAGATATAGTGAGGGCTCGTCTCCTTCAACTGGTCGGATTAGCAGCGGTGGCGTCTCAAGGTGCCTCTTTAATTGGTCGAAGGCGGTTTGGCACTCCTCTGACCACTCGAACCTCGGGATCTTCCTCAGAGCTTTGAAGAACGGGAGGCACTTCTCCCCAGACCTCGACGTGAAACGGCTTAGAGTGGCTACCCGCCCTGTTAGTCGCATGATCTCGACGTTGGTCTTGGGCGCGGCCATGTTGAGGATAGCATCGATTTTCTCTGGGTTAGCTTCGATTCCGCGGTGGGTGACCATGAAACCGAGGAACTTTCCCCCGGTGACCCCGAATGCGCACTTAGCGGGGTTCAGTTTCATCTTGAATTTGTGGAGCACTTCGAAGGCTTCGCCCAGATCCTTGGCGTGGTCGACTGACGAAACTGATTTGACAAGCATGTCGTCGACGTAAACTTCCATGTTCTTGCCAATCTGCGGCTTGAACATGCGGTTGACCAATCGTTGGTACGTAGCTCCGGTGTTCTTGAGGCCAAAGGACATCACCTTGTAGCAGTATACCCCCGGTCCGTTATGAATGCGGTGAGGTCTTCGTCCGCCAGATTTTACGGATCTGATTGTAGCCGAAAAAGGCATCCATGAAGCTCAATAGCTCGTAGCCTGCCGAGCTATCGACAAGCTGGTCTATCCGAGAGAGGGGATAGTTGTCTTTGGGGCGGCCTTGTTGAGGTCGGTGAAGTCGACGCATATGCACCATTTCCCGCTAGACTTTTTAACCAGAACTACGTTCGCCAGCCACTCCGAATAGGGCACATTCCGAATGAAGTTGGCGGCGAGTAGCCGATCTACTTCGTCCTCGATAGCCTTCTGTTTGACCGGGGTGAAGCTTCGCTTTTTCTGCCTGACGGGCCAAGCCGTAGGATCTACCCCGAGCTTGTGAGATATGATTTTGGGGACGATCCCAGGCATGTCAGCAGACGCCCAGGCAAATACGTCGAAGTTGTTTATGAGGAAATGGACCAGGTCATCTTGCTGAGTTCCTGTCAGTAGCGACCCGATCTGAACGATTTTCTCGTCGCCCCCTTCTACGAGGGGGACCTCTGTCAGAGGCTCCACCGGGGTCCCTCGGATCTCTTTTTGCTAGTCTCGAGTGTCCAGAGCACCCTTGATGTTACCTTCGCCCTCGACATCGTCAATTAGCCGCTCAGACGAAGATGTCGCGGTGAAGCAAACCTTTGCAATTCGCTGGTCTCCATAGACCCGACCTATTCCGCCCTGGTCGAGGGGAAACTCCATCGCCAGGTGGTAAGTCGATATCTGGGTCCGGAGGGAGTTTAGCGTTGGGCGGCCGAGAAGGATGTTGTAGGCCGATGGGATTCTTGCTACGATGAATTCCACAGGTACTGTTCGCGTTCGGCCTGCTTCCCCGACGTTAAACTGCAGAGTGATTACCCCTTCCACCGGGATGGAGTGGTTGGTGAATCCCGAAAGGACGTGGGAGGTCGGCCTTAGGTCTGCTTGGGTGAGCCCCATGCGCAGAAAGCAGTCGTTGAAAAGAATGTCTGCCGAGCTTCCCGAGTCGACCAGGATCCTGTGCACCTCGTATTGGTGGACCCGAGCCGTAATCACTATAGGGTCGTTGTGGGGCAGGGGTATGCCGTGAAAGTCCCCGTCGTCAAAGATGATCGGCTCGGTCTCCCTAGCCTTCTTTCTCAGACGGCTGTCGACCTCCACGGCTCGCGTGGGGTGCTGAGTCCACAGGTACTCGGCGTACCCCCCGCCATCATGACCATGATTTTTTATGAGCCCCGTGGCAAGGTAGTCTTCGAGCGGCCGGGGCGAGTCTTGTCCGCGCGACCCCGTCGAAGGAAGGGGTGTTGGTCATGTCTGGGAGCAGGCGAGCTGACCGACATCTTCTCGGGAGGGACAGGTGCGCGGAAGAGCTTGGAGCGAGGCACTCTGGCGACGTACCTCGGTGTTGAACTGTTGGGCGTCCAGAGGGTCATAGAATGTATTGGTCCGGGGATCTGCGGCCGTGGGAGGCAGCTAGGCAGTGGTCGGCAGTGCCGACGCAAGCGGAGTCTTCTCTCCCTCTGCAGGGGTCCTGGTCCCGAGGTGGGGGAGCAGCGACCTGGGGAGCTTGTCCCGCCGTCTGGACACGGACGAGCGCGTCCACGACGGACACGAGTCGATCTATTCGAGTGGCGAGAGCGATGATGGTGTTCGGAGGAGTTTCGTCCGCGTCTCCGTTGTGGGGGAGGCGAGGCTGGTACTTGGATCGTCGTGATGACCGCTCGCCATTTGGTTGAGATCGGAAGATGAACTTTTTTGTTTTGTGGAATCAAAAACTTCCCACAGACGGCACCAGCTGATGTGCTTCGGATCACGTCAAGATGTTACCTTCCGTTGATCTGCGCGATAGACGGCTGAGATTGGAATTGGAGGCTGGCTCCTGAAGCGTGTGGATCTCAATGGGTTTGAGGTTGTTGTTGCCGAGCTACCTGCAAGGAAGTCCCAGGATGGTTGTACCACTGAGGACCCTCCGACGATCAAGTTAGACTGGATATCCGAGCAGAGTAACGGCTTAGTGGAAAGAAAAAGACTTACTTGAACCATCTTAAGGAGGGGTTTAAATAGTGATGGCAGCAGGCAAGCAGGCGCGAGAATCACGCCGGCCGTTACGCCCCCGACGTCACGTGATGTGCGGGATCCCGCATTAATGGCGAGACAGGCTCGTTAATGGGGAATCGTGATGGCGTGGAACGTGGGATGTGGCCGGCGGATATCTCGCGTATGGCGAGATTCGGGGGATGGCGATTGCGCCTGTGAGTAGTGCCGTTAGTCGATCGATGAGACCAAGGAAGATGAGCTCGGCGGGAGAGCTCGGGTACGAGCGGGAGGCCGAGCTATCTTGGTTCTGCTAGAGCCCGGAGGCGAGCTGAGAGGGCCGAGGAGGCCAATTGTGCAAGGGCTCGGAGGTGAGCCAGCGGTCTTTTGTAGGACGGGCATAGCAGCGGTCTGGTCGGCCACTGTAGGTCCTTTCTTGTGAGCTTCGGGACACGTCATCTGCCACGTGTCGCCATCTGGGAGATCACCGATATCGAGCATCATCAAGTTTCAACTGAGATCAATGTGCATAAGGAGTATACCAATGTGCATATGGGATTCTAAACCCTAATTCCTAAAATATCGCATCTGTACTAAAAATTAACTTGCAAGCTCAAAAGAAACAGCATCAAAACCCTAATTTGTACCTGCAATTGTTCTTCCCTCAATCCAATCCACTCCTTATCGATCCAATCCAAATGAACCCTGATCTCGCCCAACCCAAACTCCAGCTCCACCTCACCATCGGAAAACCTAACCCCATACCTCTTCCCTCCTTCTAAAACCTTCGAGATCTCCCAACCCACCACTCATCGTTTTACAAAGCATCGACCTTTTGGCGAAGCTCGAATTGTAGCAGTGAGGCGGCCAGGGGCGGACGTGGGCATCCCTGACCCTCTCTCGGTGGCGTTTGGCGGGATCGGCTTCCTCCATTAGGGTTTCGTACTCGACCAAGTAGAGGCGGAGCTTCGGCGTAGCGCGAACGACACGAGCCACGTTGATGGAGCCCTCGAAGCCTTCGTCGTGGCAGACCACATCGGCCTCGTCGCCGACGGCGAGGATCGCCAGCGGTTTGGCCATTTTTGTAGGGTTGGGGTTTTGGGGCTTTTTTTAATACGGCGGGAATGTTGGAGTCGTTGGTAGCGTTTTGTGTAAATGAAACTAATTTTCTTGAACCTTTTGATATATAAAAAGAAAATAAACATGTGCCTGATCATGAGGTTGCTCTTGGTACGTTAAATAGAAGATCACGGAGAATTTTCACATCCGGGGGCCATCCAATTCTAAGGAATTTTATATTAACATGCTAGGTATGTTTGATATGTGTATGTATAACCGTCGACCGACGATGAGCCGAAGGTCCGGCGGCAGACTGCCGGCTGCAGGGTGCCGCCAACCGGCGGTCTGATGGCCTGCCGGCGACTGAGAGGCGGCAGGCAATGGCGGCGGTGAACGGCCGGCCGGGTGGAGAGGGCGGCGACGAACTGCCGGGACGGTGGGTGGCGGACGGTCATGACACATCTTGTGTTAGACGGTAATATTTCATGATAATTTAGAATAGAAATATGTTTTGGGATGTAATTACCATGAAATTGGATCATTTGATTACCATGATAATTCTATATTTCCGGAAATATTATTTACATGTAAGCAAGACATGGTAATGTTTCATAGGAATTTATGAGTGCTGACTAGATTATCTCTTATTTAGGACATAAGAAAAACTCCAATACTTTGGACCGGACAAATATTTTATGTATTGTTTTTTTATATTTCTCTTGCAGGATAACAACTATGATTTCATGTAAAATTGCACAGCATTGACATAAAATAAGATGTTTGTTGTCCTTTGCGATATGCATATCTGTTTTTTTAGGCCACCCCAAAAATATGATGTTTCTAAAAAGCATCCCATAAAATCTATAATTTTATGGGTAACCCCCGAAATCGTAAATTGTTCAAAAACCTCCCCACGGTTAGTTTAACCCGGTGTCACTTGGAAATATTCCTTTTATATTATTTTGAAGCCGTTTAAAACCTAATAAAAGATCAAAACGGCATTAAACAATCATTTTTCCCTCCTCTTGGTTGTTTTAGATGGGTTAGGGTTGGAGATTTTGCCCCGAATTAAATTCAGTGCTTTCTAATACATACTTTGATGAAGGCAAGATTTCTCATGCAATTTGTATATTCTCCTGGTTTTCAAACCCCAGGGTCCTCTTTTTATTATTTTGTTTAAATCAAATAGTTTGCCATGTTCAATTGATATTCTCAAATGATTTGGAAAAAAAACAATCGATTCAAATATGAATTCTATACAAGGTGTAAATGGCGATTTTGTTATAAATATTGATTTTTAGAAGTGGAGCAAGTACAGAGATCTTCAACTTAACTGAATTAGAGCTTCTTTCAATGATTGGCGCATTTTTTAAAGCTTGAATTGGGAAAAAAAATGGACTTTTACTGTTTTATTTAAAGACCGACAAGAGTTGAAGAAGGTTTGGAGTTTGAAGAAAAAAGAGAGGAAAAGTCGAGAGAGGTGGAGAGAAACGAGGGTTTTTGCCAAACTGCATCTAACCCTAGTTAAACTGGCCAACCTCGGGTTAGGAACAGACAGAAATGGATAACAGAGGGCTTTTTTGACCAACTGGGAACTTTTGGAGGTGAAATATAGGATCATGTATTTTTGGGATGAATTTCGTAAATAACATATTTTCTGGGGTGGTTTATAAAAAAAACTATGCATGATTCTCATTTTATCATCAGATAACCATTTATAATTGCCTGGTGGGATTGGATTTTTGAAAAGAGGAACACTGCCGGCAAAAATCCCACTGCAGTTTATCTGAGAGACAAAATGGTGAGACCCACGATACCTAGATACTTGCGCCGGATAAATGAGCACATGATTTTGTCTCCTAGATGGATTGTGGCAGATTCAGGCCCGACAGGTTAAGCGTTTTTCTTTTGAAAACTGCTTTTTAGGACTTTTGTGGATCGAGACATTATTTATGGGATTTTAGAACGACAGCGCCGATTTAGAAATGCAAATTTAAATTATGCTGGTTTTCGAAGTTCTGAGACAACACCAATGAACTTTAAAATGCCATGAACCTATGTATTAGCAATATTTGTTCAAAATCGTTAGTTTCATTGACCCACACACACAAAACATCAGACAACCTCAAAATGCCTTGAGTGTAGACCAAACATTTCCATAACGAACCAAACATAACATTTTCTTGACAAAACACGTTTCTTCTCTTGACGAAAATACCTTTTAGAGGGTGTCCATGCATTTTTAAAGTTCATTGCTGTAATTCAAAAAACCAGAAAATGCCTATGGCCGTATTATAAAACTTACCCCCAAATTAAACACATATGTTTACTTGGCTCTAAAAATAATAATCTATTTTAACAATCACTGGCATAGATGGTGTTGTTTATGAGTAATCACTAACAGCGACAATGGATATGAATAATTATTATTAATACATTCGGTAATAATAAAATCATAGGTAAATAATATATAAAAAAAACTTGCTGGCCCTCGGCCGCTTGACAAAACCCTGAAAAGGTTTTTAGTCGCCAAAAAAACCTTGCCTTCGGTATCCTTGTATAGTTGTCTGCTAAATCTAGTTATTATGCGATATCTATGCAGTTGCGGCCAAATTTTATGTAGTTTTATGCGATATGTATAATCTATTTAGATATAGCAGACGAATAAACAGACGCTGCATCAAAATTTTCCGGTGAGCTTTCAATAACCGTTTTAATGCCAGAATTTTTTGCCAATGGAAAACCCTGCGGGGATGTCTTAACAAGTTACCAAAACAAAAGAAAGAAGGAAAACCTTTTGTCGAAAATTTGGAGCCCATAGACTTTGGACCAAAACCAAGCCGACAAAAATCACAAATTTTATTCCCTCATTCCACGTTCTTCTTCGCAAATCGCAATGGCCTCTCTCGCCATCTCCGGCGCCCCCAAAACCTCCCCTTTCTCTCCTCAACAAATCCCAAAATCCCATCCATTTCCTTCTCCCCCTTCCTTCCTCAAAACCCAACTCAAAAGCAAGCAAAGACCCATTTCCCTCAGATGGGTCTCTTCCTCTTCAGCCAGCGGTCCCGTCGCCGCCTCATCGACAGAGGCCTCCCCCTCCTCCTCCTCTGGCCTGTACTCGGCCAAGGTGTACGATCTCACCGCCGAAAACGTGAACCTGGTGCTGGATGACGTCAGGCCCTACCTGATTGCCGATGGCGGGAACGTCGGTGTCGTTGGGGTCGAAGATGGGGTCATCTCTCTCAAGCTCCAAGGTTTGATTTTTTAGATTTGAAGTGGGATTTGTGAAATTTTGGATGAATGGGATGTGGGTTTTGTGATTTAGGTTGGTTTCAGCCATAAAAATCGTTCCTTTATTAGAAATGATCAAGAATCTATATGAATCCCTTTTCTTCCATTCTTGCCATGTTTGGGAATCGACTATTAAACTGCCTCTATTCATGTTTGGTTAGGTATGGCCTTAGCCCTTGAGTTTCAATTTACCAGCACAATTTTGTCATTTCCTCCGAGCCGGAGCATATATTTGTCTTTGTTGTACAAAATTTTTGTTGCTTCATTAGAAATGATCATGGATTGTGATTGTGTAGATAGAGTTCGGATTTAGAGATAGAGGGATGCCTTTATAATAAGGATGTTAATGGTTACAGATAATCCGAGATGGCTACGTACCGATGACCATGCATATCCGTATCAGCAATTCAGCATGCGCTAATAGCCACCGGATACGGATATGGTAACACCAATATCCATTTCGTATCCGTATCCGATATCAAAAATAGTATATCCATTCCATGTCCGTATCCGATATGAAGAATAGTATTTTTAAAAACTTTATTAGGTATATTTTTTCCAATATTCATTTCGAATCGGTATCCGTATCATCCATAGTCGACTTTTATTAAATACATATATTAATTTTCATTCCCGATAAGGCGATATCTATCCGTATTTGAACACGCCAACGACTACCGGATACAAATATGGTAATACCTATTCCCGCTCCATATTAGATCCGTCTACATCCCTAGTTTTTAATAGATCACTAATTTGATATGAAAGTTTACGGAAAACTGTATATCGGTTTTGTTTTTTAGAGATGTCTCTATTCATTCTATAGGTGGATGTTCGTTTATCAAACAACGACAATAGATCGTGATTTTAAAGGACGGGCTGAGCCTATCCATTCTTAGAAGTCAAAAGTTGTTAATTTTGGTTGAGTTCGTATGAAATGGTCCGGTATCTGGGGTCAAGATAAATAATCAGAGCAATTTCATCTTAGGCTTAATCTCTCTTGAAAATTTTTTATTCCTATTACTGGAAAATGCTGAGAAGTAGGGGATAGTATGTGCAATTGAGGTTTAAGATTATTGAAATCAGGTAACTATAAATGAGTTTTCCTTTAGAATTAATTTCACTTGAAAAGATTAATTATTTATCTAAATGACAATATGCTAGCAGTGCTTAGGGATTATGATTATTTAAGGAAATTTGAGTCTTAAAGCTAGAGGTTCGCAATTATCATTTCTAAAAATTTGTGTGAATGTAGGATCAATTTATTTTTATCCTCTTCTCAGAATATGCATATGAATGATTCCTTTATTATCAAAAAATGTCAAGGAAAAACCAATTTTTATGAGGGAATTGAACATTAATGATTGATTTTTGCATTCATCATAGATCTTTATTGCTGATTTGTTTCGGTTTCTAAGAATTGTCATAGATTATGAATGATGAGATATGTCCTTCATGAAGATTTATTTTAATTAGAAAAGTTGTTTCTTTGAAAGTTAGAATTTGGAGACCAGCTATGATACCGCTCGTAGGTTATCTAGCTTGATATAATCTATACTACTATATAATGCAAATAGACTTGGTTAGAAGCTACCGTCTTCTTTTAAAAAAAACAAAGGAAAAATGAGAAATATTCTCTATTCTTAGGGTCTCCACATCTTCATACAAAGAGGCAGAAATAATTAATTGTTATGTTTTATAAAAAAAAAAAAATCTTAGAGCCTCCACATCATCAAAGAAAAAGACAAAAATAATCAAACTTCTTCATTTTTTGAAAAACAAAGAAAAATGAAATTTCTAGAACTTAAGACAAAAAAGAACTTTGTAGAAATTAGTTTGAATTCCAAATTCAATCTACATTATACTCAAACTTAAGACAAAAAAGAACTTTCTAAAAGTTATTTTAATCTTATTATTTTTCAAATTTTAGTTTTATTTACTTATAACTACCTTCTTTACTTAAATATGATAAATAACATATTATAATATATTCTAGAATACTCTTGATCCAAGTTGCTAAAATGACTAATTTATTCACTTATTAACATTCAAAATAATTTTACACCAAAAGCCCCCTTTTATATATACCATGGGCTCAAGGAATTTTTTTGATTCTCTAAATAGGATAAAACTACAAACGTGCATCGCACGTGCAAAATGCTAGTAATGATATAATAGATTTAGCAAGTGGAGGAGTGTTGATAGAGGATTGGTAGTTGATCGAAGGGAGTGAAAGATACAAAGGAAAATAGAAATTTCATTTTGAAGGATTTGTTACAAGTTTGTTGTACTTTGTTGACGATTCTTAGATACATCGACAACTTGTTGCTTGAGCACCGTTTCTCTCCAACTTACATAAAGCGGATGTCGGAGCTTCTTATCTCCAACAACTTAGTTTGTTGAAGCTTGTTAGCTTGGTTACAACTTGAGGCCTAATTCTCTATTTGTAGATCTCATAGGAATTGTCTTGAAGTAGATCTTTCTAGAGCTTCTAATCATGACAATATATAGAAGCTTCTAGATATAGCCATGAGCTAGAACCCTCGTAGTTCCAGATATCCTCCATGACCATTCTTTAGAAGTTATATTAAGAATGTTCTAGAGAATTCTTGCATCTTCGAAAACACTTTAGAATATTCTAGAGAATTCTTGTGTTCTGTAGAAAACTTGATAATGCTCAAGTTGTTGATTTCCAACAAAAATAATACAATTGTACTATTATAGTGGTCTAAATGAGGAACATTTTTTTTTGAATCTTTGCTTCAATATTTCTCTAATGGGTTTAAGATGGATTTTAAATGTAAGGTAAATAAGGTCGGTAATGAGAGAGAAGTGTAGACTAATGTTACCATAGATGCCAATGTTCTATATAATATCTATGCATATATAGAAGTAAGCTGCCAGACTTTATCATCACAAGGTAGCGCAGATCATATATTCATTGACAATTCACTGAGTTATTGCATACTGCCGATAATCTTTTCCCATAACAAGCTTACACCATCAAAAAGGTCTACTGCCAGAACATAACAGTGATACTTGAGACGTTAAAACTCTTGGATAAAGTGCTGAGATGGCAAGGAACTAAGCCTAGTTTCTAGCATTACAAAGGATCTACACTATAAGTACAACAAAATTGACACAATGCATTACATATACAAGGTTTGTTGCACTATGAACATTCCAGGCGTTTAGGCGTTGCATTGAACTTTTTTGGAACTCAGCTTGTGATTAGAGAATGAACTCAAGACGTGATTTTTAGGATCCCGCTCATGAGACGGGTAGCATGGCACACTGACGGTGAGGGACTAGTTGTCCATGAGGAACTTTGATTTCCTGAAAAATTGAGCCTCGAAGCTAGTGTTTGCATTTATGATACTAGGATTTTTTGCATGTGTGATGCACGTTAATATTATAAGTTGGAAGTGAGCGTCGTGGCAATTTTAAGAAAAAGTATGTCTTGAATATATAATTAAATTGTATGTATTGTATATTATACATTCTCAAATAATAGTGGCAAAAATATGATATATATGAATAAAACGTTATAAGTATTAATAAAAAAGTTTCGTTTTTCTTAGTTTAGGTCGATATCTTTTTTATTTTGGTTGGGGGGGTGGTTTGGTTGACTAATTAGAGAGCGTGACAATTTTCTCATCCTTTTGACTTTTTCTTGAAAATGGAAAAGGATGACGTGGAGATCTCGAATGCTTTTAGCAAATGCCATTTCTTATTTTTTGAATTTTTTTGCTTTCCAAATGATGCAATAATGACATCACCACCCAATGGGTTTGGGTTATAATATTAAAGATTTACACACACGTGCAATGCACATGCAAAACTCTAGTTTTAAATAACACTAGTTTTCTAAATTCCAATCCAATTCAACCAAAGTTTGCTAAGCTCCAAATTTGTAAAGAAAAGACCCATTTTGAAGGTTTCTAAACCCTGAAACAAGATTTTAAAGTTTAGATAACTATAACGACAACATCCCATCAAAGTTAAGTTTTAAATGGAGTTTGAGGCTTTGCAAACCATAGTCGGCATACCCTCTACCTCCACTTAAAAATAAATCCCGGATATCCTAACTTCATACCCAAACATGCCTTTATCTTTCATTAAAATTTCAGTTTATAGCTCACTAGTTAACTTCTCCAACTAACATAAAACACGCTCCCGCGCACACAAAAAAACAGCAAGAAGAAAGCTTTTACCAATGCTTTTGCAGCCAGAGACCCTGAGGTACCTCTAGTAGAAAGCTTGCTGAGAGACACGTCAGCTGCAACATGCTCAGCTTGCCTCAGAGTAGGAAAATAGCTGGGCCCTCGAAAGGTTTCACCATTAAAGTTGACAGAAGTCTTGGACATTGGGGCATGATCAGGTCCTTTTTAAATAGAAGTATAAGATGGGAGGGCGAAGCTGCTTGTTTGAGCTAGCTCTTGAAGTCGATTCTTTTCCATAGTTGCTGAAACCAAAAAACAAAACCACCACAACTGAAAACCCATGAAAAAAATATAGACGAATAAAGATGAGAGAGATGCCCACCTATAACTTTTCCGCCTTTACTTTTTGTGTGAGTTTGTTCTTCCTTGGCTAAGATGGGAAGAAATGAGAAATTTTTTGACTGGAGAGTGGAGTTAAGAGTCGGAGATGGACGATTTCAGGGAATCGGCCTCGGAGAGGAGGGAGCAGAGGTTGTCAACGGCGCGGATGAAGTCTTAGCAGTGAGTCTTGTAGAAGAGCTTGATTTCGGACTCCTTGGAGCGGGCTAAGAGAGACCCAGGCTTGGATTAGACGAAGGCTTGGGGATGAAGGGGAGAGGTCGTCGCCCTTGGAGATTGGAGATGGCGGCGGATAGCAGAAGGAGCTCCAAGATCGGTGCAAAGGTCGCCGTCACGGATTGCACCAAGAGGGGGGGGGGGGGAGATTTAGGAGAGGTGGATCGATTGTAGGAGAGGTGCTATTTTATTTTGAGAGTTCCTTGACTCAAGTTAGGGGCCTTAATGTTTCTTTTATAATTAAATAAATAGCACTGATTGACATAAGTAGTGTCTGCCCCGCGCATCACCTCTCTCCAGAAGGGAACCGGTTCACCCGTTGCAGAACAGACGGTTGAGATATCATTCTTAAGAACCTAATTTTTTCACTTCGGAAGCACCGAAGAATTCACCTACTTTCTTGTGATATATATGAAATATTGACCGTGCTTGCATTACATTGGTCTTCGGACTCCAATCTTTATTTAGAAACAACCCTTCTTGTGTTCAGAACAAAGCGGACAGATACTTCATATTATTGGATTGAATTTCTCCAGTTGAATGCGAGCATTTTTTGAACTACAGGAGCATGTGGAAGCTGTCCGAGCTCAACCACCACCATGAAGATGGGTATCGAGAGAGTATTAAAGGAGAAATTTGGCGAAGCGGTCAAAGACATCCGCCAAGTTTCTGATGACCCACAAAATACCGCGTCCACAGTTGAGGTAAACTCTGTATCCACCCCCCCCCCCTCCCTAAGAATCAATGGGCGGTTTCTTTCCTGATTATAAACACAATTTATGTATGATTGTAGGCTGTGAATGAGCATTTGGATATTCTGAGGCCTGCCATTAAAAACTACGGGGGATCCGTCGAAGTAGTTTCAGTTGAAAATGGAGATTGCCATGTCCGGTACGTAGGGCCCGACTCGATCGGGTCAGGAATCAGAGCAGCCATCAAGGAGAGGTTTCCGGACATCGTGAATGTTGTATTTACGGCTACATAGAAATGATTGTGGCGGAATTCAGTATTGCTATGTTCTACTTTTTCCTAAGAAAAAAGAAAAAGAAAAATCGTACACAGTTGTAATATTTTGTGCTTGTTAATGCACATGCTTAAACTGGAAAGTTGATCCTGGAGTATTATGTGATTGGAAAATTCCCATGAAATTATACAAAAAATGGAGTTTGATGTGAATCGAAGTTTTGAGCTTTTTGATGGGTGTTGTTGGTTTAGCGTTTTGACTTTTAAACTCTTTCTTTTAGTCTCACATTGAAAATGGAGTTTAATGTCCAAGGTTATATATACTAGAAGTTTTGCACGTGCCGTATTTTGATCAACATATATACTTGTATATACATAAGGCGTGTCTAAATTTTTTTATATCATGGGCGTCACATATATCCGGTGAAAGGTCGCCTGATCGAGGATCGGGCATCCGAAGACCTGAAGTCCAATTCGGAGTAAGGTGGCCCAATCAAGGACAATGCGACCAAAGATTTTGGATCCGGCGTTAGGCGGTCTGATCAAGGACTAAACATCTAAAGAGTTGCGGTCTGATTTGATGAAAGACGGCCTATCAAGGACTAGACGTCCGAAGACTTAGGAGTCCAATCCAGCAAATTAGAAACCCGATCAAGGAAAATTATGGATTTTAACACACGTGGATAGGATAAGGCTCGTCGAGGATGCTATATGTTGGATAAGGCTCATCGAGGAGAAATCTCATTGTATGATCGGAATCGATATGAGCGGCTTTGATGTGGATGGTGTTTGATGAAATTTGTTTTTTTTCTTAATAAAAATTTTATTTCTATTTTCTTTTCTGAAATTGCAAGATTTTCTGTTACTTCTCTAAAATTAACGCATGCGTACATTTTGAATAATGTTAGATCTTAAAGTTTGGGAAACTATGGATAACAAATCTATGTATGCATTGTGAATCAATCATTTAACAGTACTGCTCGCTTATCACGAATTAATCTTCTGGATATATAAAGATTGTTGTTTTTTTTGCTGGATGCGGATACGAAACGGATACAAGTCTTACCATAACGATATCTGGTGCGCTACTGGTGAGTGCTGATATGGATAGAAAATGAGAATTGTTACCTGGACACGGTTTTCTTTATTTGATATCTATTATGAATGCGGTTCACATGAGCAGGGGCATGAGTAAAATAAAACCTGCATGATCCCGCATGATACCACAACCATAGCAGCAAGAAATCATTTTCTTTCACAGTTTCATATAATTAAGCTACTATATAAGGTATAAAAATGGGATCACATAATGTAATCTTTGAAAAATCAATAATTGATGAGATATATGAGATATTGGATAAAACTGCGGCTGTTGGTATTATCAAATTTTGTTTGTTCAGTGCCTGAACAAATTCTATTTCAACCTAGGACATGTGTCATCTAATATCACAAGTTCAATGTCTCAACAGATTTAACTTCTACTCCTTAAAAATTTTAGTCCCTAGTGTTTAGTCTTTTATAATTATTTATATTATGAAAGAAAAAATATTTTATGGAGATTGAAAACATTTTTAATATCAATGAAGTCTCTACAATCTAGAAAAATCTTCTAAATTTCATATCTTTTAATCAGATACCCATGGAAACGATTCCTTTAATATATTGTTTTAGCATGAGTCATTTTTTTGGTTTTATATATGCCGCTAGAAGCTTGCATCATATTTCATATTTATATATGTTGAAAACTGATGCAAATTAATAATAATAAAAAAATAGCAGCAGCAACACATGGTGCTTCATGCTTTAAATTAACGTCATATGCAAAATCTATCTAATCTCATCTCTAATTAACGTCATATGCAAAATCTATCTAATCTCATCTCTAAGATTGGATGGGCCTATCGAGCTTTAATAAAGTCACAAGAATACACACAGCCAATAAATTAATGTGCAGAGCCAAAAAAATTTTTTGAAGATGGCAGACATAGCATTTTGAGGCTTCTCTGTTGCCCAGCAAGAATCAATCAACAACAGTGCTTTGGTGGTTGAAGGCTGAGGCATAAAATCCACTAGAACCTATATTTTCAAAGTGAGCCCACAAAAAGAATTACAGGAGGTCTGTGGCATATCTCCATCCAATTAGAGATCGGCTGCGATGTGAATACCGGCGGAGAGAGGAGCGAGAAAGAGAGATTTGTAACAGAGATATTTGAGAGAGAAATCTTCCGGTGTAAAACTTGACTAGAGATCAAGTAAAAAGTTTGCAGATTCCATTCTGCCGGTGACTAGCCATACGGTAGGTGAACCCTGTTAACAAATTCCTTACGCCTATCTGGTTTATGATTCTATTTTGTTCTCGCGTATTTTAATTATTGTTCTTTCGTCGGTATTTGCGTTGTTGCTGCGTAAATTGTTTGCGTCGTAGCATTATTCTGTGTATCGACTCATCTCCCAACAACTGGTATCAAAGCTAGGTTAAGGAACAAAGGCTTCTTCAATTTCACGATCTAAGTTAACAGTGGGTAACAACATCTATGTCCTCTTCCCCACGATAGGAAAGCCTTGGCGACTATTAGACTGTCGTTGACTTCGTAGGTTGTCACGTCCCGTTTCCCGGTGTACGGATAAGGAGACGTGGCGAGACTGCGACGTATTTACTCAGAAATAAACACGTTAAGCGTAAGTAAGCAATATAAATGAAATAACACAAGAATAACAAGAGATGTAATGAAACAACAACTTTTTATTGATAATCATTCTTTACATACAACTGAAAAGTAAAGTATAATGAAAGAAAGCGATGCCTAAATAATGGCATATGAACTAAAAGTAAATTAAGAACAAGTAGGAACTAGAACTCTGGCTCCTCTGCAAACTGCTCTAAATCTTCTTGGCTGGGCTCGATCTCTCGAGAGTCGGGTTCTCCTGACAATATTCCAAAGAAAGAAGAGACAGGAATGTCGTTAGCGAACAATCGCTCGGTAAGTCCCAGGAGATAGAATAGAATAGACAAGTAAAGAGAATAGTCTCATGAATTATCTGTTATTATGCTAACGTAGATGTTTGTACCTTGGTATAGAATGTGCCAGTGTATACGAGAGGAGTCCAACTTGCTCCGTGGACTAAGATAACATATAAGTAAAAGGCTCTGTCAAAACCCACGGGACAACGCCACATGATATTCATGTAGGTGTCTTTTAGTGACCGTCATCGTACCACTTTCAACACATTCCGTACCAGTCTATCCCTTTAAACCCCGTAATGCATATTGTATTAATTGTAATGATTTGTAGTTACCAGACTTGCCGAGACCATGGTATAAATTGTTCATGTAAACTGATTCAGGATATAAACGGTAGTCATGTAGTCAAGTTCAAGATATATCCATGGTTCGGTCAAGTCAAGTCATATTGATATTGTTCTGGTGTTCATGTTTAAGTTCAAGTATTCATGTTCGGTGTATTGGATTCATATTGAATTGGAGTTATGGTTGGATTCATATTTGGATTGTATTCAGATTAGACTGAGACTTAGATTGAGTCAGACACTTTAAACAGGATTGGATCCTGAATTAGGTTTGGGAGTTATCGGTAACTGCTGCACATGGACGGCAGGATTTGTGTTTTTTTCCAAGACAATTACCGTTGATAACCCCGTTTTAGTTTGCTACCTTAAATAGGAAAGCACCCATTTTCTCCGGCTCCCTGAGACTCAAGAGAATTGGTCCCGTTTAAACCTATATTTACCAGGGTCCTTATTGTAATTTTATATAACTTGAGGGGGTTTTATGAAAAATATTTGTAGTATACTTTCAAAATAAATCTCAAGTAAGTATTTATCGGATTTAGGATTTTTATGGATGTAACTTTTAAAGGGTAAAGTATTCTAGTGAATAAATACCTAGCTTAAATAGTTCATGGTATTAAAGTGTAATGTTTGACTTGTACTGACTCTTGATGATATTTTCATGAAGTTGTAATTCTATTATTTTGTTTAGAAAATATGGAATTTAATAATATCTCAAAATATGTGATTTGGTAATATTTAAATTAATTTTATTAATTAAGAAAAAAATCTCATTTTTCTTGAAAATTGTATTAAAAATTCTATTGAGATCGTATACTCCATGAGAAGGTCTGCATCTTGCTCTGCTAGTCCCGTGGATGTGCGATAATCCACACCATTCGGACAGGGTTCCCTAAAATAGGTTGTAGAGGCATAATCGCTGTTTCCCCCTAATAAAAGAGCAAAACTTTGTTCAAAATTTGAAAGAGGCAGCGCCTCACGTGCCTTGCACGAGGGCACCAGCGCCAAGAGTTAAAAACTCAGAGGCAGCACCTCACGTGCCTTGCACGAGGGCGCCCGCGCCAGAACTAAAAGTTCTCTGCCATTGGATCAAAAATCCAACGGAGATGATAAATTATCAAAATACAGAATTAAATCCTGTTGAGAAAATATTCCTCAAATCTTTCTAAACGGGAAAAATTATTCTCTATAAAACAGAGTACCGTTGGATTAAAAATCACCAAGCTACAGAATAAGCTCTGTATGGGAAAATATTTTCCCAATCTTGTTAAAAACAAGAAAAATATTTTCTGTAAAACAGAAATCTTTGGATAAAAAATCCAACAGTGGATAAAATCCCCAAATCAATTAAGGATCTCTCAATAAGAGATTTCTTTAACTAAATCAACAAACTTGCCTCCACTATATAAAGGCCCCAAGACTTCAAGTCTTGCACAGCGGAATCCCCCATAAACTTCAAGTTCAAAAAGAAAAGCAAGCAAAAAAGAAAGCTTTAAGAGAGAAGAAAGAAGAAGAACTTTCTTCAAGGTAAATAAAAGTAATAGAGATCAAAGTATCTCATCTGCATATTTAAGGGTTTAACCCTCATAAAAGAACATAGTTCTTTCTCGGAATCTGAGATCCATGAGACAAGTCTCCCACAAATGAGAATTTAATTCTCATGGGGATGAATTTGTTCTTGGGGATCGAAGATCCAGAGAAGAACAGAGAATTGAACTCTTCAGAACATAATACACGAAGAAAAATTAGCGCCAAGCGCCTCACGTGCCCCTCACGTGGGCGCTGTTCAATAAAGGGTGCTTAGCACTCAGTGGTTGGCGCTCAGTGCCAAGCGTCTCACGTGCCCCTCACGTGGGCTCCGCTTAATAAAGAGTGCTTAGCAATCAGTGGTTGGTGCTCAGCGTCAAGCGCCCCACGTGCCCCTCACGTGGGCGCTATTCAGCATAAAGTGCTCTGCATTCATAAACCAGTGTCCAACGCCTGGCGCCTAGCACCCAGCGCCTCACGTGCTCCATACGTGGGCGCCATAAAGAGTGTTTAACACTCCATAAAAAACAAAAAAAGGGAAAAAAAAGATAAAGTGTGGGCGTCAGAACCCATATGGATGCTCAGCATCGTTAGTATAGAAAGGGGACCAAGCCCAAGCAAGTGTTTAACACTTTATTCAAAAATGAAATGACTGGGCTGAGCCCAAGTTTGGCCAAACTCCTAATCAACCGAGCACATGGGCTCTTTATTTTTCCAGAGTGGTCTTAGTCCCAAACAAGACTACCGAGCTTCTGACGAATATTCATTAGTTCCAGGGTACATCTCCCCACACTTCTGATATATGTCATTGTAATTCTTCAACGTCTTTAGAGAGGTGGCGGGTCCCAACAACTAACAACTCCTTGGACCGCAACGTCCTTAAACTAGCTATGGACCGCAACGTCCTTAAACTAAGACAATATAGCCCAAATACTCTTTTGTTGGGTCTGAATGATCCCAAAAATCATGTTGAGTAGGTCTTAACCTAAAATTAGACTAACGTATCCTCAACAAACATTTAAGTTGATCTTAATCCCAAATGAGAATAACGATCCTTAAATCAAACCAAATTCAAATATAAGAAGATACGGATTTGGGCTAATCCACGCCCTATGAGCGATAACACAAATTAATCTCTGTATACAATCCACGGGCAACCAAAAAATAAAACAAACACACACGACACGAAGTGAACATCTGGAGTAGGAGAAAGTGGTTATTGCTACGCGGTAACGTAATTAATTGTAGGGGCTTGCGCCTGCAGGAAAGAGCGTCCCCATAATCAAAAACCCCTCGGAAATGAGGGGGAATCTGACAAAGTCTGCTACAACGGCCACATCCGTCCAAACCTCCGATACACGGTACCATAAATCAACTTGGCCTCTTCGGAGAGGTGGACGGATAAACCCAAATAGCATCTACCCCCAAATTCAGGCAAGATGGCCTACGCGGTTCGTCCCCGTTTTCGGCGGTAAACAGATTCTGGCACGCCCGGTTGGACCTTTTCCTCTTTCCACTCCACATTTCATGTGTCGTATTCGCGAACAAATCGTGGTTTACTATGGTTGCCCTTGGATTTGAGGTACTAAGATTTGGCATCTTGCTCCTGTGCCGGAAGATATATCGATGGCTTCCAACTGCACCAACTGCAACGGCAACTCCCACTCTGTCCCCGCCAGAGGAGTGACTTATGGGCCCCAAGCGGCCTCCATCATTGCAATGCCAGTGGAGCAGGTGACTCGGGCCATCACTGGATTGTTCTTTGGGACCATGCTTCCGCCAATGAGCTTCAATGCTTTAATACCATCACAAAAGGCTCCAAAGAAATTGGTCTTCGATCGGTTTACAACTACCACGGTCCCTCTCAACGGGTCGTCCAATTCCAACGCCTTGGTCTTTGACAGACTGGACCAAAGCTCCAGTGGGCCCGCAAAGAGGCCCGCAATGCCTAAAAGGGTTATCCTGAAGCGGATAGCCATTCCTGTTCCGACAGACGAAGTCATCAAAGGGGCTTCTCCTGCTAAGGGATCGGTCTTCGCATGACTGGCCGTTCCAACTCCTGCTGCAGGCGAGGTCGTTAAAAATGCTTCCCTTTCCAGAAAGTCTGCCTTCGACAGATTGATCGTTCCCTCTCAGCAGGCGTCGGTTTTCGATAGGCTGACACCGAAAACAACCTCTCATCAAAGCAGGGGGCATAACGAGGTCGCTTCCACAACAGAGATGGTCCCGTATGCAAGGCATGCTCGGCGTCGCCATTGGCGCCGAGTGAGGAAAGCCGGGGGCAACTTTCCCTCTGGACTTATTCTACCAGCTCCAACGGTGGAAGTTGATGCCGCTGTTCCAACTGGGAACAATTTTGAACTGCTCAGGAGGGTGCGCAAAAACTCTCCAACCGCCATACTGAAGAAGTCTCTGCCACCTATTGAAAGCATGACACAGGTGAAGCCAGAACAACCTCCTCAGCGATTGTCCGCCAAGATCCACAGAGTCTGGTGGAAAGTCCAAGACTCTGTAATTGACAAAGAATACTCTCGCTGGCTGAAGAAGACGAAGGCTCGGCAAGATGAGGACCATCCCTCCTTCGTACCACAGAAGGTATCATCTACGTGGGTGCTCGCTGCAATGGCACCCTCAACTTCGGCCTCCCACAAAAAGAGAGGGCCAGAGAATAAACCACCACCGGCGAAAAATTCTGAGCGTGGTGGATCCAATCGCCCCAAGTCTGGGGGCATGGTAGTACACACGGTGTACATGGCTTCCAGGAAAGAGGGAAGCCGCACTTCCACGGGTAATCGACCACTTATATGGTCTGTGACAAAGGTTCAAGAGCAACAACAAAAGCTCTAGGAGATGCTAACAAAGATGGCCGCACTCACGGGGCAGAAAGAAAGCCAGGAAGTATCGTCCGAACAGCGCTAGGAGACCGATACGGAATTCCTGCGGAGGGTATTAGAAAGAAAGGATAAAGAGGCCGCGGAACAAGCCACTAATATGAAGCAGATGGAACTCCTGTTCCAAGACATGGTCGGGATGATGATTCAGCCGGAACCTCCAGCCGAAGATCCGCCAATAATCATTGAAGACGACAGAGGAGAGACATCGAACCCTCCTCCGGTTTTATCAGCAGCCAGGGAGGAGATGATCTCCAAAGCTGCCCTTGATGACTACCTAGCTCAACAAATACGAGCTCATCAGGCAAGTGAAGCGGCTGGTTAATTCGTCAGAATTGGGCGACCTTATGAGGTTGCTACGATCAAATTAAGTACCCGCCGGGATATACGATCCTTAAGTTCCACGTGTATAAAGGGACGGGAAATCCACACTAGCACGTTGCTCAATTCATAGCTCTATGCGGTAATACTGGAGGCGACGACAAACTGCTGCTTCGCCAGTTCGTCGGCAGCTTGGCGGAGACAACATTTGAATGGTACTCCGAGCTCCTAAATGATTCTATCAAAACATCCACGGAGATGGAATTATTATTCACACAGTAGTTCGCGAGCGTACCTCGATCACGACATTAATCAATGCCAGAGTAAAGCCAGGAGAGACCTGGGTTCAATACGCAATTCGATGGCATAACCTATGGTCAAAATGCGAACAATGCATAGAAGAAGCGCCTGCCGTGGGAACCCTTGATCCCTAGGCAACTATATCCCAGTTTATGATGTTCTTCAAGCCGACTGTCTTCCAGGCCTTGATTGACAAACTGGCCCAAATGGACCAGATGGGTCATAGGCTGTCCCCTTGAAAGACAGATCTTCGGAATGAAAAGGGTAAAGGGAAAGCGACCTTCGTTGCCAACGCTCAACAACAACCGAGTGACCCGAAACCGGTAGCTCGCCAAACAACAAACCAAGATACCTGAAGAAAAGTTGAGAAGTTCTTACTCATTCCCCCGGAATAAAACGAGGAGACTATTCGAACTGGCGGTGCGCAACAGACTCATCACTCTGCCGGATCCGAGACGCCCACTGCAACCGGGCGACGTCAACAATCCCAATTACTGCCCCTACCACCAAATAGTGGGCCACCCAATCGAAGATTGCTACGTCTTCAAAAACTCGGTTGAAGACCAGTACCAACAGGGCAAGTTCGCGCTGTCCAAAAACTGGAAGGTAAACCCGCCACAGCACCATGCTCCTAAAAAGGTGGATACGCCGGGGGCATCATGCTCATTTATAGAAGAAGCTCCGTGGAAAGTTGTCCTCTCGGCTAAAGCTAAAAGAATGCTGAAGGATCTTCAAGCGTGTCCGGCTATCAAATGGAAAAGCCCGCTGGAGCTCGAGATTATTGACGGGATGCTGAAACCGCGCCCGACACCGAAAGTTGGTGACAATGGGCAAAACCTCCAGTCTGAGCTTTCGAAGTCTTCAAAGAAAAAGAAGAGGACCAAGAAGCCCGTGCAGCTTGACGACAATCGTACGGATCTGCAAAAATACATCGACACACTGGAGGAATACAACCAAAAGGCGTGGACCCCGGTCACATTGAAAGAGTTCCTCAAGCATATTCTTGAGAATAAAGACAGTGACATTGATGAAGTAGACGGCTCGTCAGAAGAACCCGAGGATTACGGGGCGAGTTTCTACATGATCTCTCACTCGTCGGTAAATGGCAAAGAAGCTCCTGACGTAGAGAAACTGGGGGCAGAACCAGAGCCAAAATCCTTGGAACCATCAGACGACCTGATCGACAGGCTGCTGAGCGAAGCTCTTCAAAAGAGCAAAGCTGATCGAGAACGTGAAGCGGCCTTATACGAAAAGGCCAAGCGTCGGTGTCAGGCTGAAAAAGCTCTGGTAATGAGAAGCCATGAAGTACCTCAACCGGATCAAAGCGCCCTTGCCACCAGCAAGAGCAAAATCAAGATAAGGAAGCAGTTCTCCAAAGCTCTGTCAGTGGGAATGAAGCTGCCACCTTTCAAAGAAAATACTTCCGGGAGTACGTACCTCGACGAACCAGATGTACATCCAAAATATGCTTGTATCATCGGAGAGTCACACACCCTACCGAAGAGTGCAATGCCTTCAAGAAGTGGTGGCAGGGATCCGTTGCCCACCGACAACACTTCAAGCGAATAAAGCGCAAAACTCGTCGGGAGCAGAGAAGCACGACAGATGAGTATAATGGAACAGCCGGTAACTGTCATATGGTTGATGCCATCCCAACAAAAAGGAAGTCTCAAGTTCTTACCTTCGGGAGCGATTCGGACGAAGAAATGGCCCTCGGCCCTCTCTTCAAGGAATCCACCTGTGGAAAAGAAGAAGAGACGAGGAACTGTGAGAACATTCAGCTGCGTAACCGTACGTTGCCTGAAAAAAATCTCGGACCCTCAAACAAAGGTTCGTGCAAGAAAGACAAGGGGAAGGAAAAAGTCTCTGAAGAGATTGCCCTCAATGATAGAATCGCCAAAGAGCTCACAGCCAAGGACCCGCCTAAAAAGAACAAGGTGGATTACAATGTCCTGGCACATTTGAGGAAGATACCCTCACAATTGAGTATTTTGGATGCCCTTCTTCTATCTAAAGAGGCACGAGATTCCCTGATCAAGGCGTTACAAGAGCCCAACCAGTTTCAAGCCTTCCTTGCAGAAGAAAAGATGAAGGACGAGCTGGAAGAAGTCCACATGGCTGACATCACCTTCAACGATGAAGACCTCCTTCTCGGAATGTGCGAGCACAACCGTCCGCTGTATGTAACCGGGTATTGTCACGATATCAAGATAGGGAAGATCTTGGTCGACAACGGGTCCTCCGTCAACCTTCTCAATGTAAGAGTGTTGAAGGAGATTTGCATGAATGTGCGGCACTTGGCTCGGGATAAAATTACCATCTCCGGTTTTGACTCCTAGTCATCACAAACGCTCGGGTCTGCAATACTGACATTACGCTTGGGGTTGCTCATCACTGACATCAAGTTCCATGTTATTGACGCCAAGACTTGCTACAACGCTTTGCTCGGCAGGCCTTGGTTACATGAGTACAACATCATTCCTTCTACATAACATCAGTGTATGAAGTACTTCAAGGACGGCCTCGAGTACACAGTTACAGGGGAGTTGAACCCATTCTCCGTAAATGAAGTCCACAAATATGAAGACGCCAAGTAATTTTTACCAGGCTTCAAAGACATGGAAAGATGTCGTAAACCGGAGAATAAACAAAAAGCCATCGCCACTATCCCGATATTTTTGAGCGATACCGAGGAGGATGAAGAGATGGTCTACTCGAGACAACCCCAAGGCAACAGGCCAAGACCATTTACTCCTATTTTAGCCTTTGGCAGTGACTTTGAGGACGAGGCCAACACAGTGTTCTCCGTCCGTCCGCCAATGCAGACCTTTGTTGGAGCTGACTGTTTCCCCAATTAGAGCAAAGCTCTGTTCAGAATTCAAAATTTGAATTAAAGCTGCGCTTTTATAAAAGCGCTACGCTACAACTAGCGCACCTCGTGCAAAGCGCATAGGCACTTGCGCTAGATGCGCTGCGCTCCAAGTAGCGCACCACGTGCAAAGCATGTGTGCGTTAGCGCTAAGAGCGCTGCGCTCCATGTAGTGCACCATGGGCAGAGCGCATAAGCGCTAGCGCTGGAACTAAATGTTCCTCACCGTTGGATCAAATATCCAACGGATATGATTAAATCATCAATTAACAAGAATGAAATTCTGTTGAATCTTTCCAAACAGAAAAAATTGTGCCCTGAATTTGGAACACCGTTGGATCAATGATCCAATTGTGATTAAAAATCACTAAAATACAGAACAAATTCTGTAAAGGGGAAATATTTCCCAATCTTGTTAAAAAACAAGAAGATTATCTTCTGTAACCAGAAGCCCTTGGATCAAAGATCTGACGATGGGGAAATTCCCAAATCAATTAGAGAATAAATCTCTTTAATCGATTGAACAAATCAGTTTGCCCTATATAAAGGCCCCGAGACTTCAAGTCTCAGAGAGAGGAACCCCCCCATAAACTTTGAGAAAATCTCAGGAAGAAGAAGAAGCTCTCGGCAAAAGAAAACAATTCTTTTCAAGGTAAAAAAAAATAGAAAGACGAAATCATCTCAATATAAAAAGAAGTATTTACTTCTTTCACAGATCATAGATCTATAAGACAAATTGTCTTTCACAAAAGAGATTATGAACATCTCATTATAAATGGGGGGAGAATTATTCAATTCTCTCTTAGGATCACAGATCCATAAAGGCAAAGCCTTTCATCAAAAAGAGATTGAAATATCTCCTATAAACTAAGAACTTTGTTCTTAGAATATTGAGACAAAGTCTCTTATCAAAGAAAAGATAATCTTTAGAGCGCAAAGTTAACCTAAGAAGAGCCTTAGCGCTCCTAACCTAAGAAGAGCCTTAACGCTTCTAATTTAAAAGTGCCTTAGTGCTCTTCATCTAGCGCAAAACGCTGCAGTGCCATAGCGCTTCAAACACAGCGCACTGCACTCATTGGCTAGCGCTAAGCGCTAAGCGCGCTACGTGCTCCTCATGTGTGCTCTGCATTACTAAAAGCGCTTTGCGCTCATTATATGGCACCAGCGCCAAACGCCTCAACGCTTCAACTATAGCGCATCAGCGCTCTACATCTAGCGCAAAGCGCTAAGCGCATCGGCGCTCTTCATTTAGCGCAAAGCGCTAAGCGCATTAGCGCTTCATATCTGGCGCAAAGCGCTAAGCGCATTAGCGCTTTAACCATAGCGCACTGTGCTCATCGACTGGCGCTAGTGCCAAGTGCGCCACATGCTTTTATGTGCACTTGGACAGAACATCAACTGTTCTTTGAATAAGCCTGGAGCTATGATAAATGCACAACATTCAACTAAAGACAATATTGTCAGAGACCAAACCAATGCTTAGCATTTTTAAGGGGATTGGGCTCAAACAAACATCTAACAACTTAAAAACAAATGTTGAACATTGTAATTGAATGGACTTAGCCTAAATTGGCCATAAGTCCTCAATTCAGATTAATTGAGTTCATATGCTCATAAATCACAGATCTTAGTCCCAATTAGACTACAGGTCTCTCAACCCACATCGGTTTAAGGGTACATTTCTGAACTCCTCTGATATTTGTTGTTGTAATCCTTCAACGTCTTCAGAGAGGTGATGGGTCCCGACCACCAAACATTCCACAGACTGTGGGTCCTTAAACTCACGGACTATGATGTCCTTAATCTCGGACTGTGGGGTCCTTTAAAACCCATAGACTATGATGTCCTTAACCTCGGACTGTGGGGTCCTTTAAAACCCATGGACTATGATGTTCTTAACCTTGGACCGAGATGTCCTTAAACTAACAATGGACCGAGATGTCCTTAAACTAACATTGGACCGTAATGTCCTTAAACTAATCGACCACAATGTCCCTAAACTAAACAATATGGCCCAAATGCTCTTTTGTTGGATCTAAATGATCCCGTTAAGTTGATCTTAGTCTAAAATTAGACTAACGTATCCTTAAAAAACGTTTAAGTTGATCTTAGTCTCAAATGAGACTAACGTATCCTTAAACCCAACCCCCAAACCCAAATCTAAGAAAATACGGATTTGGACTAATCCACGCCCTACGGGCGACAACATAAATTAGTCTCCGTATACAATCCACGGGCAACCAAAAACAAAACAAACACCCACGCCATGAAGTGACCATCTGGAGAAGGAGAAAGTGGTTACCGCGATGCGGTAGCGTAATTAACTGCAGGGGCTTGCGCCTGCAGGGATGAGCGTCCCCACAATCAAAACCCCCTCAAATGAGGGGGAATCTGACGAAGTTTGCTACATCGGCCGCGTCTATTTAAACCTTCGATACATGGTGTCATAAATCAACTTGGCATCTTCGGAGAGGTGGACGGATAGCCAATTAGCATCTGCCCCGAAATTCAGGCAAGACGGACCTGCGCGGTCGCGTCTCCGCGTTTCGGCGGGGAATAGATTCTGGCACGCCCGGTGGGACCTTTTCCTCTTTCCACTCCATACTTCGTGTGTCGTGTTTTTTCCGCGATCAAATAATTGCGGTATATATGTGTTTGTGGTTGCCCTTAGGGGAGTGGATACTGAAGCCGGCGTTTCGTCTCTATGAAGAATGGCGTTTGCTCCCACCATAGCAACTCAGGCTCTGTCATATCCGGTGGAGTCAAGTATGTGCCACTTGCAGCCTCAAATCTCTGCAATTCGGCTCTTCAAGAAATCAACGGGCTTATTTTTGGGTCGATACTCCCACCTCCCACCCTCGGTGCTTCAACGCCGATGGAGGAAGCCCGGTAGAAGTCTGTCTTCCACAGGCTGGTTCCCCAAGCTGCAGCTTTGCCAATGGAATCAGTCCTCAAACAACTGGCACCTGCTAAGGACCAAGGTCGACGCAGGGGGCAGAATATTCAAGCTCTCAAAGAAAACAGGGGACAGGCTCGGAAAAATCCTGAGGCTAATCAAATCATGACCGTAAGAAATGGTCGACGTAGATATCGGCATCATACAAAATGAGCTAGGGGCAGTTCCCCGTATGGTCCTGTTTCAACCCCAGTGGTGAATGTTGTTGTTCCAACTGGGAACAACTTCAAACTATTGTGAAGGGTCAGACAAAATTCTCCTACCGCAATATTGAAGGAGTCTTCGCAGCCCATGGAGATCCCACGAGAGCAGAAACCAGTTTGCTCCCAGAGACAACTTTCCTCATCTATATATAAGGCGTGGAAGCAGGTGAAGGGGGATCACCCCAAGACGGATCCTGATACAACGGTTCCTCCCAAAACCAAAGTGGCTTTTCACAAAAAAGAGAGGCCCAATAAAGCTCGAGTGCCCGAGAACATGGATGACCTCTCCCGGTCCTTCGAGAATGAGGATGATGACGAAGTGATCTCAGAGTTTCCACCGGCGCCAAAAGAGCTGGAAGATGGGATACATACTACTGCAGATAACCTCAAGAAAATCGACTTGGGGACGGCAAGTGACCCACGACCGACGTTCGTCAGTAAACTATTGTCTGAAGAAAGGGTGGCTACGCTAAAAGACGTGCTCATGTAGTATAAAGACTACTTCACATGGAACTATTCAGAGATGCTGGGACTAGATCCAGAGATTGCTATACATAAATTGGCAATATCCCCGGATGTCAAGCCAATCAAACAAGCACCGAGAAGAATGCGGCTCGAGCTTGAGATGAGCATCAACGCCGAGGTCAAGAAGCTAATCGACTCCGGCTTCATCCAAGAAGTTCAGTATCCTGACTGGATCGCCAACATCGTCCCTGTGATGAAGAAAAATGGGACAGCGTGCATATGTGTGGACTTTCGGGATCTCAATAAAGCCTGCCCGAAGGACGACTTCCCAGTACCAGTCACTGAGCTAATGATAGATAATACGTCCACTCACGAAGTTTTCTCCTTCATGGACGGCTAATCAGGATACAATCAGATAAAGATGCATCTTGAAGACCAGAAGCATACCGCTTTCCGGACACCTTTGGGCATATTCTGCTACAAGGTGATGCCCTTCGGTCTAAAGAACGCCGATGCCACCTATCAGAGGGCCATGACGAAGATTTTCGATGACCGCATACATGAAATCGTCGAATGCTATATTGACGACCTCGTAGTTAAAAGCAAATAATACGAGGAACATTTAGAGCATCTGAAGATCATTTTTCAACGCCTTCGGAAATACAACTTGAAGATGAACCCTCTCAAATGCGCGTTCGGAGTTTCCTCGGGCAAATTCCTGGGATTCATCGTCAGACATCGAGGCATCGAGATAGACTCGTCGAAGATCAAGGCGATCATGGAAATGCCACCTCTAAGGACTCTCAAACAACTACGGTCTCTCCAAGTAAAACTCGCGTATATCCGGCGATTTATAGCTAATCTCTCCGGCAAGTGCCGCCCCTACAGTCACCTGATGAAGAAGGGAACCCCTTTCGTCTGGGATCGCAAATGCCAAAGCGCACTAGACGAAATCAAGCAATATCTGCAGAATCCTCCGGTGCTGACTGCTCCAATCAAAGGAAAACCTCTCATTCTGTATACAACAGCCTTCGAAGGTTCTCTAGGCGCATTATGGGCACAAGAGAACGACCGAGGAAAGGAGAGAGCCCTCTACTATTTGAGTCGAGTTCTCCTGGGGGCAGAAAATAATTACTCTCCCATCGAAAAACACTGCCTGGCATTGATCTTCGCGATAACGAAGCTCAGACACTACGCGTTGGCACATGAGGTCCATCTCATATCAAAGGTGGATCCCCTCAAATATTTGATGTCAAAGGCTATATTAATGGGACGAATCGCTAAATGGGCCCTACTCTTGATGGAGTTCTCGATAACTTATCGTCCCCTCAAGGCAGTGAAAGGCCAGGCCATCGCCGACTTCCTCGCTGAGCATCCGATACCCGCCGATTCTCCTTTGAACTGTGAGTTTCCCGACGAGCACGCGTTTGACACGATCGACGGTGAGAGAAGAGAGAATGATACCCGGTGGGAACTTTATTTCGATGGAGCATCTTCCATGAAGAAGTGCAAATAAAGCACCCCCATAATCAAATCTGGGGTGTGCCTCATCTTCGTGACTCCACAAGGAGGGATAATGCGCTTTGCTTTCTCCTTAACCGAACCGAGGACAAACAATGAAGCCGTGTATGAAGCTTTGATAGCAGGTTTTGAAATCTCCGTCGACATGGGAATTGAGAATCTCCTCATATACGGAGACTCCCAGCTGATCGTTAGTCAAGTAAACGGCGACTATCAAACGTGAAAACCAGAGTTGGTGAAATACGGCGAGAGAGTGCAGCAATTGCTGACTCAAATCCCTGCCTATGCCTTGGAGAGCATACCGTGTGCGGAAAATAGCAAGGCGGATGCATTAGCCAAGCTCGCTAAAGAACTGGTCGACGAAAACCTCGATGACGTGAGGATCGTTGTGCAAAGCCGTCGGGTTCTCGCATCGGAAGAAATATCTCCGGAGTCGTCTGAAGAGAAAGAAGCGACCAAAGAGAAAGCCCTACAAATAAAAGACCAGGAAAAGACTGAGGATTGGAGAGAAGTCTTTATAGACTATTTCAAATCCCGTCGAACACCTGAAGATGCATCCTCAAGGCATCAGCTCATGAAACGAGCTCTATCCTTCGCCTTTGTTAATGATACTCTGTATAAGAGATCATTTGATTCTCTATGGCTAAGATGCCTGGGACCCGAAGAGGCAGAGAGAGTCATCCAAGAAACTCACGACGGACTCTGCGGTTCTCACCAAGCCGACCCAAAGATGAAGCTGAAGATCAAAAGGATGGGCTATTATTGACCCACGATGATCCAGGACTGCCTCGAATACGCGAAGCAGTGCCACTCGTGCCAGGTTCACGGGGATTTTATCCCTCAGCATTCGAATCCACTACATCCAACGATGGCTAGCTGGCCGTTCGAAATGTGGGGAACCGACATAATCGGGCCCATCGAACCAGCATCGTCCCGAGGACATCGATTCATTTTGGCGACAACTAATTATTTCTCCAAATGGGCAGAAGCAGTGCCGCTGAGGGAGGTGAAGACGGAGAATATTCTCCATTTCTTCAAGACACACGTCATTTACCGGTTCGGAACTCCGCTATGGATTATCTCCGATAACGGGCCAGCCTACAGAAGCCACAAGATCAGCCGCTTCGCACAACAGCATAACATAGACTGGAGATATTCATTGGTCTATAATCCCCGAGCTAACGGTCTAGTTGAGGCTTTTAACAAGACCTTGACGAAGACCGTGAAAAAGACAGTGTCTCGAAGTAAGAGGGACTGACACGAGAGACTGCATGAAGCCCTTTGGGCGTATCGAACTATGTTCAAAACAGCCATAAACACAACGCCGTATGCATTGGTATTCGGCACAGAAGTGGTACTCCCCCTCGAGATAGAGTTACCCTCTTTACGAGTGGCGGTTCACTACGAGCTAACAGATGAAGAAAATTCTCACCTTCGGCTTGAGGAGCTCGATGCCCTTGATGAAATCCGGCTCATGGCGCAACAAAACCTGGAGGCTTATAAAGCAAAGATGACGCGCTCATATGAAAGATCGACTAGGCCGAGAACATTCCGCCAAGGCGAACTCGTGCTAGTGGTCAAAAGACCTATGATCCCCAATCGTGCCAAGCAGGGGAAATTCGAGCCGAACTATGAAGGCCCGTATATCATAGACAAAGTCTACCTGGGTGGAGCATATCTACTCATGGACATGCATGGTGAAAGACCTTTCAGGCCAATAAACGGTCGCTTCCTGAAAAAATACTACGCCTGATGAGTCACGGCCTAGGTCAACGATAGATGACGACGCCTATATCCTCTCGCTATCTTCCTAAGCCTAAACTCTGTAAGTAGTAGCCAGCTTCCTAATGTCGGACCGAAATGTCCTTAAACTAACGATGGACCACTATGTCCTAAAACCGGCGTTGGACCGAAACGTCCTTAAACTAATAATGAACCACTATGTCCTAAAACTAGCTGTTGACCGAAATGTCGATAAACTACTACGGACCGCAGCATCCTGAGGCTGACAAAAAAAAATAAAATAAAATAAAAAAAAGAAGAAAACGGTATGTCTATAAGGAAAAAGGGGCACAGATAAAATCCTGAAAGAGCTCCGTGAGTAAAAACAGCAGGGCTACCGGCGAGTTTTGTGAAAACCCGAAAGAGCGCAATCTCGTTAAAAGACACTTGCAAGGTCCTCTCGACCTTGTGAGGAGAAACCACCTGCGTGAGATCCTTACGACTCACAAGGGAGCAACACACTTAGGGATCCACACGATTCCTAAGGAGAAATTACACTTGCGAGATCCTCACGACTCGCAAGGAGAACTCTCTTATGAGACCCTCACGGCTCATAGGATTCAAAAGCCTTAAGCTACAGGGATCTGAACCTGTTCTTAAGCAACCATCACAACCTCCAATACTGCCCTACAAGTGGTTCAGTATTGACCCTTGTATACAATCCACGGGTGCGAATAAACATTTCCCTAACAAAGTCCTACCCGCGACTAGGGATATGTCTACACGGTGAACAACCCTTGTAAGTCCTCTCGACTTATAGGGAGAAAACACTCTTGTATGATCCTTACGACTTACGAGAAGCCATACACTTGGGAATCCTCATGATTCTTAAGGAGAAAGCGTACTTACGAGATCCTCACGGCTCATGGGGAGAAATACTTTTATGAGACCCTTACAGCTCGTAAAGTTAAAAGCCTTAGTCGACAGGATCCTAACCTTGTTCGCTAAGCCACATTTGTTCGACATCGACAAAGGCAAATGGTGATTCGTTCCTGGCAATATCCCAGTTGTAGCGGTGCTGATGCCGAAATCGGTGTCAATTCTAAACTCGCGGCAAAAAGCTAGCAAACCACACATGCATACGAAATAACCGAAATAATGGGGTAACTTGCAACAAAATCAGCAAGTAAAAATGTATGCATACAAAATAGCCGAAATGATTGGGCAACTCGCAATAAAAAAGCAGCGAGTAAATAAAACAAATAGCCGAAATGATTGGACACCGCGAAAAATAGCCGAAATGATTGGGCAATCGCGACTTTCGCGATATAAAAAGCTGAAATGATAGAGCATCGCGGAAAAAAGAAATAAAAAAAATTCTAAAAGAATGAAACTTTTTCCCTACAGGTGAGATCACATCGATCCCTGTATACAATCCAGGGGCACAAATTAAGAGGGAACCACACCTTCCCACCAGGCTCCATCCGAAAGAGAGCCAAGTCCTAACGGTTCACAAAGCAGCCTAGAGATCATCTTAACATCCTTCTCATTTCAACAGACACGACATCAATAAATCGGAGCTGCGGCAAAATTCCCAGTTCCATGACTCGACGATGCACAAACAACCGAGAGTCAACCTTTCCTGGTCATGTGGAACACGACCTATGTCAATCCTGACCCCGTGGGAAACGTCCAGAGCGGAGTCTGGTCCTCGCAGAACACGGCTATGTCAATCCTGACCCCATGGGAAGGATCTAGAGCAAATTCCTGGTCACGTGAAACACGGCCTATGTCAATCTTGACCCCGTGGGAAGCATCCAGAGCAAATTCCTGGTCACGTGGAACACGGCCTATGTCAATCCTGACCCCGTGGAAAACGTCCAGAGCGGATCCTGGTCCTCCCAGAACATGGCCTATGTGAATCCTGACCCCGTGAGAAGCATCCAGAGCAAATTCCTGGTCACGTAGAACACGGCCTATGTCAATCCTGACCCCGTGGGAAACATCCAGAGCGAAGCCTGGTCCTCGCAAAACACGGCTATGTCTAACCGACCCCGTGGGAAGCATCCAGAGCAAATTCCTGGTCACATGGAACATGGCCTATGTCAATCCTGACCCGTGGGAAACGTCCAGAGCGGATCCTGGTCTTCGCAGAACACGGCCTATGTCAATCCTGACCCCGTGGGAAGCATCCAGAGCAAATTCCTGGTCACGTGGAACATGGCCTATGTCAATCCTGACCCCGTGGGAAACGTCCAGAGCGGATCCTGGTCCTCACAGAACATAGCCTATGTCAATCCTGACCCCGTGGGAAGCATCCAGAGCAAATTCCTGGTCATGTAGAACACGGCCTATGTCAATCCTGACCCCGTGGGAAACGTCCAGAGCGGAGCCTGGTCCTCGCAGAACACGGCTATGTCAAACCGACCCCGTGGGAAGCATCCAGAGCAAATTCCTGGTCACGTGGAACACGGCCTATGTCAATCTTGACACCATGGGAAACGTACAGAGCGGATCTTGGTCCTCCCAGAACACGGCCTATGTTAATCCTGACCCCGTGGGAAGCATCCAGAGCAAATTCCTGGTCACGTAGAACACGGCCTATGTCAATCTGACCTCGTGGGAAACGTCCAGAGCGGAGCCTGGTCCTCGCAGAACACGGCTATGTCAAACCGACCCCGTGGGAAGCATCCAGAGCAAATTCCTGGTCACGTGGAACACGACCTATGTCAATCCTGACCCCGTGGGAAACGTACAGAGCGGATCCTGGTCCTCGCAGAACACGGCCTATGTCAATCCTGACCCCGTGGGAAACGTTCAGAGCAGAGCCTGATCTTCGCAGAACACAGCTATGTCAAACCGACCTCGTGGGAAGCATCCAGAGCAAATTCCTGGTCACGTGGAACACGGCCTATGTCAATTCTGATCCCGTGGGAAACGTCCAGAGCGGATCCTGGTCCTCACAGAACACGGCCTATGTCAATCCTGACCCTGTGGGAAGCATCCAGAGCAAATTCCTGGTCATGTGGAACACGACCTATGTCAATCCTGGCCCCGTGGGAAACGTCCAGAGTGGAGCCTGGTCCTCGCAGAACACGGCTATGTCAAACCGACCCCGTGGGAAGCATCCAGAGCAAATTCCTGGTCACGTGGAACACTACCTATGTCAATCCTGACCCCGTGGGAAACGTCCAGAGCGGATCCTGGTCCTCGCAGAACACGGCCTATGTCAATCCTGACCCCGTGGGAAACGTCCATAGCGGAGCCTGGTCCTCGCAGAACATGGCTATGTCAAACCGACCCCGTAGGAAGCATCCAGAGCAAATTCCTGGTCACGTGGAACACGGCCTATGTCAATCCTGACCCCGTGGGAAACGTCCAGAGCGGAGCCCGGTCCTCGCAGAACATGGCTATGTCAATCCTGACCCCGTGGGAAGCATCCAGAGCAAATTCCTGGTCACGTAGAACACGACCTATGTCAATCCTGACTCCGTGGGAAACGTCCAGAACGGATCCTGGTCCTCGCAGAACATGGCTATGTCAATCCTGATCTCGTGTGAAGCATACAGAACAATTCCTGGTTTCGTGGAATACGTCTTATGTCAATCTTGACCCCATGGGAAACATCCAGAGCGGATCCTGGTCCTTGCGGAACACAGCCTATGTCAATCCTGACCCCGTGGGAAGCGTCCAGAGCAAATCCTAATCCCATAGAACACGGTTAAAGTCAATTTTGACCCCGTGGGAAATGGCCAGAGCAACTCCTGACTCCATGAAATGCGGATAATGGTAACCTCTCCTATCACTTACGGGTCCTCACGACTCGTAAGGGAGCAAACTCTCTTGTGAGATCCTTACGACTCTCAATAGAAAACACATTTAGGAATCCTCACAATTCTTAAGGAGAAATTACACCTACGGGATCCTCTCGACTCGTAGGGAGAAATACCTTTATGAGACCCTCACGCCTCATAAAGTTGAAAAGCCTTAGGGGGCAGATCTTAACCTGACTCCTAAGCCATCGCTGTCCTACAAGGAGATTAAAATAGATTATCTACAAAATGCATTTACTAAAAGGGACACACCATCATGAAGCAAAATATGTCTTTTATTCATGAATCAAAATGATTACAAAGTACAATTTATGAAAGAATAAAAAAATACTCTCATTTAGGAGTATGTACAAAAGAAGAATAAAAAATATATATACAATTCTTCAGGCCGGCGGACAATTTAATAGATTTGCCAATTCATCCTTTTTCCGCTGGGCCTCAGCCTCATGATTCATTATCATTAGGAGACGGGCCTCCGCTTGAGCCTGATATGAGGCAAGCCGACTTTCAAGCTCTTTTTCGGTAACCTTATGAGCTTCGACCATTTCACGAGTGAAAATGACGGCCTTATCAATGGCTACCACCTCCTTGATAGCCTCTTGAAGCCCTCGCCAAAGATCATATGCCCAAGTGGTCTTGGCCGTAAGGTTAGCTTAAAGCTCCCTCAGCGCTTTGGAATCCAGCTCCCTCTCCGAAAACTTTCGGCTGAGCCTCTTCTAGCATGACAATATATTTGAGGCGCATCGTTCGATCAGCCCCCGCAAGCTCACTTTTGCAGCTACAACCTCTGAGGGAAGACATGTACATTCAAGAATATGCAAGCAAGCCTCTACCTGACGACAGAACTCAACCCAGACTTGCACCAATGTTTCACTATGGTAAGTAGCAAGAAAGGGAAGAGAACCGTTGGCTTCAGCGGCAAATGCTTCGGCCGTGATCAGACTCCCAGCACAAAGATCTTCAATCAGAGCCGACAAGGAGTGAAGGCTCAGCTTTGCCATCCTCTCCGAGGCACATAAAGCATAGGGGCCGGGCGGCATCACGATGCGAGATTCCAGCGTGGTAAGAACTGGTAAAGCTGTTAAGATTCATAGAAAACAATCGGCGAGATTCACAAGTAAAGAGCGATGGAACAACGTTGAAACTTTACTTACCTACGATCATGCAAGAAGGGTCTAAAGGCTCCCCAGGCCCGTCAAGAATCTCAACCTCGTCATCGGCCTCCAGAACTATAGAAGACATTAGTGTCATTATATGAAACAATAATAATGCTGTGAGGAGAAGGCAAATAACGCTAACCTTGCCCGGAAGAGAGGACGATGCATTGAGGAGATATCGCCTGCGGAGCGGCCATCTCTAGCAGACGCTGGAAGGACTTCCTGGGGGACAAGTCCACGATGACGCCGCCAATTCCCGTAGCTCTGAAAAGACAGAAAAGTTCAGATAATGAAGAGATCGCTAAAATAAAAGATAGAAAAATACCTTCGATGCTCCTCCCACTCTGGGTTGGAGGGATGGCAGCTTCGGCGGCCTCCTCCGTGCCCCCAGGCACATCATCGGGGATGTTGGCCGGTATAATAACTTCCGGTGGAGGAGCAGTGACCATCGCTACAGGCTCCAATGAAAGGACGGTGGCCTCGACTACTTGTGCCGCAGTCTCCGGGCCGTCCCCAAAGAGATCCATTGAATCCGCGGCCAATGAAGATGCCTCTTCCGGGAGAGCAAGCACCGGGGGAGCGGGAATCACCGAGGGAAGCTCCATCGCAGGAACAACAGTTGCATCGACCCCCTCCACACTGATTAGTGTCTCATCGGGGATATTTGCAGAGTCCATAGTCAGGGCACGACTTGGACTCAGATCCTCTGCCATCAGCGAAGTCCCTGCAAAGTTTGCACGAGGATAAGGATATATTTGTGTGTGTGTGTGTGTGTGTGTGTATAAACAGTGCAAAATACTACAAAAGGATATATAAGTGTACCAATGCGCAAAGAAGCTTCTAGTATGGCTTGTTCAAGCCGACCCTCCTTCCTGAGGAGGTATGCTCGCCGGGGTTCGAGGGTAGACTCATGGCCACCGGTCCACAACGAAAGCGTATCTTCGGCGTCGGCTGAGATAGGCTGCTTAAGGGCTCTCTCGCCTCCTTCTTCCAAGGGACCTATAAATATCCGCCGTATTGATGGAGGGTCTTCATAGAATATGACGGCAGGATAAGGACTCCTCGGGGCATGTATGTTCTCGGTTTCGTCCTGGGAACGCCTTATGGCCTCAGCCACTTGTGTGGCTTCCTCGGCAGATGAACCAGGAAAAAGAAGACTGTCTTCTGGCGGACTAGTAACGGTCTTCTTCCCCCGCTTTGGCCCAGAGCTAGTGACTGTATCCCCTTACCGCCCGCTTTTTGAGCTGCTTCTCGGTTTTGACAGGGAGGGAAGACTTTTTCAGGATCTCCGCCAAGGGGATATTATCATCAAAAAGCGGACTAGTAACGGTCTTCTTCCCCCACTTTGGTCCAGAGCTAGTGACTGTATCCCCTTACCGCCCGCTTTTTGAGCTGCTTCTCGGTTTTGACAGGGAGGGAGGACTTTTTCAGGACCTCCGCCAAGGGGATATTATCATCAGAACTAGGTGTTACCTCCGGAACCGTTACGGTATCCGTCATCGGTCGTTCAAGCGAAGCCTCTGTTGGCAATGAGGCGCGAAGCCTTTCCTCCTCTCCGAAGGTTTTAAGAGAAGCGGCAATGGCTTCTTCTGTGGAGGCACCTGTTAAAACAGCAGGTGTCAGTCAAAGCATGATAAAAAAATGAAATGAATAGCGGTGAGATAAGGGTGAAGTATACCTGACTGCGCAAGGGCGGCCAGTTCTTTTTCGAGGATGGCTGACTGTTTGGAAGCTTCGATGGCAGCCTCCAAATCGGTATCATCGAGCGTCCTGAATAAACCCTCATTGGTCCCATATTCGCTCAAGCCTTCGCTAGACGGAGCAAGGGGCGTCGAGCCTAATATGGTGTCCAAAGAAAGTACTTATTTCTTTTTCTTCTGAGGACGAGCGCCGGTGGCCGATAACACGAGTTTGCGTTTAGTAGGCGCCTTTGGACGACAAGTCCCAATTTCTTTTCCTACGTCCGACTCGGGGGACGCGACAACCACCTCTTTTTCAGGCGCGCTGGATGGGGGCAACCTGTGCATAGGGCTTAGCACGTGTGAGGTCTCAACTGCAATGACCTCTCTCAAGGGAGGATGAACAATGTTCCATCGCTTCAGAGGAACATTTTGATCACCAGCAGGCACTGTGCCCTTGCGATCAAGCAGCAATCGTTTTTCCTCCCTAATGACGGCACCCATCGAATGTTGGTACCACGCCACATACACATTTAGGGCTTGCGGAACACAACTCGGTTCGCTGATGAAGAAGTTAGACCCTGTGTTCAGGCACATAAAATGATGTAGTGCGCTCCGAGTACCCTCTTCAGTGGCAGCCGGTCCTGCCAAGAAAGCCTCGAGTGGGACGCCCTGATTGCAGCTTAACTGCTGGGCGAAGTGATGCGGGTTATACCTAATAAATAAAGCCAAGTCATTCATCTTAAATACGAAAAAGCCCGGCCGGATAGAGTACAGATGAAGAATCTCCCGAGCTTTCAAGACGGAGGCCCCATCTTTAAATATATCCTGCAATGGCAGCATCGTCTTCCCCGATTCCTGGCCGACGGTCAAAACTTTATCAGTAAAGGACATGCCAGCTCCAACCGTGCATGGGCGAAGAAGCAAGCCTCTAGCTTCCCGTTGCGTTGGAGTCACAATAGAAGCGCCGACCAGTTGCATGATCCGAGGGAACCTGCACCTGCCATAAAAACCCGGCCTCTTGTGGATGCCAAAGACGCCTAGCACGTGCAACTCGAGCCATGACGTGAAATAATGCATCAGGAAATTTACCGACTGCACCCCTGGCTCAGTGGTATCTGCTGCCAAGCTGAGGCCGTGATACACATGGGCTAACCCAGCGATCCCTACAGCCATTTGTATCCCAGCAACCATCCGATGCGCAGGATAGAAGACCGACGGCCTCATACGGCGAGGGTGCATGGGAAGAGCAAACCAACTCAGCCATAACCCAAGAAACCCTAAAAAGAACGTTTCTTCGTCAATCCCAGGAGCCGCTAGCTCTGGAAAAGGGATGACCGGGGTATCGGGTAGAAAGAAGCTCTTCTGATCCGCTTCCGCCGCCGGCAGATTGCCCAAACCTAAGCCGAAGGGGTCGTCAAGACTGGCGAATTTCTTGACTTCTTCCTACAATACTTCTGGGCGAAGAAAATCTGTGATAAAAGCCGTAAAATTAACTCCACGACCTTCGGATGCAAGAGAGAGGTTCTCATAGATATTCAACACCTTTATCAAACTCGGAAATTGGTGTTGAATAGCGTTCTCGGGAGTAAGATCCATTACCACTGATTTGGTGGCGAAAATATACTCATCCGGGGGAAGCAATTCCTCATAATGTTCTCCCCTAATGGGTAAACCCAAGACCTCTGCAAATTCCTCCAAAGAAATGGAGACTTCTTGATCTGATAGGAGGAAGGTGTGGGTCAGAATGTTCCACTGCTCCAGAAATGCCCTGACCCACCATGTAGGAGGTGTGGAATATTGAAACAAAGAAGCGTAAACGACGGGATACAATCCGAGCTTCAGCAACTGTAATTTCTTCGCCGATAAAATATACTGAGCCCACTGCAAGTATCCGGCCGGATGACGGGGAGTTAGTCCGATGTTGTAGGGCTGTCCCTGAGGGCGCGACTTGCCCTGACATATGCGCCGTCCTAGAGTGTCCAAGGCCACCGGCGGCTGCACGGGTATTGCGGCCATAGAAGGCCGAAGGAGTCCCTCTGAATTCCAGTTGACCTCCTCCACAGCGTAATTTATCGGAGGTGCATCTGCATAAGCGATCGCCGAAATAGGCTCCGAGGGTGTCGCACAGGAAAAGCTCCGTCGGCGCATGATAATTTGATCATACCATTTACCCCATAGATGAAGACTCTTGTGCTCTGGGTCATGGTCTTTGATCAGCGCAAAAACCTCTCGGTCTACGGGTGCTTCAGGGAATCCGCCTTCTGAGCGAATGAGCGGGAAGGAAGTGTCGAAAGACATAGTACCTGCGCAGAAAAGAACGAATTTTCATCCACCAATGCTATAAATTAAATTCTATCACTAGGTACTATAAATCCATACCGCACTGCAACACAGTCAAAAGGGACCAAAGGGGACCCACAAAATCTAGATGACAGTTCATCATTAATAAAACAGCCTCATCATTTGATGAGGCTGTCATTAAATGAGGAAATCCTCAAGAAATTCTCATTAAATGAGAAATCCCTCGGGCAGAGGAGTAAAACTCCCATTGAGAGCAGCTCTCTTCACTAGACAGACATCTGTCAAAGTCTAATGATGAAGGAATAAAATTCCTCAAGAAAATCCTAAGAGCCTTGCTTTGAGAAGATGATGGAATAATCCATCAAAAATAAAATTTCAATTTGATCTTCAAGATCCATGAACAAACTCTTAAGAGTTCTTCTATATGATCTGAAAGGAGCAAAGCTCCATTAATGGATTAAGAAATCATAAGCAAGATCCTTTTAGATTTGTGATTCCAAAAGAGCAAAGCTCTGTTAATAAAACCCTAAAAAGGATTTTATTTAGATCAAAGATCTATGAAGAGCAAGGCTCTGTTAATAGGTGAAACCCTAAAAGATGTTTCAAAAAGATTTAATCTTTTACCTAAAAAATCTGACAGAGTTCTGTCCTTAGAAAATTCTTAAGAGGAAGAGCTGCGCTCTGAAGGAGAAAATAAATTTTCAAGAAGGATTGAAGATGAACAGAAGTCATCTCAAGGGCCAAGGGTTCTATTTATAGGCACTAAGCGCCGTTTCAATTCCTCGGTTGATCCAAGAGTGGAGATGCGCCTGCAAGGGCAACCAAAAACAAAACAAACACCCACGACATGAAGTGACCATCTGGAGAAGGAGAAAGTGGTTACCGCGATGCGGTAGCATAATTAACTGCAGGGGATTGCGTCTGCAAGGAAGAGCGTCCCTACAATCAAAACCCCCTCAAATGAGGGGGAATCTGACGAAGTCTGCTACATCGGTCGCATCTGTTTAAACCTTCGATACATGGTGTCATAAATCAACTTGGCATCTTCGGAGAGGTGGACGGATAGCACCAATTAGCATCTGCCTTGAAATTCAGGCAAGATGGACCTGCGCGGTCTCGTCTCCGCGTTTCGGCGGGGAACACTGACCAGAGTTTACAAATGACCATAGTTCCGCAGCGGCATTACAAAGAACTTGATGCACTTGATACGTACATCGTGCAAGAGTTGCAGACCTTCTACGTCCCTCCTAAGCAAAGAGGTGAAAAGACGATCCTTTTCTACCAATCCACGGAGACTAAAGTGGAGAAAGAAGTCTGGCACGGTGCCGAATCTGCGCTCGACAGGTTTTAGCAAATCCGTCTGCCCAGATACTACGCAGAGGGACTGAAAAGGCTATTGAGATGCCAAGGCATACCCTTCAAATAGACTGCCCGACAAGCCCGGTTCTATAACAAGATTTGGGACATTCCCAGGACTCAGCAAAAGATGCCCAACGGGAGAATGGAGATGACTGGCCTTGGATACGTTCGGTCCAAGAATGGCTGCCATGTTATAAATGATTCCGGTGGAAAAGAGAATGTCTTTCTAGATAGAGCTGATATTGAAACAGAGCGAAATCCCGCCGTACGAATATCAAGTCCGTCATTTGAAGAGCAGATTAACAAGCTAATAAGGGAAGCGGGTCAAAAGGTTCGGGATGAACACAGCCGCGAAATGGCCATTTAAGAGAAAGCCAGGACGCAACGTCTCATTCAGCAGGCTATGGAGGATGACGATGCCTTTCACCGTCAGCCCGCTGTGCGCTCTCTTAGCAAGAAAAAAGCCCGACGTAGAAACAAAAACAAGGTGAAGAACGAGAATGACGCTAAAAAACAACGAAGCGGATCCAAGAAGCCGCACGATCGAGAAAAGGTTCGCTGGAATTCATCGCTGATGAAGAAGATGGTTCGGGAATACTCTTTCCCTCAAGACAAGACAAGGAAAATCTTCGACCTTGTCATGAAACATTAAATGATGGTGCTCCCAGAGTCTCAGCGCCCCGAACAAACAGACGATGTCCATCATCCGGCTTATTGCTCCTATCACCGAGCGATAGGACATTCTCTTGAAGACTGCTTTATCTTCAAAAACTGGGTTGAAGACCAGTATCGGCAAGGCAAGTTTTCTCTATTTGACAGTTGGAGGCTAACCCCACCACAAAAGCATGAGCCAAAAGCGATCTATAGGGTGAGAATGGAACCAGAGTAACATCGGTCTTGGAAACGGGTTCGTACCTGCCACGCGATAACGTTCTCAAAGGAAAGAGAGCATGAGAATATGGATGACCTCTCCCAATACTTCGCAAATAAAGATGAAGATGAGGCAATCTCAGAATTTCCACTAGCACCAAAGGAGTTGGAAGATGGGATACATATCACAGCAGACAATCTGAGGAAAATCGACTTGGGGACGACAAACGAGCCAAGGACAACATTCGTCAGCGAGCTATTGTCTGAAGAGCAGATGGCTACACTAAAAGATGTGCTTATGCAGTATAAAGACTGCTTCGTGTGGAACTATTTCGAGATGCCGGGACTAGATCCAAAAATAGCCGTGCATAAACTGGCAATATCACCGGACGTCAAGCTAGTCAAACAAGCACCAAGAAGAATGCGGCTCGAGCTTGAGATGAGTATCAATGCCGAAGTCAAGAAGCTAATCAACTCCGGCTTCATCCAAGAAGTTCAATTCCCTGACTGGATCGCCAATATCGTTCTGGTAATGAAGAAAAATGGGACAATACGCATCTACGTAGATTTTTGGGATCTCAACAAAGCTTGTCCAAAGGATGACTTCCCAGTGCCTGTTACCGAGCTGATGATCGATAACATATCCACCTATGAAGACTTCTCCTTCATGGATGGATCTTCGGGGTATAATCAAATAAAGATGCATCCTGAAGACCAAAAGCACACTGCTTTCCGGACGCCGCTGGGCATATTCTGCTACAAAGTGATGCCCTTTGATCTGAAGAACGCCGGCGCCACCTACCAGAGGGCCATGACAAAGATCTTCGATGACCTCATACACGAGATTGTCTAATGTCATATCGACGACCTCGTGGTTAAAAGCAAATCGTATCAGGAGCACTAGGAGCATCTGAAGATAGTGTTCCAGCATCTTCTGAAATATAATCTGAAGATGAACCCCTGAAATGCGCGTTTGGAGTATCCTCAGGAAAATTTCTAGGATTCATCATCCGACACCGATGCATCGAAATAGACCCATTGAAGATCAGGACGATCATGGAAATGCCAACGCCAAGAACTCTCAAACAACTGTGGTCTCTCCAAGGAAAGCTCGCGTATATCCGACGGTTCATAGCTAACCTTTCCGGAAAATGCTGCCCCTACAGCCATCTAATGAAGAAGGGGACCCCATTCATTTGGCATCGTAAATGCCAAAATGCGCTAAACGAAATCAAGCAATACCTGCAGAACCCGCATGTACTGACCGCTCCGGTCAAGGGAAAGCCCTTCATCCTGTACACAACAGCCATTCAAGGTTCTCTAGACGCGCTATGGGCATAGGAGAATTGCCAGGGGAAAGAGAGAGCTCTCTATTATTTGAGTCAAGTCCTTCTGGGAGCAGAAAACAACTACTCCCCCATTGAAAAGCATTGCCTGGCACTGATTTTCGCAATAACGAAGCTTCGACATTATGCCTTGGCATATGAGGTTCATCTCATATTAAAGGCGGATCCTCTCAAGTATTTGATGTCAAGAGCCATACTATCAGGAAGGCTTGACAAATGGGCCCTCCTCTTGATGGAGTTCCCGATAGTATATCGACCCCTCAAGGTAATAAAAGGCCAGGCCATCGCCGACTTTCTCGCTGAGCATCCGATACCAGCTGATTCTCCCTTAAATTGTGAATTGCCAGATGAATATGCGTTCGACACAATCGACGGGGAGAAAGAAGGGAGTGATACCCGATGGGAACTCTACTTCGATGGGGGCATCGTCTATGAAGAGGCGGAAGAAAAGCACCCCCATAATCAAAGCCGGGGTGGGCCTTATCCTCGTGACTCCACAAGGAGGGATAATGCGTTTTACCCTTTCCTTAACAGCGCCAAGAACAAACAACGAGACTGAATACGGGGCTCTAGTAGCAGGTCTCGAGATCTCCATTGACATGGGAATCGAGAACCTGCTCATATATGGAGACTCCCAGCTGGTCGTTAGCCAAGTAAAGGGCGACTATCAAACATGCAAGCCAGAGTTGGTAAAATGTGGCGAAAGAGTGCGGCAACTACTGACTCAAATCCCCTCCTACGTCCTGGAAAGCATACCACAGACGGAAAATAGCAAGGCAGATGCATTAGCCAAGCTCGCTAAAGAACTGTCCGACGAAAACCTCGATGACGTAAGGATCATTGTGCAAAGCCGTCGGATTCTCGCACCAGCAGAAATATATCCCGAGTTGTCCGAAGAAGAGGAAGCGACCAAATAAGCGGCCTTTCAAGTAGAGGACGAAGAAAAGGCTAAGGATTGGAGAGAAGTCTTCATAGACTACTTCAAATCCCATCGAATGCCCTAAAATGCATCTTCAAGACATCAACTCATGAAACGAGCTCCGTCTTTTGCCTTCGTCAATGATACTCTATATAAGAGATCATTCGACTGTCTGTGGTTGAGATGCCTGGGACCAGAAGAAGCAAGGAGAGTCGTCTAAGAAACTCACGACGGATTCTGTGGTTCCCATCAAGCTGGGCCAAAGATGAAGTTAAAAATCAAGAGAATGGGTTACTATTGGCCCACAATGATTCAGGACTTTCTCGAATATGCAAAGCAGTGTAACTCGTGCCAGATTCACGGAGACTTCATCCATCAGCATCCGAATCCGCTACACCCAACACTGGCTAGTTGACCATTCGAAATTTGGGGAACCGATATAATTGGGCCCATCGAACCGGCATCATTCAAGGGACATCGGTTCATATTGGCAACGACCGATTACTTCTCCAAGTGGGCAGAAGCAATACCGCTAAGAGAGGTGAATACGGAGAACATCCTCCATTTCTTCAGGACACATGTCATCTACCAGTTTGGCACTCCACGACGGATCATCTCAGATAATGGGCCGGCCTACAGAAGCGATAAGATCAGCCGCTTCGCACAGCAGCATAAAATAGATTGGAGATACTCTTTGGTCTATAATCCCTAAGCTAACGGTCTAGCGGAGGCTTTCAACAAGACCTTGATAAAGATCATAAAGAAGACGGTGTCCAGAAACAGAATGGATTGGCACGAGAGATTGCATGAAGCTCTCTGGGCTTATCGGACCATGTTCAAGACGGCCACGAATACAACGCTATTTGTGTTGGTATTCGGAACGGAAGTGGTTCTCCCCTTGGAGATAGAACCACCCTCTTTACGAGTGGCAGTCTGACATGAGCTGACGGATGAAGAAAATGCCAACCTACGGCTTGAGGAGCTTGATGCCGTCGATGAAACTTCTCTCACGGCGCAACAAAACCTGGAAGATTACAAAGAAAGTGTTGGATATAGTGCCCTCAGAGTCAATTATTGGATCATAGGCACGCGATTGCAATGATTGAGGGAGGACCTATACCGGTAGGACAATCTTACTCAAGATGATAGTATGCTATCTGGTTTATCTTTATCATCGTGTACTGCTTCAGGTGACCTTACATGTCACTATTGCACGTTGATAGAGCCCTTAGGATTCTTGCTTAACTACCAGCAGTATGATAGCGATCATATACGTGGGAGCTGGGGTCTATAAGCACATCCTTAAAGTGGTCCCTAGTCGTGGGAGTTTCGAGACTGGGAATCGATACTCCATTAGTAGACTAGTGTATACAGTCGAAACCCCGACGAGGGGCGGTGTCTGGTCTCACAAGCCATTGGTGTCAGTTGGATCACCTAAGATGTATACAGGTGCTCATTGGGTTATGAGTACACCGGACAGGACTCGCCGGGAACATGCTAGTTGGTATTATACCTGACGTCAGATAGCAGTTCCCTGGTGACATGTGTACAGGTTAGTTCATCAACCTGAGATCGTCATTTGTCTCGTGTGAGTTCCCACTGTGCTTTGATTACTACCCTACCACGGCTCAAAGGAGTCGTGCAAATAGGTTTTAGTTGGGTACAGTCCCGAGTCACATGGAGGCAGTGAGCAGATCGGCAGGGGTTTCGTCTCTCCCGGTATTGGGGGTGAGATCGCGCTGTGTCTAGGAGAGCCATTACACGAAGTCCTTGGCCAAGGTAGGAGATTTACTGGTAGGTATTCCAGTAGTATCTCAGGGTGTTCTGGGCTACACTCCGACACGACTTGTACCGCTTTTGGGGGTCTGACTTTTACCAACCCCCTAGGCCCGCCATGCGATGCTCATAGACGAATGGACCGGACTGTACGGATATTGTCACTGACAGGCTCAGTAGGGTGTCAGGATGAGTTCGCTCATCGACCTCCCTTTTGGTCAATACCTGGTAGCCCGTTATATACAGTTAGTACCTCTGATGTGCTAGTGGTTAAATCCACAGCCAAAGTATTGACGAGTCTTTAGAGTCCCCCACAGACAGTTTTCAAGTTTCGGGCGAAACGATGTAGAGGCCGTATGATATATGGCAGGGTCGGATCGTATACGTGCAGTACTGAACGGATCATGATCGGGCGGATCATACTAGTGGGCTTTGGTTTAAGCCGGATCCTAGTATTAGATTTGTTGGATTACTTTAGTCTTATCGCATTCGCATTCAGTCGGAATGCGGGTGCAGGTATGTATATACAGGTGAGGGGTATCCTTGTGATCCGTCACGAGTTTACTTTAGATGTTGCAGTATCTTTCTATTATTGGAAACATTTGGATTAATGTTTGTAAATGAAAATTGTGAGCTATATGTCATGATAAGGAGCATTTATTGTGACACATGCACAAGTGATGACTCATGGTCTCTTTCTTTGTGCATGTGTCACATTTGAGATTGATTTGTGAGTTGATATGAGAGGAAGAAAGAGAAAGTGCAACCATATGGTTGTAGTTAGCTCTTGTATTCTCATTCTTACTCTCTCTTACTCTCATTATCAATTTACAACAACAAAAGAAAAGAGAAAGGGAACTCTTTCTTCTCTAGCTCATTATCTCCATTAATGGAAACACCTCTAACCTTCATCCATCTCATGGATGCAAGAGACAAAGTGATCACAAACATTCTCTACATCATCTTGGACACGTTGGCTAGCACACTTCGTGCCCCAGTTGCTTCGGATGAAGCGGGAGCCCGTAAAAAGACTCGAAGATGTGGTGCCCTTTCCGACGAGGAGATCGAGACCGGAGATGCCGCGAGGAGCTTGGGATTGTGTCCAAAGACCGAAGGACACGGATTGATCGGTATAGCCCTTCTATCCCTTCTCTAGATAGCTAGTTGTAGGTTAATGGTTCGATCCGGGATTTAAGCATACGATAGCGCCGGTTTCTAGTTTGAAAAAAGTTTTCGTTTCCGCATTTTGGCCTCGGAAAGACGGCCGGGGCGCTACCGTAGACTTATATGGTATCAGAGCCACGCCATTAACCTTTACTAGCTTGCTCTAACGTGTTTAGAACTTTGATCGAACGAAAATTTCCAAAACTGCATTTCCAATCATGAACTTTCTGTTGTATTTTTTTTGTGCTCTAGAAATTATTTTGAGTATTGCAGAAAATCAGGCAGGCCTTTCTAAGAAAACTGCAGAAATTTTGTAGGCTGATTTCACTGTAGCGCGGAGGATCCGCGGCCGTACCCACATTTTGGCCGCGGATCCGCCGCAGTACTGTAGCCACAATGCACGAAATTTTCTGAGGTGGTCTCTGACTTGGAAATGTGGTTTCTGGTATTTTTTGTTTGGGTCCAGATTTGTCTGAGTACTGGGAATTGTGCTTGGGGCCCACTTCGGGAAATTTTGTCGATCGAAAATTTTAAACATGTTAGTTCACAGTATTTACATTATATCTGCGACCGTGAATTTCATTTGATCGGTAAATCCTGTCTAATTGCTATAGTTCTTTTAGAAGGATTTGCGAACGTGACATTCACGTTGATATTCTGTGTTGTGCTGTGATGTTGCGGATTTGTCGTGGTGGATAGCCTGGATGCAATGTTAGTACAGTTTGGTTGTATTTGTACATTTGATATTGCGGGGCGAGCGTCCGACATGTGGACTGCCATCACTTCCTATTTGTATATTATTCTTTTGGGGCACGACTGGGCTGAGGTCGATGTACCCGTTGTATATATTTTTACTTTCTGTACTAGGATTACCCCGTGGTGGGGTGCACGGATAGCCGGTTTCTAGAGGGCAACGGGCCCGCATCTCATGGCTTTGAGACGGAAGGGGCTTCACTCTAGAATTGGCGGGCTACTCGCCGCACTCGTAGGGGGTACAGGTTGACCTAAGGAGGGGTGTTCAAGTTACCGGATTCCGTGAAGTGCTGGGTGGTCCATTCACGTTGTTGAAGGGGGCTGCCTCGCTTCAGGTTTTGGCGGGTAACTTGCCGCGCCCGTAGAGGTCTAGGATTTCATTGCACAGGCTATCCACACGACCAGGGGAACGTCGGGTTTCAGCAGCGGCTCTATGAAACCCGGGGATCCCAGATTATCTGTATTGTTCTGTGATGCTTATTACTCTCTGTGATGTTGTATTTTATCACGCCTTGAGCGATTATTATATATTGATATATATACTAGTAGATGTTGTATATGTTTTACACCCGCGCTAGTCCAGTCCCCGCTCTGTCGTTAGTTAAGTAACCTAACGGGTGATGACGGGACCTAGTGGCGAATGTGGATGGCATATACGTACATCATATTTTCATTCTTTTGTGGTGTGATCAATTGATAGGACTGCATTGATCTGAATCAATGCAAGCTAAACAAACCTATTTGATGTTGTTGGAACATTTTTTCAAAAAGCTGTTATTGCAAGGACGTTCGTTTTTTGTTTTGCACAGTGGTATTTGGTTATGAATATCCAGCATCTCAGTCGACGAGGCAAGGGCCGGGATCTCTTCACCGGGAGTGACCCCTTGGACAGAAGTTTGCGTCAGGGTAATAACTTCACTATAGCCGATTGCCTTTTTTCTTTGCATCGCGGTATTCAGTTAGAATATCCTGCACCTCATTCTACGGGGAAAGAGCCGAGATCCCTTCACCGGGAGTGACCTCTTTAGCAAAGGTTTTCGCCATTATATTTTTATAAAAAGCTATCCTATTCCTTCAACGATATCAAGTTCATTACGTTAAAGGTTTTTTGCCAAAAACCTGCCGTAGCCCTCCGTCATTTCAGATTAGTATTGCTTAGTATTCGTGCTATGTTTGTCGTGCATTGCCGAGGCGTAGTGTTCGGTAGTTCTGTAATGCTTTTCTGTCGCATGGATATGTGGATTGGTTAGGACAGTCATGCGACCTTGTTGACTGTGTCAAGGGCTCGTACGGGTGGGTTTAATGCAATCCAGGATAATGAAGGGTTTAACTTGACTAGGACTCTTTGATTTGTTGACTGTGTCAAGGTCACTTGAGTCCTAGGGGTAAAAACACACATCGGGAGTTTCTAAAGAAACTGAAACTTTCCAGGCATGTGCATACCTTCTGGAGTGTGATAACGTGAGTGGATTCCATCACATTATCATGCGATGATAGTTGGATCCCGATTCCTACTGATGATTTGGTTTACTCCTCGGGTGATCCTGACTAATTCTTCTTTCAGGTTTGGAGGAGAATTTGACGATACAGTGGGAGGTTTCCTGATTAGATAAATTGATAACCATTCTGATCTAGATTAGAGTGCACGTAGAGTGTTTCTTTTCTCTCTCTCTTTGGCAGCGACCATGACCCGACCCTTGACTATGACTCAGTGACCAAGTTAACCGAACCTTCTTAAAACACTGGCTTTTGGATTGTCAGAGTTGCATACCTCATTGCCACTCCTACTTTTACCCTTTTCTCCAGAACACCCTGTATTACTACGAACGTCCAATTCCATTGGATAAAACCATTGTATGGTTATATACGAACTCGAAGGAACTTTTTCCAGATTCGAGGATGGTTTCCGGTTCTGGAGAAAATGAATAGGACTATTCAGTTGTCTTTTCCTTTTACCTTCTCTCAGGTTGCGAGTGCTCCTTGGATTAGGACGGTACACCTATTACGCTTATTGGACAGTCTTCTTCCAAACCATAGGCATGTGCCGAACGGTAGGGAATGAAGAAAACCATTTAGCCTAAAAGGTGTACAAAAGGTATTAAGTAAAGACAAATAAAGGGATTAGTAAAAGGGCAAAGTAAATTGCGACTGCTATTCACGACCAAACCAAGTATTTCATCGCCACTCCTACTTCACCTTTGTATTTTTCCAGGACACTCCGTATCACTACGAAGATCCACAGTTATTTGGATACTCTATCGTATGGTTATTTACGAACTCGAAGGGACTTGTTCCAGTTCGGGGATGGATTCTGGTTCAGGAGAAATGTGAATAAGGTTTTATTCAGTTGTCTTTTATCTTTACCTTCTCTCAGGTTACGAGTACTCCTAGGATTAGGAGAGTACACCCATTATGCTTATTGGATAGTCTTCTTCCAAACCATAGGCTAGTGCCGAACGGTAGGGAAGGAAGAAAACCATTTGGCCTAAAAGGGTGTACAGAAGGTAATGACTAAAGACATATAAAGGGATTTGGAGAGATGGCAAAGAAATATACGGTTATAGTTGTGAATCTGATAGTGGAAGAGGCATTACTAAGAATACCCGGATACCCTTTCGAAACATTTATATGTTTCAGTTTCACTGTGTATTGTTAAAAGAAAACTGATTTCCCAACCAGTCCTTGCTCCAGGGTATGTATTTACCAGGTTTGATTCTCACATCTGTATGGTTTTACGGATGATGAGTGGGAGTAAGTTATTGGGAATTGGGTGATCATCCTCATGATATCGGGATTCGTTGTAATTGGTGATATCTGAGGAAATCGTCTGGGTTGTTTTGCCCGACGGCAAATATTTGGTTTTGAATATCCGTTGTTATGCACCAATTTCAAATTGATATATCTGTACGTTTATTTTTATAAAGTGAGATATAAATTTTTGAAATTATGTCTATGACATTTACCTATATCGGTGGATGGTTAGGTAAGGAGCATTAAACAGCGGCGTAATTCTTCTTAACCATAAGTACAGTTTTCAACCTACGACACACAGGGAATGAGTTATTAGACTCAAGGGACTTATACAGAGTATTGTATGTTGTCTAGTGTCCATGAGGACAGAGGGGTTGGTACTCGTACTATATTCTGTTTACTTGTGACTTCTCTAGTTCTTAGATATGTGTTTCGTAGAAATGCAAGGTCTAAGTTTTGAGAAGTTATAGGTATAAGAATAAAGTAGAGAACCAGGTGTTGCAAGTATCAGGATTCTTCAAGATGATCGAAGATGTAGATATTTGTGTATGGTATTCAGTTGATAGTAATGATTAAGAGAACTTGCTTCTCTTTCAGGTTACTCATAATTAGAAGCATTCCCAAGTTGAGTAATGCTGATTGGCCTCTCTCCATTTAGCTGACATGCACCGGAGACAGCTGCATGATTTGAATCTGGTTCCAATTAAATCAGTGCCTCTATTTCTATATTGGATATAGAATAGTTCATATCTTAACATTGTTAAGGTACGGTGAGTTGTCCGGCTTATGCTTAAAACCAGACTCTGGATAACTCAAGGCACGTTTCTGTAATGGCTGTTTGTGGGTTGACCCGGGCTATGATGAGGGTTGACTTTCTACCATCTGGAAGATCAATAGTGATATTGTTCTTGACTCGCCACAGTTTTGGTAAAATGGATATTTTCAGAAAACAGTAGTGGGAGTATGGTAGAACTGCAAGTGATTCCAGAACCGCAAATGATTACTGAAAATTTGATAAGAACCTAAAGATTCGATCTGGTTTGACATTCCATTGGCCACTCCGCAGATATGGTCGGTAACCTCAGGCACCCAAGAGGTACTTCAGTATGCTCAAAAGACGGTGACAGGGAGGTTCTTGTTTACCCAGACTTGCCATTGCTGTTGTTCCAGACTGTGAAACCCGGCAGGAGGATGAATATAGCGTCGTTCTAAATTAGTTTTAGAAGTGCACGTGTATATGACTCTGCCAGAGGGTTGTCGTAGTCAGTGGGAGCAGCGGAAGCATAGTGGGCAAGTAGCCTATGTCTATTTATGGACTAAAGCAGATATAGCGGAGATAGATCATCTATTTCTGATGTGACAGTCATAGGTTTGACTTCATCAGAATAGGGGATGGATCTGTTAAGAAGATAGTGGGGTGTGATGTCCTGGTATTTGGATGACATACACAGAGTAGGAAGTGAAATTCTATACTACGATCGGTTATACTTTGGTTGTCACATAGTGGTTTCTCCACATAGGATATGGATATTATATCAGATATTCTGGTTACTAGATCTATGGTTTTAGATCTAGATTTGGGTAGTTTCCCAATATGGGTACTTAGACAGCATTCTAAAGGTGTTTTAGAATGGACGACTCCTGGCACGGTAGTGTACCTGCAGGTGATGGAGTCACCCTCTCTAAAGGTGTCTTACAGACTAAAGGGGGAAAGGGATGTGCATGATTGGCAGATCACTTGCTTAGGCAATTGAGTCAATCATGAGATGTCAAGTATCACACCAAATGTTGTTTTTGCACAAGATGCAATAAGTTGTGATATTAATCCTATCCTGGAGAAACGTTCGGAAGCAGTTTTAGAACATAAGTGGATGTTCTAGGGATATGATAACAACAGCCTCTTTTAGGAGACGGTTATCATCCCAGGCTTCCAAGGTGACTTGGATGACAGAGTGATTGTCAGAGTTATAGTTTTCCCTCTGGCGAGGGGCAGTATTTTGGACAGATGGTCCAAGCGGATACTGAGGGAGGTATGGCGCAGGATACTGATTAATTTCAGTTGACGATACAATCTAAGAAGTTTGGATTTGGAGTTCATTTATGAACTAGGTCCCATCAGATATCCACACATATTCTAAGACAGGTATTGCTCATTTCAGGAGATGGCTTTCTCCGCGAACTTGAGAAAAAGAGAGACATAGAAAGAAACATTAGGGCGGATCCACTCACTGAGGCTATTCCTCGAACGCAATAGTTTCGCAAACAGGTTTTGTGAAACTGATTAGTAGAGGAGTTGGGTGCTCGGTATCACACGGGCTGTGAGTATGCGACATCATAATAATTAGCCTTGAGTGTAAGTGGGAGATTGTTGGATATAGTTCCCTCAGAGTCAATTATTGGATCACAGGCACGTGATTGCAATGATTGAGGGAAGACCTATACCGGTAGGACAATCTTACTCAAGATGATAGTATGCTATCTGGTTTATCTTTATCATCGTGTACTGCTTCAGGTGACCTTACAGGTCACTATTGCACGTTGATAGAGCCCTTAAGATTCTTGCTTAACTACCAGCAGTATGATGGCGATCATATTCGTGGGAGCTGGGGGTCTATAAGCACATCCTTAAAGTGGTCCCTAGTCGTGGGAGTTTCGAGACTGGGTATCGATACTCCATTAGTAGACTAGTGTATACAGTCGAGACCACGACGAGGGGCGGTGGCTGGTCTCATAAGCCATTGGTGTCAGTTGGATCACCTAAGATGTATACAGGTGCTCATTGGGTTATGAGTACACCGGACAGGACTCGCCGGGGACATGCTAGTTGGTATTATACCTGACGTCAGATAGCAGTTCCCTGGTGACATGTGTACAGGTTAGTTCATCGACCTGAGATCGTCATTTGTCTCGTGTGAGTTCCCACCGTGCTTTGATTACTACCCTACCACGGCTCAAAGGAGTCGTGCAAACAGGTTTTAGTTGGGTACAGTCCCGAGCCACATAGAGGCAGTGAGCGGATCTACAGGGGTTTCTTCTCTCCCGGTATTGGGGCTGACATCGCGCTGTGTCTAGGAGAGCTATTACACGAAGTTCTTGGCCAAGGCAGAAGATTTACTGGTAGGTATTCCAGTAGTATCTCAGGGTGTTCCGGGCTACACTCCGACACGACTTGTACCGCTTTTAGGGGTCTGACTTTTACCAACCCCTAGGCCCGCCATGCGATGCTCATAGACGAACGGACCGGACTGTACGGATATTGTCACTAACAGGCTCAGTAGGGTGTCAGGATGAGTTCGCTCATCGACCTCCCTTTTGGTCAATACCTGGTAGCCCGTTACGTACAGCTAGTACCTTTGACGTGCTAGTGGTTAAATCCACAGCCAAAGTATTGACGGGTCTTTAGAGTCCCCCACAGACAGTTTTCAAGTTTCGGGCGAAACGATGTAGAGGCCTTATGATATATGGCAGGGTCCGATCGTATACGTGCAGTACTGCACGGATCATGATCGGGCGGATCATACTAGTGGGATTTGGTTTAAGCCGGATCCTAGTATTAGATTTGTTGGATTACTTTAGTCTCATCGCATTCGCATTCAGTCGGAATGCGGGTGCAGGTATGTATATACAAGTGAGGGTTATCCTTGTGATCCGTCACGAGTTTACTTTAGATGTTGCCGTATCTTTCTATTGTTGTAAACATTTGGATTAATGTTTGTAAATGGAAATTGTGAGCTATATGTCATGATAAGGAGCATTTATTGTGACACATGCACAAGTGGTGACTCATGGTCTCTTTCTTTGTGCATGTGTCACATTTGAGATTGATTTGTGAGTTGATATGAGAGGAAGAAAGAGAAAGTGCAACCATATGGTTGTAGTTAGCTCTTGTATTCTCATTCTTACTCTCTCTTACTCTCATTATCAATTTGCAACAACAAAAGAAAAGAGAAAGGAAACTCTTTCTTCTTCCTCTTTCTTCTCTAGCTCATTATCTCCATTAATGGCAACACCTCTAACCTCCATCCATCTCATGGATGCAAGAGACAAAGTGATCACAAACATTCTCTACATCACCTTGGACACGTCGGCTTGCACACTTCGTGCCCGAGTTGCTTTGGATGAAGCGGGAGCCCGTAAAAAGACTCGAAGATGTGGTGCTCTTTCCGACGAGGAGATCGAGACCGGAGATGGCGCGAGGAGCTTGGGATGGTGGCCAAATACCGAAGTACATGGATCGATCAGTATAGCCCTTCTATCCCTTCTCTAGATAGCTAGTTGTAGGTTAATAGTTCGATCCGGGATTTAAGCATACGATAGCGCCGGTTTCTAGTTTGAAAAAAGTTTTCGTTTCCGCATTTTGGCCTTGGAAAGACGGCCGGGACGCTACCGTAGACTTACAGAAAGGATGACGCGCTCATACGAAAGACTGACTAGGAAGAGAATATTCTGCCAAGGCGAACTCGTGTTAGTCGTAAAAAGACCTATGATCCCCAATCATGTCAAACGGGGGAACTTCGAGCCAAACTATGAAGGTTTGTATATCATAGACAAGGTCTACCAAGGTGGGGCCTACTTGCTCATGGATATGCATGGCGAAAGACCCTTCCGACCAATAAACGGCCGGTTCCTTAAGAAATACTACGCTTGATAAGTCACGGCTCAGGATAGTGATGGATGACGACGCTCGTGTCTGCTCACTGTCTTCCTGAGTCCAAACTCTATAAGTAGTATCTGGCGAAACCTCACCTCAGAATCCTAACGGACGGCAACGTCCTTAAACTAGCTGCGGACCGAAATGCCCCTAAACTAACAACGGACCGCAACGTCCTTAAAATAGCTGTGGACCGAGATGTCCTTAAACTAACATTGGACTGAGATGTATTTAAACTAACAATGGACCGAGATGTCTTTAAACTAAATACGGCGCCTCAAACACGGTGACTGTAAAATTCAGGTTCACAAGTCCCAGCGGCGAGGGTTGTAACTCAAGCCCTGCTGGCTGCACAGCTGCCCCGGGTAGCGAAGTCCCCCCAAGTGCCATTGGCAAACGGAGGGTAAAAAAATGGTACGTCCATAAGCAAAACGGGCACGGATGAAAACCCGAAAGGGCTCCATGAGTAAAAACAGCAGAACTGCCGGCGAGTTTGTGAAAACCCACAAGGGCGCAGACTCGTAAAAAAATTCATGCACACTTGCAAGGTCCTCTTGACCTTGTAAGGAGAAAATACCTGCGTTAGATCCTTATGACCCACAAAAGAGAGTAACACACTTAGGGATCCCTACGATTCCTAAGGAGAAATTGCACTTACGAGATCCTCATGACTCGTAAGGAGAATCCCTGCTATGAGACCCTCACGGCTCATAGGATTCGAAAGCCTTAAGTTACAGGGATCTGAACCTATTCTTAAGCCATCACATTCCCTAAGTTGCCCTACAGGCGGTCCAATATCGGCCCTTGTATACAATCCACGGGCACAAATAAACGTTTCCCCCATCAAGTCCCACCAACGACGAGAAATGTCCTCATGTGGTGGACGACACTTATAAGTCCTCTCGACTTATAAGGAGAAAACACTCTTGTAAGATACTTACAACTTATAAGAGAATATACAGTTAGGAATCCTCACGACTCCTAAGGAGAAAACACACCTACGAGATCCTCACGACTCGTAGGGAGAAACACCTTTATGAGACCCTTATGGCTCATGAAGTCAAAAACCTTAGTCGACAGGATCCTAACCCTGTTTGCTAAACCACCTTTGTTCGAATCGACAAAGGCAAATGATGATTCTCTCCTGGCAACAATCCCAGTGGTAGTGATGCTGATGCCTAGATTGGTATCAAATTCCAAGTCTTTTCACGGCAAATGATGATTCGCTCCTGGCCATATTCCAGTCACAGCGATGCTGATGCTAAGATTGGTATCAGATCTTAAGTTCCGTACTCGCAGCAAAAATCAACGAGCCAAAAATGCATATGAAATAGCCAAAATGATAGGGCAACTCGCAACTAAAATCAGCGAGTAAAATATATGCATATAAAAATAGCCGAAATGTTTGGGCAACTTGCAATAAAAAAGCAGCGAGTAAAAAGAAAAAAACAGCCGAAATGATTGGGCACTGCGAAAAATAGCTGAAATGATTGGGCAATCGCGACTTTCACGATATAAAAGCTGAAATTATAGAGCATCGCGGAAAGAAACAAAAAAAATAAAACTTTTGCCCTGCAGGTGAGTCTATATCGACCCCTGTATACAATCCATGGGCACAAACGAAAAGGGAACCACATTTTCCTATCAAGCTCTATCAGAAGGAGAGCCAGGTCTCGACAGCAGCATCTATAGCCTAGAGATCCACAACGGCGTTTTCCAACCGGATGCAGATGCAACGTCAAAAAACGGAGCCACGAAAAAGTCCCCTAGTTACAAATATCAACGGTTCATAGACAACCTAGATACAACCTCGGAGCCACTACAAAGTCCCCTAGTTCCAAATCTCGACGGCTCACAGACAACCTAGAGACTACCTCGGAGCCACGGCAAAGACCCCTAGTTCCAAATCTCGACGGCTCACAGACAGCCTAGAGACTACCTCGGAGCCACGGCAAAGTATCCTAGATCCAAATCTCGACGATTCACAGACAACCTAGAGACTACCTCGGAGCCATGGCAGAGTCCCTAGTTCCAAGTCTCGACGGCAGCATCCACAACCTAGAGATCAACAACAACATTCTTCCTCCCTCCAAAAGGATACAGATGCGACATCAACAAACGAAGCCATGGCAAAGTCCCCTAGTTCCAAATCTCGACGGTTCATAGACAACCCAGAGACAAGCTCAACATTCATCGCAATATTGCAGACACAATGTCAACAAATGAAGCAAAGGAAGATCCCTAGCTTCAGGGTCTTGACGGCAACTCAAATGAGACCTGAAAGACTATCGGAGATCATCCCACTCCAGCGCGGAGTGGTCATGACTCATCGGGGATCCTAAACTGAGCCTAACCTCAAGGAAAAAGCGACATGGAATATCCCTAACGCTTGCTCTTTCAACGGTAATATCACCTGGAAGATTACTTGAAGACGTCTTGTCCAGCCCCCGAAAGGATCAGAAACACGACAGTTGCGGGGCTACTCGAACAGGAAGATTGCGTATCGAGGAATACACCGGCCAACACGGCGGTACGACGGGTAAAAAACCCTAGTACTACAGACCCTAACGGACTTCTATTAGCAGGAGTTAACTGCGACGTTAGGACATCCTTGCGAGAACTTCTAGATTCGTCTCGACTCGTAGGAAAAATAATGTTCCTGCGAGAACTTCTCGATTCGTCTCGACTCGTAGGGAAAAAGCCTTAGGCAACGGGGATAAAGACCTGTTTCCTAAGCACTGGGGCCCTGCAAGCCGGTCCAAGATGGACTATTGCATATTATTCACGGGCCACACTCTCCAAAGTCGAATATCGACAAGGAGGGAAATAACCACCTACGAGTCCTCTCGACTTGTGAACAACTCTCTTATGAGATCCTTATGAATCTCAAGAAAAACACGCACTTAGGAGTCCTCACGGCTCCTAAGGAGAAAACACACCTGCGGGATCCTTTCGACTCGTAGGGAGAAAAGTCTTTATGAGACCCTCACGGCTCATAAAGTTGAAAAGTCTTAGGCGACAGATCCAAACCTTTTTCCTAAGCCATCGCTGCCCTACCAGGAGGTCAAGATAGACTATCCACGGGCCACATTTGCCAAAGTTACATGCCACTGAAATAAAGAAGCTATTTATGGGTCCTCATAATGCGAATGAGATCCTTACGGTTCACGGAGGCGATAAACACTTAGCACTCCTCACAATTTCTACGGAGAGTATGCTCTCCCGAAGGTAATATAACCTAGGAGATTATCTGAGGACGTCTTGCCCAGCCCCGAAGGGATCAGAGACATGACAGTCGCTGGGCTACTCGAACAGCAAGAGTGCGTATCGGGGAATATCATCGATCACGGACAAGAAGACCATTTGGAGCCAAATGGAGCCAATGGGGATAGGAGATCGCTATACGAGTCGAGAGCTAGTGCGGCACCATATCACATTGGTCATCCGTAAGAGTAGGGATCACCAAGCGGGCAGCAAAACGAGGAACAATTTCCTCAATAGGCACCTCCCATGGCTGCCGGAGTGCTCATGGATGATTACAAGATAACTCTTCTCTGTTAAAATGATTATCTGAAAGTGAGAAAGAAGAGAAGCATTGCTTCAGATTATGAAGGGAGACATTTAAGTCTAGGCACAGAAAAGGTTGTGCATGATGGACTATTTCCAAGCTCTGTTAAAAGAAGGCATTGGGAAAGAGAAGCTTGACTCAGGAAAAGCAGAGAAAGAAGGTGAAAAGACACCTTCAGTAACGGGAAAGTGCCTCACGTGCCTCGCATGTATGACACGGGGACCCCAGCATTATATATATATATATATATATATATATATATATATATATATATGAGTAACTACTACTTCACATGAGGCACCTATGAGCAGTGGTATAAAAGAAAAGGAAGTTTTGCCATTCATACTAGGGAAAATTTTTATACATCGGTGATAACAACAAACAAAATATCATCAAAATGTTTACAATGACAAGACATTGAATCCCGGACATGGATTTAGGAATTCAGAAGCAAGGCCGAGTAAAATGCTTCTGGCTTCTCTGACCATTTTCTTATGCATTTTCTCATGAATGCAAGAGTCGGGATTCCCGCTGATATCGTCTATCCTCTGGTAGACAGAGATTATCGTCGTCTGTTGGAAAACCTGATGCAAAATATCGACAAAATCATCTCGCCGCCTCTTCGAGGTCAAGCCCATCAGATATACAGAGTGCACCTTGTCTTCGGCATCATCAAGTGCCTCAAGCGGCATGGCCTCGTTAAATTCAGGAAGTGCCTCCCAAATTGCCCCCATGATAATTTTCAAAAGAGCGGAACGACGGGGGGGGTGGTGGTGGTAGTCAGCCGTTGTATTCATCGAAGCGACGCATCACCTCAGCGCATTAGGCATTCGTAAATTCCTGGCCTTGACAGCGACCTTGAACGCGAATGACTTCATAGGAGATAATCTCGTCAAGATTATACAGATAAACAACCATAGTATCTGGAAAGAAAATTCAGTAAAAGAATAGAAATTAAATATCAAGATTCTTAAAGTCTAAAATAAAAACAGTGGTGACGTTCCATCATTGATGGGGCAAGGAGGGAATTCTAAAAGGATTCTCATTTAATGAGAAACCTCATTGGGCTATGATTTAATTTTGAGTTTTGTGATCAAAGAATTGTTAACTGCAATCAAGAACGGCGTCGCTTGGTAGCTAGCCGGTGAGTACGGGTCGGTCCATAGGGATTTTGTGTATTCTCAATTTGTTCTAACGAGTTAATTCCAAATGGTGTTGGATTGATTATCACTAAAAACTAAGTTGATCTAGACTAGGATTAAAATCTTGCTAGGGTTAGGTTTAGGTTATGTTTGGAAAGTCAATATTCCTCACCGCTTTCTATGCCCTAATTAAGATCTATGAGGTGTTATGGTAATAATTAATAAAGTGGATTAGTACCATCGGGAAGAAATTAGGGTTCTTCCTCTAGGTTCTTGTCCTTCCTCTCTTAATTCTTACCCTAACCTCCATAGAAAACATGCACAACCGGTCTTTTAAACTATGGTATCACCGCTACCTCGTGGGATAGGGTGCCGTAGGGAGCGGTGTGTGTATGTATGCATGGAGTCCTATAAAAATATGTGATGGGCAAGAAAGGGGTGAGAGATTTTCATCTCTCAAACCTTTCCTATTCCTAACCTAACAAGTGAGGAACTACTCACTCATTAGGGAATTTATTAAAAGAAACATTTTTTATCTACGACAAATAATTAAAAGTCCTAAACTAATTAACTAGGGCAGATAATAAAAATTCTATACTATGGCAGAAAAGAAATTACCTAGGGCATGGAAATGAAAAACTACTTACTTTTTTTTATGCTCTCTTCATACATTATAGAAATTTACAATTCTGAATTTTGATAAATGAAATGAGGCACAAGAAGAGGCATACCTCAAAAAGACGTTTAGGGTTTCTATTTATAGATCATAGAAATCCTAGGGTTACATTCGATTCACATATGCATTTACAAATATACCCTAAAGAAGCCTGGTCAACGCACCGCCGCACCATGAAAATTCCCACCGACACGTGCTCCATATGGCCGCGGATCCGCGGCCAGAAAGTAGGTTTGGCCACGGTTCTGCGGCCATGTTATGGGCTTGTTGGTTGCATTTTCCTGGGTTGCTTCTGGTTGCATTTGGCTTCTTGTTTCTTCTCTTGGTTTCTCAGATTGTCTTCTAGTTTTCTTCCAGATTTACACAGTGCATATTGTCGTGGACTTTTACCCTTTGCTTCGTGACGAAGTCTTGAACCTTGCGCTGCTTTTGTACTTTGTGAAATTGTCCATTGATCTTCGTTTATTTTTCAAAATGTAGGCATGATCAAGATTCCACCATTTATCGGTCGTAGTCTCACTTTTGTATCATTTTTTCATCAATTTCACTGTTTTTGTTCCGAGAACCTGTAACCTGCAACTATGTAGCAGACATGGATCAAAAGCACCTGTTTATTTGTAAAAAGAATAAGAATGGAGAATATAATAATGCAGAATTATGATATGAACAAATACCCCCAAACTTATCTTTTGCTCGTCCTCGAGAAAAACCAGTTTTATTCTCGAAAAAGCCTAACCTCACTTTCGCAGGGAAACGCGATTGTACTGAGCTCGTGCAACAAGCCGTTAAATCTCTAGGTGTCCCTAGTAGGAGGAATGTTGTCTCCTGAGGGTTTTCAGCGGATACTACCCACAAAATCCTATCAATTCGGCCTATTGACTTTTATTCTTCAATTAGGTTTTCTAACAAGAAACTCTATTATCTTCGACTTAGAAATTATCCACCCGTATTTTTCACACTTCCTTATCATTTAACTTAATATTATATATATGATTTGTAGATTTACATAGCTTTTAGCATCTTTTGAATTTTCCTTCTAGGTTCCATCATAACTTAGGAATTTTTATCATCTCTACTAAAGATATAAGTCCTATTTTTCATTCCTATCTCTCATCTAAACCCCAATCACATACCCATACTTGTGTGTATGTATCTCCCCTACACTTGGAAATTCAATTCAAGCTCTTATACTCTTGTCCATCGACCAAAGTATTTTTAGTTGGTGAATTTTTAGATGAAATTGCTCGCACATCCTTCATGCGACCGTTAATACTTCTTGAGGTACTAACGACCGATTACAAAATGTGTGTGCACATTAAGGCGTAATTCCTAGTCTTGTAACACCTAAGGCTTTAGCAGTGACTCCCAAACCAGTTGGTCTAAGGCACTAGGTGATAAAGCACCCTCGCTAAATATTTTTTCTATTTATGCAGCCTTAAGTGATTACAAAAACCAGTGTTCATTTTTTTTATTCACACTTGTATTTTTATTTTATTTTCCTTCATACTAAGGACTTTAGACAAGAGCATTTCAAGGTCTCTTCTACTATTCCAAGTTTTAAGGTTCGTGTTTGTGCAATTTGTAGGGTATATATTTTCAGAATTTAGACTTAAGCTTAAGAATTATTTTTCAGACTTATACTTTAATAAAAATATCAATACTCTTCCTTTATCTTGACTTAGCCCAAGAAGTGAACTCTAAATTTGCCTATTTCTAAGTAAACTACAAAGACATATATTTTCTACCGTTAAATTTTAAGAAAGGCTATTTTTTAGGGTTTTTAATTTACTAAGTTTTGGATCTAGTTTTTCCTAGCTAGTCAACCGTCATGTCAAACTTAAGTCAAATATGGCCAAAATTGAACTTTTCAATTTTTATAATTTTTGAAAATTTTCAATTTTTATGGGTTTTAAAATAAATATGCAAATGCAAAAATATACATATGAATGCGAAGGAAGAAACCTTACCGAGCACACCCCCAAACTTAAACTTGACAGTGTCCTCACTGTCATGCTACACCAAGAGGGTCAAAATTGTCGGCACTCCCCTGTTTATTTTTTTTAAATTTTTTTTATTGTTAACCGAAAAAGAAAACAAAAATATATACAAAAAAGGCCCCCCCGCAAACTTGAGTTAAACGATGTTACAAGTCAATGCCAAACTTTGAAAAGACCAAAAGTCAACACCAACCAGTTGAAAAATTTATCTGTATAAAGTATCGGTCGGTGGAAGAACATGTTGTACAGAGCCAAGAAGAAGTGGGGAAGAGATAAGTGGTGGTATGGAAAGTGTCTGCATGTACGTGGAAGTGAAGAGATAGGAGGTGATGATGAACAAAAACGAAAATGTGAATGATCAGAAATCAGTGGAATATTGGCATTCTCATAGTTTATTAGAAGAAAAAGGGATGGTTCAACTTCTATAGGGTGAGGTTGATTAACCACAAAATCCCCGAGATGTTTCTATGGATCCTTTACTGGCTTGGCATCATCCATCATATGCATATGATATTTAATTATGAGGGAACTTATCTTCTCGATGTCCGCCATAGTCCAGCTGAAAGCTTGCCGGTTATTTTGTAAGACCATTAAAAGGGCATTCTCTTGCTCGAGAGCTAGAGATGCAGATATGATAACGGGAAAGGTCTCATTCTCACATAGGTAAGCGTATTTAAGGTGATACGACAAAAGCTTGAGTTCGAGTTTCGGAGGCGAAAAAATTGGGGAAGCTATCTCGAACTCGAAGGATTCCATCAATGGTTCGAAATCACTGTAAGCAACGGAGTCGGATGGTTCAACCAACTCATCCGAAAATACAAAGGACTCATACTCGGGCGGTGAGTCGTCCAAATCGTCCGAAAAAGTGAAACACTCGTAATCGTTATCAGTTGTGCAAACTGTGTCAGATTCAAGGAGGGATGCACTAGTGGCGTCAAAACTGTTGTGATCAAACAGAAAATTTTCAAGCTCGCAGTCCTCCTGCGTGATTTCGTGGATCGAGCAAACTTCACGTATACTAGCTTTAGGTGCGGAGGGCAGACTTCCTATCTTGTAAATGTTGAACTCACTTGACATCTTCCCGAAGGATAGAGTCATAGAGCCAATGCGATAATTGATTACGGCATTGGAAGTGGCCAAAAATGGTCGACCGAGGATCACCGGAATTTGGTTCCATGGGTTAGCAACAGGTTGTGTGTCCATAACAATAAAATAAACGGGGAATATGAAGTCCCCTACTTTGATCAACATATCCTCTAACTCACCCCTAGGATGGGTGATTGATCGATCAGCCATTTGGAGAGTACAATAGGTGGGTTTCAACTCAACAAACACCTAATTGCTCATACACGGAGTAGGGAAGCAGGTTAACACTAGAACCAAGATCTAAAAGTGCTCGATTGATGTCCTTATCTCCAATTGTTATTGAAATTGTAGGACTGCCAGGGTCCTTTCGTTTTTAGGGTAAGGGTTGAGGTTGGTTAATAGCATTGCTCACGGCACTAGCTACTAGCACTTTCTTGGGTATCTAAGACTTTCTCTTCGAGGGGCATAAGCCCTTTAAGATTTTCGCGTAAGAGTGGACCTGTTGGATTGCATCCAAGAGAGGTATGTTTATGCTAACCTGTTTGAATAACTTGACAATCTTCTCCATTTGTGGAGTTGGTTTATTGGATCTCAACCTGTTTGGAAAAGGAACATTTTGAAAATTTGTTGAGTCCAATGTGTGTGGAGTAGATTGCGGAGTTAGAATGGATCCCAGTGTGGGAGTGTTCGTGAAGTGAGAAGTGGGTCTGTTCGAAGTAGAAGAAGTAGAGCCTTGTGAAGAATGAAGAATAGGCTCTAACGAGGAAGATGAAGATGAAGAAGAAGAAGACGAAGAAGAAGATGAAGAAGAAGAAGAAGCACCGGCAAGGGTGTCATTACTAATACCCACGTTATTGTGCAACACTTTTCCAGATCTCAACGTGGTCACAACATTTACATTATGATTTTGTTGTTCATATGCAACATGTGCATTATGTGTGTGACCGGGATTTGGCAATGGTTGAGATGGAAGCTTTCCCTTTTCTCGCTCGCTCAACGCAGCATTTAGTTGTGCAATTTGCATCTCGATTGATTTGATACTTTGATCATGTGAAGCACTGTTGTGCACCAAAGACTAAATGGAAGTCTCAAACCTTGCTGCGGATTGTGTAGATTGTTTTAAAAACGCATCTAGACTTCTTTCTAGCGAGGTAACCTTATCGTCATTTGGTTGAACAAAATTGTTTGGAGGGTAAGAGTTGTTGGGCACAAAATTGTTCATTTGGTTTGGGTAAGGTTGGGGTTGGAAAGGTTGCTGGTATTGAGTTTGTTGGGGTGCTTGTTGTTGTGGAGGAGGAGACCTTTGAAAGTTGTTATTGCTTTGGAATTGTTGATTTTGATTCCAAGCAAAATTTTGGTGGCTCCTCCAACCCGGATTATAAGTCGAAGAGTATGGATCATTTCTTTGTCATTGCTGAAATGCAGCATTGACTTGATCTTGTCCTTGAACAGGTGGATTATAAGGACACTCTTCAGTAAGGTGAGATGGATCCGAACAACAAGCACAAACAGTTCGTGGGGGTAAAGCAGGGGCAGGAGAAGGTGATGAGATGTTGGTCTCAATTGCTTCTAGCTTTTACGTAAGTGCGGCCATTTCGGCCTTCATTGCTATCGACATATCTAATTGATGTATGCCTGCCGTAGACTGACCAACAGAAGAAGATGAGGTGGTTGATCAGTCGAAAATACTGCATTTTTAACATGGCAATTTCCCTATCATTTGCACTCATCTAGAAGTGTTCGGGATTCATATTGCATATATTAGCAAAACATCTCTGAAATACCAGATTGCATGTGTTAGACTTTAAAACCGGCACTTTTAGGGAAATTGTGTGTTTATCATGGCATCGCATCACCATTGTATTGCGCAACTCTTGTCTTGGGGTCCAATGCAGGAAATTCCAGAAGCAGAGCCCAAATTGGGAAAAGAGCTGATAAAAGATACGCCAACTCAAAGGCTAAAGATCTGGAGCAATACAGAAGGCCAAATGAGATTTCACATATTGTATAAAGGCCCACCAGAAAGCCCAAGAGTTACCATAGAAAGAACAAGCCCCAAGGCTACTAAAGGACCGCTGATCCGCGGCCCAAACCCCCTTGGCGCCGCGGATCCGCGGCCATATAATGAGATCAATGCTCCAAATTTTGCCACTTGTTCTCCTATAACGGCCAAAGCTTCCAGAAGACCCCAGAAGCTCCACGTGGCGCATCTAGAAGGCTCGGCTTAACAAACTATTTCTAGAAGGCTCTCTTAACAAACTTTTGGAGGGAAATTCAAATCTTTGGCTAACTAACTTGTGGAGGGAAAATTCAAATTTCAATCCTAGATCTAGAATTTTGAGGTCTATATAAGAGAGCCTAGAGCTTGGGTGAAGTTTTGTTCAAGAATCACCACCATTTTCAACCCATAAGTTGAGTGACACAACTTGTGCCTCAAATTCAAACCTCAATTCAAAATCAAGATCAAGATCCCGAGAGCAATTCAAGCAAGAGAGCCTTCAACCTTTAGAAGCGGCGCCGGATTCCAACGGAGCAAGAGATCCACGCCGATCCGCGACTCAAGGAGCCGAGTGAAGCCGAAATCGACAATCTAGTTCCTTCCTTTTGTAAATTCAAGAGAGTTGTAACGAAAATTGTCGATAAATAAAGGTGAATTTTCTATATTCGTGCTTATCTTTTAATTCAAGCATAATGATTAGATCTCAATTTGTGATTGTGTTTGTGATCATGATGTTTGAGTAAAACTCCGCTCGTATAGGAGTTGTGGAGATCTTTAGATGATGATGATTTAGATATTTTTACAATTCTTAAATCCTACAATGTTTGGAAATTCTAGTGAATCAAATGATTAATAACCTAGTTTCGAGATGATGCTTTCTTGATCATGTTCACTCGAAACTAGGGAACAACTATTGACCATTTGATTAACTAGAAGCTAGAATTTGAATGCGATCCATCGAAAGGACAAAGGATGAGTTGCGAAATCCCTAATTTCCTCGCACGATCCTTAAACCTCGATGAATTTGCATCGATCTAGTATCAATTCATTAATGGATAAGAATTAGTAATCTTTAGATCTCATCACATCTATAGATCCGATCTACTCCTACTAGCCATACTTCTAATCTTGATTGTTGGTTGGAAATTATCACACATCTCAATTCTTGTTTTTAATGTCTTTTCTAGATCTAGATTTTTCTTATTTCTTGATCTTCAAATGCAAATCATGAATTGTTTTCTTTTCTTTTCTTTAAATTTTCAACTCATCTAATTCGGAAATTGAACGGATTACACTTTCCCTGTGGACGATCCGCACTCGCTAACGATCTACATCCGACACCGTTATTGATTGCGGTCAAAATATTTTTTTTGTTGTGATTTCTAAATACAATTTTCTAAAAACCAACACACAACGGAAAATCGTTTCAATCAAAATGGCGCCGTTGCCGGGGATCGTGTGCTATTTGTTCATTTCTTGAAATTTGAGTTGAAAAGTTTATTCCATCAATATTTTTTTTAGATCAAAACTCGCGCAAAACATTAAAAGAGTTGTTGTGGTTAATTGCAAGGAAATCTGGAGCTTGCTGTGAAATTGTAAAATTATTTGGAGAATTCCAGAGAGCTCAGGAGGTGATAAGGAACAGTACCAAATTTTTCTGTGCAGAGAGGAACTTGAGGCGCGGCGGAACCGCGGCAATTGGTGGCTCCTGCGGCGGAATCGCGGCAGTTAAGGAGGATCTCTGTACAATTTTTAGCAGGTAACCTCTATCTTTCTTATCTCCTTCCTAAAATCTGCTCCAATTAACAATTTGTCGCAGGATTCTTTGCAAAAATCGCAGCGCCGCAAAAAGCAAAATAAATTGTGCTTGTTTTTGATTTTGTGGTTGTTTGCATAATTAATACGGACATTAAGGGGCACGGCCAAATCCAGATTAGGTAGGGAGTTCATTACCCTTCCTAAGCCCCAAAAATCACAAACTTGCATCCGCATTACCCTCATTAATTAAAAAATATCTAGAGATGACTCTAAAGACCGTCGCGCTCACTTAGGATAGAAGATGGCCGTGGGTAATTCATTGCTTATCCGCGTTTTCTTGTGGTGTCTAAGGCAAGTGTGTCGAAGGCTAGTGGTTATTAATTAGGCCCACTACTTACGTAGTGGAGTACCTTCCCACTTACCTGGCACTTACCTGGACACAGGGGGACAAAGAGGCAGTGGAGGATTTTATCCTGCGACTTGTCTTTTGAAAGTTAGGAGCGGTCTAGAGCTTAGACCTAGGTGACCATAAATTTTAGGGTTGCTTGTTGCATTTGTTGTGATCACATCATATTTTCAAAATCCGTATCATTTTTCAAAACAAACACCGCATTCACTTCATTTCCCCTAATTATAAATCACGCTGCCACTTGTACTATCCCCTTTTAGTACAAGATAGGCAGGACACGGGATTCTAGTGCCCGACTTGTCCGCGTCCCCTCGATCGACTCCGAAGTCGGTATTTCTCCATTTACCTTTCTTTTACCCACCACCACACCCACACCGATGGATCAGTCTCCATCGAACCTCTTTACCGCTACTCTGCCGCCGTCCGTTGGTGCGCAGAATCCTCCCCGCATCTCTCTCCAAGAGAGGTGCTACCCTTTGCGAGGTCCTCTCTCGACCTGCTTATCCATTCCACCAGCCAACGGGGATAACTTTGAGATTAAGCCCCAGTACATCAACCTTCTACCCAAATTCCACGGTCTCGAGACTGAAGACGCTTACGTTTTCATTACCAAATTTGAAAACGTATGCGCAATGATGGGTACATCACAACTTTCTGTGGATGCCATGCGTCTACGACTTCTTCCATTTACCTTGTGCGATATAGTCGAGAAGTGGCTGTATAACACCACCGCACATTCCATCACGAATTGGGAAGAATTCGTTGCGGCATTCCTTAAGAAATTCTACCCTATGCAAAAGACAGCTCGAATCCGTAGCGAACTTTATCAATTCTCCCAGCTTCCAGCTGAACCATTCTCTAAATGCTTTGAACGATTCAAGGATCTTTTGGTTCAATGCCCACATCACGGCATCCCGAGATGGGACCTTTGCCGAATCATATATGAGGGCAGTAACCCTACCACTAAACAAAACCTTGAAAATATGTGTCAAGGCACCTTTATGACCAAGGATGATGGGGAAGCATGGAAATTTTTAGAAGAGTTCGCTGAAAAGTTACTACAGTGGGAGACTGGAACCCAGCCATCGAGTAGGGGTGGCGTACACTAAATAGATATGTTCATAAGTGTTTGAGCTGAGATGGCAGCAATGCAAAACAAGCTCGACGCTATGGAACACAAATTCTTAGCGGCCTCCCTAAATCCAATGTCGCTCCCCAAAACTGTTTGTGGGTGCTGTTCTGATCCTTCTCACTTAACGGAAGAATGTCCATTAAACTCTCAGTTTCAAGGTCACATTAATGCTGCACTTCAACAAGGACCTAGAAACGACCCTTTTTCTTCCACATACAATCAGGGTTGGAGGAATCACCCGAATTTTGCCTGGAACCAATCCCAAAACACGGTTCCAAACCCGAATCAATTCCAAAGGGCTCTTCCTCCACAACAGCAACCACTTCATCTCACCCAGCACCCCTACCAGTCACAAAATTTCCAAAACCAGGTCAACCCTCCTGCACCGTCTAATTCTATGCAGTCGACCTGTTCTGACGAGTTCTCTCAAGTCGCTCAAACCATGAAATCACTCCTGTCAAATTTCATGAAAGTGTCGGCCGAGGTTAGGTCTTCCGTTGGTGAGATAAAGAAAAACTCAGCGTCCCAAGCTGAGAGTATCAAAACGATGGAATCTGAGATTGCACGACTTAAGGCCGAAATGAGTGCAAGAGAAAAAGGGAAACTCCCAGCTCAACCTTTACCCAATCCTGGCTATTCACATCATGTGAATGCAATCACCACGTTGAGATCTGGGAGAGTGCTGGATAACCATGTTGGGGAAGAAGTTGATGATATTGAAAATCCTATTAACACCCCGGCTGAGACCTTTCCTCACACACATACTTCCGCTTCTGATTCTTGTTCTTCTACCCCACCGCCTTCTCACGAGCCTATTCTTCACTTCCCACTAGGCTCGACACCTCAGCTCACCTCTTCTATCCCTCCACAGACGATCCCCACTCCTCTCTCGGGATCACGTCTACCCCCACTTCCTTCTCCTATGATGGACCCAGCACTCATTGCTAAAGCACCTTACCCGAACCGGTTAAGGGCTAACAAATCGAGTCCACATATGGAGAAAATTATGGAAATGTTCAAACAGGTTAACATCAACATCCATTTCCTAGATGCGATTCAACAAGTCCCCGCTTATGCGAAAATTCTTAAGGACTTATGCACTAGGAAGAGGAAGACTCAAGTGCCAAAGAAGGTCTTCATGTCCAATAACATTAGCACTGCTTTTATCCCTTCGCTACCAAAGAAACGTAAGGACCTAGGATGTCCTACGATATCAATTTCTATTGGGGATAAACACATCAACCGTGCTCTTTTAGAACTTGGCGCAAGTGTTAACCTGCTTCCTTTCTCAGTCTATGAGCAACTAGGGATCGGAGAATTGAAACCAGCCCATTGCACTCTCCAGATGGCTGACCGATCAATCACCAAACCTAGGGGTGAACTGGAGGATGTGTTAATAAAAATCGGGGAATTTGTATTCCCTGTGGATTTTATTGTACCTGATACACAGCCTGTAGCGAACCCCCGGAATCAAATTCCGGTGATTTTAGGTCGCCCCTTTTTGGCCACTTCCAACGCTATCATCAACTGTCGTAATGGCTCTATGACCCTATCCTTCGGGAACAGGTCAATAGAGCTGAACATTTACAAGTTGGGTAGTGTACCCTCTGAACCTACTGCTCATGTCTGTTCTGTCGACTTAATGGATGTCGACAGCAGCGAATTTGATGATCCTCCTGATACCGATCTTGACTCTTTTCATACGTTGTTGTTTGACCCAACTATGTATCATACACATACGGACTCTTCCACCGAGATGTCCTGGTCAACAACTAACACCGATTATGAACTGCTTTTAGAGTCTGAAGATCACCCCGCACTTTGTGATGACATTATTCTTCGGAGTATTGATGAAACTTTTGAGGAGATCTTCGCTGATGAACTCGCATTTCTGAATAACACGGGTGTTGAGATGAATCATGTCCCAATCATTGAAATTGAACCTCCATCCCTTCTTCTGAATTGTAAAAAGAATGCGAGTAATCCATCACATTCACTGCATCGTCTCTCCAAAATGAGACGCACACACATTCTGTTCCACCACTTACCCTTTCCCCACTTCTTCTTCCACCAACCCGAGCACTGCATTGATAAAATTTTCGAATGGTTGGTGTTGATTTTCGGTCTTTGCAAAGCTTGGCATCGACCACTGATTTTTGACCCCCTCATGTGATTTTCAAAAGATTAACATAGCTTAACTCAAGTTTGGGGGGGGGGCATTTTTTTTTCTTCTGGCTCTTGGAAAGAAATTTTTTACAAAAATTTTGAAAAGAATAAGTTTGGGGGAGGATCTTCACTTATATATTTTGCCCCTACTAATAAATTTCTCCCAGGCTTACAGGTTTTGTAGATATAGCGGTTAGCAACAGTGAGGACACTATTGAAAACAAGTTTGGGGGAGGTTTGTGCTTAGTTTTGCATCATGTGCATATCATTTGCATAAGCACAAAACATTTCTTTAAAAATATAAAAATTTTGTGTAAATATTTTTCTTTTAGCTTATCATTTTTTGTAAATAATTTTTCAAAACCCATTAAAACCTATAAAAATTTAAAAAATTTTAAAATCCATAAAAATTCAGAAATTTTCAAAACTCATAAAAATTTAAAAAAATTTCAAAAATATAAAAATATTTAATATTTAAGATAATAAAAGATTAGATAGTGAACAATTACATCGATGAGATTAGAAAAATTTAAGAAAACTAAGAAAATTAGAAGCTTCCTTATACGAACTAGTAATAAGTAGTTATGAGCCGTTGTCCCAAGGGTTAGTAAGATGGAGGAAGTCACTAAACTGAGGATAAAAATAAGTCTGAAAAATAGTTTCTATTCTGGAAGCCAAACATTTTGAACGTTGATACCCTGCTATTCGCACTTACACACGTCTTAAAACCTGGGATAGTAGAGGATACCTTGAAATGCTCTTGTCTTAAATCCGATGTATGAAGGAAAAAAATGAAGAAAGTGGTGAGAAAAATGGACACTGGTTTTGTTATCACCAAGAGCAATAATAAAAAAATATATAGCGAGGGTGCCTCTTCACCTAGTGCCCTAAGGCCAACTGGTCTGGGAGTCACTGCTATGCCTAAGGTGGTGCAAGACGAGGAAAATACACCAAATAAGCAAGCACATGAGTAATCGGTCGGTTAGTACCTCAAGAAGTATTAACGGTCGCATGAAAGTGTGTGAGCAAATTCGTCTAAATATTCATTAATTAAAAAGTACTGAGGCTGATGGACAAGAGTATGATAGCTTGAATTGAATTCTCCGGGTGTAGGGATGTCCTTTACACACACGCAGGGTGATATGATCGATGTTTAGAAGAAAGATAGGAATGAAGAATAAGACGATGTTTTATTGAGGGAGGACGTGATTTCTGACATCTTTTCATGACCATTAAGATAGGGCTCATGACAACCGAAAAGCTGGAAACCCTAATTTTCAAGGCTTTTCTTTTATGATTCTTGTCTTTAAATGTAATATTCATGATCTTCCTTTTATTATTGGATTTTGTAGGTGCAATCCGCTGAAAACCCTCAGGAGACAACACTCCTCTTACTAGGGACACCTAGAGGTTTAAAGGCTTGTTGCACGTGCTCAGTGCAATCGTGTTGCCTACGAAAGTGTGCTTTTCTCTTTCTTTATTTTCTCCTTCTCTTTTTAATAAAACAATTCGATCGAGATGATCGAAAATAAGTTTGGGGGGATTTGATCAGTCGAAAATACTGCATTTTTAACATGGCAATTTCCCTATCATTTGCACTCATCTAGAAGTGTTCGGTATTCATAATGCACATATTAGCAAAACATCTCTGAAATACCAGATTGCATGTGTTAGACTTTAAAACCGGCACTTTTAGGGAAATTGTGTGTTTATCATGGCATCGCATCACCCTTGTATTGCGCAACTCTTGTCTTGGGGTCCAATGCAGGAAATTCCAGAAGCAGAGCCCAAATTGGGAAAAGAGCTGATAAAAGATACGCCAACTCAAAGGCTAAAGATCTGGAGCAATACAGAAGGCCAAATGAGATTTCACATATTGTATAAAGGCCCACCAGAAAGCCCAAGAGTTACCATAGAAAGAACAAGCCCCAAGGCCACTAAAGGACCGCGGATCCGCGGCCCAAACCCCCTTGGCGCCGCGGATCCGCGGCCATATAATGAGATCAATGCTCAAAATTTTGCCACTTGTTCTCCTATAATGGCCAAAGCTTCCAGAAGACCCCAGAAGCTCCACGTGGCGTATCTAGAAGGCTCGGCTTAACAAACTATTTCTAGAAGGCTCTCTTAACAAACATTTGGAGGGAAATTCAAATCTTTGGCTAACTAACTTGTGGAGGGAAAATTCAAATTTCAATCCTAGATCTAGAATTTTGAGGTCTATATAAGAGAGCCTAGAGCTAGGGTAAAGTTTTGTTCAAGAATCACCACCATCTTCAACCCACAAGTTGAGTGACACAGCTTGTGCCTCAAATTCAAACCCCAATTCAAAATCAAGATCAAGATCCCGAGAGCAATTCAAGCAAGAGAGCCTTCAACCTTTAGAAGCGACGCCGGATTCCAACGGAGCAAGAGATCCACGCCGATCCGCGGCTCAAGGAGCCGAGTGAAGCCGAAATCGACGATCTAGTTCCTTCCTTTTGTAAATTCAAGAGAGTTGTAACGAAAATTGTCGATGTGAATTTTCTATATTCTTGCTTATCTTTTAATTCAAGCATCATGATTAGATCTCAATTTGTGATTGTGTTTGTGATCATGATGTTTGAGTAAAACTCCGCTCGTATAGGAGTTGTGACGATCTTTAGATGATGATGATTTAGATAATTTTACAATTCTTAAATCCTACAATGTTTGGAAATTCTAGTGAATCAAATGATTAATAACCTAGTTTCGAGATGATGCTTTCTTGATCGTGTTCACTCGAAACTAGGGAACAACTATTGACCATTTGATTAACTAGAAGCTAGAATTTGAATGCGATCCATCGAAAGGACAAAGGATGAGTTGTGAAAGCCCTAATTTCCTCGCACGATCCTTAAACCTCGATGAATTTGCATCGATCTAGTATTAATTCATTAATGGATAAGAATTAGTAATGTTTAGATCTCATCACATTTATAGATCCGATCTACTCCTACGAGCCATACTTCTAATCTTGATTGTTGGTTGGAAATTATCACACATCTCAATTCTTGTTTTTAATGTCTTTTCTAGATCTAGATTTTTCTTATTTCTTGATCTTCAAATGCAAATCATGAATTGTTTTCTTTTCTTTTTCTTAAATTTTCAACTCATCTAATTCGGAAATTGAACGGATTACACTTTCCCTGTGGACGATCCGCACTCGCTAACGATCTACATCCGACACCGTTATTGATTGCGATCAAAATATTTTTTTGGTTGTGATTTCTAAATACAATTTTCTAAAAACCAACACACAACGGAAAATCATTTCAATCAGTGGTCTTGGTGCTTTCCCACTGAGGTGTTTGTTCAGCAAGATCATCGAGAAACTGCCAAGCTTCCTCGCTTGATTTTGTTAGAAAGTGACCTTGACAAATGGTTTCCAGCAACTGCTTCGTTGCTGGGTTCGATCCTTCGTATAATGTTTGGCAAAGTTGCCAATTTTCGATACCGTGGTGAGGGCATTGAACAAGTAGGTCTTTAAATCTTTCAAAACACTTTCAAAAGGGTTCGGAAGGAAGCTGGGAAAATTGAATGATCTCATTGCGAATTCTCGTGATCTTGTGATGTGGATAAAACTTTTTTAGAAAAGCTTTAACAAACTCTTCCCAATTTTTAATTGAGTGTGATGCTGTGCTATACAACCATATCTCGGCTAGGTCACATAAGGTGAAAGGAATGACCCTTAGCCTTATAGCATCATCTGAAAGTTGTGTTGTTTTCATCATTGCACAAACATTCTGGAATTTGTTTATGAAGATATAGGCATCTTCGGATTCCAGTCCGTGAAATTTTGGCAACATGTTGATGAAGTGGGGTTTGATCTCAAAGTTATCCCCATTTGCCGGTGGAAGTGAAAGACAAGTAGGTAAGGCGGTGCGAATAGGGTAGAAAAGATCCTGGAGCGCGATTCGTTGGGGCGCTTCAACAGGCGGGTGTTGTGGGTTATTCGCACCTAACGGAGGTGGAATCAATCCCGTGGGTAAGGTGTTGTTAGGATTAAATCCCGACATCTCCTTAGAAGACGAAGAATGTGAAGGTGAAGGTAAGGAAGTGGAAGGAATTCGACTTCGGAGTCGAAAGTGTCGTCGGTCGGTACCAACGAGACACGGACTAATCGAGCACTGGTGTCCCTAGTCCAACCGGACATACACTAAAGAGGTAGTGTAGTCAAAAAGGTGAAAAACAGAAGGTGGGGGTAAGAAAACGTCAATGGAAAGAAAGTGGGTGTAAGTGGGGTGTACGGATTTCTTAGTGACAAGTTGCAAGTTTTTGTAATTTTTTTTCCTTTTTTCTTCTTTTTGTGTTTTTTTATGTGGAGCTTTTTGCAAAAAAAAGATTTTTATTAAAAGGCTTAAACACACGTTTAATCAATCACAAATGCACAATCAAGCCTAGATCTAGGGTCACCTAGGTCAGCTAGACAGCTCCTAACTGTTCCAAAGGGCAAGAAGTAGGACCTCAAACCGCCTCTTCACCGCCAATTGTGGCAAGGTAAGCACAAGTAGAGAAAGGAGGGATCCGCTCACGAATCACCGTGAGACATGCCTTTTAAAGTTACCTTTCACTACCTGTCTAGCCTAGGCACCACAAAGTCAGGTTAGGATCAACGGTCGATGCCTACAACTATTCCTTTGTCCTATTGAGCGCGAAATCCTTAGGGCTGAGTCTAATCTTTTTTAATTAGATTGATGGTCAATGCAATATGCTTTATATGATTTTTAGGGTCCTGGGAAGGGTGATGAAATCCCCACCCAATCTGGATTGGTGTTCAAGCCCCTTAAAGTCAATTAAAATATGCAAAGCGGTAAACACAATCACTTGCAAACAAATTTTTTTTTAGCGCGGCGCAAAGAATTCTGCACAAGATCAATTATTGAGAAGGGAAGAAATTTTTGGCGCAAAGAATCCTGCAGGCAAATTTTTCAGAGGAGATAAGGGGGTTACAGAGAAGAAGAGAAAGCTTACAGAGATTTTTCCACTTGCTGACTGTAGGGTGTTTTTCGTCACCCCATTGAGATGGGAATACGCGCACGCTTGTCAGGCGTACTACAGATTCCCCCTGCCTAGGGTAGGCCGGGGTTTAATGATTGTGGGGATTCGAATCTCCGGCAGCCGCGGACTAAGCTGCCGTTAATTACCCCTCGCCTTTGGGGCGAGGGAACCTCCGATTCACGGGTTAAACCGGTCATGCGAACTCAATGTGCAGTGTGCGTGTGATGTGTTTTGAAAGGGGGGTTTTGATATATCGGGAGCCACGCAGAGTTTTTACGGGGGTCCCGCTACCCGGATAGCGGGCTGGGGGTCAAGAGGGCTAGCAGCCCCCTTGCGGGGTGCGGAGCAGCGCCCCGTTAGAAATTTTTTTCTAACAGGGACAGTGTCGTGGAGTATGTGTGTATGTACATATGTATACATATGTATAGATATACATGTATATATATAAAAAGGGGAAAAGACATCTAAAGGATGCGTGAGGCAGCACCTTGGGCGCTGTGCGCCTAGGTGCTGTGCGCTCAGGCGCTAGAGTGCCACGTGTCGGCACGTGGGCGCTCTGCGCTTGAGCGCTTGCACTGCTTGCGCGCTACGTGTCGGCACCGGGGCGACTTGCGCTCGAGCGCTTGCGCTGGAGCGCAAGCGCGCCACGTGTCGGTACGGGGGCGACTTGCGCTCGAGCGCTTGCGCTGGAGCGCAAGCGCGCCACGTGTCGGCACGCGGACGCTCTGCGCTGGAGCGCCGGCGAGAAAAGGAGGCTTTTAGCCTAAGAAACAGAAGCTATGCTTCAGAAAGGAAATATTTATTATGTATATATGTATGGAGTTAAACTCCTAGGATGTTTTGAAGCTGATGAAGGGGGTTCTTCTTCTTCCTCCTGTTGTTTGGCCGGATCTTGAAGATCAAGAAGTAGGAGATTTTAAAAATCACTCATTTTTGAGATCTGATGGGAGATTTGAGTTCCCCTTTGCGGGTTTTGTGGTGGAAAACTACTTAGTTTTGGAAAAAAAAGAGTAAAACTCTTGATTTAATTCAAAAGAAATGAGAAGGTTTAGAACCTTGGAGAAGGAACAGGAGGCACAAAGAACCCTAGTTTTAGGGGGAATGAAAAGTGCATGCTTTATTTATCATCATGTTGCCTTTTATAGGCTTACATATTTACATATAGCCCTTTGGGCTTTACAAAAATGGCATTTTAGCCATCCCATGGCTCATGTGTCATTTCATTTTTTGCACATAAGCCATGGGCTTACAAAATATTGGCTTTATGCCCATTTTGTTTACATTCATGCATAAACAATTACATAAAAATTATTTATTACATGATTTTGTTGTTGGCATGGAGAGGCTGGCCACGGGCTCGACTTGGACGTGGACCCGCTTGACCTGGGCCTAGGCCCACCTGGCTTGGAGGTTGACTTTGATTTTTGACTTGGTCAACCGGGGTGTAAATTTTTACCCCAACACTGACGTCACCAAGGAGCCGCGGTTCCGCGGTCAAAATGTGCTAATGGCCGCGGTTCGGCGGTCAACTAATAGGTTCAGTTGTCCAATTTTGTTCTGTTTCTCTGTTGTGCTTATCCTCGGCTTGTTCAGATCTGCTGTTTTCTGTTTTGCCCTCTGGATTTTTCCAGATCTGAATCTGTTCGTCGATCCTGTACAATTCAAACAAAAACCCTTCAAAGAATAACAAGATGATAAAATTTTTTTTATATATATATTTTTTTTCAGTTTTTATGATTTTTCAATTTCTATATTAACCCGAAATTATAAAAAGAAAATAACCACGCCATCCCCGGCAACGGCGCCATTTGATTTAATGTTGAGTTTTGTGATCAAAGAATTGTTAACCGCAATCAAGAACGGCGTCGTTTGGTAGCTAGCCGGTGAGTACGGGTCGGTCCACATGGATTTTGTGTATTCTCAATTTGTTCTAACGAGTTAATTCCAAACGGTGTTGGATTGATTATCACTAAAAACTAAGTTGATCTAGACTATGATTAAAATCTTGCTAGGGTTAGGTTTAGCTTAAGTTTAGAAAGTCAATATTCCTCACCATTTTCTATGCCCTAATTAAGATCTATGAGGTGTTATGGTAATAATTAATAAAGTGGATTAGTACCATCGGGAAGAAACTAGGGTTCTTCCTCTAGGTTCTTGTCCTTCCTTTCATAATTCTTACCCTAACCTCCATGGAAAACATGCACAACCGGTCTTTTAAACTACGTTTCACCGCTACCTCGTAGGATAAGGTGCCGTAGGGAGCGGTGTGTGTATGTATGCATGAAGTCCTATAAAAATATGTGACGGGAAAGAAAGGGTGAGAGATTTTCATCTCTCAAACCTTTCCTATTCCTAACCTAACAAGTGAGGAACTACTCACTCATTAGGGAATTTATTAAAAGAAACATTTTTTATCTACGGCAAATAATTAAAAGTCCTAAACTAATTAACTAGGGCAGAAAATAAAAATTCTATACTATGGCAGAAAAGAAATTACCTAGGGCATGGAAATGAAAAACTACTTACTTTATTTGATGCTCTCTTCATACATTACAGAAATTTAAAATTCTGAATTTTGATAAATGAAATGAGGCACAAGAAGAGGCATACCTCAAAAAGAGGTTTAGGGTTTCTATTTATAGATCATAGAAACCCTAAGGTTACATTCGATTCACATCTGCATTTACAAATATACCCTAAAGAAGCCTGGTCAACGCACCGCCGCACCATGAAAATTCCCACAGACACGTATTCCATATGGCCGCGGATCCATGGCCAGAAAGTAGGTTTGGCCACGGTTCGGCGGCCATGTTATGGGCTTGTTGGCTGCATTTTCCTGGGTTGCTTCTGGTTGCATTTGGCTTCTTGTTTTTTCTCTTGGCTTCTCAGATTGTCTTCTAGTTTGCTTCCAGATTTACACAGTGCATATTGTCGTGGACTTTTACCCTTTGCTTCGTGACGAAATCTTGAACCTTGCGCTGCCTTTGTACTTTGTGAAATTGTCCATTGATCTTCGTTTATTTTTCAAAATGTAGGCATGATCAAGATTCCACCATTTATCGGTCGTAGTCTCACTTTTGTATCATTTTTTCATCAATTTCACTGTTTTTGTTCTGAGAACCTGTAACCTGCAACTATATAGCAGACATGGATCAAAAGCACCTGTTTATTTGTAAAAAGAATAAGAATGGGGAATATAATAATACAGAATTATGATATGAACAGGCTAAGAAGTTAAACTCCCTCGAGAGCTGTGCTCTGCAAACAGATGCCACACCTGTCGACCTTAATTAAGAAGGGAATAAAATTCCCCAAAGTTTTTTTCTAAAGAGCTATGCTCTGTAAAAACAATAGTATAATCTATCAGAACCCTTAAAAGCAAATCTTTTTACAGAGTAAAATCCCAAGATCTTTAAGATCTGCAAAACAAACTCTAAGAGTTCTTCATGGAAGATGAACAGTGTTCTAATTAAATAACCCTAAAAAAACTTTTTTAAGATCTGTGATCTAAGAAGTGCAAAGCTCTGATTAATGGGTTCGATTATGATCCTTACCAAAATTTTGGGCAGAGTCCTAACTATAGAAAGGATTTCTTTGGGCAGAGATCTAAGCTCTGAAAAAAAGAATTAAATTCTCAGAAGAAGAAAGAACAGAAGAAGATGAACAACAGTCATCTCAAGGGCTAAAGGCCCTACTTATAGGCAGGGGAAGCCGATCCAACTTCCAAGAAGATCCAACGGTGGGAAAGCTGCCACCGCTGCACTCACGTGTAAGCCACGTGAGCGCAACGGTGGGGCCCATTTGTTTCTCCCCAATAAAAGAGCAAACCTCTGTTCAAAATTTGAAAGAGGCGGCGCCTCACGTGCCTTGCACGAAGTCGCCAATGTGAAGAGTTAAAAACTCAGACGCAGTGCCTCATGTGCCTTGCACGAGGGCGCCAGCGCCAAAAGTTAAAACTCTGAGACAGCGCCTCACGTGCCTTGAACGAGGGCGCCAGCGCCAAGAGTTAAAAACTCTTAGACAGCGCCTCACGTGCTTTACACGAGGGCGCCGGTGCCAAGAGTTAAAAACTTTGAGGCAGCGCCTCACGTGGCTTGCACGAGGACGCCAGCGCCAAGAGTTAAAAACTCTAAGGCAGCGCCTCACGTGCCTTGCACGAGGGCGCCCGTGCCAGAATTAAAAGTTCTTTGCCATTGGATTAAGGATCCAACGGAGATGATAAATCATTAAAATACAGAATTAAATTCTGTTGAGGAAATATTCCTCAAATCTTCTAAACGGGAAAGATTATTCTCTGTAAAACAGAGTACCGTTGGATTAAAAATCCAATGGTGATTAAAAATCACCAAGCTACAGAATAAGCTCTGTATGAGAAAATATTTCTCCAATCTTGTTAAAAACAAGAAAAATATTTTCTGTAAAATAGAAATCCTTGGATCAAAGATCCAACGGTGGATAAAATCCCCAAATCAATTAAGGATCTCTTAATGAGAGATTTCTTTAACTAAATCAAATAACTTGCCTCCACTATATAAAGGCCTCAAGACTTCAAGTCTTGCACAGCTGAACCCCTCCATAAACTTCAAGTTCAGAAAGAAAATAAAGAAAAAAAGAAAGCTTTAAGAGAGAAGAAAGAAGAAGAACTTTCTTTATGGTAAATAAAAGTAATAGAGATCAGAGTATCTCATCTGTATATCTAAGGGTTTAACCATCATAAAAGAACATAGTTCTTTCCTTGGATCTAAGATCCATGAGACAAGTCTCCCACAAATGAGAATTTAATTCTTATGGGGATGAATTTGTTCTTGTGGATCGAAGATCCAGAGAAGAACAGAGAATTGAACTCTTCAGAACATAATACTGTTTCCCCCTAATAAAAGAGCAAAGCTCTGTTCAAAATTTGAAAAAGGCAGCGCCTCACATTCCTTGCATGAGGGCGCTAGCGCCAAGAGTTAAAAAACTCTGAGGCAGCGCCTCACGTGCCTTGCACGAGGGCACGAGCGCCAAGAGTTTAAAACTCTGAGGCAGCGCCTCACATGCCTTGCACGAGGGCGCCAGCGCCAAGAGTTAAAAACTTTGAGACAGCGCCTCACGTGCCCCGCACGAGGGCACTGGTGCCAGAACTAAAAGTTCTCTGCCGTTGGATCAAAGATCCAACGGAGACGATAAATCATCAAAACACAGAATTAAATTCTGTTGAGAAAATGTTCCTCAAATCTTTCTGAACGAGAAAGGTTATTCTCTGTAAAACAGAGCACCATTGGATTAAAGATCCAATGGTTATTAAAAATCACCAAATTATAGAAAAAGATCTGTATGGAAAATATTTTCCCAATCTTTCTGAAAAAGAAAGATCATGCTCTGTAAAACAGAGCACCATTGGATTAAAGATCCAATGGTGATTAAAAATCACCAAATTACAGAATAAGCTCTGTATGGAAAATATTTTCCCAATCTTCTGTAAAAACAGAAGTCCTAGGATCAAAGATCCAATGGTGGATAATATCCCCAAATCAATTAAGGATCTCTCAATGAGAGATTTCTTTAACTGAATCAACAAATTTGCCTCCACTATATAAAGGCCCCAAGACTTCAAGTCTTAATGAGAGGAACCCCCCATAAACTTCAAGTCCAAAAAGAAGAGCATGCAAAAAGAGTTTTAAGAGAGAAGAAAGAAGAACTTTCTTCAAGGTAAAAAGAGATCATAGTATCTCATTTGCATACCCAAGAGTTTAACCCTTATAAAAGAACATAGTTCTTTCCCTGGATCTGAGATCCATGAGACAAGTCTCCCACAAATGAGAATTTAATTCTCATAGGGATGAATTTGTTCTTGGGGATTGATGATCCAGAGGAGAACAAAGAATTGAATTCTTCAGAAAAATGCACAAAGAAGGAAACAACGCCGAGCGCCTCACGTGCCCCTGACGTGGGTGTTGCTTAATAAAGAGTGTTTAGCACTCGGTGGTTGGCGTCCAGCGCCGAGCGCCCCACGTGCCCCTCACGTGGGTGCTTCTTAATAAGGAGTGCCTAGCACTTATCGGTTGGCGCTCAGCGCCAAGCGCCCCACGTTCCCCTCACGTGGGCGCTGCTAAAATAAGGAGTGCCTAGCACTCTTCGGTTGGCGCCCAGCGCCGAGTGCCTCACGTGCCCCTCACGTGGACGCTGTTTAACATAAAGCGCTCTGTAAATAGAGCCCAGCGCCATAAAGAGTGTTTAACACTCAATAAAAAAAACAAAAAATAGGGTGAGCATCAGAGCCCATATCAATGCTAAGCATTGTTGCACAGAAAAGGGACCGAGCCCAAACACGTGTTTAATACTTTATTCAAAAACTGAGTGGGCTGAGTCCAAGTTGACCAAAAATCCCTAATTCAGATCAACCGAGCCCATGTGATCACAATTTTTCTAAATTGGTCTTAGTCCTAAACCCAATTACAGATCTCCCAACTAACATTGGTTCAAGGGTACATCTCTTCACACCTATGATATATGTCGTTGTAATTCTTCAATATCTTCAGAGAGGTGGCGGGTCACGACAACCAACAATGCCACGGACCGTAATGTCCTTAAACTAGCTGTGGACCGCAACGTCCTTAAACTAAAACCATGAAGCCCAAATGCTCTTTCTTAGAATAAAAAATGATCCTGAACCCTCGTTAAGTAGATCTTAGTCCAACATCGGATTAACGTATCCTTAACAAATATTTAAGTCGATCTTAATTTTAAACAAGGTTAGCGATTCTTAAATCAAACCAAACCCAAAACTAAGAAAATACGGATTTGGACTAATCCACGCCCTACTGGCGACAACACAAATTAATCTTCATATGCAATCCACGGGCAACTAAAAATAAAATAAACACACATGACACGAAGTGACCTTTTGGAGCAGGAGAAAGTGGTTACCGCGATGCGGTAACGTAATTAACTGTAGGGGCTTGCGTCTGCAGGGAAAAGCGCCCCCACAATCAAAAACCCCTCACAACGAGGGGAAATCTGATGAAGTCCGCTACAACGGCCGCATCCGTCCAAACCTCCGATACACGGTGCCATAAATCAGCTTGGCATCTTTGGAGAGGTGGACGGATAAATCCAAATAGCATCTGCCCCCAAAATTCAGGCCAGACATCCTAACGTCCCGGTTGCGTCTTTCGGCAGTAAACAGATTCTGGCACGCCAGGTGGGTCCTTTTTCTCTTTCCACTCCACACTTCGTGTTTCGTGTTTACGAACGAATCGCGGTTTAATATGGTTGCCTCTGGATTCGAGGTACTAAGATTTGGTATCTTGCTCCATGCAGAAGAGAAGATGACGTTGATGGCTTCCAACTGCACCAATTGCAACAACAACTACCACTCCGTCCCTATTGAAGGAGTGACTTATGAGCCCCAAGCGGCCTCCATCTTTGCGATGCCAGTGGGACAGGTGGCTCAGGACACCACTGGATTGTTCTTTGGGACCATGATCCCGCCAACGAGCTTTAGTGCCCCGGTGCCGTAATAAGAAGCTCTGAAAAAGTCAGTCTTCGATCGGCTTACAACTACCACTGCCCCTCTCAACGGGTCATCCAATTCCAATGCCTCAGTCTTTAACAGATTGGGCTAAGGCTCCAGTGTGTCCGTAAAGAGGCCTGCAATACCTGAAGGGGTAATCCCGAAGCGGATAGCCATTCCAGCTCCGGTAGACGAAGTCGTCAAAGGGGCTTCTCCTGCTTTTTCAGTTAAAGCTAAGGGATCGGTCTTCGCAAGACTGTCCGTTCCAACTCCTGCTATGGGTGAGGTCGTTACAAGTGCTTCCCCTATTCGAAAGTCAGTCTTCGACAGGTTAAACGTTCCCTCTCAACCGACGTCAGTTTTTGACAGGTTAGCACCAACAGCAGCCTCTCATCAAAGCAAAAGGCATGACGAGGTTGCTTCTATAACTGAGGTGATCCCATCAGCAAGACATGATCGACATCGCCATTGGCGCCGGGTGAGGAAAGCTGGGGGCAACTCTCCCTCTGGAATTACTCCGCCAGCTCCAACGGTGGAAGTTGATGCCACTGTTCCAACTGGGAACGGTTTTGAACTGCTCAGGAGAGTGTGCAAGAACTCTCCAACAGCCATATTGAAGAAATCTCCTCCGCCTGTTGAAAGCATAACACATGTGAAGCTAGAACAACCTCCTCAGCGGTTGTCCTCCAAGATCCACAGAGTTTGGCGGAAGGTCCAAGACTCTGTAATTGACGAAGAATGCTCCGCTGGCTGAAGATGACGAAGGCTCGGCAAGAGGAGGACCATCCCTCTGCCTTACCACAAAAGGTATCATCTGCATGGGTGCCTGCCGCAACGGCCCCCTCAACCTTGACTTCCCACAAAAAGAGAAGGCATGAGAATCTCCCACCACTGACGGTAAATATCAAAGGCAGTGGACCTAAACGCCCCAAGTCTGGGGGCATAGTTGTCCATACCGTCTACATGGCATCCGGAAAAGAGTATAGTCATGCTTCCGTGAGTCATCGACCATTCACACGATCTGTGACGAAAGCTCAGGAGAAACAACAAAAACTCCAAGAGATGTTGACAAGAATGGACACGCTCACTGGGCAGAAAGAAAGCCCGGAAGTATCGTTGGAACAACGCCAAGAGCAGGAGACTGACACAGAATTCCTACGGAGGATTCTTGAAAAGAAGGATAAAGAGGCCGTGGAACAAGCGGCTAATATAAAACAGATGGCGCTGCTGTTCCAAGATATGGTTGGGATGATGATCCAGCCGGATCCTCCAGCTGAAGACCCTCCAATGATCATTGAGGACGACAGAGGAGAGACATCGAACCCTCATCCGACTTTGTCAGTAGCCAGGGAGGAAACGATCTCCAAAGTTACCCTTGATGGCTATATAGCTCAACAAATACGAGCTCATCAAGCGAACGAAGCGGCATGACAAGTCGTCAGAACTGGGTGACCTTATCCAGGCTGGTACGACCAAATTAAGTACCTGCCAGGATATACGATCCCTAAATTCCATGTGTATAAGTGGACGGGCAATCCGAACCAAAACGTTGCTCAATTCAGAGCTCTATGCGGCAATACTGGAGGCGATGACAAACTATTGCCTCGCCAATTTGTCGGCAGCTTGGCGGAGATGGCATTTGAATGATACTCCAAGCTCCCAAATGACTCCGTCAAGACATTTACGGAGATAGAACTACTATTCACACAGCGGTTTGCAAGTGCAAGCGAGCGCACCCCAATCACAGCATTAATCAACGCCAGAGTGAAGCCGAGAGAAACCTGGGTTCACTACGCAATTCGGTGGCGGAACCTATGGTCGAAGTGTGAACAGCGCATAGAAGAAGCTCCTGCTGTAGGCATGTTCGTAGGGACCCTTGATTCTCACGTAACCATATCCCAGTTTATGATGTTCTTCAAGCCGACCACTTTCCAGGCCTTGATTGACAAACTGGCCTAAATGGACCAGATGGGCCACAGGCCGTCCTTTTTAAAGACATATCTTTGGAATGAAAAAGGTAAAGGGAAAGCGACTTTCGTCGCCAACGCTCAACAACAACCGAATGACCCAAAACCGGTTGTTCGCCAAAACAGCAGACCGCGAGCCCTCGAAGAGAAGTTGAGACGTCCTTACTTGTTCCCCCGGGATAAAACAAGGAGATTATTCGAACTAGCGGTGCGCAACAGGCTCAGCACTCTGCCGGATCCAAGATGCCTACTGCAATCGGGTGACGTCAAAAATCCTAATTACTGCCCCTACCATCGAATAGTGGGCCATCCAATCGAAGATTTCTATGTCTTCAAAAACTGGGTTGAAGACCAGTACCAACAGGGCAAGCTCGTGTTGTCCGAAAACTGGAAGGTAAACCCGCAGCAGCAGCACACTCCTAAAAGGTGGATACGCCGGAGGCATCATGCTCATTTATAGAAAAAGCTCTGTGGGAAGTGGTCCTTTCAGCTAAAACTAAAAGAATGCTGAAAGATCTTCAATCATGCCCGGCGATTAGGTAGAAAAACCCGCTGGAGCCTGAAATTATTGACGGAATGCTGAAACCACGCCTAACGCCAAAAGTTAGTAACGATGGACAAAACCTCCAGGCCAAACCTCCGAAATCTTCAAAGAAAAAGAAGAAGGCCAAGAAGCCCGTGCAGCTCGACGACAATCGTACAGGTCTGCAAAAGTACATCGGCGCACGGGAGGAATACGACCAAAAAGCGTGGACACCAGTCACACTGGAAGAATTCCTCAAGCATATTCTTGAAAATAGAGACAGTCACATTGATGAAGGAGACGACTCATCAGAAGAACCCGAGAAGGAGTATGTGGCGAGCTGCCACATGATCTCTCACTCATCGATAAATAGCAAAGAAGCTCCTGACGCAGAGAAACCGGGGGCAGGTCCAGAGCCAGAATCCATGGAACCGTCAGATAACCTCATCGATAAGATGCTGAATGAAGCTCTTCAAAAGAGCAAGGCTGATCGAGAACGTGAAGCGGCCATTTATGAAAAGGCCAAGCATCGGTGTCAGGCCGAAAAAGCTCCGGTGATGAGAAGACATAAAGTACCGCAACCGGATCTAAGTGCCCTTGCCACCAGCAAGAGCAAAATCAAGATAAGGAAGCAGTTCGCCAAAGCTCTGTCAATGGGAATGAAGCTGCCACCTTTCAAAGAAAATACTTCCGAGAGTATGTGCCTCGACGATCCGGATGTACATCCGAACTACTGCTTATACCATCATAAGGTCACGCACCCTACCGAAAAGTGTAATGCCTTCAAGAAGTGGTGGCAGGGATATGTTGCCCATCGACAACAATTTAAGTGAATGAAGCGCAAAGCCCATCGGGAACAGAGAAGCGCGACAGACGAGGGTGAAGGAACAGCCGGTAACTGTCATATGGTTGATGCCATCCCGACAAGAGCAAAACCACAAGTTCTTATCTTCGGGAGCGATTCTAACTAAGAAATAGCCCTCGGCCCTCTCTTCAAGGAATCCACCTATGAAAAAGAAGAGGAGATGAAGAACTGTGAGAACATTCAGCTGCGTAACCGTACGTTGTCTGAAAAGAATCTCGGACCATCAAACAAAGGTTCGAGCAAAAGGGACAAAGGGAAGGAAAAAGTCTCTGAGGAGATTGCTCTCGATGATAGAGTTGTCGAAGAGCTCACAACTAAGGACCCGCTCAAGAAGAACAAGGTGGATTACAATGTCCTGACGCATCTGAGAAAGATACCCGCACAATTGAGTATCTTGGATGCCCTTCTCCTGTCTAAAGAGGCACGAGATTCCCTGATCAAGGCGTTACAAGAGCCCGACCAGTTTCAAGCTTTCCCGGCGGAAGAAAAGATGAAGGACGAGCTAGAAGAAGTCCACACGGCTGATATCACCTTCAGTGACGAAGACCTCCTTCTCGGAACATGCGAGCACAACCGTCCACTGTATGTAACTGGGTATTGTCATGATATCAAAATATGGAAGATTCTGGTCGACAACTGGTCATCCATCAACCTTCTCAATGTAAGAGTGTTGAAGGAGATTTGCATGAATGTTCAACACGTGGCAATGGACAAAATTACTATCTCCGGGTTCGACTCGCAGTCATCACAAATGCTCAGGTCTGTAATACTGACACTGTATTTTGGGCTGCTCATCACCGACATCAAGTTCCGTGTTATTGATGCCAAGACTTGCTACAACGCTTTGCTCGGTAGGTCTTGGTTACATGAGTACAACATCATTCCTCCTACACAACACCAGTGTATGAAGTACTTCAAGGACTACCTCGAGTACATAATTACAGGGGAGATGAACCCATTCTCCATAAATGAAGTTCGCAAATATAAAGACGCCAAGTACTTATTACCAGACTTCGAAGACATGGAAAGATGTCGCAAAACGGAGAATAAACAAAAAGCCATCGCCTCTATACCGATATTCGGGAGTGATACCGAAGAAGATGAAGAGATGGTCTACTCGGGACAACCCCTAGGCAATAGGCCAGGACCATCTACTCTTATTTTGTTCTTTGGCAGTGACTCTGAAGACGAGGCCAACGCAGTGTTCTCCGTCCGCCCGTCGATGTAGACCTTTGCTGGAGCTGACCAGAGTTTACAGATTACCCTGGTCCGCAGCGGCATTACAAAGAACTTGATGCACTTGATACGCACAACGTGCAAGAGCTGCAGACCTTCTACGTCCCTCCTCGCCAAAGAAGTGAAAAGGCGATCCTTTTCTACCAATCCGCGGAGACTAAAGTGAAGAAAGAAGTATGGCACGGTGCCGAACCTGCGCTCGACAGGCTTCAACCGATCCGTCTGTCCAGATACTACACAGAGGGACTGAAAAAGCTATTGAGACGCCAAGGCATACCCTTCAAGCAGACCGCTTGACAAGCCCAGTTTTATAACAAGATTTGGGACGTTCCCGGGACTCAACGGAAGATGCCCAACGGGAGAATGGAGACGACTGGCTTTGGATACTTTCGGCCCAATAAACGGGAGCGGTTCCAAGGCTGTCGTGTCATAAATAACTCCGGTGGAGAAGCGAATGCATTTCCGGACAGCGTTGATGTCGAACCAGAGCGAGATCCCGCCATGAGAATACCAAGCCCGTCAGTCGAAGAAAAGATTGATAAGTTAATAAGCGAAGCGGGTCAAAAAGTTCGGGATGACCATAGCCGCGAAATGGCTATTTATGAGAAAGCCAGAACGCAACGTATCATTCAGCAGGTTACGGAGGATGACGATCCCCTTCACCCTCAGCCCGCTGTGCGTTCTTATGGAAAAAAGAAAGCCCGACGAAGAAGCAATAATAAGGTAAAGACCGGGAATGATGTTCGAAAACAGCGAGGCGGATCCAAGAAGCCATGCGATCGAGGAGAAGTCGCTGGAATCCGTATTTTATGAAAAAGATGGGTCGGGAGTACTCTTTCCCTCAAGACAAGACAAGAAAAATCTTCGACCTTGTCATGAAATATCAAATGATGATGCTCCCGGAGTCTCGATACCCCGAACAGATGAATGAGGTACATCACCCGGATTATTGCTCCTACCACTGAGTAGTAGGACATCCTCTTAAAGACTGCTTCACCTTCAAAATCTGGGTTAAAGATCAGTATCAGCAAGGCAGGTTTGCTCTATCCGACAGTTGGAGGGTAGCCCCGCCGCGAAAGCATGAGCCGAGAACGACTTACACTGTGAGGGAAAGTCTTGATTAGCATTGTGCTTGGAAACGAGCTTGTACCTGCCATATGATAACGTTCTCAAAGGATGGAGAGTACGAGAATACGAACGACCACCCCCAATGCTTCGCAAATGAAGATGAGAACGAGGTGATCTCAGAATTTCCACCGGCGCCAAAAGAGCTGGAAGATGGGATACACACCACACCAGAAAACTTGAGAAAAATCGACCTGGGAATGGCAAACGACCCAAGGCCAACGTTCGTCAGTGAGTTGCTGTCCGAGGAACAGGTGGCTACGTTAAAAGACGTGCTTATGCAGTATAAGGACTGCTTCACATGGAACTTTTTCGAGATGCCGGGATAAGATTCAGAGATAGATGTGCATAAACTGGCGATATCGCCGGACGTCAAGCCAGTCAAACAGGCGCCAAGAAGAATGCGGCTCGAGCTTGAGATGGGTATCAATGCCGAAGTCAAGAAGCTAATCGACTCCGGCTTCATCCAAGAAGTTCAATACAATGACTGGATCGCCAATATCGTTCCGGTAATGAAGAAAAATGGGACAGTACGCATCTGCGTAGATTTTCAGGATCTCAACAAAGCTTGTCCGAAAGATGACTTCCCAGTGCATGTAACTGAGCTGATGATCGATAACACATCCACCCATGAAGTCTTCTCCTTCATGGACGGATCCTCGGGTACAACCAAATCAAGATGTATCCTGAAGACCAAAAGCACACTACTTTCCGGACTCCGCTGGGCATATTCTGCTACAAAGTGATGCCATTCGGTCTGAAGAACGCTGACATCACCTACCAGAGGGCCATGACAAAGATATTCGATGACCTCGTACATAAGATTGTTGAATGTTATATCGACGAATTCGTGCTGAAAAGAAAATCATATGAGGAACACTGGGAGCATCTGAAGCTAGTGTTCCAGCACCTTCGGAAGTACAACCTGAAAATGAACTCTCTGAAATGCGCGTTTGGAGTTTCCTCGGGTAAATTCCTGGGATTCATCGTATGACACCGGGGCATCGAAATAGACCCGTCAAAGATCAAGGCGATTATGGAAATGCCTTCGCCAAGAACTCTCAAGCAACTGCGGTCTCTCCAAGGAAAGCTCACGTATATCCGGCGGTTATAGCTAACCTCTCCGGCAAATGCCGTCCCTACAGTCATCTAATGAAGAAAGGGACCCCGTTCGTTTGGGATTGCAAATGCCAAAGCGCACTGGACGAAATCAAGCAATATCTGCAGAACCCGCCGGTACTGACCACTCTGGTCAAGGGAATGCCCCTCATCATGTACACAACAACCCTTGAAGGTTCTTTAGGCGCGTTATGGGCACAAGAGAACGACCAGGGGAAGGAGAGAACTCTCTACTATTTGAGTCGAGTTCTCCTGGGGGCAGAAAATAACTACTCCCCCATTGAAAAGTATTGCCTGGCGCTGATCTTCACGGTAATGAAGCTTCGACATTATGCATTGGCACATGAGATCCAACTCATATCAAAGGTGGATCCTCTCAAGTATTTGATGTCAAGAGCCATGCTAACAGGAAGGCTTGCCAAATAGGCCTTCCTCTTGATGGAGTTCTCGATAGTATATCGACCCCTCAAGGCAATAAAAATCCAGGTCATCGCCGATTTTCTCGCTGAGCATCCGATACCTGCCGACTCTCCCTTGAACTGCGAGTTGCTGGACGAACACGCGTTTGACTCAATCGACGGGGAGAAATAAGGGAGTGATACCCGATGGGAACTCTACTTTGATGGATCATCCTCCTTGAAGAAGCGAAAGCAAAATACCCCCATGATTAAATCCGGGGTGGGCCTCATCTTTGTGACTCTACCAGGAGGGATAATGCGTTTTGCCCTTTCTTTAACGGAGCCGAGAACAAACAATGAAGCCGAATATAAGGCTTTGATAGCAGGTCTCGAGATTGCTGTCAACATAGGAATCGAAAACCTCCTCATATATGGAGAATCCCAGATGGTCGTTAGCCAAGTAAATGGTGCCTACCAGACGTGCAAGCCAGAACTGATCAGGTATGGTGAAAGAGTGCAATAACTGCTGTCTCATATCCCTTCCTACACCCTGGAAAGCATACCGCGTGCGGAAAATAGCAAGGCGGATGCCTTAGCCAAGCTCGCTAAAGAACTGGCCGACAAAAACATCGATGACGTAAAGATCATTGTGCAAAGTCGCCGGATTCTCGTTCCAGTAGAAATATCTCCGAAGATGTCTAAAGGAGAGGAAGCAACCGAACAAGAGGCCTTCCAATTGGAGGATGAAGAAAAGGCGCGAGATTGGAGAGAAGTCTTTGTAGACTACTTCAAATCCCATTGAACGCCCGAAGACTCGTTGTCAAGACATCAGCTCATGAAGCGAGCCATGTCTTTCGCCTTCGTTAATGGTACTCTTTATAAGAGATCATTCGATTGTCTATGGCTGAGATACCTAGGACTAGAAGAAGCAAAAAGGGTCGTCCAAGAAACTCGTGACGGACTTTGCGGTTCCCATCAAGCTGGGCCAAAGATGAAGCTGGAGATCAAAAGAATGGGCTACTATTGGCCCACAATGGTTCAGGACTGCCTCGAATATGCGAAGCAGTGTCACTCGTGCCAAATTCATGGGGACTTTATCCATCAACATCCAAATCCGCTACATCCGACATTGGCTAGTTGGTAAGTCGAAATGCGGGGAACCGATATAATCGGGCCCATCGAGCCAGCATCATCCATGAGATATCGATTCATATTAGCAACAACCGATTACTTCTCTAAATGGGCAGGAGCAATACCGTTAAGGGAAGTGAAGACGGAGAACATTCTTCATTTCTTCAGGACGCATGTCATTTACCGGTTCGGCACTCCGCGGCGGATCATCTCGGATAACGGGCCAGCCTACAGAAGCCATAAGATCAGTCGCTTCGCACAGAATCATAAAATAGATTGGAGATATTCTTCAGTTTACAATCCCCGAGCTAATGGTCTAGTTGAGACTTTCAACAAGACCTTGACAAAGATCATAAAGAAAATGGTGTCCATAAATAAAAAGGACTGGCATGAGAGATTGCATGAAACTCTCTGGGCCCATCAGATTACGTTCAAGACGGCCACGAACACAACGCCATTTGCGTTAGTATTCGGCACGGAAGCAGTACTTCCCTTAGAGATAGAACTACCCTCTCTACGAGTGGCGGTTCAGTATGAAATAACGGACGAAGAGAATGCCCATCTTCGACTTGAGGAACTTGATGTCCTTGATGAAACTCGTCTCATGGTGCAGCAAAATCTAGAAGCATACAAAGCGAGGAAGACGCGCTCATACGAAAGACTGACTAGGATGAGAACATTCTGCCAAGGCGAACTCGTGTTAGTCGTAACAAGACCTATGATCCCCAACCGTTCCAAACAGGGGAAATTCGAGCCAAATTATGAGGGCCCGTACATCATTGACAAGGTCTACCAAGGTGGGGCCTACTTGCTCATGGATATGCATGGTGAAAGACCTTTCCGGCCAATAAACGACCAGTTCCTGAAGAAATACTACGCCTGACAAGTCACAGCTCAGGTTAATAATGGATGACGATGCTCGTGTCCGCTCGCTATCTCCATGAGTCCAAACTCTATAGGTAGTATCCAGCGAAATCGCGCTTCAAAATGCTACGGACCGAGATGTCCTTAAACTAGTTACGGACCGCAACGTCTTTAAACTAGCTGTGGACCGAGATATCATTAAACTAATATTGGACCAAGATGTCTTTAAAATAACAATGGACCGAGATGTCTTTAAACTAATAACGTCGCCTCTAACACGGCGATAGTGGAATGCAAGTCCATAAGTCCCAGCGGTGAGGTTGCAAAAAAAATCCCACCGGCAAACGGATGGGTCACATGCGGCGAAACTATTCTCGAGAGTTTCACCGTGCAAAAAAAGGGGGTACGTCCACAAGCGAAATGGGCACGGATGAAAACACGAAAGGGCGCCGTGAGTAAAAACAGCAGGACTACTGGCGAGTTTGTGAAAACCCGAAAGAGCGCAATCTCGTTAAAATAAAGACACCTATAAGGTCCTCTCGATCTTATGAGGTGAAAATACCTGTGAGATCCTCACGACTCAAAAGGGAGCAACACACTTAGGGATCCACACGATTCCTAAGGAAAAATTGCACTTACGAGATCCTCACGACACGTAAGGAGAATTCCCCCTATGAGACCCTCACGGCTCATAGGATTCGAAAGCCTTAAGTTATAGGGATCTGAACATGTTCTTAAGCCATCACATCCCCCAGTTTTCCCTACAAGCGGTTCAATATTGACCCTTGTATACAATCCACTGGCATAAATAAACGTCTCCCCCACCAAGTTCCACCAATGGCACAAAATTTTCCCATTTGGTGAACGACATTTATAAGTTCTCTCGACTTATAAGGAGAAAACACTCTTGTAAGATCCTTACGACTTATAAGAGAACACACACTTAGGAATCCTCATGACTCCTAAGGAGAAAACACACCTACGACATCCTCACGACTCGTAGGGAGAAACGCCTTTATGAGACCCTTACAGCTCATGAAGTCAAAAGCCTTAGTCGACATGATCCTAACCCTATTTGCTAAGCCACCTTTGTTCGAATCAAAAAAGGCAAATGATGATTCGCTCCTGGCAACATCCCAGTTGTAGCGAAACTGATGCCTAAATCGGTATCAAATCCCGGGTCCTTTCACGACAAATGATGATTCGCTCCTGGCAATATTCCAGTCGCAGTGATGCTGATGCCAAAATTGGTGTCATATCTCAAGTTCCATACTCGCAACGAAAATCACCGAGCCAAAAATTCATATGAAATAGCCGAAATGATAGGGCAACTCGCAACAAAAATCAGTGAGTAAAATATATGCATATAAAAATAGCCGAAATGATTGGGCAACTCGCAATAAAAGGCAGCGAGTAAAGAAAAAGAAAAATAGCCAAAATGATTGGGCACCGCGGAAAATAGCCGAAATGATTGGGCACCGCGGAAAATAGCCGAAATGATTGGGCAATCGTGACTTTCGCGATAAAAGAGCTGAAATGATAGAGTATCGCGGAAAGAAATTAAAAAAATGAAACTTTGCCCTATAGGTGAGATCACATTGACCCCCGTATACAATCCATGGGAACAAACAGAAAAGGGAACCATATCGTCTCACCAGGATTCGCCAAAGGGAAGCCACATCTCGATGGCTACACCTACAGCCTAGAAATCAATAACGGCGTTCCTTCTCGTCCCTCCAGCAAGAAGCAGACATGGCGTCAGCAAAACAAAGCCACGACAAAGTCCCCTAGTTCCAAATCTCGATGGTTCACAGACAGCCTAGAGACTATCCCAGAGCCATGGCAGAGTCCCTAGTTCCAAGTTTCGATGGCAGCATCCACAGCCTAGAAATCAACAACAACGTCCTTCCTCCTTCCAGTAGGATACAGTCACGACATCAACAAACGGAGCTATGACAAAGTCCGCTAGTTCCAAACCTCGATGGTTCACAGACCAGAGACAACCTCGACATTCTTCGCAATATTGCAGACACAATGTCAACCAACGAAGCAAAGGAAGATCCCTAGCTTCAGGGTCTTAATGGCAACTCAAATGAGACCTAAAAGACTATCGGAGACCATCCCACTCCAGCGCGGAGTGGTCATGACTCATCGGGGCTCCCAAACTGAGCCTAATCTCAAGTAAAAAGCGACATGGAATATCCCTAACGCTTGCTCTTTCAACGGTAATATTACCTAAAAGATTACTTGAAGACGTCTTGTCCAGCCCCCGAAGGGATCAGAGACACGACAGTCGCGGGGCTTCCCGAACAGCAAGATTGCATATCGGGGAATATATCGGCTAACGCGACGGTGCGACGGGTAAAAAACCCTAGTACCACAGACCCTAACGGACTTCTATTAGCATGAGTTAACTGTGACGTTATGAAACCCTTGCGAGAACTTCTCGATTCGTCTTGACTCGTGAGGAAATTAGTATCCTTGCGAGAACTTCTCGATACGTCTTGACTCGTAGGGAAAAGCCTTAGGCAATGAGGATAAGGACTTATTTCCTAAGCACTGGGGCCCTGCAAGTCGGTCCGAGATGGACTATTGCATACTATTCATGGGCCACACTCTCCAAAGTCGAATATTGACAAGGAGGGAAATAACCACTTACGAGTCCTCTCGACTTATAAGAGGGAAAATTCTCTTGTGAGATCCTTACGACTCACGAGAGGAAATACACACTTAGAAATCCTCACGATTTCTAAGGAAAAAATACACCTATGGGATCTTCTCGACTCGTAGGGAGAAAAGACTTTATGAGACCCTCACGGCTCGTAAAGTTGAAATGTCTTAGGCGGAAGATCTGAACCTGTCTCCTAAGCCATCGTTGTCCTGCAAAGAGATCAAGATAGACTATCTATAAGCTGCATTTGCTAAAAGGGACACGCCCATATAAAATAAAGGATGTCTTTTATTCATGAATTCAAGTGAATACAAGATACATTTCATAAAGGAATCAAAATGAGTACATGTCATTCATAAACCGCAAGTTTACAGTAAAAAAAAGGGTACAAAAGACGGTTATTGAGGAGAAGGCGTCTTCAACAAATCAACAAGCCGTTCACGCTCTCCTCTCAATCCTTTCTTGTGATCGGCCGCCGCGGCCAACTCTGCTTCAACTTGAGCCCGTTGTCGCGGACAGAACGAAAGCTTTTCATCGGTTCCTAGCATGGCAGCTTCGCAGTCCTGCATGACCCGCTCAGTGGAGTCAAGCGTCCTCTTCAGCATCAACCCATCCGAAATACACCTCTGGAGACTGTCGAAAACGGCTTTGTGTTGTGCAGCATTCACTTCAATCTAGGTGTGCAATCGAACGGATTCGCTGGAAGCCACCTCATGTTCCTTTCATCTCAAGGCCGCCTCTTGTTCAAAATGGCGAATGAAAGGAACACTACACTCGATCCGAGCAGCCCACTGAGAGTCGAATTTAATACTTCAGGAGCTGGACGCTAAAGCTCAATTTCGTGCAGGAAAGCCTCGATCTTTCTGCAGCAATCAACCCAAAAGCCGACAAGATCTTCATCATGGAAGTTCACAAGTATCGCTAGCATTAGGTTAACTTCAACAACAAAATCTGCAGCTGATGTAAGAGCCTCGGCATCGAGATCTTCGATGAATTTGCTCAACATTCGCCGGCTATTCGCGGCGCCCCTGGAAGATGTGCGTTTAGCAAAGGGCTCTGCCGTCATTGGAATGCGAGACTCAAAGGGAGCTGGAGCCGGTGCAATTGCTGCAAAAAAATTATGGTCAAATGTCGACTCGGGAGGTAAAGAAAATACACGAGGGATGTAGTCTACTATACCAGCTGTGGCAGGTGGCAGAATGGGGAGTACCAGAGGCGCGTCTATCCTCTCGTCTCCTCCTCCGATCCGCGACGCTGCGATCAATATAAAGAAGACTTAGCAATAATACGACTATTCATAAAAGAAAGAGGAGACATTAACTGAAGAATATACTAACCAATACCAGCAGGCGGAATGATTTCCGACTGGAAGGAGAAATGCGGGTTCAACACTTGGTATAGATAGTCGAAGAGGACTCCTGTAGAGTTGCAACAATATACTGTCAATACAAGGAGGATGGTACCCACAGTAAAATAGATAAGTCGCAAAACCATACCTTCCAATATTTGAGAGGGCATAGGAGAAGGCGAAGGGACAACGACCGTCAGAGCAGTGACCGGTGACGCTTCTTCGAATGGCACAGCCTCAGGATTCACCGCGCCTGTACTCAAGACAAACAAAATATCATTAGAAAGGATGACCAGGACTGAAAAACATGAAAATAACGACCCAGCGATTACCTGATGAATCATGGACAGAAACCATGACGGAGGCGTCACCGGGTATAACGGCTTCTTCGCTCCCTTTCGGAGGAATAGATTCGCGCCCATAGCTTCGTCCCCTGACTCGACGAGGGCCGTCGTGACGCTTGCGATGCCCGTCGATACCAAGGAACCACAGGGAGAAAGGGCAGCGGTCTAAACAGTCCCAGATTCCATTGAGAGGGTAGCAACTTTGGGCACGATAACCGCCAGGGTTTCACCCATCATCCCATCGCCAAGACTTGGCCCTGCAGAAAATGCATATGTCAAAATTCGAAGATCAAGTTCTAGTAAAAGACTCAGCGTTACGTTACCTTGGAGCAGCTTTTCGGTTTCTTCCTGAGCCGCGCGTGCAACCTGTCTATGGGCGGTAGACAACGCAGAGAGAACATCCGCCGAAGGAGTATCGGCAAGCGGAATGCTGCTGGAGCCTGCACCCACGGCCAAACTGGCATCACGTTCCCTCGCCGAATGCTTCCTATGCTTCCTTTCGGTCTGAGCAGTGAGAAATGATCTCCTCAAGACCTCTGATAAGGGGACGTCGTCGTCCGAACCAAGCTCTGCCTCTGGAGCCGTTACGGCGTCTGTCATCGGCTGCTTTAGAAAATCCTCCTGCGGTAACGTTGGGAGAGCTGGGGCCACAATAGCTGGCTCTGGAAGTTTTGCCGCATCGCTGCTCGGGATCGATACTGCGCTTGGAATAACCCTAGTCAAGGTAGTCCCTGCAATAAGATGAAAGAAAGGGTCAGAGCACGAATAAAAAAAGGAATAAAGGCATAATGAGCTGAGTTTTACCAAAGCCTAAAGAAACGCGGAGCCTCTCTTCCTCTTCGAATGTCTTGAGGGAAGCCGCGAGAGCATCTTCGGCAGAAATACCTGTTGAAGAAGAAAGTGTCAGTAGAAGCATAATAAAAGAAGATAGCCGCGGAAGAATGTAACTGAAGTATATCTGACTTTGTGATAGTGATTAGTGCCGCTTCATCGTGAGCTAGTCACTCGGAAGCCACAAGGGCAGCCTGGAGATCAGTATCATCCGCAGGCGCGATGAATAAACCCTCATTGGACCTATACTCGCACAAACCCTCGCTGTAAGGAGCATGTGGCTCCTGGCCAAATATGCCGTCGGCAGAAAACAACGACTTCTTCTTCTTTTGCGAGCGAGCGCCAAAAGCTGATGACAAGAGCTTGCACTTAACGGGCATTTTTGGGCGATGCGTCCCAATTTCCATACCAACGCCAGACTCTGGGGACGCTGCAGCTACCGTTTCTACAGGAACACGGGGTAGAGGCTTCTCAGGGAAGGCGTGCGGGACCACAACCGCAGCAGCTTCTCTTAAAGAAGGACGAACGGTGGTACGTCACTTCAAAGGAACGACTGGATTACCGGCTGGGACAGCATCCTTGTGATCAAGTAATAGCCGCCTCTTTTCCCTAATAACAGCACCTGTCGCATGTTGATACTACGCCACGTAGGCATTCGAAGCTTTCGGCACATAGCTTGGTTCGCTGATGAGAAAGCTAGACCCCGTGTTTAGCCGCATGAAGTGGTGCAGTGCGCTGCGGATACCCTCTTCCGTAGCAACCGACTCAGCTATGAAAGCCTCGAGCGGGACACCCTGATCGTAACCCGACTGTTGAGCAAAACGGTGTGGGTTATACCTCATGAACAATGCCTAGGAGCCTTGCCTGAACACTAGAAAGCCTAGCCTGATCTAATATAAGTGCAGGATCTCCCAGACCATCAACGTAGGAGCCCCGTCTTTCAAAGTATCACGCAGCGGTTGCACTGCCATAGTGGATTCCTTGCCGATAGTAAGACTCTATCAACAAAAGTCATACTATCCCCGACCATACGCGGGCGAAGGACCAGGCGTCGAGCCTCTCGCTGCGACGGATCTAATGCAGAAGCATCCACTAGAAACATGACCCGAGGAAAGTTATAGCTGTCATAGAAGCGGGACCGTTTGTGTACTCCGAAAGCACCAAGCACGTGCATTTCGACCCAGGACGTAAAGTAATGCAGCGGAAGATGCACAGGTTTTACTCCAGGTTGAGTAGTATCTGCTGCTAAGCTCAAGCCGTGGTATAGATGTGCCAGCCCCGCAATCCCAACGGCCATACGCGTCCCCGCAACCATGCGGTGGGCTGGGTAAAAGACTGACGGCCTTATATAGCGAGGGTGCATCGGAAGCACAAACCAGTTCAACAACAAGCCAATAAACCCCAGGAAGAACGTCTCTTCATTGACGTCTGAAGCAGCAAGCTCTGCGAAAAGGAACAACCGGCGTGTCCGGAATAAAGAAGCTTCTTAAATCTGCTTCCTCCTTCGGCTGGTTATCCAAACCAAAACCAAATGGGTCGTCAAGCTTGGCGAATTTCGCAGCTTGTTTTGATAAGACTTCTGGGCGAAGAAAGCGGGCGATGAAGTCTGTGAAGCTGACTCCATACCCTCCAGACTCTAGAAGTAGGCTCTCGTAAATGTTTAACATCTTGATCAGACTCGAGAATCGATGTTGAATGGCATTACATGAGGTAAGGCCCATCACCACTGATTTGGTGGCGATGATGTACTCCTCAGGAGGAAGTAATGTTCCCCTATGACGGGTAAGCCAGAGATCTCCGCGAACTCCTCCAAGAAGATTGAAACTTCCTGATCTAATAGAAGAAAGGTGTGAGTCGAGATATTCCATTATTCTAAGAAAGCTTTGACCCACCATACAGAGGGCGTAGAATACTGGAAAAGAGACGCATAAATAGCGAGGTACAACCCGAGCTTCAGCAGTGATTTCTTGGCCGACAAGATGTATCGAGCCCACTGCAGATATCCGACTGAATGGCGAGGAGTCAAGCCAATCATGTACACTTGTTCCTAAGGGCGTGACTCGTCTTGACATATTCCCCACCCTAAAATATCCAAAGCCATCGGCGACTGTATAGGTATTGAGGCCATAGAAGGCTGAAGGTGACCCTCTGAGGTCCAATTGACCTTCTCTGCGGCGTAATTCACCTGATGCGGGTCGGCGTAGTGAATCGCTGAAATGGGCTCTGAGGGTACTGCACAGGAAAAACTACGCCGACCCTGAATGATTTGATTATACCACGACCCCTATAAATGAAGAGATTTCTGCTCCGGGTTGTGATCTTTAATGAGCGTGAATAATTCCCTATCCACAGGCGCGTCAGCGAAGGCGCTCTCTGAACGAACAAAAGGAAAGGAAGAATCGAAAGCCATGGTACCTACACGAAAAAAGACGAGGGTTAGTTGCCAACGCTATTCTGACACTTGGTACTTTTAAATTGTACCACACTGCAATGCAGGAGAAAGGGACCAAGGGGGGACCCACAAAATCAAAGTGCCGGCTCATCATTGATGAGACAGTCACTCATTAAGGAGGAAATCCTAAAAGGATTCTCATTTAATAAGAGATTCATTGGGCCAAGGAGTTGAACTCCCTCGAGAGCAGTGCTCTGCAGACAGAATTTACATCTGTCAATTAAGTAGGGAATAAAATTCCCCAAATTTTTAAAGAGCTATGCTCTGTAAAACCCCAAGATCTTTAAAGACCTGAAATAAAAATCCTAGAAACTCTAAGAGTTCTTCATTAACGGGTTAAGAAACCCTAAAAACGATTTCTTTAGATCTATGATCTAAGAAGAGCAAAGCTCTGTTCTAATTAATGGTTTAAAGAAACCCTAAAATACATCTTAAAAGATCGGTGATCTAAGATGAGCAAAGCTTTGTTTAACGGGTTCGATTATGATCCTTACCAAAAAATTTAGGCAAAGCTATAACTCTAAAAGAGTTTCCTTGGGCAGAGATCTAAGCTCTGGAAAGAGAATTGAATACTCAGAAAGAAGAAAAATGGAAGATGAACAACAGTCATCTCAAGGGCCAAAAGCCCTACTTATAGGCATGGGAAGACGATCCAACTTCCAAGAATATCTAACGGTGGAAAAGTTGCCACCGCTGCACTCACGTGTGAGCCACAACAACTGGGGTTCCTCTCTTTTAGATTTATTCCTCTTGCTCCTATTTATAGGAGAAGAGAAAAATCAATTTATTGAGAAAATATTTCGTTGAGATATCATGATTGATTTCATGATCTTTTAGATCAATCGGTGAATTTTATTCACAGTTATATTTTTAATCCAAAGGCTCTATATTTAATAGAGAAGATTTCTTATTTGTTTAACAAGATTTAGAAATATTTTCCTAAGATAGAATTTTATTCTATCATATGAATATCTTGTTAGTTTAACAAGATTAGAATTTTATTCTATCATATGAATATCTTGTTGGTTTAATAAGATTAGGAAATATTTTCCTAACCATAGAATTTAATTCTGTTTAATAGAGAAGATCTCTCTTATTTTAGGAAGATCAGGAAAATATTTCCCATATAGAATTTAATTCTATCATTGGATCTTTGATCCAGCAGAGAATATTTTCTTTATTTATAAAGATCAGAGGAATATTTTCTCCTAATAGAATTTAATTCTATCATTTGATAATTTATTATCACCATTGGATATTTGATCTAACGGCTCTGTTTAACAAAGAATATCCCAGATTTTAAGGAAATATCCCCCAATGTAGAATTTAATTCCACCTTCTTTAATTTGGGCACTGATGCTCACGTGCTATGCACATGGTCTTTTATAAATAGTCACTCTCGTGCTTTGCACGCCGACGCTCACGTGTGTTCCACGTAAGGCGCCACTATAGGATTTAATCCTAACAGAAGGTGGCGCTGGTGCTCACGTGGGAAACACATGGGGCGCTCAAGTATTGAATCCTATCTGAAGCGATACCTACATGCTTTGCATATGGGTGCACGTGTTTAACACGTGGAGGTTTCCCTTTATTTTTATAAGGAAACAGCAAGTTTTGAGCCAAAATTTTTGGCGGGAACATATATACCCTCGCGAAAGTTTGGGATATCCCACAAACTTGCACAGAACTGACCTTGCCTCGAGCTTGTCTGGATTTTGTGCCTTCACATAAGCTGGACAACCCCATATCTTAATAAAATTAAGACATGGTCTCTTCCCTTTCCATATCTCATATGGAGTGGTAGGAACGGATTTGGTGGGAACCATATTCAATAGGTATGCAGCTGTCTTAAGTGCATAACCCCAAAAGGAAATAGGTAACTCAGCAGTACTCATCATAGAGCGCACCATATCTAATAGGGTGCGATTCTTCCGCTCCGATACTCCGTTGTGCTGTGGTGTATGCGGAGGAGTAAGCTAAGAGAGAATCTCATTCTCTTTTAAGTAGTCGCAGAATTCCGTGCTCAAGTATTCTTCTCCCCGATCAAATCGTAGGACTTTAATACTTTTACCCGTCTGGTTCTCTACTTCGTATTTATATTCCTTAAATTTCTCAAAAAACTTCAGACTTGTGTTTCAACAGGAACACATGTTCGTATCTTGAGAGATCATCGATGAATGAAATGAAGTACGAGAAACCATTCTTGGCATGTGTAGACATAGGACCGCATACATCACTATGTATCCATCCCAAAAGTTCAGTAGCTCTTTCTCTGTGTCCAGTAAACGGAGTTTTGGTCATCTTGCCTTTGAGACATGATTTGCAAGTTTCATAAGATGTAAATTTGAATAGATTCAAATATCCATCTTTATGCAACTTATCTAGTCTTATCGTATTGATATGATCTAGTCTATAATGCCACAAGTAGAATTCATTCATTTCTGAACTTTTCCTCTTGTATGTGTTCTGTATGCTTAGAACTGTGATTTGATTCAGAACGTATATACCGTTACACAACGTACCAAACCGAATCAACACTTGATGTAAGAAAATGTTCATAACATTTTTCTCTAATACAAAGTTATATCTTTCTTTATTTAATAAGGAAATTGATATAATATTGCACATCATTTTTTGTACGTAATAACAATCGTTCAAAATCATTGTATTACCATTTGGTAATACTAGGTGATATTCGCCAACTGCTTTGGCTGCAACAATTGCACCATTCCCTACTACTAGAGACTTATCACCATTTCCCAGTTCTCTACTTTTCCTTAGCCCGTGTAACAAATTACACATGTGGGATACTGATCCGGTATCCAATACACAGGACGTAGAGCATACTGAGAAATGGTTCTCGATTACAAACACTCCCGAAGTCAATGCATTAACATGCTTTTTCTTCGTTTGGGTTGCACGGGAATCCTAATATTCCCCCATTCCTTACTCAGACTTATGACAGTCATAAGATAGAGCGGAACCAACGTTCTTCGGCTCAGTATAATAAGAGCGTTCAGTCAATTCATCCATATTATTATCTTGATTAAGGCGTGTCATTGGTCGCTGCCTGGAGAGAGAGAGAAGGAAACACTTTAGCGTGCGCTCTTTGTAAGATTAGATTGGTTATTATCTTATCTAATCAGGATGGCTCCCACTATTTTTATCAAATCTTCCTTCAAAACCAAAAAGGTAAGATTAGCCGGGATTAATTACACCCTACAAGTTCGCCAATCGATCAGCCATGCAGGTATTGGTACTCCGAGGGAGTCTCCCCATGCTTTCGCATGAAACTAATTAAATAACCCCGTTTCCGCAGGGGCATAACCCCGTTAACACCTTTCTTAGACACCTACTAGATCAGCTAATTGTAAAGTGAAAAACTCTCCCAGGAGTAACACTTACCCGCAGTGGGTATCGGGATCCAACATCACATAGAAGGTATGCAATATCATTGCAAATTTCAACACTTGAAATTCCCAATATCTGCTTTTACCCCTAACGTCCTATGACCTTGACGGAGGCCAACAAACCACAGGGCGCTAGTCAAGTTCAACCCGTTCATTTCGTGATTGAATTAAACCCACCTGCACGACCCTTGACGGAGGCCAATAAGGTCGTATGACTACCCTAATCCAATCGCATCACATGCTGCAGATAAGCACTAATTAGCTACCGCACACTACGCCTTGACAGAGGCCAACAAACGCAGCACATAGACTAAATAGCACTTATCTGAAATGACGGAGGGCTACGACTGGTTTTTAAGAAAACCTTTAGCGTAATGAACTTGATATCATTGTAGAATCTAGTGATTTGAAAAGGAGTGTTTTTGTAGCTTTTGCTAGTTTTGCTAAAGAGGTCACTCCCGGTGAAGGGATCTTGGCTCTTTCCTCATTGAATGAGGTGCTGGATATTCATCAAGGAATACCACTATGCAAGACAAGAACTAGAGAAGGTATCAAAAAAAACCGACTGGGTTGTAGCATTTTCTAGTTTTGCTAAAGAGGTCACTCCCGGTGAAGGGATCTCGGCTCTTTCCTCATCGAATGAGGTGTTGGATATTCATCAAGGAATACCACTATGCAAAGCAAGAACTAGGGCTACCTTTTTGAAAATCTTAATTCTACAACATCTTTAGGTTTCTTTTCTTTCCATTAATCCAATTAATGAAGTCCCATCATTTATGTTTCCCTAAACATCACAGAAAAGAAAAGAAAATAGAATGCACGCTTATGCCATCCGCATTCGCCACGGGGCCCCGTCATGCACCGTTAGGTTACTTAACTAACGGCAGAGCGGGGGCTGGACTAGCGCGGGTGCAAAACATAAGCAACATTTATTGTATATATCATATATATAGAATTCGTCTCACGCAGTTATATGATCACATCACAGAACTCAGCAGTAGAAGCAAAACTTATGAAATATTGGATATATTAGGAGGTCCGTGTTTTAAATTCAGCTAGTAATGAAAAACACGGATTCCACAGTCGTGATGAATAGCCAGACCCACATCTCTAGACCCCTACGAGAGCGGCAAGCAACCCCGCCAATTCTAGAGTTAGGAGACCCGGTCCTGACTCCTCGAGATGGTCTCCCACTGGACTCTAGAACCCGGTTACTTGTGCTCCCCGTTTTGGGTCTATTCTAATGCGGAAAAGAAAATAATATACATCAATGGTGATATCATCCTCAACTCGGAAGTGTCCCAATAAAAGAATATTATATACAGTTTTTACATGAATGAAAAAGAAAAACTCTCATCTCACGCAAAAAACCCTGGCTATTCAATCACGACGACCCAATACAACATATCACATCAACACATAACATCACATGTCATCAACGTAAGTAAATATGCGTCCCGAATTCTTTTGACAAATAGCAACGAGTTCGGGGATACCCCACATATTACACTTACGGTCGTAGAAAAGAAATAAAAAACTACAATAATTAGAATCTGCATTCCTTAGACATCATAAACCCGGAATATCTCATATTCCGAATTTCATGCCTAACCAATAAACCTTGCATTTTAGTCTCAAACTGAAAACTTTTTTCAATAAGCAATCGGATAATTCAACAAGATTCCTGACTAGGTGTTTGCGTACTATACGCGATTACGACGGAGTATTGATCCAAATCGAAACTCCATGGCAATCAATTAACCGAGACTAAAACGCTAGATTTATAATTACAAACTAGTTTTCACAAAAAATAACTATTTTGGATTCTAAAAATTCTATCACATATCATCATAATCTATACGATGCTAAATATTTCAATCGATTCATCAAACACTCACAAATCACAGAGACCTCAACAACTTGAGTCTCATTAAAAACACCTAGAAAGTGCCAAATATAATAATGGAGCAGCTCAAGAAAAACGATCACTCAATCCCACAAAATTGCGGCGGAACCGCGGCCAAACAGGGGTTAGGCCGCGGTTCCGCGGCGCTTTGAAGGCATTAATGACTCGTTCTTCTTGAGGCTCCATACAATACCCTGCACAATTTTCTACATATTTTTAATCTTGAAAATTTCAACTTTTGAAAAATGGACAGAAACTTGTCAAAAACCGGTTTCGAAAATTCGATCGAACGCTTTAACATCGTAAAAACTTTCCCTAATGTTATAGCCTATCTCTGATACCATGAAAGTCTTCCCTAGCACCACCATTATGTATAAACCGGCATCAAGCATGCTATTTTAAAAATTTTAGGGTGCTAAGCTACACCAACTTAATGATCAAACTAGATGATTAGAGTTTACGTGATGATATCATAAGATCTATACTAAGAGAAAGAAACTACAACTTTTGTAGACCAAATCCTTCTCTTCTTAAGCTCCGGGTTGTTGTCCCTACGACTCCTCTTGGCTCCACTTGAAGAAGTGCATGAACTTGCTTTGCGATTTTCGTGTCGAAGATGATCCACCCGAAGTTTCTCTAGCTCAAGCTACCTCTTCACTAAGCTACTATAAATGAAGGAAACAACATAATCTAAAGCGCTAGTTTAGACTAGATTGATGAAGTAAGGATTATGGCTCACTTAGAAATTTTTTCTCTCTTTTTCTTTTCAACTCTTGAAAAGGATAGAGGAGGAAGATAAATATGGAGGGTGAATAAATGAGAGAGCGAAGCTAATGAGCTTGGTCAAGGGAGCAAGTGAAGAATGACTCAAGACTTTTTGTCACTCGTTGAAGTATGGATTACTATCACAATGATAAATCCAACCATTCTTCAATAGTGAATGCAAACACATAAAATAATATATAAGCCATACTTTACCTATACCTCAAATATCTTCCCATTTTCCACCTCATTTTCTATTTTCTCAAAATAGAAAATCCAAGTCATTCATGTTATCTACCATGGCATAATATATATATATATATATATATATATATATATATATATATATATATAGAGAGAGAGAGAGAGAGAGAGAGAAAGAGAGGGAGAATAATGGAAGAAAGAGGCCATAGGAAGGGATTTCCTCCTACGGCGTCGAAAAAATACAACCTCCACCATTTTATCCGAAGGTCGGCATCCATCATCATCATCGTTATCATATAAGATGTGCATACAACAAATTTCATGTGATTCCACCACTTTTTCACCGTTGAATTAGCAATGTAAAAAGTTCTATTGTCGGTAAACCATTAATTTTGCACCAACTAAATTAATGGTGAAAAATGGTATAATCACATGAAATTTGGTATATCCACATCTTAGACAATAAATATGGAGGTGATGTATGCCGGTCGTCGAAAAAAATCATGGAGGGTGCATTTTTCCGACACCGTTGTTCCCGCCAAAATTTTTGGCCAAGAGCTACTTGTTCTCTTATAAAAAAGGGAGGGAGAGTCATCAACATTTGGCCTTACGTGTTAAACACGTGGGTGCTCATATGCAAAGCATATGAGCGCTGAGAATAAAACAATTAATGGTCAAACAGGCCTCACGTGTAAAATATGTGAGAGCTTATATGCAAAGCGTATGAGCTCTGAATAAAATAAACTTAAAGGGCCAAACAGGCCTCACGTGTAAAATACGTGAGCGCTCATATGCAAAGCATATAAGCGCTGAACATAAATTACCAATGGCCAAATAAGCCTCACGTGTAAAACACGTGAGCGCTCTTATGCTTACATATGAGCGCTGAACACAAACAAGCTAAAACCCACAGCAGGGGTCACGTGTTAAACACATGAATTCTCTTGCCTCTCACGTGCAAAGCATGTGAGCGCCCCAATTTAAAATGCTCCTATCAAATTCTAGAATTAAATTCAATTTTGGAAAATATTTTCCAGATTTTTCTCAAACTAAAAAGATTTTCCCTATTAAACAAAAAACCTTTGGATCAAAATACCAACGGTGATCATCTGGTAGAATAAAGTTCTATCATAGGAAAATATTTTCCTAATTTTGTTATATTAACAAGATATTCATATGATCAGAATTCTATATTAGAATAAAATTCTAATCTTATTAAACTAACAAGATATCTATATGATAGAATTAAATTCTATATTAAGAAAATATATTTCTGATATTGTTAAACTAAAAAGATATGATAGAATAAAATTCTAATCTTGTTAAAACTAACAAGATATTCATAATCTTGTTAAACAAACAAGAAATCTTCTCTGTTAAACAGAGAGCCTTTGGATTAAAAATCCAACGGTGAATAAAATTCACCGTTTGATCTAAAAGATCATGAAATCAGTCATGATCTCTCAATGAGGGATTCCCTTAACAAATTGATTCTTTTTCTTCTCATATAAATAGGAGAAAGGAGAGGAGGAAAATAAAATACATAGAAGGAGAGGGGAAGAAAAATAAAGAGAGAATTTAATTCTCTAAAGAAGAAGAACCCCTTTCAAAATCTCGCACAAAAAGAGAATTTAATTCTCAGACCAAGAGTTTAACTCTTCTCAAAGAACTTAGTTCTTCCCCTGGTTAAGATCAGCAGAAGCAGATCTCCCCACAAGTTGAGAATTTAATTCTCATCGGGGAAATTCTGTCATGCAGATTCAAAACCTAGGGGAAAGAACTGAATTCAAAAGAGTTGAACTCTTACAAAACATATGCGAATTTAATTCCTCTAAAATTAGGGTTTAACCCTGTAAAAAGAATTTAATCCCTGCAAAGAACAAAAGGAGAACTTGATTCCTCAGAACTATAGAAGAACAGCTTGGTGATTCATTAGCGTTCAACGCTACATAACAAAGCTCACGTGTTCCCACGTGAGCATCTCTGATGAACAAAAAGAATGACTGAAACTGAATAACGTGCTCCCACGTGACCCTTTAAAGTGAGCGCTCAGCAATTACATGAAAAAAGGAATACACCCAAAGACAGTTTCAATTTTAGTGTGTCTCACGTGTTCCCACGTGACCCCCAAACAGTTGTATATAAAAAAGGGGAAATTCCAAAGACAGCGCTCACATTTTGAAGGCGCCTCACGTGTCCGCACGTGACCGTTTGATGAACAAAGTGCTTAGCACTTATAAATGAAAGAGGAATAAAATCCAGAGAACAGTTCCCATCTCGGGTGCCTCGCGTGCTTACACGTGAGCCAAGTTCTCGGCACTTTTATATGTAAAAGAGGGAATAAACTCAAGGAACAACGCCCACTTTGGGGCCCCTCACGTGTTCACACGTGAGCGCCTCCAAAGTCCAGTGTTTAACAACGACTCAGTGCTTAGCACTGTGGGGTAATTAGGAGAAATCGACCTTAACCGAAATTAGCCAAGTCTCCCGAGGCCAAGACCTTTTTGGTCACCAATCAACCGAGCCCCCATGCTCAGGTCTCCCCAAACCAATCCTAGTCCCAAAAGATGACTAATGTTCTCCTAACAGATGGCATCTAAAATGACGTTCATCCCACATCTCCCCTCGATCAGGAATTTGGTTCAAGGGTACATCTCTCCACACCTCTGATATATGTCGTTGCAATTCTTCAACATCTTCAGAGAGGTGGAGGATCTCAATAACCAATAACTCTTGGCGCACCCCCAAACCGATGAGCCAAAACTCTATGGACTATGATGTCCTTAAATATGGACTATGATGTCCTTAAACCCAATGGACCACAACATCCCTAAACTAAACTCTATGGACTATGATGTCCTTAAACATGGACTATGATGTCCTTAAACCCAATAGACCGCAACGTCACTAAACTAAACTCGATGGACTATGATGTCCTTAAACATGGACTATGATGTCATTAAACCCAATGGACCACAACGTCTCTAAACTAAACTCTATGGACTATGATGTCCTTAAACCTAATGGACCGCAACGTCTCTAAACTAAACTCTATGGACAATGATGTCCTTAAACCCAATGGACCACAACATCCCAAAACTAAACTCTATGGACTATGATGTCCTTAAACCAAATGGACCGTAATGTCTCTAAACTAAAACGATTGAGTCCAGATGCTCTTTCGTTGGATCAAAAATGATCCTGAACCCACGTTAAGTAGATATTAGTCCAATATCGGATTAATGTATCCTTAACAAATATTTGAGTTGATCTTAATCTCAAACGAGATTAACGATCCTTAAATCAATCTAAACCCAAATCTAAGAATATACAGATTTGGACTAATCCACGCCCAATGGACGGCAACATAAATTAGTCTCCGTATACAATCTACGGGCTACCAAAAATAAAACAAACGCACACGACACGAAATGACCTTCTGGAGCAGGAGAAAGTGGTTATCGCTACGCTGTAACGTAATTAACTGTAGAGGCTTGCGCTTGTAGGGAAGAGCGTCCCCGCAATCAAAAAAACCCTCACAACGAGGGGGAATCTGACGAAGTCTGCTACAACGGCCGCATCCGTCTAAACCTCCGATACATGGTGCCATAAATCAACTTGGCAATTTTGGAGAGGTGGACGGATAAAACCAATTAGCATCTGCCCCTAAAATTCAGGCCAGACGTCCTAACGTCCCGGCCGCGTCTTTCGGCGATAAACAGATTCTGGCACGCCCGGTAGGACCTTTTCCTCTTTCCACTCCATACTTCGTGTGACGTGTTTTTCCGCGATCAAATAATCGCGGTATATATGTTTGTGGTTGCCCTTGGGTGATGGGATACTGAAGCCGACGTTTCGTCTCTATGAAGAATGGCATTTGCTTCCACCCTAACAACTCAGGCTCTGTCATATCTGGTGGAGTCAAGTACGGGCCACTTGCAGTCTCAATTCTCTGCAATCCGGCTCTTCAAGAAATCAACGGGCTTCGCTTTGGGTCGATACTCCCACCTTCCACCCTCGGTGCCTCAACGCCGATCAAGGAAGCCCAGAGGAAGTCTGTCTTCCACAGGTTGGTTCCCCAAGCTGCAACTTTGCCGACAGAATCAGTCTTCAAAACAACTGGCACATGCCAAGGACCAAGGTCGACCCAGGGGGCAGAATATTCAAGCTCTGAAAGGAAACAGGGGGCAGGATCGGCAAAATTCTGAAGCTGAACAAATCCAGACAGTAAGAAACGGTCGATGTCAATATCGGCATCATACAAAATGAGCTAGGGGTAGTTCTCCGTATGGTCCTGTTTCAACCCCAGGGATGAGTGTTGTTGTTCCAACTGGGAACAGCTTCAAACTGTTGCGAGGGGTCAAACAAAGTTCTCCTACCGTAATATTGAAAAAATCTCTGCAGCCTATAGAGATCCTACGAGAGCAGAAACCAGTTCGCTCCCTAAAATAACTTTCATCATCTATATATAAGGTGTGGAAGCAGGTGAAGGTCTCTGTCGTCAACCACGGCTCTTCCCCTAGATGTCAGCCAAATTCTGACAAATCCCCTTTCAAATACAAGAGGACTCATCCTAAGACGAATCTTGATATAGCAGTTCCTCCCAAACACCAAAGCGGCTTTTCACAAAAAAGAGAGGCCTAAAAAAAGCTCAAGTGCCCGAAGCAAACTCCAAAGGCCAAAACTCCAAACACCCCAAGCCTGGGGCATGGTAGTTTACATAGTCTATGTGGTGAGTTCCAAAGACGAAGTTCGAGCTTCCACTAGTCACCGACCTCAAACTCGGTCCCTGAAAAAAGTTCAACTGCAACGTGAAAAACTGCACGAAATACTCGCACAGGCGGCAACAAACGCTAATCCATTGCCTAAGGAAAATCCCGAGGACACACCCGAAGAAAGAGTAGAGAAGGAGTCGGATATTGATTTCCTAAAGCGCGTTCTGAAAAAGAGAGATGAAGAAGCGGCAGAAATGTCCACTAAAATGAACCAGATGGCCCTTACTAAAATGAACCAAATGGCTCTTCTAATTCAGAATATGGATGGAATGATGGTTCAATCGGAACCACTGACAAATGAACCGCCGGTAGTCGGTCTTAAAGATAAGGATGACATTTCGAATCCTCTGCAAATCTCATCAACAGTTGAGGAGGAAATGATTCCTAAAAGAAAATCCGGATACATATATTGCTCAATAAATTAAATCTCACTACGCCAGTGAAGCCGCAAATAGATCAATCAAGACTGGTCGACCGTATCCGACGTGGTACGATCAAATACAGTACCCGCCAGAATAATACTTCCGACTCCACATATACAAAGGAACCAGGAATCCTCACTAGCACATTGCGCGATTTAAATCCATGTGCGGTAATACTGGAGGAAATGACATACTTTTCCTCTGACAGTTCGTCCGCGGTCTGGCGGGCATCGCCTTCGAATGGTGTGCGGAACTCCCAAATAATTTCGTGAAGAGCTCCGACGAAATGAATATGCTCTTCTGTCAGGGATTCGCAAATGAGAACGAACATACTACCGTGACGGCGCTGGTCAACGAAATGGTGAGACCGAATGAGACTTGGGTTCGATATGTTACCCGATGGTGAAAACTCTGGTCAAATGCGAGCAACGCATCGATGAAGTTGCAGTCATGGGAATGCTCATAGCCACACATGACCCAAATTCAAAGGTATTCCCGACCTTCCAAGAACTCATGGATAAAATGGCTCGATTGGATCAAATGGGTCAAGACTCTTTCTCATTCGATGATGACGAGTGAAAAGAGGAGGCAAGATGGCATTTGTCGCCTACGCTCAACAAAAATAAGAGGCTCTGAAGCAACCTATCGCCAAAATAGCGACGGCATGAGTACTCATTCTCCCTGAGATATACACAGGGGGCATATTTCTCACTGGCAGAAGAATCTCTATGTAGAATGGTCCTTTCTTCTTAAAGGATAAGAAGGATATTAAGGGGACTACAAACAGGTCCTACAATCTATTGGAATACCCCACTAAAAAAACGGTACGTTCACAAGCAAAATAGGCACAGATGAAAACACGAAAGGGCGCCGTGAGTAAAAACAGCAGGACTGCCGGCGAGCTTGTGAAAACCCGGAAGGGCGCAATCTCGTTAAAAAAATGGTACGTCCACAAGCAAGATGGGCACGGATGAAACCCGAAAAGGCGTCGTGAGTAAAAACAGCAGGAATGCCGGCGATCTTGTGAAAACCCGGAAGGGCGCATGCTCATTAAAAGAAATGACACTTACGAGATCCTCATGATTTGTAAGGAGAACCGTCCCCCTATGAGACCCTCACGGCTCACAGGTTTCAAAAGTCTTCAGATACAGGGACCTGAACCTATTCTTAAGCCATCACATCCCCCGAATTGCCCTACAGGCAGTCAATATTGACCCTTGTATACAATCCACGGGGATAAATAAGCGTTCCCTCGCCTAGTTCCACCAATGGTCTAAAATTCCCCTATGTGGTGAACGACACTTGTAAGTCCTCTCGACTTATAAGGAGAAAACACTCTTGTAAGATCCTTACGATTTATAAGAGAACACGCACTTAAGAATCCTCACGATTCCTAAGGAGAAAACGCATCCACGAGATCCTCACGACTCGTAGGGAGAAATACCTTTATGAGACCCTTACGGCTCATGAAGTCAAAAAGCCTTAGTAAATGGGATCCTAACCCTGTTCGCTAAGCCACCTTTGTTCGAATCGACAAAGTCAAATGATGATTCGCTCCTGGCAACGTCCCAGTAGTAGCGATACTGATGCCTAAATAGGCAACAAATTCCAAGTCCTTTCACGCCATGTGATGATTCGCTCCTGGCATATTCCAGTCGCAGCTATGCTGATGCTAAGATCGGTATCAGATCTCAAGTCCATACTCGCAACAAAATCAACGATCCAAAAATACAAAATAAAAATAAAAAATAAAAATAGACGAAATGATTGGGCAACTCGCAATAAAAAGCAACGAGTAAAAAGAAAATAGCCGAAACGATTGGGCACCGCGAAAAATAGCCGAAATGATTGGGCAATCGCAACTTTCGCGATATAAAAAGCTGAAACGATAGAGCATCGCAGAAAGAAATAAAAAAATGAAAGAATGAAACTTTTTCCCTACAGGTGAGTCCATACTGACCCCTGCATACAATCCATGGGAATAAATGAAAAGGGAACCACATTTCCCAACAGACTCTGTCAAAGAGAGAGTCTGTAACACCCAGCCCTTTTTATACCAATATCTGCATTTCTCTTTCACTTATAAAATTTATTTAATTTTTACTTATAATTATTTATTAGTTTATTTATTTTAAAACTCCTCTTTAAATCCAAACCCAAAATTTTTCCCCATTTTAAAATCCAAGCCCATCCCTTTTATAACTTAATTTATTAAAACCCAAAACTTATATTTCCTCAGCCCAACTTTAAATTCCTTAATCCTATTTTTTCCCTTACATTCCCTCAGCCCAGCCCGTTCCCATTTCAATATATTTTCCCCAGTTTTCCAGCGGCCCAGTATCTCAGCCCACTCTCTTTTTCCTTTATTAATTAATCAAATTTTTTCACTGGCCCAGCCCACTTCAATTCTGCCGCAGCCCGCTTCACCCTCAACCCGCACCCGCTTCACCCACGACCCGACCCGCTTCTACACCCCCTTCTTCCCAACGGCTACTTCCCACGTTCCCGCTCGCGATCCGCTTCCTCCGTCTGAGCCCACGTCGCCGCTCGTCACGCGCCCCGCTCGCGAACGTTACCACGACATGCGCCCTCCACCTCTCTCCTCTACCCACTACTCCCTCTTTCTCTCTCGAATCTCTCCCTCTCTCTTCTTCCCTTCCCGTTTCTCCCTCGAACTCACGTTCACGCCAGCGCGTCGTGCTCGACGTCGTCCCCTCACGTCACGCGCCTCCACCTCGCCTGCCTCACCGTCGCACGCCTTCACCTCGTCGTCGCCTTCTCGTCTTCGCGTCGACACCCTCCTTGTCATCGCTGTGACACCATCCCTACATACCCGTTCGTTGACCAACACCATCGAGCCCCTGCCTCTTCCTCGAGAAACCAACCACCAACCTCACCTGCACCCCGACGACGCCGGCGAGCCAGAACCAACCAGAACCACCTCGCCACTACACCTCCTCGACCCACCCATTACAACCACTGCCTCCTCTCTCCAACCCCACCGTCGGAACCACCCTAAGTCGCGCCAACCGCCGGCCACTCATGTTACCAGCGACACCCCAGTGTCACCTTCGACCACCATCGTCATCATCACCATCGCCATCATCCCTGCTTCTCTCTCTCTGTGCTCTCTCTGTCTCTCTCTGTGCTCTCTTTATCTCTCCCTGCTTTTTTCTCTCTCTCTCTCTCTATCTTATCTTTCTCTCTCTATCTCTCTCTCTCTCTACACTTCTCACTCTCTCCCTCTATATATCACTTTACCTCTCTCGAACCCACATCCCGAGCACCTCACCTGAACCCCGCCAGCAACCTCCACCTCATTGCAACCACCCTCGCCCCCACAAGCCGAGTCGAGATCACCACAAAACATTCAAGCTTTGGCATTTCATCGAGCACTTTTCATACGTTGTCGATCACTGCTGTCTCGGTCGTCGCCGCTGTTGCCGTACAACCCCGAGACGTTCTCAGGCAAGTATTTTACTTGCTTACATGCTAATTACTCAATTTACAATCTTAAATTACTTAAATCATAAAGTTACAATTTTAGATCAATTAGGTGTCATATCTGTTCGATACATGTTTTCATAGGAAATCATCATTTATTTTTGACGGAACTCAATTGTATAATCTGGCCCGTATGGCTGTGAATCTAGTGTGTGAATTTCGTTGGATAATATGACCATTAACGACTAAAACGACTACCCCCAAGTTTACTCGTAAAACTGGAATCTTCTTGTACCTGAAAACCGTTAAAATTACCATAAATTATATACACACTGAAATGATGCGTTCGAGGTCTTAAATCGAAGCTGACTCGACGACTTATAACCCTATGTAGATTTCTACTTGTTTCTGTACTTAAACTGTGACAATATTTGGATCGGAGCGCGACTCTGGACTGCAGTCCAGAGCGACTCCAGTTATTGTTTACTGTCCCGTAATGAACACCACCCTGTTTCCTTAACTCGTAGGTTGCGGAACTCCGCTGTTTATTATAGGAGAATGTGTTATCTAGACAACAAAAGTGGTTTCATCCTGTTTCGTTATCGTTTGTTATTTAATCTGTAATTTAATATATGTGGACGTATAACAATCCAGAACAGATTCTGAGATGACATATTAATGTTAAGCAGTGTATAACTCCTGACGTACAGATGCGATTAAAGATCCGTCTGTTGCGTTGAAAACTTTACTGAAATCCCTAGATTTCATTCAACTGTAGCGTCGCTAAAATCTGACCCTAACTGGGATTAAAATGCGTTGCGAAACGGACTTCCGATTCTGAAACCGGATTTTCAGCCGTGAACGCTTAAAATGAAATGGCTATAATTAATGATCCTGGAACCTGATTGGCATGAAACTAAATTCTATGGATAGATAACAGAACCTACTATTCATTCCCCGTTCATCGTTTCACTAAACTGTAACCGTATGATTTATGATAAATCGTGCAAGTAGTAGAATACCGTTTCATGACACCCTAACCATGCTTTACATACTGTTTATGCATCATATCATACACATGTCATTGCATTGATAACCTAGCGATAACGTGCATTACCCAGTGTTAGGTATTAGTAATGATTGTGGCAAGTACGTTAGTGTTCGTGTATCAGTGAATAAGTGAAAGTGATACGTACTTGTACACAATCAGTGAACCTTATGATTCTATTGTATTGTCGACGTCTGTGGGACGCGTGTACGTGTGACTATAAGTGGTATGGGACACTTATGGAAGCTCTTTCACGGGTGTCACAGATAAGGCACCAGACACTGCCATTTATCTTAGGTATTGGTCGGGACGTGCTTGATGGAGGTCCTGCCTCCAGTTCTCGCGCAGACTTGTTACAGACCGACTGGTATTTAGGGTTATGGTTAGCGTTTGATGTAGACCACGGGGTGTGGGGTAGTTTGAGTGTGAGTTCAACGGAATCTCGGGAGTCCCATGCCGGCTTATATCTTTAAGGAGATATATGGAGATTTACAGGGTACATGATTATTACCGTGATATACATGTTGGGCCCGTGGTCCCTTGCCCTTGGGTTCTACCCTTGGGTGGAGGACACTCGCGAGTGGTTGACTCTCACACTTGGACTGACGATAGGTTTATTGACCTGTACAGTGATACTTAGAGACTGATAGGAATGATAGCATCGATATACATACCTACTGTGTTGACATACGTGGCATATCATTCTACTGCTTTTACTGTTCCGCTGCATTGATTACTGAATGTTCATATCTATACCGTCATTGATTTACTGATACATATATCTATTATCACTGTTAGAATTGTCACGTGATTTTATATATATTACATTGCTATTGTGTCGCTCTGACGACCTGAGTATGCATGCTCAGTGTGAGGAGAAGATTTAGCCTGGACCAGGACTAGACGTACATCACGGACATCTTGATTAGCTATCCAGGGTTATACCTTTTGTTCCCATCAGGTCAGTTCTTTATATTGTTTCGTTTCAGTTACTGCATTTCTCATTGCCTGCGCATTATTTACTGTTTACCACATAAAGCTAGAAGCCGAAGTGTGACTACGGCAGGATATTTCATTGACCGTAGGAGCATGGCTGGCCTTGTCTACCCCTCGTATTCCGTATTTTGGGAAGCGGGGCGTGACATGGTTTAGTTGGTATCAGAGCCAGGTTTTGCTTCGATTGGGATTGCAGTTTTCCGTGTAGAGCTTGACAATCTATGACATCCCTCAGTCTAGATTATAAACTTGATATCCTTGATCCATATTCACATTGAGTGTTCTGCTAGCCATTCGCTAGGGTTTCGGGTGACTTGGCAAGGTTACGTGGTTGCAATTGCACTACCGTACTCTGTTTAAGTGACTTAAAGTCATACAGTGGATTCTCCACTTGTAATAAATTCATCACCTCTGATATTCTTGAATCTTTGTCCTATCCATATTATATTTTGATTCGTATAGCTTGTGACTTATATCATCTTCAAAATTATTGTTTCAGGATCATGTCTTCCAACGACCCTTCCTCTATCTCCACTTCCCAGAATCAGACCGTTGAGATCCTGAGTGTACTGCAAGGTTTAAAGGAAGCCCCGGAGCGGACGAACGACTTGCTAACTGAAGGACTGAGAAGACAGGTGAATCAGGCACCAGCGGGAGTCTCAAATTGTAAGGGATCCCCGTTAGACGAGGAAAAGAGAAGAAGATGAAGCGCCAATTTGTTTCCCCGCGACAGAAGCAGCAGAAGACCCAGTGTTGCGGGTACTGTAAGAGGCCAGGGTATCTTCAGAGGGATTGTCGTCGCGCCCAAGGGAAATGTCTGATTTGCGGATCCAACGAACATTTTATCAACGGTTGCCCAAAAAGGAAGGAGTTGCAAGGAGGAGACTCGTCCACACTCTCCACTTCTGCCAAGTGATGATTATTGCGTAGTTTGAACCTCGAGAATAAAGCGGACCCAACACAGGATTCAACTCACGTGACGAGAATGCAGCGGTCTAGCAATCAAAGAAGAATCTTCATGTTTTCTAATTTCAGTAATAGTGTAGTCATCCTCTTATGAATATTTCTTTCCGTTTGAAATCTTGTATCCGTTGAACTTTTAGTTGAATGCAATAAAACTTGAATCGTAATATATGTATCATTCTCTTGCTTTCTCTTTATTTAATTCTATTCATTATCACAGCATTTTAATCCTGATCTTTCAGTTTCTGCCACCGCATATTTTTCTATACTTCGTACCCTGAGCTATTTTTTTTGATGTATTCCACTGTCTAATCATGACTCTTTCTTTTCAGGCCATGGCCCACCCTGGAGCAGCGCCGCATCTAGATGAGGATGCACAGTCATGCGTTTCCTTAGACCGCATGCTGATGAGTTCTGATGATGAGAACAACGATCCCCATGCCATTTTCGGGAACAGCGATTCCGAAGACGAAGGAGCAGTCGCCCCAGAGTTTAACATGATAGACGATTCCGACGAAGAGGAAGGAGACCCTGAAGAGAACCCGATAGAGGAAGATCCCGAGGAAGACCCGATAGAAGAAAATCCAGTGGAGGAAAACCCCATGGAAGAGAATCCAGGAGAAGAGAATCACATGGAATCGGACCTCGATGAAGAAGCTCCATCCGAGGAAGAAGGACCAGAAGATCAAGACCCTGTTGTGGAAGAACTCCCAATGGCGATCCCTGCAAGGCGATATGGAAACGGAAGTCCCTACCTGAGTGCGCGAGCCTACTGCAACCTGCTGAATCTCTACAACCGCGACTGACCGGATTTCTTTTAGATGTTGTCTTCTCTGGCCAAATAAAACTGTGTATAGTTTAGGGCCACCTTTCATCTTTAAGAATGCTTTGTTTAGAATTTCTTGGAATGAAATAAATTACTGAGTTCGCTAATCTTTCGATCTTCTTAGTTCACTTGCTGCTTGATTATTTCTTCTATACAATTATTTTTTCCCTGCTGAGATCTGTCCACACCTATATCTTGTGCTGTTTCGACCATCACTCAGATTAACTAGTACCACACCCGATCTTTTAGAGGTCCACCCTTCATCCTTCGTCTATGCCTTGTTTGAGATCTTTCTGGGAGGGGAAAATTTTGGAGAAACTTCCGAGTTCGCTGACCCTTCAAATTCTTGATTCATAGGATGTACCGACCGTTATACTCCCCATACTTTTTCCCTTGTAGTCCCTTGTTGTTCACCCTTACTCCCTGTGCTGACCCAATCCCAATCTCCTTGATCCTCAGCCTAAAGCCGCCACACTCTTACCTTCTGAATGAGCCACCCTTCTTTGTAATCATCACCCTAGCTAGCCCTATACCTCTTTTCGTTTTTCCGATTACCCTAACTATATTTAGGGACACTGTTATTCGAAAATTTAGTTTTCAGTATTTTTGTATTTATCAGAGATTGCGTGTTATTGATTACTCTGTTTTATGTATTTTAAGTACATTATTATTATTCTTATTTTTCAGTAGTGCAACCTTACACCGCGCATATTTTGTTCCATGTTTCTTAATTTCACTATACGAGTTTTCTAAATTATTTTAAAACTATTTGATCGATACATTATCCTAAAATGTTTTAACCTACCGACAAATATTTCACTACTTTATTATCGTTATTTCATTTTCGAGTATTGTGCCTATGATTACTATTATGAGTGGTTGTACTTTATACTTATTATTTCTACTGTGCTACTTTTAATATACTTATATGTGCACATATTTGGGTTCGATTCTATCGAACAAGCCTTGATTATTATTATTCGCTATTGTTAACTAAATTCTCGTATACATGTATTTACCCTTATAGTTGTTCCTGCCTTATACCTATTAGACCTATCTTTCGTATGTGGTTCTTGCATATATATACCTTCAAAATTTTGTCCACTCGTTTTAAGTAAATCACTATGTATTAGTGTTCGATACGATAACTCTTCGCTTATTATTTTATAGCTTGTTGTTTCTTTTAAATTTCGAGGAAGAAATTTTTATAAGGGTGGTATGATGTAACACCCAGCCCTTTTTATACCAATATCTGTATTTCTCTTTCACTTATAAAATTTATTTAATTTTTACTTATAATTATTTATTAGTTTATTTATTTTAAAACTCCTCTTTAAACCCAAACCCAAAATTTTTCCCCATTTTAAAATCCAAACCCATCCCTTTTATAACTTAATTTATTAAAACCCAAAACTTATATTTCCTCAGCCCAACTTTAAATTCCTTAATCCTATTTTTTCCCTTACATTCCCTCAGCCCAGCCCGTTCCCATTTCAATATATTTTCCCCAGTTTTCCAGTGGCCCAGTATCTCAGCCCACTCTCTTTTTCCTTTATTAATTAATCAAATTTTGTCACTGGCCCAGCCCACTTCACTTCTGCCGCAGCCCGCTTCACCCTCAACCCGCGCCCGCTTCACCCACGACCCGACCTGCTTCTATACCCCCTTCTTCCTAACGGCTACTTCCCACGTTCCCGCTCACGATCCGCTTCCTCTGCCTGCGCCCACGTCGCCGCTCGTCACGCGCCCCGCTCGCGAACGTTACCACGACACGCGCCCTCCACCTCTCTCCTCTACCCACTACTCCCTCTTTCTCTCTCGAATCTCTCCCTCTCTCTTCTTCCCTTCCCGTTTCTCCCTCGAACCCACGTTCACGCCAGCGCGTCGCGTTCGCCGTCGTCCCCTCACGTCACACGCCTCCACCTCGCCTGCCTCACCGTCGCACGCCTTCACCTCGTCGTCGCCTTCTCGTCGACACCCTCCCTGTCATCGCCGTGACACCATCCCTACATACCCGTTCGTCGACCAACACCATCGAGCCCCTGCCTCCTCCTCCAGAAACCAACCACCAACCTCGCCTGCACCCCGACGACGCCGGCGAGCCCGAACCAACCAGAACCACCTCGCCACTACACCTCCTCGACCCACCCATTGCAACCGCTGCCTCCTCTCTCCAACCCAACCGTCGGAACCACCCTAAGTCGCGCCAACCGCCGGCCACTCACGTCACCAGCGACGCCCCAGTGCCACCTTCGACCACCATCGTCATCATCACCATTGCCATCATCCCTGCTTCTCTCTCTCTGCTTGTCCCCCCCTCTCTCTCTCTCTGTGCTCTCTCTGTCTCTCTCTTTGCTCTCTTTATCTCTCCCTGCTTTTCTCTCTCTCTCTCTCTATCTGATCTCTCTCTCTCTATCTCTCTCTCTCTCTCTACACTTCTCACTCTCTCTCTATATATATCACTTTCCCTCTCTCGAACCCACATCCCGAGCACCTCACCTGAACCCCGCCAGCAACCTCCACCTCATTGCAACCACCCTCGCCCCCACAAGCCGAGTCGAGATCACCACAAAATATTCAAGCTTTGGCATTTCATCGAGCACTTTTCATACGTTGTCGATCATTGTTGTCTCGGTCGTTGCCGCTGCTGCCGTACAACCCCGAGACGTTCTCAGGCAAGTATTTTACTTGCTTACATGCTAATTACTCAATTTACAATCTTAAATTACTTAAATCATAAAGTTACAATTTTAGATCAATTAGGTGTCATATCTGTTCGATACATGTTTTCATAGGAAATCATCATTTATTTTTGACGGAACTCAATGGTATAATCTGGCCCGTATGGCTGTGAATCTAGTGTGTGAATTTTGTTGGATAATATGACCATTAACGACTAAAACGACTACCCCCAAGTTTACTCGTAAAACTGGAATTTTCTTGTACCTGAAAACCGTTAAAATTACCATAAATTATATACACACTGAAATGATGCGTTCGAGGGCTTAAATCGAAGCCGACTCGACGAATTATAACCCTATGTAGATTTCTACTTGTTTATGTACTTAAACTGTGACAATATTTGGATCGGAGCGCGACTCTGGACTGCAGTCCAGAGCGACTCCAGTTATTGTTTACTGTCCCGTAATGAACACCACCCAGTTTCCTTAAATCGTAGGTTGCGGAACTCCACTGTTTATTATAGGAGAATGTGTTTTCTAGACAACACAAGTGGTTTCATCCTGTTTCGTTATCGTTTGTTATTTAATCTGTAATTTAATATATGTGGACGTATAACAGTCCAGAACAGATTCTGAGAAGACATATTAATGTTAAGCAGTGTATAACTCCTGACGTACAAATACGATTGAAGATCCGTCTATTGCGTTGAAAAACTTACTGAAAACCCTAGATTTCATTCAACTGTAGCATCGCTAAAATCTGATCCTAACTAGGATTAAAATGCGTTGCGAAACGGACTTCCGATTCTGAAACCGGATTTTCAGCCGGGAACGCTTAAAATGAAATGGCTATAATTAATGATCCTGGAACCTGATTGGCATGAAAATAAATTCGCTGGATAGATAACAGAACCTATTATTAATTCCCCGTTCATCGTTTCACTAAACTGTAACCGTATGATTTATGATAAATCGTGCAAGTAGTAGAATACCGTTTCATGACATCCTAACCATGCTTTACATGCTGTTTACGCATCATATCATACACATGTCATTGCATTGATAACCTAGTGATAACATGCATTACCCAGTGTTAGGTATTAGTGATGATTGTGGCAAGTACGTTAGTGTTCGTGTATCAGTGAATAAGTGAAAGTGATACGTACTTGTACACAATCAGTGAACCTTATGATTCTATTGCATTGTCGACGTCTGTGGGACGCGTGTACGTGTGACTATAAGTGGTATGGGACACTTATGGAAGCTCTTGCACGGGTGTCACATATAAGGCACCAGACACTGCCATTTATCTTAGGTATTGGTCGGGACGTGCTTGATGGAGGTCCTGCCTCCAGTTCTCGCGCAGACTTGTCACAGACCGACTGGTATTTAGGGTTATGGTTAGCGTTTGATGTAGACCACGGGGTGTGGGGTAGTTTGAGTGTGAGTTCAACGGAATCTCGGGAGTCCCATGCCGGCTTATATATTTAGGGAGATATATGGAGATTTACAGGATACATGATTATTACCGTGATATACATGTTGGGCCCGTGGTCCCTTGCCCTTGGGTTCTACCCTTGGGTGGAGGACACTCGCGAGTGGTTGACTCTCACACTTGGACTGACGATAGGTTTAGTGACATGTACAGTGAGACTTAGAGACTGATAGGGATGATAGCATCGATATACATACCTACTGTGTTGACATACGTGGCATATCATTCTACTGCTTTTACTGTTCTGCTGCATTGATTACTGAATGTTCATATCTATACCGTCATTGATTTACTGATACATATATCTATTATCACTGTTAGAATTGTCACGTGATTTTATATATATTACATTGCTATTGTGTCGCTCTGACGACCTGAGTATGCATGCTCAGTGTGAGGAGAAGATTTAGCCTGGACCAGGACTAGACGTACATCACGGACATCTTGATTAGCTATCCAGGGTTATACCTTTTGTTCCCATCAGGTCAGTTCTTTATATTGTTTCGTTTCAGTTACTGCATTTCTCATTGCCTGCGCATTATTTACTGTTTACCACATAAAGCTAGAAGCCGAAGTGTGACTACGGCAGGATATTTCCTCGACTGTAGGAGCATGGCTGGCCTTGTCTACCCCTCGTATTCCGTATTTTGGGAAGCGGGACGTGACAGAGTCAGATCTCGACGGCAGCATATGCATCCCAGACGATCAACACGGCATTCCTTCTCGACACCGCAGAAAGCGGAGCGAGTCAACACCGACACCGCAGAAAGCGGAACAAGTCAACCAATGACCTCCCCGCCGGAACAACGCTCCATCTCGGAAACAAGTCAGCCAATGACCTCCCTGCCGGAACAATGCTCCGTCTCAGAAACAAGTCAGCCAATGACCTCCCTGCCGGAACAAGGCTTTGACCAGGAAACAAGTCAGCCAATGACCTACCCGTCGGAACAACTCTCCGTCTCGGAAACAAGTCAGCCAATGACCTCCCCGTCGGAACAACGCTCCGTCTCGGAAACAAGTCAGCTAATGATCTCCCCGACGGAACAACGCTCTGTCTCGGAAACAAGTCAGCCAATGACCTCCCCGACGGAACAACGCTCCATCTCGGAAACAAGTCAACCAATGACCTCCCCGCCGTAACAATGCTTCGACCCGGAAACAAGTCTGCCAATGACCTCCCAGCCCGAACAACGCTTTGACCCGGAAACAAGTCAGCCAATGACCTCCCTGCCGGAACAACGCTCCGTCTCGGAAACAAGTCAGCCAATGACCTCCCCGTCGGAACAACGCTCTGTCTCGGAAACAAGTCAGCCAATGACCTCCCCGCCGGAACAATGCTCTGTCTCGAAAACAAGTCAGCCAATGACCTCCCCTCTGGAACAACGCTCCGTCTCGGAAACAAGTCAGCCAATGACCTCCCCACTGGAGCAACGCCCTATCTCAAAAACAAGTCAGCCAATGACCCCCCGGGTAGTTCCCAATGTTTGGCACTTTCCATACTTCGTGTGCCAGAGCAACGCCCCGTCTCGAAAACAGGTCAGCCAATGACTCCCCGCCGGAGCAATGCCCCGTCTCAGAAACAAGTCAACCAATGCCCTCCCCACCGGAGCAATGCCCCGTCTCGGAAACAAGTCAACCAATAATCCCTCGATTTGTCTCGACTCGTAGGGGAAAACCTTAGGCAATGGGGATAAGGACCTATTTCCTAAGCACTGGAAACCTGCAAGTCGGTCCAAGATAGGCCATTGCATACTATTCATGGGCCACACTCTCCAAAGTCGAATCTCGATAAGGAGGGAAACAACCAGTTACGAGTCCTCTCAACTTGTAAGGGGGAAAATTCTCTTGTGAGATCCTTAAGACTCTCAAGAGAAAATACACACTTAGGAATCCTCACGATTCCTAAGGAGAAAATACACACTTAGGAATCCTCACGATTCCTAAGTAGAAAATACACCTACGGAATCCTCTCGACTCGTAGGGAGAAAAGCCTTTTTGAGACCATCACGGCTCATAAAATTGGAAAGTCTTAGGCTACAAGGACTCCAAACTTGTCCCCTAAGCCCTCAATTCTACGGTCACACATAACTTTGCACTACTTCACCCACGTACATACATACGTGGGCAAAATAGTGGGGGGCATTTGTTCCCGCCAAAATCTTCGGCCAAGAGCTACTCGTTCCCTTATAAAAAAGGGAGGGAGAGTCCAAAAAATTTGGCCTCACGTGTTAAACACGTGGGCGCTCATATGCAAAGCATATGGGCGCTGAGAATAAAACAATTAATGGCCATACAGGCCTCACGTGTAAAACACGTGAGCGCTCATATGCAAAGTGTATGAGCGCTGAATAAAATAAACTTAAAGGGCCAAACAGGCCTCACGTGTAAAATACGTAAGCGCTCATATGCAAAGCATATAAGCGCTGAACATAAATCACCAATGGCCAAACAAGCCTCACGTGTAAAACACGTGAGCGCTCATATGCAAAGCATATGAACGCTGAATATAAACAGGCTAAAACCCACAGCAGGGGTCACGTGTTAAACACATGAATTCTCTTGCCTCTCACAAGCAAAGCATGTGAGCGCCCCAATTTAAAATGCTCCTATCGAATTCTAGAATTAAATTCTATTTTGAAAAATATTTTCCTGATCTTTCTCAAACTAAAAAGATCTTCTCTGTTAAACAGAGAACCTTTGGATCAATGATCCAACGGTGATCATCTGGTAGAATAAAGTTCTATCATAGGAAAATATTTTCCTAATCTTGTTAAATTAACAAGATATTCATATGATCAGAATTCTATGTTAGAATAAAATTCTAATCTTATTAAACTAACAAGATATCTATATGATAGAATTAAATTTTATATTAAGAAAATATACTTCTGATATTGTTAAACTAAAAAGATATAATAGAATAAAATTCTAATCTTGTTAAAACTAACAAGATATTCATAATCTTGTTAACCAAATAAGAAATATTCTCTGTTAAACAGAGAGCCTTTGGATTAAAAATCCAACGGTGAATAAAATTCACTGATTGATCTAAAAGATCATGAAATCAGTCATGATCTCTCAATGAGGGATTCTCTTAACAAATTGATTCTTTTTCTTTTCATATAAATAAGAGCAAGGAGAGGAGGAAAATAAAATACACAGAGGGAGAGAGGAAGAAAAATAGAAAGAGAATTTAATTCTCTAAAGAAGAGGAACCCCTCCCAAAAGCTCCCACAAAAAGAGAATTTAATTCTCAGACCAAGAGTTTAACTCTTCTTAAATAACTTAGTTCTTTCCCTGGTTAAGATCTGCAGAAGCAGATCTCCCCACAAGTTGAGAATTTAATTCTCATCGGGGAAATTCTGTCATGCAGATTCAAAACCTAGGGGAAAGAACTGAATTCAAAAGAGTTTAACTCTTACAAAACATATGGGAATTTAATTCCTCTGAAACTAGGGTTTAACCCTTTAAAAAGAATTTAATCCCTGCAAAGAACAAAAGGAGAACTTGATTCCTCAAAACCATAGAAGAACGGCCTGATGATTCATTAGTGTTCAACGCTACATAACAATGCTCACGTGTTCCCACGTGAGCACCTCTGATGAACAAAAAGAATGACTGAAACTGAATCACGTGCTCCCACGTGACCCTTTAAAGCGAGCGCTCAGCAATTACATGAAAAAATGAATAAACCCAAAGACAGTTTCAATTTTAGGGCGCCTCACGTGACCCCCAAACAGTTGTATATAAAAAAGGGAAAAATTCCAAAGACAGCGCTCACATTTTGAAGGTGCCTCACGTGTCCACACGTGACCGTTTGATGAACCAAGTGCTTAGCACTTATAAATGAAAGAGGAATAAAATCCAGAGAACAGTTCCAATCTCGGGCGCCTCACGTGCTCACACATGAGCCAAGTGCTCAACACTTTTATATATAAAAGAGGGAATAAACTTAAGGAACAACGCCCACTTTGGGGGCCCTCACGTGTTCATACGTGAGTGCCTCCAAAGTCCAGAGTTTAACACTGATTCAGTGCTTAGCACTGTGGGGTAATTCGGGGAAATCAACCTTAACCCAAATTAGCCAAGTCTCCTAAGGCCAAGACCTTTTTGGTCACCAATCAACCGAGCCCCCATGCTCAGGTCTCCCCAAACCAATCCTAGTCCCAAAAGATGACTAATGTTCTCCTAACAGATGGAATCTAAAATGACATTCATCCCACATCTCCCCTCGATCTGGAATTTGGTTCAAGGGTACATCTCTCCACAGCTCTGATACATGTCGTTGTAATTCTTCAACGTCTTCAGAGAGGTGGAGGGTCCCAATGACTAATAACTCTTGGTGCACCCCAAACCGTTGAGCTAAAACTCTATGGACTATGATGTCCTTAAACATGGACTATGATGTCCTTAAACCCAATGGACCGCAACGTCCTTAAACTAAACTCTATGGACTATGATGTCCTTAAACATGGACTATGATGTCCTTAAATCTAATGGACCACAACGTCCCTAAACTAAACTCTATGTACTATGATGTCCTTAAACCCAATGGACCGCAACGTCTATAAACTAAACTCTTTGGACTATGATGTCCATAAATATGGATTATGATGTCCTTAAACCCAATGGACTGCAACGTCTCTAAACTAAACTCTATGTACTATGATGTCCTTAAACCCAATGGACCGCAATGTCCCTAAATTAAACTCTATGGACTATGATGTCCATAAACCCAATGGACCGTAACATCCCTAAACTAAAACGTTAGAGCCCAAATGCTCTTTCGTTGGATCAAAAATGATCCTGAACCCCCGTTATGTAGATCTTAGTCCATTATCGGATTAATGTATCCTTAACAAATATTTGAGTTGATCTTAATCTCAAACGAGATTAATGATCCTTAAATCAACCCAAACCCAAATCTAAGAATATACGGATTAGGACTAATCCACGCCCTATGGGCGGCAACATAAATTAATCTCCATATACAATCTACGGGAAACCAAAAATAAAACAAACACACACGACACAAAATGACCTTCTGAGGCAAGAGAAAGTGATTATCGCTACGCGATAACGTAATTAACTGTAGAGGCTTGCGCCTGCAGGGAAGAGCATCTCCACAATCAAAAAACCATTCACAACGAGGGGGAATCTGACGAAGTCTGCTACAACGGCCGTATCCGTCTAAACCTCCGATACATGGTGTCATAAATCAACTTGGCATGTTCAGAGAGGTGGACGGATAAAACAAATTAGCATCTGCCCCTAAAATTTAGGCCAGACGTCCTAACGTCCCGGTCGCGTCTTTCGGCGGTAAACAACCATAAGAGGAAATTCCCTCTTATGGCACATTTCCTCTATTAACCTCATACACACACACATAAATATATATTAGAAGAAAAACTTTAGTGAGCTTAATATTAGTTAATATATAAATATATCAAATATAAATATATATATCAAATTATTAAATTAACACATGATTTAATAATCCGGTTATCTCATATATAACCGACTAATATCATTTATCTGTATATCACATTATCAAATTACTTGATTCAATAATCCAGTTATATCACATATAATCTAACCGATATCAAATGTCGCCAGATTAGAATACGGTATCACATTCTCGTATTTAATCAGGCTCCCGCACATATCAGCATATGTGCCCTACTTCGTTTCGCTTGAACTATGAACCTATGTGTGGGACTCTAAAGAATCATCAATACACTAGCAGTAGCTAATGATCACATCAGTTACCTACAAGCCGTCAGCGGTACTAGCTGGACATAACGGCTACTCAGGTATTGAGCGATTAGAAGATCAACAATTAAGCTTGTTCAAACTCCCATGAAGCCACTAAGCAACACTTACCGTACAGTCCGGTCTCCTCGTCTGATATATCGCATATTGAGTCTAGAGGTGGAATTGTCAGACCCCAGTAACTTGATAAGTCTGTTGACGTCACGTGGTTTGAGTGCCGGTCACGTGCCTAATCTTGGGTCGTGACACATACCTATCGTCAAATAGCGGTTCTCTGATGACACTGGTACATGTTAGTCTGTAGATCCAAGATCACCATAGTGTCTTGCGTGGTTCCCACTGTGCTTTGATTTCCTCCCTACCATGGCTCAAAGGAGTCATGCAAACAAGTGGATTTTGGATACAGTACCGAGTCACATGGAGGCAGTGAGCGATAGGAGGGGTTTCGTCCCTCCCAGTATTCGGAGTTGATGTTGCGCTATGCTCAGTTGGCTATAACAGGAAGTCCCTGGCCAGGACTGCTGATAAGATTTACTGGTAAGAGTTATTAGTAGTTTATCAAACCGTTGTGAGCTATATATCGGCATGACTTATCAAGTTAGTGGGGTCTGACGATTCCACCTCTAGACTCAATATGTGATATATATGGCTCACAACGGTTTGATAAACTACTAATAACTCTTACCAGTAAATCTCATCAGCGGTCCTGGCCAGGGACTTCCTGTTATAGCCAACTGAGCATAGCGCAACATCAACTCCCAATACTGGGAAGGACGAAACCCCTCCTATCGCTCACTGCCTCCATGTGACTCGGTACTGTATCCAAAATCCACTTGTTTGCATGACTCCTTTGAGCCATGGTAGGGAGGAAATCAAAGCACAGTAGGAACCACGCAAGACACTATGGTGATCTTGGATCTACAGACTAACCTGTACCGGTGTCATCAGAGAACCGCTATTTGACGATAGGTATGTGTCATGACCCAAGATTAGGCACGTGACCGACACTCAAACCACGTGACGTCAACAGGCGCAACGCAATTCAAGTAAGCCGAAAACCCAGAAATATAAACCATATAAAGAAGTAAGTGATAAAATCATTGTTAAAAATATTTGGAAATCTCAAGTAAAAATCTTTAAACTTAAGTATATTTTCTTAAAAATTTCGGCAGCAACTCCTTTGTAAAAACTAGCTCCGAAACGGGTACAAACATAGTATAAAATAAAGCATTGCCAAACGAGAGCAAATCACGCCCAAAGGCGGAAACAACCACCATAAGCATATATACGACGCCGTAGCGAAAAAATAGGCAATATAAACGAAAAACAGCAATAAGAGGTAAAACTACATAATAAAAGCCGGCTCACACGAGCTCGACACCCAAAGTCACAAAATATACAATATCGTCCTCACAACTCGTCTCTAAGTCAATACATGAAAGTGGTAGATGGAGAGTACTAGATACAATGAGATATACAATGAACATAAACGGATAACCGCAAACCCACCTACAGCAAAACGGCTCACAGTCAACCGTAGCGGTATCCGCTGAAAAAGATATAATAAGAAGTCCTGCCGCGACTACTCTGAGGGTCAAGCCTGCAAAACAATGCGGCATAATGGAGGTGAGTTTCCAACTCGTGAATAGTAAGTAATATCATACAGATAATCGCAGGTATGCACGTACAGCGATAATCTATCACACGCAATCTGATAGCATAAGTATGGCAATATGGATATGCAACAATCATGATAAAGGTACTCCATCAGATACTACAAATACATGAAGCAATGCATATCAAATAACTACTGAGTATGGGATAAAACATATCATCATCAATGAATCGTCTTTATGGAAAAACCGGTGTCCATCAACGACACCCGAAATCCCAATACCTCAGGCGCCGTCACTCAGATCGGCCCTCATATCCTGTAAATCTCATGGAACCCGAGTGCCCAACATCGGCACTCGAAAACATCATGAAAACTCATATCCAACATCGACACGCAAATCCACATAACTCGGGCTCCGTCAGTCTGGATCGGCCCACGGGCTCCGTCGGTCCGGATCGGCCTATATCTATCTCACGACTCCGGTCGGTATCCTCCGGATAACCGGCAGATCCAACCAATCACCGGTATGTAGTAGTCCCTCTGCCAGGCTTATCGTCTACTGCACAACATCCCTTTCTTGCCCTGGGGTACCATACCGGGTCCACCATGAACCCGCAAACGGATCATCCAACTTCTCGAATCGGGTTTCTAACACAAGTCTCAGAACCGAGAAAACTCATGGTGGACGCATTGAAATATCATATCAAAGAGAAACCGGGTTTTCAAAATAATGCATACTTTCTTGAAATATCCCCACGGTTCTCAAATCCATAAATCACATGAAATCCGTATCTCAATGCATAAATCCATGAAATATGATATATGCAACATAAAACAGTAATATGAGCATATCAAGGGAAAACCGCTCCTTTAAATGAATCCAGTTTTTAAATATATCATGCAATTCCCAATTTCTCCAAGTCAAATGCAACATCGTATAAAGGTGTGTATGTAGTTATAGTAAGGTATGTATGTATACTTGTAGGTATGTAAGCATGATGCATTTCACATACGCAATAGAACAAGAATCAACGTCTCAATGTCATTAACGAATACAATACCACATAGGTGTATATGTTGTGCGTGTCATAGAAATTACCGACGGTGTGGGTGTAGCATACAATTTAGTGCTCGTGCAACATGAACCATCAGTAATGGTGCAGTGTCCACTAGGTACTAAGTCAAGGCATAACAAGTAATAGTATGCAATGATGCTCATGCACAATCAACATATATGCTTATAAACATGCGGCTATAATATCATATCTAGCCCTGACGCATAACGCCATACGGGAGATTTTCCCGTAGATGTTAAATCTACTCACCGATGATCTCGAGCTAGGTAAATTCGACCAACTGCTTCCCTTTTTTCGTAGAGTCCGAAGTCCCCGCACTCGCACCTAATATCACACAAAACATAGCAAGTGCAACTTAGAAATCGACCAATAATACGTACAAACTACGTTTAAACCGACACACCGACTCCAACAACCTCTCAAGTGTTCGCTTAGTGGCTAACGAGTATAGCAACAATCTAAAACAATCCCAAGTGCAGCAAGCTACACAAATAACGCGAACCGTGTCGGATATCGTAACGCGCGTGGTCGAAATACTAAAATATTAGCTAAGTGTTCCCAAATTTGACCTACTGTCAATACATAAAAATCTAGCAGTACTAAACACCCTAAAACAGATGCAGACAGCTACCCTAAAAATTACAATATCCTAGGCCACCAAAAATCCGAGCTCACCGGATTTCTCCCCAATTTCGCCGGCCAAAACGGGTCGGGTGGGGTTCGTGCTTCTGGTGAACACTCAGGGCAACTTGTATAACACCATTATATCGCTAGATTTTCCAGTAAACATTCGTGGTCGTAGCAGATCATGGAGAACTTAAAATGACACTGACAATACGATATTACACCAAAACTATATCTTTATGGTTCTAGACAACAACTACCAGGCAATACAACATTAAAAGAACCTAATTAACAGTTAGGGATCGTTACCTATCCACACTTGCTCAAAAATCCTAGCTTTCCATGCTCCAATTGATCTTAGTGGCTTTAGCTAGGCTTGTGAAGGGTTTTAGTGAGGTTTTGTGAAGATTTTGTTTGGTTTAGTGAGGATTTGGGTTAGGGTTTCAGTTTGAGGGTGTGAGGGAGATGATATGAAGAAAATATGTTGCGAATGAGGGAGTGAGGTGAGAATGAGGGTGTATGTGTGAGTGAGGGATGAAGGAATGAGGGTGTGAGTTTAGTGTATGAGCCATGCCCCCTCTTCTCTCTCCTCATTTAATGCAAGCCATGCTTGCCCCATGCTTATCATTCCCCCTCTCTCTCTCTCTCTTCCTCTCAAGTCAACCAATTTCCAAACCTTTTATTTTTATAACTAAATAACCTAAATAAATACATACACTTAATTGAAATGGGGTTAAGGTGTCATCGCTACTTAAGCATGGTTAACCCTAATTAACCCTAGGTTAACATGCACATGTGTGTGCAAGCCCAAAATAAATATTAATTAATTTTTATAAAATATTTGAAAATTATTTTGGTAAACTTTTTACTAAAAATCCGCATTATCACTTAATTAACACTAATCGCATTCCAAGGTGTTACAATCTTCCCCTCTTAAAGAAATTCGTCCCCGAATTTAAAAATCTTACTATGCGTACATTCAAAGAGATGAGAAAATTTTTCCGCATCTCGCTCTCGGCCTCCCAAGTGACATCTTCACTATTCGGGCTACGCCAAAGAACCTTCACAGATGGCAAGACCTTTGACCGAACTTTCTTCACCTGCCGATCCAATATAACTACCGGCTGCTCGGTGAACGAAAGATGGCACTCAACCTGAACAGTCTGGTGCTGAATCATGTGAGAAGGGTCATGAAGGTATTTGCGAAGTATCGACACATGGAATATGGGGTGAACATCCGGAAAACTGGGCGGAAGTGCCAAATGATAGTCAACGGTACCAACTCGCTCAAGGATCTCAAAAGGACCTACAAATTTGGGACTAAGCTTTCCTTTCTTCCCAAATCTCATTATGCCCTTCGTCGGAGAAATCCTTAGGAATACCGTTCCCCCACTACGAACTCGAGCCTGTAACGACGACGGTCGGTATAAGACTTCTGTCTGTACTGGGCTGCTCTCATCCTATCCTGAATCAACTGGATTTTCTACGTAGTCTTTTGAACTAGCTAGGGTCCCAAAATTCTGCTCTCGCTGAGTTCGGTCCAACAGACAGGCGATCGACACTTTCTACCATACAAAGCCTCAAAAGGTGACATCTGAATCGTCTCTTGATAACTGTTATTGTTGGAGAACTCTATCAACGGCAACTGACGATCCCAACTGCCACCAAAATCAAGCACGCACGCACGAAGCATATCCTCCAGAGTCTGTATAGTCCGCTCCGACTGACCATCGGTCTGCGGATGGAAAGCGGTGCTAAAACTTAAACGGGTACCCAAAGCTTCCTGAAGCTTCTTCCAAAGACGGCTAGTGAACTGGATGCCCCTGGCGGATACGATGCATGTGGGAATGCCATGCAAACGCACAATCTCATCAATGTACAACTGAGCATACTGAGTATAACCGAAAGTGGTCTTCACTAGAAGGAAGTGAGACGCTTTCGTCAACCGGTCAACAATCACCCAAATGGAGTCATACCCTTGACTAGACCTAGGTAGACCCACAACGAAATCCATGGAGATCTGTTCCCATTTCCACTCCGGAATGGGTAAAGGCTGCAATTCTCGTGCCGGTCTCTGATGCTCAGCCTTGACTTGCTGACAAGTCAGGCACCTCGAAACGAAATCCGAAACATCACTCTTCATCCCTGCCCACCAGTAGATATCTCTCAAGTCACGATACATCTTGGTGGAACCTGGATGAACACTAAAAGCTGACTGATGTGCCTGCTCTAGGATTTCGCGTCTCAACCCATCGGTATCAGGTACACACAAACGAGTCCCGAAACGTAGCACACCCTGGTCATCAATCTCAAACTCCGAATCTCTACCCTGCCTAACATGCTCAAGAATCTCAGACAAACGGGCATCGTCGGGCTGTGCCTCACGAATACGATCTAGTAGAAGTGGACGGGCGCAGACATGAGCAAGCTGTCCCCCGGTGGAAGTGAACTCAAATTGTACACTACTGTCACACAAGATCTGCCAATCTGCAGAAGAGTGTCTCTGAACTACGCTCAACTGGGACAAGCTACCCCCAGGCCTACGACTCAAAGCATCAGCCACCACATTCATCTTGCCCGGGTGATAAAGGATCTCATAATCATAATCCTTCACAAGCTCCATCCAACGGCGCTATCTCAAATTCAGATCCCGCTGCTGGAAGATGTACTTCAAGCTCTGGTGGTCTGTGAAAATCTGACACAACTCCCCGTACAAGTAGTGTCTCCAAATCTTAAGCGCAAAGTCTACCACGTCCATCTCAAGATCATGAGTGGGATAATTCTACTCGTGCTTCTTCAACTGTCGGGAAGTATAAGTGATAACTCTATCATACTGCATCAATACACAACCGAGGCCCACTCGAGAAGCATCGCAGTAAATGACAAAGCCGCCCGATCAAGAAGGCAAAGATAAAACTGGCGCAGTCGTCAGCCGAGTCTTCAACTGCTGAAAACTCTGCTCGCATGCCTCAGACCAATGAAAAGGAACTCCCTTCCTGGCCAGTTCGGTCAGTGGTGCAGCGATACTCGAGAAGTCCTGCACAAAACGGCGGTAATAACCGGCTAAGCCTAAAAAGCTGCGGACATCTGTCACCGATACAGGTCTGGGCTAAAGCTGTACATCCTCGATTTTCCTCGGGTCCATACGAATACCATCTCCTTTAACAACATGAACAAGGAAGTCAACACTATCAAACCAGAAGGCACACTTAGAGAATTTAGCAAACAGCCGGTGCTCTCTCAATGTCTGCAAAGAAATCCTCAAGTGTTGTTCATGCTCATCTCGACTCTTGGAATAAACCAGAATGTCATCAATAAATACAATAATAAACTGGTCGAGAAACGACTGGATAATTCGGTTCATTAAATCCATGAACGCTGCTGTGGCATTGGTGAGTCTGAACGAGATCACCAGAAACTCATAATACCCGTAGCGCGTACTAAAAGCAGTCTTCGGAATGTCATCGTTCTGAACCCGCAACTAATGGTAACCCAATCTCAAATCAATCATAGAAAAATGTCCCGCACCCTGGAGCTGATCAAACAAATCGTCAATATGAGGTAAAGGATACCTATTCCGCACCGTAACTCGGTTCAATTGACGATAATCAATGCACAACCTCAAAATGCCGTCCTTCTTCATGACGAACAGAACAGGTGCTCCCCAAGGCGAAACACTCGGACATACAAGTCCCCTATCAAGCAACTCTTGCAGCTGATCCTTAAGCTCCGCCGGGGCCAGCCGGTAAGGTGGTATAGAAATAGGCCCCGTGCCGGGGATCAAATCAATGCAAAACTCAATCTCACGCTCTGGCGGCAATCCAGGCAACTCATTGGGAAAGACGTCGGGAAACTCTTTCACGATAGGAACCTGGTCCAACGAATCTACTGTGGCTCTGGTATCATAAATGAAAGCCAAGAATCCCCGACATCCCTTCCTCAAAAGCCGACTAGAGCAAAGGGCAGAAATCAAACTGTGAGGGGCGGCACCACGGTCCCCCTGCATAACAAGAACTGACTCGCCGGGAAAACAAAACCTGACTGTCTTCTCGCGGTAGTCCACGGACGCGTAGCACGTAGCTAACCAGTCCATGCCCAGGAGAACGTCGAAGTCTAACATCTCAAGAAGGATCAAGTCGACGGACGAATCTCTATCTCCAATACGAATGGCACACGACCGAAACACGTGTCGTGCAACAAACGACTCACCAACAGGAGTAGTCATGACAAGCGGCTGTTCCCCTCCGAAAGGCGGCGCACAGGACCGCGAAGTCCTGACGCTGAGATTTGGGGCAGATGCTATTTGGTTTTATTCGTCCACCTCTCCGAAGATGCCAAGTTGATTTATGGCACCGTGTATCGGAGGTTTAGACGGATGCGGCCGATGTAGCAGACTTCGTCAGATTCCCCCTCGCTTGAGGAGTTTTTGATTGTGGGGATGCTCTTCCCTGCAGGCGCAAGCCCCTGCAGTTAATTACGCTACCGCATCGCGGTAACAACTTTCTCCTTCTCCAGAATTTCACTTCGTGTCGTGTGTGTTTGTTTTGTTTGTGGTTGCCTGTGGATTGTATACGGAGACTAAGCGCTGTCGTCGCCCGTAGGACGTAGATTAGTCCAAATCCGTATTTACTTAGATTTGGGTTTGGTGTTTTGGTTTAAGGATACGTTAGCCGTATTTAGGCTAAGATCGACTTAAACGTTTGTTAAAGATACGTTAGTCTGATTTGAGACTAAGATCAACTTAACGGGATCGTTTTGGATCCGGCAAAAGAGCGTTTGGGGACTCTATTGTTCCAGTTTAGGGACATAGTGGTCCATAGGTAGTCTAGGGACACTGCGGTCCATATTCCAGTTTAGGGACGTGGTGGTCCATAGGTAGTTTAAGGACGCTTAAGTCCGTGAGTTTAAGGACCCCACAGTCCGTGTTTTAGTTTAAGGACGCATAAGTCCGCGGGTTTAAGGATCCCACAATCCGTCTTTTGGTTTAAGGACGCTTAAGTCCATGAGTTTAAGGACCCTACAGTCCGTGTTGATGTGTGGTTGTCGGGACCCGTCACCTCTCTGACGTCGTTGAAGGATTACAACGATAGGAGTCAAAGGAGTTCGGAGATGTACCCTTGAACCGGTCGTAAATTGATTTAAGAGAGCAGCTGTGCTCAGTCAATTTAATTTGAGGACTTACGGCCATGATTGGGCTAAGTCCAGTTGAAAAATATTCAACGCTTTTATTTATTTTTGGTCTATTAGACCTGTGCTAGGGCTTTACCCACATTTAAATAATGCATTGCATTACTTTTTATTTTTGTTTGGGCTCTGCCCATAAAGGATGCAGAGCATCAATTTTACTTGGGCTCTGCCCTTTATAAAGGATGCAGAGCATCAATTTTATTTGGGCTCTGCCCTTTTATTGCTTTGCAATGTATTTTGGCCTGCTAGGTCTTTTTGACTTGGGCCTGGCCCTTTAGCAAAAGAAATGCATTGCATTTGTCAGGCGCTTTGCGCCAACCAAAGAGTGCAAGCGTTTGTGGTGATGACACGTGTCATGCAAGCGCAGTGCGCTGCGCCAGTACGCTGCACTTGCGTTGCTGACACATGGCGCACTGTGGTGAGTTGCGCCAGTTTCAGAGAGCAAGGCTTTATTTCAAAAGCGCATAGCGCAAATGGTTCAGATGCTGACACGTGGCGCTCTATGGTGGTTTGCGCCAACCCAAGAGCGCAACAGCGTAGTTTTGCAAGTGCAAGACACTGTTAACTTGAGAATCTTTTAGATTCCAGAACCAATGGTTCATAAAAGAAGTGCAAAGCACTGCTTGATTTCTTGATCCAATTTAGATCAAAGAAAACAAGTGTTTCTTATTTTTCTTGATCATAGAGAACCAATGGTTCATAAGTGCAAAGCACTATTTTTATTTTGTTTTTTATTGAAGATCATTGATCTTGTTCTTAGATCAATGATCTATTAGAAGAAATTCTTCTATCTAAAAGGTCTTTTACCTTTTTTCTTCTTGAAATTTCTTCAGAGTTCTCTCTGTTTGAAATTTTTGATTTCTCATAAAATGTTGATGCCTTTGATTTGGGGTCTAGGGGCCTTTATATAGTGCCCATAAATTTGTTAAAGAGATCTTTCTCTGAGTGATTTGGGGAATTTTCCCCACCGTTGGATCTTTGATCCAAGAGCTTCTGTTTTACAGAAGGAAATTTTCTTGTTTTAACAAGAACAGAAAAAATCTTACTCGAATTTAATTCTGTTTGGCGCAAACGCCCCAGCGTGTGACACGTGTCAAGCAGCGCAAAGCGCAGCGCAACTGCGCTGACACGTGTCGTGCAGCGCACGACACAGCACATCTGCGCTGACACGTGTCGCGCAGCGCTTGCGCAACTGCGCTGACACGTGTCGCGCAGCGCAGCGCTTGCGCAACTGCGCTGACACATCTGCGCTGACACGTGTCGCGCAGCGCACGGCGCACCGCATCTGCGCTGACACGTGTCGCGCAGCACAGCGCTTGCGCAGCTGAAGCGTTGCTTCCTTTAATTTTGTTTTAAATAGAGCTTTGCTCTGATTGGGCGCGCTGTCTTGGGCGTTGCGCTGATGTATCAGCTTTTGACACGTGGCGCGTTGCGCGCAGCGCAAAGGATCTGAAGCGTTGCTTCGAATTTTGAATTTTGAAATTCAAACAGAGCTTTGCTCTGATTGGGGAAACAGCGGCCGATGTAGCAAACATGTCTCTCGGCCCAACCTCGGAACGAAGTGTGTAGAAACATACGAGTGCGTAGATCCCGGATCAAACAAGACGTGTGCATCGAAGGAATATACTGAAAGAGTACCTGCAACCATTGCATTGGACGCCTGCGCGTCCTGATGAGTCAACGGAAATACTCGTGCCTGCCCTCTACCGGCAACTGGCCGTCCTCCGCCTCTGCCACCCCGTCCTCTCTGAACAAACCCTCCGCGACCACGACCTCTCTGAACATAAGTCTAACGCGGAGCAACAACAGGCGCAAGATGCAACGCTCTCTGAGGTGGAGAAGGTGGTAAGGTAACATATGGTACGGCTGCCTCGTCCTCACATGGTTCAGTACAATCTCGAATGCGATGATAAAAACTCCCGCACCGGAAACATCCAGATGATGACTGCTGACCCTCCTGGAGATAAGAGCTAAACAACTGGCATCGTTTTAAGCCTCTACTACTCCCACGACCTGAACGAAATATGTCACGGCGTCTAAACATATGTATCCATGCTAATACACCAGTACGGACCATCTTAGGTTCCGGAACGAATGACGTCTCGGAAAGACGCTCCTCAACCAGTAGGGCTGCGTCCACTGCGGCTGCATATGTGTCACAATGCTGGGCGCTGATAGCGAGGAACAACTGGGTAAGCATGCTTCGTACAAATCTCTTGATCCGCATCTCCTCAGTGTCCACCAAAAATGGAGCATACACAGATAGCTGGGTAAACTGAACATCGTACTCTGCCACTGTCATACCCGGAGTCTGTCGTAACGACTCAAAACTGTGAGCTCGAGCATCCCTGACGCTCTGCGGAAGAAAACGGGCAGGAAACACCGTCACAAACTCAGCCCAGGTCATAGGAGAAAAACCTGCGGCTCTGCTCCTCTCTAAAGACTCACACCAAGTCTGGGCAAGACCCTCCAGACGACTGCGGATCCTCAGCTGTATCGGTGTCGATAAAAACCGGAGGCTTCAGCCTCATGAACTCAGATAACGATACGGTGATAACCTCCGTAGCTGTAGGTACGACTTCCTGAACCGTAGGCACCATCGCAGTCCGCGTAACAGGTGGGACAACCTCCTGTCTCTGCGCTCGACTGGCCTCAACTAACGATCCTATCATCTGGCGCAAATCCTGCATACCGGCATCTAGCTTAGTAATACGATCTATCGAAGGTGGATCAATCTGCTCCTGTACAATGGGCGTACCGTCCTGGTCAGTTCTCGTCTCTGACGAGCCAACTCTGACCCCGGCTCTCGCGACCGCTCTCTGCGCCCTCGTAGTTTCGGCGGCATAATGGCTGGAAATAAAAATAGGATTCGATAAGAATATAGAAATCGAATCATAAGGATGTATATAATCACGGAAGGAATTTCAACCAACAAGTCCTAAGGTCAGTTAGGCGGAGTACCGTGTCGTAAGTATTCCGCGGAACATACACACGCTACGTCACTCTGCTTAAGCTACCTACTCTATCATACCAAGGCCATCCTACACTCCTAGCTCTCTAATACCAACTTTGTCACGACCCAAAGTTAGGCACGTGACCGGCAATTAAACCGCGTGATGTCAACAGGCGTAACGCAATTTAAAGCCGAAAACCCAGAAATCTAAACCATATAAAGAAGTAAGTGATAAAAATATTGTTAAAAACATTTAGAAATCTCAAGTAAAAATCTTTAAACTTAAGTTTATTTTCTTAAAAATTTCGGCAGCACCTCCTTTGTAAAAACTATCCCAAAAACGAGTAAAATCATAGTATAAAAATAAAGCATCCCCAAACATGAGCAAATCAAGCCTAAAGGCGGAAACTACCATCACAAGCATATATATGACGCCGTAACAAAAAAATAGGCAATATAAACAAAAAACAACAATAAGAGGTAAACCTACATAATAAAAGCCGGCTCACACGAGCACGATACCCAGAATCACAAAATATACAATATCGCCCTCACAACTCGTCTCTAAGTCAATACATGAAAGTGGTAGATGGAGAGTACTAGATACAATGAGATATACAATGAACATAAATGGATAACCGCAAACCCACCTACAGCAAAACGGCTCACAGCCAACGGTAGCGGTATCCGTTGAAAAAGATACAATAAGAAGCCCTGCCGCGACTACTCTGAGGGTCAAGCATGCAAAACACTGTGGCACAACGGGGGTGAGTTGCCAACTCGTGAATAGTAAGTAACATCGTACAGATAATTGCAGGTATACACATACATCGATAATCTATCACACACAATCTGATAGCATAAGTATGGCAATATAGATATGCAACAATCATGATAAAGGTACTCCATCAGGTACTACAAATACATGAAGCAATGCATATCAAATAACTACTGAGTATGGGATAAAACATATCATCATCAATGAATCATCATTATGGAAAAACCGGTGTCCATCAACGACACCCCAAATCTCAATACCTCAGGCGCCGTCACTCGGATCGGCCCTCATATCCTGTAAATCTCATGGAACCTGAGTGCCCAACATCGGCACTCGAAAACATCATAAAAACTCAATGTGTAGCGATACTCGAGAAGTCCTGCACTAAACGACGGTAATAACCGGCTAAGCCCAAAAATCTGGGGACCTCTGTCGCCGATACAGGTCTGGGCCAAAGCTGTACGACCTGGATTTTCCTCGGGTCCACACGAATACCGTCTCATATAACTACATGACCAAGGAAGTCAACACTATCAAGCCAGAAGGCACACTTCGAGAATTTAGCAAACAGTTGGTGCTCTCTCAATGTCTGCAAAGCAATCCTCAAGTGCTGCTCATACTCCTCTCGACTCTTGGAATAAACCAGAATGTCATCAATAAACACATTAATAAACTGGTCGAGGAACGTCCTGACAATTCGGTTCATCAAATCCATGAACGCTGCTGGGGCATTGGTCAGTCCGAACGACATCACCAGAAACTCATAATGCCCGCGTGTACGAAAAGCAGTCTTCGAAATGACATCGTTCCGAACCCGCAACTGATGATAACCCGATCTCAAATCAATTATAGAAAAATGTCCTGCACCCTGGAGCTGATCAAACAAATCGTCAATGCGAGATAAAGGATATCTATTCCGCACCGTAACTCGGTTCAATTGACAATAATCAATACACAATCGCAAACTGTCGTCCTTCTTTTTGACGAACAGAACAGGTGCTCCCCAAGGCGAAACACTCGGACATACTAGTCCCCTATCAAGCAACTCTTGCAGCTGATCCTTAAGGTCCTTAAGCTCCGCTAGGGCCATCCGGTAAGGTGGTATAGAAATAGGCCCCGTGCCGGGGATCAAATCAATGCAAAACTCAATCTCACGCTCTGGCGGAAATCCAGGCAACTCATTTGGAAAGACGTCGGGAAACTCTCTCACGATAGGAAGCTGGTCCAACGAATCTACTGTGGCTCCGGTATCACAAATGAAAGCCAAGAATCCCCGACATCCCCTCCTCAAAAGCCGACTAGCGCAAAGGGCAGAAATCAAACTGTGAGGGGCGGCACCACGGTCCCCCTGCACAAGAAGAACTGACTCACCAGGAAAACAAAACCTAACTGTCTTCTCACGGTAATCCACGGACGCGTAGCACGTAGCTAATCAGTCCATGCCCAAGAGAACGTCGAGGTCCAACATCTCAAGAAGGATCAAGTCGACGGACGAATCTCTATCTCCAATACGAACGGCACACGACCGAAATACATGTCGCGCAACAAACGACTCACCAACCGGAGTAGTCACGACAAGCGGCCGATCTAGCAAACATGACTCTTGGCCCAACCTCGGCACGAAGTGTGTAGAAACATACGGGTGCTTAGATCTCGGATCAAACAAAACGTGTGCATCGAAGGAAAATACTGAAAGAGTACCTGAAACCACTGCATTGGATGCCTGCGCGTCCTGATGAGTCAACTCAAATACTCATGCATGCCCTCTACCGGCAACTGGCTGTCCTCCGCCTCTTCCACCCCGTTCTCTCTGAACAAACCCTCCGCGACCACGACCTCTCTGAACATAAGTCTGACGCGGCGCAAGAACAGGCGCAAGAGGCAACGCTCTCTGGGGTGGAGAAGGTGGTAAGGTAACATGTGGTACGGCTGTCTCGTCCTCACATGGCTCAGTACAATCTCGAATGTGATGATAAAAACTCCCGCACCAGAAACATCCAGATGATTACTGATGACCCTCCTGGGGATAAGAGCTAAACAACCGGCCTCGTCCCAAGCCTCTACTACTCCCATGATCTGAACGAAATCTGTCGCGGCGTCTAAACATCTGTCTCCGTGCTGATACACCAGTACGAACTCTCTTCGGTTCCGGAACGATCGACGTCTCGGAAAGACGCTCCTCAACCAGTAGGGTTGCGTCCACTGCGGCTGCATATGTGTCACAATGCTGGGTGCTGATAGCGAGGAACAACTGGATAAGCATGCCTCGTACAAATCTCTTGATCCGCGTTTCCTCAGTGTCCACCAAATATGGAGTATACACAGATAGCTAGGTAAACTGAACATCGTACTCTGCCACCGTTATACCCGGAGTCTGGCGTAACGACTCAAAACTGCGAGCTCGAGCATCCCTGACGCTCTGCGGAAGAAAATGGGCAAGAAACACCGTCACGAACTCAGCCCAGGTCATAGGAGAAAGACCTGCGGCTCTGCTCCTCTCTAAAGACTCGCACCAAGTCTGGGCAAGACCCTCCAAACGAAAACTCGCGAACTCTACCCATCTCACGTCGGAACATCTCAAGGAACGACAGATCCTGGCCATCCGATCGATAAACGACTGCGGATCCTCAGCTGTATCGGTGATGATGAAAACCGGAGGCTTCAGCCTCATGAACTCAGATAACGATACGGTGATAACCTCCGTAGCTGTAGTTACGACTGCCTGAACCGTAGGCACCATCGCAGTCCGCGTAACAGGTGGGACAACCTCCTGTCTCTGCGCTCGACTAGCCTCAACTAACGATCCCATCATCTGGCGCAAATACTGCATACTGGCCTCTAGCCTAGTAATACGATCTATTGAAGGTGGATCAATCTGCTCCTGTATAACGGGCATACCGCCCTGGTCAGTCCTCGTCTCTGACGAGCCAACTCTGACCCCGGCTCTCGCGGCCGCTCTCTGCGCCCTCGTAGTCTTCTGCGACATAATGGATGGAAATGAAAATAGGATTCGATAAGAACATAGAAATCGAATCACAAGGATGTATATAATCACAGAAGGAATTTCAACCTACAAGTCCTAAGGTCACTTAGACGGTGTACCGTGTCGTAAGTATGCCGCGGAACATGCACACGCTACGTCACTCTGCTTAAGCTACCTACTCCATCATACCAAGACCATCCTAGACTCCGAAAAGTAAAATCTAGCGCTCTGATGCCAACTTTGTCACGACCCAAAATTAGGCACGTGACCAGCAATTAAACCACGTGACGTCAACAGGCATAACGCAATTTAAGCCGAAAACCCATAAATTTAAACCATATAAAGAAGTAAGTGATGAAAACATTGTTAAAAATATTTGGAAATCTCAAGTAAAAATCATTAAAGTTAAGTTTATTTTTTTAAAAATTTCGGCAACACCTCCTTTGTAAAACTATCCCCGAAATGGGTACAAACATAGTATAAAAATAAAACATCTCCAAACGGGAGCAAATCACGCCCAAAGGCGGAAACAACCACCACAAGCATATATACGACGCCGTAGCGAAGAAATAGGAAATATAAACGAAAAACAGCAATAAGAGGTACACCTACATAATAAAGCCGGATCACACGAGCTCGACACTCAGAGTCACAAAATATACAATATCGTCCTCACAACTCGTCTCTAAGTCAATACATGAAAGCGGTAGATGGAGAGTACTAGATACAATGAGATATACAATGAACATAAACGGATAACCGCAAACCCACCTACAGCAAAACGGCTCACAGCCAACCGTAATGGTATCCGTTGAAAAAGATACAATAAGAAGCCCTGCCGCGACTACTCTAAGGGTCAAGCCTGCAAAACACCATGGCACAACGGCGGTGAGTAGCCAACTCGTGAATACTAAGTAATATCGTATAGATAATCGCAGGTATGCACGTACAACGATAATCTATCGCACGCAATCTGATAGCATAAGTATGGAAATATGGATATGCAACAATCATGATAAATGTACTCCATCAGGTATTACAAATACATGAAGCAATGCATATCAAATAACTACTAAGTATGGGATAAAACATATCATCATCAATGAATCATCATTATGGAAAAACTGGTGTCCATCAACGACACCCCAAATCCCAATACCTCAGGCGCCGTCACTCGGATCGGCCCTCATATCCTGTAAATCTCATGGAACCTGAGTGCCCAACATCGGCGCTCGAAAACATCATGAAAACTCGTGTCCAACATTGACACGCAAATCCACATAACTCGGGCTCCGTCAGTCCGGATCGGCCCATATCCATCTCACGACTCCGGTCGGTATCCTCCGGATAACCGCCAGGTCCAACCAATCACCGGTAGGTAGTAGTCCCTCTGCCGGGCTTATCGTCTACTGCACAACATCCCTTTCTTGCCCCGGGGTACCATACCGGGACCACCATGAACCCGCAAACGGATAATCCAACTCCTCGAATCGGGTTTCTAACACAACTCTCAGAACCGAGAAAACTCATGGTGGACGCACTGAAATATCATATCAAGAGAAACTTGGTTTTCAAAACAATGCATATTTTCTTGAAATATCCCCACAGATCTCAAATCGGTAAATCACATGAAATCCGTATCTCAATGCATAAATCCATGAAATATGATATATGCAACATAAAATAGTAAAATGAGCATATCAAGGGAAAACCGCTCCTTTAAATGAATCCAGTTTTTAAATATATCATGCGGTTCCCGATTTCTCCAAGTCAAATGCAACATCATATAAAGGTGTGTGTATAGCTATAGCAAAGTATGTATGTATACTTATAGGTATGTAAGCATGATGCATTTCACATGTGCAATAGAACAAGAATCAACGTCTCAATATCATTAACGAATACAATACCATATAGGTGTATATGTTGTGCGTGTCATGGCATTTACCGATGGTGTGAGTGTAGCATACAATTAGTGCTCGTGCAACATGAACCGTCAGTAATGGTGCAGTGTCCACTTGGTACCAAGTCAAGGAACAATAAGTAATAGTAAGCAAAGATGCTCATGCACAATCAACATATATGCATATAAACATGCGGCTATAATATCATATCTAGCCTTAACGCATAACGCCATACAGGCAATTTCCCCGTAGATGTTAAATCTACTCACCGATGATCTCGAGCTAGGTAAATTCCACCACCTGCTTCCCTTTCTTCGTAGCGTCCGAAGTCCCCGCACTCGCTCCTAATATCACACAAAACATAGCAAGTGCAACTTAGAAATCGACCAATAATACGTACAAACTACATTTAAACGGATGCACCGACTCCAACAACCTCTCAAGTGTTCGCTTAATAGCTAACGAGTGTAGCGACAATCTAAAACAACCCCAAGTGCAGCTAGCTACACAAACAACGCTAACGGTGTCGGATATCGTAACACGCTTAGTCGAAATACTAAAATACTAGCTAAGTGTTTTCAGATTTTACCTACTGTCAATACATAAAAATCTAGCAGTACCAAACACCCTAAAACAGATGCAGACAGCTACCCTAAAAATTACAACATCCCAGGCCACCAAAAATCCGAGCTCGCCGGATTTCTCCCCTATCTCGCCGGCCAAAACGGGTCAGGTGGGGTTCGTGTTTCAGGTGAACACTCAGGGCAACTAGTACAACACCACTACATCGCTAGATTTTCCAGTAAACATTCATGGTCGTAGCAGATCACAGAGAACTTAAAATGACACTAACAATACGATATTACACCAAAACTATATCTTTATGGTTCTAGACAACAACTACTAGGCAATACAACATTAAAAGAACCTAATTAACAGTTAGAGATCGTTACCTATCCACACTTGCTCAAAAATCCTAGCATTCAATGCTCCAATTGATCTTAGTGGCTTTAGCTAGGCTTGTGAAGGGTTTTTGTGAAGATTTTGTTTGGTTTAGTGAGGATTTGGATTAGGGTTTCAGTTTAAGGGTGTGAGGGAGATGAGATGAAGAAAATATGTTGTGAATGAGGGAATGAGGTGAGAATGAGGGTGTATGTGTGAGTGAGATGAAGGAATGAGGGTGTGAGTTTAGTGTATGAGCCATGCCCCCTCTTCTCTCTCCTCATTTAATGCAAGCCATGCTTGCTCTATCCTCATCATCCCCCCCCCCCCTCTCTCTTCCTCTCAAGTCAACCAATTTCCAAACCTTTTATTTTTATAACTAAATAACCTAAAAAATACATACACTTAATTGAATTGGGGTTAAGGTTCCATAGCTAGTTAAGAATTTTTAACCCTAGGTTAACATGCACATGTGTGTGCAAGCCCAAAAAAAATATTAATAAAATATTAATTAATTTTTATAAAATATTTGAAAATTATTTTGGTAAACTTTTTACTAAAAATCCGCATTATCACTTAATTAACACTAATCGCATTCTAAGGTGTTACAGTATGGTACCAGTTAGGAGTTCTCGGTGAGTCTAGTTCGGTATACTCATTCTCTAATTAGCACATGTGTACAATCTTTGATATCGAACACCAATAGTTATGGGATCAACCATCGCCCCCTATAGGGTCAAGAAACGTACACACTATTCTACTCTGGAATATCGATGCCATGTCTCGATATCCTCTCGACTAGGAACAATTAATGGATGTGCTTGTGGACTACACAAATCACAGTGGTATGATCCGCATCATAATCCTGGTAGTCAAGCTAAAATCCCAAGAGATTTAACAATGTGTATCAGAGAGATAGTATAATAATACAAGTGTACATATTAAGATAAAGAGCAACCAGATAGCATACTATCATGTCGAGCAAGGTCATATATATATATATATATATGTCCACGCTTCCACTATATCATACAATAATTGCCTCTAGGGCATACATATTCCTAACACAAGGGTATGTTGATGCGGACTATTCGGGAGATCGAGATAGTGGAAAGAGCACAACAGGATACATATTCACGGTTGGGGGAACAGCAGTGAGTTGGGTCTCTCAATTACAAAAGATAGCAGCATTGTCGACTACAGAGGCGGAGAACGTGGCGACCACGGAAGCAAGCAAAGAGATGACATGGCTACAAGGGTTACTTGAAAAGTTGGGTAAGAAGTAAGACTTCAACACCTTGTGGAGCGATAGCCAAAATGCGATACATTTGGCGAATAATACGGCATATCACTCTCGGACGAAGCACATTAAGGTGTGGTACCACTTCATACACATATCGTTAGAAGTTGGTGAGTTGACATTGGAAATGATCGCGGAAGAAAAGAATCCGGCAGATATGTTCACCAAAGTCGTAGACAGAGATAAGCTGGATCTCTGTTGCGGGTTGGTGAAGCTCTCCATGAAAATTTGATGAGTGTAGAGTAATAGAGGAATCGTGTGAAGTCTACTAGTGTTAGGAATCAAGCGAAATAATTCTTATGTGGAAGAATGTCGAGATTGTGATGAATTTGCATTAAGATGGAGTTTATTGAAAATTGATGCAAATTAACCAAAGAGTAGCAGCACATATGGCGTCATGCTTTAAATTAAAGCTATGTGCAAAATCTATCCAATCTTATCTCTATGATTGGATTGGCCCATAGTCACAAATTCGTTATTCGGGTATAATTCGGCGAGGTCGAAAATCCGGATCCGGCGAACTATTCAGAAAAAATCGGCAGGTATTCGAGAAAAATTCGGTAAGTGTTCGGGAAATGTTCGGGAAGAATTTCGAGTAAGAAATTAATATATGATATGCTGGGTTTTGATTTTGTGAATTATTAGTTATTTTTTGAATTATTCGATATTTTTCACATAATTCGGGAATAATTCGCGAATCATTCACGAATAATTAATGAATTATTCGGCCCACCGATTAATTCGGCGATTAAGTCGGCTGATCAAAAATTCCTGAATTATTCACAAAATCGACGAATAATTCACGAATTATGTGGTTATAGCTTTAATAAGATTTTTTTTTTGAAATAATATTATTTTAAAAATATATTATTAAAATAGGGGGTATTTTTTAAAATTAGAAGAATAGGATGGTTTTGCACCCCATCCCGACCCCACCCCCAGCGAATAATAAGGGGGCGGGTTCCCAGAACCCGCCCCCAATTTTTTTTTATTAATTTTTTTAATTATTTTAAATTATTAATTATTAATTAATAATTAATAATTTAAAATATGATTTTAATTATAATTAAAATTATATAATGATAATTATAATTATATTAAAAATTGTTTAAAAATAAATAAACGAATATAAATTTGGAAAAAATATTAAAATTTCATTATATCAACGTTTTTTACATAATGAATCCGTCAAATTTACAATGTAAAAAAATCCTATCTGTTTGTAAAATGTAAATATTATATCGACGGTCAAATTTATAATAACAAAATGAATCCGTCAAATTTATAATACAAAAAAATCTGAGTGCACTTGTCACGATCCTGAAGGTCCCGCCCCTGATGCATGTCCTGGACATCTGGTCCTATAATGGCCTGGTTGTTTGCATAGGCTACATCTGGCTTGCCTTTGCTGATGATCATCATCCATTGTCATTCGATCTCGACGCACCTTAGGTCTTCCGGGCCTTATATTTTTTTCCGGCGGTAATACAGTCGGTGTTTGTTTATTGGCAGTATAATAGTGCCAATAGCGACTGTCCGGTATAGGATGAAATTTTGGATCGTATGCGTCTTGGTAATTGGAAACTGTATAGTAATGAGAAGCAAAATTGTAATGTGAGGTATGCATGCTGCTCGCAGCAGCAATTGCGTGGGCACAAGGTAAATGTTGTTGCTGGAAAAGACCGCATGTACACGAAGAGAGCACTTCATCTCTAAAGTTCACGGTATATTGATTCCCATTACCGCCCGTTACCTGAAACTCCGCCGTGTCAAACCTTTCGGATCTGTAGTATTGTGCTCTGCACTCTCTTTTCCGAAAGATATCTTCGTAATACGCGGTGAGCGGAGTGTCCATCGCCAAGGACTTTTCTTTTCTGTGCACAAAATAAGTATTCATCCGGAAAAAGGTTCGAACAATCAACCCCTGTATCGGTAAGCCTCTAACCCCTTTAAGGACCCCGTTGAAGCTTTCAGACATATTAGTCGTCATTAGGAGATATCTGCACTCATCATCATGTGCTTGTGACCACATGCGTACTGGATACTCATCTAACCACGTTTTCGCGGCTTGACTCATCTCCCCAATTTTCGTCATGTATATGTCGTGAACATTAGGGTCAGGCGTTTCACCGGCTCTGTACATAAGTTTATGTAGATCCGAATTTTTAAATTTTCGATCAAAATTTTGCCTGAAGTGTCGTAGACAAAACCTATGTGGGGTCGTCGGAAATACAGATCTCATTGTAGCTAGTATTCCCGGATGTCTATCAGATATGATGCATAAATCCGTTCTATGAAAAACAGATGGGATATTTTTGAGGTGACGGAAAAACCATGACCAGAATGATGTATTTTCACCCTCGACAATAGAAAATCCCAACGGAAATATACCGTTATGAGCATCAACACCTGTAGCAATTAACATGCAGCCTCTGTACTTACCGTATAGATACGTACCATCAACGCACAATACCGGCCGACAGTGTGTGAAACCAGCCGCACATGGACCAAAGCACCAGAAAATTCTTTGAAACCTGACAGAGCCCTCGACGTCTGTTTATGTGGTTTTTAACCGGTATACGGTCCCCGGATTTGATGCTTTCATGGCTTCCATAAAAGGGACTAGTGAGTTGTACGAGCTTTCCCAGTCCCCGAATATCTTGCACAAAGCCTTTCTACGAGCATCCCATGCCTTCATATACGAAATCTGAATTTTATGCTCTCCGCTAACCAAGAGCCGTATCTCTCGGGGAGTCATCGCCACATCTGTACGGATCAGTGGCATGATTAGCGAGCAAATGTAAGATGAAGTGCAATTCCGGTGATCCTGTAACATAATAGAATTGATGCAAGTGTGTTCTTGGTTGTATTTCGTGACCTTCCAAGCCTTGGCTCCTTTGGAACAACATGCATGCAATCTCCACTGACATTCAGGAGCTTTCGTACATACCACAGTATAGTACGTCTTATTTGACTCTTCGGTTTTAAATGTAACGTTTTGCTGAATGGACCACGACTTCAGCTTACAAATAAGATCTCCTTTTTCCTGAAACAAATCCCCGACGCTGATGCAATCTTCGCTTGCTGCTGTCACGTCCAAATAGCGTGCCGTATTTACTTCTGCCACGGCTAAGTCTACCCAACCATCATCTTCCAGCGGATCGAGGCCGGGATCTTCTAGTTCGACAAAATCGTTATTCGCAACCATACCATCAAAGAATGCTACCTCATTCAATCCAGCAGCATATTCCACGCTGTCCTCCCCCTGATGATCTTCACCGATTTCATCATCATCACTGCCACACATATCAATATCACCCGTAGCAACATAAGGCTCGGGTGCAATATATGATAGTTGTGGTCGGTGTAATGTGGATGGTTCGGGGTGAGAAGACCGGAAAGATGTGGACAGACATGCTTGGAATGCGCTACTTGGATCGTGTTGGAATGATGCGGAGGTGTGGGGAAATCTGCGTTTAGTATATAAATTGTTATTATAATATTATTCCTTAATATTTTCGTAACTAAATCATCACTTGTTTTAGATTTATTTACCTGTGGAAGGCTGTGTATGGTAATCCTTACTGTTCTTCTAGGGTGCATGTAACTGCAGCAGTCGACTGGGAGAACCTGGATTTATGGATTTTATTAAATGTTTGAATATTAGTATATAGGTATTACTAAAATGTTTAAATATGGGTTTATAAAATGTTTACCCACGAGTTTGAAGGTTTGAATAATGTTGTGTATAGTCATATCCACCGGCACTGACGGTATCATCGTTGACCATGCGACCGTACCCCCAGGAACTATCTCCAGCATTACCATCAAAATTACCCGTTGGAGGGGCATCTGATACTTCCAATTGCTCCTTCTGAACCAAAAGTTCAAAAGAATGCTGGGTGCTTGAGAGACCGAAATCTATCATCGAAGATATTAATGCATCGTCTATAATTTCAACCAATGCATTTCCACTGAACATAAGCCATATACAACTTAACTTAACCCTACTTTCACGGGGATCGTATTTCGTAATTTTGAACACTTTAGTCTCTAGTTCATTATAAGTCGTTGATGCTTCCAATCGCATGATTCGTGCGGACCCGCCCATATACTCGGGACCTTGTGCACTTGTGATAACCTGGCCATCGTATTTACATACAACAAATATACTTAGGGATGCCATAATCCTGCACAAAAAACAGTTATATTTTTTATGTTGTGTTGAAATTGCAAAAAACTTTCAAACTCGAAAATTGCTTACTTCCAATACTTTATGAACTGTTCCACTGCTCGAAAATTGCTTACTCGCAGACTATGGTACTGAACTTGACCTTCTTCTAAAACTCCACACTTACACAAAATTGATAGCGGAGAAGAATTGATCGAAGTAAATGGATAGTGACCAGTGTAGGATGAAAATTTGACGGAGATGAAATGGATAGTGAAATGTATAGCGGAGACATATTTATAGGGTATAAGGGCCGGCAAGATATTGAAGAGGGCGGGTTGACCTGACACACTGGGACAACACTGGCATACTGGTACAAATAATTATTGAAGAGGGCGGGTTTTAATAACCCGCCCTCTTCAATATGATGTTCTGACAATTACAAAAACTGATGTGACACTTCCACTTACATTTAATAAATAAATAATAAACTGACAAGACAAGTTTATAAAAAAACAAAATTAATGAAGTGGGTGGGTTCCAGTAACCCGCCCTCTTCCTTTGTGAATAGGAAACCCAGGAACTGATTTGACACCTCTCTGTTAATTAATGAAGAGGGCGGGTTCCTGGAACCCGCCCTCTTCCTTTGTGAATAGGAACCGATTTGACAGCTCTCTGTTAATTAATGAAGAGGGCGGGACGGGTTCTTGGAACCCGCCTTCTTCCTTTGTGAATAGGAACTGATTTGACAGCTCTCTGGTAATTAATGAAGAGGGCGGGTTGGACGGGTTCTTGGAACCCGCCTTCTTCCTTTGTGAATAGGAACTGATTTGACAGCTCTCTGGTAATTAATGAAGAGGGCGGGTTCCTGGAACCCGCCCTCTTTGACAACAGAGGCTGTAGCGGGTTCCTGCAACCCGCCCACCCTCTATAAAACCACACTTTCTTCAGTGAGAATCAACCACACTTTCTAATCTCTACTTGATAAAACTCTCGACAAATCTCTGCTCCAGTGCATTTCAATGGAGAATCAACCACTCGACAAATCTCTGCTTGTGCATCAAAACGAACACAGATCGTTTAATATATTACATGGGGAGGAAATATTCTAAACTTAGTTAATTTTTTTTAATTACACCTTTCATTTAATTCTAATAGTTTGAAATAACATTATTTAATTTTGCAGGATGGAGATAATCTCACCGTCGTCACCCATAGCTTAGACAAATGGATAGTTAGCGACCAACGAATAAACCAGCGGCTTAGACGGGCCGGATTTTATGAAGCGTCGTTGATTCGTCATATCCAAATCGACCACGCCCTCGTCACCTCTCTGGTTGAGCGCTGGAGAGAAGAGACCCACACCTTTCATCTTAGATGGGGTGAGGCCACAATCACACTCCAGGATATTGTCCTCTCACTCGGTTTACGGGTCAATGGGCTTGGATTGGTCGGAGGAAAAATTGTTGGTCCAGATACCGACCATCCATACTGGGATACATATGCCGAGTCTGTTCTCGGACAGGTAAACAATTTCATTCTGATTCGCCTCTTTAGTGTACCTATTTTATGTTGTACATTATTTCTAGTTTTAATTTTTTTTTAAAAATGCTAATATCAGGCACCAGGAGGCCACAGTAAGGGGTATAAAATCAGTTTAAACTGCCTAAGAGATACATTTAGTAATATCCCTGATGAAGCCACCGATGAAGTTTTGGATAGACATGCACGTGCCTACATTCTGTACATGATCGGTTCTTGGTTGATGCCGGACCAATCAGTAACGCATGTCCATCCGTTATACCTTGGCTTCCTAACGAATTTTGATGTCTGTGGCCAATATGCTTGGGGAGCAGGGGTCCTGGCCTTTCTTTATAAGGAGCTCGATAAGGCATGTGCTCCTACGAAGAATAAAATTTGTGAATGCATTACATTGCTTCAGGTAAATTCTTTATTTTTCACAGCTAGAATTTTGCAAAATTGCAATATTGGTTTTCTCTCTTATAATCTGAAACTTTATTTATAGATCTGGTCATGGGAGCATATGTATATAGGAAGACCGGAGAATGTAAAAATAACTGGCTTGGATATCCCCAGAAAGCCGCTCGGCTGTTGGTGGAATGGGAAGAAAGCGTATAAGGCTCCTCGTCGAGTACTTAAGTACTATAGAGATGAGTTGGATCGCATGGAGGCGGCTCAGGTAACCATAACTTAGGTAATTAAATTTGTTTTACAATTTTGAAATAGCTTAATCACAATTTTTTTACTATGTTATTTGCGCAGTTCCTGTGGATGCCTTATACAGCAGATCGTCTACAACGCTTACCCGGCATCTGTCTCGAAGGAGAACCGGTTTGGCGAGCTCGATGCCCACTCCTCTGCATTAATGTGGTTGTCATGCACCTCCCGAATAGGGTGTTGCGACAGTTTGATAGATCGCAGCATATTCCTGTCCCGCCGCCTTCGCCTATGACAATAGAGGGAGACATGCGAGGAGGAAAGACGGAGCGTGATTGGAGGGAATATCATCATCAATATTTGCTGAGATGGGAGGATAGGCAGCATAGTATTGCCTTACAGCAAATAGGTGACCACACAGCCGCCGACGCTACCAAAGCATATCTACAATGGTATAAGCGTGTCACCATACGATATCCTTCTGCTCCCCCCAACAACTTCCCAAACATCTCGCGGTACAAGCCTAGAGGCCACATGGAACGAGATTTGGTAAGTTGAATTCTTTATATCATATTACTTTTTAACATCCGGCGGTATGAGTCAATACTTATTTCTTATTTCTAATGTAACGACAGGCTCGTGGGTTGCATATCGTACAAACAATGGTGCAGGAACCATACCCGACTGATGATGGTCCGGCATCTCAGGCTCGATTTTCAAATGTAGACAATTTAATTGGTGTTGTATTCGGTTCATACGGTATTTCTCAACATTTATCGCCGACACCGGAGCCGCAGTATCAGCCGACACCGGAGCCGCAGTATGAACCGGCACCGCAGCCGCAGTATGACCCGGCACCAGAGCCGCAGCATCACGGAGATCCAGCCCAGCAGGATCGGTGGTTTGAATCACCATACCGTCAGCAGCAACCCTGGCATACCGGACAGGCGCAACAACACCAGTCTTGGGGGTCAGGTTTTGCAGAACAGCCGTCTTGGGGTCAGGTTTTGCGCAACAACAGCACCCTTGGGGGTCAGGATTTGCGCAGCCATGGGGCCAAAGTTTTGTGCAACATCAGCCGCATGAAACCGGGACAGGTTCTTCGCTGCAACTGCCCAGTTGGGACACGGATTTAGCGTTCTACGCAGAGTTGTTGGGAGGCAGCACACATCCGACACCTGTCCCACATTCAGGTTCAGGATTTGCGAATCAACAGCCTGTCCAAGACGAAGCTGAAGCAGAACCCGAACCCGAATCAGAAGAGCAGACGTCGACGCCGACACCGCCATCTACCCAAAAAACAGGTGGTTCCTCCAGTCATCCCAGGAGGCATAGGCTTATGTCAAGCCTCTTCGGATTTCATAAGGGAAAAGAAAAAGGAAAAAGATAGTATTTAAATTTTACATACAGATAGGATTTTTTAACATTGGAAATTTGACGGATTCATTTTGATATTATAAATTTGACCGTCGAGATAGAAATCGGATAGGATTTTTTGTATTATGAATTTTGACGGATTCATTCTGTAAAACACATTGATATAGTGAAATTTTATTATTTAATTTAAATATTTTTTTCGTTTATTTACTTTTATTTTATTTTTAAGAATTATAATTATAATTATAATAATAATCATATTATAATTAAAACTATATTTATAATTATATAATTAAAATTAAAATTATATAATTAATAATTAAAAAAATTAATAAAAAAAATGGGGGCGGGTTCTGGGAACCCGCTCTCTATAGAACCCGCCCCCTATACTTTTTATAGGGGGCGGGTTCCCAGAACCCGCCCCCTATACATTTGTATAGGGGGCGGGTTCTGGGAACCCGTCCCCTTATTATTCGCTGGGGGTGGGGTGCAAACCCATCCTATTCTCCTAATTTTAAAATATACCCCTCTATTTTAATAATATATTTTTAAAATAATATTATTTCAAAAAAAATCCTTTAATAAGTAAAGGTCAATTTAATTTGGTGGCTAAATTAATGTGCAGGGCTATATATTTTTTTTGAAGATGGTGGAGATAGCATTAATTGGAGGCTTCTATGTTGCCAAACAAGAATCAATCAACAAGAGTGCTAATAGTGGTCGAAGGCTGAGGCATAAATTCCACAGGAGCCTATATTTTCAAAGTGAGATCATAAAAAGAATTTAGGTTATTTTTCTGTTAACCCTTTTTACTTCAATATTTTTCTCTGTCCCTTCTATATTTAGTATTTATTGTAACCCTTCTATACTTATAAGTTATTTCTGCAGCCCTCCACTTCACTTTTGAAAATTATTTCTCCTCCTCCCCAGCAGTCGCCGTCTACCTCCTCTTCAACCCATCGCCTCCTCCTCCTCAACGCCACCGCCGCCACCATCATCTTCCACTTCCTCCTCTTCCACCCATCGCCTTCTTCCTCTTCCTTCTCAACATCACCGTCACCATCTCCACCACTTTCTTCTTCTTCTTCTTCAACCCACAACCGCCGCAGCCGTCATTCTTGGAGAAAAAAGGCGGCGGCGGCGACTATGGGTTAAAAAAGAAAAGGAAGAAGAAGATGGTGTTAATGATGGTGACGGTGGCATTGAAGAAGAGGATGAAGAAGTTGGTGTTGATGGGTTGAAGAAGAAGAAAAGGAGGAAAATGGTGTTGGTGGTGGTGTTGACAGTGACGATATTGAAGAGGAGGAGAAAGAAAATGGCGGTGGTGGAGACGGTGGCTATGACGAGGAAGAGGAATAATTTTAAAAAGTGAAGTAGGAAGGCTGCAGGAGTAACATATAAGTATAGAAAGGCTATAGGTAAATACTAAGTATAGAGGGAACAGAGAAAAATATTGAAATATGAGGGGAGCCAACAGAAAGTAAAACCCAAAGAATTAAGGTAAAGGATTCCAGAGGAGGTCTGTGGTATATCTCCGTCCAATTAGAGATTGGATGGCCGAGAGAGGAGTGAGAAAGAGAGATTTGAAAGAAATTTTCTGGTTTTACTCTTGATGTAAAACTTGACTAAAGATCTAATAGAAAGTTTACAGATTCCGCTCTGCCGAGTACTGGCTATATGGTAGGTGAACCCTGTTAACTAATTTCTTGTGCCTCTCTGATTTATGATTCTATTTTGTTCTCGCATATTTTAATTATTGTTCTTTCATCGGTATTTACGTTGTTGCTGCGTGAATTGTTTGCGCCGTAGTATCGTTTCATATGTCGACTCATCTCCCACCCCCAGATATATATATATATATATATATATATATATATATATATATATATATATATATATATATATATATATTAGTGTTCTACAAAAATAAAGATGGCCTTTTGAATTTGGTTTTTGAATATATCTCCAAATTAAAAATATGGATGAAGCCGTGAATTTATAAAAGCAAATTAACAACTCATATCACTTCTTCAAATATTTATTTTCCTCAAACCGAAATATTGAACCATATGGATAAATACATGTACAGATGCATCAAACTTGCGGGTAAGGGGTTATTGACTCACAATTATAATCATTCGAAAATTAACACATAGCTTAGAACTTCATGTCAAACAAGCAAAGTAATGTTGTCCAACCACATTTTTACAAAAAAAAAATTAAAACCCGTCCGAACTCGAACCTGCATCCACCCGCTACCCGCACCAGATGGCACCCCACTCGCGCGGATCTGTCCAAATTTACACTTAGTTGTATAGTTGTTCTGTTCATAGTTAGTTATGTAACTTAAATGCGAAATTTATATTTACTGCTTTTGTAAATTTAAAATCTTATAATATAATGATTAATTTTAAAAGATATTATTGCAACCTGTCTTAGCATTGTCGAGTTTTAAATATGTATAATTTATCTACTTTTGTTAGTTTTATCCCTTTAGTTATTATATCAAATTTTAGTTTCCATATGTAAACTAGATGTTTGCCTTGATGTTTGTCCAAACCCACATTAAACCACCCGAAATAGTCAAGTCTGAACCCAAAAGTACTGGTCGGGTGTGGGTAATGCATGGGTATGAAGAAAGAGAAATACTAGCGAGTTCGGGTTCATATTTTTGTCAAAACCCTGTCCAACCCGATCCATGCACACCCTAATGCTGCACGGCACATACAGAACACAAGTTTACTTGGCTGATTTCCGTTAAGAATGAACTTAACATGACCACATGATTAAGTATAATGTAACCTGCATGACACCACTTTATGTAATCTCATTCTCCCTCTAATATGGAAAGATAGATTAGGCTATAGATTCTATGATTTTGAATTTGAATCATCCTCCTCTGCTAAATGAAAAACCTTACTTAATGTTACTGTTAGATTCAGATATCAGGGAAAACTGATGCTACAAATTATAACACCTTAAGGGTAACTAGACCGGAAATAATTCATTTCATTTTCATACATAAGTAGATTCATTTCTGGATCAAATATTGTTTCCTTGAAGTTAGAATACATCAATATCCTAAGCGAAACAGGATGCTTAAAAACGTTTAAAGAAATTCAAAGCTTGAAAGATGGTATTGTCATAATTGATGAACGATTGAGATCTAAATTTTCATTTAGATTATTATTTCTTTCTCAGCCATATTTTTATGGGTTTGCATTTGGATTTTCATTTAGATTATTATTTCTTTCTCAGCCACATTTTTATGGGTTTGCATTTGGACAGTACTGAAAATACGGATTTATTGTTTTTGTGGAATATGGTTTTTTAACCTTTAAAGGTTTTGGACTAAAGTATCTTGAAATTGAAGGTATATGGTTATCTTGAAATTGAAGGTATATTAAAAAGCAAAAGCTCTCCCACAGCATGACTGTGGACCATTTTTTTTTTGTACATAAATTATGATGAACTCTAATATCTTAAGTTTATGTATTTGGACTATATTAAATTTGGAATACCTTGATATATGAAATTTAAAAGGAAAAAAATGCCATCAATAAGTTTTTGACATGTACATGATAAGCTTGACATGTTCACAAACCCAAGAGTTTGTGAAACCCTAATAAAAAAAATGAAACTTGAAGTGAAATAAAAGGTTCATTACATAATATTCTTAAAGGACCTTAACCTCAACTCAAAAGGCAATACACAAATCCTAATTTATCGAAGTATCACTTGCATAACACAAATGCAACTTAATATGTAATAACCAGCCATCTTCATTTTCGTATTTCTAGATATAAAATCTAGAGAAATATGGTCACCGAAGAGATATATACTCTTCTAAACTAGTGAAAAGGTTAATTTTCCACAATTATTTATTACTGGCTAATCATATGATAGAAAAAATAAGGAAAATTGAAACGAGATAACATGAACCCACTCGATGCATTACTACTAATATACATATATTTATTATTATTCATATCATAATCATTCAATTTCATCATCAAGCAGCATACATCATTGAGTCAAAAGTACCCCTAAGATATCGCACACAAAATCAACCCAAAACCCAAAAAAAAAGGTAAATTGTCAACAAGACCTCGGCCTGCTTCAAACTTGTGTAAAAACCCTTGGCCTTTTGCCCTTCTTAAAAAACCCATGTATACCAGTTGTTTGTAATACCTAAGCAGTTGCAGTTGCATGTAATATCCAAGCAGTTGAGGGAAATACAGGCCCTAAATGAAATACAGCCCATGGGTTTTCGTAAAGATTTTGAACAATAGATCATTCCCAACAATTTCAAAAACTACAGTGGTTTTTAGACAACTACCTAGCGGGATGTAACGGGCTGTAAGGCTTTTTGACAATTTACCCAAAAAAAGACTAATCAATGGGTATTGGGTAAATTGTAAAAAAGCCCCCGGCCTACTTCGAACTTGTGTAAAAATAGCTGGCCTTTTTGCTCTTGTTAAAAAAAACCATGTATACCAGTTAAATGTGATATTTAAGTAGTTGTAGTTGCAGTTGCATGTAATATCTAAACGGTTGCAAGCAACATCTACACAGTTGTTTGTAATATTCAAGCAGCTGAAGAAATACAAGGCCATGATGAAATATAGCATATGGTTTTTTTCAAAAAGATTTTGAACGGTAGGCCTTTCTGACAATTTCGAAAATTACAAGGGAGTTTAGACAACTCCTGAGCAGAGACGGGGGCTTTTTGACAATTTACCCCTAATCCAATGCTGGCCCGGCCCAAAATAGTGTAGACCGCTCTCCCGAAGCCCAGCAAGTGTCAAGCTCGCACGCACATGCATGTTACGCAGGTGAGGGCGCCAGTTATGTACTCCACACACACGGCCTCCGACAGTGCCGCCTTCTGCCCTATCGACGGCTCCACCTCTGCAGCCGAAGCTCCGGTGGTGACCGTGGGCCCCAACTTGTAGTTTGTAAATGTCCCCCGCCATTTCTTCACCCGCATTTTGAAGTTCTCCCTGTCCATGTTCTTCTCTTTACCGGTGCACCGCCACTGCTCCGACCCCTGCCGAAATTACCCAATTGCCCTCTGCCTCACCACACACGTGTCTGTGTGTATATGTATGTATGCGAGTGTGCGTGCGTGTATCAGTATCTGTACACCTATGCGTGTGTATGCCAGAATTTGCTCCTCTATCAAATAAATAATGGTACATCATTGGGTTAATTTTCCTCCATTTGAATGCGAGCATTTCTAAACATACAGGGCATGTCGGAAGCTGTCCGAGCTCGACTACTACAATGAAATGGCGATCGAAAGAGTGTTAAAGAAGAAATTTGGTGATGTGGTCAAAGATATTCGCCAAGTTTCCGACGACCCACAAAGTACAGCCACCATGGTCGAGGTACGTTTTTTCGATTTTCCTCAAAGAATCATATATAGCCTGTTCTTTTACCGATTATAAGCACAGCTCCTAAATGATCATAAGCTGTGAGTGGGCACTTGGATATTCTGAGCCATGCCATTAAGAACCAAGGTGGTTCCGTCGAAGTAGTTTTTGTCGAAGATGCATGGAGAGTGCCATGTCCGATATGTGGGGCCCGACTCGATCGGGTCAGGAATCAGAGCTGCCATCAAGGAGAGGAATTCCAGATATTGAGAATGTGGTATTTTTGGCTACGTAAGATAATTGTGAGTAAGGTATTATTGCTACATTTTTCTATTTTTTCTTTTTTGAAAGGAGTTGTGAGATTTTGTATGTTGTTACATTCATCTGATGTTAAGACTAACTGTTCCTAATATAAATATACGGCACGCAAAATAGAGTACACATCAATTGAGAAATTGAAAATGGACGGCACACACGATTTAACGTGTTTCGGCCATATTGACCTAAGTGCAATAGCGAAGACAGCAGCAGTAGGATTCTATTATCTCGAAGAGAAGAACACAAAAATGTTACAATGCTCTCAATCTTATCCAACCCTCACTAGAAGAGAACACTCACAAAAGAACACACTCAAAAACAAAGAGCAGCTCAAAACAAAAAGGAGAGAAGAGAGCAGAACAACTCTCAATACAAAACCACTTTTCTATCTCTCTATTTTCTCTACGTTCTTTTAAGGATGAAGAAATGTCTTTTTCTCTTATGCTAATCAATGCAAGCCTCCCCTCTATTTGTAGACAAAAACATGAAGTATTAAACATGCTTCACCTCTGTCAATATGCATGACAAATGCATATGAAAGCAATCAATGGTGTCTACTTCATATTGGGGTATTAATAACACAAGGGTTGCTTGGCCCTTTTTTTCAACGATAATGGATAACAAGTCACATCAACAAATCTTCACCTTAACTTGAATATCACAAAATTTCCTCGGAATCTCTGCTGTCGTCGCCACAAAAGCCCAGATGGGCTCATTCATCATCGCGCCTAACACCGATTAATTCGAGATAGTAATCGAATTTGCGCAAAGGTAACGACTCAGTCATCATATCTGTGGGATTATCCGCAATGTCAATCGTTTCAACTTTGATGACTTTAATCTCCCGAAGAAAGAAATGTCTGACGTCAATATGTTTAGTTCTCCCATGATACATTTGATGTTTCCTTAAATGTATAGCACTCTAACTGTCACAAAGTATCGTAATCACATCTTGGTGTAAACCGAGATCGGAAACCAAACCATGTAACCAAATAGCTTCCTTTACAGCTTCCGTCACTGCTATATACTCTGTCTTTGTAGTAAACAAAGCAACCGTTGGTTGAAGAGTAGCCTTCTAGCTAATTGCAGAACCAGAAAGAGTAAAAATATAAGTCGTCGGAGATTTTCTGTTGTCAAGATCGCCTGCAAAATCGGAATCTAAATAACCAACAACACTGCAAGTAGAATCAACAGACTTATCGAAAGATAAACCAACACATGCAGAACCTTTTAGGTACTGAAGTATCCATTTAACCGCCTGCCAATGGAACTTATCGGGCTTATTCATATAGCGACTAACAATGCTAACAGCATGCGCAAAATTCGGACGAGTGCAAACCATACAATACAAAATACTTTCAATTGTGCTGGCATAAGGAACACAAGACATGTACTCCACCTCCTCCGGAGTCTCAGGTGACAAATATGCTGAAAGACAAAAATGAGCGGCAAGTGGAGTTTTCGCAAACTTGGCATCACGCATGCCAAATCTCTCTTGCACCTTCTCGAAGTACTTCTGCTGAGAAAGAAATGATTTTCCTTCTCGTCTATCCATGCGAATTTCCATTCCTAAAATTTTCTCGGCCGCATCCAAATATTTCATCTCAAACTCTTAATTGAGTTGAGATTTCAACTTCTCAATTTCGGACATGTCTTTAGCTGCGTTGATCGTCTCGGCCCAGAATATCTTCGATAAACTGGCATTAGAGAGCATGCATCGAGCTCGCTCCAAAAGTGTTCTGTTCATCCGCTCTGCAACACCATTTTGTCGTGGTGTTTCTCGAACCGTACGATATCGCACAATGCCTTCATTTTTGCAGAACTGATTAAACGTGTTAGAACATAATTCCATCCTATTATCGGTTATAAGGTGCTTCACTTTCTTGCATGTTTGCTTTTCGGTCATAACCTTCTATTACAGGAACGTAGAAAACACATCGTTTTTATGCTTCAAAAGATACACCCAAATTTTCTTGAAAATCATCGACCACCTTCAAAAGATATCGAACTCCACCTTTCAATGGAACCTGAGAGGGATCCCAAATATCTGAATGTATGTAATCTAAGGTGCTTTTGATTTGTTCGGCACGATTTGTTACATTTTAATACCACCCATTTTATATCATTTTGTCAATAAACAGTGCTATTTAATCCATGTCTGCTCATTTATACAGAGTATACGTACGCAAACGGAAACATGGATTTTTGTACACAACATGCATAAGAAGACGGATTTTTTAGCTGGAACTGCAAACAGGACATTATATAGATCAAGATTTGAAAAGAGTTTGCAACAAATTTGTGTGTGTACAAAGTTTAATTGTGAAATGGTCCAACACATACATGTGTAAACACTTTTGGAGATGTATGTACCTTGTGTGCTGCCATGGCACACAACAATGATGTGTTGTGCAAGTGGTCTTGATGCGCATTAAATGCATAAAGTAGTGATGTGATATGAAGTGTTTGCACTTGATCATTTTCTGTGATATTGCTCCAGATTACACATATGTGCTGATTAAAAAAAGTTGCAATTATAGAGATATACCCATAAGACCAGAAGACTTCTGAAGCAAGGTGGGCCCCAGAATCAACTCCTTGGCCTCAATTTTATTCAGTTTGGCCGCAAATTGCGGCCAAGTGGGCTCCAATTTGGCTCGTTCAAATTTTGTGGGTCCCTGGTGGTCATGTTAGTCTATTGTCACCTGCAACTTTTGCTTTTGATTTCTCTATAAATAGCAGATCCAGACATAAGGCCAAGGGAGAACTTTTTGCACTCTTGTTAAAATTCTTGTAGCTCTTGGGATTGAGTTGAGTTCTTTGCCTTCCTCTGGTCTTGCAACCTCTCTTTTTGAGCTTGCAAGATTAGATTTTGGTAGTTGAACTCATTTACATGTATTGTGAACCATTGCAACAAATCTTCATTACATTCAAGTTTGATTCTTGTATCTCTTTTTTATTTTGTCATTTCTTTTCATTATTCAGTTGTGTTATTCATATTATGATGTGTGAGTAGTTGTTTTCTAGGCTATGGTGAGGTAGGTTGTGGAATGACTTTACTTTCAACCCCTCCCTTTTGATTCTTGTATTTTACATCTTCTTTTCTTAATATGCAATTTTATTATATTTTTCTTGATATGGTATATCGTTTTCAATGATTGCAAATCAACCTAAACGTATATCCTATTCTTTCTTTACATTTCATTATTGCTATATTATGAATGGAAATTGAAATGAATACGGAATTTTGTTAAGTGTCGCATTTCGCTAGATAGAATATATAGCACAATTGCATATATTCTATGCTTGCAAACCTCACTTAAGTAGCTCCATATGCATTTCATTCTCTTCTTCAAGTTTTTAGTTTCCATTCTACTCAATCTTGATATCGTATTCTATTCCGAAGCATGTTTGGATAGATGCAGTATGCTTTTGCACTTCTAATGGAAACTGAACACTTGAAGCTCGGATCAAAATGGAACATTGGAGGTAAATGTATTATTTCACTAATACTAAACCATTAGCCTAGGTTTTTCCTTAAAACCTTTCTTCTTTTAAAATCTTGCAAACTCATCATCCAACCTTTGCTTATAACTCAAATTGATGCCGTGATACCCACTCCTTGTGGTTCGATCCGTACTTGCCGGCTTGCTTCAACGCACCGTACACTTGCGGTATTTTTTTTAAAACTCGATAACTCACGTCGTGCACTATTTTTCCTACAAAAACCGATATATCCGATATTGACCTTATTCTCCAAAAGCACGTCGCCGTGGGTTTCGAACAAGTTTTTGGCACCATTGCCGGGGAGTGGCAACACCACGAAGATTATTTTTGGGTTATCTCTGTATATACTTTGTATAAAACAAACAAAAATAAAAACACCTCAAAAATCCGACTTTTGGCTCCCTGTGTTTTCTGTTCTGCAGTTGATATTATTGTTCTAAAATTATTTTGCATACAGAAAGGGTACACTAACAGAAATAGAAGAAGACACAAAGAAATTGGAGTAATAACACCAGGATCCGGCCGCAAATTTAACCATATTGGCCGCAATTTGCGGCCTAAACCTGGCATTTTGCCCCAAAATTTTTATTACTTCTTTACTTTTCTGTTATTAGTCCATTTTTATATGCAAAATTGTATAATTATATATCTACAGAACTTTGGCCATAAAAATCATATTGTGCACTAAATATCGTATTTTTCTCAAATTCCAGATTGCAACGAAAATACGAAAAACGATCGTGCGGAGCTGAGAACGGAATTCTGGAGAAAAGCGTTAAGAAGTTAACAATGCCAAAGATCCAGGTAGATCGACCCGTACAAGCGAACACTTAAGCGATCACGGATCAAGTCAACGGGAGTTTCTAAACTCAAAAATTCAAGGTACGCATTTTTCCTAACCCCTTCTCCTCAAACCCAATGCTCCAATGCTTCAATTTTGTGCAGGATTTCTTCCGCAAACTCCGCTGCACAAAGTGCCAAAAGAAACTAACCGTATTTTTTGCAGCGCACCGCTTATAACATAAAAAACGATTGATTGATGATTTGAACAATTTTTATTGGTTGCGCATTGCATAAATTTAATACGGATTTAAGGGCAAAAAACCCCAACAAGATACGGTAAGGGATTTCGTCACCCTTCTCCGTGGCCCACAAACCACAAAGAACGAGCATTTTTCACACCCTCATTAACTTTAAAATAAATTAGACTTTTAGCCTCTAAGGACTTCGCGCTCACTAGGGTAAGTTGAGTGTATTTCGAACACCGCCCATCGGTACATTGTTCCTGAAGTGTCTAGGAAAATGTGAAAGGCGCAACCGCCGAAAGAGAGAAGGTTATTCTAATTAAGGAACCTCGCGAAAGCGAGGGAAAACCTCCTTTCCTTTCTGCACTTACCAAGCTTCTCGATCAGTCTATTTTGGACCCGTTTCGCAATACATTTTTACTTCAAAAGGCAAGTTTTTTGAGCAGGTCTAGTTGACCTAGGTGACCCTAGACTGTTTAGGTGTGTGCAGTGTGTCTTGTTTGTGATCTTGTTGTACCTCTTGTGTGATATTTTTGGTTGTTTTGGTTGAAAAACGTTTTTTTCTTCCCCATTTTCTCAGTCTTTCCGACCACTTCCGGATAGTGCATGTCAGCTTGGACTAGAGATTCACAATCTCGATTAGTCTGGTTTGTGCCTGTATCTTCCGACTCTTCTACACCTTCCGATTCCTCGGAACCTTCCGAGACTTTTTCACCTTCTGCCTCATCGGAGCCGTCCGATTCTACACCTACACCTTCTTCTCCTACACACCCAACAATGACGGAGCAAACAATCGTTGAGCAACAGGAGGCGGCATTACAGGACAGATGTTACCCACACCGTTCATCCCTTCCTTCATGCATAGTATTGCCCACCATTGCGGCAAACAACTATGAGATCAAACCGCAATTCATACCACTACTCCCCAAATTCTACGGACTCGAGTCCGAAGATGCTTACCTGTTAATCAGTGAATTCGAAGAAGTATGTGCGATGATGAAGATTCATAGAGTGGGAGAGGATGTCGTTAATCTCAAATTCATTCCCTTTGCGCTTAAGGATAATGCGAAAAGCTGGTTAAATAGTTTACCAGCTAGATCGATCACGATATGGGATGACTTTGTGAAGGTTTTTCTTAAAAAAAATTACCCTATTCATAAAACCGTGCGAATTCGCAATGAACTCCACAATTTTAAATAAAAAGATGGTGAAATTTTTTGGAAATGCTTAGAAAGATTTAAACACATCTTAATCAAATGTCCCCATCACGGGTTAGAACAGTGGAGGTTATATCAGATTGTCTATGAAGGGTTAGATTACAGTTCACGCATGATGTTAGAATCCATGTGTCAGTGTAAATTCCTGAGCTATGGTGCTAAGGAGGCATAGAACTTGTTGGAAGAACTGGCTGACAAGACTATCCAGTGGGAGAGTGTGAGTGAGAAACCATCTGTGACTAGGAGCGATGCACACATAATTGACACCTCTATAGCTGCCGAAGCCAAAATTGCCGCTCTTGTACGGCGAATGGAGGCTTTAGAGGGAAAAAATTCACCGCTACCAGTCAATCAAATTTCTCCGACTTTGTGTGCTAACTGTCAGCATCCTAGCCACATAACGGAAGAATGTCCGTTTCTCGTTGGGTCCCAGGGACCTGAAAATGTTAATGCGTTATATCAAAACCAGCGTCCCAGGAATGACCCCTTCGCACCGACATACAACCCTGGTTGGAAGAATCATCCCAATTTTGCTTGGAATCAGACACCTTTTCAAAACAACAATTCAAACCCACCTTTCCAACAATTTCAAAATTCAAATTTTCAAAATCAGAAATTGGGATACTCAACCAACCAGCCCCAACAACCCCAACGGCCGAATCAGCACAACCCAGCCTTTGCACCCCCTGGGTTCATCCAAGACGACAAGAGGGTGACATCCATTGAAAAAGGGTTGGAAGCTTTGATTAAAACTTCTGCGCGGACTTCATCTAGTTTGGCTACTTTTATGCAAACATCCGGTCAATTGCATAGCGCAAACACTCAAGCGATAGCCAGGTTAGAAATCCAAATCAGTCAACTGGCTGTAGCAGTTAATGAACGTGAGAAGGGAACAATTCCCTCTCAATCCGTAATGAACCCTAGAGAGCAGAGAAACAACAACGCTCATGTTGTTCAGACGAACAACATTGAGAATGCGAACGCCGTCACCGTCCTCAGATCAGGACGAACGTTTGACAAAAAGGTTGTCAACCCCAGCGACTCATCCAAGCGTGCGGTTGTCAGTTTACCAGCACGTTCATCTTCTGCTCCTCATTATGATCCGTCATCATCTTCATCACCTCCTCCTTCTTCTTCTTCTCCTTCTGCTTCTTCTTCGTCGTCTGCTGCACATCCTTCAAAGCAGCTTGAGAATTTGCCGCATAACCACCCTGACTGTCTAGCGAAAACATTCCCGCCTTCTACACCTATTCTATCTGTAGCTTCTCTAAACTTAGTGTTCGGACCTAAGGCTCCCTATCCTAATAGGTTGAAATCAAAGAAGCCTTCTGTAAATATGGAAAAGGTGTTAGAAGTTTTTAAACGCTATGAAGTCAACATTCCTCTGTTGGACGTGGTCCAACAAGTTCCGGCATATGCGAAATTCCTAAAGGACCTGTTCATGCAAAAACGACGCACAAATGTGCCTAAAACTGTCTTCTTGGCCGCCACTCTGAGCGATGTCTTGTCCAAATCCATTCCGGTGAAATACAAGGACCCAGGCTGTCTGACTATTTCTTGCACTATTGGGGACAAACAAATCTACCATGCCTTGCTAGACTTAGGGGCAAGCGTAAACCTCCTCCCTTACTCAGTTTACAAACAACTGGGATTAGGAGAGTTCAAGCCTACTAGAGTGACTCTGCAACTGGCAGATCGATCTACAAAAGTACCGAGGGGAGAAATTGATGATGTTCTAATCAAGGTCGGAGAATTCATATTCTCTGTAGATTTCATTGTATTGGAGACTGAGCCAGTCACCAACCTCAGCGGTCAAATTCCAGTCATTCTGGGACGACCTTTCCTAGCCACATCCAACGCATTGATAAACTGTCGTAATGGGTCCATGAAGCTCTCATTTGGGAACATGACAGTCGACCTCAACATTTTCACGCTAGGAAACCAAGCGAGCGAGAAACATGATGAAACTTTTGAAGGCAACGCTGTATACGATATGTCTGAGGAGGGGACATTTAACTTCAACAATGAGTGTCTTGAAGAAACGTTTGAAGAACTTTTTTCTGAGGAGCTTCATTTCCTTGAGAAGCTATGTCGTAAACAGGCATCCTACGCACATTGGGGCCCCCAATTTGAACCGCTTCGTAATGAACCGGCCCCTGAAGTGAGACCATCTATGGAGGAGCCACCAAAGCTTGACCTCTCTTCCGGACCACCTCAAGTATGCGTACTTGGGAAATTATGAAACGCTTTCAGTAATAATTGCAACCGGCCTTGCGCCTGAGCAAGAGTTGGCCTTTATGGACGTTCTGAGAAAGAACATGGAAGCGATTGGGTGGTCAATGGCTGATATCAAAGGAATCAGCCCCGCTATCTACCAGGACAGAATTCATATAACTGATGATTCCAAACCCTTCAAGGATCCTCAACGCCGGCTTAACCCGGTAATGAAAGAAGCAGTAAGGAATGAAATGCTGAAGTGCCTAGACAATGGGATCATCTATCCCATATCTGATAGCAAATGGGTAAGCCCCATTCACGTGGTACCAAAGAAATCGGAACTCACAGATGTTACGAATGAAGCAAATGAGCTAATCCCAACCCGCACACAAACGGGATGGAGAGTCTGTATTGATTACAGAAAGCTCAACGCAGCAACTCGCAAGGATCATTTCCCGCTGCCCTTCATTGATCAAATGCTTGAACGCCTAGCCGGACACGCCTACTATTGCTTCTTAAATGGGTATTCCGGCTATAATCAGATCCCGATTAATCCAGAGGATCAGGACAAAACAACCTTCACTTGTCCTTTTAGTACCTTCGCCTACCGCCGCATGCCCTTTGGGCTGTGCAATGCACCCGCAACATTTCAGCGGTGCATGATAAGCATCTTCTCTGATATGGTAGAGCGATTTTTAGAGGTTTTCATGAACGATTTCTCCATCTTTGGAGATTAATTTTCTGAGTGTTTAAGGCATCTAGAGCTAGTAATGCTAGGATGTAGAGAAAAGCACCTCACACTCAACTGGGAGAAATGTCATTTTATGGTCAAACACGGCATCGTGTTAGGCCATATCATTTCTGAAAAAGGTATTGAAGTCGATAAGGCAAAAATCGACGTTATTTCAAGCCTCCCACCTCCACGGACTGTCCGTGACATTAGGGCATTCTTAGGCCACGCCGGGTTTTACAGGCGTTTCATCAAGGATTTTAGCAAACTGGCTAGACCCTTGACTTCTTTGCTGGCCAAAGAAACACCCTTTGATTTCAACTCTGAGTGTCTTCATGCGTTCAAGCTTCTGAAGTCGGAACTCACTTCTGCTCCGATTTTAAGTGCACCGGACTGGAGCGAACCCTTTGAGCTAATGTGCGACGCTTCTGACTTTGCGATAGGTGCTGTCTTAGGACAGCGATTTGAAAAGAAGCCGCATGTTATCCATTATGCGAGCAGGACGTTGAATGACGCACAGCTAAATTACACCACCACGGAAAAAGAATTATTAGCTGTTGTGTATCTCGAAAAATTCCGTCCTTACTTGATCGGGACCCATGTCACGATTTATACTGATCATTCTGCGCTGAAGCACCTCTTTGCAAAAAAGGATGCCAAGGCTAGACCGATACGTTGGATTCTCCTTCTTCAGGAATTTGACTTAACCATAAAAGATAAGAAGGGAACCGACAATGTTGTGGCCGATCATTTGTCCCGCTTGCCAAATGCACCAATCGAGAAAATTCCAATAAATAAACAGTTCCCTGACGAACAACTTCTCTCCGTATCAATCGAACCCTGGTTCACCGATATCGTGAACTTTCTAGCCACTGGAGAAACACCATCTTTTTGGTCGAATTAGGACAGGTCTAAATTTCTTTCCCAGGTCAAATTCTTTTACTGGGATGAACCATACTTGTTCAAATACTGTCCTGATCAGATTATTAGGCGGTGCATCTCCAACTCTGAGACAAGAAGTGTTATGTCCTTCTGCCATGACCATGCTTGTAGAGGCCATTTTGGACCTAGAAAGACTGCTGAAAAGGGTTTGCAAAGCGGCTTCTACTGGCCGACGCTTTTCAAAGATGCTTTTGAATATTGCAAGGCTTGCAGCCGCTGCCAGCACATGGGGAAAATTGGAAATCGAAATCAAATGCCACTACAATCCATTCTGATTGTAGAAATTTTCGATGTCTGGGGCATAGATTTCATGGGGCCCTTCCCAAAATATTTTGGGAATTTGTACATATTGCTGGCTGTGGACTATGTGTCCAAATGGGTGGAGGCTGTCCCTTGTCGAACCAACGACAACAAGGTTGTCGTAAAATTCTTGAAGGAAAACACTTTTTCTCGGTTCGGTACGCCTCGCACCATCATTAGTGATAATGGAACACACTTCTGCAACCGATCTTTTGAATCACTAATAAAAAAAGTACTCCATCAACCACAAGTTGTCAACGTCCTATCATCCTCAAACTTGCGGCCAGGTTGAAATTTCAAATAGAAAAATTAAACAGATTTTGGAAAAGACTGCCAACCATAACCGCAAAGATTGGTCATTGAAGTTAAATGACGCGTTGTGGGCATTTCGGACCGCTTTCAAAACAAATCTTGGTATGTCCCCATACCGACTCATCTTTGGGAAAGCATGTCAATTGCCTGTCGAATTGGAGCACCGCGCTTTTTGGGCAATTAAACAGCTCAATATCGACTTAGAAAAGGCGGGCGAAGCGCGAAAACTTCAATTGAACGAACATGACGAGATACGCAATGTTGCGTATGAGAATGCCAAACTGTACAAGGAAAAGACGAAAGTCTTTCATGACAAGGCAATTCTCAGGAAAACGTTCACTGTGGGGCAAAAGGTTCTGCTCTATGACTCCCGACTTCATTTGTTTCCTGGAAAGTTGAAATCACGATGGACAGGCCCATTTTTTGTGCGCACCGTCTTTCCGCACAGTGCCGTCGAAATTGAAGATCAGCAGTCAGGCAATACGTTCAAAGTCAATGGCCAACGGCTAAAACCTTTTTTAGAATTGCCCGCGGAAACGGGGGAGCTCATGTTTTTACATGAGCCATGTTACATCGATTAAATCACACCCCCATGTTGTTTTCTTGTATATACTCTTTGTGGAGCTTTTTGTAATTATTGGTTTTCTTTTACTATTTCTTTTTATATGGGGTTGTTTTTGCAAACTGGTCTTTATATGCTGTCCCAACCCAAACCGAGACTCCACTTCAGTTTTTTCCTGAAACACTGAAACTCTCTCCTCACAAGAAACCTTACCCCCAAATATCAGCCCCCGATCTCCATCGCAGGCCGCCGGAATATTCTATTCGGCCGCAAATTGCGGCCTGATCTGCCCCAATAGCCCCGATCTTCTCTCTCCTCTGTAAGATTTCTTCTCTTCTTGTACAATTTCTGCGTAGAATTTCATATCTGAAATGGTAGCTTTTGATTGTGAGAAGAACTTCTTTGAGATTTTCTTCGACGTTGTAGGGTGTTTTTCGTCACCCCGTTGAGATGGGAATAAACACGCTTGTCAGGCGTACTACAGATTCCCCCTGCCTAGGGTAGGCCGGGGTTTATTGATTGTGGGGATCCGAATCTCCGGCAGCCGCGGACTAAGCTGCCGTTAATTACCCCTTGCCTTTGGGGTGAGGGAACCTCCGATTAACGGGTTAAACTGGTCATGCGAACTCAATGTGCGGTGTGCGTGTGTTGTGTTTTGAAAAGGGGGGTTTTGGATATATCGGGAGCCACGCAGAGTTTTTACGGGGGTCCCGCTACCCGGATAGCGGGCTGGAGGTCAAGGGGGCTAGCAGCCCCCTTGCGGGGTGCGGGGCAGCGCCCCGTTAGAAATTTTTTCCTAACAGGGGCAGTGTCGTGGTGTATGTGTATGTGTACATATGTATGCATATGTGTGTGTGTATATATATATGTATATATATAGAAGGAAGAAGGGGAAAAGGCATCCAAAGGATGCATGGGGCCAGCGCCTTGGGCGTTGTGCGCCCAGGTGCTGTGCACTCAGGCGCTAGCATGCCACGTGTCGGCACGTGGGCGCTCTGCGCTTGAGCGCAGGGTGCTGTAGCGCAAGCGCGCCACGTGTCGGCACGTGGGCGCTTTGCGCTTCAGCGCCTGACGCTCGAGCGGAAGTGCGCCACGTGTCGGCACAGGGGCGACTTGCGCTTGAGCGCTGGGCGCCACGTGTCGGCACGGGGGCGACTTGCGCCAGAGCGCTGTGCGCTTGAGCGCATGCACGCCATGTGTCGGCACGGGGGCGACTTGCGCTCGAGCGCAAGCGCGCCACGTGTCGGCACTGGGGCGACTTGCGCTCGAGCGCTTGCGCTGGAGCGCAAACGCGCCACGTGTCGGCACGGGGGCGACTTGCGCTCGAGCACTTGCGCTTGGGCGCAAGCGCGCCACGTGTCGGCACGTGGGCGCTTTGCGCTCGAACGCAGGGCGCTGTTGTGCAAGCGCGCCACGTGTCGGCACGTAGGCGCTTTGCGCTTGAGCGCTTTGCGCTTGAGCGCAAGCACGCTACGTGTCGGCACGTGGGCACTCTGCGCTTGAGCGCCGACGAGGAAAAGAGGCTTTTAGCCTAAAAAGATTCTCGGGAGAGAAATCAGAGTGGAGTTGGACTCCTAAGTGTGTTTTTGGTGTTAATGGAAGGGGTTCTTCTTCTTCCTCCTCTGTTAGCTGGATCTTTGAAGATCAAGAGATGTGAGATCTCAAAATCTCTCCTTTTTAGGATCTAAAGACAGATCCAAGTTCTCCTTTGTTGGTTTGGTGGTAAAAAACTATTTTGTTTTTGAAAAGGAAGAGTAAAACTCTTGATTTAATTCAAAAGAAGGAAGAAGGTTTGAGACCTTCAGAAAAGGGAAAGAAATACAAACCCCAGGTTTTGAGAGAATGGAAAAAGTGTTACTTTATTCATCATCATGTTGCCTTTTATAGGCTTACATATTTACATATAGCCCCTTGGGCTTTACAAAAATGGCATTTTAGCCATCCCATGGCTCATGTGCTATTTCATTTTTGCACATAAGCCGCGGGCTTACAAAATATTGGCTTTATGCCCATTTTGTTTACATTCATGCATAAACAATTACATAAAAATTATTTATTACATGATTTTGTTGTTGGCACGGGGAGGCTGGCTGCGGGCTTGAATTGGGCATGGGCCCGCTTGACCTGGGCTTGGGCCCACCTGGCTTGGGGTTGACTTTGATTTTGACTTGGTCAACCAGGGTGTAAATTTTGACTTCAACAAAGTGCCCCCATCAATAAATGCACCCCACATATGTGGGTCGTGTGCATGAAATTGATGGATCTTCTTTCATGTGGAGGCGACTTGCTTTGGTTCCCACTTTTTGGGCCGCACTGCCCTTTTTACGACATGGACAGTCGACACTTGACGCGTCTCTGAGACGGAGTGTCCGTGGTAGACGTTTTCCTGGCCCGGAGTGATTTAGTAGACGTGCCCCCGGCACGGAGTGTCGTTGGTTGACGTGTCCCCGGCACGAAGTGTCTGCTTGACGTTTCCTCGGCACGGAGTGTCGCTGTCGGACGTTTCCCTGATGCGGAGTGTCTGTGTTGGACGTTTCCCCGATGCAGAGTGTCGCTGGTTGACGTTTCCCTGATGCGGAGTGTCTGTGTTGGACATTTCCCCGATGCAGAGTGTCGCTGGTTGACGTGTCCCCGGCACGGAGTGTCTGCTTGACGTTTCCCCGGCACGGAGTGTCGCTGTTGGACATTTCCCTGATGCGGAGTGTCCGTGTTGGACGTTTCCCCGATGCAGAGTGTCGCTGGTTGACGTTTCCCTGATGCGGAGTGTCTGTGTTGGACGTTTCCCCGATGCAGAGTGTCACTGGTTGACGTATCCCCGGCACGGAGTGTCGCTGATCGAATTTTTCCCGGCGCGGAGTGTCGCGGTTGACTTTTCCCCGGCACGGAGTGTCGCTGATCGACTTTTCCCCGGCGCGGAGTGTCGGGTTGACTTTTCCCCGGCACGGAGTGTCGCTGGTCGACTTTTCCCCGGCACGGAGTGTCGGTGGTTGACTTTTCCCCGGCACGGAGTGTCGATGATCGACTTTTCCCCGGCGCGGAGTGTCTGGTCGAATTTTCCCCGGCATGGAGTGTCGCTGGTCGAATTTTCCCCGGCACGGAGTGTCGCTGGTCGAATTTTCCCCGGCACGGAGTGTCGCTGGTCGAATTTTCCCCGGTGCGTAGTGTCGGGTTGACTTTTCCCCGGCGCGGAGTGTCGCGGGTTGACTTTTCCCCTGCACGGAGTGTCGCCGATCGACTTTTTCCCGGCGCGGAGTGTTGCGGGTTGACTTTTCCCCGGCACGGAGTGTCGCCGATCGACTTTTCCCCGGCGCGGAGTGTTGCGGGTTGACTTTTCCCCGGCACGGAGTGTCGCCGATCGACTTTTCCCCGGCGCGGAGTGTCGAGTTGACTTTTCCCCGGCACGGAGTGTCGCTGATCGACTTTTCCCCGGCGCGGAGAGTCGCGGGTTAACTTTTCCCCGGCACGGAGTGTCGCTGATCGACCTTTCCCCGGCGCGGAGTATCGGGTTGACTTTTCCCCGGCACGGAGTGTTGCTGATCGACTTTTCCTCGGCGCGGAGTGTCGCGGGTGACTTTTCCCCGGCACAGAGTGTCACTGATCGACTTTTCCTCGGCGCGGAGTGTCGCGGGTTGACTTTTCCCCGGCGCGGAGTGCCGCTGATCAACTTTTCCCCGGCGCGGAGTGTCGGGTTGACTTTTCCCCGGCACGGAGTGTCGCGGGTCGACTTTTCCCCGGCGCGGAGTGTCGCGGGTTGACTTTTCCCCGGCACGGAGTGTCGCTGATCGACTTTTCCCCAGCGCGGAGTGTCGCGGGTTGACTTTTCCCCGGCACGGAGTGTCGCTGATCGACTTTTCCCCGGCGCGGAGTGTCGGGTTGACTTTTCCCCTGCACGGAGTGTCGTTGATCGACTTTTCCCCGGCGCGGAGTGTCGGGTTGACTTTTCCCCGGAGCGGAGTGTCACTGGTTGACTTTTTCCCGGCGCGGAGTGTCTATTGTCGACGTGCCCCCGTCACGGTGTGTCTGCTTGACGTTTCCCCGGCACGGAGTGTCGTTGTTGGACGTTTCCCTGATGCGGAGTGTCTGTATTGGACGTTTCCCCGATGCAGAGTGTCGCTTGTTGACGCAGAGGTCGATGTTGGAATTGGTTGGATTGATTTGTTTGATTTGAGTCGGCATCAGCATCGCTATACTGGAATTTGGTACCAGGAGCGAATCATCATCCGTCCTTGAGAGGATTTGGGAATTGGTTTTCTGTCGGCATCTGTATTGCTGCACTAGAATAATGCCAGGAGCAACTCATCATGTGCCCCGGGAGGATTTGGATTTGGTTTTTTTTTTTTTTGGCATCTGCATTGCTGCACTGGAATAATGCCAGGAGCAACTCATCATTTGCCCCGAGAGGATTTGGATTTGGTTTTTTTTGTTTGGCATCTGTATTGCTGCACTGGACTAATGCCAGGAGCAACTCATCATTTGCCCCGAAAGGATTTAGGAATTGGTTTTTGTTTGGCATCTGCATTGCTGCACTGGAATAATGCCAGGAGCAACTCATCATTTGCCCCGAGAGGATTTGGAAATTGGTGGCTTAGGAGACAGGTTTAGATCCCTGTCACCTAAGGCTTTTCAATTTTATGGGCCGTAAGGGTCCTATAAAAGCATTTTCTCCCTACGAGTCGAAAGGATCTCGTAGGTGTATTTTCTCCTTAGGAGTCGTGGGGACTCCTAAGTGTGTTGCTCCTTTATGAGTCGTAAGGATCTCACGCGGGAATTTTCTCCTCACAAAGTCGAGAGGACTTTGCGAGTGCATTTCATCTCTTTTTCACGAGTTTGCGCCCTTTCGGGTTTTCACAAACTCGCCGGCAGTCCTGCTGTTTTTACTCACGGTGCCCTTTCGGGTTTTCATCCGTGCCCATTTTGCTTGTGGACATACCATTCTTTTTTTATTTTTTTTAATTATTCTTGGTAGGATTTTGAATGTGGTCTCACGGTAGGACTGGGAGAGATTGGGATCATCTTACGCCCGTGGATTGTATACGGTTTTACAGGATGTATGATCCGGACCGTAGGGCCGGAAAACTTTCGGGACTTTGTTGGCGTCTGCATCGCTGCACTGGAATATGGTACCAGGAGCGACTCATCATTCGCCATGGGGGTATGGGATTTGGAATTTGGTTGGCGTCTGTATCGCTTCACTGGAATATGGTACCAGGAGCGACTCATCATTCGCCATTGGGTATGGGATTTGGAATTTGGTTGGCGTCTGCATCGCTTCACTGGAACATGGTACCAGGAGCGACTCATCATTCGCCACTTGGGGATTTGAATTTGGAATTTGGTTGGCGTCTGCATCGCTACACTGGAATATGGTACCAGGAGCGACTCATCATTCGCCACTTGAGGATTAGAACTTGGAATTTGGTTGGCGTCTGCATCGCTACACTGGAATATGGTACCAGGAGCGACTCATCATTCGCCACTTGGGGATTGGAAATTGGAATTTGGTTGGCGTCTGCATCGCTACACTGGAATATGGTACCAGGAGCGACTCATCATTCGCCACTTGGGGATTGGGGAGCTATGGCTTAGGAGACAGGTTTAGATCCCTATCACCTAAGTCTTTTCAATTTTATGGGCCGTGAGGGTCCCATAAAGGCAAATTCGCCCTACGGGTCGTAAGGATCCCATAGGTGTATTTTCTCCTTAGGAGTCGTGGGGACTCCTAAGTGTTTTTTTTTTGTGAGTCGTAAGGATCCCACAAAGGTTTGTTGTCCTCATGTATCGTGAGGACACATGAGTGGATTTCCCTCGTTCCTAGTTTAACGACTTAGAGGTCAACTGTTTCCAGTTTAACGACTTAGCGGTCATCTGTTTCTAGTTTAAAGACTTAGGGGTCTGTGGTGCCCAGTTTAACGACTTAGCGGTCATCTATTTCCAGTTTAAAGACTCATGGGTCTATCTGTTTCCAGTTTAACGACTTGGTGGTCATCTGTTTCCAGTTTAGAGACTTAGAGGTCTATTGTTTCCAGTTTAACGACTTAAAGGTCATCTGTTTTTAGTTTAACGACATAGAGGTCATCTGTTCCCAGTTTAACGACATAGAGGTCATCTGTTTCCAGTTTAACGACTTGGTAGTCATCTGTTTCCAGTTTAACGACTTGTAGGTCATCTGTTTCCAGTTTAAAGATTTAGGGGTTTATTGATGGCGAGCTTGGAATTTTGGGGTAGGGGCCGGCATCAGCGTTGCTAACCCTGAAGCAGAGGTGCCGGGAGCAATTCATCATTTGCCTACTCTCGTTGGCGGAGCGATGGCTTAGGAGACGGGTTTAGGTCCCTATCGCCTAAGGCTTTTCAATTTTATGGGCAATGAGGGTCCCATAAAAGCATTTTCTCCCTACGAGTCGTGAGGATCCAGCAGGTGTATTTTCTTCTTAGGAGTCGTGAGGACTCCTAAGCGTGTTTTTCCTTTGTGAGTCACAAGGATCCCACAAAGGTTTGTTCTCCTCATGTATCGTAAGGACACATGAGTGGGTCTTCTCAATGGAGCATAACTCCAAAGGCGGAGAACAGCCGCGTAACTGGTGATTATGGTGGGGCATGGGTATGATGAGAATTATTTGAGCCCGTGGATTGTATACGGCAGTCAATTTGGGGACTGGCCGTAGGGCCGGAAGAATTTTGAAAAAATGAATTTTTGTTGGCGTCTGCATCGCTGCACTGGAATATGGTACCAGGAGCAACTTATCATTCGCCAGTTGTTTTTTTTTTTACCGCGATTGCTTTATCATTTCAGCTTTTCTTATCGCGAAGGTCGCGATTGCCCTATCATTTCGTCTATTTATTCGCGGTTGCCCCATCATTTCGGCTTTATTTTCATGTTTATCTTTACTCGCTGATTTTTTTTTTGCGAGTTGCCCCATCATTTCGGCTTTTCTTTATTTTTCTTTTATTTACACATTTTTTGTTTATTTACACACATATATATTTTTTTACATTCCCAGTTTAACGACTTAGAGATCGATTATTCCCAGTTTAATGACGTGGTGGTCGACGGGTGTTCCCAGTTTAACGACGTGGTGGTCCTTTTTGCTTATCCTAGCTCCTTGAACTTTGATCTTGGCGGAGCTGTGTTGATGACCTAGCTCTGTGGCTTGCCGATACATCCGAAGATTGTGAGGTTTTTCCAAGCTTATATTGGTCCTCTGCCCAATCTTTGAAAATATAGCAGTCTTCGATGGTATAACCCACCACTCTATGATATGGGCAGTATATGGGATTGCCGGTCATGTTCATTTCCTATGGCCTCTTTGGAACAGGCAGTTGCAGACCGTTGTTCAAGGCGTCCATGAATATTTTGCGGACTTCATCCCTTCTGAAAGAGTATACCTTCTTCTTTCTCTCCATTGGAGTAGGTGCCTTTACTGATGCTGGTCCTCGAGGCCGATCGGTCTTTGGTTCGCCCCTTTCAGATAATGGCACATGTCTGGGAGGATTAGGTTCCCGAAAGGCTTCGGTCTCCATTTGCATGAAATCGGCGGTTGTAGCTTGACTGTTCACTAACGCGCCTTTAGACAGTTCTATCTCTCCCGTCCTGTATTGTCTTTCGACCCAATCTTTGAAAACGAAGCAGTCCTCAAAGGCATGACCTATCACCCTGTGATAGGGGCAATATTCTGGGTCGTTGGTCATATTCGCTTCTTGCGGTCTCTTTTATTCCGGCAGTTGTAGACCGTTTCTTAGGGCGTCCCTGAATATCTTGTGGACTTTTTCCCTTTTGAAGGAATAAACCTTTTCCAGCTTCTCTTTCAGAGGTGATTCTCCCCCGGCGTATGTATCGGAGTGACTGGAGGCTGATTGCGGCCGTTTTTTCACGAAGGCGCTCCGCTGTTAGGTTGAAGGGGATATCAGTTGGCTGCCTCCGGGTATCAATCCCTGGCTCATGAACCAAAATTTGATTCTGCTGTAATTGCAATCGGGCGACTTGGGTCGCGAGATCTGCCACGACGTTTGCCAGCTAGTCGACTTTGGAATAGACCTCGGCCATCTTCTCATCCCTGTCCTGAAATTGCCTTTGAAGCCATTGGAATAATGCGTGTTCTGTAGTTCCGGCTATGACAACCGGGTAATCTTTATTGCCTGAGCTCAATTCCGCAGGAACCACGGGCTCCTCTGGCTTATCGGCCTGAGCGGGCTCTTCATCATTTAGATTGAGCCGATGCTGGGTAGCATCAGTCATATCATCACCATGGCTGTGAAGAAGAGGAGGATTCGTTTCTTCTTGTTCGACCATGTAGACAGTGTGGACCACGTACCCAGCCATCTCTTTATCTTTGGCGGCTGATTTCGCGGAGCGGTCCGGGCTTTGGAAATTCATAAATTTTAACATGGCCAGAGCCCTAGCCCTTTTGTTGGCTCTGTGTCCGAGCCGCTTCTTCCTCAGTTTCTCTGCCTTGAGCACTTGGCAGGCTTCTGCTCTCCGGGAAGCCGCCATAGGCTGAGTGATGGGGAGCTTAGAGAAGATACCCGATCGAGCAGTTTGTCAAGGGCACCGCCGGAGCTTGCTCGAGAGGCCTTGTTGCTTTTTCGGTGTTGATGGCCTTGCCCCCAGCTAGGGCCAAGGAAAGTCGTTCAGACACCGACTTGCGTTTGGGTTGGGGCGCCCTCGAGATCACCACATTTGGTCTCCTGCCTTTCGAGACCGGTTTGCCCGTTGCTGGAGCTTAAGGAGCCGGGATGGCGCCAATTGGTATGAACATAATAGAGCCGAATGGTAGCAGCGGCTCCTCCCATTGTCGCCCGAGACTGGCCGGGAGGACCGTCCTAGAGTCTATCCTCATCGTGTAGGAGACGGGAGCCGTGCTAAGAGCGGAGATCGTCCTCGGAGACATTATTGAGAGGTGATTGCTTGAAAACCTGCATGAAAGAGCATTATTTTAGTATAAATACAGACATGTATATTGATTGAGTTCGTATGAACGTTTAACCCGAAATATGGGAGGAGAGATTGGTCCCACCGGGCGTGCCAGAATCTGTAGGGTGTTTTTCGTCACCCCATTGAGATGGGAATACGTGCGCGCTTTTCAGGCGTACTACAGATTCCCCCTGCCTAGGGTAGGCCGGGGTTTATTGATTGTGGGGATCCGAATCTCCGGCAGCCGCGGACTAAGCTACCGTTAATTACCCCTCACCTTTGGGACGAGGGAACCTCCGATTAACGGGTTAAACTGGTCATGCGAACTCAATGTGCGGTGTGCGTGTGTTGTGTTTTGAAAAGGGGGGTTTTGAATATATCGGGAGCCATGCAGAGTTTTTACGGGGGCCCCGCTACCCGGATAGCGGGCTGGGGGTCAAGGGGGCTAGCAGCCCCCTTGCGGGATGCGGGACAGCGCCCCGTTAGAAATTTTTTCCTAACAGGGGCAGTGTCGTGGTGTATGTGTGTGTGCACATATGTATGCATATGTGTGTGTGTATATATATATATATATGTATATATGTATATATATAGAAGAAAGAGGGGAAAAGGCATCCAAAGGATGCGTGGGGCCAGCACCTTGTGTTAGTTATATGTATGCCCTAGAGGCCATTACTGTACATTGGATGTATATTGTAGTGGATGCTGGGACATATATAGGTAGGACTTTCTTGCTCGACATGATAGTACGCTATCTGGTTGCTCTTTATCTTAACATGTATACTTTCTGTCTCTCTGATTACATGTTGATAAAGCCCTTAGGATGTGTACTCGACTTCCAGGACTATGATGCGGATCATACTAGTGGGGCCTGGGTAGTCAATGAGTACATCCTTCATTGTTCCTAGTCGTGGGAATATCGAGATGGGGCATCGATATTCCATAGTAGACTAGCTCATATCTTCTCGACCCATGCGATGGGCGATGGATGATCCCATATACATTGGTGTTTAACATCGAAGATGGTATGCGGGTGCTCAGTGGAGACTGGGTACACTGAACGGACTCGCCGAGAACTCCCAGATGGTATTATACCTCACGTCAGATGGCAGTTCTCTGGTGACACTGGTACAGCTTAGTCTGTTGACCCGAGATCGTCATAGAGTCTTGTGTGTCTCCCACTGTGCTTTGATTTCCGTCCTACCACGGCTCTACTGAGTTGTGCAAACAGGTGGTTTTTGGGTACAGTCCCGATTCACATGGAGGCAATGAGCGATAGGAGGGGATTCGTCTCTCCCGGTATTGGGGGTTGATGTTGTGCTATGCTCGACTGGCCATAACAGGAAATCCCTGGCCAGGGTTGCAGTAATATACTGGTAAGAGTTATCAGTAGTTTCACGAATGTTATGGGCCTTACGTTGGCATGACTTATAGAGCTATTGGGGTCTGACGTTTACCACCCCTAGGCGATATATGCGACATATCAGACGAACAGACCGGACTATACGGTAAGTGTTACTGGTTGGATTCACAGGAGTGTGAGCGGGCTTGCTCGTCGATCTTCTGATCGCTCAATACCCGGGTGGCCGTTACGTTTAGTAAACCGCTTGCGGCTTGTGGGTGTTTGATATGATCATCATCCGCTGTCGGCGTATTGACGAGTCTTTAGAGTCCTACACAGAGGTTTCCTGGCTCAAGCGAAATGAAATAGGAGCGCATATGAGATATGTGCGGGACCGAGAATAATGCGTGTATATGATACCGTATTATATTCTCGTGATGAATGTATCGATTAGTTATATGCGATATAACCTAGTTATCGAATCATGGATTGATTCGATAAGCCGATACATTGGATACTAGTCGGTTATATACGATATGACCGGATCGTTAAATCAAGTGTTGATTTAATAATTTAATGCATAATTATATATATTTGATATATTACTTTGCATTAACTAGTATTGGTTCACTTTAAAAGGATTTTCTCACTTGTATTGTGCAAGTTGTATATATGATATACTTTTGTGCACAAGATTGTATCATGTTTGATGATACTTGCTCTTTTGGGTTTGTGTAAAGATTAAACCATGTTTAGTGAATGGTTAGGGTTTCTTTTCTCTTATTTATTTATCCATTTATTATTGTTTTGGAAAATGATAAAGAGAAAGATAAATGGTGGACTTGTTTTTAGTTGAAGCTTCTTGAAACCTTGACTAAGTCCACCATTCTTGTCTTTTCTCTAACCCTAACCACTCATCTAAACCTTGGTTAAATCTCTACACTAAACCATGGTTAAAGTTATGATAAGTATTCTTTTTATTTTCCTTTTTAAAATATGATTAAGACTTATCATATCTTCTTCTTCTTCTTCATCTTCTTCAACCAAAAGAGAAAGCTTGCTACTCCAATGGCAAGTGATGAAAAAGAGTGGGAAATCCAAAACTAAAGTCTACCCAATTCCTATTTCTTCATCCTCTACCTCTTGCCAAGTAGTATAGGGTGTTTCCTTCACAAGTTATCAAAGCTTGGTGAAGTTGGAGCTTGTTCTTGTGATGCTTCGACGTAGATCATCTTCGGCATCGAACCGACGATCAAGCCCGCCTATTCTTCGATGATGCCAATGCTAGAGTCAAGGGTTTGATTTGGACAGCGGAGGGAGATCATCGCGGAGCTTAGGAAGTGGTGGACCGGATCTACAAAGGTTGTAGCCCATTCCCTATTTCTATATTTCCGTTTACTTGCTTGCTTTGCCTAAATATCTAGTTAACGATCCGTTCTAGGTTTTCTCGGCACCGTAATTTTTAGAAATTTGCATGTTTGATCACTTGTGAGACCTCACTAAGTTGCCTAGGAACCCTACAGTGGTATCAGATCCTAGCTAGAGCCTTAGGCGAAGTCCCGACGGAGTTAGAAGTCCGATCGACCCAAAACCCGACTTGAAAAATGCTCTCTGGACATTTCTGTAAAATGTGGATTTTTTGGAATTAAAAATATGCAGAGAAATGTGCAGGAAATTCTAAGAAAAACTGCAGAAAACGACAGCCTGATTCTACAGTACGACCGCGGAACCGCGGCGTTGACCCCCCTTCTGCGGCGGTTCCGCGGCCGTCTGTGATGATGAGGCTGTGAGTTTTCTTCAGTTGTTTCTGTTGGTGTTTCTTGTGTGTTCTGGATGCTTTTAATATTTATTCCAGAGTTGTATTTTCTGAGTTGTATTGGAGACTCGGTGTATTCGATCGGACTGTCTAATTTTTGTCGGTGTGTTTTTCCGGGTATTTTTAGAATATGTTAAAAGTTCGACCGGATATAAATACCCACTTTTTCCCCTGTCGGGAAATTTCCAAGTGTTGGATTTTTCTGTAGTTTAACGACGTTCTAAGTAGTGCAAGTAACGCAATGGACCCTCTACAAGACAACAAACCTTAACTCGATTATGTGACCGTCTTGAACTGCCCTTTGAACCTTCGGGTTTGGGGCAGTACGGCGTGCCACATGTGAGGCGTTGGCTTGACCCTTCTACGGCTGGACCGTTGGTACTGAGGCACGAACTGAATGTTGTTAGACTTACTTCATGTGTTGAGTAGTATCGGGAAAACTTGGGTGTTCGATTGTTCGATCGAAAAGTTTAGCATTTTCTGTTTATCCGGAATGTGATACAATAATTGGAATTCACAAATTGTTATAAGATAACGGAATGAATATTATAAACGTAGCAGTTTAGTCTCACTTGATCGGTTGCCACGGAATTTTGATGTGATCAAAAGTCCGTCGCAATCACGTAGCGTACGCGGATACTCGCCGGGTAAACTTTATAGACAGCATCACCCCATAGCCCCGACCAAGTGACTTAAGGAGAACCCCGTCGCCGAAAGCATCCGTTCGGGTGCTCGCGGCAGCGGTGTTCCGCCTTGGTGCACTTTGTCGACGGCGTCGGGGGTGCGGCCGTCTACTGAAGTTTGCGACGAGCATTCGATCAGAATGTCGGGAATCCTGTTGAATTGCCCGACTTGATATTGAAAAGAGTTTTCGATAATGAGACTAAAATGCAGGGTTTATAATTGTTAGGCATGCGATGTCTAAAGAATTCATTTGATTGGGCATGTGATGTCTAAAGAAGTTGCGGATTCCAACTGTTGTAGTTTTACACTTTCTTTTATGTGACCGTAAGTGTAATATGTGATATCGCCGGTTTTCGTTGCTATATGTCAACGACAATTGGGATGCGCATATTTACTTACGTTGATGACATGTGATGTTATGTGTTGCTGGATATGTTATATTGGATCGTCGTGTTTGAATAGCCGGGGGGTTTTTATGTGAGATGAGTGTTTTTTCATTTTCATTCATGTAAAAACTTGTATGTAATATTCTTTTATTGGGGCACTTCCAGGTTGCGGAAGTTGTCACCGTTGATGTATATTATTTACTTTTCTGCACTAGGATAGACCCAAGAAGGAGAGCACAAGTAACCGGGTTCTGGGGTCCAGTGGGAGACCAACTCGAGGAGTCGAGTCCGGGTCTCCTAACCCTAGAATTGGTAGGGTTGCTTGCCGCTCTCATAGGGGTCTAGGGGTGTGGGATTGGCTATTCATCACGACCGAGGAATCCGTGTTTTATACTGGCTCGTATTGAAAACACGGACGTCCTAGTATATCCAATATTTCATATGTTTCTTCTGCTGTGCTTTATCTGTGATGTGATCATACGATGTTCTGTGCTCTGTTCAGATAGATGTAGTATATAGTATATATGATATATTATATAGACGTTGCTTATGTTTTACACCCGCGCTAGCCCTGCCCCGCTCTGCCGTTAGTTACCTAACCTAACAGTGCACGAGGGGACATCGAGGCGAATGCGGATGGCATAAGTGTACGTCATATTTATCTGTGATGTTTAGGTAATTTAAATGATGGGATATTCATTAATGAGATTAATGAAAGAAAATAAACCTAATAGATGTTGTGGAATCGAATTTCAAAATAAAACAGGTAGCTACAGTTCTTGCTTTGCATCGTGGTGTTCCTTGTAGAACATCCTGCACCTTATTCGATAGGGAAAGGACCGAGATCCCTTCACCGGGAGTGACTCCTTTAGCAATAACTGGCAGATGCTACAACCCTCGGTTTGTCATTTGATCGCTTCTATAGTTTCCGCTTTGCACAGTGATATATATGATATATACCGCACCTCATTCGACGAGGAAAGGGCCGACGATCCCTTCACCGGGAGTGACCCCTTTAGCAAAACTAGAAAAGCCTCAAAAACATTCCATTTAAAACCATTTGATTCCGCAACGAGATCAAGTTCAAAGCGTTAAAGGTTTTCATAAAAAAACAGCCGCAACCCTCCGTCATTTTAGGAAGTAGAGTACTTAGTATTCGTGCTGTGTTTATTGACCATAGTCAAGGCACAGTGTACGGTAGCTAAGTGATGTCTTCCTACACCGCATATGATGCGATTAGTTAGGACAGTCGCGTGACTTTGTTGACCTTAGTTAAGGGTCATGTGGGTGGGTCTAATTAATCACGAAATGACGGGTAGAACTTGACTAGCACTTATGATTTGTTGACCATAGTTAAGGTCATAAGTGCTAGGGGTAAAAACCATTATCGGGAGTTTCAAGTGTTGAAACTTGCAATGAGATTGCATACCTTCTATGTGATAGTTGGATCCCGATACCCACTGCGAGTAATTGTTACTCCTGGGAGAGTTTTGCACTTTGCAATTAGCCAATCAAGTAGGTGTCTAGAAAGGTGTCAACGGGGTTACGCCTCTGGGAAAACGAGGTTTACAGTAATTAGGTCCGTGCGAAAGCACGGGGAACCTCCCTCAAAGTACCGACACTGGCCTGGCTGAAAGATTGGCGAACTTGTAGAGTGTAATTAATCCCGGCTAGTTTTTCCTTTTAGGGTTTGAAGGAAGATTTGATAAAAAACAGTGGGAGCCATCCTGATTAGATAAAATATATAACCAATCTGATCTTGCAAGAGCGCACGCAGAGTGTTTTCTTCTCTCTCTCTCCTGGTAGCGACCATATCACGCCTTAATCAAGATAATAAAATGGAATTTTGACCGAACCCGCTTGTTATACTGAGCTGGGGAACGTTGGTCCAGCTCCAACTTATAATTGTTATAAGACAGAGCAGGAAATAGGGGAATACCAGAATTCCTATGCCGCCCAAACGAAGAAAGTGCATATGATGCATCTCCTTCGGGTGTGTTCATTATAAAGAACTGTTTCTCAGTATTCTCTGCATCCTGGGTATATGATACCGGATCATGATCCCAGATATGTAATCTGTTACATAGGGCTACAAAAGGGTAGAAAAACTGAGAACGGGTGATAAGTTTCATGAGACAGAAACCGGGGCAAGTGTTGCAGCCAAGTCTGTTGGTCACTGTCACCCTGTATTACCAGTACATTGATTCTGAACAAATGCTATTAGATACCGAACCTGATATACAAAATCATATCAGTCTCTTTATTAGTAAAGAAGGATATAATTTTGTATTGTTGGATAATGTTTTGAACATTTCCTATATCAAAAGTTGATCGGTTCAGGCACGTTATCTAAAAGCATTGACGTTCTAAATCAAACTACAGTTCCTTGTACACTAAACACACACAAGAGGAAGTGTTCAGAAATGAACAAATTCTTCTTGAGGTATTGTAGACTAAGTCATATCAATGCGACCCGACTAGCTGAAGTTACATTAAGATGCATGTTTAAATCAGTTTGAATTTACATCTTATGAAACTTGCCAGTCATGTCACAAAGATTAGATGACCATAGCTCCGTTTACTGGAAACAGAGAAAGAGTTAGTAAACTCTTGGGACTGATACATTATGATGTATGTAAAGTCTCCTGTCTACACATGCCAGGACTGGTTCTTTATACTTCATTATATTCTCTGATAATCTCTCAAGATTCAGTCATATGTTCCTGTTGAAACAAAAGTCCGAACCTTTTGAGGTATTCACAGAATATAAGTTAGAAGTAGAGAACCAATAACCGGGTATAAGTATTATGTCCCATGATGAGATCAGGGAGGAGAATACTTGTGCATGGCATTCCTGGACCATTCTAAAGGAGAATGAGATTCTCTCTCCGTACTACTCCTCTGAATACACCACAGCACAACGGTGTATCAGGGCGGAGCAATTGCACAATATTAGATATGGTGTGCTCTATGATGAGTATTACTGAGTTACCTGTTTCCTTTTGGGTGTTATGCACTTGAGAAGCTGCATACATATTGAATTAGGTTTGAATCAAATCAGTACCTACCACTCCATATGAGATATGGTATGTGAAGAGCTCATGTCTTAAGCTAGTTAAGATTTGGGGTTGTCCGGCCTATGTTTAAAGCAAAATCCGGACAAGATCGAGGCAGGATCAGTTCTGTAGAACTGGAAAGGTTCCAGCTATACAAAACTGCAGTTGATGATTTGAAAGAACCATAAGATTTTATAGTTCCCGACGAACCTCAGCCTCTCCGCCGATCTAGTAGGGTTCCTCATCCGCCTGAGAGATACCTCGGTTTCTCGATGATAGTGGGAGCAAGGATTGCATCATGAGATGATGACCCAACTAGTTTCGAGCAGGCCATCGAGAGTAGGGACTCTGTAAGAATGGCTGGATGCTTAGCGATCTGAGATGGAATCCATGTACACCAGCAAAGTATGGACTTTAGCTGCTATATCTGAAGGGTTAAATCCCCATCAGGAGCAAGTATATCTTGAGAAGATTACTTGGTGTAGAATGAAAAGTTGAGACTTTCAAAGCTAGACTTGTTAAAGGTTTTCGTCATCGACCAGGCGTGGATAATGATGAAACCTTTTTCCAGTAGCTATGCTTAAGTCTATCCAGATCCTACTTACCACGGCTACATACCATGACTACGATATCTGGCGGTTGGGTGCCATGACTGCTTTTCTAAATACTGATTTAGAAGAGAACGTCTATAAGAACACAGCCAGAGGTCTTCGTAAACAGTGGGAGCAGCGGAAACGTGTGCAAGTTGCTTTACATAATGAAGCAGGCATCGCGGAGTTGGAACGTCTGTTTTGATGTGATAGTCAAAGTGTTTGACTTCATCAAAATGGTAGACGAACCTTGTATATACAAAAGGGTAGTAGAGAGTAAGGTGGTCATCTTCGTATTGTACGTAGACAACATACTCTTGATAGGAAGAGAGTTTCCTATACTACGATCGGCCAATCTCCTATTATCACTAGGATTCTCCAAATAGGATCAAAGTGATACCTCCTAAATCCTGAGTTTTCATCTATGAGATAGATGTAATTGGATACTAGGATTCTCACTAAATGTAGTGAGATGGTATCAATCGATCCTGGGAAGAATCACTGGAAGAGTTCCAGGGTGATAAAGACGACTGAATGTCAGTCACGGGCATTGTCTTTACCCTCAGTAGAGGGACGGTATGTTGGAAGAGTTCCAAGCTAGATACCGTGGCAAACTAGACGATAAAGGCTGGTAATATCGCTGTTAAAGATACTGCCAAAGAGGCAGTTTGGGTGTATATTGGTTCATAAGATGAACTAGGTTCCTGCCATTGTATGACAATGGAAGTGTGGCTTCGGCCCTGGAACCCTGGTCCCATCAGTGACCCAGACATATTCTGAGGAAGCATCACCTGATCATGGAGATAGTTGATCTCCAGGGTGATCGAGGTTAGGAGAGAAGACTCAGAGGACAACACGGCGGATCCACTCACGAAGGCCTTTTCCCAGAGAGAGACTCATAAGGGATGGTTGAGTATTAGATACTGCGACCACTGCTACAGATGGCCCTAGTGCAAGTGGGAGATTGTTAGTTATATGTATGCCCTAGAGGCCATTACTGTACATTGGATGTATATTGTAGTGGATGCTGGGACATATATAGGTAGGACTTTCTTGCTCGACATGATAGTACGCTATCTGGTTGCTCTTTATCTTAACATGTATACTTTCTGTCTCTCTGATTACATGTTGATAAAGCCCTTAGGATGTGTACTCGACTTCCAGGACTATGATGCGGATCATACTAGTGGGGCCTGGGTAGTCAATGAGTACATCCTTCATTGTTCCTAGTCGTGGGAATATCGAGATGGGGCATCGATATTCCATAGTAGACTAGCGCATATCTTCTCGACCCATGCGTTGGGCGATGGATGATCCCATATACATTGGTGTTTGACATCGAAGATGGTATGCGGGTGCTCAGTGGAGACTGGGTACACTGAACGGACTCGCCGAGAACTCCCAGATGGTATTATACCTCACGTCAGATGGCAGTTCTCTAGTGACACTGGTACAGCTTAGTCTGTTGACCCGAGATCGTCATAGAGTCTTGTGTGTCTCCCACTGTGCTTTGATTTTCGCCCTACCACGGCTCTACTGAGTTGTGCAAACAGGTGGTTTTTGGGTACAGTCCCGATTCACATGGAGGCAATGAGCGATAGGAGGGGATTCATCTCTCCCGGTATTGGGGGTTGATGTTGTGCTATGCTCGACTGGCCATAACAGGAAATCCTTGGCCAGGGTTGCAGTGATATACTGGAAAGAGTTATCAGTAGTTTCACGAATGTTATGGGCCTTACGTTGGCATGACTTATAGAGCTATTGGGGTCTGACGTTTACCACCCCTAGGCGATATATGCGACATATCAGACGAACAGACCGGACTATACGGTAAGTGTTACTGGTTGGATTCACAGGAGTGTGAGCGGGCTTGCTCGTCGATCTTCTGATCGCTCAATACCCGGGTGGCCGTTACGTTTAGCAGACCGCTTGCGGCTTGTGGGTGTTTGATATGATCATCATCCGCTGCCGGCGTATTGACGAGTCTTTAGAGTCCTACACAGAGGTTTCCTGGCTCAAGCGAAACGAAATAGGAGCGCATATGAGATATGTGCGGGACCGAGAATAATGCGTGTATATGATACCGTATTATATTCTCATGATGAATGTATCGATTAGTTATATGCGATATAACCTAGTTATCGAATCATGGATTGATTCGATAAGCCGATACATTGGATACTAGTCGGTTATATGCGATATGACCGGATCGTTAAATCAAGTGTTGATTTAATAATTTAATGCATAATTATATATATTTGATATATTACTTTGCATTAACTAGTATTGGTTCACTTTAAAAGGATTTTCTCACTTGTATTGTGCAAGTTGTATATGTGATATACTTTTGTGCACAAGATTGTATCATGTTTGATGATACTTGCTCTTTTGGGTTTGTGTAAAGATTAAACCATGTTTAGTGAATGGTTAGGGTTTCTTTTCTCTTATTTATTTATCCATTTATTATTGTTTTGGAAAATGATAAAGAGAAAGATAAATGGTGGACTTGTTTTTAGTTGAAGCTTCTTGAAACCTTGACTAAGTCAACCATTCTTGTCTTTTCTCTAACCCTAACCACTCATCTAAACCTTGGTTAAATCTCTACACTAAACCATGGTTAAAGTTATGATAAGTATTCTTTTTATTTTCCTTTTTAAAATATGATTAAGACTTATCATATCTTCTTCTTCTTCTTCATCTTCTTCAACCAAAAGAGAAAGCTTGCTACTCCAATGGCAAGTGATGAAAAAGAGTGGGAAATCCAAAACTAAAGTCTACCCAATTCCTATTTCTTCATCCTCTACCTCTTGCCAAGTAGTATAGGGTGTTTCCTTCACAAGTTATCAAAGCTTGGTGAAGTTGGAGCTTGTTCTTGTGATGCTTCGACGTAGATCATCTTCGGCATCGAACCGACGATCAAGCCCGCCTATTCTTCGATGATGCCAATGCTAGAGTCAAGGGTTTGATTTGGACAGCGGAGGGAGATCATCGCGGAGCTTAGGAAGTGGTGGACCGGATCTACAAAGGTTGTAGCCCATTCCCTATTTCTATATTTCCGTTTACTTGCTTGCTTTGCCTAAATATCTAGTTAACGATCCGTTCTAGGTTTTCTCGGCACCGTAATTTTTAGAAATTTGCATGTTTGATCACTTGTGAGACCTCACTAGGGTGCCTAGGAACCCTACACCTTGGGCGTTGTGCGCCCAGGTACTGTGCGCTCAGGCGCTAGCGTGCCACGTGTCGGCATGTGGGCGCTCTGCGCTTGAGCGTAGGGCATTGTAGCGCAAGCGCGCCGCGTGTCGGCACGTGGGCGCTTTGCGCTTCAGCGCCTGACGCTCGAGCGCAAGTGCGCCACGTGTCGGCACGGGGGCGACTTGCGCTTGAGCGCTGGGCGCTTGAGCGCAAGCGCGCCACGTGTCGGCACGGGGGCGACTTGCGCTCGAGCGCTTGCGCTTGAGCTCAAGCGCGACATATGTCGGCACGTGGGCGCTTTGCGCTCGAGCGCAGGATGCTGTTGTGAGCGCTTGAGCGCAAGCACGCCACGTGTCGGCACGTGGGCACTCTGCGCTTGAGCGCCGGCGAGGAAAAGAGGCTTTTAGCCTAAAAAGATTCTCGGGAGAGAAATCAGAGTGGAGTTGGACTCCTAAGTGTGTTTTTGGTGTTAATGGAAGGGGTTCTTCTTCTTCCTCCTCTGTTAGCTGGATCTTTGAAGATCAAGAGATGTGAGATCTCAAAATCTCTCCTTTTTAGGATCTAAAGACAGATCCAAGTTCCCCTTTGTGGGTTTGGTGGTGAAAAACTATTTTGTTTTTGAAAAGGAAGAGTAAAACTCTTGATTTAATTCAAAAGGAGGAAGAAGGTTTGAGACCTTCAGAAAAGGGAAAGAAATACAAACCCTAGGTTTTTGAAAGAATGGAAAAAGTGTTACTTTATTCATCATCATGTTGCCTTTTATAGGCTTACATATTTACATATAGCCCCTTGGGCTTTATAAAAATGGCATTTTAGCCATCCCATGGCTCATGTGCCATTTCATTTTTGCACATAAGCCATGGGCTTACAAAATATTGGCTTTATGCCCATTTTGTTTACATTCATGCATAAACAATTACATAAAAATTATTTATTACATGATTTTGTTGTTGGCACGGGGAGGCTGGCTGCGGGCTCGAATTAGGCATGGGCCCGCTTGACCTGGGCTTGGGCCCACCTGGCTTTGGGTTGACTTTGATTTTGACTTGGTCAACCAGGGTGTAAATTTTGACTTCAACAGACGCAACTTATAGATAGTATTTCTACGGTGAAATCTGTCAAAGGGGATGGGAATTTTTAATTTACAGAGGCAATGATTTGTTTGCTGTAAGGGAATTGGTAGAAGATTTTTACGAAGCATTAAGACATGGTAATTCGGAATCGGGCTTCGTAGAATTTTTCTTCCAGGGGCGACGTAGGATTTTTCAGCCCCAAACCATTTCTAGGGTTACAAGCATCCCTATGAGACCCGGAAATCAACAACTGCGAGAATTGACGGTTTACAGATCATTGTTGGGGGATTTTGTGGAATTAAAAGATAAGGGGCTGAATCCAGCCTAGATGTACAGAAATGTGCTTGCGGTCTGCCGATGGGTAAACCGCAACATCAGGGGAAAGAGCCATGTTTCTTCCTTTCCGGCTGGTTTTGGACATATTGTGCGCTGCTTAATAGAAAAAGACCTGCATTTCTGTGTCGTCACACAATTGTTCAACACAATCATGGAGGGGGTAGCCCAGAAGAAGCCCCTGCTGCCGGTGCTAGTAACCCAACTTGCAGAGTACTACATTGATAGGATTGAATTTGATGGGTATGCGACTGTTTATGCAAATTGGCCGGTCGAAATAGAGAGAATTTTACAAGGATACACCGGCGGCTACTATGAGCAGAAAAACTGGACAAGGGAGGACCCAAGCGAAAATCCGGGTCCCGAAAGCTCGACGGAGGCACTTTTGAATGAGCCGGAACCCACTAACGAGAAAGACCTGCAGCGCCTGACATTTAGGAGTGTTCGCCACATGCTCAAGAAACAACAGAAAATGCAGGAGAAACTGGATAGGATTGAGGTGGATCAACAGGAAGCGCATGACGACGCTAGCGGCAGCAAGAAGGGCAAGGGAAAAGCAAGAAGACATCGAGAACAATGCAAGTTTCATATAGTTTGCATTTGCATATTTCCTGCATTTCAGCATTTACTTATTGTATTTTTATTTTCTTTTGCATATACTTGCATTTCATATCTGCTTTTGTACTGCATTGTATAAAAATTGAAAAAAATGGAATAATTTATAAAAATTGAAAAAAAACTCCTGAAAATTATAAAAACTTGATCATGTTGGTTAGCAGGGGAACGTTGATTCAGAGTCTGACGGTTCAGTTGATAAGCTAGAAAATAACTAAATTCTTGCTATGAGATTGACAACCTGAAAAATAACCCGCCTGTGTGTTTAACCTTAGCTGATACGCGTCTTTTCTATCACTTATACGTGTCGTATGTTTTTAAGAATTTAATGAATGTCTGACATGTCTGTAAAAACTTTTAAAATTGATAAATTTCTTTAGGATCAGACAGGTTTGGCTGAGTTAAGTAATATCAAGATGAGTGCATACGGTGAAGTTGATATGAAGAATTATATAGTGATTTTAACAGAAATCATAAGTCTGAAAAATAACCCATCTAGAACCCTGTGGAGTAATTACACACCTTATCACATGTAACGTCTTCTGTTTTAAAAAAAAAGGCTGGCTATATCTCCGTTTTACTAAAGTGCTGAAAATTTAAAATAAAATGAGTCTTTTGTTCTGTGACCTTGGTAACTTGGGTAATTAAGTCCTTTGGGGTGTCTCCACACCTAATGCCCTAAAACCATCTGGTTTGGGAGTCATTGACCCAAAACTCGCTAAGTTTCCAATCGCCGATAAAACAAGCTAAACAAGTGTGCTCTCCGAGTTAAAAGTCCTTATGGTTCTTTGTGGGAGAATAATCTTGGCGGTGACGAATTTTCTAGGAAAATAGTTTTTTCGCGGAGATATGAAAGTTTGTATTTATTAAGACGTTTTGCACGATATTGAAGGGTGTGTATGAACAAAACAGGAGAAAGGTAGGAGTGAAAAATAAGACTTATGGTTCTCTGTTAAAATTGATATATTTTCTAACTTGAAACCTAACCGGGAAGTAAAACTTGAGAAAAACTTAAGTATTTTCAAACTCGTATGATCCTTTAGAAGTCTATCCCGGTCTGTACTTTTGACATGATGACACTAATCTAGTTCTTAGAAACTTATGGACACAAGCCGCATAAATCACGTAAAGACGCATTTGGCTTATGTTAAATAAACAATGAGGAGTGAAAAATAGGGTTGGACGTTTTCTAACTTGGATAATAGAATTTCTAGCTTTGATACTTAATCTTAAGATTTGAATCAACCGTTGTTTTTTTTTGCGAAACTAGCTTGACTGGATTTTGTGGGTGCAATCCACTGAAAACCCTCAGGAGACAACACTCCTCCTACTAGGGACACCTAGAGATTTAACGGCTTGTTGCACATGCTCAGTGCAATCGCGTTCCCTGCGAAAGTGAGACTGTGATTTTTTGTTTTGCTCGGGACGAGCAAAAGATAAGTTTGGGGGTATTTGTTCGGTACGATTTGTTACATTTTAATACCACCCATTTTATATCATTTTGTCAATAAACAGTGCTATTTAATCCATGTCTGCTCATTTATACAGAGTACAGGTACGCAAACGGAAACATGGATTTTTGTACACAACATGCACAAGAAGACGGATTTTTTAGCTGGAACTGCAAACATGACATTATATAGATCAAGATTTGAAAAGAGTTTGCAACAAATTTGTGTGTGTACAAAGTTCAATTGTGAAATGGTCCAACACATACATGTGTAAACACTTTTGGAGATGCATGTACCTTGTGTGCTGCCATGGCACACAACAATGATGTGTTGTGAAAGTGGTCTTGATGTGCATTAAATGCATAAAGTAGTGATGTGATATGAAGCTTTTGCACTTGATCATTTTTCTGTGATATTGCTCCAGATTACACATATGTGCTGATTAAAAAAAGTTGCAATAATAGAGATATACCCATAAGACCAGAAGACTTCTGAAGCAAGGTGGGCCCTAGAATTAACTCCTTGGCCGCAATTTTATTCAGTTTGACCGCAAATTGCGGCCAAGTGGGCTCCAATTTGGCTCGTTCAAATTTTGTGTGTCCCTGGTGGTCATGTTAGTCTATTGTCACCTGCAACTTTTGCTTTTGATTTCTCTATAAATAGCAGATCCAGATATGAGGCCAAGGGAGAACTTTTTACATACTTGTAAACTCTTGTTAAAATTCTTGTAGCTCTTGGGATTGAGTTGAGTTCTTTGCCTTCCTCTGGTCTTGCAACCTCTCTTTTTGAGCTTGCAAGATTAGATTTTGGTAGTTAAACTCATTTACATGTATTGTGAACCATTGCAATAAATCTTCACTACATTCAAGTTTGATTCTTGTATCTCTTTTTTATTTTATCATTTCTTTTCATTATTCAGTTGTGTTATTCATATTATGATGTGTGAGTAGTTGTTTTCTAGGCTATGGTGAGGTAGGTTGTGGAATGACTTTACTTCCAACCCCTCCCTTTTGATTCTTGTATTTTACATCTTCTTTTCTTAATATGCAATTTTATTATGTTTTGCTTGATATGGTATATCGTTTTCAATGGTTGCAAATCAACCTAAACATATATCCTATTCTTTCTTTACATTTCATTATTGCTATATTATGAATGGAAATTGAAATGAATACGGAATTTTGTTAAGTGTCGCATTTCGCTAGATAGAATATATAGCACAATTGCATATATTCTATGCTTGCTAACCTCACTTAACTAGCTCTATATGCATTTCATTCTCTTCTTCAAGTTTTTAGTTTCCATTATACTCAATCTTGATATCGTATTCTATTCCGAAGCATGTTCGGATAGATGCGGTATGCTTTTGCACTTCTAATGGAAACTGAACACTTGAAGCTCGGATCAAAATGGAACAATGGAGGTAAATGTCTTATTTCACTAATACCAAACCATTAGCCTAGGTTTTTCCTTAAAACCTTTCTTCTTTTAAAATCTTGCAAATTGTGACAAACTCATCATCCAACCTTTGCTTATAACTCAAATTGATGTCGTGATACCCACTCCTTGTGGTTCGACTCGTACTTGCCGGCTTACTTCAATGCGCCGTGCACTTGCGGTATTTTTTTTTAAAACTCGATAACTCATGTCGTGCACTATTTTTCCTACAAAAACCGACATATCCGATATTGACCTTATTCTCCAAAAGCACGTCACTGTGGGTTTCAAACAGTTCTATGAACACCTTTAGCGAAAGAAACTCTGTGTTGCTTTCCTAACACACAATGCTCACAAAAATCGAGCTCGCCTGTTTTCTGGCCACAAAGCAAGCCTTGCTCGCTCAATATATCAAGTCCTCTCTCACTCATATGCCCTAACTGCATATGCTAAAGACGATTCGCGTCTGAAACTGAATCAACGGATGATGATTAAGTGGCAGCATCGATCACTGTGCAACCCTGAAGGATATACAAAGTTTTTATATGCTTTCCTTTCATAACAACAAGAGAGCCTTTAATAACCTTTAAGACTCCACCTTCAGCCGAAAACTTGTAACCGTTAGTGTTAAATGTTCCCAAAGAAAAAAGTTTTTTTTCAACATAGGTGTTGTTCCCCTCCGAACGGCGGCCGAGACGTTAGGACGTCTGTGCCTGAGATTCGGGGCAGATGCTATTTGGTTTTACCCGTCTACCTCTCCGAAGATGCCAAGTTGATTTATGGCACCGTGTATCGAAGGTTTAGACGAATGCGGCCGATGTAGCAGACTTTGTCAGATTCCCCCTCGCTTGAGGGGGTTTTGATTGTGGGGACGCTCTTCCCTGCAGGCGCAAGCCCCTGCAGTTAATTACGCTACCGCATCGCAGTAGCCACTTTCTCCTTCTCCAGAATTTCACTTCGTGTCGCGTGTGTTTGTTTTGTTTGTGGTTGCCCGTGGATTGTATACGGAGACTGAGTAATGCCGTCGCCCGTAGGACGTGGATTAGTCCAAATCCGTATTTACTTAGATTTGGGTTTGATGTTTTAGTTTAAGGATGCGTTAGCCTCGTTGAGGCTAAGATCAACTTAAACGTGACTCATTTAATATATGGCCGTCGGGACTCGTCACCTCTCTAACGTCGTTGAAGGATTACAACGACAGGTGTCAGAGGAGTTCGGAGATGTACCCTCGAACCGAAGTTGATTTAGGATTTTATATTTCATTTGAATGTTTAAGGATACGTTAGTCGTGATTGGGGCTAAGATCAACTTAAACGGGACCGTTTAGATCCGGCAAAAGAGCATTTGGAGGCTCTATTGTTCCAGTTTAGGGAGATTCGTAGTCCAATTTGGGACTAAAGTCTGTTTGGAGGATACGTTAACCATTTTTTAGGCTAAGATCGACTCAAACGTTTGTTAAGGATACGTTAGTCCAGTTTGAGACTAAGGTCAACTTAACGGAACCATTTAGGTCCAACAAAAGAGCATTTGGGCTCTATTGTGCCAGTTTAGGGACGTGGTGGTTCGTATTCCAGTTTAGGGACGTGGTGGTCCAATGTTAGTTTAGGGACGTCTCGGTCCGATATTAGTTTAAGGACGTCTCGGTCCAATATTGATGTGTGGTCGTTGGGACCCGTCACCTCTTTGACGTCGTTGAGGAATTACAACGATGGATGTCAAAGGAGTTCGGAGATGTACCCTCGAACCGGATGTAAATTGATTTAGGAGAGCCATTTTGCTCAGTCAATTTAATTTAAGGACTTATGGCCACAATTGGGCTAAGTCCAGTTAAAAATGTCCAATATTTTATTTGCATTTGTTTTTATTTTTATTTGGGCTTTGCCCAGAAAAGATGCAGGGCATCAATTTGTTTTGGGCTCTGCCCTTTATAAATGATGCAGAGCATCAATTTATTTGGGCTCTGCCCTTTTATTGCCTTGCAATTTATTTTGGCTTGTCAGGTCATTTTGATTTGGGCCTAGCCCTTTAATTAATGCATTGCATTTGTGCAAAACACTGTTAATTTGAGAATCTTTTAGATTCAAGAACCGATGGTTCATAAAACAAGTGCAAAGCACTATTTGATTTAGATCTAAGAAAGAAAAGAAAGTTTTTTCTAAAAGAAAGTTTTTTTTTGTTTTTTTTTATCTCAGAAAACCAAAGGTTCATGAAAGTACAAAGCACTATTAATTTAATAACCTTTTAGGTTCAAGAACCGATGGTTCATAAAACAAGTGCAAGGCACTATTGAATTTAGATTTAAAAAAATAACAAGTTTTTTTCTTGTTTTTCTTATCTCAGAGAACCAAAGGTTCATGAAAGTGCAAAGCACTATTAATTTAATAACCTTTTAGGTTCAAGAACCGATGGTTCATAAAACAAGTGCAAGGCACTTTTGAATTTATTTATTTATTTATCGTTGAAGATCTATGATCTTGTTCATAAGAGAATTTTCTCTTCTTTAAAAGGTTTTTACCCTTTTTTTTATTCTTCAAGAGTTCTCTTCTCTTTTTTTTTAGCAAAATCTTCCTCCCTTTTTGAAATGAGGTCTAGGGTCCTTTTTATAGTGCCCATAAATTAGTTAAAGTTTGTTAAAGAGATCATTCTCTGAGTGATTTGGGGAATTTTCCCCACCGTTGGATTTTTAATCCAAAGGCCCCTGTTTTACAGAAGAAATCTTCTTGTTTTAACAAAAACAGAAAAGATTTTCTCAAATCTTTATTCTGTTTTTTGCATAACTCCTCAGCGCGTGACACGTGTCGTGCAGCGTTTGCGCAACTGCGCAGACACGTGTCGCGCAATAAAAAATTTTATTTTTTTTATTATTATTTATTTTATTATTTATTTTTTTTAATTTTTTTTTACTGCGCAGCGCAGTGTGCGCTGCGCTGCGCAGCGCAGTTTTTTTTTTCTTTCTTCTTCTTTCTTCTTCTTCTTCTTCTTCTTCCTCTTTCTCTTTTCTTCTAAGAGCTTTGCTCTTATGGAGTACGCTACTTTATTTATTTTAACTTTAATTTTCTTTTTAATTTTCAAGACAGAGCTTTACTCTGATTGGAGAAAAACAGAAGCATTGCTTGTTTTTCCATCTTGGAATTTAAATAGAGCTTTGCTCTGATTAAGGTAAAAAAATGCCCCTCCACCGTTGCGCTTACGTGGCCTCCTAACGTGAGCACAGCGGTGGCAGACTCCGAACCGTCGCGCCATCACTTGGAAGCTGAAAGGGCACTTGATGCCTATAAATAGGACTTTTGGTCCCTTAGATAATTCTTATCTCTAAATTTTGCTTTCAGAACTCAGAGCCCTGCTCTTTATTTTCAAGAACTTTAAGAGTTAAATTCTTAAAACTTTTAGGTGAAAATTTTAATTAGGGTTAAATTAAATTAATTTTCATTGATAGATCCTCGCTCTCAATAGATCCCTGATCTAAAGGAAACCTATTTAGGGTTTCACTTAGCAAAGCTTTGCTCTACAGGTCTTAAAGGGATCTAAAGAGAACTAAAGGAGACCCTACTAGGGTTCTATAGAGTTCTGCTCTCTGAAAGATTTTCCTTAGATTTTCTTAATTCATTAATGGAGCCTTGCTCCGCCTAAATCATATAGAAGAACTCTTAAGAATTCTTCATGGATCTTGGAACTTAAAGATGGCATTTTATTCCTCAGTGCATTATATCGTTTTGCTTAATCAGTCTTCCTGATAATTCTGTTGATTCTCTTTCACAGGAACAATGAACGCCCACATGTACGCTCTTAACGAGATCATCTCTCATGAGGACATCTGCCGACTTGGCCGCTCTCAAAATCGGGAGTTCACAAATGAGGGGTGTGCTGAAATAATGAGTCGCTTCGACGCTTACAATGGTCTACTGCTTCCCCGCCGTTCCTCTCTTCTTAAACTTATCGTGGGAGCTATCTGGGAAGCGCTTCCCCTATTCTGTTCCGACGTGCCGCTTAGGGCGTTGGATGCCGCTGAGGACAAGGTGCACTCTGTGTACCTACTGAATTTTATCTCGAAGAGACGGCGAGACAGTCTTATCGACCTCTTGCACGAGATCTTTCAACAGTCTGCCATACTCGCTGCTTATCGGAGGGTGGAAGACATCGGAAGGGACCCTGACGCTTGTGCTCGCGAAAGGAAGCACACTAGGATGGTCCGCGAGGCTTGGAAAGTCATAGATAGGGTCGCTTTTGAATTCCTCAATCCATGCCCTGGATCTGAGGTTATTCCATTGTAACTTTCGTTTATTGTTTTTATGACTGTAAGAACTTCGGGCAATATTAATGGAATTTTTTTTTATCCCAGCTTGTCTTTATTATATATCTTTTGTCCTGAGTCTTTTTGCCCATGCATGAATGAATGTGCCTTGAACGCTTGATCAAATGTAAATCAGATGCTCTTTCTGCTGCTTTTCCTCTTTTTCAGCATGTCGTCGCAATTAGCAGGTAATAGAGTAAGCTTCTTGATTTCTTCATGAGATAGCGAGGGCTTAGGCCGCAGGTTCAGATCTGCTGCCTAAGACTTTTCAACTCTATGAGCCGTGAGGGTCTCATAGAGACTTTTCTCCCTACGGATCGAGAGGATCTCGTAGGTGGGTTTTTCTCCTTAGGAATCGTAAGGATTCCTAAGTGTGGTTTTCTCTTGTAAGTCGTAAGGATCCTACAAGAGAATTTTTCCCTTTTACGAGTCGAGAGGACTTGTAAGCGGTTGTTTCCCTCCTTGTCGAAGTTCGACGTTGGAGAGTGAGACCCGTGGATGGTATGCAAGAGACCGTTTTGGGCCTACTTACGGGGTCCCAATGCTTAGGAAACAGGCTTCTTTTATGCCCACTGCCTAAGGCTTTATCTCACGAGTCGAGCCGCCTCGACAATTTTTCATAAGTCGAGACGAATCGAACGTTTCTCGCAAGAACATCTTAACGTCGCATTTAACCTCTGCTCTTTACGACAGAAGCCCGTTAAGGTTGGTGGTACTTAGGGTTTTGTCCATCGTACCGTCGCATAAGCTGATATAGTCCTCGATAGGCAATCGTGCTGTTCGAGTAGCCCTGGGACTGCCGTGTCTCTGATCCCTTCGGGGGCTGGACAAGACGTCTTCAAGCAATCCTCCTTGGCAGTTTGACCGTCGGAAGAGCAAGCGCTAGGAATTTGCCATGCCGCTTTTTACTTGAGGTTAGGCTCATTTTGGAGAGCCCCGATGAGTCATAACCACTCCGCGCTAGTGTGGGATGATCTCCGATAGTCTTTCAGGCTTTATATGACTTGCCGTTAAGACCCTGAAGCTAGGAATTTGGCCTTTACTTCGTTTGCTGGCATTGCGTCCTCTGTATCGAGACGAATGTCATGGTGGGAACTAGGGATTTTGCCGTGGCTCCGTTTGTTTGATGACGTTACGTCTGCTGTGTCAAGACGAACGTTGGGGTGACATCTTGTCTACTGTATCGAGACGGACGTCGAGGTTGTCTCTAGGTTACTGTTGAACTGCCGAGGTTTGGAACTAGGGATTTTGCCGTAGCTCCGTTCGTTTAATGACGTTGCGCCTGCTGTGTCGAGACGAACGTTGGGGTGACATCTCGTCTACTGTATCGAGACGGACGTCGAGGTGGTGACCATTCTGTGCTGGTGCGAGATGATCTCCGGTTGTCTTTCCGGTTTTATATGAGTTACTGTCAAGACGTCGAAGCTAGGAATGTGGCTTTCGCTTCGTTTGCTTTGGTGTGTCCAAATCCTGTTGGAGGACGAACGCTGGGGTTAACATTTCGGCTGCTGTATCGAGACGAACGTCAAGGTGGTGACCACTCTGTGCTGATGCGAGATGATCTCCGATTGTCTTTCCGGTTTTATGTGAGTTACCGTAAAGACGTTGAAGCTAGGAATGTGGCCTTCACTTCATTTGCTTTGTCATGCCTGAATCCCTGCTGGAGGAAGAACGCTGAGGTTGACATTTCGTCTACTGTATCGAGACGAACGTCAAGGAGGTGACCACTTCATGTGAGATGGTCTCCGATTGTCTTTCCGGTTTTATGTGAGTTACCGTAAAGACGTTGAAGCTAGGAATGTGGCCTTCGATTCGTTTGCTTACACTGCGTCTAGTGTATTGAGACGAATGCTGAGGTGGAGCTGGGATTTTGCCATCACTCCGCTTTGTTTCGACCATGAGGTCTTTTGTTGACGTTGCATCTGCCTTCAGCCGGACTGCGGAGGAACGCTGCTGTTGACATTGCGTCTACTTTATCGAGACGAATGCTGAGGTGAAGCTGGGATTTTGCCATCGCTCTACTTGATGGTGTAATATCTGTGTCCTATTGGAATGAGGAGGCACACCGTTGTTGGTCTCCAGGCTGTAGATGTGGCCATTGAGATTTGGAACTAGAGACTTTGCCATGGTTCCGTTTTGTTGCGATTCTGAGGTCATTTGTTGACGTCATGTCTGCATCTAGTTGGAGTGGGGAGAAACGCCGTTGGTGATCTTTAAGTTGTCGATATTGACGTCGAGACCTTGAAGTTAGGGACCTTCCTTTGCTTCATTTGTTGACATCGTGTCTGTAATATTGCGACAAATGTCGAGATGGTCTCTAGGTTATCTATGAACCGTCGAGATTTGGCTTCGCTTTCTGGTGGAGCCTGTTGGGAAGGTATTGTTCCCTTTTTATCTGTGCCCCTGGATTGTATACAGGGATCGATGTGATTTCATCTGTAGGGCAAAAAATTTCATTCTTTCATTTTTTTTTATTCTTTCCGCGATGCTCTATCATTTCAGCTTTTATATCGCGAAGGTCGCGATTGCCCAATTATTTCGGCTATTTTTCGCGGTGCCCAATCATTTTGGCTATTTACTTTATTTTTACTCGCTACTTTTTATTGCGAGTTGCCCAATCATTTCGGCTGTTTATTATGTTTTTACTCGCTGCTTTTTATTGCGAGTTGTCCAATCGTTTCGGCTGTTTTGTATACATACATTTTTACTTGCTGATTCTGTTTGCAAGTTGCCCCATCATTTCGGCTATTTCGTATGCATTTTTTTTTTGGGCTCCCTGATTTGTTTTTGTTTTTGTTTTTTTTTTTTTTGCGAGTTGGGAATTTGGGGTCTGATACTAATCTTGGCATCAGTATCGCTGCGACTGGAATATTACCAGGAGCGAATCATCATTTGCCTTGAAAGGACTTGGAATTTGATACCGGTTTAGGCATCAGCATCGCTGCAACTGGGATATTACCAGGAAATTTGATACCGGTTTAGGCATCAGCATCGCTGCAACTGGGATATTACCAGGAGCGAATCATCATTTGCCTCTGTCGATGTTGAACAAAGGTGGCTTAGTAAACAGGGTTAAGGGTCCTGCCGACTAAGGCTTTTGACTTCACGAGCCGTAAGGGTCTCACAAAGGTATTTCTCACTACAAGTCGTGAGGATCTTGTAGGTGTGTTTTCTCCTTAGGGATCGTGAGGATTCCTAAGTGTATGTTCCCCTGTAAGTCGTAAGGATCTTACAAAAGGATTTTCTCCTTATAAGTCGAGAGGACTTACAAGTGTTGTTTGCTGTACAAGCATATCCCTAGTCGCGGATGGGACTTTGTTAGGGAAATATTTATTCGTGCCCGTGGATTGTATACAAGGGTCATTATGAGCCGCTTGTAGGGCAATATCGAAGGTTGTGGAGGCTGCTTAAGAACAGGTTAAGGTTTCTGCAACTTAAGACTTTCAAATCTTATGAGCCGTAAGGGTCCCACAAGAGAGTTCTCCTTACGAGTCGTGAGGATCTCGCAAGTGTATCTTCTCCTTCGGAATCGTAGGGATCCCTAAGTGTGTTGTTCCTTTGTGAGTCGTAAGGATCTCACGCAGGTGGTTTCTCCTTACAGGGTCTAGAGGACCATATAAGTGTTTCTTAACGAGTTTGCGCCCTTTCAGGTTTTCACAAACACTCGCCGGTAGCCCTGCTGTTTTTACTCACGGAGCCCTTTCGGGTTTTCATCCGTGCCCATTTTGCTTGTGGACATACCGTTTTTTTTTTATTCTCTCTCTTTTTTTTTTTGCTTTCTTTTTCTTCTTTTTTTTTAAACGAGGTCGCGCCCTTTCGGGTTTTCACGAACACTCGCCGGTAGCCCTGCTGTTTTTACTCACGGAGCTCCTTCGGGTTTTCATCCGTGCCCATTTTGCTTGTGGACATACCGTTATTTATTTATTTATTTTTTTTTATATTCTCGTCATCCCGAGAATGCTGCGGTAGTAGTTTAAAGACGTTTCGGTCATTTGCAAGTTTTAGGACATTGCGGTCCATCATTAGTTTAAGGACGTTTCGGTCCGGGGTCGCCGTATTTTAGGCGAATATCTAGTTTATTGACTTTTCGGTCTATGAGTCCTTCTCCATGAATGAACATGATGCCTCCGGCGTATCCATCTTCTTCGGAGCGTGCGGTTGTGGCGGACTCACCTTCCAGTTCTCAGATAGCGCAAACTTGCCCTGTTGGTATTGGTCTTCAACCCAGTTTTTGAAGACGTAGCAGTCCTCGATCAGGTGACCTACTGTTTGGTGGTAAGGGCAATAATTAGGATTATTAACATCGCCTGGCCGCAACGGACGTTTTGGACTCGGCAGATTGATGAGTCTGTCGCACACTGCCAGCTCGAACAGTCCCCTTGTTTTATCTTGCGGAAACGAGTAAGGACGTTTCAATTTTTCCTGGAGGGGTTGCCGCTTGTTGCTTTGGCAAGCAACCGGTCTAGGGTCACCTGATTGTTGTTGAGAGCTGGCGACGAGGGCCTTTTTTTCCTTTTCTTTTATCCTTTTTGTTCGCTCCGTTGTTTGCGGGGCCGGGATTTTTTCCGAGTAGCATGTGATTGCATGGCTGAATGTTCTCGCAGCTTCTCAATTCCTTTATTTTTGAAATAGATTCCCCGAGAGAAGGGTTGGGGGTAGCTTCTTCGTCAGAGTCGCTTCCAAAGGTGATAATTTGTGATACCTTAGAGTCGGTCGTATGACAATCGTCGGCGGCTCTTTTGCGCTCATCTATCGCATTTTTTTGACGTCTACAAGCTTCACACTTTGTCCTGTCGAAGTGTCGCTTTTGAGCGACATACCCTTGCCACCAACAGTTAAAGGATTCGCAGTCTTCGGTAGGATGTATGATCTTCTGATGATATAAACAGAAGTTAGGGTGCATCTCTACCTCAGAGAAAGAATTTTCTTCAGAGGGCGGTAGCTTCATTCCTACTGATAGAGCTTTGGCGAACCGTTTCCTCGTCTTGAATTTGTTTTTACCCGCAGTGTATGGCTTTTGATTTGACGGGAATACCTTGGTTCTTTCCAGTATGGCCATTTCATGCTCTTGATTGGCTTTTGCTTTCAGACGAATTTCATTTAGGAAGGCATCGATCAACTTGTCTGACGGCCGCAGAATTTCTGTTTCAGGGTCCGCCATTGATTTCTCAGCGCAAGGATCCTCCTCATCATCCGTCAGTGAATGAGAAATCACATGACAAGTCGCTACGTAGTCTTCGGATTCATCCGATAAGTTTTCTCCATTGTTTTCATCCTCGACGAAAGAACAAGTTGCCCCCGGCGTGTCCGTCTTCTTTGGAGAGTGCGGCTGTGGGGGGTTTACCTTCCAGCTTTCAGACAACGTGAACTTGCCTTGCAGGTATTGATCCTCGATCCATCCCTTAAAGATGAAACAATCCTCAATCGGGTGACTTACCGTTTGGTGGTAAGGGCAATAATTAGGATTATTAAGATCGCCTGGCTGCAAGGGACGTTTTGGATTCGGCAGATTAATGAGTCTGTTGCGCACTGCCAGCTCGAACAGTCTTCTCGTTTTATTCTGAGGAAACGAGTAATGACGTCCTAGCCTCTCTTCGAGGGATGGGAGTGGACGCACGTTGTTTTGGCGAGCGACCGGCTTTGAGTTGCTCGACTATTGCTGAGCGTTGGCGACGATGATCGCTTTTCCTTTCTCATTTCGGGGATCGGGTCTTGGAGGAGACGGTCTATGGCCCATCTGGTCCATTTGGGCTAATTTGTCGATCAAGGCCTGGAAGGTGGTCGGCCTGAAGAACATCATGAATTGCGAGATGGTCGCCTGCGGATCGAGAGTGCCCACAAACATGCCTACCGCAAGTGCCTCTTCTATGCGTTGTTCGCATTTCGACCATAGGTTTCGCCATCGTGTTGCGTATTGGACCCACGTTTCGCCGGGCCTTATCCTGGCATTTATCAGTGCTGTAATCGGGGTGCGTTCACTAGCACTTGCAAATCTTTGTGTAAACAGCAGTTCCATCTCTGCAAATGTTTTGACAGAGTCGTTAGGTAGCTCTGAATACCATTCAAAGGCTGTTTCTGCTAAGCTGCCGACGAATTGACGTAGCAACAATTTGTCATCGCCTCCAGTATTGCCGCATAAGGCCCTGAATTGAGCGACATGCTGATGCGGATTCCCTGTCCCTTTATATACGTGGAATTTAGGGATCGTATATCCTGGCGGGTAATTGATTTGGTCATACCTGCTCGGATACGGTCGTCCGGTTCTAACAATTTGCCCAGCCGCTTCATTCGCCTGATGAACCCGGATCTGCTGAGCTATATATTCGTCTAGGTCGACTTTGGAGATTGCCTCCTCCTTGGCTGTTGATAGAGCCGGCAGAGGATTTGACGTTTCTCCCCTGTCGTCTTCAAGGACGATCGGAGGATCTTCTGCAGGAGGGTCCGGCTGTAACATCATCCCTACCATATCTTGGAAGAGGAGCGCCATCTGTTTTATGTTAGCCGCTTGCTCTGCAGCTTCTTTGTCCCTCTTTTCGAGAACTCTGCGTAAAAAGTCAGCGTCGGTTTCTTGTTCTTGACGCTCATCCGAAGACGTTTCAGAGCTTTCTTTTGGCTCAGTGAGTGCAGCCATTGTAGTCATCATTTCCTGAAGCTTTTGTTGTTGCTCCTGGGCTTTCGTCACGGATCGGGTGAGCGGTCGGTGGCCCGTAGAAGTGCGGCTTTCCTCCTTTCCAGAAGCCATATAAACAGTGTGCACCACCATGCCCCCAGACTTGGGGCGTTTGTGTTCGGTGTCTTTGCGATTTGCCGAAGACACAGGGGCTTCTTGCGGCCTCCTTTTTTGAGTGATTGGAGTTAAGGGAGCCATTGTAGTGGGCACCCAAGTAGCTTTTGCTTCTTGTGGTTTGACAGAGTAATCCTTCCCCTGCCGAACCTTCATCTTTTTCTGTCGTCGGAGGCAGTCTTGATCGATCACCGACTCTTGAACCTGTCGCCAGACTTTGTAAATTTTAGAGGACAGCCGTTGAAGGGGCTGCTCTAGCTTCTTCTCTGGAATATTCTTCACAGATGAATGAGTTCGCTTTAGCACCGCAGTAGGAGAGTTTCTGCGCACCGAGTTCAGCAACTCAAAGCTGTTCCTGGTTGGAACAGCAGTATCGATCTCCACCATTAGAGTTGGAGGAGTAAGTCCAGAGGGGGAGTTGCCCCCAGCCTTCCTCACTCGGCGCCAGTAGCGACGTCGAGCATGTCGTGCTGATGGAATTGTTTCAGATATAGGGGTGACCTCCTCATGCCCCCTGTGTTGGTCAGAATATGCTGGTACCAGCCTTTTAAAGATCGACGTCCGTTGAACGGGGACGGCCAACTTGTTAGAAGCGGACTTCTGAACATGGGAAGCAACCTTGGTGATTTTACCAGGAACGGGAGTTGGAATGGCTATCCGTTTCGGGATAACGCCTTCTGGTATGGCAGGCTTCTTCATGAGCCTGTTAGAGCTCTGGTCTAGTCCGTTAAAAACTGAAGCAGTGGAGTTGGACGACCCGTTGAGAGGGGTTGCGGCAGTGGTAAGCCGATCAGAGACTGACTTCTTTAGGGCTTCTTGCAATGTCATTGGGGCGTTGAAGCTCATTGGTGGGAGCATGGTCCCAAAAAATAGTCCAGTGGTGGCTTGAGCCACCTGCTCCACCGGCATTTTGAAAAGGGAGGACGCTTGGGGCCCATAAGTCACTCCTCCAGCAATGACGGAGCGAGAGTTATCGCTGCGGACGGTGCAGTTCGAAGCCATCGATTTTCTGTTTTCTGCATAGAGCAAGACACCAAATCTTAGTACCTTGAATCCACAGGCAATCACAGCAAACCGCGATTTGTTCGCGAACACGACACACGAAGTGTGGAGTGGAAAGAGGAAGGGTCCCACCGGGCGTGCCAGAATCTGTTCCCCTCCGAACGGCGGCCGAGGCGTTAGGACGTCTGTGCCTGAGGTTCGGGGCAGATGCTATTTGGTTTTACCCGTCTACCTCTCCGAAGATGCCAAGTTGATTTATGGCACCGTGTATCGAAGGTTTAGACGAATGCGGCCGATGTAGCAGACTTTGTCAGATTCCCCCTCGCTTGAGGGGTTTTTGATTGTGGGGACGCTCTTCCCTGCAGGCGTAAGCCCCTGCAGTTAATTATGCTACCGCATCGCAGTAGCCACTTTCTCCTTCTCCAGAATTTCACTTCGTGTCGCGTGTGTTTGTTTTGTTTGTGGTTGCCCGTGGATTGTATACGGAGACTGAGTAATGCCGTCGCCCGTAGGACGTGGATTAGTCCAAATCCGTATTTACTTAGATTTGGGTTTGATGTTTTAGTTTAAGGATGTGTTAGCCTCGTTGAGGCTAAGATCAACTTAAACGTGACTCATTTAATATATGGCCGTCGGGACTCGTCACCTCTCTAACGTCGTTGAAGGATTACAACGACAGGTGTCAGAGGAGTTCGGAGATGTACCCTCGAACCGAAGTTGATTTAGGATTTTATATTTCATTTGAATGTTTAAGGATACGTTAGCCGTGATTGGGGCTAAGATCAACTTAAACGGGACCGTTTAGATCCGGCAAAAGAGCATTTGGAGGCTCTATTGTTCCAGTTTAGGGAGATTCGTAGTCCAATTTGGGACTAAAGTCTGTTTGGAGGATACGTTAACCATTTTTGAGGCTAAGATCGACTCAAACGTTTGTTAAGGATACGTTAGTCCAGTTTGAGACTAAGGTCAACTTAACGGAACCATTTAGGTCCAACAAAAGAGCATTTGGGCTCTATTGTGCCAGTTTAGGGACGTGGTGGTCCGTATTCCAGTTTAGGGACGTGGTTGTCCAATGTTAGTTTAGGGACGTCTCGGTCCGACATTAGTTTAGGGACGTCTCGGTCCAATATTGATGTGTGGTCGTTGGGACCCGTCACCTCTTTGACGTCGTTGAGGAATTACAACGATGGATGTCAAAGGAGTTCGGAGATGTACCCTCGAACCGGATGTAAATTGATTTAGGAGAGCCATTTTGCTCAGTCAATTTAATTTAAGGACTTATGGCCACAATTGGGCTAAGTCCAGTTAAAAATGTCCAATATTTTATTTGCATTTGTTTTTATTTTTATTTGGGCTTTGCCCAGAAAAGATGCGGGGCATCAATTTGTTTTGGGCTCTGCCCTTTATAAATGATGCAGAGCATCAATTTATTTGGGCTCTGCCCTTTTATTGCCTTGCAATTTATTTTGGCCTGTCAGGTCATTTTGATTTGGTCCTAGCCCTTTAATTAATGCATTGCATTTGTGCAAAACACTGTTAATTTGATAATCTTTTAGATTCAAGAACCGATGGTTCATAAAACAAGTGCAAAGCACTATTTGATTTAGATCTAAGAAAGAAAAGAAAGTTTTTTCTAAAAGAAAGTTTTTTCTTGTTTTTTTTATCTCAGAGAACCAAAGGTTCATGAAAGTGCAAAGCACTATTAATTTAATAACCTTTTAGGTTCAAGAACCGATGGTTCAGAAAACAAATGCAAGGCACTATTGAATTTAGATTTAAAAAAATAACAAGTTTTTTTCTTGTTTTTCTTATCTCAGAGAACCAAAGGTTCATGAAAGTGCAAAGCACTATTAATTTAATAACCTTTTAGGTTCAAGAACCGATGGTTCATAAAACAAGTGCAAGGCACTATTGAATTTATTTATTTATTTATCGTTGAAGATCTATGATCTTGTTCATAAGAGAATTTTCTCTTCTTTAAAAGGTTTTTACACTTTTTTTTTATTCTTCAAGAGTTCTCTTCGTTTTTTTTAGCAAGATCTTCCTCCCTTTTTGAAATGAGGTCTAGGATCCTTTTTATAGTGCCCATAAATTAGTTAAAGTTTGTTAAAGAGATCATTCTCTGAGTGATTTGGGGAATTTTCCCCACCGTTGGATTTTTAATCCAAAAGCCCCTGTTTTACAGAAAAAATCTTCTTGTTTTAACAAAAACAGAAAAGATTTCCTCAAATCTTTATTCTGTTTTTTGCATAACTCCTCAGCGCGTGACACGTGTCGTACAGCGTTTGCGCAACTGCGCAAACACGTGTCGCGCAATAAAAATTTTTATTTTTTTTATTATTATTATTTTTTTTTTATTTTTTTTATTTTTTTTTTACTGCGCCGCGCAGTTTTTTTTTTTTTTCTCTCTCTCTTCCTCTTTCTCTTTTCTTCTAAGAGCTTTGCTCTTATGGAGTACGCTACTTCATTTATTTTAACTTTAATTTTCTTTTTAATTTTCAAGACAGAGCTTTGCTCTGATTGGAGAAAAACAGAACCATTGCTTGTTTTTCCTTCTTGGAATTTAAATAGAGCTTTGCTCTGATTAAGGTAAACAGGTGTTGGGGTCAAAAATTACAGCCCGGTTGACCAAGTCAAAGTCAAAGCCAACCCCAAGTAAATAGGCCCAAGTCCAGATCAAGTGGGCCCATACCCAAGTCGAGCCCCGCGGCCGGCCTCCCCCATGCCAAAATGAAATCATGTAATAAATAATTTTGATGTAATTTTTTATGCATGAATGTAAGAAAAATGAGCATAAAGCCAAATTTTTGTAAAGCTCATGGCTTATGTGCAAAAAAAATGAGCACATGAGACATGGGATGGGCAAAAATGCCATTTTGTAAAGCCCAAAGGGCTATATGTAAATTTATAAGCCTATAAAAGGCAACATGATAATGAAATAAAATATAATAATGCATTCTCTCAAATTCTAGTGTTTGTGCCTCTTTCCCCTTCTTCAAAGTTCTAAAACCTTCTCCCCCCTCCCTTTTTGAATTAAATCAAGAGTTTAACTCTTGCTTTTCCAAAAATAAACAGTTTTTTACCATCAAACCCTTGAAAGGGAACTCAGGTCTTCCATCAGATCTCAAAAAGGGGAGGATTTTAGATCTCACCCCCTTTCTCCAAGATCCGGCCAACCGAGAAGAAGAAGGAGACCCATCTCAAAAAATCCTATCTTGGGAAGATCCAGGGCCAAAAGGGAGAAGAAAAGGGTCCCCTTTGATCATTTCCAAGGATTTATAGGAGTTTAACTCCATTCAAGATCTGTTGGAGTTTAACTCCATAAAATAATCTCTTTTAGGAGTTTAACTCTAAAAGTCAAATCGGGAGCACAGCTTCCAGTGCAGGGACTAAGTCCCTTTGCCTGCTGACATCCAGCGCCCGCATGCCAAGCACGTGGAGCGCCCGCGTGCCAAGCACGTGGAGTGCCGGCGCCCCGCGCCCGCATGCCAGGTACGTGAGGCGTCAGTGCCCCGTGTCCAGCGCCCGCGTACCAGGCACGTGAGACGCCCGCTGCCCAGCGCCCGCGTGCCAGGCACGTGAGGCGCCGGCCCCCACGCGTCCTTTGGACGCTATTCTTCCCTTTTTTATGCACTCCACACTAAATATACCTCCCCCCGCTAGAAAAAATTTCTAACGGGGCGCTGCCCCGCACCCCATAACGGGACTGCTAGCCCCCTTGACCCCCAGCCCGCTATCCGGGTAGCGGAATCCCCGTAAACTCTGCGGGGCACCCGATATATCCGAACACCCTTTCAAAACATACATGCACTACACATTGAGTTCGCATGACCAGTTTGACCGGTCAATCGGAGGTTCCCTCGCTTCAAAGGCGAGTGGTAATTAACGGCAGCTTAGTCCGCGGCTGCTGGAGATTCGGATCCCCACAATCAATAAACCCTCGCCTACCCTAGGCTGGGGGAATTTGTAGTACGCCTGACAAGCGCGTGCTTTTTCCCATCTCAATGGGGTGACAAAAAACACCCTATAGATTCTGGTACCCTCGGTGGGACATATCTTTCCTCCCATATTTCGAGCTAAACGTTCATGCGAACTCAATCAATATACATATCGATTGCCTGTACTGAAATCATGCTTCTTTGTGTAGGTTAACAGTTTCCAATTGCAATTTTCGGACGCAGCAAAAATGTCTCCAAGGACAAGCTCAGCTCTCGACACAGTTCACATCTCCTACACGATTAAGATGGACGCCAGGACGGTCCTCCCGGCCAGTCTCGGGCGACAATGGGAGGAGCCGCTGCTACCAATCGGCTCTATTCTATTCGTACCAGCTAACGTCATCCCTGTTCCTCAAGCTCCGGTGACTGATAAACCGGCCTCAAAAGGGAAGATGCCAAATATGGTGGTCTCGAAGGCGCCCCAACCCAAACGCAAGTCGGTGTTTGAACGACTTTCCTTGGCCCCAGCCGGGGGCAAGGCCATCAACACCAATAGAGCAATAAGGCGTCTCGAGCAAGCTCCAGCGGTGCCCTTGATAATTGCTCGATCGGGTATCTTCTCTAAGCTCCCCATTAATCGGCTCACGATGGCTTCCTGGATGACGGATGCCCACCAACCCCTCAAAATCAAGAAACTAAGACAGAAAGGGCTCAGATACAGAGCCAACAAAAAGGCTAGGGCTCATGCTAGGCTGAATTTCATGAGGTTCCAAGAACAGGGTCACCCCGCCAAAGATAAAGAGACGGCTGGATATGTGGTCCAAACTGTCTACATGGTGGGCACGCGCAGCAAGAGCAAGGACGGGGCCAGCACATCTTAGATCCAATCTAGTATGAATATGGCTGCCACTTCCCAAGACAAGCATCCTCTGGGAGGTAATGAAAACCCTTTCAGTGAGGCTGATAAGCTGAGAGATCTCTCGGTTCATGAAGAGTCGGGCTCAGAAAGCGAAGAGGAGCCAATCTTCTGTCCCAAGACCACAGAGCGGCAACTTCTCTAAGAGCTCCAGAAGCAGCTCAGAAACGAAGACAAAGAGATGGCCAAGCTCTACTAAAAAATTGACGACTTGACAAACGTCGTCTTACAGCTCATGGCCCAACTTGCCTTCAGCCGCCCAATCAAGCGCAGGGCTCTGCTCATGAACCGGGAAACGGTGTCCTGAGGCAGCCGACGCCTATTCCATCAAATCCAAAGGTGGGCGGACCGCATGAAAGTCGGTCGCATCCTATCTTGGGAAATGTCTTGGCTACCCATGACAGTAGCCCGCTAACTCAAGATCAAATCATGGATTTGGTTGCCAACAGAGTCAAAACATCAGTAGCCGAAGCCAAAGCGCAAAAAGATGTTAGCAGTAGCGGGAAACCGTATCCTGCTCAGTATGATCTGGTAGAATTTCCTAGTGGCTATGTCATCCCCAAATTCGGAAGGTCTGATAGGACGGAAAATGCGAATCAGCACATTGCCCACTTTAAAGCCTCATGCGGGAATACTGGAGGCAATGATGCGCTTCTCCTCCGCCAGTTCGTTAATAACTTAACCGATGTTGCTTTAGATTGGTACGCTAGCATACCGGATGGCTCCGTTACTACTTTCGTCCAAATGGAATCTTTGTTCCGACAAAGGTTCATGAGTGTCAGCGATAAGATTACCATTGCCGACCTTATAAGGACCAAGCCAAAGAATGACGAAAGCAGCACGGATTTTATAACCCGATGGCGTAATCTCTCCGTCAAATGTGAACCACCGATAGAGCAGGACCAATCTGTCAGCCTCCTCGTCGGAAATCTCAACAATTGGATGGCCCCGTTTCTATGCACCGCGGGTCTCAAAACATTCCAAGAGCTGACCAGGAAAGTTCAGATGCTGGAGCGCTCAAAGCAGGAGTTCACCTCGGATTCCCAAAATAACAATAGGTTCTGGAGAAACCGAAAGGACGATAATCGCAGAGGCGAAAATTCCGACGATACTGAATCTTTTAACATTTCGGCTAACTGAAATAAGCAAAGGATGAGCGGGCCTAATGCCAACCGGTCTCGGAAACCAGTGTTCGGAGAGGGAGGAGAATCTCCACTGAAAGAGAAACTGGATAAGGTCTATTCCTTCAGAAGGGACAAAGTCCATAAAATATTCAAAGACGCCCTAAGAAACGGTCTACAATTGCCAGAATCAAAAAGACCGCAGGAAGCGAATATGACCAACGACCCCAAATATTTCCCCTATCACAGAGTGATAAGTCATGCCATTGAGGACTGCTTCGTCTTCAAAGATTGGGTCGAAAAACAATACAAGGCAAGAGAGATAGAACTGTCTAAAGGCGTGTTAACAAACAGTCAAGCTGCGACCACCAATTTTATACAAACAAAGACCGAAGTCTTTCTTGAACCCGATTCTCTCAGACACCTGCCTTTCTATGAAAAGAGCGGACCAAGGCAACAAGCCAAAAGCCCAATGAGCAACATTGCCGATGAAGAATCAACAGACGGGTACACAACCCATACGGTCTACATGATGGAGCTCAGTGGAACAAGTCCTCCTATGCCTTATAGCCATGACGATGACGTGGTTGTTGCCATCCAACACCGGCTCGGTCTAGATGATGAAGAGCACGCTATTTCCCCAATCAGAGCAAAGCTCTGTTCAAATTGCGAGATTTGACGCTTCGTGAAAAGCGCTAGCATTAAATGCGCCAGCACTAAGAGTCAAAGACTCTGAAACGGCGCTCACGTGCGAAGCACGAAAGCGCTAAGCGCCAGCAAGGATTCTTTGCGCTTGTTTATAACAGTATAAGTTTTATAGCGCATATGTGCCTGACAGAGGAAGAGCAAGAGAATTAAAATAAGAGGAACACTTGACAGATAATAACATAAAGGAAGGAAACACTTAATTAAACATTTTATTGCAATGGAAATAGATCGCCAAACATGGGATCAAAAGTACATAGATTTACAAACATATAGATAAAATTATCTAGTTCCCTCTCTATTTTTTCCACATGTCAAAGCGATGATCTTCGCGAGGAGTAGCTACCTATCGGTTAGCACCGCATTCACCAGCGAAAGCAGAGATAACGGCCCGATGAGCCCGTATTTGGCTCAGCAACTGAACAGAGCAATCCCTCAGGGCTTTGGTGATAAAGTGCGCTTCGAAGAAACACTCGATCTTGTTTTCAGCGGCATCGAGCATCGCTGGGGTCATCTCCTCCAGAGGAGGGGGAATATCAGCGAGCACGGACATGAGGATCATCTGAAGCCAAATAGAGTTGGGAAGGAGAGGAGATCCTACACGAGTCAAGAGCTCGTGCAGCGCTGCGTCGCATTGGTCATCCGAGAAAGCAGGATTCACCAAGCGCGCAGCGAAATGAGGGACAATGTCCTGAATGGGCACTTCCCATGGTTGTCGATGAGCATGTGGGCGGTTACAAGCCATAGTCGAGATGGTTCTCTGGAAATAAGAAAAGATAGAAGCATTGCTTCAAATTATAAAGACTAGGCACATGAAATTTTTTGCATAATGGAGCTAATCTGGGAAATTTGAGTTCTGGGGAATATAAGTTTGACTTAAAAAGAAGGTGAAAAGACACCTTCAACAATAAAAGCCGCGCTTCATAAAAAGCGCTCGCGCCAAGCAGCGCCAGCGCGAAGGAGTCTTTTCACGTGTGCCCTAGCGCTAGGTGCGCTGCGCCTTAAGCAGCGCACCACATGCAAAGCACGTGTGCGCTAGCACTAGGTGCGCTGCGCCCTGAGCAGCGCACCACGTGCAAAGCACGGATGCGCTAGCGCTAAGTGCGCTGCCCCCTAAGCAGTGCACCACGTGCAAAACACGGGTGCGCTATCGCTGGAACTAAAACTCCCCACCGTCAGATCAAAGATCTAATAATAATGATAAATCATTAATTAATCAGAATTAAAATCTGTTAAGGAAAGATTCCTCAAAATCTTGCCAAACAACAAGATTGTGCTCTGTAAATCAGAGCACCGTTGGATCAATGATCCAATGGTGATTAAAATCACCAAAAACACAGAATAAATTCTGTATGGAAAGATTTACCAATCTTGTTAAAAACAAGAAGATTGTCTTCTGTAAATCAGAAGCGTTTGGATCAAAGATCCAACGATGGGAAATTCCCCAAATCAATTGGAGAAAAGATCTCCTTAACTGATTGAACTGATCAGCTTGCCCTATATAAAGGCCCCTAAACTTCAAGTCTAAAATATACAGAAGCATAGAGAGGAACCCCCCATAAACTTTGAGAAAATCTTAGAAAGAAGAACCAAGCTCTCGATAGAAGAACTTCTTTTTTTCAAGGTAAAAAGAACAGAGAGATGAAATCACCTCATAATTAAAAAGAAGAATTTACTTCTTTCTCACAGATCATAGATCTACAAAGACCAAGGTCTTTTTACAAAGAGATCAAAAGATCTCATCATAAAACAAAAAGAAGAACATAATTCTTCTCACAGATCATAGATCTATAAGACAAATTATCTTTCACAAATAAAGATCATGGACATCTCATTATAAAGTAAAGGGGGAGAGAATAATTCAATTCTCTTAAGGATTATAGATCCATAAAGGCAAAACCTTTCATCAAAATAAGAGATTAAAATATCTCCTACAAAATAAGAACTTCTGTTCTTAAGATCTTGAGACAAAGTCTCTTCTAAGCGAGAATTTATTTCTCAGATCATAAATTGATCAGATGCACTTTGCGCTCTTGAACTGCGCTTCTGCGCTCTTGGACTGGCGCTCGGCACCAAGCACACCGCGTGTCCTTCACGTAGGTGCCATCTAATAGTTAGCGCTTTGCGCTCTTTATAATAGCGCACTGCGCTCATGGGCTGGCGCTCAGCGCCAGGCGCGCCACGTGTCACTCACGTGTGTGCCACTAAATTAATAGCGCAATGCATTCATAAACTGGCGCAATGCGCCAAGCGCAACACGTGTCCTCACGTGTGCGCTATTCGGCAGAAGCGCACTGCGCTCTTTGACTGGCGCAAAGCGCCCAGCGCACCACGTGCTCCTCATGTGTGCACCGACAGAACATAAATTTTTCTTCAATAAGCCTCAGAGCTATGATGAATGCTCAGCATTCAATAAAAGACAGAAATACTGTCAAAACTCTAACCAATGTTCAGCATTGTTAAAAGGGCCTAGCCCAAATAAATGCTCAACAGCCCAAAATAAATGTTAAACATTTTAACCTGATTGGACTTAGCCCAAGATTGGCCATAAGTCTTCAACTCAGATTACTTGAGCCCGTATGCTCATAAATCTTTTAACAGATCTTAGTTCTAAATTGAACTACAGATCTACCAACCAAAATTGGTTCAAGTGTACATCTCTGAACCCCTTTGATATATGTCATTGTAATCCTTCAACGTCTTCAGAGAGGCGACGAGTTCTGACAACCATACATTTCATAGACTATGACGTCTTTAAACTGGACTGTGGGGTCCTTAAACTCACGGACTACGATGTCCTTAACCTCGGACTGTGGGGACCCTTTAAACCCACGGACTATGATGTCCTTAAACTAACAATGGACCGAGATGTCCTTAAACTAACAATGGACCGAGATGTCCTTAAACTAACAATAGACCGTAATGTCCTTAAACTAATCGACCGCAATGTCCCTAAACTAAACAATAGAGCCCAAATGCTCTTTTGTCGGATCTAAATGATCCCGTTAAGTTGATCTTAGTCTGAAATTAGGCTAACGTATCCTTAACAAATGTTTAAGTCGATCTTAGTCTCAAATAAGACTAATGTATCCTTAAACCCAACCCCCAAACCCAAATCTAAGAAGATACGGATTTGGTCTAATCCACGTCCTACGGGTGACAACATAAATTAGTCTCCGTATACAATCCACTGGCAACCAAAAACAAAACAAACACCCACGACACGAAGGACCATCTGGAGAAGGAGAAAGTGGTTACCGCGATGCGGTAGCGTAATAAACTGCAGGGGCTTGCGCCTGCAGGGAAGAGCCTCCCCACAATCAAAAACCCCTCAAATGAGGGGGAATCTGACGAAATCTGCTACATCGGCCGCATCTGTTTAAAACTTCGATACATGGTGTCATAAATCAACTTGGCATCTTCGGAGAGGTGGACGGATAGCACCAATTAGCATCTGCCCCGAATTCAGGCAAGACGGACCTACGCCGTCGCGTCTCTGTTTTCAGAGGGGAACAGATTCTGGCACGCCCGGTGGGACCTTTTCCTCTTTCCACTCCACACTTCGTGTGTCGTGTTCGCGAACGAATCACGGATTGATATGGTTGCCCTTGGTTCGAGGTACTAAGATTTGGTGTCTTGCTCCGTGCAGAAAACAGAAGATCAATGGCTTCAACCTGCACTAACAGTGACTGCAACTCTCGCTCCGTCCCGTCAGGAGGAGTGACCTATGGGCCTCAAGCGGCCTCTGTCTTTACAATGCCGGTGGATCAGGTGACTCAGGCCACCATTGGGCTGTTCTTTGGGACTATGATCCCACCGGTGAGCTTCAATACCCCGTTATTGTCACAAGAAGCCCCAAAGAAATTGGTCTTTGATCGACTTACCACTGCCGCGGCCCCTCTCAACGGGTCGCCCAACTTCAATACCTCAGTTTTCAACAGATTGGGCCAGAACGTCAACAAGCCCGCGATACCTGAAGCAGCCATCCCAAAGCGAATAGCCATCCCGGCTCAAGCAAACGAAATCATCAGGGAGGCTTCTTCTGCCAAGAAGTCAGTCTTCACAAGGCTGGCCATTCTGGCTCCCGCTCTAGGCGAAGTCCTCAAAACTGCTTCCCCTGCCCAGAGGTCTGTCTTTAACAGATTGGACATTGCTTCTCAACGGACATCGGTCTTTAAGAGGCTGGCACCAACAGCAACCCTCGGCCAGAACAAGGGGCATGATGAAGTCACCCCCATAGCTGAACCAACTCCATCCGCACGACATGCTCGTCGTCGTTACTGGCGCCGAGTAAGGAAGGCTGGGGGCAGCTCCCCTTCTGGACTGAATCCGCCAGCTCTAATGGTGGAAATCGACGTTGTTGTTCCAACTGCGAACAGCTTTGAACCGCTTAGAAGGGTTCACAAGAACTCCCTGACTGCCGTGCTGAAGAAATCTCCTCCACCAGTGGAGAATATTACGGAAAAGAAGCTAGAGCAGCCCCTCAGCGGCTGTCCTCTAAAATTTACAAAGTTTGGCGACAGGTTCAGGACTCGGTGATTGATCAAGATTACCCTTGCCGACAGAGAAAGATGAAGGTCTGGAAAGAAGAGGACCACCCTGTCAAGCCACAAAAGATGTCATCTGTCTGGGTGCCCGCTGCAATGTCCCCCTCAACTTCAACCGCTCATAAGAGAAAGAGGCCAGAAAAGGTCCCCCGTGTCCATGACGAACCGCAAGGACACCGAACCTAAACGCCCCAAGTCTGGGGCCATGGTGGTGCACACAGTTTATATGACTTCCGGAAAAGAGGAAAGTCATGCTTCTACGGGTCATCGATCGCTTACCCGATCGATGACGAAGGCTCAGGAGCTACAGCAGCAGAAACTTCAGGAGATGCTGACTGCAATGGCCGCACTCACTGGGACGAAAGAAAGTCCAGAGACCTCATAACAGCGTCAGGAACAAGAAACTGATGCTGAATTCCTCCGAAGAATGCTTGAGAAAAAAGAGAAAGAGGCCACAGAACAGGCGGATAACATAAAACAAATGACTCTTTTGTTCCAAGATATGGCCGGGATGATGTTTCAGCCGGAAACTCCAGCAGAGGACCCCCCGATTATCATTGAAGACAACAGAGGGGAGACATCGAACCCTCCTCCGGCTCTTTCAGCAGCCAAGGAGGAGACCATCTCCAAGGCCACTCTGGACGATTACATTGCTCAGCAAATACGAGCTCACCAGGCGAATGAAGCGGCTGGACAGATCGTTAAGACTGGACGACCGTATCAGGGCTGGTATGACCAAATAAGGTACCCGCCGGGATATACGATCCCCAAATTACACGTATATAAGGGGACGAGAAATCCGCATCAGCACGTCGCTCAATTCAGAGCCTTGTGCGGCAACATTGGAGGTGACGACAAACTGCTACTTCGCCAGTTCGTCGGCAGCTTCTTGGAGACAGCGTTCGAATGGTACTCTAAACTCCCGAACGACTCTGTCAAGACGTTTGCAGAAATGGAGCTGTTGTTTACCCAAAGATTCGCAAGCGCTAGCGAGCGTACTCCGATTACCACACTAATTAACGCCAGGGTGAAGTCAGGCGAGACATGGGTCCAATACGCCATTCGATGGCGGAATCTATGGTTGAAGTGCGAGCAGCGCATTGAAGAAGCGCCAGCAGTGGGCATGTTCGTGGGTACTCTTGATCCGCAGGCAACCATCTCCTAGTTCATGATGTTTTTTAAGCCTACCACCTTCCAAGCCCTGATTGACAAATTGGCCCAAATGGACCAGATGGGCCACAGGCCTTCCTCTTCAAAGCCGGAGCCGCGGAATGAAAAAGGGAAAGGGAAAGCGAGCTTCATCGCCAATGCTCAACAGCAGCCCAGTAGCCCAAAATTAACCGATCGCATAGACGAGAGACGGCAATTCTATAATGAGAAAATGAAACGCCCTTATTCGTTTCCCCGGGACAAAACGAGGAGATTGTTCGAGCTGGCGGTGCGCAACAGGCTTATTAATTTGCCGAATCCGAAACGCCCATTGCAACCCAGTGAGGCTAATAATCCCAATTATTTCCCCTATCACCAAATGACAGGCCATCCAATTGAAGATTGTTTCGTCTTTAAAGGCAGGATCGAAGATCAATACCAACAGGGCAAGTTCGCACTGTCCGAGAATTAGAAAATAAGCCCACCTCAGCCGCACGCTCCTAAAAGGGGAGACCCACCGGGGGTATCATGCTCTTTTGTCGAAGAAGCTCCATGAGAGGTCGTTCTTTCAGCCAAGACGAAAAGAATGCTGAAGGATCTCCAAACATGCCCGACGATCAAATGGAAAAATCCGCTGGAACCCGAAGTCATCGAGGGAATGCTGAAGCCGCGCCCAACTCCAAAGATTGGCGGTGATAGTCAAAGCGCTCACACCCAGCCGTCAAAGTCTTCGAAGAAAAAGAAGAAGATCAAAAGGCCCGTGAAGCTTAGTGACGAGCGCACGGACCTGCAAAAATATATCGATGCACTGGAAGAATATAACCAGAAAGCACGTACCCCAGTCACACTCCAAGAATCTCTCGGCTACGTCCTTGAGGACAGAGATGATGACAATGGAGAAGACTCGTCGGATGAGCCTGAAGATTATGTGGCAAGTGTTCATACCATAATATTGCATTTTCTATTCCCCATTCTTATGCATTTTATAATGAAAACAGGTGCTTTTGACGCATGTCTGCTACATGTTACAGGTTACAGGTTCTTAAACAGAAAACAGTGAAAACGATGTAAAGACGATGAAAAAGTGGACTTTGACCAACAAATAGAAGACTCTTGATCAAGCCTACATCAAAGATAAAATTCACAAAATACAAGGCAATGCAAGGTCCAAGATTATAAAGCGAACGGTTAAAAGTCCACCGCAATTATTCACTGGAGATCTGGAAGAAACATAGAAGCTATTTTAACAAAGAACCAAATAATAAGGAAACCCAAAGATCCAAGGCCCAATACTTTCTTTTAAAGAGACATAAAATTTTACCAAAGCTTGAAGTCTACTTTGAATAGGTCTTCCTAAGGATATTTTGGTAATTGTAGACATGCGGGTCAAATGTAACCCTAGGGTTTCCTATTCTTTATAAATAGGAACTCTAATCATTGTAATTTCTTATGCCTCCCTTCATTAATAAATTTTAGAATTCTTTTGGAGAGCATCGGTGTTTCTTTTCAATTCATGAATTCAGATCTGACAAACCTGCGTTGATGATTGGAGAGATGCATCAGTAAGTAGGTTATTTTCCTTGCAGTAGTTGTAGTTTTTCATATCTGCTCTAGGTAAATTATTTTCTCGCCTTAGTTTAATTTAGTTTAGCTTTTATTAACTTGCAATCGATGTTTTCTCTCTTTAATAAAATCATGTCTTTTTTCATCCCCTCAATGAGCGAGTAGTTTCCTCGCTTGTTAGGGTTAGGAATAGGGAAGGATTTGAGAGATGAAGATCTCTCATCTCTTTTCGTTGCCAAACTTTTATGAAAATTAGAACTCAATGCATACCTTCTTATTCCGCTCCCTACGGCACTCTACCCTCGAGGTAGCGGTGATACCGTAGTATAAAGGCCCGGATTTTAAGGTTTTCCATGGAGGTTAGGGTAAAGATTAAGAAAGGAAGGACAAGGATCTAGAGGGAGAATCAATCTTCCCAATCATCCTAATCCCCTTTGTTAAGATTTACCATAACACTAATATGATATATTTAATTAAAGGCAATGGAAAGAGATGTAGATTTTTGTTTACCAAATTTTCCTTAAACCTAATCCTAGCAGGTTTCTAATCCTAGTATCATACAACTTCAATTTTTAGATTTAATAATTAATCCGAACACCCTTCGGAATTAACTCGTTAGCGCGATTAGGAAATTCACAACATCCCTGTGGACCGACCCGTACTCACCGGCTAGCTGCAAAGCGACGCCGTTCTTGATAGCGGTTACAAATATTTTTGATCTATCTTTTAGAAAGCGCAAGCACGCTAAAATAGAAAAATACTTAGCGAGGGTGCTTCATCACCTAGTGCCTTAGACCAACTAGTTTGGGAGTCACTACTAAAGCCTTGGGTGTTGCAAAGACTAGGAAGTATGCTTTAAAAGTGCAAACGCATTTTGTAATCGGTCGTTGGTACCTCAAGAAGTATTAACGGTCGCATGAAGGATGTGTAAGCAAATTTCATTTAAATTCACCTACTAAGAAGTACTTTGGACAATGGACGAAAGTACGATTGCTTGATTTGAATTTCCAAGTGTAGGGGTGACTTATACACACACGTAGGGATATGTGATTGGAGTTTAGATAAGAGAAAGGAATGAAGAACAGAACTCGTATCTTTAATAGAGTTGATAGAAATTCCTAAGTGGAGATGGAAACCCTAGAAGGAAAACTTAAGAGATGCCGAAAGCTAAATAGGTCTACATAACATATATAATCTTAAGTTAGATGATGAGGAAGTGTGAAGAATATGGGTGGATAATTTGCGAGTCAAAAGATAATAGAATTCCTTGTTAGAAAACCTAATTGGAAAACAAAATTCGAAAAAGCCGAATTGATAGGATTTTGTGGGTGTAATCCGCTGAAAACCCTCAGGAGACAACACTCCTCCTACTAGGGACACCTAGAGGTTTAACGGCTTGTTGCACGTGCTCAGTGCAATCGCGTCTCCCTGCGAAAGTGCGGCTAGGTTGGATTTTTATCGAGAATAAAAAAATAAGTTTGCTCGAGGACGAGCAAAAGATAAGTTTGGGGGTATTTGTTCATACCATAATATTGCATTTTCTATTCCCCATTCTTATGCATTTTACAATGAAAACAGGTGCTTTTGACGCATGTCTGCTACATGTTACAGGTTACAGGTTCTTAGACAGAAAACAGTGAAAACGATGTAAAGACGATGAAAAAGTGGACTTTGACCAACAAATAGAAGACTCTTGATCAAGCCTACATCAAAGATAAAATTCACAAAGTACAAGGCAATGCAAGGTCCAAGATTATAAAGCGAACGGTTAAAAGTCCACCGCAATTATTCACTAGAGATCTGGAAGAAACATAGAAGCTATTTTAACAAAGAACCAAATAATAAGGAAATCCAAAGATCCAAGGCCCAATACTTTCTTTTAAAGAGACATAAAATTTTACCAAAGCTTGAAGTCTACTTTGAATAGGTCTTCCTAAGGATATTTTGGTAATTGTAGACATGCGGGTCAAATGTAACCCTAGGGTTTCCTATTCTTTATAAATAGGAACTCTAATCATTGTAATTTCTTATGCCTCCCTTCATTAATAAATTTTAGAATTCTTTTGGAGAACATCGGTGTTTCTTTTCAATTCATGAATTCAGATCTGACAAACCTGTGTTGATGATTGGAGAGATGCATCAGTAAGTAGGTTATTTTCCTTGCAGTAGTTGTAGTTTTTCATATCTGCTCTAGGTAAATTATTTTCTCGCCTTAGTTTAATTTAGTTTAGCTTTTATTAACTTGCAATCGATGTTTTCTCTCTTTAATAAAATCATGTCTTTTTTCATCCCCTCAATGAGCGAGTAGTTTCCTCGCTTGTTAGGGTTAGGAATAGGGAAGGATTTGAGAGATGAAGATCTCTCATCTCTTTTCGTTGCCAAACTTTTATGAAAATTAGAACTCAATGCATACCTTCTTATTCCGCTCCCTACGGCACTCTACCCTCGAGGTAGCGGTGATACCGTAGTATAAAGGCCCGGATTTTAAGGTTTTCCATGGAGGTTAGGGTAAAGATTAAGAAAGGAAGGACAAGGATCTAGAGGGAGAATCAATCTTCCCAATCATCCTAATCCCCTTTGTTAAGATTTACCATAACACTAATATGATATATTTAATTAAAGGCAATGGAAAGAGATGTAGATTTTTGTTTACCAAATTTTCCCTAAACCTAATCCTAGCAAGTTTCTAATCCTAGTATCATACAACTTCAATTTTTAGATTTAATAATTAATCCGAACACCCTTCGGAATTAACTCGTTAGCGCGATTAGGAAATTCACAACATCCCTGTGGACCGACCCGTACTCACCGGCTAGCTGCAAAGCGACGCCGTTCTTGATTGCGGTTACAAATATTTTTGATCTATCTTTTAGAAAGCGCAAGCACGCTAAATCTCACCAATCAAATGGCGCCGTTGCCGGGGATGGCGTAGAATTTTCTTTTCGCAATTTCGGGTTAATCATAAAATTTAAAAATTCATAAAAATCTGAAAAATCAAAAAATTATAAAAATATATCAATTGTTATTTTTTTGGAAAGGATACTTTGTTCTTTGAATTTTCGCAGGATTTACAAACAAAAACGGATCTGGAAATTTCCAGAAAGCAAAACAGAAAAGAGAAGATCGGGATAGAGGGGGATTTTCAAAACGAAACAACAGAAAAATTTTCAAGACGTGAACCGCCCACTGGACCGCTAATCCGCGGCAAAAACCAGGTTCTGCCGCCCTTCCGCCGCGCTCTGGAGAGATCTCGGGATCTGCGCCGCTTCAGTCGCCGCGCTTCCGCCGCGCCAAGCCGCCTGCGACCGCGATTCCGCGGCTATCTACTGTCTTCAGCGCAGGAAAATTGCTCTGTAAGCTTCTCTGGTTCATCCTCCGTAATTTTTGAAATATATTTTCTGAAAATTCCTGCAGGATTTTGTGCGCTATAAAAATATATTCCCTTCCAAATAACGATCTTGTGCAGGATTTGTGGGCCCCGCTTGAACTAAATTGATTGCATGAAATATTTTGCTGTTAATTCTTTCCAAATAAAGATTCTTGTGATATGCTTCAAATTATAACGAATTGCAAGTAATATTTTGCTGTTGCATATCCTTTCTATAAAATATTTTGCTGTTGCATATCTTTTCTCTAAAATCTTTTTGCAACAAAAATTTTTTCCAAATAAAAAAAATTGAAAAGAAAAGGGATAAATCTTTTATAGAAAACTTGCAAAAATTTTTTGAGCCCCAAATAAATCCTTGCACCATCACCCAACTTTCTTTCTTGTCACCTTTCTTCTTTTAACATGGGTACCCCACATAAAAAATCCTTAGCCGAACTTTGGTATCCCGAGCCTAATTTTGCGCCGTTCGGCAATTTGTTCTGTCAATTTAAAGACGATCCTTCCATGCCAAAAAAATCTTTGAAAGATCACATAGAGGAGTCTAGGAGAAACAGTGTGACTTTTCAACCCACTTTGTGTCAACCAAGTCAACCTTTACCACCTCCATATGTTGATACCACTTCTTCAAGTCCTTCTGTCACTCCTAGGCCGATGTCCATTGCTGAGCATATTGCTCAATCTCGTAGCCGATCTTTCACCCCTCTCCACACATCTAGTTCTAGAAAATCTTTGAAAGATCACATAGAGGAGTCTAGGAGAAATAGTTTGACTTTTCAACCCACTTTGTGTCAACCAAGTCAACCTTCACCACCTACATATGACACCACTTCTTTAAGTTCTTCTGTCACTCCTAGGCCGATGTCCATTGCTGAGCATATTGCTCAATCTCGTAGCCGATCTTTCACCCCTCTCCACACATCTAGTTGTCACGCCCCGCTTCCCAAAATACGGAATACGAGGGGTAGACAAGGCCAGCCATGCTCCTACGGTCAAGGAAATGTCCTGCCGCAGTCACACTTCGGCTTCTAGTTTATCATGGTAAACAGTAAACGATGCGCAGGTAATGGGAAAATGCAGTAACTGAAAGGAACAATGTAAAGACTGACCTGAAGTGGAACAAATGAAAGTAACTCGGGAAGGCGAGTCAAGAAGTCTGTGAAGCACGGCTAGTTCTGATCCAGGCTAAATCTTCTCCTCACACTGAGCATGCATACTCAGGTCGTCAGAGCGACACAATAGCAATATAATGTATATAATCAAGTAACAGTTCTAACAGTGGTGAAGGATATGAATAACAGTAAATCAATAACAGCACGAATATAAATGAGCAGAGATAAATGCAGCGGAGCAGTAAAGCAGTATAACGATATGTCATGTATGTCAACACAGTATATAAGGAATGTAAACGACAGTAACCCTATCAGTCTCTAAGTCTCACTGCACAGGTCAATAAGCCTATCGTCAGTCCAAGTGTGAGAGTCAACCACTCGCGAGTGTCCTCCACCCAAGGGTAGAACCCAAGGGCAAGGGACCACGGGCCCAACATGTAACGAGTGTATCACGGTGATATAGCACATACCCTGTAAATCTCCATATAACTCCCTAAATATATAAGCCGGCATGGGACTCCCGAGATTCTGTTGAATTCACACTTGAACTACCCCACACCCCGAGGTCTACATCAAACGCTAACCATAACCCTAAATACTAATCGATCCGTGACAAGTCTGCGCGAGAACTGGAGGCAGGACCTCCATCAAGCACGTCCCGACTAATACCTAAGATAAATGGCAGTGTCGGATGCCTTATCTGTGGCACCCGTGCAAGCGCTTCCATAAGTGTCCCATACCACTTATAGTCACACGTACACGCATCCCACAGACGTCGACAATGCAATAGAACAATAGGGACACTGATTGTGTACAAGTACGTATCACTTTCACTTAATCACGAATACACGAACACTGACGTACTTGCCGCAATCAAAACTAAAATCTAACACTGGGTAAATGCACGATGTCACTAGGTTATCACTACAATGATAGAGGTATGATATGATGCATGAACAGTATAAGAAGCACAACTAAGGTATCATAAAAACAGCAGTCTATCACTTGCACGATTTATCATGAAACATATGTATATAATTTAGCGAAATGATAAACAGGTAGTATTTAATATGTTCAGCTATCTATCCTTAGAATTTTGTTTCAGGTCAAACGGATTTCAGGATCATTAGTTATAACTGTTTCATTTTAAGCGCACGCGGCTGGAAATCCAATTTCAGAATCAGGAATCCATTTCGCAACGCATTTTAACCCCAGTTGGGATCATAATTTAGCGCCGCTACAGTTGAATGAATTCTAGGATTTTCAGTAAGGTTTTCAACGCAACAAACGGATCTTCAATCGCGTCTGTACGTTAGGAGTTATAATCTGTTTAATATCAACATGCCAATTCTGATTCTGCTGGGACTGTTATGTGTCCCGATCTTCTAAATTACAGATTAAATAGTAAATGATAACGAAACAGGATGAAACTAATTGTGTTGTCTAGCTAACAGAGTTACCTACAATAAGCAGCGGAGTTCCTCAACCTACAAGTTAAGGAAATCCTATGGTAACCAATACAGAACAGCAAGCAATGATTGGAGTAGCTCTGGACTGCAGTCCAGAGTCGCACTCCGACCCGAATATCATCACAGTTTAAATACAGAAATGTCAGGAAACCAGTGTAGGATTAAAGCTCGTCGAGTTGGCTTCGTTTTGAGCCCTCGAACGCACTAATCTAGTATGTATATGATTTATGGTAAATTTAACGGTTTTCAGGTACAGTAAAATTTCAGTTTTACGGTTAAACTTGGGGGCAGTTGTTTTAGTCTTTAACAATCAAATTATCCAACGAAATTCACACACTATGTTCATAACCCTACGGGCCAACCTACACCATTGAGTTCCGTCAAATTTGATAATGTTTTTCTAAGGGAACAAGCATCGAACAGTTACGGCACATAATAGTTTTAAACTCGTAACTTTATAATCTAGGCATTTAACAATTATAACTTAGGTAAAATAGCATGTAAGCAAGTAAAAACTTGCCTGGAGATGTCCCGGGGATGCACGGTGATTGTAACGGCGCGATACAGGAGCGGACACGGCGTGGCATGGATGCAGGGCACAGTGTGGCTCGGTGCTGTTGCTGGTGATGGAAGCGGTTGTTGAGGGTGGTGAAAGTGTTATAGAGAGAGGTTAAGAGAGAGATGCAGGTAGAGAGATAGGGGAGGGATGTGAGTGAGGGATAGAGATAGAGTGAGAGACAGAGAGCTTGGGAGAGAGAAACGAGAGAGAGATAGAAACAGAGAATGAGAGAGATTGAGAGATTGAGAGCGAGAGAGATCGTGAACAGAGGGTTAGAGAGAGAGAGGAGAATGTAGTGACGAGAGGGAAAGCTGGGCGGAAATGGGTTGGTGCCGGGGTGCTCGGGTGTCAACGAGGCGACACGGGACGGCAAGGGAGCTCGAGGCTCGAGTTTGTGAAGAGGAGTCAGAGGCGCTCGTGATGTAGGCATTGGTTGCCGGCAAGGAGCGGGCACGGGTGTCGTTGACATGGTTGCTGACGGTTCAGAGGCTGCTCCGGTGAGATGGGGAGCTCGGCGGAGTTGTCGGCGGCCATAGAGGAGAGGCGGCGGGGGATCGATCGCGGAGGCGAGGCGGATGGGGCTCGACCACGGAGGCACGGCAACAGGGGAGGCAAGGCAGCGGGGGCTCAAGCTGGGGGAAACTCGGGAACGGGGTAAAGGAGAAAAGAGCGGGAGAGGTTGCGGGATGAGGGTTGAGGGAAAGGAGGAGTTGTTGGTCGGTGGTGACGGGGTGAGCGGAAGAAACTTGGGTGGCGATGGTGGTCGGAGTCGAAAGGTGGCAGGGGTTGAGCTCGGGAGTGGGGCTCGAGTTGATGGGTGCAGGAGTCGTCGGTCAGTGGGAGAGAGGAGGAAAGAACGCGAGGGAGACGGGAGTTTGAGTTGAGGGTTGAGGAAGAAGGAGGCGGCAGGATATGGGTGCCGGCAAAGGCGGTCGGTGACGAAGTGGTTTGGGGGGTGCATCGAGAAGAGAGGAAGAAGAGAACGAGAGAGGGAGCGAGCGATTGAGGGTGTAGTGTGTAGAGGGAAGAGCGTCGTGGGGGTGAAACGTGCGCGTCGTGGGTAACGCTCGCGCGAGCGGGGGCGACGGCGGAGGAAACGCGCGCGAGAAAGTGGGGAAGTAGCCGTTGGAAGCTTGAAGAAGGAGGTGCACAGTGGCGGGCCGAGTGGGGAACGGGCCGGTCTCTGATTTAAAGGAAATTTAAATGGAAATTAAAGGGAGTGGTCTTAGTGGGAACGGGCCAGGATTTAAAGGAAAAAAACAATCAAATGAAAAAGAAATAGAGAAGAAGAGGGCCGGGCTTGGTGGGCTAGTAAAAATAAAGGATTTTAGTTAATAGAAAAAGGCTGGGCTGAGAATCGAATAGAATTGTGAGGGAAGGGAAGTGAGGGCCGGACCGAAATTTATTTTAAAAGAAACCACCAAAATAAATAAGATGATGGGGGAAAAATTGGAAAAAGAAATAGTGGGCTGGGCTACGGAAAATATAGGGAAAAGGGCTTAACTATTATATGGGGATGGTTAGAGGAAAAATGAAAGTGGGGATTTGGGCTAAAATTCGATTAATTACTTAAACGAAAAAGAAAGTGAGCTGAGGCTCTGGGCCGCTGGAAAATCTGGGGAAATAAATTGAAATGGGGACGGGCTGCGCTTATAAATTAGTAAGGGAGATTGGTATATTTAGAAAAGAAATAGGGTTTGGGGTTTAAAGAAGAAGTTATGATACATAAATAATTTCTTAAATAAAACACTTAAAATTATAAATAAAATAAAAATGGAATTTTAAAATAACAAAATACGGACTTGGTATAAAAAGTGCCGGGTGTTACACTAGTTCTAGGGATCAACACGACTATTCATCTTTTTATCCATATGTTAACCCTACCCCTACCCAACCACCCACTTCCTACCAGTCTTACCCAACCTTTCCACCTTCACTAGACACTGCTTCTACACAGCCATTAGGGAGTTTCACATATCCAACCAATTTCGAATCTTTTACCGAAACCCCCTTACCACCCAAGTCTAGTTTGGAAGAGGCGTTGGAGGCGTATATCGCAGCAACAAATAAAATGGTTAGGAATGTGGAAGCGTCCGTGGCCACCCTTATGCAACCTGCTGAACTGGTAGCTAGTTTTCCGCTAGCTCCAAATTTTCCAATGTATGAGGAGGTGGTTGGACTGAGTGAGAATGAGAGAGGATTTTCAAATCAAACCTACCCTTACCCAATTGAAGCCCACAACTCCAGTTTTCCATCGATTGTCCCTAATGATTCATCAGTTGAAAATAAAAATGAGTTGTGTGATTTTGTAGTGTTTGATTTGCCAGATTGTGAGGAACCCCTTTCGAGTGAAACCGCACCTAATCCTTTCGACCTTTACACTTCCACTCTAGAACCTACATTGATAAACATCCATGCTTTTGAGGAGGTGTCTAAAGAAACTGACTTTCACTTGATTGAGGATATAGACGCCGAGAATATTTCGGATGATGAACCTGTCGATTTAATTGAAATTTTATGTTCAAATCATCATCCCGATTTATTAAATGTTTCTCCCGAATCTCATATGCGTCTTGATTTTGATGATATTGGCATGGATAAGCAAATTTTTAAGGAAAATATTGAGGAGAATTATGAGGATAGTACTGAGGATCATATTGAGGTTGAACCATTTTTCTTTGATGTGTCGGATTTTCCAATTCATCCTCTTGAACCTTTACCTAAATCACCCTTCCTTTTTTCCATCGTTCCGACCACGCTTCATTTCACGCTTGACGACTGTGAGCTTGAAAACTTTTCCTTTGAATCTGACACAGTTCCCACAGCCGATGACACTTACGAGTGTTTCACTTTTTCGGACGATGTTGAAGTCTCACCGCCCGAGTTTGAGTCCTTTGCATTTTCAGATGAGTTAGTTAATCCATCAGACTCGGTTGCTTACAGTCATTTCGAACCATTAATGGAATCTTTTAAGTTCGAAACAGTTTACTATGGTGAGAAAGATACTATCCCTAATTCACTCTCTTTCGTCTTTCCCATTGTTCCGACCGAACAAATGACCGTTACGCTTTCATCTCCTATACCTAGTTCGACGTACCCATGTTTGCTCACGACTCTTGAGGGATTTAATCTCATTTTTTCGTGGGTTGATAGATTAGCACAATCGCTTTTTACACATCGGTCATTACAAATTGTGATAATCTATACGCTCCATCCACACCCTCAAATTCGTATTCCCACTTTCTTTGGTTCTTCTAATCTTCCTTTAATGATATCGAGTGTTGATGAATCACAATCCGACATTTTGAGTTCGATAATTTTCAATTGGACCTTCGAGGAAAGTTTCGAAGATATTTTCGCCGACGAACTCGCATTCTTAAATGATATGGATTTTGTGATTAATCAACATCTACTCGAAGATGTAGAACCCCTACCATTTCTTCTTCCCCTCCGCCATTCTCCTCCACCGAGACCATATTATCCCTTTCTCTCCACACGGTCTCGTGTGCCTCTCATTTCTTTTCTTTCCACTCCATTCTTTCACCAACTCTACCATTACCACGATAGAATTTTTGAATGGTTGGTGCTAACCTTTGGCTTATGTAAGGCCAAGCTTAAGTTTGGGGGGAACCTTTGTATATATGTATATATATTTTTGTTTTCTTTTTCTTTAAAAAAATAAAAAAAAAATTCAAAACATTAAAAATATTTTAAAAAAAAATAAATAAGCAGGGGAGTGCCGGTATTTTGACCCTCTTGGTTTAGCATGACAGTGAGGACACTGTCAAGTTCAAGTTTGGGGGTATGCTCGGTACGTCTTCTTCCCTCGCATTCATATGTACATATTTTTGCATTTGCATACTTATTTGAAAACCCATAAAAATTGAAAAATTTCAAAAATTATAAAAATTATTGTATTCAATTTTGGCCTATTTGACTAGAGTTTGACAGATAGGTTAACTAGCTAGGAACAACTAGATCTTAGACTTACTGAATTAAAAACCCTAAAAATAACCTTCCTTAAAATTTAACGGTAGAAAGTATATGCCTTGTAGTTTATTTAGAAATAGGCAAATTTTGGGTTCACTTCTTGGGCTAAGTCAAAATGAGGGAAGAGTATTGATGTTCTTATTAGAGTATAAGTTTGAAAAATAGTTCCTAGCTTAAGTCTAGATTCTGAAAATATATACCCTACAATTTGCACAATCACGCACATTGAAACTTGGAATAGTAGAAGAGACCTTGAAATGCTCTTATCTAAAGTCCTTAGTATGAAAAAGTGTGAATGAATAAAAAAAAATGGACACTGGTTTTTGTGATTACTTAAGGCTGCAAAAAAAAAAATAGAAAAATACTTAGCGAGGGTGCTTCATCACCTAGTGCCTTAGATCAACTAGTTTGGGAGTCACTGCTAAAGCCTTGGGTGTTGCAAAGACTAGGAAGTATGCTTTAAAAGTGCAAACGCATTTTGTAATCGGTCGTTGGTACCTCAAGAAGTATTAACGGTCGCATGAAGGATGTGTAAGCAAATTTCATTTAAATTCACCTACTAAGAAGTACTTTGGACAATGGACGAAAGTACGATTGCTTGATTTGAATTTCCAAGTGTAGGGGTGACTTATACACACACGTAGGGATATGTGATTGGAGTTTAGATAAGAGAAAGGAATGAAGAATAGAACTCGTATCTTTAATAGTGTTGATAGAAATTCCTAAGTGGAGATGGAAACCCTAGAAGGAAAACTTAAGAGATGCCGAAAGCTAAATAGATCTACATAACATATATAATCTTAAGTTAGATGATGAGGAAGTGTGAAGAATATGGGTGGATAATTTGCGAGTCAAAAGATAATAGAATTCCTTGTTAGAAAACCTAATTGGAAAACAAAAGTCGAAAAAGCCGAATTGATAGGATTTTGTGGGTGTAATCCGCTGAAAACCCTCAGGAGACAACACTCCTCCTACTAGGGACACCTAGAGGTTTAACGGCTTGTTGCACGTGCTCAGTGCAATCGCGTCTCCCTGCGAAAGTGCAGCTAGGTTAGATTTTTATCGAGAATAAAAAAATAAGTTTGCTCGAGGACGAGCAAAAGATAAGTTTGGGGGTATTTGTTCATACCATAATATTGCATTTTCTATTCCCCATTCTTATGCATTTTACAATGAAAACAGGTGCTTTTGACGCATGTCTGCTACATGTTACAGGTTACAGGTTCTTAGACAGAAAACAGTGAAAACGATGTAAAGACGATGAAAAAGTGGACTTTGACCAACAAATAGAAGACTCTTGATCAAGCCTACATCAAAGATAAAATTCACAAAGTACAAGGCAATGCAAGGTCCAAGATTATAAAGCGAACGGTTAAAAGTCCACCGCAATTATTCACTGGAGATCTGGAAGAAACATAGAAGCTATTTTAACAAAGAACCAAATAATAAGGAAACCCAAAGATCCAAGGCCCAATACTTTCTTTTAAAGAGACATAAAATTTTACCAAAGCTTGAAGTCTACTTTGAATAGGTCTTCCTAAGGATATTTTGGTAATTGTAGACATGCGGGTCAAATGTAACCCTAGGGTTTCCTATTCTTTATAAATAGGAACTCTAATCATTGTAATTTCTTATGCCTCCCTTCATTAATAAATTTTAGAATTCTTTTGGAGAGCATCGGTGTTTCTTTTCAATTCATGAATTCAGATCTGACAAACCTGCGTTGATGATTGGAGAGATGCATCAGTAAGTAGGTTATTTTCCTTGCAGTAGTTGTAGTTTTTCATATCTGCTCTAGGTAAATTATTTTCTCGCCTTAGTTTAATTTAGTTTAGCTTTTATTAACTTGCAATCGATGTTTTCTCTCTTTAATAAAATCATGTCTTTTTTCATCCCCTCAATGAGCGAGTAGTTTCCTCGCTTGTTAGGGTTAGGAATAGGGAAGGATTTGAGAGATGAAGATCTCTCATCTCTTTTCGTTGCCAAACTTTTATGAAAATTAGAACTCAATGCATACCTTCTTATTCCGCTCCCTACGGCACTCTACCCTCGAGGTAGCGGTGATACCGTAGTATAAAGGCCCGGATTTTAAGGTTTTCCATGGAGGTTAGGGTAAAGATTAAGAAAGGAAGGACAAGGATCTAGAGGGAGAATCAATCTTCCCAATCATCCTAATCCCCTTTGTTAAGATTTACCATAACACTAATATGATATATTTAATTAAAGGCAATGGAAAGAGATGTAGATTTTTGTTTACCAAATTTTCCCTAAACCTAATCCTAGCAAGTTTCTAATCCTAGTATCATACAACTTCAATTTTTAGATTTAATAATTAATCCGAACACCCTTCGGAATTAACTCGTTAGCGCGATTAGGAAATTCACAACATCCCTGTGGACCGACCCGTACTCACCGGCTAGCTGCAAAGCGACGCCGTTCTTGATTGCGGTTACAAATATTTTTGATCTATCTTTTAGAAAGCGCAAGAACGCTAAATCTCACCAATCAGCAAGCTGCCATGTGATCTCTCACTCATCGATAGACGATGAAGAAGCTCCTTACGCAGAGAAACTGGGGGCAGATCCTGAGTCGGAACTTTTAGGACCATCAGACGAAACGATTGATGCATTCCTGAACGAAGCCCGTCTTAAAAGCAAAGCTGATCGAGAGCGCGAGATAGTCATATTTGAAAAGGCCAAACACCGACGACTGGACGAAAGGGCCAAAACAATCCCACTGGATCAAAGTACATCCGCCGCAAATAAAAGTAGGTTCAAGATGAGAAAAAGGTTCGTCAAAGCCATATCAATGGGAATGAAGCTGCCACCCTCTGAAGGAAACACTCCTGATGAAGCGGATATACATCCAAGCTACTGCTTATATCATCGAAAGATTGCGCACCCCACCGAAGAGTGCTACGCTTTTAAAAACTGGTGGTAAGGATATGTTGCTCACCGACAACATTTCAAGCGGATGAAACGCAAAATTCGTCGGGAGCAAAGAAATACGACCGAGGAGCGCAAAAGAACGACCGGCAACTGTCACATGGTCGACACCGGGGGATCGCAAGTTCTCACCTTCGGGAGCGATTCTGATGAAGAAATAGCTCTTGGCCCTCTCTTCAAAGAATCCACCTCGAGGAAAGAGGAAGAACCGAAGAGCTGCGAAAACATCCAGCTGCGCAATCGCACATTACCTGAAAAGAATCTTGAACCTGCGAACAAGGGATCGAATAAAAAGGATAAGGGGAAAGAAAAGATCCCTGAAGATATCGCCCTCGATGATCGAGTCGTCGAAGAGCTGGCAGCCAAGGACCCTTCTAAGGAAAACAATGTGGATTACAACGTTCTGGCACACTTGAGAAAGCTACCTTCACAGCTCAGCATTCTCGATGCCCTTCTGCTATCCAAAGAGGCAAGAGATTCTTTGATCAAGGCACTACAAAAGCCCGAGCAGTTCCACGCTTTCCTCGCCGAAGAAAAGATGAAGGACGAACTAGAAGAAGTGCACACAGCCGATATCACCTTCGGTGATGAAGATCTCCTCCTTGGGACGTGCGAACATAACCGTCCCCTTTATGTATCTGGATACTGTCATGATATTAAGATAGGAAAGATCCTGGTCGACAATGGGTCCTCCGTTAACCTCCTCAATGTAAGAGTGTTGAAGGAAACCTGCATGAGCGTTCAGCATCTCGCCCGTGATAAAATCAACATCTCCGGTTTTGACTCCCAGTCATCAAGGACGCTCAGGTCTGTGATATTGACGTTACGCTTTGGGCTACTCATCACAGACATCAAATTTCACGTCATTGACGCTAAGACATGCTATAACGAGTCAAGATCATCCGAAGCCAAATAGAGTTGGGAAGGAGAGGAGATCCTACACGAGTCAAGAGCTCGTGCAGCGCTGCGTCGCATTGGTCATCCGAGGGAGCAGGATTCACCAAGCGCGCAGCGAAGCGAGGGACAATGTCCTGAATGGGCACTTCCCATGGTTGTCGACGAGCAAGTGGGCGGTTACAAGCCATAGTCGAGATGGTTCTCTGGAAATGAGAAAAGATAGAAGCATTGCTTCAGATTATAAAGACTAGGCACAGGAAATTTTGTGCATAATGGAGCTACTTCCAAAATCTGGGAAATGTGAGTTCTGGGGAATATAAGTTTGACTTAAAAAGAAGGTGAAAAGACACCTCCAACAATAAAAGCTGCGCTTCATAAAAAGCGCTCGCGCCAAGCAGCGCCAGCGCTAAGGAGTCAAATGCTTTGACAAGCGCACCACGTACAAAGCACGTGTACGCTAGCACTAGGTGCGTTGCGCCTTAAGCAGCGCACCACGTGCAAAGCACGTGTGCGCTAGCGCTAAGTGCGCCGCGCTCTAAGCAGCGCACCACGTGCAAAGCACGTGTGCGCTAGCGCTAAGTGCGCCGCGCTCTAAGCAGCGCACCACGTGCAAAGCACGGATGCGCTAGCGCTAAGTGCGCTGCCCCCTGAGCAGCGCACCACGTGCAAAGCATGGGTGCGCTATCGCTGGAACTAAAAGCTCCCCACCGTCAGATCAAAGATCTAATAATAATGATAAATCATTAATTAATCAAAATTAAAATCTGTTAAGGAAAGATTTCTCAAAATCTTGCCAAACAACAAGATTGTGCTCTGTAAATCAGAGCACCGTTAGATCAATGATCCAATGGTGATCAAAAATCACCAAAAACACAGAATAAATTCTGTATGGAAAGATTTACCAATCTTGTTAAAAATAAGAAGATTGCCTACTGTAAATCAGAAGCGTTTGGATCAAAGATCCAACGATGGGAAATTCCCCAAATCAATTGGAGAAAAGATCTCCTTAACTAATTGAACTGATCAGCTTGCCCTATATAAAGGCCCCTAGACTTCAAGTCTAAAATATACAGAAGCATAGAGAGGACCCCCCCCCCATAAACTTTGAGAAAATCTCAGAAAGAAGAGCCAAGCTCTCGATAGAAGAACTTCTTTTCTTCAAGGTAAAAAGAACAGAGAGATGAAATCACCTCATAATTAAAAAGAAGAATTTACTTCTTTCTCACAGATCATAGATCTACAAAGACCAAGGTCATTTTACAAAGAGATCAAAAGATCTCATCATAAAACAAAAGGAAGAACATAATTCTTCTCACAGATCATAGATCTATAAGACAAATTGTCTTTCACAAAAAGAGATCATGGACATCTCATTATAAAGTAAAGGGGGAGAGAATAATTCAATTCTCTTAAGGATCATAGATCCATAAAAGCAAAGCTTTTCATCAAAATAAGAGATTAAAATATCTCCTACAAAATAAGAACTTCTGTTCTTAAGATCTTGAGACAAAGTCTCTTCTAAGCGAGAATTTATTTCCCAGATCATAAAATTGATCAAATGCGCTTTGCGCTCTTGAACTGCGCTTCTGCGCCCTTGGACTGGTGCCCGGCGCCAAGCACACCATGTGTCCTTCCCGTAGGCGCCATCTAATAGTTAGCGCTTTGCGCTCTTTATAATAGCGCACTGCGCTCATGGGCTGGCGCTCAGCGCCAGGCGCGCCACGTGTCACTCACGTGTGTGCCACTAAATTAATAGCGCGATGCGCTCATAAACTGGCGCAATGCGCCTATCATCTGGCGCTTAGCACCAAGCGCAACACGTGTCCCTCACGTATGCGCTATTCGGTAGAAGCGCACTGCGCTCTTTGACTGGCGCAAAGCACCAAGCGTACCACGTGCTCCTCACATGTGCGCCGGTAGAACATAAATTGTTCTTCAATAAGCCTCAGATCTATGATGAATGCTCGGAATTCAATAAAAGACAGAAATACTGTCAAAACTCAAACCAATGTTCAGCATTGTTAAAAGGGCCAAGCCTAAATAAATGCTCATCAACCTAAAATAAATGTTAAACATTTTAACCTTATTGGCCTTAGCCCAAGATTGGCCATAAGTTCTCAACTCAGATTACTTGAGCCCGTATGCTCATAAATCTTTTAACAGATCTTAGTTCTAAATTGGACTACAGATCTACCAACCAAAATTGGTTCAAGGGTACATCTCTGAACCGCTCTGATACATGTCGTTGTAATCCTTCAACGTCTTCAGAGAGGAGACGGGTCCCGACAACCATACATTTCATAGACTATGACGTCTTTAAACTGGACTGTGGGGTCCTTAAACTCACGGACTACGATGTCCTTAACCTCGGACTGTGGGGTCCATTTAAACCCACGGACTATGATGTCCTTAACCTATGGACCGAGATGTCCTTAAACTAACAATGGACCGAGATGTCCTTAAACTAATCGACCGCAATGTCCCTAAACTAAACATTAGAGCCCAAATGCTCTCTTGTCAGATCTAAACGATCCCGTTAAATTGATCTTAGTCTAAAATTAGGCTAACGTATCCTTAACAAACGTTTAAGTTGATCTTAGTCTCAAATAAGACTAATGTATCCTTAAACCCAACGCCCAAACCCAAATCTAAGAAGATACGGATTTGGACTAATCCATGTCCTACTGACGACAACATAAATTTGTCTCCGTGTACAATCCACGGGCAACCAAAAACAAAACAAACACCCACGACACGAAGCGACCATCTGGAGAAGGAGAAAGTGGTTACCGCGATACGGTAGCGTAATTAACTGCAGGGGCTTGCGTCTGCAGGGAAGAGCGTCCCCATAATCAAAAACCCCTCAAATGAGGGGGAATCTGACGAAGTCTACTACATCGGCCGCATCCGTTTAAACCTTCGATACATGGTGTCATAAAAAAACTTGGCATCTTCGGAGAGGTGGACGGATAGCACCAATTAGTATCTGCCCCAAATTCAGGCAAGACGGACCTATGCCATCGCGTCTCTGTTTTCGGAGGGGAACACACGCTTATGAAATTAAGCCAATGTAGCCCGTGGTTCCTGCAAAATCGAGCCCAGACTCCAACACTTGACCACCACGTCGTTAAACTAGGAACAGTCGACCTCTAAGTCGTTAAACTGGGGATGTAAAAATTGTGTAAATAAATAAATTTAAAAAAAAGCCGAAATGATAGGGCGACTTGCAATAAAAATCAGCAAGTAAAATAAAAATGAAAAATAAAGCCGAAATGATAGGGCAATCGCGACCTTCGCGATAAGAAAAGATGAAATGATAGAGCAATCGCGGTAAAAAAAACCCTCAAAATGGCGAATGATGAGTCGCTCCTGGTACCATATTCCAGTGCAGCGATACAGACGCCAACCAAAATCCAAGTTCCCAAATGGCGAATGACGAGTTGCTCCTGGTACCATATTCCAGTGCAGCGATGCAGACGCCAACCAAAATTTCAAATCTCTGAATGTCCCAACGGCGAATGATGAGTCGCTCTTGGTACCATATTCCAGTGCAGTGATACAGACGCCAACAAAATCCCAAAATTCTCCCAGCCCTACGGTTGGTCCCCAAACCGACTACCGTATACAATCCACGGGCTCAAATAATTCTCATCATACCCTTACCCCACAGCAATCACCAGTCCAGCGGCCGGTCTCTGCCCTTGGAATTATGCTCCATTTGGGAAGACCCGCTTGTTCCCCTCCGAACGGCGGCCGAGACGTTAGGACGTCTGTGCCTGAGGTTCGGGGCAGATGCTATTTGGTTTTACCCGTCTACCTCTCCGAAAATGCCAAGTTGATTTATGGCACCGTGTATCGAAGGTTTAGACGAATGCGGCCGATGTAGCAGACTTTGTCATATTCCTCCTCGCTTGAGGGGTTTTTGATTGTGGGGACGCTCTTCCCTGCAGGCGCAAGCCCCTGCAGTTAATTACGCTACCGCATCGCAGTAGCCACTTTCTCCTTCTCCAGAATTTCACTTTGTGTCGCGTGTGTTTGTTTTGTTTGTGGTTGCCCGTGGATTGTATACGGAGACTGAGTAATACCGTCGCCCGTAGGACGTGGATTAGTCCAAATCCGTATTTACTTAGATTTGTAAGTCTACGCTAGCGCCCCGGCAGTCTACAGACGCCAAATGCGGAACAAAAACTTTTAAACTTGGCGCTATCGTATACTTTAACCCGGATCTGCCATTATTGCTAAACTAACAAACTGTAAAGAGTGTAGAATGGTTATACCGAACGATCCGAGTCCTTCGTTCTTCAACCATCATCCCACGCTCCGTTGCGGCTGCTCCGATCTCGTCGATCTCCGATCTCCTCGTCGAGGTGGCACCACATGATCGGTTCTTTAAACGGGCTCCCGCCTCTGACTCGAGGCAACTCGATCGTCAAGTTTGCTAAAAGAGACGACCAAGAATGATGTAGAGATTGAGTAGATGACTTTGTCTCACTTCGTCCAAGTCCGTGGACGATCGGTTAATGAAGTTGCCGTGGAAATCGGGTGATGGAATGAAATGAACTGTGAATTCCATACACCCCAAAACTATCATATCTTTTCTAACCGAATGAAAACTCAAGTCAGAGTGTGTGAGAGTGAGGAGAGAGAGGGGGCCGGCCTCATATAGGAAGAGGGGGGTGACCGTAGGAGAGGGGGGTGACCACAAGCAAAAGATATTATCATAACAAATATCCTAAGGAAAACAAAACCACTAATAACAAAGCATGAGTCATTAGGCTAGTCATCAAAAACAATAATGACACCATTAATGCCTAATGAGTCATGAAGCCACTTCATCACTTCTAGAAGCTTCTAGAATGATGACTCACTCCATCTGAAGAAAAGATAAATCCGTCTTTAACAGAATGTTAAAAGACGGCTGATAGAAAACTGGAAACTGGCAACTTCCAAAAGTGATCCTGAAACGACTTTCAGGATAACCCCGAAACTGTATAAATATACCCGCATTTGTATTACGACCGAATACAAATGCAACTGAGACAAAGATATTATACCTACTCAATATGATACTCGGATCCGGCTTAAACCAAAGCCGACCAGTATCATCTGCCCGAAAATCGACACGTGCGTAAACGCACGTGCATTTTCCGAACCCTGCCATAAAACCATACGGCCTCTACAACGTTTCGCCCGAACTTGGAAAACTGTCTGTGGGGGACTCTAATGACTCGTCAGTACCCTGGCAGTGGGTTTAACCACAAACCGTCAGCGGCACTAGCTATGCATAACGGCTGCCCATGGACTGACCTCAAGGGTGGCCGAGGAGCGAACTCAAGGGAGACCGATGAGCGAACTCCTCCGAAAACCCTACTGAGCCTAACAGTGACAATGTATATACAGTCCGGTCCGTTCGTCAATGAGTATCGCATATCTGCCTAGGGGGCTAGCAACGTCAGACCCCCAATAGCAGTATAAGTCGTGTCGGAGTGAAGCCCAATAACACCCTGAGATACTACTGGAGTACCTACCAGTAAATCTCCTGCCATGGCCATGGACTTTGTGTAATGGCTCTCCTAGACACAGCACGACCTCGCCCCCAATACCGGGAGAGACGAATCCCCTGCCGATCCGCTCACGTGCCTCCATATGGCTCGGGACTGTACCCAAAAGCTACCTGTTTGCACGACTCCTTTGAGCCGTGGTAGGGTAGAAATCAAAGCACAGTGGGAACTCACACGAGACAAATGACGACCTCAGGTCGATGAACTAACCTATACACATGTCACCAGGGAACTGCTATCTGACGATAGATATAATACTAACTAGCAGATTCCCGGCGAGTCCTGTCCGGTGTACTCATAACCCAATGAGCACCTGTATACATCTTAGGTGATCCAACTGACACCAGTGGCTTGTGAGACCGGCCACCGCCCCTCGTCGGGGTCTCGACTGTATACACTAGTCTACTCCGGAGTATCGATGCCCTGTCTCGAAACTCCCACGACTAGGGACCATAATTAAGGATATGCATATAAACTACCCAACTCTCACGTATATGATCGCCCTCATACTGTTGGTAGTAAAGCAAGATCCTAAGGGCTCTATCAAAGTGTAACATGCAATCAGTCACCTGATCATGTACACGACTGATAAAGTCAAACCAGATAGCATACTATCATTTCGAGTAAGACTGTCCTACCGGGATAGGTCCTCCGCAATCATTGCAATCACGTACCTGCGATCCAATAATTGACTATGAGGGCACTATCTCCAACAAGATTTGGGTTTGATGTTTTAGTTTAAGGATGCGTTAGCCTCGTTGAGGCTAAGATCAACTTAAACGTGACTCATTTAATATATGGCCGTCGGGACTCGTCACCTCTCTAACGTCGTTGAAGGATTACAACGACAGGTGTCAGAGGAGTTCGGAGATGTACCCTCGAACCGAAGTTGATTTAGGGTTTTATATTTCATTTGAATGTTTAAGGATACGTTAGCCGTGATTGGGGCTAAGATCAACTTAAACGGGACCGTTTAGATCCGGTAAAAGAGCATTTGGAGGCTCTATTGTTCCAGTTTAGGGAGATTCGTAGTCCAATTTGGGACTAAAGTCTGTTTGGAGGATACGTTAACCATTTTTGAGGCTAAGATCGACTCAAACGTTTGTTAAGGATACGTTAGTCCAGTTTGAGACTAAGGTCAACTTAACGGGACCATTTAGGTCCAACAAAAGAGCATTTGGGCTCTATTGTGCCAGTTTAGGGACGTGGTGGTCCGTATTCCAGTTTAGGGACGTGGTGGTCCAATGTTAGTTTAGGGACGTCTCGGTCCGATATTAGTTTAGGGACGTCTCGGTCCAATATTGATGTGTGGTCGTTGGGACCCGTCACCTCTTTGACGTCGTTGAGGAATTACAACGATGGATGTCAAAGGAGTTCGGAGATGTACTCTCGAACCGGATGTAAATTGATTTAGGAGAGCCATTTTGCTCAGTCAATTTAATTTAAGAACTTATGGCCATAATTGGGCTAAGTCCAGTTAAAAATGTCCAATATTTTATTTGCATTTGTTTTTATTTTTATTTGGGCTTTGCCCAGAAAAGATGCGGGGCATCAATTTGTTTTGGGCTCTGCCCTTTATAAATGATGCAGAGCATCAATTTATTTAGGCTCTGCCCTTTTATTGCCTTGCAATTTATTTTGGCCTGTCAGGTCATTTTGATTTGAGCCTAGCCCTTTAATTAATGCATTGCATTTGTGCAAAACACTGTTAATTTGAGAATCTTTTAGATTCAAGAACCGATGGTTCATAAAACAAGTGCAAAGCACTATTTGATTTAGATCTAAGAAAGAAAAGAAAGTTTTTTCTAAAAGAAAGTTTTTTCTTGTTTTTTCTTATCTCAGAGAACCAAAGGTTCATGAAAGTGCAAAGCACTATTAATTTAATAACCTTTTAGGTTCAAGAACCGATGGTTCATAAAACAAGTGCAAGGCACTATTGAATTTAGATTTAAAAAAAATAACAAGTTTTTTCTTGTTTTTCTTATCTCAGAGAACCAAAGGTTCATGAAAGTGCAAAGCACTATTAATTTAATAACCTTTTAGGTTCAAGAACCGATGGTTCATAAAACAAGTGCAAGGCACTATTTTATTTATTTATTTTTTTATCGTTGAAGATCTATGATCTTGTTCATAAGAGAATTTTCTCTTCTTTAAAAGGTTTTTGCCTTTTTTTTTATTCTTCAAAAGTTCTCTTCTCTTTTTTTTTAGCAAGATCTTGATGCCTTTGAATTGAGGTCTAGGGTCATTTTTATAGTGCCCATAAATTAGTTAAAGTTTGTTAAAGAAATCATTCTCTGAGTGATTTGGGGAATTTTCCCTACCGTCGTATCTTTAATCCAAAGGGCTCTGTTTTACAGAAGAAATTTTCTTGTTTTAACAAAAACAGAAAAGATTTCCTCAAATCTTTATTCTGTTTTTTGCATAACTCCTCAGCGCGTGACACGTGTCGTGCAGCGTTTACGCAACTGCGCAGACACGTGCCGCGCAATAAAAAAATTTATTTTTATTTTTTTATTATTATTATTTTTTTTTATTTTTTTTTTACTGCGCAGCGCAGCGCGCAGTTGCGCACAGCGCAGCGCAGTGCAGTTTTTTTTTTTTTCTTCTTCTTCTTCTTCTCCTCCTCCTCCTCCTCCTCCTCCCCCCCCTCTCTCTCTCTCTCTCTCCAGAGCTTTGCTCTTATAGAGTACGCTACTTCATTTATTTTAACTTTAATTTTCAAGACAGAGCTTTGCTCTGATTGGAGAAAAACAGAATTATTGCTTCTTTTCCCACCTTGGAATTTAAACAGAGCTTTACTCTGATTGAGGTAAACAAATGCCCCCCCACCGTTGCGCTTACGTGGCCACCTTAACGTGAGCGCAGCGGTGGCAGACTCCGAACCGTGGCGTCATCTCTTGGAAGCTGAAAGGGCACTTGATGCCTATAAATAGGACCTTTGGTCCCTTAGATGATTCTCATCTCTAAAATTTTACTTTCAGAACCCAGAGCCCTGCTCTCTTGTTTAAACACTTTTAAAAGTTCAAACTTTTGGAGAATTTTAGGTAAAAATATTAATTTTAATTAAATTAAATCAATTTTAAGAGCATTGCTATCAATAGATCCCAGATCTAAAGAAGATCCATTTAGGGTTTCACTTAGTAGAGCTTTGCTCTAAGGGGGTCCATAGAAGACTAAGGAAAGCCCTATTAGAGTTCCATTAATAGAGCTTTGCTCTCTAAAAGATTTTCCCTGTATTTTCTCATTTCATTAATGGAGCTTTGCTCCTCCCAAATCATATAGAAGAACTCTTAAGAATCCTTCATGGATCTTGGAACTTAAAGATGTCATTTTATTCCTCAGTGCATTATATCGTTTTGCTTAATCAGTCTTTCTGATAATTCTGTCGATCCTCTTTCACAGGAACAATGAACGCCCAAATGTATGCTCTTAACGAGATCATCTCTCATGAGGGCATCCGCCGACTTGGCCATTCTCAAAATCGGGAATTCACAAACGAGGAGTGTGCTGAAATAATGAGTCGCTTCGACGCATACGACGGTCCACTGCTTCCCCGGCGTTCCTTTCTTCTTAAACTTATCGTGGGAGCTATCTGGGAAGCGCTTCCCCTATTCTGTTCCGGCGTGCCGCTTAGGGCGTTGGATGCCGCTGAGGACAGGGTGCACTCTGTGTACCTATTGAACTTTATCTCGAAGAGACGGCGAGACAGTCGTATTGACCTCTTGCACGAGGTCTTTCAACAGTCTGCCATACTCGCTGCTTATCGGGGGGTGGAAGACATCGAGAGGGACCATGACGCTTGTGCTCGCGAAAGGAAGCACACTAGGATGGTCCGCGAGGCTTGAAAAGTCATAGATAGGATCGCTTTTGAATTCCCCAATCCATGCCCTGGATCTGAGGTTATTCCATTGTAACTTTCGTTTATTGTTTTTATGACTGTAAGAACTTCGGGCAATATTAATGGAAATTTTTTTATCCCAGCTTGTCTTTATTATATATCTTTGTCCTGAGTCTTTTTGCCCATGCATGAATGAATACGTCCTGAATGCTTGATCAAACGTAAATCGGGTGCTCTTTCTGTTGCTTTTCCTCTTTCTCAGCATGTCGTCACAATTAGCAGGTAATAGAGTAAGCTTCTTGATTTCTTCATGAGATAGCGAGGGCTTAGGCCGCAGGTTCAGATCTGCTGCCTAAGACTTTTCAACTCTATGAGCCGTGAGGGTCTCATAGAGACTTTTCTCCCTACGGATCGAGAGGATCTCGTAGGTGGGTTTTTCTCCTTAGGAATCGTGAGGATTCCTAAGTGTGGTTTTCTCTTGTAAGTCGTAAGGATCCTACAAGAGAATTTTTCCCTCTTACGAGTCGAGAGGACTTGTAAGCGGTTGTTTCCCTCCTTGTCGAAGTTCGATGTTGGAGAGAGAGACCCGTGGATGGTATGCAAGAGACCATTTTGGGCCAACTCGCAGGGTCCCAATGCTTAGGAAACAGGCTTCTTTTATGCCCACTGCCTAAGGCTTCATCCCACGAGTCGAGCCGCCTCGACAATTTTTCACAAATCGAGACAAATCGAACGTTTCTCGCAAGAACATCTTAACGTCACATTTAACCTCTGCTCTTTACGACAGAAGCTCGTTAAGGTTGGTGGGACTTAGGGTTTTGGTCATCGTACCGTCGCATAAGCTGATATAGTCCTCGATAGGCAATCGTGTTGTTCGAGTAGCCCTGCGACTGCCGTGTCTCTGATCCCTTCGGGGGCTGGACAAGACGTCTTCAAGCAATCCCCCTTGGCGGTTTGACCGTCGGAAGAGCAAGCGCTAGGAATTTGCCATGCCGCTTTTTACTTGAGGTTAGGTTCATTTTGGAGAGCCCCGATGAGTCATAACCACTCCGCGCTGGTGTGGGATGATCTCCGATAGTCTTTCAGGCTTTATATGACTTGCCGTTAAGACCCTGAAGCTAGGAATTTGGCCTTTGCTTCGTTTGTTGGCATTGCATCCTCTGTATCGAGACGAATGTCATGGTGGGAACTAGGGATTTTGCCGTGGCTCCGTTTGTTTGATGACGTTGCGTCTGCTGTATCGAGACGAACGTTGGGGTGACATTTAGTCTGCTGTATCGAGACGGACGTCGAGGTTGTCTCTAGGTTGCTGGTGAACCGTCGAGGTTTGGAACTAGGGATTTTGCCGTGGCTCCATTCGTTTAATGACGTTGTGCCTGCTGTGTCGAGACGAACGTTGGGGTGACATCTCGTCTACTGTATCGAGACGGACGTCGAGATTGTGACCATTCCGTGCTGGTGCGAGATGATCTCCGGTTGTCTTTCCGGTTTTATATGAGTTACCGTCAAGACGTCGAAGCTAGGAATGTGACCTTCACTTCGTTTGCTTTGGTGTGTCCAAATTCTGTTGGAGGACGAACGCTGGGGTTAACATTTCGTCTGCTGTATCGAGACGAACGTCAAGGTGGTGACCACTCTGTGCTGGTGCGAGATGATCTCCTGTTGTCTTTCCGGTTTTATATGAGTTACCGTCAAGACGTCGAAGCTAGGAATGTGGCCTTCGCTTCGTTTGCTTTGGTGTGTCCAAATCCTGTTGGAGGACGAACGCTGGGGTTAACATTTCGTCTGCTGTATCGAGACGAACGTCAAGGTGATGACCACTCTGTGCTGGTGCGAGATGATCTCCGATTGTATTTCCGGTTTTATATGAGTTACCGTCAAGACGTCGAAGCTAGGAATGTGGCCTTCGCTTCGTTTGCTTTGGTGTGTCCAAATCCTGTTGGAGGACGAACGCTGGGGTTAACATTTCGTCTGCTGTATCAAGACGAACGTCAAGATGATGACCACTCTGTGCTGGTGCGAGATGATCTCCGATTGTCTTTCCGGTTTTATGTGAGTTACCGTAAAGACGTTGAAGCTAGGAATGTGGCCTTCGCTTCGCTTGCTTTGTCACGTCCGAATCCCTGCTGAAGGAAGAACGCTGGGGCGACAACTCGTCTGCTGTATCGAAACGAACGTCAAGGTGGTGACCACTCTGTGCTGGTGCGAGATGATCTCCGATTGTCTTTCCGGTTTTATGTGAGTTACCGTAAAGACGTTGAAGCTAGGAATGTGGCCTTCGCTTCGTTTGCTTTGTCATGTCTGAATCCCTGCTGAAGGAAGAACGCTGGGGCGACAACTCGTCTGCTGTATCGAAACGAACGTCAAGGTGGTGACCACTCTGTGCTGGTGCGAGATGATCTCCGATTGTCTTTCCGGTTTTATGTGAGTTACTGTAAAGACGTTGAAGCTAGGAATGTGGCCTTCGCTTCGTTTGCTTACACTGCGTCTGGTGTATTGAGACGAATGCTGAGGTGGAGCTGGTATTTTGCCATCACTCCGCTTTGTTTCGACCATGGGGTCTTTTGTTAACTTTGCATGTACACCCCGCTGGGCTGTGAAGGAACGCCGTTGTTGACATTGCGTCTGTTGTAACGAGACAAATGCTAAGGTGGAGTTGGGATTTTGCCGTTACTCCGCTTTGTTTCGACCGTGAGGTCTTTTGTTGACGTTGCATCTGCCTCCAGCTGGACTGTGGAGGAACGCTGTTGTTGACATTGCGTCTACTGTATCGAGACGAATGCTGAGGTGAAGCTGGGATTTTGCCATCGCTCCGCTTTGTTTCGACCATGGGGTCTTTTGTTAACTTTGCATGTACACCCTGCTGGGCTGCGAAGGAACGCCGTTGTTGACATTGCGTCTGTTGTAACGAGACGAATGCTAAGGTGGAGTTGGGATTTTGCCGTTACTCCGCTTTGTTTCAACCGTGAGGTCTTTTGTTGACGTTGCATCTGCCTCCAGCTGGACTGCGGAGGAACGCTGTTGTTGACATTGCGTCTACTGTATCGAGACGAATGCTGAGGTGAAGCTGGGATTTTGCCATCGCTCCGCTTGATGGTGTAACATCTGTGTCCTGTTGGAATGAGGAGGCACACCGTTGTTGGTCTCCAGGCTGTAGACGTGGCCATTGAGATTTGGAACTAGGGACTTTGTCATGGTTCCGTTTCGTTGCGATTCTGAGGTCAGTTGTTGACGTCATGTCTGCATCTAGTTGGAGTGAGGAGAAACGCCGTTGGTGATCTTTAAGTTGTCGATATTGACGTCGAGACCCTGAAGTTAGGGACCTTCCTTTGCTTCATTTGTTGACATCGTGTCTGTAATATTGCGACAAATGTCGAGACGGTCTCTAGGTTATCTATGAACCGTCGAGATTTGGCTTCGCTTTCTGGTGGAGCCTGTTGGGAAAGTATTGTTCCCTTTTTATCTGTGTCCCTGAATTATATACAGGGATCGATGTGATTTCACCTGTAGGGCAAAAGTTTCATTCTTTCATTTTTTTTTATTCTTTCCGCGATGCTCTATCATTTCAGCTTTTATATCGCGAAGGTCGCGATTGCCCAATCATTTCGGCTATTTTTCGCGGAGCCCAATCATTTCGGCTGTTTACTTTATTTTTACTCGCTGCTTTTTATTGTGAGTTGCCCAATCATTTCGGCTGTTTATTTTATTTTTACTCGCTGCTTTTTATTGCGAGTTGCCCAATCATTTCGGCTGTTTCGTATGCATACATTTTTACTTGCTGATTCTGTTTGCAAGTTGCCCCATCATTTCGGCTATTTTGTATACATTTTTTTTTTTTGCGAGTAGGGAATTTGGGGTCTGATACCAATCTTGGCATCAGTATCGATGCGACTGGAATATTGCCAGGAGCGAATTATCATTTGCCTTGAAAGGACTTGGAATTTGATACCGGTTTAGGCATCAGCATCGCTGCAACTGGGATATTGCTAGAAGCGAATCATCATTTGCCTCTGTCGATGTTGAACAAAGGTGGCTTAGTAAACAGGGTTAAGGGTCCTGTCGACTAAGGCTTTTGACTTCACGAGCCGTAAGGGTCTCACAAAGGTATTTCTCCCTACAAGTCGTGAGGATCTGGTAGGTGTGTGTTCTCCTTAGGGATCGTGAGGATTCCTAAGTGTATGTTCCCCTGTAAGTCGTAAGGATCTTACAAAAGGATTTTCTCCTTATAAGTCGAGAGGACTTACAAGTGTTGTTTGCTGTACAAGCATATCCCTAGTCGCGGATGGGATTTTGTTAGGGAAATATTTATTCGTGCCCGTGGATTGTATACAAGGGTCAATATGAGCCATTTGTAGGGCAATATCGAAGGTTGTGGGGGCTTCTTAAGAACAGGTTAAGGTTTCTGTAACTTAAGACTTTCAAATCTTATGAGCCGTAAGGGTCCCACAAGAGAGTTCTCCTTACGAGTCGTGAGGATCTCGCAAGTGTATCTTCTCCTTCGGAATCGTGGGGATCCCTAAGTGTGTTGTTCCTTTGTGAGTCGTAAGGATCTCACGCAGGTGGTTTCTCCTTACAGGGTCGAGAGGACCCTATAAGTGTTTCTTAACGAGGTTGCGCCCTTTCAGGTTTTCACAAACACTCGCCGGTAGCCCTGCTGTTTTTACTCACGGTGCCCTTTCGGGTTTTCATCCGTGCCCATTTTGCTTGTGGACATACCGTTTTTTTTTATTCTCTTTTTTTTTCCCTTTTTTCCTTTTTTTCTTGTCTTTTCATTTTCTTCTTTTTTTTTTTTAAACGAGGTCGCACCCTTTCGGGTTTTCACGAACACTCGCCGGTAGCCCTGCTGTTTTTACTCACGGAGCCCCTTCGGGTTTTCATCCGTGCCCATTTTGCTTGTGGCCATACCGTTATTTTTTTATTTTTATTTTTTTAACGTCAGACTGAAGATGCTGCGGGTTGGGAGTATTTTAACGACGTTTCGGTCATTTGCAAGTTTTAGGACATTGCGGTCCGCCGTTAGTTTAAGGACGTTTCGGTCCGTTGTTAGTTTAAGGACGTTTCGGTCCGTTATCCAGTTTTTAGGACGTAGTGGTCCGTTAGGCTTTCTCTATGAATGAGCATGATGCCCCCGGCGTGTCCATATTTTTCGGAGCATGCGGTTGTGGCGGGTTCACCTTCCAAATTTCGGACAACGCGAACTTGCCCTGTTGGTATTGGTCTTCAACCCAGTTCTTGAAGACGTAGCAATCCTCGATCAGATGACCTACCGTTTGGTGGTAAGGGCAATAATTAGGATTATTAATATCGCCTGGCCGCAATGGACGTTTTGGATTCGGCAGATTGATGAGTCTGTCACACACTGCCAGCTCGAACAGTCCCCTTGTTTTATCTTGCGGAAACGAGTAAGGACGTTTCAACTTTTCCTGGAGGGGTTGCCGCTTGTTGCTTTGGAGAGCAACCGGCCTAGGGTCACCTGATTGTTGTTGAGTGCTGGCGACGAGGGCCGTTTTTCTTTTTCCTTTATCCTTTTTGTTCGATCCTTTGTTTACGGGGCCGAGATTTTTTCCGAGTAGCATGCGATTGCACGGCTGAACGTTCTCGCAGCTTCTCAATTCCTTTATTTTTGAAATAGATTCCCCGAGGGAAGAGTTGGGGGTAGCTTCATCGTCAGAGTCGCTTCCAAAGGTGATAATTTGTGATCCCTTGAAGTCGGCTATATGACAGTCGGCGGTGGCTCTTTTGCGCTCATCTATCGCATTTTTCCGATGTCCACAAGCTTCACACTTTGTCCTGTCGAAGTGTCGCTTTTGAGCAACATACCCTTGCCACCAACAGTTAAAGGATTCGCTGTCTTCGGTAGGATGTATGATCTTCTAATGATATAAACAGAAGTTAGGGTGCATCTCTACCTCAGAGAAAGGATTTTCTTCGGAGGGCGGTAGCTTCATTCCTACTTATAGAGCTTTGGCGAACCGTTTCCTCGTCTTGAATTTGTTTTTACCCGCAGTGTATGGCTTTTGATTTGACGGGAATACCTTGGTTCTTTCCAGTATGGCCATTTCATGCTCTTGATTGGCTTTTGCTTTCAAACGAATTTCATTTAGGAAAGCATCGATCAACTTGTCTGAAGGCCGCGGAATTTCTGTTTCAGGGTCCGCCGTTGATTTCTCAGCGCAAGGATCCTCCTCATCATCCGTCAGTGAATGAGAAATCACATGACAAGTCGCTACGTAGTCTTCGGATTCATCCGATAAGTTTCCTCCATCGTTTTCATCCTTGACGAAAGAACAAGTTGCCCCCGGCGTGTCCGTCTTCCTTGGAGAGTGCGGCTGTGGTGGGTTTACCTTCCAGCTTTCAGACAGCGCGAACTTGCCTTGCAGGTATTGATCCTCGATCCATCCCTTAAAGACGAAACAATCCTCAATTGGGTGACTTACCGTTTGGTGGTAAGGGCAATAATTGGGATTATTAAGATCGCCTGGCTGCGACAGACGCTTTGGACTCGGCAGATTAATAAGTCTGTTGCGCACTGCCAGCTCAAACAGTCTTCTCGTTTTATTCTGCGGAAACGAGTAAGGACGTCCCAGCCTCTCTTCGAGGGATGGGCGTGGACGCACGTTGTTTTGGCGAACGACCGGCTTTGAGTTGTTCGACCGTTGTTGAGTATTGGCAACGAAGGTTGCCTTCCCTTTGCCCTTTTCATTCCAAGGCTCTGTCTTTGAAGAAGAAGGCCTATGGCCCATCTGTTCCATTTGGGCTAATTTTTCAATCAAGGCCTGGAAGGTGGTCGGCCTGAAGAACATCATGAATTGTGAGATGGTCGCCTGCGGATCGAGAGTGCCCACAAACATGCCTACCGCAGGTGCCTCTTCTATGCGTTGTTCGCATTTCGACCATAGGTTCCGCCATCGTGTTGCGTATTGGACCCACGTTTCGCTTGGCCTTATCCTGGCATTTATCAATGCTGTTATCGGAGTGCGTTCACTAGCACTCGCGAATCTTTGTGTAAACAGCAGCTCCATCTCTGCAAATGTTTTGATAGAGTCGTTAGGCAGCTCCGAATACCATTCAAAGGCTGTTTCTGCTAAGCTGTCGACGAATTGACGTAGCAACAATTTGTCATCGCCTCCAGTATTGCCGCATAAGGCCCTGAATTGAGCGACATGCTGATGCGGATTCCCTGTCCCTTTATATACGTGGAATTTAGGGATCGTATATCCTGGCGGGTAATTGATTTAGTTATACCAGCTCGGATACGGTCGTCCGGTTCTAACAATTTGCCCAGCCGCTTCATTCGTCTGATGAACCCGGATCTGCTGAGCTATATATTCATCTAGGTCAACTTTGGAGATTGCCTCCTCCTTGGCTGTTGACAGAGCCGGCGGAGGATTTGACGTTTCTCCCCTGTCGTCTTCAAGGACGATCGGAGGCTCTTCAGCAGGAGGGTCCGGCTGTAACATCATCCCTACCATATCTTGGAAGAGGAGTGTCATCTGTTTTATGTTAGTCGCTTGCTCTGCAGCTTCTTTGTCCCTCTTTTCGAGGACTCTGCGTAAAAAGTCAGCGTCCGTTTCTTGTTCTTGACGCTCATCCGAGGATGTTTCAGAGCTTTCTTTTGGCCCAGTGAGTGCAACCATTGTAGTCATCATTTCCTGAAGCTTTTGTTGTTGCTCCTGGGCTTTCGTCACGGATCGGGTGAGCGGTCGGTGGCCCGTAGAAGTGCGGCTTTCCTCCTTTCCAGAAGCCATATAAACTGTGTGCACTACCATGCCCCCAGACTTGGGGCGTTTGTGTTCGGTGTCTTTGCGATTCGCCAAAGACACATGGGATTTTTGCGGCCTCCTTTTTTGAGTGATTGGAGTTAAGGGAGCCGTTGTAGTGGGCATCCAAGTAGCTCTTGTTTTTTGTGGCTTGACAGAGTAATCCTTCTCCTGCCGCACCTTCATCTTTTTCTGTCGATAAAGATGGTTTTCATTAATCACTGACTCCTGGACCTGTCGCCAGACCTTGTAAATTTTAGAGGACAGCCGTTGAGGGGGCTGCTCTAACTTCTTCTCTGGAGTATTCTCCACAGGTGAAGGAGTTCGTTTCAACATCGCAGTAGGAGAGTTTCTGCGCACCTTGTTGAGCAGTTCAAAGCTGTTCTTGGTTGGAACAGCTGTATCGATCCCAACCGTTGGAGCTGGCGGAGTTATCTCAGAGGGGGAGTTGCCCCCAGCCTTCCTTACTCGACGCCAGTGGCAACGTCGAGCGTGTCGTGCTGATGGAGTTGTTTCAGCTATAGGGGTGACCTCCTCATACCCCCTGTGTCGGTCAGAATATACTGGTACCAGCTTTTTAAAGATCGACGTCCGTTGAACGGGGACGGCCAATTTGTCAGAAGCGGACTTCTGAATATGGGAAGCAACCTTGGTGATTTTGCCAAGAACGAGAGTTGGAATGGCTATCCGCTTCGGGATAACGCCTTCTGGTATGGCAGGCTTCTTCATGAGCCTGTTAGAGCTCTGGCCTAGTCCGTTAAAAACTGAAGCAGTGGAGTTGGACGACCCGTTGAGAGGGGTCGCGGCAGTGGTGAGTCGATCGAAGACCGACTTCTTTGGAGCTTCTTGCAATGTCATTGGGGCGTTGAAGCTCATTGATGGGAGCATGGTCCCAAAAAATAGTCCAGTGGTGGCTTGAGCCACCTGCTCCACCGGCATTTTGAAAAGGGAGGCCGCTTGGGGTCCATAAGTCACTCCTCCAGCAATGACGGAGCGAGAGTTATCGCTGCGGACGGTGCAGTTCGAAGCCATCGATTTTCTGTTTTCTGCATAGAGCAAGACAACAAATCTTAGTACCTTGAATCCACAGGCAATCACAGCAAACCGCGATTTGTTCGCGAACACGACACACGAAGTGTGGAGTGGAAAGAGGAAGAGGTCCCACCGGGCGTGCCAGAATCTGTTCCCCTCCGAACGGCGGCCGAGACGTTAGGACGTCTGTGCCTGAGGTTCGGGGCAGATGCTATTTGGTTTTACCCGTCTACCTCTCCGAAGATGCCAAGTTGATTTATGGCACCGTGTATCGAAGGTTTAGACGAATGCGGCCGATGTAGCAGACTTTGTCAGATTCCCCCTCGCTTGAGGGGTTTTTGATTGTGGGGACGCTCTTCCCTGCAGGCGCAAGCCCCTGCAGTTAATTACGCTACCGCATCGCAGTAGCCACTTTCTCCTTCTCCAGAATTTCACTTCGTGTCGCGTGTGTTTGTTTTGTTTGTGGTTGCCCGTGGATTGTATACGGAGACTGAGTAATACCGTCGCCTGTAGGACGTGGATTGGTCCAAATCCGTATTTACTTAGATTTTGGTTTGATGTTTTAGTTTAAGGATGCGTTAGCCTCGTTGAGGCTAAGATCAACTTAAACGTGACTCATTTAATATATGGCCGTCGGGACTCGTCACCTCTCTAACGTCATTGAAGGATTACAACGACAGGTGTCAGAGGAGTTCGGAGATGTACCCTCAAACCGAAGTTGATTTAGGGTTTTATATTTCATTTGAATGTTTAAGGATACGTTAGCCGTGATTGGGGATAAGATCAACTTAAATGGGACCGTTTAGATCCGGCAAAAGAGCATTTGGAGGCTCTATTGTTCCAGTTTAGGGAGATTCGTAGTCCAATTTGGGACTAAAGTCTGTTTGGAGGATACGTTAACCATTTTTTAGGCTAAGATCGACTCAAACGTTTGTTAAGGATACGTTAGTCCAGTTTGAGACTAAGGTCAACTTAACGGGACCATTTAGGTCCAACAAAAGAGCATTTGGGCTCTATTGTGCCAGTTTAGGGACGTGGTGGTCCGTATTCCAGTTTAAGGACGTGGTGGTCCAATGTTAGTTTAGGGACGTCTCGGTCCGACATTAGTTTAGGGACGTCTCAGTCCGATATTAGTTTAGGGACGTCTCGGTCCAATATCCGATATTAGTTTAAGGACATCTCGGTCCAATATTGATGTGTGGTCGTTGGGACCCGTCACCTCTTTGACGTCGTTGAGGAATTACAACGATGGATGTCAAAGGAGTTCGGAGATGTACCCTCGAACCGGATGTAAATTGATTTAGGAGAGCCATTTTGCTCAGTCAATTTAATTTAAGGACTTATGGACACAATTGGGCTAAGTCCAGTTAAAAATGTCCAATATTTTATTTGCATTTGTTTTTATTTTTATTTGGGCTTTGCCCAGAAAAGATGCGGGGCATCAATTTGTTTTGGGCTCTGCCCTTTATAAATGATGCAGAGCATCAATTTATTTGGGCTCTGCCCTTTTATTGCCTTGCAATTTATTTTGGCCTGTCAGGTCATTTTGATTTGGGCCTAGCCCTTTAATTAATGCATTGCATTTGTGCAAAACACTGTTAATTTGAGAATCTTTTAGATTCAAGAACCGATGGTTCATAAAACAAGTGCAAAGCACTATTTGATTTAGATCTAAGAAAGAAAAGAAAGTTTTTTCTAAAAGAAAGTTTTTTCTTGTTTTTTCTTATCTCAGAGAACCAAATGTTCATGAAAGTGCAAAGCACTATTAATTTAATAACCTTTTAGGTTCAAGAACCGATGATTCATAAAACAAGTGCAAGGCACTAATGAATTTAGATTTAAAAAAAATAACAAGTTTTTTCTTGTTTTTCTTATCTCAGAGAACCAAAGGTTCATGAAAGTGCAAAGCACTATTAATTTAATAACCTTTTAGGTTCAAGAACCGATGGTTCATAAAACAAGTGCAAGGCACTATTTTATTTATTTATTTATTTATCGTTGAAGATCTATGATCTTGTTCATAAGAGAATTTTCTCTTCTTTAAAAGGTTTTTACCTTTTTTTTATTCTTCAAGAGTTCTCTTCTCTTTTTTTTTTAGCAAGATCTTGATGCCTTTGAATTGAGGTCTAAGGTCATTTTTATAGTGCCCATAAATTAGTTAAAGTTTGTTAAAGAAATCATTCTCTGAGTGATTTGGGGAATTTTCCCCACCGTCGGATCTTTAATCCAAAGGACTCTGTTTTACAGAAGAAATTTTCTTGTTTTAACAAAAACAGAAAAGATTTCCTCAAATCTTTATTCTGTTTTTTGCATAACTCCTCAGCGCGTGACACGTGTCGTGCAGCGTTTACGCAACTGCGCAGACACGTGTCGCGCAATAAAATTTTTTTATTTTTATTTTTTTATTATTATTATTTTTTTTATTTTTTTATTACTTTTTTTTTTACTGCGCAGCGCGCAGTGCTTTTTTTTGTCTCTCTCTCTCTCTCTCTCTCTCTCTCCCTCCAGAGCTTTGCTCTTATAGAGTACACTACTTCATTTATTTTAACTTTAATTTTCTTTTTAATTTTCAAGACAGAGCTTTGCTCTGATTGGAGAAAAACAGAAGTATTGCTTCTTTTCCCACCTTGGAATTTAAACAGAGTTTTGCTCTGATTGAGGTAAACACCGCTCATATGTCCTCACGATACGTGAGGAGAACAAACTTACGAGATCCTTTCGACTCGTAAGAAAACACCTTCGTGGGATCCTTACGACTCACGAAGGAAAAACACACTTGGGAGTCTCCACGACTCATAAGGAGAAAGTACACCTACGAGATCTTTTCGACTCGTAGGGAGAAAATGCTTTTATGAAACCCTTACAGCTCATAAAATTGAAAATCCTTAGATGATAGGGACCTAAACCTGTCATCTAAGACATCGCTCCCCAACGGGTAAAGGCAAATGATGAATTTCTCCTGGCACCTATGCTTCAGTGTTAGCAACGCTGATGCCGACCCTTACCCCAAAATTCTAAATTTCCGATCTAATAGACCCATAAGTCGTTAAACTGGGAACAGATGACCCCTAAGTCGTTAAACTGGGAACGAGAGAAATCCCCTCAGGGCAAATGGTGATTCGCTCCTGATACCATATTCCAGTGTAGCGGTGCTGATGCTAAACCAAAACCAAAATCCACAAATCCACTCATGGCAAATGATGATTCGCTCCTGGTTCCATATTCCAGTGTAGCGGTGCTGATGTCAACCCAAATCAAATCAAACCAACAACCCCGGCGAAAGAATCATGCTTCGTCTCAGAATGTACCCCGTGTCGAAATCATGCTTCGCCACGGAGTATCTACCTTCCCTGTCGGAATTATGCTTCGCCTGGGAATCAGCCTCTACATCAAAACCCGTGACACTCCGTGTCGGGGAAATGTCGACCACAGACACTCCATGACGGGGACAAGTCAACCACCGACCTCCCTGTCAGAATTATGCTTCGACTCGGAATCAAGTCAACAAGCGACCTCCCCGTTGGAATTATGCTCCGACTTGGAATCAAGTCAACCAGCGACCTCCCCGTCGGAATTAAGCTCCGTCTTGGAATCAAGTTGACCAACAAGCTCTACATCGGAATCATGCTTCGTCTCAGAGTGTACCCCGTGTCGAAATCATGCTTCGCCTCGATGTATCTGCCTTCCCAGTCGAAATTATGCTTCGTCTCGGAATCAAAGTCAACCAATGACCTCCCCGTTAGAATTATGCTCCGACTCGGAATCACGTCAACTAACAAGATCTGCGACGGAATCATGCTTCGTCTCAGAATGTACCGCGTGTCGAAATCATGCTTCACCTCAGAGTGTACCCCGTATCGAAATCATGCTTCGCCTCGAAGTACTTGCTTTCCCCGTCGGAATGATGCTTTGCCTGGGAGTTGACCTCTCCCGTGTCGAAATCATGCTTCGTCTCGGAGTATCTGCCTTCCCTGTCGGAATTACACTTCGACTCGAAATCAACCTCTGCATCGGAACTGTACTTCGTTCAGAATGTCTGTCTTGTGCCGGAACTAAGCTTCGTCTCAGGATACACCTGTCCCGTGTCTAAATTATGCTTCATCCCGGAACCCTGCGCCGAAACTATGCTTCATCTCAGAATATGCCCGACCCATTGGAATCATGCTCCGCTCTTCGGAATTATGCTCTGATCCCTTAAATCATGCTCCGATCCCGGAATCATTCTCCGATCACCGGAATTATGCTCCCAGAATGATGCTCGGCTCTTCGGAACTATGCTCCGATCCTCGGAATTATGCTCCGATCCCCGGAGTTATGCTCTCGGAATGATGCTCCGCCCCTAGAATAATGTTCCTCCTCGAAGTCCAACTCCAAGATCCATCAATTTCATGCACACAACTCATACATGCGGTGTGCATTTATTGATGGGGACACTTTGTTGGGGTCAAAAATTACACCCCGGTTGACCAAGTCAAAGTCAAAGTCAAACCCAAGTAAGCAGGCCCATGCCCAAGTCGAGCCACGCGGCCGGCCTCCCCCATGCCAAATTGAAATCATGTAATAAATAATTTTGATGTAATTTTTTATGCATAAATGTAAGAAAAATGGGCATAAACCCAAACTTTTGTAAAGCCCATGGCTTATGTGCAAAAGAAATGAGCACATGAGGCATGAGATGGACAAAAATGCCATTTTATAAAGCCCAATGGGCTATATGTAAATTTGTAAGCCTATAAAAGGCAACATGATAATGAAATAAAATATAATAATTCATTCTCTCAAATTCTAGGGTTTGTGCATCTTTCCCTTTCCTCAAGGTTCTAAAACCTTCTTCCCTCCTTTTTGAATTAAATCAAAAGTTTAACTCTTCCTTTTCTAAAAATAAACAGTTTTTCACCATCAAACCCTTGAAGGGGAACTCAGATCTACCATCAGATCTCAAAAATGAGAGATTTTTAAATCTCACCTCCTTTCTTCAAGATCCGGCCAACCGAGTATAAGAAGAAGGAGACCCATCTCCAAAAATCCTATCTTGGGAAAATCCAGGGTCAAAGTGGAGAAGAAAAGGGCCCCCTTTGATCATTTGCAAGGATTTCTGGGAGTTTAACTCCATTCAAGATCCGTTGGAGTTCAACTCCATAAATTAATCTCTTTTAGGAGTTTAACTCCGGAAGTCAAATCGGGAGCATAGCTTCCAGTGCAGGGACTAAGTCATTTTTTCTGCTGACACCCAGCGCCCGCATGCCAGGCACGTGGGGCGCCGACGCCCAGCACCCGCGTGCCAGGCACGTGGGGTGTCGGCACCCGCGTGCCAGGCTAGAAAAATATTTTAACGGGGCGCTGTCCCGCACCGAGTTAAAAAAAATTTATGCACTCCACACTAAATATACCTCTCCTTTGGACGCTATTCTTCCATTTTTTTTATGCACTCCACACTAAATATACCTCCCCCGCTATGGTCAATTGAAGGTTCCCTAGCTCCAAAGACGAGAGATAATTAACGGCAGCTTAGTCCGTGGCTGCCGGAGATTCGGATCCCCACAATTAATAAACCCCCGCCTATCCTAGGCAGAGGGAATCTGTAGTACGCCTGATAAGCGTGCGCTTATTCCCATCTCAATGGGGTGACGAAAAACTCCCTACATTAGGCACATGCAAAACATTACTTATCGTCCGAACAATACCGTCATGCATCTGAATTTTGACCGAACCGATACCGACTGTTTTCCAGGACGTGTTATTCCCCATTAAGACATTATCACCTTCAATAAACGGGTAAGAAATAAACCAATTCTTATTAAAACACATGTGGTGGGAGCAACCGGAATCAAGACCCCACTCATTTTTTGAGCGAGTATCGCATACGGTAATAGAGAGGGCTTCTGATGTAGAAGTCTCTTGCGCAACACTAGCAACTGAAGAGTTCTCATTTTGAACCTTTTGTTTAGCTTCCTCTTTAGCTTTGAGCTTAAGACATGTTGCTCTCATATGATCAAATTTGTGACAGTAATAACACTCAGGATTTGTATTGGTTGTCCTCCACCTAGACTTCGATATAGATCTTCCTCTAAACTTGTCTCTACTAAAAGCACTCTTTTCCGAATAACCACGTACAAATAAACCCACGTCTGAATTTTCACTTCCGCTAACAGACACTTTCTGCCTCAACTCTTTAAAGTGCAAGGCAGATTTAACATCTTGTAAAGAAAGTGTATCTCTACCATATAACATGCTATTAACGAAATTCTCGAAAGAATATGGTAGCGAACATAACAAAATAAGGGTTTGATCTTCTTCTTCATTTTAACGTCCTTATTTTTTAAAATCATAAGAATTTGATTTAACCGATCTAAGTGGTCTTTAATGTATGTACCTTCCCTCATGCGAAGGGTTAAGAGACGCTGCTTCAAATAGAGTTTGTTCATGAGAGACTTCGTCGTGTACAAGATCTTCAACTTGAGCAACAAACCAGCTGCCATCTCTATATCTGCGACTTCCCGTAGAACTTCATCAGCCAAAAAAATCTGGATAGCACTGTGTGCTTTCATTTCAAGTTCTTCTTTCTGATCATCTGGCATGGATGCAGGCAACTTGTCATTTCCGAACAATAATTTGACCAATCCTTGCTATACTAAAAATGCACGCATTTTCACGTGCCACAAACTAAAACTATTTTTACCATTGAACTTCTCTACTTTGTAATTTACCGTAGCCATCGGACCCAGAATAGATTAATACCAACGCTTTGATACCAATTTGTTACGATGAACGAGTCCCAACACAAATATACGACACACAAAATAGAGTACACACCAATTGCGGGATTAAAAATGGGCAGCACACACAATTTAACGTGGTTCGACCAGATCGACCTACGTCCACGGACGAAAACAACAGCAACAGGATTCTATTATCTCAAAGAGTACACAAAAGAGTTACAATACTCTCGATCTTATCCAATTCACACTACAAGAGAACACTCACAAAAGAACACTCAAAAAACAAAAAGCAGCACAAAATAAAAAGGAGAGAAGAGAGCAGAACAATTCTCAATGCAAAACTCTTCTCTAATGTTTTTTTCTCTTATGCTGATCAATGCAAGCCTTCCCTCTATTTGTAGACAAAAGCATGAAGCATTAAACATGCTTCACCTTTGTCAATATGCATGACAATGCATATGAAAGCAATCAATGATGTCTGCTTCATATGGGAGATATTAATAACTCAAGGGCTGCTTGGCCCTTTTTTTCAACGGCAGTGGATAACAAGTCATATCAACATCTGTTGTAATTCAGATACGTAGTCGCGTTAAAATTAGGAAGAACTAAGATGGGTCATGAGAAGGCCCAAATGAATGAGATACAGTTGTGAAAAAATATTGGTAAAGGCAACAGCAAGGAGATAGTTACATAATATGTTGGTTACTCATCATCATCATCTAAGTCGTTTTTATTCAAAATTGTGGCTGACATTTAAGCAAAATTCGACAAATTAAAAGGTTTGACAAAATTTTATGACCAACTGTCACGCCGATGTCAATTCACTCTTTATAAGTGAATAAGTCTCTTATTGAGGAAACTATGACGGAAGAGGGATTAGTCATAATCCTAATAATCAGTTGGCCGACTTTAAAATTGTTTTGATTATGAACAGTGTCTGGAAGGATGAAACACATGCATGATATATTTGCTACAGAAAATTTACATTCAATTCTAATACAGCGATAAAGCCAAGAGCGAAGAAGAACATATTTCACATCTTTAATTTCTTGTTGGATGAGCTAGATTAACTTTCTCCTTCAATAAAGAGAAAAGGCCAATTTTCTCATGTAATTTCTTTTAAGGACGCAGTTACCATGATCACATGAATAAGTAAAATGAAAGCAACATGATAGGGAAACCTGAAGGTGGCAAATGGGTCAAGCGGTCCGTGGCCAGGCCCGGTCTGAGCGACACATGGCGGGCCACGGATCAGCCCGGTTGAGAGGGCTGGACTAAGATACTGAATTTGAACCAATTCTCTTCAAGACCAATACCTAAGACTATCGCTTTTGACCAACTAGGCTATCTTAACTTTCTGTTATGGTTGCTGATATTATTTGTTTTTATTGCTTCTCTCTTTAGAGTTGTAAAAAAAATTAACAATATGGCAGTAGGGCTGGCCCGACAGGCCCGGCCCTACCCGCTCCAATCCGGGCCCACGTCCGGGCCTTCTTAAATTATATAGCTTTTACATTTTGTCAAAAGGCTAAAAAGGTATCAATCCTGCAACAAAATATTTTCATTTAGAGCTTGATTTTTAAATTCGGTTACCGATCTGCTTGATTTTAAAGAATGTGAAAATAACTCTAAAACAAGTTTGCAACAAGTGTGGTCTGTATTGTTTCTTTTTCCGACTTTGAATTTATCTCGCCGATTCAGATATGTGTTAGCATCACAAAGATAGCATCACAAAGATTTATTATTGATATCTAGGATGGAACTTGGGAAAATGATAATAGGAAACACAGGTCACATCTGGAGTCACCGGAGAGTTGGGTTGGATAGAAGGCATTTGGGAAATTGGAAAATCATATTGGTTTCCACTATCTGTTGGAATATCTTGCTAGAGAGAAATAATATTCTTTAATAATTCAAAAAAATCGATATTGAATATCTTAAATATGACTGGAGCTAATATTGAATTCTGGTCAGGTGGTGCCGTAAAAAGAATCAAGAAAAAGGCAAGGACGATTACAGAGGACGACGATTCAGTTGCGGGCATGGGTAATCCAGCTACCCTTTGTTTTGGCGGACCGTACATCGCAGGACGGAGGAGGCCAACATTAGGCAATTACGGTTTTCAAGGAACAGTTTATGTGGCAGCGGAGGTTACTGTTTTCTTTTTACGAGAATAAAACTTGTATTTAACTTTTCCATAGACGACGAGTTATCCTCTGTTTTTTCTTTCTTTTTGTTCTTGACTTTTTGATGTTGTTTGGTTAAATGTTGTTTGGTTAAATGTTGTTTTATTAAACTCCCACTCTCTCTCTCTCTACCTTTGTTATCCTCTCTCTCTCTCTCTCTCTCTCAATAAGTAGTTTCATTCTCTTAGTAGCAAGAAACCATTTCCTTTCTTATCACATATGGAAAGATAGATTAATTAGGATATGTATTCTTCCATTTTGAATTCGAATCAACCTTTTCATCAAAACAAAATTTTTGGAAAAAGAACACAAATTTGAACCAACCTCTTATGCTAATTAATGAGAAAACTTACGGTTAGATTGAGATATTAGGGAAAACTGATACCAAGGGTTACAACATCTTAGAGGGGTGTAGGCTCACCGAAGTTCATTGCATATTCTCGTTTAAGAATCACCATTTCTCGATCAAATATTGTTTTCTTCGGGTTAGAATTAAGACCATAACATCTTGAGCGAAATAGATTTTTTAAACACTTTTAAGAAGTTCAAAACTTCTAATCTAGTATCATAAATGTTCACGGACAATTGGGGTGAAAACCAGATGGGGCTAAACCCGAACCCGACTTGCTTGAAAATATAAGGCTTTTCTATCTGAAATACACGTATCAACCCGTTCATAACCCGGAATTTGACATGTTTGCATCCATTGAACCCGGGAACTGGCCCAGTCTGTATCCGAACACGAACCTTCTTTACTAGATGAGAAATCTCACTGTTGGATTGAGATATAAGGGAAAATTGATGCCAATGTTTAGCCTTATAGAGGGGCCAAACTCACAAAAATTCATTGCATAATTTTTTTCCAAGTAATATCCCTGATATTGTTCATTTAATTTCTTCGGATCAGAATTAATACCTTGATTTCTTGAGTGAAATAGATTGCTCAAAACTTTCGATGAAGTTCAGAACTTTAAATCTAGTATTATAGACGTTAATATGTGATTGAGATTTAAATTTGGTTTTGATCCTTTTATTTGCAAAATCATAATTATCTATTTGTACATGGAATACCTAAAATGGAGAATAAGGATTCATCCAGCATTTGATATATGACTTAATTTGTATAACATAATTTTCTAATATCTAAAGCTTGTGGATTTGAAAATCTTGAAGTCGAAGTATATTTATATAGAAAGTCCAAAAATATGTTAGTCATTGTGTTATTTGTGTTATTTAACTTAACTATCTCAAAAAAGGAGTATTTACCAAAAACCTGCCCTATTTAGTTTAAGAGAGAGAAAATTTGACTATTTAACGCCTACTCTTATCCCTGTTACAGATTGATTCTCTGCATGTAATGGAAAATCTTCTACCACCGTCTTTAGATTCTTATCCAAGAATTGGTACATGACCAGAAGTAAATTCTGTTTCATATTTATTTTATTTTTATAATAAAGCATACGATATCATCTTCACCACATGTTTCATTCGAAAGAAAATAGCAAGACTAAAATTCTAATTATATAAATGCCTATTTTTTAACTAAACATGTAGAATCCCGACGTTTATAAAATGAACAAATAATAGAAAAACAGAGCGAAACATAAAAGGAGATAACATGAATCCAACCAATACATTGCTACTAATATCCATATATTTATTATTATTATCATTATTATTATTATTATTCATATCATAAGCATTCAATTTCATCGGCAAGCACCATACATCAAACATCTTTGTACAAAAATTCACTTCACTTTTTTTCCCTCTAGATATCAACACACAAAAGCAATCCAAAATGAAAAAGACCCAAATGACTAATCAATTGCCGGCCCGGCCGAAAACAATATAAAACAATGCTCGTCCGAAGCCCAGCAGGTGTCAAGCCTGGACTCAGTCCATGTCATGCGGCGGAGGGCGCCATGATGTACTTCACGCGCCTGGCCTCCGACAGCGCCGCCTTCAGCACAACCGACGGCTCCACCTCGGCCGCAGGAGCCGCAGGGACCCCCATGTAGTCGAGGGTGGGGTCGTTGTAGATGTCCCACCATTTCTTCACCAGCATCTTGATGTCCTCCCTGTCCATGTTCTCCTCTTTGCCGGTGTACCTCCACGGCTTCGACCCCTGTCGAAATTACCCAATTGCCCTCGGCTTCATAATACATTATTTTAAAATTTCAACGAAATTCAGGCACCGACATATCAGCCAATACTAAAACAGACCGGTATATCAAACTTAATGCTAGATCATTTAATATTAGTATATGACAAAGGCAAACAAATTTTAAATATATATATATATATATATATATATATCTTTTAATATTTTATTAGACTAGTATACCAAATATCTGTATATAATTTCTTTCCAAAAAAATAAATACATACATGGGGTATATAAAGCGACGGTTAAGATGGAGCCACGTACCGCAGCGCAGTAATGGACGACTTTGACCTTGTCCAGCTGTACATTCTCAGGGTGCCTCCACAGCATAGCCAGCACCAAGTTGTACACCAGAGGGATAGGCTTGTAAATGTCCCTGAAAAACATATTCAGGAAATCTATACAACACAAAAACACACGCAAAATTAATATTCCATTTTTCCCAAAATGCCCCTTCCGAAACCTCGAAATGACGGATAAGCACCTGCTCGGCAAATGGAGTAGGGGTGGTGATCTTGAGCATAGAAAGCAGCTTCTCGCAGGTTGAGATGCTCGGCTCGAAGACGAGCATGCCGGCGTTGAAGTAGAGTGACGGCGGTGGCCCATCTTCTCGACGGGCCACGGGACCCTGTTGGGGCACTGCTGGCAGTAGCCGATCTTGTACTGTGGGGTGTGGCTCCACGTCTTCTCGCAGAAGCAGTCCATGACGGCGTAGAAGCCGCCGTCGGGGAGGTCGAAGAGCTCGTCGATGTTCTCGTACACCTGGATGTCTGCGTCCAAGTACACCATCTTGCTGTACTCCACAAACTGCAGTGAAAAGGCGATCTTCGTCATTCGTCGTTTCGAATCAAAACAATATCGGATATATACAATTCAGTTCAGGAATCTTTATAGTATTTTCGCACGCGGTGCGCACGTGCATATGTTTGATACCGTGGGGGATTTTCTTTACGAATCTTGAAGATTCCTGGATCACCCCCATAAGAAATTAAATTTTATCTGGCTACCCTTTTTTTAATAAAATGTTTTACCAGGCAATGATTAGTCGAAATATTTTTTCTAGGTATGATATTTATTTTAATAAGAGTTTTATTTAGTTGTGATTAAAGAGAAAATGCCACACATGTCATGAGAATCAGAATCAAATCGAAATTACTTAAAAAGACCCCCTCCCTTTCTTAAAATAGTAAAAGACTGTCATTTTTTAGAGAGAAGAGAAAAATTTGAACACGGTTGCAACCACATGATTTCTAACTGTATATCACTCACATCCCAGATGCGGAGCTTGGAGTAGTTGATAACATAATACGCCATGGCAAACCGTGTCTGGTTATCCGGCGGGTACACGGGCTCGATCTCCCTCACAATACACCCCTGAGCCTCCAGCATCCTCCGGTGGCTCACTGGAACATCCGGCAGCACCGCCACCACAAGGGGGGTACCTCGTGCCTGTCTTCCTCAGCCCTTTTGCCAGCCCAACCGCTCCCTTCACGTAGTCCCCGGCCCCGGCCAGGAACGTCACAAACGCCCTCTGCGGCATGCTGGCCGCCTTCTTGAGCCCGGCTGCATCGACCAAGTCCTTGCTATGATTTGTGGTGCCATTGCAACAAAGAGGATTTGAGAGTTTGGAATTGGGTTGGCTTGAGATTCTTGAGTTGAGTTCAATTTGAGGTTTGGGGGTTTAAATAGAAGAGAGGGGGAGGGGGGGGGGGGGGGGGGGGGTTATTGCAAAAGGAAGATTATGTAGAGGGGGTACTTTGGGGATTGGAGGAAAGTGCTGGAATGGCCCTCATGTTTTTCTTGGCATTTGGTGAGCTGCTGGTGCAGGATAAGGGTTGTTTATGGGTAGCGGGCCGAGTTTTGGACAGACCCGTTATTAGTTATTAGGTTTATCCAAATATATATATATATATAATATATATATATATATATATATATTATTGTTTTACATATGATTTGCTTGCTAGATTTGTTTTTCTTCAAGATAATGTAATTAAGATGAATATATCCCCAATGGGCTGCTCCAAGTCTTTTATATTCCAATCATTAATATAATTCCATGTTTGTATATATAAGATTTATGTTTGACAATTTTCCCATTCCAAAAGAGGTAAAACTAATGATAAGGATGTTTCTATGTTTTTCACAACTTTCCTAATTGATCTATGATGAATTCACCATTGTAAGGATCATTAATTATGTTATATATTTGATTCAGTGTACAATTTGCATTAACTTGAATCACTCAGAATATTCTAAAATTAATAACACACGCGGTTTTCTAAGGAGCACAGACATAATAGAAGAAATCCGTTTTCAGATATTGCTTATCTAAAGCATTTCAAAACTATAATACATAATTTTGTGATGGCCCCCAGATAATAATCCTTGTTTCACATTATCCATAATCTCGCATTCCTCGGCCTTAAGTGCTTGGTTAGATCGCGATTGCATATGATACATGATATCTGACGACCGTTTCATCATCAAGATCTGGCCTACACGTGCCTGCTGTCGCCTGAATTGTCCTGCCGTTGTCGCCTACAATTGGTGACAATGTAACGTGGATCTTTCTAGGATCCGATCCATTACCAAAACGGCAATGGGTCTACAATAAGGCAACTCAAAATCATAGGCCCCAAGCTACGTGCATGGCTTTGCATTATTAGTTGTAACCACCGTCACGCAGACACGTGCGCATCCCTGGCTCACGTCTCGAATCTACACGTGGCGGCCTATCATTGGCTGTGATTGGTCAACATGATTGGCTTTTTAATACGTGGCATTTAGCGCCAACAAACTTTAGAGGTTACGAGAGAAGTTAAATGAGACGTATTGAGGTTGACATTCGCTTTTTTCGGATCCGAACCGTATCGGTTACGAATCCTGACGGCCACGCGTCGTCTAGCGCCTTCTTGTAGCCTCCCGATGCCTATTGTGGGGGCCACCACGTGAGTGACGGCTACCACAAAAATTAGCAAAAAAATGAAGTCTTAATCTTAATAATTAAAATATCTTCTGTATACATAATGCAAATACGTTTGGTTAGAGGTACATCCTTATTCTTTTTTCTTAAAAAAAGAAAAATTCTCAACTCTCAAGCCCTCCATGTCATCTATCTCACCTCTCAAGCACTCCATCTCATCCTTCACTTTTTTTAAAATAAATAATTAAATAAGACTCTAGAACCCTCCACATTTCTCTCTTCCCTTCTCAGTTTTTTTAAACACGTGCAACGCACGTGCATAAATTCTAGTATATATAATTATGGGTTCGGCGGTTCCCGTATGATTCTAGTCTTACACTTTAAGATGGAAGCTGGTTATGCTGTCCATGGTATCGAGTTATGATTTTAGAGCTCAAGGTTTGGTTTTCCGGCAATCTCAGTCGTCTATGTATGCCACCGGTTGCATTTTACCACTTTATCTTTAACTTCACGTCATAGTTGGAATGTTTAAATTTACAACTCTTTTGAAATTCAGGATATTATGGTTCAGCCGCTTCCAACTTTCTTTGTAATGAAATTATAACCAATTACCAGCTGGGCTTCGCTCAGTTGGTACCAATTTCGTCTTCATTATGAGAGGTCACAAGTTCGATAACTGAATGGGTTGATTTCAGCCGGCTATATTGACCGTTTCCCCTTTCAATTACGTGGCTGCAATTTCGCCCCAACCGGGGAATGTCCCTTCTCTTCTAAGGCACCGGCCATGAAAAGAAAATGCTGCACAAAAATCTTTTTACCAAATTTTGGGGGTTGAACTGTAAATTTGACCATTACATAACTTTGATTTGGAATTGTCATGCAATTAAAAATTAAATTAATTTGGGGGTGGTAACCGACATTGTGGAGGTCGACAAATGGGCCCCACGAAATAAAATTGGAAAAAGATTTGGCTGGATTTTGCATTTGAAAATTTAATTGAATGTGGACTCAATAGTGTTGATTTTTGGAAATACTTAAATAAATGGACACATGGTAGGGTCGGTGAAAATTAATGGCTTTTTCTAAGGGGTTTGAAAGGTAAATGGAACCCATAAATGTTGGGTCCAAATATGGAAAATGTTTATAGTTGCATGAAATTAAAATTATAATTGGGATGTTTCAACAACTTTCACTCAAAAACTAATTAGGTTTTGTTAATCATTAACTTTTTCTTGGATCCTTTGGTTTTTAACTAATTTTTTTTTTACACAAACAACCATTCTCATTAATTTATGATACGTTTTGTAAACGCATATAACGAATATGTTGGATACAAGGAGTACTCTGAATACTGAAAGATGGATGTCTGAGCATGCAGAATGACTTAGGGTATTGCTGTATTTTTAGAAAATATGGCAATAAAAGGTATTAAAAGTCGATTTTTCATAACTGTTTTGTGGGCTCGTGGTGTCAATCTTGATCTTTATGGACTAAATCCTTTGAAGATCAATTTCCACGCAATTTCGATACTCTTCCACTGTCATTTAAAAAACGGAAAATGTTTTGCTTTCTGGAAACCGTTGAATTTGCAATCCTGCAGTTGAAGGGCAAGTAGTGATATACGTGGAACTGGATGAATGGTGACGGCCATTAAAAATACTGATAGATATTTTTTTTTCCGTGTTTTGAATTAGGTGATGTTTTAATACCAAAATGGATAATAAGTGTGGCACTAAGGGATAACGTAGGGTCCATGATTCACAAGGTGCTGGAATACTAAATTCTCCAAAGTTGTTGTCATTGTAACATGAAAGATATGGACTTTTAGCATCTTTCTTGTACCTATGTTTTAATGAGGATAAACTTGTGAGCTCGTCTCATGACACATATATGTGAGATATATAAATGTTATGTACGTGGAGAATGTTAGAAACTTTGATGATTCTTTCAAGTAATATTATAATTATAGGGATAAAGAGCTATCATATTCAACATCTTCGAGTATCTCTATGTTCGACTTTTTCATGACTTTCTTAAGCAATCTATCTGTCTTTTTAATTATTCTGCTCTTTTAACTTGCTTAAGAAGCTATCTAAGTAAATTTCATAAGCAAAAACGGTAGGCCAGGATGTGGAGTTAGGTTAGCTGTGGTTTATTTTAAAGTGGAGATAGAGAGGGTGCAAACTGCGGTTTGCAAGTCTCAAACTAAAAAAATGGAGTTTACAAAACTTTGATCAAATTGAAGCTGAGATGACTGCAGTTATCTCAAGTTTTGGTCTGAGATAAACTGTAGTTATCTCAACTCCAAAATGGCTGCCAAGCAATGACGGATTCAGGAATTTTGATCAGAGGGGACACAATTGACAAAGTACAAACTAACGCCTAACAGAACAAACTTTCATTATAAATAATATCGAGCCTCAAAAGTAATATTGAAAACCGGTGCTTCCTTGGTTACGGTATGAACAATTACATCTTAACTGCTGAAAATTTTATTTGAATTAAAAATTTAAAGAAAACTGTACTTCTCATTAATTAATATAGTGTGAGGATTTCCTCAAAAATGCAGTGTGAGTGTGAGTGTGAGTGAGTGTGAGGGATGATTGTTTTTCTAATCAAAACTCTTTTGGATTGAAAATGGTTGTAGATTAATATCCAACCTTAATTCATATTTGTAAAAAACTATATGTATTTAACTAATTAGGTAAAGTTATGAATCAAGTATTTGAGCAAATTGATGTTGAACCGTATCTCATTCTTTCAACCACTAGGCATTCCATGCATAAAAAGAAAAAAAGACTTGAACCGAACCAAGAACTTCTTACTCAGGCATTCAAATCCAAAGCCTTTGAACCAACTTGTCAAACAATTTAATTGAAATGCTATTGAACATTGTTATTTGTATGCTTCTCGATTAATTTGAATACATAGGACAATATCTGTATATGCAAAATTCGTCAATCCAGAGTCCAGAGTGCGTGTCTCCGGGACTCTATGTGGGTCCGCCATTGTTGCCAAACAAGACAAAACCAGCATTTTGGAATTAACTTTGTGAAACTTCATGAAATGAAGTTTGGAAAACTCAACTCCATTCCCAAACAGGGCCTTAGATTGCACCGGACGCGATAGGTCATGAGAGTGCCATGAAATTATAGCAGTAAAATCTATACCGTTGAGTAAGAGATTTAGATTCCAACCCCATTCGCATGCAGCAAGTCACGAACTATTATTTCAAAAAGGAGAAGAAGAAAGAAAATAAGTTCTTTTTTTTTGGTTGCTGGGCTTATTTCCAAGAAACCACAGCACACTAGTTTTTCAAAACCATGCTATAGCTCAAACTCATCAGGAAGATCCCTTAAACTTTTCAATTTGCCGTACAAAACTCTCATGTGGAGTGGTTTGTAAAGTTTTCTGGCAATTAACGGGTCACATGATCCGCATTTGATCGATTCTTATACTTATCCTAAATTATCCATTATAATCTCATTATGTCACTCCTCCCCTCCCCCCACAAATTTTGATTCAAAAATTTCAAATTGAGATTTCTTCTATAAATCCTCAAATCTAAAGCCTTGTTCTCCAAATTAAGACAAATTACTAACTAAACAACACTAAGAGCATGATTTACTTTCAATGCATCTAGAGTATCTGTATTTTTATTAAAATAAAAGATTATTTTAGCCAATTTTTGTAATAGATAATCGCAAGGGGTTCCTGTGTAATAAAATAAAAGTTCGGGAGGTTTTCATGATAGATTTAAATTACATGGTGGTTCATGAAAAATCGAGTAAAACATTTTTATGTGAAATAAGCCCTTTTTTTTGGCAATGTTTAAAAGTGGAAGTAATGTGGGCTTTGCCAAAACTCAAGCGGCTTTGTAGGCTCGTTTTAACTCCAACACTTTGTACTATTTAAGTAGCATTTGAGTGTTTTTTAAGCGTTTTGGCTCGCTGGGCAAAGATGATGTTTGAGCTAACTTAATCGCTTTTTTCCGGAACTGATCCTTAAGACTCGTCTAAGCACACACCCACATCCACACACAGAGCACACACAAACACACAGCACACACACGCACCCAGACCCGGGGACCGACGAATTTGCCTTGAAAGCATTAATTTATGTCCGTTTCCCATCATAGGGTTCGAACCCCACACTCTCCATACCAGCCGAGCTGTTGCTCATCGGTACTTAATCATAAAAATAGGCATAAGGCCTTAAATGCAGTTAATCCTAGACATAAGAAATGCCCGTTTGACCTAGTTTTCAGGTTACCAAAACGAAATCAATGCGGTCGTGCTCGACCACAACTCAAACTAACTACGGCCGGTGCAATCCAAACAAGGTAAAACTCAAGGGTGGTCCTTGTAGGGATCATAGGGCTAGGACCTCCCCTTCATAGTTTTCTGGGTGTGTACAGCTAATTAGCTGCATCAACCCAAACTGTACCAAAATCTACGAAAATACTGTGCAAATAGTTTTATAGCTGTAAGATTAGTTCCATATTATTCTGTCCAGGGACAAAGCAGTAAGTCCTAGTTCGCCAACTAGTTAAGGTTTCCGAAGCATCGGTTTCGTGGGCTTTTGTTGCCAAATTCTAAAATTTGAAACCGGAATAAAATAGAGTTCCTAAACCGTGGTTTTGCAGGTTTCGGAGGCAGAAAATCCTTTTTTCCTTCTAAACTCCAAAAATAGTGGAGTTTCGCATGGGTTTCGTGTCATCTCTTTTTATTCTCTCTCCTCTGCCCTCGGAAAAAGAAAGTTAAACAAAACCTTGCTTTCATAAACTATATAATACTAAACTTTGAACGCATCAATTTCACCAATCCTTGGTTGCAAGATCATGGGCTCATATTAAATAAAAATAAGCCTAAAATAGGCCCAAAAAACTTATGAGAAAATCACTATCAAAACTTATGAAAAAATCACCCGAATAACTGCAGGTTTAAGCTGCCTCATGTACAGCATCCGCTTTTCTGTTGCAATATCCCTATACCAGCCTTGTAAAAAATTTTGGCAGACAACTACTATATTGATCAGATAACTGCTACGTTTAGTAGATACCTGCCGCCCCACGCACGTTCACGGTTTTTTTGCCGCTCTTTTATACGCAGTGTTTATTTTGTGGATGTAGTAGTTATCTGATAAATACATCAGTTAACTTGTAAATGTAGAAATTGCCAGGTAACAGAACAGTTATCTGCTAAATGCAGTACATTAGGGACTTAAACCTTCCGCTTATAGGAAATAAGGAGTCCGTCACACAAGTTTTTCTTAATAGGGATTTAAACATGCTGCTTTTTAGTCCCGGGGAGCTAGATGCATAGAAATCGTGGCTTCGGAAACGTTAAACTAGGCCCAAAACATAAGCCCATCACTAATAAGTTGGGCCTTACACAATCTCTTATCCATATTTGCCTTATCTGTCCCCTCCCCATCTTTTAAAACAAAAACTCTTACAAAATTCTGAGCCACTGCTCCAAAAAAAAACCCCATTCAGAGATAAAAATGGTGTCTTTGGCTCCGCATCAGCTCCATGGCCTCCGATGCCCCCCTCGCTCGGGGCCCCGAGCGAGGAGCAGGGGCCCCTCCGTCATCACCGCCGCCGCCTCCGTGGGCTCCGCCGCTGTCTCCATCACCGCCGCGCAGAAGGAGCGGGAGAAGCTGAGGGAGATGTTCGAGGAGGCCTACGAACGCTGCAGGACGGCGCCGCTGGAGGGAATCTCCTTCACCGTCGAGGACTTCGAGGCGGCCCTCGAAAAGTACGATTTCAACTCCGAAATCGGCACCAAGGTCTCGCCTTTTTTTCTTCTTCATATTTTTGGCACCCTCAAAACTGTTTGTTTATTTGCCCTTGACGAGAAAAATGAGAAATTGTTTAGTTTTGTGAAGTGGGTTTTGTTTGGTTTGGATGTCAATGTTGTTGGGTATTGTCAAATGTTTTAATTGCTTGATTGAAATGGTTTGTTCTTATGCAATGATGGCTTTAAAAAGATGGTTTGGTCTTTAAGCCCAAAAATATGGGATGAATGCTTGATGTTGTGGTTGTTGTCACACACACACGCCCGGAGGTAGCCAGGTAGGTATATATGTGTATGTCCAAATGTGTGTGCACGCGCGTGTGTCAGTCCGTGTATGTCTCTATATATGTATATGTATTGATTGCTCTATTCTTGGGAAAATGTGTAATTCTTGTAAGTAGAAGGAGCAATACTTTACGTACCCATTTGAAATCCTACCAAAATCTACCCAAGGGAAATTGATAGAACCCACAACACCTAGGTAATAGTGTCAAACAGGCGAGCCCATGGTGTTTGTCTCTAGGGTAGATTATGGTAGGATTTCAAGCCTAGTAGGTTAAGCATTTTTCTGTTCTATTTATCCTTTTAATATGGGGATTCATGGAGTTTAAAAATTTTGCAAATCTGAACTAGTGGTTCAAGTTAAATTTAGTGATGAGATAGTTTCTTGTTCCCCTTTTTTTAAAATTATATTTTGATTATTTGTGTTGTAACTGTTTGATGATTAATTTTGGGAACTACATATTTACCACATTAGGGCAGTGATGGTTGTAGAATTTTTTTTTTATTATCAGCATATGGAAGCAACAGAGGATAACAAGCACACCCAAAAGTATTCAAGAACCTATTACTTGGTATCATTGTAGCAAAAGGCACGTAAAATTTAATGATTTTTCGTGAATAATATTTGTATCATAAAAAGCAAGACCATGTTGAAAGCTTTTACTTGAAATATTTGAGGAAGATTTAAGCAAGTTAAAAGGGTTTTACCGATTTTATCAATGTGCATATGCTTTCTTTCTTGTCCCACTTTGTTTCGAAGGCTTGTAATTAACTACCTTCTTAAGTTTATGAATTTAAAACCTTGTAGGACAACTGATTCTCGACTTGTGTCCTGAACTGAATAAAACGTTTCACAGCATTAGCTTTTAGTTGGATAAAACCAATGATGTTATGAATAAGCATCAACAAGGTGGACCCCAAACCTTAAAATGTACTAACTCTAAAGGATGAAGAGAGACCGAGTAAAATCCATCTCAACACTGCATTTATAAATATTCATATTCAAGTATGATCATTGACCTGTTGTATCTGTTTCTTCTTTACGCGTTTTGCTTTAATTTGGCAACTTGGTATTATTTTGCAACCTATTTAATCAACATATCATTTGCTTTTAGGTTAAAGGAACGGTCTTTATGACCGATATGAATGGTGCACTTGTCGACATCACAGCTAAATCTTCTGCGTACTTACCCGTGCAAGAAGCGTGCATTCACAAAATCAGGCATGTAGGAGAGGCAGGCATATATGCAGGGCTCACTGATGAGTTTGTCATAATTGGTGAGAACTCGAGAGATGATAGTTTGATTTTGAGCCTAAGGTCAATCCAATATGATCTTGCATGGGAACGGTGCAGACAACTTCAGGCTGAAGATGTTGTTGTCAAGGGTAAGGTGGGTTAACAAATTTCTCCATTTTGTTATAAACAGTCAAGTTCTTAGATTTTTTTATTTACAGGATCCACTTTATTCATTGATGTCATCTGGTTCCATCAATACTCAATAATGATGGTGGAAACATAATGATGTATCAGATGTGTAACTATTTTGCAGTCATTTTCATTGTTATTTTCTTCTTACCTATAGATATTTCTTGTACATTTCTAACTTCTACTTTCTATCATGCAACGCTCTAAAACTTCTGTGAAATTTCTTTTTGGCTAGAGTTGTATTAACTCTATCCAGTCATAATTAATGAGGAGTGGTCTCAGTTTCTTTTTCTTTTTTTCCTCTAAGGTATGGGATATTCATGATAGATATGAGGGCTAGGTTTCCCTTTGATTTCACCATATTACAAAATTTGTAACCTTTCTTCCAGACTTCATCTTTTGCTTGATAAACATTTTGAATTTTAAGCAAAACAGAAAAATTAAGGGTCACTTTCAAGGGTTTTGAGATAACACCAATGTACTTTAAAAATGCCACAAAACCCCCTGAACTATTAATGTAATCTAAAATGGTTCAATTCAGGTATAATTTAAAAAGAATTATAGTTGGTTTTAGGACAATTCATGGGATACAACAAATTGAGAATGACAAGGTTTGGAAAACAAAACACCAAATCTTCTTAAATCAAACCCTAAATCTTGTTAAATTAGACCCGAACCAAACACTTTCAAACAACACTGCTAGTTCAGGGTTTTTTTGGGCATTTTAAGGTTCATTGGTGTTATCTCGAAAACGCTTGAAAGTTAATGGTGTCATATAAAGTTTACCCTAAAATTAAATGTGCTGGAAAGTTTTGATTATGTTTTTTATTTTATTTTTTCAATAAGAAGTACTCACCTTATACTAAGGCTTTTGTGTGATGAAGAGCTGAGATTTTGTTTTTCCCTGGTTTTCCTCATTGTAACTTAGAGGCTCAAGCCTTTTTGATACTAGGCTTGTTTCCTAACGAGTAATAAAACCTGAATCACAGATCAAAATGCTAAATTGCATACCGAAGTGAATAAGACACAAGTATGTTACATGTAATTATGTTATTGTTTATGTTCATATATTTTTCTGCTCAACTAAAGCTGGTCTCCCTTGACTTTTCCTTTCTTCTCATGTCTGCATTTTATTCTAATATTTCTGAACACAGGTTATTGGGGGAAACAAAGGAGGCGTTGTAGCCATTGTAGAGGGACTTCGTGGTTTTGTGCCATTTTCACAGATTTCGACGGTTGCTTCCTTCCCTGGTCACTTTTAGCCATCTCAACCATACTTTTTTTGGTTAAATTACAGTAAAATACCATGACCATTTGGTGTTTTTAACTACTTTATAAAGTGCAAGTTAATACCATGAACATAGCAATTTTCAAATATAGACCACAAACTTTCAGGAATTTTTAATTTAATACCATACATTATTTAAGGAGAGAGCCCTTTTGCCTTAATTCACCTCTTTGTTATTTTACTGAAAACAAAGTTTGATAATAAATCACAATACAGTGAATGGTCATGGTATTTATGAGAAAACAATAAGTTCATGTTATCAACAGGCAATCTGTAAACTGTGTGGTTTTATTTGAATAATATTGTGAGGCCATGGTATTTTACTGGGATTTAGCTTTAATTTTTTTAAGGTTCACTTTCACTAAACCACAAAACTAAATCTGTTTATCATGAAACAACCAATACCTTTGTAAGTTACAAGAAACTAACAAAATGCTTTATGTTAACAGTACCCGTCTTTGGTCAACTATATCCATATAACATATTGAAATTAACTAAATTCGTAAAATGTTATTATGGTAGTTTACTGAAAAAGGGTAGTGTTTATATGGAAGTTTTTTGATAGAAGTTTTTATATGAAAGTTATTTGGCAGTTACCTGTAACTATAAAAGTCTTGGGTAGTTTAGTGAACAAAGCCATTATTGATTCTGCCTACTTTTCTAATAATTATCTGGCTATTTTCAAATTTGACCAGAAATCGACTGCAGAAGAGCTCCTCGACAAAGAACTACCTCTAAAATTTGTGGAGGTAGACGAGGAGCAATCAAGGCTTGTTATGAGCAATCGCAAGGCCATGGCGGATAGCCAGGCTCAGCTTGGAATTGGCTCGGTTGTTCTTGGAACAGTTCAAAGCCTCAAGCCTTATGGTGCCTTCATCGATATTGGCGGCATTAATGGTCTTCTCCATGTTAGCCAAATTAGTCATGACCGCGTTTCTGATATCGCAACGGTTTTGCAACCTGGTGACACCCTCAAGGTAACTTATGTTCTACTTAGTTTATCTTGATGTACATTATTGTCATAACCATAAATGTAAGCTTTTGATTTAAATAGGTTTTTTTTACATGGTATCAAAGCACCTGGTTTCAAAAGGTCTTGAGTTGAAATCTCACCTTTGATGATTAAAAAAGGCAATATTGCAAGAAAAAACCCTTACTTTTGCCTGACTAATAGAAAATCCCCCTGTTAAATTAAAAAACCTGCCCTTTTTGGCTCCAACCCTAACGGCTTTAAATTTCTGATAATTATTCTCAAAATACCCTTGAACTTCTATCATTATTCCCCCATTGTTTCATGTTGGTCATTATTAACACTTCTAATTGAGGGGTATTTTGGGGATAAAAAACATTATAAATGGAAAGTAAACTGTCATTAAAATAGGGGGTAAACTGTAGGTCTTAAAACCGAAGGCTGTTTCATGCTAATCGGGCAAAAGTGAAGGGGTTTCTGCGATTTAGCCTTAAAACATATTATATATTTACCCTCATTTATTCTGGACTTCATAGCCCAAAGACCAAAGACAGTTGTGTAGGCAAATTAGGTTGATATATGTAAGGTTTTGGGTGAAGTAGTTCTTGGCAAACATTCATCACATTACGTATCCTTAAGATTTTCAGCTATTTTCTAATTCTAAATTTATTTTCTTTTTTAAAAAGGTAATGATACTGAGCCATGACCGTGAGAGAGGACGAGTGAGCCTTTCTACAAAGAAGCTGGAGCCGACACCTGGCGACATGATTCGCAATCCAAAGCTTGTCTTTGAGAAGGTTTTGTCAATTGGAAGCTAAAAGATTTATATATGCTTTGATTTTCTAATTGTTAAGTGTTCTTGTTTGATTGCTTTGTATGAAGGCGGATGAGATGGCTCAGACTTTTAGGCAGAGAATAGCTCAAGCAGAGGCAATGGCTCGTGCCGATATGCTCAGATTTCAGCCTGAGGTAATTTCTTCGCTTTTAGAAGCTTTACTGTCTAAGGAGCATAACTTACTGCGGTAAAAATTTTCTATCGAATAGGGGAGCTTATTAAATCATTTCCTGTGAGGCCGTGAGGGTGGATCTTTAAATGAATAATTTTAGTCCATGGGCAGAAAGTTTCATTAGTATTCTTTTTACGGAATCCTCCTTATAAATATTTATGAACATGATCTTCCGGGAATTTATAGGTATCAGAGAAGTTTTCTTATTGATAGTAAAGTAAGAAAAATATTGTTTTCATTTTTCATTTGTGGTGTAAATATATATTTAAAAAAGAGCTAGATTATGGGCATAACAATTATTATTTAAAAAGAATTAATAAGTTGATTTAAGTAACAAAATGTTATAGCTGTAAGCATTTGGTTGATTGTTCATTTTCACCATTTTGCAGAGCGGCTTGAGTCTGAGTTCAGAGGGGATTCTAGGGCCACTGACTCCGGATTTACCGGTAGAGGGTATTGATTTAAGCGAGATACCTCCAGCGGAAGAGGTTGAGGTCAAGGAATCCGAATAGATATTAGAAATGTATCATTTTGTACTTCATTTCGTTTTTTCTTAAATCTGCATGCATTATAAACATGAAGTCTGTCTTGTAAATGGGAACTTTGAGTGTTTTTTTGTATGGCTGTACAACTCTGTATCTGATATAAAGAAATCACATTTTGAAGTCGGAAATCTTTTGCTTTTTATCACTAAATTTGTAAACTCCGTTGAGTTTTCTGTCCGGTGTTCTTTTGTGTCCCAGATACCAGAATTGATCCAACAATTTGATTTCCAGATTATTATTGTATCCTGTGATTTATGTGCAACACATGCAAAATATGAAGAGCATAGCTGCGCATATATGTGCAGTAATAGTTTGACATGAACAATAAGTGGACCATATAGATATTTCTTTGCATGTAATGATACCAGATTTATTTTAATTTTACATTCCAGTAAAAGGGCCATTTGTGCCCGTAAAAGAAACTTCATCAAAACTATGAATGGATGCATGACATCTTCAATCTGAAATCCACGATATTTCAACTTTTCACTTGTATTAAGCTCTATAGAACGTCGGATATCCCCCTCCTGTCGTTTATAAAGCCATGCATCGACTTCAATCTTTCGAGTGGCTACGCTTTCAAGAGATCAAATAGCACCTGGCGCCGTGGCATTCCTCGCGCCTCTGTAGAAAGGACACAACAAATTATAAATGCTGTTACAAAAATTCTTGCCCGAAGTAAACACATAAAAAGACAGTCGGATTTGCACTTGGATACTTGAAGGAAGTCAAATATAGTTTCAGAAATACCGCGACTGCAAAGGCTTCATGTAAATTGAAAGAGTGAATCCTTTGCAACACAATTCCAAAATATTATTTACTATCAAATTTGTGATCACAAGTTTCCTAATGAGGGGAATTACTGGGAATTTTGACAAATAGCTAAAATTTTTTATAAAACATTAGGGATGTATCCAGGAGACCCTGTGGCTATGATCTAATTAGTTTACATCAGCAGAGATGGAAACCAATGCGGGTAAGATAAATATTGTTCACGCTAGTCGATTGCTCGAGATCTAAAGAAATCCACATGAGAAATCACAAAGCATTCACAAAGAATTATGTAAAAAGGGAAGAAGGTATGATTGCATCTTTCTCCATGCAAAAGCCCTAGCTTTCAATAGCAACCATAAACTCAAAAATGCAATGCTTACAATAAGAGCCCCTATTTTAGTTCATATAAAACCTTCTCCGGAAAGGAATAAAACCTTATTGCCTACATAAAATTCCAATTAAGGAAAAGAAATAAGAAAAAGGAAAATATATTGCCTATATAACGTCTAACATATATTAATACAAGCTTCTGTATACAGCAATTTGTACATCTATGGGCTTAATAGAGGCACCACCAGCTATTGCTAAATGTTGAATACACAACTTGATTCGGTGAATGCGTGACTTGTTACATTGTACGCGCTCAATGCTACCATCTTTTCAGTTTGACCAACATGAACAAGGCTACAAGATTGATTTTGTGAAGGATGAACAGAGAAGAAAAGACGATTGACACCCCTTTTTTCCATCAAGCTTTTGTTGCAGGATAAATCGGCAACAGGTATATTCATTTTTATTACTCGAATCTATGTTATTTTTCGTATAATCATAGCCTAATCACTATTCAACAACGATTTCACCAGTAACATGCACATTTTCTATGTCGCCGCGCCTTTGGCGGACTTGTTTGTCACTGCATGATAAGATTTGATTATTGATTATTGTAAGAGAAGTTTCTTGAACTGCCGTGGAATGAAACTCATGTGTCACACCATGAAGTTTTAGGAGGGAGTGATTGAACACATGCTAAGGCATGATGTTAAAATAGTAGCGAACCAGTTTGGGTTTATGCCTGAACGATCGACGACAAAAGCTATTCATTTATTTCGTCAACTTGTCGAACATTTTCGAGATAAAAAAAGGAATTTGCATATCGTTTTTATTGATTTAGAGAAAACTTACGACAAGGTACCTAGAGAGATATTATGGTGGATGATGATGAAGAAAGGGGTCCCAGTCAGGTATATTGACATAATCAAGGAAATGTATGATGGAGTAGTGGCAAATGTAAGAACTTGTAGCGGCCTAACGGGTGATTTTCCGATTACAATTGGTTTGCATCAATGATCTGCTTTAAGTCCATTCTTGTTTGCCATAATGATGGATGAGCTTACTAGAACTATTCAGAAGACATACTTTGGTGTATGTTATTCGTTGATGATATTATTCTGGTAAATAAGACGAAAACAGACGTTAATGCCAAATTGAAGTTATGGAGGCAAACGTTGGAATCTCGGGAGGTTAGATTGAGTAGGTGCAAAACAGTATATATGCAATGCAAAGTAAACAGAGAAGTCGAGATCACAGTGGTATAACACTGGATGGAAAAGAAATCACCGAACAATCAGTTTAGATATCTAGGTTCCATCATCCAAAAGGATGTGAAGATCGATAGCGATATCAACCAAAAGATTCAAGCTGGTTGGTTGAAATGGAGGAGTGCAACAGGAATTTTGTGCGATCGTAACTTTTCATTAAGGTTGAAAGAGAAGTTTTATCGAAGCGTTATTCGGCCTGTCTTGTTATATGATGCAGAATGTTGGGCTTCTAAGAAGCATTATGCACAGAAGATACATGTAGCGGAGATACGCATGTTTCGTTGGATGTGTGGTAACACTAGAAAAGATAAGATGAATGATGATATTTGTGCAAAAGTTGGTGCAACACATGTGGAGGAGAAGATGCGGGAAAACCGTCTAAGATGGTTTGGTCATGTGCGACGCAGACCTACGGAAGTATCAGTTCGATGAATGTATATTCTCGATTTAGGCCAAGTCAAAAAAACGAAAGGGAGACAGAAGAAAACGTGGATGGAGGCGATACGAAAATATATGAATGCCAAAAGCCTTAATGAAAGTACATTGTTCGATAGGAGTGAGCAGAGACAGCTCGACCCGGCGTGATTCTCATGTTGGTTCATGTCCCACCCCATAAGCTTGGGATAAAAGGCTCAGTTGTGGTTGAGTTGTGGTTGTTGCAAGAGAAGTTTCTTCAAGAAAAGGTGAAGATAGTATTCTATAGATCAAATCATAAACTATAGAACTGCGAAGTTGTCACCAATGACACCATAAGGAAGGTCCCAGGGCTCTTGGCGGTTAGTCAAAAGAAGAAAAAGAAAAACTGTAATTGCGCTGCGTTTCACACCAGCCTTTATATTGGTAGTTTGGTACAGAGCATGGTTGATGATTCTGGTGATTATCATGAAAGGAAATAGTGCCAACTAGATAGATGATGCATACTAAATGATTTTTGGCATAATCACGGTGTTCTAAAAAGCAGCCAGGCACTCCGGTTAAGGGTGCGATTTTGGAACTTCTAACATCACACCCTCTTTATTGATGTTTACATCCTTATGAAGTCTTATAATGAGTAACTATGTATTGCATCATATTAGCTGTAATAAAACATCTAAATTACCCTCATATCCCAATTCTTTTCAAGCTATTTTCTTTCTCTATATGGCCAAGACTTCGAACTAAGGTTTTAGGGACTTCCACTTCGACTTGGAGGCTTCGATTTGGAATCCGAAGCTTCAATTTTGAATTCGAGCAGTTACGGTTTTTGACATGGAGTCTTTGACCTCGAGTAGCTAGGATTTTCGATGTGGAGACTTCAACTTTGAGCTTGGAAGAGATTTACTTTTGGCTTCGAAGCAAGGGATCGAACAGCTAGGATTTTCAAGTTTAATTTTGATTTCAACACTAAGGTTTCAAGCATTTTGACTTCGAGATTTTGATTTTGGCTTTAAGTATTAATTTTGATTTCAAACCTCGACTTGAAAGGGGCGCGGGTATTTAAAAATAGTCAAAAACTTGTTAGAATAAACGTTTAACAAACGACATACATGAAGTAACAAAATTAAACTAAAATAAGACATTTATGAGCTTTTGAGCGGCCAGAGTGGCCGCTTAGGTGCTTAAGAGGCCAGACACTCCGAACGCTCCGCTTTTTCTTGCTTTAAAATCATTGGGAATAAAAATGGTATTGCTCTGTTAATTGGGGTGCTGTTTTTCTGATGTATCCTTTGATGTAAGAATTATTCACAATGTTCCTGTTTTCCTTATGTATCCTTTGCAGCAGCTTTTTAGCTTCTATATATTTGAGTATGCATTCTACATGGGCCCTTCAGCTTGAATGTGCCACAAAGGTAAAAGAAATTCCCTCCAGTTCAACCAGACACTTTCCTAATCAAAGATGCTGCTGCAGAGTTGCTCCTTGGTAGAACGATCTTAAAATGCTAGATTATAAAATAACCACTCTTCAGGATCAGTGCCTATGGTTTCTTAGCTAAGTTGACAACAACAGTGAGGTTCTACGGAAGTTGATGACTGAAGCTGATTCATTCAAAAGCATAAATTTCTCATGATTTCTGTTGCGTCTCCTCAACTTAGAGTCATTAGCATGTTCAATACCTTTTGATAGAAATTCTTAGATGGTAACAAGTAACAACAATGATGATAATGATGGTGGCCTAATTCCTAATTTCAAGATACTAGATATGTTTTCATATTTTCTCAACCGCCACAGCGTAACAGGTAAATTGTTTATGCATATTTTAAATATACATTAGAGTTGCTACAGGTAAACCATTTGTACACACAGTACCCCTTAAATATACATTATATCCTAAACCTTTATTCCTGAGATAAGGTTAGAAAAATAACAGTACTTTAGCAGCCAATTATTAAAGGCATGCAAAATCATAAAACAATAGTGGTATGGAGGATGAGAAGTAAATTAGTGGTGGACTGACGAGACTCTTGATGGTTCCTAATCTGGCATTTCAATGTGTTTACAGCTTGAAATGGCACTTTCCTGATTATTCAAGTTTGAGAAAGAGCACACAAAAGAATAAGGAAGTTTTGCCCATTTTAGCAAGTAGTAACAACTTATATCAGAACGCAAGCATCTGTTTTATTTATTTATTTATTTGCCTTATGTCAATGTGCAGACTCAAGGATCTTTCAATCAGTTTGTCAAAAAACTCAAGAGAAATCGAGGAAGGAATATGTCATGTTTTATCTGAGCAAGGTCAGAGTGCAAACCTCAAGATTTCTTCTGCTGCACTCCCAAAGTGGGTGTGTTTCTGAATCGAGAGCTCTTGCAGATGCTGCGGGGCAATGAGCGAACTTCAAACTATTCATGCAACATACAATGTATATAAATTCCACAGACCGCGGTACTACCCAAATAAAAAAGGAACAAAGTTTATTTCACAAAATACTTCAAATCGAAATTCATAAACTTATGTACCTCCTTAAGAATCGTGTTTTTAGCGTGCCATCGATTTCATTGCCTTTATTAGTCGTTCTGAAACCATCTTATCAAGAGTGAAGCCATTGTACATCATATGATCCCACATCCTACATGCCAACACAACCTTTTTCTCCTGCAAAAGCTCCCCAATCAACAAACTATATGTTAAATTATCCGGACCCAAGCCTCTATTGCGCATATCCTCATACAAATTCAAAGCTTCATTCACTCTCACAGCCTTGCAAAGCCCATTTATAAGCGCACCATACGAAACTGCATCAGGGGAAATTCCCTTCTCAATCATATCATGAAAATATTTACGGGCTTGCTCTATACGGCCAAATTTGCATAAATAGTGCACCATAGTAGTATATGCATTAACGTTGGGGGCAACCCCAGCATCAATCATACAATCGAAAAGTTCCTTACCCTTTTTATGGTACCCTTTGATGAAGAACCCTTTGATTAAAGTGCCATATGTCACAGCATCAGGGTTTATTCCTTTACGACCCATTTCTTCAAACAATTTGTATGCGGTTCGAACATTTCTTACTTTGCAAAGAGCCTCGATTAGAATGTTGCAAGACACAACATCACAAAACCCTTTCACTTCCATTTCATTAGCAATCAAAGTGTAGGCCTCTTTAAGATTATTACCCTTGCAAAGGCCTTTTAGAAGTTGATTATAACTGTACCGGTCAGGATTAATGCCATTATTCTCCATTATTTTCATCAATTTTTTTGCTTTCTCCAACATAGCATTGTCGCAATAGTAATTTAGATGAATGTTATATGTGGTAAGATCAGGGTTACACCCATTTTTTCGCATGAAAGAGTATTCTGGGCTTTATAGAAGCTTCCATCTCTGTAGAAGCCACTAATTATAGCATTATAAATTGGAACACTCGGTTCGATTTTATTCTCAATCATTCCCATCATTATTTCATAAGCTATCTCGACCTTTTGATGATTACACAAGCCAAAAATCAAAGCTCGGCAAGCAACAATATCGGGTTTGAATCCCTTTTTCATCTCCATCTCATCCCAAAGCTCCACTGCATCTGAAAATCTTCTTACATTGCACAAACCATTGAAAATTGTAGCGAATGAAACTACGTCAGGCTCTCTTTCTTTCTTTTTCATGGCGTCCAAAACTTCAAGAGCAGTATCTAACCTCTTCTCTTTGCATATAGAATCTAAATATGTGTTATATGCTCAGATATCAGGAACGCATCCAATTTTATTCATATCCACTAAAAGATTCTCAACAAGTGAAATATTGCCTACTTTACATAAGTGAACCAGCTCAAGGAGAACCCTTGAGGGATCATCATGTCGTAATATTTTTCTGCCAAATCAAAACAATTTTGCTGAACTAAAACGCCGATGAATTTATTGTAATCTACACTAAATACTCTGCAACCTGATTCGATCATCTCGTCAAAGGTTTGTATCGCATGACCAATCATGCCGGCTTTCACATAACCCAATAGAAGAATCCTATACAGAGAACGGTGCTACGAAAAACCACCCTCTCTTGTTCGTCTCAAAAGTTGAGATAAGAGATCAAAGTTTCGATCTTTTAACAACAAAATGATCGCTGATTTAATTGTGAAGTGATCATGCATAAATCCCGGCTGCAATTCAGCCCAGACAAAAAAATGGAAAGCCATTTCAGAATCCGACAAACTCTTCAACGCTTGATTCACAACATAAGTATTCAAATGTACATTAAGCCTCTGCAGCTCCATCGCCACCGACTCAGACCACTTAATAGTTCTCAAGGCTCTTTTCAATCTGCGAGACGATTCGGCAAACGAAGGAGACGGCGACTTAAACAAGTCGGCAACTTTCTTATGAGATTCGGAGGAATTCGCGATTTGGGTTTGCGAAGAGAAGCAAGGGAGTATAAGAGATTTTACCATGAAACTTCTAGAATGCCCGCAGAATTTGGGGGGAGCCCAGATCATCGATTGCCCAAACGCATGAGATATTTCTCATTAGAATTTCGTCGAGCAGTCGGTGGGCAAAGCTTTGTGAAGAGAACCCATGGGCTGTTTTCGATGGAGATCAAAGATCACCAATGGGGTTTTGAAATTTTGGGCAATGGCGGGGCTTTGGGGTATTGAGAGTTGGGAACGACAGAAAAAGGAGGCGCCTTTGATAAAATAGTTTAGAGACTCACTCAAGTCTAGTCTCTGCGACGTTTTCATCAACAAATATAAATATTTTGAAAAGAGAGATGCAAAGTATTTGGACGAATATAGAAACTCATATGAATTTGGAGGCTTAATATGTAAAATGTGTATATCTGGAGTTGGATTTCACACTTTTCTTTATTTGCACTTTAGGCCGGTTTGGTTGCAGGATTATTTGGGATTTGGATCGTGGAATCCTAGGATTCCATAATTTTATGTTTGGTTGATGGATTTGGATTTGTAGGATTCCTTTGTTTTTTATGGGGGGCCACCACAAAATATGGATTCTTAAATCCTAAAAATTTATAAGGATTTGCAAGGATTAGACACTATTCATTGTATTTTTAGATGGAACTCGTGGTACTTTATTTATTTAATAATCCTCTCTCTATCTATCTCTCTTTAAAATCCTCAAATTCAAATCCCACATTTTTTCACCAACCAAACAAAGATCACAAGGATCTACAAATCCAATACTAAGAATCCAAAACCAACCAAACAACAAATTACCAAATCCAGAAATTTTCAACCGTTCCATTTCGGAATCCAAATTTCTAAATCCTACAACCAAACATGCCCTTAGATTATTAATTTGTTGTTTGGTTGATATTGGATTTATAGGTCCTTATAATCCTTGTTTGATAAGTGAGAAAAGGGGGACTTGGATTTGAGGATTTTTGTCGCGTCTCCTCAACTTAGAGTCATTAGCCAAAGGAAAAATATTGACTTATACTTGTGAACAAAATGAAAAGTAGAGTAATACTTGCGGAAAAAGGAAATGCCTGTTCCATTTGAAGTAAACTCCAAAAAAGAAACATCTAAACTCCATAATAGTAACTAGTGAAGCCTTTTATTTCTCATTTAAACCCTTCAACTCTAGAAAAGAACCAGTTCAATATAGTCTCCGCATTAACGATTGAGATTGAAGGTGCTTAAAAAATGATTTTGACCCCTTTACCGGATCATGGAGAGCAAGATGAATCAGATGACTGATGGAGGAAAACAAATTTGAATTTAGATCGAGATTTAAGGTTTTGCATGGAAGAGGAAGAGTGGGGATAACAATACACAAGAATGATAGGATAGTTCAGTAAATGAATATCCGTTTAACCGCAACTAACCCTAACATATGTATTACAAAAATATGGAGCGCTTTTTCAGTCAAAAGATAGGATTTTGGGATGAGGATTCCTGCTTATTTATTTTGGTAATAATTCCGCTGTGAGCCTCGCCCGTTGGATCCTGTCTTGATCCCACACAATCCCTTAGGCCTCTTGTTATCCCCCATTGCCACCGTTGGATGCTCGAGCTGGGGATCCGGATCCGAATCTTCGGGGGTCCTATAACACCATTGGGATTTTAAGGTTTAGCTACCAAAACAGTGTAATTCAGGGACTTGTATCGAACAACAAGAAGATCTTTATTCCCAAAAATTAAAAACCCAAAAATTTATTTTCAGAGAGAGAGAGAGATGGATGGAGAAACCCATCTATGCGATTCTAGGTACTCTCTATTCTCTGAAATTTAAATTTATTGCAAAAAATTAGCGGTTTTTTTAATTGAGAATCAATTCAAGTTTTCTTTGATGAGGGATGTGATGTTGAATAGAGAAACCCATTTATGAGATGCTGCTGTTGAATCAATTTTTGATTGTAAATTGAAATTTTTGATCCATTTAGATCTTTTTTCTTCGGTGCTTAGCTGATTTCTAGGGTTTTAGTCTTTTAGATGATGACTTGATTTTATTATAGGATGCTCCTCGGTCCTCACTGTAAGCTGCCATTTTGAAAAATAAGTAGGATTCTTGATAACAAGTGTTTGCCCAATTTCTATAACTCTGTCGAATTTATGGGGATTTGGTTACGTGATTGGGCTAATTTCCATTAACAAAGTATCCAGCTATTAATTTTCTCTAGAGTTAATTTTATCAGAAAAATGTGGCTGGGTTCAAGTTAGGATACCTGGAGTTTCATAAAGATATCTAAACTTAACTTCACAATCTGCTTTCATCGTGAAGTTTTAAGTTTAGAAAACTCTGATTATCTTACTCCAACCAAAAAATGAGAAGAAAACATTCATTTTGGAGTTTAGATAACTCGAAAACAACATTTTGGTGTTTAAAAAACTTCAAGCCAAACAACCCATCAAAGACAACTTTTTAGGTGGAGGTAGAGCCTTGCAAACTAGGGTTTTCTACCCAAACAGGCATGGGGATGTCTAATAAACTTCTGTGGCAATCGAGTAGATTTTACCGGTAGTTGCATCCCCAACACACTATCTATTTCAGCTCTCTTGCAAAGGGATCATGTTCTTGGTATGCATGCAGGTGGAGTTGCCTCCTTTAATGGAAATTGAGGTTAGTTCTATCCTATTTTTTGTTTGTATGTCTTTTTCGATTTTGAGGACTATATCCATGCGGACCATGCTGTCATCGTAGTTTGTAATTACCATGGTTATTTCACTAAAATGATTAAATTAGTAGTTGATGGAGGTGGAAATCTCCCTCGGATGTTGTCCTCTGTCGATCTAGCTGTGAGTGGTTTTGAACGGTAGAGATTGGGTATGGGAATTGTTGTGTGAATCTCAATGGGTTGTTAGATGTTGTTAACGCCGAGCTACCTGCAAGGGAAGTCCCAGGGTGGGAAACCACCGTAGGACCTTCCGACGATCAAGTTAGTACCGTGGAATAAGAGCAGGGTAGCGGCGTATTAGAATATGTTTGAGTTACCCGAGTCGTCTGAAAGAGGAGTTTATATAGTGGTCGTATGGAACAAGTCGGCGCGAGATCCTCGCCGTCAGTTACACCCCCTTGTTACGTCCGCGTTGATGGCGGGATCCGCTCATTAATGGGGGAACGCGTCCGCGTGGGACGCGAAACGTGGGGCGGCGAATATCTCGCTTTGGTGAGATACACGGAGCCGTTGCGGGGGTGCTTGGGTTCTACGCTCTCGGTTGATCGGGGAAGCGGAGAAAGCTCAGCCTGTCGGATGTCTTGGAGATGAGCCGGGAGGCAAAGAAGCTCAGCCCTTGCAACAGTTCGGAGACGAGTAAAGGGGGGTGTAAGTTCGGCTGTTGGATGGCTCGAGGGCGAGAGATGGGGACGCAAGCTCGGAGACGAGGCCCTGAGGAAAGTCCTCAAGGCGCCACACCGATTCTACTTCCGCAGCCCTCAGGAGCCTAGTGGGCTTATGTGGACGGCACGTCATCTGCTATGTATCGTAATCTGAGGAATTCCTGTTCATGACCCTTATCACTGGCGTCCCACTCTTGCCCTGACCTATTTGTGGGTCAGGGTCGAGAGCGGTAAGCCCGGTTTTTAATAGTTCAGTCTAGGATCCCGGGCTGCCTGACGACGGCGGGACATTTAGCGGCTACTCCTCTCGGATAACTAGGTCCACATGGCAGGTCACGGAATGCCTTGATTACCGCGCGATGTCAGCGGATCGGTGAAATGATTGCGTTTTTAAAGAGAGTGCGCCGTTTCGCTCGACCGTCGGTTAGGCTATACGCCATGTGCCCAACATTAGTTGGCGGGACATGAGAGGCTGTCTTCGACTTCTGCTGTGAGGGTGTTTCCAATGGCCGATCGCCACGTAGAGCCTCGACGGCCGCTAGGTGCGACGCCTCGTTTTGGCGGGAGTCGATTTGGGCCGTAGGATGTTCCCTTTAGAGTGTATAAATACGAGTGGGCCATCCCAGGGCCAACACTTTGCCTTAGTTGTCTCTCATCGTTTGAAGATTGCTCGGCGCACCTCTGCTTAGGTTGGATCTTCCGCTGAGTTTTCCTCGGCAAACCCTTTCCTTGAATCATGTTAGATGTCTTCCTTCGAGGTATCTGTGGACGTAGTAGGGGTTGAGTCGGGCGATGAGGTCTCGGTTTCTGGGGCCGAGCCCAACTGGTCTTCCTCCTCGGCTTCAGATAGTCGAGAGAGTTCTTTTTCTTCTTCATCTACGTCTTCTGTGTTGGGCTCGCTACTCAGGGCTAGTGTCGCCCTTGTCTCTCGCCGTCGGGCGGCGACAAGGGCTCCCAAGATGCGCATCGGGAATACTCGCGATGCGCTCTCAGCCTTGAATCATCTGGATAAGCTTTCCGACATCCGGGCTCGATTCCATATCCCCTATGGCTATTCACTTCGTCTGGCCAGAGAGGATGAGCGGGCAGACCAGGTGCGGGGCAAGGAGATTGCTCTGTATCTGGAAGTATTCCGGGGAGAGATGTGTGTGTCCTTCTTGTCTGAGGTTTGTGCCGTGCTCCATTATTTCCGTCTTGCACCAGGCCAGCTAACGCCGAACTCGTGGAGGATCCTCCTTGGGTTTCTGGTCCGGTTAAAAATTGATCGGATCCCATTCGATTTGAGCCTCCTTTTGTCTTTTCTTTGCTATAAAAATCATCCCGGTACCAGTAAGGAAGAGCCGAGTTGTGTGTATCTCTCGTTTAAAAAACGTAAGGGTAGGACGGCCGGGTCGGGGGTAGTGGTCGTCCATTCTTTCATCCATAAATGGAAGGAGAAGTTCGTCTTCGTCGGGCCACCGGAGGGTGAGGATTGGCCTGTGCCCACCCAGTAGCACATGGTTGATTACCCGAGGGTGACGCAGTCGAACGCCCCCGAGGCGAGGGTGGTGTCCCAGTGGGAACTGATCCAGCGGGCTGATGTCCTGCTTTCTGATCAGGTACTGAGCCGGGCTGGATTTAGCCCGGCGCGTTTTTTTGGTAAGTTAGGGCTTTTGCCGGTCTGTTTAGACTTCGCCAAAATTCTATTGCCGTTTTTGCGTCGCTGACCTTTTTCTTTTGTTTTTCTTGCAGAGCCCATGAATCGATCGAAAATTATGGCCGCCATTGCTGCTAAGGCCCAGGGAAGAAAGACTGGCGGCGCAAGCTCGTTCTGACCAGGTCCGAGCGCTGCTCCTAGGCAAACTCCTCCGGCCAGGGCTTCCGCATCGCCTCACGACCCGGAGGAATGCCGCGGGGGAGGACAGAAGCATGTGCGTGACCCGGCGCTTCGTGTTAGGGCGGAGGTGATTCCCCCCGCCGAACCCCCCTCAAGAGATAGAAGCGGGTGGTTTCTCGACCACCCCCGGCCGGAATCTAAGTGCAGGGGGGTGACTTCTATATCGAGCTGCCCTCGGGACTATTTGTGGCTGACAGCTTGCTGGCGGACATGGAGAAGGCGGCTGGGGCCAAGATTCCCCGGGGCACCATGAAGGCTCAAGTTGCCGCTATAGCTCAGGAGGCGGTTCAGATCAGTAGCTTTTCCCAAAAGATTTTTAAGGGTTATTTTCTCGGTTTCAGCTTCTTAACACAGTTCTTGTTTTCTTCAGGTCCTCCAGCACTACGCTCTCCTCGCCGCTATGGAGTCCGAGGAGGTTGCCCTGGCGATAAAGAAGGCCGGGGAATCTTCCTCGCGAGAAGAAGAGCTTCTCCTTCAGCTGCAGCAGGCGGAAGAACAGACGACCCTTCTTGACTCACGATTGGTCGCCGATGGCATGACGGTTTCCAAGTTGAAGGAGTACCATCGGCTCCTAACTGAATCCAACCGGGCTATCCACGCCCAAATGCAGGAGGCGAACGGGCTCTTCGACGCCATGAAAAGGTCGAGAGACGCCTTCAAAAAGAACATTTAGGCGGCTTACGAGGCAGCGAAGCTCGCGGAGAGCAGGGCGGAGGGGGCCGTGGAGGCGTACAATGCATCTGATCAGTTTTATGTCGACCTCACTGACTCCGCGGCCGTTGGGTGGCATAATGCCCTTGACGCCGTCAAGGAAACTATGCCCGAGTTCGACGTCCGCGAGCTCCACACAAGGTATCCCCTCGCCGAGGAAGCGCCATAGGGGGAGCGTCGAGCAGGTCGGGAAAGGCGACGCGGCTGGCGGAAGCGCTAAGCCTGAAGTCGCCATTGTGGTCGCCGACGGAGGCGTAGAGCAATGCCTTTGCCGATGAACATAACTCGGCCGTCTTTTGGCGTGTGTTTTGGACCTATACCTTCGTAGGGTATGAAGCTACCTGTCGTGGATGGACCGAGCAGGAACCTACTCGGCGGCCTCGTGATGAGGGCTTTGGGTCCACTTCTTCGTAGGGCAGGAAGCTACCCATTGTGGATAGACCGAGCAGGAATCTGCTTGGTGGCCTCGTAATGAGTGCTTTGGATCTATTTCTTCGTTGGGCAGGAGCTACCCTCAGCGGATAGACCGAGAAGGAATCTGCTCGGTGGTCTCACGATGAGGGCTTTGGATGCACTTCTTCGTAGGACAGGAAGTTACTCTCAGCGGATGGACCGAGCAGGAATCTGCTCGTTGGCCTCATGATGAGGGCTTTGGATCCACTTTTTTGTATGACATGAAGCTACCTCAGCGGATGGACCGAGCCGGAATCTGCTCGGTGACCTCATGATGAGGGCTTTGGATCCATTTCTTCGTAGGACAGGAAACTACAAGTCGTGGATGGACCGGGCAGAAATCTGCTCGGTGGCCTCGTGATGAGGGCTTTGGATCCACTTTTTTGTAGGGCATGAAGCTACCTTCAGCGGATAAGTCGAGCAAGAAGCTGCTCGGCTGCCTCTGGTCGAAGGCTTTCTGAATTTCATAGCTTCTCCTTAGGACGTCGTTCAACCTTCTGTGACTCGTAAAGGCGGGAATGATGACCGTCACGGACGACACGTGGCAGTACTATATCGGAAACGTGCGATATTCCGTGATTTGCGTTGTTGCACGAGTAGATCTTGGCCGTTGGAAGATATTTGTTGAGGTTATAAGTATCGAAGGTATGATCTTACTTTCGAATTCTCATATCAGTTTCTTTCTAGTCTTGTGTTTCCTGAAGATAACTGGCCGCGCATATACCATCAGGGAGATTGTTTCTCGGGATGATGTGTATTTTTATAATCTCGATCGTTCCGTAGAGACGTACGAGGCGGCGATAGGCCATTTGGAGGGCCACTGTGGGCGCTTACTTCCCTGGCGATCTCCTCTCGTTCAAGTGTTAATCTACGTGATATGGAGGACTTCCCCGGGTCTGTACAACACCCTGTCTCCGCAGTTGATGGACGAGGCGTCTGATAAAATGCATACGGTCCACGAGTTTGGTCTGATCTCGAAGAGCAGGCGGGACCGTTCGGTGGACCTTCTTCTTGAGAGTTTCCAGCAAAGGTGGGTCGTTGCATCTTGCTCGGCGGGTGGGGACCCCGGCAAGTCTATGGCTTCTAGGGTCCACGGGTACCGTCAGAGGGAGCGGGCGGAGGCTGCTTAGGCTCGGCCGGAGGAACTTTCTTCTGAGTATCATCGACAATGTTTTCTTAATCCTCGCCCTCCCTTGCTGTAATCGTTGTAAGGCTGGGGAGCCCACAATACTTCCGAATAAATAAATTTGTCTTTGGCTATGGTGTATTGTCTCTTTCCTCCTTTCCGTACTTTTTTTCAACTCGGGAGTCTCGGGGCTGAGGAAAGCAACAAAGGGCTAGGGCTCCGGGATGGTGCAGAAGTCTTTTCTGTGAAAGGACTTAGTTTGGAAAATTTAGTTAGTGTTGAAAGGAATTACATTATTTAAAAGGGGTACATGTTTATTTATACAACTTAAGCTTTTCGGAGTTATATGGCTGAGGAAAATTACGCCCCCCGGAGTCCTTTGGGCGGTATGCTCCACCGGGCAACGCTTCCGTTACGAGAAATGGTCCGTCCCACTTTGGGAAGAACTTATATAGTCTTCCTTGGTCTATGAACTCGTTTCTTTGTAAGACCAGATCTCCCGTCTTGAAGGCCCGATATTTAACTCGGGTATTGTAGCAGCGAGCGGTTTGCTGTCGATAGGCGGCTGCTCTGATTTGTGCTTGATCTAGTTTTTCTAACAAGATGTCCAAGTTGTTTCGGAGTGCCAAGGTGTTAGCTTCATCGTCAAAGTGTTCGACCCGATAACTGGGCATTCCAATTTCCTCGGGGACCATTGCCTCGGTATCGTAGCAGTGGCCGAATGGGGTTTCTCCCGCGGGTGTCTTTTTCGATGTCCGCAACGCCCATAACACCGCGGCAGTTCTTCGACCCAGCTGCCTTGCCTACCTTCTAAGTAGGCTCTGAGACCGCGGATAACGCCTCAGTTCACTATTTCGGCCCGCCCGTTGTATTGTGGATGTGCGACCGCGAAAACCTTCATCAATATGTGGTAGTCGTTGTAAAACTCTTTGACTTAACCGTTTTCGAAGTTGGTCCCATGGTCGGTAACTATACATCTCGGGATTCCAAATCGGGAGATTATGTTGTTTTGCAGGAATTTTTTTCGTAGAGGCGGGTCCGGTTTCCTGATGGGTACGGTCTCTATCCACTTCATGAAGTAGTCCACAACGACAAGGATGTATCTGTGTCCGTCCGTGCCGGTGGGTTGGCCCACCATATCCATCCCCCATTGTGCAAACGATCAAGGGGAATCGAGTGGCGGGAAGACGAAATATGCTGCCGAAGAGTTGGCAGTTCTTGCATCTTCTGACCAGCTTCTTGGCATCCTGGTGTAGTCTCGGCTAATAGTATCCCTGGAGCAGTGTCTTCTGGACCAGGGTACGGGCCCCTTGATGCGCTCCCTCGACTTCTTCATGTATCACTCGTAGAACGCAGTCTGCCTCGTAGGGGTTGACGCACCGGAGCAGAGGCTGAGTGTATGATTTCTTGTACAGGTTTCCGTTGCTCCAGACGAAATGGCGTGCTTTTGCCCGAAGCCGGCGAGCTTCTCCCCGGTCTTTGGGAAGTACACCGCCCTTCAGGAATTCCACGAGAGGCTTTCTCCAATCTAGGCCTTCTACACGAGTTGTGTAGATTTGAAGTGTGACCTCTCTATCTTCCACGCTGGGTCGTGGCAAGACTTCGAAGAGAATATTTCTTTTATGATTGGTCGAATAGGAAGAAGCGAGCTTGCTCAAGGCGTCGTCCTGGTTGTTCAAGTTTCTGAGAATCTGCTTAACTTGGACTTCGTCGAAATTTTTCCGAAGCCTTTTTACCTCGGCCAGGTATTTTATCATAAGTGGCTCTCAGGCTTCGAAACGCCCGGTTACTTGGCCGACGACTAGCGCGGAGTCGCTCCGTACCCTGATGGTCTTCCGCCCTCCCAGAGGCGATTCGTAGCCCTGTCAATAAGGCCTCGTATTCCGCGGCGTTGTTTGATGCCCTAAAATCGAGCTTTAAAGAGTATTCCATTTCCGCCTCCTCCGGGCCGCGGATGGTCAGGACACCCCCGCTCCGTTCCTTTGTAGAGGATCCGTCCATGTAGAGTACTCAGTCCGGGATAGGGCCGGGCACCTCCTCGACCGAGGGTCGTGGTTCGGGGCCCGCGCTGCCGTTCCTTCTTTAGTGGGGATGGTGCATTCGACAACAAAATCGGCTAAGATCTGTGCTTTGATGGCTTGTCTGGGGCAGTATTTGATGTCAAATTGAGACAGCTCGCACCTCCATTTCTCCAGACGACCTGACGATTCGGGGGAGGCGATGATAGACCTTAAAAGCCGCTCAGTGAGAACGAGGATCGTGTGCGTTTGGAAATATTGTCGAAGTTTCCTGAAGGCGACGACAAGCGCCAGGACTATTTTCTCTATGGCCGGGTATCTTGTTTCCGCGTCCTTGAAAATATGGCTCACGTAGTAGACCGGTCTCTGTATGCCTTCGAATTCTCTGACGATCACCGAGCCTGCAGCTTGGTCGGAGACGACTAGATATAGTAATAGCTCATCACCCTTATCGGTCGGGTGAGTAGCGGTGGGTCGCTAGGTGCGCCTTGAGTTGCTTGAAAGCGTTTTGGTACTCCTTAAACCATTCGAACATAAGAATTTTCTTTAGGGCCCTGAAAAAAGGGAGACACTTCTCTCCGGATTTGGACATAAAGCGACTCAGGGCAGCCACCCTCCCCGTGAGTCGCATGATATCGACATTGCTTGTAACGCCTTGAAAAGTCGTTTTGGTGTTTTCCTGAAATTCGGTGAAAATTCGGTATTTTTCCGAAAACCGTCTTTTTGTTATTTTGCAGTATAGGGCTAATTGTATCTAAAATGGATAGGTAATTGCTTGTTTTTAGTACCTAATGAGTTACTTATGAAATTCTGGTCGTTTAAAAATTTTCCCTAATTTTTCAATTTTTTTATATTATTTTAAGCTGGTAAGAAAATACATTAAATTAGCGATAAATACAAATTTAAATGGGCTAAAATTAAGCTTTAAAATCATGTTAATTAAAATCTAGTTGTAACATAAATTTTTAGTATTTTATTTTGATTTTTAACTAATTTTTATTATAGAAAACGAAATTTATTGAATTTAAGCTAAAACTTGCAATTTTGGACTTGTAGGGGGTCTTTTTGCATAATTTTTTTTTGTAAAGCCCCATTCACTCTTCCCTCACCCCTAGGCCGGCCCCACCTCAGCAGCAAGCCCACAAAAAATTTCCCTATCTCATTTGAACAAAATGATATGATAAGGGTTTTAATATATTAAATTGGGTATGGGTTTTGTTGGTTAAATTGGTCTTTTGACTTGGAAACTTTCTTTACACCTTTCCTCAACTCCCCCACACCTCTCCCCACTCCTCAACAGCTCAGAAATTCTGCACCAACAGCCCATGAAAATTCCCCAATTCTCATTCCCTTTTTGCTTCATTTTTATCACAAAAATCCATCAAAATCCAAAATTTCTTTCACAAATTCAAAGCAAACCCTTTTTCCACCTCCTCTCAAATCTAAATTTGTTCAAATCTTGAAGAAAAGAGGTGTCTTGAGTGGTTAGAGCAACCAAGGGTTTAGGCTTGGGAGGTATAATTTCTAATCTATGGTTAATTGTTAGTTGTATTATGCTAAAATTGAACTTTGAAATGTTAAATTAGTGTTGATCCTAATCTAGTTTTTTTTTCTAGTTAATGGTTTGAGTTTAACTAGGGTTTTAGAAACCATTATTTAGTTGATTAAATCTATTTTGTTATCTAGTTGTTTTGCTAACCTAATCTAAGAGGTTAACTTGCTAATTGGGCTATAAATTAGTGTTAAATTAAGGTTTTTCATGTATAGTTTGGATTAAAATTGCTAGTTATAAAATTCTAGAAAGGGTTTGTTTATGGAAAATGTGATTTGAAGCATTGTATGTGTTATAATTAAAATGATTGTGGTTAACTAGTTATGCGGTTGGATGTTTATGCTAGGTTGTAGTCTTTTTGTCGCAAATCGGCGATTTTTGCACCGATTTTTGGAATGTAAATGCTTACTAGTTTTTATTAAAATATTGTGATGAGTTAATTGCGATGTCTTGATGACATTTTTAGCGTATCCTATGACATTTAGGATGCGTGAGTGCGGATTTTTGAGTAATCGGGTTTTAGATTTGCCGGGCGACCAAATCGGCGATTTTTGCAGTTTTTGCGATTTTCGCGTGTGTTCCGCGCACCTTGTGCACGTTGTACCTAGCTAGTGAACGTTGGTATTTTCGTTAGGGAATTGCGTCGTTCTTGATTTGTAACCTTATGTTTGTATTGATGTTAATTCCAGGTTTGGTCGCGGAGACGTCAGACGCGGCTCGAAAAGGGAAAGCGGTGATTGGACGCAGCTAGCCAGGGATTCCGGTGAGTAGATGTAATATCTACGGGGGACTATCGTTGGATGGCGCAAGTCGCCCGATAGTTTTAGTACCTTAAAAAGATTCTTAGTAATGTTAGTAATTAGGGGTGTAATACTTGTATGATTATTTGCTACATTCATGCCCTATATTGACATACATATACGAAACCATGTTATAGGACACCTGCACCATTGCCAGGGTTTTTATATGCAGCACGAGCACTATTCATGCTTACACACACACACTGGTAATTGCCATGACACCACACTAGATAACCTTTAAATTGAAACCTTTTACTATAATTGATACTTAAACTCGTGCTATTGCTTTAATTCCTTAAAATGAAATCGTAGGATTTCTATTCATGTGCATGTGCTTCATCATATTATTTGTTCATGCCTAATCTATTAATCACACATCGCAACTTGATTATTGATACCATATGCATTCATTATCATTGACATATTCACTTATGAGGATTTCTTGAGATTTTATGATATTTCTGGATTTCGGGGGAAAGCCGCAAAATTTCTAAACTTATTAAATTTTTAAAATATGTAAATTGCGGTTTTCTAGTGATGTAAGTGTCGTCCACCATGAGTTTGCTGTGGTTTTCGAGATCCGTGTCGAGGAGTGGAGGAACCGTCACGGGTACATGGTGGGCCCGGTATGGTACCCCGGGGCAAGATGAATGTGGTGTTGACGTTGAGCCTGGCAGGGGACGGATTACCTACCAGTGACTGTTTGGCACGGCGGATATCCAGAGGATCCCGACCGTGGCCGCGAGATGATGAGATTTTGATATTGAGCTGGGTCAGCCGGATGGCTGAGGCCAGAGATACGATGACATGGATATATGAGATTTGTGATAGTTTTGAGGTGTCGTTGCTGGACACAGGTTCTTGTTGATTCTATTGGTATTGTGCTGGTATTTCAAAAGAGATTCTTAAAGGAAAAAAACATGATTTCTTATACTTACACATTCAGATCACGAGTTGATTCGCATTGCATTCATACCTGCTAGTATATTCATATTGCATACCTACCTGCTATTATGTCCTGCCTTACCTGTATTTTAGATGCTAGGATACTTGTGTGCATACTTTCGATAGCCTGTGTAGATGTTATTTATTACTCACGAGTTGGCAACTCACCCCCGTTGTGCCACAGCCTTTTGCAGGTCCGCTCCGTCAGTACAGTAGCGGCGGGCGCACTTGTCTCTTTTGTCTCTTTTGCCTGGACTTGAGGTTTTGCTCTTAGGTGGGTTATATTATTATTTTTGCACCACCTTGTATATTATTTGTATCTAGAGCACTCCATCTACTGTATCTACCAGTATTGTTGTATATTGACCTAGAGATGAGACTGTGAGGTTTGTGGACTTTTATGCTGTATTTTGGGGTCGAGCTCACTTGAGTCGACATGTTGTTTTTCTTATGCTTCATTATGATTATTTCGCATGTTGTTGCTTTACATTGCGTGGGATTTGTGACCGCCCTGTGGCGAAGAGCTAGCTCCCGCTTGGGGATGCCATATTTGTTGGATTCATTTATATTCTTGTTGTACCCATTTTGGGGGCTAGTATTTACAAAGGAGACTGCCGAAATTTTCGGAAAAATTGATATTGTTTTTAAAAAAAGGGTTTATATGACTTATTTGATAAACTCGCTTTCAATTGATTGGGTTTTCTTCACTCTTTTGCTTATTTGGTTTTGGTTTCTGGGTTTTGGCTTACTTATTTTACGGACGTCTTGAGACGTTTCGTAACCTAAGTGCCAGTCACGTTCCGTACCCTGCGGGTCGTGACAAAGTTGGTATCAAAGCGATAGGTTTTACCTTTTTGAGTGTAGGATGACCCTTGGTAGATGGAGTAAGTGACTTAAGTAGGGTAACGTAGCGTATGTATGTCCGCGGCATACTTGCGATACGGTACTCCGCCTAAGTGACTTTAGGATATACTTGCTTGAAAATTCCTTCTTCAATTCCGTGTATCCTATGATCCTATTGCACTGTTCTTATTACTCCTTTTTCCTGTAACAGCCACTATGCCGCCGAAGGCTACGAGGGCGCAGAGGGCTGCCGCCAGAGACGAGATTCGAGCTGGCTCGTCCGAGACTAGGACTGAGCAGGGTGGTATGCCTACGCCGCAGGGACAGACCGATCCACCTTCCCCAGGCCGTATGGATAGGCTTGAGACTGGTATGGAGGAGTTGCGACAGATGATGGGGGGCATGCAGGAGCTACGGCAGATGGTAGGATCCCTAGTTGCAGCCAGTCGTACACCGAGGCCGGATGACGCACCTACTACATCCCAGACTGCTATGATACCTGCTCCTACTACTACCGCCGTGACCATCCCGGTTTCACTACAGGATTTCATGAGGCTGAGACCTCCAGTATTCACCGGCACCGAGGCAGCGGAGGACCCACAGACGTTCCTTGACAGTTTAGCCAGGATCTGCCGTTCGCTGAGATGTTCGGATGATCGATGGGTAGAGCTTGCGAGTTTCCGACTAGAGGGTCTCGCGCAGACATGGTGGGAGTCAGTCTTGAGAGGTCGAGCTGCAGGTCTACCGCCTATGACTTGGGCCGAGTTTACAGCGGTCTTTCTAGCTCGTTTCCTCCCAGAGAGCGTTCGTGATGCCAGAGCTCGTAGCTTCGAGGCCTTAGTCAAGACACCTGGGATGACGGTGTCTGAGTATGACATCCAGTTTACACAGTTATCCCGATATGCTCAGTATTTGGTGGATACCGAGGAGAAGATGGTGAAGAGGTTCGTACAGGGACTTGATGCCCAGCTATATCTTGCCATTGGCGCCCAACACTACGACACTTATTCAGCTGCTATGGATACGGCATTACGGATGGAGGCACGCATATCACAGACTTCGGCCGTTTCTGGGCCGAAGAGGATTCGCACCGATGTACCGTCTCAGAGGCAGCGCGCCAGATTTTTTCCGAGAGATAGGCCTGGCAGAGGATTTGGACGGGGACAGTTATATGGTTCTTATCCACAGGGACAGCAGCCATCGCCAGGGTGTTTTGGGTGCGGGAGTCCGCACCATCTTGTCAGAGACTGCCCGGCGAGATGACAGGGAGCGGCGACTATTCCGCATGTGACCCTACTACCATCACCACCCCCTCCTCAGAGAGCCCTACTTCCTACCACAGGCGATGCTCCACGCCAGCTCGGTGCACCCAGAGGCCGTGGACGCGGCGGTCCTGTTCAGAGAGGACGAGGAGGCAGAGGCCGAGGTCGAGGTCAGCCCGCTATCGGTGGAGGACAGGCCCGAGTATTTGCTTTGACACCACAGGATGCGCAGGCATCCAATGCCGTTGTGACGGGTACCTTGCCAGTTTGTTCTTTCGACGCACGGGTATTATTCAACCCAGGTTCCACACATTCGTACGTCTCTACACACTTTGCATCGATGTTGGGCCGTGAGTCGTCGTCGTTAGATCATCCGCTTGTTGTTACTCCGGTAGGCGAGTCGTTTGTCGCTCGTTTTGTATTTCGTTTGTGTTCCGTTCGTATCGGGGAGAGGGATTCATCGGTTGATTTGATTCTCCTCGATATGTTGGATTTTGATGTGCTTCTGGGCATGGATTGGCTAGCCACTTGTTATGCTTCGGTGGACTGCCGCGAGAAGGCAGTCATATTTAGCTTTCCGGAAGAGCCAGTCCTTGTTATTCAGGGAGACCGCAGTGTCATCCTTCCCAGCTTAATTTCGTCTCTTCGCGCTGGTCAGCTCTTGCGGAAGGGATGTCAGGGATTCTTAGCGTATGTTTGTGATACTCGAGCTGCAGAGGTTCCGTTGGACCGGGTCCCGGTTGTTTGTGAGTTCCCTGATGTTTTCCCTGATGAGCTACCTGGGCTACCACCTGAGCGCGATATTGAGTTCTGCATTGATTTGATTCCCGGCTCGGGGCCTATTTCTATACCGCCTTATCGGATGGCCCCGGCAGAGCTTCGAGAGCTGAAGGATCAGTTGCAGGATTTGTTAGATAAGGGGCTTATTCGACCTAGTGTTTCTCCGTGGGGTGCTCCGGTCCTGTTCGTCAAGAAGAAGGATGGAAGTTTGCGCTTATGTATCGACTACCGCCAGCTGAACAAGGTTACCGTGCGGAACAGATATCCATTGCCATGCATTGATGATTTGTTCGACCAGCTTCAGGGTGCGGGTTATTTTTCGAGGATCGACTTGCGATCAGGATACCATCAGCTGCGAGTTCGACAGGAGGATATACCGAGGACAGCTTTCCGCATGCGCTACGGCCATTATGAGTTTTTGTTGATGTCGTTCGGACTCACCAACGCCCCAGCAGCATTCATGGATTTGATGAACCGTACATTCAGGCCGTATCTTGACTTGTTCATCATCGTGTTTATCGACGATATCTTGGTGTACTCCCGGAGCAGAGAGGAGCACGAGCAGCACTTGCGGATTACGTTACAGACTCTGAGGGAGCGCCAGCTGTTCGCAAAGTTCTCCAAGTGTGCTTTCTGGCTGGACATCGTCGGATTCTTGGGTCACGTGGTTACGAGAGACGGCATGCGTGGACCCGAAGAAGATTGAGGCTGTTCAGCAGTGGCCCCGACCTACATCGGTTACTGAGATCCGTAGTTTTCTAGGCCTGGCGGGCTACTACAGGCGTTTTGTTCAGGACTTCTCCCGTATAGCTGCACCTTTGACCGGTTTGACCCGGAAGGGAGTTCCTTTCGTTTGGACAGAGGAGTGTGAGCGCAGTTTTCAGCAGCTACAGACTTGTTTGACTACGGTGCCGGTATTATCTTTGCCTTCGGGATCAGGCGGATTTGTGGTCTACTGTGATGCTTCGCGAGTGGGATTAGGATGCGTATTGATGCAGCATGGCCGGGTGATCGCTTATGCTTCTCGGCAGTTGAAGAGGCACGAACAGAACTACCCCACTCACGATTTGGAGATGGCTGCAGTGGTCTTTGCACTGAAGATTTGGCGACATTACCTATACGGCGAGTCGTGTCAGATATTCACAGACCACAAGAGCTTAAAGTACATATTTCAGCAGCGAGACCTGAATCTCAGACAGCGTCGTTGGATGGAGTTGGTGAAAGACTACGACTGCGAGATCTTATATCACCCAGGCAAGGCGAATGTGGTGGCAGATGCTTTGAGCAGGAGGCCCGGGGGTAGTCTATCCTATTTGCGCACAGTGCAGAGGCAGTCGTCAGCAGATTGGCAGATGTTATGTGACAGCCGAGTTGAGTTCGAGTTCACTCAGACAGGGGGACAGCTCGCGCATGTTCGTGCACGCCCACAGTTGCTTGACCGTATATATGAGGCACATCGCAGTGACGACCGTTGCTCAGAGATCATGGCACAGATGGGACAGGGCAAATTTTCCGAGTTCGTGATTGACGATCAGGGGATTTTACGATATGGATCTAGACTGTGCGTACCAGATGCTGATGGATTACGGCGCGACATTCTTGAGGAGGCACACCGATCAGTGTATAGTGTCCACCCCGGTTCCACCAAGATGTACCATGATATGAGAGAGACCTACTGGTGGGACGGGATGAAGAGGGACATTGCGGAGTTTGTATCAAGATGCCTGACTTGTCAGCAAGTCAAGGCCGAGCACCAGAGGCCCGCGGGAGAGCTATAGCCGTTACCCATTCCGGAATGGAAATGGGAGCAGATTTCGATGGATTTCGTTGTGGGTCTACCCAGGACCAGTCGAGGGTACGACTCCATCTGGGTGATCGTAGATCGATTGACGAAAGCGGCTCACTTCCTGCCAGTGAAGACGACTTTCAGCTTCGCTCAGTATGCCCAGCTTTACATCGACGAGATCGTGCGGTTGCATGGCGTACCGACTTGTATCGTGTCAGATCGAGGCACCCAGTTCACCAGCAGACTTTGGCAAAGACTTCAGGAGGCTTTGGGCACTCGTTTGAGCTTCAGCACAGCGTTTCATCCGCAGACCGACGGACAGTTAGAGCGGACCATTCAGACTCTCGAGGACATGCTCAGAGCGTGCGTTTTAGACTTCGGCGGTAGCTGGGATCGTCATTTACCTTTAGTGGAGTTCTCCTACAACAACAGCTTCCAGGATACTATTCAGATGGCACCTTTCGAGGCATTGTATGGGAGGAGATGCAGATCGCCCGTCTGTTGGACAGAGCTCAGTGAGAGCAGTATTTTGGGGCCGCAGCTTGTTGAGGAGACGACAGCGAAGATACAGTTGATCCGAGACCGGATGAGAGCGGCTCAGAGCAGGCAGAAATCGTATGCGGACAGGCGCCGTCGCAGATTAGAGTTCGCAGTTGGCGACCATGTTTTTCTGAGAGTCTCTCCGATGAAGGGCGTGATGCGTTTTGGGCGAAAGGGGAAGCTTAGCCCTAGATTCGTAGGTCCCTTCGAGATCCTCGAGCGTGTCGGCGCTGTTGCATATCGTTTGGCCCTTCCACCCAGCTTTCCCGATGTTCACCCTGTCTTCCATGTTTCGATGCTCCGCAAGTACCTTCACGACCCTTCGCATGCGATTCAACACCCGACAGTCCAGCTAGAGCGCGACCTTTCGTTTGCAGAGCAGCCGGTGGCCATCCTGGATCGGCAGGTGAAGAAGTTGAGATCGAAGATTATACCAACCGTCAAGGTCCTTTGGCGTAGCCAGAGCAGCGAGGAGGTTACCTGGGAGACCGAGGGCGAGATGAGGAAGAAATATCCCCATCTCTTTGAAGGTACGCGTAGTTATATTTTTTTTAAATTTGGGGACCGAATTTCTTTAAGGGGGGAAGATTGTAACGCCTTGAAAAGTCGTTTTGGTGTTTTCCTGAAATTCGGTGAAAATTCGGTATTTTTCCGAAAATCCTCTTTTTTGTTATTTTGCAGTATAGGGCTAATTGTACCTAAAATGGATAGGTAATTGCTTGTTTTTAGTAGCTAATGAGTTACTTATGAAATTCTGGTCGTTTAAAAATTTTCCCTAATTTTTCTATTTTTTTATATTATTTTAAGCCGGTAAGAAAATACATTAAATTAGCGATAAATACAAATTTAAATGGGCTAAAATTAAGCTTTAAAATCATGTTAATTAAAATCTAGTTGTAACATAAATTTTTAGTATTTTATTTTGATTTTTAACTAATTTTTATTATAGAAAACGAAATTTATTGAATTTAAGCTAAAACTTGCAATTTTGGACTTGTAGGGGGTCTTTTTGCATAATTTTTTTTTGTAAAGCCCCATTCACTCTTCCCTCACCCCTAGGCCGGCCCCACCTCAGCAGCAAGCCCACAAAAAAATTCCCCATCTCATTTGAACAAAATGATATGATAAGGGTTTTAATATATTAAATTGGGTATGGGTTTTGTTGGTTGAATTGGTCTTTTGACTTGGAAACTTTCTCTACACCTTTCCTCAACTCCCCCACACCCCACTCCTCAACAGCTCAGAAATTCTGCACCAACAGCCCATGAAAATTCCCCAATTCTCATTCCCTTTTTGCTTCATTTTTATCACAAAAATCCATCAAAATCCAAAATTTCTTTCACAAATTCAAAGCAAACCCTTTTTCCACCTCCTCTCAAACCTAAATTTGTTCAAATCTTGAAGAAAAGAGGTGTCTTGAGTGGTTAGAGCAACCAAGGGTTTAGGCTTGGGAGGTATAATTTCTAATCTATGGTTAATTGTTAGTTGTATTATGCTAAAATTGAACTTTGAAATGTTAAATTAGTGTTGATCCTAATCTAGTTTTTTTTCTAGTTAATGGTTTGAGTTTAACTAGGGTTTTAGAAACCATTATTTAGTTGATTAAATCTATTTTGTTATCTAGTTGTTTTGCTAACATAATCTAAGAGGTTAACTTGCTAATTGGGCTATAAATTAGTGTTAAATCAAGGTTTTTCATGTATAGTTTGGATTAAGATTGCTAGTTATAAAATTCTAGAAAGGGTTTGTTTATGGAAAATGTGATTTGAAGCATTGTATGTGTTATAATTAAAATGATTGTGGTTAACTAGTTATGCGGTTGGATGTTTATGCTAGGTTGTAGTCTTTTTGTTGCAAATCGGCGATTTTTGCACCGATTTTTGGAATGTAAATGCTTACTAGTTTTTATTAAAATATTGTGATGAATTAATTGCGATGTCTTGATGACATTTTTAGCGTATCCTATGACATTTAGGATGCGTGAGTGCGGATTTTTGAGTAATCGGGTTTTAGATTTGTCGGGCGACCAAATCGGCGATTTTTGCAGTTTTTGCGATTTTCGCGTGTGTTCCGCGCACCTTGTGCACGTTGTACCTAGCTAGTGAACGTTGGTATTTTCGTTAGGGAATTGCGTCGTTCTTGATTTGTAACCTTATGTTTGTATTGATGTTAATTTCAGGTTCGGTCGCGGAGACGTCAGACGCGGCTCGAAAAGGGAAAGCGGTGATTGGACGCAGCTAGCCAGGGATTCCGGTGAGTAGATGTAACATCTACGGGGGACTATCGTTGGATGGCGCAAGTCGCCCGATAGTTTTAGTACCTTAAAAAGATTCTTAGTAATGTTAGTAATTAGGGGTGTAATACTTGTATAATTATTTGCTACATTCATGCCCTATATTGACATACATATACGAAACCATGTTATAGGACACCTGCACCATTGCCAGGGTTTTTATATGCAGCACGAGCACTATTCATGCTTACATACACACACTGGTAATTGCCATGACACCACACTAGATAACCTTTAAATTGAAACCTTTTACTATAATTGATACTTAAACTCGCGCTATTGCTTTAATTCCTTAAAATGAAATCGTAGGATTTCTATTCATGTGCATGTGCTTCATCATATTATTTGTTCATGCCCAATCTATTAATCACACATCGCAACTCGATTATTGATACCATATGCATTCATTATCATTGACATATGCACTTATGAGGATTTCTTGAGATTTTATGATATTTCTGGATTTCGGGGGAAAGCCGCAAAATTTCTAAACTTATTATATTTTTAAAATATGTAAATTGCGGTTTTCTAGTAATGTAAGTGTCGTCCACCATGGGTTTGCTGTGGTTTTCGAGATCCGTGTCGAGGAGTGGAGGAACCGTCACGGGTACATGGTGGGCCCGGTATGGTACCCCGGGGCAAGATGAATGTGGTGTTGACGTTGAGCCTGGCAGGGGACGGATTACCTACCGGTGGCTGTTTGGCACGGCGGATATCCAGAGGATCCCGACCGTGGCCGCGAGATGATGAGATTTTGATATTGAGCTGGGTCAGCCGGATGGCTGAGGCCAGAGATACGATGACATGGATATATGAGATTTGTGATGGTTTTGAGGTGTCGTTGCTGGACACAGGTTCTTGTTGATTCTATTGGTATTGTGCTGGTATTTCAAAAGAGATTCTTAAAGGAAAAAAAACATGATTTCTTATACTTACACATTCAGATCACGAGTTGATTCGCATTGCATTCATACCTGCTAGTATATTCATATTGCATACCTACCTGCTATTATGTCCTCCCTTACCTGTATTTTAGATGCTAGGATACTTGTGTGCATACTTTCGATAGCCTGTGTAGATGTTATTTATTACTCACGAGTTGGCAACTCACCCTCGTTGTGCCACAGCCTTTTGCAGGTCCGCTCCGTCAGTACAGTAGCGGCGGGCGCACTTGTCTCTTTTGCCTGGACTCGAGGTTTTGCTCTTTGGTGGGTTATATTATTATTTTTGCACCACCTTGTATATTCTTTGTATCTAGAGCACTCCATCTACTGTATCTACCAGTATTGTTGTATATTGACCTAGAGATGAGACTGTGAGGTTTGTGGACTTTTATGCTGTATTTTGGGGTCGAGCTCACTTGAGTCGACATGCTGTTTTTCTTATGCTTCATTATGATTATTTCGCATGTTGCTTTACATTGCGAGGGATTTGCGACCGCCCTGTGGCGAAGAGCTAGCTCCCGCTTGGGGATGCCATATTTGTTGGATTCATTTATATTCTTGTTGTACCCATTTTGGGGGCCAGTATTTACAAAGGAGACTCTGCCGAAATTTTCGGAAAAATTGATATTGTTTTTAAAAAAAGGGTTTATATGACTTATTTGATAAACTCGCTTTCTATTGATTGGGTTTTCTTCACTCTTTTGCTTATTTGGTTTTGGTTTCTGGATTTTGGCTTACTTATTTTACGGACGTCTTGAGACGTTTCGTAACCTAAGTGCCAGTCACGTTCCGTACCCTGCGGATCGTGACATTGCTTTTGGGCGATGCCATGTTGAGGATGGCGCTGATCTTTTCTGGGTTCGCTTCGATTCTTCGGTGGATAACCATGAACCCGAGGAACTTCCCACTGGTGACTCCAAACGCGCATTTAGCTGGATTCTGCTTCATCTTGTACTTATGCAGGACGTCGAATGTCTCACTGAGGTCTTTATTGTGCCCGGTTGTCGAGGCGGATTTTACGAACATGTCGTTGACGTAGACTTCCATGTTTCTCCCAATCTGCGGTTTGAACAGCTTGTTGACCAGCCGCTGATACATGGCCCTGGCGTTCTTGAGTCCAAAAGGCATTACTTTGTAGCAGTAGACTCCTCGGTCAGTGGTGAAGGCGGCAAGTTTTTTGTCGGCCGGGTCCATCCAGAACTGATTGTAACCGGAGAAAGCGTTCATGAATCTCAGTAATTCATGGTCGGCCGAGCTGTCCACTAGCTGGGCTACCCGAGGAAGTGGATAGTTGTCTTTGGGGAAAGCTTTGTTCAAGTCCCTGATATCGACGCACATGCGCCATTTCCCGTTTGCCTTTTTGACCATGACCACGTTCGCTAGCCAATCCGAGTAGTCCAGGTTTCTGATGAAGTTGGCGGTGAGCAATCGATCCACCTTGTCTTTTATTGCCTTTTGTTAAACTGACGCAAAGCTTCTCTTCTTTTGTCGGATAGGTCGGGCCTTCGGGTCAACCCTGAGTTTGTGGGAGATCACTTCAGGGTCAATCCCGGGTATGTCCGCTAGCATCCAAGCGAATACGTTCGAGTTATCTCGGAGGAACCGGATTAGGCCTTCGCGGGTGTCTCCTGTCGAGAGAGAGCCGATCTGGACTGTCCGACTGTTGACTCCCTCTATAAGGGGGACTTCTGTCAACGCTTCTACCGGGGCACCTCGAACTTCCTTTTGGTTGTCGCGTGTATCTAAAGACCCCTGGAAATCATGTGTGTTTTCAAAATCGTCGTCCTGCTCTCCGGCGGGAAACGCTGAGGCGAGGCAAATCCTGGCGGTTTGCTGGTCCTTATAGGCCCGGCCTATCCCCCATTATCCAAAGGGAATTTGAGCGCAAGGTGATAAGTCGAGATCTGAGCCCGGAGCAACGAGGAAATTTACCGGTACGGTTCGCGTCTTGCCTATTTCCCCAATATTGAGGAGGAGGGTGATTGATCCCTCGGCCGGGACGGAATGGTTGGTGAACCCAGAGAGGATGTGGGAGGTCGGCTGAAGATCGGATGAACCTAACCCCATACGCTGGAAACAGTTGTAGAACATGATATCCGTCGAGCTCCCTGAGTCGATCAATATTCTCTGGACCCCGTAACGGTGAACTCGGGCCGTTATCACAAGAGGGTCATTGTGAGGAAGTGCTATGCCGTGAAGGTCATCATCGGTGAAGATGATCAGATCATCCTTCCTGCGCTTCTTGTGGGGTGGATTGCTTGTACCCTCGACTGGCAGGAGGTGGTGGTTCCCCTACTTCCCAGAGCTGGATCCGCCGAAATGACCATGATTTGCCCGATTGTTAATTCCCCGGGAGGGGTTTGGTCTTTTTGCTCTCGTTCCGTCTGTCGCTTGTCCTGTAGGTATTTCGCCAGGTGACTGGAGTGGATCAGTAGCTTCAAATGCGCAGTTAGGACAAAAAGGTTCCTCGATATAGTCGCGAAGCTGTTTGCTGCTTTCAGTCGGGTGACCCTGCGACCTGTGATAGGCGCAGTACGGGCCGCGGAGATGCTTGCCCGCCCTTTGGGTAGCTGGCGGGAGTTTAAAGAACCTCTCGCCCTTAGCTTCCTCCAACAGCTCGGTCTGGGAAATGTTCAGAGGGGTGTACTTCTGGAACCTCAGGGAATAAGGTTTCGGGCGATCGACTTTCTTTTTCTCTTCCCTGTCCCTCTTCTTTCGGTCTGCTTGGTCGCCTCCGGGCAGGTTGGAGTTCACCTCGGACTCGAGTTGGATTTCTCGCTTGGTCCATGCTTTTGTTGGGGTAAAAATTTACACCCCGGTTGACCAAGTCAAAATCAAAGTCAACCCTAAGCCAATTGGGCCCAAGCCCAGATCCAGTGGGCCCAGGCCCTGGTCGAGCCCGAACATGAAGCGACCGGCCTACCCCCATGCTAAGATAAAAATTTTGTAATAAATAATTTTGTTGTATTTCTTTTATTTTATTTTATGGATAAATGTAAGAAAAATAGGCATAAAGCCAAATTTTTGTAAAGCCCATGGCTTATGTGCAAAAAGAAATGGCACATGAGCCATGGGATAGGCAAAATGCCATTTTGTGAAGCCCAACGGGCTATGTGTAAAGTGTATGGCCTATAAAGGCAAAGATAATGAAATATCTCAACAACTTTTCTCTTTCCAAAAATTTAGATCTGAGATATTTTCTCCTTCTTCAAGGTTCCAAAATCTTCTTCTTTCTTTTGAATTAAATCAAGAGTTTTACTCTTCATTTTATAAAATAAAATTGTTTTTCACCACCAAACCCATAAAGGGGAACTTGGATCTGTCACTAGATCTCAAAAAGGAGAGATTTTTAAAAATCTCATATCTCTTGATCTTCAAGATCCAGCCAACAGAAGAGGAAGAAGAAGAACCCCCTTCATTAATCCAAAGCATCTTAGGAGTTTAAACTCCACCTCATTTTCTCTTTAGAGAATTTCTGGGGCTAAAAGCCCCCTTTTTCTCGCCGGCGCGCTAGCGCTCGAGCGCAAAGCTCCCACGTATCGACACGTAGCGCGCTTGCGCTCTAGCGTCCTGCGCTCGAGCGCAAAACGCCCACGTGCCGACACGTGGCGCGCTTGCGCTCCAACGCCCTGTGCTCCAGCGCAAAGTGCGCATGTGCCGACACGTGGCGCGCTTGCGCTCCAGCACTCTGCGTTCAAGCGCAAAGCGCCCACGTGCCGACACGTGGCGCATTTGCGCTCCAGCACTCTGCGTTCGAGCGCAAAGCGCCCACGTGCCGACACGTGGCGCGCTTGCGCTCGAGCGCCCGAGCGCAAAACGCCCACGTGCCGACACGTGGCGCGCTTGCGCTCCAACACTCGAGCGCAAAGCGCCCACGTGCCGACACGTGGTGCGCTTGCGCTCAAGCGCCTAGGCGCTGGCCTCACGCATCCTTTGGATGTCTTTCCCCCCCTTTATTTATATATACATGTATATATATACATATGCATACTTATGTACACATACTCCACGACACTGTCCATGTTAGAAAAAAATTTCTAACGGGGCGTTGCCCCGCACCCCGCAAGGGGGCTGCTAGCCCCCTTAACCTCCAGCCCGCTATCTGGGTAGCGGGACCCCCGTAAAAACTCTGCGTGGCTCCCGATATATCCAACCCCCCCAAAACAAAACACCCGTACACTGCACATCGAGTTCGCACGACTAGTTTAACCCGTCAATCGGAGGTTCTCTCGCTCCAAAAGCGAGGGTTAATTAACGGCAGTTTAGTCCGCGGCTGCCGGAGATTCGGATCCCCACAATCATTAAACCCTGGCCTACCCTAGGCAGGGGGAATCTGTAGTACGCCTGACAAGCGTGCGCGTATTCCCATCTCAATGGGGTGACGAAAAACACCCTACATCTTTCACTTCGGCCATGGTCTTAAGTTGCGCCAATGCAAAAGAGCGGAGCCACTCTTTGTGCTTAAGACCCGACCTCAGCGCGGTGATAACTGTTTCGTCGCGGTACTCGGAAAACTCCAGAAGGGCATTGTAGAAGCGAGTGACATACCTTTTGAAGGATTCTTTGTCACCGCTCTTGACAGTGAACAAGTAGTCGACCGTTTTCTTCTGTCGTCGGTTACCCACGAAATGACCGAGGAATTGGGTAGCCAGCTCATCAAAGGTCGAGATGGAGCGCGGCGCAAGCTTTCGGAACCGGTCCCGGCCAGCTCGAATTAAGGTGGTGGGAAAAGCTCAGCATTGAGCCGCGTCCGAGTTATCTTGGAAGCTCATGCACGCCGTAAACGTGTCCAAGTGGTCCTTCGGGTCTGACTTCCCGTCGAAGAGGGCCACTTTAGGCGGTTTGTTCCTGGACGAGACGCGCTCGGCTAATAACTGTTTTGCAAAGGGCGTTGAGAGCGAATCAGTGGAGTATTTTGCCTCTTCGCCGGACATATGGCCATCTCGTCGTATGCTTCCAATTTTCTTTTTGAGGGCTTCGATCCGTTGGTGGTATCCCGAGAATTCAGCACTGTTGGAGCGGCGGCTATCCCTGTTCCGGGCCTACGCGACGGTGCGGCTTCGATTCCGCTCCATTACATTTCTTAAATTCTCGGACGAGGCCTTTCTTGAGTAGTCTCGACGTTCTCCGTTTGCGCGGCCTTGGCGGGAGTTGGGGCGCCGGTCGTGCCTGGAAACAGGCGAACTGACCGACATCTCCTCAAGGGGTGAGCGCGCGGCGGGCGTCAGAGCGACGGCCTGGTCTCCCCTGAGATTGGAGTGTGGAGCTGTCCGGCGTCCAGCGGGTCATGGAATCATTCGCCGTATACGGGTCATGGTTGCTGGAGTCGGCACGCCAGCGTTCAGTGACGCTGAGATGAGCGTGAGTGTGAACGCGCCCGCGTGGGACGCGTTGATGGCGGGATCCGCTCATTCATGGGGAACGCGCCCGTGTGGGACGCGGAACGTGGGGCGGCGGATATCTCGCTTTGGCGAGATACACGGAGCCGTTGCGGGGGCGCTTGGGCACTGCGCTCTCGGTTGATCGGGGAAGCCGAGGAAGCTCTGCCTGTCGGATGGCTCGGAGACGAGCCGGGAGGCTGAGGAAGCTCAGCCCTTGCAACAGCTCGGAGACGAGCAAACGGGATGTATGTTTGGCTGCTGGATGGCTCGAGGGCGAGAGGTGGGGGCGTAAGCCCGGAGACGAGACCCCGAGGAAAGTCCCCAAGGCGCCACACTGATTCTACCTCCCCAGCCCCGGAAACCTGGTGGGCTTACATGGACGACACGTCATCTGCCACGTGTCATAATCTAGGAAATTCCCGTTCATGAGCCTTATCGGTAGTTGTATTCTAAAAAATGAATAATTGCTGGAGCCCATTGCTAAGGACATTGAATCTAGTCGAAGGAATTGCGTTTTGGAGAAATACAATTTAAATATTGACCCTATGGGTCTGCGTTATTTATCTGAGAGGCTACTGAAACATTCTTTATTTGGGGGGAAGTGGGATTAGTAGTGGTATAAATGCTCATTGAAGAAGACATCAGGGTATTCATCTACAAGACTTCTATGTGCATGTATCGCTATAAGAACCGCATACATCTGCATCTTTCGATTTTAACCAACGGTGTAAGAACCACATACATCTGCATCTTTTGATTTTAACGAACAAAGTATAATACTATATGCACGGAGAGACCATACTATATTAACTAAAACTAAGTATTCTATGTGTTGCCAGCTCTTTTGAGGTGTAATTTCTTACAACATCATGTGAGTTGATATGAATTTGATAATTATATTTATAAAATAATGCATTTACTTTTGTTAGCATAGAATATTGTACTTACTACATATGAAGATTGTTGTATGTCCCATGGATTGCACCCACATGTGTGCTTGTGTAAATATAAGTATGTATAAAATTTTACATGTAAATGGTCATTATTAACATAGACGTGAGCGTGTTCCTCAAATTAGTTAACATGTTACATTGGATAAGATAAAAAATAGAATGGATGAAATTGCATGATTAGTGGAGACAAGGTATTCGTTTAATGTACTTGATTTTACTCATTACAGTTTGTTGGATTCAAACTTTGCCATGGTACTACCATTATTAAGGTTTTTTTTTGTAAAAAATATTATCACGAAACACCTCCATACAATAACTCGTTGATGCAGTTAACTTTAACTAGATTGAGTGAATATACAAGTCAAAGGTAAAATTGAAGATTTGGGAGATTTTTGGGAATAAGAAGCACAAAAGAAACTGATGCCACTTCACCGATTTATTCCGATCGCCAGTTCAGTGCTTATTATTTGTTTTTTCCTGTATACTGATGCAATAGATTATAATATAGGCCAATGAGAACCAATCAACAACTATAGACATACGTGTACCACGTCCAAACTGAAGTCCCGCCGTGTCCCTATCGATTCGAGCTGGATTTGGTCACGGACACGGATTTTTCGTGTCCAACACGTGTCGGGCACGAATCTGTGTCCGATTTGACTCCGACACGGATTCGGCATCAATTTTGGCGTGTCCGTGCATTCTTGCTCGCTGTAGATTATCACTTAAAATCATAACCTACCAAGAATCTGTTACTGTCCTTTAGACTAAGATCCCCACGGTTATTAATCTTCTATTTCTTTTTTTGCATTTCCTTGCAGAGTTGCGGATGTTTTGACTTATTATCTTGAGGGTTAAACGAGTACTTGGTTATTGAGGAAGGACAATCTTGATATAGTATATGAGGTAATTATGTAAACTCTTTCTGTTGCCAAGCTTTACTTGGCATATTTCATCCATTTCTTGATACCGTGTAAAGTTACCTAGTACATGAACGCATGTAGAAGCTTTGCTGGAAAGCATTAAGCATCATATCTGCACTATAGTAAACCTGAGACAGCTCTGGCATGACGCTAAGTAACGGACTTTCCTTTATCATACCCCTTTTCCTTGTCCAGATCTGTATTGGTTAAAAAGAGGGTTAATTGCATATATAACATCCCTTCATTTATTCTATGTCTAAAACTTATCCTCTTAAAATGGTTTAGCACATGACATTTCTGAGCCAGTCGACATTTGGGTCAAAATTTCTCTTTTAAATCACGCTTGGCTTGATGCTATGGGTGTTATGAGCTACTGAGCCAATTAAGGGGCTATATGCACAGAAGGGTGTCAAACGCAATAACCAAGAAGGAAGAGATACAGAAGAGTGTTAAATGCAATTAACCAAAAAAATAACATAAAATTGGTTGTTGCCAATAAAACAGCTTCAATGTCCCTTAATGAAGCTTAATGGAGAAAAGGGATTATGTAGGCTGACCAAATGTTGGCATACAGGATCTATTGTAATAGTTGCCGTCTATTGTACAAAACTTTTTAGTGTTTACATGCTACTAAGGGGTTATAGTTAGTGTTCTGGCCTTGGCTAATAGTTATCGTATTTATGGTCAGCAGGGAACTTTATTTGAAGCATAAGCAGTTGTATTCTTAGTAAGATTTCCCTTGAGGGGAACCTATATTAGATATTCTTTTGCTGCTGGCTTCCGGAAACCCTGTTGAAAAATCAGCACATGAGTCTGCACACCTTATAAAAACATTTTCAAGGGCTAGTAGTACTGGATACTGGAGAATCACTGACTGACTAGCTAGTATACCCCTTATGCAACAACTAGAATGATAATCGCAGATGCTTCATACCACTTCGAAAAATATATTAATGAAAGAGTCTGATTTGATTAAAGCATAAGTTGTACTTTCGTTTTGTTGTTTGTAACATGGTTTGGAATCTCGGTTGGTCCCGATACGAGATGGCCCAAAAAATGACCGTCTGATATACGATACCGATACCGTCTGATACAGAGTTATATTAGGTTTACCATTAGCATTAAGTTTACTAATGGGTAGTGGGTTTATTAGTAGGCTACCAGTTTACGGTTTATTTGACATCATTTATTGCTAAAAAATAAATAAAAATATTAAAGTTATTTTTACCAAGCATTAAAAAACCCATTTACCCATCATCAATTGTTAAAGAATTTGTCAAATTGTTTATAGTTGCTATAACTATTTACGTGTATTTTGGTGTTCAAGTCCGACAGAAGCATATTGTTATGATTTTCTTCTAAAAACACTTAGATAGAATACTGCAAGTTATATACAAATTCAATCGATAACAAGAATTAAGTTCAACTTAAAAAGGTTAAAAATGAATAAAAGCACATACCAAGATAGCCGACAAAAGTTTGTCCCCACCCTATAATTCCATGAACTTCAACATATACGAAGCACAATCATCACCTCTGTCTTACTCCGGTTTGATAACATTTATCGGCCAACTAGCTATGTCCAGTTCATGTCATTTCTCGACCACCACATGTGAGATCTGACAAGCGGTGTCTACCCGATACTGTATCTCGGCTAGCTGTAAACATATCCATGAATAATACTGATATGTTTCATTCCATGTACATCCAAAACAGAAAGAATTACCGACAATCTTTTGCATTGCGCAAGTGTCTTTAAGGCTTGGTAGGTGAAGAAATCAAGAGAAATATTTATTGGCTCAAGAAATAATCAAAGGGTCTATACACATATATATTGAGAGTTATGGATCTGTCAATCTAATAACAAACTATATCATAACTAATATCAATTAACAAATATACTCATAACTAATATATAATAACAACTTATATTCATAACACTCCCCGCAAACTGGAGCATAGATGTCAATCATGCTAAGCTTGGACAGTAGATGTGCGAAAACTGATCGAGAAAGAGCTTTGGTAGAAATATTTGCTAGTTGAGTTGTTGAGAAAACATGTTGGAGTGCAACCACCTTATCTGTCATTTTATCATGAATGAAATGGCAATCTATCTCGATATGTTTGGTCCGCTCATGAAAAACTGGAATCACAGCAATGTGAATTGCGGTCTTGTTATCACAGAAGAGTGTAGTCGGAAGAGAAGAAGGAACACCAAGATCTGTCAAAAAGGAGATAAGCCATACCAATTCAGCAAATGTATGCGCCATAGATCTATATTTAGCCTTTGCAGAAGAACAGGCAACCACATTATGCTTCTTACTTTTCCATATAATTAAGTTTCCTCCTAAGAAAACACAATAGCCACTCGTGGAATGACGATCATCAACGGATCCAGCAAAGTCAGCATCCGCAAAGGCCGTGAGCGACAACATAGATGATAGTTTGTAAAGAAGACCCTGTCCTAGAGAACCTTTGATATATATGAGAATATGCTCAACCGTCTTAAAGTGAAAGGCCAAAGGATTATGCATGTATTAACTCACCGTGCTTACGACAAAGGCAATATCAGGATGAGTGATAGTGAGGTAAATAAGTTTCTCAACTAGATGTCGATATCGTCCAGGGTCAGATAGTGCAGGATCCAAGAGAGCTTAATCGAGATAGCTTGATTGAGAATTCCGTAGGGGTGTTTGCTGGTTTACATCTCAGAAATCCCGTCTCAAATAGAAGAGCAAGTGCATACTTGCGCTGAGAGAGCTGTAATCTACCAGAATTCCATGATACTTCAATTCCAAGAAAATATCTAAGTGGTCTAAGGTTCTTAGTATGAAAGTGAAGCCAAATGTTCTTTCACCTTAGAGATGCCGGCAGAATCATCTCCAGTGATGATAATATCATCAACATATACCACGATTACCCTACCCCGAGGACGATTATGGGTAAAAAAAAGACGTGTAAGCGCGACTATGTTTGAAGCCAATTTGTCGTAAAATCATGCTAAATTTTTCAAACCAGGCACGTGGTGACTACTTCAGTCCATATAATGATTTGTGTAGAAGACAAAGTATAGACTTCCCCGGTTGCTCAAAACCAGGAGGCTACTACATATAAATAGTCTCCGATAGATCGCCATTAAGAAAGACATTTTTCACATCAAGCTGATGAAGAGGCCATGCCTTAGAAACAACCAAGAATATAAGAACACGAACCGATGTTAATTTAGCAGCTGGTGAGAAAGTTTCGACATAATCCAAACCATACTACTGAGTAAATCTTTTGACTGCCTATCGAGCTTTGAGAAGGCCAGTCCTCCTATCGGGATTTTGCTTGACGGTAAACCAATTTACAGCCAACAATCTTCTTATCTGACGGCGGCGGTACCAGTTTCCAAGTCTGATTAAACGCAGTGCAGTAATCTCCTCTAATATAGCTGCATGCCATCATGAGTGCTGAAGTGCTTTCTGAACAGAGAAAGGAAGAGTGATGACATACAAGAAAGAAACAAACTGATTTGCAGGTGGGGTCAGTCTATAATAGAAAACAAAGTTACAAAATCAAGTAGAAAGAAAAAAAGCTCTATAGCCCTCAACAACAAACGCCCATCCCACCATCAGCAAACACCCATCGATCCTCCTCCCAGATCTCCCTCTCAGCATCGTCAATCCTCCACAAACCCCTTTGACCCAGCAAAGCCATCGACCACTAGCAAGCGAACACCTCTAGTGCACCAGCGAACCCTTTCGAACCCACCGATCGACCCCGTGAACCCACCACCTCCCTCGATCCTCTACCCAGCAACCCTTGAACCCCTCTCCCGACCCTTCGACCCTACCGGCACCCTTCGAACCCACCGACAAAGACTCAAAGGCGCAGCCTTTCTTCACCTCGTACCTCGACTCAAAGGTGATCACCATTGCCTTGAGTTCCCCCTTTCAATCTCTAGTGCCTCTTGCCTCAGATCTCTTTAACCCTTTTTCTCAACCACCCGCTCGAAAAGATTGAGATCAATCAAATCTCTCTTCAAAAACGAAACATCGATCTCAGATACCTCTGCAGCAAGATCTTTCAAGCCACCGAGGAGACCCAAGCAGGCCTCTTGGAATTTTAGATACCACTACTCTTGACCCAAAGGATCAGGTTCTTTATTATTGCAATTTTAGATAGATAGACAAATAAAAAAGAAAAAGAAGATGAACATGGTATGAAAGGTCGCCGGTGAGGACCGAGATTTCTTATATGATTTGGGAATTTATTATAGCTTTTATTACTGATTTGGAGATTCTTTTGCTGATACGGCTCAGATCTTGGACATTCTTGGAGATTTATTGTTTTTGATTTGGAGTTAAGGCCTCTTGTTGTTTTTGGAGCGTGATTTGGGGTTCTTTAACCGTTCGCTACAGTAAACGTGAAGGTATTTTTCTTTTACATTGAAAGTTCTAGCTACTTTTTGATATGAAAATATGTGGATTTAGTATTTGAGAGTGGATTGTGCACCGCCGCTTCCGTCTGGATCTTGTTGATTTTCTATCTTATTATCGCTTTCTCTGGATTTACCTCTGCGCAATGGATTCTGCTTTGGTTTCAATTAATGCTTGTGATCATTCCCATGTTCCTGCTCGTGCTCGTTGTCCCGGTACTCGTAGTCGTAGCTGTGCTGGCCTTTATTGTTTTTATTGCGGTGGCACTAATCATCGTGTAGACTGGTGTTGGGAGAAGCATGGCTACCCTGATGATACTCCTACAGCTTGCCAGATATCTACAGCAGTTGCTACTACCCGATCTTCCTCTTCTGCCGGCAATTTACCTTTATCCAGTGCTGAGTGGAGCTAGTTATGCCGTCTCCTTTCCTCTATAGCTCTTGTCAATCTTTCTACCCTATCAGGTATATCGTTCCTTTCTCATTCTAATTGGTGGGTCGCTAATTCCGGCGCCTCACATCACATGTCTCGTGATAGACAGCCAGATCTTGCTTCTAGTCTTCACAAGTTGATTTCCATGGCCGATGGTAATACCATGTTTCTGGCTCTGCTGATTTATCACTTCATCTTTACACCTAAAAATGCTTTAATTATACCATCTTTAAAACAAAACTTGCTTTTTATTCATCAGCTTATAAATGATTCTAATTGCTCCGTAACTTTTTATTTATCTCACTTTGTGATAGAGGATCTTCTGACGAAACAACGGATTGGCGTGGGCATGAACAGAATGGACTGCACTACGTTGATCACCTTCATAGTACATATGCCGTTGTATCTAGTATCCAGTGGTATCGACGACTGGGTCATCCTCCTATCTTTTCTTTACGTAATATGCTCTGTCTTCTTTTGATTTATCAGAATTCAGTTGTGAATCATGCATTCTTAGTAAATACCATCGCTCCTCTTTTCCTCCTGTTGATAAAAAGTATGATTTGTCTTTTGCGTTAGACCACTATGATATTTGGGGTCCGTTTAAAATTCCTAATGTGTTTGGTTATATATATTTTGTGATTTTTATTGATGATCATACATGTATGACTTGATTATATCTACCGCGTAATAGCTTTGATACCATGAAGAAATCAAGAGGAAAATATTTATTGGCTCAAAAAATAATCAAAGGTATATATATATATATATATAGTGAGAGTTATAGATCTTCTCTCAATCTAATAACAAACTATATTATAACTAATATCAACTAACAAATATACTCATAACTAATATATAATAACCTGTTGGAAATAGTGCCCTCAAGGTAATTATTGTAATTGCAGGTAGACGATTATGATAATTGAAGGAGGAACTATATAGGTAGAACGGTCTTACTCGAAATGATAGTATGCTATTTGGTTTGTCTTTATCATTGATGCGTATACGTTTTACTTGTTATTACGTGTCGCTAATACACAATAATAAAGCCCATAGGATTCTTGCTTGACTACCAGCATTATGATGTCGATCATATACGTGAGAGCTTGGCAGTCAAGCACATCCTTAAATATCCCTAGTCGTAAGAGTCTCGAGACTGGGCATCGATATTCCATAGTAAACTAGTGTATACGTTTCGAGATCCCGACGAGGGGCGGTGGCCGGTCTTATAAGCCATTGGTGTTGTGTCATCTAAGATAGTATACATGTGCTTACTGGAAGTAAGTACACCGGACGGACTCGCCGCGAACTTCTAGATGGTATTATATCTATCGTTAGATGGAAGTTCTCTAGTGACATGAGTACATGTTAGTCTTTTGACCTGAGATCGTTATTTGTCTCGTGTGTGTTCTTACTGTACTTTGATTACTACCCTGCCACGGCTCAAAGGAGTTGTGCAAACAGGTTTTAGTTGGGTACAGTCCCGAGCCACATGGAGGTAGTGAGCGATTGTCGGGGATTCGTCTATCCTGATATTAGGAGTCGATGTCGCGATGTGTTCGGTTGGACATCATCCTAAATCCGTGGCCACGGTGGATGAGATTTAGTGATAGGAGTTCAATAATTTCTCAGTTGATGATGAGCTTGATTCCGGTACAATTTATCGGGTTATTAGGGTTCTTACGTTATCTACCCTCCAGACCCGGTATGCGATAATCTTAGACAAAAAGACCGGACTGTACGGAGATTATCACATTCAGGCTCAGTAGGGTACGAACAGACTTGATCGTCGACCTCTCTTTCGGTATATATCTAGATAACCGTTACGTACAGCTAGTGCCGCCGGTGTGCTTGTGGTTGTGGATTTATCCAGTAATTCATTGCTAGCGTATCGTCGAGTCTTTAGAGTCCCACATAGAGGGTTTTTCCGGTTCAGGCGATATAATGTAGATGACGTATGTTGGTACATATAGGGGTCCAATTAAATACGTGTACAAGCTACACGGACTTTAATCGGACGTTTGATAATATTAGCGGTTTAGGATTAAGTCGAATTATTAAATTAAGTTTTGATTTAATAATATATATATATTTAATATATATTCTAGTATTATTGTTCACTATTCATTCTCTCTCTCTTGGCTATTCGTATTTTTATACGGATACGCGTATATGTATTTCGATACATATACCGGGAAGTATTCCATATTTATACGAAAATACTTCTAGAAAGACATCTCATTTGTTGATTTTTCATTTTAGGAAAATTATAAATAAGGTGGAGGGTGAGGTGGCATTTGGGCATGATTGTGGACATGCAGAGAGGGATGGGCTTCATTTTCTTATTGAGAAATGGTGGTGAGATTTTTATTTGTTGTTGGAGAAATGATTATGAAGCCATTCTTTCTACATTTATTCTCTCATTTTTGCAGCCAACGCTTAGTTCATTTGGTTATGGTTACTTCTTCACCTCCTCCTTCATGATAGCTCTCTTGAGCCTAGTTTATGAGAGAAAATTATAGTGGAAAATTCCTACATCCTCACTCTCCATTCCTAGCGAGCTTGGAGCGTCGGTTGCTTTACTAGGTAAACCCGGAGCTTGGATTGGTTCGCTCAGGTGGATCATCTTCGGCAAGGACGATTGTCTTTCAAGCTTGTTCCCGACGGTACGAGGAGCTTGAAGGGGTCTTTCATGATTCGGAGAACACGCGTCAAAGGTTGTATTCCCTAAATCTTGTATGCAAGTTTGCTAGTTTTAATGTTTGGAAAGATTTCTAGGGAATTGGTTCTAGCGTCCTTTTATTAATTTTTGTTTTTCGGTTCCACATCGGCCGCGGCGAGGGCATTAGAAACTTTCACAACTTATATTTGTCACGTCCCGCTTCCCAAAATTCGGAATACGAGGGGTTGACAAGGCCAGCCATGCTTCTACGGTCAAGGAAATATCCTGCCGTAGTCACACTTGGGTTTCTAGCTTTACATGGTAATCAGTAAACGATGCACGGGTAATGAGAAATGCAGTAACTGAAACAAAACATATACAAAGAACTGACCTGATGAAGGTAAAGAGTATAACTCTGGACAGCTGATCAAGATGTCCGCGATGTACGTCTAGTCCTGGTCCAGGCTAAATCCACTCCTCAAACTGAGCATGCATACTCAGGTCGTCAGAGCGACACGATAGCAATATATATAAAAATGCAAGTGGCAACTCGAACAGTAATAACGGATATATAACGGTAAATCAAGACAGTAGAGGTATAAACATGGAGTAATCAATGCAGTGGAACAGTAAAAGCAGTAAAATAATATGCCAGGTATGTCAACATAGTAAGTAATGTATATCGATGCTATCATACCTATCAGTCTCTAAGTCTCACTGTACAGGTCACTAAGCCTATCGTCAGTCCAAGTGTGAGTTAACCACTCGTGGGTGTCCTCCACCCAAGGATAGGACCCAAGGGCCCAACATGTAACTCACGGTAATAATCATGTACCCTGTAAATCTCCATATATCTCCATATATATAAGCCGGCATGGGACTCCCGAGATTCTGTTGAACTCATACTCGAACTACCCCACACCCCGTGGTCTACATCAAACGCTAACCATAACCTCAAATACCAATCGGTCTGTGACAAGTCTGCGCGAGGACCGGAGGCCGGACCTCCATCAAGCACGTCCCGACTAATACCTAAGATAAATGGCAGTGTCTGGTGTCTTATCTGTGACACCCATGCAAGAGCTTTCATAAGTGTCTCATACCACTTATAGTCACACGTACACGCGTCCCACAGACGTCGACAATGCAATAGAATAATAAGGTTCACTGATTGTGTACAAGTACGTGTCACTTTCACTCTTTCACTCATGCACGAACACTAACGTACTTGCCACAATCATCACTAATACCTAACACTGGGTAATGCACATGATCACTAGGTTACCAATGCAGTGACACATGTATGATATGATGAGTAAACAGTATGTAAAGCATGATTAAGGTGTCATAAATCAGTATTCTACCACTTGCATAATTTATCATAATTCATACGTGTACAGTTTAGCGAAACGATGAACGGGGAATTGATAGTATATTTGATTATCTATCCAGCGAATTTAGTTTCACGCCAATCGGGTTTCAGGATCACTAGTTATGGCCATTTCATTTTAAGCGTTCACGGCTGGAAATCCGGTTTCAGAATCGGAAGTCCGTTTCGCAACGCATTTTAATCCCAATTGAGATCAGATTTTAGCGACGCTACAGTTGAATGAAATCTAGGGTTTTCAGTAAGGTTTTCAACGCAACAGACGGATCCTCAATCGCGTCTGTACGTCAGGAGTTATACACTATTTAACACTAGTATTTCACTTCTGAATCTGTTCTGAACAGTTATACGTCCAGCTCTTATAAATTACAGATTAAATATCAAACGATGACGAAGCAGGATGAAACCACTTGTTTTATCTAGCTAACAGATTCACCTTTAATAAACAGCAGAGTTCCGCAACATACGGGTTAAGGAAACAAGGTGGTGCCCATTACGGGACAGCACACAGTAAACAGAGTCGCTCTGGACTGCAGTCCAGAGTCGCACTCCGATCCAAATATTGTCACAGTTTAAGTACAGAAACCATAAGAACCTTGCATAAGGTTATAGTTCGTCAAGTCGGCTTCGATTTAAGCCCTCGAACGCATCATTCCAGTATGTATATAATTTATGGTGATTTTAATCATTTTCAGATACGAGAAATTTCTAGTTTTACCAGTATAGTTGGGGGTATTCATTTTAGTCACTAACAGTCGTATTATCCTGTGAAATTTATGCATAGTATTCAAGATCACATGGGCCAGCAATTGCCCTCTTGTTCCGTCAATTTAAATAAGGATTTCCATTGAGATCAAGCATCGAACAGTTGCGCCATATATTTTATCGAGAGTTGTAAATTTGTAAACTATACGATCTAAGATTGAAATACGAATATATTAGCATGTAGCAAGTAAAATACTTGCCTGGAAACGTCTTGGGTTGCACGGCAGCAGCAACGTCACGAACGCGCGACGAACGGCGTGAATCGATTTGAGCGAGCTTGGCTCGCGATACGGATTTGGCGTCGGAGTTGCCTGGAGCCGTTGCACGGTCACTGGAAGTTGGGGAGTGCTCAGTGGTCCTCTGCGAGTGCGCTGGGGTCGGCGGCGGCGCTCGTGCGATGATCAACAGGATGTCGGTTGTGTGCGTGGGTTTTTAGGTTTTGTTATTTTTGAAGAGAGAGAGAGAAGTGTAGAGAGTGAGAGAGGGAAAGAGAGGGAGTTTAGACAGAGAGGGAAAGAGAGGGAGTTTAGACAAAGAGAGAGAGAGGTTTAGAGGGAGAGGGAGACATAGAGAGGGAGAGGGAACACAGAGAGATGTAGATAGAGAGAGAGAATAACAGAGAGGAAGAGGGATAGAGTGAGAGAGAGCAGAGGGAAACAGAGAGAGAAAAAGAGAGCCACAGAGATAGGAAGAGAGGGCATGATGGCGACGACGATGATGATGATGCGGTCGACGATGGTGCGGGGATGTCGACGAGATGCAGTGGGACTCGCCGGCGAGAGGGCGCAGGGGTGGAGCTCGGGTGCGGGTAGTGGGTGAGTGGGGGTTTGAGATGGAGGCGAGGGCGTTGGTGATAGGAGATAGGATTGTCGAGGAGGGGAGGAATGAGGACGAGGGTGGAGGAGAACCGGCGGTGAGAGGACGGCGGGTGTGTAGGGACCCGAGTGGGTGCAGGGGAGTGAGTCAGGGAAAGTAGGTGGAGGGAGAGAGAAAAGTGGAGAGAATGAAGGTGAGGAGGAGGCGAGCGACGGTGAGGAGGGTGAGGGGTTGCGGTCGTCGTCGTGGGTCGAGCGGAGTTGGGTGCTCGGTGGGGTTAATGGGTTTTCGAGAAAGAGAGGTGAGGAATTTGGAAAAATGAGAGAGGAGCGAAGGTGTGAGGGAGATAAGGGAGACGAGGGGTGCGCGTCGTGGGTAACGCTCGCGAGCGTGGGCGACGGAAACGGCGGAGATCGCGGATCGCGAGCGGGGGAAAAGGAAGCCGTTAGGGAAGATGGGTACTGTAGGTGGCGGGTCAGGTAGGAGGCGTGGCTGAAAGTGTGGGCTTGGGCCAGGGAAAATTTAATTAACTAAATAAATAATAAAAGGAGTGGCCTGAGGAAACTGTTGGGCCGGCTTGTGAAATAAAATCAAAGAATAAATAAGAGAAAGGAATGGGGCCGGGGCTGAGAAAAGAGTTTGGCTGGAAGAAAAGGAAAAAGAAAACGAATTTATTTAAAAGAATAGGCTTGGGTTCTATTAAAAGAAAAATGGTGTTGGGCTGAGGGAATTAGTTGGAAAAAGATGTAATAGGGTTTGGGTTTTGGGGTTTTATTGATAAGAGGAAGATGAGGGTTTAGAAGAAATAAAATTATAAATAAAAATAAATAAAATTCAGGAGTAACAAAATACAGATATTGGTATAAAAAGGGGCTGGGTATTACATCATACCACCCTTACAAAAAATTTCGTCCTCGAAATTTAAAAGAAACGACAAGCTATAAAATAATAAGCGAAAGCTACTATATCGCAAACTAACACATAATGATTTACTTGAAATAGGCGGATGGAGAAATTTGAAGGTACATACTATATAAGAACATACACAAGAATAGTTCTAAATAAGTAATAGGCAGGAACAATTATAAGGGCAAACTACATGTATACGAGAATATAAATAATAATAACGAACAATAATATTCGAGGCGTGCTCGATAAAATCGAATCCCAAATATATGCATATATAAGTATATCAAAAGTAGCACATCAGAAATAATAAGTATAAGGCACAACTATTGATAATAGTAACCATAAGCACAATACCCGAAAATAAAATAACGACAATAAAGTAGTGAAAGATTTGTCGGTAGGTTAAAACATTTTAGGATAATGCATCGATCAAATAACTTAGAAAACTCACATAGTGAAAATAAGGAACATGGAACAAAAATATGCGCGGTATAAGGTTGCGCTACTGAAAAAAATGAGGATAATAGTAGTTTGCTTAAAATACTTAAAACTAAGTAGTCAATAACACGCACTCTTCGATAAATACAAAATAGTGAAAACCAGATTTCGAATAATAACGTCCCTAAATATATTTAGGGTAATAGGAAAAAACACAAAAATGTATAGGGCTAGCTAGGGTAAGGATTTCAATGGAGTGTGGCTCATACAAAAGGTCGGAGTGTGACGGCTTTAGACTGCAGGTCAGAGAGATCGAGGTTGGGTCAGCACAGGCAGTAATGATGAGCAGCAAAGGGCTACAAGGGAAAAATGTATGGGGAGGGTAACGGTCGATACATTTTGTGAATCAGAAATTTCGAAAGGTCAGTTAACTTGGAAGTTTTATTATCAATTTCCCTCCCAGAAGGATTTCAAACGAGACATATACGAAGGATGAAAGGTGATCCATTCCAAAGATCTGGGAGCGGTACTTGTTAGTCTAAGTGAGGGTCGAAACAACACAGGGTATCGGGGTGGATAGTCAGGGGTCTCAGGAAGAAAACGGTAAAGGAAAAATCAAAGCATTGAGTGAACCAGTAAATAAAAGATTTGCGAACTCAGAAGATTTATTTCATGCAAGAAAATTCTAACAATGCATTCTTAAAACGAAAGGTGGCCCTAAACTATACACAGATTTATTTGGCCAGAGAAGACAACATTTAAAAGAAATCCCGTCAGTCGCGGTTGTGGAGGTTCAGCAGGTTGCGGTAGGCTCGTGCGTTCAGGTAGGGGCGTCCATTTCCATAGCGTCTCGCGGGGACCGCCATTGGGAGTTCTTCCACAGCAGGGTCTTGTCCTTCTTCCTCGGCTGGAGCTTCTTCATCGAGGTCTGATTCCATGTGATTCTCTTCTTCTGGATTCTCTCCCATGGGATTCTCCCCCACTAGATTTTCTTCCATCGGGTCTTCCTCGGGATCTTCCTCAGGATCTTCCTCTATCGGGTTCTTTTCAGGGTCTCCTTCCTCTTCGTCGGAATCGTCTATCATGTCAAACTCTGGGGCGGCTGCCCCTTCGTCCTCGGAATCGCTGTTTCTGAAAATGACCTAGGGACCGTTGATCTCATCGTCAGAACTCATCAGCGTGCGGGCTAAGGAAACGCATGACTGTGCATCCTCATCTAGATGCGGCGCTGCTCCAGGATGGGCCATGGCCTGAAAAGAAAGAGTCATGATTAGACAGTAGAACACATCAAGCAAACAATTAAGGATTCAGAGTACAGGAAAAATATGCGATGGGCAGGAACTGAAAAATCAAAATTAGAAATGCTGTGGTAATGAATAGTATAAGTATGGAAAAAGCAAGAGGGTGATACATACATGACGATTCAAAGTTTTATTGCATTCAACTAAAAGTTCGACGGATACAAGATTTCAAACGAAAAAGAAATATTTATAAGATGATGACAACATTACTGCTGAAAGTAGAAAACATGAAAATTCTTCTTTGACTACTAGACTGCTGCATCCTCGAGGTTCGAACTACGCAATAATCATCACTTGGCAGAAGTGGAGAGTGTGGATGAGTCTCCTCCTTGTAGCTCTTTCCTTTTTGGGCAACCGTTGATAAGATGTTCGCTGGATCCGCAAATCAAACATTTCCCTTGGGCGCGGCGACAATCCCTCTGAAGATGTCTTGGCCTCTTACAGTATCCACAACATGGGGTCTTCTGCTGCTTCTGTCGCGGGGAAACAAATTGGCGCTTCATCTTCTTCTCTTTTTCTCGTCTAACAGGGATCCCTTTACGAATGGAAACTCCTGCTGGTGTCTGATTCGTCTGCCTTCTCAGTCCTTCAGCTAATAAGTCGTTCGTTCGCTCCTGGGCTTCCTTCAGACCTTACAGTACACTCAGAATTTCAATGGTCTGATTCTGGGGAGTGGAGATAGAGGAAGAGTCGTTGGAAGACATGATCCTGAAACAAAATTTTTGAGGATGATATAAGGCACAAGCTATAAGAATCAAAATATAATACGAATTGGGCAAGGATTCAAGAATATCAGATGTGATGAAATTCATTACAAGTGGAAAATCAACTGTATGACTCTGAGTCACATAAACAGAGTATGGTAGTGTAACCGTGATGTAGTTCACAATTACAACCACGTAACTTTGCCAAGTCACCCGAAAACCTAGCGAATGAATAGCAGAATACACAATGTGAATATGGATCAAGAATGACAAGTTTACAACTTAGACCTAGGGATATCTTAGATTGCCAAGTTATACACGGAAAACTGCAATCTCAATCGAAGCAAAACCTGGGCTCTGATACCATCTAAACCATGTCACGCCCCGCTTCCCAAAATTCGGAATACGAGGGGTTGACAAGGCCAGCCATGCTCCTACGGTCAAGGAAATATCCTGCCATAGTCACACTTCGACTTCTAGCTTTACATGGTAATCAGTAAACGATGTGCAGGTAATGAGAAATGCAGTAACTGAAACAAAACATATACAAAGAACTGACCTGATGAAGGTAAAGAGTATAACTCTGGACAGCTGATCAAGATGTCCGCGATGTACGTCTAGTCCTGGTCCAGGCTAAATCCACTCCTCAAACTGAGCATGCATACTCAGGTCGTCAGAGCGACACGATAGCAATATATATAAAAATGCAAGTGGCAACTCGAACAGTAATAACGGATATATAACGGTAAATCAAGACAGTAGAGGTATAAACATGGAGTAATCAATGCAGTGGAACAGTAAAAGCAGTAAAATAATATGCCAGGTATGTCAACACAGTAAGTAATGTATATCGATGCTATCATACCTATCAGTCTCTAAGTCTAGCTGTACAGGTCACTAAGCCTATTGTCAGTCCAAGTGTGGGAGTCAACCACTCGTGAGTGTCCTCCACCCAAGGGTAGGACCCAAGGGCAAGGGACCACGGGCCCAACATGTAACTCACAGTAATAATCATGTACCCTGTAAATCTCCATATATCTCCATATATATAAGCCGGCATGGGACTCCCGAGATTTTGTTGAACTCACACTCGAACTACCCCACACCCCGTGGTCTACATCAAACGCTAACCATAACCTCAAATACCAATCGGTCTGTGACAAGTCTGCGCGAGGACTGGAGGCAGGACCTCCATCAAGCACGTCCCGACTAATACCTAAGATAAATGGCAGTGTCTGGTGCCTTATCTGTGACACCCATGCAAAGGCTTCCATAAGTGTCCCATAGCACTTATAGTCACACGTACACGCGTTCCACAGACGTCGACAATGCAATAGAATAATAAGGTTCACTGATTGTGTACAAGTACGTGTCACTTTCACTCTTTCACTCATGCACGAACACTAACGTACTTGCCACAATCATCACTAATACCTAACACTGGGTAATGCACATGATCACTAGGTTACCAATGCAGTGACATATGTATGATATGATGAGTAAACAGTATGTAAAGCATGATTAAGGTGTCATAAATCAGTATTCTACCACTTGCATAATTTATCATAATTCATACGTGTACAGTTTAGCGAAACGATGAACGGGGAATTGATAGTATATTTGATTATCTATCCAGCGAATTAAGTTTCACGCCAATTGGGTTTCAGGATCACTAGTTATGGCCATTTCATTTTAAGCGTTCACGGCTGGAAATCCGGTTTCAGAATCGGAAGTCCGTTTCGCAACGCATTTTAATCCCAATTGAGATCAGATTTTAGCGACGCTACAGTTGAATGAAATCTAGGGTTTTCAACGCAACAGACGGATCCTCAATCACGTCTGTGCGTCAGGAGTTATACACTATTTAACACTAGTATTTCACTTCTGAATCTGTTCTGAACAGTTATACGTCCAGCTTTTATAAATTACAGATTAAATATCAAACGATGACGAAGCAGGATGAAACCACTTGTTTTATCTAGCTAACAGATTCACCTTTAATAAACAGCGGAGTTCCGCAACATACGGGTTAAGGAAACAAGGTGGTGCCCATTACGGGACAACACACAGTAAACAGAGTCGCTCTGGACTGCAGTCCAGAGTCGCACTCCGATCCAAATATTGTCACAGTTTAAGTACAGAAACCATGAGAACCTTGCATAGGGTTATAGTTCGTCAAGTCGGCTTCGATTTAAGCCTTCGAACGCATCATTCCAGTATGTATATAATTTATGGTGATTTTAATCATTTTCAGATACGAGAAATTTCTAGTTTTACCAGTATAGTTGGGGGTATTCATTTTAGTCACTAACAGTCGTATTATCCAGTGAAATTTATGCATAGTATTCAAGATCACATGGGCCAGCAATTGCCCTCTTGTTCCGTCAATTTAAATAAGGATTTCCATTGAGATCAAGTATCGAACAGTTGCGCCATATATTTTATCGAGAGTTGTAAATTTGTAAACTATACGATCTAAGATTGAAATACGAATATATTAGCATGTAGCAAGTAAAATACTTACCTGGAAACGTCTTGGGTTTGCATGGCAGCAGCAACGTCACGAACGCGCGACTAACGACGTGAATCGATTTACGCGAGCTTGGCTCGCGATACGGATTTGGCGTCGGAGTTGCCCGGAGCCGTTGCACGGTCACTGGAAGTTGGGGAGTGCTCAGTGGTCCTCTGCGAGTGCGCTGGGGTCGACGACGGTCGGCGGCGGCGCTCCGGCGATGATCAACAGGATGTCGGTTGTGTGCGTGGGCTTTTGGGTTTTGTTATTTTTGAAGAGAGAGAGAGAAGTGTAGAGAGTGAGACAGGGAAAGAGAGGGAGTTTAGACAAAGAGAGAGAGAGAGGTTTAGAGGGAGAGGGAGACATAGAGAGGGAGAGGGAACACAGAGAGAGATGTAGATAGAGAGAGAATAACAGAGAGGAAGAGGGATAAAGTGAGAGAGAGTAGAGGGAAACAGAGAGAGAGAAAAAGAGAGCCAGAGAGAGAGGAAGAGAGGGGATGATGGCGACGACGACGACAATGATGATGATGATGCGGTCGACGATGGTGCGGGGGTGTCGACGAGATGCAGTGGGACTCGCCGGCGAGAGGGCGCATGGGTGGAGCTCGGGTGCGGGTAGTGGGTGAGTGGGGGTTTGAGATGGAGGCGAGGGCGTTGGTGATAGGAGGTAGGATTGTCGAGGAGGGGAGGAATGGGGACGAGGGTGGAGGAGAGCCGGCGGTGAGGGGACGGCGGGTGTGTAGGGACCCGAGTGGGTGCAGGGGAGTGAGTCAGGGAAAGTAGGTGGAGGGAGAGCGAAAAGTGGAGAGAATGAAGGTGAGGAGGAGGCGAGCGACGGTGAGGAGGGTGAGGGGTTGCGGTCGTCGTCGGGGGTCGAGCGGAGTTGGGTGCTCGGTGGGGTTAATGTGTTTTCGAAAGAGAGAGAGATGTGAGGAATTTGGAAAAATGAGAGAGGAGCGAAGGTGTGAGGGAGATAAGGGAGACGAGGGGTGTGCGTCGTGGGTAACGCTTGCGAGCGTGGGTGACGGAAACGGCGGAGATCGCGGATCACGAGCGGGGGAAAAGGAAGCCGTTGGGGAAGATGGGTACTGTAGGTGGCGGGTCAGGTAGGAGGCGTGGCTGAAAGAGTGGGCTTGGGCCAGGGAAAATTTAATTAACTAAATAAATAATAAAAGGAGTAGGCTGAGGAAACTGTTGGGCCGGCTTGTGAAATAAAAATCAAAGAATAAATAAGAAAAAGGAATGGGGCCGGGGCTGAGAAAAGAGTTGGGCTGGAAGAAAAGGAAAAAGAAAACGAATTTATTTAAAAGAATGGGCTTGGGTTCTATTAAAAGAAAAGTGGTGTTGGGCTGAGGGAATTAGTTGGAAAAAGATGTAATAGGGTTTGGGTTTTGGGGTTTTATTGATAAGAGGAAGATGAGGGTTTAGAAGAAATAAAATTATAAATAAAAATAAATAAAATTCAGGAGTAACAAAATACAGATATTGGTATAAAAAGGGGCTGGGTATTACAATATTCATAACAATAGGGAATCCAATATGTTAATATCCTTTCTATCCATATGCATGACAATGAGAAACGAGTGAGGTGTGTTGAATATTGGCATCATTACCTATTTCCGATGCTCTCTAGATTTAGTATATTTATTGAAAACAATATGCACCAAAATTAAAATTAAATGTACATTACCAATCCAACCATCCTCAAAGCATCACCGGTATCGTTTACACCCATTATATAAAATGTGTTGATAGGCTTAATATATATGGTTTTCCCATTTATTAGTAGACTTCTCTTATCTAAGTCTGTTCACACCCGACCAAGTACACAATAGTTTGTCAATTGATATATTTTGCACATGTAATATGCCCCGGAACCCTATATCAACTATTGCATCAATCTGTTCGTTACTCAATATATCGATGATCTGACGTAAACGAGTGGGAGAGCATCGTGTACATATATTTTCCATGCCATAAAATTTAAAAAATCAAGTTAACGACCAAGCTACTTATGAAAATTAAACTCTTGAGAAATCCGTCTTAAACCTTTTTTTAAAAACAATGAACAACAATAATGGCATCAAATTAAAGAAAAACTATCGATGATTGCACTATTTTAGTTACTTTTAAAAACTATTTACTTAGATAGAGATTGTATTACAAACAAAAAATAGAAAAATGACCTCACAAATATAATTATTAGGACCCAAAAAGTTAATCAAAATAATAACATAGGTCATGTTTTATATCATTAAAAACATACTTATTAATAAACCAAAAAATCTCACCTTGGATTTAAAGCCAGATATTAAAGGATGGTTAGTTTGAATTAACTTTGTTTCATTGGAAAAGTTGAACTTGAATTGATGAGACAGATGAGATTGGTAGAGAGTTTAAATGTAGAAATAAGGAAAAAATTCAAATTTCTTGGTAGGTGATGCATTTAATGCCACCAACGGCTGGTAGGTTTTCCCCACCTTAATGGGTCGAATTTGTCCTATTAAGGTTTTCTGCTTTCGACATGTGGTAGATGAAGACCGGAGACGTACTATCTTTCACGTGCTATGCGTGTCATGAGAAGACTTATACTACACATTCATCTCTCTCTTCTCTCTTACTTTGACTTTCCATTCTCTCGTACTTTGACTCTCCATTGTTAGTTCCCAGCCTATCACCAGCTCCCCTTTGTAGATCATATAAATAAATTAATTTTACATAAAAATGTCGATTCTTGCTAGAATAATTAGACAATTTATTGCTTTAAATAGTATAATTAATGTAATTAATTAGACAGTTTATTGCTTTAAAATAACACAATCTATTATATGATGAAATATCAGGTTTTAAGACCTGTTTAAATGAATTCACACAAGTTAATTCAAATGTAACAGTGAGATCGGTTCCAAAAAAATAACAAGATGATAAAGATGATAAAGACATGAAAATAGATCATTTCGTAACTAGGATAACCATAACTATTATACGATTTTAAAATAAAATTACAAGTCCTTTCCAACATAAAAAAAACTAGAAAATTACAACACACTAATTTTCATCCGACGATAATGATTTTTCCTTATATTCAATGCCTCCTCCAACGTTTCCTCCTTGGTAGTAATCATCGTCGTCGTCGCCATCGTCTTCATCCTTCGTCGGGTTTTCCTTCGTCGGGACATCCTCCTCAGGGTCTTCCTCATCTTGATCCTTTTGTTCCTCTTTATCTTTCTCATTTTCATTCTCTTCTTGTTCATCCTCACCGCCCTCAACTTTCTCATCTTCTTCAACACCCTTGTTGCTATCATCACTGCTAATTTCTATTGCCATCGGGCTGTCAAAATAGTTTAGATCGCATTTGCAGTCAAATGGTACCTCTTTTTGAATCCTAATCCAAATATTCCGGCTTGAAGTTCATTATAATCTTCGGCAATTTCCAACAAATTATGGACCGAATTGTAAACACATCTATTCTCGGACTCAAACTGAAATAATTGTTTTTTGAAGTGATAAAATTCGGATAAACATAATGTCTGCCGTTTCAAATTCTCTTTGCTAACAATTTTCTCTTTTGCAACCTTTTTTGAAAGGGCCATGAGCTAATTGGGATAAAGAAATGAGAAATAGAAGTTTAGGAAGAGGGATTAAGTAGGAAACAACAAAGACAATATTTAAGCTTTGGGCTAGGCAATGGACTCATTTATTAGAGGACGAGTTGACACTCAAGCAATAGGAGAGGATTCATAATGGGAGCATGTTGGCACTCATTAGAGGACCCATACGATCTTGCACTCATTAGAGGACTACTGCATTGTTAGATTTTATTAGACTAATTGACTCAATAAGACGTGAGCCTGCTCTGACATGACGTGACACAACAATAAAGGTGCGATCACGTGATGCGCCAGTTATAAAGCTCCATCCCTAAAGCCCAATTAGCTTTTATTTTCACCAAAATACCATTAAAGATCAACCTCTCAGCATTTAAATTACACAAAAATATTACAATATTATGACGGAAATTACTTCATTTAAATTAAGCTAAACATTACATTAACTTACTTCCTACCAAAGAAAAGCCCAATGAAAATTTCTACAAATAGATAAAACACAATTTTGAATTGTTTACCATCAAAATGAGAATTGAACTTTTACTTGTCCTTTTAAATAGCAAGCTCGCTCCGTAATTGATCTATTTCAGTCTTTAAACTCTCCCCCAATTTTGTAAGCCTTCTATCCCTGTCAATTTCATCATTCCATTTGAAAGAGTTATCTTCACAAGACTTCCATTTAGGAAATCCCAAAAAAATCGTTCACAGTTTTTTGAAGTAGTTATTGTCCTCAACACTAATGCACAAGCACATTCGCATTTTAGATCTCTGGATGGACTCGAAGCAGTTGACAGGTTAGGCAAAAAATTGTGAGAAACAAAGAAAACTAAAAATGAGGTTTTCTACAAGTTTAATTCTAAATGAGGGCTTGTGGGACTTTAATAGAAAGGAACACCAAAGACAATTCAATTAGTTTTAATTTTTTTGGAGTCTATTTTGGTTTGAAGTCCACTTGTTGCTTTGTTCTGATGTATATATATATATGGTTGTATGTGTATGTCAGTATGCATATGTGTAGATTAGGATTCCTTCACTTCAAACTTTTTGACCCTCTATCTCAACATAAATACTCCCTCTTCTCTCAACTTCTTCACTTCAACTTTGGCAAAAAAAGAAAAAAAAACTTCTTCAAATCCAACATAACCCACAAACTACCTATGACTTCAATGGAAATATATATTCGAAATTTCCTTCAAACTTACAAGGAAATAGACGACTACATGGTGTTTAAGGAAGATGTGCCGATTTTGATTCGAGAAAAAATAAAACAGCTTTTTAAAGATACAAAAAATATTAACTATGATGAAGCAGAGCCCATCATCTCATAAGCGGAATATGAGCTGTTTTTAATTTTTCCACGTAAAGTTTGGAACAACTCACGTTTAAGATGCGTCGAGACTAATGAATACTATATTGTTATTTTAGTAAGGATGGGGATAAATCTTGTCGATTATTTCGTTGAGATTACGACAATACAAGACGGCTGCAAGTGAAAATATCTTTAAAAAGGTATAAAGCTATCCCCATATGATTGACTCACAGAGCAGAAACATATAGTGCAACTATAACTTTAGTAGCGATAGTGATGATTGATGATTCTTTATCTTATATGATAGTATTATGTTTTAAAATTTTCTGCTTTAGTAATCATGTTTTTTGCTTTCAAAATTGTCTGTTTGTAGTGTTGATGTTATCAAAATTTTCCATTTCAATCAAATTTAATATTTATCATTGCAAATTACTTCATATTAATTAAGTATATATATAACTACCTTCAATTTAAATTATTCGCTCAAAGTAGGATTTATATGAAGATAATTAACACCATCATCGGATTTTCATCAAAATAGTTAATGTCCTCGGGGATGGAGCTAGGATTCTAAGCTTAAGGGGTGAGCTAAACTTCAAAACATGTCCAATTAATTATGTAATTAACATATACGAAAATTAGGAATATTAAAAAAAATGTATTCTCAAATAGTAAAAATATGGTTTACTAATTTAACTTAACTTAAAATTCACAAATTTGATTAGCATTGTATATAAATAGTTATTTTGTACTAAATTTTATCTCTTTTATAAACAATGAAAACGATTATGAAAATGGTCTATCCAAGAAATACTTATGATTTTCAAATGCAAGCGAAAGATAAACTATAGCAAGAAAATTAAATTTTTTTGATGCAATAAATGAATGAATCCATAAATTATACTAGGATTTTTTTATCTTCCTCATTATTTGAAACAAAAGAAATTATATAACTTTTAACAACTCGACAACATGTGGCTAGGATTTGTTTCATAAAGATCATTTTCTTTTAGTTAGCAATATTAGTTGTAGTTTGATATTGATACTTGTGACTTGATATGAAATAAGGAAAATAAAAAAGTTATTGAATATTGCTCAATATCAAACTACTATATATATATCAATACAATGATTGATAGCTATAGACTAAGATTTTATTTTTTTTTATGTACAGTGTTACTTGTAGGGCAGCGAACATAATTTTTCTATTATTTTTCAAAAAATTTTGCATATAAAATTTCTTTTTATTTTTTTCTTCCAATTTCAGATCGGGTACGAACAAAAGATTGTTCTTTTAAATAGCAACAAATAAGATGGTATTGGAATACTTAATGGTTATTTTTAAAAAAAAAATTCACAACTATGAATAAACAATTCTTGTCATTTTGTCAATCAAATTTATTAATATCAAACTTATTTAATTATTAAATGAGGTATGCATAAACAAAAAAAAGGAGTTTTGTGGGATTATTTAGAGAAAAATTTAGATATAAATTACAATTATTAGAAGATTTTTTTGGAGGTGGGAACACTTGCTTGGAGGGAATCAACTTTTAGTTTAGATCTACGGAAGATTTAATAAGGCATCGGCTTCTTGAGGTGACGGCGGCATTATTGGAAACCGACATATGTCGACATCGCATAGGTTCAACTGGTTCAGAAGAATATTTATTTTATTGAGCTCGCAGCGTGGAGGTGTTTAGAGGTACCGAAGAAAAACTTTGTTCTATTTAAAATTTGCAAACAAGCCCAAATATTTACGCAAATTACATTTCTGTAACTACAGAAAAGTTCTGCATAATTACTAAACAGTCCAAAAAAAATTCAGAAATTAATTTGAGGTTTAAAATTGATTATTAATGGATTTTATTCATAAAAATGGATCAAGTTTGACCCGAATAAAAAAGAGATCAATTCATAATACAATATCTATAAATTAAAGTCTAAATTTCATGCAATATCCAATTAAAATTGGATCGAACGACAAACTCTACATCCATAATTAAAAGAATATAGAATAGCAATTATTTCCTAGTCTTTTGCATGCATATAAAAGGCAAATGAGATTTTCTCTCAAAGTATATACGAAAAGAGAAATGTTTTTCTCATCATTATAACAAGAGAGAAATAATAATTAGATCATAGATAATAAAATTATAATTCCTTTAATTTAGCAGGGAGAATGGGTCAAATAAGCATTGCTTTGATACCAAATGTTATAATTTTTAAGAATAAATTAAGGCTTATTTCATAGAAATCAGTTTACTCGAGTTTTTCAAAACCACCATATGGTTTAAACTCATCATGAAACCCCCCGACTTTTATTTCGATATATAGAAACCCACTGCGGTTATTTATTACAAAAATTACTATATTAACCTTTTATTTTAATTACCGGATTCTCCAGATGCATTGAAGGTAAATCATACTCCTAGTGCCGTTTAGTGGGTAATTTGCCCTAATTTGAAGAACAAGACTTTAGGTTTAAGAATTTGGAGAACAAGCCTCAATTTGAAATGAATCAAAATTTAGATAAGTAAGAGCCAATATAGTAAGATTATGGCAAATAATTTATGATAAACTACAAAAATCAGTCAAAATTGGGGTAACGTGACCCGTTAATCGCCAAAAAACTATACAAATCAAACCACATGTGCTTTTTGTACGGCAAAGTGAAATTTCTGGGGGTTTCCGTGATGAGTTTGAATGACGGGACGGTTTTGGAAAACTTGAGTAAACCATAAGGTGGTTTATGTGAAATAAGCCATAAATTAACTACTTTATGCCATGTTCCCTAATTGATGAAACTCTGAACACCAAGATGTGGATGTCCTCTTTCCCTTTGAAGATTACAATTACATGTAGGTTTCCTTTCCGAACGAGTGTGTTTTGATTAGCCTTTGGCGGATGGTCACTCATGGGGATGTAGCACTCGAGAAAGGGGACCACGAGCTCATTATAGATTTGTGTGTTTTTCTTATGTTACTCCCTTTCCCATCAAAAGAGAGTTTATATAGAGTCATGGATGTGAAACTCTATAACTACCATATCCTCCACATCTTGATGAGTCATGGCCCATTACTTGAGAGGTTATAGTAACCATCTCCACAACTTAAAAGTTGTGCAACTACCCACAAGAATGCTTGAGTTAGAATAGGACCATATTTTAAGTTGGGTCAAACCATAATCCCAACACCTTAATGAAGCTTAATGAAGCAAGGAGATTATGTAGCTGACCAGAAGTTGGCATACATGATCAATTGTCACAGTTTCTGTCTATTGTTCAAAACTGTTTACATGCTGCTAAGAGGTTATGGTTAGTGTTTTCACCTCCTTGGCTAATAGTTATCGTATTTAAGGTCACCAGGGAACTTCATTCCAAGCATAAGCAGTTGGATTCTTTAATAAGATTGCCCATGGGGGAACCTATATTCGATGTTCTTTTGTTGCCGGCTTCTCAATACCCTGTTGAAAAATTAGCACGTGTGTCCGTGCACCTTATAAAAGCTTTTTCAAGGGTTAGTAGTACTGATTACTGGAGGCTAGCAAGTGTAATCCTAATGCAACAACTGGAATGATAATTACAGATGCTTCATACCACTTGGAAAAATATTAACAAAAGAGTCCGATTTGATTAAAGCATTAGTTGGACTTTCTTTTTGTTGTTTGTAATTGGCTGGGTGTTTGTTGGGAAGTGGTTCACTGATTATCTGGCTTGCCAAGAATTTTCTTGCAGGAAGAAGTAGATATCATTACATTACAACATTTTCTTAAATGAAGTCATGACACAGAGTTACGTTTATGGGCACAAACTATTTACCTCAAAAATGGTTAGGCATACATCTTTGAAAATCTGACTGGTTTTATAATAGCAATTAATGGTATTTCTTTGGCGAGTTAGCAAACAGAATGTGTCACAGGCTGTGTTATCTTTATACCAACTCTTTCATGGAGAAATTTAAATAACTGCTGAAATATATATATATATATATATATATATATATATATATATATATATATATATATATGAGAACAATGGAGGAAAGAGGCCATAGGAGGGAATTTTTTCCTATGGCGTCGAAAAAATACACCCTCCATCTTGTTTTCCAACGATCGGAACCCATCATCTTCATCTTTATCATCTAAGATGTGGGTACGCCAAATTTCATGTGATTCTACTACTTTTTCACCGTTGATTTAGCAATGTAAAAAGTTCTATTGTCGGTAAACCGTTAATTTTGAACCCACTAATTCAATGGTGAAAAAGTTGTAGAATCACATGAAATTTGGTGTATCCACATCTTAGATGGTAACGATGAAGATGATGGGTTCCGATCGTCGGAAAACACAATGGAGGGTGTATTTTTTCGACGCCATAGGAGGAAATTCCCTCCTATGGCATCTTTCCTCCATTATTCTCTCTCTCTCTCTCTCTCTCTCTCTCTCTATATATATATATATATATATATATATATATATATATATATATATATAAGCATGACCATAGTTCACATAGCCAGAGTTAATGCTGTGTAATGATATTTTAATGGGAACTATGTGTACATTTAGGTGAAGGATATAACTCCTAGAAAGTTATATTTCATTTTCCCTTATATACATAGACACATTGCTTTCTTGTGAATGCAGTTGGTTCTGTATCAACTTTCACTCGGTCCTGAGGTCATGACCTCGTCACTATCAAGAAAGCTTTCATTTTGGAGTGCATTGTTGGGCTTCAAGAAGTCTCCTTTTCTTTCATGCCACCTCGGTAAAAAATAGTTTGGGTGCTTCGTCTTTAATCAACACATATATTGACATTATACGTCTCTTCAAAACTTCGAAAATGACAACAGAACTTCAGCGATGAAATTTCCATCCAGTATTTACTCAAACCACAACATGTCACCAGCTTATCCTGATTTTATTTCGCATGCATCCTTCTCCTGATTTCTAGAATTTATTATCCTTTATCCTGACTATCTATACTCCTCGTAGATCTATAGGAGTCAAAATACTTCGAAGTTAGACCTTTTTTTAATTGCTATTTTGTTGATTTTTATAGTTATCTTTCCTGTCTGCTAAAGATGATCCATGAAAGCATGTCAGAAGAGCAATCAGGATATAGAATAGTAGCAGATCTTATGTAACATGCAAGGAATGTCATTTTGATATTCTCAGTGCTTTTAGGTGAATTAAATTTCAACCCATCTTTACGAATTTTCTGTGTATAAATGTGAAATGTTTTTTTAACAGTTCAGCAATCAACTATGAGCATGGACATGGACTTTGATCATAAAGATCATGTTGCTATTGAGCGAATTCTTAAGGTTGTATTCTTGGATATCGAGTGGCCATGCGGGTAAGCCCACATTAATTTTCTTGCATTCAAGAAATTACTTTTTAGAATATGAAACCAGTTGAGTAAAAATTACGTGTTTACATGAATGCTGAAGCGATTGGAGAAACCAAAGCGCCAACTTGGCGAAGCTGAAGCAGCCTCAAGCCATGTGAAAAGCCTCTTGAGGGTGCTGTTCCCTGAATTCCGGGTGTAGGCCTCATCATTGGTTAAATAGGTAAAATCAATTTCCTAAATTTCTAATGTCTAATTTTATCACAATATAGTTTGAAAATGGCTTTCTTTGCTGCATTTTATTTATTTATTGATTTATATCTTAATAGGAAGAGTGGAGGGAATTGTACCTTACTTGGCAGCAGCAGGTCTAAGGATTTACTCCATGCAAAATTTGGTGGGTTATTTACTGTAAGCTTTCTTTTCTTTTAAGGATATCATATCAACTCCGTAACCTTAGGAATGTCTAAATTGTCTACCCTTGATCATTTGCCGCATTCTATGGGTTCATCTATAAAAATAAGAATAAAAGTGCTTTGATGGCATGGATATGAGGTTGTGTTGTAGGCATATGTTGCCAGGTATTATATAATTGGATTTTTGGTAATCGAGAAATAAATGTAATGACCATATGGTTGAAACCCTGACTTATTAATAACTCGTACATTTTCCAGTTTGCTGTATATTGATGGATGCAATTGATCATTGGGATGGAGAAATGCTAGGCTTAGATTAGATACAGTCTAGCTCTTACGTATTAGGGGGATATGATAATTCATATGTACAAATTCTCATATTATAAAATATGGAAATATTCCAATTGTTTCTTCTTCTTCTTCTTCTTCTTTTTTTGTAAAAGAAATTAGGATCCAACCCTTTATCAGAAAAGGAAAGCAAAGGTGACCCAACAGTGTTTTTAGAGTGAGAGTTGGAACGTGTAAGTGCTCTTTCTTATGGTGAGAGAGAGGGAAGAAAGGTAACTGATGCCAGAGACATGAGCTATAAGTTGTTTTTCTTAGGAAAACATGAGCTAATGCTAATTGTGTATTTATTCTTCTAAACAAATTGTTTTTGTGTGTAGACTAGGTTTGATCGAACCACATGCAAAATCTAATTGTTTTATTTGAGTAGGTTGGTGTCAAAAAAAGTAATCCCTTCACCTTGACAAAGGGAATTAACAAAATACCAGGAAGCAACACTAGGGAAGTAATAGGTTGTAGAACTTGCATATATAAAACTTGATGAGAATGAATGAAAAGAGTTAGATGTGAGATGGTAAACAAGAGTGAAGTTTTGGTACCTAAAGGATATATTTTAGAATTAACACAGCGATAACAGAATTAATAGATTGCAATTTTTAGCGGAACTGCAGCATAGACTGGTTGTCAAGAGATTTAGAAATGACGATTATAATGGTGAGATCAAGAAGAATGAGATCCATAAAACAAAAACAGATTTTGGCTAAAGAGAAGGATGTTTTTTTGAGTATTATATAATCATAGACTTTCTATTAAATCAATTTTAGAGGATGCAATACCGCTTTACAGGATATATGGTAGGCAACTAAGAAATTAGCAAACTACATATCCAATATAGAAAGTGGACAGCTGAAATGAGAATATTGAGATGGATGTATGGCAATCTAAACGAGGCCATGTTGATATATGTAGGGATATGCAAGCTTGAGGTTTAGCGAAAAGGTTGGTACTTTTTCTTCTTCTCAATACCTGCTAATGTCCAAATAATAACCCCTTCACCTTATCTTTTCTTGCCATCCCCAATTGGCATTTGTCCTTTACTACTCAAAACCATCGGTTTCAGCCGCCTCTATAATTGACAAACAAAATTGCACCCTGTCATTTGGACTTTGATGGAGGTCGGAATTTTCCCCAGCTGTCCTCCGTCGATCTTGCGTTTTGAACGGTCGAGATTGGAAGTGAGGATTAAATGTGTGGATCTCAATAGGTTGTTGTTGACGCCGAGCTACCTGCAAGGGAAGTCCCGGGATGAGTGACCACCGTAGGACCTCCGACGATCAAGTACCGAGGAATAAAGGCAGGGTAGGGCGTATTGGATTGAGTTTTTCTTACCTGCGTCGTCTGGAAGAGAGGGTTTATATAGCGGTCGCATGGCGGACGAACCGGCGCGAGATTCTCGCCGTCCGTTACGCCCCGCGGCACGTTCGCGTTGATGGCGGGGTACACCCATTAATGGAGAAACGTGCCATCGCGGGACGCGGGACGTGGAGCGCAGAGATATCGTTCTGGCGAGATACACGGAGCCGTTACGGGGCTTAGGCTCCGTGCTCTCGGTTGAACAGGAAAGCCGATGAAGCTCAGCTCGGTGGATAGCTCGGTGGCGAGCGAGGAGGCCGAGGAAGCTCAGCTCTGTATCAGCTCGGAGACGAGCAAGGAGGCCGTGAAAGCTCGGCTGCCCAACCGCCTCGGGGGTGAGTTGTTGACCGGCTGCTGACTGCATAGGGCGAGTACTCCGGGAGGCTTCCGAAAGGTCGGGTGCCACCTCGGAGATGAGGTCCTGCGGAAGGTTCCAATGTATCATACTGATTTCCCCTTTGTAGCCCTCAGGAATCCCTCGGGCTTACGTAGACCACGTTATCTCCCACGTGTCGCAATCTGGGGAATTCCCGTTTATGAGCCTCATCATTAGCTCATAAACGCCTTGACCTATTTATGGGTCAGGGTCGAGAGTGGTAAGTCCGGTTTTTAACGATTCAGCCGAAGATTTCCCTACAATAGGATGTCCGACGACGACGCGACATTTAGTGGCTACTCATCTCGGATCGCTGGATCCACGTGGCGGCTCACGAAGCGTCTCAGTTCCCACGCGTATCTTTGGTGACGTCAGCGGATCAGTGAAATGATTGCGCTTTAAAGTGGGCGCCGTTTCACTCACTCGCCGGTTGGAATACGCGCCACTTGTCCATCATTGGGTGGTGGGACGCGAGGGGCTATCACCGAATCCAGCCGTGAGGGGACGTGTCCAATAGCCGGTCACCACGTGGAGTCCCGATGGCTGCTATGTGTGACGTTTCGTTTTGGCGAGACCGGATTTGGGCCGTTGGATGGCTTCTTGTGAAGTGTATAAATAGGGGGGCCATCCTATGGCTGAAATTAATAGATACTTTGCCATAGTTGTTTCTCATTGTCTGAAAATTGCCCGGCGCACTGATTAGTCCAAAAACTTGTACTTACCGCAATCAGAAACGGCGTCGCTTCGCAGCTAGCCGGTGAGTACGGGTCGATCCACAGAGATGGGTAAATTCCTTTTATGTGTTTTAACGAGTTGATTCTATTTGTAGTTTTGGTTGGTTTATAAAAATCTAAAATACTGGATCTAATTAATCTAATTAAGAATCTTGCTAGGGTTAGGCTTAGGGGAAGTTTTGGAGATTAATGATTTTCCTCACCGTTTTTAGATCTATTAGGTGTTAAGTTAATTATCAATAAAGTGGATACAAATCTTTTGGGAAGATGTTTCTTCCTCTAGATTTGTACCCTTCCTTTGTTGATAATTATCCTAACCCTCACGGAAAACGCGCGCAACCGGCCCTTTATACTACGGTTCATCGTTACCTCGAAGGGTAGGATGCCGTAGGGAGCGGTTGTGCTCGTATGCGTGAAGTTCTAATTCATTAGGTGAAGGTGGCATTGAAAGGGGCGAGAGATCTCATCTCTCAACCCTTTCCCTAAGGCTAACCCTAACAAGCGAGGAGACTACTCGCTCATTAGGGAATGAGAAGACATTATAATTAAAAGAAACATAAATAAAATACTTACTAGGTTGACGGCTCCCTCCAAACAAGAAGAACAGATCTGAATTTTGCCTTCAGAAATTCTGAATTTTATTGATTGAAAAGAGGCATACATTTTTCAGATCTAAGATTACAATTTATAGGAAAATAGGAAACCTAGGGTTACAGACTCTCGCACATGCGCAATTACTGATTTGCCCACTTAAAATCACAACACCCACAACAGCGCACCAGCAGAAGAAAAATGCACCGACACGGGCTCCTAACGGCCGCGGAACCGCGGCGCCAGCATGGGTTTGGCCGCGGTTCCGCGGCCAAACTGAGGTGTTGGGTTGTCAAACTTTGGGGTTATTTTCTTGGCTTCTTGGGCTTTGTCTTTTTATATTTCTTTCCTCTGTTGGACTTCTGAGTCTTTTCCAGATTTTCAGTGAAGACTTGTATTGGGCTTTTTAACCGTTTCACCTTGACTTGCGTTGTCTTGCACCTATATGAACTGGGCTTGACTGAGATCTGTCTAATTGTTGGTCAAAAGTCCCTTTTCTGTTGTTTTGTGTCTTTTTCACTGTATTTGCTCCAGAAACCTGTATCCTGTAATATGCAACAAACGTGCGTCAATAGTACCTGTTTATTTATAAAAAGGATAAGAATAGGAGAATGATAAATGCAATATTATGGTCTGAACAAATACCCCAAAACTTACCTTTTGCTCGTTCTCGAGCAAACTTATTTTTTTTATTCACTACAAAAAACCTAACCGCACTTTCGCAGGGAAACGCGATTGCACTGAGCACGTGCAACAAGCCGTTAAACCTCTAGGTGTCCCTAGTAGGAGGAGTGTTGTCTCCTGAGGGTTTTCAGCGGATTACACCCACAAAATCCTATCAACTTGGCCCATTGACTTTTGTTCTCCATTTAAGTTTTCTAACAAGGAAATCTAGTATCGTTGACCCGCAAATTATCCACCCACACTCTTCACGCTTCCTCATTATTTAACTTAAGATTATATATGTTACGTAGACCTACTTAGCTTTCGGCATCTCTTAAGTCTTCCCTCTAGGGTTTTATCTTCACTTAGGAATTTCTATCAACTCTATTAAAGATACAAGTTATGTTCTTCATTCCTTTCTCTTATCTAGATTCCAATCACATACCCCTACGTGTGTGTATAGATCACCCCTACACTTGGAGATTCAAATCAAGCAATCGTACTCTCGTCCATTGTCCAAAGTACTAATTAGTTGGTGAATGAAATTTGCTTACACATCCTTCATGCGACCGTTAATACTTCTTGAGGTACCAACGACCGATTACAAAATGCGTTTGCATTTTAAAGCGTACTTCCTAGTCTTTGCAACACCCAAGGCTTTAGCAGTGACTCCCAAACCAGTTGGTCTAAGGCACTAGGTGACGAAGCACCCTCGCTAAATATTTTTCTATTTTTGCAGCCTTAAATAATCACAAAAACCAGTGTCCATTTTTTTTTTCTTTATTCACACTTTTTCATACTAAGGACTTTAGACAAGAGCATTTCAAGGTCTCTTCTACTATTCCAAGTTTCAAGGTGCGTGAATGTGCAATTTGTAGGGTATACATTTTCAGAATTTAGACTTAAGCTAGGAACTATTTTTCAAATTTATACTCTAATAAGAACATCAATACTCTTCCCTCATTTTGACTCAGCCCAAGAAGTGAACCCAAAATTTGCCTATTTCTAAATAAACTACAAGGCATATACTTTCTACCGTTAAACCTTAAGGAAGGTTATTTTAGGGTTTTTAATTTACTAAGTCTAAGACCTAGTTGTTCCTAACCAGTTAACCTATTTGTCAAACTCAAGTCAAATAAGCCAAAATTGAATACAATAATTTTTATAATTTTTGAAATTTTTCAAATTTTTATGGGTTTTTCAAATAAATATGCAAATGCAAAAATATATACAAATGAATGCGAAGGAAGAAGACGTACCGAGCATACCCCCAAACTTGAACTTGACAGTGTCCACACTGTCATGCTAAACCAAGAGGGTCAAAATACCGATACTCCCCTGTTTATTTATTTATAGTTTTTTTTATTGTTAAGAAAAACAAAAATATATACAAAAAGACCCTCCCCCAAACTTCAATTAAACTATGTTAGACAATACTGCCCAATTTTGCATCGGCCAAAAGTCAACACCAACCATTTGAAAAATTTATCAGTAAAGAATATTGGTTGGTGGAGAAATAAGTTGTGGTAGTCCGCAAAGAATTGGGGAAGATAGAAGTAGTGGTATGGGAGGTGTGGAGGTAAATATACAGATGATGGTGATGCATCGAAACGAGAATGTAAATGATCAGCAAACAGTGGAGTGTTTGCATTCTCGTACCTTATTAAAAGAAATGAGGGTATTTCAACTTCTAAGGGAGGAGGTTGACTCACCACAATACCCCCAAAATGTTCCTGTGGGTCCTCTATTGACATGGCATCATCCATCAATTGTGTATGATATTCACTTATGAGGGAACTTATCTCCTCGATGTCCGCCATAGTCCAACTGAAAACTTGCCGCCTATCTTGTAAGACTTTTAAAATAGCGTTCTCTTGCTCGAAGGCTAGAGAGGCTGATATGATAATGGGAAAAGTCTCATTCTCATCTATATAAGCATATCTACGGTGAGACGGCAAGGGCATGAGTTCGAATTTCTGAGGCGAAAGAACCATTGCGGAATCTACCTCGAACTCAAAGGACTCTAACACAGGTTCGAAATCACTGCAAACAACCGATTCGGATGGTTCGACTGACTCATCCAAAAATTCAAACGACTCATATTCGGGCTGTGAGTCGTCATCATCCAAAAAAGTGAAACATTCATAATCAACATCGGTTGTGTCAACGATAGTAGGCTCAAGGAGGGACGCACTAGTGGCGTCAAAACTGTTTTCATCAAATAGAAATCTTTCAAGCTCGCAGTCCTCCTGCGTGATTTCGTGAATAGAGCAAACTTCTCGTGTACTAGTTTTAGGCACGGGGGGGCAGACTTCCCATCTTATAAATATTGAACTCACTAGACCTCTTTCCGAAGGATAGAGTCATGGAGCCATTGCGACAATTTATTACGGCATTGGAAGTGGCCAAAAATGGTCGACCAAGAATCACCGGAATTTGGTTTCTTGGGTTAGCAACAGGTTGTATATCCATAACGATAAAATCAACGGGGAATATGAATTCCCCGACTTTGATCAACACATCCTCTAGTTGACCCCTTGGATAGGTGATTGATCGATCAGCCATTTGGAGAGTGCAACGAGTGGGTTTCAACTCTCCAACCCCTAATTGTTCGTACACGGAGTAAGGAATCAGGTTAACACTAGACCCAAGATCTAAAAGTGCTCGATTAATTTTCTTATCCCCAATTGTGATTGAAATAGTAGGACAGCCGGGGTCCTTTCGTTTTTGGGGTAAGGTTTGATGGTGGTTAATAGCATTGCTCACTGCACTAGCCACTAGCACTTTCTTGGGTACTTGAGATGCCTTTCTCTTCGAGGTGCACAAGCCCTTTAAGATTTTCGCATATGAAGGGACTTGTTGGATAGCATCCAAGAGAGGTATATTTATGCTAACATGCTTAAATATTTCCACAATCTTCTCCACTTGTGTATTTGGTTTATTAGGACTCAACCTGTTTGGGAATGGAGCATTCTGAAAATTTGTTGAGTCAAAAGTCTGTGGAGTAGAATGTGGAGTAGGAACGGATCCCAGTGTGGATGTGTTCGTGTTGTGAGAAATGGGTCCGTTCGAGTCAGAAGAAGTAGAGCCATGTGAAGGGTGGAGAATAGGCTCTAAAGAAAAAGGTGAAGAAGGAAGTGAAGAAAATGAAGAAGGGGAAGAAGAACCACCGGCGGGGATGTCATCACTAGAGCCCACATTATTTTGCAACTCTCTTCCGGATCTCAATGTGGTCATTGCATTTACATTGTGATTGTGATATGCGTTTTGTGCGTGACCGGGATTAGGCAATGGTTGAGATGGAAGCTTTCCCTTTTCTCTCTCGCTCAACGCAGCAGTTAATTGTGCAATTTGTGCCTCAATAGATTTGATACTTTGATCGTGTGAGGCATTGTTATTAATTAAAGATTGAACATAACTTTCAAATCTTGCTGCGGATTCTGTAGATTGCTTAAGAAATGCATCTAGACTTTTTTCGAGCGAGATAACCTTATCATCATTTGGTTGAACCAAATTGTTCGTTTGATTTGTATAAGATTGTTGTTGGAAAGGTTGCTGGTTTTGAGTTTGTAAGGGTGCTTGTTGTTGTTGTGGAGGAGCTCTTTGAAAATTGTTATTTCCTTGGCCTTGTTGATTTTGGTTCCAAGCGAAATTTGGGTGACTCCTCCACCCCTGATTGTATGTAGAAGAGTACGGATCGTTTCTTTGTCGTTGCTGAAATGCAGCATTGACTTGATCCTGTCCTTGAATAGGTGCATTATAAGGACACTCGTCGGTGAGATGTGATGGATTAGAACAACAAGCACAAACAGTTCGTGTGGGTAGAGTAGGGGCAGGAGAAGTCGATGAGATTTTTGTCTTAATGGCTTCTAGCTTTTTCATAAGTGAGGCCATCTCGGCCTTCATAGCTATCGACATATCTATTTGATGTATGCCTGCCCTAGATTGACCAACTGAAGAAGATGATGTGGTTTTGGTACTCTCCCACTGAATTGTTTGCTCACTTAGGTCCTCAAGAAACTGCCAAGCTTCGTCGCTAGACTTGGAGAGAAAATGACCTTGACATATTGTTTCTAGCAACTGCTTCGTTGCTGTGTTCAATCCCTCGTATAATGTTTGGCAAAGTTGCCAATTTTCTATCCCATGATGAGGGCATTGAACAAGTAGGTCTTTAAATCTCTCGAAGCACTTCCAGAATGGTTCGGACGGAAGCTGTGAAAATTGTATAATCTCGTTTCGGATTCTAGCAGTTTTATGATGAGGATAGAACTTTTTCAGAAAAGCTCTCACAAACTCGTCCCAATTTCTAATGGAATGTGATGCGGTGCTGTATAGCCACTTCTCGGCTAGGTCACATAAGGTAAAAGGAATGACCCTTAGCCTTATTGCGTCATCACTTAATTGGGTTGTCTTCATCATGGCGCAAACGTTTTGGAATTTATTAATGAAAATATATGCATTTTCGGATTCCAAACCATGAAACTTAGGCAGCATATTGATGAAGTGTGGTTTTATTTCAAAATTATCCCCATTCGTCGGTGGGGGTGAAAGACATGTAGGTAAGGAAGTGCGGACGGGGTAGAAGAGATCCTGGAGCGCAACTCTTGCGGGCGCTACAACAGGCGGAAGATTCGGGTTATTCGCACCTGGCGGAGGTGGAATCATTCCCGTCGGTAAGGTATAGTTGGGGTCGTGTCCCGACATACCTTCGAAAGAAGAATTTGAGGTTGTAGGTAAGGAAATGGACGGAATGTCGACGAAGGGTTCGTCGAAGGGTTCGTTGGTCGGTACCAACGAAACACGGACTAATCGGACGTTAGTATCCCTAGTCCAAGATGACATACACTAAAGGGTAGTGCAGTCAGAAAAAAAAAATAGAAAAACAGAATGTGGGGGTAAGATAACGTCAATGAAGGAGAGATGGTGGAAGTGAGGTGCAAGTTTTCTTAGCGGCAAGTTGCAAGTTTTGAAAAGATTTTCCCTTTTTCCTTTTTTTTTTATTGGAGAGTTTTGCAAGACGGTTTTAGAAAATGGGACTCGTGACACAAATGTATCAACCACACATGCACAATCAGGCCTAGATCTAGGGTCGCCTAGGTCTACTAGACAGCTCCTAACTAAGGCTAGAAATAGGACCTCAAACCACCTCTTCACGGACAAATACGGCCAGGTAAGTGGGAAGGAACCACCACTACAGTGGGCCTAATTAATAACCACTAGCCTAGACACCGCAAAGTCGGTTAGGATAAACGGCCGATGCCTATACTAGTCCTTTTCCTATTGAGCCCGCGTGTCCTTAGGTCTGAGTCTAATCTTTTTTAATTAATTGTGGTTGATGCAAAATGCTTAGGTGTTTTCTGGAGTCCTGGGAAGGGTGATGAAATCCCCACCCAATCTGAGTTTGGTCAATTAGCCCCTTAGAATCCGGTTAAATTATGCAAAACAAATAAAATTTCACTTGCAATCAGAATTTTTTAGCGCGGCGCAAAGAAACCTGCAGAAAATCTGTTATTGAGAAGGGGGAGAAAGACTCTTTACGCAAAGAAATCCTGCAGAAAATCTTTTTACAGAGAGATATATGGGAGGTTGCAGAGGAGAGAGAGAAATCAAACCAGAAAATTTCAGGTGCTGACGTGTCAGAACAGGCGCGGAACCGCGGTCGGTGGCCCCCTTATGCGGCGGAAACGCGGTGGAGTGGAGAGATCGGCCTCTGGAAAAAATTCTATGGTTCTGTATCTTCAGTTCCTCTCTGGTCCTATGTACCAATTTTTGTTTTGCCCTCTGTAAATTTCCAGATTCTTAATTGTTTGCTGTTCCTGCAAGATTCAAATAACAAACCCTTCAAACAGATCAAATTTGATAATTTTTTTTATTTTTTATATTTTCAGATTTTTATAATTTTTAAAATTTATATCAACCCGAAAATTCACAAAAAGAAAGATTACGCCGTCCCCGGCAACGGCGCCATTTGATTAGTCCAAAAACTTGTATTTACCGCAATCAGAAACGGCGTCGCTTCACAGCTAGCCGGTGAGTACGGGTCGATCCACAGAGACGGGTAAATTCCTTTTATGTGTTTTAACGAGTTGATTCTATTTGTAGTTTTGGTTGGTTTATAAAAATCTAAAATACTGGATCTAATTAATCTAATTAAGAATCTTGCTAGGGTTAGGCTTAGGGGAAGTTTTGGAGATTAATGATTTTCCTCACCGCTTTCAATACCTTCTTTTTTTAGATCTATTAGGTGTTAAGTTAATTATCAATAAAGTGGATACAAATCTTTTGGGAAGATGTTTCTTCCTCTAGATTTGTACCCTTCCTTTGTTGATAATTATCCTAACCCTCACGGAAAACGCGCGCAACCGGCCCTTTATACTAGGTTCATCGTTACCTCGAAGGGTAGGATGCCGCAGGGAGCGGTTGTGCTCGTATGCGTGAAGTTCTAATTCATTAGGTGAAGGTGGCATTAAAAGCGGCGAGAGATCTCATCTCTCAACCCTTTCCCTAAGGCTAACCCTAACAAGCGAGGAGACTACTCGCTCATTAGGGGATGAGAAGACATTATAATTAAAAGAAACATAAATAAAATACTTACTAGGTTGACGGCTCCCTCCAAACAAGAAGAACAGATCTGAATTTTGCTTTCAGAAATTCTGAATTTTATTGATTGAAAAGAGGCATACATTTTTCAGATCTAAGATTATAATTTATAGGAAAATAGGAAACCTAGGGTTACAGACTCTCGCACATGCGCAATTACTGATTTGCCCACTTAAAATCACAACACCCACAACAGCGCACCAGCAGAAGAAAAATGCACCGACACGGGCTCCTAACGGCCGCGGAACCGCGGCGCCAGCATGGGTTTGGCCGCGGTTCCGCGGCCAAACTGAGGTGTTGGGTTGTCAAACTTTGGGGTTATTTTCTTGGCTTCTTGGGCTTTGTCTTTTTATATTTCTTTCCTCTGTTGGACTTCTGAGTCTTCTCCAGATTTTCAGTGAAGACTTGTATTGGGCTTTTTAACCGTTTCACCTTGACTTGCGTTGTCTTGCACCTATATGAACTGGGCTTGACTGAGATCTGTCTAATTGTTGGTCAAAAGTCCCTTTTCTGTTGTTTTGTGTCTTTTTCACTGTATTTGCTCCAGAAACCTGTATCCTGTAATATGCAACAAACGTGCATCAAGAGTACCTGTTTATTTATAAAAAGGATAAGAATAGGGGAATGATAAATGCAATATTATGGTCTGAACACGCACCTCTGCTAGGTCGGATCTTCAGCTAAAAACTTTCCTCAGCAAGTCCTTTCTTGAATCAGGTTAGATGTCTTCCTTCGAAATATCTATTGATATAGTAGGGGTTGAGTCGGACGATGAGGTTTTAGTTTTTAAAGCCGAGTCCAGTGGGTCTTCTTCCTCCTCGGCTTCCGATAGCCGAGAGAGTTCTTCTTCTTCATATATGTCTTTTGTGTCGGTATCGCCTCCCAGAGGGAGCGTCGCCCTTGTCTTTCGTCGTCGGGGGAGGGGGGCGACAAGGGCCTCCAAGGTGCGCATTGGGAACACCCGCGATGCGCCATCAGTTTTGAACCGTCTAGATGAGCTTTCCGACATCCGGGCTCGATTTCATATCCCCTCTACCTATTCACTCCGTTTGGCCAGGAAGGGTGAGCGGGCAGATCAGGTGTTGGGCAAAAAGATTGCTCTATATCTGGAAGCATTCCGGACAGGGATGCGTCTGCCCTTCCCTCCTGAAGTTTGTGCCGTGCTCCATTGTTTCCGCCTCGCTCCGGGCCAGTTTGCACCGAATTCGTGGAGAATCCTTCTAGGGTTTCTGGTCCGGCTGAAGATTGATCGGATCCCCTTTAATTTGAGCATCCTCCTCTCCTTCTTTTGCTATAAAAATCACTTTGGTACTAGTAAGGAAAAACCGAGTTGGGTGTATCTTTCGTTTAAAAAACATAAGGATAGGACGGCCGGGTCGGGGGTAGTGGTTGTCCCTTCTTCCATCCATGAATGGAAGGGGAAGTTCGTCTTCGTCGGGCCACCGGAGGGTGAGAATTGGCATGTGCCCATCCAGTGGAACATGACCGACTGTCCTATAGGTTAGGCAGTCGAATACACCCAATGCAAGGATGGTGTCTCAGTGGGAACCGATCCAGCGGGCTGATGTCCTGCTTTCCGAGCAGATTCTGAGCTGGGCTGGACTCAGTTCCGCATGCTTTGTGGGTAAGTTAGGGTTTTCGCCGATCTATTTAGACTTCGTCAAAATTTTGTTGCTGTTTTTGGTCACTGATCTTTTCCTTATGTCTATTATCTCTTTCTCCCCCCCATTTTTTTGGCCGACCTGTGCCTCCTCCCTATCCCCTAGCTCGGGGCCGAGGAAAGGAAGGAAAGGCTGGGGCCCCGGGTCGGTGCAGAAGTCTATTTTGTGTGAGGACTCGGTTTGAGAAATTTAATCAATGCGGAAAGGAATTTCATTATTTAAAAGAGGGTACATGTTTATCTGTACAACTTAAGCTTTTCGGCGTTATATGGCCGAGGGAAATTACGCCCTCCGGAGTCTTGGAGGCGGTAGGCTCCACCGGGCAATGCCTCTGTCACGAGGAAAAGTCTGTCCCACTTCGGAGAGAACTTATGTAGTTTCCCTTGTCTACGAACTCGTTTCGTCGTAAGACCAGGTCTCCTGTCTTGAAAGCTCGATGCTTAACTCGGGCATTGTAGTGGTGGGCGGTTTGCTGCTCATAAGCGGTCATTCTGATTTGCGCCCGATCTTGTTTTTCTAACAAGATGTCCAAGTTGCTTCGTAGCACCAAGGTGTTAGCCCCGTCGTCAAAGTATTCGACCCGATAACTGGGCAAATCTAATTTCTGCGGGGACCATTGCCTCGGTTCCGTAGCAGAGACTGAACGGGGTTTCCCCCGTGGGTGTTTTTCTCGATGTCCGCAGTGCCCACAACACATGAGGCAGCTCCTCGACCCAGCTGCCTTGCCTTCCCTCCAGGCGAGCCCGGAGCCTGTGAATGACGTCTCGGTTCGCAATTTCAGCTTGCCCGTTGTAGTAGGGATGTGCGACCGCGGCGAACTTCATCAATATGTGATGGTCGTTGCAAAATTCTTTGACTTTGTCATTCTCAAAGTTGGTTTCATGGTCGGTGATGATGCACCTCGGGATTCCGAATCGGGAGATTATATTGTTCTGCAGGAATTTTATCATAGAGGCAGCGTCTGGTTTCCTGATCGGCACGACTTCAATCCACTTTGTGAAGTAGTCTATGGCGACAAGAATATACTTATGTCCACCTGTGCCGTTGGGGAGCTGACCCACTACATCCATTCCCCATTGCGCAAATGGCCAAGAGAAACTTAGTGGCGTTAGTTCGGTGGCGATGAGGCGAGGAATGCTGCCGAAGAGTTGGCAGCTTTTCCATCTTCTGACCAGTTTCTCGGCATCTTGACGTCTTCTTGGCAAATAGTATCCCTGGAGCAGTGTCTTTTGGACCAGGCTGCGGGCCCCTTGATGCGCCCCTTCGACGCCTTCGTGTATTTCTCGTAAGACGTAGTCTGCTTCATGGGGATCGACGTATCGGAGCAGAGGTTGAGTGTACGACTTCTTGTATAGGTTTTCTTTGCCCCATACAAAATGGCGAGCTTTTGCTGGAAGCCGACGAGCCTCGGCCCGGTCTTTTGGAAGAACCCCATCTTTCAGAAATTCTACGATGGGCTTTCTCCAGTCCGGGGCATCTTCTTTGGTCGCGTAGATTTGGAGTGTTACCTCTCCATCTTCGATGTTGGGTCACGGTAGGATTTCGAAGAGGATATTTCTCTTGTGATTGGCCGGATAGAAAGATGCGAGTTTGCTCAGTGCATCAACCTCGGTGTTCAAATTTCTGGGAATCTGCTCCATTTGGACTTCGTCGAAATTTCTCCGAAGCCTTCTTATCTCTACCAGATATTTTATCATGAGAGGTTCTCGGGCTTCGAAACGACCGGTTACTTGGCCGACGACTAGAGCAGAGTCGCTGCGTATCCGGATGGTCTTCAGCCCCACTCCGGAGGCGATTCGTAGTCCTGCTAATAAGGCCTCGTATTCCACGGCGTTTGATGCCTTAAAACTAAGCCTCAGAGAGTACTCCATTCCGCCTCATTCAGGCCGCGGATGATCGGCCAGCCCCACTTCCTTTCTCTGTGGTGGATCCGTCCACATAGAGTTCCTAATCCGGGATTGGGCTGGGCACCTCCTCGACCGAGGGGCGTGAGTCAGGATCCAGAGCCGCTGTTCCTTTCTTTGAGGGGATGGTGCACTCGACAACAAAATCGGTTAGGGCCTGTGCTTTGATGGCCCGTCTGGGTTGGTATTTGATGTCGAACTGGGACAGTTCCCACCTCCATTCTCTAAGCGGCTCAATGATTCGGGGGAGGCGAGGATATTCCCTAAAGGTTGTTCAGTGAGAACGAGGATTGTGTGCCCTTGGAAATAGTATCGTAATTTCCTCGAGACGACAACAAACGCAAGGACTATTTTTTCTATGGCTGGGTATCTGGTTTCCACGTCCTTGAAAACATGGCTCACATAGTAGACCGGTCTCTGCGTCCCTTCGAACTCTCTGACGAGCACTGAGCCTGCGGCTTGGTCAGAGACGGCTAGATATAGTAACAGCTTGTCGCCTTCGACCGGTTTGGTGAGAAGTGGTGGGGTCGCCAGGTGTGCCTTGAGTTGTTCTAAAGCGTTTTGGCATTTCTCGGTCCATTCAAATCTGGAGGATTTTCCTGAGGGCTCTGAAGAAAGGGAGGCATTTTTCTCCGGATCTGGACATAAAGCGACTCAATATAGCTACCCCCGGTGGGTTGCATGATATCGACATTGCTTTTGGGTGTTGCCATGTTAATGATGGCGCTGATTTTCTCTGGGTTCGCCACGATTCTTCGATGGGTAACCATGAACCCAAGGAATTTTCCGCTCGTGACGCCGAACGCACACTTAGCTGGATCAACTTCATCTTGTATTTTCACAGGACATCGAATGCTTCACTGAGGTCCGCGGTGTGTCCGGCTGTCGAGGAGGATTTTACAAGCATGTCGTCGACGTAGACTTTCATATTTTTCTCAATTTGTGTTTTGAACAATTTGTTAACCAGTCGCTGGTACGTGGCTCCGGCGTTCTTGAGTCCGAAGGGCATTACCCTGTAGCGGTATACTCCCTAATCCGTGGTGAAGGCTGTCATCTCTTCGTCGGCCGGGTTCATTCGGATCTGATTATAACCGAAGAAGGCGTCCATGGAGTTCAGTAATTCGTGGTCGGCCGAGCTGTCTATTAGCTGATCTATCCGAGGAAGCGGGTAGTTGTTTTTAGGGCAAACCTTATTCAGGTCTGTGAAATCGACGCACATCCGCCATTTTCCGTTTGCCTTCTTGACCATGACCACGTTCGCCAGCCAATCCGAGTAGTCCAGGTTTCTGATGAAGTTGGCAGCGAGCAATCGATCCACTTCGTCTTCTATCGCCTTCTATTTAATTGGCGCGAAACTTCTTTTCTTTTGTCAGATTGGCTTGACTTTGGGAGATCACCTCGAGGTTGATCCCGGGCATGTCGGATGGCGTCCAGGCGAACACATCCGAGTTGTTCCGGAGGAACTGGATCAGGTCTTCACGGATGCTTCCTGTTATAAGAGAGCCGATCTGGACATTTCGACCATCAACTCTCTCTATGAGGGGAACTTCCGCTAACGCCTTCACCGGGACGCCTCGAATTTCCTTTCGGTCGTCGTGTGTGTCCAAGGACCCTTGAGAACCATGCATATCTTCAAAATCGTCGCCCTACTCTCCGGCGGGAGATGTCGAGGCGAGACATATCCTGGCAGTTTGTTGGTCTCCATAGGCCTGACCTATTCCCCAGTTATCTAAAGGGAATTTGAGCGTAAGGTGGTAAGTTGAGATCTGAGCCCGAAGGGTGTTTAGGGTGGGGCATCCCAGGAGGTTGCTATAGGATGACGGGATCTTGACAACGAGGAAGTTTACCGGTACGGTTTGCGTTTTGCCTGCTTCCCCAATGTTGAGGAGGAGAGTGACCGATCCCTCGGCCAGGATGGAATGGTTGGTGAATCCGGAGAGGACGTGGGAGGTCGGCCGGAGATCGGATGGATCTAATCTCATACGCCGGAAACAATCGTAGAACAAGATATCCGCCGAGCTCTCTGAATCGACCAATATTCTCCGGACCTCGTAACGGTGAACTCGGGCTGTTATCACAAGAGGGTCATTGCGTGTGAGTGATATGCTGTGAAGGTCTTCATCGGTGAAGATGATCGGGTCATCCTTCCTGCATTTCTTGTGGGGCGGATCACTTATGGCCGTGACCAGTAGGAGGCAGTGTTTCCCCTACTGTCCGGAGTTGGATCCGTCGAAATGACCATGATCTGCCCGATTGTTAACTCCCCGGGAGGGGGTTGGTCCTTTTGCTCCGGCTCCGCCTGCTACTTGTCTCGTAGGTATTTTATTAGGTGACCAGAGTGGATCAATTTCTCAATGTAGTCAAGGAGTTGCTTGCAGCTCTCAGTCGGGTGCCCCTGTGACCTGAGGTAGGCGCAGTACGGGCCGCAGAGCCGCTTGCCTGTCCTCTGGGTAGCCGGCGGGAGCTTAAAGAATCTCTCGGCTTTAGCCTCCTCTAGTAGCTCTGTCTGGGAAACGTTCAGAGTGTATTCATGGAACCTCGGGGAATAGGGTTTTGGATGATCGGCTTTCTTTTTCTCCTCCCTGTCCCGTCTTTTTCGGTTTGCTTGGTCGCTCCGGGGCAGGTTGGAGTTCACGTCTGACTCGAGTTGGATTTCTCTTTCGGTCCATGCTTTTACTTCGGCCATGATCTTAAGTTGCGCCAATGCAAAAGAGCGGAGCCACTCTTTGTGCCTAAGTCTCGACCTTAGGACGGTGATAACCGTTTCGTCGCGGTGCTCGGGAACCTCTAGAAGGGCGTTATAGAAGCGGGTGACGTACCCTTTGAAGGATTCCTGGTCTCCGCTCTTGACGGTGAACAGGTAATCGACCGTCTTTTTCTGTCGTCGGTTACCGACAAAATGATTGAGAAATTGGGTCGCCAGCTCGTCAAAAGTCGAGATGGAGCGCGGTGCAAGCTGTCGGAACCAATCTCGACCAGCGCGGATGAGGGTGGTGGGGAAAGCCCTGCATTGGGCCGCATTCGAGTTATCTTGGAAGCTCATGCCCGTTGTAAACGCGTTCAAGTGGTCCTTCGGGTCGGACTTCCTGTCAAAAAGGGCTATTTTGGACGGTTAGTTCCTGGACGTGACACACTCAGCTAGTAGTCGTTCTGTAAAGGGCTTCGTGAGTGAACCAGCGGAGTACTTTGTCCCTTCGCCGGCCGTGCGGTCGTTCTGTCGCATGTCCTCGATTCGTTGGTGGTACCTCGAGGATTCTTCATAGTCGGAGCGCCTGCAATCTCTGCTCCGGGCTTATGCGACGGAGAGGCTTCGGTTTCTCTCTATCATATCTCTTAAATCCTCGGGGGGCCCTTCGTGGATAGTCCCGACGTTCGCCGTATGCACGGTCTCGACGGAAGTGGGGGCGTCGGTCGTGCCTGGAACCAGGAGAACTGACTGACATCTCTTCAGGGGGTGAGAAAACGCGGCGGGTGTCGAAACGATGGCTTGGTCTTTCCTGAGATATCGGGGTGTCGAGTTGTCCGGCGTCCATCGGGTCATGGAATCATTCCCCGCATGCGGGTCACGACTGCCGGAATCGGCACACCGGCGTTCGGTAACATCGGGATGAGCGCGATTGAGGTCACGAGCCTGAGTGTGCTCCCGTCAGCCTACGTACGTCATCATCCCGGGGAGGGGAAACCGCTGTTTGGTGGGCATGGCCGGCCGCTTAAACATGGGCGAGCACATCTACCATCGCCGTGAGCCTATCGATTCTAGCGGATAAGACATTGACGATGCTAGGAGGGGAGTAGGACCGCTCCCGCCTCCGTTATGGAGTACGGAGCGGCTCGCGTTGGGATCGTCGCGGTTGTCACTTGCCATTAAATCGAAGGCGGAGGATCAACTTTTTGTGGTGAAGTCTTTCGCCTTTTCCACAGACGTCGCCAGTTGATGGAGGTCGGAATCTCCCTTAGTTGTTCTCCGTCGATTTTGCTGCAAGCGGTTTTGAACGGTCGAGATTGGAAGTGAGGGTTGAATGTGTAGATCTTAATGGGATGTTGTTGACACTGAGCTACCTGTAAGGGAAGTCCCTGAGTGGGTGACCACCGTAGGACCCTCCGACGATCAAGTAAGTACTGAGAAATAAAAACAGGATAGCGGCGTATTGGATTGAGTTTTTCTTACCCGCGTCGTCTGGAAGAGAGGGTTTATATAGCGGTCGCATGGCGTACGAACCGGTGCGAGATTCTCGCCGTTCGTTACGCCTCCACGGCAAGTCCGCGTTGATGGCGGGTACACCCATTAATAGCGAGATACGCCCATTAATGGAGAAATGTGCCATCGTGGGACGCGGGACGTGGAGCGGCGGAGATTTCGTGCTGGCGAGATACACGGAGCCGTTACGGAGGCACCTGGGCTCTGTGCCCTCAGTTGAACAGGAAAGCCGAGGAAGCTCAGCTTGGTGGATAGCTCTTGCTGACAAGGTTTGTTTAATATCTTGATGGATTTTAGCTGCATTATTTCCTGGTAATCTATGCTGGAATTTTCTTATCATTATGTGGATTTTTCTTGTTTTTTGTTTTCATGGAAAGATATCTTGGCAGCAAGTTTCTGCTACAAAATAAATCCAAGATATCTCATCTGTAGCCGCTTTCTGCTACAACCCATTTTCAAATTTGCTTCTGTTTGTAGAATGTCACGACCCGAAAGTGGCACGTGACCGGCACTTAAATCACGTGATATCTAAAATCGTCGACGTGGTCCAAGTAAGCCGAAAATCCGGAATCTAAACCTTTTTTCGAAAATATTGGAGATGAAGTTTAAAATAGTTATTAGATGGAATCGGTTTAAAATGAACATTTAAATCTAAACAAGTATGTCTGAAAAGCATTTATGACGTTTTAAAATTCGGCAGCAGCTCCTTTGTAAATTTTGAATAAAACCCGACACAAGCATAATAATATAAAAAGCATCCCAATGGGAGCTAGCTTCCACGCCCAAACGACGGAGCAACCACACAGACAATATACGACGCCCAATGGCGAAGAAAAGAAAAGCGAAACAAGATCAAAAAGTATAAAAAGTCGACTCCAACGAGTGCGACGCCCACAAACACACAAACTTTAAGTCTCGCTTTTAAGTCCACAATATACATGTTCTAAGTCGATAGAGTTTTAACTAGATATAAAAGAATATATACATGCAAGTGTGGGTACGATACAACAGCAGCCCACCAATCAAAACAATCACTGAAAAGAAGTGTGCCGCAAGTCGCTGATGATCCGAGCCGTATCTGCTGCAAGAAACTGGGGCACAACAGGGTGAGTTGCTAACTCGGTGAATAAAAGTATATCATTAGGTAGAAATCGAAATGCACAACGATGACCTAGGCCATAAGCATAGAACTATCATAGCTTGTATTAATATATATATATATATATAATGCATAAGTACAATAAATGCATCACTATCGATCACGTAACTGTAACATCTCATATGTATATGACCTGTATCCAGATATAAACCTATAAGGCAGCCGAAAATATATATGTAAAACCTTTTCTTTAAAATAACCACGGAATACGTATGTCATGATATAAAAGCAGACATAATAGTATGAAATATAATAGGTATCTTATTTAAGATATGCGTCTTGCTGTTTAGTAAAGAGTTTTAAGATGTTTACAGTTTTAAAGATCCATGTGTCATTCTAGACATGTCAAAATAATGAGATTATAGCTCGTTTTAGATACCCTTTTTATATGCATCAATCGGTAAAAAGGTATTCAGATACTGTCCCCCGGATCAGTCCTGATCGGCCACTATAACATATAAACTATAACTGTATATCTCGAATGATCGCAACACATCAATATATGGATGTCCAGTATCGACATCCAAAATCATCAAATCTCTATTGTCCATCATCGACATGCAAATACTCCAATCTCTCGTGTTCATCACCGACACGCAAATTCAGATATCGTCGACACCGTCTTTACAGATCGGCCGCCCCACGATATCCCTAGCTCCGGTCAGTATCCCCTGGATATTCGCTTTGTTCATCTCTATATCCGGTATCGAGTGTCCTCGCTAAGCTCCCCGCCACTAATGTGACTTTTCTGTCCTTCGGTCTCGACCGGGTCCACCATATATCCGACTGTATACCCTCCACTTAGTCTAGATATGCATGTCCGTAACCGTATACTTCCCTCACTTGGTTCGGAATAAAACCAAATCAGAAAACATCGAGATTATGGTGGACGTCAATTCATCGTATCCAGAAATATAAAGCAAGGAAGAAGAATAATTGCATGCATCATTCTGATGATATATATATATATATAGCAGCGTTCTATACCACTGATATATATCGTCGAAAGTAAAAACATCATAAACTCATAAGAATCGAATACGAATACCTATGTTATCGGCATTTGCAATAACTCAGCAGGTAATAAAGACACCGAACGCAAGATAGTCAGGCATGAAAACAAACGTAACGGTTCTACTGTGTCATGGTAATGCTAATGATGTGTAGTGTAGCATACGCGTGTGCGCTCGTGCTGCATGGCAATTATTAGTATTTGTGTAAGTGTTTTATAAGTGTTTAAACCAGAAAGTAATTCTATCCATATCCGTAGCATATAATAACAATCAAATTCCGGCTATAAGGAATTCATAATACCCCGTATCGGCATTTACATACACATCGCGTGGTATAGCGGTCTTACAGTGGCATGGTAGTACCAATGAGGTGTAGTGTAATATATGCGTCTGTACTGGTGCAACATAATACTCATTGGTAGTTGTGCAGTGTTCTGTCAGCGTATTCGTATAAAAGATAACGTATACAATCGATAAGCATATCGCGTAATTATTAACGTAACTAATTACTATGAGCTATACCGTTATCCTTGGAAATGGAACGAAACGTTATTTTGAAATAAGAAAGCTGCATTAAGTTAAAATAGATATTCGTTTTGAAAAATAGTATCGCATCCTTGTCATTTATCATTTAAATTGGAAAACGAATCGTTGGTTTTTAAAAGAGTATAGCTCATTCACACATAGCTTCCCAATTCAAGATAATTCATGACTCCATGAGTCCAAAAGAAACTTGGCCGTATTCGGCATACTGTTCACATTATCACAAGTACGGTATGATCGCTCGTACTATGCCCATCCAATGCCATATCCATATCGTACAGATCTATCATCACGTGCGTATGTCGCTATAACCATATATTAAAATATATGCACATAAATAACCTACTAGATGCGAATTAATATCAATACCATTAGCTAAGTTATCTAGCATATCATTAATAGCTAACTAAATAGCATAACTATCCTAATTAAATGGTTGCGGGGGTGTTATCCGCCATCCACCCGACTTCCCCCGTAAATATAAATCTACTCACCAACTTTTCGAGCTCGTCGAAATTCACGCTTGCTTTATCCGTTCTTGCCGTCTCGGAAACCTCCGCGATCGTACCTACAATCGTATTTGTAATATATCGGCGTAAATATCATATCAAAACCAAAACAATGAGTTAAGCATCCATAGGTTAGAATCTATAGCTTACTTACTCCAAAAACGACAAAATATCCCTGATATTAACGTATGAAAGTCAACATTTCAGTCGCGGTACAGAAATACGAAAAACCGTATCGTAAATGTCGGAAACATAGATAAAACCTTTATAGAACACTCCCAGATTTCTCTATATGAAATGTGGGGTAAATCAAACAATATAGTAGCTTATATAATTGCCAAAAACATCTACTAACAAAATCCAAAACCCAACTCAAAAAGAAAACCGGCGGCGCCGGCCAAAATGAGGAAACCGCTGGGTCAACATGTAAGTTAGGGGCTCAGGCTTTAGGATCCATCTCCTATTGGTCTCATCATACCCTAGTCTTGTAAGTTTTTATAGTAGTTTATCCTAATAGTTTTAGATTCAATTTTAACATCACAAATATCACAAATATTTCAGTTTATGATATTGCACACTAAAAAGAGATATGTTAACAGAATAGAATTTGCAAAGAAGGTGAGATATATCAATAGGGATGGTGCACAAGGGAACACCAGTTCAAGAATTGCATGGTGGAAGCTCCTAGGTGTTGTAGTGGCTCTAGCTTGATAATGTGAACAATATTGGTGAAGCAACCATAACTTTTCTCCTTTTGGTTTGATAAAAGATTGAATTGTTGAGATGATGGTGTTTGGTTCGGTTTGAAACTTAGAATATAGTGTAATGAGAAGAAAGAAAGGAAGGAAGATGTGTGAGGATGTATGTAGAGAAAGGAGGTGTAAAGGAAGAAGGAGGAGGTGGAGTGAGGAGGGTGAGTGTGAGGGCGTCTTGTATGTGAGAGTTTAATCCTAGCATAACATATACCATACCCTCATACAAAATAAAAACAAATCCTTTTTAAATAAGTACTCTCATGTTACATTAAATCAAAATTCATGTTTTTAAAAGAAATAAAACACTTATCATAATACTAAAATACCATTATCCTATTATAAAATCTCATGTCGTGTTAAAACAATTAAAATATTATTTTTATGATATTGCACCTTTTTCTCCATTTTTACTAAAATAATTACATTTTTGCGGATATAAATCTGATACCAAAATTCATATGCGATATCATTTTTGTAAACTCATTATTCTCATATTTTAAATTATAAATTAATATTTATAATTTTCCAAAATATTACAATATCCCCTCCTTAAAGAAATTCGGTCCCCGAATTTAAATTAACCCCCATCTTAAAACATTTTTTCTCAGTCATATCAAATCAATTCAAATCAATTTGTCGGGATCCAAATTTTAAAACATATAGTCCGCTCCAAATAACGGAACCCCGAAGTTCCATACGAGCTAAGACGTAAATTAACGCAACCGTGCGCGTGAAAACCCAAAAGACATAAAACTCACATAACTGTAACTCTAGCGGTTGCTGTGAGAATTAGTCCAGTTATGATGCAAAATTTCAAATACGAAAACCAATGGTGTATATCAAGTACCCGATCATTGCCATAATTGTAGTGTAATATTTGTAGCACACGACCGAACGAAAATATAGAAATCAAATCTATAAAATATCTTGTCAAGTGCAATACACGAAAACGAAATTAACCCTAACGGGTTTGCACGAAAATCCAAACCACATGCCACGGGTATGCATGAAAACAAAAACAGCGCCAAGTGCAACAGGTATTCACGAAAACAAAACTCACTGCATCAAATGTGCATGGAGCCAATATCGAGTGTATCGGAGTGCACAAAATCAACATCAAGTGCATCGGGGTGCACAAAATCAATAAAACGTACAACTGGTGTGCACAAGATCATATCTAGTATGCCTAGAGTATATAAAAATCTCAATCAAGTGCAGATGACGTGCACGAAAATATCAGTCTAGTGCATCTGGTGTGCACAACACTCCAATCGAGTGCAGTCACCGTGCACAGAAATCTCAAACAAGTGCACCTGGTGTGCACAAAACATTTATGTGACCCCCAAATTCCCAAAACACATAAGTCAAAATAATGGATGTCGAGTTGGCCTTTTTTCAACGTCGAAAACGCAATATTCGGATCATCAAAATGCAAATAAAAAACAAATGATATCGAAGTACACCTTCAATGTCGAAAGGTATCTATATACTCGGAACTGGCAGAGCAAGGATTACCACTTGCCTTCTGCCCACGGTCTAGCGTTCTGTCTCTGAATTCTCGTTCTTTCTGCGGATCACTAACACCACAGCCTTTTTATACAATCGTCTGGTTAGGAGCAGCGAAGCAAACAGTCCCATAATGATATTTCTCAAGACACTTCCTTGCCAAACGGTCCAATCTCTCGCAATGTAACATGTTGGCGACGGCGATCTCTAATCTCTGCGTATGTGCCAAGCAATTGATTCTGGGTCCAATCTTAATTATTATAGAATCCTGGAAAGAACCCGTCATGTCTCCTGCCGATCTCATCTATCCAATCTGCCCGGTACTAGCACTCCTTAATGAATCCACTTGCATTTCGGAACGACAATCTCATCAAGACTTTCCTCTGAAAGTGTGGTCGTACAAGCCTCTGCATACGTATCGAATCTCCAGTATCGACGGAGAAGAACAATCGCGCATTGAGACTTCGCACATATCTCATATTCCATTACTCTTCAGTATCGGTCAAATAAATAGCGTATCACAATTGTTACATGAATTGCAAGTCATACTCGGTTATGATCAAGCCCGGAGTCTTACACAAAAACTCAAAAATACGAATTCGGCATCTCTGATACTCTGTGGAAGAATCTGGCTAAGCTCACCTTCGAGAACCCGTCCCAATTCGTCGGAGGAAAACTCACTACACGGTCTCTTTCAAGCGACTCATATCAGGTCTGTGTAAGACCCATCAAAAGAAGCTAGTCAACTTCACTGATCTCATATCGGAGCGCCATAACGAATTAAATATCCTAGCCATCACACCCTTGAATGACTATGAATCCTGCAGTCCATCTATACTCGTAAACATCGGCGACTTAACTTCATGAATTCTGGAAGCAACACCTCGATAATCTCAGCAACGGTTGGTACAACTGTCTGAACAATAGGCAACACAACGATCTTCGGAGCATGGTAAACATCATGCCTCCAAGTCCGGCTGGTCTCCAGCAATGACCCGACCCTCTGGTGCGGATCCCGAAGAAACTCGTTTCAAAATTAGAAATCCGATCAGAAAAGGATAAACATGTTCCTACGTCACCGGAATATCACCCTGGTCAGTCCTTGTCCTAGACAGGTCTGCCATGACTGTGTTTCTAACCGCAGCCCTCTCGGTTTGCGTAGACATGATAACCTGAACAACCAATATGTATCGATAAGGATAGATCAACTGAACGAATAGAAGAAAGATCTCAAGATATATATCCTAAGGTAACTTAGACGGAGTATCATACCGTAAATATGCTGTGGAACATATGTACTGTACGTCACTCTAGTCAGTACTTACTCCATCAACCAAGGTTATCCTACGTAACGAAAGTTCGGATTTAAGACCCCCAAAGCCAAATTTAAGTTCTGTAAGGCCAAAGCCTAGGTAACGAAAGTGTATGTCTAGACTCTACATAGTCAAACCTAGACTCGAACAAAGATTAAATCAAAACGCCCTGATACCAATTTTGTCATGATCCGAAAGTGGCACGTGACCGGTACTTAAATCACGTGACATCTAAAGACGTCGACGCGGTCCAAGTAAGCCGAAACCCAGAATCTAAACCTTTTTTTTGAAAATATTGGAGGTGAAGTTTAAAATAGTCATTAGATGGAATCAGTTTAAAATGAATATTTAAGTCTAAACAAGTATGTTTGAAAAGTATCTATGACGTTTTAAAATTCGGCAGCACCTCTTTTGTAAATTTTGAATAAAACCCGACACAAGCATAATAATATAAAAAGTATCCCAACAGAAGCTAGTTTCCACGCCCAAACGGCGGAGTAACCACACAGATAATATACGACGTCTAATGGCGAAGAAAAGAAAACGAAACAAGATCAACAAATATAAAAAGTCGACTCCAACGAGTGCGACGTCCACAAACTCACAAATTCGAAGTCTCGCTTCTAAGTCCACAATATATAAGTTCTAAGTCGATGGAGTTTTAACTAGATACAAAAGAATATCTACATGCAAGTGTGGGTACGATACAACAACAGCCCACCCACCAAAGTAATCACCGAAAAGAAGTGTGTGTCGCAAGCCGCTGATGATCCGAGCGGTATCTCCTGCAAGAAACTGGGGCACAACGGGGATGAGTTGCCAACTCAGTGAATAAAAATATATTACAAGGAAAATCGAAATGCACAACGATATCCTAGGTGATAAGTATAGAATTATCATAGCCTGTATATATATATATATATAATGCATAAATACAATAAATGTATTACTATCGATCTAACTGTAACATCACATATGTATATGATCTGTATCCAGGTATAAACCTGTAAGGTACCCGAAAATATATATGTAAAACCTCTTCTTTAAAATAGCCGCGGAATACGTATGTCACGGCATAAAAGCAGACGTAATGGTATGAAATATAATTTGTATCTTATTTAAGATATGCGTCTTGCTGTTTAGTAAAGATTTTTAAGATGTTTACAGCTCTAAAGATCTCTGTGTCATTCTAGACATGTCAAAATAATGAGATTATAGCTTGTTTTAGAAACCCTTTTTATATGCATCAATCGGTAAAAAGGTATTCAGGTACTGTCCCCTGGATCAGTCCTGGTCGGCTACTATAACGCATAAACTATAACGGTATATCTCGAATGATTGCAACACATTAATATATGGGTGTCCAGCATCGACACCCAAAATCATCAAATCTCTCGTGTCCATCACCGACACGCAAATCCAGATATCGTCGACACCGTTTCAACGGCTCGGTCGTTCCTTAATATCCTTAGCCCCGGTCAGTATCCCCTGGATATCCGCCGCGCTCATCTTTATCTCCGGTATCGAGTGTCCTCGCTAGACTTCCCGCATCTAATGAGGCTTTCCCGTCCCTTGGTCTCGACCGGGTCCACCATGCATCCAACTGTATACTCCCCACTCAGTCTGGATATGTAGCATGTCCGTAATCGTATAGCTTCCCCACTTGGTTCGGAATAAAACCAAATCAGAAAACATCAAGGTCATGGTAGACGTCAATTTATCGTATCCAGAAATATCAAGGAAGAAGAATAATTGCATATATCACTCTGATGATATGTGTGTGTGTGTGTGTGTATATATATATATATATATATATATATAGCAGCGTCTTATACCACTGATATATATCATCGAAAGTAAAAACATCATAAACTCATAAGAATCGAATACGAATACCCATATTACCGGTATTCGCAATAACTCAGCAGGTAATAAAGACACCGAACGTAAGTATAGTCAGGCATACAAACAAACGTAACAGTTCTACCATGTCATGGCAATATTAATGATGTGTAGTATAGCATATGCGTCTATGCTCGTGTTGCATGGCAATCATTAGTATTTGTGCAAGTGTTCTATAAGTGTTTAAAGTAGAAAGTAATTCTATCCATATCCGTAGCATATAATTACAATCAAATTTCTGAATATAGGGGATTCATAATGTCTCGTACCGACATTTACATACACATCACGTGGTATAGCGGTCCTACAGTTGCATTACAATACCAATGAGGTGTAGTGTAACATATGCGTCTGTGCTGGTGCAACATAGTACTCATTTGTAGTTGTGCAGTGTTTTGTCAGTGTATTCGTATAAAAGATAACGTATACAATCGATAAGCGTATCGCGTAATTATTAACTTAACTAATTACTATGAGCTATACCGTTATCTTTGAAAATAAAACGAAACGTTATTTTGAAATAAGAAAGCTGCATTAAGTTAAAATAGATATTCGTTTTGGAAAATAGCTTCGCATCCTTGTCATTTATCATTTAAATTGGAAAACGAATCGTTGGTTCTTAAAAGAGTATAGCTCACTCACACATAACGTCCTAAGTCGGGACAATCCATGACTCCATGAGTCCAAAAGAAACTTGGCCGTATTCGGCACACTGTCCACATTATCACAAGTACGGTATGATCCTTCGTACTATGCACATCCAATATCATATCCATATCGTACGGATCTATCGTCACGTACGTACGTCGCTAAGATCATATATTAAAATATATGCACATAAATAACCTACTAGATGCGAATTAATATCAATACCATTAGTTAAGTTACCTAACAAATCACTAACAACTAATTAGATAGCATAACTATCCTAATTAAATGGTTGCGGGGGTGCTATACAACATCCACCCTACTTCCTCCGTAGATATAAATTTATTCACCAATCTGTCGAGCTCGTCGAAATTTACGCTTGCTTTGTCCGTGCTTGCCGTCTCGGAAACCTCCGCGATCGTATCTACAATCGTATTTGTAATATATCGGAGTTAATATCATATCAAAACCAAAATAATGAGTTAAGTACTCATAGGTTAGAACCTATAGCTTACTTGCTCCAAAAACGACAAAATATCCCTGACATTAACGTACGAGTGTCAACATTTCAGTCGCGGTACAGAAATACGAAAAACCGTATCGTAAATGTCGAAAACATAGATAAAAGCTTTCTAGAACACTCCCAGATTTCTCTATATAAAATATGGGGTAAATCAAACAATACAGTAGCTTATATAATTGCCAAAAACATCCACTGATCAAAATCCAAACCTAACTCAAAAAGAAAACCGGCAGCGCCGGCCAAAATGAGGAAACCGCCAGGTCAACGTGGAAGTTAGGGGCTCGGGCATTAAGGTCCATTTTCTATTGGTCTCATCATACCCTAGTCTTGTTAGTTTAGTGGTTTATCCTAATAGTTCCAGATTCAATTTTAACATCACAAATATCATAAATATTTCAGTTTCTGATATTGCACACTAAAAATAGATGTGTAAACAGAATAGAATTTGCAAAGAAGATGAGATATATCTATAGGGATGGTGTACAAGGAAACACCAGCTCAAGAATTGTATGGTGGAAGCTCTTAGATGTTGTAGTGGCTCTAGTTTGATGATGTGAACAATATTGGTGAAACAATCATAACTTTTCTCCTTTTGGTTTGATGAAAGATTGAATTGTTGGAATGAGGGTGTTTGATTCAGTTTGAGACTTAGAATATAGTATTATGAGAAAAAAGAAAGAAAGGAAGAGATGTGAGGATGTATGTAGAAAAACGAGGAGATATAAAGGGAGAAGGAGGAGGTGTAAAGGGGGAAGGAGGAGGGTGAGTTTGAGAGTGTGTTGTATGTGAGGGTATAATCCTAACATAACATATACCATACCCTCATACAAAATAAAAACAAATCCTTTTTAAATAAGTACCCTCATGTTACATTAAATCAAAATTCATGTTTTTAAAAGAAATAAAACACTTATCATAATACTAAAATACCATTATCCTATTATAAAATCTCATATCATGTTAAAACAATTAAAATATCATTTTTATGATATCACATATTTTTCTTCATTTTTACCAAAATAATTACATTTTTGCGGACATAAATCCGATACCAAAATTCATATACGATATCATTTTTGTAAACTCATTATTCGCATATTTTAAATTATAAATTAATATTTATAATTTTCCAAAATGTTACATAGAACTTCTCCGAAGTTGTGGTTTCGAAACCATATGGATAATCTAAGATTAATTACATCCAGGGTTTCGAATGCATCCGGTGGTTCATGCAATCTTCATGAACTTATTTCAAATGCAATCTGGTGGTTTCAAATTCAAATTCGGATTCTCATCATATAGCCTGAAGCTATGGTGATGGTTGAATGAAATATTTTTGACAAATACAAAATCAAGTATGAAACCCAGTATCGCTCTATATCGAGACCTTGCGTATCTTAGTTTCTTGCAATCGATTCATTAAAAACTTGTTGAAATTTAAATCTCCAACTCCCGCAGGAAAATCTGCTCTGAGACGGCCTGGAGCGTTTGCACGTGTTCGTTGTTATCCACGTTGGAGTTCGAGAACATGGGCATTGTTCTCTCTCGCTTGCAGATCGATATATCGAGCCTTGGTAACTTAAAGAATCGACCCTGTATAGTTTTTCGAGGCCTAACTCAGCGCAGGGGTCAATGAATTGCTGTGATCTTGATAGAAACGGGACAGCCGCTCTTTATGAGCTTTGTATGCCATGTTGATTGATAGCAAACTGCTTTCTTCAACTTGTATGATTTTTATCTATTCTTTTGAAATTGTTGTAATAAAAAGTACTTTTCACATTTGTTCTTACTTTTTGCCGCCTCTAGAACATACTCGACTGTATCATCCATTCTTTCGTTACTACGAATCTAATTCTTTCTTTTCAGAGAACGGTGGGGAATGATGTTGATTCTCTATAATTTCCCTTGATTAAAACTCCATTTTTTTGTTCTATAATTATATCAGCAGCAACAAACTTTCATCCTAAATTTTTGGGGATTGGCTATATGAGTTCTTATATAATTAATATGAAAGGCTTAATTGAAACGATAAAAGTTCCCAATTTTAGCCATCTTACTTTTTTTATATAATTATTTTTTGTTTGGAGGAGTGACTTCATTTTGTTTTTTAGTTCCCCTCTTTATCATCCTCTTTATGGGCATGATCATCATGTCCTTTTCCATCAGTAAGCTTTCTACATAAACTCTAATAGTACTTCCAAAAAAAATGAAGATATTGGAAGGGCTTTATCCAATAGAAATTGAACATCAACCCTTGTATGATTAGGTGCCAAAATGGTTGGATGATGAAGTCATATATCCAAAGCCAATTGTAGACAAACTAACCCTAGTTGGTGCAAAGATGATGCAATCCAAATGATGAGCTAAAAGAGCCCCATTACCCTTTTATCTCCATATATATTGAAATTTGTTGATATATATATATATATATATATATATATATATATGAATGAGATTAATGGAGGAAAGAGGCCATAGGAGGGGATTTCCTCCTATGGCGTGGAAAAAATACAACCTCCGCCATTTTTTCCGACGATCGACACCCATCATCATCGTTATCATCTAAGATGTGCGTAAACCAAATTTCATGTGATTCCACAACTTTTTCACCGTTGATTTAGTGGGTTCAAAATTAACGGTTTACCGACAATAGAACTTTTTACATTGCTAAATCAACGGAGAAAAAGTTATAGAATCACATTAAATTTGGTTTACCCACATCTTAGATGATAACGATGAAGATGATGGGGGCCGATCGTCGGAAAAAATGGCGGAGGTTGTATTTTTTCCACGCCATAGGAGGAAATCCCCTCCTATGGCCTCTTTTCTCCATTATTCTCATATATATATATATATATATATATGGAGGAAAGATGTCATTAGAGGGAATTTTCTCCTATGGTGTAGAAAAAATACACCCTCCCTCATTTTTTCCGCTGATCGGCACCCACCATCTTCATCATTATCATCTAAGATGTGGGTACACCAAATTTCATGTGATTCTAGAACCTTTTCACCGTTGATGTAGTAATGTAAAAGTTCTATTGTCGGTAAACCGTTAATTTTGAACCCACTAATTTAATGGTGAAAAAGTTGTAGAATCACATGAAATTTGGTGTATCCACATCTTAAATGATAACGATGAAAATGGTAGGTGTCGATCGTCGGAAAAAATGAGGGAATATATATATATAACCTTCTTCTCTAACCCCACAATATATATATAACCTTCTTCTCTAACCCCACAACACATCATTTTCATGGCCACCAACTCAAGGAAGTCCTCCCTTTCACCTTATCATGGCCTTAAAACTAATCAAGGGTCGCCTTGATGAGAAAAATAGTAAATACGAAGATCAAAGGGGCGAAAAATACGACATTTTTTCGATGGTAGGCGCCTACCATTAATTAAGCCCATAAACTTTGAAGCCACTTCACATTACAAGCATGCATGTATATATACTACTAGAGAATTTACAACCTCTAGTCACCATAAATCAAAAGATTATATAGGTCTTATTAGAAAAATGTGTAGCCAAGTCATGATGGTAGATTCCCTTGCACCTAGACAACCCAAGAGCTCAAATTCTCTAAGCTTTCCAAACTCGCCCTCCTCTATAAGTTCTTTTGAGCATCTTTATTGAATAATAATTTTATCTTGTACATCACCATCCTTCGCCTTTTCGCCTCCACTAATGATGCGTCGCCACTTGGAAACCCTATACGTATCGATTCGGACTACCTATAAACCTAGGATAGAGAAGATCTTTATCTTGACACCATGGGATTCTCTCTCTATCTACCTCTCTTGGACTTGGACTTGAACATAGCCAAGGGATTGACACATGGGGCCTTTATGAGAACCTCAAGGCATTTCGAAGGAAGCTATGAAAGTAAGAATGTGCTTGTCCCTCTCAATTAACTTCAACATCTCTCTAAATGTTGTAGTTTTGACCAAGACTTGGGTATGAAGAAAGAGATTGAGTGATTGGATGGATAATTTGTATAGAGGAAGTAGAGGAGAATGGAGGGTTTCTTCTTCATTATTGTTTTTCATGTTGCTTATAATTATGCTCCCTCTCTCTCTCCCTCTCTCCCCATTGACACAAGAATAGGGGTTTGTGTTGGGGAGAGGAGGTACCAATTTTCACTCATGGAACAATTAGAGTCATTAAACTAATTGTTGAGGTTAATTATTATCATAATACATAAGTATATATAATAGGGGTTTGTGTGGAAGAAGAGAAGGCCACATTTTTCCCATTCATGTAACAAAAAAGAACCATTAAACAAATGAGCTTATCATAACCTTTGCTAGTGGTGCAACAACAATCCCCCCATTAAAGAAACATCTCCTTTCCAAAAAGCAAATGTGAACAGTCACAAGTTCTTTCTACATAGGAGAGGAGAGAATTTTTGGAACCAAAATATATAAACAAGCCATTCTTTGCCTTTTATGCAGCAGCAAAGCAGGGCAAAACTTGACAAAAAAAAAAGGACACAAATAATGGTGTGTGTACCTCATTAGTTTATGTTGTCCAAGGCTTAATTAAGGTCTATGCATATCTTGAGAGCTCTACATTTTATATTCAATACACTTAACTTTTCAATATGAATTCATATCAGGTTCATAGAAGTGAAGTTTGGTTCCGCAATAAGTTTGGTATGGTTGTGCTCAACCTAGCCCAGGCCCGTTTCTCAGAGTGCGTACCGTTGCTCCATTTTTCTCTTACATAATACATGATATCGGATATATATATGATAGACATTAGACGGTTAAGAAAGAGAAGTGATTGTATTGTAAAAAGTTAAATTTGTAAGGGGTTTAGATGCAAAGTATTTGAAGTTTTGAATGATAGAATGGGAAGGAATGGTGGACGTCGCCATCGAGATTGCTTTGGCGGCTGCAACTCGACTCTCTTTTGTACGGCTCTTGATTAAAATAAGTGTTTAGTTGTGGGCCTTTCATAGAGCATAAATAATAAGAAATTTATATGATAATAATAAGAAATTTAGATGTCGTTCAAAACCAAAACAAGACAATTATGTGTGTTGAAAGTTTTCTTTTCATTAAAAACAACCACCATGTTTAATTTCATTTTGGACATGTCATCATGGAACACGAGAAATTATTTAGTGTTTTTTTTGCGCCGGACCGCAAGCCCTAATTATACATACAACACACAACACATCCACACACACACCACACATCTCACACACATCCGGGGCCCATCCGGGGCCCACGTGTTTGCCTGGAAAGCATTAAATTGTGACCACTTTCCCCACTGTGGATAGAGGGAAGTGCCATTCTAACTGAACTAGGCCCTAGATGTATGCATTCGTGATTTTGGATCACAGCTTGAAGAGTCTATTGGAGTAAATCATTTCCTTATCTTTCTTAACCAAATATATATGTCTGACATAGAGAACAATTGTAAGCAGCCACACGGTGCATGCTTATGAAGATTTTTCTGGGAAGAGAATTTGATTGATCCATACGTGACTATCTGTCATCAAAATTGTACCTACAGTATACGTGTACTGCAAAGAAAAACCATTGTTTCCAATTTGTAACACATCTTTCAAGCTTTGAAATGTGACTCGGTGGTTTGCGCCTAGAGCCGCTTTGATTCTATCTATTAGATGACACATTATCAAGTTTATTTAATAAATTAATATATGTGAAAAATGCATCTTATTTTTCCTCAATATTTTAGCCGATTTCATGATGACAACCACGACCATAGTAAATCTATGGGTATAAACCCATTAATTGCATACCACATTCAATGTTTACAATTTGGATAATATATACCACAGATAATGTAGAGTATTAGACCCATTAATTAAATCCAAAGGGGGTCAAAAAGTTAATTAAAGAGGTTAAAAATATAGAATAATTGACTAAAGTGAACTATAATCAAATTTAGAGTTCATTTCCTTGGTGGTTTGGGTCCGAGTGTATAGGACGGGTTTTTTAAGGGCGGGACAGGGTCAAGGGGGGTTGATAGCAGATTATGGCTTGCAACACATGTTTTAGAGATCCTATTATCATGATGCTTTGTTCAATAAACTAATACATGGGAAGAATGCATCTCTTATCTTCCCTCGTTATTTTAGCCGATTTCATGATGACCAAGACGACCGGAGTAAATCTACGGGTATATATATATAAACCCATTAATTCCACCACATTCTTGTGTAAAATTTGGATATATAATACCAAAGATTATATAGGCTACCATATGCCCATTAATTAAATCAAATCAACCCAAAGGGGGTCAAAAAGTTAATCAAAGAGGTAAAAGGGAAAAGATTAATTAACTACAGTAAAACTATATAATCAAGGGGCATAATAATAACAACAATAACTAATGTTATAAAAGTTTGAGTCAAAGACGCAACTTGTGACAGTTAACCCGCACGCTCCACACCTCATCCAATTGTTTCCAATTTTCGCCGTGAAACACGGGTCTACATTTTGACTAATTTACCCCTTGTCGATTCCATGTCAATTCCATGGTTTTTCATGTATTTTCTCCACCACCTCGTCCTCATCCGGAAAGAAAAATATCGTTGCTGCTCATCGTTAATATGCTTTGCTATAATTCAAAACATTTATTCTATCAGACGTTAACTTCAGAAGTTCAAGAAGCAGCATGCCGAGAAAATAGATGGAGACGGTTAAAGCAAGAATTTTAAGCAGCAGAATAAATAAGCTGACTTGAACGTGTGCGGCAGAGCCGTACAAGGTTTTTTTTAGACAAAAGGGTAGGAGTGTAAGTTGGATGTATTTGAAGCTCCAATTCTATATTAGTCGGCAATAAAAAAAATAATTTAAGAATAAAGGAAGTTAATATGCAAAGCTAGCGCCGCACCCGCCCATAATTTCTGAAATATGTCATTATAAATTGTTTTTTAATAAACAAATATTATGTTATTGTTATTGCAATAAAAGAATGGGTAAAATGTCAAAAAGCCCCAGGCCGGTTTCAAACTTGTGTAAAAACCCCTGGGACCAATCAAAAACCTCTGTATCTAAGCAAAGCAGTTGCTTGTAATATCCAAGTAGTTGAGGGAATGCAAGGCCTAAATAAAATATATCACAAGGGGTTTTCATAAAGATTTTGAACAATAGGCTCTTTTCAACGACTTTGAAAATTACAGGGGTTCTTAGAGAACTCCCAAACTGGACGGGGACTTTTTAACAATTTACCCTAAAAGAATTCATGTAAAAGACTCCAACATATTTTGAATATCCTAATATTCTCAAATTTAATTAAAAAAGAAGATTCCACCGCCGGTGAATAGGAATTAGAAGCCATCACTATCCGGTTGAAATTGGATTAAAATCATATTCACAAACTCGGCACTCCGGATTAATCTGGCGAGGTAGAAAATTCGGAGAACTATTCGGCAAAAATCGGCATGTATTCGGGAAAGATTCGGAAAGGATTTGGGAAATGTTCGGAAGGATTTCAAGGAAGAAATTAATATATGAGGCGCTCGGTTTTGATGTTGCGTATTATTCTTTGATTTTATGAATTATTCACTGATTTTTTGAATTATTCATGAATTATCGCGAATATTGCCGTATGATTAGAAACAGAGGAAGAGAATCTGTCCCTCTCTCAATCCAGACACGTGGCGGTGGTCCTTGGTTGTTTGGCTTTTAATCCATTGGTCTCCATTAAAGAGTACATTGGAGAGAGAGAGAGAGAGAGAGATTCTAGAACACTTAGACTAATATTTTGGCTCTAATATCCCTTGTGCTTGCATTGATTGATCATTTTCTACTGTATATAGACAACTAAAACTTTGTTTTCATTAGTGAAGAATCTTCAAAGCAAATGGTAGTATTAAGTCTTCATTTAATTGGGGGCTTTATCATTAGTTTATAAGTTTATGTTTGATAATGATACACAACAACGATGGCTACCACTGAGACCACAATTGCGAGTCTCACATATGTATGTATGTGATATTGTGTAAGAGATTAGGCTTCTGTTATTTACGAAGATGTGTAATTAATGATGAATGAGGAGGTTTAAGTTCTATTTAGGAATGATGGGTGTTGGGACTTCCATACACACACACACATGGTTAATTAGTTTGTTAATAATTGAAAACCGAGGAATGATCATGATTGCGCAGCGAAAACGTTGATCGTGTTAGAGATGCGGGTGATAGCGATTGGACGCATTAATAACATACGCGTTACATCACAATCGATTCGGTATCGTCCGACCATTTTGAATTTACCCTAAGGCATGCACTGATATACACACACATAAGCCAAGGATTAATTCTCTTCTCATATAATTAATGCAAACCTATTCTTTAGGTTCCCAAATTAATTTGTTCTACTTCTATGAAAAATCTATGGAAAATGTTTATTATACCTAAATTCCAAAGTAGATGACCATAATTCACATGGCACCTAAAAATTGATACTAGTTTTTAATATGTCTTATATCTTCTGCTCTAAACGAAAGATATCTTTATATAAAATGCAAACATTTTCGTTCCCCGTGCATCGATGGAAGAAAAGAACTATAGCAAGTAAATAATTGGAGAACAAACATACTCTTGCTTTTAGCTTATCATATTTTCTCAAGATTATTCTGGAGCAACCTTTAATTTGTGCAATTATAGTTGTTCACTGCACATTGCTTTGGATTTTAAAAAAAATGGGGTCAAGCTAATCCAAGAGCATAATTTAGTCTTTTGAGCAAAAAAGTGCTTGCTTTATGGTCAGATTAATGCTAGTAAAAATTCCCAATAATGCATGATATTTACCTTTAACAAGCTGGGGTAAATGATTGTGACAAGGATGTTCGCTTTAAGCGAAATTGACTATGTTTTTACATATTTACTAATGTTGGACAAATGTGATGCATGCTTATGCTAGCTTTATATCATGCAAAGCAGTCAAAATTTATTATTCTTGCAATCCAGTTATAGTTGTGTAGATCATGTTATTCTAACTTGATGGTATTAACAAAAGCTAGGTTTAATAGAAATTTATAAGAAATAATATATATTAATAATGAATTTTATAATTATATTAGCATGGGTTATCCATGACATGCATATGTTCGGGTCCGGTAGTCTTCAATGGATGTGAATACATGTACATATAGTTATCAGAAATGAAAACCACAATCCGATTTTTGATAGAAACTGGATATAAATAATATGATTTGAGATTATTCATAGCTGTTTACATCCCTAGTACATGCATAAGCTTTTAGGGCAGGTGCAACCAAGAAACATGCATGGGAGAGCTAATTATTTCTATGACAATAGTTTTAAAGGCCTTATATGCAACAATAACACACTTGTGAAAATAATATAAGCATTGGGCAAGAGATTGGATTTAAAATGACTAAGTCAAATCTAGGGTTAAATTATATACACTATTTAGGTAATTTAATAGTTGAGTTTGATAATATGCTTCCTTTCTTAAGAACAACAATTTATTTAGTTTAGTAATATTAAATTTATTTTAATTTGAGTCATGTTGATTTAGGAGGGTTTTTATGATCAGAGGTCTTCAGATTAAGGCTAATTTTTTCTATATACGACTCAGTTCCAATCGAGTAATCTGATTCTGCTCCCTATTATTGGTCAACTAATTCCGATCCGATATACCCGATCAAAAATCATTTTCATGTGATTATATTTGAGCAAAACATTAACACTAGACATTAAAAAAAAGGATTTCAAGGACATAATGATCTTTGTGAATTTAATAAGTTATCTAATCTTAAGCATGCCTGGCTAGGACCACATCCTAATGAACCACATGAAACATGCATCTTTGGATATATGCAATGCTACAAGGGATGATACAGTTGGAAGAGAAATAATTAAATGATCTTTAACTCCTCAAAGTATATCGATCCTATGAATGCTTTAAGATCATTGATTTGGTCTATATATGAAATCATAGTAGCTTCTTAAGTGCTTATTAAATAATTAATCAAATTAATTAGTCATAGAGGGAGATGGTTTGATCAACTTGATTAATGTAGCTAAATGTTTAATGATATGTAGGCTTAGTGCCATTCTCACTAATGAAAGTAATTTCTTGTCCATGTAATTAACTTGAGATCTATAAATTACACAATCACGGTTATATTATTCAATATTGTAATGTTTTTGGATAGAAAAATGTATAAGATTTGAAATTGAACCAAATTCCAATGTGTATATTCCGCATCTCATGCGGTGGTAACCGACCATGCGAGCTAGCTAGGGATGGTGTTTTTGTTAAATTTGATTTAAATTCGGACCAGTTATGGTTCGGTTAGGATTTAAATCTAATCTTTTTAGTTTAGATTTAAATCTAATCTCTAAATTAAATTTATATTTATCTCTAGTTTAAATATGAATTTATTTTCTAGTATTTATATAACTTAAATATATGAGGTTTTCTCTAGATTTTTCATAGTATTCATAATTCTCTAATAACTTAGGATTTGATTTAAATGGGAGAGGGTAGCCAAACACGGTCGCAAATAGAGAAAGATTTTGTAAGAGAGGGTTTTTCTTTGTAAAGGAGGGTGAGAAGTCGGTATAATCTCTTGTAATTCGTTATTACAGTGGAAGTTTTCATCGCGGCATCCAAGATTAGGTGCTAGTTGTGCCGAATCTGGATAAATCTTGTGTGTTTTTGTTGGTGTGTTCTTTTTATGTGATTTGGTATTCGTCGGATGGTCTTTTTCAATCTACTTTAAAACAAAGGTCTTGGATCTTTTGCTGTGCATAGATGTGTAATCCTTACAACAAGTAGTATCAGAACATCAAGTCCGCATTTTGGAGTTGATTGGGGAGATGCCATTTACAAATTACGAGATCGAAAAGTTCGATGGGCGCAATAAATTCAGTTTATGGAGATTGAAGACGACATCGCTGCTGAAGCAACAAGGTGTGCACAAAATTGTCTTTACGAAAGACTGGAATCCAGCAACGACCACGGAAGAGGAAAGTGTAGAAATGGATGACAAAACTCACAGTTCAATACATGTTTTAATGGCCAATAAGGTTCTTTGCAAAGTGGCGTAAGACGACAGCGGTAAAATTGTGGAACATATTGGAGTTCTTTTACATGAAAAATCTAATACTAACCGATTCTATCTAAAACAGTCCGGGAAGCACGTAGAGATTCTTCGGTTCGGATTATGCGAAGGATTCGCTTAGCCGGAGTTCGCAGGATTGTGTAGGCCGGAGAGGATCGGGCATCGGTATACCATATTGGGAGATCATCGGATAGATGGTATTGCATGGCAGATAGTTCGGACAGTTTAGAAGAACATAACTTTACGACTTAAGACTTTGTAACGACTCTGAATTTACTGTACGGAATTTTTTAATTTAATTTACGGAATGGAGTTTACAAGCCTGAGTACAAGTTATAAGTTTATTTTGTTTAAAAACAACAAAAAATAACTTGTAGCTCATTGGTAAAGCATTGCACTACTGTGATGTAGCCCCTGTGTTCGAACCCCATCAGACACATAATATTTTTTTTGATTTTTCTTTTGAAATTTTTGGAAGCCCAAAAATTTACACGTGTAATGCACATAAAAATGAAAAGACAGAGAAAACAAATATGTGCACAATGTTGTAAATACTGGAGTGAACACGTGGCCAAAATCCACCGGCCCCATCCTCCAAATCGACCGGCGAGATTGCTTCCTAGGCCAGCACCGACGGCCCCCCGAGCCCATTGAATCCCGGGCTTTACACACAAGTCTCTTGGCCTACCCATAACTCCCCTGCACTGTTTGATTGCTCTGCAATCAAATAGAGACCCCTCAATTCTCCAATTTATCATATTTTAATGCATTTTAATTCACTATTTTAATCCCAAAATCCTAATTCCACACTATAAATACTACTCCATACCCTGACCCTTTCTCATTCTGAAAACTATAGCAAAAATTCTCAAAAAATTTTAAGTACAAGAAGAGTATAAGTGGAGTTAGCAAGAGATCGACTTCCAGCGAGAATCGAAGCAAGTTCCGGCGACCCCGCTGTTCCTTGATTAAAAATCAGAAAAGAGCTTCAGAAGAGGCATCACGTGCTCACGCGTGACCAGTGGTCACGTGTTGGCACGTGATGGTTAAGCGGCGGCCAGAGAACAGAGCGCAGAAGAAGAGAAGCCCATTCCAGGAGTCACGGGCTTACACGTGACCAGGGGTCACGTGCACACACGTGACCAACGGTCACGTGGCCATACGTGACCGGCTTTAAAAGCCTTATTCTTTAACAGAATTAAATTCTGAGGAGAGATCATTCAAATCTTTTCAAAATGGAGAAGAATTATCTGAAACCGTTGGATCAAGAATCTGAAGGTGATTAAATATCACCAATTTATGAAAAAATCTTGGACATGGAAAGATTTCCCCCTAAATCTAATTGAAATAACAAAGAGATATTTTTGGATTTAAAATCCAATGGTGAATAAAATTCACCTCATAATCTAAAGGCCCAGATTAATGATGAAAATAAATCAAATCTATCAATCAACAAATCAAATCTTTCAATGAAAGATTCACTAAAACAGATTGATTCTTTTCCTTCTCCTATAAATAGGAGCCAAAGGAGAGAGTTAAAAAAAAAGACATACAGAGGGAGAGAGATAGAGCCTTGGAATCTTGAAAATGCAGAAGGAAGATTTTGATTCTCTGCAAAAGAAAAGCCCTAGGTAAGAAAAGAGAAGCTTCAAAAGAGAATTTAATTCTCAAAAGAGTTTAACTCTTATATTAAGAAAAGAATTTAGTTCTTCCTCTGGTGGAGGATCTGCAAAGTGCACATCTCCCGATGAATTGAGAATTTAATTCTCATTGGGTTGAGATCCTGCCATGCAGATCTAAAACACAGAGGAGGAACTGAGTTTTGAGAATTTAATTCTCACAGAATTATAGGAATTTAATTCCTTTGAAATAAAGTTAGGGTTTAACCCTATATCATAGGAATTTAATTCCTTAAAAATGGACAGAATCAGGGTTTAATCCTAATTGAGAACTTAACTCTCTCAATATCACAGGAATTTAATTCTGTTAAAAAAGGAATTAGGGTTTCACCCTATACCAGAATTTAATTCTTTACAGAAAAGAAATTAGGGTTTAACCCTGTCTAAGAATATAATTCTTTAGAAGAAAACAGGAATTTAATTCCTCTAAAAGTTTATTGCTAGGGTTTAACCTTATGAAGAATTTAATTCTTAAAAGATGAACAGATCTTTAAAATATGCAAAGAAAAACAGAGTCACGTGCAACCACGTGACCCCTGAAGCACACAAAGAAAAAGGCAAAAGAAACAGAAAAGAGCTCTAGGGCGCCATCACGTGTCACCACGTGACCCCTAATGAGCATTCTAACAGACCAGAGCATGGGCCTCCATCACGTGCTCACACGTGATGGCCGATCTGCAGAATAAAATAAGAGGAATCAGGGCGCTCTCATGTGTCCACATGTGACCCCTCTCTCCTTAGTGTTTAACACTAATCTGAAGACTTTAACACTGATTTTCTCTGTTCCCAGTGCTTAACACTGATTTTCTTAGTGTTTAACACTTATTTGAAATCTCTGTTCTCAGTGTTTAACACTGATTTTCTTAGTGTTTAACACTAATTTGGAAAACTCTATTTGCAGTGTTTAACACTGATTTTCTTAGTGTTTAACACTAATTTGGAAAACTCTATTTGTAGTGTTTAACACTGATTTGCTTAGTGTTTAACACTAATTTGAAAACTCTGTTCCCAGTGTTTAACACTGATTGGCTTTAGTGTTTAACACTAATTTGAAATCTCTGTTGCCAGTGTTTAACACTGATTTGCTTTAGTGTTTAACACTAATTTGAAAGCCCTGTTGCTAGTGTTTAACACTGGTTATCTTTTAGTGTTTAACATTAACTTGCTAATCTTATTCCCAGTGTTCAACACTGTTGGTCTTTAGTGTTTAACACTAGCTTTAGCCAATTGGCTAAGTTTCTAGAGGCAAAGCCTCTCCTTCAATGAACCAACAGAGGGTCAATATTCTAAACATGATTGGACTTAGCCCAAGCTGGCCGTAAGTCCTCAATTCAAACTTAACTGGGCTAATGGGCTCATAATATAATTAATTGGTCTTGGTTCCAAATTGGGCCAAAGATTATCTAATCTACCTTGGTTCAAGGGTACATCTCTTCACTCCTTTGATACTTGGCGTTGTAATTCCTCAACGTCTTCAAAGAGGTGACGGGTCCCGACGACCACACATCGATATGGACCGTGGGGTCCCTAAACTCATGGACTATGATGTCCTTAACCTTGACCGATATGTCTTAAAACTAACAATGGACTGTGGGGTCCTTAAACCCATGGACTATGATGTCCTTAACCTTGACCGGAATGTCTTAAAACTAACAGCGGACTATGACGTCCTTAACCTTGACCGGGATGTCTTAAAACTAACACCGGACTGTGGAGTCCTTAAATCCTCGGACTATGATGTCCTTAACCTTGACCGGGATGTTTTAAAACTAACAACGGACTATTATGTCCTTAACCTTGACCGTGATGTCTTAAAACTAATGCCGGACTGTGGAGTCCTTAAATCCACGGACTATGATGTCCTTAACCTTGACCACAACGTCTTAAAACTAACATTGGACCGCAATGTTCTTAAACTAGCTATCGACCGCAATGTCACTAAACTAAACAACATGGCTCCCTTAATTGCTCTCTTGTTGGATCTAAAAGATCCTGTTAAGTTGATCTTAGTCTAAAACTAGACTAATGCATCCTTAACAAACGTTTTAGTCGATCTTAGTCTCAAATGAGGTTAACGTATCCTTAAACCCAAACCCCCAAACCCAAATCTAAGATAATACGGATTTGGACTAGTCCACGCCCTACGGGCGACGACATAACTCAGTCTCCGTATACAATCCACGGGCAACCAAACACAAAACAAACACACACGACACGAAGTGATCATCTGGAGAAGGAGAAAGTTGTTACCGCAATGCGGTAGCGTAATTAACTGCAGGGGCTTGCGCCTGCAGGGAAGAGCCTCCCCACAATCAAAAACCCCTCAAGCGAGAGGGAATCTGACGAAGTCTGCTACATCGGGCGCATCCGTTTAAACCTTCGATACATGGTGCCATAAATCAACTTGGCATCTTCAGAGAGGTAGACGGATAGTACCAATTAGCATCTGCCCCGAATTTCAGGCAAGACGTCTGCCTTGGTCGTCTTTCGGAGGGGAACAGATTCTGGCACGCCCGGTGGGACCTTTTCCTCTTTCCACTCCAAACTTTGTGTGTCGTGTTTTTCCCGTGATCAGATAATCGCGATGTGTATGTTTGTGGTTGCTCTTAGGGAAGTGGATACTGAAGCCGGCGTTTCGTTCTATGAAAAATGGCGTTTGCTCTCACTCACTGCAACTCAGGCTCTATCACATCTGGCGGAGTCAAGTATGGGTCACTTGCAGCCTCAAATTTTTGCAATCCGGTTCTTCAAGAAATCAACGGGTTTCTCTTTAGGTCGATACTCCCACCTCCCACCCTCGGTGCCTCAACGCCGATGGAGGAAGCCCAGAGGAAATCTGTCTTCCACAGGCTAGTTCTCCAAGCTGCAACTTTGCCGACAGAATCAGTCCTCCAACAACTGGCACCTGCCAAGGACCAAGGTCGACGCAGGGGGTAGAATATTCAAACTCTGAAAAGAAACAGGGGGCAGGCTCGGCAAGATCCTAAAGCTAATCAAATCCCGGCCGTAAGAAACGGTCGACGTCAATATCGGCATCATACAAAATAACCTGGGGGCAGTTCTCCGTATGGTCCTGTTTCAACCCCAGTAGTGAATGTTGTTGTTCCAACTGAGAACAGTTTCAAATTGTTGTGAAGGGTCAGATAAAGTTCTCCTACCGCAATATTGAAGAAATCTCCGCAGCCCATGGAGATCCCACGAGAGCAAAAACTAGTTCGCTTCCTAAGACAACTTTCCTCATCTATATGTAAGGTGTCGAAGAAAGTGAAGGGAACTCACCCCAAGACGGGTCCTGATACAGCGGTTTCTCCCAAAACCAAAGCGGCTTTTTACAACATGAGGCCCAATAAAGCTCAAGTGCCCGAAGCAAACTCAAAGGCCAAAACTCCAAACACCCAAGCCTGGGGGCATGGTAGTTCACATAGTCTATGTGGTTGTAGGGTGTTTTTCGTCACCCCATTGAGATGGGAATACGCGCGCGCTTCTCAGGCGCATTACAGATTCCCCCTGCCTAGGGTAGGCCGGGGTTTAATGATTGTGGGGATCCGAATCTCCGGCGGCCGCGGACTAAGCTGCCGTTAATTACCCCTCGCATTTGGAGCGAAGGAACCTCCGATTGACGGGTTAAACTGGTCATGCGAACTCAATATGCAGTGTGTTGGTATGTGTGTATTTTTTTGTTTTATTCCACTTGTAAAAAGATATATATATATATATATATATATATATATATATATATATATATATATATATATATATATATATATATATATATATATATATGAAAACGAAAATAAATAAGTAAATAAATATTTGAAGATTTTTTTTATTTTAAAATATTATTTATAATTTAATTTTATTTATTTAATATTTTTTATTTTTATTTTAAATAAAAAAAAGAGGAAGAAAGAAGAAAAGAGAATTTTGTATTTTTTATTTTATTTTATTTTTTAAAAAAAATGGGGGTCACATGCTAACATGTGACCCCTCATGTGAGGGGGGTCACATGCTTTGCATGTGACCCGGTCACATGTTTAAGCATGTGACCCGGTCTGGTCACATGCTAAGCATGTGACCCGGTCTGGTCACATGCTAACCCGGTCTGGTCACATGCTAAACATGTGACCCGGTCACATGCTTTGCATGTGACCGCAAATTTTTTTTTTTTAATTTTTTTTACGTGGAGTTCAACTCCAAAAGAATTTTATATGGCCAAAAAAATTATAATGTGGAGTTAAACTCCCCAAAAAAAAGGTATTTTTTTGTGGAGTTAAACTCCAAAAGTATTTCTGCAGTGGAGTTAAACTCCAAAGGATTTTTACTATGGAGTTAAATTCCAAAAGAATTTTTGTAGTGGAGTTGAACTCCAAAATAATTTTCCTGGTGGTGGAGTTGAACTCCAAAAGAATTTTATTTGTGGAGTTGAACTCCAAAAGATTTTCTCCTTTCTCCTTTGAGAAGAAACCCAAAATGAGTTCTCTTGAAACTCCAAGATCTAGATCTTGGATGATAAAAAAAGAGACCCCTTTTCTTCTCTTGATAGAGTTTTGGGAGATGGGTTTATGGTAAAACTTTATTTAGTTTTAAAAATAAAGAGAGCTAAGCTCTTGATTTATCTTGAAAATAAAAAGGAAGAGGAAGAACTTGAAGAAGAGAGAGTGGAGGCACAAACCCTAGTTTTTTGAGGGAATGAAAAAAATGTTCTTCTATTCATCATCATGTTGCCTTATATAGACTTACATATTTACATATAGCCCCTTGGGCTTCACAAAATGGCATTTTGCCTATCCCATGGCTTATGTGCCATTTCATTTTTTGCACATAAGCCATAGGCTTACAAAATATTGGCTTTACGCCCATTTTGCATACATTCATGTATAAAAAAATTACATAAAAATTATTTATTACGTGATTTCATTTTTAGCATGGGGAGGGTCGGCCGCTTCATGTTTCGGACTCGACCTGGGCATGGACCCACTTGACCTGGGCTTGGGCCCACCTGGCTTGGGGTTGACCTTGACTTTGACTCGGTCAACCGGGGTGTAAATTTTTACCCCAACAAAGTGCCCCCCATCAATAAATGCACACCGTACATTTGAGTTGTGTGCATGAAATTGATGGATCTTGAAGCTGAACTTCGAGGTGGAACATCATTCCAGAGGCGAAGCATCATCCCGGGGAGCATGATTCCCGGGGATCGGAGTATCATTTCGATGAGCGGAGCATGATTCCAGGGTTCGGAGCATCATTCCGAAGGGCGGAGCATGATTCCAGAGTTCGGAGCATCATTCCGAAGGGCGGAGCATGATTCCAGGGTTCGGAGCATCATTCCGAAGGGCGGAGCATGATTCCAGAGTTCGGAGCATCTTTCCGAAGAGCGGAGCATTATTCCAGGGATCGGAGCATCGTTCCGATGGGCGGAGCATGATTCCAAGGATCGGAGCATCATTCCAATTTGCGGAGCATCATTCCAGGGATCGGAGCATCATTCCGATGGGCGGAGCATCATTCCAGGGGATCGGAGCATCATTCCGATGGGCGGAGCATCATTCCGAAGGGCGGAGCATGATTCCAGGGTTCGGAGCATCATTCCGAAGGGCGGAGCATGATTCCAGAGTTCGGAGCATCTTTCCGAAGAGCGGAGCATAATTCCAGGATTCGGAGCATCATTCTGAAGGGCGGAGCATGATTCCAGGGTTCGGAGCATCTTTCCGAAGAGCGGAGCATGATTCCAGGGATCGGAGCATCGTTCCGATGGGCGGAGCATGATTCCAAGGATCGGAGCATCATTCCAATTTGCGAAGCATCATTCCAGGGATCAGAGCATCATTCCGATGGGCGGAGCATGATTCCAGGGATCGGAGCATCATTCCGATGAGCGTAACATGATTCCAGGTGATCGGAGCATCATTCCGAAGAGCGGCAGACATTTTGACCGAAGCATAATTTCGATGCAGAGGTTGATTCCCAGGCGAAGCGTAATTTCGACAAGGAAGGCAGATATTCCGAGGCGAAGCATTGATTTCGACACGGGATACATTCTGAGACGGAGCATGATTCCGGCGCAGAGTTTGTTGGCTGACTTGATTCCGAGACGAAGCATAATTTCGACAGGGAAGGCAGGTACACCGAGGCGAAGCATCATTTCGACACGGGGTGCATTCTGAGACGAAGTATAATTCCAACGCAGAGCTTGCTAGTTAACTTGATTCCGAGGTGGAGCATAATTCCGACGAGGAGGTCGTTGGTTGATTCCGAGCCGAAGCATAATTCCGACAGGGAAGGCAGATACACCGAGGCGAACCATCATTTCGACACGGGGTGCACATTCTGAGACGAAGCATGATTCCGACGCAGAGCTTGTTGGTTGATTTGATTTGGGTTGACATCAATATCGCTACACTGGAATATGGTACCAAGAGCGAATCATCATTTGTCATGAGAGGGTTTGGGGATTTTGGTTTTGTTTTGGCATCTGCATTGCTGCACTGGAATAATGCCAGGAGCAACTCATCATGTGCCCCGGGAGGATTTGGAATTTTTTTTTTGTTTTGGCATCTGCATTGCTGCACTAGAATAATGCCAGGAGCAACTCATCATTTGCCCGAGAGGATTTGGGAATTGGTTTTTGTTTGGCATCAGCATTGCTGCACTGGAATAATGCCAGGAGCAACTCATCATTTGCCCCGAGAGGATTTGGTAATTGTTGGCTTAGGAGACAGGTTTAGATCCCTGTCACCTAAGGCTTTTCCATTTTGTGAGCCGTAAGGGTCTCACAAAGCATTTTCTCCCTACGGGTCGTAAGGATCCCGTAGGTGTATTTTCTCCTTAGGAGTCGTGAGGACCCCCAAGTGTATTGCTCCTTTGTGAGTCGTAAGGATCTCACGCGGGAATTTTCTCCTCACAAAGTCGAGAGGACTTTGCGAGTGCATTTCATCTTTTTTTTTACGAGTCTGCGCCCTTTCGGGTTTTCACAAACTCGCCGGCAGTCCTGCTGTTTTTACTCACGGCGCCCTTTCGGGTTTTCATCCGTGCCCATTTTGCTTGTGGACAAACCATTTTTTTATTTTTTATTTTGTTATTTTTTTTTAATTTTTGGAGAGATCGGGATTGTTTTACGCCCGTGGATTGTATACGGTTTTGCAGGATGTATGATCCAGACCGTAGGGCCGGAAAAATTTTGGGACACTGTTGGCGTCTGCATCGCTGCACTGAAATATGGTACCAGGAGCGACTCATCATTCGCCATTGGGGTATGGGATTTGGAATTTGGTTGGCGTCTGCATCGCTGCACTGGAATATGGTATCAGGAGCGACTCATCATTCGCCACTTGGGGATTGGGGAGCGATGGCTTAGGAGACAGGTTTAGATCCCTATCACCTAAGACTTTTCAATTTTATGGGCTGTGAGGGTCCCATAAAAGCATTTTCTCCCTACGAGTCGTAAGGATCCCGCAGGTGTATTTTCTCCTTAAGAGTCGTGAGGACTCCTAAGTGTGTTTTTCCTTGGTGAGTCGTAAGGATCTCACGAAGGTTTGTTCTCCTCATGCATCGTGAGGACACATGAGTGGGTCTTTCCAATGAAGCATAATTCCAAAGGCGGAGACCAGCCGCGTAACTGATGGTCGCGGTGGGGCATGGGTATGCTGAGAATTATTTGAGCCCGTGGATTGTATACGGTAGTCAAATTGGGGACTGGCCGTAGGGCGGAAGAATTTTGGGAAACTGGATTTTGGTTGGCGTCTGTATCGCTGCACTGGAATATGGTACCAGGAGCGACCCATCATTCGCCGTTGTTTTTTTTGTGTTTTTTTTTACCGCGATTGCTCTATCATTTCAGCTTTTCTTATCGCGAAGGTCGCGATTGCCCTATCATTTCGACTATTTATTCGCGGTTGCCCCATCATTTCGGCTTTATTTTCATTTTCATTTTACTCGCTGATTTTTATTGCGAGCTGCCCCATCATTTTGGCTTTTCTTTATTTTTCTTTTATTTACACATTTTTTTTATTTACATTTTTTTTACATTCCCAGTTTAACGACTTAGAGGTCGATTGTTCCCAGTTTAATGACGTGGTGGTCGACTGTGTTCAGAGAAAGGCAGATGTCTGAGAGAATTAGTTTCACGAAGAACTTCGGTCTCCGTTTGTATGAAATTGGCGGTCGCATCTTGACTGTTTACTAACACGCCTTTGGACAATTCTATCTCTCCTGCCTTGTATTGCTTTTCGACCCAATGTTTGAAGACGAAGCAGTCCTCAATGGCATGACCTATCACTCTGTGATAGGGGCAGTATTTGGGGTCGTCGGTCCTATTCGCTTCCTGTGGTCTTTTTGACTCTTTCAGTTGTAGACCGTTCTTCAGGGCGTCTTTGAATATTTTACGGATTTTGTCCCTTCTGAAGGAATAGACCTTATCCACCTTCTCTTTCAGTGGAGATTCTCCCCCCTCTCCGAACATTGGCTTCCGAGGCTGGTTGGCGCTAGGCCCGCTCATCCCTTGCTTATTTCGGTTAGCCGAAGCATTGAAAGATTCAGAATCGTCGGGATCTCCGCCTTTGCGGTTATCGTCCTTTCGGTTTCTCCAGGACCTATTGTTATTTTGGGAATCCGAGGAGGACTCCTGCTTTGAGCGCTCCAGCATTTGAACTTTTCTGGTCAGTTCTTGGAATGTTTTGAGACCCGCGGTGCATAGAAACGGGGCTATCCAATTGTTGAGATTTCCGACAAGGAGACTGACATATTGGTCCTGCTCTATCGGTGGTTCACATTTGACGGAGAGATTGCGCCATCGGGTTATAAAATCCGTGTTGCTTTCGTTGTTCTTGGGCTTGGTCCTTACGAGCTCGGCAATGGTGATCTTATCGCTGACGCTCATGAACCTTTGTCGAAACAAAGATTCCATTTGGACGAAAGTAGTAACGGAGCCATCTGGTATGCTCGCGTACCAGTCGAAAGCAACATCGGTCAAGCTATTAACGAACTGGCGGAGGAGAAGTGCATCGTTGCCCCCAGTATTCCCGCATGAGGCTTTGAAATGGGCGATGTGCTGATTCGCATTTCCCGTCCCATCGAATCTTCCAAATTTGGGGATGACATAGCCGCTAGGAAATTCTACCAGATCATACTGAGCAGGATATGGTCTCCCACTACTGCCGATATCTTTTTGGGCTTCGGCTTCGGCCACCAATGTTTTGACTTTGCTGGCAACCAAATCCATGATTTGATCTTGAGTTAGCGGGCTATTGTCATCGGTAGCCAAGACATTTCCCGAGATAGGATGCGACTGATTTTCATGTAGTTCGCCCACTTTTGGATTTGAGGGAATAGGCGTCGGCTGCTTTGGCACACCACTTCCCGGTTCACGAGTAGAGCCCTCCGCTTGATTGGGCGGCTGAGAGGCAAGTCGGGCCGTGAGCTGCATCACGACATTCGTCAAGTCATCGATTTTGGAGTAGAGTTTGGCCATCTCCTTGTCTTTGTTTCTGAGCTGCTTTCGGAGCTCTTGAAGCAGCTCTTGCTCTGCAGTCCTGGGGCGGAAAGTCGGCTCTTCTTCGCTTTCCGAGCCTGACTCCTCATGGACCGAAAGGTCTTTCTGCCTATCATCCTCATCGAGAGGGTTTTCATCACCCAGCAGAGGCGGCTGTTCTTGGGAAGCGGCCACCACATTCAAGCCAGATTGGGTTTGAGATGTGGTAGCCCCGTCCTTACTCGTGCTGCGCATGCCTACCGTGTAGACAGTGTGGACCACATACCCAGCCATTTCCTCATCTTCGGCGGGGTAACCCTGTTCTTCGAACCTCATAAGGTTTAGCCTGGCCGGAGCCCTAGCCCTTTTGTTGGCTCTATATCTGAGCCTTTTCTCCCTCAGCTTCTCGATTTTGAAGGCTTGGCGGGCATCCGCTACCCGGGAAGCCATTGTGAGTTGATCAGAGGGGAGCTTAGAGAAGACACCCAATCGAGCAGTGGTCAAGGGCACCGGTGGAGCATGCTCGGGACGCATTGTAGCTTTGTTGGTGTCGATGGCCTTGCCCCCAGCTGGGGCCATGGAGAGTCGTTCGGAAACGGACTTGCGCTTGGGCTGAGGTGCCCTCGCGACCACCACATTTGGCCTTTTGCCTTTCGGGACTGGTTTGTCTGCCACCGGGGCTTGAGGAGCTGGGATGGCGCCAATTGGTATGAACATAATAGAGCCGAATGGTAGCAGCGGCTCCTCCCATTGTCGCCCGAGACTGGCCGGAAGGACCGTCCTGGAGTCTATCTTCATCGTGTAGGAGATAGGAGCTAAGTTCATCATCGAAGACATTGTCGGAAGGTGATTGCTTGAAAATCTGCATGAAAAAGCATTATTTTAGTATAAATATAGACATGTAAATTGATTGAGTTCGCATGAACGTTTAACCCGAAATATGGGAGGAGAGATTGGTCCCACCGGGCGTGCCAGAATCTGTAGGGTGTTTTTCGTCACCCCATTGAGATGGGAATACGCGCGCGCTTGTCAGGCGCATTACAGATTCCCCCTGCCTAGGGTAGGCCGGGGTTTAATGATTGTGGGGATCCGAATCTCCGGCGGCCGCGGACTAAGCTGCCGTTAATTACCCATCGCATTTGGAGCGAAGGAACCTCCGATTGACGGGTTAAACTGGTCATGCGAACTCAATATGCAGTGTGTTGGTATGTGTGTATTTTTTTGTTTTATTCCACTTGTAAAAAGATATATATATATATATATATATATATTCTATATATGAAAACGAAAATAAATAAGTAAATAAATATTTGGAGATTTTTTTTTATTTTAAAATATTATTTATAATTTAATTTTATTTATTAAATATTTTTTATTTTTATTTTAAATAAAAAAAAAGGAGGAAGAAAGAAGAAAAGAGAATTTTGTATTTTTTATTTTATTTTATTTATTTATTTATTTTTTAAAAAATGGGGGTCACATGCTAACATGTGACCTCTCATGGGAGGGGGGTCATGTGACCCGGTCACATGACCGCAATTTTTTTTTTTTTTTACGTGGAGTTCAACTCCAAAAGAATTTTATATGGCCAAAAAAATTATAATGTGGAGTTAAACTCCCCCCAAAAAAGGTATTTTTTTGTGGAGTTAAACTCCAAAAGTATTTCTGCAGTGGAGTTAAACTCCAAAGGATTTTTACTATGGAGTTAAACTCCAAAAGAATTTTTGTAGTGGAGTTGAACTCCAAAATAATTTTCCTGGTGGTGGAGTTGAACTCCAAAAGAATTTTATTTGTGGAGTTGAACTCCAAAAGATTTTCTCCTTTCTCCTTTGAGAAGAAACCCAAAATGAGTTCTCTTGAAACTCCAAGATCTAGATCTTGGATGATAAAAAAAGAGACCCCTTTTCTTCTCTTGATAGAGTTTTGGGAGATGGGTTTATGGTAAAACTTTATTTAGTTTTAAAAATAAAGAGAGCTAAGCTCTTGATTTATCTTGAAAATAAAAAGGAAGAGGAAGAACTTGAAGAAGAGAGAGTGGAGGCACAAACCCTAGTTTTTTGAGGGAATGAAAAAAATGTTCTTCTATTCATCATCATGTTGCCTTATATAGACCTACATATTTATATATAGCCCCTTGGGCTTCACAAAATGGCATTTTGCCTATCCCATGGCTTATGTGCCATTTCATTTTTTGCACATAAGCCATGAGCTTACAAAATATTAGCTTTATGCCCATTTTGCATACATTCATGTATAAAAAATTACATAAAAATTATTTATTACATGATTTCATTTTTGGCATGGGGAGGGTCGGCCGCTTCATGTTTCGGACTCGACCTGGGCATGGGCCCACTTGACCTGGGCTTGGGCCCACCTGGCTTGGGGTTGACCTTGACTTTGACTCGGTCAACCAGGGTGTAAATTTTTACCCCAACAGTGGTGAATTCCAAAGACGAAGTTCGAGATTCTACTAGTCACCGACTTCAAACTCGGTCCCTGACAAAAGTTCAACGGCAAACGTGAAAAGCTGCAGGATGTGCTCGCTCATCCATCGCCTAAGGCAAATCACGAAGACCCGCCTGGAGAAAGAACAGAACACGAGTTGGATATTGATTTCCTAAATAACGCTAAAAAAAATGGTACGTCCGCAAGCAAAATGGGCACGGATGAAAACCCAAAAGGGCTCCGTGAGTAAAAACAGCAGGGCTACCGGTGAGTTTGTGAAAATCCGAAAGGGCGCAGACTCGTAAAAAATTCATGCATACTGGCAAGGTCCTCTCGACCTTGTAAGGAGAACAAGCAGGCGAGGTCTTTCACCCAGACTATTGCTCCTATCACCGAGCGATAGGACATCTTCTTGAAGACTGCTTCACATTCAAAGACTGGATAGAAGATCAGTGTCACGCTCCGCTTTCCAAAATACGGAATACGAGGGGTTGATAAGGCCAGCCATGCTCCTACGGTCAAGGAAATATCCTGCCGTAGTCACACTTCGGCTTCTAGCTTTTCGTGGTAATCAGTAAATAATGTGCAGGTAATGAGAAATGCAGTAACTGAAACAAATCAAATACAAAGAACTGACCTGATGGAGGTAAAAAGAGTATAACTCTGAATAGCTAATCAAGATGTCCGTGATGTACGTTTGGTCCTGGTCCCGGCTAGATCCACTCCTCACTCTGAGCATGCATACTCAGGTCGTCAGAGCGACATGATAGTAATATATATGTATATACATATGCAGTTGAAACTCGAACAGTGATAATAAATATATAACAGTAAATCAAGACAGCAAAGATGTAAACATGGAGTAATCAATGCAGTGGAACAGTAAAAGCAGTAAACTAGTATGCCAGGTATGCCAACACAGTAAGTAATGTATATCAATGCTATTATCCCTATCAGTCTCTAAGTCTCACTGTACAGGTCACTAAGCCTATCGTCAGTCCAAGTGTGAGAGTCAACCACTCGCGAGTGTCCTCCACCCAAGGGTAGGACCCAAGGGCAAGGGACCACGGGCCCAACATATAATTCACGGTAATAATCATGTACCCTGTAAATCTCCATATATCTCCATATATATAAGCCGGCATGGGACTCCCGAGATTCTGTTGAACTCACACTCAAACTACCCCGCACCCCGTGGCCTACATCAAACGCTAACCATAACCTTAAATACTAGTCGATCTGTGACAAATCTGCGCGAGAACTGGAGACAGGATCTCCATCAAGCACGTCCCGACTAATACCCAAGATAAATGGCAGTGCCTGGTGCCTTATTTGTGACACCCATGCAAGAGCTTCCATAAGTGTCCCATACCACTTATAGTCACACTTACACGCGTCTCGCAGACATCGACAATGCAATAGAATAATAGGGTTCACTGATTGTGTACAAGTACATGTCACTTTCATTTATCCACTCATGCACGAACACTAACGTACTTGCCACAATCACCACTAATACCTAACACTGGGTAATGCACATGATCACTTGGTTATCAATGCAGTGACATATGTATGATATGATGAGTAAACAGTATGTAAAGCATGATTAAGATGTCATAAATCAGTATTCTACCACTTGCATAATTTATCATAAATCATACGTGTACAGTTTAGCGAAACGATAAACGGGGATTAAATAGTATGTTTGACTGTCTATTCAGCGAGTGCAGTTTCACGTCAATCGGGTTTCAGGAGCACTAGTTATGACCATTTCATTTTAAGCGTTCACGACTGGAAATCCGGTTTCAGAATTGGAAGTCCGTTTCGCAACGCATTTTAATTCTAGTTGGGATCAGAATTTAGCGATGCTACAATTAAATGAAATTTAGGGTTTCCAATAAGGTTTTCAATGCAATATACGGATCCTCAATTGCGTCTATACGTCAGGAGTTATACACTGTTCAATACTAGTATGTCAATTCTGATTCTGTTGGGACTGTTATACGTCCTGATCTTTTAAATTACAGATTAAATAGCAAACGATAATGAAACAGAATTAAACCACTTTTGTTATCTATCTGACAGATTCACCTTTAATAAACTGCAAATTTCTGCAACATACGAGTTCAAGAAAACAGGTGGCACACCTTATGGGACAGTAAATAATAATTAGAGTCGCTCTGGACTGCAGTCCAGAGTCACACTCCGATCTAAATATTGTCACAATTTTAAGTACAGAAACCATGAGAACTTGCATAGGGTTATAGTTCGTCGAGTCGTATTCGATTTAAGCCCTTGAACGCATCATTCCGGTATGTACATAATTTATGGTGATTTTAACGGTTTTCAGATACGGGAAAGTTCCAGTTTTACAAGTATATTTGGGGGTAATCGTTTTAGTCATTAACAGTCGTATTTTCCAGTGAAACTTATACAAGATGTTCGTCACTACATGGGCCAACATAAAAAATCCCTTTCCGTCAAAATAGATGAATAATCTCATTGGGATCATGCATCGAACATGTATGTTATATAATCTATCGGGTATTGTGAATGTGGAATTTATACGATTTTAGTTCGTAACACGAATAAATTAGCATGTAAGCAAGTAATTGAACTTGCCTGGAGACACACGGAAGTGAAAACGACACACGCGCGGCACAGCAACGACGATTCCGGCACGGCCCACTAGTGACAGAAGTCTCGACCTTGGCTCGAGCTTGGATTTGATGTTGATGCGGCGCAACAAGGGGCTCGTGGGTGTGGCTGTGTTATGATGGCGAAGGAGGCAGCGGGAAGGAGGAGAGAGAGCGAGATTTAGAGATTGAGAGAGAGAGAGAGATAGAGAGATTGAGAGGAAGAAAAGCAGAGAGATTTAGAGAGAGAGAAAGTGAGAAAGAGAGAGAGAGACAGAGGAATTGAGAGACAGAGAGAGAGAAACTTGGAGAGAGGGGGAAATAGTGAGAGAGAGATGTAGAGAGAGAGAGACATAGTGAGAAAGAGAGAGAGAGGCAGAGGGATTGAGAGAGAGGGAGTGTAACAGAGAGAGAGAGAATTAGAGAGAGAGAGAGAGGGAGAGAGAGATGTAGAGGCTCGGTGTAGATGTATGGGGTGATGGTGATGCTGTTGACGACGTGGAGGGTGCGGGGAGTCGACGAGATGCAGTGGGGGCTCGCCGGCGAGAGGGAGCAGGGGATCGAGCTCGGGTGTGCAGTGGTTGGGTGGAGGAGAAGAGAAGGAAGTGGGGGAGCTCGGTGGGTTTTGGGGTATTGGGTGGTGGTTGCAGGGGAGAGCGAGGGAGGGAGTTTGAAGGTGGTAGGGTCATCGGCGGCAACGTCGTCGTCGGTGGTGTGAGTATGGGTGATGGGAGCAGTGGGTTGGGTGAACGAGGTAGGTGAGGACTAGAGCTCGAGAGAGAGAGAGTGAAGAAAGAGGTAGAGGGACGGAGGTGATTGCGAGGGTAACGGCGCACGAGTGTGGGCGACAAGAGCGCGGGCGTGGGCGTGGGATGAGGCGAAGGAAGCGGAATGGAGAGGTTACCGTTAGGGAAGAGGGGTGTAGAAGGCAGGTCGGGTCGGGTTTGTTGGGGGGAGAACGGGCTGGCGGGCTTGGGCCAGAGAAAAGGATTATTGTTTAAATCCTTGGGTAAAATGAGTGTTGGGCTCGGGCTGGGCTTGGGTTAATTCAGGAAAAAGAATTTAAAAGGGGAAATAGGGATAGTGGGCTGAAGGGAAAAATATAGTTTGGGTTTTGGGTTTTAAATAAAAGAAATGAGCCGGGCAGAAGGAGTTGGGCCAGGGAAAGAATTGAAGTTTTAATTTATATATATTCTTTGGGCTGGGATGGGAAAAAGCTTGGGCTAAGAAAAATATAAAAGGGATTGGGATTAGGGTTTGGGGTTTAGAAGAAGTAAAATTATAAATAAAAATAAATAATACAGATATTGGTATAAAAAGGGGCTGGGTATTACATCATTCCACCCTTATAAAAATTTCATCCTCGAAATTTAAGAGAAACGACAAGCTATACAATAATAAGCGAAAAGTTACACATCGAACACTAATACATAGTGATTTACTTAAAACGGGTGGATAAAATTTTGAAGGTATATAGATGTAAGAACAACATACAAAAAAATAGGTCTAAATAGGTATAAGGCAGGAACAACTATAAGGACAACTACATGTATACGAGAATATAGATAACAATAACGAACAATAATAATCAAGGCGTGCTCGATAAAATCGAAACCCAAATATGTGCACATATAAGTATATCAAAAGTAGCACAGCAGAAATAATAAGTATAAGGCACAACCATTTATAATAGTAACCATAAGCACAATACCCGAAAATAAAGTAGCAACCCTAAAATAAGGAAGGAATCGTCGACAGGTTAAACATTTTAGGATAATTGTATCGATAACAGAGTTTTAAAATAACTTAGAAAACCCACATAGTGAAAATAAGAAACATGGAACGAAAATATGCGCGATGTAGGGTTGCGCTACCGAAAATAATAGGAAAGCTAGTAGTGAAGTACTTGAAATGCGTAAAACGGGGATAGTCAATAAAACACACTCTTCGATAAATACAAAATAATGAAAACCAAATTTCGAATAATAATGTCCCTAAATATATTTAGGGTAATAGGAAAAAGCACAAAAATGTATAGGGCTAGCTAGGGTAAGGATTACAAGGAAGTGTGGCTCATTCAAAAGGTCGGAGTGTGGCGGCTTTAGGCTGAAGGTCAAAGAGATTGGGGTCGGGTTAGCACAGGGAGTAAGGGTGGGCAGCAAAGGACGACAAGGGGAAAAATGTATGGGGAGGATAACGGTCGATACATCATGTAAGTCAAAAATCTGAAGGGTCGGCTAACTCAGAAATTTCACTATGAATTTCTCCTCCCAGAAGGATCTCAAACGAAGCACAGACGAAGGATGATGGGTGGACCACTAAAAAGATCGGCTGTGGTACTTTTTAATCTAAGTGAGGGTCGGAACAGCATAAGGTATAGGGGTAGACAGTCAGAGGTCTCAAGAGGAAATGACGGTATAGGGGAAAAGTCACAGCATCAAGTGAAACAGTAATCAAAAGATTTGCGAACTCAAAAAGTTTTATTTCATTCTAGGAAATTTGAAACAAAGCACCTTCGAAAAGTAACAGATGGCCCTAAACTATACATAGATTTATTTGTCCAGAGAAGACAACATCTAAAATTTTCGTCAGTCGCGGTTGTAGAGGTTCAGCAGGTTGCGGTAGGCTCGCGCGCTCAGGTAGGGGCGTCCATTCCCATATCGCCCCGCAGGGATCGCCACTGGGAGTTCTTCCACCCCAGGGTCTTGTTCTTTTGGTCCTTCTTCCCCGGCTGGAGGTTCTTCATCGAGATCTGCTTCCATGTGATTCTCTTCTTCTGGATTCTCTTCCATGGGGTTTTCCTCCACTAGATTTTCTTTTATCGGGTCTTCCTCGGGATCTTCCTCTATCTGGTTCTCTTCAGGGTCTCCTTTCTCTTCGTCGGAATCGTCTATCATGTCAACCTCTGGGGCGGCTCCTTCGTCCTCAGAATCGCTATTTCCGAAAATGACCTGGGGTCTGTTGACCTCGTTGTCAGCACTCACCAGTATGCGGTCCAAGGAAATGCATGACTGTGCATCCTCATCTAGATGCGGCGCTGCTCCAGGATGGGCCATGGCCTGAAAAGAAAGAGTCATGATTAGACAGTGGGACACATCGAGGAAAATAGCTAAGAGTAGGAGTATAGGAAAATATGCGGTGAGCAGGAACTGAAAAATCAGAATAAAAAGTGCTGTGGTAACGAATAGTATAAATAAGGGGAAAAGCAAGAGAATGATACATATATTACGATTCAGAGTTTTTTTGCATCCAACTAAAAGTTCGACGGATACAAGATTTCAAACGGAAAAAAATATTTATAAGAGGATGACAACATTTTATTAAAAGCAGAAAACATGATAACTCTTCTTCGATTACTAGGCCGCTGCATTCTCGTCACGCGAGTTGAATCCTGCGCTGAGTCCGCCTTATCCTCAAAGTTCGAACTACGCAATAATTATCACTTGGCAGAAGTGGAGAGTGTGGTCGAGCCTCCTCCTTGTAACTCCTTTCTTTTTGGGCAACCGTTGATAAGATGTTCGCTGGATCCGCAAATCAGACATTTCCCTTGGGCGCGGTGACAATCCATCTGAAGATGTCCTGGCCTATTACAGTACCCACAACATTGGGTCTTCTGCTGCTTCTGTCGCGGGGAAACAAATGGGCGCTTCATCTTCTTCTCTTTTTCTCGTCTAACAGAGATCCCTTTACGATTGGAGACTCCCGCTGGTGCCTGATTCACCTGCCTTCTCAGTCCTTCAGTTAACAAGTCGTTCGTTCCCTCCTGGGCTTCCTTCAGACCTTGCAGTACACTCAGAATCTCAACGGTCTGATTCTGGGGAGTGGAGATAGAGGAAGAGTTGTTGGAAGACATGATCCTGAAACAATAATTTTGAGGACGTTATAAGGCGCAAGCTATAAGAATCAAAATATAATATGGATTGGGCAAGGAATCAAGAACATCGGATGTGATGAAATTCATTACAAGTGGAAATCAACTGTAGGACTCTAAGTCACTTAAACAGAGTACAGTAGTGTAACTATGATGTATTCCACAATTACAACCATGTAACTTTGCCAAGTTACCCGAAACCCTAGCGAATGGATAGCGGAACACACAATGTGAATATGGATCAAGAATGACAAGTTTACCACCTAGACCGAGGAATGTCTTAGATTGTCAAGCTATACACGGAAAACTGCAATCCCAATCGAAGCAAAACCTGGCTCTGATACCAACTAAACCATGTCACGCCCCGCTTCCCAAAATACGGAATACGAGGGGTTGACAAGGCCAGCCATGCTCCTACGGTCAAGGAAATATCCTGCCGTAGTCACACTTCGGCTTCTAGCTTTTCGTGGTAATCAGTAAATAATGCGCATGTAATGAGAAATGCAGTAACTGAAACAAATCAAATACAAAGAACTGACCTGATGGAGGTAAAAAGAGTATAACTCTGAATAGCTAATCAAGATGTCCGTGATGTACGTTTGGTCCTGGTCCCGGCTAGATCCACTCCTCACTCTGAGCATGCACTCAGGTCGTCAGAGCGACACGATAGTAATATATATGTATATACATATGCAGTTGTAACTCGAACAGTGATAATAAATATATAACAGTAAATCAAGACAGCAAAGATGTAAACATGGAGTAATCAATGCAGTGGAACAGTAAAAGCAGTAAACTAGTATGCCAGGTATGCCAACACAGTAAGTAATGTATATCAATGCCATTATCCCTATCAGTCTCTAAGTCTCACTGTACAGGTCACTAAGCCTATCGTCAGTCCAAGTGTGAGAGTCAACCACTCGCGAGTGTCCTCCACCCAAGGGTAGGACCCAAGGGCAAGGGACCACAGGCCCAACATATAACTCACGGTAATAATCATGTACCCTGTAAATCTCCATATATCTCCATATATATAAGCCGGCATGGGACTCCCGAGATTCTGTTGAACTCACACTCAAACTACCCCGCATCCCGTGGCCTACATCAAACGCTAACCATAACCTTAAATACCAGTCGATCTGTGATAAGTCTGCGCGAGAACTGGAGACAGGATCTCCATCAAGCACGTCCCGACTAATACCCAAGATAAATGGCAGTGCCTGGTGCCTTATCTGTGACACCCATGCAAGAGCTTCCATAGGTGTCCCATACCACTTATAGTCACACTTACACGCGTCTCGCAGACGTCGACAATGCAATAGAATAATATGGTTCACTGATTGTGTACAAGTACGTGTCACTTTCACTTATCCACTCATGCACGAACACTAACGTACTTGCCACAATCACCACTAATACCTAACATTGGGTAATGCACATGATCACTAGGTTATCAATGCAGTGACATATGTATGATATGATGAGTAAACAGTATGCAAAGCATGATTAAGATGTCATAAATCAATATTCTACCACTTGCATAATTTATCATAAATCATACGTGTACAGTTTAGCGAAACTATAAATGGGGATTAAATAGTATGTTTGATTATCTATTCAGCGAGTTCAGTTTCACGTCAATCGGGTTTCAGGAGCACTAGTTATGACCATTTCATTTTAAGCGTTCACGGCTGGAAATCCGGTTTCAGAATCGGAAGTCCGTTTCACAACGTATTTTAATCCCAGTTGGGATCAGAATTTAGCGACGCTACAGTTGAATGAAATCTAGGTTTTCCAATAAGGTTTTCAACGCAACATACAGATTCTCAATCGCGTCTATACGTCAGGAGTTATACACTTTTCAATACTAGTATGTCAATTCTGATTCTGTTGGGACTGTTATACGTCCCGATCTTTTAAATTACAGATTAAATAGCAAACGATGATGAAACAGAATGAAACCACTTGTGTTATCTAGCTAACAGATTCACCTTTAATAAACTACAAAGTTCTGCAACATACAAGTTCAGGAAAACAGGTGGCACACCTTATGGGACAGTAAATAATAATTAGAGTCGCTCTGGACTGCAGTCCAGAGTCGCACTCCGATCTAAATATTGTCACAATTTTAAGTACAGAAACTATGATAACTTGCATAGGGTTATAGTTCGTCGAGTCGGATTTGATTTAAGCCCTTGAACACATCATTCCAGTATGTACATAATTTATGGTGATTTTAACGGTTTTCAGAAATGGGAAAGTTCCAGTTTTACAGGTATATTTGGGGGTAATCGTTTTAGTCATTAACAGTCGTATTTTCCAGTGAAAGTTATACAAGATGTTCGTCACTACATGGGCCAACATAAACAATCCTGTTCCGTCAAAATAGATGAATAATCTCATTGGGATCATGCATCGAATAGGTATGTTATATAATCTATCGGGTATTGTGAATATGGAATTTATACGATTTTAGTTCGTAACATGAATAAATTAGCATGTAAGCAAGTAATTGGACTTGCCTGGAGACGCACGGCAGTGGCAACGATACACGCGTGGCACAACAACGACGATTCCGGCACGGCCCACTAGTGACAGAAGTCTCGAGCTTGGCTCGAGCTTGGATTTGATGTTGATGCGGCGCAACAAGGGGCCCGTGGGTGTGGCTGTGTTATGATGGCGAAGGAGGCAGCGGGAAGGAGGAGAGAGAGAGATTTAGAGATTGAGAGATTGAGAGAGAGAGACAGAGAGATTGAGAGGAAGAGAAGCAGAGAGATTTAGAGAGAGAGAAAGTGAGAAAGAGAGAGAGAGAGAGACAGAGGAATTGAGAGACACAGAGAGAGAGAAACTTGGGGAGAGAGGGAAATAGAGAGAGAGAGAGAGATGTAGAGAGAGAGAGACAGAGTGAGAAAGAGAGAGAGAGAAACTTGGAGAGAGAGGGAAATAGAGAGAGAGAGATGTAGAGAGAGAGGCAGAGGGATTGAGAGAGAGGGAGTGTAACAGAGAGAGAGAGAGAGATGTAGAGAGAGAGGCAGAGGGATTGAGAGAGAGGGAGTGTAACAGAGAGAGAGAGAGAGAATTAGAGAGAGAGAGAGAGAAAGAGAGACAGAACCAGGGAGAGAGGGAGAGAGAGATGTAGGGGCTCGGTGTAGATGTATGGGGTGATGGTAATGCTGCTGACGACGATGAGGGTGCGGGGAGTCGACGAGATGCAGTGGGGGCTTGCCGGCGAGAGGGCGCAGGGGCTCGAGCTCGGGTGTGCAGTGGTTGGATGGAGGAGACGAGAAGGAAGTGGGGGAGCTCGGTGGGTTTTGGGGTATTGGGTGGTGGTTGCAGGGGAGAGTGAGGGAGGGAGTTTGAAGGTGGTAGGGTCGTCGGCGGCAACGTCGTCGTCGGTGGCGTGAGTGTGGGTGATGGGAGCAGTGGGTTGGGTGAACGAGGTGGGTGAGGACTAGAGCTCGAGAGAGAGAGAGAGAGTGATGAAAGAGGTAGAGGGACGGAGGTGATTGCAAGGGTAACGGCGCACGAGCGTGGGCGACAAGAGCGTGGGCGTGGGCGTGGGATGAGGCGAAGGAAGCGGAATGGGGAGGTTACCGTTGGGGAAGAGGGGTGTAGAAGGCGGGTCGGGTCGGGTTTGTTGGGAGGAGAACGGGCTGGCGGGCTTGGGCCAGAGAAAAGGATTATTGTTTAAATCCTTGGGTAAAATGAGTGTTGGGCTCGGGCTGGGCTTGGGTTAATTCAGGAAAAAGAATTTAAAAGGGGAAATAGGGATAGTGGGCTGAAGGGAAAAATATAGTTTGGGTTTTGGGTTTTAAATAAAAGAAATGAGCCGGGCTGAAGGAGTTGGGCCAGGGAAAGAATTGAAGTTTTAATTTATATATATTCTTTGGGCTGGGGTGGGAAAAAGCTTGGGCTGAGAAAAATATAAAAGGGATTGGGATTAGGGTTCGGGGTTTAGAAGAAGTAAAATTATAAATAAAAATAAATAATACAGATATTGGTATAAAAAGGGGCTGGGTATTACAATCAGTATCAGCAAGACAGGTTCGCTTTATCCAGTAGCTGGAGGGTAACACCGCCACAAAAGCACGAACCCAAAGCCACAAGAGCAGAACCAGATCCACATCGGTCTTGGAAGCGAGTTCGTACTTGTCATATGATAACAATATCAGAAGAAGAACCCGAGAATATGGATGACCTTCCCTGGTGCTTCGAAGGCAATGACGACGAGGTAATCTCAGAATTTCCACCAGCACCGAAAGAGCTGAAAGATGGCATACATACTACCGCAGATAACCTCAAGAAGATTGAGTTGGGGACGGCGAACGACCCGCGACCGACATTTGTTAGCGAATTGCTATCTGAAGAAAGGGTGGCTGCGTTAAAAGACGTGCTTATGCAGCATAGAGATTGCTTCGCATGGAACTACTGCGAAATGCCAGGACTAGATCCAGAAATAGCCGTCCATATATTGGCAATATCCCCGGACATCAAGCCAGTTAAATAAGCCCCGAGAAGAATGCGGCTCGAGCTTGAAATGAGCATCAACGCCGAACTCAGGAAGCTGATCGATTCTGGGTTTATCCAAGAAGTTCAATATCCTGACTGGATCGCCAACATCGTCCCGGTAATAAAGAAAAATGGGACAGTGTGCATATGCGTGGACTTCCGGGATCTCAATAAAGCTTGCCCGAAGGATGATTTCCCAGTGCCGGTCACCGAGCTGATGATAGATAATACGTCCACTCACGAAGTTTTCTCCTTCATGGACGGCTCATCAGGATACAATCAGATAAAGATGCATCCCGAAGACCAGAAGCACACTGCTTTCTGGACTCCTCTGGGTATATTCTGCTACAAAGTTATGCCCTTAGGTTTAAAGAACGCCGGTGCCACCTATCAGAGGGCCACGACGAAGATCTTCGATGACCTCATACATGAAATCGTCGAATGCTATATCGACGACCTCGTGGTGAAAAGCAAATCGTACGAGGAGCATTTAGAGCATCTGAAGACCGTATTTCAACGCCTTCGGCAATACAACTTGAAGATGAACCCTCTCAAATGCGCGTTCGGGGTGTCCTCAGGCAAATTCCTAGGATTCATTGTCCAGCACCGAGGCATTGAGATAGATCCGTCAAAGATCAAAGCGATCATAGAAATGCCACCGCCAAGAACTCTCAAATAATTGCGGTCTCTCCAAGGGAAGCTCGCGTACATCCGGCGATTTATAGCCAACCTTTCAGGAAAGTGCCGCCCTTACAGTCAACTGATGAAGAAGGGAACCCCGTTCGTCTGGGATCACAAATGCCAAGACGCGCTAGATGAAATCAAGCAATATCTGCAAAAACCCGCCGGTGTTAGCTGCTCCAGTCAAGGGAAAGCCTCTTATTCTTTATACCACAGCCCTCGAAGGTTCCTTAGACGCATTATGGGCACAAGAGAACGACCAAGGGAAGGAGAGAGCGCTCTACTATCTGAGTCGAGTTCTCCTGGTAGCAGAAAACAATTACTCTCCCATCGAAAAACATTGCCTGGCGTTGATCTTCGCGATAACAAAGCTCAGGCACTATGCGTTGGCGCACGAAGTCTGTCTCATTTCGAAGGTGGACCCTCTCAAATATTTGATGTCAAAGGCCATATTGACAGGGAGACTCGCTAAATGGGCCCTGCTCTTGATGGAGTTTTCAATAACCTATCAGCCTCTTAAGGCAGTGAAAGGCCAAGCCATCGCCGACTTTCTCGCTGAGCATCCGATACCTGCCGACTCTCCTTTGAATTGCGAGCTTCCAGACGAACATGCGTTTGACACGATCAACGGAAGTGGTACCCGGTGGGAACTCTATTTCGACGGAGCGTCTTCCATGAAGAAGCGCAAACAAAATACGCCTATAATCAAATCGGGGGTAGGCCTCATCTTTATAACCCCACAAGGAGGGATAATGCGCTTCGCTTTCTCCTTGACAGAGCCGAGGACGAACAATGAAGCTGAATACGAAGCTTTGATAGCAGGCCTCGAGATCGCCATCGACATGGGGATTGAGAACCTCTTCATATACGGAGACTCCGAACTAGTCGTTAGTCAAGTAAACGGCGACTACTAAACATGCAAGCCAGAGCTGGTGAAGTATGGCGACAGAGTACAGCGATTGCTGACTCAAATTCCCTACTGCATGCTGGAAAGCATACCGCGTGCGGAAAATAGCAAGGCGGACGCGTTAGCCAAGCTCACTAAAGAACTGGCTGATGAAAACCTCGATGACGTCAGGATCGTGGTACAAAGCCGTCGGGTCCTCACACCGACAGAAATATCTCCGGAATCATCTGAGGAAAAGGAAGCAACCGAGCAAATGGATATGAAAATAAAGGACCAAGAGAAGGCTGAAGATTGGAGAGAAGTCTTCATAGACTACTTCAAATCCCGTCGAACGCCAGAAGATACGTCCTCAAGACATCAGCTTATGAAACGAGCTCTATCTTTCGCTTTCATCAATGATACTCTGTACAAGAGGTCATTTGATTCTCTATGGTTGAGATGCCTGGGACCTGACGAAGCGAAAAGAGTCATTCAGGAAGTTCACGACGGACTCTGCGGTTCTCACCAAGCAGGCCCAAATATGAAGTTGAAGATTAAACGAATGGGCTACTATTGGCCCACGATGATTCAGGACTGCCTTGAATATGCGAAGCAATGCCACTCATGCCAGATTCATGGAGACTTTATCCATCAGCACCCAAATCCTCTACATCCAACGGTGGCTAGCTGGCCTTTCGAAATGTGGGGAACGGACATAGTCGGACCTATCGAACCGGCATCGTCTAGGGGCCATCGTTTCATCCTAGCGACCACCGATTACTTCTCCAAATGGGGAGAAGCAGTACCGCTGAGGGAAGTGAAGACGAAGAATATTCTCCATTTTTTCAGGACGCACGTCATTTATTAGTTTGGAACTCCGCGACGGATTATCTCCGATAACGGTCCAGCCTACAGAAGCCACAAGATCAGTCGCTTCGCGCAACAACACAACATAGATTGGAGGTATTCCTTAGTTTATAATCCCCGAGCTAACGGTCTAGCCGAGGCTTTCAACAAAACGTTGACAAAAATCATGAAGAAGACGGTGTCCCGAAACAAGAAGGACTGGCACGAGAGACTGCAAGAAACTCTTTGGGCGTATCGAACTACGTTCAAGACGGCCACGAACACAACGCCATACGCGTTGGTATTCGGTATGGAAGCAGTGCTCCCCCTCGAGATAGCGTTACCCTTTCTACGAGTGGCAGTCCACTACGAGCTGACGGACGAAGAAAATGCTCACCTTCGGCTTGAGGAGCTCGATGCCCTTGATGAAACCCGGCTCATAGCGCAACAAAATCCGGAGGCTTACAAAGCAAAGATGACGCACTCATATGAAAGATTGACCAGGCCGAGGACATTCCGCCAAGGCGAACTCGTGCTAGTGGTCAAAAGACCTATGATCCCCAATCGCGCCAAGCGGGGAAAATTCGAGCCGAACTATGAAGTCCCGTACATCATAGACAAGGTCTACCAGGGCGGGGTGTATCTGCTCATGGATATGCACGGTGAAAGACCTTTCAGGCCAATAAATGGTCGCTTCCTGAAGAAATACTATGCTTAACGGGTCAAGGCCTAGGTCAATGATAGATGACGACGACTATGTCCGCTCGCTATCTTCCTAAGCCCAAACTCTATAAGCAGTAACCGGCTTTCTTCAACAATGGACCGAAATGTCCTTAAACTAGTCCTTAAACTAACGACGGACCGAAATGTCCTTAAACTAACAACGGACCGAAATGTCCTTAAACTAACGACGGACCGAAATGTCCTTAAACTAGCAACGAACCGAAACGTCCTTAAACTAACAATGGACCACTATATTCTAAAACTGGCTGTTGACCGAGATGTCGATAAACTACGGTGGATTGCAGCATCTTAAAGCCGATAAAAAAAATAGAATAAAAAAAAATAATAATAAAAACGGTATGTCCATAAGCAAAGTGGGCACGGATGAAAACCCGAAAGGGCTCCGTGAGTAAAAACAACGGGGCTACCGGCGAGTGTTTGTGAAAACCCGAAAGGGCGCAACCTCGTTAAAAGACACTTGCAGGGTCCTCTCGACCTTGTAAGGAGAAACCACCCGCGTGAGATCCTTATGACTCACAAGGGAGCAACACACTTAGGAGTCCTCACGATTCCTAAGGAGAAATTACACTTGCGAGATCCTCACGACTCGTAAGGAAAACTCTCTTATGGGACCCTCTCGGCTCATAAGATTTGAAAGTCTTAAGTTACAAAAACCTGAACATGTTTTTAAGCAACACCCCCCCCACACACAACTTTCGACATTGCCCTACAAGAGGCTCATACCGACCCTTGTATACAATCCATGGGCGCGATTAAACATTTCCCTAACAAAGTCCCACCCGTGACAAGGGATATGTTTGTATGGTGAACAACCCTTGTAAGCCCTCTCGACTTATAAGGAGAAAACCCTTTTGTAAGATCCTTACGACTTACAAGAGAACATGCACTTAGGAATCCTCACGATTCCCAAGGAGAAAACACACCTATAAGATCCTTACGACTTGTATGGAGAAATACCTTTGTGAGACCCTTATGGCTCATGAAGTCAAAAGCCTTAGTCGACAGGACCCTTAACTCAGTTTACTAAGCCACCTTTGTTCAATATCGACAGAGGCAAATGATGATTCGCTCCTGGCAACATCCCAGTTGTAGCGGTGCTGATGCCGAAATCGGTGTCTAAATCCAAGCTTGCGGCGAAAAGCCAGCAAGCCACACATGCATACGAAATAGCCGAAATGATGTGGCAACTTGCAATAAAAAGCAGCAAGTAAAAATGTATGCGTGAAAAATAGCCGAAATGATTGGGCAACTCGCAATAAAAAGCAGCGAGTAGAAAATAAAATAAATAGCCGAAATGATTGGGCGCCGCGAAAAATAGCCGAAATGATGGGGCAATCGCGACCTTCGCGATATAAAAGCTGAAATGATAGAGCATCGCGGAAAAAAAAAAAAAATAAAAATGAAATTTTTGCCTTACAGGTGATGTTACATTAATCCCTGTATACAACCCAGGGGCGCAAACGAAGAAGGAATCACACTCCTCCTCCCCAGGTTTCATCAAAAGAAGAAGCCAAGTCTCGAAGGGCCACAAATAGCCTAGAGATCACCTCAGCACTCGTCTCGTCACAATGGACACAACATCAAGCAAAGCGGAACAGCGATAACTCCCAGTTCCATGGCTCGACGATATACAAATCACCGAGAGTCAAATCCCCACTCCATGAAATGCGGATATATTCAACAAAATTCCTGGTCACGTGGAACGCGGATAACGTTACTCTTTGACCCTGTAGAAAACGTCTAGAGCGGAGCCTGGTCCTCACAGAACACGGCAGTGAACCCGTAGGAAGCATCCAGAGCAAAATTCCTGGTCACGTGGAACGTGGATAACGTCACTCTTTGACCCCGTGGAAAACGTCCAGAGCGGATCCTGGTCCTCGCAGAGCACGGCGGTGAACCCTTGTGAAGCATCCAGAGCGGAGCCTAGTCCTCGCCGAACATGGCAGTGAACCGGTGTGAAGCATCTAGTGCAAAATTCCTGGTCACGTGGAACGCGGATAACGTCATTCTTTGACCCCGCGGAAAACGCCCAGAGCGGAACCTGGTCCTCGCAGAACACGGCAGGGAACCCGTGGGAAGCATCCAGAGCAAAATTTCTGGTCACGTGGAACGCGGATAACGTCACTCTTTGACCCCGTAGAAAACGCCCAAAGCGGAGCCTGGTCCTCGCAGAACACGGCAGTGAACCCGTGGGAAGCATCCAGAGAAAAATTCCTGGTCACGTGGAACGTAGATAACGTCACTCTTTGACCCCGTGGAAAACGTCCAGAGCGGAGCCTGGTCCTCGCAGAACACGGCAGTGAACCCGTGGAAAGCATCCAGAGCAAAAATCCTGGTCACGTGGAACGCGGATAACGTCACTCTTTGACCCCGTGGAAAACGTTCAGAGCGGAGCCTGGTCCTCGCAGAACACGGCAGTGTACCCGTGGGAAGCATCCAGAGCAAAATTCCTGGCTACGTAGAATGCGGATAACGCCACTCTTTGACCCCATAGAAAACGTCCAGAGCGGATCCTGGTCCTCGCAGAGCACGACAGTGAACCCGTGTGAAGCATCCAGAGCGGAGCCTAGTCCTCGCCGAACACGGCAGTGACCCGTGTGAAGCATCTAGTGCAAAATTCCCGGTCACGTGGAACGCGGATAACGTCACTCTTTGACCTCGCGGAAAACACCCAGAGCGGAGCCTGGTCCTCGCCGAACACGGCAGTGAACCCGTGTGAAGCATCCAGAGCAAACATCGGACTATGGAGTCCTTAAAATCCATGGACTATGATGTTCTTAACCTCGACCGTAACGTCTTAAAACTAACGATCAACCATCATGATTCTAGACTGAATTTACCTTGGTTCAAGGGTACATCTCTTCACTCCTTTGATATTCGTCGTTGTAATTCCTCAACGTCTTCAAAGAGGTGACGGTTCCCGGTAACCATACATCGGACTGTGGAGTCCTTAAATCCACGGACTATGATGTCCTTAATCTTGACCGTGATGTCTTAAAACTAACATTGGACTGTGGAGTCTTTAAATCCACGGACTATGATGTCCTTAACCTTAACCGTGATGTCTTAAAACTAATATCGGACTGTGAAGTCCTTAAATCCACGGACTATGATGTCCTTAACCTTGACCGTGATGTCTTAAAACTAACATCGGACTGCGGAGTCCTTAAATCCACGGACTACGATTTCCTTAACCTTGACCGCGATATCTTTAAACTACGGTACCTCGAAAAACATCCCAAAGCAACCCCTGACCCCGTGAAATACGGATAAGGGCGACCTCACCCAGCACTTGCGGGTCCTCACGACCGGTAAGGAAGAAAACTCTCTTGAGAGATCCTTACGACTCCCAAGGGAAAACCCGTTTAAGAATCCTCACGATTCTTAAGAAGAACTTACACCTACGGGATCCTCTCGACCTGTAGGGAGAAAAACTCTTTATGAGACCCTCATGGCTCATAAAGCTCAAAAGTCTTAGGAAGCAGATCTTAACCCTGAATCCTAAGCCATCGCTACCCTTCAAGGAGACCAAGATAAATTATCTGCAGAACACATTCAATAAAAGGAGACACACCATTAAGAAGGAAAATATGTCTTTATTCATAAACCAAAACGGATACAAAATACAATTCATGAAAGAACAAAAAGAAAATACTCTCATTCAGGAGTATGTACAAAAAGAAAGGAAAATATACAAGTTTTCAAGCCGGCGGGCGATTTAGCAATTTTGCTAGCTCATCCTTCTTTTGCTGGGCCACAGCTTCATGATTCAGGATCGCCAGAAGACGGGCCTCTGCCTGAGCCTGCTGGGCCTGATACGAGGCGAGCCGGCCTTCGAGCTCTTTCTCAGTAGCCTTGTGAGCCTCGACCCTTTCGCGAGTGAACACGGCGGTTTTATCAAGAGCCACCACCTCTCTGATAAACTCTTGAAGTACCCGCCAGAGTTCATACGCTTTATTGGCTTTGGCTGTGAGGCTGGTTTGAAGCTCGCTCAATGCCTTAGAGGCCAGCTCTCTTTCCGAGAATTTGCGGCCGAGCCTCTTCTCGCACGACACCATATTCGCCGCGCACCGCTCTATCAGCCCCCGCAAGCCCGGCTTTGCAGCCACGGCTTCCGAAGAGAGGCGGGAACACTCAAACACGTGCAGACAAGCCTCCAGTCGATAGCAATAGTTGATCTAAAACACGCATACATCACCTGGTATGGGAAGAAACAAGAAAAATTTCCGATGTATATCCTATTAAGCATGCATCCACAACTATATGAATATTCAAAAAGAAATAATACCATAATCTCTGATGTGCATGCAACATGATGATAACGTTCACAATTAAAGAAAGTTCTCATGGGAAGGATACGAAGCTCATTTATGCAAGCAAGACATACATACGAGTACCCACTATACATGAAAACTCAACATAAAGCATGCGAAAACTAATTTGGATATACTACGCCAGCGGGAAAAGGTCACCAAACAAAGGATCGGTAGCACAAGGGTTAACAAAACAGAGAACAAAATTCTCCATCTCTCTCTCTGCCTTCTCCAACACATCAAAGCGACGGTTCTCGCGAGGAGTCGCTCCCCACCGATTGGCGCCATGTTCGTCCGCAAAAGCAGACATAACAGCCCGCCGAGCTATTTTTTGGCTCAACAGGTGAACCGAGCGATCTTTCAAAGCCTGAGTAATCAGGCACACCTTGTGAAAACCCTCGAGCTTTTCTTCAGCCGCGTCAAGTATCGCCAGGGTCATCTCCGTCGAGTGAGGAGGGATGTCGGCAAGCACGACAGCAAGAATCATCCGGAGCCAGAGGGATCCCATTGGGAGGGGGAGCTCCTATGAATCGAGAGTTCATATGTCGCTGAATCACATTCGTCATCGGTAAGGAGGGGATCCACCAATCGCGCAGCAAAGCGATGAATCATCTCCTAGATAGGCACTTCCCACGGCTGTCGACGAGCATGGGGGCGGTTGCAGGCCATAGCACTATCAGTTGTTTCCTCAAGATAAATCACACTAAATTGAGAATAAGTTTCTCTATGAAGAGAAAAAGAATGCCATGGCCTCAGGTTATAAAGAGGGGCATTAAATGTTGCACACGGAGAATATTGCATGGTTGAACTATTTCCGAGGCCCAAAAAAGGAAAGCATTGGAAATCAAGGAGATGGAACTATTTCCAAGGCTCCTTTTCAGCATCTAATGCTGTACACAGAAAATATGGCATGAAAAATTAAATAGCCCCATAAAAAAGGCCCCACGTGTGGAGCACGTGAGTACCATGCTTGATGTGTATTGAAAAGTGAAATAGTGCCTTACACGCTAAACACATCAGCAGCAACAATAGCAAAAAAGACAAAATCCCACAAAAAGGCATGCAAATACAGAAGGGCACGATAAAACTTATCATTCATACTTTAAGAAGTTCATACAAAATAAAAAAGAAATGATTACAACGGCAAGACCTCAGACGCGGGGCATGGATTGAGAAACTCAAACGTGACTTTGTCCAAGATCTTCCAGGCATTTCGAACCATCCTAGTATGTTTTCTCTCGCGATCACAAGCGTCGGGGTCCTCACGGATGTCTTCCACCCTCCGATAGGCAGCAAGTATGGCCGACTGCTGAAAATCCTGGTGTAAGAGATCAATGAGGTTTTCTCGCCTTCTCTTCGAGATTAGGCTCATCAGATACACCGAATGTATCTTATCCTCGGCGGCGTCCAATGCCCTGAGCGGTACACCGGTGCAAAAGAGAGGGAGCGCCTCCCAGATCGCCAGCACGATAAGCCTCAGAAGAGAAGAGCGACGAGGGAGTAGCCGACCGTTGTACTCGTCGAAGCGACTCATGATCTCAGCACACTGAGCGTTGGTGAACTCCTGGTTCTGACTATGGCCCAGTGCACGAATATTCCCGTAAGAAATGATTTCGTCAAGATCATACATATGGGCGTCCATAATACCTGAAATAAAGATCATGAGGGTTTAGTGTAAACTTCTCGGATGTGAGAGGGACAACTCAGGGCTAGGAAAACCCAAGAAGTCCCCTGAGAAGAACTGAGTTCTTCATATGAATTAAAATTCCTTGTTAAGAGAGGGGAATTAAATTCCCAGAAACTTTTTTTAGATGGAATTAAATTCCTTAGGAAAGGCAACATATCTCATCATCTCCTTAAAGATCAGATGAACCCTAAAAGATCTATTGTTTGAAGATTAAATGGTTTTATGTTTCTGTTGAAGAACTTGAAGGAAAATGGGTTTTTTGTTAAAAAAGGAAAAAAAAACCCTTGGTACGGATTTAAAATCCTGAGAGTTCTGTGAAAGTTCTTCGAGCATCCAAAGATTATTACCTGAGGAAGAGGGATTCTTCAACAGAGTTAAACTCTGGAAAATGTTAGAGACAGAGAACTAAGCTCTGGAAATGAGAATTAAATTCTCAGAAAGAAAAGTTTGTAAGGAGGAAGATGAAGCAAAGTGGAGGCTCTTCTAAAAGGACATGGGCATTTATAGGATGGGATGGAAATCGTTTCATCTACCCTACTCCCAAGGCAGATCCGACGGTCACAAAAGGGACAGCGTTGCACTCACGTGCAGACACGTGAGAATAACGCTGTGGGGGAATTTGTTCCCTGATTAAAAATTAGGAAAGAGCTTCAGAAGAGGCATCACGTGCTCACACGTGACCAGTGGTCACGTGTTGGCATGTGATGGTTAAGCAGCGGTTAGAGAACAGAGTGTAGAAGAAGAGAAGCCCATTCCAGGGGTCACGGGCTTACACGTGACCAGGGGTCACGAGCTCACAGGTGACCAACGGTCACGTGGCCACAGGTGACCAACGGTCACGTGGCCACACGTGACCGGCTTTAAAAGCCTTAGTTTTTAACAGAATTAAATTCTGAGGAGAGATCATTCAAATCTTTCCAAAATGGAGAAGAATTATCTGAAACCGTTGGATCAAAGAATCTGAAGGTGATTAAATATCACCAATTTATGGAAAAATCTTGGACATGGAAAGATTTCCCCCTAAATCTAACCGAAATAACAAAGAGATATCTTTGGATTTAAAATCCAATGGTGAATAAAATTCACCTCATAATCTAAAGGCCCAGATTAATGATGAAGATAAATCAAATCTATCAATCAACAAATCAAATCTTTCAATAAAAGATTCACTAAAACAGATTGATTCTTTTTCTTCTCCTATAAATAGGAGCCAAAGGAGAGAGTTAAAAAAAAAGACATACAGAGGGAGAAAGATAGAGCCTTGGAATTTTGAAAATTGAGAAGGAAGATTTTGATTCTCTGTAAAAGAAAAGCCCTAGGTAAGAAAAGAGAAGCTTCAAAAGAGAATTTAATTCTCAAAAGAGTTTAACTCTTTTATAAAGAAAAGAACTTAGTTCTTCTTCTGGTAGAGGATCTGCAAAGTGCACATCTCCACATGAATTGAGAATTTAATTCTCATTGGGTTGAGATCCTGCCATGCAGATCTAAAACACAGAGGAGGAACCGAGTTTTGAGAATTTAATTCTCACAGAATTATAGGAATTTAATTCCTTTGAAATAAAGTTAGGGTTTAACCCTATATCATAGGAATTTAATTCCTTAAAAATGGACAGAACCAGGGTTTAATCCTAATTGAGAACTTAACTCTCTCCATATCACAGGAATTTAATTCTGTTAAAAAAGGAATTAGGGTTTCACCCTATACCAGAATTTAATTCTTTACAGAAAAGAAATTAGGGTTTAACCCTGTCTAAGAATATAATTCTTCAGAAGAAAACAGGAATTTAATTCCTCTAAAAGTTTATTGCTAGGGTTTAACCTTATGAAGAATTTAATTCTTAAAAGATGAACAGATCTTTAAAATATGCAAAGAAAAACAGAGTCACGTGCAACCACGTGACCCCTGAAACACACAAAGAAAAAGGCAAAAGAAACAGAAAAGAGCTCTAGGGCGCCATCACGTGTCACCACGTGACCCCTAATGAGCATTCTAACAGACCAGAGCGTGGGCCTCCATCACGTGCTCACACGTGATGGCCGATCTGCAGAATATAATAAGAGGAATCAGGGCGCTCTCATGTGTCCACACGTGACTCCTCTCTCCTTAGTGTTTAACACTAATCTGAAGACTTTAACACTGATTTTCTCTGTTCCCAGTGTTTAACACTGATTTTCTTAGTGTTTAACACTAATTTGAAATCTCTGTTCCCAGTGTTTAACACTGATTTTCTTAGTGTTTAACACTAATTTGGAAAACTCTATTTGCAGTGTTTAACACTGATTTTCTTGGTATTTAACACTAATTTGGAAAACTCTATTTGCAGTGTTTAACACTGATTTGCTTAGTGTTTAACACTAATTTGAAAACTCTGTTCCCAGTGTTTAACACTGATTGGCTTTAGTGTTTAACACTAATTTGAAATCTCTGTTGCCAGTGTTTAACACTGATTTGCTTTAGTGTTTAACACTAATTTGAAAGTCCTGTTGCTAGTGTTTAACACTGGTTATCTTTTAGTATTTAACACTAACTTGCTAATTTTATTCCCAGCGTTCAACACTATTGGTCTTTAGTGTTTAACACTAGCTTTAGCCCAATTGGCTAAGTTTCTAGAGGCAAAGCTTCTCCTTCAATGAACCAACAGAGGGCCAATATTCTAAACATGATTGGACTTAGCCCAAGCTGGCCGTAAGTCCTCAATTCAAACTTAACTGGGCTAATGGGCTCATAATATAATTAATTGGTCTTGGTTCCAAATTGGGCCAAAGATTATCTAATCTACCTTGGTTCAAGAGTACATCTCTTCACTCCTTTGATACTTGGCGTTGTAATTCCTCAACGTCTTCAAAGAGGTGACGGGTCCCGACGACCACACATCGATACGGACTGTGGGGTCCCTAAACTCATAGACTATGATGTCCTTAACCTTGACCGAGATATCTTAAAACTAACAATGGACTGTGGGGTCCTTAAACCCATGGACTGTGATGTCCTTAACCTTGACCGGAATGTCTTAAAACTAACAGCGGACTATGACGTCCTTAACCTTGACCGGGATGTCTTAAAACTAACGCCGGACTGTGGAGTTCTTAAATCCTCGGACTATGATGTCCTTAACCTTGACCGGGATATCTTAAAACTAACAACGGACTATGATGTCCTTAACCTTGACCGTGATGTCTTAAAACTAACGCCGGACCGTGGAGTCCTTAAATCCACGGACTATGATGTTCTTAACCTTGACCGCAACGTCTTAAAACTAACATTGGACCGCAATGTCCTTAAACTACCTATCGACCGCAATGTCACTAAACTAAACAACAGGGCTCCCTTAATTGCTCTCTTGTTGGATCTAAACGATCCTGTTAAGTTGATCTTAGTCTAAAACTAGACTAACGCATCCTTAACAAACGTTTAAGTCGATCTTAGTCTCAAATGAGGTTAACGTATCCTTAAACCCAAACCCCCAAACCCAAATCTAAGATAATACGGATTTGGACTAGTCCACGCCCTACGGGCGATAATATAACTCAGTCTTTGTATACAATTCACGGGCAACCAAACACAAAACAAACACACACGACACGAAGTGATCATCTAGAGAAGGAGAAAGTTGTTACCGCAATGCGGTAGCGTAATTAACTGCAGGGGCTTGCGCCTGCAAGGAAGAGCGTCCCCACAATCAAAAACCCCTCAAGGGAGGGGGAATCTGACGAAGTCTGCTACATCGGGCGCATCCGTTTAAACCTTCGATACATGGTGCCATAAATCAACTTGGCATCTTCGGAGAGGTAGACGGATAGCACCAATTAGCATCTGCCCTGAATTTCAGGCAAGACGTCTGTCTTGGCCGTCTTTCGGAAGGGAACACCCGCGACGCCATGAAGATCAACACTCTCTTATCTATCTTTCCTTAGGATAACTAGCTAGTAAGTCCCTCCCTATCCCTCTCTTTCTTCTTGAAAAATTCTCTTTTTCAAAGCATGTCGGTAAGTGAAGTTAATACCGACATTTTATTCTAAACCCTAAAAAGTTTACTTTTTCTTAAATATGTTTCATCCATATCCTTACACCATGTTTGTAATCATATAACTAATGGTTAGAACAAACTTTCACCCTAAAATATCATGAAATATAATTTTAAATCAACTTTTACATTAAAATACCATGAACTTTGTATCTACCATATTTATGTTTTTTGCTTAATTATACCTTTAGCAAACTTCACGAAGTAATGACATACCTCTCACAAACGCACATGGTTTCCATAGCATGATACTCTTTGAACGTATCTTTGCGGCGAATACAATATATTTCATCAAAATACCGTGTACTATAAAAATCGGTTTTCTTTTAGATTGTATTTAAAATCCCTTTACGATTGTGCACCTACAACCCTCTTTAGGAGACCCGCTATTGGATAGTGCGGATTATCACACATCATTGGGCTAGTAGAGCAAGATGCAGACCTCTTCACGGAGCACTTGGTCTCGAAAGGTTTTTAATACGGTTTTAAAGAAAAACGCATTTTTCTACTTCAATAAAAATTTAATTTTTATAACTATATAAATATTATTAAAACACATAATTTCAAGATATAATAAAATTACATTTTTTCTAAACATAAAAAGATGACAAGTTTCACCAAAGTACCATCAAGTTACCTAAAAGATGAGTTTTACACTAAAATACCATGAACTTTCCAAGATATGTAATTATCACTAAATTACTTCAAATATTTAAAACTCACATCCATGCATGAAACCCTAAATACGATAAATAAATTCTCGAGATTTATTTTGAAATTATAGTAAACTACTTTTCATAAAAACCCCCCGAGTTATATAAAACACCATTTAAGAATTTTAGTAAATATAGGTTTAAGTGGGATCAATTCTCTTGAGCCCCAGAGAGCCGGAGAAAGTGAGTGCTTTCCTATTTAAGGTAGAAAACTTAACGGTGTTATCAATGGTAATTGTCTTGAAAAAAAACACAAATTCTGTCGTACATGTGCAGCAGTTACCGATAACTCTCGAATCTAATTCAGGATCTAAATCAATTATAAGTGTCTGACTCAAGTCTGAGTCTAAATCAAATTTGAATTCAAACTCAAACCAGAATCCAATTCAAACATGAATCCAAACTCTAACATGTATACTTGAACCTGAACCTGAATATTAAACCTGAATACATGACTTGACTTGGCCGAACCATGGCTATAACTTGACATGACTACAAGCTTATATTCTGAACCTGACTACTTGAACAGCTTGTATCCATGGTCTCGGCAAGTATGATAATTATAATTTATATAATACATTACGGGGTTAACGGGGTAGATTGGTACAGAATGTATTAGAAGTGGAATGGGATGGTCACTAAAAGACACCTACATGAATTCTCGTACCGTTGTTCCGTGGGTTTTGACGAGCCTTGTACTACATGTTAGCTTAGTCCACGGAGTAAGTTGGACTCCTCTCGTATACACTGATACCATCTGTACCAAGGTACAAACAATTACGTTAGAATAATAAACTGATACCTATATAACTTAACAGTTTCCGTCCACATTACTTATACTATCCCTTTCTCTCTTTTGGGACTTACCGAGCGCTAGTTCGCTGACGACATTCCCGTCTATTTCTTTCTTGGAATGTTCGTCAGGAGGATAGGACCCCCAGGAGACCGAACCCAGTCAGGAGTACTTGGATCAGATTGAGGCACAGCCAGACTACTAGCTTTACTTGTACTTACCATCCAGTTTGTATGCCAATGTTTAGGCATTGCTTTTATTATTGTATTTTTCCTTTTCAAATCAGTTGTATTGTAAAGATAAATGTAAATAAAAGTTGCTGTTCATTTTACATCTCTTGTCAATTCTTGTGCATTTTATATATTGCTTATTTACGCTTAATGTATTTATTTCTGAGTAAATACGTTGCGTGCCTGCTACGTCTCCGACTCCGTACACTGGGAAGCAGGGCGTAACAGGTTTTGTTGGCGGCCCATGCAGGTCAGTTCTACATGAAGTCCTAAGCAATATATCACAAGAATTATAAGAATCAGCAACTATACATTCTTTACATTTCAAATTCCTTGAATCTATCCTAACATTTTCTTTTCTATCAAGATCATGGATTCTTCCAACTACACCAGCACAAACGTCAATGACAACACTACACCACCACCACCACCACCACCACCACTTACCGTTGCGGGTCTACTAATAAGACCAATGGCGTTCCTTAAAGCAACCGGGAGTCTAGTTAAGGGACAGTAGGAGCAGGTTGCTCTCCTTCACCATGGACTAGTTCGCACCGAGGCAGCCTTGAAGGCAACTCATGGTTATATCAAGAAGAAGGAAATGACACTGTCAGCAAGACTTGCAATTATTGCAAGAAGCTCGGACATGTGGTAAAGGACTGCAGACGAGCTAACAGTCTTTGTATGATTTGTGAATCGCCTAAACACACTCTAAGAGCATGCTCAAAGTACAGAGTAGACGCAAACCCCGCACCAAGTCTGACTATACAAGCTCTTTCTACCCTCTTAGTTTTAACTGCACCACCTCCGCCCGGACCACCTTTACCTCGTCAGTCTGAAATGTATCAACAGGCATAAAGAAAAGTGCCAAGAGGTCAGACATTTACGATGCCGGTTGGAGAAGCCGAAGTCACTGGTCAAGTCATCACCGGTAATTCCCAATTCATTCATCTTTTTAATCCTTGTATACCTCTATATTTTTCCTGTATCAAAACCAACCTCACACAACTTAGGTACTATACTAGTAGCCATCTTTCCTGCACTTGCACTGTTCGACACTGGAGTGTCTCACTGCTTCATGTCGCAACGTTTCGTGAGAATGCAAGCGATTCCCGTGAAGCCACTCATTTCAAGCTGGAATGTCAGGAAACTATGGGATTTGATCAGTGTCCAGTTGTAGTTTGTGGACGAGAATTATACGCGAATTTCAAAGTACTGGACATCCCAAATTTTGATGTTGTGTTGGGCATGGACTGGCTGGGAGTTTTCTATGCTATGATTGACTGCCATCAAAGGAGAGTAGTATTTAAGATACCAGATCATCCAATCTTCTACTTCAAGTATGGAGATAGAACATTGGAGCCAGGGAGATGCCGAAGGAATCTTAGTACATCTAGCTAAGGTGTCAGCTGTCAGCGAATGACCTATACCAAAGACGGTGAAGGAAATTCGAAGTTCTTGGGATTAGCAGGATACTACCGAAGATTCATTAAAGATTTCTCGAAGATTGCAGCACCCCTGACCAAGCTCACACGTAAGGATGAAGCTTTCGTGTGGTTAGAATCATGTGAACAAGCTTTTGTAGAACTCAAATCAAGATTAACTTCTGCTCCTATCCTTATAATACCGGATCAATTTGGAGCTTTCGTCGTATATTGTGATGCGTCCGGTAAAGGATTAGGATGTGTTCTACACCAGCATGGAAAAGTTGTAGCTTTTGCATTAAGATAGCTGAAAGTTCATGAGCGCAACTATCCAACACATGATCTGGAGTTGGCAGCCGTTATCTTTGCACTTAAGATTTGGCGCCATTATCTTCTTGGAGAACGAGTGGATATATACACGGACCACAAAAGTCTAAAGTATGTATTTACTCAGAAAGAATTGAATATGCGGCAGAGAAGATGGCTAGAACTTATGGCGGACTTCAACATCAATCTACAATATCATCTTGCGAAGGTGAATGTAGTTCATGATTCACTTAGCTGCCAGCCATTAGCAATGAAGCTCACCGCTTAGTAGAAGCTTCAGCAGGAATTGCACGGGATGGAGATCGAAGTAGTTATGCCAGGTAATGCTTCGTATTTGATGAACTTACAAGTCCAGTCCATTATTGTCAATCAGATCAAGGTAGCTCAAGCAAGTGATGCCAAGTTACAAAAGATCAAAGAATAAGTAGAAAGTGGACTTCGAACTGACTTCATCATCTACGAAAATGGATCCTTGAGATATGACAGTAGATTGTGTGTACCAAACGGTCCTGTTCGAGAAGTGTTGATGAAAGAATCTCACAGCTCTCCTTACTCAGTACACCCCGGTGGTACAAAAATGTATAAGGATCTGCGAAAACACTACTGGTGGCATGGAATGAAGCATGAAGTGTCCAGAAGCATAGTCAAGTGTTTGGTGTGTCAGCAAGTAAAGGCTGAACATCACAGAACTGCTAGTCTACTTCAGCCGTTACCTATTCCAGAATGGAAATGGCAGCACATTACTATGGACTTCGTGACTGTTCTTCCTCGCAGCACGAAGGGTAACGATGCAGTATGAGTTATTGTGGATTGACTCACTAAGTCGGCTCACTTTATTCCCTTTCGAGTTGGCCAATCTACTGAGACGTTAACAAAAAAGTACATGGAGGTAAGTATGAATCTAAAGTAAGATTTAAGCTCAAAGTGTACTATATTTGATACCCATGAACTCATGAAGGAGATCGTGAGATTACATGGAGTACCCGTTTGCATCGTCTCCGATCGTGATACCAGATTCCGATCACAGTTTTAGCAGAGTCTGCAAGCTAGCCTGGGAATGAGTCTGAACATCAGCACGGCTTACCATCCACAAACGGACGGACAGTCCGAGCGAACAATTTAGATTATGGAGGACATGCTAAGAGCTTGTATGTTAGACTTCGGAGGTTCGTGGGAAGATCACCTACATTTTGTAGAGTTTTCATATAACAACAGCTATCAGGCGAGTATTAGAATGCCACCTTTTGCAGCATTATACGGAAGGAAGTGTCGATCACCACTAAGTTGGGATGACGTTGGAGATCGTGAACTCTTAGGACCAGAGATGATCGTGGCAACTGTGAACGTAGTCCGCACGATCACGGAAAGAATGCGCATAGCCCAAGACTGACAGAAGCATTGTGCTGATGCAAAGCGGCGACATCTGGAGTTCCAATCTAGAGACCATGTTTTTCTGAAGATCTCTCCAAACAGAGGAGTGATTCGCTTTGACAAGAGGGGTAAGCTAAGTCCAAGATACATAGGACCGTTCGATATACTCGAACGAGTTGGAGAAGCGACCTACCGATTAGCACTTTCACCCTCATTGGAAGGAGTGCACAACATGTTCCACATATTCCAGCTCCGAAGATATATGAGTGACCCCAGCCACATCCTTGATCACTCCGAGCTCACCGTCCAGACGGACCTAATTTGCGAGCAACAACCCGTTGAGATTCTGGACTGAAAGGTGAAGGCACTACGGAACAAGGAAGTTAACTTAGTCTGAGTGATGTGGAGAAAAATTTGCCAGGAGAATCAACGTGGGAACAAGAAGATGACGCAAGATATCCTCACTTATTTGTACATTAATCCATATGTAATTGTAAATTTTGAGAACGAAATTTTTATGAGGGTGGAATGTAACGACTATGAATTTACTGTACGAAATTTTTTAATTTAATTTACGGAATGGAGTTTTCAAGCATGAGTATAAGTTATAAGTTTATTTTGTTTAAGAACAGCAAAAAAATAACTTATAGCTCATTGGTAAAGCATTGCACTGTTGTAAACTAGCCCCTGTGTTCGAACCCCATCAGACACATAATATTTTTTTTGATTTTTCTTTTAAAATTTTTGGAAGCCCAAAAGTTTACACGTGTAATGCACATAAAAATGAAAAGACAGAGAAAACAAATATGTGCACAATGTTGTAAATACTGGAGTGAACATGTGGCTAAAATCCACCAGCCCTATCCTCTAAATCGACTGGCGAGATTGCTTCCTAGGCCGGTACCGACGGGCCCCCCGAGCCCATTGAACCCCGGGCTTTGCACACAAGTCCCTTGCCCCCCGAGACCCCTCAATTTCCCAATATATCACATTTTAATGCATTTTAATGCATTTTAATTCACTCTTTTAATCCCAAAACCCTAATTCCACACTATAAATACTACCCCATACCCTAGCTCTTTCTCATTCTAAAAACTATAGTCAAAATTTTCAAAATTTTCTAAGTACAAGAAAAGTCCAAGTGGAGTTAGCAAGAGATCGACTTCCGACGAGAATCGAAGCAAGTTCCGGCGACCCCACGACGCCACGAAGATCAACACTCTCTTGTCTATCTTTCCTTAGGATAACTAGCTAGTAAGTCCCTTCTTATCCCTCTCTTTCTTCTTGAAAAATTCTCTTTTTCAAAATATGTCGGTAAGTGGAGTTAATACCGACATTTTATTCTAAACCCTAAAAAGTTCACTTTTTCTTACATATGTTTCATCAATATCCTTACACCATATTTGTAATCATATAACTAATGGTTAGAACAAACTTTCACCCTAAAATATCATGAAATATAATTTTAAATCAACTTTTACATTAAAATACCATGAACTTTGTATCTACCATATTTAATTGTTTTGCTTAATTATACCTTTAGCAAACTTCACGAAGTAATGACATACCTCTCACAAACACACATGGTTTTCATAGCACGATACTCTTTGAACGTATCCTTGTGGAGAATACAATATATTTCATCAAAATACCATGTACTATAAAAAACGCGAAGTCCGGTAAAACTGAGATGCCAATCTCAGCACTCAGAAAGTGGCTTTTTTGGCCCTCATTTGTCGAGGAGCAGGCACCCAACGAATCCTAGATCCCGATAGTCAACTCATCGTCCAGCCAAAAGAGATGAGACCTCCTGCCTGATGAAGCTGCGACTGCCCTTGGGGGACCTTCCCACGAAGAAAGCTGTAATTTTCTTTTAAATTGTATTTAAAATATTTTTTTTGGATTGTGCCTCTACAACCCTCTTTAGAGGACCCGCTATTGGATGGTGCAGATTATCGCATATTTTTGGGCTAGTAGAGCGAAATGCAGATCTCCTCATGGAGCATTCGGTCTCGAAAGATTTTTAATACGGTTTTAAAGAAAAACACATTTTTCTACTTCAATAAAAATTTAATTTTTATAATTATATAAATATTATTAAAACACGTATTTTCAAGATATAATAAAATTATATTTTTTCTAAACATAGAAAGATGACAAGTTTCACCAAAATACCATCAAGTTACCCGAAAGACGAGTTTTACATTAAAATACCATGAACTTTTCAAGATATGTAATTATCACTAAAATACTTCAAATCTTTAAAACTCACAATGAAATCCTAAATACGATAAATAAATTTTCGAGATTTATTTTGAAATTATAGTAAACTACTTTTCATAAAGCCCCCTCGAGTTATATAAAACACCATTTAAGGATTTTAGTAAATATAGGTTTAAGCGGGATCAATTCTCTTGAGCCCCAGGGAGTCGAAGAAAGTGAGTGCTTACATATTTAAGGTATAAAACTTAACGGTGTTATTAATGGTAATTGTCTTGGAAAAAGACACAAATCCTGCCGTCCATATGCAGCAATTACCGATAACTCTCGAATCTAATTCAGGATCTAAATCAGTTATAAGTGCCTGACTTAAGTCTGAGTCTAAATCAAACTTGAATTCAAACTCAAACCAAAATCCAATTCAAATATAAATCCAAACTCTAACATGTATACTTGAACCTGAACTTGAATATCAAACCTGAATACATGACTTGACCTGACCTGACCGAACTATGGCTATAACTTGACATGACTACAACCTTATATTCTGAACCTGACTACTTGAACAACTTGTATCCATGGTCTCGGCAAGTCTGATAATTATAATCTATATAGCACATTACGGGGTTAATGGGGTAAATTGGTACGGAATGTATTAGAAGTGGAATACGATGGTCACTAAAAGACACCTATATGAACTCTCGTGCCGTTGTGCCATGGGTTTTGACGGGGCCTTATATACATGTTACCTTAGTCTATGGAGCAAGTTGGACTCCTCTCGTATATACTGATATTTTCTATACCAAGCTACAAACAACTACGTTAGAATAATAAACTGATACATGTATAACTTAATAGTTTCGGTCCACATTACTTGTACTATTCCTTTATCTCTTTTGGGACTTACCAGCGCTAGTTCGCTGACGACATTCCTATCTATTTCTTTCTTGGAATGTTCGTCAGGAGGACAGGACCCTCAGAAGACCGAGCCCAGTCAGGAGTACTTGGATCAGATTGAGGCACAGCCAGACTACTAGCTTTACTTGTATTTACCTTCCAGTTTGTATGCCACTGTTTAGGGATTGCTTTTATCATTGTACTTTTTCTTTTCAAATCAGTTGTATTGTAAAGATGAATGTAAATAAAAGTTTCTGTTCATTTTATATCTCTTGTCAATTCTTGTGCATTTTATATATTGCTTATTTACGCTTAACGTATTTATTTCTAAGTAAATACGTCGCGTGCTTGCCACATCTCCGTCTCCGTACACTGGGAAGCGGGGCGTGGCAGACTTTAAGACTGGTTTTTCCAAGAGAATTTCGGGTTGGAGCCCTATCTAATACCGAGTACCTCATCGATCGGTCATCATCGACTGCGGTGGATATGAGAATTCCTGAGGAGTTATAGACTAGAGGGGCTGGGAATTACTCAGGGCTTCTTCAATGCATCGAGGAGCCGAGAATCATAAGACATTTTCTTTTTGGCTTTGGAGATGGAGCAAAATAGTACATGTCGTGGTGTCTTGGGACCCAGAGTGGAGTAATCAGCCAAGTGATAATCGTTGAGTCTGTGGTACTTCGAAAAATACAGACTCGGTCGGACGGTGAAGTGAGAACAGGTATGCCACCGAGTGTCACGCCCTGCTTTCCAAAATACGAAATATGAGGGGTGACTAGGCCAGTCATGCTCGTATGGTCAAGGAATAATCCCGCTGTAGTCACACTTCGGCTTCTAGTATCATATGGTAATCAGTAAACACGACACTAGAGTAAAAAAAAATCACAGCTCACAATTTTATTACAATAAAGTAATAGAGTTCATAATACATTTATTTGCATGAGAGAAATAACTAACCAAATAAATAACAATGTTCTTATAGTAAGAAAAAAGCGATAGCGCTGATGATATAGTCTAAACCTCCGCGATCTCGAATGGCAGGTCCTGCTCCTGAGCTGGGTCCACTTGGTCCTCTGAGCATGCACACTTAGGTCGTCAGGGCGACACATATAGCAATAAATATATAGTATGTGCACTATATTATTAAAAATGAAATGTATAGCGGAATACAGAAACACGAGAATAAGAAATATCAAGTGAATATGAACAGTACGATATATGTATCATGTCAGCAATCCACACAATATGCATGTCATTACCCATCAGTCGCTAAGTCAAATGAAAACAATCGGTGGAAAGAATGCTTGTGTTTAACAAGGGTCTCATGCATGCCCGAGACTACGGTCCATTGTTGCCCATGACATAACTCTGCAGCCCTGCCGCTAGGCCCACGTCCTAATATGTATATATATATATATATATATATATATATATATATATATATATATATATATATATATATATATATATATATATATATATATCGCTAATATCGAATGATCATCCTCTAAGTCACTGTATCTCGTTATATACGAGTTCAATTCCAGCTTAATTTCCCCATTTCCCCAGGTTACAATAAATATATGTATAGGACTAATTGAATACAAGCACGCGCCAAATCACAGTTTTGTTCACTTTTCACTGCACTGTTCACTTTCACGAATCAATCTCTTAACATTGGCGTACTTAACACAACTAATCCAATACCACTCACGTTCGACAATGAAAAGTTCGCTATAAATCACTATGAACGTTCGCTATCAGTAAAGGTATCACGGTCGGGTAAAATACGAGAATGATGCAATATAGCAAGTCATGTACGATGTGAAACACAATGTACACTTTGAGTTCAGAAAAACATATTAATTCGTATGATCGTAATTAGACAAAATGATACAAAAAAGGTTCTAAGTAAACTCAAACAGCGATCCAAAAAAATTAGTTTCAGGTCAGTCGGGTGTCAGGTTTGCGAGTTACGGTTATTTCATTTTAAATGTTCACCGCTGGAAATTCAGTTCCTGAACTGAAAGACCATTTCGTAACACATTTTAATCCCTGTTGAGATCATAAGTAGGTAATACAGTTAGGTAAAATTTAGATCTATCAGTTCTGTTTCTAATGCATCATATGGATATGCAATATCCGCTGTGTGCTAGGAGATATGTCCTGTTTTAGGTTAGGATATACAATCTGTTTCTGTACTAAACTGCAGTACACCTTGACAGTTTAAAATGCAATTAAAATATCAAACAATAGTAAAATCAAATGAAACTACCACCTATAGTTATTTAACAGAATTATTTTCACAACGGTATAGGGTTCCACACAATTTCATTTTCATACAGTGCTATATTTTCATTTAAAGACAGGTGTCGATATGGAATGCTGCTCTGGACTGCATTCCAGAGCCGCATTCTATGTCAGTTTTCGTTGTTGTGTTAATTAAGTATTGAAATATAAACCATACTAGGTTCTAGCTTATCAAGTTGGCTTCGATATGACCTATAGAATATCTCGTTTCGATTTACATCTGATTTAACGGAGATTTTAGAGCGCAACATGCACGGTAAATTCCAGATTCGACGTCGGCTTTTGGAAGCGACATTATGTGACAATAATCTCAGTATTTTAAACTTAAGTCTCTACAAATTAATTATTAATAGTAACAAAATCCCCTAAACACCATATATGAGCATTTTGAAAGAGTATTCATCCATGAATCACTTCGAACACCCGGATTACATTTACGGGTAATAACCGAAATATCGGTTCTATTTATTTGATTCGAACTAGACGACGTTTAATTAAATTCTATTTGGTATTGTTACGAATTAGAAGACCGAGTTGGGCTTCCACTCATTACAGTTAGACTATAAGGGTTGGCCAGAGGAAATGTTTGATTACACGTTTTCAATATAACTATACAAACATGCACAAATCATTTATCGTGATTACATCGATTAACTAATGTTTTACCATGAGTAAGCAAGTGGCAAGCTTTCGCTTTCCTGGCGATGATTGTGACGATGAGTAGCACGAGCATGATACGATAAGTAGCAGCAACATGGCGATGACACAATGATGGCGATCGCACGGACACGAACACAGCAAAGGTACGACCACAAGCACGGCACTTCATGGCTGCGACAGTGACCAACTGGCTTGGCCATGGGCTTTAGAGAGGAGGGTGATGGGCTCTGGTTCTGGGGAAGGTCGACGGCGAGGTAGGCGGCCAGAGGTGCTCGTCGCGGCGACTGCAGTGGGTTGGGTTGCAGTGGGAGGCAACGGAGACGTGGTGGATGCAGATTGGTGGATGGCTCGGGCATGGTGGTGGTGGAGGCGAGCTCGTCGACGATGTATGCAATGCTCGGTGGTGGGATGGGTTCGCCGGTGGGATGGGTTTGCCAGCGAGAGAAAGCGGCAAAGTAGCGGGCGACAATAGTTGTTGGGTGGTTGAGGAAGAGAGGAGGGAAGCTAGGAGCTCGGTGATGATGGCGGTGGTTGCTGAGATGGGGTCACCAGCGGCTAACAGGGGTGGATACGTCGGTAGCGGCAGCCATAGTCACAGAATTCGTGAATTATTCGTTGAATTCGTGAATTTTTTATCGGTCGATTAAATCTTCGAATTAATCGTCGTTGCCGAACGCGGCGAATAATTCCTGAATTATTCGAAAAAATAGCGATTCAGAAAATCAAAACCTAGCATCTCATATATTAATTTCTTGCTCGAAATCCTTCCCGAACATTTCCCGAACACTTACCGAATCTTTCCCGAATACCTGCCGATTTTTTCCGATTAGTTCTCCGAATCCGAATTTTCGACCTCGCCGAATTATTCCCGAATCACGAATTTGTGACTATGGCGGCAGCGGTGATGATCCTCAGAGGATGGGCGAGGTTTGTGGGTTGCGGTGTTGTTTGAGGAGTAGAGAGAGTAAGAGTTTGAGAATGAGAGAGTGAGATAAAGAGAGGAGCTTGGTCATGTGGGTGGCAAGGATCAGGAGGAGGAGATCTCGGGGTTCATTGGCGATGAGGCCACGTTGGCATGGATCGGTTCTCACGGGGGTAGACGCGGCGTTGGGTTTGGGAACGTGCGGGAAAGGAGAAGGAAGGAGGAAAGAGAGAAGGAAGAGAAGTTAGGAGGTGGAGGAGAAGATCTCGGGTTGGTAGGGCTCGGGAGCGGCGTCGATGAAGACCGGGTCTCGCGGGGGTGAGTGCGAGAGAGAAGGGAGCCGTTGAGCTCGTTAGAAGGAAAAGAAAAGAATAGTAGAGGAAGAAGAAAGAGAGGGGGATGGGGACGGGTCTGGTCGGGTCAGGTGCGTAGGTTTATACGGGTTCGGGCTGGAGAGAGAGAGGTTAGGGTTTAGAAAAGAATAGAAATAGAGAAATTGGAAAATTATATAGGAAATTAGATTAAGATTTAAAGGAAAAGAATTAGAAAATTTTGAAAAAATATTTAGGAATTTAATTTGGGAATTTGATCGAAAATTTATTGGGATTAAAATTTTCAAATACAGAAAATATAACGGAACTGGGGATTTACACCAAGCGAGGTGGAGTTTGAATTCCCGGTCCAAGTTTTGAAAGATGAGATGGTCGGTACTTTGATTCAGGTGGAGAGTCTAATAGAGCCAGTAGTGCAGAGGTCGAGGACAGTTCGACGCACAGGAGGGGTTAGGGACGAGTCTCCAAGGCAAGAGAATCGAGAGTTTGATAGAAAAACTGAATGTTTGATTCATGTCATGGATGGGGAGTTGCGTCAGTTGTAGCGGAGTATCGAGTAGGTTCCATCTCGGTATGGGATGGAGGAGATTCGGCCCGTATCTTCTCATTTAGTGGCACACTTCAGGCTTTCGGTATATTATTATCAGGTTTAGATTATGCTGGTGCTAAGGACAGATGGAGGCCGACGACGGGTTACATGTTGAGCATGGATGTAGTGCTAAGGAGATCTACGCTTCAATCCGGTATCGCGATTTTAACAATGGAGGAATGGTTGATAGCCGTCATGCAGGCGGTTAGAGATGCCATTGATTTGCGGAGATTGTTGGGTTTAGGAGTTCCATAGGAAGTGAGTATTCTTTTTGGAGGTCAGCAAGAATGTGACGTCACTTACGATGGTTGGTTGTCACGCCCCGCTTTTCGGTGTACGGCGAAGGGGACGCGACTGGTCCTGTCACGCCCCACCTCCAATACAGAGAGTATTGTCTGCTCTGGCTGAAACCGCACGGTTTTGTCCTTCGGGACGAACCGGACCCAACTAGGGGCCACTTCCCAGGGGGTCACCCATCCTAGGACTTCCCTAGCCCGAGCACGCTTAACTACGGAGTTCTCAAACTTCTGTAGTGCCAGTTCACTTAAAAGACGCCTCTGTATTGAAGAGTGATATCATTCCATTTATAATATATATCTGCCATCTTTCGGAATGTATTCCGAAAATTCCCCATTGTTCTACAGTAGGTCCCACGGACTCAAAAGGTGCCCCTCACGGATTCAAGAGGTGGCCCCGCCTACTTAACACGATACTTGGCATGGCACTTTGTTCCGTGCGGCACTTTGCTCCGTAAGTAAGAACCGGGTCCCGACATTCTCCCTACCTTTGAACAACGGTTTGTCCTCGAACCACAGACCTACTATTGAAAGACCAGCTCTGATACCATTCTGTCACGCCCCACCTCCAATACAGAGAGTATTTTCCGCTCTGGCCGAAACCGCACGGTTTTGTCCTTCGGGGCGAACCGGACCCGACTAGGGGCCACTTCCCAGGAGGTCACCCATCCTAGGACTTCTCTAGCCCGAGCACGCTTAACTACGGAGTTCTCAAACTCCTGTAGTGCCAGTTCACTTAAAGGACGCCTCTGTATTGAAGAGTATTATCATTCCATTTATAGTATAGATCTGCCCTCTTTCGGATTGTATTCCGAAAATTCCCCATTGTTCTACAGTGGGTCCCACGGACTCAAGAGGTGGCCCCCATGGATTCAAGAGGTGTCCCCCGCCCACTTAACACGACACTTGGCGTGGCACTTTATTTCGTGTGGCACTTTGCTCCGTAAGCAAGAACCGGATCCCGACAGGTCCGCTACGTATTTACTGTGAAGTAAATACGCTAAGCGTATCTAAGCAATATAAAAGTAATCACAAGAGACAAGAGATAATAAAACAACAACTTTATTTATTCACATTCTTTCTGTATAATGCATGGAAAGTAAATACAACTGAAATAAAAGCGATGCCTAAACAATGGCATAACAGGAATGTAAAGTACCGAAAGGAAAATGTACAATGTCTAGAGCTCAAGGTCTTCACTGGACTGATCCAAGTCTTCAGCTGTGGGCTCGATCTCTGAAGTGTCCAGATCACCTGACGACATTCAAAGAAGAAGGAAATAGAATGTCGTCAGCGAATAGGTCGCTCGGTAAGTCCCAAGGGTAAGAGGAAAGTAGAATAGACAGAATAAGAAGGTATCTTTAAAGTTGTATTATATTGTTGTAATGTTGTATTAACGCTGTTGTTTGTAGTTTGGTATAGAGGGATGCCAATGTATACGAGAGGAGTCTCTATATGCCAGAGACTAGAGGCAAGTATAGTACAAGGAACCGTTTATGCCACGGGACAACAACTGGATTCATGGTAGGTGTATTAAATCTTACTGTCTCGTGCCACTTCTAACACCTTCCGTACCAATCTACCCCTTAAAACCCCGTAGTGTTTTGATTGTATTGTATTGTAAATTGTATTGATTATATGATTGATTGACTGACCGAAACCATGATATCTGTAAATGGATGTAACCGTAGAATCATGTAAATGGAATAACTGGAGAATCATGTAAATGGAATGTATATCCATGGTTCGGTTAAGTCAAGCTGTATAAATTGATAATTGGATTCATGGATTCATGTTGAATTGTAATATTGTAGATTATAGATGGTACTTGAATCATATTCAAGTCAGATTATAATCAGACTCAAACCCGAGTCAGACAATTAGAATTGTAAATCGAAGTCCTGATTGTTTCTTAAACTTATATTTACTAGGTCCTTAGGGTAATTTATAAAACTTGAGGGTTTTTTATGTAAAAATACTTTTATATAGTTTTCAAGACACACCCCAAGTATTTATTATTCGTCTTTATAATTGTAATGAGTGTAAATTTTATTTTGTGATAGTTCTAGTGAAAATATCCTATTTTCATAATAAATGCTATTTATTTGAAATGTAAATTTTTCATGGTATTTTAGTGTAAAATGAATCTTGTGACATTTTTAGAAAAAAATAAAATTTTTATAATAATTCAAATTAGATATTTTTGAGTTACATATACATATATTTATATGAAAATAAATTTTAATATATTTATTATATTCTAGAAATTTGTTTTTCTTAAGATGTCGTATTTTAAATCTTTCGAGACCGAATGCTCCTTGCGGAGGTCTGCATTTCGCACTACTAAGCCCGAGAATGTGCGATGAACCGCACTATTCCGAACGGGTTCACCAAATGGGTTGTAGCTGCGCTTTGCAAAGATTTGTATAAATACTAATTATTAAGGGAAAACGGTTTTATTAATTATGGTATTTGGTTTTATTAATTATGGCATTTATTTGTAAAGCTGTCGATTTTTCCGTATTCTATGTTCTAGCGACAAGTTCAAATCGCCTCTTCACCTCAAATTATGGCCAGGTAAAGTGAAGAAAAGAGGAATCCGCTTACGAATCACCGTAAGACGAGCCTTTTAAAGTTACCTTTCTCACTTGTCTTGCCTAGACGCCACAAAGTCAGATTTAGATAAATGACTGAATGTTTACGACTTTCCTAATGAATGCGACAGTCCTTAATTGGATGAGTCTAGATATATTTTATTAGTTCAAAAGTTAATTATTTATAAAAATGTATCAATACTAAATCTTTTAGAAATGGTTTATTTAAGTAAAGTGTATTTAAATGAAAAGGTTGGTTTTCTCATATTCTAAATTCCCAAGATTATTGTACTATGTTTGCATATGAGCGTGTGAGGAGGTAGCTTGTTACCTCGTGATCTAATTAAAGGTATAGCAAGTTTAATGGAGTTCAATGTGAAATTGGAACAATGTGGTGTTCAAGTGAAAAGTACGATAAATGGCAATAATTATCATTTTATGAATTGAAACTTGAACAATTTGTTTGATTAGTGTTTAATAGTCAACATGAGAAAGTTTAAGCAAGATTGTATTAGCGAGAAGTGACATTTATAAGAAAAACCGAATCGGAAATCGTTTTTGTTCCGATTCCGTCGGGTTTTGTAAATCCGTATTTTTTTTAAGAAAAAGAGAGAGGTTAGAATGAGACTTACGGGTTTGGACAAACACGAGAGTGAGATGGAAGAAGAGGGATTGCTGATGTGTTGCTTCGACGTCGGGAGTTTTTAGAAAGATCGCCGGAAATTCCGCCGGGAAATCGTCGGAGTTTCGCCTCGTGCTCGTTTTCAAATTATACAAGTTTATGGAGGATTTTGAGAGAGTGGGCTCAGAATTTTGGGATGAGAGGGTAGGGGGTAGGGGTGTATTTATAGGGTCATGCTAGGATTACGGTAGGTGTAGGGGTTTTAATTAAAAAAATGTAAAAATATAATAAAATCATTAAAAATTGTATTAAATAGGTGTTACTGTGCTTTCTGGAACCGATGAGGGGAAAAGACACAATTTTTGTGTTGGAGACTCGGCCGTCCGGCCGGCGGCGCCGGCCCGAGTCGGCCGGCCGACTCGGGGGTCGAGTAGGTGGGGGGTCTCGAGGTGTAGTCTCTGGCATACTCAGTTTTTCAGATTCAGTTCAAAATTTGGGAGTCATCGCTGGTGGACTGTTGAGCTTCTATAAAATTTAGAACAATTAAATATTAAAAAATAATGTGGGGCAGAGAATTTGAACTCTGGTGGCTTGGTTCAGCAATGCAAGATATTACCAATGAGCTACAAGCTCCTTCTTGTAATTATGGTGTGAAATACATACTTAAAGAGATATCAGCAACATTAAATACTCCAAGTATACTTTGAATTTAAATCAATTCTTTGTACATTAAAAATGGAGTTGTTACATTGGTGCCCTAGAAGATCCGGCAGATGCGTTTTTAAGATGGTTCCTGTCTAACTTCAAGTTTTACCTGGTAGATTGTTGAGGTGTGTTCGGACTCATGGCGACGAAAACGGAGTTTCAAGTCGTTGAGAAAGTGCAGAGATTATGACGAATTTGAATCAAGATGAAGATTGTTAAATTTGATTTAAATTCGGATTAGTCAGGAATTAGTTAGGATTTAAATCTAATCTTTTTAATTTAGATTTAAATCTAATCTCTAGATTAAATTCATATTTATCTCTAATTTAAATATGAATTTATTTCCTACCATTTATATATCTTATATATATGAGGCTTTCTCTAAGAGATTTTATAGTATCCATAATTCTCTAATAATTTAGGGTTTGATTCGAGTGGGAGAGAACGACCATGCACGGTCGCGGATAGAAAGAAATTTTGTAAGAGGGTTTTGTTTGTAAAGGAGAGTGAGAAGCCGGTGTAATTTCTTGTAATTCTTTATCACAGTGGAAGTTCTCACCGTGGTTTGCAGGATTAGGTGCTAGTTGCGTCGAATCTGGGTAAATCTTGTGTGTTTTTGTTGGCGTGTTCTTTTCGTATGATCTGGTATCCGTCGGATAGTCTTTTTCAATCTACCCTAAAACAAAGATTTTGGATTTTCTGCTGCGCATAGATACGTAACCTATACAGTACTTTTTTGTAATTGTTTGGAATTCTTTCAGTCAAAATAATCCTTTTTTCTTTCTTCGGTTAATTTTACCGTCCTAAAGTTTCAGTTTAAATAAACTACCCTTAGATTGTTTTATTACTCATAACTACTTTGAATATTCCAAGAAAACTCTCCCGCATTTAGTTCTACATTAGAGGTAACTCTTATAAGCCATAGGCGTGCCTTTTTATGATCTACATACCCCTAACGTTTTAAATTACTCCATAAATCTGAATAGTATTTTAGATCTTTTTTTTTTATCTCATATTTTAGATTATACAATGTACAATTAGAATTAAAAGAGTTAAGTGAAGTTTGTTAAGGATAGTTTGCTAGAAACACTGAAATGAAAAGTGAGCGTAGTTTAGTGAAATTTACCCTTCTTTTCTCATCTTCTAAATACAAAAATGCGTAACCGCATGGTTTAATTGGATTAAAATCCCATATAGGACATTTATTTAAAACGTTTATCACTCTCTCTCTCTCTCTCTCTCTCTCTATATATATATATATATATATATATATGCCAAAGATATATAATGCCAAAGGGTTAGGACCACAAATTATGAGTTTCTTCTAACCCTTGGAAGTTAGCAACCGGTGGACTCAAACCGTGTCCTCTATTCCATGCTATACTAAGATGTCAGCATCTAAATATTTAAAAAATAAGCATAAATAAATATCTTAATCCTTATGAATGTTGCACTAGAAAACATCTTTGAATCCTTTAGTTTTTGTCTTGAATTGGGTGGGTTCAATGGATGCACATTTCAAACCTTCCCTTTTGTTTCTCCCTTCTCTCTCAAGTCTCATAGTTGCTCATCAAACTATTAATGCATCAGCATGCCAAAATAACACTATTACAATAATGTGTTGTCCCTACGGATTTAGCCGTAGCGCCAAACCACTGCCTCTACGGATATGTCCGTAGGGACATAAAATTCCCCTGTAGATGCAAAGGCCGCAGGTGCAAGTCTTCGTCCTGAACATGCCCATACGGAGTAATAATTGTCCCTACGTCTTACTCCGTAGGGACATAATATTTTTTTAATTTATTGGTTTATAAAATAAAATACTTGTCCCTACGGATTTATCCGTAGGGCTAATACTTACCCCTACGGATTTATCCGTAGGTCTAGATAAATGTCCTACGGATAAATTCATAGGGGCAAGTGTAACCCCTGTTACTGAATCCATATGGACAAAATATCAGGTATCCTGATATTTTGTCCCTACAGTAAACTTTGCCCCTACGGATTAATCTGTAGGTGCAACAACTGGCCCTATGGATTAATCCGCAGGAACAAAGACAAAATATCAGGGTTTTTTTATAAAAAAGGGGGCTTCCTGTTTTTTCCCTGTCCTGTGCACAATAATATATATATCATATAACCAAATACAGAAATATTTATAATCAACATCTCACGCATAATATATAAAACAAAGAAACAAACAAAATATGATATCAATCTAAATCATCGTAAATAAGTAAACAATCACAAATATCGTCCAAAATATACACAATATGTATAAGATAAGTACATACATCCTCAAAAAAAAAAAGCTATCCTAGTTTGGTCCAGCTTCTCCATCTCTGATAAATACCATAATCTGGCGCATCTGCTCCTCGGTGCAGTCCTGAGTCGTCAAAAACTTGACTAATGAAGGAACGGACTGTGCGGGAGTCTGAGCGGGCTGTGGAGCTGCAGGAGTGGTATGCGCAACCGCAGCCGAGGTACAGGCTTGCGGAGTCGCAGCCAAAGGAGATGCATGTGGAGCCGCAGCCGAAATAGCCTGTCGCATCTGTTAAATTGTGTGTAATAAACGAGTAAGAACAGTGTATTAGATTTTAGTCGAATTCGTATTATTATCAGGTTATTACGAAACCCCAATCTAAGAATACTTAGGGACTTAGGCCTCGTTTGGGTATCTAGTTTGGAAAACCGTAGTTTATTTTAATTAGATAGTTTTATGTAAGTATGATTAATCAAAGCTAAGTCTACAACCAAATAAGCTCAGGCTACTAATATTGCATATGTTACCATCTATAATGTGATATAATATTTTACTATTAAGTAATATACGTACCAATATCTCTTTCAACTTCTCGACGGTGGTCTTCAAGGCGGCAACATCATGCTTTAGACGTCGCTTATGGGGGCAGGGGAAGTAACCGTCGGAGTGGAGTCCAACCTCATATGGGCCCTGCTAGGATCCAGTCCCCGGCCTCTCTTCCAACCTACGTGGTGCCCTCCGTGTGCGGCGTCTAGGACTAGGGTCGGTAGCATCGGATCGGTCTGTCCAATAAAATCGATCCTCGATGCCTCCGTCTGCTCCACCACCCACTCCTACACCCATATTAACCATTAAAATATAAGTATATCATTTAAATTTGAACTTTTAAAAAAAAATTCAAACTTGTTAGAATAAATATTTACACTTACGCAATACTCCTGGGTAGCGGTGTCAGGGAATTGAAGCTCGCCCGTAGCGGGATCTGTCGTGCTGTCGTGGACGGCAAGATACGCGGTCAGCACGGTTGGTGTACCACCCTGCGTCAGGGTCTGAGCACCCTGCAATTCGCCAAAAATTTACATATATTATAAAATAACTCTTAATATTACATTATATCAAAATAGATCTATTGTAATTTACTGATACCTCCATGGCACGAGTAATGTTCCTCGAGCCACCTGTATAAGTGGGGCGACCCCTATTCGCCGACTTCCTATTCTTCTTATTTTGATCGGCCTGTTTCTGTACAACACATTCAGATTTAGTTTTCTAATTAAGCAACACAAAAAAATAAATTATATACTAAATAATGAATTACATTTAAATTACAAACCTGTTTGCGCTGAGAGTCGAAATATTGGCATAAGAGAGGCCGTGTATCTACGTCGACTCTCGTAAAGGCCGGAGTATGTAGGAGAGCCGCTCTCTCTGTCTCGGGGGTCGCCATCCATAGGAAATAGCAGTCGATCTTCAGCTCGTTCTTATTTTATCGGACCTTTGATTGCATGTTCTTCATCAGGCCCTGGTACAGAGCGTGAAATCGAGCACTCTCTCAGGATGATCAGGATCGGGTATAGGCTGAAAGTCGTAATCCAACTGCAAATATAAAAAAATAATGTATTTAAATTGCAAGTGTTAAATAATAATAAATATATTGGATAAGTTAAATGAAAATATATATTAATACACGAGCCTGATCCCAGAAGAGGGCAAATGAGCGCCGGTGCTGATCACCCCACTCAACGTGAAGTGGATACTTCTTTAGGATGCGGCTCCCATCCCCCATATACTGTCCGTACCTCTCGGCATAATCGTCAGTATAGCGATAATCGGGGGTAAAGAAGAGGGAGAATGGTGCCTCCCCCTAACTCTATCGGGTCTCAGCCTGTGGGACTGATTTGGCCCTCGAGTCCTCCTCTCGAGATGGGACTGCCCTGTATCTACAAGAAATATCAAGAAAAGCAATATTAAGACAAAGTGGTATTAAGAAATCAAGAATTAACGAAAATTGAAGTGCGATATATACCTCGGGTGACAGCAGCACGAGCCTGGGCCCGGGATGCAGCACGAGCGGGACGATAGTTCCTCCGGTGAGGAACTGCCGGTGACCCGGACGTGCACGCGTCCCCTCCAACTAGAATATAAACATTGACGATAAAATTACATGAAGTTCATATTTATTCTTAGAGAATATGTAAAATGAATAAATATTTTATATTTATTCATACTAACCTGCAGACTGAGCGGATGGTACAAAAGTGGCGGGAGTGGCCTCTGCGCCAGATGTGGACGCACCACCTATAATTAGACAATTAAAAATAGATTATATAAGTAATTGAAAAAAGAATGTGTATATCAATAATATAACATTCTAAATCAATATGCATGCAATATACGATATATAAACATACCCGTAGGTGCGGTGGTGGTCTCTGCCCGAGATGTGGAGGCACCATCTACAGCTAGACAATCAAAAAATGATTATCTAAGTAAGAGAAAAAAGAATGTGTGTGTATTTATGATATAATATTCTAAATCAATATGCAGCCACTATAGGATATATAAATATACCTGCAGGTGCGGTGGTGGCCTCTGCCTCTGACGTGGACGCACCACCAACAGCTAGACAATTAAATATTGACTATATAAGTAGTTTTGAAATAAATATGCGTGTATATCTATAATATTACATTTAAAATAAATATGCGTGCAATATACCTGGAGGTGTGGCAAAGTCCACACGGAAGGAGTCATCCGAAGGGGATACCGATCTGGGTGCAAGACCGGCCCTATGAAGTTCCCTACGCAGCTCTCCGGGTGGCAAAACCACTCTGCCTCTGCCGCGGCTTGTGCTCCTGCCGCCCCTCGCTGCTCCGGTCTTCATCATCAAACCTAGATAAGAGTACAATCATTACATATGCATGCAATATATGTATAGATCGTAGAAATGTGAAGTAATAATATAACATTACTGATAACCTTTTTCGTTTCGTGGACGCATTAGATATATCTACTTGGATTTCATCATCGATATCATTTCTAACCCACGTAACTTCACGATCGGTTGAAGATAACCCATCTTTTAAAACATACGGTCGGAGCACTCTAAGTCTTCTCTCCTCTTCATCCTCATCGATGTCCTCCATACGATCCTCAAATTCTGGGATATCGTAAATATCCCTGGGTTTCCAAGGGCATACGACACTTTATCCCGGATGCTTCAAGCACTGTGAGTAGTATACTTGGAATGCTTGGTTCGGAAAGTTAAATGGATCGTCCTGACCGTAAAATCGAAGTGTGTTCACACTATTCAATCCATATTTATCTTTCCAAGTTCCGATATTGTTTCTACACTTATCTGTATCGATTCGTGTATCGTACCAAGTACACTGAAATATATAAAACGGTTCTGATCGTCCGGAATATTGGATGCCAAGTATGCAATTTAAGTATCCATAATAAATCACACCATCCGACCCTACCGTCACAATCCCACTATTCTGAGTGGTTCGAGATGTTTCTATGTCCTTAACTTTAAATTTGTATCCAAGGACACCGAATCCTTTATAATATGCAACCTCCATACTAGGAAACTGAGCTAAACATCTTGAATCTCTCTCTAATGATGCAAACAAGTTCAGATCATGGATCTGACAAATCCAATTTTACGAAAAATACATAACGATATAAGTTGAGATTAAGACTGGTAGCAATAATATGTTATTCAAACAACTTACATGATCTGCAACCCAACCACAAAAATTATCCTAATGATATTTTTCCAATCGTTCATCATTCCAATCAGGACGCCCCTCACGTATCTCAATAATATGAATTATGTTCTCAACAATAAATTATAACATTAATATTATATCATTTCATATACACACAAACACAAATATAACAATTAATCCAAAAAAACTTACTCTCTAATTTCTTCAAGGCATACGCTATTGAGAAGGATAAACTGATATATCCTGTTGATAAACACTGTGTCTTCTCTCTTATAGGACGCTTTACCATATGGCCCGTCCTGAATTTTCCGAGGCCGGTTAAGCTTCGTCTCAATGTTCTCTTCCAGATAGCGGGAACAAAATGTGGTTATTTCATCTAGAAAATAAGCTTCCATGATAGAACCCTCTGGTCGATTTCTATTGCGTATATAATTTTTAGAGTGTAGAGGTACCTAAAGAAAAATATGCTAAATAAATAAAGACGGGCATATAGGACAACAATAATTTTACAAATTGAGTGAAACGAAAAATTCTACGTAGCTTTCGACGGGATACATCCATCGATATTGTACCGGTCCGGCTAACTTAGCCTCGGTTGCAAGATGAACCGTCAGGTGTATTATGATATCGAAGAATGACGGTGGGAAAATACGTTCAAGCTTGCAAAATATCAATGAAATAGAATTTTCTAGATTCTCCAGTGTCACAACATCCAGGGTTTTAGCGCAAAATTCTCTAAAAAAGCAACAAAGGCCGTTGATTACTAGACCAACCGATTCGAGAAGGGAAGTCCTGGGGGTTAATGGGAGAAGGTGCTCCATAATAATATGGTGATCATGACTTTTCAGCCCATTGATCTTGCCTTTCACAATTTTTATCTTCTTGCTAAATGATCTTGAGAAACCCGTGGGAACTTTCAAATCATGCAACACCTACAGGAAACTTTTCTTCTCCGGCTGTGACATATGATACGCGGTATTGGGAAGTATAAACTTGCCTGATTTACCCGCTATCGGTTTAGGATGCAATTCACTTCTAATTTCCCAGTTCTGAAGATCCATCCGAGCACGGAGGTTGTCTTTCGATCTTCCGTCTTTACAAAGAAGCAAGTTGAGTACGTGCACGGATACTCCCTTCTCTATGTGCATAATGTCCAGACAATGACGCCCTAAATTTGTTGACCAGTACGAAAGCTTGTAAAAAATGCTTAACTTTTTCCAGTATGGTGGTCTGACCTATTTTGCCGGATCTATCTCGAAGGTCACATTGTTATAACCATCCTACTGAGCAGTCACGTCCTTTCCGAACAATGACGCTGGAGATCCAAGAAGCTTCTGATGACCATTAAAGTGAGCAGCGTCTAACCTGTAGGGATGATCTAGTGGCAGGAAACGCTGATGATTTTAATAACAAACCTTCCTGCTAAAATTCAACCATTTCGATGCTGTATATTGATGGCAATAAGGGCATACTTTGTGACCATGTACAGACCAACCTGATAGCATTCCATACGTAGGAAAGTCATTAATTTTCCATATTAAAGTCGCACGTAGTGTGAAGGTTGTATCTGTGTTTGCATCGTAAGTCTCTACACCATCAATGAATAAAGATTTTAACTCATCGATCAGAGGTCGTGGATAGACGTCGATATTATTTCCCGGTGAGTTTGGTCCATTAATAAGAAGAGGCATCATAAAGTAGGATTGATCCATAACCAACCAAGGCGACAGATTATAAATTATCATTACAACGGGCCATATGCTGTGGCTTCTAACCATATAGTTGAATGGGCAGAAACCATCACCAGCGAGTCCGAGCCTAACATTGCGAGGATCATTACTGAATATTTCGTGCCTCCTATCGAAATCCTTCCATGCTAGTGAATCTCTTGGATGACTCATTTTTCCATCTTCACTTGGAGTAGCACGGTGATGCCAAATCATTACCTCAGGCATCATAAAGTAGGATTGATCCATAGCCAACCAAGACGACAGATTATAAACTATCATTACAATGGGCCATATGCTGTGGCTTCTAGCCATATAGTTGAATGGGCAGAAACCATCACCAGCGAGTCCGAGCCTAACATTGCGAGGATCATTACTGAATATTTCGTGCCTCCTATCGAAATCCTTCCATGCTAGTGAATCTCTTGGATGACTCATTTTTCCATCTTCACTTGGAGTAGCACGGTGATGCCAAATCATTACCTCAGCTATTTTCTTGCACCTGAATAGTCTCTGCAGCCTCTGTGTTATGGGAAAGTATCGTGCTATCTTGACAGGTATATCGGGCTTCTTATCAGATTCTTTCGGCTTATACCTGACCTCTCCGCATGTTGGACACTATTTCAAATTTGAATTCTCTTTCCGGTACAACACGCAATCTTTAGAACATGCATGAATCTTCTTACACTTCAGACCCAAATCAGACATCATCTTTTGGGTTTCGTACCATTTGTCGGGCACATTATTTCCCGGGGGCATAGAATCTTTCAGGAACTTCACAAACATCGTGAATGACTTGTTGCTCCATCCATTTAGGCACTTAATCTGGAAAATTTGGACGAACCATGGTAGGGTGGAATACTTTGCATTCTCATAAATTGGTCTTCTAGCATCATTCATGAACTTCTCATACTTATCCGCACGCGGTCCTTGGCCGGAAGGAATGTCATCTTCGGTAGGGATACTATCACCTAGGGCAGCCTCTACCATATCCTCCATTTCTTCTCCTGGAAAGAAGTTATCGTTTTCTTCTTCTTCTGCCGCATTACCATATTCTCCTTCTTTTTCTGCCGCATTACCCTCTTCTTCTTGTCCTTCCCCATGATATAGCCAAGTTGTATAAAGTCTAGTAAAACCATATTTAATGATGTGAAGCTCTATGATTTATTTTCTGCCAGAACTTATTCCAACATCTATCGCACAGGCAGTGAATCTTCTCTAACACGATCTTATTATGTGCGCGTGCAAATTCAATGAAAGCAGCAACTCCTGTGACAAACTTAGATTGCATGCGTTGTTGCCAATCCACGTACATCCAGTCCTTAACTCTGATGTACTCATGGGCCATGTTAGACTGTATAACATATAAATTGTAGATTATGGTGGCTATATTAAGAAATCTAGGAACGGGATGGTTGCTGACAAAGAAGAAAATCCGTAGCGGCAAGTTTGTCGTTGAAAACAATAAATTATCGATAAAAAAAGTTAGATTTGAAGATACCCAAGTATGAGTTGTATTCTGTGTATGTGTGTTTCAATTTATGATTTCGCTGAAATGTAGGGTTGTTAGTGTGTATGTACTTTGTGTGTGCGTTTATTGTGTATTCATATTGTATTTGTGTGTTTCGGCTGTTGGGGGTAAGGCTTCTATCCCATTAAGAATCTATAGAGCAGACACTTGTTCCCTTATAAAAAAAAGGATGAGGGAAAGTTCCCCACTAAAACAGCCCCACGTGTTTAACACGTGAGTGCCTATATGCAACGCATTTAGGCACAACAATTAAAACAATTTCTAGGCTAAAGCAGCCCCACGTGTTTAACACGTGAATGCCTATATGCAACGCATATAGGCACTGCAATTAAAAAAATTGGTAGGCTAAAACAGCCCCACGTGTTTAACACGTGAGTGCTTATATGCAACGCATGTAGGCACATCAATTAAAACAATTGCTAGGCAAATAAGCCTCACGTGTTAATCACGTGAGGGCATTTCCGTAGAATTAAATTCTACTCAACAAGGAACCAATCCAATGGTGATTAAGCATATAATTAAATTCTATTGAACTTTTAAATAAGAAATGATATTTTCTGTTAAACATAAAGTTGGCGGATCAAAGATCCCATAAATTGGAAAATATTTTTCATATCTTTTATAACAAAGAAAGATTGTGCTCCGTCAAACCAAGCACCCTTGGATTAAAAATCCAACGGTGATTAAAAATCACTAATCTACAGAATAAATTCTGTATGGGAAAATATTTTCCTAATCTTGTTTAAGAAACAAGAAGATATGTTCTGTAAGACGGAAACCCTTGGATCAAAGATCCAACAGTGGGTGAAACCCCCAAAATCAACTAGGATCTCTCAATGAGAGATTTCCGAAAACCAATCAACAAACTTCTCTCTACTATATAAAGAACCCATGATTTCAAGTTAAAAAAGAGAAGAAGAAGGAAAAAAGGAAAAAGAGAGAGCTACCCAGAGAGACTTAAAGAATATACAAGGAGAGAATTTAATTCTTAGAAGAAAAGACTTGTTCCTCTGAAACACTAGGTAAAGAAAAAAAAAACGAAAGACTGTTCTTTGCATCTCTAAGGGTTTAACTCTTCATCAAAGAACTCAGTTCTTCCTCTGGTTGAGATCGGCAGAGGCAGATATCCCCACAAGTTAAGAATTTAATTCTCATCGGGGATATTCTGTCATGCAGATTCAAAGTCTAGGGGAAAGAACTGAGTTCAAAGAGTTTAACTCTTACAAAAAAACACATATGGGAATTTAATTCCTCTAAAAAAAATTAGGGTTTAACCCTGTAAGAAGAATTTAATTCTTGCAAAGAAACAAAAGGAGAACTTGTAAAGGAGAACTTGATTCCTAAGAACCACAGAAGAATATCCTGGTGATTTGTTATAGTGTTTAACACTATAGCTATACTTCACGTGTTCTCCACGTGAGTGTTTCTAATGAGCAAAAAGAAAACGGCTGAGACTACAACACGTGTTTCCTATGCGAGTGCTTAAAAAGGGGAGCAAGGAACACTCCCTAAGACAGTTACGTGTTTTGCGCGCTACCCTCAATCAAGTGCTTAGCACTTCTGTAAAAGAAAGGGAAAATTAAAGGGCATTGCCCCATTTGACGCGTCTCACGTGTTTTATACGCGAGCGCTATGAGAACCAAGTGCTTAGCACTTACATGAAAGGAGAGGCAATAAAGCCAAAAAGCAAAACCCAACTTTAGGGCTCCTCACATGCACCACGTGAGCGCCACAAAAATTTAGTGTTTAACACTATTTCAGTGCCCGTATGAAATGCACGTGAGCATGGTATGTCTCAGCACATTAATACTGTTGGGTAAATGTAGAGACCCAGACCTAGTCCAACCTGACTAAGAGAGTCAAGACCCCTCTGTGCTCATCATTCCCTCAAGTTGGTCTTAGTCCCCAGCGTGACTAATGGTTCGTCAACTGATGATATTCGAAATGATGTCCATCCCATACCTCCCAAGATAATCTTAGTCTCCAAGATGACTACTTATTCTCAGATGATTCACCATGATCCTCTTCCTCAAACACGGGAATTGGTTTAAGGGTATATCTCTCTACAACTCTGACACATGTCGTTGTAATTCTTCAACGTCTTCAGAGAGGTGGCGGGTCCCGACAACCAACTGTTTTTGGGTGCACTTCCTAAGTTGACGTGCACACCTTAAACCAAACCACACCCCTGTAAGGTGTTTTCCGTCACCCCATTGAGATGGGAATATGCGCGCGCTTGTCAGGCATACTACGGATTCCTCTTGCCTAGGGTAGGCTGGGGTTTATTGATCGTGGGGATCCGAATCTCCGGCAGCCACGGACTAAGCTTCCGTTAATTACCCCTCGCCTTTGGAGCAAGAGAATCTCCGATTAATGGGTTAAACTGGTCATGCGAACTCAATGTGCGGTGTTGTGTTTTGAAGGGGTTTTGGATATATCGGGGGCCCCGCAGAGTTTTTACGGGGGTCCCGCAACCCGGATAGCGGGCTAGGGGTCAAGGGGGATAGCAGCCCCCTTACGGGGTGCGGGGCAGCGCCCCGTTAGAAATTTTTTCTAACAGAGGAGGTGTTTTTAGTATGGAGTATATGTGTGTGTGTATGTATGTATGTGTGTGTGTGTGTGTGTGTATGTATGTATGTATGTATGTATGTATATATATATATATATATATATATATATATATATATATATATAAGGGAAAGGGCATCCAAAGGATGCGTGGGGGCCAGTGCCTCGCGTGTTTAACACACGAGCGCTGGGCGCTTAGGCGCTGGCGCACCACGTGGCCGGCACGTGGGCGCAGGGCGCTTAAGTGCTAGGCGCTCGAGCGCTAGCGCACCACGTGCCCGGTACGTGGGCGCTCGGGCGCTTGGGCGCCGGTGAGGAAAAGGGGGCTTTTAGTCCCAGAAATAGGATTTAAAATCCAAAAGAGGATTTAGAGTGGAGTTGAACTCCTAATATGTTTTGGAGTTGATGAAAGGGGTTCTTCTTTGGAGCCCTGGGTCTTCCCCAAAATGGGGTTTTCGGAGATGGGCCTCCTTCTTCCTCCTCTGTTGGTAGGATCTTGAAGATCAAGAGATATGAGATTTTAAAAATCTCTTCTTTTTGAGATCTGATGGGAGATCTAAGCTCCCCTTTGTGGGTTTTGTGGTGAAAAACAATTTAGTTTTGGAAAAGGAAGAGTAAAACTCTTGATTTAATTCAAAAGAAAGAAGAAGGTTTAAAACTTTCAGAAAGGGGAAAGAGGCACAAACCCTAGATTTTGAGGGGAATGAAAAAGTATATCTTTTATTCATCAGCAATTTGCCTTTTATAGGCTTACATATTTACATATAGCCCATTGGGCTTTACAAAATGGCATTTTGCCCATCCCATAGCTCATGTGCCATTTCTTTTTGCACATAAGCCATGGGCTTTACAAAAATTTGGCTTTATGCCCATTCATGCATAAAAATTACATAAAAATTATTTATTACATGATTTTTATTTCGGCATAGGGGAGGTCGGCCGCGGGCTCGACTTGGGCATGGTCCCACTTGCTTGGGGTTGACCTTGACTTTGACTCGGTCAACCGGGGTGCAAATTTAGACCCCAACAACCCCAAATAGGTGTATCCCATATCATCGCCGTACATCCCGTCACGTAACAAATACACAGGCATAAAATGGTGATCTGCGGACCGTAACGTTCTCAAACTATTACGGACCGAAACATCCTTAAACTAAACCCTCACCTCAAAAAGGGTGATCTACGGACCGTAACGTCCTCAAACTACTACGGACCGAAACTCCTTTAAACTATAACGGACCGAAATGTTCTCAAACTAAACGTTGCCTCCAAAATGGAGACTACGGACCGAAACGTCCTTAAACTAAACCCTCACCTCAAAAATGGTGATCTACGGATCGTAAACGTTCTTAAACTAACAACAGACCATAATGTCCTTAAACGAAAACACTGAAGCCTGTAATACCCAGTTCTTTTTGTACACCAATGCCCGTATTCTTCATAAAGTATTACTTACGAAATTTATTTATTTTTATTTATAATTATTTTATTGCTTTTAAACCCCAAACCCAAATCTCAATCCCTTTTATTTTATGTCGCAGCCCACTCCCTTCCCTTTTCCTAATCTTTTTCCCTTCACATTTTCTTTTCCTAAACCCTCTATAACCCTAATTTATCTAAAACCATTTTTATTTTTCTCCCTTTTATTTTACCCTAAGACTCGGCCCAACTTCCTATTCATTTTCCCCAAATTCATTCCTATTCTTAATTAACTCCAAGCCAAGAAAAAAATAAAATATAATTTCCCCCATTTCCTTTTCCCCTACAAATAAATTCCCCTTTATCAAATAATCACTGGCCCAAGCTCCTTTCCTCCGGCCCACTCTCAATTTTTTCCTTCGAATTTTTTCAAAAATCGCCGGCCCAATTTCCCTCCTCAGCCCAAAAGAAAATAATAAAAACAATTTAATTAAACCCCAACTCCCTTCGGCCCGGCCCGTTCCCGCCTAACCCGACACGGCCCGCTTCGAAACCTCCTTCTTCCCTCACGTTACTTTCCCGCTCGATCTTCCTCCTTCACACCCACGTTCCCGAGCCTCCCTCTCGCGCCCACGTCGCCGCGCCGTTGCCCCACGTCTCCGCGACCCCGACCCCGACCGTGCGCCCTCAACCTTTTCTCATCTCAAACTCTCTCCCCCTCATCACACTCTCTCTCTCTCAAACCTCCTCACCCTCCATAAAACCTACTGTCTCGAGCTCTCAACCCCGCTCACCTCACCGACGACGACGACGACAACCTCCTCGTCGACCCCATCTCCTCCCTACCACCACCGCACAACCCTCTGCACCTCCACCTCACCGCAACCACCACCCAATACCCCAAACCCACCGATCTCCCTCTCCTTTCCTCCTCACTGCAGCCGCCTCCGGCGACACCATCTCCCTCTACTTCAACCACACGCCGCCATCCTCCTCCCTGAACCCACTACTGACAGCACCGCACCATCCCGTCTCCTCCATCGCAATATCTCACTATCCCATCTCCGCTCTCTACTCCTCAACACCATCACCATCTCCGCCATACATCGAACGAGCTCCCAGGGGCCATCACTGCCACCTGCAACACCTCGACAGCACCTCATTACTGGCCCTGTCACCACCATTGCCTCGCCAGCAGCCTCATCCCTCTCGAACTCCTCAAATCCAAGCTCAACCCCCATCAAACACTTAGTTGCCATCACCGTAACAGCCACTGTTGATGACTTTATAGTCGACGCTGTTGTCATTGCCATCTCTGGGGTCATCACCGTCACCGTAGTAATCGCCGTCGCACCCACCGAGCCATCGAATCCAAGAGCCCAAGCCCGAGCCCGAGCCGAGGCCGTGAACCCTAGCCACGCCGTTTGTCGCGCGTTCGTACCGTTGCCACTACCGTGCATCGCCAAAGCGTCTCCAGGTAAGTACCCTACTTGCTACATGCTAGTTTATTTCCGTTACAAACCAAAATCGTATTAATTCCATGTTTACCATTCACGAAAACCTATATGACATAACTGTTCGATGTAAAACCCGAATGAAAACCTTCATTTAATTTGACAGAACTTAATTGTATATTCTGGCCCGTATGCCAATGAGCACTGTATAGAAATTTTACTGGAAAATACAATTGTTAATGGCTTAAACGAACACCCCCAAATACACCCGTAAAAACTGGGAATTTCCCGTACCTGAAACTTGTAAAAATTATAATTAATTGTGTATTTATTGAAATGAGGCGTTCAAGAGCTAAAATCGAAGCCGACTCGACGACCTATAACCCTATGCAAGTTCTTAATTGTTTCTGTACTGATACTATGATGAGAATTGGTTCGGAGAGCGGCTCCGGACTGCTGTCCAGAGCAGCTCTGGTTGTTGTTTTCTGTCTCGTAATACTTACCCCTTCGCTGCCTGAACTCGTATGTTGCGGAGCCCTACATTGTATTGAAGATAAAACTGTTAGCTAAATAACGCAAGTGATTTCACCCCTTTATGTCTTCGTTTACTATTTAAAATACAATTTAAAGGAACGGGACGTATAGCAGCCCCAAACAGAACCAGAACTGACACCCTAGTGTTGAAAAGCGTATAACTTCTGACGTACAGAAGCGATTGAGAATCTGTCTATTGCGTTGGAAACCTTATTGAAAAAACTATATTTCATTCAACTGTAGCGTTGCTAATTTCTGATCTTAACTGGGATTAAAACGCGTTACCAAACGGACTTCCGATTCTGAAACCGGATTTCCAGCAGTGAACACTTAAAATGAAATGGCCATATCTAGTGATCCTGAAACCCGATTGACGTGAAACCAAATTTTCTGGATAGATACTCAAACATAATACTTATCCCCTTTTCATTGTTTCGCTAAATTTTGCACGTATGATTTATAATAAATTATGCAAGTGGTAGGACTCTGAGTGAGGATATCTTAATCAAGCCTGAATTATCGTATTTCTCATCACATTATATACATGTCGTTGCATCGGTAACCTAGTGATTATGTGCATTACCGTATTAGGTATTAGTAGTGATTATGACAAGTACGTTAGTGGTTGAGCATGAATGGATAAGTGAAAGTGACGCGTACTTGTACACAATCAGTGAACCCTATTGATTTATTGCATTGTCGACGTCTGTGGGACGTGTATAAGTGTGACTATAATTGGTATGGGATAATTATGGAAGCACTTGTATGGGTGTCATAGGTAAGACACCAAACATTTTCCATTTATCTTGGGTATCGGTCGGGACATGCTTGATGGAGATCCTGTCTCCAGTTCTCGCGCAGACTTGTCATGTATCGACCGGTATTTGAGTTTATGGTTGGCGTTTGATGTAGACTACGGGGTGTGGGGTAGTTTGAGTGTGAGTTCAACAGAATCTCGGGAGTCCCATGCCGACATATATGGAGATATATGGAGATTTACAGGGATATCACTGATTATTATGAGCGACTCGGGCCCGTGTTCCCTTACCCTTGGGTCCTACCCTTGGGTGGGGGATACTCACGAGTGGTTGACTCTCACACTTGGACCGACGATAGGCTTAGTGACCGGTACAGTGAGACTTAGAGACTGATAGAATTAGTGACATTGACATGCATCGTTTACTGATTTGACATACCTGCTATAATGTTTACCGCGTTACTGTTTACCTGTTCTTTTAGCTACTTGCATTGGCTACTTCATTTTCACGTCTTTACCCTTTTGATTATTGTTGCGTATTCTTTATTATTGTATGAGTTGCCATTTGTATCTGTACATATATTGCTATCGCGTCGCTCTGACGACCTGAGTATGCATGCTCAGAGTGAGGAGTGGGTCTAGCTTGGACCAGGACCAGACGTACATCACGGACATCTTGATCAGCTATCCAGAGCTATACTCTTTTGATCTCCATCGGGTTAGTTCTTTGTATTTGTTTTGTACCAGTTACTGCATTTCTCATTACCTGTGCATTGTTTACTGATTACCACGTAAAGCTAGAAGCCGAAGTGTGACTACGGAGAGATATTATCTCGACCGTAGGAGCATGGCTGGCCTTGCCAACCCCTCGTATTCCGTATTTTGGGAAGCGGGGCGTGACATGGTTTTGTTGGTATCAAAGCCAGGTTTTGCTATGATTGGGATTGCAGTTTCTGAGTAGAGCTTGACAATTTAAGTCGCTCTTTCGTCCCAGATTGCGAACTGTTATGTTTGACTTGAATCTTTATTATTCGCCATGCTATATGTTGACTCCATCCGTTAGAGTTTTGGGTGACTTAGTAGTGTTACGTGGTTGTAATTATGAACTGCAGTATAGCTACAATACTGTACTCTATTGGGTAACTTGGAGTTCTAAATTTGTTTTTCCGTTTGAATGAGTTTCACCTCACCCGATATTCTTGTTCCATTTTCAATTTTATATCTTGTTCTGATTTTTCCCCTATATCTTATGCCGTCCAAAAGTTGTTGTTTCAGGATCATATCTTCTAACGACTCTTCCTCTATCTCCACTCCCCGGAGTCAGACCGTAGAGATTCTGAATGCACTGCAAAGTCTGAAGGAAGCCCAGGAGCGAACAAACGACCTGTTAGCTGAGGGACTAAGAAGGCAGACGACTCAGGCACCAGCGGAAGTCCCCAATCATAAAGGGATCCCTGTTAGACGAGGAAAAGAGGTGAAGATGAAGCGCCCACTTGTTCCCCCGCGACAGAAGCAGCAGAAGACCCAATGTTGTGGGTACTACAAGAAGCCAGGACACCTTCAGAGGGATTGTCGCCGCGCCAATGGGAGATGCCTGATTTGCGGATCCAGCGAACACTTTATCAATGATTGCCCTAGAAGGAAGGAGCTACAAGGAGGCGGTTCGTCCACACGCTCCACTTCTGCTAAGTGATGGTTATTTCGTAGTTCGAGCGTTGAAGAACAGTGCGGACCCTGTGCAGGATTCAACTCGCGAGACTGGAATGCAGCAGTCCAGAAATCAAAGAAGAATTATCACGTTTTCTACTTTCAATAAAGATGTTGTCACTTTTTGTAAATATTTCTTTTTGTTTGAAATCTTGTATCCGTCGAACTTTTAACTGAATGCAATAAAACTCTGAGTTGTGATGTGTGTATCGTTCTCTTGCTTCTCACTTTATTTATACTATTCATTGCATCAGCATTTTTACATTTTAATTTTTCCGTCCTTGCCTCCAGCATATCCTCCCTGTGCCACCGTATCCTCGGATATCTTCTTAATGTGTCCCACTGCCTAATCATGACTCCCTCTTTTCAGGTCATGGCTCACTTTGGAGAAGCGCCGCCTCTGGATGAGGACACACGGTCGTGCGTTTCCTCGGACTACATACCGGTAAGATCAGATGACGAGATCAATAGCTCACAGGTTATTTTCAGAAACAACGATTCCGAGGGTGAGGGATTCGCAGCCCCAGAAGTCAACATAATCAGCAACTCTGACGACGATGAGGAAGACCCCGAAAAGGACCCGATGGAAGAAAATCCTGGAGAGGAAAACCTTGGGGAGAATCCAGTGGAAGAAAATCCTATGGAAGAGGATCCAGCAGAAGAAGATCACGTAGAATCAGACCTCGATGAAGAAGCTCCAGCCGAGGAAGAAGGGCCAGAAGAAGAAGACCCCATGGCAGAAGAACTTCCAGTGACGATCCCTGCGAGGCGATATGGGAATGGACGCCCCTATCTGAGCGCGCGAGCCTACCGTAACCTGCTGAACCTCCACAACCGTGACTGACGTGATTAAGCTTTCGTCTCCTCTGGCCAAATAAAATCTATGTATAGTTTAGGGCTATCTTTTATTCGTCGTGGATGCCCTGTTCAGACTTTTCTGAAATGAAATAAATTGCTGAGTTTGCTAATCTTTTGATTTTTGGGTCACATGATGCTTGATTGTTTCCCCTATACATTTATTTTCCTTCTGAGATCCCTGACTGTCCACCCCTGCACCTTGTGCTGTTTTGATTCTCGCTTAGATAAAAAAAAGCACCGCACCTCGATCTTTTGAATGGGCCACCCTTCATCCTTCGTATGTGCCTCGTTTGAGATCCTTCTGGAGGAGAAATTAATAGTGAAATTTCCGAGTTAGCCAACCCTTCGAATTTTTGATTCACATGATGTACCGACCGTTTTCCTTCCCATACATCCCTTCCCCTCCTGTGGTTCTTTGCTGCTCACCCTTACACCCTGGGCTGACCCGACCCCGGCCTCTTCGACCTTCAATTTAAAAGTGTCACACTCCGACCTTTTGAGTGAGCCATATTCCATCGTAATCCCTATCCTGGCTAGCTTAATACATCTTTGTGTTATTTCCTGTTACCCTAACTATATTTAGGGACATCGTTATTCAAAAATTTAGTTTTCATTATCTTGTATTTATCGAAAAGTACGTGTTATTAACTATCTCCATTTTATGCATTTCAAGTACTTCACTACTAATCTTCCCATTATTTTCGATAGCGCAACTATATAATGCACATATTATTTTATGCTATGTTTCTTATTTTCACCATGTCGATTTTCTAAGTTACTTTAAAATTTATTTTTCTTTTGACCGATACATTATACTAGGGTGTTTTAACCTATCGACAAATACTTCACCATTTTAATATTGTTACTTTAGTTTTCTCGGGTATTATACTTATAGGTTGCTATTATAGATGGTTATGTCTGATGCTATTATCTTAGCCGCGCTGGTTCGATATACATATGTATACATATATTTTGGGTTTCGATTTTATCGAGCACGCCTCGAATATTATTGTTTGTTATTGCTATTTTTATTCTCTTATGCATGTAGTTTGCCCTTATGATTGAGTCTGCCTTGTATTTACTTAGACCTGCCCTTTGTTACGTTAGTTTTATACATTCATAGACCTTCAATCTTTACCTATCTATTTTAAGTAAATCACTATGTGTTAGTGTTCGATATCGTAACTTTTCGCTTATTATTTTATAGCTTATCGTTTCTTTTAAATTTCGAGGACGAAATTTTTGTAAGGGTGGTATGATGTAATACCCAGTTCTTTTTGTACACCAATGCCCGTATTCTTCATAAAGTATTACTTACGAAATTTATTTATTTTTATTTATAATTATTTTATTGCTTTTAAACCCCAAACCCAAATCCCAATCCCTTTTACTTTATGTTGCAGCCCACTCCCTTCCCAATTCATCAAAGTCTTTTCCTAATCTTTTTCCCTTCACATTTTCTTTTCCTAAACCTTCTATAACCTTAATTTATCTAAAACCATTTTTATTTTTCTCCCTTTTATTTTACCCTAAGACTCGGCCCAACTTCCTATTCATTTTCCCCAAATTCATTCCCATTCTTAATTAACTCTAAGCCAAGAAAAAAAATAAAATATAATTTCCCCCATTTCCTTTTCCCCTACAAATAAATTCCCCTTTATCAAATAATCACTAGCCCAAGCTCCTTTCCTCCGGCCCACTCACATTTTTTTCCTTCGAATTTGTTCAAAAATCGCCGGCCCAATTTCCCTTCTCAGCCCAAAAGAAAATAATAAGAACAATTTAATTAAACCCCAACTCCCTTCGGCCCGGCCCGTTCCCGCCTAACCCGACCCGATCCACTTCGTAACCTCCTTCTTCCCCCACGTTACTTTCCCGCTCGATCTTCCTCCTTCACACCCACGTTCCCGAGCCTCCCTATCGCACCCACATCGCCGCGCCGTTGCCCCACGTCTCCGCGACCCCGACCACGACCGTGCGCCCTCAACCTTTTCTCATCTCAAACTCTCTCCCCCTCATCACACACTCTCTCTCAAACCTCCTCTCCCTCCAGAAAACCCACTGTCTCGAGCTCTCAACCCTGTTCACCTCACCGACGACGACGACGACAACCTCCTCATCGACCTCATCTTCTTCCTTCCACCGCCGCACAACCCTCTGCACCTCCACCTCACCGCAACCACCACCCAATACCCCAAACCCACCGAGCTCCCTCTCCTTTCCTCCTCATTGCAGCCGCCGCCGGCGACCCCATCTCTCTTTACCTCAACCACATGTCGCCGTCCTTCTCCCTGAACCCACTACCGACAACACCGCACCACCCCGTCTCCTCCATCGCAACATCTCACTATCCCATCTCCGCTCTCTACTCCTCAACACCATCACCATCTCCGCCATACATCGAACAAGCTCCCAGGGGCCATCACTGCTACCTGCAACACCTCGACGACACCTCATTACTGGCCCTGTCACCACCATTGCCTCGCCAGCAGCCTCATCCCTCTCGAGCTCCTCAAATCCAAGCTCAACCCCCGTCAAACACTTAGTTGCCATCATCGTAACAACCACCGTTGATGACTTTATCGTCGACGCTGTTGTCATTGTTATCTTTGGGGTCATCACCGTCACCGTAGTAATCGCCGTCGCACCCACCGAGCCATCGAATCTAAGAGCCCAAGCCCGAGCCGAGGCCGTGAACCCTAGCCGCACCGTTCGTCGCGCGTTCGTACCGTTGCCGCTACCGTGCATCGCCAAAGCGTCTTCAGGCAAGTACCCTACTTGCTACATACTAGTTTATTTCCGTTACAAACCAAAATCGTATTAATTCCATGTTTACCATTCACGAAAACCTATATGACATAACTGTTCGATGTAAAACCCGAATGAAAACCTTCATTTAATTTGACAGAACTTAATTGCATATTCTGGCCCGTGTGCCAATGAGCTCTGTGTAGAAATTTTACTGGAAAATACAATTGTTAATGGCTTAAACGAACACCCCCAAATACACCCGTAAAAACTGGGAATTTCCCGTACCTGAAACTTGTAAAAATTATAATTAATTGTGTGTATATTGAAATGAGGTGTTAGAGGGCTCAAATCGAAGCCGACTCGACGACCTGTAACCCTATGCAAGTTCTTAATTGTTTCTATACTGATACTATGACAAGAATTGGTTCGGAGAGTGGCTCCGAACTGCTGTCCAGAGCAGCTCTGGTTGTTGTTTTCTGTCTCGTAATACTTACCCCTTCGCTGCCTGAACTCGTATGTTGCGGATCCCTACATTGTATTGAAGATAAAACTGTTATCTAAATAACTCAAGTGATTTCATCCCTTTTTGTCATCGTTTACTATTTAAACTACAATTTAAAGGAATGGGACGTATAGCAGCCCCAAACAGAACCAGAACTGACACCTTAGTGTTGAACAATGCATAACTTATGACGTACAGAGGTGATTGAGAATCCATCTATTGCGTTGGAAACCCTATTAAAAAACCTATATTTCATTCAACTGTAGCGTCGCTAAATTCTGATCCCAACTGGGATTAAAATGCATTACGAAACGGACTTTCGATTCTGAAACCGGATTTCCAGCAGTGAACGCTTAAAATGAAATGGCCATATCTAGTGATCTTGAAACCCGATTGACGTGAAACAAAATTTGCTGGATAGATAATCAAACATACTACTTATCCCCTGTTCATTGTTTCGGTAAATTTTGCACGTATGATTTATAATAAATTATGCAAGTGGTAGGAAACTGAGTGAGGACATCTTAATCAAGCCCGAATTATCGTATTTCTCATCACATTATATACATGTCGTTGCATCGGTAACCTAGTGATCATGTGCATTACCCAGTGTTAGGTATTAGTAGTGATTGTGACAAGTACGTTAGTGGTTGAGCATGAATGGATAAGTGAAAGTGACGCGTACTTGTACACAATCAGTGAACCCTATTGATTTATTGTATTGTCGACGTCTGTGGGACGTGTATAAGTGTGACTATAATTGGTATGGGACAATTATGTAAGCGCTTGTATAGGTGTCATATGTAAGACACCAAACATTGTCCATTTATCTTGGGTATCGGTCGGGACATGCTTGATGGAGATCCTGTCTCCAGTTCTCGCGCAGACTTGTCATGGATCGACCGGTATTTGAGTTTATGGTTGGCGTTTGATGTAGACTACGGGATGTGGGGTAGTTTGAGTGTGAGTTCAACAGAATCTCGGGAGTCCCATGCCGACATATATGGAGATATATGGAGATTTACAGGATATCACTGATTATTATGAGCGACTCGGGCCCGTGTTCCCTTGCCCTTGGGTCCTACCCTTGGGTGGGGGATACTCACGAGTGGTTGACTCTCACACTTGGACTGACGATAGGCTTAGTGACCGGTACAGTGAGACTTAGAGACTGATAGGATTAGTGACATTGACATGCATCGTTTACTGATTTGACATACTTTCTATACTGTTTACCGCGTTACTGTTTACCTGTTCTTTTAGCTACTTGCATTGGCTACTTCATTTTCACGTCTTTACCCTTTTGATTATTGTTGCGTATTCTTTATTATTGTACGAGTTGCCATTTGTATCTATACATATATTGCTATCGCGTCGCTCTGACGACCTGAGTATGCATGCTCAGAGTGAGGAGTGGGTCTAGCTTGGACCAGGACCAGACGTACATCGCGGACATCTTGATCAGC